>JAYKPI010000006.1:13315000-15815000 GCA_037305975.1 Chrysolophus pictus
GCTCTTCTTGGCTTTCCTCTCGACAGTGTGTACAGGTAGAATTTGCCTTTCAGAAGAAAACTACTTTCCAAATAAAGAAATAATTACTAGATGCAAAGATTTTCACAGCTAGTTACTTTCCATAGTAAATCAAAATTTTAAGTCAAATCTCTCTGTAGGTGTCCAATTTTTCTCTCCATTCACTTCAGCGTAAATCAAAATCTGTGTTATTTTCAGCAGAAAAGAGTGCTTGATTACTGTAATAGTAAAGATTTTTTAAAAGATACATTGTACATCTGTTGATTATGGCAGTGCTGTAGTTAGGGTTGTGATTCCTCCTCCAAGCACCTATTTACGGGCACAGGCACAGGCACACGCTGTTGATACAGATCTGTCTGCTGTCCGGGAAGAGCCAGATGCAGGCATATGGGAGCTGCTTTTTTGTAATTGCTTGGATAAATGACAGCGAGTCTGGTCCAAAACTGACTGTGTTTATATTTATCAATAAGAAAGGCACAAAGCTAAATGTGGTTTTGCCAGATAGAGTCTGTTTAACTTAGCTTTTGGTTAGCAGTTTTGGATGTGTCACATCCTAAGTTGAAAGTTAGGGTTGGGCAGTGGGCAGGTGAGCTGGCTGTGGCTGCGCCCCAGGTTGGGCAGGAGGGTGGCAGAAGGACCCTCTGCTGTACAAGGTGGGACTGGTGGAAGGAAAATGGGACATGCAGCAAGTGGAGAGGCTTGGGTGTGAGCTGACATGGGGAGCCTCTGGGACTGAGAGCAAGGACACAGAGCTAGGAAGAAAGATTTCCACAAAGATTTAGCTACTGTTGTGCATGGGGGGCATAATCCAGGAGGACTTCTAAAGTCAGTCTGCCAAAGGGGAAGTCCAAATAAGGGCCCTGAAAACTGTATAGAGCAAGGGGAAGTTTGTTTACAGATGCTAAAATATCGGGAAACACAGGGGACTGAAAGTTGCTAATGCATAGGACCAAGGAGTGCTAGATGAATGTTGCTTCTCTTGTAAATACATAGATGTGTTTGCCAAAATAATGCAACATAAAGACAGACTTTTTGTTAATTGTTGTTAGTGGAGATGTGTCTACTAATAGGTTGGAGGCTATTTCAGTCTTTTCTTAGATGTGTCCTTATTGTATGTTTGCCTGAAAGCCGGCGTGGAAAACTGTCCCAAATGCTGCATTAACAAAATAACATTTGGGATGACCTCTTAGTACATCTGCAATTCAAAATTGTATTTTTTCAGTAACTCTGATTTTAAACTTACAGATTATAGTTCCAGTGCAATTTAAATACTTAAGTAGGTCTCTGTACTCACCTGTGTCCCTCACTTTGAAATGAGAAACCCATGACAAGGATCTATGAAACAGAGTGTAACACCTCTTTTTAAAGGGACACAATTGCAGTGTTCTGATTTCCCTTTCTATACATTTTTTGCAAACTGCATTTAACCTTATAATTGAAATGGATATATGAATATTTATTTATTTTTAGTCTTTATTCCTTGTACTTGGTTGTACATACAGATCTTCACCTGAAGCTACTAAACAGAAATATAAGCATAATTAATGATATGTTTCTTAATGTACAGGTTACCATTTACAGTGGGTTTATAAGCAACTTTTACTATGTGGAACATATTTTATTTTGAGTTGTTGTTTGCGTTCATAATGCAGTTCTAGGCAGGTTCAAGATTGCTGGTTAACCTTTGAAATGTATTATTTGCCCAGTACTTAGCAGAGATGGATGACAAAGAAGTGTGCATTAAAGCCTCTCACAACACAGGATCATCAGTCTTCAAGTAGCTCAGCTTCACGCAGTGCACTTCTCTCCGGGATGCACAAAGGCGCAGCTACAGCTCATGGAAGCCTGATGTGTACAGCCTCCTGCTTTTCCAGACTCTCATTGGAAATGTCAGTTGGACATTACCAAGTGTCTCTGCCTTTCTTTAATATCTCTTCAATAATTTAATATATTGTCTGACTCTGTGTGCTCAACTCGTAACCTATCATGTATTATTTTTCTGTCTTAATGGCTCTGACTCTAGAATGTGTGTTTGAATCCTACTGTTCGCATGAATTATTTTTGGTTTGGTCACAGAAGTAATTAAAACCATAAGCTTCTAACGAGGAGCTTAGGTGTAAGAAGGGTTGTAGATTATCATTACTGGTGGTCCTTGAATTACCCTTGAAAGTACAGCATTCCCAACCTTGACATTAAAATTATGTTTGGTGAATAATGCATATACTTTTTGGAAAGTCAAATTAAAAACAAAATCAATTGTTATCATTAGAGCCTTGTGTAACTCCCTGATGTCAGCCATTCATGGCATGCTGTGAATAAAGTCCTGTGATAAAAATGTTTAAAGATGTATTGGTAGTTTGTCAAACTACAGGAGCCACAATTTAGTCTATTGTTTTTGCAAGTGCGCCTTGGTGAGCTGCCTCATGCCTAGCTGAATTCCTAGTAACCAGCGCAGAAAGAGCTCTGTGGGAGTTTGCACCCACACTGCTGGCTGGCAGCTGTCTTTCTGTCCCAGCTCACGTGCCTTCCAAACAGATATTGCCTGTGATAGCTTCTGTAGCTTCTATCCGTATAGCAAAGTTAAGATATAAAACTGACTCTTATTACAAAAAAGCATACAGTGATGAAAATGATTTACAAAAATTTCAGGCAGCAAATAAAAAGGTTTTTTTTCAGTTGTGGAAGCACATATTTCCACTTCAACTTTGGTAACAGCCATAATTTGAAAATGGGACACCATCGCTATTACAATAAACAAGACCATAAAATGTAGATTAATGAGATTTTATCCTATTTAATGCCTAGGATGAAGATCGAACAGAGGAGGACAACAGCAGAGTTGAGCCTGTTGGTCACGCAGACACTGGCTTGGAGAACAATACCAATTTTTCCCTGGAGTAAGTTACTGGCAGAACACATTGTTTTAATGATGAGTTTTGAGACTGAACATAGACTTGCAAAAACTTCAGGACCTGCTCTTAAGAAAGCGGGGCAGCCTTTTTTAGGTCATGGGTAGCTTTGTTTTTAAACAATTTATTTCACACACCCTTTTAAGGCAGTTTTTAAGAAACTTAAAAAATCTTATGTCAAGGATAAAAATTGGACTCTTAATGTTTTTAAGTGCTGATGCTAAGTGCTGATTTTCTGCCTCAAAGAAGATGCTTATTTGACGGAACTCTGAAAACTTGGTGGAAGGAATTGGGTCAGTGGTAGTACAAATAAATTAATGGACAGGAATTTCATGGGGGAAAATCTTATTACCTGTGAACTGTTCACAGTCTACTTGGAAGGCGTGTGGGGTCACAGAAGTTGCATAGTCAAATGGTGACATCTATTAAACAATACCTGCTGAGTTTACTCCATTCCATTTGCAGAATCTCCTGTAATTTCAAAAACTGCTTGCTAAATAGAATTTATGGAATTTCTGTCAAATTTAATACTTCTTGGTGTTCCTTTTAATTAACTCGTTGGCCTTGCATCTTACATGGCCTCTTTCTTTTCTGTTTTGATATCATACTTCTTTGTATGTTGTTTGAAATACTAGGTGCAAACTTATGAGAAAATCTGTGAGAAGCAGAGTTGAAACAGTATCTCTTAGGAAGGGGCCATTTCTTTTCATTCTCCATTTTACAGAGTTAAAGATTTGAATTTGGAATGTAATTTTGGAAGAAAAACAGCAGAAGAAAAATGAGTGCATAGGCCTTAAATGTATATATTAGAAATAAGGAAAGATACTGGCTCAAGCAGTAGAACAAGTTAAATAGTGTCGTCTGACTGTGAAAACTGGATTTTTATTTAGGCTGTTCTCCCACTTAGGACAGTTCCAGGAGGATCACAGGATGACATGAATTTTGGTTGTTTTTTTTTTTTTTTTCCCGTTTTTTTTTTGTATGTTTGTTTGTTTACTATAATAGGAAAGTCAGAAATAAAGTTGATCATAGGTGGCATAGGCATAACAGCAGTAATAGATGTCTTTTAGAATTTCTTCAGGAGAAGGAGACATTGCTTGATTCCTGTGAGTCTCTCTGCATGAAAGTTAATGAAAATGTAGTCTTACTGTACAGTGAGAAAAAAAACAAAATTAGCTGATACATAAACTGGGACAGGAAACGTTGCCAAGTGCTGTAATATGATCAATCCTAAAATGCTTGTCCAAAGCTGAAGAATAACACTTTTTTGGCTGCTGTCTCTCAGCTCTCCCACACTTTCAGTACTTTCTAGGGCTAAACAATGGTAACAGAGATAGAGAATTTCCACTGCATCATTTAAAAAATAGGTTAAAAACAGACACAAAATGTGGCATAAAACAAGCATAAAACTTACCTTAAAATTTGAAAAAAAAAAAAATGTGGAAGAAATGTAAACCACACTAGATTCAGAATTTTTGTTGACTTCCTAACAGTGTGTGATCTGGTTATTCTCAGATTCCAGATTAAGTTTTTGTGATGTGCCATCATATGATCAAGAGCCTATCGAAGGGAAATAGAAAATCTTTTCTTGCTATCACGTGGTGTTGGTCTTGCTCTTTGCTCCGTTTCTAGATGAAATTTGATTTGTATGCTTAAGAGAAACAAGCTTCTCAAAGATGTGTGTATGCATTATATACACATATTTTTACAGTGCCAGGAGACATGGAAAAAGTATGTGATGCTAGAGAGAGGTATAAATCACAAATTTAGATTGTGTCTTTTGATCAGATCTGTCACTTCCAAATTACAGAGAGGTTTGGTCTTCGTGCATTATTTTCTCATCTGGGTATGTAGACCTCTTTAGGGTCTATGGGCTATGCTCCACCTTTCCAGCTGTGTACATGTTTCAAAATCATCAGTGGATTTGGTCCAAATTTATTTCCAGGATCTTTGCACATATTTTTTTCTGAACTTGTGCTTTCCTCTTTCACTTATACCTTTTGCTGAAAGAAAGTAAAATTGAAAACTAAATGAATGGTTGCTTCAGGAGCACATGTGGTTTTTTGGGAATGTTATAGGTACATCTTAAAGGGGAAACCTTTTCTCTTAAGGTGCTATAGATACAGCAGGCTTTCAGTAAAAGAAATGGCAACAAAATAAAGCTAATAAATTCATTGTAAAGCAGAAGAATTTAAAGAGTTATAAATTTAACAATCCTCATTTAATTAAGGAGTAGTTTTGTGAAGACGAATATTAATGCTTGGAGTTGGGTCTTCCTAAAGTAAACAGATAAAGCATGCTATTGTTATGGTCAGATTTAGCTTTTTGGGGAAAAGTTGTGACACTTAAGATATTTTTGTTTGGTAGTGCAAACAGTTAAATCTGACTTTATAATAAGGGAGAAATAGAACAATATCCATGTGATAATTATGCTAGTTTTCATACAGCAAACTAAGTATCAGTTGCTTTGATTTTCACTTACTTTATTAATCAAATTATTTTTAACGATTGATTTCCTTTCATGCCATCAGATTACTATTCAGGTACGTAACATTCAATGATGCTTTCATCACCATGATGTAATTTTTGGAATGTTCCTGTTTTTCTGTGCGTGTTTGTGTGGGGTTTTTTGGTTCATTCACGGTACATGTTCATATTCCCTCATTCATCGTTGTCTCACAGTGATATGGTAAAGCTCGTAGAAGTCTCCAACGACGGTGGGCCTTTGGGAATCCATGTAGTGCCTTTCAGTGCCCGAGGTGGAAGGTAACGTATCGTGTAGGATTTTAATTGAATCATAACTTGCCGTGTTTTATCTTAGTTATGTTAATTCTTGTATTGTGTGCATTTAGTTTATGTGGAATATTGAATGTTTCTTAAAAGGAAGCCTCACTGATTAAAAAGGAAGAAATGCAAGTTTTCTGACTGTATCCTATAATGTAAATGTTCTGCTAAAAATAAGTTAGAATTGCAGGGTTGTAATGTGATCCCATGGAAACTGAGGTATTAGGATGTTTCCCTTCTGGCTCTTATAAATTATAATCTGCTCCTTTAGTTCAGGTGGATATTTAGGCAACATTTCCCCACTGACTGCTTATAGCCACATGTTCCGAAATATCAGCAGTCTAAACCAGAGGCTTCCTGCATCTGTATTTGATAAGAGAGGAAGAAAAAACAGTCATTATTCTTTTGATATTTGGTATTGTCCCATCTGTTGGAGTTAAAAATACATAGCAAAAAACGTTGAAATATTATGTTTTGGGAGAAGATTAGCGTGTTTTGATTGACTCAGAAGCTGGAATTACTAAAGTTGAAATGGTTTTCTAAAAAGTGCAAAGAAAATAGTCTACTTTAAAAAAAATCATTGAGGGGATTATAATACTAAACAGTATGCAGCACCTTTAATGCTTACTTTGGTAGAGATTTAGCATTTAGGCCTTTAATCAAAACACTAGCATAGTCTGAGAAAAATAGCTTTACTGTCATAGTAATTAGTGGTGGATTCAAAGCCTTTATGTATGTTGAAAAAAAAAAATTGTCACTGATGGAAGCGAATTTTATTTTGTTGCAGCATCAGCAGTGCTCTGACCTACCTTAACTGTTTCTTTCTCCCAGCAGCTGTCTCCTGCTTCCTCCATCATTTGGGGACAGGGGTATCTTCTGCTCTAGAGAGCTGTGTTTACTCTGAGCTGAAAAAGCCAGTGGGGAGAGACACTTGTGTCCATGGCTTCAGAGAGTGAGGGATTAGCCAGAGATGGAGAGGACCTCACTGTTTACAAAGCACTTTTCCCATGCTTTCTATGTTATTGTAGATTTGGAGGACGACTAATGCCCTTCTCCCCTCTTATTTCTCACTCCAGCACATGGCTGTCCCTTCCCTGGCTGCAAAGCACTGCTACATTGAGAAAAATTATTTGAGCAAGGGATCTGCTCAATAAAGTATACAAAACTGAAGTCAATAAAGACTATATGCGATGTCCAAGAAGAAAATATCTGATAGATCATGTAGCTTAGTGTACAGCCTATTCCGTTTGCCCACCATGTTTTTCATCTATTTGATGTTCAATTGCAGTTACCCTGTACTTTCAATTCTTTTCTTCCAATTCCTTCCATTGCATTTTGAAAATGTTACTTATATAAGCAATGGTTATTAAAATAATACATTTTAAAAATGTAAAACCATACTGATTTTCCTTTTTCCCATATGCAGTCAGCAGGGGCCTTCTCCCACCAAAAAGAAAGTAAGCACCCCAAATCTTTAAAAAGCATGTGCCACATCTATGTTATTTCTTTATTTAGAGAAAATATATGGCTCTTTTGTGGAAGGCTTGGATTTGGAGTAAAGTCTGTCTTCTGTATTGACTTTCGATCTTGAACAAAATTTTTTAGGTCTTCTTCCGTATCTGTTTAGATGCTACTGATTATGTCCCCTGGAAAAATGAGGGTTTTTTTCTTAATGAAAAAGAAAACTCTCTCAGTTACTCTCTGAGAAAAGCACCGTTGATTTATACAGACATGATCATACTTTCATTTGTTTTTTATCTGTCTGTTTCTACCTCTACAAATCCATCTGTCCTTTATTGGCCCTTTTGATCATATGCTTTAGGTAACAGTTTGTTCACCTTGTCAAAAGAGAGGAGGGGTATACATATTCATCACCTTATGGCTTGAAATTTGTTGAGATAAAAGTTTTGTTTACAAAATCTGCTTGCATATTTTTGCAATGGTACAAATGAAATGGTAAGCAGAATAGGAGGCATGAAAATGAATGCAGAAAGGAAGAGAAAATAGAAAGTGAACACATAAGTATTTAGGTAAAGAGAAGAAAAGAGAGGAAAAGAATGAGAAGAATGAGAGAAAAGCATAAAAGGGAAGAAAGTTCTCAATCTGTGCAAAACTACTGAAGAAATCAGGTGACCAGAGAGAAAGCGCTCAGGTTTTGCAAGCTTAATAATAATTATATCATAATTTACCATTAGATTGCCTTTTCTACTTTTAGGAATCTTTGAAATCTTCTCAAGCTCTGGACAGTTGCTGAACTTCTGCCATATCTTTCTCTGAAAGGAGGCTCAGCTGACACAAGGCATATATGAAGAAACATCAGAAATCTCTGTGAATAACAGTGGGGAAAGCTCCAAGGCATAGTCCCAAGACTACCGTAAAGTCTATGTTATTAAAACAGAATAGAAAAGGATTTGGATATTCACCTGAAAATCCTAGAAAAGCACTGCCATTAATAAGTGTCAGACGTTATTTTGGTGCAGTGCACTGATTCTGTGAGGCTTTGCCTGCTATCCTTGCAATCAAAACATGCCAAGGAATCCAAGATAAACCATACTTCTAAAATCTGGCAGCTAGAAATACTCAGAACATTTAGAATGTATAATCTAAAAACACAGATTAAGAATATTAAGGAAGTCTGAGAAGGATGCGAAAAATAGAAGACTGAATTTTCTTGTCAGTTTAAATCAAAAAGTTAACAAATTTTATTAAACAGTAAAAAACAAAATCTATTACAAAATTGATGCATACACAGTCCCTGTACTAGAAAATTGTTACACGTTCTTCTATTCTGTAATTCTCTTATTTTCGTGCTTTTAGTAGAAGTGCCATTTCTACAATGAGTTTGTATTTCTCTGTATAACTTTGGTTCTTCTTCTCAAGACACAAAGAAAACGAAAGTCACATCTAATGGCTATTGTGTACACTGAGATCCCTTCATACCACCTTCAAGGTGTCTTTCTAACAATCCTATTGTATTTGATCGTCTATTAAGTATGTGTTAACTTCTTCTTCTGCATTTCCAGCCTTTTAAGTTTCAAAAGTAGCCATTGGGAAAAGATTCCTGTGGAGCAAATGTAAATTCCCTCACTCTTTTAGCTGAATTCAAGGCTTTCTTTGTCTGATCTCGTCCTTTTAAAAGTTACATAAACTTAATTTGAAGTAGTATTCAAGCTGAGATGTTGAGGAGTGGTTGCCAAAGATTGGAAATTGATTCCGGAGTTCAGGCATGAAAGCTGATAAAGTTATTTTAGTGCGCCGCAGTCGCTCGGTGACGTAAATGCTGTGCAAAGAAGTTTACGTGCAATTTAGCATTGATCAGCCATTTAATTTATCTTGAACAAACAAGCTGATTTGCCGACTCAGACCTTCTGCTCTCAGGAAATTTGCACCATACTGGTGGTGTTCCCGTATCTCAGAGCTCTCTCAGCGTTGCCCGGTTTGTGGGAAGCTGCTACGCATCTGCTTTTAACCAATCATTATTTTTGTCCCTTAATCGAGTTTTTGCCTTTTCATGCTAGTGACTTTACATAGACATCTAAATTGGTTATTTTCTGTTCTGTCTGATTTGATTATATTAGTTAGTTTGTAGGTAATAGGTAAATAACTTCAGCATGTACGTGCAATGGGCATTGATGGCTGAATCGTTTTCTGGATGTTCAAAATCATATTTTTATTACTCTCATGTATTTACACTGTCAGTTTTTATTATGACAAATTATCATCATTTCCATACAGCTGGGTGGCATGTGGGGAGTTCACAATTTCAAAGAACTACTCAGAAAAACTCAGGCAATTTAGATGTCAATAAAACACTTGCCACTTATTTCTGGTTTTATCATTGGTTGTAATTTGTATTTAGAACTGAAATGTTAACTCATGTAGCTGAGTTTATTTTAATTGTATAATTAGAGTAATGAACCTTGTGGAAATACAGTGGTGCAAATGCTAATATAATCTAAGCTGTTTACATTCCCAATTATGTATTTAAAACAAATACTAAGATAGATGTCTGTACTTCAATACTGTTTCCGTTCTATCCCCATATCAGTTAATGCTAGCATAAAACATCACAGCTACCAAATTTCCACTTAGAATTGTTGTTCCTGTAGGGTTGCAGTTTTGCTATGTGTTTGCAGAGTGCAGAAGTTCATGCATTTAACTCCACAACTCATGTTGCGAAAAATATTTACTGACTTTAACTGAAAAGATTAAGCAAATACAAATGCATCCATGTATTTGTGTGCTACATTGTTGTGTACAAACACACATTTATATATATCTATATTGGTTTTTGGTATTTTAGACTAGATTTATTTGCAGCATTTCAAAATTTGTAGCTTTCCTGATATAGGAAAGGTAGTACTGAAAATGTAGCAGAGCTGCCTCTCAACTTATCGGAGTTAGTGCTGGTACCATGTGGCAAAGAAAAATCCAATTAGTTTTGTTTACCATATTAGATCCAGTCCATTTGTCTGTACTCACTGCAATAGCAAACATGAGTTCCTGTAATGCCTTTTTTAGAGTAAAATTCCAACATCTGACAATAATATGAAGAAGAAATAGTATATGAAATTTTGTTACTAAAATTTTCAGGTATGTACGTTTTCTACAAGTTCTAGGACAATTTACTTTCCTAAACCAAGTTCAGGAGATGATTTACAGAATGGTGTCTAAAAGGAACTTTTTTCCATATGTCTCTTTGAAAATACATAAATAAATGAGAATTTGGGCATTGTGAAGATCCTGGTTTCAGATTTGAGGCAGGCCTTCATCCAGCCTTGAATCTGTTCTCAGTGTCTTCAGCTTTACGTGCCTCAGGCTAGCTCTAACATCTGTTAGAAAGAAAATTCCTCGTGAAGACCATATGTTGTGTATGAGATGTGCAATCTTGCATTAGGAGAATTCATAGCCTTTGTTTAATGAGATTATTTGCAATTTTGACTGGTAGCTCGCTTATGTGTTACCATTGGTTAAAGATTAGTACGATTTCTACTAGGTTCAAGGATGTAGGTAGATGAATTAAATTTAAGAAATGAGAATCCATGCATAAAGATGTGTCTTGCATTAATAATTTATTAATATTACTTCAGAATGCAAATTAGTAGAAAGTTATTTTTCTAGAAAAATGCTATGCAAAAGCCATTAATAGGCCAATTGCCTTGTATCCATAAGTATGTGCAGATGTTGCAATGAAGTAATCATGGCATTTTACATAGTGGATAATTGCCACGATGTTAACTTTGAGTATTGTAGTTTATGTAAAATGTTTTGATATCGACTATGATAATATCTTGAGATTTCTGATCTATAGCCATACAAACAAAAGGTCTTTTGCAGTTACTATGTATGCTGTCATGTAACCATTATGTACATTTCCAAATTATGAATTCTATGGGCATTATAGTGGGCATACCCACATGGAACTGCCATTGGGTATGAAGTGAGAGGAAAAGAAGAGCAGACACAGTCCTTTCCTCTCCTCCTTCAAATATTGTGGTGCTTTTCTCTCAAGTGTAATCTTCTCACTTTTGATTTTTAATTGCTCTTTCCCTTTTAGAGATACATTTTCAATAACTTCACACTGTGGGCTCTGCCCACATTGTCTACCCAGAGAAATTCAACAGTTGTTTACATGTGAAAACGTAACAAACCTGTATTCTAATCATAAGTTTTAATTGTATCAGAGCCGTAATTCTGATAAAATGAATGTAGTGAAGTCATATATTTGTCTTTTTCTTAGAGAAATGGACATACTTTTATCATTGACATTCATAAATATTATGTTAGTTCTTTCTGAAGCTAAAAACATAATGCTTTAAGTTTTTTTTCTAGAATTTATGTGTCAAAAAAAGCCTGAAATTGTACTTAAGGCTTATAGCAGTGAATGGAAGGAAAAAGGGAAGACTACTTCAAAATTTTCTTCTGTATTTCACTTCCTGTGACAATTTCTCAACAAATCAACAAATTTTTGCACAATTACTGCAGCACAACATGATCATGAAGCTAATGTTTGGTTGTTATGTATTCTAAGATTTTTTATTTCATGCAAACTGTTACAAACTATTTGTGGGAATGGCAAACAGTAAACCACCTAAAACCATCTAAACAGTACTTACTAGATCATATCCAAAAAATGAAATGTTTCACTATCTAGGTGACTACTAGCTAGGTTTTTGCTTTGGAAAACACTTTTTTTTAAGGGAGATGTAGGGTTGTTGAAAGGAATCTACAAAAGGTGGAATTTTCCAAACTCAGAGCATATCAAGGTGGAATGGGGAAAGATAGGACCAGATACACACCAGTACCTATTTTGTTTTCCAAATATTTTCTAAAATGCTTGGATTCTATAGGAATGATACTTCAGCTTGATGGAATGTTTCTGGTCATTGTGTTTGCCACTGTTATTGCAAAGAAACAGATTGCTAATTGTTACAGCTGAGCTCAAGTCAATCCCTATCACAGTTAGTATCAGTGGCTGCACCCAAGTGGTCCATTGGGAACCAAATGAGGGTGCTGAAGGTTTGCCATTAATGGGACCTGTGCAGGTTGAAGATTAGGCCTGCAGTATGCTAGATGTTTGTAAAATACACCGTATCAGTTGAAGACAGAATAGTATCAGTTAAATGTTATTGTCTAATTCAGGCTTAGTTTGATGATTTGTGTTGTCAAAATGATTTATGTTGTTTTTCTCAGAGTCTGTTTACATGAACAGATCCTTTCAGCATCATGCCTTAATGTTTCTAGAAGGTTCCAAAATGGAAATACTAAAAAAAAATTGTTTCTCTTACTCCTTCATCTGGCTTGTACAAGAGAAAGCATGACTGTTCTGTAAAATAAATGTCTTGAATGCGTATGTTGGTATATCTTGAGATATGAAGAATTTAAAGTGGAAGACAAAGTTAAAGTTAATTTTGCCATTCTGACCCAAGTGCTCAAGTGCACATCTAACTTCTGAATCATAAGGAGTCCATTTAGTCATCACTGACTACTTATTTTCTTTGAGGTATTTGTGAACTGCAGTGCTATGTTTATTGTAATTTTTGTTCTAAAAGGCATACTGTGATCTTGGAACTCCTGCAGCTAAGGATTACCTTGTATGCTGTGAATTTGACCCTCTAATACATCTATAAAGCTGATATTTAAAACAAAAAAACAAACAAACAAAAGACAATTCAGTGTTGGTGCAAGAATAATCCTGAAGATTTAATTCTTCTTCAAAACAACAGTTCATGTATTGAAATAGGACTGACTTTTCAGACAGCCCTACCAATACATCAGAAATTCCCTCTTCAGGATTCATTTCATAATTTCAGGCTGAATATTTATTTGTATTTTCTCTCTCTGGATGTCAGCAAGATGACACTGTACATAAGCACTAAAGCAGAGGTGGTCAACTCATTGCACAGAAGCTATCAAATGGTAATTGTTTCCAGTTATTATTACTGAACCAATTCATCTAAGATAATACACTGAATTAAAAATGACATTTATGTTTTTATTTTTAGTTTCCTCTTTGCTGTCTTGCAAGAAAAGTTAAGGCTTTACAATAAATGCATGAGATGACCCCACATTTCATTTGCACAGGAGCAGTAACAAATGGCTGTCATACTCTTTGCTAATTCAGAAATTCAGATTTTAAATTGAACTCGTTCAGCTTCAGTTAACCATTACAAAAGATGTGCGTGGAACTTCTTGGTGCTAAGCTCTAGTCTTCAGATATCTATGCCTTTTGCAAGAATAGATCTGATGCCCTCATACTCACTCCTCTTATTATACTCTTAAATGACGTGTTTGTTTCACCTAGGATCTTTGTTTCATGGATAATGGATAATAATTCAGGTAATGCTTGTAAATTATTTGAAAAGTTGGTATCCTACGCCCAGGTGAAGATGTTTCAAAATTTAGTTTCTATAATGATAATGATTAAATATTGTCAGTGTGATGTTATATACTGCAAGCTTTTGGAACTGTAATCACTTGTAATCTTAATGTTCCAGAACCCTGGGGCTACTAGTAAAGCGACTGGAGAAAGGTGGAAAGGCTGAACAAGAAAATCTTTTCTGTGAGAATGATTGTATTGTCAGGATTAACGATGGAGACCTTCGGAATAGGAGATTTGAACAGTAAGTTTACTTATTGTATGATACATTTTGTTATTTAATTGTTAGCAGTGCACCATGCAGTAGTTTGGGGCAATACAGTATTTAAGAAAAAATGATCTAAGCTTGATTTGGACCAATGTAGCCGTAGTACAAAAATTCAAGATAGCTGTTGTCATTAGAATATACACAGTTCCCATTTGATTCTTTTTGCTGTGGTTTTGAACTTTACAGACTTTGCTGCCTTACACTGATGAACTGTTTATCATAAAGTTCCCACATGATTTTTGCTTTTATACTTGCAATACATCATGTTCAATATATACAAAGAACGGAGAGGCTTTATTTTTTAACATCTTAAAAATAATTATAGTTTTATGTGTGGAAACTAAAGAGACTGTATAGAGAAACTTTCTGGAGAAGTTTAAGACATGATAAATTTTTGTGTAATGGAAGTCTGAAGTTGGTAGAATCCTGAAAGGGTAAATGAGAAAGATTTTTAACACTGAAATCAGCTTGTATGTCACACACAGATAATTAAAGTAGAAAGCAGAAAAGAGATATGCAGAAAATGTCTGATTTTAAACATGCTAATATTGTTCTGAAAGCTTACATATATTGAGAGCCAGAAGAATGTCATTTAGGCTGATTGTCCTGTACTTTAACAATCATTTGAAATGCTTTCTTCATATCTTTATCCTTTATTGGAACATGACCCCTTTACCATATGGTAAAAAGTACCTTGTCTTCATATGCTCTAAGATTCTGAATCAAAATGTAAGCCTGAGGAGACTTTTTGACTTCGTGTATTTCTCATTGTGACCTAGTGCCCAGTGTCTGTTTATGATCTAGTCTTTGTATAAAGTGTAATTTTCATTCCAATAATTTTGTCGTCACTGCGATTACTGTATCTGAAGAAGCAATTATTAAGGTTCAAAGCAAAAAAGTATGTTGTAATCCTGCCATAGAGCAATCTGCCTTTCAAGATTGTGGTTAAAATTTTTGCTTTTCTAAGTATTTGGAATGTTAGTTTTTAAGCTTATTTAACCGTTGTGTTACCCTAAGGCAATAAACCTTAGCAACAGACAGAGAAAGAAAACTAATGAACAGATTCAGGTTTTATACTTTATGCCTGAATTTCTGCTATTATTTCAGCTCATGTTGCTTAATTAACATCAGTAATTATGCTTATAATGTCTTGTAGTCCGCCAGTCCTAATTTGCTAATTTTCTGTTCATTTTGAAACCTAGAGCACAGCATATGTTTCGCCAAGCCATGCGTACGCCATTCATTTGGTTCCATGTGGTCCCTGCAGCAAATAAAGAACAGTACGAGCAATTGTCCCAGAGCGAGAAGAACATGTACTACTCCAATCGGTTCAGCCCCGATTCCCAGTATAATGACAGCAAAAATATTCACAATTCTGGACTTCACACGTTACAAAGAATGTCTAGAGCGGGTAACCAGTCTGATCAGACCGAGTCCTACTCGCAGCTACCTCACAGTGTGAATTCATCAGGGAAACCACCATCGGGCCTGGTACCGTCACCTCAGAAAGTTCTCACCTCCACTGCAAACAGCGGGTATAACACCAAAAGAATAGGGAAGAGGCTCAGTATACAGCTAAGAAAAGGTAAGGCACCAGTGCATTTCTCATATACTGTAAGATATATGAGTGTAATATATGTCCTTGTGTCCAGTGCCATTATATTAGGCATGGCAGTTTGCAGCAGCATGGGAATGGCAATGGATTTATTTCTGAAACACAGATGCGACTGGCATTCTGAAGCCAAATGGTTGCGTTGTCCCCAGCAGCAGTCTTGCATTCAGTGTGTGCAACATATTTACAGAAGACCATTTTTGAGATGGCTGTGACATTATGTCCTATCTGTTAACAAAAAAAGAGAAGTACCATGCGTTTTACAGCTTCTGTTGGCCAAGACCCAGTGAGTGAAGAATTATTTAACCAGTAAAAGTAAATAAGCTAAAATGGCCTATATTTTGTAATTTCTGTATGTTTTCTGTATACTCTGTATTTTCTGTAGATTTCTGAACTTTATGGTTAGCATGACTTTTCAAATTGCAGTTTTACTGTTAGATTTTAAAAGTCTATTGAATTGAGTTGGTAATATGGACTTTCTTCTTTCTAGCTAGTATGTTTTTCTTAAATCCACTGGGATATGAAAGTTGTTGTTTAAACTGTAGAGATGAAATGTGATATTTCCTATCTGATGTAATTTGAATAAGGGTGAGAGACTGTTTAAGAGCGGAGAAGAAAGTGGTGCATGCTTATCTTGACATCTGTCTTGTATGTATATACTACATGTAGATGCAATGGTACACCCATGGAATTTTTATCATATATTAAATGCCCTTAGTGAGAAAGTTTGATATTTTTATATAATTACCATCTAGATGCTTTAAAGATTGTTTAAATTACAGTGAAATGGCATTTAGATACAAGTATTCCTTACTTCCTGATAAAAGCTTTTTAAAGGATTATGCATTCTGTAAGCTCTGTGATATTAGAATGAGCATGTTTAGGATAGGTATAATTTTGTCTCTAGGAACAAGAACAGTATTTACATTTTGCAACAAAAAGTTGACCTGTATGACAACATTCTTCATGAACTTTGTTTTTTCTCTTAGGAAATTGTATTTTCCTAGTGTTTGTAATGTTTAATTATTGTTTTAGTAGAAAGATATCAAAGACAATGCGTTGAATGGTAGAGATTTTAGTTTCACAGGTGCCAGGCTTCTTGTCACATTATCATAATGCTTTCTTTTCTATGAACTTCATGTGAACCACCAGATTGTGTCTTTCTGGTTGCTGAATTTTAAGCTCCACAAACTTAGATGACATAAGGTTGAGTTGACAGTTTGCTTCTGTTGTTGATGCTCCTTCAAGAAATACTTGAGGACATCAGCTCAAGTCAGTCTGTTTGGAAAAGCATTTTGCTATTAGTTGCATAAGGAATTACTGTGCTCAGTCACTGCAGACTTTCACCTATTTTTTTTTGTGTCCATTGGAAGCCTATAGAAATGTCATTTGGACATTATATAAAATAATTCCTAGCCAGCAGTGTAAATACAGTTTTCAAATAATTTAAAATCATCAACAAATGAATACGGAATATTGAAAAACAACATTTTTGCACAAAACGTGACAGAAATGATAATAGAATGTAATTGTGATTTATTATGGATACTTTGAACTGTGATATGAGTTTACATTTTGGTCCTATTGCACTGGATAATATTTCATCAATAACTACTCCCCCAAGTTCTTTAATAGCTTTGCTAGCACCACTATTTTAGATGGTTTAGCGGAGGAGGAGATACATGCTACCTGCTGATGGAAAGTGATTTGCAAGATACTTTAACATCTAGTTCACACCAGAAAATATTGGATGTCTTCTCTTATGCTAATAAAAGCTTTAAAACCCATATCTAAATTATATTTCAGATGTTTGTAGGGAATATTTGTTCTTACTGCTCCTTATCTAAGAATAATACATTTGCAGAAATTACACCTAGCTCAGATTGTGGAGAGACAAACTATTTAGTGTTCTGCTTTTTATGCATGGTGATATAAAAAAAAATATATATTTGTGCATAAAGAAGGATACCTTTATATCACTGCTGTCTTTCATGTGTCCATGTAATCCACCGTGAGAAGAATTAACAATGCGAGTGTTAATATCCACTGCAAGGCCTCTCATTTTGGCTTTCATTTGATCACTGGTAACATAAATGTGGAATAACAATCAAAGTAAAACACTGAAGTATACCCCAAGTAGTTTGTTACAAATACAAGTACAACAAGGATGTTGATCGTTTCAGATTGTTTCTAATGAAGGATGCTATAATAACACAAGCTTTATGGAAACTTAACAAATGTGCTTTCTTTGTGGCTAACAGACAGCAGTTATTTCACCAATTATCATCATTAAATTTAAAAAATGTGTACTGAGGCATACAAACTTCATCTTGAAATTCACATTTTATTTAACCTGGGTATTCTGGTTAATGATGTAGTATATGAGATTTGACTCCTTTTTATTACAAAGAGAGCTTTATTACAGCTGTGTTTCTATATATTGCATGAGCTATATTATATAAAATGACATCGTAAGAAAGCCCTACAGTATGTGCTCCTGTAATTATGATTTCTTAATATTTATTGCTGTTTTGGCATTTTAAAATAACCTGAACTTTCATAGGATCTAGCAGTTTAATAAAGTCAGAAGAGAAGGTCAGTCATATGTTTCAGTCAATGCAGAATGTTTGTTGGCTTTTCTAAATGAAAATGGATATCTGTTTATCTTTCCTTAAAGGTCAGGGCCTGAACTTTCAGCATATAGATGTAGGGTTTATTACTGATATTCAAATGCTATTAAGGGTGTATAACAATCTGGCTTAATAGTTCACTCAAATTAAGATAGCACAAGAGATGACAGCCATCCTGTTTATATATATTTTGATGTAAAGTTATAGTAAGTACAAATAAAGCAGTTCTTAACAGCTAATATATAGAGAAAGTAAGATCACTGATATAACACAAGTGATATAATAAGTGTCAGGACAAATTCTGATCTCATATACAAAAGTACAGTTCTAGAGTGTTTTTTTTTCTTTTTTTTTCTTTTTTTTTTTTTGCCAGCAAGAGCCAATACAGTTGAGAGAGAAATTTAGACCAGCAGTTATAAATAATAAATAACCTATCATTCAACAAAGGATTCTAAGGCTCAAGTCTCTGAGTTCTTGTGGCATTTAACCTGATGTTCACTAAAGCATTCAAAATGCTGCTTTTCAGTTGGATGTTAAATTAATCAGATTTCACGTATACTGTTTTTTTACATCACTGTTCTAAGAAAAACCTGAAGTACTCAATCTTTGAATTAGCTTCCTCAAATTTGATTGCCCTTAAATATGGTAATACTCACTGTGTTGGATCATATTTATCTATAACTACATTTTTGTCTGACTAGATTAAATATATCATTCTTCAGCTAAAATGTCAAATCTGAGCTCTTATTTTCTAAGTTGATTCTTTTCTTTGTAGGGCAGGGAGGAACCTGATGAGGTTTAACAGGAGCAAGTGTAGAGTCTTGCACCTGGGGAAGAATAACTGCATGCATCATTACAGGTTAGGGGGTGACCTGCTGGAGATGGCCCTTGTGGCCAAGAAGGCCAATGGTATCCCAGAGGTCATTAAAAAGAGCATGGCCAGCAAGTTGAGGAATGTGATCCTCCCCCTCTACTTTGCCCTGGTGAGGCAACATTTAGACTACTGTGTCCAGTTCTGGGCTCCCCAGTTCAAAAAAGTCAGGGATTTCCTAGAAAGAGTCCAGCAGAGCCCCACAAAGAAGATAAATATCCTGGAGCATCTCTCGTATGAGGAAAGGCTAAGTAACCTGGGTCTGTTCAGCCTGGGGAAAAGATGACTGTGGGAGTGTCTGATTAATGTTTATAAGTATCTTAAGCTAGGTGAGAGGCAAATGGATGAAGCCAGTCTCTTCTTGGTGGTGTGCAATGATAGGACAAGGATTAATGGCCTAAAACTTGAACAGAGGAAGTTCCATGCTAACATGCAGAAGAACTTCTTTACAGTAAGGACAACAAAGTACTGGAACAGGTTGCCAGAGAGGTTGTGGAGTCTCCTTCTATGGAAATATTCAAGACCTGTCTGGATACCTACCTGTGTGACCTGTTGTAGGGTACTTGCTTTAGCCGGGGGGTTGGACTCAACGATCTCTTGAATTTCCTTCCAACTCCTGCGATTCTGTGATTCTACTTCCACCAAATATTTCCCTGTTTTCTCTTTGAAGAATTCTGTACAATTGGGCTTCAGTGTGTATCTCTGTGCTCCCAGAGCACAGCTTAACTGCCAGCCCAAAGAGTATTTATCTCTTGCAAAATATTATAGCTTCAAGAGAAAGAACGAAGTGATAGAAGTAAAGACAACCTTACAGCCAGAAAGCTGTAGGAATTGCCAGATCTGTCACAGAAAGGGCCTTGTAGCCATGTTCTAGGAGATGCTTAGGCCTGAAGGAGGCACTTCAGTGCACAACAGAGAAAAATATGTAATTTTTATATGTGAGGAGAATTACAAGACTTCTTGCTCTTCAGTTTCCTCTTTGATCCCTGTTTGCTTGTTCCCCCTTCTGTAGTTGTTAATGATGCCTCTTATTGCAGCTTAACACTGCAAGACCTACCAGGTGCCTGGGCACTGCACAGTGTAGCACTGCAGCAGTTGGCCTTGCAACATCCCTCTTTAAAAAAAAAAAAATCATTAGAGGCAGAAATGAGTTGTTATAGATAGCTTGTAAGTACGCTAAATTAAAATATAAAAAAGATACTAAGGTATATAAAATATAAGGATATTAAGATATTGAATGCATCCAGAGAATAACAAAACTGGTCACAGGGCTGGAAGGCTTGTCCTCTGAGTGGGGGCTGAGGTTATGTGGCTGTCCATTCTGGAGAAAAGGAAGTCAAGAGGTGACCTCACTGCCGTCTGCAGCTCCCTGAGTAGAGGAAGCAGAGGGAGGTTCTGGGCTCTGCTCTTGGAAACTGATGACAGGATGGAAACAGCACAAAGATGCATCAGGGTGGTTCAGACTGGGTTCAGGAAAAAATTTATTTACCTTGAGGGTTTTCAAACATTGGAACAGGCTTCCTGGAGAGGTAGGTGACTGATGCCCCATGCCTATCAGTGTTCAAGAAGCATTTGGATAGTGCCCTTAAAATTTCACCTGGTTAGCAATGAAGTGGTCAGGCCATTGGACTTAATGGTCTTGTAGGTGCCTTCTAACCAAACTGTTCTAAAATTACATCATATTTGCTGCGGAGTAAAGCACATGTATAGAAAATCACTTGTTTTACTTGTGTTAAATGGTTTATACAGTGCAGCAATACATGGAATCCTAAACTTGACTATTAAGTTACCCTGCATTATGTATCTGAACTGTACAGATTTGCATGCATTTTTCATCATATTCTCTTGTTTTCCCACATGTTTTTTTCAGCCAGACTTTGAACTGACATTTTAAATTTTTATTTAAAATTTCTTTTGAAATGATTGAAATGTTCTCTTAGAAACAGGCTGATTTTAGATTTTCTTTTGAGATGCAGTAGTGGTATTTGTCACTTCTGAAACGTAGTAGATTCCTAAATTGTTTAAGTGACCTTGAGAAGTAAGATTCAGAAGTGAAGCAAATAACTTTTAGCATTACTACCCACTGAAGAAGAATACTCTGCATCAAATTTCACCTTTCCATTTTTTTCATACTTCTGATCATTATTTACTAAGAGACTTAAAAAAAAAAAAAAAAAGAGAGAGAGAGAGAATGTTCTTTCCAACCCATGCAACTGCATAAAAAATGGGCATGCAATTGTTTGTATTGTTTGGGTGTGTGGTTGCAGCAATACTATAGACAGCTAAGAAACAGACTTAAAAACAGTCATTTATATGCACAATTATGCTGATATTCTGAAAATATGGAGCTTAAAGGCAGTAAAACAACTTTTCAGGAAGTATCTAAAATGGTCTTGGTTAGATTATTGAAGCCCCTAATGATGAGGAGAGGATATTTTCAGTTCAGTTCTTGCATGAGGTTCAGTCCTTAGCAAAAACTACTTTCTAGGGTAAAATAATAGGATTATTTTGGAAATCGTCCATCCATCCACAGATCTCAAGGAACAACCCATGGTGAAAAAGCAGGAATTTGAAATGCTTGGAAAGAGTGCGTTTACTGTGATTATTACCACTAAATGCTCAGCCCTTCTGTCACAGAATCACAGAATGGCCAGGGTTGGAAGGGACCTCTAGGATCATGAATCTCCAACCCTCCTGCCACATGCAGGGCCACCAACCTCCACATTTAATACTAGACCAGGCTGCCCAGGGCTCCATCCAGTCTGGCCTTGAACACCTCCAGGGATGGGGCAACAAATTATAGTTGATAATTTCGTAATGCGATGCTTTCATTAAGTGGAGATATTTTATTTTATAATTCAGTTGTTTAAACTACTTTGTGTCACGAACTGTTAATATATATGACCAATATCCCTTATTATTTTATGAAAATGAGATTGTGTTTTTTGTCCATACTTTTCCTTTACAATCCCTTATTCCATCTGAAAACTGTTCACCCACGTGGATTTTCCATGTTTAGGATGTTATAAAATTTTGGCTGCATGCTTTGGATAAGTACTAGCAAATTGCCCAATTGTATCATTATCAAATATTTTGATAAAAATGTTTTAGAGGTGAGATAATTTTTAAATGGAGGGAGATCTGTATGGAAGCACCTCAGATTTCATGTACATTTTTTTAAAATAGAGGAGAAAGAAGAGCATGAATTACTTCAAGCTCTGCTTAC
This sequence comes from Chrysolophus pictus, assembly GCA_037305975.1. Classification (NCBI taxonomy): domain Eukaryota; kingdom Metazoa; phylum Chordata; class Aves; order Galliformes; family Phasianidae; genus Chrysolophus; species Chrysolophus pictus. Next base: position 13,337,198 of record JAYKPI010000006.1, read on the forward strand.
ACGCGAAGGGGAAAATAGTGTAAGAAACGTATTGTAAATAGTAAACAGTACAGATCTTTCAGACGTTTCTCCTTCAGTCTCTGAATTAATGTCCTTTAGAGAGTGACATGTAAGCACTGGAAGCAGTGTCGAGGAGATGACTGCTTTTTGTCTCATGTTCTGGCAGTATCATTCCCCAGTGGCCCATTTTGCTCTGGAGAATTTAGACCTGCTGTTGATGCTGATTGAGGACTGCACAATTTTTGATGCAGAGGAGCCTTGGAAAATGAGAAATGTTACTCCAGACACTCTTCCTACAGTCTAGAAGATAAACATAGCATTACTGAGAAATTAAACACTTCTTCACTGGGAGATAACAGAAAATCTAGCAATCTCCAGTAAAGTTTAAAAATTATTTTAATATCCTATTAGTTTATGATCAGACTAATTCCAAATGAGAAGATATGTTCAAAATGAGCACTATGTTTAATGATTTCCATGAAGGATTTTTCTTTTTCCATATCTTATTGCTAATAGAACCAATATCCACCAACTGAAACATTACATCTGCCTCAATTCTGTTTGTACAACAGAGCTGCTTTGCTGTTTTTGCCTCTGCTGCTTTTATTTACCTAGTACTTCTTTGTCTTCAGGTCGGAGCAGGCTGAGCACTTTCAGGTAATGTGACCTTAGGAGGTGTGCTCAAAATGGCATTCAGGAGAAAAGGGGAGCTCTAACTTGTCGAGAGAGCTGCTGATTTATCAAAAGGAGCTTAAGAATTTGCATTACACAAATTAGTGGGTAATTTTTAAACGTTATTATCACTTGGAATAATTTGATAGTTGTCAGAGATGGCAACTATAGAGTGAAGAAGATATGTTCTACTGTCACTGATTTCAAAATCTCTAAGATATTGAATTGAACATAGCTTAGATAATCTAGACCTTCAAGCTAAAGCTCCTGACTTTGAGTAGGACTCTTTGTGTTTTCAAAAAGATGGAAATTTCTTATTCTTTCACCTCTTGTTCTGGTTTGACATGTCCAGTTTCTCCCATTTTAATGCCTTTCTGTTATAATTCAGAGGTATCAGAGGCGTCTGCAAGCATGTTTGCACAGTTACCCTACCTCACAATTTTACATTCTCAGGACTAAATATATTTTAGCAATGGGGAGATGATATTTTTTGTCCATTTCTGTTAATGGGGCAACTAAAATGCATGGAGTAGAAATAACTGAATTAATTTTGTGTATAAAAAGGAAAAGAAAAAAAAATGTTCAGAACAATCCAGTCACTGAAATCATATTTATTTTTGGCCGCAGTCAGACATACCCATTTGTCTCCCTGTGTTGTCAATCCTAACTTGAATACAATTAAGCATGGCAGTTTGTGAAGCTGCATTATGCAGCTAAGGGCAGCTCTAGAACACCAATAGCATAGTGAAGCTGTGAAAAAGCCAGCTGAAAATGACAGCCAAAAGCTGCCTCATACTTAGCTGTAGAAAGCAGCAGAGCAGAATGAAGCCCAGCAAAGCCCTCTCTTTCTACAGAAACAAGTAATTAGAATTTTATTCTGCTAATATCTGGACTCAGCATTCGTCTCACTTTGGTAAAGTCCTTCTGAAGAGTTGACAGCAGAAAATGCCACAGTCCAAGCTTATATTCTGTGCACATTTGTAATGTGAATGTTTCATCTTCTGTTTTTTTTTTTTTTTCTGTGGGGGTTTAAAGTGGAGTGTGTGAACCAGGCATCTGTAATAACACCATGATCAAGCTGTGGGAATTAAGCATATTAATAATGAAATATTGTCCTGGGCATGCTGTCACGCTCTGATAGCACTTTAGAAATCTTAGTACACAAAACATGTATTTGAACAGCATTATTCTACACAGTTCCTTAAATTAAGGAAGAGATAAATTCCATAAATAGCGGAGATGCTACTTAAAAAAACCCAACCTTTCACTTTTATAGATCATTTTCACATGTTGCAAGAAGCTAAAGAGATCTATGAATGTTTGAAGCGTCATTAAAATTGTGAGGTCTCCAAAGTAAAATATGGATATTAAGAGATCTAACATTTTTTCATCTGTATGTAATAGCACTGATAAATTTTATATCAGTCTGAAAATGACTGAAAACTTTCAAATTCAAATATCAGTTCTTTCATCTATCTCGAATGCTGCAGACATAAGGAAGGGAAGTTGTGTCAATGAATTTGGAACTGATCCAAATTTCCTGAACCATCTGAGCTGCACACACTTTCTGTGGGTAAATTAGGACTTTCAAGATGAAGACTTCAAAAGGTTGTGTTTTCCAACCCCCCCCATCACCTGTATCAACTACTTGATAACAAATTATATTGTACTACGTCTTAGTCAAATATAACTGTGCAGATTTCAGAAATATGTATTTAAGCTGATACCAACTACATTGAACTGTTCCTTCCTTTTTGCAAGCATGAATATTAACGTGCTTAATAGAAAAACTGACTTAGCAAATGAACATGGAGAAGAATAAGGCCAAAATTAATTCGGGCTTTAGCCTGAAGTAATTCTGTGTGTCTTTCACACAGGATGCACTCAGCTTCCCAGAGGCTCCAGGTTGAGGACTGTTGTATAAAATCAGTGACTGTCCCCGTGATTGTATACTTATGCTTTGTTGTGCAACTTTTAGGGACCATAACTATGCATGATGTGGTAAGAACCTCAGGTAAAACTGATAAAGCTGAGACCTAACTGCAAGTTACCTAAGTCAGTCAGGTAAAAGTCTAAAAATCTAAAATCTAAATCTAGATCGGTCATATGTATGCCTGCCTTGAATTGTAGATATATTTTTACAACTTCCGAGGTGTTTCAAATTGATGGTGTAGATGCTGCCACTCTGGAGGCTCTTGATCTGTCTGTCTGCTGGGTTAAGTATTCTAAATGGATCTTGTCTGATCTGTAATGTCACAGGGACTTCAACCTAGAGTTTCAAAGATTGTCCGTAACTTTGGATGGATTGTTTCAGAGGGAAGATCACAAGTGAGCTTCTCACGTAGTAGAAAAGAGCTGTTTGTTATCCCTTCTTGCAAGTCCTATTGCTGGTGGGTTATTACCGTGAGGTACAATTCAGAGACGAATGTCTTCTAGATATGAGCAGGACTCATTTGCCGTATGTAGAGGACTTTCTTGCAGATTTCTTAAGATCACCTTAGAGGTCTCTGCTTCGCTTCAGTCTGCATCAGCCAAGTGCTGCCAATTGCACAACCTCCTGGCCTGGCCTTGGCACCAGCTTGCACATCGCTGTGTGGAACCACATGTGAGGGATTTGTCAAGATCCAGGACAGAAGCCCATGGGGCAGAGGAGTTGTTGAAGAAATGGAGCAGAAGAAATGAGACCACGAAGTTATGGTTTTGCCCATTCATGCTGGTGCCCATATGGGAGTTGACAAAGCCCTGTGGCCTCATGTCTAAGGGCTTGCTGAAGAAGTTGCTATAGAAAAAGAGGGGATTATTGACAATATCCAGATTGACATGGGGGAAGGCGGTGACAGGACATCAGATATGCTTTGTTCTGGTTCCTTGTCACTCATCTAATCTGAAATAGAAAGTTGGAAATATGGCAGTGACTTGGAAATCATAAGAACAGTGAGTTTCATGAAGGGCCTGCTAAGCCACCTGTGCCAAGAGTCACTACTTCAGTTATATTGTGTTTTTTTTCCCTCTCCTGTACAGTAACTATTATATCTTATATATTATTTTTTTCATGGATTGTATCGGTAAAATATGCATACGTTCTGCTGTATGAAATTAAAATACAATGTAAAATATAGAAAATGCATTTTAACAAGTAACATTATACATTCTTTATGCAGGTACAGAGGGCCTGGGATTTAGCATTACTTCAAGAGATGTTCCAATTGGTGGCTCTGCTCCAATTTATGTGAAAAACATCCTTCCAAGAGGTGCAGCTATTCAAGATGGGAGACTAAAAGCTGGAGACCGATTAATTGAGGTGAAGATGCATTGCATGTCTGTGTTTTGGCATGAACCCACAGAGTAATTCACTCCAAAAACTCTCAGTAGCTTATATGATAGGGGAGTAGTGCTACTGAGAAACAAGGCTACTTTCCTCCTCAAGGGAGGATGGCCTCAAGGGAATTAAATTTCCCTCAATATCTTCCTGTAGATCTAGCTGGAGTGATATCAGATGTCACCTTCCACAGCTCTTCATTGCTGTCCCTAAGCCAAATGACGCTGGAGGTACAACTGAGATTTATGTAACTGCCTTTCTGTGCACTAACTTCACTTTTCTGCCAAACTGACAAAGTCAGCTTGAATTATTTCTAGAGTGCATAGCCTTCTGTAATTATTGAAAGTATATCACCATAACCTGGATGACTTACATAGGAGTCTGAGAAGCATCTAAGAAGATGGCTATGGCACCTCAACTGTGTGAGCTGTGATCTCCTATGAGGGAAAAAAAGAAGATTGTTTGCTAACTTCTGAGCACCAAGTTCCCTTGCTTCACATTGTTGATGTGTCCACAATGTTTCTGAAGAGGCCTGAGAATACCCCGTCTTTCCCTGGCTTCTCCCTTCCTCAAGTTATCTCATGCAATCATACTGTGGAAAATTTTCCATTACATACTCCATACTTGGCTGTACTGTGTAAGTGGCGTATGAAGGCCAAAGGGTCAGATTACTGAAAATAAGCAAAAAAAAAAACCAACCCTGCCCTATGTTGTTTTGGGTATAAAGAGTTTTCTACTTTTGGCACAATTTATTTTGGGAGATATATTGAAAATGTATGTATAACACCAATGCAAAGACATTATCATCTTTGGATCACACACGTTGGTTTCCATCGAAAGAATTTTATGCAGAAATTCATGTAAAAATACTGGTAGATGAAATTGCTGTAGAGTATACTGTGAAGTGTTCTGTTGTTGCTTAAGTGCAAGGAAACATTGCTGTCTTGATTCTTATTTGTATTCATATGTGAAGAATGCATGTTTAATTAGTAAGACAACATCTGGCATAATTTCTTATGTTCTTGAATGGAGATGAGAAAGTGTTATAAATAACAGTAGTGAGAGTGGAGAATAGGAAAAAGAAAAACATGAAGAAAGCCAGAGAGGAGATTGACTAGAAGAAGGAAATAGCAAAGTAAAAAAAAAAAAATTACTATAAATATTAAATATGTGTGAAATAGTATGAATAGTAATAACATGTGTGAAAGAGAAATAAAACAGCCATATAAGAGTTCAAATTAAATGTATTTGATAAAAGCTCTTTGAGGTTTTGATAGTACTTTGGCTACAGTTATGATCCAGGTTTCTGAAATATTTCTAGACAAAGTATACGTGGTCTGTTCCTGAAGATCACATAAATATGGTTTCAGTTTATTTATGTAGTTTATTTCTATAATTTACAGCAGTTTTTTTAAGTGATAGTCAGCCAGGAAGCAGTACTTTTCAGTGGCATTTTTAAAAAATACTATCTCATGAGAATCAGATTAATTTTCTACACGAAATCTAATATTTTTCCTATTTTAGTGTCTTATCAATTTCTAATATTTCCTTTGTCTCAGGTAAATGGAGTTGATTTAACAGGCAAAACTCAAGAGGAAGTTGTGTCCTTGCTCAGAAGCACCAAGATGGGAGGGACCGTCAGCCTCCTGATTTTTCGGCAGGAAGAAACATTCCATCCAAGGGAACTGGTGCGTAAAATAGAGAGAAGCTAAGAGATTTATTTAGATGAATGCGAGCAAATGATCTGATCTTGTCACCTACTAGTAAACATGCATGGCCAGCCCTGCATATAAGATACACAAAATAGTATTTATTTAGGACATTTCACATGAATGTTTATTATCATCTTTGAGATCTAATATTGGAATTAAATATTTGTTAGTAATGTATAAGTGAGAATTTTACTTTGAGTGAAGATGTTTACTATAGAAGTAGCTATTGGATGAACTTTCTTTGAATGCATGGAGACAAACAATTATTTCCTATCTTCCACATGGACAAATCTATGCTTGAAAGCTCGCCATTTATCCCACTACTTGCTCACTAAAATATTTCAGTGCATATACTATTATGCCAAAACAGAATATGTAAATACCTAAAAAGTGGAATATATAAAAAACAGTAGCCTTTTTAGAATATAAATGAAATCTCTCTATGCAACGGAAACCCTGCAGTTATTAATATATCAGGATAATTCAAAAAATGTTTCTGAGAAATTTGCATCAAATGGAAATAAAATGATGTTTCATACTGTACCTGTTCCACTTGCATAACGTATACAGAAATTTCTCTGATAATTATTCAAGATAATTTCTGTTATGAAAAGATAGACGGTGAATGTAGCAGTCTTACTTTGTTCTGTATTCAATTAAACTGCTGAAGTTATTTATTATTTGTATTATCATAGCTATATATAGCTCTGAAAATAAATTATTTGGCTGCATTATCATAAAAATGGACAAATATAAGTGGCTTGTAGTGTGATGAATAGATTCTATCATTTTTCTATTGGTTTTGTGTTATTTTGAATGCAAAAATAATAGATTTTTGTTTGGCCATTTCAAGACATTTAACATTAGTCTTTTATTTTCAAAACTACAATTAAACCTAGAAAGTCAAAATGACAGGGAATGTTGTAAATGTATCACAATTTTAGCTCAGTGTGCTTGGAACATGACTGAAAGTATTGATGCATCTACGTGCAAATTAAAATGAAGAGAAATGAACCATTTGAAGTCATATTATGCCCTACATTATTGCTGCACACATGAAAGCAATCTGTTTATAATTTCCTATGATGTGTAATTTTCACAGTATTGCTATCTTTCATAAAGGTGAATGAAAATGCTTTTTAAGTTTTCTAAATAAACTTAGAAATAAGAAAATTATTAATTTTGTGTATATTATTTCTATACTAAATATATAAATTACATAATTAAATAATGCATAATTTAACATTCTATTTTGTTTGAGTGTCTTGTAAAAAATATATGATGTGAGTATGGCAGGTATTTAACCATAGTAATACTTGATTTAGGTCTAAAAATAACATGAAATTAGATGCTTTAAGTGAGTTTAACCTCGGTAGCCTGCCTGCTGCTGCTTAGGTGATACTCTGAGCTATTTTGGCAGACATCAGACTAGAGAAACCAGATCTCTATGTCAGGTGGGCTCTTCAGTCAGAGGGTCAGATCTGACCTGCTGTACATTTCTGCAGCTCCAGTTGAACAAATTGCACTGTGAGGATCTGACAGTATATGGGTGTGATGATCCTCTGTTGCATAAAGATGTGTTTGTTTGCATTTTGACTTGAAGAAATGTTAGGTATGCTCTGCTGACAGCTGTCAACGAGCATAAGCAGAATTGCTGGGGAAGGTGTTGAACTAAAACCCATCATAAGGGCTGTTCTTTATCCTCTGGTAAGAAATAACCTTAAAAGAAAAACATCTTTTCAGACAGCTCCTCTCATTGACTTTTACTAGCTTTATGTAGAAGATAAAAGAAAATTAATATTGGATGAGGGAGGGGATCTGAAAGCATGTTGGTTCATCTTTTTTCCATACAAACCTTCTTTGTCTTTCCATCCTTCCTCTATTTCTGTCACATATTCTACATTTGTATGCATTAAATTTTGCCTTAATGAGATATGTCTCAGAAATTGTAAGCATAAAATCGTGTTATTTGATATTATCCATCCTATAAAGTGCTGGGCTTGCTGTTCCTTGCTGAGCAGCACTCTGTTAAAACCATTTTATATTTGCCAACATTTGTACAGATAGTAATCCCAATAAAAGAGGTGTTTAAATTTTATGTTTTGGGCTTTGGCTACATGAACGACTTTTGAAAAGTTATTTATCCTTGGGTTTCTTTATAAGTAAAATGAAGATAATAAACTTTCAGGAGAGTTGTGAGTTTAATGTCTTTGATGCATGTTGCCGTTATTGTCTGGAAGGAGCCTACAAAAATGTGTAGTAGTATATAAAACCTATAGGAATATTAAACCGAGCCCATTGAGGTTAGTATGGGATTTTGTGTTGTCACATTGAGAGCCGTGAGTGTGATGGAGAACCACCATTCAGTGTAGCAGCTTCTATAATACAGATAATGGTAAAAGTGATTAAAATGTGGCCACAGTGTATAAAATCAGATTGGCTGGACTCCACCCCCAACAGTGAGATCTGGAAAACCAGTTAGTTATGCTTCTTCAGAATACTAGGCATTTTATTACTTTCAGTGTTACCTAATGCCAAATATCTAATATCTTAGTGTTTGACCGCATCACTGTGAGATTTTCTCATTAATATCTCATCCCCTTGCCCCCTTCCATTATGAAAGGGGTGAGGAGTACTGTAATTAAGTTTAACTCACTAGACTGTCATCATCCTCACAAACCTAAAGTTAACTTCCTGTGACATATTTTTGTAGAGCTTGCTACTGTTGAATCCACTGAGGTATTGGTTTGGGCTACTCAGCTTCTGAGCTAAATATATTCTCAATGTTAGCAAAGAGAGATGGGCCTGCAGTTAGTCTCCCATATCCTACAGCCTAATGTGTCCATTGCTTCTTGTAGGTCCTTTATGTGTTCCTAGCATTTGCCTCCTTCATCTTTTGTTTTATTGGTTGTTGACTGTAGATTAAATCTAACTGAATGTTTGCATTAACATTTTACTACTACATTTTCTTGTGTTTAAAAATTTCAATCTTCTGCAAGACTCCAAAGCAAAAAAATCCAAAAAATTCTTGGTATTCATTATGGAAGAATATCTGGTTAGCCTGAAAGTGATCATCCAGCCAGCAGCAAGGTGACCCCTGAGTCTTTAAAGGGATTTTCATGTGGGTGGGCATACTTGGAAGAGCAGTATTCCTTATGTGTGCTTCCAGAATTTTTTGAAGAATGCAGAATGGTTTCCCAATGATCTATGTTTGCCTTATATGCCCTAAGACATAAATGCAAAGTACAAGAGGATTCCACCTATGGTATGCTAAAAGCACCCTCCTGTCTTTGGATACCCAGTCCTGTTATTCTGGTTCACTCAAACTTATGGGAAAGGGAAATCCCTTGCTAAAATGTGAATGGATGTTTTTTAAAACAGATATTTAATTAAAATATTTGGGAGGCTTCTTCGGCATTGCTGAGGTCATTCTTTGAAGCTGTTGGCGTAGAAGAGAAATGCCAGGGAGAACATCCAACGCATTCCAGTAGCCAGACAATGGTGTGAGCAGTTGTGATCCTTTCTTAGCCAGATAGCCACCTTCTTCATAACCAGATTAAGCCAGGTGTGCTGGCCTCAGATTGCTGGAGGTTATTTTTGTTCACTTCTCATTTAGTGCTAATTTAGAAAAAAATTGAATCAGCGTGATGAATGCCCTTCATTTTTCTCTTAGCACTTCATGTCAGAATTAGACCTCTTTGCTTATCCCCCTACTAATAGATAGTTTATGTCGTATATAGCTGTGTTCTTATTTATTTTTTTTACTTCCTTTAGAATGCAGAACAAAGCCAGTCACAAATTCCAAAGGAAACGGTAAGAGCTTTGTCTTTTCCATACTGGAAGACTCACAAATGTTTTTAAACTGATATGGCACTTCTCCATCAAAGTTTCACATTATATACTGTAGATGGCTCTCTCTAGCTTTACATTTTAAATGCATTTTTAATGTAATTTCAAATACTGTTTGAATATCATGTACAATTCAATTATTAGGTATGTTCAAACACTATTTGAAATTACATCTTTTTATATACAAAGACCTAAAGTTGAAATGGTAATAGTAACCTCTTAGTTTGTGTTACTTTTGGAAACTTAATTGTTTAAAAAATGATTATATGACCAAAGCTTGAGATACAAAATCATACAATTAAGCACTTTTAATGTAAGTCTGAATTGACCTTCACACCAAACTAGGATTTCTTAGTTATTTTAAAGAAATTATAGGGAAGTAGTATCAAGTGTAACCCTTTGAAGATTGTAACAGGTTGCATTTGTTGTGTCAATGAGGCTATGTACTGTTTATATATCTCTTTAGTCAGTGGGAAAGACTCAGTTTTAGTACAGATTATACTAACATACTAACATGCAAAACTGTTTACTAAAATAAAAGATTTTATGAAATATTACCATAGGATATTACAAGAAATGTACCTTAAATGTATGCTACATCTGAGTTAAAAATGCACTTCAAGAAGCTCCATTAGGTACCTATTTCAAAATTAAATATTAAATCAGGTTATAGAGAAATTGCATGAGTTCGTACTGAGATTTGAAATTAGTTAGAAAAGCTTCTGAAAAACAGAAGAAGCGACTCTAGATGAATTGGAATGCCCTGCCAGTGATGGTGAGATAGTATCTCAGATTAAATCAAGTTTAGGAAAAGAGATTTAACAGTCATCACCGTTTAGAGTGTATATGGCATTATCAGTGTTTTAGTCCAATGCAACGTAACTGGCAAAATGAGCATTTGGGTTGAAGGCAGCTTTTATTCTCCACCTTATGTTTTCCTTCCACATCCTCTAGTCTGAAACTCATCTGCATAAGGGCTTTGCACGACTGTAGGTATATCATTCTGTCTGACGTGCCTCACAGTATCTTTTTAGCACATCTTTACAATGCCTGTGTGTTTCTTATCTTCTTAGTTTCTTAACATGTACTGCTGATACGTGAGGAGATCGAAGATCAAAGCCCAGGATAGCATTTCTGCCTGTAATTGAATACAATTGAAAACAATTTGTGGGTGTGGCCATATAAAAGTGTCTGCTTTTAGGAGTTACATTGAAATTCTGCCACAAAATCTCACTAAGATTAGGCAGATTGCCTATTGGGTATTTATATAAAGTAATTGCTTATCTGTTGCAAACTTAACGTTTTGTAACAAAGTCTATGGTGAAATCCTTTCTCTGCCGTTTTCTGTTCCAGCTCCCCTGCCTCTTCTAAGACAAGTCCAAAGGAAGAAAGGCACTCTCATTTCTCACCCATAGGTGTGAGCCATACATTTCTCAATAAGAAGGAGATTATGCAGGAGCAACAGGGAGCATATGAGTAGCTAGGGATTGCTGAAAAACTGTGTTTGAATCAGCCAGAAAGCTCAAACAAGCCTTAGAAATAAGGAAGTGAATTGGGAAACATGCAGAGACATACAGTGAAGGAATGAAGCAAGAAAGATGGTCAATACAAAAATATTTTTTTGCATAATATTTTGTTTTCTTTCATTATGGAGTGAGACCTTTGTTTTAAATGAAAGCGAAAAGCAATAATGACCAACAGTAGGAACAGTAAATGTCTTAAAATTTCCCCCTTCTGGGTGAAAATAAAAACATAGACTAAACGTGAAAGGTGTCAGTGAGTGTTTAAAATGCTTTTGCTCTTACCTCCTCCTTTCCAACCTTCTTTCCTTTGGATAGGTGTGATACAGCCTTTCTGCAGAACTGAATTCCCTCAGCTGCACATTAATAATGCAGTCACACACTTGTTTTCTTTTTTAATTTATTTTTATTTTTAAAAGTGCTTTTCATTACTTTATTTTCCTCCGGTCTGCCTCTATCTCTGTTTATTCATCCTCTGTCTAATTTTCAGGTCTTTGAGATTTCTATCTTGCAATTTCTGTTTCTGTGCGTGCTCTGATCTTTGTGCTGTTAGTTGTGAGGTTTTTAGACTCCAAGAGTCAAGGACTTGATTTAGTAGAAAGCAAAGCAAAAAAAAAAAAAAAAAAAAAAAGGATAGAGAAGTGTGATGAAAGCAGTGAAGCTATAGAAATGAGAGAGGTGAAGTACAAAAATCTGCTTCTAATTTAAAGGGAAAATGGCTGTAGGGTTGTTTTTTTAATGGCTATGTCTTTGTAGGGAAACAGGAGAAAAATGCAACTTTGAAAATAAAGGTGAAAAAAAAAACCCAACAACCCTGAAAATGGAAAGCCTGAAATAAAATTTATATATAGATGCAAGAATATGAAGTCTAATTTATCAGTGTGTTATTAACACCGAGGGGTTGCATTCATGAAACTGCTCGTTTGAAATGATTTATACTAATATTGTGGCACTTGAACGCAGTACTTAAAATCTTCATGCATATAGTAAAAGAAAACCTTGACAATTGGTCTCCTCCTTAATTTATACGTATCATTGAGTGGCTTATTACTTAATTAACTGCCCTTCCAAGAAAGCATATAACTTTATATTTTGTACACCTTCACAGAATACACCTTCATGTATTCTCATTGATGAACTTCCATAACTGGGGGGTTTGTTTAACGTGCTAAGCTCAGAGAATCTAAGCTTTGCTCTTCAGTTAGCCATAAAAAATTCAGATTGTTAATGAATCTTCAGCTCTGTCCAGTAAATGTGCCCTAGTGAGAACCGGATGGATATTTTTATTTTCTCTTTGCAGATGAGTGGAACAGGCATTTGGTTTAGTCCTGGTGCAAATCTAATGTATCTCATTCGAAAGCCCTGCTTTGCCCAGGCACTAGTTATAACCCTTGGTATAGCTGATGACAAAATAGAACAGATGCACCTATTTCTGAACATGGTGATTATTTGGAATGTGGGAGAATGACCGTAATATGAAAACCAGTAATTTATCATTATTACATTTCTGTTTCCAAGCATAATTATCTTAATCTTGTTACAGAGCATTCAAATGAACTGTTAATTATGCTATGTAAAACATCTGCCAATTAATTTTTCCCCCATATTCTTTGAAAGTCAATAGTGTTTCAGTAATATTTTGCTTTTACAATTGTCATTCACTGTTTGTTTTCTGAATTCAAACTGGCAAGTTAACTTTCATGTAAGCATAGTTCTAGAGAAATAATAATTACCATATATGTGTACAAGTATTTTCTACAGGACATTGTCTGTTACTAAAGAAGTTAAAAATTAGGACTCAGACTCAATTTCATGATCACTGCACACAGCAGTATGGGAAAGCTTCAATTTCCACTGCTGCAATAGGTGATCCAACCTTCTAAAAATTGAGCCAAGGTTTCACATTCAGTCAGATCGGCCCACACTACTGGCAGTGCTGATATCATGAGATACAAAATGATTTGATCAAATGTAGAAGTGATGCTGCTATTACTTTCACGATGCTTAGGAGTACTACAAATAACTGATGCTGGTTGTTTTTATATCTTTTTTATTGCAGTGGTGTGAGACAGAAGGGTGATTACAATGCAATACGGTGTGCTGTTTTGAATGGTTTCAGGTTCTGCTTTTCATAAAGTTGTGAGATAAGAAGCAGATCAAATGGAAGAAACAAATGTGTAATCTTCAGGATAATGTGTTTAGAGTAGGAGGTACTCTATGATTCAATAGCATGCTCTGGGGGCATTAGTGAACAGAATGGAGGCATAACTTGTGAATAATTAATATAATAGTTCAGTGACTGTGCATGTGAATGCTCTTTGAATAGTTTGAATTCGCAGAATGATCAAGGGTGACCCATCAGCATTTCTGTGTTACGCTGTGCTTGGGTCTGACCATGCGTCTCATAGCTTTGTCTCTGTTGGTGAGACTTAGCTGGGCTAAGTAGTGTGAATGTGGCACAGAGTAAGAAGCACCCACACGGACTCACTTCTGAGAGAGCTGGGAGTGCAGTGCAGCTGTAGTCAGTATCTCAAAGCTTAGATTTAGGAAACTTGCTGGGCAGTTTCATGCCAGTTTCTTGCAAGCCAAAGCATCTCTTGCACCAAGATTCTATACCAGGTTTCCTCAGAAGCTTGCAGAATCACCCTGAAGCCCCATTATGTGCCCATTATTATTTACCATGATTGTGCTGTTTCCTACCTGCCAGCCTCAGTTATTTTGGATAATGAGAAGCTGTCTGTATGAGGTATTTACAGTTTGAACAGGAGATATAGGATTGGGACAATATGATACAGAAAGGGGGCCCCAGGTCCTTTGGCTGGTCATCTGCTAGCACAGGCAGTGTAATCACGGGTTCTTCCAAACACTTGGCTTAACTTGGGTGAGCACACAGTTCATGTCATTGCTTAAAATTCCTCTGAAAACTCACTGGTTATGTACAAAGCTTACTTTACTGCACTGTTGCCTTTAGATGCTTGGTGTTAATTCTTTCTTGCTATTAAATCCTGGGAAAAACAGTGAGATGAACTAGTTTGCCACGGTTGCCTGAAAGCCTCTAGCAGAAGTAGGAGTGAGATGTGGGGCGCTCCCAGTGCCCAGTCCGACTTCTGCAAAGCCATTGTGTTGCTTTCAACTTTGTTATTCTGTCTGGCTTTCCCAGACGCTCTATCTGTTTCTTTAGTCTTTCAGGTCTTACACAGCCAGTCGCCCAATGAGAGAAGTATAAAGATTTTTAGGGAGCTGTGTCATTAGTGTTTTGTGCATTGAAGTTTTTCTGGGACAAGGGATAGTACAGAGAGCTGTAGATTTATAGACTTCTTTGGCAAAGCAGACACCTGCTGTGTGTCTAATCCCTTGGTTTTCATTTCTCCAGGATATGCATCTGTAAAAAAATAAATAAATAAATAATCATAAAGAAAAAGAGAGGTTAGCATTACAATTGCGTATTTGTCTCAGAGCATACAGTTGGAGCATAAAGTTTGAGTAGAAGCAATTTGGAGTGGCTTATTTTGATCTTAAATGATAGATGATAGTCATTATGGTAAATGTAATGTATAATGAATGAAATATTTTTAGTGGTGTGATCAGTTGATTTTAAACATAGAATTTTGTCTGCTTAAGACAGTTCCTACAACACCCCAGATCACAATGTTAGCATTAGGAAGAATAATGTTAGTGTAGACAAGCAATGGTGTTCTTATATAGATAAATAACAAACATGTGGATACACTTAAACATGGGCTTTTGCAAAGCTTTGATTTTCACGCTAAATGAAAATCACATGCTAGAATTTTTTGTGCTTCAGAAAAAAATTAATTTTTTTCCTAAACCATTTTTTAATCCATCAAAAGCATTAAACTTCAGACATTTTTAGAATATGGAACATGTTTTTGATACTAAATTAAATCCTTAAAATGGACATAACTGGAAATATAACAAGCCTGTTTTGCAGTATTTTCATGAGCTAGCATTTCTGTGTGTAGGGACGTACCAAAGTTAATCCACATATAATATGCAAAAATCTTTTCCTTGATGGGATTAAAATTAAAGCAGACCACATTTCCCTTAAAATCTTAGAATTCAAATATAGTTTTTGATATTTAGCAGCTGCTGTTTGATTTGAACAAGAGTGCAGTATTTGCCAGATGTGACATATTAACTTAGCTAATATGAATAATGAGTCTCAGTGTATACATGCAAATAAGATTCATTAGTGTTTATCTAACATATGGGAGATATTAAAATACTTAACCTAGGAAGAGTTAGAAAAAGAAAGCAAGTGCAAGGATTTTAGTTGATTATTTGGCTTATGCCCTATTATCTTTTTATAATCTAGGTAAGTGGATGATTTGGACTCTTACAACCTGTAATACAGGACATGGTTGTTTGATTTAAAATAATAAAAGGAAGGAAAAAGGTCCTGTAGCATTTCAGGGGGAAACTCGGATGGAAGCATGGAATACACATGTTGCTCTCCGATCAGGAGGAATGCATTTCTCTGCTGGAGGTCCAGTTTGAAATCGAAATAATCTGCTGTTATATTTCTCTGTGGTGCCTAACCATACCAGGGTGTATCAGCTCTCAGTTATTCCTCCTCCAGAGGGGCCTCAACTGAAGTCAGAGAGGTGTGTTCCGGGCCACCTACACTGCTCTGTTTTCGGTACCTCTAGCAGTAATACATCTGCATTTTTAAAAGGACCAAACGTTGCCCCCCACAAAACAGCTGCTGATCAATGGAGCTGTTGTTTTGGTTCCTTAGGGCTGCTCGATATACATGTTGGATGTTTGTATATGTGATAACATATGATAAAGGTGAGTTTCATCGTGTTTTGGTGTATTTCAGTTCAGAAGGTTACCTGATGTGACAGCAACGTCACCTATTTAACCTGAAGGACAAAAAAGTTAGAGCCATCTCTGAGGTCAAGAACATCTGTGTAATACCTAATTGACATCTTCTTTCTCCTGCGTATGCAATGTTAATTTCAAAATAAGAATTTTGTTCTGTTCTAAGAGTACTGAGACAAATTTTACTGTCTTATCCTAATCCTATTCTAACATATAGGATTTTTGATTTCTTATTTTCACAGGTACCCTTTAAAAAAAAAAATAAACAATGAATACTGTATTAAGATCCTCTAAAGATTTAAAATATCCAGGGAAAGGCTGTGACTTTAGTCTGGCTGTCCATTATTGGAACCAAATGAATACATCTGTGATTTTGTATATTCCATTCCTTTTATAACATACTTTTCTTAGACCTGGAGAGCTCTTGGAGGTCCATGAAAATTCAAACTTCAAATCAAAAAAGAATGGCACATTTGTGAGGTGGATATGATAACAAAATAAAAGTTAAGCAGAGGCTAATAGGCTTAGGGCTGCACTGTGACGAGACTGGACACAGCAAGATTTAGGGGCGGGTAAAATGGATAGTACTGATGGGGTCATTGGAGTTAGTTAGTGGGGTTTGTGCTCTTGTTACTTAATCTATCACATCAATATAATCATCACATAAGAAAGATGTGTTTGCTTTTGCACAGCCACGTAGGTGTTTATACAGGAGCCCCCGCAAATGCTCCCATTTGTGTTGTATACATAACTCTGAAAGATAGTTACCCTCTGAGTGTGGGATACAGCTCTGTTACTGGCTTCTGTGAGCGAGAACAGCAGTGCGCTGTTTTTTGCCCGGAGTCCCATGATTGACTTCTTTCTTTTCTCTCTATGTAATCACAAAGTAACTTGCAGACGAGTTTCTGTGGCTCAGTAGCTGCTGAGAAGTCTGCATGTCTAAGCTTGCAAGAGAATGAACTTCTCTGTAGAGAATGCAGCCGGATTTGTAGCTGCAGCGAGCCACTTTGAAAACCTGTCTCAGCTTGATTGAAAATTGCTTCCCCCGTTAGGTGGGAGGAGGTTTTTCTTTTTTGTTACCTTTCTTTTTTCACCCATCTCATGCTGTTTATTCACCAGCTGAACCCCGATGAGATTTTATAAAGGGAAGAAGTCCCAAGCATGAAATTTCTTTGTAGCTTTTAAAACATAAAAGGACAGTAGTAGATGCTGTTGCTAACAAGATGCAATAAGTGTATTACACTGTTGCTGTCAAAGTCCATTTTAATGTTATTTATAAAATTATATCAGATTTTATAATGTGATCTGCAACTGATTTTATATGGAATGGTAATATATTTTCCCTCCCTTTATCTTTCTTTAATCTCTGCATATCATCTCCAAACATTGCCATCATTTTGTTCTAGTCAGTAAGTTTATCTTTAAATTTACGTTATATTTACATTGCATTTAAAAAGTGAAAAATGTATCTTCAATGTCATTTAGCATAAATTGATGCTAAGTATGAATTTGAAGCAAAAAAAAAAAAAGTCACCTACATAAATTATCACCAATCGAATTTTTATTACAAATTACATACTTGAGCAGCTTCATTCATCCAGCTGAAGTCATTTCGGATGACCTTTTCCTCAGCAGACTCTGTCTGAACAGAATATTGTTCTGCTGTTAATTGTTTTGGATGTAGTGTGTGAAAAATCTCGAGGGAGTTGAGTTTTGTTGCTGAGGGTTCATAGTACATAAATTTGCTTGCATGTTTACTTCTGGTCTGTCAAGGTATATGAAGCAATAAATTTCTCCCACAGATCAACTAATCATGAAAATAGTGTTGAGGTGTTTGATTGACACAGTTAAGATGTTAATTTAGAGTATATCAAGATCAAATGGAAGTTATTGCAATTAGGAAGTGATTGTGTTCTCAGTGTAAATTTTTAAATGATGCATTTTAGATTTCTGTGCATTTTTATTCTGTTTCATGGATGTATTGGAGAATTTCTGTGGTTTATTGCATTTATATTCTTATCATGCAGTACAATTTTGATGTAAATTTTTCTTTACGGAGGTAGATATTTAATTATTGGAGAGAATCAGTGCCTATTTAGTATTTCTGTAGGGTAAAGCACTTCAGTTAAAAAGGATTCGGTCAATCTTAATATATTTGTATATTTATTCATTTATTTATATATTTATCAAGACTTTTGGTTCAAAATATCAAAGTGTCAGGCAAATCTCATTGCTCATTTCTCAGAAAATGGCTCCCTTTGTTCACACCTCAAGTTTTTTGACAAATATATAGTCCTTTCCCATGCTTTGCATGAAATACAGTTTGTGTTCAATGGATGAAATACAAGTAAGCCTTCTTTGGTACTGTGATGTGACACAAATGTTATGAGTCTGTACTTTCATATCCATAGTTCTTGGATCCTAAAGGTTCACTTTTCGAATGCCATATTTTTCTCCAGTGTGCTTCTAGCAGAAGTGGTGGGGCATCTCCACACTCAGGTGTCTGCAGCTCTGTGTTGGCACTGGATTGTTTCCTTGTTTAAGTCTGTAGAAAATGGACAACAGAAGAACCACGTTAGGAGCAGGACTGAGCTGACAGAGCAGCTCTTTGGGCTCAGTGAGGAGAAGCACCGAGGCCATTAGTCCATTCACTGGGGACACTGATGGAGGTGCTCCAATGGGCCCATGAGCATGGAGAAGCGTACCTGACAGAGCGTGAGGAGAAGCAGTCCCGTGGCCTACACTGGAAAGTGGCTGAGATGCTTGTGTACTTTTTAGAGAGTTAGAAAACATTGAGGAAGGGAGAATTGATTGTAAATTTAAAATAACAGTAGTGAAGAATAATCTAATGCGCTTGTGTGGTTTGGAGTACCCATGCATCCTGCCTTGGCTTTATCTCCCTTTTGACTCCCTTGCTTTTTGTGCTGCTATTATTTGTTAAGGAAAATGAAAGCAATTGGTTTTACAAAACAATTAAAAGTAGTATGTTTCTGTCTCAGATTGCTTTATTCTGCAGCTACCTGACAAAAAGTGCATCTCAACTGTATCTTGCAGCTAGTGCTTTTGTGATTCAAACAGGAAAATTAGGGTTGCAGTTTTGCCAAAAACCTGAAGATTTTGTTTTAAATCCAATATTTTTTCCATGGACACAGCAGACATTTCTACTCCTGATGGTGAGCACAGATAATGCTGATTTGCACAGCCAAGAGATGTGTTTATTGTGATTCATAAGCAAGCTGATCTGGCACTTGGAGAGGGGAATGTTAAGTTTGTATTACGCTTCGTTATAACCAAGAGATGGTTATACGTGTGTATGTAATGCAGTGCAAAGAGCTGGTGAACACATTAAGGCTCATGCTTTTAATCAAATGGGGGAAGACAGAGCTCCTGTTTTCCTTCCCCTGGCTGTTCCAGTGCTCTCAACAATTTGACTTCCTTCCCATATGACATTTTTGCATTGCATTTCTAGGTCATTGGTGACAAAACTAGCATGCTTTGCCCAAACTGATAATCTCAGTCTGCTGTACTCCACATGGCTTTCACATCCATCTCTGCAGTAGTCTGTGTTTGGATTTCAGAAGAGCCTGTCAGCTTTGCATTTCCTCAGATCTTAGAGACAGAGATGGCTCAGCAAGCAAAAGTTAACTTGTGGTGCATCCTGTCCTGCTTCTGCTGTCTAAGAGTAGAAACAGGAGCAAGTTTTGCAAAGAGATGAGAGCGACATGGGAAAAATTGGTGTAAAATCAGAGTAAAAAAGAGAGGTGATTTTAGTAAATCTCATTCGCCAAGATTATGAAAATATTGGACAGACTAATTCTTCTAGAGACAAACTACTGACTGCTGGATATTCTGGTGAACATTCTCTTACTGTTGCTTCTTCACGTGGGTGAGAAATGAACGGTACACTTGGTCTCTCCATCATCTCTTCTGAGTACTGTGTCCACACCTGCTGCCCCCACAAGTGCCACTGCTCTTCTGGGGCTTCCCAGGGACCTTGCTCCAACCTATCTCCAAGGCATTTGCTGGGCCACCAGTTCGGCAAGAAGTGAAGCGAGAGGGCACTCACCTTCCCTTCATGGCTTCTGGGGGCACTGAGGTGTCCTGACAGCTCCTTGCCATGGGCACTGGCTGGGCCATGTTTATAATTCCAGGTGTTCAAAATCTGGGACTGTCCTAGTGAAGCTAAAACAATGTGGAGAGCAGTAAAGAACCGAAGATGTGGGTAGGATGACAGAGGAGAAGGGAAGAGCTAGAAAAGATGGGAAAATTGGCATGCTGAACTGGATTTGATGCTAAGCCTGGCAATAGCAGAGATGTGCTTTTCAGATCTCAGCTGTGTAATTTTTTGTTTTTCCTAATATAGCTAGTTTTAAACAAAATGAGGGACTGAATAATTTTTGAATTTAATTTTCTTGCAAGTAGTTTCTCCCCATGAATCACAAAGATACCATGGATTATGATGATATTTTAAAAATTCTGTATGTAGTCAAATCACAAAATATTTCCGATATGGCTTTTTTGGCTAATAAGATAGTTTATGTGTGTTGGCATTAATGACACATTCAGTAATGACATACTATTCAATTATTTTACTAGACGGAGAAGCACTTAGACACAAACATAAGATATTTCTATGCATTCTATTTCTAGGCATCAGCTGGAGGTGATTGAAAATACACTATTTGTTCATGTTGCTTCGAATAATTACTGTGGAAAATATTGTGTCATTGCAGTTGAAAGCATTTTTTTAAATGCTAATAGCTGTGGAAGGAAGAGAATTCCCAAGGAGAAATGCTCTTCTGTAATCCCATGTTAATCTTCCTGACAGAAAGCAGAAGAAGAAGAGCTTGTTCTCACACCTGATGGCACCAGGGAATTCCTGACATTTGAAGTTCCACTTAATGACTCTGGATCAGCTGGACTTGGTGTGAGTGTCAAAGGGAATCGGTCAAAAGAAAATCATGCCGATTTAGGGATCTTTGTCAAGTCCATCATTAACGGTGGAGCAGCATCCAAGGTAAGAAGAAGCATCTATGTGCTTTGTCTTCCTCTGTTTTCCAGTATTATGCTATTTTGAAAATAACCACGTGTACAAAAATGAGATTGCTCTTTAACTAACATTTTTGAATTGTGCCATTGGAGGTAACATTTCAATTTCTACAAAAAGTTTTGTTTAATACTGGATGATTTTAACAGCCTTTGAAGATTCTAGGGAGGACACAAGCATCTCTGGTACAGTTCAGTTAGAATGCTATTTACTCAAACAGATTATGGTAATGGCTTCAAGTGCAAATCTGTGAATGGCTGGAATAGACATTTCCTACAACGACTGCAATAGAAGCTGTAACACGAGCTCTACTTGGCTATAAACTGTTAGGGCTTAGTATAGTTGTTTGATTCTTTTTCATTTTTTCCCCTCTCTCCATCAGACTACACTTCTGCATAGCATATTTTGTGTGACTGGTGATAACCTTTCCCTTTCTAGGATGGCAGGCTTCGAGTGAACGATCAACTAATAGCAGTAAATGGAGAATCATTACTAGGCAAAACAAATCAAGATGCTATGGAAACTTTAAGAAGATCCATGTCCACTGAAGGAAACAAACGAGGAATGATTCAGCTTATTGTGGCAAGGCGAATAAGTAAATGCAATGAGGTAATACACTTCTGATATTGGGGTTGGGATTTTTAACTTCTTCTAAGTTATTTCTCTTTATAGGAGATGTCCTGTTTCTTCTGAGACTAGGAAAATAATATTTGAGGAGCTAAAGAAAGAGAGAATTACAAAATGATCTGAATTTCAGTGTTAGACATGTTAACCTTATTACCAGATCAATAAAGTTTTTCTTTTGAGTATTTTCATCAATGGATAATAGGAAACACTGAATAAAACTATATTGATTTTGTAATTGGATCCCACTGCTTATGTGATTTTTGTTCTTTGAAGGTTTTAATGCAGGTCTATTGAATCTTTCATTTATAGACTTAGTGTCAATTGACTTGCTTCTTTGTCACTTTGAATTTTTTAAAATGAAAAGTGAAGCTTATATATTTCATTACTACATTTTATCTAAGCAATTAGAAGTTCCATTTAAAGATTCTTCAAAAGTAGATGCAAATAATTCTGTTATTTCTGATTTTCAATATGTTGTATCTTGGCCTTCATTGCAGAGAAGTACTAGACACTAAAGTCAGGGCTCAGTGGTGATTCTTTTTCTGATATTCTTTGCAGCTTTTGTGTTCTCCAGTGCTGTGTTAATGTGTTGATGTTTTCAAATGCTTTTGTGATTTGTATAAGTTTTATCTTCTAGATTAGTGTAAACAACGTTATCTAGTAGAAATATGTGGACGTATGATACTGAGAAAGGCTGCAGATGCTGTGTAGGACTGAGCTAGACTTCAAAATGATTTTGATGCATTAGAGAAATGTACTGAGTTAAATAAGATGCGGCTGAATGGCAGTTCAGGGAGACATCTGTTCTTAAAGCATCTGAAGTCATTCATTCACTCTTGCTAATACCAGTAAGATCTTCTCGGGAATTTTTCTTTTCCTTGAGCACAAGCAAAAGAACAAATTGGTTTAGTATTGCAGATCCTGCCTAGGGGGAAAGGGCAGGGTTTACATTTTAATGTGTAAAATCGATCTTAAAAAAAATTCCCATTCATAGCTTCTAATTTGAAAAACAGCTTTCTTTTTTGACAAAGACACCGGTTTCTCTAAAAGTATCAAGCTTTTCCTGACTGAGTGCTTATATGTAGCTTTAATACATATACACACACTGCTGGAAAACCAGTTTGGATGCTCACTGGTTTCTCACCTGGTGTCGATAGAATTCTGACCTTTTAATATTTGGTAACGTCCTGTGTTAGCAAGAGTTCTGAACTCCAGAGGGTATAGATTCTCTCAGTTGGAGACTTTCTTATTTCAAGCCAATTTCAGGTGTATTTTGTATGTTTCTACAGAGGAAGAAATATTTTAGTCTATTTCTGTGTTTAATTTTTTTCTTCTAGAAAGGGCACAGAAAGTGTTCTTTCTAATTTTAATTAAAGTCTTCTAGAACAAATGTATCTAGACAGTGTTTATAAACATAATGGAGCAGCTCCTTAAATCTGGTAGTATTGTTGAACATTCACATTAAGAATAATCTTCTGCCCCACATCTGTTTGATATTTACACAATTTTTTTGCAGAAATCATTTGGCAAAAGTGGCATGGCTTACAGTATTTGTGCTCTGAATGAAGGAAATGATTTTAGAATCAGATTTACATACACTGAGATGAATTCGTATCAGCAGAAGGGTGGGAAACCGTATCTGTCTACCTTAGTGGGTTTTGTGCATTTCCTAACACCTTTATAAGATAGCAAGATGAGCCATCACGATTTGGAAAAGTGTTGATGTGCAATTATTGGTACAGTGATCATCTTTATTAAATAATTTCTTGGTAACCATTTATTCTCAGGAACACTTGCTGTCATTCCATTCAGCCAAGGGAAATATGTTGTAAATACTGTTTGTGTATTTTAATATGCTGAAGTCACGAGCTGCATGAACATAAAACTATTTACCTGCTGAGCTGGCTCTATTGAAGAATGCTTTCTGAAAGCCTTGCAGGCCCAGACTTCAGTAAAATGCAAAGCAAAGAGAAATTTTTCTCGCCACTTGGGAATTAATCCCTAATTCCTTTGTTAGGAATTGTAAGGATTTAAACTTGAGATATTCTTATGTAAGATTGATAAACTATGTTAATATTATTTACGTATATTACGTGAAAATCATATATGAGCATAATGCTCAGGTAGTTCAGCCCCCAAATAATGCATATGTAGACTGAGACCCCTATGGATAGCAGCACAGTGTGGCTGAGACTTGCAGTGATGGTTGTTTTCCCAGGGAGCATCACATATTGCCCACGTCTGTCTAAATTGTGCTTAGCTCAGCAGTTTTGATTTCTTAGACGCTCTGGTATATAAGGTGTTCTAATAGAATATTCCTGTAACTGCTACCAGATTAGTGTACAGTCTTTGTGAAGATGTTTAATAACAGGAAAAAAATCCAAAAAACGTGGCATCTGTCCAGAGGCAAATTCAAGAGCTTGCAGATTAGGAGGAAAAGTATCACACAGGCAGATCCTGTCACACATTTCACTAGCTTGTTCTTCAGAAAAGGGTTTTTACTTTCTTTCCTCAAAGACAAAAGGAAATCTTTACATTTACACAACTCTTTATTTTACCTGGTACCATTTCATATGGGTACACCTCTCTTTTTTGTTCTCCGAAAGTGTCACCGCTAAATAACAATAATAAAGATCCTGTTTAATTGATTTCTTTTCTTTGTTGATTCAGGATTGTATGTGCCCATGTGACTGACAAAAATAAATAGCTTACACTCTCGTTAGTCTTGCAGAACCACAGTTAAGTGGAACGGAGCCCGGTTATATTCCCTTTAGTGCTTTGTCAACAGAATTGTTTATTCCATTCCATTCCGGTGACATGGTCAGTGCCGCACTGCAGCCCAAGGTCAGGCCTCTGCCTCCTGGAATTCTTTGCCCTGCCATGGACCAACCCCAAGCATCTCTGGAGGGGAATTTAGCTTGTGGAATCTGTACAAAGGGTGATGATGCCAATGCAAGAAAGAATTATGTCCAGTGTCTGGATGATTTAAAAAACAAAACAAACAAACACAGAAAAAAAAAAAAAGAAGAAAAAAGAAAAGAAAAACAAAAAAATGCCCTGCTTGTCTTTTTCCCTTGAGGTTTCAAGTCCAGTATTTGATTTGCATTTGCAAAATGAACTCAAGTTTTTTGAGAAAGATGGGCAACTCATCTTTTCTCTTGAGTAAGAGAGAGTTTGAATAAGATTTTAAGAAAGTTGTATGTATACTAAGTTCTTTTGTTTTTAATGTTCATTTTTCATAATCAGCTCTAAGCATTGTGAGGAGGGGAGAATTGGTTTGACATTGTAGTTCTACAGAGCACTGTCCCTTTGTGTTTCTGCTCAGACCAAAAAATTTCATGTGTCCTTAATTCCTTTTGCAGTTTGATTCTTGTCTAGAAAGGAGAGATGGCTCAGCCTCCGGGTGCTGGCTGAGAAAGGCAGGGACAGCCACCTCCCTTCTGCTGCAGGTGAGCTGCTTATTTTTTGGTCAGAAAGTCTTTAGGCTTCCATAGTTAGCTTGAGAAACTATTTCAGAATGTAGTGCAGCTGCCTCTGATACTCCTTTTTTTGTGCCAGCATTATTCTCACGTGGCTTCACCAGTTCTCATGCTATAGACTTCCGAGGCAATTATTGTCAGTGAAAGCATACATAAACACCCTAACCATATTATCTTGTCTTCAGAGATGTAGTGAGGGGATTGTTTACATCATCATCTCTGACATAACTGTAAACTCAAAAGAGACCACAAACTTCCCAGAAGATAGAAAGCATTTTTATGCTGTTGTGGTTTTACTGAACTGAAGGGTTGCCTGTCAAAAGGGTTCTCATTGACTCACCAGGAGACACAGTATAACCTATCCAGGTTTTCAAGTGAACTATCTTGTGGTAAATATTGATAAAAGCATGGAGTGGTAGTTATGAATGAACTCCAAGCTAAAGCTGTGGACTAGAATTTTTTTGGTATGCATTGCATCTACATAGAGCACAGTAAATATAGTTTCCTCTGTAAACTCCGCTATTATAAAAGTTGCAAAGCTTTATTTAATATCTCAGCCACTCCAGAACAAATCACACAGTGAGTATGTGATGGATGTTGTTAGATTAGGATAACAAAAACATTTTTCTAACATTTAGCATGGGATTTGGATATATCTAAGGTTCCATCTACTCCCTTTCAAATCTATTCAAATCTATGTTTACAACTTCCAGCCTAGCCCTCTGTGATTAGCGTTGTGGGTTGATACTTAAACTTTCCTATATAAGCAGAGATACTATAAGTTATATTTCCAAAGTTGTGTGGACAATGGCAAAAAAAAAAAAAAAAAAAAAAAGGAAGAATAACAATAGTGTTGACTTGATAATCACATCTGGCCAATATGTAACAGGTCAGTTTTCACAGGATGTAGCCATCAGCTTTTTGGGTCTTTAATTCGTTGTTGACTTTTATTATTTTTTTATTACTGAGGAGCCTAAGATTTAAGGAGAAACACTTGAGCTCCTTGCAGTGTGTTCAGTTAATTAGTGATATTATGACAATTAGCCTGTATGGGCAAACAGCTGCTGGCTGTATCACCGTAATGCGTACGCAGCGCTTAGGCATGACTGTCAGCCAGATGAGTGCAGCTGCTGGCAGTATGTGCTGATTCAAGAAAATAAAGGTAATTGTTACTTTCGGAATCCTGCTCTTTTCAGTCCTTCAACCTGGACAGCTTAGAGGCGCAGATTGCTTAGAGGCACTCTGTTCGTGTCACACACAGTCAGTACTTGTGTACCATTAAAAGAGAGCACATCACCATTTTCAACAAAATGGGAGATTTCAAGGGTTTTTCTCGTCTGTCTCACCTTTTTGACAGAAATAATGTCATGCCAAACCTGCCTGAAAAAAAGATTTGCAAACGATTTGCAGATCTCCAGATTTTTTTCTGCATGTCTGTTCATCTTTGCTCCAGTTGCTGAGTTGAAAAAAGAGTGTACCTTGCAGTGGAGAAAGTCATCAATCCAGACCATATAAGGACCTTATCACCTAATCAACTGCTTAAGTAAATTGGCAGATTAGTGCGAGGGACTGTTAAAGTGAGTGGTTTCATTACAAAAAGAAAAACAAAAGAAATAAGCAAACATCTATTCTTTCCAGTATAAAACATTCAGCATCATTTTTTCTTTTAATGCATTACTTACTTACTTTTAAATTCATATGCGTTTTTTGTTTATTTGTTTTTCCTCACTGGATTAGTTTTGTGAAGTCGTTCTGGACTTCATTTAACCATCAAAAAATCTTTAATATCTTCTTCAAACACCAATTTCACTGTTTAGCCCCTTATCCAGGTCACTGATAAAGCTGCTCATCAGTTTAAGCTGTTCCCAGCCCGGAACCCTGGGGGAATCTACAGCTGACTCTTCTCCATCCTGAAGACTGATTTGTGTTTCCAATCCTTTAGCCAGATTTTGATTCAGCAAATGAAAACCTAGTCCAGTTCCATGAAAAATTACTTTCTTTAAAGCCTTTGATATGAAGCTATGGGAAAAGCTTTTGGAAAATGCAAATGTATTATGTCTGTTTTATTGCCTGAGAGAACTTGGAGAGCTTACTGGCATCTTTGTGCAACTCCAGCATGTCAGTGAGGCAGGATTTCCTCTGACAGACTAGCATTGCCTCCTCACAAACTTGTCAGCCATTCTCAATGATTTTACTCTTTGCTGTAGATCCCACCATTTAATCCTGAAGGCCAGGCTCCTGGGTCTGTAGTTCCCAAGATCACTTCCAGGTGTATGGGCAATCACCAGTCCTCTGTTTCCATGGCCATTCTTAATAGAACGTTGTACATTTTTGCTAGCAGTTATGCAATTTCACATGTGTGTTCCTTCAGGGCTCCTGGGAGAATGCCATCCAACCTGGGTGACATGTTTACTTCTCACCTAGCCATTTGGTCTAACGTTTCCTGGGTGTTTTCTTCTGGTTGACCTTGGTTCTTTGTCTTATTTGCTACAAAGGCTGGGATATAGAAATCTCCCTGGTTTCTTTGACAATAATGACAGGTACACAGAAATCACTGAGCTTCCCTACTACGGGTTTATCCCTCAGAACCTCTTTTGCTCGTTTGCTGTTGAGTAGTGCCACTGATTCCCTGGGTACATACCTGAAGTCCCTGGAGAACATTTTATCTTCGGTCTGAGTATCCTATGAAGGGTGCTGCTTAAAATCATTAACCTGTCTCTTAATTTCTTGGGCTGTTTTGGTGGGTTTTTAAAAACTGTGGCACATTGTACTTGAGTTTCTAATACAGTGTTTGTTAGCAGTCAGGTTAGAGTCTTCTAGCAGTCTTTTTGGTGTGTGAATTCCAGAGAATAATTATTAAAAAAATAGTGAGTGAAATATAAGTATGTTTACTTATTTCATCGTGTCATTGTGTCTTCCATTCTGCTGAACCTGTGCCCATTTACTATGAATTATTTTTTCTCTCCCTTAACCATTTGTTACCCCTGTCAGTTTATAAGCTCCATGTTGACCCAGGTTCCTCCTCAGTAACTTACCATCTAACTACATTTTGCAAAGCTGCACTTTTAGTTCTATCACAACAAGAATGCAACACTTCTTAGAAACATTATACTAATTAAATTCACATTTCATAATTCCTGTTTGTGCATATAAGTCAAAACTGATCTCTTAGTGGCTATTGCCTGCATTTTCCCATCTTGCAAAGTTTCTCCATAATGTGGGAACTCAACCACAGTTAATATTGGTTAGTAGTAATGTAAAATTATCTGTTGCAAAAGAAAATTGAAGCATTTTGGATATCGTATTAGCCACAGTACGCAGAGAAGAAAGGATAAAGAAAGCCTGAAGAATGATTCTGTGTGACAGAAAAAGCTTCAGAATCCTGGGTGCAACATAAATTTTAGCAAATTTGTATACTGGCTTCTTAAAACGCATAATGCTTTCATGCCTGCATTTGGATAACTGACTCCAAATGAAAGAGTACAATTATTGTTTTTTAAAGAAAAAGTTTGTTTATGCTTTGAATATTTTGGCAATGTTCTTGCATGTAAATTTTTTTTTTTTTAATATTTATGTGCATAACTTCAGATAGGATGGATGGTGGTGTTTAACTAAAAGGGACTGCATTAGTAGTCCTTTTATCATCTAGATAAGCAACAGCTGGGCTAGTTAGTACAGATAGTGCTTTAGCTAACAGCTGGTTCTTATCTGAATGACAAAAGGCCAGGGTGAAGACCTTTTCTATTAAAAAAAAAAAAAAAGAAGAAGAAAAAGAATGTTATTTCTAGTTTTATTTTAAGAGAATGGAGAGAAAAGGAATACAGGCAATCTGCAGCATGTAAGGTTTTCTTGTATTTTGGCTAATATGATCGTTTATTACAGATAAATGCGAGGACACAGAGGAAAAAACTGCAGCCTTGAGTTGAGGAGGCTAGGGGGGGATCTTATTAGTGTCTGTGAATCCATGATTTGGGGAGTAAAGAAGTCTCATTTAAGTTCTTCCGTGTGGTACCCAGTGCCAGGATAAAAGACTAAGAGTACAAACTGAAAACTCTTTAAACATGTCTTCTATTGCAGTAGCAATCAAGCGCTGGCACACATTGCTCAGGGAGGTTGTTGAGTCTTGGAGGTATTCAGAACCCAGCTGAAAAAGTCCCAGAGCAACCTGCTCTTACTGAGCATAGCTTGGAGCAAGAGGCTGGACTAGATGGTTTCAGAGGATCTGTCCAACTTCAACTAGTCCTTGACTCTGAACTCTTGTACCAAGCAGTGCTGCTGCTAGGGTGGCTACTGATAAAACATTAGGGGTGAGTTTGCTGCCTGGTTTGTTTCCTAGCTGAGTCTTTAATGAAGGTCAGGCACTTATATGTCTTTGTTTGGATTATCAAGTCATTATCAGTTCAATTAAATTATACTGACTAACACTAGTATCAGCTAAGAAGAAAAGCTGGAATGTTTAATTCTAGGCCCTTATTAGAAATGCATTAGGAGGAGCAGTTCTTTATTTCAGCTGTAATCTTACTTTGGATTGTTGATCTTTTTGTCTTGCCCACAGCACAGTTTCCAAATTAAATGTGTTTTTTCTTACATAGACTTTCTATTGACAGTGCAAGGAAAAGATTTTTTTGGTGCATGTCACTTGTGTAATTCCTGTCTGATTTTTGTTATTTTATGAAAGGCACTGGATCTTTTGTAAAATATTTTTGTAGTTGGCTGTCTATTCCTTTGTTTGAACACGTCTTTTTATGATGCTAATTAGAAATGGGAAAAGTTTTCCTCCTGAAAACGGTAAAATACATGATTTACTTTGCATAATACAGCCATTTGAACATGGTGCTCTTCTACTGGTTGTATTTATCCTGTACTTACTCCATCAAGTTTATATTTCTACATATTTCTCTGATTCTGAGATCTTTTCTTGGGAGTATCTTTCTGAAAATTTCTTAAGACCTTCCTACAAATGAGTCTGAAATTTGATGGATTGTCACGTGAAAAACAACACATGATATGGCTCATGAAACACTGGACACTTGTTACATCAATATAGCATGGGCAGAATAAATCCCAAAGCAGTTTATATTTTCATACCTTATTTAAAGGCAGTAAAATAAAGGTTAGTTTCTCATTTAATATATTTATTATGCAAATCTAAGCTCTCAAGCAGTAAAATCTCTGTATTTTTTTCTCCAGTCTGTCAAAATTTAGTGTTCCTACTCTTTTTGAATTTTCCTTAGATTTCTTTACTACAAATATTGTTTAATTCACTTTTCAGTAAAGCTGTCAGCTGTAATCTGCAATTTAAAAAAACTAATAAAACAAATCCTCATTTCACGATTTAAACCTTATTGAGTCTAATTCACTTGCACTGCAAGTTTATTATTCTCCTGCAGCTTGACGTGCCTCCAATTGTAATTGTGTTGACCCTCCGATGCAGTAAATCTCCCCAGTGCTTATCAAACGAGGGAAGATAAGTCTACAATTTGGAACTTCATTAAATCTCTCATTTATATTAAACAGATGACGGCTTTGAACAGAAATAATAATTTTTACAGACTCTGCGACCTCCGATTGTAGTCTTGGCGACTCAAGAATGCAGCATTTTGGAAAACTCCAGCCCCTCAGTGTACGTGGCCATACGCCAGCAGCCAAATGTCAAAAATTGTTCGTCCATCGGGCTGACTTCAAAGCCACTGCCGCAAAGGCTGTTGTTGAGTGCTTTTCAGCCCTGCAAGCAGATTTTTAGAAATGTTTCATGGCATACTTTTCTTAGTCTTCTGGGAAATGTGGGTAGGGTGATTAATAATGGGCAGCTGTTTGAAAGAAAAAAAAAAAGAAAGAAAAAGCAGCACAACAAACATGTTTCTTGTTATTAGAATTCAGGAAACTATGAACTACTCCTCTTATGCTCATTTAGAGACTAGTCCAGTGAAATAAGCTGCTCCCAGCAGCTTTGAAGAGTTTGCTGTGTGCTCAGTATCTTCCGGTCCCTGCACGCATAAAATATATGCTGTGGGATTTGTGTAGGCATATTGTTCTTAGAACTTAACTTTGCACATCAACAGTAAAAGGCAAGTTGGTGAAAACAGGTAATGATTTGAAGTGTAAGTTCGTACCATGCAAAACATATCTGTTTTTGGATTTGTTACTTTTTAATAGAACTGTATGTAGTTTGTGGCATTTAGTTGGTTTAATGCTCTCAGTGAAGCTCTTATATACCAAGTCAGCAGAAGGGTGCTAGAGCTCAGGTGAGCTGAGAACTCTCCAGGGAGGAGGCTGGGTGGTAAGGGGCCAGGTAATGGAGAGAGTGGCCTCCCATCCCCTCAGCTGGCTTCTGATCACTGACAATCAAGCTGGGCATGTCAGCTGGCTGGTGTTTGCTTGCCTTGCTCTGAGGAGCTGTGTTGGCAGTGCCTTAGCTAATGGAGTGTCTAAATCTAGCTAGATCTAGCTAGATGATGTCAGATTGTTTTCTTTCTTGCTGCACATGGGTTCTGCTTCCCATTGAGTTCTCTGTGACTCTCTGGGGAAAACATAATTTTTCCTCTTTTGCTGAAAAATCTGAGAGGCATGTGCAGGAAAAAATAGGATGAACAGGTTCTGCAATCTAAGGTTGAACTGGGAAGTCGCATAGAGGAGACTTGTGATGGAGGGCCCTGGGATGGGAAAAAGGTCATGCAAGCAACTTTCTCCTCTGTGCACGTCGCCAAGCAGCCTATCTCCATCCCTTCCTACACCACTTACTTCCTTGGCCTTTGCACAGCCCAGGGGGTCTGCCTTCTGCCTGGGGTGCTGGTGAGCCCAGACCCAGCAGCTCTGGCGGAAGGTAGCCAGAGGCTTTGCCACAGTGATTTTAGTGGCTCTAGCAGCGTGCTGCAGCAGTGCCAGGGATTGCACTGAAAAAAGAACATAAGATCCCTGTACTCTGTAGACAAGAATGGCAGGGTACTCATCATGAATAGAAAAAAAATAAATATTAAAAGTTAATGTGAAACTTGATTTTTCTTTCATTCTGTTATTTTTCTCCTAATTATAAAAGGTGTGAGTGTTTGTGTATTGGTTGCTAATATGTGTGGTGGAATTTCATGGGGGTTTCCGTGATGATTACATTTGAAAGCAAATTGCACCACTTCAAATAGCTCCGGCAGCCCAATTCCGAGTGGAGTTTCTCCTCTGCTCCCTGACAGAAGTCTTGTTCTGACAGGCTGTCAATATGGGAAAGATGACCCAGCTGTCTGCTGTTAATTCTGAAAAAAAAAGCCCTAACTGTCTGTTTAAGAAATTCTGCAACAAAGAAACACCAAAATGCAATGTGGGGTTTTTTTCACCAATTTTCTGCTGAAGGATTTGAAATTTGACAGGGCGCCATAGGAGGTGCAGTGTAAAGTGGCCTACAAAGTTGGTCATTAAGCAAAGCTGTCATTGCAAATTATATTTGTCCAGGGAGAAAAGTTCTAGCTCATTTGGTGCCCAGACAGGTCTAGGCCTTAGGCAAGTTGTTATAGTTCCCCCATGCTGCTAAATACACTTTCAGCACTAATTTTCCCCTTTCTGTGCAGCTGGAGTCACCTGGGAGCCCCTCTGGTCCCGAGCTGCCCATAGAGACACTGCTGGACGACAGGGAGCGGAGGATTTCCCATTCCCTGTACAGTGGGATCGAGGGGCTCAGCGAGTCGCCTACAAGGAATGCTGCACTGAGCAGGATCATGGGTGAGTCAGATGAGCTCTGTTAAATGTGCTTTGTTTTCATCCTTTCTGCAATCCACGGAAGGGTGATTAATGTGTTACTTGTGTGGGAGCCAGAGAATATGAAATTTGCCATGACCAACCTAAAATGTTCCTTAAAATTGTTCTACACGTCTTTTGGATATGCATTGTGAGGGAAAAAAGTCAGTAAATCATAGAATCATAGAATGGTTTGAGTTGGAAGGGCCCCTAGAGATCACTTAGTTCCAACCCTCTTGCTAATGGCAAGGACACTTCCCTCTAGACCACACTGCTCAAAGCCCCATCCAGCCTAGTCTTGAACAGCTCTAAGCAGGGGGCATCCACAATCTCATTAGGCAACCTGTTCCAGTGTCTCACCACTTTCACAGTGAAGAATTTCTTCCTAATATCTAGTCTAAATTTACCCTCTTCCAGTTTATAGCCATTAACCTTCGTCCTATCACTACATGCTTTTATAAAAAGTTCCTCCAAAGTTCCATAAGATGTAAGGCAATAAAATAGAACATGATTTATTTTTAATTACTGTTGCCCAAATGCACCAAGTTAGACAAAAGATCTAACTGATGACATATCTTAAATAGCAAATTTGAAGATGCTCATGGAGTTACAAACTATGTTATTCTCCTACTGCTAAGAAACAACAAACCTCAAATCTAAAGGATAAAAAAAATTAAAACAACAATCTCAAAGCACAACATAGGGTACATACTAATTATTGACTAGAAATTTTTCTCAAGCTGAAAGTCAATCTTAATCATTTCAACTAAATTCAGTTTTGCTTCATATCAAGTTTGTAGCAGCAACTTCTATTGTAATCTGTGTGTCAAGAACACTAGAAAGAGTCAAAGATGTAATGGTCATTTGTTACTTCCAGCACAAGCAAGCAATTATAGCATCTTATATCGAGTGCTATTTTAATCAAACTGCTTTTTGTATTCTAAATTTGAAAATCCTTTCCAACTCATTCAATCTTTGTCCTGGAAGCATGAAACCTTTCCAGTCAAAGTCCCAGACTATTAAAGACTTTTTTTTTTTTTTTTTTTTTTTCAAAAAAAGCAGATCTGTTGAAAAACTTAAGGAGCAGCACTCTTCAGCACTACTTTCCCTAAAAAAACCTAGTTCTTGTGGTGTCAGGGCTTTAGATAAAGTGTTTGCAAAGCACTATCTTCTGCTTTTCCCATCAGTATTTAGAGGATTTGCAAGTCCAACTCCTGTAAGCATTAAGGCATTCTTGCTTAAAAACCTTGTCCAGTGATGGGAGAAGAAGCCTCAAGAGAGTCTGTGTACACATACTTCAGGAGGTGCAGTGTGTTGCCACATCAAAGAAGCTCATGACTTGCCACACCAAATCAAACTAGCGGTTCATCAGTCTGGTATCACTCCTTTACTGGTAGCCAATAGCATATGTTCCTAAAAAAGACCATAAATCTTTCCAAAAGCTCTTAAAATCTAGTGCTTTTGGATACTTCTACTATGTATAGATAGGGAAAAAAAATCCATCCTGCATTGTGTCTTAGTTCAATAACCTGAAATAGATCTTTTGATTGCCTCTGAATCATTCCCTTTTTGTTGTTTTCAGAGAATAGGAACTATGTATAAATTTGGTTTAAAGTAGGCTGTGATTTAAATTCATTGATATTTTAGTTTGTAGCACTTGGAAGGTCAAGTTGTGCCTGAATCTTATAGTAAAAATGGTCTGCTGTGGTGTAACTGAAAACTGGTTTTGCCAGGCCTAGTTCACTCCCCGCTGCAATCATGGCTCCTTCACAAAACTGTCATGTTTAAACTCAGCTTTCAGAAAGCAGTTTTTTATTATGCTAATCTTTCTGTATGAATCAGTACCACTACATTAAAAGCACATTGTTGACAGTCTTTTACTGCACTCATATTTTCTTGTAGTGCTGTATAACAGAGCAATATTGTTACATGTTGGCAGAGACATATACAAATTGATTTGTTTCAGAGTAGCTAAAGTTTTAAGGCTCAAACATTATCCACTGAACATCCTGAATTAGTGTTTATAGTGAGAAAAATCTCATCAATCCTCCTATTTTCCTAAGAAGGTATATGGAGTGTTATGTCACAGAAGCCTTCCTCCTCTCTTGAAAATTGTCCTAAAAGCAAGGATTAATTCTAAAAACTGTCTAAATTCACAGGTCTGCCCCTTCCCATCCTGGTTCTGACAATGAAAAACAACTAAAAAAATGCTTTCTAAACCACTTTTTGTAGTGTAGTGATTCCTTGAGTTCTCTCCCAGTATTGAGGAACCAGCTGAATCATTTGGTGCATTTTACATAGCCCTCAATGGATTGAGCTATACAAACTTTAATACTCCTGATACCCAGTGGCAAGGAAGTCCCAGTTTGATTTCATATGTGAAGTAGTGCCACTTAATGCTTCTTTTGCTACTTGACAAAATCAGTGGTTTTAAAGTTTTTTCATTCCCAATTGAGACCATTCAAAAGAGATAGTTCGAAGATCTGTAGAATTCCTGCTCTTTGCAACCCCTGATCGGAACCTTGCTATGAGAGTGGGAATAAAATATCTATTTTAGAATGTGATTTAAATTATGTCAAGCTGTATTTGCTCACTGGAGGAAGACAACATGAATCTCTTAATTTTTTTATATGATTCTTACGAGAGAAGCTACCTCTCCAGAAGATTATTGCTATTAATTTATAGATGCTCTTACATTTTTCTGCTTGATATTTAACTGAAATTTTTTGATGAAGAGAGGAAGTGCTTGTGTATCCAAGAAATACATTCTCTATATGTACGGAACCATTTCCTGTATTCTGGAAATTATACAATAAAGGTATTATCTCCCAAGAGTTAGATAGCTTCAATAAACCCTTAGGTTTATTTAT
Organism: Chrysolophus pictus; assembly: GCA_037305975.1. Lineage (NCBI taxonomy): Eukaryota > Metazoa > Chordata > Aves > Galliformes > Phasianidae > Chrysolophus > Chrysolophus pictus. The sequence goes on from JAYKPI010000006.1 coordinate 13,372,860, forward strand.
TTGTTTTAATATGTTCAGGTTGCAGGATGATAGTACATTCAAAACAGTAACTGTGTTGTGCTAGTCTGCTTGTCTCTGTGATTAAAAATTCAAGTCTTTTCTTCTGATGCACCGTCCTTGTATATTATCCATTATGCTCCTGTGTTTTGCAACATGTGAATACATAGCTGCTCTCTAATAAATTATTCTTACTCAGCAAACAGCTTAGTACGAAGTGCTCTTCTATCTCTTTCATCCAATTTTTGATACTTTTTCATGAACACAGGGGGTTTTGTTGCCAGTTGTGACTAAACAGAAGTTATTTTTTAGGGGTACGCAGAACAATAACGGCTTGCGCTGAATCTTCTTTTCATCCTAAAGGATTTCACAGAAGTTTGTAAAAATTGTAGTTACTACACAACAGGCCATACTTTGTTCTCTGCATAAGTAATTGCTATCTTCAGGATAGAAATCAGGAGGAAGCACTAAAATAAATTAATGAATTAGCTAGAGGTACAGAATATTTGTGTCAATGAAGTGAAAATAACCCTTTACAAGCATAATGCAGTTCCCCAGCTGGGAATCTGAACTGAAGGTGGTTGTCTACTCCAATAGTCTTGACAGTTCTGAGCACTCTCTTGAGATCCAGTGCCTAGGTATTGTGCAGACATATAGTCCTTAGATGTTCTCATACTTTTATTCCCAATCCCACCTTTATTTAACTGAGAATATTAAATGATGAAGCCATCTGCAGGAAATTTTGCCGTAGCTCACTATATTGCTGGGAATAAGTAAACTGTTAGTGAAAAATAAGTAAGTGGAAATATCTGGAGATGTTCTAAATTCTCATTGGGCAATTCTCTGTAACCTTCCTCTTGTAAGTCTTATCTCTATTATCCTTATCATCATCACTATTTTCTTTTTATTGTTTCAATCATTATTGTTTTGTCTTCTGTAGTTGTAGAAATTAATTCTCAGCTTGAAGTTTCCAACATATTTTTCATTTTCTTCTTAAGTGCTTTAAGTTTAGGGGCAACAAGTGACAGAATTTATTTATTTTAAGTTGTACTTGTGGAAGAAGCTTGAAGCATAGCGTTGATCTGAATCCCACAGATTATAATCCCACAGTTTCAAGATCAAAATGCTCATGAGTATCACTCATAAAGTAATATTTGGTTTTAAATATATTGTAAGGATACTCTACAGGTTTCTGAAGCCTTCCTTTAAAGGTAAGGCAATAGTAAAAACTCAAAAATCAGGGCAGATCCGTTGGTCCTCCCAGTGCAGTGTAGTCAAAGCCAAATTATTCTAACAGATCAATTAAACTTGATGAATTTTTCAGATTTAAAAAGGCCTTTTGGAAGCTGGCTGGTTTCATTGTGAGCATGTTGATCATTTTATAGACTATACATGCTGTTGTTTTGCTTTGGTGGTTTGTTTGTTTGTTTAAATTATGTTTGTTTAAATTTATGTTTGTGGCTTAATTCACATCCAAATTATGGTCAGATTGGAAGCATTGCTGTTTCATGTGATTTTTGCTGTTAAGTTCCATAGACCTGGAGACCAGTCATTCAGTATTGAAGTATAGAAAGTTCTTTTTCTGAGCAAATGGATGAGAACCATTTTTACCCCATACTTTGATAGGGTCCTTAGGCTACACTTGTTTAGATTGGTAACTGGTACGAGAAATTAAAGCCTTGTTGGCCTGTGGTGTGGCACACTTGAAAGGAAGAATTTCCCTTCCTTATTAGACTGTACGAAGTACTACATACTATTACAGATTACCTCAATGAAGATGAACTAATATATGCAAAACTGGACTTGATGTTCATTCAGGTTCTAAATTTAATAGCACTTTTCTAGCCCGAGAGAAAATTACTGTCTTGGAAAGGTTTGTAGGCAGCTTGAGTAAAGTCTCAGTTTTGCAGATCAGTCAAATATACTGATGATTACTAGGTCTGAAGTTTCTTTGAAGTTCCTTTGTAATGTTTCTCACAACACTCGTGGAGTTGCTTTCTCCAGGGGTATTTTATATCCACTTCAGCTAAGCTCTATACAAAGAATGTATTGAGCCTTTTGCTGAGGTATGTTGAACCATCTGCTGGAGGTGAAGCCTTTCACCTGCTTTTAGCTTCATTTGCAGTGAAAAGCATAGGCATGTCAGATGGGCTTTCTGCTTAATTCCAAAGCATCTAATAAAATGTCACTCTTCACCCTTGTCAGATATAAAGAAGGGTAGTGAAAAGTTACAAATGTTACTGAATTACTGTAGCCTCTCAAATGGGAAGTTCAATCTACGGGATGCCATAAGGTTATACCTTTTCTCAATCAGTTCTTTGGAGACGTTATTAACTACAGAGTTAACAATCTTGCAGACATTATGTTTGGAAAGAAGTACCTAACCAGGCTAAACATGAACCTGTCCATCAAAGAAGCTATTGCTGGGCATAGAATCAGCTGCTATGCAAACTGAACACATTCACTTCAGGTTGACATGATGAGATGTTCGTCCTGCAGGGCCTTTTCCTTCTAGGCACTTTCACCACTTTCACCTTTTTCAAAGATCTCTTTTGAATACCGTTTTTCTCTCTTTGGAAAACTATACAAAATGTATTCTCTAGTGTAGTGATGATTTTAGCTAGCTGTGTATTAATTAGCTACTTACTCAATATGTTGGTTATTGATGTTGTTTAGTTTAGTTTAGTTTTTCCCCCTCCATAATTGCATGCAAAAGCAGTAACAGTAACTCAAACATTTCCTGGAAAAAACAAAGCAGGGAGGAGAAAGAGGGAAGAGCAAACAGACTGGAGGACATCTCCCACTAATTCTATGCAGTCTTACCACTTTTCTATATCTGTAGTAAAAATAAAGTATGATTATTACCTGTGAGTTATTACTGCAGTGCATTATAGTGTTAGAATAATCGACAGTTTGTTGTCAGATCACTGGCTGATAAAACTATTGCTTTTCTTGTCATGAAATGTGATGTTTTTACTAATTGTTTTAGCAAGCTCTACATATCTGGTAGTAAAATTAACGTACTGTCATGATCATTCATTGGAAATAACGTTGTGTGTGGTGAGAGCGTTGGGACCAGACATTTTAGATGACAGAGATTTTTTAAGTCAAGCATCAATATCCATGAGCAAAGAATATTTTGAAAGAGTTCCTTTCACATAAAGAAAATTACGTGCACCTAGCTTGAAGGAATCACATGATAATTTGCCATAATCTCAGATAACTCTATAATTCTAATTTGCAAATCATTGTTTTTCTTGCATCAACATTTAACTAAGTGTTTCTGAATACTCAAATAATCTGTTTGTTTCATGTTTAGAGCTTAAATAGTGATCATTCTAGATTTTCTATAATCTTCCAAATTAAAATTATATAATCCCTATTCTCTCACCTCTGTATTTCATGCATATATCCTGAAAAACTGATTTATTCAGTTTAAACCATAATTATGGTACTAACTATTGCAATGAAAACATTACACTTTTTGATAGTCTTTACAGCAGTCTAGTCTGTTTTGATGTTGGATTTCTATAGGTTCAATTGCTTGTACTTTGTATTCATCAGCTTGAAAACTGTACTTCAGTCTTATGCATTAAAATACATTGAAATACTGGAAAATAGAATGGTGCATATATTGATCACTATAAAAGCAACTGTGGTAGTGGTTTTATAATATTTATGGGCACATTACTTTCATTTCCTCAGAAGTGTTTGATGCAAGGGAAGATTACTGACTTCTTGCAATAGACTGCAGGTTCAAGCTGTGTATATTACTTTTCAGACCTTGTGCATAGGACGATCTATGGAAAGTGAGACATAGCTAATTTTATTACCTGTGGTGTTGCTCTTATCAGTAGGATTTCTATTTTATCAGTTGTGTTTATATATTCTTTGAGGTGCTCTCTGCCATTATTCACTTCTCATTTCTATTTTTTTTCCCTTTCATTGTTCAGGTAAATATCAGCTTTCTCCAACAGTGAACATGCCCCAAGATGACACTGTCATTATTGAGGATGACAGGCTGTCTGTACTCCCTCCGCACCTCTCTGACCAGTCCTCATCCAGTTCCCATGATGATGTTGGGTTTGGCACTGTTGACACTGCTGGATGGGCTAAAGCTGCAATTAATGAGTCGACAGACTGGTAAGGCATGGCTTAGTGGAAGGAAAAAATAGATGACTGCATTTGTCTTTTTATTTACTTTACTTTTTGGTTACTACTAGCATGACATTTTTTTTCCCATTCACATTTAGATTTCCATCACATTTCACTGTTTTCATACTTATAATTACCCCTTTTTCAGGAAGAAAGTCTATACACATACATTGTTAGACTTGTTAATTCAGATTGGAGTTTTGTGCTGTCTCTAGGCAAGTTTTTGAACTAGCACTAATTTAGCTAGCTATGCTAAATTTATGAGAGATGAAAAAAATAGTAACTATTGAAAAATTTAATTTATAATTCTCACTGTAAATATTTCTAGGTCTATAAAAGAAAGATTTAATTTTCATATTCCAATACATATTTAGGAGCCTTGTAACTCCTCTGTAGACTTTCTTGACTTTCCCAATAACATACAGTAATTTTCAAATCTGCTTAGAGGTCAAGGCAGCTCTTTATTTTGCCTGTTAGTGTTAATGGTTGTGCAACAAGAACTAGTCAAGTTTTCTTTAATATGCACAAGGGATACCTTTTGTATCCTAGCAATATTTGTATCATGCAAAGGCACTGTACTAGAATAATTTCACATTAAAAATGTGAGCATGTTTTATCTGTAATAAAAGTAATTTCTTTGCATCTTAAGTTGACTCTCTAATTACACTTACACAATTTAACAAAAGACTTTTAATGAGAAGTGCATTGAATTCCATTATTGACATGCTTATGTTCCTGGCAAAGATACACTGTTTATTGCTAAGTACAATTAATACAGATCTAAAATTTAATTTGCAAGTCCTGTAATTATCTATAGTAATAGCAAAATAAAAGCCCACCTCTGTTCACTGCCACTGCTTAAAGCTAGATAATTACCACAAATGGGATGAAGTATACAAATTTTCCTATTTCTCTTGTCTCTCAAGCCTGTTAAGAATGTGTCAGCAATATCTTAATAAAACAGTGATAGCACCTGCCAGCTGATAGGCTCCTGTCTTCTTTGGTTTATGTTAGTTTATTTCATCTTTTGTCCAGGAGTTGAGCTCTGTATTTTTAAACACAGTTTTAAAGATTGTATAAAAAGCTACTTTTTTTGCATCCTCAATTGCCTTTTTCAACTCTTTTGCAACTCTTCTCTTGGACACGTTATTCCTGCAGTTTGGGCCCTTGAAAAGGACATCTGTCTTTCGTAAAAGCCTTTATAGCTAAAAATCCAAGATGTTTAAGTAGAAAACTGCACACAGGGGCTTATTGATTTTTTTATGTGAATATGTGCAAAAAAATACAGCATAAAATAAGAGCCTGTTTGAAACTTACTTTTACTACATTTGTTTCTGCAGTGTATTTGGCTATTCATAGACTTCTTTAAAAATGAGAGTCACAGTAAAGAAAATAGGGATTAGATAGTGCTGAATTAATCAGGCTTAAAACCTATAAAGCTGGATCTTGATAAGAAATTCTAAAGGTCTCCAGATACGATTGCAGTTAAAAGCGAAGATGACTACTGCACCTTGCTATAGAATATATTCTGTTTGTACGTAAGTAAATAGTGGTAGGAGTGGATTGTTCATTAATTTCCTGCTGCTAATGGGTGAAGGAAGACTTGTAAAACGAAGGTGCATTGTATGATTTTGCTGGAAGGCACAAAGGGTAAAACTAAGAATATGGATGAAGGGTTATCCAAACAAGAATGGCAGCTGTTCTGAATCACGGAAGAAAATGTAAGCTTTTCCAGCCTGACAATATCTCCCTAATCCTTGATGAAAATGTTATGAAAACAAAGGGGCAATAAGACAGGATTAATAAGTGGAATTTTAATAACATTGAGGGTCAGAAGACGGTTACATTCTTTTAAGGATCAGCTGTCATTCCAGAAACCTTATTTGTTAAGTATGCTAGAGTATAGTAAATTGTATTTGGCATTGCTTAATGACTTGCATTAAATTCACCTTCTGTCTCCAGTTAATGTAGTTGAAAAATATTAAAATGAGGCACTTTTAGTGATAATAGTTACTCCTCCATGCTCATTGGCTTTTCCAATGACTTCTCTTCAGGATGGCTTTTGAATACTTTTGGGCAACATATGTGTATTTAAACTCCTGTGATCTGCATGTTCTTAATTATTAAAACACGCCTGTGGGTCATTCATCAACCAGGATGTGAAAACTGATGATGTTACTTATGACTCTGATATTTGTACTCTAAAATTGTATGAGCTTTTATGATGTCAGAGAGTAACTTTTTGCTAAGTAGCACCTCTAATATTCAGAATACTTTGCAAACATAAAGTAATAATCCTCATAATAAATCTGTGTGGAAGATAGTTGTGAAAAGTGTAGATAAGTGCAGACAAGGGCAGCAGAAAGAAAGCCCTTAAACACAGTGGCAGTAGAAACGTTTGGACCTGGTCTCCAGAATTTGCAATTGCTGATTCTGTGTCAGACCGTACCATTCTCTGTGTGACCCGCGGTGCCCATTCCATGTTTTATTTAACTTTGGAGTTTTAGTATGTTCTCAGGGCTTCAAATGAATATATATACTCAGACTGTTTTTATATGAAAATGATATTTAACTTTATTAGAAGCTTTATGTATGCTGATCAAAGCAGGCTCATATGAAACAAAGGAGCGTGCAGCCAAAGCAAATAGTGTTAGAAATTCACCCCTTTTGAAGGAATGGCCTCATGATACATTTTGTTCAGCAAGATGGAGCTGGTTGCCTTTAACTAATGTGAGCTGCATTAGCAGATGTTGCTAGAGAAAATTTTCACTTAGTAAAACCACATTTTTCTAGCCTTTGGAGATAGTGCTGACTAGTAGTGAACCATAAGCTCCTGTGTGGCCTTGGGAAAGTCATTTATGATCTGATTATGAAAGGTGTTGAGTCACTCAGAAAATGTTTTCAGACTTCAGTGGTTCATATTCAGCTACAAGTTGCACTGCTGTAAAGGCTAGAAGTATATGTTGGTCTCATCTGTTTTATCTTTCTATCATGTGGAGATAATTTCTTCCCTATTTTGTGGCACTGAATATGAGGACTAAATAGTTATTTTTTGGTTCAGGCTCTGATTCATCAGAGCTTTTAAGCATATGCTTCAAAATGTTGCTAAATTGTGCAGACATCCCTGAAATAGTTTCTGCAATTAAATGTAAAACATTATGAGCCAGAGCCAGAAACATTAAAGTCAAAAGGCACTTGACATTGACTTTATTCATATAAGCTCTGATCCTGCTCTCACTTAAGTATTACATATTTATCACATGCACATATCTTATTATTTGTAAATCTACCATTGCTAGACTGAATTTCTTCTACTGTTTAGTAATGTGGATGGTGATTTTCATCTTTTATAGTACTTTATGGCTCTGAGCCATTTCCTTACCTCTCTTCATTGTTGTGTCTAATACCCAGGTGTCCCAAAGCACTTCTGTACATTATAGTACATGGCATACATCAACATGTTCACATTATACTATGTAAAAGTATAAGTCATTTTCTGCAGAAACTTGTTATTTACCTGCTTCTCACTAGGTATGAATTGTGTCTTCTAACTAGCCCTTAAAATAGAAAGTAATTCTTTTGAAACATATTGAACAGTAACATGTATGTATATATATATATATATATATTACTTTGTACAAGTGTTCAGAAGTCTCAGTGACAGTGTATTTACCTTTTTCTCTTGAAACGTTACGCCATTCAGAGGAAGGAATTCTGAGAGATCTTCTTCCTGCTGGATAGATAATGGTGGCACACAGTACTTGCTGTTTGTTTTTCCAGTATTTTATACCTCAGATTTATTTTTCTGCCAGCTGAAGTAGAAATCTGGCTTCTTTGGACTTGCCTTCAGGCTCTCTCCTTTTCTGGGAGTGAGAAGATAAATTTGTGAATTTCCTTTCAATTGGTCTATTAGCAGTAAATGATCTTGCAATAGTCCTTGAATTCTTTCTTTTTGTTTTTCTTTTCTTCTTTTTCAACATGTGGTATGGCAGTTGTGACACATGGCAAGCTTGGGGTTTAACTTGCATGCCAAACTAATTTTGTTCATTGTTTCTGATTCTGCCAACATCAGAACAATATTATTAAATCTGTCTACAAAAAGCTTCTGGTGAGGCATGATGAAACTCTCATTGCTGTTGGCTAAAGACCTGATTTGTGCAGAAGAAGGACTTGAAGAATGATAGCAGGAGGCTTGGAATGGATCATCTTTAAAGTCCCTTCCAACCCAAGCCATTCTATGATTCGATGATTCTATGAAGCGGACAAAAATCTTAAGTCCAGCTTAGTGCGGCAACCACTGTGACAAATACTTGCTCTGTAATGGAGCATTGAGTGAAAAATATGCTTGTATGTCAGAGCCAGGTTGAAATCACAAAATGCTATAAGGGTTTTTAATGAAGAACTTCGGTAATTTTCTGTGGGTTTCAAGCAGGGCAGATTTTATTTATGCTTTTCAAAACAACATTTCATGATTAAAAAAAATCTTAACATTTGCTATTAAGAGAACATATTGATTTATCATTATGAAAAAGAAATTGTATTTTTTTTCTCTATTAAATTATTCCCATATTGGAGTTGTATATTCTGGTAGTATATGCATAGCTTTGCACCAGATATGTACATCTTTTATTAAAACTTATAGGTGAAATTCTTGATTCTCTTTAACTAGAACTGCTTGATGCAGTGAAACAAATTCATCATGTGTGTGACTACTTTAAGTGGTTTATCTGAAAATGTGTACTTTATTATTGATAGAAGTCACATGCTAAATAAATGCTTTTCTCTGCAGAGTGAAAGGTTGCGTGATCTTGATAAATGTTCGCATGATTTTTTTCCCTTCCCACAGCACTCTTAGTCCAGATGTTGATCCAGTGCTTGCCTTCCAGCGAGAGGGTTTTGGACGCCAGAGCATGTCAGAAAAGCGTACAAAGCAGTTTTCAGATGCCAGTCAGTTGGAGTTTGTTAAAACACGAAAATCCAAAAGCATGGATCTAGGTAGTGAGTGATATTTTTTCACTTGTTTTACTTGAACCTGATTTTCATGTTGTAAGTATACAGATTTTGTAATTCCAAACATGTCATTTATGTGCAGTAATACTGTGCATAACATGTACTAGTGTGAAGTAAAATATTCTTAACGTGAATAGCCAATTGGCCTGTGTATTGTTCTTACCACTTGTAAATGTACGGACCTTTAAATATCGGAGTTCTCTGTATATGTGTGTATACATAGATATAGAACATATTCATTAAAATGGAGATAAAAGTTGCATTTAACAATCTACATTGAATATCCCTATGTAAAATGTTCCATGCTGTGGTTCTGGGTAGACAGGATTAGTCTCGGTTCATGATTATAATGCAATTAGCCTTAAAGATCCCTAGTAGCCTCTCTTTGTAAGTGGATTTTGATGCAGATATTAGGATTGCAAGTGTTTTTTTGAAGAGATGTTTCAGAATTAGAAATGTGAGCTAGTCCTACTTTTGGTTGAGGCCCATGTTTTGTATTTGTATCAGAAACCCTAAAAAGTAGCATCAACTAAGGCAATCAACTGTAATCATTTTAACTGACAAAACAACAGAGAAGAAGCAAATGCTAACAAGCCCATCTCTATTTCTGCCATTGTATTTAGATTCTGAAGTGCGGAAGCTAGTAACCTTAAACAGTGAGTTTTGATTGTTTAAACACAAAATTCCGTACTCAGAATAATGAAATATAATCAGGTTTTCTCCTTTACAATACTTGTGAATATTTTAACTGCAATCCTTAATTCACCAATTTCTTCAGAGGACAGTAAGTTTGGTGTTATTGACTTGTCTTGATTAGTTGCAATGTGCTAACGTGTAAATAACATTGTACCTGCCTGTGATGTGAACATGACTGACATTGCATGAAGGTTACTAGTTTGCTGCCATTTCTATCCAGAATGTTTGCTTACTGTTGCAGTTTATATGCATGAAGGATGACATTGCTAAGGCCCCCCCTAACTTCAAAAGTATATACAAAAAAAAGGAATGTTGGTTGCATGTGGGGCATGGTCACTAACTGGGCTAACCATTATACATTTACCTTTTAACAGTAGCTGACGAGACTAAGCTCAGTACAATGGATGACCAGAAAACAGGTAAGAATTGACAGTAAGGCTGTTGCTATAGAAACCTTGGTCAAAGCAGCTTACCACAATTACAGAACTGCCAATCAAATTGCATGAAAACATGAATATTCCAGTACTTGCATGGCTGCTTTCTATTGTTGTGAATAATCAAGTCGTAGAGAAAAAGAAAATTCTCTGTAGAGATAAGTATCTGGGGTAGCATATTCAGGCAGGTCATACATCTGACTATAGGTAGGCACCTGTGTCTACAGTTTGAACTCATAAATATTCACGGTTATAATGATTTTTGTCCTTTCAATAAAATCTTGGAAAATCCATCTTCAAACTCAGAGTGATGTTGCAGAAGAGTCGGATGTTTGGCTCTTACAGTGCTAACACAGTGCTTGAAAATAATTATTTTAATTCCAAAACTGCTATCTTTGCCTTAAGTGGTCATCAGATACATGTTGTGAGTTGAGTTGATGATTATTAGTGCAAGTTGATTTGCCTTTGGAACTGAAACCCGAGCAGTGAAACAGAACAAAAGAATATGTAAATAGAATCTTTTCCACATACGATTGATTGTAACATTTCACACAATGATAATGAGAAATAGCTTTCAAAGCATATTTTTATTAGTAATTAAAATAATGCACCAGCTGCAATTATTAGCCTTTATGATTTATTAATACATGTTAGCTTTTGACCTTTGAAATGCTGTTTTAATTAGGCTAGATCCAGAGGACACCATAACATTACTTAGCTCTAATTAGGAACAATTCACCTTTTAAACCTGACAATATTATTTATTTTAGCATGATTTGGGGAACAGAGCATTCCATACAGAATTTATGATTAATAATTCACAACTCATCTCTGTTTAACCACACTTTACAGCATGAGTAGGAATGCTGAGAAGTTGTAAGTAATCAGCTGATAACAGTATATTTTTTATTAAAACAGCTAAAACTTCTAGCTCTTAAAATGCTGTAGAATCTGGTCGCAGACTTGCAGCTTTAGAAATTGAGAATGAGCACACAAAATTAAAATGCATGAATGTTTTGAAGGATTCAGACCATCAGAGTGTGAAAGCACAAACTGTGTTAATGGTCATAGTAAGAAACAGAGCCTGGGGACTCCTTCACCACTGAGCAATATTCGCAGAAAGTTACGCATCAAATTCAAATTTATTGTAAATTATTGTTGATTTTCTTATTGACCTACTTATTGGAATGGGATGTGATTACAACGAAGTAAATCCTATATGTTTTAACAAAATATGAGGCTTGGGTTTAAAAGTGCATAGCGCTTTTGGTGGTATAAACAGAGTGCAGTTTTTCTATATGTGCAACACCTGGATTAAATTCCAAAAAGAGACACGTCAGACAACTTGGGTGAATGAGCATGACTGTAACCATCTGGACTAAGCAGTTACATATTTTGTGAACAGCTCAGTGGCAGAAAAAAAAAATAAAAAGGAAAAAAACCCACTTTCTACTATACTTTTATACTTTTATTTTATTTGTCTTGTGTGCTTTTAACCAGGTTTTGTATATAAACACTGCATTTCTCCCATTACTGAAGATGGATGTGGTTTTTAAACAAACCACTTACTGTAGTTTGGCTTAAAAATTATCTGGTATAAGAAAAAAAATACCTCAAATGTGTGGTGAACTATGACTTGATGAATCCTAGAAGCCAGAAACCTCAGCATGTATTTACTTCAGAGAAAAATAAAAACAGGCCCTGCTACAGTCAAAGTTGGGTTTAATAATATTGGCTGAAAAGGAAAGGAGAGTGTAGAACTCACCAGTGCTAGTTACTATAATAGATTTTTAATTATTTTTCTTTCTGTAGTTCACTTGAAGTGCCTAATCCTTTCAATGTTTACAGTTCATTCTAAAGGTTAGAAGTATATTCAGTAGCAATTGAGCATGGCTCATTTATTGAGTCCCAGGCACACTATAGTTCTAGCTGTTGTTTTTTTCCATGCACACTGCGAGGAAAGGCTGAAACACTCTCAAAATAAAAGCAAAACTAAAAACCTCCACAGAATATTTACTTAAAGAGATTTTTAATTTATTTTTACATGGTGCTTTTAAAATAAACTTTTATTAAATAAAACCAAAGCTGAAGTACTTTTCATGCAGTTACTTGCTCTGTTCCTCCCCTGCCCCCTTCCAAGCCAAGATGTTCCTCCTTTATTGTAGGAATTGAATAGAAATAGAAGAATTTATCGAATATTGTGGAGCAGATGTTAGTAAATACAAAAATTGGCTTACTGCTGGTGTCTTCTAAGAAAAAAATTTGCCTTTGCAAAACTTATAGAGGGAAGTTGTTGTAACCTTAGAGTTGGTAAAAATAATGCTTTTGAGAGAAACAAAAACATCAATTTAAATCATTTAAAAGAAAGTGATTTTTAGCACTTTTAGCACTAAAAGAAGCTATTATAGCTCTTAAAAATCATCACTGAAGGAATCCTTCTACATCCTTTAACACCATCATTTTTGTCTTTGCAAATCATCCATGTGAATTTGTAGCACTGTGTAAATACATCATGTAAGGCTGGAGAAGGGGAAGCATCTTGAGATGTGAAACAGTTAGCATGAGGGAAAAACAACGGGCTTGGAACAGGTAGCATAAGATAACGTTACGTGTGTGTGGGTGTGTGTGTGTTGGATGTCTCATTGGATCTACATGTGCCACGTGAGTGCGGATCCACACAATGCATGTCATGCATGAGCAAAGTGTGCTGCATGGTGCGGCAAGCAGGTGTGGTGCCCAGGGACTGGTCTGGGGGACACCCAGTGCTGTGCATGTGTGGTGGGCAGGGGCAGTGCTTGACAGTGGAGCAAGCATGTTACCAAGATGGATATTGGTTTATGTTGCACAGAGTACAACTCTAAGAGTGAATGTGTAAGCAGTGTGTGGGGAGGTGAGGCAATGCTACAGGAGGAGTTCTGCTGCACTGCATCTACCTCAAAGGGGATTTGTTAATGAAATTGTGGGAAATGAAACTTCTGATAAACTTCAAATTTGAAAAAGATGATAAAAGAACCCCTTTCATCCCTCAGTCACATAAAGATGCTTAGGGTAGATGTGTCTTCTTTTCCTTCTTTTTTTTTCCCCTTTTCTGTTTTAAATTCTGTTGTAAAAATAGAACTCGTTCTGAGCAGATAACATTTCTGATGATTACCACCAGCGCTGTAAAGTCTGGAAAAAAATGCTGACATTTTTGTACTTAGAAAACAGGGTTTTGATGTGACTCATAAATTTTAAACAAAATGCATCTTAAAGAAAGTTTCTCATGAGATTATGAGTAAACAACTCACTTTCTGGCTACTGAATTCTAGTAATAAATTCTGAACTCACTCAATTTGCAGGGAGACTTAGCTATATATTTTGATAATAGTAGACTTGCTATGAAGAGGCCATAGAAGATAGTAGAGGTATTGAAACACGTATAGCTTTATGATTGCAGTGCTTAAATTGCTTGTGAAAGGACATTTTCCTCTTTCAAATTCTGCAACTTGTTCACGTTTGTGTTGATGACCACGCAAGTTCAATAAATATTTCTATCATTTCTGTAATCCATTATTAGTTATACAGTACTCAGTGAACATTAGGTCATATCCCATCTAGGTTTTCCTCTGGGAAAGCACGACTTGCATAAATATTGTTCTCACAAACATCTGTATTGGGTAGCAGGAAATGGAATTTTTGTAATGTCCTTTATGAACATAAATGGGCACATAAATGCTTGCTTTATAATTACTGTTTACGAAAAGAGCCACTCGGTAATTAGGAAAAGATATATGAGCATTTCATTTAGAAGGTAGCAAAGCAGAATAAGGAAGTTTACAGTAAGTTGCCATGTAAAAGGATAGCCTTTCCTTTTGTATATGAAACTGAATATGTCAAACAGCTGGTTTATATAGCATTGTCCCTTTTCTGCTTCTTTTTCCTTTCAGGCTGTTACAATCATTTTTCTTTCTTGTCTCATAGACTGTTGTTTTTTTTTAACAAGACACAGTCTCAAAAAATAAAATAAAAAACAACAAAATCTCATTCATTGTCGACTGCAGACATTAGTGGAAGAACAGCAGTTTGTTACACAAGCTAGAAAGTGGGCAATTTTATAAGGCATTGTCTAAGCTGAAGATCTTTTAGTTGGCACAGAGAGTGTTACATAAAAACACTTGCACTAGACTTCAGGCCACATTCAAAAGCTGGAGGATCCTGGACAGCAGTTTGTTTGCACAGCTGGGAAGCAATCAGCCCTCCCTTGTCCCAGCTGGCTGCTCTGCTCTTGTTCACCCCAGCAGCTGCACTGTGCCCAGCCACCCTCATGACCCTCAGTCCTCCAACCAATACAGGCTGCAGCAAGAGGGTGGCCTCTTCTAGTAGGTGCGAGTTCATCGAGATAAAATTTCTAATTTGTTGAGGCGCATTTATTTCTGGCTGAGGGTGCAAGCGGCAGGACCCCAGGCCTCTGGGGGAACCAGAATGCAGGAATTATAGACCTGGGAAAGAGGATTTTTGTTTTGTTTCTATTTACAAGTTCTTCTTAATGGTAGGGCAGCTGAGGGGGAATTTTTTGACAGCTGCTCTTTGAATATATTTGATCAAATGGATTTCATTTCAACTGAGTTGCTCAGCATTTTAATAGCTGAGTGGAAAAATGGAAGCATTTACTGAAGCATTTGTTGCCTTGCTGTGTCTCGTATCAAGACAGCAATAAACATGGTGAAGAGTTGCTGTGCTGCTGTTATGCATCCCTTCTGTATGTCCAGCATCCCTCTTCCCGCTTCCATCCCACCTCATCTTTTTCACTAGGCACAAGTCCTTTGCAAAAGCTAGCCAAGAGTATTCTGCACCTTTAAACAAAATCATTCTTAGTACAGTGAGTGTATATATACTTTTTTTTTTTCTGATAGATCTCTCCCAGTTTTAACTACGAGATCCAATTGTGCAACTGTCAGCTGATTTTCACTAAAACTGTGTATCTAAAAACAGGCTAGAAATGTAGTCCACAAAGGTACAAAGGCAAGTCTGGATGAAGACAGGATTTTTGAGGAATACTGTTCAGGGGTTTCTTGGCACACCTCTGAACATGCAGCTGTGATAAGGGCTGCCCTCAGCCCCAGTTATAGAGCTCTGCAGACATCAACCTGCAAATAGCCAGCAATGTTTCTTGTCCAGCTGGGTAACTGACACTGTGGTACGACCAGACTAATTGGGGCTTTGCCATAGATTTTTATAAACAAATTCTCAAAATCCCACCAAGTCAGCTGATATTTCTCAGAAATATTTTGTTATGAAATTGTTAGCGTTTTCATGCAAGTCTTTAAAAATCAGTTTAAACCAAACATATTCCTCGAAGCCAGAAGTCAGAGTGCTTTACCAGAATGTCACTCTAAACACAACATAATTCATGACCAGAATATGCTCTCTGTTTATCAGTTGTTGTTACAAATGATATTTTCTGCTCTAAACAAAAACTAATTAATAATTTTGTTTGATGCAGTAAGATTTGTATCTCTGTTGTTTTTATGAGCAGTGTTTAAAGCTCCGTGCTTACTTTTATCATTCAGATTGTTAAAATAATAGTGATGGATGTTGGTATCTTTTCACTGATTTGAAAAGCCAGACCTTGCTAACATTGTCGGTTTCGTTGACTGTAACTTGACATACTCATTCACTTCTGAGACCAACAAATCTGCTGAGAATTCCCTGCAGATTATTGAGAGATGATGTGAATAATGTTAAGTGTGTCCCCAAAGACTTTCACGATGGATATGCATAATCAAGCATGCAGTTCTCTACACTAATTCTAATTACCTTTTTTTTTCTTCCCTAAATCGCTAAGGTTCCCCAACCAGAGATGTAGGGCCTTCATTAGGTCTGAAGAAATCCAGCTCATTAGAAAGTCTGCAGACAGCCGTTGCTGAGGTGACTCTCAATGGTGATATTCCCTTCCACCGCCCCCGCCCACGAATTATCCGGGGACGAGGCTGCAATGAAAGCTTCAGAGCTGCCATAGACAAATCGTATGATAAACCTGTAGCAGATGATGATGATGAAGGCATGGAAACTTGTAAGTAAGCTATTGGTGTACATAATGAACGTTAACAGTATCAGTCAATTCTTTTAGAAGGTAACTAAAAGAGATAGAAGATAATTTTAGGATTTTAAAAGAATAGAGCTAATATCTTTTCCTGGATTTTTTTCAGGCTTTTGCCCTTCATATGCATTAAACAGATTGCAACACTCTGCAGCTTCCTTCCTTCCTAAAAGAAGGAAATAAGATTATTAGGAGTGTGTTTACTTAAATTACTTACTATGAAAATTTTCTGTAAGGCAGCTAATTAATTTACTGATGTAAATTAGAAAAAATTTTACGCAGAAACTAAAAAAACCCACTGAATTAATGTTACAAAAATATGTGCATCTAACTTTGTAGTGTCTGGGGAAAAAAAAGAAATCACTGTCCTTTAATTAGAATGAGTAAGCCTGGCAGATCTAATAAAATATAAAGTTAATGATCAGCTATTACCCACCCTAATGGGCATTCATTTACATTTTCAGTTCTTTAACCCGAAGTATGACCCAACATGTGGAGAATGTCATTAACATAAAAGAATCACTTCAAAGCTAACCTTATCATTATTGAACTATGTAAGACTGGGTGGGAAAATGACAACTTATATTGAATAAAAATAGTGCGAATGGTAAATTACCTCAATCAGGAGTAGTATTAAAATTATGGAATTTTTAACCTTCATGTTGTATTAGTTTCAACTTGTCACACACACCCGCAGAATTTTTTTTTAATCAACCTGCAGCTAGTTAAAAGTTTATGAATGAAGAAGACGCTTGGAAAGCTGAAGTGGTAAAATATTTAGCCTGAATACTTGCAGAAAAAACCTTGAAAAGAGACTTTTCAGTCTCTGCTAGTTTTGAAATTTTTTAGTTTCTAAAGTGTCATTCCGTAATACTCTGTTGTAAGCTCACTCCTTTTACATTTTTCAGAACTCTTTGGTTTTTTTTTTTCTTTTAAACTGTATGTTAATAAAAGTGTTCTGAGATTGGAAGGGAGGTCATTCTTCTCAAGGTAGTTACAGACAGAATTAATTCTGCTTCGCTTTTACCATACCTAGCAATTTCATGAAGCAGTGAGGCTAAATGCTGATCTGGTGCTGCTGGCTGTCATTCTGTTTTTGGCCAATGGTATGAGAAAAGATGTAATGGTCCTGCTCATTCTCCCAAACTGTGTGCCTATGGTTTTCTGGAATGTAAGGTCGTGTTTTTCTAAAAGCCCTTATTTGGTGTGAGCCAACTAATGGAGATATCTTGTTTTGAGGCATCAGATATCCACAGTTTATCCAGAAGTTACAGATCATTTAACTTTGTTTCACCAAAATTACAGCAAAATTGTTTTCAAAAAATGTATTTTAGGTGAGTATAAGCTTATGAGATTTCTGTGAGATGTTTTGAGCTTACTGATACAATGCATAGAGAGGAGAAACAAAATATTTGGTGGTCTGGTATTCTTTGAGTGGAAGTAATGGAAACCAGACACTTTTTCAGTCTGCAAGTGAAAGAGATGAGTCTTTGTCCTCATCTTTGTACGGATGAAGAAGTCTAGCACTGATGGACCAGGAGCCATCTCATTGTAATGGGAGAACAAGAGCAAGATTGGCTAAGACCCGCTAAAGAAGGCCTGAAGGAAGCGTGACCAAGCTATATGCATGGAACTGCATGTTCTCTTGAAGTTGTGGGGTTGACTAATTTCCATGTATTACAATAAAACGTCTAAAAAGTAATCCAGAAAGTTGCACTGCCAGTGTAATAGAAAGAGATGTGTAGTAAAGCAGTAGTAAGTTCCTTGGACTGAATTCAGTTCCAGGAACAGTGTTGAAGACCCTTTAGGTCTTCCCCTTCTTATGGAGGACGGGAGAGCCTAATTGCTACTCCAGACATATGGGCTTGGGATCAGCTCAGAATGCTAAGTCCCGATGCCTGTCTTTCTGGGAACGTGCATGTATCTGTAAAAAAACAACTGCAGTCTTCCCAACTTTGTGTAAATTTTGTGTGGCTTCAGATTCCAGAAAATTTGCCAAGTGATGTCTTCAGCTGGAAAAAGTCTGGGCGCCTTTGAGTACATGGAAGTTGATTTAACAATCTGGTACTAGCCTAATGGCTCACTGCTGCCATAATGACATGGCATAATTTTTTTTTAATTGTATTTAATTATTTCATAATTGTTTGAAATTAAAATGTGGCTTTCTTGTATTATAAAATCCAGGCAAACATGTTGGTGGTCAATTTGCTGATACCCTTGAGGTTGGAATCATTTATCTTTCTTGATATGTTTTCTCTTTCTTCTCTAAATGTTTCAGTGCTGAGAGTGCTTTTCTTTTCCAGACACTGCACTGCAATATATTTTATAGAGAAATTCGTAACATGTCATTTCCCATAAAAGAAAGCTATAAAACACAGGTAGTATGTGTGGCAGAGAGGCCAACTCTCTTCTAAATGAACTTACTGTCTTTGCAAAGAAAAAAGTTATTAAATGGCTAGGAAAATCAGATAGGTGTGTCCTGTTCTGGGACAATCTTTTAGTAGATATGTGAGAGGATGTGTATGAATTTTAGTGGTTGTAAATAAGTCACATTTATGGAGAGATATGAGTGTTGAACTATCACAGGTCATTTTGCCTGATTTTTTCTCTTTTTTTTTTTTCTTTCCTAAATACTTGAAATAGCTGACTGAAAGCAAGACGTTTATCTTCAGATGTGAATGAGAACAAGACATTTGAATCGGGAGAGATCAGCAAAGCTTTCTAATCTTTTGCTGAATCTTAATTGCTAGAATTTATGGCTGTATTAAATATCACAACAAGAGGCCTGGAAACTTAGTGACAAAATAGCTTCACATTAAGTAGCTTTGATTCCTCATCTGCATCTTTTCCACTTTATGGCCTAATTAGGAGAATAGCTTCATAATACCTGTTTGTATAGTTCTCTTTAGTACAGTGTGGTTCATGAAATGACACTGGTTTTCAGCTTTAATTGATGTTTAAAGTATACTCCAATTTAATTTTTTGCCTTCAGTGTCCTGAATGGGGGAAGGGAGCAGGAGGGTGGAGGAAAAAGTAACAGTACCAGAACAAATAAATTTGCAGCAACCTAATGTCATTACTGCAACTTAACAAAAATAAGAAGTTTCATTTCTGCCTCAGCTTGAATTTTAATTGGGCAGCATTTGCATTTGTTCTAAACGCTAGTAATTAGGTGTATGTTAATTGCAGAGTGAATGTTCTGCATAAAAGTGGAACAAGTTTCTTCATGTTGTGTGTTTTTAAGAAGTTGGTAATCCATTTACTCCAGTGGAAACACAAGTGTTTATTCCAAGGGAACAGACATCCTTGTTCACAAGGCTCATTCGAAGCCATGGAATTAACTGTGAGCAAAATGTATATGATAGACAAATATTTATTGCAGCACAACTGTGGAAAGGAGCCAATATTATCTCCATAGAATATGCAAAACAATAAAAGGAAGCATTGTTATGACAAGTAGTTTGACAATCGGCACAGCACAATGCACTTAATACATATTTAGGCTTAAAATAGTGTATTGTCATATGAATATGAACAACCATACAACAAATTTGTTTATCTTTGGAATTCTAGCAATGCAGTACCAAGAAAACAGTCAACTTCAAAATTTGTCAGATTTTTATAGGTTTTTTTTTTTTTAACTAATTATGTTTGTTTGCAAGTACAATCATTTAAATGCCTAGTTGGTTTAAATGGAACAGATTGTAGCTATAAATTAACATGCAAAAAATTTGCATCTCTATTCCAAAGTAGTTTTCCACTACTGTTTTAACAACAGTTAAATATTGTCCCAAAATTTGTGTAAGAAACACTTTCACCAAAAAAAGCCCAAGTACAGCTAATTCAGAGAAAGGTAAAGGATATGCCTCTTAGTTTTCTAAAATAAAATTATCCAAATTTTAAAGCTGTGCCTACAACTGATAAGTTATGTCACCTGCTTATCTCGTAGCAGTCCTGAAGACAAGCTAAAATGAATTGCTGGGAACTGTTTTTTTTTCTTTTGGTTGATTTGTACTTCAGAGTACTAGTTGATATTCCAAAATGGTTATTAATGTTGATATTTATCTGACATGATATGTTTCTCTTGAAAAATGTTTATGCGATCTTGCAAGGTTGGATAATATTCATAGAAATGCTTATTTGTTGAACAAGTCTATTGGGCAGGTCTGTGTAATGTAATATTAAAGAATAAACAGTATTTTGCAGGCAAGTATCTGAGAGAGAGAACATAGAATATCTAGTGGCTTTCAGCTAGTGATTTGTAGACTCCTCAACTCCAGTGAATTACTGGTACGGCGAACATGAAAGATGAGTAAGAAGAGCAAATTTATATTCCATGGTATTCTGTTCATAAAAATTTCTAAAGAATTGCACACTTCTATTAGCTGCGGAAAAGTCCCTGAGGTCTACCAATAACAGTACCAGTAGTAATAATAATAATAATAAGTAAACATGTGCTAAAGTTAAAAATTATTCTTCCTTCCAGCTCTGTCATGGCTTTTTCCAAATCTTTCTGCGTATTTTTATATATATGTATTTATAGTTGTTCAGAACCTGTAAGAGCTATGGGAATCAGTGCAGAGTATGTGCCTGTGATCCTAATTGCTGCCTTGTGCTGTCTGTTGGAAAACTGGGAAATGATGCAGCCCTGCTTATAATGTGATGAAATAAAATGTTAGAGCTCCTGGGAGATCACAGCTTCACCAGCCATGCAGTGTAGTTGTTGGACATGGCTTTAAGCTATGTCAAAATGGCTTCACGATTCTAACTCTCATGTTTAACATAATTTTCTTTCTTTCTCACTAAACTGCTGGGGGAATTTTTTGTTCCTGATTGGATTGTTTCTTTTGATCATTTTTATTTCAGACTTTCTGAAACATGTGTGCCCTGTTAAATTTAACCTCAGGTATACTTTAGGATTCTCTGACTCTTGGTCTTGGATTAGAAACGGAGAAGAAACACATGACCTGCTCTTAAAATGTTTTCCTTGTTCTACTGGGTGGAATCTCCCCACCTGAGCCTCCCAGGCTGCTCCATCTCAACCAATATTACTGCTCTGGAAGAATAAAAGTTATGATGCATGATGTGTTTTAAACTACGCCAGGAAATGAAGTAGTGCAGCAGAATCATTACGGTATATGCAGCAAAAGAAAAAGTCTATTCAGGCTTCTATTGAGGGTCAGCAGTCCTTAATGACTTTCATATTTTTATGGGAATATTGCTAAGAATTTAGTGACAGGGCATGCTACACAGCTGTTGTTTCTTCTTACAGACATTTCTGAAGCTCCCCTCAACTGATTTAGATGCTGAAACAAAAGGATCCAATTAACATTACTTAATGGGGTTCAATTAACATCTTCCCCATAATCTATATGTTGTTCAGAGTGCGCACAAAGCATGAATCAAGTTATACAGAATGTTCTACAAAGATCAATTCCTTGTCTTTAAGAGTTTATGTAAACATGGCCATTCCAAGAAGACTCCAAACTAGTGGATACTCAATTTGAAAAATAATGGAAATATCTTGCTTTTGTGCATATATCCTCCTTGGAAATAACTTATACAATAAACCAAAAAAATCTTTGTTGTTTGTTCTTATTCTATGTTGTTTCTTAATTTGTGCTTTCAGTGGAGGAAGACACAGAGGAAAGTTCAAGATCTGGTAGAGAATCTGTTTCCACAGCAAGTGACCAGCCATCCCACTCACTGGAGAGACAGATGAATGGAAGCCAAGATAAAGGCGACAGAAAAAAGGCTGGAAAGGAAAAGAAAAAAGATCGAGATAAAGAGAAGGATAAAATTAAGGCAAAGAAAGGAATGCTGAAAGGTTTAGGAGACATGTTCAGGTAGGTGCTTTGCAATCGAATATGAAAATTATGAACCTTCATCTTTTATCTGTCAGTTTCTGTGTTTATAAGTAGTGTCATGAAAAAGAAGCAACTCAGAGTAGAAGAGAAGCTGCTGGCTAGCAGGCTGAAAGGGCTGCAAAAACAAAGCAGGTTTTAAGCATTCACGCTGCCTGATCTTGGAAAGAGTCTTTGGTGATATCTAAGTAATGCTGCACATATCTCTTGTCAGATCAAACATTTTTCCTTTCTTTCTTTTCATTTCTTTTCTTTTCATTTCTTTTCGCTTTCCTTCCTTCTCCTTCTTTCTCTTTTTCTCTTTCTTTCTCTCTCTCTTTCTCTCTCTCTTTCTCTCTCTCTTTCTCTCTCTCTCTTCTTTCTCCCTGCCTCCCTCCCTCCCTCCCTTCCTTCCTTTCTTCACAGTTTGTGTTGTTCTAATCCCGTATCCAAAGCTTACATACTACTAAATGAGTGGCGTTTTTTTATTTAGCTATTAAGACTATTTTGTATCATGGAGGTAAGATGGGAAAGAGATGAATCAGTTTGAGATTGAAAAACAGCAGGCTCATCTTGAGGAAATCAGGATCGAAATAAGACTGTGCTCTGAGAACCCACAGTCTGGAGAAAGGTCAGTGAAAGACCTACTTTTTTACCAAGTACTGTGCTTTTTAAAGTAGTCTTCTCTCCAGCAGACATAAGTGATCTGAAAGGAGCAGACTGCTGAGGGACACCCTGCTGTTCTGGGTAAATGGTGAAACATGACAAACACCTTTGATCACTTCTGGGAAGGGGTGAGAGAGTAAGAAAATCAGTCTTTCTTTTAGCTAGCTAGTGTAAATAAATGCATTTTCAAGAAAAGAAAGATTATATTGAGGCAGTGTTTGTTTTCTTTCATATATGCAGTGTTTCATTATTTAATTTGAAGTGAGATACCAGTATTATTTTGAAGACTTATTAACAGTGATTCTTCTCTCAAAGCATTTAAGCAGAGCTTCCGTTACCTTAAAACTTGTTATCATCTCTATCGTTGAACTTCGGCTGTTACTGCTAAGGTCTTTGAAAGTTGTTCTGACTGTGAATGACAGCACAAAATTAGTTAATGTAGGATCAAAAAAATTGGAAAATAATAGAAAATTTATTTGGAAAACATGGAGTCATATCAGGTTGTTAGGCAGCCCATGCAACAGCATACAGAAGGGTTATAAAAGATGGCTTCACACATCAAAAGGAGGAGAGTACTTTGCTGCATCATATGGAAGTCTTACAGGAATACCTTCATTTTCTTGGTGTTTGTCTGACTAAGTCAAAGCCTGGAGTAGGGTTGCATCACACTGCTGGCGTGGAGAAGAAGGTTAGATGTATGAAATACCATTGATTCTTTTCTGCACTTTGCCATTTTTCTGTAGATTTGTTTTGGGATAGTTCATCTCTGGTGTAAATTGCTATCGCAATAGGAACAAACAGGCAAAACAGCAGCAAATCATCCATGACAAATTTGGTTGTGTGTAAATAGCTTATGGATAACATGAGTGCTGCCTGGTGTGCTGAAGTTCCGCCAGAAAGTATTACACAGCATCAAGAAAGCAGGGCAGCTCCTACTTAATGTTCCTGATGCCCAGTGGACCTGGGAGACAGCTGCTTCACTGTACAAGCTTTGGTGCACAGACAAAGAATGAACCTGGGGAGAGTGCCCTCCAAACAAGGGAGCCTTTATTTGTTGGGGAACCAGGCAGTCCAGGGCTGATTGACTGCTTTATGCTCTCTGGAATTAGAGCCTCCATGTGTTCCAGAACAGCTTTGAAAGCTCTAGATGGAAATGAGTCCAAAAGTGACAATTAATGCCAGAAGCAACATTTACTCCTGAAATCTTTAATCTGAAAACTATAATTTTGCTGATAAGAAGGCCTGATGCTGGCTTCGTTGTATGCTCTTCATAACTGTCAGTGTTTCCTTGAGTTATTTTCCCCTCAATACCATTTCTATGTGAACTTTACTTTTTAGTCTCCTCTTAATTAATGTGGGAACAGTGCTACCTGGATGCAGTTCTGACTCCTCCTGGATCTTTAAATTAGCTTGCACCTTGTCAGCCCACCCAGGAGAGAGGTGCTTCTGGCAAACAGGAAAATTCTGATTGAAGGAATTAAGCATTATGCCTCATTTCCACTTTGTGCCCAGATTTGCTTTGCTGACAGTTTTCTCAATAATGTTTGAGAGAGAGACTTTATTATGTCTGTAAGATGAACTACTACTTCTGCCTATATCATGCTTTGTTTTTCTGTTTATCTGACATATAGATATCAAGTAATCAGAAGATGTGGTGCAATAAAAAATAATGATGACAGTAACATTTGAAATTCAAGCCATGATCAAAGCATAATTGGATGTTTTGGTTCTTTGCAACGTTGTGATTTCTTTGTAGTTCTTTTTCTTCTTTTTCTTTCTTCCTTTCCAGTGCTTTTCTTGTAAGATTATCTTTCTTCATTGAGTTGTAAGGGCAAGAACACTTGAGGGGTGAAATTGCTGTTAACTGACACACCAATGTCTGTATTTAGCCAAGGGGCTTTTTACTGCCTATATGCAAACTGACAGCTTCTAAAGTGAAGTCTGTGTAATGTATAAAAGCAAGCTACTTGCCTTCAGTTAAAATCTTAGAATTTGGTACTGGGATCTTCCTTAAACTGCACTATGAGATGGAAATTTCCACAAGGGGACCCAAGGTTACATTTATCCTTCAGCATCCAGTCATCATTTCCAAGATCTCCTGATGATTGAGATAGCAGGTTAAAATCATAAATAAACCTTTTAAGTACTTGCATTGTTTTATGGCTTTCATCAACCAGAGTAGAGAAGCTTGATGCAACCACGAGGGAGAACTGTAAGATGCAGTGCTCTGAGACACCGAGCTTCCCTCACTTCCAAAGGACCTTCACTCACACTGGGCTGTGGACAGTCTGAATTTTCACCCTTCTCTCTGTGAAATAAATCTATCTGAGTATGTGTGCATTTCTTTTTTCACAGTGACATTTCAGAGCAGAAGAGAATAATATTTATAAATTTGACATTTGGCTTAATGGTCCCTCTTTCTGCTCACAGATAAATATAGACTGTAAATAAAGCCAGAAAAGTGTTGAACAGAAATATTGATCTCTTGGAGGAGATGCTGACACACCAGCCTTGGTGCTGCTTTGAGCTGCTGCAGATCTTATACCAGAACATATCTTTTACCCAAGCAGTTACATCGTTGCCCTCACTTTCTTATCCGTGCAGTAGGATTATGTGTTATGTCCTCTGGCTTTAATCGTGTACCACGGAGAGACTGTGCAGTTCTATCTTCTCACTGCTGACATTTAAGGGCTGTCTGGATGGCCACTGACAGCTTAGCAAATAGTTTTTGGAAAGCTGATAAAAAGTTCTGCTAGATTTTGCCTCACTACTAGGAAGGCTTGAATGGATGCATGTTTTGATATCAGAAGATTACAAAAATCTTTATTCTCCTCAAAGTGCAATCTAAAATATATATTTACTCACTTCCGAGTCTCCGTTTGTTTATTTCTGTAGAGATTCTGTTCCTTGATAAAATGAACCTGACAAGAACAATCCATTGATAAAAAGGTCTTTGTAGTGGTGCATTAGGCAAGATGCTTCATGGTTTCAAGCAGTGTTCCTATAATTAGTGCTGGTAGGGATACATTAGTTTGATGGGCTTCTCTGTTGTGCGATTCTTTGACATTCCTCTCCTGTGAGAGAAAATTCTGTGCGCCGCTTTCTTTTTCCCTCCTCCTGTCAGGTACAGCATATTTTCACTTATGAAAGTGGGGACACTTGGAATACAAGACAGGATAAAGTTTTTAGCTGTGTCACTAAGACCAACGAAGTAATGGGTCACAAATGAAAGAATTGTAGCTTCACATCTTTAACCAGCTTCCGCATGTATTTTTCTCTGTAATAGACCTGAGCCAAGATTTTGTAATACAGTACCATCACTGTAATTATGTCACTGTTTTTTGGAATTTATTTTGTTTGTAAGGAAGTATACAACCATGGTCTTACTGGGGAGTTTGTATGGGAGAACTCTCACTGGAGAGTTTTATAAAAAAAATTATGTCTGGCAAGTGGTCAGTCTCAGGAAAGGATGTGTCTGAAGTATAACGTAGTTAGAAGAAACTGATCTACTAAGATGTTGAGAAAAAAGAGGAAAGAAAAACAACTTTGGGTTTCCAAAAAGAAGAAGAGGAATATTAGCCAATCTTGATGAAAAAATACTGGAGGGACAGTCACGATGACAAATAGATCTGAAAAAAATTGACATCTATACAATGAGATTAAAATGAGTTTGCAAAAATAAAAGGTATGCTTGAGTTTTTTGGCAAGCTGCTGAGGACAATGAAAGATGCTGTGGGGAATATACCTTTGTATCTTAATACTGGGTTTAAGCAAGAAAATATTTACATTGGTTTTGGAGGTTGCTTATGAAATGGATGTCAGGTACTTTGAAGCAACTGTGGTTAACTAAGTATGTTATAAGAAGTGGATACCTTCCTCCTGTAGGTTAATACCTCAATCCCACATAAACATAGCTTTTCAGTGGGAAAGGAAAGCACTGGATGTTGAAATTTGTGGAACAAGACACTATGCTAAAAAGTAGATATATGCATAAATGTTCTTAGTACTGGAGACTGTATATTTCAAGATCTGTTCTGTAATATTGATGGAAATGTAAATGTGTGATATGTGGTGACTAATCTTCAATTCCTCTCTTGATTGTTGCAGCATACAGGTAAGTAAATCAATGCACTGGTTAGCCAATGCAAATGTAATACTCTTACCATTCTTACCAATATTACCATTGAAACCTAATTCTAAATTACATTTTTAAATGATTACTGGGAGCCTACTATTTTTTTTCCTAATTTTGTGAGAACAAATAGATAACTTAGTTTCCATCCTCGTTTCGCTGAAAGCAGGTATACTGTTGTCTTTTCTCCCCCTTCTTTTCCACACAGCTACTTCCAAGGTACAATGAACATGTACCACTTCATAACACTAATATTTGTAGCTTTGAATTATACCTTTCAATCCTGTTAGCCATCTGAGACTTCTGGCTGAACATATGGGAGAATAACCTACAAGGATTACTGTTGCGTTTTACATGACTTCCTTGTGCTGTCTTCTCAAGTTTCTCATCATCAATAATGTCTGTAAAAAAAATGAAAAGTAAATTGCAAGGGTTTGTTGTGGTTTAACCTGGCAGGTGGCTCAGCTCCATAAAGTCGTTTGCTCACTCCCCCTTTCTCAGTGGAATGTAGAACTCATGGGTTGAGATAAAACTATTTACTAAGATAGAGAAAAGGAAAAGGGCAATCCTTTTCATATACTATATATATACACAGTATATACATATGACTGTATATAGCAAGTAATGCAGAAGCAATTGCTCACCACCCACTGACTAGCCCCCAGTGAGGAGAAGAGAGCAAGACAAACCCCCCCTTCTTTCAAAACTCCTTCCACATGTTGTCATGTGATCTAGAATGCCCCTTTGGCCAATTTAAGTCAACTGCCCTAATTCTGTTCCCTCTCAGCTCCTTGGCTCTTTGCTGAAAACAGCCTTGGCTCTGTACTTTGCTGCTTAGCAGCAGCTATAAACATTGGTGTGTTATCAGCATTGTTTTTCTCCCAGAACCAAAACATGGCATCTTACCAGACACTTTGAAGAAAACAATTCCGTCCTAGCTGAAACTAAAACAAGTTTATAACACTTATTTAGTAATTACCTTATTTTTCTTTTATTTAATAATAGCCTTCAGACTTTTAAGCAGGCTCATGACAAGAAGGTATCTGAGTTGTGTAAAATACTATTGAATTATAGCCCGATCAACAGGACTGGAAAATACTTTGAACTCAATATAATAAAATTTGTGGACTGATTTTCATCATTTAGTAGCTTAAGAAGCAACAATAAAGGTATTTTCCTTGGAAGTGTGACGAACAGACTTCATATTGGTGAATAACACCTTCTGATAAATGAACTTAATTGAAAACAAGGGAACGAGTTTCAGAAGTTAGAGTTCTTTGGTTTTTTTAGTGCTCTGCTCATGTCACTAAATACCATAAATCTTCAGTCTTAGGACATGAAGTAAGAGGTTATTGCTTAAACACCTGTCTGTTGTATCATTGCAAACTTCAAAGATCATTGCTTGCACACTGAATTGCACCTGGCTTTGCTAACAGTCATCTGAGAACATTCTAGGCAGCTTATGGTACTTCTAAGAATTTCATCAAAAAAACTTGAGGTGGGATGTTGCTCAGGTAAATGGAATCTGGGGCCATTTGTGCTGTTCTTTACCTACTATTGCTATATGTGCCAGCTGACAGAACCTTCATTAAATCCACATCTGCTTCCCCTCTTCTACCAGCTAGGAAATTTGTGTGTGACAAACTGCAATCGTAGACGCAAGGTATAAGTGTGCTGGCTTTTCAGTTTTGAAAGGAGTAGCGTAATCCTTGTCCTGACTGCAAGTTGGATGCTGTTAATGACACTTTTGTTTGCTTTGCTGCTCTGGGCTACTTTATCATGATCTATTTCTATTTTCAAAGTTTCAGCCAGCTCCTGGGATGCGGAGTCAGAAGAGCTTTTCAAATGGAATCAGCCATGCAACAAATTGTCATCTTTGATGCAGACAATTACCCAGGTCTCTTGTAAATGTCTCTCAAAGCATTTTCATGTTCTTTACTTCCTTCTTTCCAATTAAAAGTAAATAAGGGATGGAAAGAAGAAGCTTGATTGAAAATAGTTTTTCTTTTTAGAAGGACAAATGGTGCTCCTTTATTCCTCTCCACACTTTTTCCTGTTTTTTTTTGCTTGGTGTAATCAGACACTTTGAGGAGATTTGTGTTTCATTGCCTTCATCCCCAAACATCCTGTGGTATAGATGTTTATGACTAAAATGTAATTGGGGCACTGGGCAGTGGAATGGCAAATTCTTATTTCTAATCCAAACAGCCTCGCATAATCTGTCAGGGATTTGAGGAATGCAGCTTCATTAAGTGGTTAGTAAACTGTGACTTTTACTTGAAACACAGAGAGTGGTGGTATGCAGTTGCGAGAGAGAGAGATCTGAAATGAGAGATTAATGTAATCATATATGACTTTATATGACATATATGACTTATATGACTAGTTTGTCATTCTGATAGAAAGCAATGCTTTCAGTAGTATGTACTCCTAATGCTGGATTTTTCCATAGTAAGTCTTGAACTTGTATATCTGATTGGGGCATGTTGTGTGTTTTTTAATTTGAATAGAATCAGAGCTTTTGTTTCTAGCATCCTGAATTAAGTGTCAGGACGACCTGATACTAGAGACAAGTTCGTAGTAGCTGCTAACATATTCTCCCAGTATTCTTCCTTTTCTTGTCAGCGAGTTTAAATAGAGAACCTTTGACATCTACAGCACCATATCTGACTGCAAAGCAAGGAAGGGAGTCACGCAGTGTGACAGCTGAGCCCTCCAAGATCCTTTCTGGCGTTCTGCAGCATTTCTCTTCCAGGCCTGGAGTATGAATATAGAAAGCAAGTGTCAAGGATGACACCTACTTTATAATCTCTGTAAAGCAAGCCTTTTCGTAGAAGAATTTGTTGACAGTTCAGAGATTCAAAGTCAATTTCAGTTTTAGCTCGTATAGAAATAGAATTTTTTCCTCCACCTGATGTGATAATTGAAGACTACTAACTAGTCAGCATGTTAGTCCCTAACAAAGTACGGTAAATAAATACTGTCTGGAGACATGAAGGATCTGTTAGATGAAAAGCTCTATTAACAGTATTTGTTTCATTATTTATTGGAAATGTTCTTTGAGGTTTTAAATTGCTACTGATAGTACTTTATATCGATAAAGGTTACAGATCATTTGTCTGCAGATTGTTTTTAAAACTGAGGTTTTTTTTTTTTTAAATCTTCCTTAAAAACAGGAATAGGAAAGTTGTCTCATAGGAAAAGAAGCGCAACTTAATGTACTTCTGTAGCACAAGTTGTCACAGGCTATAATGTGATAGTCACTTGAAGTACATATGTAGGCAGCTGCAGGAGAGCTGATCCTTCTCTAAAAGATGAAGCACTCACTCACTGCTGTATCTCACTTCTTGTGAGCAAGGTGGATTCACGGTGCATGTGAATGGTGGTGCATCCTAGGGTTTCCATGTGTCTTACAGTTGTGCAGACAAGTAATCATTAGAGACAGTGTTGTAAAACATTTCAGTGAGAATGGCAGGATAGGTATAAGCCAGTATGATTTACGGAATGAAACATACTGGAATACAAATAGTCTGTGAGGCCATGCGTTTCCCTGAGTGCAGTAAGAAGACAGTGGGTATTGGGCATTCAGAGGGCTTATTTAGGCTTTTAAGTTGTTTCATAGAGAAATAAGAGGAACAAAACTTTTGTAAAATGACAAGGAGAAAAGCAGATATAAGAAACACAATGCCCCTGAGATGTGCAAGTAGTATTTCCCCCACTTTGAGTTCTTTTATCAGTTCTTCTGAAGAAAAAAAATAGAAAATTGAGGGAAAGCAAAGGGGACTGTATTAAGAGGAACTGAACAGGCATTGAAGTAATGCACTGATAGAGCAGGAAGGGATCTCTGTTTGCTTCAGCCCTGTTCACAGCAGTCCGGCATCCACATTTCATCAGCTTACTGAGTCTCACGCCCAGTTGAGCTGCAAATATCTCCAAGGATGGAGATTTGACACTCTCTCTCAGCAGCCTGTTCCAGTGCTTAACCACTCTCCAAGTGAAAAGTATTTGTCCTTGGTTAGAGGAGATAGGAACAAGACTCACTGAATAATCAGATACAAAAAATCTGAATCAATTAACATCGACTTCTCATGAAGCACAAATGTTAATCCAAAATAAATTTTTCATCTAAAAGGTTTAAATTTTAAAGGATTTTTGTGATGCATGATTACGCTGAGAAACTTATTGGCTCTGCAGTTCCTTTAACATCAAGAATGCAGTAAATCATGTGGCTAAGCATATGTTTGTAACTGTGAGCCAACCATTGTATCTTGGGTGTTAGGAAAGAATTTACTTGTAAACAGGTTATATTCACCGAGCTCCCATGCATCTTACACTGGCTCATCTTGGACTGGCAAGTACAAGTACACCAAGCGTGACAGGCTAATGTGATACCTGATAGTGCCTGATATGATCCACTGAACTAAAAAAGATGATTATTTTCTTTGAAACTGAGGAAGAAATTCTACAGAAATCTTCCTTGCTGTTATTTCTTGCTATGCTGGAAACTAAATTAAAATCATAATTCTGTTGCATTTATGCTGATATTATTCGCTTTCATCTCAATGTACATATACCAAGTAAAACCCTGAGCATTTGTAGTCCATTCAGTCACAGAGAAGGTGGTTTATATTGCTTTTGGAGGAGGAGGAGATGTTTTTTAATTCTGTTTGTGTTCAGCACGTTCTATAGAGCTTTGTGTAAGAACATAAGAATGCAGCCATATCAAGTTGAATAATCCTTGGTAAGACCCTGCTCTCCAATACTTGGTCTCCAGTGATGGTCAATAGTTGACAAGGGTGGAGTGTCAGAACAAGGTAATTGTATGCCAGTTTGGCTCAGATCTGTCTCTGGGCTTTCAGTGATTAGCAGCTCAAGGATTTTTTGAGACAATGACACAGGTACCTTTGCATTTGAGTACAAAATAGGGCGTATTCCATAGGGTGTATTCCATTCTTTGCAAT
Source organism: Chrysolophus pictus (assembly GCA_037305975.1). Lineage (NCBI taxonomy): Eukaryota > Metazoa > Chordata > Aves > Galliformes > Phasianidae > Chrysolophus > Chrysolophus pictus. Next base: position 13,404,833 of record JAYKPI010000006.1, read on the forward strand.
TTATCCTGTTGCCAGTATTTGTTATATGGTTACCTGATTCCCAAGTGCTAAAAATATCTGCTGTATCATATACAAAATCTTCTTTTGAAGATCACGTAGAACAACTTTTGTATCAAGAAACTTTTAAATGATGAGAGCAAGAACTTGATTGCAATGTGCTGCAGTAGATCTGACTCATGATATGTTAGTGTTTTATTGCTTTCAGGTAGGTATGTTTGCAAAGTATACCAGTAAACCTTTTTGATGCACAGTAACATTTCAGTAGTTAATGTAGTGCATATTAACTTTTACTGCTTCTGTGCAGGCTTACAATAAGCAAGAGGGTAAGAAAAGGCTATAGTTGTTTATAAAATAGACCCTGCAGAGATAGATTCATTTTTACGGTGTATGTTTGGGCTAGCTGATGATGTGACTAGCAGTAAATCTTGAAGTGTTTGCTTTAGCAGAAGATAAATTCACAGTCTCTACAAATTCTCTTTTTTTAATGCCAGTCTTGTAGCTCCTACTCATAAAAGAAAGAAGAATATAGTATATTTTTGTGGAGCTACTTAATGGTCTTAATGATTTGCAAGAAATGCAATTGCATTCCACTGATATGTCTATTTTAAAGGATTTAAATTACATGTTGAAAGTATGTTAGTAATGCTGTACCGGTAGGAAAATTGTTAGAAATATTTAGTTCAGCAGATGTATGAACTGTATAGATCCAGTCTTGTTAGAGAGATACAAACAGTGGAGACTGCGAAAAGAGGCTGATAGTCATTTAAGCTTGGAGGAAGAATTGTTTCTCATTGTAAAAATGGGATAGTACCTAGTCCATGATAGAGTTTTCAGGAGCTCTGATGCCCTGTGGTGTTTCCTGCAGTGTAGAAATACAAAATATTTATATGCTAAAAGCATGCACTACACATGGCTTCTAGACACTGGTACTGAGTTTAGTTTGCAAGGTGACTGTGATTTTTGGACAATTGCAAATATTTGTAGATTTCATTTCTTTCTGTTATATTGTTGCAGGTAGAACATTGTAAGAAAACCGAAAACTAATCAGAAACAAAGTTTACGGATTAGCTCTACAGTATTCTGCAAAAAAGGGATTGAGTAGCAAAAAATGCATCTAAAATCTTAGCTGTATCATCATTTTTAAATACCACAATGATGAGTGTGGTACATTTTGATACCAATTGCAAGTGCTTTTAACATATTCAATGCCAGGTGTGGCAGCAGTATTTGAAATGCAAACCGAATTGCTATTACAGCGTACCACAAATAAATCTCAAATATTTCACAATATTATTTCAGATGCTATCTTGTCTTTAACCTGTAGCGCTAAAATCCTGAAACTCAGAACACAACATGCTTCTACAAGCATCAGTTTCATGTGCAGTGTAACAGACAAAGCGTGTCTTTCCTCTGATCTTGCTGAGCAGGTGATGATACCCACATTACTATCATCGGTAACTACTGGGATTCTGATATCATCTGTGGAACCTGAAATACTTTGCTAATTCTTTTTTTAGCCTATAATAAAAAAATGTGGTTTTTTTGTTTTTCATTTTTGTATTGCGAAGAAATATGAAAATGGCAGTAATGTTGCTGCATGCCGTGTGCAGCACTGAGCACAAGCAGAGCTGATCTCATCTCAGGAAGAACATCTCAGGAGCCGAATATCTTTGATGTCAGGACTGGGTTTATTTTAAATATCATCTGTCTCATTTTCTAAACAAACATATGCCCAGTCACTCATTTCTTATAGTGCCTGAACTTGTACAAATGAGAACAAAAACACCAGTGTGCATGGGACTGGTGCCAGGCTCAGATCTTCTGTGCTAGGAGCTTATTTACACAGAAGCTGGAACCAGAAATCAAGCCTCACCACCGCACGTCTCTGCAAGCCCTTCGTGCACGTTTTCCATCTGAAATAAACCTTTGCTCCCAGACTGGCCTTGAAATAATCAACAATTGAAATTGCAACTGATAGAGTTATTTCAAGCACAGTACCATGAAGACAGCCCTGCTCTGGCTGCTGGCAGCTCTGGGATGCGAGGTGTCCCTGGGAGGCAGCTCTGGGCCAGCCCTGTGCCAGCTGCTGTGGGGACTTGCTGCCATACTGCCTCCCCAGCAAGGATCCGCTCGTGCCGTGCTGCCTGTGCCCCAGAGATGTTTTGTTCCACCAGTGCTGCTGCTATGCAAAGTCTCTCTTTTCATTTTCTACCCAGAAGATACAGCGTGTATAAACTAAATTTTCATGCTGCGGGGCAGAATAGCAGTGGATATAATAGGCAGAAGGATTTAAGCCAGCAGTGGCATGCTAATGCTTGCTCAAGAGAAGCCTGCCTCCAGTGAGCTCCTGTGGCTCAGTCCTCCCTTCCTAACAAACTACCAAAACAGTATAGCTGTTGTTGTTTGTCCTTTGTTTTTATGTTCAGGGGCATTCAATGCAACTTAATTAAGTTATATTCTAGAGCACTTGCATAAGTGTCCTGCTGGCATTGCTTTCTAATAAGTTGTAAGTAATTTTTTCTTTTTCACCTCTGAAGAGACTTAAATGACACTGCAGGAAACCCTCAACTGTAGCCTACAGCCACCTGTGCTCTGGTACTGCAGATCAACAAGGGAAACTGCCTTTCTCTGCCATAGGCATCCTTAGGGAAGAGAACGGCAGCTGTGGGCTCACCCAGGCTTTGGGGATAATCGTGCTTAGATGTGTCCCACAGATCCTACTGCATTGCTTGTTCTCTGCTGGAAAACGTTTGTGACTTTCCTATCTCCTATAAAACATAAATGTGTGAATGAGACTGAAGATAGACATCCTATATTGCTTAATTTACCCTACAGAAGTTATTTTCCATGAGATTCCTATCAACCACGGTTTTCAGTAATTGACAGAAAAAGTGCTGACTGACATATTAACATTTCTAGATAATGAGATCTGTAGGGAAGTTTTAATCTTTGGAAGGTTCCGGATGAACTGTCAGTAGTTTGATTAACTTTTTGTGTATCTACGTTAACCTTTGCTGATTTTATACAGTGTAATTGCAAGGCTGCACAACTCAGTTGTTGGAATAGCGTTCTGCCATTTCCTGGTCTAGATAGCCAGTATACTGCATTTGTGTCTTCATTTCTCTGCCTTTTGCATGTGCACATCTTTAGCAATTTGCTTTTTGTAGCTGACTTTTACGTAAGGTATGCTGTGCTCATGTACGTGCAAGCAAGTGTTCCACTTGCAAAATGGAGTAACAAAGGCTTTTCATGTTGCTGAGGGTTTGTTTTGTTTTGTTTTTTTGGTTTTTTTTTCCTTTTCAGGAAAGGAGTCGAGGCAAATTTCCCTTGCAACTTTTCCTTTTTCTGTTGCCTTCTCTTGAGTGCCAGTGAAATGGATGGGTTTTTGTGCTTCATTAGCATTTCTTACAAGGTCTGCCTTCAGACCAGTACCCATTTTCTAAATTGTACTTCTGTAGGGTTGAAAAAAATCATGGTTACCAGATGCAGTATTTGTCTCTGGCCTGGCAAAGTGTTAGATTTAACAAAAGAAGCTAATAGAAATGTTCAAATTGACCCTTCTCATCATTTGGACTTCTTGGAGCTCAATCAATCTCTCATTATTATCAGAGTTATTCAAGCAGAGGCAGAAGTGCTAGTATTTCTCATAATCAGCCCTTGAGCCAGATGTAATTTGCAATTTTGCAGCATTGTATTTTGAAACAATAATGCATTAAAATGAACAGAGCAGGAATTAGAAATATAGTTGTCACAAGAAGGCACTGAAGGGTGGCCGTGATTTAAACACTCTCTCAGCATTCCTAGTGGACACTGGTAATTGGAAAAATGCAATACAGTATTATTAATAACTAACTAGCTCCACAATTTTTTATGTATTCTGTATAGTGCATCAGATACTTTCTTCAGTGACCATAGTGAACACTTTGTGTGTGAAATCTAATCTCTCAGGAAGGAACTTTGTAACTACTCTCATGTTTGAATTTTTGAATGGAGTTTTTATCACAAAAGCAAACTTTAAAATAACCAACTTCCTTTAAAATCCCATGTCTTGATTCTGTGGATGCTGCCACTAATGATTGTTTGCATAGTTGTATCTAAACAGAGGTTGTCTCTTTCATTCTTCATCCCTTCCGGGATGGCACAACTCACATTTTAACAGGTTTTGGTTCACTACTAAGGAAACGAGTTACCCGTAGTCAGTTTCAGTGCACTGTGTTATTGCTTATTGAGTTTTGTTTCAGACATAAAATGGACAAATCTCTTTTTTGTTTGCTGATTTGCTGATGTTTTTAAAATATTATTATTGTAAAACAATCCCCACTTCCTTTGACCTTCTCAGCCTGTTTTTAAACTACATTTGTTTGAATTCATTGTTTGGTTTCTTTTTTTTTTTTTTTTTTTGTTCTTATTTCTTGTGACTAATAATACTTACATTAGTTATTCTTATTAATAATAATTTTATTACACCTGTCAGTGGCTCCTGCTAGCTTTAGGCAACCATGAGAAGCAATGCAAGATTATCTTCTGTTTAGAAATTTGCAAACAGATGGTCTCTCCTAAAAGAAATCTGTTTTTAAAAGTTCCACCATTTTATGCTGGAAGTAAATATTACAAATGCGTAAGTTGTGAAAAGAGAGAGCCTTGGTGTGAATAATATTCTGCCTGTTGTGTCATGCCTTTCAGGAAATGTTATCAAAACTGTTTATGAAAATAATTGAGCGAAACCTCATGACATGTCTCTTGGTTTGGCATTATCCCCATTTTCTATGAAGTTGGGATATTGACTCACAAAGGCAGATTATTCCGCAGTGGTTGGAAACAGTCACCAACCCCATATGTTGTTTCCATTGCGGGGATGTTGTCTCAGTGGCTGGTAATGCTGCACGGGAAGTGTTGCGATATATGTGCGCTCCTGGCTGTTGGTTTTTCAGTAGCCTTTGTTCAGCTCTGCTAGAATCCCTACCTGAAAGTGAGGCAAAGGACACTGGGAGAAAATGTGTGACTATGATATCACAGAAGAGCTTCATGTGCTTTGATAGTACGTGTGCACAGGGTGGCAGCTGCAGAGAGAGCTGATGCTTTGGAGCGCTGACCACTCTGGTTCTCCTGGTTTGTATCTGTGCACATGATTGAGTGCATGAGCTTGAAGGCAAGACTTATGGCTCTGAAAAAATATTAGTGTCTCTCTCCAGAGATTTCTCCCCTTCCATGAGTTTTTGTAATGCCCTTTCCAGATACTGGAACCTGAGTTGTGCAGGAACTCTTCTGGCAGGGAGTTTCTGCTGACTGTTGCACCAGGAGAACTGCTCTTTGATGAGGTTTAACATCAACAAGGAAACCTGTGGAGAATTAAAGGTTCACTTCAACTATGCTCACTAGCTCCTGTATCCAGATTCCTCACTCCTTACATCAGCGTGTCTGTATCCTCTTGGGACAGTGATGCTGCTGTGTCATTCCAGCATCTTCTGTCCTCCCTCCTAACACGTGTGCTTTTATCCACTACTTTGATTAGCTGAGAAAACTGGCTATTTATAGAAATAAACTGTGAATATGTAAACGTTTGCACTTAAAAGGCTATTTTTAAAATAGCGCTTGCACAATTTAGCTTCTGGAGTAAGGCTCATAAAAACTCAAGTCATCACTAGTCAGGGAGATTTTTGTTTGTGTGTTATGTTGAACTGTTTATGCTTATTAAATTCTATTTTAGCAACAGAATGTGTATGTGTGTCACAATAATCTTTTGCAATATAAATCTTATGATTTGGCTGACGCGGAATGGTGAAAAAGATTACAGAAGTCATTGCAAAATCCTGTGAGTAGTGTTGGGTTGTGTGTGTGTGAATACAGTGGGGAAAAGAACATGCGCTGAAGACAGAACTGATAGACTAGCTGAAGACGCTCACCATTTGTTAATTTTTAATGGTAGTTTTTTTTTCTATTACAGAACATAATGCTGCTGAACTTCTGTCTCAGTAATTTTTTGTGTTTTTCTCATTAATCAACTAATGCATGTCTCTTCTATAGCTCTGTATTCTAATGAAATACGTGGATGATTTGGCAGACGGCAATGATCTCATCAGTAACGCATCGGAGTAAAATCCATTTAGCAGATTTTATGTACATTATTTTCTGTTACATGCAGGATGCTGGTATATATTCTTATAAACTGAAGCTATTTGTGCGAAAAGTTGTATATGTGGAATTTCTGTTGCTACCATCCATACATCCTCCTTCCTTCATTTCTTCAATCTATGTATTTATTTAGGAATAATTGTTTACAAGTGTATTATCCATGTGTATACTTTATATATATTGAAAATATTTTTTATACGTGGCATCTTGATGTAGCTTGAGCTTGTTCATTACATGTTCTGCTGCACCACAAGCAGCCCTCTGCTCTGGGTAGCCTTGCAATGTTCAGTCACTCTGATGCATTGATCCAAAGCCACTGGAGGCACTTGCTCATCAAAGTCTTTCTGCTGAGTGCAGTAAGAGTTGGGTGAGGCCGCATCCTCACTGGTGACTGTCATTGCAGCAAGCAAGCTTGAAATTAAGGCAGGTAGGGCCTGACGGAGAGGCTTGGGTATGCTTTTGGATTTGACTAGATTATCCACAAAGTTTGTGGGATTTCCTATTCTGGGGTCAAGCTTCGAGCATTTAGGTCTGTGTTCTCGTCTTTTTATTATCAATGATACAACAGGCTGGTGTCACAGGGCCTGAGGATAGTCCTCTCCTCTAATATGACTTGACTATTATATTCCAGAGATCATACTTTTTAAAAATGGCCCTCTCTTATTTTTTAATTTCTTACTTATTATCATTGCTATTGTTGGCTGAATTTGAGGATGAATAAGTCTGTGGATCTGGAATATGACTTTGAGCATTTACACTTATCTTGAAACTTTCTCTAACCCTTAATGTAAAAGGAGAATTAAGAAGCTATAAATTAAGTAGAACCCTGGAGTATCTTGGCAATTAGAGTGAACAAGATTTCAGCTGCTCTCTTTCATCAATTTCTCACTCTCTTGGATAGACAGGGTATTTTTAATTTACGACCTGTATTTCAATTAGTCGTAGAAGATTTTTCTGGAACTTCTTGCTTATTCAGTTACAGAATAAAATTAAACTATGTTTTAGTTATTATTTTTTACAGCTAATCTTTGTTTAGCTGTGCTGTAAGCAGGGTTTAGGCGAGAGAACTGAATAAATCAGTTAATAAGTGATATGTTGTTACTATAGTTATAATTATTGTGACTATTATAAGAGGACTATTACTTAACCACACACATATGTGCCCTGAAGGATATATTAAGCCATGTCTATCAAATAATGTATTTATCAATAGATAATTTTAAAAAATTATTTGGAGCTTGAAGTACGTTTTCATTCTGATCTTTATTTTCCACAATAAGTAATAAAGTTCTATGCTCTGCTGGGGGAAGTGGTGGCTGCATGTGAGTGCCATGCTGCTGTGGCAGCAGGTGCTCCACATTTTGGTGTAGCTCAGGCTTCAGCATCAGGACTTCTTTTGTCACAGATATGTGAAACAGTAGCATGTGCACCATGGGATGACTTGTGTCTGTGCCTGGGTATCCTGTGCACTGATTTAAGGAAGGGCTTCTATATCTCTCTATAGTTTTTGGCAGAAAATGACAGGAACTTGAAATTTGGTTCTCAGGATTGTCTGTATATCAGTGTCACAGATGCTCCTTTTTTTTTTCAACTGTTTTGTTTTATTAATTCTGACAGCAGTTCATGCCTTTTTTTTTTTTTTTTTTTTTTTTAAATGCTGTCCTCCTTTTCACTAATGCATGAAGCATTGTTTCTGCACAGGTCCTGAGCAGTGCAGTCCTCCTGTTCACTAAGAAAAAGTCATTTCAGTTGCATATATAAGAACTGCTGCAGGAATCATAGCAGCCAGCCTTACAGCAATGAGAATGAGAGCAACACAGGTTCAGACAAGCGCCTGAACATTGCCAGGTGCTCAGGCACGTACTACCCAGCTGTGTGCATAGAGAAGCCATGTTCTTGCAGAAGTCTGACATCTCCCTGACACAGGACAAATGGGTGTGTTTGCTGTTTTACAGTGGAGATATTGTTAGCAACTGCAATCTATGAGTTTCCAGACTCTGGTTGTTATTGTGAAGTGAGCAGTTGCTTCATGGGGAAGTTGTTATGCAGGTGTGCCAGGACATTTAAGATACGTATTACAGAAAAAATACTACTGGAAGCAGTAAAATTCCTAAGTTTCCCTGGGTCATATATGGGGTTCATCCTAATTTCATCTTCCCTTCATTTTGAGTACATAAGCCATAAGGAAATAGCCTTGCTTTCCAATGAAGCAAGAACTGGTGGGGTGCAGGGAATGTGTCACTCACGTTAATGTTTCATAGGACAAGTCACAGCATGTGCCACTTTCACATTGAAAAAGGTGAAACTTTTACATAGGTAAGCTAGGTCTTTTCCCTGGGCCAGTGCATGTAAATTGAGGTGTTTAAATGCCAGGAGTAAATCTGGGGAGCTGGCCCATGCTTTTCTTTGATTCACACAGCTACACGAGTGCCAGAGCAGAGCAGAAGGGCAGGGTTTCACTATGGGCTGTGAGGACATAGGGTGTCTGTAAGATATGCATTTGTGTGCTTGAAAGGATATTGCATAGATTGCTTGCATTTCAGACATCTAAATTATTCTGGCTTCTAAGTGTCCTGCTTTGTCTGATATTTATAAATCAGAGTAGAAAACATGAGGAAACTGAAAGAACTGGTGATTTTGAATAGCATCACACCATTCTAATCACCAGAGTACACTGAATGCTGTACTTTTCAGTGCTTAGCAGTGCTAAGCAGCTTGCTTTAATTGTGTGCCTTAGCATTTCTGTATGTTGCTTTTCTGTAGTTAAGAACTTGGCTCAAGTATGGATGGTAAATAATTTATAAATGTCGTCTGTTATAAATTTGGTGAAGAAGGATGCTGATTTGGGCTGTGGGCTTCATTATGGCTATAAATTGTACTTCATGGAGAAAACACTTTTAGTAGAAATAAATATCAAGCACACTTACTGTTAGTAAGAGCAATCTTAGCAAAAGCTCTGAGTGTCGTTAGGAGTAGGGACTGTTTACAGAAATAAAAGGTTGGAGCTGGGTACATGTATGTGTGTATGTATGTATCTTCACAGTTCTTTTAAACACCTATCATAAGTGTTGCTGGAGCCTGGGAAATTCGTTTGTTTGTCTGTTACTTCTCCTTTTGTAAGCTGAAGCTTAACAGAGATGTGAGACGTGATCTCAGTGGAAAAGAAAAATTTTAAACTTGGTAAAATATTTTTGCACAGAGGTCTTGCTAAAAGTCTGCAGATATGCTTAGAGTCAGACTTGCTTAGGGCAGCGTGCTTCCAAAAGCATTCTGCAGCTCTGAGTGTGATGGAGAACAACCTGTGCAGGTGATGTTGTTAAAGAAATGGAGCCACAATCAGGGAGGGGGGAGGATGGCATTGATTGCTCCGGGTCCAAGGGTAGGGACAGTGCAGTTAATGTTGCTGAACTTATTACAGGCAGTGGTGATTATGGCAGATATATCACTTCTGCGGGTGACAAAGTCCAGAGAAGGCAACTTTCCAAGACCACTGCGGTTCATATTCTGCCAGGCTGTCCACTGCTGGGATGACCACAGAGCTTGTCAGAGATTGGCACTGGAAAGTCTCCTGCCAGAGTGATGAAATATGGCCACCCTTTGAAATACCTGGAAAACAACCAGCAACATTTTCTTGAAGCTCTATTGGGAATGTCCCCAAGAGCAAAAGATGATCAGAACGTGTCCTGAAAGAGAAGAAGGGATGTTGCCACAGCTTGCTCACAAGTGAAAGCAAACTGAACCCTCTGCCTCTGTTGAAACACAACATGAGTGTGGCTTGTTCTGGACCTGGACAGTTGGATCTGGAAACTCAAACCATCAATTCTTGCTAGGTTTGCATTATGTGTTAATGTGAGAAGTGCTTGGCCTACAATCACTGCTTTCAAGGATCATTAGAAATATCCTGTGTACTTTATTTTTTTTTATAGGATCTTGATTTCAATAAATTTCTACTCATACAATTACTTGATTTTTTGCTGATAGAAATGCTATTTTGCTGCCCAAACCTGATAGACAGTAACAGAGATCCAATTTCACTTTTTTTTTTTTTTTAAACCACCAGCTCATTTTCAAAAAATGCACTGACTATTCCAGAAGTTGGTTCTTTTAGTTTACCTGACATTTGAATGAAGCAAGGAAGGGCAGCAGGGAGAAGCAAACACGATCATCCCAGAGATGCTGTGCCACAGCACTGCATATGTTGTGCATTTCCCACAGCCCCGCATCTTCTGTCACTCAGAGCCCTACCACCCCAGCACTCCTTGTGCATCAGGGTAAAATGGCTCTGTTCCGCAGTTTTTCTGCCAAGGTTTTACTCCTCTCTTGGCTACAAGATTTAAGACTATTTTAAATTAACTATTCTTTTTTGTATAGTGTAAGACATCCAGAAGTTGACTGGAATCTCTTTTGTCATATATGTAACTGTTTTGTATAATAGCTTTGACTACCCTTTAATAAATAGATAGGTGTTTTAAAGATACGTGGTGGTATTTCTAGTCACTGAATTTAAGTATGACAGTTTTATGTTTAACACATCATAAAACCAGAGATTTTACTTTTTGTGGTATGTTATATTTCTTAACCCTATCATGTCCTCTGCCTTTCATTTTTCTGGTAATTATTAATGAACAATTTTAGTTTTCATATTCCTGAATTACTTTGGAAGCGAGCAGTCTGGAACTGTGGAAAACAGCCATGCACTTTACAGTTTGTGTACATGCTCCTGCACTGCACATTTGTTGGTTGTTTTTGTTGTTGTTGTTTTAGCAGCTGTTCTAAGATCCACATACGTGGTTACTCAGTATAATGCTCTCTCTTCACTGGGTGATCAGAAATGAATCTTCCTGCGGATTCCTTCACTGTACAGTATGTTTTCAGCCCACACAATGGCTTTGTACTGGTATGAACAGGAACAAGAAGGAAAATGCTATAAATACTTGGTGGACTCTAAATATTATAAACAGTGTATTTTCAGGGGCCAGAAGAAAGTTTTAAGAACTCTGTGTTTTGTTTCACTGATTGTGAGCAATCTAGGTGTCTGCACCATTGCTGGACATTGCATATTTCAGTCTTTGCTTTTGTCTTTTGCTGTGGGCTTTTGTCTGTAAAGTGACACAACTGTCAGTCCACGAAGTAAAATTCTTGCTGCGTTTAGTGTGATAAATGATGCCATGTTTAATAGGTAAGTATTATAGGAAGATACCGTGTCACAGATATGTGTTATCCTTCCAGCCTTAAAGAAGCAGAAAATGGTTATCTAGTTTCAGGCGATGTTTAGACTCTGGATGTCTCTGTACAAAAATCACTCCTTTCAAACTTGATATGGAATGCCTAACAAATACACAAAATTTTGTCCTAATAATAGCTAAATATCTCGAATGTCAGACCGTGCTCTGTTTGAAAGTCTAAAAAAATCCAATGGAATGTTCAAATATGGAAGAAACCTAAACTACTTGAAATGTAGCCTGTAGAGGGGTAAGAGATGTGAGGAGGGCAAACATTGAGCTGGCAACATCTTCCGTCTGGGACAGCCAGGCCAGCGCCAGCCCTCTGCCCTCGCTCATTGCACGGAACACCCTTGGGGGAGAACAATGTTTAAAAAACCCTTAAACCCTTAGTGCTGGAAAAGAATAAATTTCTATTTTGGATATTGTCCACTGTGTGCTGAAAATGCTTTTGTGGGGAGGTTGTGGGCGGCGGTGCTGCTTATTGGGCAGTTGTTGGACATAACGGCTGTCTGTCTTTTGCAGTTCATTTGTGAAAGCCTCCACTTAATGTAAACTTTATTTGCATTCTTTGGCAGTGAGAGTGTTGAGTAATTTCTGAAACATTGCTTGACCGTGTATTCAAGAACAGCAGCCCTGTCAGAAATAAGGAATGAGACGCTGTCCCTTTCTTATTTCGTTGTGTTCTTTAGGAAGGAATTCTATAAGCTTCTAAGAGGAGTGAAGAAAAAAAAAAAAAAAAAAAAAAAAGCAGAACAACCTACATGAAAAACACAAACACAAGAAAAACCAGAACAAACAACAGAAAAAACTCACCAACAAAAACAGCCTGAAAGTATTACATATTGTGATTCTGAGGTCTTTGCATTATACCTTGCTGGTTTTCAAGCAGCAAGGATTCTTTTTGTCATAGGAAAAGGAAAATACAGTTGTGTTCATTTCACAAGTTAGATTCTTTTTTTGTGTGTTATTAACAGGTTTGGCAAACATCGCAAAGATGACAAGAGTGAGAAAACTGGTAAAATAAAAGTGCAGGAAGCTCTTACTTCAGAAGAGGAGAGAATACGAATGAAGCAAGAACAGGAGAGGTAGACTTCAGTATTTGCTTAAACCTTGATAGAGAGAGTTTGTTTTTTAAACTAAATAACTGAAGTTCAATTTTCGCTGATGAAATTTCCCAAATGTTGATATGTTTATATACTTTAAATAACAAGACAAAGCTGGATTTATTTTGGAATTTAGTATTTCGGACATTGGCTGCAATAAGCGTCTTTTTGTAGGTCCAGAGCTCCTTTCTATATTGAGGAGACTCAATAATATGAAATGGTTTCTTTATACTTTCTATAACTGATTTTATTGAAAACTGATTTTTCAGAAAACAAATATTTATATAAAGTGAAGTATGTTTTGTATTTTTCATCAAAGACTTGCATATCTAGGTTTTTCACTAATATATTTAGAAACACCTAAGAATTATAATTATCGGTGTATTGGTCACTGGAGCTCAGTCTATTTATGTCATGCAGTCTGTTTATGGAATGATATGTATATTAAACTGCTAATTGTAAAAATGAGTGGTGAGTACCTCTATTTTTCCTTGTCAGCTTCCCTTAACATTAAAACCTATTTAATATATGCTAATATGCTCTTCTCAATATTTCTAGTCTACTTTTCATCCTGTCTCTTGTAGCCCAAGTTATGTGTGGGCCTAGGCTAATATCTCATATAAATTTAGCTAAAATCTTCGGGATCTTTAACTAGTATTGAGGGATGTGTTTGGAGGAGAGAAGTCCTCTTTGAAAAGAAAGCTCGTCAACGAGGAGACAAACATTAAAGGACTACAGAGCTTGAATGCTGTCTGGATTCAGGCATGTTTAGCTGTGAAAGTGAACAATGAGTTGAGATGATTTATCTAAAAATCACTCTGCCATAGCAGGAAGTATGAAATAAAGTTGTTGTTGTCCTTGTACAGGAAGTGTAACTAGTTAGTCATAATAGTCCCTTCTACCATCATCTCTTTGCAGCTTTGTCTTCAGTAGGTAAGAACAGACGTGCAGATGATGGTATCATCATTATACTATCTCTTGAGTAGTTTCCTCGGTTCAGTGTATAACAGTTAGCTTTCAGTTGTTTTAAAGGCTGAGGAATTTGCATTCAGTTAAGGCAGAAGGCAGGCTGTACGTTACAAGTTACTGAAGATCAATTTGTTAAACTGTAGACTTGTTATCATGTGTGACCATCTGTTTGGATTACATTATGGGAATTTTTTTTTGCTCTTTAACAAATATACCCGTATAAATGTATGTAAAAAGTTATTCATGTCTTTCTCCATCCATTTTGACAGTAGAGGGTGGCTGGATCACAGTATTTGGTTGTTTTTTACTTGTCAGATTGTTTTTTTATTTTCTCTCTTTTATCAAAAAATGAAACAGGTCACTAAATCTGTTCCTGTTTTTTAGAGTAATAGGCTTTCAGGTTAAATTGTAAAGGGAAATACTGGAAATGAAGGAAATAATTGACTTTGGAGATAAGTGTGTTTGTGCAATCAACTTTTCTTAACCCATGGACAGACTACTTAATTTCTGCATAAGCTTATATCGAGAGTGCAGAGACACTGAAAGCTGCCTCAATAGCTCCAGGCAGCTCAGGGCTAGAGAAGGGATATCCATATAGTTCATACTGCTGTTCATAGTGCTGATCTCTGGTTTAATGCACTCTGCTGAACCTAAGATTGCCAAGCACTTGGGGCTTGTTAGCAGCAGTAGGTCCCCAGCTAATCAGCCACATACATTTATGCAAAGAAGGAAGAGTGAGTTAGTTATTTTGAATTAGTAATGTTTTTTTCTCTCTTCATTCTTCTTTCTCTGTCTCTCTGTGTCTCTCTGTCTCTCTCAGTAAGAATGGTGAGAGTATAGACTGTCCATGTGATGATATAAGAGAGGTTGCAATAGTCACGCTGGGTAACAAGGTAGAATTATGAAATTATTTGTATAGTTCCCCGTGCATGGAGCAAATTCCTAATCCCTGTCCACTGAGTTCTGCTAACCATTTTGAATCTTTCCTGGAATCTCACACCTTGTTTGTTTTAAAGCAATTTTATGTCTTCACTGAACCTGCAGAAAATGCATGTGCCAGAACTTCATAACAGCTTGATGTTATCATAACATAGGTCCTCCTCCTGTTATTTTCCTTCCCTAACTGTGTATTTGCTCTCCTTTGTGTTATGTCTATAAGGGAATGCAAGTTCTTTGGGGATAGTAGCATGTACAACTAATAAAAGATAATAAAATAGCAACCAAATGTGTGAGGTTCTTCCTTATGTTTCTGAAAAATTCAGATGTTGATTTGATCCATAGAGACCTTAAATATTTGTGCAGTTAGATTGCAGAGAGTTTCCTTCTGATCCTGTAAAAAAAATGCTGTTAAACACAAGCTATTCATGGATAATACTCTTGCAAATTAACTGAACAATCCCTCAAAATGCTTATGATTAGACAGTGAAATATTACTGTCTAAACAAGTGTTGGTTCGTAATGGCTGCTATTTTAACTTTGTTTTCTGTGGGTTTTTCTCCCTCAGTGTTTTTAGTGGTGTAATTCAGTTGCTCTGTTTTACTTGGTATTTGATGCTATATACCTCTATAATGATGCAATACTTTGGGGAAATAGACTGGATTTAATGAATTTACTGTGTTTGAGAGGCTTGGAAGAAAAATCCTTAGAGGGTCAGAGAACAAGTGAATGGTCAATTAAAAAATCAATCATGCCCACAATTTTATAAAATTATTATGCTTTGACTTGATAATTTTAATAGTACTGTGCTTGCAGTTGTGTCTTCTTTAGTCATAAAAATGTGTTCATATTGATTATGAGAAAAATAAGCAAATTAATGTTCTTCAATTTACTGTGATTAAAATTAGTAAAATTGCCTTGTGTAAATATATTATTAGTAATAATGTCTTAAGGAGCAAATCTCTTCTATGTATGGTATGTATTTACTGACAATTTAAAAAAAGAGAGAATTTTAAAGAGAGAAAGAAATTATCTAGATAAAAACAGAGACAGCTTTCAATAAAATAGAATACTGGAAAAATGAGAAGTGACATCTGTGAAGAACACTCACTAGTCTTTCCAAATTTGCTCTAAGATGCTTGCTACTTGTAAAATCTTTGAAGTTCATACTAATGGTTTATTGAAAAGTGTTGAGGTTGTCCGTGTATCACTATTCTTTAACACAGATTTACTCTAGAAAAGGAAGTCTACTTCCATAATGCTTGAATATCTGCCAAGCACTGTTCTGCAGATTCAGTTGATGTGCTCTTGGAAAGGATTTCTTCTGTCCAGCATGGACACCAACCAAAAGAAAAAATGAAGTAATAGATTTTCTGAACTTGGCTTTGTGGCTCCTAAAAAACAATGAATTGCAGAATCTTGAGAAATTTGGCTAAGCTATGAATTCAGTTACCTCTATACTTGTGCCAAATCACAGCCATTTTATATAAATGCTAAGTAGGAGCCCCTCTTTGTCACGCTGCACCTCTGGACTGCTAAAACTGAATAGGATTGAGACGCTATATTGGATTGGTAAGACTGGGAGAACAGCCCTGGATGCTTTTATTACAGGAGGTGGTCTGCCACTTCTGGTTTCCTGATGAATCTGTGGCTGGCCTGTCCTCCTCAGAGTAATGTCTTGAATTTTACAGTTTGGAGACGCATGAAGTATCTTGAGTTTTCATAGATACTTCATTCTACTTGTAGTCTCACACAGCCATTTCTGTATAGGGGAGACTTAAAATCAGGTTCTGAAACTTTTGTCAATGACCAACACATTAGAGTTACAACCCAATTAGTTTTCATATGGATTGTCACCTTCTTTTCACCATATGGATTGTCCAAAGGATCTGAGCCCTTGGAAACCCATAGACTTTTTCACTGTATAAACTTTGGTTCTCCCGGGTCAGGGTTTTCTCACTAACCAGTGTGACCATGGGGTATTCCGCAGATTGCCCGGGAATGTTTTCTGACTCCTTCAAGACAGTACAGTTTCTTTCTTAGGAGATTGGAAGACAGAAGTGTTCAGAAATCCACTACTCAATTTTGTCTTCTTGTTTTGGTTGGTGACTCATGCTGGTGAGACATCTTTCTAACAGCAGGTTTTGATACTTTTTTCACCCTTGGATTTTGCTTTGCATATGTTTTCTTCTCTATCTTCAGTGCAACAGAAATCTTTAGCAGATCAAAAACCTTTGCCAGTCCTGCCTCTCCTGAACTCTGACATGTGCTGTTCTGGTCACCCGCATGGCACAGCCCATGCCTCCTGCACCTGTCTTCAGCCCTGGGTGTTTTCTAGCAACAGAAACACCCCCAAGCCCAATTTTACTCTTTGTAGTCAGGTAGCAGATAGCAGAAGAACAAAATAAGTGTGCTTCTTTGTGAAGTTTTCCACATGTTCAGCTGTATCCAGCATGGTTCACCACTTAAAAAGTGAAAGCAGCAATTCTAGTGTAATCTTATGGTTCGGAGTACGTGATCCCAGCTACGGGTGAATAGTGCTGATTCTTTAATCTGCCTCTAGAGTTAATTCTTCCTCTGGAAAGAACAGCCTATAGGATATTTTCTGTTTGGTTAATACACTGACTTAAGAGCTTTACTCATGTTCTGTAAATCTCTGTTACCATACATAGGTATTTTAATCCTAGTTTTGTATTCTTCCTCTGCTTCCACAGAAATTGATGCAAAATCAGGTGCTTAAACACCTGTTTTGTGAGGATCAGTAGTGAGGCGATAAGGAGAAACATTTTGGAAGAGAATTAAATAGCTCTATTTGCTGGAAGCACTGACAGAGGCTTCAGAAATGCTGAGAGGATGACAGAGCAGTCAGTGCCAGTGAGTCACAGGGTGTACCTTCCTTCTTACTAAAAAAGAGGCTGTAAACTTCCAGTCTTTGCTAGCCTTGTTGGAGGAAGATTAACACACAGCAAAGCAGCACTATGTTTCATGCATTCACATGTAGTTGGAGTTACCATCTGCAAAATAAAACCATTTCTTTGTAGTTTTCCCCTTTACATTTTAGGAAACATAACCTTTTGTTCCTGTAGGTTATGAAGGGAACTACATTTACATAATTCTGCTGTTATTTTTCTCGTTGTTCTGTGCAAATGTCATCACCGCTGACATCAGTGGTGCCGTGGGAGTCCCACCTGCTGGCTGCAGCTGCAGAGCCAGGAGGGGAGCTCTTGATGAGGCATGCTGGGGTACCCAGAGCTGAGGAACCAGGAGCAGGCTCCCTAATGATGCTTCTGGCTGGGAACCTCAACAGGCTTTTGTATGGCAAAGTATATCTTAATGCCTTGCAATCAAACGTGAAAACTATTTTAGAACAGGAACTGGGGAGAAGATTATAATAGTTGGAACTAGGATGTGGTGCTCTTACAGCTTCAAGAGAATATGGTAAAAATGTGGGAAGAATGTCTAAGGATCTGTGTCTCTCAGAGATGCTGTTTGGAGAGGTGGGTTAGGCGTTTGTCTACGCAATGGCACTTTAACTGTTATTTTTATAGATCAGTGATTAGGCTTACAACATATTTTGGTGCTAACATAAACAAAAGTATGATTCTGATGTGTGTTTTTCATGTAATGATTTCTCCTAAACTTAGAGTGAAACATTCTGTATGTTCATTAGCAACTAATATAACACCGATATTTTTTCCTGAAGGTTTTGGTCATTCCATAAAATATTTCCTGTATTATATGTTTCCTAAGGGTGTTAGAGTCTTTATCTCCAACATATAATAAACTTCTCTTCATCTTTCTCTAGTGCCATTAAAGCCACAAGCCTTTTGTTGTAAAAGTATACTAATGAATAGAAATGTTACAACAAGAACAGAAGTCTTGTGTTTTCCCTTCATCATGCATCATCCATTTTAATTAGACGAAAGGGTGGTGAGTACTGTGACAAGAGTCTGGAATTAAAATCATTAATTGATGTCAAGCTGACGAGAGACTGCTAACATGAATTTACTGACAGCGGGAAAGAAATTAACCTTATTACTTTATTTAGTACATTGGGACTATTTATTATATTTTCCTATGCAAGGTCAGTGTGCTCCATTTATGATGATAGAGAAAGACAAATAATTAATAGATGCTGTGTAAAAAGTTTTGTTACATCCTATAAGTCACATCGTTAACTTGAAAAAGAAAATGACACACCACATCCCTTTCATCAGCATAGCTCATCAAAACCATTACAGCCATATTTTTGATATTTTAAATGAGCATAATATGCTGTGCTATACTCTCCAGCCAAGTACAATTACGAAAGTGATCTGATTTAAAACAATGCCTTTATTTCGTAATGTCAGTGTCACAAAAAATGAAGCATATTTTTTCCTGCAGTGACATTGATTGGAATAACTGTCTGTTTTGATCATCATTGGAAGGTCAGCCTAACAAAGATGAGTTTTAATGTTAAGCATCTTTATTCTCTAGATGAAAGAATATAATGGTGTCTTACAGAATGACAGCAGCATCCTATAGATAATTTGTGACCCAGAGGTCATCATAAAAGAATAGAGAAGAGGTCATCCTGTAGTAAAGGCCATCTGGAACTGTTAAAGTATCAGATGGAGTGGGGGGCTGAGCAGCAGGACACTCTTGGTGTCTTTCCAGATTTCCCAGAGAGACCATAATATTTTTGTTGGAAAATCCCAACTTTCTCGCTTTAAGCAAAATATTTTCATGAAGCTGTTTCATTTTACTTCTAGGGGGAAAAAAAAAAAAAACAACATACTGTGATACGGAGATAATTTTTGCTTTATATATAACCCAAGTGTAATCTGTCTTTAAAATAAAGTGAAGGTTCAGCTTTAGACTTGCTGCTGCTGTATTTTGCTGCCACTTAACAGCTCTCTCAAGAAATATTCCCTCTAAATCCATAATTACTGCAAACATTCAGAATATAAATATTTTCTAAAGTGACTAGCTTAAAATCTTTTCTGATAAAACTTCCACCCCCTTCCCAGCCCATAAGAGAGGAGAAAAAACAATCCCTCTGTGAATCAGAAAATAAGAGCAATATGTTTCTCATTCTCACTTATTTTGAGATGGGGTCTGCCTGTCAAGGGATATTCCAATTTCACTGAGATTTGTAGCATTTTTTGGCAGTTGTTTTTTACATAAGGGATGAGGTGCAGGATATGAAAACAAATGAATAGCAATGTTTCTTTTCTTTTCTTTCTTTCTTTTTTTTTTTTTTTTTTTTGGTAAAAGAACAGAGGTAAAGCGTGAGAATATTGAGCTTAGGAAAAATATTTGCCATCAGTTGTGCTTCATAAAAATGTAGACTTCTGGAGATATGTAAATTGAAGTTTGAGTGGAATAATAGTTGCTGAGGTGTTTTTTAAACAAAACTCCTCTCATTCTTTAACTGCATTTTGTAAATATATGGATTAAGATTATAAGACATCACACTAAAACTGTATTTTCTCTGTTATTCTTCCACAGAAATTCAAGGCACTGTACTGACAAGGACTGGCCAAGTCCCTTGCCATATTTTTTTGGTCTCTATAATGTTCTTGAGTTACAGATTTGGTGAAGGTGTCCTGCAGATCATACACGTTCAGCACTCTGTTAGAAATAGCAGTTTTAATAAGAGCACTAATTTGCAGTGTTCCACTTCTCCATGCCAAGACTTTCAGGACAGGGCAACAGTCTGTCCTCTGATGTTCCATAAATCACGCTGTTAGCACTAGAATGGCTGTAGCAAATACTTATTTGAGAATGAAAATTGTTGTAGCATAATTACAAACTTACTGAATATGGCTGCGTCTGTTGGTGCTGAGTGGAACAGAACTGAAAACCCATCAGATTTTCCCAATGGCACTGCAGGAGTCTAACAGTAAGCTGCACTAAAAGCTCTCTTTGTTCTAATTTTTAGATAAAGCAGCAATTATTTGACTAATCAGAAAGACACCAATGGTGTATTCACAACAGGCAGACAGGTCCCGCCTGCACACCACAGCTGGACCCTGCCTTTTGTAACCAGTTACTAGTCTGCTCCTCTTAATGGGTTATAGCAAACCTGGTTCGGTGTCCGGCTGTGCTGTAGACGTATGCTGTCAGTCAGTACTGCAAGCCAGCAGGGTTTTAGAAACAAACTCTGAGAGGTGTTGTGGGTGTTAATTTTTGGTGCTGAGCATCTAAAAGTTATATTCTCTATTGGTAGTTGTTTCGTTATTTTTTCTTTCAACTTCAGTGTACGAGATTCATAAATCTCTTACTTTGTTGTAAGGTTTTTCATTGTGATTTTTTGCCACTTCACACTGTTTCATTTTCCAACTTTAAAATTTGGTTGTTTCATACATAGCACCAGGAACACAGGATAATGGACCTGTAATTGAGCTAATGGCAGAATTTCATAGTCGCTTATGTTACTGTGCCAGCTGGAGGAGGATGATGCTGAATAGGGTCAGCAAAACTGACTGATGACAGTATTGTAACCAGACCTCTGGTTACTGCCTGCAGTATCTGTGAATGACTGATTTGATATGTGCTATGATATATGGTAGCATTTGATATACAGTATGTTGTTTTCATTAGTGTTTTGCACATATGAGAACAGCTGTTCCTTACACATCCTACTACAGAATTCAGATGCTAGCCAGCAGTGCTGTTTGCTGATTAGTTCTCCAGTTGGAAAAATGCTGCAGGGAAAGTAACGGCCCAACAAAGCCCCTATAAGAGAAGAAGACAGTGCTCTTAGAGTGAGATCAGTTTGAAGCATGAACTCTCTCAGGTGTTTTAGCAATTGTTGAATCTTTTTATCTCCTGCAGTAGTACTTCAGTCCACCAAAAGGGCTGATAGAAGATTAGAGCTACATTAATCTGGGGATTAATGACTGGGGATCTGTCTCATATCAGCTAATCTGCCCAGTTTTGGAAACCAAAAGAAATTTGCTTTTCTTACAGGCAGCAATGATGTTATTTGATGCAACCTGCTTCCCAGCAGGATAACAGCTCTGTTTGCTCATCTGAGTGATCCTCCATTGCTGGGGCTGCTGACCCCAGGATCAGACATGAAAATTATGGCAGAAAATTGTAGTCTTTGTAGTGTTTGATTTGGGGATGGGAGGACCTGCTATCCTGCCTATGTACCTGATACATTTGGTTCTGATGGAACAAAAAACACAGCAGGTATACTCCCCACCTCAAAGTGCTGCAGACTATCAGCTATGTAGTCTAAAGCTCCAATGGAAGGGGTAATTTACAGATTTTGTGTGTGTATGTGCATCAAAAATTAAGCCAGGATTTTTGCTTACTTACTCTAAGATCCAAGGAAGCAGGCTTGATGCACTCTACAGGGTGGGGTCTTCACTTTGGAAAGACAAGGGATGAATCAAGATAAGGACAGGTAGAGGTGAGGTACATAGGAGACTCCACCAGGTTAGAAAAAAAGATTCTAGTGACACCTTTATTTTCATCAGTGTCACTTGGTTTCCAATGTCTGTTTGCACTTCATCTGCTTATTAACATAATATTTACTTTATCTCTTGCATTTTTTCACTTCTTTACATCTTCATTTGTATCAGCCTTCTTAAATATGAGTCCTTATAAAAATAAGCATGCTTTTCTCAATTTATTAGAGCACTTATAATAATCACTTTTATTTTTTCTCCCTACTACAGCCCTCCCGGGTTGAAGCTCATTAAAGGTTTTTGAAATTCTCAGGGGTCTCTTCTGCATGTGGAATTTGAGGAAGGGGGGAACTGCAGGGAGACACTTGGTACTATCACATTTTCTAATTGGCAGATAAGCTGTGATAGTTGGAGGAGAAAGAAAATTAAGACAGTCTGATTTTGAGTATTTCTGATGTATTTTTTTAATTTCAAAGTTGGTGGATTTTTTTTTTTTTTAATCTAGTCCATGTTATATTTCTCTGTTCTTGTACAAACATTACAAGGAAAATGTATGTGTATAAAATTTCTGTAGAAGTTGTAGCAGAATTGCGAAGTCACGGCTTGAAGCAGTGGTCGAGCACCTGGTGGGAAGGCAGGGCCAGCCCAAGGGAGCTCAGCTGTATGCAGTACACCTGAGTGACCGGAAGGGTTGCAGCCAGGATCCACCCCTTCCACCCTCATTTAAGGGTTGGCTGTGGAAGTAAGGGTATCTTACTTGTGATCCCTGTTTACTTGAGGTATTCTCGTGGTAAGGTAAGCAGCTTCTTTCCTGTATTTCTGTGCCTATAGCTGTTCTATTTAGGCAAATTCTCATTTGCTGCAGCCTAGGACTTTGCTGCTCTGCTGTTGTGATTGTGCTTTCCCTTGTGTTATACAAGTGCAGAATTATACATAGGTTGTTCCAGAAGTAATGCCTCCTGTTTATTTGTCTGGAAAGTACAATAGATATGAAGTGCACGATAATACTAGTTCATAGAGTAAATTCTCAGTTACAAAATATTAGCTTTTTTCAACATAGTCAGTACTATTAGCTGTGCATTTTTACCAGCAGTGACCAACAGCGTGGTGTGCTCATAAAAATCTGTAGTGTTAGAGGTGACCTGCTGTGGCTGCTGCTGAAATGCACTATCCACTGCCTCACTGTGCGCATCCACTGTTTGATTTTCATAATCTTTCAGAAAGTTTTCATGAATGTAAGTGGGCACGTATTAGATGCTATTGTGTTAGACTGTCTCTCTGCTGCCATTTCTTGCACAGTGACAAAATGGAATGGAATATCAGTGGGAAGGCTCAACCTCTACTGCCACACCATCAATATTCACCTCTCACTTTAAGGGCCATCATAATAAAATAGGAGGCGTTACTTTCAGAGCAGCCCTTGTATAGCTGGAGGAGAGCTCATGTTGCTTTTTCAAGGTAGGATCTCCAATGTATGCATTTCCTGCAAGATGTCTATTTCATCCAGGATTTTAGATTTGGAGGTGGGAGGGGGGAATGTTGTTGTTTTTTTTCCCCTTCAGTTTATGATGACATACTTGAAAACTTCCTGTGGCAATCTGTTCTACTATCTTTTTAATTAGGATGTTCCCCAGCCCACAGCATCTAGTCTTTGTCATTCTTGCTGCAACTTAAATACATAATATTTGCATTACATATAGAAAACACGATATTGTTTTCTCCCTTATGTATTAGGAGAGTGCTGTTATGTCTCTGCTGCCTTTTCCACGGCAGTTTGACACTGCTGATTCAGGAGTATCTGTCACTCACTAGAATTTTCAGATCCATTCTTACAAAACAGCTTCTAGGTTTTTACCTTTCTTTTTATATACTTAATTATTCTGTGTAAATTACTTTCTATTTCCTGTTATTAAAATAAATTTGCATCTTGATTTCTGCTCTGTCCTTCAAGAGCATTTGAAGTTTCAATCTTTTCCCCTGTTTTTCCTTCATTTGGATTTTGTGCGGATTCAGAAGGGTCCTAATTAATAATGAAAATACTGGGTAAACTCAGAGAGGGATCTATGCAGAAGATGTCTCAATCTATCCTCCTGCTAAGAGCTATTCCTCTCTAGATTCTCTATAGGAACTGACCTGTTCAACCTATTGCATCTTTCTGTTGCTCTTTTTCATAGCCTGATATCTACTACTGTTTCTCCCCTATTCACAAGGCCTTTTACTGAAGGAAATCAGATTGGCTTGACCACATCTGTTCTTGATAAATTTGTGGTGGCTATTGCTTGTCCCATTATCTCCTCAGTGCTTACCAATAGTTTGATTCAAAGTTTCTCAGTGGGTTGACGTTAAACTGATGAGTCAATAATTCTTTTGCTCCTCCAGGGGATGTTTGACTTTTTCTGGTCTTGCAATACTTCAGCTGTCCTCAACAGTTTCTCACGATTACTGAAAAACGTCTGAGACTACCTAAGACAGTGGTGTGTGCAGGATGAAGTTCAACTAGCTTAACCAGCCACCTGGTTGCAATGAACCATTTAGTGAAGACATATGAAGGGAAAAACTAACAAATTAAGCCTTTTGTCTCCTCAGCATCATTTGTTAATTTCATTCCCTCAGTACTGAGCAGGGAAGAAACCTTTTCCTTCCTCTTCCATCAATTGCTAATACAATTACACAATAACTTATTGAATCTCTTAAGCTCCCTGTTACTTCTATTTCACATTATGCCTTGGTCTTTCTGATTTTTGTCCTTGGTTTTTGTTTTTTTTTTTTTTTTTTGTGATAGTCCATAGCAAGCTGTCCACATTTTGTGTGTGTTCCTTTGTGTTCATGAATGGCAGCCATATCTTAGCCAACTGGATACACATGTATGTACAGGAGATATGGTCGAGGTGTTCATTTATTAATTTGAAAAGGGTTGTTCTTAAGCTTTCCTATTTTAAAATACTTAATTATCAGGTTTTTTTACTTTGTGTTCAAGTTCTGAATAAAGTGGAAGGGCACAGGAGGAAGAAGAAATGTCTGTCTTGTTTGCATATTACCCACTATTGGGTAGCTTTTTGTTGCCCGTGATCACTCATTGCCCACAGTGTTCTTTGAGAATGATTTCCCTAAGAATCCAGATGTTTTTGCTGAGAGATTGTTACAAGTGGGATAACTGACTAGCTCTAATAATGGTAAGAAAAGCTGAGTGTCATAAACAGGTTCAGAGGGAAATCAAAATAATGCCTATAATCAAGGTACCCATTAGAAGAGCAGTTGTCAGAAAAATTTT
Source organism: Chrysolophus pictus (assembly GCA_037305975.1). Classification (NCBI taxonomy): domain Eukaryota; kingdom Metazoa; phylum Chordata; class Aves; order Galliformes; family Phasianidae; genus Chrysolophus; species Chrysolophus pictus. Next base: position 13,429,872 of record JAYKPI010000006.1, read on the forward strand.
GCTTGGATCCAGACAAAGGTCAATGGAAAATATAGAACAGAACAAGCTCCCATATTGACTTGATTGTCAAAAATTAGGAAAAGGACCGTTAAAGCCCTGAAGGCATCTGGGGGGAGAGGGAGGAGGAGCAGTGAGACCTGGCTTATTGCTGGCATGCTGTGCCCACGAGGTATTTTTCTCTAGCAGAGGAGGAAGGGACATGTCTGACAAGATCTGGCTACTGGCCAATGCACCTCCTGACCTCTTTATTAGAAACAATATCTGGCAAAAACTGGACCAAATGCTGTCATCCCATCCGACTAACTTGAACAAGCTGACTGGCATTATAAATGTGTTGTTTTTCTTGGTTCTTAATCCATCATAGAGAGGAATGCCAGTCTGATGGCAAAACAACTGAGAACTGTCAGTGGTGGATGGCTTGTCATTTAGCTTCTATTCTTACACAATGCTGTTTCTATCCTTAATAAGCATTGTCAGCCGCCCCACATATGTGGAATTGCAAGCGTTCAATACTGATTTTGTAAATCAGCGAGCCTCAGTGGAAAAGACTATGTTGTGGATAATCACTTGGGCAATCACCGAGTCCAGGCAGCAGCAGGATGATTAATTGAATTGACCAAGCAATTGCTCACCAGAGGCTGCAGCCAACTTTGTTTCAGCTCTTAGGGGAGGACATTGCTGCGAGTGCAACAACTGTAACGTACTACCTGTGAATACCCCTCCCATTCTGTGCTTGTCAGTTAAGAGTAGCCAAATTTCAAAGGATCTAAACAAATCATACGACAAATCCTGCAACACCTCTGCTATCATCACAGATGTGAGTTTTCCAGTGTTAGGAAAAGTTTTGTTTCCACAGAACTGATGTGAGCATTTGGCTCAAAAGATTTGTCTTGCAGAGTAATACAGTTGATATGAGCTATCTGGCTAACTACCCTTTACAGCAGAGGGTGCGCACTTGATGCCTTTGTTAGAGTTGAAGGATTCGGTGTCTGTGAACGCAGGCACATTTCCCTGCTGGCTGAACAGCTCTGTAGGCCCCCCAGGTAGTGGCCTGCTGATGGAATGTAGGCCAGGTCTACCCGGAGAACGAAACGTGCTGACAACTATATGTGGGTGTCTAAAATGCCGGTTGCCCTCATCTGAAAGCTGAATCCCACTCACAGGTTTTGAAAATGGGATGTCTGCTGGGGACAGCTGAGCAAAAGCTTTCTACTTACTTCTGTGACCACAATCTCACATGCATAGGAATCACTATACAATGGGTATGTCTGTCATTACTGGATTAGCTTGCAATGAAAAGCTTGTTGAACAATTATAGGAAGTTCTGCAACTAATAATATTGTCATTTGAAGCAGTTATCATTAGCTTTTGAATTGAATGCCGCACAAATGTGCGAGGATAGTTTATACTTCACTGAACATTATAATTTGAGTATCAAAAGAACGGCATCACGTTGATGGCATTCAGTATTAGCACTTCAGCAAGAGGGGTTTAAGAAACTTCTTGGGATAGCTTTTGTATTTTCTTGAAAGTTCCACTTCATTTAAACACTGCAAAATTGATTAGCAATTTTTGCAAAACTCTTTCAAGATGGAGTTATATAAACACTAAGCATTGTTATCATTGTTAAGCCCATATTACGTTCATAAAATAAATCCTCAAAATTAGCTGATCTGAAACTTCAGACATGTGCGTTTTTATTGTGTTATGGAATACTGTTCGGTGAAGACAGTTTAATATAGATATCCACGCTGCGAGCCTGAAGCACTCTGGTTGAACACTTCTCCAGATAGTGGATTTCAATAGCAGGAGGACTGCTGATTAAGGCTGAAGTACAGAGCAAATTCCAGGTTCTTGTCTGTGCTTCAGTGTGTTCACATAATCACTTTAGTTTTTCCTACTGTAGTCTGCATGGACACGTCCCAAGTGTGCACTTAATTTGGTGCATGCTAATGGATAACTTAAGGCACGCCGTGCATACGGATGCAGGTGAGGAGGGGGCTCTACATAAAAAATAATACGGCATTAAATTCAACTTAAATCTCAAAATATGTTTTTATATAAAAGCTATTACAATTGAACAAGGAATAGAGTAATATTCAGCTACTAGGTGTGTTCCTTTCAAGAATGTATCTACGTAATTTTTTGGTGGTTTGTTTCTTTGAGTTAAGTATATTATGTCCTGAAGAACAAAAGCGGAGCTGTACTTTAAACAATACTTAAAAAATTAATCGAAATACCTATATTTTTGTCATATTGAAAGAATACTGGTTTAGACTTGACACAGCAAATTCAGAGAAAAAGAATGAGCACATTTTGGATGTCAGTACAGATAGAAATCTTGTAAGTCTCACCTTTGAGTCACCCCTTGTAAATGCTATTAGAGGGTTACTGAATATTTTGGTTATAATTAGCAGGGAAATGTATAACACGTTTAGACTCTGATTTTTAATACTGTGTATTAACACAACTTATAAGCAATTGTAGGAAATAATTCTAAAAAAATTCCTGGTAGATGTGAATGTAATTATTTGGATAACACTTCAACAATCAGTTCACTTCCACTTGAATAGGAGTAAGTATTCTTCATTGAACCATGCATGGGAGAATCTTAATATTAGGATGCAAATGATGTTACTTATGAGTTCAAGCGTATTAAATAGCCAATAAACAGATACATGAGAATATTTTGTTAACAATGAAACTGGGGGCACTGAAGTCTGCACCTGTGGAGAGTGAAGTAATGTTCATGGTCCAAAACTAGATAAGTTCACCAGCACATATCATAGCAGTCAGTAAGAGGAAAGCCAACGTCCCCAGTTATCACCTGGTAATTCAGTTTTATGAGCTCATCAGGTTATGTTTTGGGTTGGTTTTTTTTTTTTTTTTTTTTTTTGGACTGTATTTCCTCATACCATGTCTTTGCTATACTGTCAGATTTCATGCATTAATATTTTACTTGTCTAAAGCATTTTTTTCCTCAAATTGGTGTCAGCCATTGTTCAGATATTTGGCAACACTGACCACTGAAATTAAAATGAAGTGCTAGATTTTAGTAATATCTTGAAAATTGTGCATTTCCTTTGCTTTTTCCATTCAGAAGACAAATATTAGAGGGTGTATGTTCTGCTACAGCGTAGTTAACACAAAACTACAAATTGAAATTGCTATCTGCAGAGAGATCAAGTCAGCTACCACAGGTCTCCTTCAGGCCTGCTTTTCCTTTGGAATACAGGACAATGTAGCATATATTTTTGTATTTTAAAAGCGCATGTGCAAAAACAAAGTTTAAATTTGAAATAGATTTGGTGTTAAGGCTGAATCCTTTGTCAATATAAATTAAATAAATCCTGTTGGATGTTGATGAAACTGGGAAATTGCAGAGGAGCATACCATCACCTGAATAGTGTTGCAGTTTTCTTGTCCATTTTTCCCCTCTGAAAGGTAAAAAGCAATCAGTAAAAAAAAAAAAAAAGCAAAACTTGTTTGCCTAATTAAAAAAACTGTTACTTCTTCACAGATTGCTCCTATTTGCATTTTCTTTTTGATTGTATGCTTGTTTTCCTTTCCACTGGGACTGAATACAAGCGAGAGTTGTGCTGTACAAGTCAGTAGTAGTAGATATAAAAACAAAGAGTGAAGCTGAGGTACAATTCAGGCATGAATTTACATGAATCACTGAACTACCGGTGCAGCTGTTACTGGCTGCTGAAGAGAGTTCAGTGGATCAGTTTGACTCCCCAAACAGTACCCTTGGTCTGTACTTGTGGGTTTTTTGAAGAAAATAGATCTGCCTGTCCGTGTTACCCTTTTATTCCGTTCTTTTGTTACCAGGATCTCTGTTAGCATAGAAAGCACAATTTGCTTGGGGCTCAGTTTGGTGAAGACATTTTGATTTAGACTTCTCCATACAAAGCTCAGAGCAGGATTCCCGTACACGCACGCAGTTGTCTTTTGTCATTTGACTTATCTCAGTGTCTATGAGATGTAGGCCCTCGTCACATCTGCCAGCCCTGTGCTGACAAGAGCCCTCCTGTCTGGCAGCTAGGGGTCTGGCAGGGTTGTCTGAGGGCTGTCAGGTACCTAAAGCTGCCTGTGCTTGAGCAGCTCAATCAAGACTGGCATGCCAAGATCCCACATGAGACCTACACAGCACTGTAGGTCTCGTGCTAGGACACACTGACTGCTACGGAAGAGTCATAACCCTTGGAAGTCTGCTGGCAGTGATGGAGCTTGCCTATATGTGTCTCATGGGAACTCACCCGCTGCAGGAGGCTGAAGTGTGATGTCCAACTGTAACCAGGATCCCACCTCTTGTCCTCTTGTGTGTCTGCTTTTTTTTTTTTTTTTTTTTTTTTGGCGAAGGCTCATCTTGTATATGATGTGGCAAAGCTATAAAAATTACCAAAAAATCTTAGGTTTTCCTATTTGCAGAAGAGGCAAGGCTTGCTTTCAAAGGATTTAAAGGATTGGAGCAGGCTGTTCCAGTTAATTGGTCAGCAAGCAGGGGGGTGCCTAGAGCTGTGGTCTGAATGGATAGATATTGTCACACTGTGTGGCTTTATCTATTAGATGAAAAAAGTACACATTTTGCTAATGGAAGGGAGGAGACAGCTGAGTGTTTCATTTTGTGATGATGACAGAGCATTAAATCAGTCTGGGGAGACAGTACTGGGGGTGCTTGTGGTTTTCTTCAGTTCACTGAGCATGTGTGGGATACATCAAATTTTCTAAAATACCAATGAAACTTTGAAGCCCAGATCAAATTTTAGTAATAGGTTTATGTGCTTTTGAAAATTTGACCTGTGCTCAGTTTATATTTGTCCTAAATGCCATCTGTTTTTATTTGTCAGTTCTGGTCATACAGCTAAACAAATGCACTTAGCTACCAAATCCCAATAGAGCATCACCTTTCACTTTTAATTTTTATATAAGACAAATGTTAGTACTTTCTGTGAAGAAACTGCCTAGTTCTAGGAGGTGACGGATTCAGTTTGTTTATATTTTAAATAAAACATGCACACATTCTGAACAATTTATACAAGAAACAACTTCCACTGTTTACTGCATGCATACATCCTTAAGTATATATGTGTGTGTGTGTTTTAATCTTATTACGTTTTTAAGGTTTGGAACTGTAAGTTTTATAGTGTTGGGCCAAGAAAGTACATTAAAATTCGTCCCTGAAGGCAGGTGTTAGAAGCTCTATATCTGTCAGATTTTGTTGGAGTACCATGCGATATGAATGATGTCTGGCCATTCTCAGGCAGGTCAAGTAATGGTGTAAAGTTCATAAGATGCATAAAACAACAGATAAACTCTGACAACTATGGCTAATTTTTTTTTTCACTTTATAATGAAAGAATAAAATAGATAATCAGCCTTAGCCTTCTTTAAAGCTCACTGTTTATTGTGGCATTTTTTTTTAAGATCTAAACTTCAGTATCCAGTGTACAAGTGAGACTCTGTGACAAACTGAAACTGGAAACACATCAATAGTCATCACTAAGATGGGCTGTCCAAAGTGTCTCTTAGCTGCTGCTTTCAAATGAAGGGGGGAGAAATTAGTTTCAGCCTTCTTTTAATTTTTCAGAATTCAAGCAAAAACTCGGGAATTTCGAGAGAGACAAGCTCGTGAACGTGACTATGCTGAGATACAGGATTTTAACCGGACTTTTGGCTGCGATGCAGACCCAATGTATGCTGGAATCTCTTCCTATGACTCATCTTCAAATAGCGGCACGATAACTCTGACCAGCAGACCGCAGAGCCCGAGGGAAGGACAGACAGTTGAAGCCTTGTACGCTCAAGTGAAGAAACCATGGAGTTCTAAGTCTTCACCTGTAGACAGGTAGGCACTAGACAGCAACCACTATGCTTTTACCACATCCCCCCCTTGTAATGCTTGTGTCATGGGAGATTACAGCGCATCAATTGGGAAATCAGAACTCCATTTTTTATTAATGGCTTTTTAAAAGCCTTTATGTAGAAAAGTATTGAGCTCCCATAAATCAAATTGTAACAGAATGGAATGTGAAGTTTTTTTCATGTAAACTCAGATTTTTTTTTCTCATTCTTCAAATGGTTTTGAGTTCAAGACATTTGGGATAATTCATTTAAAATTCAGATTTGTGATATCAGCAGTCTTATTTATCAGAACTCTAACTAATATGGCTGTGGAATGCAACGTTTCCTACCTATTCAAAGCAGTTCTGATATTTCTGTAAAGCTCTTACTATTTAAGCAAAAATAGGTTAATGGTTATCTGCATTCTAGTTCTGTGGTTCTGAACTTCAGTCTAACAGGTGGAACTTCTTGATAAAATATAGACCAAACTCCAAGCTCTTTTCAGGAATTATATTCTGTTTTTGGATTGTAACTTATGATTTATGCTTTTCCTGGGGTTACATTATCTGAACTTGGTCACGGTTGGCCTTATCCTGAAATCAGGAAAATTTCTGGTTTCTGTTGATGGAATTTTGAAAAGCTAAAGCTAAAACAGGCATGCAAACTAATGTAAAGTAGAAATAACCAAAGGCAACGTTTACAGCTTTTTTGTACTTCAACAATGAAAATACATCTGTTTCCTTGGCTGACGTCTATGATGTTGAAGTTCTGCATTTTTTCAGTCATATAAAAATGAACATTGAAATCCTACTATGGGAGGTGCTAACTCATTCAGAGAGCATTAGTTTTGCTCACAGTAAAACCACTTGTCATTTTGTTTTCTGCCCAGTTCTTCCCAGAAGAAAATAATGAACTTTCACTTAAATGAGCAGAACAATATCTTTGTTTAGTGAGATCTATAAGGAAAGCAGCTATCATGGAGAGTTAAACTGATTGTCTAAAAGGTTTTAAATGAGGACTGAGTGATCCTAGATCTGTTTTTTAAAAGTTCCTTTACATGATTTGGGAAAAAATATGTTGACTAACTTAACACTTAAGGACATTTCAGTTTCATACCTTTCTATTAACGTTCAGTATCACAATTGCTTTTTTATTTTTTCACTCGTACAGTTATTCTGTATTGCACTGTGTCTATTTTTTGTATTAAACAAATCTAGTTTACATATTGCGAATGAGTATTTTATTTCAGTGAAGAAAGCCAAATAATTTCAAAAGCAGACGGCTTCATGTGTGCTCTTGAAATCTTACATTCCATAGCCTTACATTGATAGGCACTACTATGCTCCTGTGCATATGTGCCTGTCATTTCAGGACTTCCGTTATTTTGGAAATCAAGATAGCTTGGTTGGATATGGCTGCCACGTGGTGCCTCTTGCTGCTGTTTTTGTTAGACCAAAGGCAGTGTTTCATGCCTGAGTTGAATGGCATCAATGTCACACCAACAAAAAAAAAGTTCTTTGATGCAAACCCGGTACGGTGAAATATAAGACCTGTGTGACCCAGCTAACTCTGTGTGATTGCTGATAAAAGAGCCAGGAGAGAGTGAGTAAAACCGAAGATAACGGTGCGCTGAGGGAACGTGATGTTAATGATAAGGGTGGGATAGAAGAGCAGCATGACAATTCTGTGCATTCAGGCTGCCCTGCCAGAGCCCAGCAGCACTGAGGGCCCCATCGCACACAGCTCGGTCAAACTGGGACTGAAGGCCTGGCCTGGCTGGAGAGAGGCAGGAGATGCAAGTTGAGAGGAGAGCAAGAAAGGCAACCTCTTAGTTGTTTAGTGACAAAGGGACAGTATGAGACACTTGACAAGGATCACCTGGAAAGAAATAGTTCACGTGGAAAAAGATTATTTACTCCCAGTGTCCTCTGAAGTATGTCTGGGGGATTGAGGCGTGAGCTCATGGCTGAGCAATCTTCCCAAGGCTGTCTTTCATAATTTCATCTTAGAAGTATTAAAGATCTGAATATTATCTTTAGAAATATTCCTGGCTGCATGTGATACGCTTTTTAGTTAAGATGTTACCTTGTCTGTAGGGTGCCTGGCTTTTCACCCCAGAGGCTCTTTTGCCACGTGTTGCTTACTGTCCCTTTCCATCTGTGAAACCTTCCCATGACATCTCATGATGTCCCTTGCCATAGCAGTCATGCAAGTGCCTCTTCATGAGCCTCTTTTCAAGGGAGCTCCTGTCTGTGCAGGAAGAAATTTCCTCAAGAAATTTGAGGAAAAATCATTGGTTACAGCTCTGCATCCTTAAAATACTGTTTGTGTTAGCATTCATCTGCAGTAAGTGTTCTTTTTCCCTCTGTTTTACTTCTTTGCCCTTCCACCCCTTCTTTTCCTCTGTGTTTCATAAGTTACCTAAACAGTCCCTTCAAGCCTTTGTGGATGGGAAGAAGAATCTCTGGCAGCACATTGCTGCTCACTGAGCTGGTAACGGCCAGGCTGGCTCAAATCTTTAGCATGTACATAGTAAAAGCAGCATTGTTTATATGGGAAACGTTATTTCTATTACAGTTTGGTGCTAAGTGCCAAACAAAATTTGACATTTAAATATGTCTGAAAGGTTATTTAAAAGTCACTTACAGAGAGACCTATAACAAAATGTCTCATAATAGTTTGCATACTGCTGTTGAACAGATAACAGATTTTTCTTTAACTTGCAAGAGAATTACTGCATCTGTGTGAGGCCTTGTCAGGGTTTGTTTTTCTTTAATATTCCTTAAATTTCTCTTATTTTCATCAACGCATGCCACAAACTGATGCAAATTTAACTGTGTCGTGGCATATGGATGATAGCAATGTGGAGGACAAGTATGTGAGGTGCTGTATCAGAACAATGGGTAACAATGGATTTTTTTTGCAAGTTTGATGCGCTACTATGAGGACAACTACTGTAGTTTCACACTGAATTTCTGATGGTACCACCAACTGATCAGGCAGAGATCCCCAAGTCATTTTATAATGTGATTTGAAAGCTGGATTAAAAGCATGCTTGTTCTTTTTTTCTCTTTCTTGAATGTATTTAATATTTGTCCATATCCCAAACACAGTAACTGACAGGTAGTACAAGACAATAAAAAGATGAAGAAAATGGTTATTCACTAATCATTTTGTCCATTCATTTACCTAAATGAAAAAGAACCATATAATGCCATTCACTCAATACAGACTTGCACATCAACGTATGTGTGGAAGTAATGTTGCTTCACCTATCTTACCACCTATGACTATAAATAAAAAAGCTTGTAAATGGTAAATTCTGAAAGTTCCTTTTAGGGCTTGAAACTGTTTTAGAATTGTTTCAGTGCAGATTTATGTTGCATTAGAATTAAAGAGATCATGGATGGATTTTGGTAGCTTTCTTTTCTTTAATGTGTTTTTGTTGTGTTTTTTTTTTTTTTTCCAGTGATAGTTATTATCTGTTGAATACGTAATTAAGTACAGAAGGTTCTTTATTTTGAGCTTTTTATGTAATCCATATGTAAGTGTAGTTCCTGTGAATCTTGAAACGCATTTACATAATTCCAGTTACATAGTCATAGCAACTCTTTCCAGTAGCTAAGAAAGTGTTTTCCCGGTCTTGTTCCTAAAGAATTAAAGCAGTCGTTCCCTAACAGCAGAGCAGTTTACCGCTCAGTGGAAATGAAATCCTAGCAATAAATAAATAAATAAAATATTTTGGGGGTGATTAGTCATCAGTGTAGCTGCATATCCATCAGCTGCCCTGGCTACATTAGCTCCATCCTACGTATCAATAACTTACAGAGACAGGCTGCTAAGCATTTTTTTCACTTTCCAACTTTTTATATTACAGTTAATGGAGCAAAATCTAGGTGGAATGTATAATCTATGGTTTTTTTTACAGTACTGGGAAGAAGTATCTTGTGAATTGTGTTCTTGTCAATAAAGCTTTTAGTTTATTTGAGAAATGTTTCTAAGTATGTTTTGCATCATACAGAAGAGAAGCTGTGCTACTGATCAATAGTGTTTTTCATGTAGATGACAATGATGCTATACAATGGGGTTTTATGGTGATCACCTGACATCCATAGTTGAGCAGTATGTAGATAGACAACTCCTAATGGACATTTACTGGTTGTCACTGTGTAATTTCCCACCAAGAGTGCATTGTCCTGAAATATAATTGAAATAAAAAGGCACTGTGCTGCCATAAATCTAAATAGCTTGAAAATAGTAGGCTAGACTCCCACGGCTTGCTGAGGACATTTTAATGGAAACATAAATACCATAATCATAAGCTTTTTGCATGCATTTTACCATTAAAAAGAAAAAATAAATGTTCATTTTAGAATGAGAGACCTTTATAAACTGGTTTCTTTTGTATCAGAAGTGGAATCAAGTTATGTCAAAGGAATGTGAGGGAACTGAAAATCACCCCAGTTGCTTTAACTGTCATCTGTTCAGTGCTAAGAGGCAAAAATGCTATTGTTAAGGTCAGGCTGCACACTTTGCTTACTGCTTGCCCAAAAAGAAGAGGAGAACATTTTATTTACTTGTTAACTTTTATTTACTTGGTGGTATGGTTTTGCTTAAATTGGCACAAAAGTAATGAACCCTGGATGTTGGAAAGAAGCATTCTAATATAACATATGTAAAAAGTGTAATAAGCAGACCTCATCTTTCTAGTGTATATACAGTGATTTTAGCAACAGCAAAAACGGGTTGTGAAAACTATGAAGTACTATATTGCAATGCCTGGATAAATATTTGTTAAAAAAAGCAAGGCACTTGTACAGCTATATTAAACTTCTTTATTAGCAGTGTCAGTCATAGGAGAGTGCCTAAAGTCTGTGGAATCATTTATGCATAGAAATCTGAGCTTGTTGCCAGTCTCATAATACATGAAGATATGCGTTATTACTCAGAACGATGCATCCCATAAGTGTTAGGCTGTTTCTTTTTTCTTAAATAAAGAGATTTTTAAACAGTTTTGAAGTTGACTTGAGGAGCACTGCACAAGTTGTAAACTGGCTAAGTAAGCAATGACATTTAAAACCTTCAGAGCTGTTCAAAAGACAAGCAGCGTAGGTTGACCAAGATAACGGAGAAGCTCTTCCGTCCTACTTGTGTTTACTTCTGTTCATTGATGTGTGTTTTCCTAAGCCCCTGTTTGTTATGCAAGCTCCTGAAACAACTTCAGAAATTAACAGCAATAGGGTTTAAATCCTTATCTTCCAGAGAGTGCCACCCTTCTGCAGCATAACAAAGTTTCATTCCTGTGAGAATCAGGCTTCTGGAAAGACTTTTTCAGCCTAGAAAATGGTATATGTGCCATTGGTGGATCATCAAACAGACTTTCCAAGACAACCCTTTGGAGAGCAGTGGGTTAACAAACTATTTGCAGTTCTCTCATATGTAAAATAGAAAATGATACTTCGAAGTAAGTATGGTATTTTCTTCCTCTCTGATAACCTGGAGAAGGATTAGTTAGAGCCTCTGTGAGACTCTTTATGGGGTTTAATTTCACTTCAGCACTAACACATTGGTATTTTGTTCCTCTACCCTTCATGCTATCAGCTAGTAATCCTTACCCCCAGAACTTCCTAAAAATTAGCTGCATCTGTCATACACCCATGCATTTAGAACCCAATGGACAATATTAGCATTCGCATTTTATTAACATAGATGGTTGTTTTCTTTTGTTTTTCCATCTTGATAGAATTTAAGACAAGTTTTAATATAAATTCATGAGGATTTATTTCTGTAGGCTCCCGGTTGTGAAAGTATGCAACTTCACTCCCTTGTTTGAGTTACCATTTCGGTGGAGTAAGAGGCAGACTTAGAGCGAACTCTATTCAGGTTCAGGACTCTGAATGTCCTGTGTTCTTTCTTTTTTTCTTTTTTTTTTTCTTTTTCTTTTTTAAATAGATAGCAAACACTGATACTGTTGTGAGAAACATGTTTTTTTCCATTTACCACAACCTCACTTAAACTCTGGTGTTTTTGCTTCCTCTCTCTTCAAGTTGACTTGCTGTGTAATCTAAAGCATTAGAGCTGTTTGTTTGTTTTTACAAAAGCAGCAGACGTTGGTACCTCTACAAATGGCTGCACTGGGAAAATGCACAGAAAGATAAGAGGGAAATGAACTTTCCACTCCAGGTTACAAAACAAAGAGGTGCAGTGGGGCCCACCAAAGGCTGACAGTCCTCACTGCCCTTATTCTGAGAGGCAGCTAGCCAGCATTCTTTCCTCTGGTGGTATCTGTTTGGTTTTGTAATTTTCAATTAGGTATTTTGTTGCTTGTACAAAAAAGAGAACAGCCTTCAAATGGGAGGAGGCAGCATTTAATTAAAAAGAAGGAAAAAATGATATATCTGTCTAAAATAAAGCATGTTCTAAAACCTAGAAAAGTCAGTGTCTCAAGCCTTTAATTGTGGCTTGAAACTGTAGTCCTAAAACAAGGCTATCGTGCACAGCATTGTTTCCCACTAATACCATTAATGAAATGTGGAGTTCTTTAGAATAAAGAAATTTGGGGGAATATCTGAGGATGCAACACTGAAAAAGCAAAGGCTCACCAATTCCTTAAATTAAGTGCTTTGATCCTACCTGTCTAACCTTTTAAATCTGTTCTTTGCTAGTCCTGTTAACCATAATTTGTATTGCAAACTGATGTTATGCAGCACTTGAGTGTTATAATTTAATCAATTAAATTTGTTGCTGCTGTTGAATGTGGCCCTTTTTAGAAGGAGCACAAAATCATGGAGCTTCTGTCTTTTATGTACCTCCAGTTAACCCATCTGTTCCACTTTGGTGAAAGACTCAGACTTCTGCTTTCCAATCACTTAAAAAGCTTTGTATTTTCAGTTGTCTCATTACCGGACTCTAGAGACTGACTATGGGGAGCATGTAGTGCATTCACAGAATCCAAAGCCTCCACAAAATATAAAAATTGAAGTTATCTCTTTAAATTAACATCAATTGATGGTTTAGAAGTGAAGTATGAGTTAATTCTTATGCAAGTTCTTCTAATCAGACTAGATATACAGATTAGTGGAGGTTTTTGTGGTTACTTTTTTAAGGATGAGATCTATTTCACAGATGAGACAAACTATATTTAGCCTAATTGTTTATCTTTATGGCCAGTCTCGTTTGTTTATGTGACTAAATAAGCATCCTGAGTATGGTCGAAGTAGTTTGTCAGTGGAGGAAGTGGTGGAATCCAATTGTGGGAAGGAATCCTCTGTAGTAAATGTCAGGAAGGAGAATAATATCACTACGTGTAGGTTAGCAAGTGTGTATGTATTAATGCCTTCTGATATCTTATAAACTCATTGAATGAGTGTTTACATAACGTATCACACAGACAATCCTGGAAACTGAGAAACTGCTTGAAGATCTCATTTCATTGTGTTATTAGGTGGAAAGCTGAAAACTAATGCTTTTCAACTCCTCACTCAGCAAACAGTATTTCTTACTCAAGTCTTACACTTTGTAGCATGTGGTTTATAAGGTGTTTGAAGTTTTGTTCCTTAAGGCTCAGACACTATGATATGAAAAGTTAAAAGTTTCTTGCATGACTTATTTTATATGATTATGTATTTCTGAAAAATGTTGTTCTACCATCAGATTTATTTACTTGCCATAGACATTTTTTTTTTCATTTCGTAAAATACTCATGACATTTAAAAGCTTTTCAGTCTGATGCATTCATAGAAATCTTTCTTATGTGATGGAAACACGAAATGCTATTATAGTAAATAGATCACATATCTGTAAGGGATAGGGAGTTTCATCTGCCCTGAGTTTAGATGGTGATATAACATATAAGACTTAATTTATGAAAGCAAAAGTGCAGATTTTGTTTCATTTCAATTCATGTGTATAGTTTTGTGACAAAAATGCATGGCATGCCTGAGTTCCTTCTCATTCTATAATGGCATGTCTTCTGTGTGCAGCAATTCAGCCTTGATTACAGCCTTTCTTCCTTCAGTCCCAGATTTCCCTTTAAAAGGATGCAAAGTACAAACTAGGATGAAAAGAGAAGGCAGTATTACTACAACAAACATTTTTAAAAGCCATTAGAATCCATACCACTTGGAGGGATATGAAAAGCGATGTCTCACTTCTAATTTCCAGTTATCTTTGGAAAGGGAATTTATTTGCAGAAGACCACAGTACCGCAGTACCTGGCTTCCTGGGCACTAAATGCTCTCTGACCTGGCAAACAAAGGAGACAGAAAGTAGTAACATTGGCCTTTGTTTTCTGAAACATATTTTATGGCTCGTTAGTAGTTGCGATATATATCATGAGGTATTTTGTGCTGCAGAGGGAACAAGCAGAAGCTACCTGCCATTAACAGATACAGCATAAAGAAGAAAAAAAGAAAAAGGGAAGGTTATTCTATGCGTTATTTTTCACAACATGTTAAACTGTACTGTGTCTGCTTGCTTAAGATAAACTTTGCGCATATTTGCTAAAATGTTTTCAAATTAACCAACATGTTTCTAAGGATTGCTAAATGCCCATCAAGGAATGGAGGGATGCGTTGAAGCTATTTTAATTAGCAAAGTGTGATTTAAAGGTTGCTAAAATCAAAAAGAGCTTATTCATTTTTCATCAATAATCACTTTCCTTAATATTTCATCAAAACCTGCTGATTCGGAGACCACCTTCTGGGCTTCGATTCATTATGACTACAGACGTAATTTAATTTTTCCCCTTTCCTCATTCTGTGATAGGCTCTTTTATCTTTGAGACATTGTTAAGATGTTTCTAACATTCACAGATTGCTAATTGATCCACCTTTTTTTTTTAAAACTGTACTTAAGACAGGGTCTTCTTTTCTGTGGAAGCAATTCTCCATGCATTTGCTTTTACTAATGCTTCTTTCAGTCTTTCTATGCAATAAAACATAAATTTTCAGACAGACAGACCAAAAATTGAGAGCAGGTGTGGTTTCATTTAATTAGTTATTCTTGTATCAGTTTGGTCAACTTATATTTTAGAATACTTTGGAAAGGCTTCTAAGGTAAAGACTAGAGATGATACAGGAATGTCTCTGTACCTACGACATCTGCATCCCAGTACTGCATCCAGGGCTGTGCTAGGTTCTACTGATTACAAATTTGTCCTGATCTGTATGTCAGCTATTCATTACATCTAATGTGACAACTGAGGCCAAAATATTACATAGATGATAGAGATAAATGTGAAGAGTTTCTATAGCCAGTAAGATTTTGGAGTCACTGAGTTAGACCTTTATAGTTAATCTAAAGCAAACTTGGAGTTTAAACAGCACTGGAAGTAATGTATTATACCTAAATGTTTGAGGGATCATGAAGAAAAGCAATCCTGGGAATTTATAGAAAGCATTTCGTGAGAGGAAGTACAGTTAAAAGAAATTGCTCTTTTTACTTCAGTAGGGCTGTTTCTCTAAGTTTTGTCTACATTGCTATACTCTAGATTTTTTTTTTGTTTTTTTCCCAGAATGCATTTCTATTACTATTTCAACTGCATATCCTGCTTCTTCTTCTTGGAAGATCTCTCTGTAGAGCAGTATCTAGGAAACCCTTATCAGAAACTGTGTTAAAACAAGAAATTATTGGTTACTCAGAAAAACCAGAATGTAGTGGGTTGAAACAAAGTCACTGCTGTGGAATGTACTCTAGACCATTCCTGTTGGTACTTGGAAAAAGTTCACAGTCCTCAGTTTTCTTCACTCATCTCCCACTGGTGAGAAGCTTGTCCTACTTAGTGGATGCGCTCAGCCTCCAAACAGGGCTCCCCTTGTAGCTAGGAGCCAGGACATCTTTTCTTCTCATATTTTTTGTGATCTGCCTCAGCCTGGTCTGATTAGAATTTCAAAAAAATGACCTTTAGGTCTTGCATAGATGGTCAGAGTTACATTGTCGTTTCTCTTCTAAAGTTCGTATGGACTGAATTTTATAAGCTTTCATTAGTTCCATTATTTTTGATGTAGATAGGGGCTCCACTGTTTTTGGTGGAGGTAAAATTTGCTACAGCTTAAGACATTGGAATTTAACAGGGGAATAGGTAAAACTGAGACAGCACTCAGTGTTAGGAAGAATCCTACTTTATTGGGCCTCAAGCTTATCTTTTTTTAATATTCCTTCTCACGTTGATACCTCCATCATCTATGCAGTATGTTATCAGTGAGTGCCAATCCATATTCAGTAGAGCACATATACTTGTGCAGATGCACACACAGCTGGAGCAGGGCCAGGGCACTGAGGTTAACACACACGGTGGTGTTTCTTTGACAGATTTTAATGTACAAATTTAAGAATATTCATGTATATATAAAAAAAATCTTTTCTAAAAATTACTTCACTCCAGAGGAGGTGACGTCCAGAGCAAATCTGGTCCAAACTTTGGCTCAAAACAGGTTTGGTCAGGTTACTCTGGAGTCATATCCTGTGTATCTCTGACGGTGGTGATTTCACCAGCTCTGTAGTGCCTGCCCCAGTGTTTGACCAGCTTCATGTTATCTAAGAAAGCATTCTAATATCAGAATTTCCCATGCTCTAGTTTGTGTCTGTTGCCTCTCATCCTATTGCAACTCTGAGATGTCTGGAGAGTGTATGTGAAAGAAAATATATAAATCACTTTCTGTAAGATCGGGAATATTGAAACAACTGATTGAAAATTTTGAAGCACCAAGAAAAATTTTAGAGACAGTAAGGATTACCTTAAAAAAACTAATACTTCATTGTTAGCATTGAACTTTTTTGAATGATTACTGGAGTTCTTATTCTTTAATTGCCAATTATATTCCCGTATTTCAGAGTTACGCTAAGGCATATGTCTTTTTTCTTATTTTGAATACAACTATTGCCTTTTTCTCCACTAGACTATTCTTAGTGTGAATAAAACCCTTGAGGACAAGTCATAACTCTTACAGTTCCCATAGGAGGCTGCCTTTTGTCCTTTATTTCCGCTTTTATATTGTGAGTACAATATTCAAGTCCACCAAAACCAACACCTCTGAAAATACTTCTCAAAAACTGTGCATTCTGTTGGCCTGCATGTGTACTTAGCTCTTGCTTTTCAGTGTCATTCTGCAGAGGATGTTTGTATTGCTCCCCTCCTTGGGCAGGGCTGCTGCCATGCTGGACCTGCAGGTGTTATGACAGCCTCTGTTTTCCTACAAAAGTACTTTCAGTATTTCTTTTTTTTTCCACACTGAGGTTCAGCAGCTCATGCAGTTTTCTGGTCAAAAATAGATCATGGGTCCCAGAGAAATGCTTCTGTTTTGGCAAGGGATTGTGAAAAAAAAGTTTCCATACAATCCTGAAAACCATTTACTTGTGAGATGCAGAGTGCAGCTGGTGAGTGCTGTGGCATTGCAGGAACCAAGCCCAGGAGACAGGCAGCCTCCTACGGAGCTGAAGGACTGCACCGGAGGTGATGGAGGGGAATAAGCAAAGGAAGGCTCCTGCGGAGATCAGGAGCACTGCAGGATAGGAATGGAAGCTGCCTGCTGAGCATGCTATGACAAAGGGGAGCCAACCATCGTCTCACTCTCCAAAAAAAAAAAAAAAAAAATCACCCTCTTTATATACGTAGATGAGGGAGAAGATGATCTGTGCAGTATTGTCTTTGATCTATATGGTGCACTTGCAGGGGTTTAAAGAACTTCATAACCTTTAGTGGGACTTATAGTCAATATAGAGACCATTTTGTGCTGTGGCTCATCCCCTCCCCACTCCCTCCACTGACAAGCTGCCACCTGCACAGTAAAACACTGCTGCTGTTTAATTGCGTATAAATCAGGGCCAGGGAGTGGAGACAAGCCAGGAGAGTCTGGAAGGAGAATGTAAGTTTTAAAGGTAATTACCTGGGCTGGAACAGGGCCAGGGCACCGAGGTTAACACCTGTATGCTTGTGAGAAGTGCCTGGTGGTTCACTTCCAGAAGCCATTTTCTACTGAATTATAGAAAAGACCTTGTTAGTCACTGGGTCTGACTCCCTCCTGACACTGAGTTTGTTCCTACTGTGCTATATTCTATCAGTTGTGTGGTGCACCTTAACTCACTTTGAAATGAGATTTGTCTGTCAGCTTTATGTAGACAGATAGACTCCTCTTTTTCTTTTATAGATCTTGGTTGAGAAGACAAGTGCTTAGCATCTAACCTAAACTTCTATCTTATCACCTTCGTGTTCTCTTGAATTTATTAGGGTCTAGGACAGAAAGACATAAAAGTGTCTGAAATTCCCAGTACCTATCTGAGGGTGTCCACTGAGATCCTAAGGAGAAAGAAAATATTGCTTTTGCTGTGTGCTATTCAGTCACAAAGCATGGCAGACCTACTGCTGCTGAAACCTTCCTTAGTGTGCTTAGGCATCATCCTATCTCAGCACAGAAGATTCTTATCTTTGCCACCTTCATTTCCTCCTCTGTTTGAAGGCAAATGTAATGCTCCATTTTGAACATATGAGAAGGGTGGAGGAACTGCTCATCAATGGAGGTGTACAGGATGTGTCTGCTGGCTCATATGAAACTCAGCGTGGACATTAAGAGCTAAAACTTTGCTTTCCAAAGTTGAACTAAGTGTCAGTAACTATGGCTCTCGTATTTGTATTCCACACAGAGGGGCACTGAAGAAGACTTCCACATATTCAGCAGTTGATTGCACAATCCCTACATAAGGAAGTTGATGATTTGTTTTTTATTTTTTGTTGCTATTATTTTTACAGTTGATATTATAGTGATCATAAATATCTCACTGACATTTACTATAAAGGAGATGTATATTGCTATATTAGAGGAAGAAGTTGAATCTTGCATGTAATTTAGAACTTTGCTGTGTACACAGGCTGACAAATTGTGCTGGCATACGGGAAATAAAAGTAGCTAAGAGAAGTTTAAAATCAGTGAGCAATTTTCAATTCACGTGAGGATGGCAATTTTATATAGTGAATAAATAAGATATTAGGAGCGATGACATTAGGGAAATGGTTGATGTGAAAGGAACGTGTCAAAATAGGAGAAAATGGAAGTTAGAAGCATGAGGCTGAGGAATAAGGAGTGAAAATGAGATGGTGTGTCCAAGGCAAAAAGAGCTCTTAGTCTGGAACACGGAGGTGATGAGGAGTGAAGAATGAGGAGTGGAGCAGAACATAGTTCGCGGGGGGGGGGGGGGGGGGGGTAGGAGGGAAGGCAATTATATTTCAGCAGTCTTTAGTCTTAGTAAGCTTCTTGGCTGTGATCTAATTCCCACAGCATTCACCAGAATGCAACCAATAGAATTGTGCTGTAGCACTTTTCCTGTGTAAGCTTTCCTTACACAGGATTCACCTGAGATATCTGAGCTCTGTTCATTCCTGCCCTGCAGCTTCAGCAGTGCTGCAGATACACAAGTGAAGCTTTGACTGCATCCCATCATCTAAATTCAGCTATTCTTCCCTTTGGAATCACACTGGAACGATTTAAAGAGGCATGAAACAGCAGGATCCACAGTGTAGGTGTTTAGATTCTTGCTGCTTGGCCACGTTATTATCTTGCTGTATCTGCAAGAGTGTTGCAAACTTGATTAAAAAAATTAATGATGAGAAACAAAGGGATGAACAAAGAGAACAAAAGAAAAAAGTGAAAAGAGCGTGAAAGTTTATTGCATGCAAGTCATCCAATTATCCCTCAGAGCCCAAATCCCTTGTCTAATTGCCTAAGTTGATCCTTCAGGACTGACTGCTTTAAATGAAATAGCAGGTTTGCTGGAAAGCAGCATGGGAGGCATTTTGTGAAAGGGCTTGCATGAACAGCAGAGTGGTTTCTCTTCTGTTTGTCTCTCTTGTCTCTCCCTTCTGTTATCAAAAGAGAAGCAAAGAATGAAAAATGTGAGGGCTGTAGATTAGTAAATAGTCCCTTTGGTGCAGAGTTGGGGAACCTGAAGGTACTGGGAAACCTATTCCTATGCTTTTTGTGCTATGCTAGTCTGCGTATGCTGTATCTCTCACTGGGATCATAAACTCTCACAGTACGCTATATTAAGTTCATTTGAAAAAGTGAGGGAAAAAAAAACTTCCTTCAAATATCTCACTGCGAAATCACTAGATGCTGCAGAATGTCAGGATTGAGCTGGCGTCAAATTGAGAGCAAGCTGCATCTCAAATCATTGTCTCGCAACAGTCGTGTGTGCCAACAGCAACTGAACTCACAATGGAGGGATGAAGACTGTCAGACTTAATGTACCTTAAAGGACTTCTGTTTAATACATTCCTCTGCATACACAGTGAGTAAGGAAGAGACCTCTTTAATAGCCTAGCAGCAAACTCTGTCATGCAAAATCTCTCCTGTAATTATCCCCTTCTAGAGAGCATCAATCCTCCCAGCATTAGGGGTCAGGAAGGGAAAGAAGACAAGAATCTCCCACAAAACAGGAGAAAGCAGAAGAAATCAAATCGTCTTCCAGTCTCCTCTTTGCCCAAAGCTTCTGTTTACCCCCAGAAGATTGCCCTGCAAAAGAGGACTTGCAGGTCATAAACAAATCTTCAAGCAATGCTGCTATCTTACTTTTGTTTATATAATGCCATTCAGTGTGGTACAATAATTTATAGAATTTATAGTGAAATCAGGATGAATCCTATAATGGCCTTGCAGTTGTTATGTGAAATGTTAAGATGGAAGAGAGAATTAGAAGAAAAAAAGGCTACAAAAATCATAGGTTGTTCATTTGGATGTCCCCAGGTGACATCCAGCTAAGAAATTTATTTCTGAGAGAAACCTGTAGTAGAATTATCTAAAGTGGAAAGAGCTTAGCAGGGAGGACAGAAAAAGGAGTGCTTCGTAAGCAGTACAAAGCTTGACTTATTCTTACATACACTTTCCCCCTTGTACCTCAAGCTGTAGTTAAGAATAATAATTTCTTAGAATCCTATTCAGTTATTTCCATCAAACCCTTTTTCCAAACCTGCTGCACACTGAACGTGAAATGATTCCTGCAGTCAGACCTTTCTGACTGAATAATTGATACATTTTGACAGGCTGAATGTTCAGCGCGTTACATTTGCTTCTCAATATATAGATGATGATTAACGTAACTAGGTCTTACTTGTGCTCATCAAGGGAGAGTGCCCCAATGAGAATATTATTTGATGGTTCATTGAACTGAACTTTGATACTGCAGTTAGACTGTTGATAGCATTAAGATGGTCGTGACGGCTTATGGATCTAACTGTCAAATTAGAAAATTTCACTGAGTAAGGGAGAAAACCTAGTGAAATGTAGAGAGAACTTTAAAAAAAAAAAAAAAAAAAAAAAGCTAGCAAACGTCAGTGACTCATTTAGATCCAAAATTTGTCTTTCTAAATTCTTATCTTAGCTCCTCGGGGGGTGAATGGATATCTCTGAAATACTGTGATTTAATGTGATTCCATTGGACCTAAGTCTGTTAGTATCTGTCCTAGCCAAAGCCACTGAGATCCTGTGAAAAATAATTCAAAGCTTTAAAAAGTGCTTTTTCATGCCTAAATCAGAAAGCCAATCCTATCTATAAAGTCAAAGGAGAGAGAGAACTGTTATCCTCAGGAGGGCAATTCAGAGCATCCAAGTGAGATAGCTCTAGGCAGAGTTGTAAATGCTCCCTCCCCATACATATTAATCTTGCCCTGGGGTTATTTAGTTATGAAGTTGATATGAGCTCATTAAGTCCAATGTCAACAAAGCTTCTCTGTGCATGGTGCAAATGGATGTCCATTCAGAAAGACTTGTCCATCCATAGCTCTCCAGAGATTTTATTTTGATCTTTGGCTATTGTGTACCCCTGATGTCATAGTGGATGAATGTCTCTTTTGCATCTAGCTTTGCCGTATCTGAATGAGATGTGGAAGTGTTTTGATTCTCATAAAATGGAGGCACCGAGGAGGATGTTCATATGTATATATTGTATATATAGTATATATATTAGAAGAGAGAAGACTGTATATAGTCCATATATATCCACAGATACAGATGATGTCTCCACAGGGTAAGCCAAAGCACTCAAGGAACATGCTCTTCTTTTATACCTTTTCAGGAAGTCTGGTTTTCATCATGTATGCACTGAAAATTATATGTGTGAATATCCGCTGAAAGACAAATGTAATGCTTAAATGTGAATGTCTAGAGCAACTCTGGATGTCCTTCCTCTCCTAGACTACCTAGCCTCTAGCACCAATCAAGACAGATGTGGGACTGCTGATAGTCCTCTTTCTATTTTCCAGCCCTGTGGAAATAAGTCTTTAGGTTACCCTTGTTTAGGCCTCTGTGATGCTGCAGCGCACGAGGGTGAGAGCTACAGTTCCACAGGTTTGCAGTGGACAGTTATTCTTCTATACGCAAGACCAGGATTGAAGCTTCTGCAAGTTCCTCTCCTTTCATTTTTCATGCTCCATCCAGTGTCTAAGAAGGCAAAGTATGTCTGACTATGACAATATCTGGATGGATCTCTTAAATACTCAAATGAATTTCAACATTACAGCATTTAAGTACATTTAAATATCAAATGTCTACATGCCAGATTTCATGAATTGGGTTTTAATTATCAAGTATTTGGACCTTGCATTTGCCTCACTCTCTGCATTTTCCAATTTCTTTCCAATATTCGAAAAGGAAATTCCATGACTGCTTTCGTAAGCAGCTGTCAGCAGCAGGAAAAAATTCAAAAAGCAGGAAATATTCAGCTTGTTGATTTTGGCTGGTTTTAGAATGTTTCTGAGCTTGTGGTCTTCCTGAGACTCAGAAAATATTAATTAAATGCTACTTATTTCACCAAAGTCAGAGCTTATTTTTTTGTTTAAGATGACTTAAATATATATCTGTAATATCTTAAACAACTATTTATTTTTAATGGCTTTTTAAGAATCATGAAGCATAGAACTGGTTGAAAAATTGGTGATTAAGTGATTTTTGTTTTAAAAAAGATGATACTGTTTTCATATTGTACTGTAAAAGTTGACATGCTTCTGTGAAAATAACACCTTAATTGTAGAATAGTGTCTCTTGGCAGCTTTTGAGTAAGCTCTGCTGTGCAATTACTACCTACTCCAGCTTGAGTTCGAAAAACTGCATGCTGTTTACAGATTTCCTCAGTAGTTTCATTTGTATGTGGTAACCCTATTCCGTGGTCAGACCTGTGAAAATCATCTGGAGACAAATTTGCCTTTCAAGGGCAAAATAGAAATTGTATTCATTCCTTTACTCCTACAAGTTCTGTGAATACTTTTACTCATTTACTCAAGCAAGATGAGAGTCTATTTTATAAAGTATTTCAAGAATCTATAAGACCATAAAAATTTTGGTTTTATATTGACAATATAATATATGATAGTTTGGGGGAGACATCATTCAAACAATAATTTGAAACAGCATAGAAATATTCTGATTTCTCAGCAATTGCAGTATTGCAATATAATTCATGGCACAATGCAGCTGATCCCTTAAAATGCAATGAGAGATTATTAGAAGATTGGTCACGTAATTTCTCTCACTTGTTAATTATAACTGGCTCTATAAGTAACACATTTTAAATGTTTTATGTTGGTGATGCCATCATAGTAAAGGACTTAACATTAGACAGATACAAATAGACTTTATTTTACTTCATGTGCCATAACTATTTATAGAAAATTGGTTCATAAATTATATCCAAAAAGATGCACTTTTTTTTTTTCCCAAGAACTCTTCTTCCCTGCTATCAAACTCTGAAAGCTACTGTGATATGATGTAACAGGTTTCTCAAAATACAAGAATAACCTATTCTTCCTATTTTATTTCTGCATTGGTCAGAAGCAATAAATTATGCTGCAAGTAAAAAAAAATACATTTGGAAAAGATGTCTAGCAACAACGTGAGTGAAGTATTAGAAGCACACTGCATGTTGAAGTGGTGGATTTCTTCAGAATCAGAAATGTTTATGATTGAGTGTGGCTAGTGTAACCAAGGATTGGTAGTTCTCAGACTACGGAGACTTTAGGTCCTATCCAGATCTGCTGTGCATCAGGAAATCAATCACAATTCATTTAGCATTTTCACGTTGGTTATTATGTAGTGTGTAGATTGTCAGATGGAAAGTTGCTGATTTGACTTTTGTGTTTTTCAGCAAACATAGTGTTATTTTGCTGCTACTCAAGCAGGGTTAGGTGATTTTTCAGTCATATTTTTCCCAGTAATATCATTTTTCCTGTGTGTGTGTCATTAAAACTTAGTGGGCAAATGTTACAGACAATTTTTGTTTAGGCTGTGAGGAAAGAAAAAGAGAACTGTTAGAGGTGATAGCACTTCATTGCAAAGATTCTTTGTCCTAAATAGTTCAAAATGGAGTATATCATCTTCCCATTACCATACACTCTATATTTTACAGAAAGTTGCAACTTCAGAGCTAATGCTCTGAAAATTTATAAAGAAGTAATTTTACCAGAGAAACAAATATTTTTTTTTTTCTCGTCTCCAAAAAACCACTATGTTTAAACTGCTGCTATAATAAATATTTTTAAATAAGTATATTGCTTTGGATTCTTTAAGAAACACCTCATTATTACTGCAGTAGTCTTCAGGGTGCTTTTAATCAGAAAATCATGTAAATTGTTAGACTAGTTGGCAGCTAATAGACTTCAAGATTTCAATGAATTATTTTGTACTCATACAAGTAATAGCTGTATTAAATTTGAGCATTTCATCATCAAATCTTTAATACGAGTGAAATATATTGAATAGAGATTCTTGGCACTTGTAAAGTGCTTTACAGCTCTGAAGCATTGGACAATTGTTATTGAAACTCTGCGAGGGCAAGTTGTTATCTCTGCTTAAATACAAAATATCAGCCCAGCTAAAGAAGTCTGTAATGCAAACAACGTTGACTGGAAGTGTGTATAAAAGAGGTTTTTTTATATGCTTCTCTGGATATTTGCTGCTGTTCACTGATGAATAGTTGGACCTTTTCTGTGTTCCAGTCCAGCTGGTTTTGTTTCTTTTAAGATGGAAAAATTAAGTTAGAACAAAGAAAAATGCATAAGAAGAATCTTGTTTAGTGAACTTAATTGCATACATAGCTTACTGGCTTCTCGAATCCTACCTGCAGGCAAATTGCAAAGCAAATAAAATTCATGAAATTAGATGTAAACATAAGCAAAACTGAGTCACCTGCTTTTTTTTTTTTTTATAAAAAAAATCTAATTACTATAATCAAAGAGATCTATGGTGTGATTTCCCTCATCCTAAAGCAAATGTCTGAGTAGGTCAGCTAAATATGTCCTAGCCATCTTAATTTATGTTAATTGACAAAGATGAATAACTTGAATATATGCTTTTATTTCATTAGTGAATCCAGCTCTTTGTCTGGCTCCATGTATGATAATGTATATAAGAAATGTTCTTTTTTCTTTGTGACAATGGGCCCTTCACTGAAAGAACTGAAGTGCCCTAAAGCTATATGTTATTATTCAGATTTTTTTGGGGTGGTGGTAAGGTTTTGTTACTGTTTTAATGGTTCCATCACAAATGAAGCCAGGTGGTGGGTGATAAAGACATGCTCTGAGGAAAGGACTTCCAGCAGCCAGAGTGAAAGCTGCCACCACTCATTGTCTGTTATTTTTTAGTACTTCACCTACTATATACTCTTCAGGGCTGTGGAGAGGAAAGGAATTACGCAACTTCTATATTAAAGGAGGGGAAAGGAATTACACAACTTATATATTAAAGCTGTCTGCCTTAGTATAGTATGTTAGAGGTTTTTTGTTTGCACTGTAGTAGTAAACTTCTCTAGCTTGATTTTCAACTGCTTGCACCCCTTGGCTACTGTGGAATTTTGTATCTGAGAAATGTTCTTGTGTCAGACATATGACAAGCATTGCATTCAAAAATATCAGACATATCTGATTATTTTTTTCCTGAATTGCCTGTCAGTATCTTGCAGTGAGTTATTGCAGTAGGAACCCAGCTGTGCACATCTCTCCACGTGCAAAGTACAGCTTTGAGTAGGGTGTGCTGCACCTCCTGCTTCCAGATTGCACGGAGAGATCAGGCCTTGTGTACATGCGTATTTTGTAGAAGAATGTAAGTGGTTTTTGCAGGTTTAGATTAAAGTAGATTCCATCAGTGCTCTAGATTTTATTATCACCAAAAGAAACATTCAATTCACCTGTTATTTAATCTCTTCTCTTCCTCCTTCTCTGTTCGAGACTGAGGACAAATGTTGAATGGAATTACTTTTAACCCACACATTTGAGACATATTAAACTTAATATTTCTTGTCCTAGTATGTTTGAAGTTGTCTGCTTTCTCAATTATCAACAGCCTGGCTCCTGCTGGACTTATTCAGTACTCTTCTGTCTCACTACAGAAAAGTAAATTAGAATTGTGGATTTAGCATATAATTTCTCTCTTTCTATGCAGTCTCTGAAAAACGTGTTATTTTCTCAAGTGTTCTGATTTTTTTCTCAAAACTAAAATTCATCTGTAGAACACAGTTATAAGATACA
Organism: Chrysolophus pictus; assembly: GCA_037305975.1. Lineage (NCBI taxonomy): Eukaryota > Metazoa > Chordata > Aves > Galliformes > Phasianidae > Chrysolophus > Chrysolophus pictus. Next base: position 13,456,222 of record JAYKPI010000006.1, read on the forward strand.
TTTGCTTATAGAATTGTGTGATGTGTGTTCAATAATGTATAGCCTAATTATCTCAGTATCAATTAGATTTCTCATATTTATTTACTGCTTAGGAATCATCTGAGCATTCACTTTTTTTTTTTTTTTTTAATAATGCATCTAACAGCAAGCAGTGTTGTTTTTCTTTCATGAGCTTTGAGCATCCACCCACTTCCTTTTTGCTGTGATGAATTTCCTCTGTACTTGATTATAGTGATTTTTTCTGGTTTGACATCCCTCAGGCTCTGCATCCTAAATCAATATCATCTTTCGGTGAATGTTGTTATTGTGATGAGCATTTTTTCCCCACTTAAGGAATGCTTTAGAATAAACCCAAGTGGAGATTTTTTATGATGTGTCAATTTATTTTTTCTTCATATGCTTCTTTATCAGTCAAATTAAATCAACTGTTGTCTAACGGTGTCTCATTTTCTACTCTTTTAAATTACTATGGTCCATTTTTAGGCATTTATCTTTGTCACGTAGCTGTCCACATTTTGAAGTATACAAATACTGTAGACCTTTGATGTCCCTTCATTAAATGTATTTGAGGTGTTGACCAGATTATGAAACTCATCAATTCCTTCTTAAGACAGCAAATGTATTTTGAGTTCTGTGGGAAAGTTAAAAAAAAAAAAAAAGAAAAAAAGAAAAAAAGAAAAAAAGAAATTATTTGTTTGCCCACTCAACTGGGAAGCTACAATCTGTTGCCAAAGCTAGTTATCATGAACTTTGATTAGAAAGCAGAAAAGACAGATGCTTCAAAACGTGAGAAAAATTGTATCCAGTTGGAGAAGAGTTCCCTTAATTTTGGAGGAGCAGAGGGAAATCACCATGGGAAGATGAATAAAGATGAATATATATTTATTTTAATATATAGATAGCTACGTAGGTGTTAGCTTAGCGTGTTTATTGTTGTCAGCGTCATTCTCTCTCATTACTTTTCCTTCTGACGTAAAGGTCCATTTTGCTTTAAATTGAATTTTGATTATTTGTACTTCATCTAGATATGTAGACTTTTTGTAATCAAAATTCTTAATCTGCTCATTAATGCATTTAACTTGAATTGAGCCATAGCTAGCTTACTAGTATAAAGTCCTCCCAATAAAATAAAGGTGGGCTTCTGTAGTATCCTAGAAATCAATTGCTGCATGTCGGAGCATTTTTCTGTTATTCCATTTATCTAGTGGCATCCCTTTCACAAACAAAACTTTAACAAATTATTTAATTCAGAATTTCAGAAACTTTACTGAAAAAGCTCATTATCCTATGAAACTTCTTGACTGCAGTGACTTTGGAGGTTCCCTTGCATTTGCAGTTTTTTCAGCTCCCTGGAATCACTTCATAGTCAAAGATGTTGGTGTCAGGCTAAAAGGAAACCTGAGTATGCTGCCACTGTTAATTTTTCTCTACTGAACTGGTTCCCATTTCCATTTGCTCTAGTGCTCTGCTTCTATAAAGAACTGAGCTGGTGTGGTGTTTTGCAGCCACTGAAAACCAAGAATGTTTCATTGCTCTGCAATGAAGCTTCCTCCATTTCTGATGATCTGGCTTTCTCCCGGTGCTGTTCACTGAGCAAGGTCCACTCACCGTACAGAAGATTTTCCAGCAAAGTTAGTTTTCTCCTGAGCTAGTAGCTTTGCAAGTCTCATGAAAATTCTGGTAATTATCAGAGCTGACATTAGTTGAGCATGCTATTAGGTTGTTAGCATGGAGATTGGAGTGGGAAGAGGCCCTGAAGGGGAATAACTGGGTAGTTCTGAACACTTTTAATTCCATCACCCTTTTTGGTGACCTGGCAGTCTAAGGTGCATTCATATCATGCTGTACCATTCCCATCTTCTTCCAGCAGAGCTTTGGAGAAGAAAATCAGACCTTACTTCTTTCAGTTGTATTTCCATGATAGTTGTATTTTTTTTTTTTTGTTATGTTAATTGCTGGCTATTAAGTAAAATACAGGGTAATGCTGCTTCAAATCCTTTAAGTTTCTCTTATACTATGGGTTTTATAGCATTTAGATTAGATTTTAATTCTCTATCATTACTGTAATAGAAAAACTAGCCATTCTGTAAGGCTTACTTCAGCATTTCAATTTAAGTAGTCCACACTGAAGGCAATATTTTCCAATTTAGGTACTTGCTTTTCTTTTGCCATTCACACTAAGTAAGACTTGTTTTCAGTGACATAATATCAGTGGTTTTGAAACACGAATTTATATCTGGATGAAGGGACAGAGTCCACCCTCAGCAAATTTGAGTCTACCAGAGGGCCACAAAGATGATATAAGTCCTGAAGTATCTCCCATATGAGGAAAGACTGAGTAGCCTGGGTCTGTTCAACCTGGGGAAAGGAAGACTGAGTGGAGATTTGATAAATGTTTATAAGTACTTAAAGAGAGGTGGGAGGCAAATGGATGAGGCCAGTCTCTTCTTGGTGGTGTGCAGTGATAGGGCAAGGACTAATGACCATAGGAATTTCTGTACCCATTTGCGGAAGAACTTCTTATTGTAAGGGTGACAAAGCACTGGAACAGGTTGCCTAGAAAGGTTGTGGAGTCTCCTTCTATGAAGATATTCAAGACCTGTTTGAATACCTATCTGTGTGACCTGTTGTAGGGTACCTGCCTTAGCAGGCAGGCTGGACTTGATCTCTATTGTTCCTCCCAACTCCTGCAATTCTGTGATTGTGTGTGCTAACTCAACTTGATTTTGGTGCCCAAGAGGTCTCAGCATTAAAAAGTACTGGCATTAGAAAATACTGATCACATGGCATGCAGATATTGTTGCACTAACAGTAACAGGCATGGGCTTGTGTTTTTCCTATGAAGCAACCTTAGGTGTGTTAGCATTTGTAAAAGTGGATGACCTGCAATGTGAAAATAAAGATGATGCTGGAAGAAACAATGCAGTAATTAATCAAAATCTTTGGATATTGTAAGAGTACGTGGTACAAGTTGTAAGGGTACAAGGTACAATGGTAGAATGAAAATGTGAGGATCAATTTTGACAGAATAACTAGAAAAAAGCTTTAAAAAAAATGGGAATTTGCTTGATACTCCAGACTAAGAAAGACAGCCCCAGCAATGGTAATGATTTCAATGGGAGAAGATACAAAGGGATGCTTTCAGGCTTCCGACCTGAGTTAGTGTGGCAGAGCAGGTAATTTCAGTTTCTCAGCTGGCTTTTGCTCAGGACAGGCAGTGCCAAGGGTGTAGATGCACTCAAAAATACTAAGTGAATGTAGTTGCCTTTTTTTTTTTTTTTTTAACTGCAACTGTTTGATGTCCTTTAGTCTTTTATGCACTGTTCAGAGCCGAGAAGTGGTAGCTCAAATTCCCTTTTTAATTTGAAAGCAATCGTATTAAGCTACCTGGCAAGAATTCAGTGGTCAGAGTCTTTACTATTTTGCAGGATTAGACATATTTGTTTTTCATCTCTAGTGGCTGAAGCAATTAAGCACATTCCTTGCATAAATAGAAGAAGGCATTGACTGGAGAGAGTATTTAAGTAACTCTTCATCTTTTTCACATTACTCTTTAATTTTGTAGTTATGGGATTTTGATCAACTTTATAAATAACAGTTTTTTTTAAACTATAATAATATCTCATAAAAAATTCTATTCCAATTAATTTGTGTTCTGTCTTGAAATGATGCTGTTAAAAGTGAGCATAAAATACATTTTTTGGATGGTGGTGACCGAAATGGGGGATATGGCATGCTTCATCACAGCCATGAATGCAATGCCAATGTCTTTCAAAGGTGAGGTATAGTGTATTAGCTAAAACTGTGAGTCAGGGGGCATCTCATGGCAGACAGTAAGTTTGTCAAAACATACCAAGAGTTTTCAGAGAGAAAAAAATGCTGTGAAATGGAGCGCTATATGCACCATATTGCTCCTTGAATAGCACATCCTACTGCTCAAACTTGTCTGCGTTCAGGGAATGCCCAGTGAGAGCTGAATTAGCCTTTTCTTTTTCATGCTTTTGCTGAGACTGTTAGCACTGTTTGATCTTTGATTTAACATGCATATTGGAGAAGCATCGTGTAGTTCAGGCCCCACTGTGCTGAGTGTAACTGTACAGCAAACAACTCGTCTCGACCCCGTGCTGCATATAGTTACAGTGCAGATGCTGCCAATGGATGCAGACAAGCAGATGCAGGAGTGGAGCCAGAAAAGAGAGAGGCAAAAAAAAACAACACAGTGTTACATTTTTTAGAAAAAATCACTTAACAGAATATTATAATAGCATATTTTGTACTGAAATATGTACATATATTAATAGGGATTATATGTATTTTGTAATTATGGGGTATGATTATGTGATGCATTTTAATCCTTGCAAGGACACATTAGGCATTAGATAATTATACAGCAGTGATACCAATTCTGACATTAAAATTATTGCTTTGAGATATATGCTTTTTTTTTTTTTAAGACCTTAAGCATTAAGGCCTTCAGGTATGCAAGGTGTTTACCAACTTGTAAGGCAGTCAGATGTTACTGTGTCCTTTCCTGAATCTGCTCACTTGAAAACTTAACTCTTTCTTCTAATTCTGCAAGCTGTGACACTTAAGCAAAACAAAGATAACATTCTCATATGAGCAAAGGATCACAAGAAATGCTTTCTTTTATCCTCGCTTCTGACCATCTGTTTAAAAAAGTCACAGGAAGCTGGTCTGTAATCTGCGGCTGAGATTTAAAACCACACACATTTTTTGTGGCATGTGCATGTAGAGTGCTGTTCTAGAGTCTGTGTTAGCTGCAAAGGCTGGGTGATTTGACCTTGGCATCTGTCAGATATGTCCATTTTTCTCATTTAAAAAAAAAAAAAAAAATCAGTTTGAAACTCAGATTTGTGTGATTTAACTTCCCTTAAAATTACCTTTCCCTGTTGTACTATTTGTTTTTAACTGCTGGATTTTTTAGTCATTCATATCTATTTTAGTGTCATTTTCTGAATTGATAATGCCTATATTCATATTCTTTTCTTTCTGAACAATTTTGGTTTTTAATGCATTGCAGACAACCTTCAGTGATGTTTTCTGAGAAATTGTCTGCTAGCTTTTAGATTGGAGTTGATCACATCTTATGCAAAAATTTCTTATCAAAACCTGAAGGAATGCAGCAAGGAGGAGAGAAAGGTATTGTGCAAATTAGGCTGCAATATCTAAAGAAAAAAAAATGCGTAAGGCTTTGAAAAAATATGCATTGGCTTCTCTGACAGATCAGTGTTGTCTCTACAGGATTGTTCTCTGTGGCATAATCACTGGGGTAACTTCACCAACCCAAATTTAATTGCCTTAAATAATGGAATGTCCGTTCTCATCCTAGGAAATATTTGATATTAAAATGCAGGTGAGCCACCTGATTTTTTGCTGAAGGTCACTGTGCTTCAGAAGCACATTTTATAAGCTTGAGAAAATATCTCGAAGCTGCACCAAGCAAGGTAAAATTATTTGGGGGATTCAGAGTTTAGGCCTTTAAATTCTCTTCAGTTTGGCCTTTTACTATTTGGGGATTGTTGTGTTCATCTTACTTTATAGAAACAGAAAGAGAGGGAAAGACATCCATAAATATTGTAGGCACATTCTGAGCAACCTGAAGACAGCATCTTGACCCTGAAGAACACTCACTTAAAATCTCTATTTTAAAACTGTTTTGTTAGCTACTTGTACTTCAAGAACATGTGGTGTCTCTGAATTTAGGTGTCTGTGTAAATTTCATTAATGGACTGCAGTGACACAAAACCTTGGGAAAGTTGCTTTTTTTTCTTATGTGCAATCATAAAATAAATACGTCAAATCTGAGAAATTTCAAAAAGCAAATGTATTAAAAGAAAGAAATTGACTCAACAGCACTGTGATTTATATGTCACCAGTGGGAGGTGGCATGTTTAATAGTGTGTGGAAGCATAAGGCTCTTGTTGTCAGTGGTAATACGTGGAGTGTTTTTCCTTTCTAAATTTGCAATCCATAGCTATAGCAACAAATAAATATAGCAGTCACATTTACAACACAGTTATTGTGTTTTTCATTTGCTGTAAAAGGTATATTTTAAAATAATTCTCAGAAGATAGATTACAAGAGTTTTGCATTGGGATTAGCTTTCTAATAGGTCCTCAGAACGAGTGTGCTGCATTTGCCCTTCACTAAAATGAACCATGAAGTTTTCTAGACCTGATGTTAATGCTGTGATTTGCATTAGGGGTTAGGTTTTCAAAGTATGCATGTGATTGTACTTCAAAATACCCCATTCTTTTTTTATAACAGTTATCTCAGGAATTCCACAGTTAACTACAGTTTGCCATAGTTATAAAGTAGGAGCTCCTGTTTATTGGTCAAGTACTATTTTTATGTCTGAACAAAACACCTATTGTTTTGCTTTGCTTATCAACAAGCACTACTGTTTTCAGCTAAGGTTACATTTAATAATTAGGTTTTCTAGGGCCAAGAAGTCAACTATATCTTTAATGAGTTCAGTGACATCACTAGGGCTGCTTATGCTCCTTGGCAATAGTCTGCTTTGTGTGAGCAGATCACATTAGCTTTAGTAGGAGTAGCACAGATGCCAAGGTCAGGGCATTGGTAAGTAAGAGATCTTTGAGTAAAATAAAGACCTAAAGCTAAAACTATCCAAGGCAAGGGAACAATGAAGCGCTGTTAAGAGAAGCTCTCTTAAGAAGAACTGTTGTTGCATCCTCTCCCAGTGGAAGTTATGTAAGGAGTAATGCGGTTCTGAAGGTCTGGGTTGGGAGTAGTAGGAAGAAGGAAAAAACACTTAAACGTTGCATGGCTTTGTTGTCCTTTTTGTTCTCTTTTGTTTGAGGGCTTTAAATACAATGGCACTTTTAATGAATAAAGTGACCCTTATAATTAATTGGAAAAATAACATTTGCAGGAGGAGAACTGAGGGTAGATTTTTATTTTTATTTTTAAATACCTCATCGAGAAACCTACTTTTTGTAGTTGATCTGTGGTTTGGTGCTGATATACACAAGTATAATGCAAAAAGACTGTTGCTATATCTCTTTTCAGAAGGTGGCATTGTCAAATTCTCACCCATACCTGCTTCAGAACAGTCCTTTAAGTGGTGTGCAGAGACAGACCAGGACCAGCTTCTCACCTTGAATCAGGGAGAAGCCCAGGATAGGATAGAAATTAGTAGAAGAAAGGTGATGAAATGAGTTATTTACTGGAGAGAGTGAGCCAGTAATGGATGTTAGAGTGGATTGAGAAGCTGGGAGAAAATGCTGAAGGAAAAAAGTTTGAACTGAAAATAGCCTTCAACCAAAACCATAGAGTGTTCAAAGAGAAGCAGTGGAATAGCATGCAGACATTTGTGTGAGATTTCAGAACTGTGCATCCGCTCAAGCTGAGTAACATTCGTCAGTGTTTTGCGGACTGCTGCAAATGTTGTTTTTTTAATGCGAGAACACATTGACGCCACTTGCCAGCTTGCTCTCAGAGATTCAAAATGCAGCTTTTGCCAATTGTGCTAGAGCTAAACAGGGAATAAAAATGCCCAATTATTGAAATAGGTGAGGCAAAATAAATTCTGTATAGAGAATGAGTTGATGGGGAAGATGGCTCTTCCCTCGAGGGGACTGACAAGAGTAACAGCACAAAGTAACTCCATCTATGTGTTCCAAGTGATGGGAAAACTTAAAGCATTGTATTCAGTTTTAATGTGATGGTTTTATCTCACTGCCAGGATAAGATCCCTTTACTACTGGGATGTAGTCTCATGAAATCACTTAAATTTACAAGATGACCTTTTGGCTTCGAAGCTCCTTAACCTGAAGGCATTACCCAAGAACTTTGCTTCACTGCTGCCTAAACCCCAAAATCCCAAGGTGTCTAAGCTGGGGAGGATGCTTCATGTTTAATTTAGGATTCTTCTGGTGCCTCGAGCTTTGCTTCAATGCATGACCAAAGCTGTGCTAATCCCATCAGCCTGCCATTTCCCTGCCTACTCCTGTCTGTGGGATCCCTGCAGTGACTCAGCTGGAAGCCCCTCAGTGCTGGTGGCTGTCAGCACAGGGAGGAGCCAACCTGCTCATCTCACACCACAATGAGGAAAGTGCTCTATAGCAAATGAAAGGCAGGAATTCACTTCTTACCTTGGTGTGGCTTGGGAGAGGCCCTTTGCAGGAGGTGCTCTAATGGGCAGTCTGCAGCTGGCAGGAGGATTTGGGCCATGTTTCTGCTTTTATCACTACTGTGCCACCGTACAGCAAAAAATTCCCTGGGCCAGAGAAGGAGACAATGAATCTTCCCTTGAAGTTTATGGGTTTAGGGTACCTTGCTGAGGAGTCCTGGATATTTATTTCCTTTCTTTCTTCCCTGTATTCTGTCCAGTGACTCTAAACACGTACCAACAGAGCTCCAAAATCATTCATACTGTACCTTTTATTAGATATGTTCTGATTCTACAAAGCAACTGGGTGGCAGAACTGAAATGATTTCCCCTGTCATGTAATGTCATATTCTTTTTTTTTTTTTTTTTCAGCTGCTGCTGCCTTGTATATTTACAGAAACAGCTGCTTTCTAGGGAATGGGTTGGAGGGCTGAAGAGGAAAATGTTTTCTTCTAAACAGGTTTATGGGAGCTACTTTTCTCTGATTGATTGTGAGAGACTGAGTGCCTGAACACCAAAACAAAGGCAGGAAGTAAAGGTGGGGGAAAAGGAAGACAAACTGAGATCTGAGAAAACAAATTGTTCAATAAATACAAGCTTCACAGCCTCCTCATTCCCTGTGCTCCTTGCTCAGGTTTCTAGAGGAAAACGTTGCCACATCACTTTTCAGTATGAAATGGCAGTATGTATTTTAAAGCACCAGAGGAAAATGAGAGTGTTAGATTGAGTATGGCACAAATGCTGACATATTGCTGTCTTCTGGCTCAGAGCTTTGATTGTCCCTGTGAGTTAGTTCTGTCTGTCCATCACAAAGACACGTGCATTTGCTGGTCCTGCTGAGGAGATGCTTTTCCTCTTTAGGAAACATAAAATGGTACCTTGAACCTGAAGGAAGGGAAAAGAAAGTCAAACATTAGTTTCATGACCTTCTTATAATGAAGAAGTCTCTCTTCATTAGCACTGTTGACCTAAGTGTGATCTCTTCTGTGGTCACTTCAGTCATTCCCTATGAGCTCTTGGGATGCCTCCCTGATGCTCGCTGTGCACAAATATTTTCCTGCTCAGCTTTTTTTCCGTACTCTCTGACTGACCTTATTCCTGATAGAAGTACTGTGCATGCTGCATGTTGTGTGATGAGGAAGTAGCAATTACTGTGCTTTTGCCCCTTAATTTAGTATCCCTAGTACTCAGTTTAGGACTGTGACAATCAACTTACCAGAAACCATGCTAACACTGTTAGACTTGAATAATATATCAATGGGATATATCAGCCCAATAGACAGTGCTGCTTTTTAATGAGAGATCAGTGCTTCTCTGTAGCTTTGTCATCTCAATAATGAATGTGTTATCAGACATTAATAGGCTATCAGATGCTAAATACTACAATATTAGCACCATAGGCTTCCTTCAGGGCCTACACATAATTCAAGCTGATGTTTTAATTCTAATTCACAAATTCCACTACTGCTCTGGCATATGTGCAGTAACTTTGTGCCAACCTAGCAGACCGTGAATGTGCAGCAGCTAGGAAATTCAATGAAAACTGAAATGCTGCAGTTTGCTTAGTTTACTCTGTTTTGGAGTATCAGGAGCTCAGATCTTGAAAACTTGGTGATGGATCATCCTATACTCTGCCACTGAAAAGCAGCATTAAGAAGGGTGTTGTTGGCCAACTTTTCAGAAACATACTGACAAATAAATCCATGTCTTAGATAAGACAAACATTGCATCTGTAAGCTCACAAAAATGTAAATTACTGTTTGGCTTCCATCAAGGTAGAGTTCATTCCTTAAAGATGTATCTCTTCCCTCATTATTCAGTACAGGTTTTTATTAGACCCTGGATCATGGCTTGCCACATCTTCCATTTATGTTCTCAACCACTCTGCTATCTGGTAAGGGATCTGGTGCTGAGTTTGATGAATGATCTCAGCAAACTTGTGAGCTGTACAGCCTGGGAGAAGTTCAGATTTGTACAGACTAGCTGTGTGTCACAACACATTACGTCTGCATATAATGCACCAAATGCAGTCGTGCAATGGAGGGAAATATCAAAGATGTTTTGAAGATTTCAAATGGGTTTTATGAGTGAGAATCATCCTTTTTGTTGCTTCCAAAGATGAAAGTGCTCAATTTTCACACACACACAGAAAAAAAAAAAAAAGAAAAAAAGAAAAAGAAAAGACTGTTAGATGTTTTAAATGTAAAAACTGCATAATGTGGCTTCTTGTCATATCTGTGGTTCCCTTGTGGATGAAAATTTTAATCAGATGGTTTTGTACTTTAAAGATTTTTCATTTGATTTACTACTTGTAGGAGTGGAGTAGCAGTAAGCAATCAGGGAGAATGCCGTGAAGAGGACAAAAGGAAGGTGAAACACAGCGTTAATAATTTAGTTTCAATAACCTTAAAAGGTTTACCAGTCACTTTTAACCTTGTATCAGAAAAGAGAAAAGCACAAAAAGCAAGCTACTGCAGTGAATCATAAAAACGTTTCTTTTAATTTGTAACTCATTTATCTAAGTCCAGATACAAAAGCAACTGATGCATTTGTTAAACAAAAGGGTCAAAAAGACAACTACCCATCACTTTGACTTAGACCTCTTGGCAGGGCTGCCTGCAGTTTCTCCTGGCTCAGGAAAATCATAAGGTAATGGCCATTGTAGCTGTGTTATCAATATTTCAGATTAACCAGTGCAAGATTTTAAGCATGCAGTAGGGTTTTCAGAAGTGCTTAAACAGGTTAGATGTTTAGATGTTAATGATCTCAGTGGAAATTAGGTAGTAACTCAAAGGCTCTCAAACAAACACCAAACAAATAAACAAAGAAGACAAAACAGCCAAAACAAAAAAGTAAAAACAATATACAAAAAACTGGTAAGTATCTGTGTTCAGCTTTTTTATCTGCTAGTTTAAAGCGTCTGAATCTGTATCTGGGCTCCTATAAACTGAGATGATACAAAAAGTGCCATCTTCAAGGTGATGGTGTGGAGGTTTTAAAAGAGGAATCTGGGTTTTCTTTTGTTTGCTTGGAAGGATCAGGGCATCATAAAAATTCATGTGACATTTGTATTCATGGATCACAGCTAAACAGTTGTTATTTCACATGGTCCCCCACCACATCCTTATCTCCAAACTTCAGATATGGAGGGATGTGGATTTGATGGGTGGACCACTTGATGGGTAGGAAACTGGTTGAAAGGCCGCAGACAGAGGGTGGTCATCAATGGTTCTATGTCGAGGTGGAGGCTGGTAACGAGTGGCGTCCCCAAGGGGTCTATATTGGGACCGCTGCTCTTTAACATCTTTATCAATGACATCGATGACAGAATTGAGTGCACCCTCAGCAAGTTTGCTGATGACACCAAGCTGAGTGGTGCAGTCAACACAGTTGAAGGAAGAGATGCCATTCAGAGGGACCTTGAGAGGCTAGAAAGGTGGGCCAGGGTGAATCTGATGAGGTTCAACACGGCAAAGTGCAGAGTTTTGCACTTGGGCTGGAGGAATCCCAGGCATCCATACAGACTGGAAGGAGTGGTTCTTGAGAGCAGCCCTGTGGAGAAGAATCTGGGGATCTTGATAGATGAAAAACTTAATATGAGCCAGCAGTGTGCCCTTGCGGCTCGGAAGGCAAATGGTATCCTGGTCTCCATCAAAAGAGGGGTGGCCAGGAGGGACAGGGAGGTGATTGTTCCCCTCTACTCTGCTCTTGTGAGGCCCCATCTGGAGTACTGTGTCCAAGTGTGGAGCCCCCAGTACAAAAAAGACAGGGAACTGTTGGAGAGGGTCCAGAGGAGGGCCACAAAGATGATCAGGGGACTGGAGCACCTCCCCTATCAGGACAGGCTGAAGGAGCTGGGTTTGTTCAGCCTGGAGAAGAGAAGGCTGCGGGGTGACCTCATTGCAGCCTTTCAGTACCTAAAGGGAGCCTACAAACAGGAGAGGAATCAACTCTTTGAAAGGGTTGATAACGTAGGACGAGGGGAAACAGTTTTAAGTTGAGGGACGGGAGATTTAGGTTGGACGTCGGTGGGAAATTCTTTACAGAGAGTGGTGAGGTACTGGAACAGACTGTCCAGAGAGGTTGTGGATGCCCTGTCCCTGGAGGTGTTCAAGGCCAGATTAGATGGGGGCTCTGGGCAGCCTGGTCTAGCATTAGGCGGGAAGGTTGGTGGCCCTGCATGTGGGAGGGGGGTTGGAGATTCATGATCCTTGAGTCCCTTCCAACTCTGGCGATTCTGTGATTTCTTATTTTGAATGTGCTCATTTTAAATTTTGCCCTAAGTGAGCTATGTGTATTTAAAATGTTGTCATAATACCATGAGTTATGAAGACAAATTCCTCATGGTCCTGAGAGTATTAGGTAGCAGGTACAACACTGACTGTTGAAACTTAAGCTGAAAGTAAAGGAATGGAGTGACTGAGATCTGAAACAGGTAAACCAAACTTTGAGATCTGCAATTATCTAATTTAATTTAAAAAAATGATTTAGTGCTTTAATATTCAGAGGCTAAAATACCTAGATTATAGCATGGGCTATGGAGTATGTATGCATATGTCACATACATCATAATAATCAAAATAATATTTTGTCAATTATTAAGTTCTCTAAAATTTTTATACAGCAAACCTTAAATACACATTTGAATATCTTATGGACAGTTCTTCTTTTAAACAGTCAATATTTAAATCTTTAGAGTATGAATTACTCCACTCAAAACTGAAAATCAAGCTCTTTTTTTCAAGTAGTACTGTTACCATTTGACACACAGATCCATACATGTTTTAATTTTGCTCATTTAGAGTTGGAAGGTTTTCCAGTTCCCAGTAAACTTTATTTCGTTCCAGATCAGAGTGAATAATCACTTACTTGCACTGCAGAAATGACCAGCAATTCTGCTTGCTGCAGGTGTAAAACAAACACATGTGGATACAGAGCCCTCCTCCAAAGAGATTACTTCTTCATTTATATTGAGAAGTATCATGAAATTGTGACAAATTGTAAGGAGCACATCTGTGATGATTAGATTGTTTTCAGTGTTGCACAATCCGATAACTCTAAAGTTGTGGGTTTTTTTAAGATACATGCTGGTGAAATTGATTACTTCCAGCTTGTGGCATTGTTGATTGGCTAATTACTGTTTAGCAGTATACCAGTATACCAGAGTTCTTTCTCTGATAAGTTAAATGAAAAGCAAGGGTAGAAAAATCACAGTTTAATCCAGAGAATGGGCAGATTGCATTAAAACAAAAATAAAATTACAAGCACTGAGACCTCCTCAAATGAAGATCTCTGAGTGGGTCACTGAATTTCATCAGCCTTAGAAAATGCGTTCGTATGCTTAGCTGCTCTTTCGTAGAAGTATTTTGCTTAGATAGAGAAGTACGCTTGTTCTAATATTGGTTTATGAGGGATTAAACTGAGGCCTTTCTGATTTGTTTGCATTTTAATGAGAATGTAACTTCTTAGTCTTACATCCATGTAAAACCCCCACGCTGTCAGATTTGTAGGGATGTACTTGAGTTTAAAAGGAATGGCAGTTAATTAGCATTTGGAACATACTACGTCTTTGAAAATGTGGACCAGGGTGGGACAAATCTGAAACCAAAATAGACTTGTACGGCATAAGTTTCTATTTGAAGTGAACTAATTGAACTCAATTAGTGCTTTTGGTATTCATGGATTGTCTGTCTCCTCTGATTTGTATTATTTTTACTAAATTACTCCTTATTAGAAATGACTGTAGCTGAGTCCGTGAATTGTTGACAAAAGAATCGCTTCACCTCTGTCTTTGATTATTCATGGTATGCTGTTAATCTTTAGAATAATGTTCTATAGTTTCAGCTTTTAGGGCAAAGGAGTGAAACTTTCCTGAATGGAAAGAAGGACTTGTCCCATTTGAATCTTAATCCAAGAGAGTTTTGTTCACATTAAACCAACAAATAAGCTCATAGGTATCAACTGAGTTTTTAAATTTTATCCCTTAGAATATCTTTGGATACTTTTTTCCAAAATTTCCTCAGATGAAGTATGCAATGTATTGCAAGACTTTCAGTAGTATGCAATGTGCTTGTTAAGTAATATACAAGTATTTGAATTGAAATTGTCTTTACTATTTCTTAATCTTAGTCTCAGCTGTGTTTTTTCTGGCATCTTTGTTAAATTTATTTCCAAGATACTAACTCTTGGGAGCAGTTGCATAATTTCAAGCTGAGATTTGAAATGGGTTTTTGTAACATTTATGGAGTTCATTTATTGAGTCTTCTGTGAGGCTCAGAACTTTTGTGTCTGAGTACCACATGGACACCAATGCATCGACATCTCAGTACTTCGGTGCAGTTAGGGAAGTATTCTGTTATGGATGGGGAGTTAAAGCACTTAAAAATGGCACCAGTTCACCAGCACCTTATGGCTGGGTTGAGAGAAGAGCTTGCTTTTTCTAATTCCCAGCCCAGTATCTTGAAGAAAAAAACATCTTTCCTCTCTAAATAAGCTTGCACTTGTTTACCAGTGACAAATAGACTGTCAAAGAAGTTTAAACGTCTGTCATGGTTGGAAACCATCAACAGTGATTGCAGAGTTAGCCAGGAGCTTAAATTTCCTCTCTTGTTGACAATGGCCACTACCCTTTGAATTGTGTGGTACCATAACACCCTGAGGGACACAGCATGATTTTGTCATAGTTCAGATGAAATTGAAAACCTTGAGCATCTTGGGATACGGGACAGGCACCACTGAGCTGCAAGTTATATATATGTCTGCATTTTTGCTATGAAATCACTGATAACGCTGTGACAGGCGTATGGCTGGAGGGGTCTCGTGGGAGGACTTGATGCCCCATGTTACAGCTGTGACAACTGTACTGCCGTCTGCCCAAGTGCTTCTCTGAGGCTTTCCATGGGTAGCTCTAACATCTGGGGAAAAGCCCTGCATTTATGAACTTTTTTCAATCATAAGGGAATGTAGTTGTGCTGTTGGGGCTGTAGGGGAAGATAAGAAGGAAAATCAGTCATCAGTTTGGTTTCTTCCTGCTTGCTTTCTGAAGGAGAGCCTGTGCCAGAGTTTCCTACTCAATTTACTGCTGGATATTACTTGCAAAAATATGTGTAATTTTTGTGTGTGTGAAAAAAAAAGAGAGGACAAAACAATGCAATTGCCAAAAAATAAGTGTTTCCATGTGGGAATAGCATCAAAGCCAGAGAGGGGAGGTTGGGAAAATTATTCTGATCTTCCTGCTTTGTTTGAGTTTGGTACATCTGTACAAATGCAATTTACCTCTGAGCGTAATTGGCTGTAGTGTTAAGCTCCCTGTCCAGGGTGAGGAAATCACCATTATGGCTTTCAGATGCAAAGGAATTCAGGAGTGCCTTGTTTACATTGCTGCCGTTTATAAAACATTTAAAGCAGCCATTCTGCTGAATAAACATTCAAGGGCCTGAAGGATAAGCGTATCGCTTAAACTTCTTAAGACTAAACTTTCCAAACCATTTCCTGCCAGGGGGACCTAGCAGTAAAATTGCAAACTCTGTGCTCCAAGATGAGATAGGCAGAATTAGATTAAGCAGCTTACTGTTGACATGTCTATTGATCTGGGTTCAGTGCCGTTTCCTGTCTCTGCTAGCAGTTAGATTGCTGTATACAATAACATAGTGGCCTGGTTTATGTGAAATTGGGGGACTCCAAGCATCAATTACTCCAGGAAGGCAGTGGCACTGGGAGATAAGGTTAAGCTGCTCACAGTGTTTAAGGCTGCTGAAACCCGAGCAACATATTTTCTGTCTACATTGCTGCTTATAAATTTGACAGTGTTCCATTTACGTTGTTGGTTTTTTTCCCCTTCTCCAAAGAGAGATCATCCTGTATTATTCTCGGCAGATAGCAGTTGGGCTCTCATTATAAACGTGCATTGTTAGTTAGTCTTCCCTTCCTATCATCCTTTTGCTAAAAGTTCCTATGCATCACCTGGATATTTGCATAGAAAATAGTTAGACATGAGGGAGAAGAGCATGAAATGTTACAGAAACTCCCCATAATAAACTAATAAAATTTTCACGGTTGTATGGATTCTGATACTGCGTTAAATAAATTCTTTCATTTTTTTTTTTCCTTGCTTTCTGGGAACATGGCACTTAATAACAGCGGCTAAGAGGAAAGAAACCTGGTACCCTTGAATTTCTCACTTAGTCCTCTGTTTTCCTTCATAACAGCTCTCTCTTATGCCGTGTTACTTTTTTATCTTTCTCAAAGGCTGTTATCAGAATCAGTTGAAAGCAAAATGATACCTTTCACATTCAAAGAAGCCTGGAGAGAATTGTTTTAGGGGTCTGCTTGTGATGAACTCAACCTCGTTTTTTTTTCCACTGTAAGAGGGTCACGCAGAAGAGATTTTCTCCAGGGGGTACCTTTAAGCTTCTTTACAGGTGGCTATCTCACTTAGATGCCACACGCACTGCCTTTGTCTTAAATTCAAACTTCAAAAAGCCATTCAGTATTCCCACAGAAGTATTAGCAAAGTTGAGTCAGTTCTGGCATTGTGATGAGAGATCTGTGCTGTGAAACTGATGAAAGGAAATATTTTAATAGTGACATTTGAGTTCGTTTATCATGACATTTCAGGGACTTCATGGTACATAT
This sequence comes from Chrysolophus pictus, assembly GCA_037305975.1. Taxonomy (NCBI): domain Eukaryota; kingdom Metazoa; phylum Chordata; class Aves; order Galliformes; family Phasianidae; genus Chrysolophus; species Chrysolophus pictus. The sequence goes on from JAYKPI010000006.1 coordinate 13,473,011, forward strand.
TTTTATCTCTGAACAATCTCTTGTCAGCCTCCTGCCATTGAAGGGGGAGGGCACTCTTTCCACACAAGCTACAGTACTGTAGAATTCCAAACAGATGAACAGAAATAGGAATTCTAGCTGGTACGCTCCAAAAAATAAATTCAAGACTCCTTATATTAATTTAATTTTTAAATATCTTGACATGCTGTAATTAGCATTACCCTATGCTAAATGTACAACAACATCTGAGCTTTTGTATATTGGCTCATACCTTAGTGAATGCTGGAAAGCTAGTAGAATGTATTTCAGATACATTTCAGGGTTTCACTGGCATGATTTTGAGAGTCATTTTAATGAGTTGCTGATTGATGTTATTGTTGGCTTTTGTGTAAGGGGCACTAAAGTATCAGCAGCAGGTGGGCACTAATAAATACTTTATATTGCTTATGATTACAACTATCAATACAAAACCTATTCTAATTATTTCAAGGAGACTGAACCCACAAAATCCATTGTCACTGAGATTTTTAATTCCATCCTCATCTAATGCTATTGTGCAGGTACATGCATGATCTTTACAGGGAGTATCCACTTTGAGACTCTGTACTGTCTCATCACAATGGGATTCTGTCATTTAGTGATTTAAATTACATCCTTTTATTTTGTTAACTCCTTTAATAAGTGTTTTAAACTACCACCTTCTGCTCTTTCTTTCTTGCACCTTCTCCCTCCTGCGGAGTCTCCTTGCAGACTTCCAAATTCAGAAGGGGTTTCCTGACACCTTCCTGTCTGTCAGTCCCACACTGTTAATCAGGGCAGCCAGAGAGCATGCCGGGGTTAGCCTGGAGCGGAGTTAATCGGGTTTGCTTTGGCTTAATTGTACCTATTGTTATAGGGGAAATAGCATAGTGCAGGAGGCCTGTGCTGCTGATTGCTCGAGAGGCTCAACTTGTAGTGCAGTGTGCAATATGGTGCACAACTTCGGAGGTGCTTCCAGTAGTACAGAGACTGTTCTAACGTGTTTAGCCTTGAAATACACAAAAGTAATAGCTATGTAGTAAATAAGCTTTTACCATGGAAAGAAAAATAAAGAGTAAATGAATAATACACATGCAGGTATTGTTTTGGACTGCTGAAAATGTATTAGGAATGAATTGGTTGCAACATACGTATCATTTACCTATGAGCACTCTCTGGCATATCTATGTGCACTCTAGTGTACCCATATGGTAAGAAAGAACTTAGGAAAGTAATGTGGAGAATAGATCAATGTCTGAAGACACCAAAATCCCATGTATTTTTAAAGACCAATGCAACTTTATCACCAAATACCACAGACTGCAGTTCGGCTCTTTTTCCACAAAAATTCAGGAAAGCCTATTCCTTGTTTAAACGCTAAGTTCCCACTGGAAATGATCTTGTGTTACATGCAGAATAGTTTTGCATTTTTTACTTTGCTTAGAAAGAAAGCTAAGAATAAGCAGATAAGGACAAAATTAAATCTTTTGGGTTTTGAGTTGTATATGCTCAAGCAATTGAAGCTTGGCCGACTATAAACTTCACTCTTGCTCTACAGTTACCTCTTTGGTGGTGTTGATGTTACAGAATGAACTCTCACAAAGTGAAAGATAAAATAAGATATAACAAAACCTTAGAAGCCAGCAAAGAAGCTGTACAAAAATTGCACAAATTAAAAAAGTATAGAAATGGTTCTGCAAAAGTTGTCATAATGAGCTATTACCACATTTGGGAGATTGTGTATCAAAAGAAAACCGACAGTTCAGCCTTGTAGATGGGTCCATGTTGTTTTCATAGTCCCCAAATCTCCCCGTGTCTTTGCAAGACCCATAAGTTACGTCTTCAGAAATACATGGAGTACGTGTAGTAAGTGTGACAAACACTTTGCGTATGCCATGGGGTGGATGCAGTTTCCCTTTTACTATCAGAAGTATCAACACTGATAACATTTCAGCATGGTAGTAAGGAAAAAACATCCCATGGCATAAATATTTTCTGGTATTTAACATTGTTTTCCTAGCTCAGTATGAAGGGAATTAATTCTTTTTGAGGTTTTCCAGATAACAAATTCCTCAATGGTGTGTCAGCACTCTCAAGATTCAAATGAATGTATTGTAAAAAGGTAAATGCTATATCAGTAAATCAATGGATTTTATCAAATTCATACTAAAATGACTTTATAATTCCCTAAGAAATGAAAAGAAACACCGCTGGAATTGTTTACATTTTATTCATGTTGGTTTCATGTCACCATGGCTTAAAACTAACAACTGAAATAAAGCCTTTGTCTTTCTGCTCAGTTCTGATCTCTCCCTTATGTTTTAATAGATTACTGTTTCCTGATATTTAAGGTTTCATATCCAGTGGCCATTTTCCCAATCTAAAATAAACATCTTAATTTTTTTGTCTGTTTGTTTTTAAATACATAGTGGAGGCAACCTGGAGCTTTTTAGCTGCATTAAAATATTTTTTTTAGGAATGTTTTATCCATTTCAACTGCTTTCAACAGGAGAATTGCTGTGTTGAAAGTATTCTGGCATACGTGGAAGAACAGCCCATGCAAGTCCTGTTCGTACTAGCTTTGCACCTGGAGCTCTCCTAATGCAGTCTTTCAAATTTCTCATCATGGATAAACTATTATCTGTACCTTTTTAAAACGACAGGGTTTTGCACTTTGTCACAGAGCAACAGCACAAAGTTCACTGAAGCCTATTCTGTCTGCTGTCCTTTGTCTCCCTAATTTGTACATAATACACTGTGACCTTTCACAGGATGGTGTTTCTTTGTGGCATAGTTAAGAGAAAGAAAAATAAGAGTTTGCACTTTTCATCAAATGGAATAACATTTGGCTTTAAAAGGTAGCGTCACCTTTTTAATGTAGTATTTAAAGAGATCTTTTCTTTATTCTTTTATTCTTTAGAACTCTCCAATACTCTGGAACATAGCATAACCACAATCTAAAGCTCATAATGTGGAAATTATTAGTGGAGTTATACTCAATCTGTAATCGTGTCACTGTGCTTGTAGGTAATGACTTTGTAAATGTATATTACAATACAGTAATAGCAATTCCTCTAGTTGTTTATTATTTTGTTCTCCAAAATGTATTTTAACATTTTCATCTTTAAAAGATGACCTACAGGAGGAGGAGAAGGTTTTCAAACTGTGTATAACAAAGAACAGAAAAATCTTTTATTTGTAGGTAATTACTCTTATTCTTAATAATTAAATTTTAGCAGTAAAGAATGAAGAGGACTATATGAAAATTTTTCATCCTTGTGTTTTCATATGTAAGGCTTATTTTTGTAATATGTCCTCAGGAAGGTTTTAGAGCCGGATTGCACAAGCAGTGATAACGTGAGACTTGATGAAGAAATAAAAGAGCTTTGCGTTTACTGATTCCTCACCCAAGCCATATGTTTTAACATGCATGGGGTTTGTTTTGCTATTTCTGGGTGGAGAAACAGTAGAAGAAAATATTCACATACACGTTCACAGCATAATCTAAATTCAGCCTTTTCTGTACATAAATTTGCTGTCTTCCAAGTAAGAATGGAAGGTTCCCCACAATGCTGCAGAAGAGGCAGTGCAGAAGGCGTCGCTGTACACTGGATAGACAGACATTCTCGATACGTCAGACTTCTCCATGCTCAATTGGAAAAGCTATTAAGCAGTGACTGCAGGGCAGTGTTTTTACTTTTTCCATGTCTTGGCTTGTTTATGTTAAATCAGACTGCAGGAGGTCTGTTGCGTTTCTCTGGCAGTTATTGCAAGGCTTGCTGTGGCAAATTCTATTTATGACACTTTCTGTATCCTAGGTGCAGTGAATCTTGGCAGACAATCTGGAAAATTTCCCATCTTTGTACTTACAGAATGTACTATCTCAGTAATGGTGTAACTGGCGACTTGCTGCGAAGGTCCTTAGTTCAGATGCCACAGTAGCCAAAAAATCTAAACATGCTTTAATTGCTGGCATGACTTTTGAAGAATTTGCTTGACCATTGGACATAAAATAGTAATTTGAAATTCCTCCTGTTTTGGCTAAAATATATTCAAATTTAAGATAAAATCCACTTCAGAGGTGTAGGGTAATGGATTCCAGCCTTTCTTTCTTTCTTTTTTTTTTTTTTTAAACCTACCAGTGCAGTGGTCATATCTGTTAAGAGGAAAGGAAGTAATCTTACATGTGTACATTTTGGTACTGCAGTTATCTTCACTAATGTGTGCACCATCAATCATGCCATTATCCTACATAAATAATGCATTGGTGATTCCAGAGATTTGGGATTCCATTCTGATTCTGCATGGGTGCAAACATATTGTCCACAGTCATTTTCCCTTTACACTAGATGTCCTTACTTATTCTGTTTTTAAGTCTCAAGTTAAATCTGATGACCACCTTTTCTTCACATGGAAGTATAACTTACTCATCAAAGAACAGACCATTACATTGTCTTTTGGAAGCCATTTCATTTTCACTTACAGGATCTTACCTTCTGAGAACAAAAGCAGTTTATTTGGAGCATGAAGAAAGCTAAATAACTCTAAACCATTCAGCTATGCTGAATAATTTTTTTGTGAAGTTTTGAGTTTCTTCTCCTCCTTTTGTATTTGTTTTTGTTTTTTTTTTTTTAAACATATTCAGTGGTTAAGCAGGGGAAAATTAATTCACCTAGTTATAAAAGAAACCTATTTGGCATGTCATAACCCATTAATCTGAGTGAAAACTATGATTATGTAGATGGTCATTGAAAGACCAATATGACTGCTGAGTGAATAATAATACTTCTGTGGGGAGTTTGGTGTCTTGGCTTTACATTGAGCTTCTGGTGTGGTTTGATAAATGTGTAGAGCTAGAGGATCCTTAGGATAACTGGCACAACCCTCCAGTTCCCTGGGAAGTTGCTCAGAGCATCTGCCTGTAGCCATGGCCCTGAAGGTGAGCCCCACCCCTGGCAGCCCCACAGACTTCCCTGCCATCTTGCCACTAGCTTCAGCTATGTAATGACAGAACACACGGGTCTGCTTGGCTGCTATGGGAAGGCTGCAGAAGCATGGACTAACCTCCTGCCTTCTCTCCTTTTCTGTGCCATATCGCATTTCCAAATTCTCATGCAGTTTCACGTGTCTGTCATTGGCATGGAAGAGTTGACAGCTGCTGCATGATGGCAAGGCAAATGTATCCTTGCCTCCATGCAGACCTCCTACTTGTGAGTCACATAGCTTTTCTAAAGGAGAAGAAAAGGACTGTAAAGACAAAGAATTCATTTTGGCACTTCTGGAAGGCTTTTTCTTTCATATGGCAAGAACCATCAGAGTAATACCTTTTGGAGCAGAGGGCATACTACTTTTTAAGAATGATGCCTATGGAGGTAACATAACTAATGTGTGAGACTGGAATTGGTAACTGAAGACAAAAGAAGTGAAACAGAGCTCAGTCTCATACATTCCAGCTGCTGATGCTGGTGACTTCAGTAATAAATGCCTGTCATGCCAGAAATACAAACAGCATGTGGATGAGGTTTGTTTCCATAGTAAAGAGATAGCATACTTAATTAATTTCACAAGCCCTCTAGGCTGCTGTTGACAAAATGTGCTTATGCCACAAAGTTAGGTTGCAGGTTAAGGGTAGGAGTAAGGAAGGTTTGGAGTGCCGATCCCTAGACTCAAATTACTTTTAACATTTTCTTTAATGATACTGATACAACAATTTTGCTTAATTACACTTCGCTGTCTCGAGCAATCTTTCCCTTGAGCCACTGCAAGTTTTATTACAACGCCTTAATATGATTATGAAAATTAATGGACTTGTACTATCTTTTAATTTGCAAGAGGAAAATCTCCTTTTTTTTAATTTCAACCAAATTAGAAGTATTTAGTAGAGATGTGAGTTTGAAAGTCTGAAATTTCATAATGTGAGGTTGTGTAATACAAAGAGTTGAGTGAAATTTATAGAAACAGCAACATGCTCCCGACTTGGTGCAATTCAGCAAAAAAATATGTTTTGCAATATTTAGCAAATGCAATCATTTGAGTAAAATACATAAAAATGTGTATCTTATGTCCCATAGGATGGATGTCCCAGTTGGAACATTTTGTAGAGAAGCTCGCACATGAGAAAAAGGGGGGCAAAAGCCTGAAAACACACATTTTGTTTCCTAGCACTAGTATATTTTGGCTTAGTTGAAGCAGAACATGTGCATGCCTTCCCCTTTTTCAGCTAACTCGGGGCTGCCCTTCTTGTAGGACCTTGGTCTGCATCCACAATAACCCTGAGCTTTTGTACCCTGTAGAAAAGCTTGGGTGGTGCTGAACTCCTGCAGTCAGGAGCTGTCTCTGATACTGTGTGTTACCAATACCAGTGATATGATGAAGGACAGAGAAAATTAACACTGTGGCACGCTGCAAGAACTGATTCATGCTTTCGGAAAATGCAGCCATGATTTTTTCCTGAGACCACTTCTGCCCTGCAGAATTTCCTAATGTGCTTTCTTAGAAAGCTTGACTTAACACAGCATCTGCTCTGCTTTTTTTTTTTTTTTTTTTTTTAAATCTTTATCTGCCTTTTCTAGTGAGTTCCTGATTCTACACATGTGTTACAGAAGTGTGGGGCTGTAAAGTGAGAAAGTCTGGATGTGATAAAGAAATAAACAATAAGAATTAAACTCTATTTCTAAGGAATGAGAATCCACTGGCCTCTTAATTCTGAGAATAGGCTAGGAAGATTGCAACTACATATGAAAATCGCAACAAACTTTATAGCATTAGACAAATATGCTAAATGTAATTTTAATAAAATGCTGACAGCTTCTATGAACATATTTCAATATCATCCAAAAAACAGTACACAGATAGCACAGTTCCTGAAAATGTACACTTCAATTTGTATCTGCATGTTACATTTCTTCACTGCTGCACTTATGGTTCCTTCCCATTACCTAGCACCTACAAAAATTAAGAGAATACAAACTTACACATGGTTCACATTGCTAGAAAATTAAGTTCTATTCAGCAAAAAAGTTCCAACAACCCAGGTTGTATTTTATATCTGTATATGTCAAAGGTATTGTTTGATTTTTTTTGAAAACTTACTAGCTGAAAAACTTCTCAGAAAACCATTTCTGAGAGATGCCATTCAATTCTTAGGCAGATAATAAAAGCAATTTCCTACGTGAAGTCAGAAAACAAACATTCAAGACGTTTTTTAGAGAGATGATGTTTTCATTTAAAGTCAAAATGATGGATTTCCTTACTACCTTTTTTCAGCCTTTCCTGCAAATTGTATGGAAATGAATGCAAATAAGCAGTCCTCACTACTAAGTTGCTTAGAAGTGTAAAATGCATAAAATTAAGATGCTCAGACAGAGATGTGATCTTGCTTATGGAAAAAATGTTTAAATTTAAATTTGATATTTCAACTAAAGTGTTACTGTTTCAGGTCCTAATTGTGCATTTCAGAGAAAGTGCATAGAAATTTTGTTATCTTCTGAAGACCCGGTAATGTTTATGAGTTGGTCTCATGTCAGCCAATATAAAAATAAGAAAAAAATAAATAGAATAAATAGATGATTTAAAATTCAGTGTCCTTATTTTGAGCATGCGGACTAATAGTGTACCATCAGCCTTCATGATCCACTGTCTGTCAGTCTATTCAACCCTTCTGCAGTGAATAAACCTGAAACTTAGTGAAAATAAAACCATGAAAATCAGGATGCCAGAGCAGTTCTTTTTGGTCCAAACCTGCTATAAAATATGGTACTGCAGCCAGCAGACTTCCCACCCAACGCTGATGGTGCTATACATCATGAGAAAGGGAAGTGCTCTTTGATTTCCTCTGAGATACCAGGCTTGAGTAATGCCTGTGGTGCCATTAGGGATTAATGATCTCTGTGCTCTATATATCCATGCAAAATAAATTGTAATTTTTTTTTCATAAAATTACCAGATTTTTATTGTGCTACGAAGACAAATTCAGTGAGTAGACCTCATTGGTGTGTAACATGGAGTTAATTTATACAGAGTATCGCCTGTCTTTGGATAGACTTGTTTCTATGTAGATCATCTATTCTCGTCATTAGTTTAGGCTTTTGCATCTCCTTGTTGCGTGACCATAAGGATGAAATATTAACGAAACTTTCTTGGTAGAAGTGCCCCCTCGTGCCTCATACACGTTGTAGAAAACATTTGCTCTTCTTGCAGATCTCCCGTGTAATTGAGGATTGAGAGCAGTATGATGTAGTTAAAATGCCTACTGGTAATTGGTATTTAAAACAAATTTCCGTAGCTCTAGAAACAGGAAACCAAGGTATCTCTGGAAAACCATTTGATGTGCACTTCTGAAATACTGGCGAAGTGTAGTGAATCTTTCAATGGTTGATTCCACAATGATTGATCTTACAGATTTTTGAAGTAATTGATGGTATTGCTTTAGTTCAGTCCGTTAGTGCAAATAATTATTAATCAATATGCACTCAGCTCTTTCTTTAGAAGATAATTTTAACACATGATTTATTCCGAACATTTCAATTGAGCTACCTTTACAAGGAGAAAATCAATTGGCTAGTGGTCTAAAACACTTTAATTATCTGAAGAGCTATGTCCATTTTAGGCTTTTTTTTTTCTTTTTAAACATTGTCCCATAGTTATAAAGCCCTTCTGCTAGACGCTTCTTTTTTATCCTCAGAAAACGCTCTAATTTTCTCTTTCAGCTTATTTTTTCTTAGAAGTTTTCAGATCAGTACAGAAAATATACCAGAATTAAACACCAGCTTTGGAAATTAAATTAGATACAAAATGGAGGAAAAAAAATAGAAAATCAGAAAATTTAAAAGCAGATTTCTTCTTTCCTCCCCCCACTTCCCCTCTCCCACCTTTTTTATTTTCTTCTCTTTTTCACATTTCTTTTTCCTTTCTTATTTTCCTTTCTGGTATTTTGTATGTGTATTGTTATATTTGTAATTTCTTTGGGTGTTTTCATCACAAGCATAGCAGTGGAAAAATACAGTTAATTTGAAAGAATAACATAATGCCAGCACATTGAAAGAGATTTGAAACATTATTGGACAAGAGGTGAAATGATTAATTAATTTGCAGTGGATATTAAATTTCTGAAGTATGCATTCCTACCATTATATTTATATTTACCTGTTTACATATGCCTGTAAATGTTATGATGAGTCTTTGAAGCAGTATTTGCACAGTGTCCATGAGCATGTCAATATATCCTTTCAAAGCAATTTGCACTTGGGCTGAGGCATAAGGTTATGGAACCATCAGTCATCATGAAGAGCCATCAGAATAAAGAGAATGATATAATTTATCTCATGTTCATGATACATTTTGCTTCAACTTACATGAGTTCAGATCTTCTCTCAAGTGCCCTGAGTAGGCTTAGAAGTGAAACGTGAAAAAAATTCCATGCCTCATAGATCAAATGCCAAAATAAGACTTCAGCCTGCATACAGTCCTGTGGCTACTTTTTGATATGTAGATAGGAATTCCCAGGAAGTACTAAGATAAGAATTTCTGTTTATAATAACAAAAGAATCTCCTATTCTTGAACTGGTCTGAATTTAATGTTTGCTTAATGTTCATTCTATTTCTTGCATTTCTCCTAAATTAAACTATGAATGCAAAATCATAAATGTCCAGCTTTCTGTTTAATGAGATTATAGTCAGTACTGTTTCTGAGTTCTCATGGGTTTCCACTGTACTGCAAGAGACGATTTTTTTCCTTTGAAATAGTACAGGAAATATTTACAATTTACATCTAACAACAAACTGTATATCTTCAGGGTCAGAAAGTTCAGATTTTAGGACTGTGTTGTGCTGGAAAGATTCCTTACGGAGATTTCTTAGAGGATATTAGTAATGTACTTGTAAGATTTTGAAAGAGTCAAATAATAAAGAGACACACTACAGTCTAAGGACCCAATTACAGAAGCACTTGTATGTATGTTTATTTTAAAGTCATTAAGTACTGTGCATATGGAAAACATCATGCCCATAATTTCTGAGCCTTGATCTTCAAATGTAAGTGTTGTAAAACAGGGCTTTTGAGCCTTATCCTATTAGGTGCCGAGTGCCTTATTTTCTGTCGGAGCTAGTGGGAGTTCTGGCTGCTTGATAGGTTTTAGCAGCTAACTCTCTCCTCCAGACAATTAGGAAAGAAGACTTGGTTTTGCTGTAGAGTGTAGAATTATATTTTACTTGATGTTAATTCCTACAGCTGACTTAAAAACTACCTCTGAATAACATCCCAGAGGATATCCTGGAAGGAAGCACTATGGTGGGGTGTGTTTTCTAGCAGAGGGGCTGTGACTGATGGCTTTAAAGTCTGTATTAGATTGAGAGAAACAATAACAATATTGGAATAAATCTTAGAATGATAAGATTAGAATTGCAATAGGAATAGAATAAATCTTTGCTCATTTCAAGATGACAGTTGAGGTCTGTGAGTGGCTTCATTTGGGATCAAGGTTTCTGTAGGGCCAAGAGAGAAGTCAGTCATAGGTGTATTTGTGTCTTGCTGGGAGTCTGCGCAGCTGTGTGCTATCTCCCCTTCTGCAGAAATAACAGCTCTTTTGTTTTCCTCTTTGGTGATGCTCACAGTCGAAACTTTTACCTTTGTGTATGTAGAGCTAAAGGTATTAATGGGAATCCTGACCTGGTTTAAATCAACTGGACTTTTTCCATTCAAATCATTTAACAGCCTTTCTATTTTTACTCAGTGTCCTCTCTGAAGAACTGTTTTAAAATACCAGGGAGTGAAAGCAGTGCAGTATGCTCTGGATTATGAGAAAACATAGATGAAGTAGACGTGCTCATGTAGATAATCAATTTTTTTTTTCTTAATTGGCTGTTTTAACTGTATCTATTTTTGAAGGTGATTATCTCCATCGACAGACAGTTTGCCTAATGAGCATAACAAAGGTGATCTGTTTTAGCTTGTTTAGTTCAACATCCAACAGAAATGAGCTATTCAGGAAGTCTATTTAGAAAAGTCTATTTTTAAAGAGTTCTAAGGATAGAACAAAGGATGGGAGATCATGATACTATTCTGGTAGGACTGCCGCATGCAGAAGTACAATAGTGAGCAGCTCTGACTGTGGCAGAACTGTTGAAGCACTATAAAATCTAGTTGGTATGTGTGAAAGATCAAGCAGGTTAACTCCTGGGATTTTTTCTATCAAGATACTTTCTTCCTTCCATTCTATTGCCTGCTGTCTTCAGAGCACAGCAGTATTGAGGCTCTGCAGATTTAAAACATTTGTCTTTCCATTTCTAGAGTGCTGCAGAAGGATAACTCTGAAATCTAGCAGTGTCATAAAAGTTTTAGCTGACATTGTTTGGCTGCCTTTGTTTTGAGGATTTTTTTTTAATCACCTCTGAGGTTACATGCTAAGTAGATATGCCAGTATTTTCTATAATGTAACCCTACTGTTAATTTTTTTAAAGAATATTCGAGGTCATTATTTTGAAATTCACATCCAGTTAATTACAGAGTATATAGGGGCAAAAAAAAAAAATCCCAATTTTCACTAGCGTTTAAAATCTTTTCTCAAGATGCATGAAAACAAAAGCAAGCTGTTTTTTGTTGTAAGGAAAGATCAGAGTATTATATTAAAAAGAAGTTGGATATATATAAATGTTACTAATTTCAAATAGTTGATAATGTATTTCTGTAAATGGTTGGAATGTTCAGATTGCCATGAATTTGATGAATTTTGCTCATGGGTACAAATAAGTATGAACTAAAAATTCATATACACTTATATCAAATGAAGAAGTGTGCATTATTCTTGAGTATAAATGATAACTTTACATTTTTAGACTATACACAGCAAATATAATTGTAACGTAGTCTTTATTAATACTCATCATGGACTTAGGCTTTCAGGTCTGAACTCATATAACACTGACTTAATTTACAATCTATGTCATGTTACTATTGGATAACTAGGTAGGAGATCAATCTGTATTTCATACAAATCTGTCTAAGCCGATGATGTTGGGTATAATTTATATAGAATGACTAGTTTTCTTATGAGGAAATGAGTAATTTCATGTGACAGCTTTAGATGTGGACATAGTTGTTAATCCTGGATTGTTGCATTATTCTCAGGAGTATTTTTTTTATTTGTACTTTATGCAGTGTATGAGGATATTTCTTTCTTTTTTTTTTTTTACGCTTATTCACAGCCAAAGTGTGCTGAAATTTCTATTATCTAGTTCAGTCCAGTGTGACTGAAGAATGACAACAGAGTTCAGTAAATCTGGTTATCATATTGTACATAGGCCGTTCTGGAAGTAATGCCTCCTATTTATTTCCATGGAAACTACAACAGATACAAAGAGCACAATAGTGCTATTGGATAGAGTACATTCTCAGCTACAAAACACAGTCACCACCATTAGCTATGCATTTTTGTCAGCAACAAACAAAGAGCCTGCACGCTGCACTTGTAAAAATCTGCATGGTGGTCCAGAACCGGGCTTGTTTCTCATGTCACTGTTGCCATTACTGAACCACACCACCCACTGTTTAACTGTGCTCACATCCATTGGTTGGTCTCCATCAACGTTCAGCAAGCATCAATGAATGTCAATGGGTGCAATTTTTTCAATGGGTGTAAGGAGGAATTCAATTCCACATCTTTGCTTCCTATGCACTTCCATGTCAGATGCCATTCTGTCAGAGTGCCCCTCTGCTACCAACTGTCACATGGCAACAACATGTAATGGAATATTGGTGGGAAGGTTCAGCCTCTACTGCCATTCCACCACCATCTGCCTCTGACATCATAAGCGAATAATAATAACATAGGAGGCATTATTTTTGGAGCAGCCCTCACATAAAAGCAGTTATACATAAATCTTTTGCATTGTACTTTGGGAGTACTGGTCCAGAGCCTCATGAATTGTTTCTGAAGTGTTTTGTTTTTTTTTTACTTTATTAACTGGATGTAACATAAACCAGTCTTGTAACTGATTAGTGTGGTATGCAACTCATAAACATGCAGTTAATAAATGCTACTAAGAAGCAATATTTAGTTGAAACGTCAGTGTCCAAACAGCTTAGACAACAATATTGTTTGAACAAGGCATTACACATTATATCCCTGTTTTAGAGAACATTTCTTCACCAAAATTCTTGGTTCACCAAAGTTTCTTGTAACCCTTGGGGCTGTGCAGCATGCAGTCACCAGTCAGCTTAGTTGAGCATAGTCCCTGTAAAGCTGGCAATTTAGAAGCCAGCTGGCATCTTTCTGCTGTAGTCTAGGATAGGGAATATGAAACATGGCCTGTTTGAAAGGAGAGGAGCCCAGTGATCTTTGGAAAAACTGAGAAAATCTTTTCCTTTCTGATAAAATAAATGAGATTTCAGCTGCAGTGTTTGATGGTCCTTCAAGATATGTGCTACTATGGCATATCTGTGGTTCCACTGCATGATGCACGTGCATGTTTCTGTATAAATACTGATGTATGGAAGAAGATAACACATGAAACTAAGGATACATTTCCAAATATATTATTCTACAGGAATATTAAGTCTCTTTTTCAAGAAAAGTGTGAGCTGTTTTGCACTGAAAATTTCCATCTAAGGTTTGACTGCTCTGCTCCGTATTTGTGGTTGTGTGTGAACTGCCCATATTTTTGTGATCTGACTGTAAAAGTCAACGTTAGGTTCTGATTTCAGTCCCTCTTCCTCTGTAGGCATCAATGTCCAAAGTATTTCTCCTTAGTTCTTATCATTCATGCTGTGGTTCTTAGGAGTGATAGCTCAGCTGCAGTCAGTAAAACAATTCCTTTTATTATCAATCCCATTTTTCCCTCTATTAACTCAACTTGAAGATTGAATTTGCTCCATTGTATTAGAGAGAGTATTTTCTGACAGCTTTTGAGTACAGATCATTAAAAAATTACCACTTTGAAATGTTGACTTTTGTCTCTTTCTTTGTCTCCTGCTATCTCAAAAATAGCTTATCACATCTTTCAACTTTCTAAATAATTAAATCAGCTTGAAAACTCATGCATATTCTGTGTTGCATAGAACAGGTTGTAATTAAACAGAGTTATTAACGATTTTGTTGTTGATAAATTTGGATTCAACTCTGTTCTTACACTTATTAGTTGACTTCAGTGGTCTGATCTTTCTCCATAGAGTTTGTTATTGTAAAACTGGAGCAACAGGGAGAAAACCACTAAAATCACGTGTTTGTTATATGCATAGTGGGAGCTTTACAGTGTCTCTAACCGTCCACTCCTTTGCATTTAACAGCTACAGTTCCATGAATAATGAGATAGACGAGTGTTTTGTTGTTATTTAACATTTGTCAGCTGATTTATGAAATTAATCAGATTTATTTATTTATTTATTTCAATAAAAGAGAACTGTTATACACTCTGGATTTGCATCAAGTTTCAAACCATGCTAATACCAAGATCAGAGTTTTGTTTTTTGTTTAGGAACTGTCTCTGTTGAACAGAAAGGAACATTTTAGGATACATTTTCTCAACTATCAGCAAAGATCCTCACTACTTCCTAGCTGCATTCTAAATACTTAAGAATTAGTATTTAGTTTATATTAAATTTATATATTAAATTAATACTTAATTTCTTAACAATAGCTTTTCAAGAAAGTCCAGTTTTGTTGCTTTCAGATGTGTGTATTGGCTACTTAAAAACAAACAAAAACCCACAGATATTTCCATTTGAAACCTCTCCTTCCCTCATCAAGTTTATCTGAGTTTCCTTGTCCATAGCTGAAATTACTGAGTAATATTTTTCGGTGATTATTTCGGTGATATAAAATATCGTAAAAGAGCACTGGTGTTAATTTTTCTTTCAGTGACATCCCTCAGTTACATCTTCCGTTTTAAGAAGATGTAACCTAGCACAAAGGGATTTACTAGAGCTTTGTGTGCTACTGTGTTGGACCCAAAATGATGCTCTCTTAACAGATGAGATATAAGAAATTTTGAATGTTTCAAGCCCTCATATTGATGTTTTCATCCTTTGTCTTTCTGATAAGGTAGAATCAAGCTACAAGCCAGAACCATTTTACTCTTTTAGAAAGGATAGCATTTATGTAACAGAAATATGAGCTGTGAGTAGAAGTGCACACTTGTCTTGCAGGTGAAAGAGGTAAGCGGGGCTTTGCCTTAACACTTCTGGGACTAGTTTTTACAGTCTTAAATTTCAGTGTCAAATAGGGATGAACTCTTAGTCTTCCCCAGCTGTTTTCTCTGTGGAGAGAGAAATTTTGCTTTCTGAAGACCCTGTCCCACTCTATTGAGAGAAGCCCTTTAAGGAACCTGGGGCCTGGCCCTCAGTGCACATTTGCTCTTCTGCATCGCGCTCTCCTTATCCTGGGGCTGTAACAATAATGCCGATTTTGCCCAAGCTGGCAATGTAAATGCTCTAGCCTATTGCTGTGAGGGCAGAGATAGGCTATCAAAGCACCTCTGATGTTCACTTGTTAAGGACTGACTTCCCACAGTTTTAGAGGGATCTTGTTGATCATGTCATTAAGAAGGGAATAGCTGAACTGCAGGTCTTGGGGTCAGTTTAATTGCCCACTGGGCTAAAGCTTGCAGAGAATAAATGAAAGGGATGGGAAAGGTCAGGTCTAGGGGAGGAAAAGGAGAGACTGTGGAAGCTTCGAATCGTTTTACCTAAATTAAACTCCATCTGGTATTTTAAATTTTTTCAAATGCATTAGACAAAAATGAATCTGTTTCTACTTTCGTGAATTTATTTTTTTCTGCTACAGTGACCCATAGGCTTGCATTCAATTATTTATAATGACCTATCAGTAGCTGTGGAGGGTTCAGTTCTAATATGCTAATAGAAGTATTGTATCAGCATATGAACTTAAAACTGAGGTGGAATTAAACATTTTGAAGTAATATTTTAGTCTTCTCTCTGTTAACCCTTAATAGATTCAGCTGAGTGCATTTTTAAAGAAACAGCTCTGAATAAGGTTCATTCTTTCCATAGGTGTCTTATAGTTTTTCAGAGACAAATTCTTGAAAATGGCAAAATAATCTCCATCACAAGTAAGCATGGCAAGTCTGTGTCCTGACTTACTAGCATCACAGCAGATATCTTTCTGATGGTTCCCAATGTGTATCGCAGTGATCAAGACATTGTAAACCAGGGCAATTCCTGGTCCTCAGCTCCTTGTTCATATTCCCTATGGGGAAGTTTCCCTTCTGTATTTCTCTGGGCATCGCATCTCACATGTGTTCAACTTTTAAACAAGGATTTGGTCCCAGCATCTATTCTGTGTAACCTCATACAGTATAATCAATGCTTGTCATCCCAAGATCGTCAGGTTGCTTAAGGAAGCCTTGAAATTAAAATGTTTCTATTCTTCTTACTCGGTTTATTGATTTTTCAGCCTTCAGAGGTTTAGTGACACGCGCTTGCAGGTTTTTCTGTACCTGCCATGTGAGTAGTTCTTACATTAAAGGGGAAGAAATGTTTTTTGAGCAGCAGAATGAAGAGACTTTTGTCCTATGGGTTCTAGTCCCATTTTTTTCTAAGTTCTCTGACCCCAGCAAGATAGCATGAGCTGTCTTCCTATTACATTCCCACAGGAAAACAGTCAGCAATCGTACATATGAAGACTGGCATCTCTAAGGTTACGCATGCCAAGTGTGTCGCCAGGATTGGTACGTTTCAACCAGCTGACAGCTCTGAAGCAGTGTCTCACAAGTTGAGTTGTGATTGTGTTTCCAACACAGGGGCCAAGCAATTTTAGTATCAGCCCTGGACCCAGCCTGTGACTTACATAAAACCCTAAGGAACTTAATTATCATTGAGACTTCTATCTTTAATTTCTAACTTAAATCATCCTGCAGTTTCAAAAGATATTAAATATCTCTTCATGGATTGAAATACAGACCGGCATGATCATAAAAGCTTTCTTTTCTTAGGAAACTAGATTAAAAATGTAAGGGATGTATAACTCCCATCAGTCAGAGATTTGGGAAAATACATAAATGTCGTAAGACCAGGGATTAAATCATGAGACTTGGATAACAGAACAGTTCTGTGCTGCTCATAAACCGATCTAATTTCTCAGATACAAAACGTGTGAGTGGGCTGTGCAGTTTTAAGCACATTTTTCCTATTTACCATGGCAGACTATTGGCAGAAGGAAGCAAGACTGCCTATTACATAGGCATGATAAAACTATAGCAACTAAATGGAAACTGAGGTGGTAACCCTGGACAGAGGGCTTTCATTAAGAGAATAACAGCCTCTGTTCTCAAACGGCATTGCTAATCACTTCCTATTGGTGATTTTATAACCACAGAAAGCTCTGTGAATTTAATTGCTGGAAGTTACCTTTTTATTTCTTTTAACGGCATCGAAAATTCCTGTTCAGGGACACCAATCAATCACAAAACAAGTCTTTGCTTTGAGTTAGTCTTTGCAGGTGCTGTAGGGAAAATTTAATTCTTTCCCACTTGGCCATACGCAACACCTTTATCCCCTTGATGAGGTCAATGTGAAAATCTCCTCTGAGCCCACTGTCAATGTTGTAGTTGACTAGTGATCCTGGGGTGCTTAAAGTAGTGCAGGTGGCAAGCTTTGCCCTTGAGACAAAGCACATCACCTCTATGCCTATTATTCTGCCTGAAAATACGTAAGTGAACTTTTCCCCAGAAGTGGCAGCAATAAACAATTATAGTACTTCCAGTTTCAGCAACTTTAAATGCTAATTGTATGTGCTACTGGATTGGCCTTGAGACTCTTTTAAAAGAACAAAATTTATCAGTTTTTTTTTTGTTTTGTTTCTTTTTCCCATTTGTTATCATGTTCACAGTGCTCTCATTATTATGTTTTACTGTATATTTATTGTATGGTAACTGGTGTGTGGTCTCTTTTCTTCATTAATGTGCCGCTTCTTAGCAGTATCTTCCTAATTTCTCTGCTTTTTTCCTCCTGAACATGTGTCAGGGCATTTGTAAATTGGTTTAATAATGCCCTTTGACCTTAAAAATAACACAAGGCTTTTATGTGAAATACTCTGGTTTCTACTCTACCATCTCCAAGTCCAACAAAATCTCTTCTCCATGGCAACAAAATTTAACATCAGTGTTCCACCTCTGCTGCCATACTACCAACATCTGCATCTGTCATCATAAGCCAAAGTAATAAAATAGGAGGTGTTGCTTTTGGAGCAGCCCTTGGTATAAGTCTTCTTTCTGATAATATTTGTTCTAAATCATGAAAGATTTAATTTTTGGTAAAGATCTGTTATTAAACAAAAGTGCAAAGAGAATTACTTGTTAATGAGTCGTTTATAATACACTGAGCAGTAGCCAGAAACCCTGCTTTATTTGCCCATTTCAAGCACCTGTAGCAGTATTTTTATGAAGGGTATTCTTTATCATTGAGCTAACTGAGATCACATTTACATTATTGCTTAAATTCAGTGGAAGAAAACAACGTGGCATGAATATGACAGATGTACCATAAGAGCTTAAACACCTGTTTTCTCTTTAGTAATTTAAGAGACTTGGAAAGCACAAGCACAGTGCAGACCTAGTGCTTGTGTGGTGAATATCATTTCTCTTTAAGATTCTCTGTCATCCCACAAAGGTGTTTGTTTTCAATGTTTTTTTTTTTTTGCAGTATTACATCATTTTCTGCTGTTGTAAAACCGTTAGTTGTTAATCTCTTTTAAAATTGGAGGATTCCTCCATCATATGAAGTGAAACGTTGCAGTGCTTGAATGCTGGATTTTCCCAACTGAAAAGATAATTTGTGGAGATGGACTGCTGTAACCATTCTTCAAAGGGGAACCTCTTCAAGTTTATTTGCAATTTTTTGTGAAGCCAGAGTGCTGTCACAGGAGTTGATGTATTGCCACATGGAAGCATATTTCAGTTTACTTTTCTTCCTTTGTACTTGTCCCAGTGTGTTCTGCATATGAGAAAAAGAGCAGGAAGCCTTAAATGAAAAAGAGGGAATAATGTACATATCACGTTACTGATATAACAAGAGAGTGTAAAATGTAGTCAGTATTTAAAAAAAGGATACTCATCTGTGAGGTCTAAATTGCCTGTTGCTTAGCATCTGAAGGACCCTAAAGTAAAACTTGCTTGAATACTGTACATTTCTCAATTATTATGTTACATTCACTGCAACATATAGTTTTTAGAGACATTTTCAAGAAGGTTACTGTATGAAAACTGTTGATCACAGCCTGAGCCTCTGATTGATCACCTGAGGCAAGCAATGAGTCATCTGCAGGAACACAGGTGAAGGCAATTCACCTGTGCTACCAGAAGGGTGGAGCCTGGCTCCACCTCTCCTAGATCCCGTTCAAGTACTGACTGTCACGGGGGAAGGGTCTCTTTCTGGATACTGTTCCTTGTGGCGTTTATTGCGAGCCTACAACACCGGTGAGCGTTTTTCATTTTTCTTTCCACTGCAATAATCCTACTTAGCCCAATCTCTGTACATCTATTGATTGTACAGTTACCAAGCTCAAGTACTTGTTTCCAACTTTTGGGGATGTTTTTTGTTTTTTTTTTCCAAAGATAACATTGGGGGGGAAGGAATAAAAAGAGAGTGAGGAGTTGCATGGGGACCAGCTGTGATCCCTGACCCACACAGTAACCAAGGCTATGGTATAATCTTGTCCCTCCTGCTCTCTCAGCAACATACTCTCTGGTAGAAGAATACTAAAGAGGAGTGCCAGGTGAATGTTTTGCCAAGGGATCTCCCATGTGAAATTAATTTTTCAATTATTCATATCTAGTGCAAAGTGGAACAGAGCTAATCATCTGCCCCATAACAATTACGAAGTTCTCTTAACTCTAACTGAGGCTCTAGAGTGCTGTTTCCATTGGGTAGGCCTAATTGTCTTTATACTCTTACACAGATAAACACTTGGATGAAAGCAATTAGAATGCATAATGTACAAAACATTTCAGTGTATTTATTTTAAAGTATTTCTCCTTTCAGCTCTCTTGTACATATGCTCATCAAAAATAATGTGTATTTCTTTTTTTCTTTTTTTGTAATAAGAGTGCATTGTCATGCAAATTCCCCAGCTATTAGCAAATCTTTCAATTAGCAGAAAAATCTAACTCTTACTTACCTTGCTACTGCTTCCAGTTGATACATAGGTAAAATCATAGAAATATGGAATACCCCAAGTTGGAAGGGGCCCATAAGGATCATTGGTTCTAACTCCTGGTTCCACACAGGACCACCCCTATGCAATATATTGTAAATGATTTTGGCTAGAAGGTTTGTTATATTTAAAATTCCAGATTCGACTAAAAACATCTGTGAGGAGGAAAGTATTGCCCTGGCCCCAACAGATGACCACCAGCTGGTCCTTGCACAACCAAGAGCTTCTCAGCACCAGGAATACTAAAGTGCATTAATCTAACATAGCTGGGTACACCGGGAGTAGTGCAAGCCAGCTCATTTTCAGTAGGTAAAAGCCTACTTTTGTGCTGTTATACAGAGCTGACAGGCTTCTAACTGTCACTGTAATCTTGTTTACTATTTGGTATTTGGTATCTCTTTGAGGTGTGTGCTCAGCTCATACCTGATGGTGTCAGATACTGTTTGAACACAGTCTCATTTGAAATGCAACTGAACTAATAAATAGCATTGAAATGCAGAAGATAGAATCAGTATACACTGAAGAACATGTGTTCTCTTATTCTCTTATTTTTAAAAGCAGTTATTCATTTTCAAAATAATTTTTTGGAAAAGCATTAAATTTAATTTTAGCTCCACAGCTCCTCTGTGAACAAAGGAAATATTATCATGAAGGGTTAACATGGATGGTGCTTAAAAATCCTTTGATAAACAGTTTACTGCCCTTTTGAAATTACTCCATACTTTTCATTTGGAATTTCTTCATCAATTCCTCTTTACCATTAAAAGTTTGTCTAATCTCAATATAAGTTTTGAGGTGGAGGAAAAAAAAAAATCACAAATATTGTAAATTATTTCAGAGGTTAATCGCTCCTGTGAATATACATCCATTTGAAAGTGTGCTGAGCAGAACTGCAGATTGCATTCTTTTAATGATCTCAGTGTGATGTGCGGAAGAAATACAATGACTTCTCTATTCTGACAGGCACATCCATGTACAGGAATTCACAATATATGTGAGTTCTGAGAGCCAAAACACTACTGCAATAATCTATTTTCATTTGGTTTTTTTTTTTTTTTTTATTGCTAGGATATTTTTAATTATCACAAGCATCCACAATTTTATTCTGAGCTATTTAGATGCTCAAACATATCTTGAGTCTGTTGCTCAGGCCTGCTGACCCTTTAAAATTCACATCTTTGGTATCACCAATTGTTGGTTCCTCACAATTTCCTCACAAGATACTTGGTGTCTTGAACGTGTTTAACATATACACCATGATGATTTTGTGCAATGCTACTTTTTCATCAGGGAGATAATAGGGAGAGTTATTTATACAGAAATTAAAGCAAGTATTTTCAAAAGTTATCTTTATCTGCTGAATTTGAATATCATCACAAAATGATCTGAAGTTTCCTAAGAAGGCCTGTTTTCTATTAAACAGTGTTGATTGGTATTAATCATGCTACTACTCAATCCAACTGATTGCCTTCTTTAATATTATTTTCACAGTTCTTCCTTACAGTGATGCCATGTTGAGATGATCACATTTACTCCCTTGATACATTATCTTTTTTTCTAGATTTTATAATTTCTTCCATGTTACAATATATATTATTCTTCCAAATAATGAAATCCTCTGGTTGTTCCTTTGAAATTATTAAAACACAAGGAATCTGGTCTTTCAGACTGAAAAACAGTTCATTCCAGATATTCTTTAGTATATACTATCTGATCTGACAACACCTTTTCTCTCATAATATCAGAAATAATACATTCATTTGCATTATTATCAACCTTTTCTCTCTAGTAGAGGTCATGAAGATATTTTTTGTTTCTTGTATATTCCGGATTTTTTTCCTCATAAGAAAGATGCGTCAGGCATTCTTTAAAACAAAAATCAAACTGGATTATAGAATCCCAATTTTCCATGCTTTTTTAACTTTAGAATGGGGAAGGAAAGCTGTTATGGGCTGTTCTGAAAATAAAAAGAAATGTGTGTAAAGTGAAGTTTAAAATTAATGCTACTGTCATAATTTTTCTGTAGTTAGTATCAATCATTAATGCGAAATTGATCCAAATAGTCATTATTTCATATCTGTAATATAGCTATGCATACATGGGGAAAGTACAGTAGCTGACCATTCGGTAACAGTACAAACTCACTTCAAACATATGTGCCTTACATCTTGGGTATAGTTGGTTTTATTTACTCTTAAATTTCATTCAAGTATGTGGTTCTGCTTCTCTGCTTCTTTTCATCCTTAAAATTTTCATTTTGGCATTACCAAACTGTACATGCAAATGCCAGCAAAATTCTCATGCTGTTGAGAAGCTTCCCAGTAGTCCAGGCAACTGTGTACCAAGAGCCTGAAATACTGCAGGGGATACTATTTGAAAAGTTAGAGCACAATTCTTGCTTAGTTTTAAATAACCATCTAACAGATTTAAAGTTTGCTTCATAAATTCAATTTGGCTTCTCTAACAGAATGGTTAAAATGAAATTTTCTTATTGCGGACATGAGAAATGAATAAGTTATCTGCCACTTGTTTTCACTGAAGAGCTACCAGGGTTTTGAAATGGCAACATTTCTAGACTGCCTGATTGGAAGTAAAGTGCTGTATGATCTTGCAGAATGGTAGAAAAGAACCAAGGGAATAGTAATACTTTTATTATTCCTGAGTTTGTTACTTAATTCTGTCCATACTTTACAACATTTTGCTGGTTTCCTTCAGGCTTTTTCAGCATGCATTGGTTGCTGTTGCTAATTGGAAAAGTAATTGAAACATGCCTGCCTCTTGTGTTTTACAGCCATGCATTGTCATTAGCAAAAGCTATACTCCCTGACCCTAATTGCTCTCAGGGGTCAAAATATATTATTACACTGGAGCACAGTATTTCATAACAAAGGCCATAGCAGTAGTATTGCTTAAACATGGCATTTATTTATTTATATATTTTAGTGAAAAGAATGAAGGAAAAGAATGACCTGCTAACTATATTTATTTTATACTTTGAGTAACTGCTGACAAAATACAGAGTCCTGAGATGTGCTATGTAAATATTTTATGAAGGAAGCTTCTCCAGCAGAGATGTTAATAATTCAAAATATGATGTACTACATACTGAGTTTCAGGCATAGACATTTAGTAATAAATTTGTATTTTGTATGAAAGCCTAGTAAATGACTCCCTTGCCACATATTTTGTGTTAAAATTTTGTTCATGCCTTCCTTCATAAATTATGCCAATGTATACACATGTTATGATAAACTTGGACTTTAAACCCAGAAATGTTGCCAGGGTCCATTCGGAAAGGATTATAGGTCAGACCTAAAAAAGGTGTATCCTCCAAGTCAATAGCCTATTTCTCCAAGAAACCAGTATTTTGTTGTTTCTGTCTGAGTCATCCCATGAAACAACTAGGGTCATATAAGGGCCTCAAAAAAAACAGTTTTGCAACTACTGTTTTTAAATTGGGATTTATTCTGATAAGCATGGCTGTAGTGAGAGTAGCATTCGTCTTTAGCTTGGTGGCCAGTCAGTTAGAGAAACTGGCCAGGATGCTTTGCTGTCCACATTTCTGTCTAGGCATGTAAACCCTCTAGATTCAATTTTAAATGAATGAATAATTTAGAAAACAAATTTATGGTATTTTGTGAACTACTTGAACTCTTTGGGTTGTTTCAGAATAATGCTGTGGTGGTAAATGTTCACATTATATTTCCAGTTTTGATAGGATTCATGCTGGGGAAACCAAGTTGGTACACCACACAACAATAAATTAACATAAAGATGAGCTTATAAATGTGTCATTCAAAATATCTTTTAATTCTTCAGGTTTCAAATTTTATATACCAATTCTACTGTTTGTATTGCTGTCTTATCTTTTTGTCCTTAACTGCACTTGCTGTTTTATTATCCCATGTTTTTTTTAATAGGGATTTAAGACTGCTCTCTGTAGAATTAACTTGAGAGAGCATCAAGAACAAGCTGCTATGTTCCTGTATGTCAGCATAGCTTTGTCATTTCATACATGTGAAATATGGTATTTATGGCTGTAATATAATAAAATATTTAAAGTCAGATTAAATATCTCCTGTACTAAAATTCAGAACATTTTCTCTCAGCTAGGAGTATAATATCTCCACATTAACTCTTTCCCTCTACCTCAGACGATGGTCCCTATTTATATTTGTTAATGAGTGCAGACATTGGTATTTTAGTACCTGATAGGGATGGAAGAGACAGAATATAGATTTTTTTTTTCCCCTAAATTAGAAAACTATCTGAATGGATGGTTGATTAATAATCATTCTAAATTAAAGTGCTTTCATAAGCTACCATACAGAACCTCACTTTTAAAAAATCAATCTTTCAAAGCTGTCAGTTTTGTCATTTGTTAAGCATTTGTTGAGGAGGAAAGAGAATATTTGTCCTAATTCTGAGCTCCCAAAGCTGTGCCAAGAAAAATGGAAAAAAAAAGTCATTCAGCTAATGCACTGTATTGCAACAGAGATTAAATTGATCAGTCTGTTTAGGTATTTCCAGAGTGCCCCTTACTGTAATATCTGGGCTTTATATTGATGTGCTGTACACTCACTAATAGGTAATAGAAAATATTTGAATAGCTAGCAATATATCTACTTCCATAAATGACTTTTACCATGGTGGATTATTGAAATCTTAAGCCTGGTGTTGGAAGGAGCTGAGACTCTGTCTTTGGTGAAATGCTAAGAAGAAAGGGGGAGCAAATTTCTCAAGTGGCATTAGCTTTTTTTGAGGGGGCGTGATGGCTGTGAGCCCACTCATGGAACTTTCTCACATAAGTTTATTGCAGGACTGGGACTGCAACTGAAGTTGAGAGACAGTAATTTATAAGTACTGATCCTGGATCTGTCATCTCCTCTCTGAGTGGTTTTAACACAGAGTTCTGCCACAATTTCCTTTTCTTAATGAGCCAGTGAGGATGAATCACTTAATGTTTGAACATATCTCTGAAAATGTTACAGGCTGTTCATGCTTGACTTTCATTAAGCTTTTATTTTAATCTAGGAAGACAAACGCAAAAGATTCGTGAAGTACTACATACTTGGGGTAGTGCTTTTTTAAGAATACTGTTTATTAATATCTCCAAAATAAAAATAATTAAATTAAAAAAATAATAATAAAAGAAAGAGGGAGACGAAAACTGCATAAAACTTCAGTGCATTTACTGAGCCGATATTTCCCGGTCTGACTGACCTAGAATACCTCATGCTGAAGTTTCTTCCAGACAATCTGATCCTGGGTTTTGCACAGTACACACTAAGATAGGAATTTGAAGTTTTGCCGCAGGTAAACTTCCTGTCATTATAGATGTGTTCAATAAGCTTTAGTTATTGAATTTAAACACGGAGTCTCAGTTCTTAGAGTAATTCAAGGAGTTTTGGATGCTGAGACCTAACAAATGCCATTTTTGACCTCTTAATAAATTATAAATACATGACTCAGGGGCTTAGAGTGTGGATGCATTGAGTTTCTTCTGTCTTGAAAGTCGACTTGGGAAGAAGTGCTTGTTTGGGCAGCATTGTTCTTTGTTACTTTCTTGCTCTGTAGTTTCTTTTATTGCCTTTGGACATACTGTAAACAAACACCAATCTCTCTCCTCTATCACATTAACTCACAGACTGCTCAACAATCCTCAAAGTCTCACAAAGGTCATAGCATTTCTTTTTTAAGTTGACTTTTCCTGTGGCTGCCCAGTTTCCATGTTGTCTAGAAAACAAAATGTGATATTAACCTTTGGATATTTTAGTTGTTGATATCCCCAAAAGGAAGTTGAAAGCAGACACAAGCACTGGCCCTTGATTGTGTTTGTGATTATGAATTTATGTTGTATTTAATTAATCCCACACTTTGTGTCATTCGTTATTCACTTGGAAGGGCAAGAAATACTTCTGTCTTTGCAAGGCGGGTGGCTGGGGAGCAAGGCCTTCATCTAAGGTTTCAAAATATAGTCATTTTGGGAAGTGCTCTCCATCATACTGAAAAGCAACACTCAAACTCAGGGATAAGCTGGAAGCCCTTCTGAAGTCAAGGTACCTTTTTCTTAAGGTCATATCAGTAGAGACCTACCTATGAAGGGGAAAAATTTGTTTTATTTATAAAATGAAGTATAGTCCTCAAAGGACTGTCTAGGCATTTCATATAAACTCTTGGTGATGACTTTAGTCTATCTTTTCATTGCATACAATGATTTTCATATACTTTTATTCTTTGTTACCAAGAGTTATAATTTTTTCCTGGAGTACTTTTTGACTTTTGAGGTGTTCCTGGCAAGAGTATAGAAAAGGGCTCTTCTGAAATACAGTCATGTTAAGCCTGAGGCTAGAGAGAATGGGAATTGGTGGGTTTTGCTGACCTTCCACTCCTGTGCAATATCGAGACATACTGCTTCCAAAAAGCTACCTTCATCCACCTATTGAGTTTTCAGACTAGGAAAAAAAAAAAGGGCACTATGTATAAAGGTTGTGATCTTTAGAGGTAAGACTTTCATTATTTCACTGTGTACTCAAAAATCATATGAAACAAACTTTCTATTAGCACTCTACTTCTCAAGTTTTCATTTCATCTGGTGACTTTTTCTTCCACTACGCACGTGCAAGATTTCTCCAGGCTCTCTTTCATTCTTATATGTTTTTTTCTCCTCTACTTCTGCCTTCAGTTGCCTGACTCTTATCCTCCTTCAATTAAAACATCCATTTATCTTCTCCTTCCTAGTCTTAATGTCAGTGTGATTG
The DNA here is from genome assembly GCA_037305975.1 of Chrysolophus pictus. Classification (NCBI taxonomy): domain Eukaryota; kingdom Metazoa; phylum Chordata; class Aves; order Galliformes; family Phasianidae; genus Chrysolophus; species Chrysolophus pictus. The sequence goes on from JAYKPI010000006.1 coordinate 13,499,931, forward strand.
TTCCTTCTGGACACAGGTTTGAATTCCATTAAAATCCCCTTATATTCAACAGAAAGAAGGGACAACATTTCTTCTGGGATCCTTAGTTGTCTAAGGCAAGTTTTACAACTAACTGTCATTGTGACTGTATAGTAATTTCTTTCCACAGATTAAGAACTGAAAAGCTTTCATTCAGACATTTAACTTCAAATGTCTAAAACTTATCTGAGATGATCCTCACCATTATTTTCTTGAGTTTACATTGCTCTTAGAAGATCTCTGTTTCCCAGTAGGTTTTCTAAACCACATTCACATTTCTATCTCAGCTTTTCTCAGTATTTTTTTTTTTCAGTAAAAATGCTACATTTTTATTATCCTATTCTCCATTTCTCCTTCATATTTGTAAGTACTTCATCATCCTTTAAATGTCTTGCCATCTCCACAAACATTATGCTGTTCCTCTTCCTTCTCCTTTGAAGTTCCCTTAGCTTTTCTTTAATTCAAATTTACTCTTCCAAAAATTGTTTTCCCCCACGTGAGTTCTCTACAGTACTTTTCATTTCTTTCCTAGCTGATATGTAGAAGAAAATAAGGGGTAATAGGCAGAAGTGTCTTTGATAATATCTCTCCTGCATTTTTAGCAGCAAATGCACAAACAAGGAGAGCTCAGCCTGTTTTCACTGCCATGCTCTCCTCCTCCCCATTCCCTTTCCCCGACATCCTACAGCACTGCTAGGAATTACCCAGCTTTGCTGACTCTCTTCCTGCAGGAGGCAGGTGGTTGGATGCCATGGAAAGCAAAAACATGGGATCTAACCCATGAAGAGCAGATGTGTGCACTGACCTGCAGTAATAGCCTTAAACCCCTAGTAATCCTTTCCTTTTACTCAGAAACAGCTATTTCATACAATTGTCATTAACGTTTCCCTCCTGCAGTGGCTTATTAGTGTTTAAAGTCTCTGACACATAAAACCGAAGTCTTTATTTGAGATGGAGTAAGCAGGGGAAAAATACACATTCCATCCAGCAAATTTGCACTGTTACCATATGTTCTTACTCTGTGGCTTCTTCTCTTCTCTTTCAACACTGCTATAACAGCAGCAGCAGCAGCACCTGTCTCTCTGAGGCTTCCCTTGTGCACCCTTAATCAGTTCTCTCTCACTCCCTCTCCATCTGAGCTGCCCTCAGCTCACTGCCGGAAAGAGCAAGGGGACTCGTAGCATTTCTTTCTTGTTTCTCATCTCTCTTACATGTGTTTTACTTGTACTGAGCTCTCCTCGTTGGAATAGGGAATTGAAAAGTCCTCGTGAATGGATCAGGTCTTAAACAAGTTTCTTTTTAAGATTCTGCTTACCAGGCCCCATGGTGTTTCGTGCCATTTAAGATGAGGGTTGTAGTAATTTAATCTCAACATACTCCTCTTACCAACTTGGTCAATAACTGAGTGATACAAAGGGTCAGGGTTTACAAACTACTGAACTCTGCTCTTGGATACTGTTGTTCTCCTACTTGCTTTTCCCATTGAAAAGTAATTGCTTTGAGCACAAGAAATGATTACAGAAGATTACACCTTTTAAAGCAATCTCAGGATCTCGTTCAGAAGAAGAATACAGTCTGTAAAATGTTGTATGGCTTGCCCAGCAATTACTCACTTTGTTGTAGCTAATTTCAGAAAGCATAAATTGCCTATTATTTCTGAAGAGGGTTTTTTTTTCTCTGAACAGCAGTACTGAAGGTGGATGGTTTTCCCATAGATTTTCATATGGTTTCCACACAGTTGTACAAATGAGAAATAGAATATATATATTTTTTCCATTTCTCATGTTCTCTTTTTATATTTTAATTATTATGTGAAGTATAATTTTTTATTGAATAATTTGTTGATGAACAAAGTTTAGTAAAGCATTGGAATACCTAAAATACATGCTTTAATTTTGCCTTGTTAAAAATATTTGATTGGGAAGATGTAAGCACCTTAATTATTTCAGGTTAGATAATTCAAACCATAATTTTTTAATTTGTTATTTATTATTTGTTAATGCCAATATGAACTCGCTGTGTTGATGTTGTCTCTGTGAGAACTCATTCACGAATATTCTCATTCATGTTCTCGTTACTGAAGCAATATATGCTTACTCCTACTTGATTTTTGTGGTATACATTATAAAATGCCTAGCTTTAGTTAGAAAATCCAACATGTTTTGGAACATAGCTGCACAGAGCACTGGAACTGTATGAGCCATGAACCTATGAGATCCTCTACTAATTCAGAAAAGTACAGGTAGTTCTTGAATTGATTCAAAATTGAATATGTGCTGTTCTGGTGAACATAATTTATTATTTTATTTAAGGTATAATGAAGTAATTCATTTTGGCAGATAAATTTAGGAAAATATTTTTTTATTTTTTTTTCTATAGCTGCTGCTTTTTTGGAAAAAATCCATTCAGTATTTTGAATTTTAATTCTAGTCTGAAATTTGTACCCCACTAAAATTCCAATTTTAACTGATTTTAGAAATCAGTAATGTCTTGTACATATTTTAGAAGCAAGGGATATATATTGGAAACAGTGTCTCTAGGAAAGCTGTTCATATGTCTGTCCACATAAGCCTCAACTTGATGCAATATTAACGCAATGTAATTTTAAGAAACCTGATTGCATTGTGCAAAAGAAATTATCTTAAGTTATTGGAAAAAAATGTGATTGCAGTTGGATGAAAAGTCTATGGTACTTACTGAAGTCTCTGTTGCATGCTCACATGAGAAGTAAAGATTACAGTTTCTCTTATTTCCCACGTGCTGCTCCTACCTATACTGCTGTGGGGGAGAGTGACCACCTCTCAGGGAATTACTGTATTCCCCAGGGAGTTAGGTCAGGGTTGGGATGTCCTGGGGTACGTTCAGCCACGTGCACTAACAAACAGTGGGGCAGACTGGTTCCATTTATCGCTGTTTGCTTCCAGGACCCCTCTGAGGAGGTCTGACCTCAGGGCTTGTGGTAAAGCAAAAATCTGAGACCACAGTAGATTATTTGCTAGATATGCTCATTTAGATAAGAGGCATCATTGAATCTTTCTAGATGGAGCTTGAGAGCTTGTGATGATATTTATTTTACCTTTGAAAGTGATCAATCAGTCTGTCTTTCATGGACTATTAAAGGGAAAAAGAAATCATTCCATTTTAAAAGCAGGTATATTTGGACAGTGAAAAGACACAGCACAGTCAGATCCAGATGGTAGCAGAGCAAGAAAATTAAATTGCAGCTAACTCTAAGGGACCACTGTGTTAACAGTGGGGAAAAAAAAAAAACATGCAGAACAGTGTCTGAAATAGACTTAGGAATAGGAAGTTCTAGGATGGCTGAGTATTTAAACAGTTGAGCAGTTTGAGCAAATAACTTGATGTTCTACACATCAATGCCTAATTTTATTTTTAAATGTAAAAAGTTGTTCAAGACTCAAATATCTTCCTGCATTGCAGAATGTGTCTGTGTGTGTGTGTGTTTGGCTATGCTCTCATGTGTATGGCAACATGCATTTACTTTTGTTGAGATAATCCCATTTTCTGAAACTATAAACCCCATACTCCAGTGCAGTAAATGTGGAGCAGTAATGCTTGAGTTTCTACCAGGAATAAAATAAAATAGGATAGGATAGAATAGAATAGAAGTTTATTCCTCTGCTCACAAAAATTAGCCTGCCTAAGCCCAATGGCTTTTCTATAACAGATGTTATTAGGCACTGGATGATCAGTTATACTTCCTACTTACATCTAACATTGAATTTACCAAAGATACGGCCTTCTCATTATCTTAAAAAACAAACAAACAACAAAATAACAAAACAAGCCATCAGTCTACACCATATACTGACAGTGTCAGATGGCACAGACCAAAAAAAGTAAGTGTCCAGACCCAGGCTAACAAAGAGCTGGAAGAGGTAACCTTTAAGTGTAGCCAATGCCTTATAGAGTAGTTCGGTTTACAATTAGCAAAAGACAGCTGGATAAAAAATGACTGGAATTAGAATTATGTGTGCCACAGCGACTACAAAATCCAGGGCACTGCTGACTGACAGCAGATGAGATCTGATTTATCAAGTAAGGTGTGTTAAACAGATGCATTCAGAAGCTATACCTGATTATGGTAAGAAGCAGCAAAATACCTGCTGCTTTTCTCCCTATTCTCTTACGGAAAAGGGAAGAAGCAAACTGAACCTGTGAAAGGTGACAGCTTGTGTGAAGTCTAATCCTGCTGATTTACCACTGAGAATAATTTTAATTTCCAACTTCCGATGGCATTTGCTATTCTGTATGTAAAATAGCCCTTAGCGGGTATTTTTGACTGCTGATGAGCTTTATTCCAGCACTTGCTGGATGCTCCCAGATCCTGTTGGCTGCTGGGGGCACTGGGGACACTGCAGCAGTTACAGAGCTCTCCTCCAAACATGTAATTGTAGGGGTGTGAGTGCTGGCTCCCTGGCACTGCTTGAAGTCAACTTCTAGCTGTGTTGGTTACCTGGGAAACAGCTGTCAGCACAGTGGAAAGGAATCTATTTAGTATGGTGGATAGGTGATGGTTTTCAAAAAAAAAAAAAAAAAAAGAGAGAGAAACGGGAACAACAAAAAAAGGTCGTAGCTCCATGATTTAGCTTTGTTTTTGTATCATGAAAGAAACATGAGTTAGGGTGTACTTTGTAAGAACTTTGTAAAGAATTAATTTTTCTCTGCATACATTGTCTGGAAATGCATAAATGGCTTATTTTATTGTTAGGGTCTTTTTATGAGGGATTTAAATGTCAATAGTAGCTCAATATTTGTTTATAAAAACAACATTGAATATAACATAATTTTTGCCAGTTATTTTCCATTTGTATGCTACAAACATGCTAAAAATGAGAATATGTAAGTCATTGTCAGTTTTTTTTTATTTTTAGAATTCTTCTCTAATGAAGGTAAAAATTATTGGATGTTTTCAGACCGATGCCTAAAGCAGCCACAGGTAGCACTTTCAGAGGTGTCAGAATTGAAAATTTTTGGCTTCTGTTCTGAGCTCAGACACACTGACCTGTGTCACATCTCAGAGACAAAAGCAGAAATGACAGTGAAATGAAAAATCTTGTTATCTCAGCAACAAGTTATCATGTTTCTGATGACCTAAGAAGAATGGCAGCCTCAAAGCTCATGTTGTTACCTATTCTGCCATGCAGCTTCATTCTTTTCATAGAAGATTTAATGCTGCTGTTTTGGCAAAGAAAAATAACTGCATCACTGTAAATTATGTAAAATATGTATACAAAGCATAGATGCCTGCCTATTCTCCTAGTTCATAGTTCTCAGTTTTAATTGTTGCTGATGATTTCAATTTTAAATGAACTCTGACCTTGTCACCACTGGTTCATTGTCCAGACAGAGCTTCCTCTTCCCTCTAGTAGAGTTTCTCTGGCAGTTTCTTCACCTGCCTTAACACTTAAGAGGAGTTCAGCCTCCCCACTTGCTAATGTACAGTGGGTGGGCCACACCACACGGACCAGTTTAATAGCAAAAATACCAAATCCTTGCTTTTTCCTTTGTGCCATGTCCATGTGTTCACAGTCAAAATGACCAGGGAGCTGATCCTTCTGAAAACAAATCCTGCAAAAAGAAGATAAAGTAAATAATGAATAAGACTTTTCATTCAGCTCCTTAGTTTGGTTAGCAATGTGATTTCATGAGTGTTCCACACCTCAAGCTGATACAGGAACATTGAGCTGTGGAGGGCAGAACTTCACAGCAGCCGATGCTTGAATCAGTTCCAACCTAGAGTGAAATACAATAGCTCTCTGAAAATTTTTTGAGAATCTTAGCCTAATAAAGCCATACTATTATTTTAAACAGCAATCTCCTAGTCATTTAGTTTGATTCTCTAGGTAAAGATTTAAGAACTGACTCTTCATAGGCGCTACAGATTGTGAAACTCCAATTAATTGATGTGTGCATCACAGTTTGTTCACGTTTACGTGGAAAGACAGGTGTATTACAAATGTATTAAAATGTAAGAAGAATGTAACGTATTGTATAACGTATATGATGTGTTTGTTCATGGGAAAATGTGACAAAATTGGGCAAGGAAATAAATAAATAGGTAATCCTATAGGAGTTTTTGAAGTAAAATAACACATTTGTACCTCTGTGTATTAGAAAATTCTGAATTTTTTTCACAACTTTACTTTGGAAAAGTTCAGTTAGTCTAAAAGGTACTAATTACTAAATCCATCAGGTAGAAAATGATTACCTCAGTTATCTTTGTATTCTTGCTTCAATATCTAATAGCTCCCAAGCTTCCAAAATTAGAAGAGGTACCATTAGTGGAACACCACATCTCCATAATGCTCTGTTTCCACTCCTAGTCTTCCTGATCAGTATTCCCAAAACCCTAGTCCTTGGCTTCAGTTAAATATAATTGTGTTGTAGAGAAGATAGGAAGGCAGGAAAAATATCCAGGAGGCTATTTGAATGTAGCAGAGAGGAATGAGGAGATGAGGAGAAGTAACGGTGCTGAATAAATGCAGTTTTTCTCAGTACTCCATACTTTATGGTTCCAGAAGTAAAGGTGCTTATCCAGAAAACTGTGTATAGTGTTTTTCTGTTGGATTTTTTTGAGCAATCTGATGAAAACATTATTTTCCCCATTATCCTTCATCTGAAAAAAAAATAAAAGCCACCTAAAGAAACCAGGTTATATATATTACTGCGGAAGCCAAACATAGCACGGAAGTGTCTATGAGTAAAATGGTACGTCATGAGAAGGTTTCTCCAGAGGAGAATTTCACATGACTACAAGTATCGTTTATGTTAATTAGGAACGTATATAGGGTTGGAAGGTCTTGAGAAGGAGGTATTACTGTACAGAACATATATGATCATTCTTAATATATGTTGTGGCTATAACTGCATATTACTATATCCTACATGCTATACTTAGCAAGTCTGTCTGTCAGAAAGCTCTAATTGCTTTATGTGTGAGAACATTAAGCTGCAATAAATTTATATACACAGCTGTTCCATTACTGCAGAACAAGTTTTATCTCTTAATAAATTGATGTTTCTTTTTAGTGTCAACTCAAACCAAAATTTACTCCCAAGAAGGTGAACCTTAACATCACATAATTAGTTCAGTGACACTGCTGGTAATAGAGGGTACACACTGTACATCTCTTCAACATATTGATGGAGAAAAGTTTTGACTTCTCTTAATTGTTTCTTGAAAGCTTAATTGTGATTAAGAGCAGCTTTAATTGGAAAAGGAAAAGAAATCATGACCTTTAAAACTCAAACTGCAAATTGCGTGTCTGCGTTTACAAGGAGGTGCACCTTAATGGAAAAAAAAAAAACTAAAAGCTTTTTTTAAAATAGGGTGGGGAAAAAAAACACCTTGTGCTTCTGTATGGAGTCGCGTTTAGGTTAATGGAACAGAAGCTTAGACTGCCCCGGACTTTTGATTAATATTTAATTAATCTTCTGTATAAGACTCTCATTTGAATTAAACCTGGGTACTAATAAAGGAACCAATTCACCAAAGAGTTCACATAAATTTGACCTGCCATTATTAGGATTTAAATTAAAATTGCCGAAGTTTTGTTTTCTGTTCATTTTATGCCTGCTCTGCATCAAGTGCATGTAATTTACTCAACGTGATAGAGCTGGAAAAAATCCGACCTGAATTGGGCACTAGTAATAGAGCCGTAGCGGTAATATAAGACATGCCATTTGGTTTATTTTAAATAAGTACCCTGAGCTAATGAGTTGCATTGTTCTCTCAGAACAGGCTTTTACAATCCTTGCAAAAGAAGCAATTACCTATATACAACCATGGAAAGTATATTTGCTTATATCTAATCAGATAACCAGACTCATGTCTCTGTCCTTGATTGTCTTGGGTTCAGCTCACAGGGGAATGAATGTGAGTCTTGAGGTTGTTGTTATTTTATTTGTGCCGATGTCTTGAAATGGTATTGCTTGATTAAAAAGAAAAAAAAAAAAAACAACAAAGATTGTTTGATCCTTATTTTTCAACCAGTCGTGCCTTCATGTCTTCATGCTCAAAGTCTTTTTCCCAGTAAGAAGGCAATCGTTTATCTTGTGCTGTGAACAATGAACTTTGAGTCTGGGAAAGGGGTTTGGAATATTTGTTCGTGCTTCTACGTTCCCTCTTACTCAAAGTAGCATTAAAATGATACAAGCGAGGGCTGTTCTGAACTGCTGTGACTTCCTTGATTGCCCTTTCCATACTATGTGATGATGGTTGGAGTATTGCCAACAGCAAAGATAGGAAGAGGCTGAAGGGAGTCTTGCAGAATCTACCTTTTCATCTTCCAGATGAATATTTAGTATCCTCCTAACCTCAACATAGAAGTTATGAGTTTGTACTTCTTTCACTCACATTTTTTTTCTGCTGGTTTGTTCATAATCACAGTATATGACCATTGCCATCTTTCATGCTAGACTACCACTCACCTAATGAGCATCTCCAACGTGGCTCTCTCCTCAAGTCTAGATAATACCTATATCTTACAGATATTCTCTAAGTATCATTTTTAAGATGATTTTTCTCAGGTGCTATAACTGCAGAAATCAGCGCTAATTCATCTGGTCTTAAATATCTCCATTAATAGTCCTTTGTGGACAGAGTTGTCATACTTGGCTCTCTTTGCAGTCAGCAGAGATTTGGGTACAGGGCAGACCATTTATTGCAAGTTTTCTTCTGGGATGAATATAGCCATTTCATAAATGTCTCTGTGCTCTATTATTCAAGGATAAATCTATGCTTAAACTCTAAAATCCTTTGTTAGGAACTGGTTGTAGGCAGTCTGTGCAATGTATACTGCAGATAGGGTCCTGCTATTTGAGTAGTGCTTAATGATGCAGAGATCTGGCAAAAAATGGTGAAAAATAAATAGCAAAAGGGCAGACAAATCAGATTTTCGTGGTCCCTCCTTCCTAAGGATATTTATCATTCTTACCTTACCTAACCTTACGTTCTTGGGTTCGGTTTCCCTAGAAAGAAAATCACTCTGCCGTTCAAATTCAGCAAATTGATGTGAAGTGAAACTTATCTGAATTAGCAGCATGGCAATATAAGCTACTCTCTTGAAGTTATGTCTTTTCTAGTTCATTGTGAAAATTCCCATAGATACTCATGGAGTTCTCTTACTTTTTGTAGGGTAGAAGGCATTTTCACAGGAGGCTAGTGCTTACAGAAGTGATGTGCAGTGTCTGATACCATTGCCCTCTTTGCATCATCATGGCAGTCACATGTGACAAAAAATGCAATGTGACCTGTTACAATTTACCTCTTCAATTATAGAAACAATACTACACTGTGAGTTTATTTCAACAGTTAATTATAAATATCAGTGAAGCTTAGTGTTGATACGTCATTACTCTTTCAACTCATTGCATCTGTAAAGATCACTGTAATAAAAAAACATTTTAAAACAGTAATTATAATTCATAATTTTTAAGGTAAAGGAAGAAGATGCAGTGAGCTTATCAACCTTTGCGGTAGAAAAATATTTTTATATGCTATTTTAAGAAGTGCAAGCATTTGATTAAAAAAAACCATACTCTTCTATATAGGCATCTCAAACAGTTCAGCCTATTATATATATATATTATTATTATTATTATTTTTGCTGGAGAAAAGTGGCTAATGCTGGTAGAAACAAATCTATGATTTGCATAAAATAGAATGGGCTCTATATTATTATTTGCGTTAATAGTTGCAGTTACTTGCCTGTAATATTTCATCTTGTCTTTTGGGATCATGAAAGCATTTTGTAGGTATGTATCAAATTCTTCAGGTCAGCTGGGTTCACAGTTACACAGACTCATAGCTCTTTCGCTTCATTTTCCTCTACTGTCAAGAATTCCTCTTTGCTGGAAGTACCCCAAGGAATCTCTTAAAGAAGATGTGAAAGGTATTAGAATGTCAGGGTACAACTTAGCCTTATGTTGTTCATTTAATAATTGTACATTTTCTGTTGTACAATTCATTGTAGCAGTTAATTCCTTTTACAGGGGAGTAGTTATGTATGAACTTTATATGGACTTGTTAGCTGTTTCCCTGGAATATAAATCGTTGCCATCAATTGTTTGAAAAATTCCATTTTCGTCTCAGTGTGGTTCTGTCGTCCTAGCAATGGCTTTGCAATCTTAATCCTGGAATATGAGAGGAAGGGAAAATATTTTAAATAAGGAGTAGCAATGGCAAACTTTTATTTTGGGGATTGTTTTTCATAGACATTTGTTTACTGTGCAGATCAAATACTTAGTGTGTCCTTTGACAAGTATAGTCCATTAAATGCTTTATTCATGAACTGGGATCAAGGGATTGTCTCAGTTCTAGCCTGCTGTCTGAAATAAGATAATACAAGCAATTTCTATTAAGTATTATGCTTTAGGAGATTGGGGGGAAAAGGAGAAATTATTTAATCTCTTTGATCAGATTTGAATGGTAGAGAAATCTAATGCATTAATGTTTAAAATTAAAGATTTTATCAGCAGTCATCTTAGTGACTAGAACTTGGGTTGCCATACTGAATAAATATACTTCTTAGTACATGCAATGTGTTGATTTCCCTAGAGTTGCACTCTAATTCATTGTAGAGAAGATTATAGAACTGGTAAATAACAAAAAGAAGAAACTGAGTGATACTGCTTTAAGGGGACTTGTTCACATTGGTAGCCCAGGTATAACTTACCAGGTCATTTTATAGCAAATTGTTTCTGAATTAATCTCTGAATTTCATATCAATAACAGGAAAAGCAAAAATCCAAATTATTCATTGTTTTTTCCCCTAAAACCTTTTGAAAATTCTTGATCATATCTTCAGATGCCTGTGAACTCTCACGGCTTCATTGGATTCAGTGGGTCTAGACAGGTTTGCTTTAGGCTCAACTTCAGTGTCGTGTTTTAAAGCACTGTATTGGAACTGGCATTGCTGTTCTTCAGTTAGAATTACATACGTAGCAATTTCCATTTCAGTGAAACTTATGAATTAGGAATTTCACATTTTAATAGCATTCAGGAAATAAATTCTGGTTTCTATGCAGGGAATCATGAAGTGTGTGCACGTCAGGCGCTCCAATAGCAACAGAAGGTTCTGGTTTGCGGCAGTGTGTTAGCTGCTGGGCCTCCTGCCTGAACTGTCTAAAATAGAATTACAGTACAATTTATTAAACTTATTATTAAGCTCCAGAGGAAAAAAACATTTTCATGTTTTTATGATCTGACTGAGGATCTGTATCATGTGACTAATCTGCTATATTTTCGGATATCTGGCCTGTACAAGTTTCAACAGAAGTAATGTGTACTATGCAGCCATGTTTAGCATTTTCAAAACTTTTTTTTTAGTTCTTGAACTTGGTCTGAAATCTTCCTAATTAACAATGTTAGAATAAAGCAGTATCTTAGAAATCCAACTGAAACGTATGAAGATGACAAAATAAAGTGATATCAGTTTGGATATATTTTAACATGATGTCAAAACACATTGTCATCTATTTCCCCAGAGACACCATTATGGTGTCAAAATGAAACATTATCAATCCAAGACTGTAAGAATAACAACATGAAATGATACCATTGTAACTTTGTAATGTAATGTCAATAATGTGTAAAATATATCTGATCTACTAAGTGGAATTGCTTATTATACATATTTCATTTCTTTCCATTTACTAAAAAGTATAGCGATTATGTTATTGGAAAAAAATGTTGTAGCATTTGTGTAGCATTTGTTGATGTAATTTGAAAGCTGAGATACAAGTGAGCCATATCAAGGAGATCTTAAATATAGAAGAATTTATGTTGCAATCCTTGGCTTATCTCATGCAGAGCTATATGTATCTGTATCTTTCAGAACCTAAATGTCTTATTTTTTGTCTATGAGTGGAATGGAATGGAATGAAATAGGAGAGAATAAGAGAGAATAGGAGAGAAGTTCAGTTGGAATGGACTTTCTAGTTAAACTGCCTGACTTTTGGCTAATGAAAAGTTAAAGCATATGAAATATATAATTAAATATATGATTATATAGAATAGAGAATTACTAGCAATACTATAGTTTACTCCGTAAAGAAACCATTAAAATCTTAGTAAATTAAATAAGAACTGGTTGTGTATTGACTTTAGACTCATAGAATCAGCTAGGCTAGAAGAGGCCTTCAAATCATCTTGTCTAACCATCAGCCTGACTTACTAAGTTCCATCATTAAATAATGTCCCTTAGTCCCACTTCATTCAGGCTATCAGCTATCATAACCGCTTCTTAAATAAGGCTGTTGTCCATTTACAAGTATGTGAATTCAGACAGAGATGCTGAGCGACTTGGCAGTGGATCACAGATGTACAGATATTTTTATTCTAATTAATTTTTCTGCCTAAGGACTGAACAGTTAGATTATACTTCTGTGCCAGCTGACTGTCATCTTCCACCAGGCATCCTTGGCACTAGACTTTCTCAGGAGGATTCATTTTTCATTTACTTTGACCCAAGTTAGTCATGTAGGGTGGGATTTGGGTACTCTAATGTAGTTATCTAAATCAACCCATCGAAGTCTGAGCTTGTCACTCAGACTTCATCAATTAAGAGAACTAATGATTTCTCAAGGGTGAGTAATTTCATCCTATGACAGGTGCTGTGAATTTCCCCAGGGGTAATTTATTTCTCTATATTTTCCTCACAAAGGGCCTAGATGTCTAGTTTGGACTCTATGCCTACCTTTTAGATGAATAAAGTTGGTTGACAAAAATTTTGCCTTTACTTATCCTGGTAAGTAACTCAGCTTTACTATAGTTTTTATCTGATGAATGGTCTATGTAAACCACCAGAATGGTGTTACAGGTAAATACTGTATTTCCTCTATAGTGAAAGAAATATACATTTGGCTATCTGAAATTTGTTCTTGAGTTGAGTCTAACCCACTCAAGACTTCAGTATTTCTAATCCAGTGATTCAAAATATAACAAGGCCATCACCAATTAGTGAGCATTCTGCACAGTAATCTGAAAATAAATAAATAAATAAAAATCCTGAGGAATAGATACTTACAACATTTCCAAGCAGAAAAAATAGTCTGAAAATACGTTGTGTAGATAAGCTGTATCCTAAGTGTTGCCTGAATACCCTGTTGGGTAAAGGTAAGTGCTTCTCTTGTCTGTCTTTGAGTGGAATTGATTTTTAGCTTGAAAGTAACTGTCAGATCATCATTTTATGGCAGCTTCTAGGTTTGCAGTTAATTAAGACTGTGTGGTAGTAATACATGATTAAAATTTATTAAATTCCTTAAAATCTGCAGTAAAATGCTGCAAAGGATTTATCCAGAAATCAGCAGTTTAACAAGATATAATATGAAGATTTTTTTTTAATCTCCATATGTAAATATTATTTAATTAAATCTCTTAATTAGGTTTTTTTTTTTGCTAACCAGTATAAATCTTAGAGCTCAACTTCATAAAAGGCAACAGTTATATGAATTTAGGCACCAATTCAAGTTATCAATCTTAGCTTTGAATTTCATTTTTTTCTTGCTTCCTTCATATGGGAAACTGAAGGCACAGGCACTAACAGTAAACTCAGAATTAAAGTTTTATATAGATGATGCAGATTATTTAGTGCCAAAAATAAAATAGTGATTCCATATTTCTCTGTATTTTACGTAGAATTTCAGATCAACTGCTGAGATGCTGCTAGTAGAGGGAGTTCTCCTGCATTTCAGATTACTGAAACCTCACAAAACTTTGATCTAGCCCTAGGATTGCTAGGCCAGTTATTTTCGTTTGTTTGTTTTTAATGGACACCTACTCATTTTGCTTTTGGAAATTAGTTGATAGTTAGAGTAATGCAAAATTGATCAACATGTTATTTAGAGATTTCTAATGCTACAGACTCTCTGTCAAAGAACAGAAATAACTGTGCCAACTATATTAGCTGCTGGTAAGGGCTGTGGGAGCCACATGAACTTTGTGTACTGTGAGATCTTTCTAAATGTTCAGGCATTTGAAAGAGATGTCTTTCCTATAGATCACTGTTTCTCTTGCAATGTACGGCTTGATACTGTAGTTCTATTTGTACTGAAAAATAAAGATGTCATTTTTAGTGAGTGCAAGTGCTCATGAGAATCAAAAACATACTGGTGCATCTTGCTAGTTACAACACACCAATATCTATTTCCTAAGCTTTTATCTGAAGTTATAGATAAATAAAACAACATCAAATAGTTTTTGGATTTTAAGTGTAGCATATGACAGTGTGTTAAGGCAAGAACTGAATACCTTTTAATCATTTTTTTTTCCACTGGAACAGAACTCAACCATTTGCAAACAGAGTGTAATGGTGCATTATTTGAATGAAGTTGTATTGTCACTCTGTTTTGATGCATCCTTCAAATCAAATGGTACAATCAGGAACTTCATTGGGTTTTCTTTTCCTCTCTTTTATTTTTAAGTCTCCAGACTCCACCCATGAAAAGACTCAGGCTTTTTTTCCACTTGACGATGTTAGATAGATGAAAAAAAAATCTGTCAAGCAGATTTTATGCTGTAAAATAAAGTGCCACCACGTTTCCTAGCTGAAGCGATGTGAAGTGTGCTGGTGTAAGCTGGGCTGTCCCTACATAACAACATTCACACTACCCAGGTGGTGCCAGCTACAGGCAGATGCTTATTTCTGCAAATAATAGCTGCTGTTCTCTAAGAAGTTAGTACTTCCTGACTGCTTATTGCAGTCCTACTGAAGGTTTCTGCCCCTACATCTCATCTAGAGAGATCAGAGGGAGTGCTCCCTAAATAGCTTGCAGCCTAGCAGTGGGATTAGCTCAAGCGGAGACAAAGGCTGACATCCCAGAGCTCGCTTGGGATTGCTCTGATGATCCATTCTGCTGGCACAGGAATGACCAGCTAGGTCCAAGAGAGGATTTCTTCACTGTGTTCTTTTTAAATGTATTTGTGCAACTGTGCCAGGCGAGTCTCCTTGCATTGACACAAAACATCCTGTGATGACTGATTGTGGGTGTTCATCAGACCTTACAGCACTGGAACCAGCATTGTCTGTTCCATTTAGGACGGGAACATATTTGGAAGGTCAGAGTCTGCTTCTTCACCAGTCTGTTTTTTTTATTTCAGTTAAACTCAAAAATGCAAAGTTCTCCTTTACTTGTTCAAAGTTTCAGCTTTATTTTTTTTTCCCGTTATTTATTAATTTTTTTGTGTGTGTATTCCTGCCATTTCATTAACATTTTGACATGAAATTCCCAGAATTAGATGTCACTTTTGTTTGTTTATTTGTTTAGATTATATGTGGCTTTCTATTTTTTCTTCTTCTCATTAGTTAACTGGAAAAAAATGCCATACCTTATTTCAACAGCTGTAACAATTAACAGCATAAAATATGTGGTTGAAAATCGCCTTGGCTTTTATCTGCAATATCTAATAGTTCCAAAGTAAGACTTAGATTGTGCGGCAACCCAGTGGCTGAGTATCTGTTTTCAGATGTTTATAGCAAGTTCCTAAAATCTCTACTTTTGTTTTTAGTAGAATTCCCCTGAAAAGTAAGTCTGGATTTCTGTCTCTGGTGAGCAGGCTCTGACAGGCTAATAAGGAAGACTGATGGTGGCAATAAAAAGGGTCTTGGGTGCATTCTTCAGATTTCACTGGATGTAAAATGATGGCCCTGCTACAGAATGGCCACAGAGGGACTTGGAGTGAAATCTTGTCTGGAGAGTTTGAAGAGAGTATTGTACTGAAGTGACCTCTCCATCAGCTCTGGCTCTTGGCATTATTCATGGCTATCGCATCTGAAGAGAGTGCTGAATTAACAGCATTTGAGGCAACCTTCTTAGCCTGAAGAATAGAGATGTATGTTTTTGATTTTTGTTGATTTACTCCCTTGAAATTTGCATAAAGTGATCAGCAAAATCTGAAAAGAAATTTCATCCTCTGTAGGAAGTGAGTGCATTTGGGGGCTTGAATAACTTCTTGATGGTGTATTTGGTCCTGGAGCTGATGACTACCACTGAGAAAGTAAACTGGAAATGACATAAAAGTTCCTGAAGAGCTTATGTCACTTGCATACATGTTGACATATATCCTCGGCTTTAAATCCTTGTTTTGATGGAATTAATATGCTGAAACATGTAGGTATGTGTGCAGGTAGTACGTGAGATCTCGCCTGTCACATTAAGCCAATCCCTGAATTTAGCTGCTTTTGAAAATGGCAAGCTTTAAAGGATATATAATGCTCTATATTCATTTAGCAAATATGCAATGGCAAGAGGGAGTGATTTTTATAACCTTGTGAACAGTAGAAATAAGCCAAGATTGAAAGAGATCTGGAAAAAAATATTCAGATAGAATGTATACCCTTCAGCATGCAAGAAGCTGCCCTTGTTAGAAGCGAACTTTGCATGCATAATTAATTTGAGCAGCACATTCAGTTTCTTACAACTGAAAGAGAAATTGAATTCAGGTGTTTGGTGAACATATGGGGGATTTACTGTGAATTTATGACCTGTGGTTTGAGTGTAAAACCCCAAGATACTACCTGATAAAACTTAATGAAGCTTGTGCAGAGAAGCTATTTTTATTTGCAGTTTTGTAATTGATATATTTTCTTTTCTTTTTTCTTTTTTGTTTTTGAACTTTTCTCCCACCGTTTAGTGCAATATCTCCAGTAAGTTCTTTAACACTTAAGAAAAATGAAAGTACTTTAGGATAAACTGTTTCGTGTCTCCTTCCATCTTACAAGTACAATGCACCGTGTTATAATTGTGATCTTAACAAACTTCATCTCTTGCTCAACTGATTTTTTTCTCATACTGACTGTGTTGAGTCTTCAGTCATGCAAAAGGCTGATTGGTTCTGTTTGTGAATCATGCCCATATGTATTAATCTCAGTGAGTTTGTGGATAATCGATTACTCAGTGTCTCAGAGAAGGACTTTATGTAGGACACTGAAAGGAAACCATCAACACTAACTCAAGCTTGAGGACTGGTATTTAGATGTCACGAATAAACTATAAAACAAAATTATAGGAAAAGACCAACCTGCTCTGCCGATCTGGTGGCAGGAAGGAGATGGTGCACCCTCATCCATTGTTAACCCATAGGTGTGTGGGCACTGTCTATGTCAGCAATGGTTAACAAATCTGCTTGATGTGAACAGATCAGCATGCTGTGCAGTGCAGTATCATGCCAACGTTACGCCTGGTAGAGGGCATGCTTTCATTTTACTTTGCATCCATGGCTTTTTGCAAAACCAAGACAGTTTCTGCTTATCCATCCTCGAGGGCCATCTGAAACAGAACTCCATCTGCTTGGAGTAAGCACCATGGTGAGGGGATGCTTGAGTATCGTTCAGTGCAGCAGAAGCTTTTATATTAGATTATCACCAATCTGCTTTCAGTTGTGCTCAAACCATGGAGGAAGGGGCCCATCCTGTAGACTCTGTAGCTAATTCTGTGCTTTGGTAAGGATGCACAGCCACAAGAGGAAAGACAGACTTAGTCCTCCATGGGATGAGAATAAACACTTTTTCTACTCCATTCTACCTGTAGATACAGATAGATTCCAATTCAGCTCTCGATTTTTAATATGAAGTGAATAGTAAGTAATCTGTCCAAATAGAAAGAAATGTGTTTTATACAAATAGGTGATTCTTGTTTACCATCCTGAAGTAAATAAAGACCCATCTGTGTTTTATAACTGCTATCCAGAGATCTAAGCTGCCCATCAGACCTGAGAGTCCCTGACAGTTCAAATCTGTGTTAGAAGATTTCAAGGTGTAAAGAACAGTTTGTTTACTAACCTTTTGGTTATTCCAGTCATGTTGCAACTGCCTGGTGATGTTGTTAAGACCTTTTTCCACGCTTCTTTAGGCCAATAATTTTTTTTCCAAAGCTTTAGTCATCTCTGTTCTGTAGCATGTTTGTATCTACTATATCACACTGAAAATCTGTCTGTTTTGAAAGCATTACAACTCTGTACATCAGTGCATGACATCACACTGAGACATTGCTTAATGACCTGAGACTCTGGTGGTCAATGCTACGGCTGCTTGTTTCTGGAAATACGTGACAGCCGCTGCCTATCTAAGCCTTCCTTACAGTTGCATTTTTAGTCTGTACTGGTGGTTGTGTGTTTTAAAACAGTGCTCACAAAGTAGCTGCTTGTAAAATGTGCCATTTGCAAATGGAAGCCAACGGGATGTCGAGCACAGAGGTGATCCAAGGACATCTGGCTGCTTCACAACCCAAGCTACTTTGACCCTAAAAGCCTTTCCTTGGTTTTTATTTCTTTCAGGAACTTTTAATAATGAGAGCACTTCAAAATTAAAACACAGCTTATATGTGATGCTAGGAAGTGCTAATTGTCTTTTGTAAGTTCACAGGCATCCTGTTATTAAGTAGGCATAGGGGAGGGAGTACTGTTTAGGCAAACTGTGCTTACTGTAGAAGGTTGTAATTCCAGTTTTGTTGAAATGTTTAAAATTACCAAAGGTCAAATCTTTAAGACACTTTGAATAGACTTCAAGTTAAACTTCTTCCTTCCCATTTGCAGTCCTGAATTATTTGAGGCAGTTTTGCCTTCAGATTTTCAGTTCATTTGAATGAAAAGCTCAAACAAAACACAGTGCATTTAGATAAACTTCTGAGAAGTTGAACCATACATCTACAAAAGTCAAAAGGCAATAAAAGCATTGGGAGACCTGCATCATAGCAGTGTGTTTTTTGATATGACCCTATGTTTTGTGACCTCTTCATCCAACAAGTAAAAATTCATTTTGCTTTAGAGGCTGAAGACTCTACATGTGGGATAAAATTTCTTTAAATCTGTCCCAAGGGACTTACTTAAAGACCTGTAGATAGACAGAACATCTTAGAATCTAAAAAGGAACAAAGCTAAGATTTCACTTTTTTTTTTTTTTTTTTAAATGTCCTTACTTCTTATAATTATGGCATTTTCCTTCTTTTTAAAGTGTGGCCTGGGGTTTTAATGAGATATGGGGTGTATCAGTTGTCTCTTGAGTGGAGAAGACCTTGGAAGTTTCACTAGGAGACAGAGAGGACATAGCAAAAAACCTGTTAATGATAAAGTTAATTGGATGAGGAGATACATGAAAAGAATTAGGAGGCAGTATGGCAGACCGGAATGGAGATGTGCAAGCCTTCACTGGTGAGAAGGATAGGACAGAGAAATAGTTTAACCAGGAGAATGGAGAACATAGTTGAGAGAAAAGTGGAAATGAAAGGAAGCCAACCTGAACTAGAGTCCAAACCCTTAAATAATCTTTCTTTTTTTCTTAAAGTTATCTTAGCCCCTGACTGCTTTATTTTTCTCTTTTCCTCTTCTAAATGAAAATGTTTTAAACCTTTCTGTATTGTTATAAGATTGCTCAATTGACCTCATTTTCTTTGTCTCAGACTTTTTAAGCACATAGAAATTTGAGTAGATACTGAAGTAGTTTTGTCCGTTAATTCAGCTCTTTCTTTACTGTGAAGTAGTCCTTTTTTATTATTCACTTCTTTTGCAATTTTTTAAATTTGGGTCATGTCCCTTGCTTTTGTGATAAAATAGAACTATTATTGAAAGATTTATCTTCTATTATCAAGTCTTTTAATAACCTTGAATAACTTTGAATTTCTTAAGTCAACTTGGCTTTTTTTTTCCTATCTCTGAAGAAAGTTGTTCTTAAGTTCATCATAATTAATCATAAATCCCAGGATTCTCCTTGTCTTTTTGTTGTTCTGTGTCTCTAATGTGTAGAGGGTGTCAAATCCATGCATTCCCTTAACTGGAATAGATATATATATTTTAGCTCCATAATATGAACACTAGGCATTCATTTGCTATTCTTGCTTACTCTGTTGTAATTCTTTTCATTAATAACAATCACAAAATGTGTCTAAGTCCTCAAATCTGTAATAATCCTTCCAATGACCCTTTTAGGAGCTGGTGCAATATGTCTGTTCCTCATCACACACAGATTCTCATTCACTATTTTTTCTGAGTTTTCCTTCCAATTTTTCTTTGCCAGGAAATCACTACTCAAGTGTCACATTTGCATTGTGATTACTTAGAGTTTGAAATAAATGTGATTGAAGAAGACTGATCAGCCTGAAGGTGCCCATGTGCAGCACTTTGCTGGTAATTTCACACCAAAGTGCAAGAGCATTTCTCCTTCAAATGTGTTCTTACACCTCAAGCGCTAATAGTTAATTTTAAATGCAATTTAGTTTGCAGAAAAGATTGTCTGTTTATAATGAATTTTACTACTTGTTTGTTAGATTAACAATGCCAGTTTTAAAACCAACAGGCCATTTTAAAATATTTTGTATGTCTTACTTAGATTGTGGTGATTGCATTTTAAAAAGTGCTGTGTATAGCAGTGCATCAGGTTAAAAACAGACACTTATATAGAAAATCTGGGCAGAGTTTGACAATAAGAAACAAATTTACACAATGTAAAACTGAAAAAAGAGATAAGCTGTTCCACAAAATTAAGATGAATTAAGGAAATAGAATTAGCAACACACCTAAAAAGAGAAGGAAATTTTGAAAGTGTCATAATAATGTCTTATTTCCACCTGTTCTAAATAAAGCATTCTTTTAGCTGTACTTTTCAAAATGGCAGTCTGCATGTAGAACTGACCTACCCACCCTTTTCTTTGTCTTTTGTTTCATAGGAAAAAACAAACAAACAAGCAAACAAAAAACATGAAAGCCTCTTTTATAAATTCTTTTTGCTGGAACTGTTCTAATTTTTCTGTTTGGCTAACCAAGCAATGATAAGCTCCTTTTAATACCACTGAAAAGAGTGGGAGGCAACGTCTCAAACATGTATAGCCTCCAGTCTACTGTACCTACCAAGCCTGACAGATGCAGAAAACAGTCACAGATGGACTCCAGAAGTGTCTTTTCTCATATGAGAGAAAACCTGGGATATAAATTCACCGTGTTTTATTATACCTCATGTCCATGAACAGGAATCTATGGAATTGTTTTCCACTGCATCCCTGTAGATTTCTCCTTTCAAACAACATAATTGCTGAACATTCCATATCAGCTCTTTTGAAATAAACAGTAAAATGCAGGGCTTAAAAAGATAATAATAAGAGATAAAAACATTTCTGCTTAGTCTTAATATAAAATTATTTGTTTGTCAGATATCCTGTGATTCCCATATTAACATGTTTGAAATATGATGGGGATTGTAGAGGTCAGGTGGGAGCTGCACAGATGGAAAAATGGCAATGAGATTAATGAATATCCACTTAGCCTCATGAAATAAGCTGTTCCTGTGTGTATTTCACCATGATTTCGCATAAACCTGAGCTATGGAGAAATGATTACCTGAAATAGGCATTATGGAAAAATTTATGATTTTGAAGAGCTAAAGATTCTTTTCCATTTTACATGTACTTTTCCATAAGGGTAACTCCAGGGCTGAGCCCTCCCCAGCACTCCGGCATCTGCATATCGGGAGCCAGCTACTGCTTGCCACTGAGCATATTCCTTCCCATGGCTTTTCACTGGCCCATTGGTACTCTAATGCTTGAAAGACTTGTTAAAAACAGAGCTAAGGGACGACAGACTCTTATCGGTTGGAGAGAATAATCAAATTTTGTATAGGTAGGACCTTCAGACATTGTAATGATTTGATGTGAATAAAGATGTGACAGTCCTACTGTTTATTGATAGGGAAGAAGAATCATCCATGTTTATTCAGTAACAGAGATCATTAGGAGTTTTCTCATAGTATTCCTCAGTGTTAAGGCTGACAATAACACTTATTCTTCTTCATTTCTAGGAGTAACATATACCAGTAACTTCTGGTGATTTTTAGAAAAGTTCTCATTCATCCATTCTTACGCTTTCTGAAGTTCATTAATCAAACAACATTAATCATTATAAAAGTCTAAATGTCTATATATTGAACGCTTGGAAATTATTTTTAAGTCTGTACTTCTGTACTGTAGCACTGGTGCCTTGCAAAGAAATTGCAGTCACAGATGGCAGTTCCTAAGTATTGATCATTTCCATCCTCCTTCTTTTAGCAACAGATCAACTCCTAACAATCATGACCGGATACAGCGCCTGAGACAAGAATTTCAGCAAGCAAAACAGGATGAGGACGTGGAAGACAGGAGACGTACTTACAGCTTTGAGCAGCCATGGGTAAGTGTACATACAGTCTGTCCAATCTTGAAACTTGCCCAACCTTCACTCTGCCTGCCCTCGTCAGGAGCAAGGCAGGACCAAGCCAGGGTTGTCTGCCTTCAGCCCTCTGCTTATTCTGCTGGCCACATTTCTGTTTCATTGCTGTTTGTTTCATTTTTAAACTTCTTCAATAATCTGTTCTCTGTATGTGTAGCATAATTTGCTCTGTGTTTAGACTCTAGACTCTGAGTTACTACTTGGATTTTTTTTGCCTCGAAGCTAATATCAATTCTGAAATTTACCAAGAAAATCAAAATGAAACACACACTAATGATAAATAATTTAAAGTGATCGTGTAACCTTGTACATTATATTTTCTCTGAAGCAACGTCTTCATGATTATTTCTTTTCCTCTTTTAAGAGGAAATATGTATTTTTACAGTGAAAAAGAAGAGAGATGCATTATGCTATGGTTTATAATAGTGTCCCTTTGCCACTGATATTAGCCAAGATAGTTCTATCTTGAGATATATGTCCTAATAGATCATTTAAATCCTGTTCAATCTGATCTAGCAAAGTGATACAATTATGTAAATCCATGTGCTTATCTTGTTGTACATAATTGAAATGAATCATTGATGCCTTTTAATCAACTACATATCCTAAATTATGATTCTTTAAATGTGGGATCAATACTTTATTGTATGCATTTGTTTAAAAAAATCCACAATAAAGACAGTGAACCATTCACTCACATTCTCAATGAGAAGAGATCGTATCATAACAGCAGTAGAATTTCCCAGATCTCCAATGCACATGAGAAAGAGGTGGAAACATCCCAAGATCAACGTCTTTGTGTCTGAAGTCACACAGAACAACCTAGGTAACATCACAAGTATATCATCTGTTTGCTGTTGTGGTGCATACTGGAGATTTTTTGAACCTCTGTTCTGTCTTTGTGTCCTTGTCCCTCTTTAGCTCACCAGTTGGAAACTGTGGTATTTTTAACATAGAGCATGGAGAGGAACAAAGGTGAATATGTCCCTAAATGACCTCACATGCTCTATAAGGGTGTAGGCTTCTTGTTTCCCATGTTAGAAAACCCCTAATACTCTCTGAAATAGAATAAACAAAATAAGCATTTTCTTTAAGACCAGATGTTTTTGATTTGATGTTGTGAATATGATGTGATAGCTCATCTCAATTGTAGCATAGCAGTTTTTGGAAGAAAGGGGCTGGGTGTAGGAAGTACTTTTTATTTTACATTTCTACTGCAGTTTAATTTCCAAATGAAATATTTGAGCTGTATTCTTGGAAAACTGTCTATGAGAAAAACTTGCACTCTTGGAGACTTGGGAATTTAACTACCGAAGGTCATGGGCCAAATTGTTGTATATCCAAATGCCATAGCAACTTTAGTCAGGCAACTTGGCTTTTATTATAGTTTCTTGTAATGAGCGAGTAGGGAATTATTTGGATGACAGGCTGATTACCTTAGGAATGGAATAATTTCCTAAATTGTGGGTCAGAACATTGACCTTTCCTTTTCTCTTATTCAAACAAATGGGATCTCTCTGTTTACTCCCCTTCTACAGATCATGCAAATGAGCTCAAAGTAATTAATTCAGCTTAATGTATTAATATTAATTCTGAAGCTCGCTGTTGCATTTGTAGGAGCTGATGTTGTTAAGTACTGAAGTGACCAAATATTTTATTTTAGATATGTACTTTAAAAAAAAATTGGCCCAGCGTATTTTTGAATTATAATATTTTTCCATCATCCAGGCTTTCAAGATCATAACGCTTGGAAAGGATAAAGCAGTGATCTCATCCATTTCAACAGTTCACAGTCATTTCAGTGTTAAGGAACCATAACCCTCTCTCTTAAGCAGAGTCTATTACTTTAACATATTAGTCTAAGATGACAGACTTTGTTAAGACACTCTCTCAAAACAGATCCAGATGTATTATTAAATGCTACAAAACAATGCAAAAGCATTTTATAATATATATGTAGGAAAATACTTATGCATTTATCAGCCTTCCTTCGGTTTTCTCCATCTGCAAGCTGTTGGTTGCAAATCATAGCAGTGAGACACACACCTGTACACGGACCATTGTTGAAAACCACGCTTTCACCAGGGGAGAAAGCTTGTGCAGCCTACACAGACAAAGGACTTTGCATTCAGAAGTGCCTCTGAGCCGCATGACAGCAGCCAACTCTGACCTGGTTTGGACAGAAAGGGAGGAAAAAAAAACAATCTTTCACCCACCGAGAAGTGTGTGCTATGAGGTGATAAGTAGTTTGCATTTCTCATTAACAAGATGATGGTAGGATTGAGGATAGGGAACAGTGTGCTGATGTGATGTGGGACTATTTGTTACTATAAGGAAGTGTAAATGAACATAAAGTTTGCAGGGTAAGTAATGGGTGCTGACGGAAATCTGGCAGCTTTAAGGATATTCAGAGGAGCTCAATAGCTCAGGAACCTGCTAATATATTATCAAAATGATCCTGTGAACGTCACCAACTCCAATCCATCCCGGGCTATTAATGGCTTGTGACACAGCAGCCTGGTTACCTGTGACAAATACATAGTGTCTGGAGGTAGATCTCTGCACCACAAAGCACTACATCATGCTGGCCCTGAGCGGTGCTGCTGGCAGAGACCAGTGTCCAGCCCCAGCTGCTGCTGGCTGTTGCCGTGAGGTGAAGGCTGTTTATCTGTAGATGAGCAATGTGGCAGAGCTGGACTTTTGGCTTCCTGTATTTGCCCTGCCTGTAAACAAAACACTTGACTGCCTACAAGTACTTGTACAGCATCAGGCAGCTGAACAGACACAAAAAGTGATAGTGCTGGAATGAGAGGACACGTCTGTTGATGGTGTGGTGTTTCTGCTCAAGGCCATCTGAATGACATGCTGTTAAAGTTTAATAACTGACTAACTGCCGCAGCATTCAGGCATCTCTGGAACCCAGCAGTTCTGCAGTGGAGACAACGCTCAAAGCTTGATGGAAAAGCTTTCTGTTTATTTTAAGAGAACTTTCCCAGGCTTCTCTGTTTTTTTTTCCTCATACATGCTTTTTTGTGTGTGTGTGTATCAAAAACGGTACAAGAAGACATACAAGGGCAAGGCGTTATGTCTGATGTTACACTGGGAAAAAAATGGAAAACAAAATCAAGTATGATTAATACATTTTAATCCTGCTGGTGTAGGTTGCAGTCAGGTTGGCAGAAATGTGTACCTGGGCATACAGAACTACACGGAGTCACAGTATGGCTGCTGGTTTCACAGCTCTTGCTGTTGCTATGACAAATTGTTATACCAATGCTGGATTCTTTTGGAGTTGATTTTTCTATTCAGGACCATTGAGTCTCTGTGGGTTTTTTTTTTAGTTTTGGTTTGTGTTGTTTTTGTTTGTTTGCTTGTTTTCCTGAGACAGATTGGGTTTGCTGAAGTTTGTCTTTGCTCACATCAGTCCTGGAGATAGGGGAGTTTGATTTATATTGTTCCAAATGTTTTATTTTTTTCTAGTCACATTTTAATTAGAGATGTCCAAAAACGTGCCATTGTAGCACTAAATGTCATGGGAGTGAACACTCCAATTAAAAAACATATACAATATTTGATCAGTTGAAAAAGCTACAAGTGCTTGCCAGTCCTGCCCATAGTAATGCACTACAAGAAAAACAAAGAGATTCTGGAGAGACAAAAATTGGTGTTCTAGTTCTTCATCTTTAGTACAAAATTCAGTGCTAGAAATAGAAAGTGACAACTTCCATTCACAAATACATTCTTCTGCAGTCATCTCAAATCTATTTGGATGGTAGGAGAAAATTGGTAGCAAGAGAGCAGCTGAACAAAGCCCACTTTAAATATTTAGGAGTCAAATAAAAAAAGATATTTTTATTCTAAAGATAACAGCTAACTGAGTCAAAATAAACATAAAACCTTACTCGTTGGAGTATAGCTTTAATTATGTGCACAAATTTGGGAAAAGTAAATAACTGCATGAATTTTGTAGAGAAAATATGCCAGCAGTCTTAATAGCACAGAAATCTAAGGACTACGTTAGGGAAATCTAGGGACTATGCTTGGTTTTTTAGTTTGTTGGTGTATAGAATTTGTGGCTAAGACAGATTCAGAGAAAAATTTTTTTTTTTTTTTTTTTAATCTGTTTCTGGTACTTGTTTCTTTTCCTTGTATTCATGTATTTAGCCAATATAAAGCCATAATGAATTCCAAATAATATAAAATTGCTTTAGAAAAACAAAAGCCCAATTTTTATCACTGTAACTTCCACTTATCTTACTTGGAAAAACAAATAACAGACTATATTTAAAATGAGTAATGCAAGGTTTATATCAGGCCATAAATTCTGAAGAAGAATTACTCAACACATTGATGAGAAAGAAAAACAGTATATTATTTCTTTTTACTATCAATCCATTTCAAGACTTTCTGTCAGGAAATGTTACTAAGATATTTGGTGATATCCAACCGAACATTACCGTGGACAAAGGCTAAGAGTTAAGTTGCTGTGTTTTCTATTCCAGTCTCTTTCAGAAAGGAAACCAAACTTATGCAGGGCATCCACTCTGTAGTTAGTTTCTCCTCAGCTGTGTAATTTATATCCATGCTTTGTCAAAGCTGGGAAGCTTTCATGAAATACCACATATCTTTTGCCCAGCTTTACATTTTGGCTCTGAAATTTTGTTGTCTATTTTAAATGACTTTTTCCCCACTAGTTTCAATCTATTATTTTATGTGAAACATAAAAATAAGGATATAAAATGTGAAATAAAAGAAATTAAATAATTTCATTTTGTAAACAAATATATTTAAAAGCTTACAGGCATGCAGTGCATGTAAATAACCCAGGCAGAATGTCAAGGCTGTCTGAGTGGTTTGTTTCTACCACACTGAAGATTTTCTTTCTGCTGCTGCCGTTGTACAGAATGGAAATCTTAGTCCCATACCATGGCATTCAGCTTCCTGCATATACACCAAAGAAAGATGCACAAAGGGATGGGATTTTCTTATTGTATGGTGCTTGAATTAATACACACCTGTTGGTGTGTAAAATAAATATTGCTGTACATTCTGTTCACCATAGCAACATAAACAGGAAATAAAAATAGTTTTCCAGGACAGCCATCATATCCATGGAATGTTTTTTATCATTCTAAACTTTGATATACAATTACTGGATTGTCTACCATCTGTGTCAAGCAGACATACATAGAGCAGGCAAGATCATTTCATCTTATCTATCTACCACTGAACTGTTTGAACCTAAGGCATTTGGGGGGCCTCATGTTTACAGACTTTCCAGGTGAATTTTATATTCCTTAGTTAAAAACAGAGTTAAATCTGGGGAAAAAAAAAAAAAAAAAGCAAATGTATTTCAATATTAGATAGTGAGTTATTTATTTATTTATTAAATAAGTCGGAGAATGTGAAAGGCCTTATTCATTTCTGTATTAACTATATTTTATCAACAGAAATAAGTTCTATGAGTTTCAGTGAGCATTTCTCCCACTTTCACTCCATGACAGCAGTCTGTGAAATAGAAGCCATCTAAATGGGTGGATCTTGTGTCACCTGGACTAGTGAATCTCCCATAAAATGTAGTGCCCTGGATTGGCCCTATAGTCTCCTTTCTATAACTCTGATCCATGCCCGTTCCAGGGGCAGGCATATTTCTATGGGCAGAAATGCCACCCTGTGGGTAAAGGAACTGTGTGGGCAGCCTCAAGTTTAGCTAGAAAAGGGAGGAGTGACCTCTAGTCCTCAAACATGCCGTACTTTACTGCTGAGAGCAGTCAGTACAACATGACCCATGGGTATGTTCTGTTCAAAATGCAAAAAGTGTTATTTGGATAAAAAGAGAAATCTGTAGAAATGTCTAACTTCACAATCCTAGTTTTAAATTCATGTCTATTTGAGAAGAGAGCTGTCTAATTTCATGTATCTCAAAACACAGTTTTACAAGCTAAGCACTGTTTAACAATGCTGAATGCAATAACTATCATTGCCACTTAAATGTATTGTGGAAGACATGAACATACATTTATTTGTATAATGCAGCCTTGGTTGTTATTGTGGCCTTGACCGCATCCTGATTTAAGAGGTCAATGCTTGTTGTACATCTCATTGCAAACAAGGCCTGAGTTCTTATCAATCTGTTCAGAGCTGCTGCCAGGTTTGTTGGATGATTTCAGGTTGTTATAATTGTACTTGGCCTTGTGTTACCATTTCATGTTGCTGCTAAATGTATTGTGTTGTCTTCCTTATGCATGTGTTTTGTTGCTATTGAAAGACTGTAAATAGCTTGACTTTTTTTTAATTACCTTATATTTTGCTGACATAAATGAGGTATGCATGTCAGTTTCTATACTGTAACACTGGACTGTTTAGGTATATATTTTTAAAACATACTAATTAGATTTTAAGATTTCATAAGTTCTTTCAGTTCACGTGATTTAATTGAAAGCATATTGAAAAGCATATAAATCACTGCAAAGAGAGCTGCATTTTTCTAAATAAGTTAGCGGTCCAAAAAGAGTATGTTAAGTCTTTATATCATCTTAACCATAATTAAGGCCATTCACTATGGTATCACTGAGGTTTTTAATGAAAAGATTTTAAAGAAATGGCTTTTCATTAATAAGATGATTGAATGTACCTGTCTATGTGTATATATGCTATTTTATGGAACATGTGATTATGTACAGAAGGAGTGCTTTTATGCAGCATACTGCAGCTGTTGACAATGTCTAGACAGGACTCTCAATAAGTATTCTACTTTTCATGTTAAGTATTGCTAAGCCACTTTAACAGGGCACACAGGTACTTGTACCTTCAGAAAAGCAGATAATTGATTTTAGACTCTTGCATTTAGACTCATAAAGTCATAAAACTTGTCCATTAGGTGACATTATTTGTCACTAGTTGAGAGTACACACTTGACTCCTCAGAGCCAGTAAATCCGGACAGGTGCTACAGAGGTAGGCAGGTGGCAGCTCCTGCTTCTGTTGAACTATTGATTCCTGCATGCATTAAAACAAAATCTCCCTGAAGCTAAGTTTGGATCTTAGTCCATTCACAGTCTAATAGTTCTTTCAAAATTTGTTACCTTAGCAGAAGCTTTTCTGGTAACCTTAGCTCTTAGCATGCACATGCACACAAATGTATATATATACCTGCATTCATACTTTCCAGATTATGCATCCTAGTGTCTTGTTGACACTTGCTGAATCAAGTAACAATTCAATTCTAGCTTCATCTGTCTGATAATTTAACCATTCCCTGTACTGTAAAATTATTTTATTCTATATTTACAGTGAACTGAAACAAGTGAAAATGTTTTCAGATAAAGAAGCAATTCCAATTTCCTTTTGCTTGTGGTAACCATTTTGTCACAACTGAGATAGCTGTAGCTTTCCAGCTGTATGCAGTCTTCCAACATTGTTAAAGTGGGAACTGCACAATGATAAGATTGGCTCTAAAATCTTAGTTTAAATGTTTCTATTCCTTATGGAGGAGTTGAGATGGGAACTACTAAGTTTCCCTGTGGTTTTCTGTTAGCTGGTTCTAACCACCCTGTAAAGAATTCAGAAATAAATCTGGTAATTTTCAGGTAATCACTTGCTTCCATAAGCCGAGCCCTTCAATAAAATACCAAATGTCGGAAGACTCTCAATAAAGTAAAAAAGTTAGAAATGTTGACATATGCAATAACTGAAATGTTGCTCCATATGGGTTTCCCTTATTTAATATAGTAGGAAACCTCCATGGGAGTTGTTGGTTTGAACATACATATGTACGGAGTATTCATCTCAGAAAATTTCCCACAGGGCTGACACAATTCTGTTTTCTGATCTTGTTGCCTCATCATACCATTCCTAAAGCATTTTTCATTAAAAGTACTGCTTTGCTGAGGCTTTTCCTGAGTAAATCTATTTTGAAGTATACATCAGTGGTATATCAAGGATCCTCCAAAGTAAGTTACTCATAGTTTATGCTTTCACATTCTGATATGCAATAATCTTCATCTAATGGGAAAAGCAGTTGTTCCCTAAATTGTACTAAGAGGAGGGGAATCAACTCTTTGGAAGGGTTGATAACTGCAGGACAAGGAGAAATGGTTTTAAGTTGAGGGACGGGAGATTTAGGTTGGATGTCAGGGGAAAATTCTTTATAGAGAGAGTGGTGAGGTGCTGGAACAGGCTGCCCAGAGAGGTTGTGGATGCCCTGTCCCTGGAGGTGTTCAAGGCCAGATTGGATGGGGCCCTGAGCAGCCTGGTCTAGCATTAAATGGGGAGGTTGGTGGCCCTGCATGTGGGGGGAGGGGGAGTGGAGATTCATGATCCTTGAGTCCCTTCCAACCCTGGCCATTCTGTGATTCTGAGCTGTGGCTGATGCTCTGTCTGAAATATACTGTTATTGAAGATGAAGTTTCTAAAAGTTCTGTTCAAGTTCAAATCTGTTTCAGATTTGTTGTGTTTCTGGCTACCTGAAAGTACTTGACTCTATAGTAAGACAAAGGAGAAGTTTATGTCACAAATGACAACTTTCTAGTTTCTAAAACTTGTCTTCAGTGCAAAGAGAATTTGGAAAGCCATTTATCTGTCATTATGATATCTTTCTGCTGTTGAAATTATAATGGCAAAAATAAAAACAGAATCAACTCAAAACAAAAGAGATGTTCATTGTGAAGGAACACCCAGACCAGAAAGCAAAAAAGTGCTTTAAGAAAAGCAGGTCTGAGACAAGTGGTTGTGCTCCCTGACCAGCGATTAGAAGAACACTTTCACTTTTGTAGCACCCTGCTTTGCAACTTGAAATCACAAAATATGAATAACACAGTAACAGAAAATGAAAAGTGAAATCTTTACAAAGGTAAACTTTTTCATAACCCCAAGTTTAAATTTGCCATTCTGCCAGGTGTTCTCCAGTTATGCTGTGTATTCCCAGAAAGGTCATCCATTTTCATGTACTCTTGGCATTGACCCCAAAGTTTCAAATTGTCCTCGTATTAAAATGTTATCTAAATCCTTTTCTGAGGCACAGGATCCCCCATGTCCCACAAGAGACTTGCTAAATCTGTCTTCTTGATACTATCAAACTAGAAAATGTTTTCCTATCTCCGAAGAACAAGTGGTGTGCATCTGGGCCAACACCAAAGTAAGATGGCAGTGCTAATGGAGAGCACATGAGAACTGAGACTATTGCTTCTTCCTCATTCAGATCCTCAGTGGAGTATGAAAGTTAACATTAGCATGGCTAGGTTACCTCCTGACTTCACTTAAATTTCAATGTTTCTACAGAAGAACGACATGTTTTGGACCAGTATTTTTCTCATGTATCTCATAAATGTTAAGTCAGGAACAGAGTCTGTAGCACAGGACACAGTATAATGTATCTGAATTTTATGCAATTCTGATGAAAGAGCTCCTTGAACCACAGGTTGTCACAAATATGACTGTATGTGCAACAGCAATTCAAATGATCACCCTTTTGTGGGTATTTTTCTGCTTTGTTCAAGACATTTTTGTTTTCATTTTGTAGCCAAGCTCCAAGACGTACTCGCAGAGTGGCAGACACTCGGTATCGGTAGAGGTTCAAATGCAACGGCAGCGACAAGAAGAAAGAGAGAGTTTCCAGCAAGCTCAGCGCCAGTACAGCTCATTACCCAGGTACGGCAGCTGGCTGAAGCTGCTCTGTGTATGAGCCTGGAGCTCATTTTGTTTGTGGATAGAAACTGTTGTGCTTAGTGCAGACGCTTTTGTTTAGCATTGATATAAGGTGGAATGTATTCAGTGTGGAAGAGTGAAGTGAGAAAAATGTGGTAAATTTTTGGTTTAGAATTACTTCAGAGATTATTTCAGCGAGATTTGATGACAGAGTACCCAGCAGAACTAAGGCAGTTTCATACAGTTCCATTTTCTGCAATTACAGAAGTCTTCTGAGTATGACATGGGCTGTCCCCTTTTGACAGTTCAGACTTCTTTTTCCTGTTGCATAATCCTTACTGGGTAGAAATTCTATCATTGTGATGCTGACAGAGAACAAAAATTAAAAGAAAAACAAAGAATCAAGGCGGTGAACAACAAAATTTGGAACTAAGGAAACACTGTCCAAAAATATCAGTGGCCTCCAAGTTTCCAGTATATAAATTTTCTTCTAAGTTACTGGGTCACTGGTGATGGAATGCTGAAAAGCTGTACACTTTTTGTCTAAAAAAATCAGTGTTTAAAAAAAAGCCTAGGTTTTTAAAATGAGCTAGTTGGTACAATGTCTTTTACTTTGTTATTTAGCTATAAGAATTATTAAAAGTTTACCCAATTTGTAATTCTGAATTAAATATCATTGTTTAGCATTACACAAATAATCTTTTCATTTTCAAATATTAATGGTGATGGCTGAGTGGAGAATTCTTTACTCTAGAGTTTGGTTGTCAAATTGCATTGATTTAGCATGTTTTAGCAAGTATATCATAGCTATTTTGTTGAAACAAATAGAAGCTTCATAATTGAAGTTATCATGAAGTTATCATGAAGTTATCTTACCATCTTCTTTGAAAATAAAGCAGATCTCTCTGGTTTTCATGTGCTATAACACCTTTCAGTATAAAATTTTCCTGTTATTTTTGGAAGAAGGTGGGAAAACAAAAAGTAGTTATTGCGTTTTCTTAGAAAGAATATTGGTTTGTTATTTTGATAATTTTTGTTATTTCCTTTCCTTTCTATCTCTATCTTACTTCTGAAGTGACTACATATATAAAAGCTATGTTCTTTAACCTGAGAAATTCTCTTTCTTTGTTACTGCTTCCAGCAATAGATTGAGTGGGAAAATATGAGTGCTTGTGCTGTTTTTAAGCTGGGGAGGGGGGTACTGTCAGTTTGGAAGCTTATTCTTTAAACTTGCTTCCCCTGTTCTGCTCAGTCACTGGTAGCATTTAAAAACAAGAATTTAGTTACAATGCAGTTCTAGTGGTAGGAATTCATAATTGTACGGAGAACATTAATCTACAGGAAATTTGGAAAATTATTCTTTGGACTATAGAAATGTTTGTTTTGAAATGAGTGAGAACTTCATTACATTTTTCAACATGAGAAATGACCAGCAAACTTGTAAGAATGCATGTTAATAATAAATTTATGTCTGAAATGTTTAATTTAATTTAATTTAATGATTGCATTTGAGCACTGTGGATTTCTGAGCTGTGCTTAGAGCAGACAGAATTTTAGGATCTCAGGCTGAAGTTGAGTGCTACGAATACCACAGTTCTCCTATAACAAGCTGAGACACTTAGCATTACAAACTGTAACTCAATGACCAATCTGTAAAGAAATCTTACTCTGAAACTTAGGTCCCAAGGTTAATGGTGCAACTATGGCTTTGTAATATTTAACATTTGTGTACTGGCTTCATTCTGGAGCTTTGTTGCTTTTTATCTTGTAGGCTCTCTAAGAGCCTCTTTTTTTTTTGCTTTGTACATTTATTTCATCAATGCTGACGGCACTTTAGTCAGTTTTAAAGAATCTTTCCAGAAAGACAATGAAAGTGGGCCAACTAATTTTGAACAAGTACCAGAAAACAGTCAGTAAATTAAATCAGTTCAACTAGTCATCCTCTTGTCCCATGTGAAACCGTAAAAGCAATGTTTAACTCCAAGTTAATTTTGTAGTACTTAAAATTTATCTTGCTCTAGATCAGAAACCTGACAGTTTCGTAGCCTACAGAGGTTCATTCAATTTGCTCTTGTTCCAGAGAGTGATAAAACATGGCTCAAAAACATTGTTTCTTTGGCAGAGATGGATATTTGAATACCAAGAACAGCTATAAAAATTTGCATAAGAATTTACATTATGTTATAATTTATGCTGTAATAACTTGCATTCATCCTGAATAACAGTTTTCATCTAGAGGTCTCTATATGCATTACAAAAAAAGGTGGATACAATCATTTTCATGTTATATACAAGGAAGGAAGGCTGCAAAAATACCCACAAACACTGTTACTTCTACAAATGGTAGTGAAATTCTGCAGATGTCTTGTCTTTACACTGCATATTCATTGCATGAGACCCCATTGAGTCATGTGTGTTGACATGAAAAAACATGCCATATTTACACTACCATTGTTACAATGATTTTCTTGTTGATTAATATTGCGGTCTATTTTATTGTACTGCCTCATTCTCATACAGTAAGGTTAATCTCAGAGTAGGTGTCTGTTTTGCTGCAGCACCCAATTGTTTTACTTTATCATCACCAATCCTATTTTAAATTCATAAAAGCATCTAGCAGCTTAATGGTAAATTAAAGCTATTTCAAAACCATAATCTGTCTTCAAACTAATGCAGTGATTTACTGTGAAAAAAGATAAAAAATTGTAATTCCTATATGCTTTTGATTTATTTGTCTGTGCAATGGAGTCAAAAAAAATGAGCAAGAAGGGTTATATCTGCCTTTACTTTTATGGAAGCTATAGCAAACTGGGAAACAGTTGTGATAGTGTAAAATTACTTCATTCTGGACCTGGAAGAAACTCTAATCTCCATATCGACCTACAAATAATGTGCTTTATCTTCTGACTTGTGCAATGTTAGAGCAAATGTTTTAAAGGTCTGCCTCTTGCATCCTCAATCTAGTACGAGTCTAGATTCAAATCTTTCCCAAGTGACTACAAGTGCTGGATTTTATCTGGTTTCTTAGAAAGCAAGCACTGTATGCACTCTTTCCTCGTCTGCGACTGAATTGTTGCAAGTTTTTCTCAGGCAGGTGATGACTGTTGTAGTGCTGTGTCAGTATTCACAACTTATTCCTACTAGAGAGGCCCAGAAATGTAGCTTAACCCTAGAGGAAAAGTTCTTCCAGCAAAAGAGACAAGCTACTTCTTCAGGGCAGAAAAGAACATTGCTTCTCAAGCAAATTATAGTTGGGGAAGCCTGCTAGTATTTCAGAAGCACGCTTCTTTCCCAGGATTGTTCTCAGTAACATCAAATGGAAAGCCAGAACATTTGTCTTAAAAGCTTCTTCCTTCTTTTTTTTTCAGGCAAAGCAGAAAAAATGCTAGTTCTGTTTCTCAAGACTCCTGGGAGCAGAGCTATTCCCCAGGTGAAGGGTTCCAGACTGCAAAGGATAATCCCAGATATTCCAGCTACCAGGGATCAAGAAACGGTTACATGGGGGGACATGGCTTCAATGCCAGGGTGATGCTAGAAACACAAGAACTGCTCCGTCAAGAGCAGAGACGGAAAGAACAGCAACTGAAAAAAAAAACTTCTTCTGAAGGGCCTAGTAATTATGACTCGTATAAGAAAATTCAGGACCCTAATTATACCCCACCTAAAGGTCCTTTCAGGCAAGATGTGCCACCTTCGCCATCTCAGGTCGCCAGGCTGAACAGATTACAAACACCAGAAAAGGGAAGACCGTTTTATTCTTGAGGTGAAGAAAATGAAGATCAACTCATCATGCAATAAGGAACATTTTCATATAAAGACTTATATTTTGAAAACTTTTTAAACTGATGGTACTAAGGAATATATCTATTGTCTGTTTCAGTGCCTTTAACAATACGGGCAAAGAGTTGGTGGGCCTTATGTCTTTGCTGTTCTGTCTCAAGTGTTAACTTCATGGAAGGATTTTCCACCATTTGACAATCATAGCAGAAGTGTGCAATGCCACCCCTGCTTACCAAGTCCCATAGCCCAGTCCAGAGTGGTCGATGGCTTATTACTAGGATTTGTTGTAATATGTTTTACTTTCCATTGAGTTATTTATACCAACATGCAGCTTTGTGGCATAAAATTAATGAATTTGAAGTTGAAGAAAGCATTGACATATCCATCCTGGGTCAGAAGAGGAGGTTACAAATCACACTTGAGTGGACAAGGCTCAGCTCTCCTCTGTATCACAGTCTTGAGATGTTTTATGGTGGAGTCATTACCAGTCTTTGTTGATCAATATTTAAGTGTCTATAAGCTGAAAAACTACCCCTCTCCTATTATGCACATATGCACTCTTTTGTCTCTCTCCCCATTTTGAGCTTATTAAAAAAGCCCTACCCCGACTCATGAGGAAAACAATATTAGGCTCTCGGTTATCCTTAGGATCCTGTTCCAATTGCCTTATAATCTTAAGACATGGTTCACTGCAAATGACATAACTTGAGAGATTACTTACTCAGTCACAGCCAAGCCCTTGATAAATCTATTTCATTATTTCATTAAATATGGGGAATTAAGAACAAACAAACAACTGTGTTCTGCTTTGCTTTACTTCCAGAGGAAACTGGTCATAAGACAACTGTGTCTTGAAAGACAACTAGGGAGGGAGTCATCTCGTGGTCATCTGATATGCAGTTGTCTTTGTTTTAGGACATAATATTAAGATGGAAAAAAATCAAAGTTTTTCTTTAGATCAAAAAAAAAAAAACTGTAAAACAAAACAATTTCTTCGTTTTACAATTTGTGAAGCTTTGTGGACAACTGCCTTGTGCTTCTGTATACTGTACTGTTGCATTGTGATGTTACATGAAAAATAAGCCTGTAAGTATATGAGTGAGACGTAAGTGGAGACAAACTGTTACACATCATCCTGAAAACATGTCAGTATCCAAAAATAAGTAAAATGAAAAAGATTGCTCTGGCAGTGAGTAATATTTGAATGTGCATATGGGATATGAGAATTTCTTTTGCAGCAGTTGTTTTCATGTTTGTTGGTCTGAACTTCATGTATTGTAAAAATATAGCTGGGTTGCTGAAGTGCCTGCAAATCCTGATGTGAGAAGGCTTGAGAATGGATCTCAGCATATTATGTACAAAAAGATAAGAATGAAAGCAAGAAAGAAAAATCATGTATTGCGTGATTTTTAAAATGCCTATTTTTTTTACTGGCACATTTTATTTTTGCGCCAACTCGTTTCTAGAATATATGTGAAATATCAGCACACATATCTGTGTCTTTTATGCCTGTTTGTTAATGGTTTTTGTTGTTAATAATGTACTCCATGTTTAAAAGTTGTTACTAATGTAAGCACAGTGACATTGGATGACAGTAGCTCTTTTACGCAGAATTTCCAAAACTGTGTAAAACAGCTTTCCATGTACATATGAAATTTAGAATAAAAGGCTGTTTCCATTCTCGTCTTGGTATTGACTGTAGACCCTTACGAGAACTGCTGCAGACACTGAGTTTCAGAAACAGTTAACAGATGTTATTTTATCCTATTCCTAATAGTTTGCGTGTGTGTTTGTGTGAGCACTTATAAACATAGGCAAAAAAAAAAAAAAAAAAGATTTACATCCCGGCTGAACACCTGAATACTCTCCTCAGGGGGAAAAAATGCTCAGTTTGGCATCTCATGTTATTTCAGGCCATACCTGTGATGTTTGAAAGGTGCATTTGTAAGACTGGCCTCTGTGGTGGAAGTCTTCCTGGGCTGTCATGTGGAGTGCTCTCCCTGAGGAGTGTGTCAGGATACAGGCACCCACTGGGCTCTGGCGAAACCCAGGCTCATATCAGAAAGACCTCGTGGCACCTAGTGTGTATTTTGGGCTGTGGTGTGAGTCTGGAACAGTAATGTTGGCACAGTGAAAAATGTGAAAAGGCAGATTTATGATTAAAGCAATATTTACAGTGCCGGTGATACTTTGTTCCCCCATTAGTACTGAAGCTGTGTCTGATTGTCTCCCTCTTCCTCTCCTTTCTCCTTTTGTTGGATATTGCAGGAATGTCAATCATAATTCTGTATATGCATGACATCAGGCTGTTGCCATGGCAATAATAGTGTCAAATTATTCACTGTGACTTTAGGATCTCAAGGGGAAGAGGAGCAGAAGCTATAAGGTGGACAGGCAGCTTGTGGTGTCCAAATAAGCTAAAGACGGGATTTTGTAAAAGACCTAAACTTGCAGTTGTGAGTGAGGAAATAATGGAGTTTGCTGTTTTGCAGGTCTTGCAGTCTCATATCCTGATTGTGTTCCCAAATTACATAGTTTGATTCTTCTATGGAATTATTTGGACAGGCAAATAATAGCAAACACTGAGAAATGCATCCACAGGAATGGAAAACAGGTTGAAGTCCTTTTCAAAATAAGGTCTTTGATAAACTGTTGTAGGAAAAAGGGCATATGTTTGGAAAAATGTGAAGCACTGCATGTTTTACGCGTGAGAATGGCATATGTTAAAGTTTACCCTTGCATGAAACTCCTCTTCAAGGTGTTAACAATTTGCCATAATTAGATGTGTTCATGAAAGAAGGCAGATGTTCTCTTTGGGCAATGCCTGTGTTATGTTAGCAAAGAATAAGGTCTTTTTCTGGCTTCGTCATCCTGTCTTCTTCCTGACATAGCATAGACAGGATTTCTAATATTAACTCCCATAAGTTGCAAAGGATGATAAGGAAGTGGGAGGGAGCTGTTTTAATAGAAAGTGACCTTTCGTTCTGCGTAGTGAATAGATCTAAAAATTAATTGAGCTCACTGCATTGCTGTGGTAATTTGTTGTGGATGTATTACCATTATGAGATTAATTCTGACATTAGTGTGTTTAAGAATGATCACAGGACAGACTGTAAGGGAGCTTAGAACATTGAGGAGTGGGTGCAGAGCTTGCACATTTTTCTCTCCTCTAACCCATCTGCAAAGCCTGCTGGTATTTTATCAAAATAATTTGTTAATGCTATTGAAATTCCATGGGAAAGTTCAATATTATTCATGTAGAAGTCTGCTGCCTTTCTAAAAAAGCTTTCCCCTCTTGTTATAGGGCCTCCTTGGAAACGAGACTGCAGCCTTTGTGAGTTATTACATAGGCCAGATATTCTAATATATGTCTTGGAGAACTCTGCCATCAAAAACAGCAGAAAATGGCGTAGAGCCCAGCTGAACATGGTCGGAAAGTACAATTGCCATTTATTGCTGGCAAACAGCAGGAAGAACAACAAAACAAAATTTAAACCCATCATGACTGTGAATATATGGCCTGTCTTCCAAAGCTCTGCTGATGTTTTGCTCGCATTCAGACTGTTTATGAGTGTCTGTAACATAGCACTTTTCTGTGCTGGGTACGCTGAGAAAGGAAAGGAAGAAACATTGGCCAGACGATAGATGCACCAGATTAGCAGTGTTGGCTAAACACAGGATATTCTTGAGTAATTCAAACCTTTGAACTTGTGTCATTGAGTCTCAAAGTGGATTTGTCTATTGCATGTCCTGGCTTGCAAGTCTATTTTCAAAATATTTCCTAATTCTATTGCTGTGCTTGACTATTTCTATATCGTTCCCTCCTGAGTCTGGTTCATGGGAGTTGTGAGGAATCTGTCAGGAATGCAGATACAGAAAAAAATCTCATCTGTTCTTTGTGCCACCTTTGTGCCACCACAGCGCAGCCTTCCAGGCCCACTGCAAAGGTCAGTCCTGATCTGGCAGAGGAAGAGTGAGAGTCAGAAAACCAGGATGGTGAAGGACTTATTGAAAGTCGGCTGTGTGTGTTGTGTGCATGTACAGGCAAGCAAGGGAGAGAGGCACAGATTGCTTTAATTTGCCTTTAATTCACGTCCAGCTTGAACCCTCTTCAAGTATCTTGTAGCATTTCTTCAGAGTTCTTTCCATCTGTACAGTATCCAGCTGATGATTTGATGCACATGGTGATTGTTTCATGCCCTCTTGTACATCTTTTCCATATTGTATCTGCATCACTCTCTCTTTTACATCTGCTGATTAATTCTGTTTCATTTACTTGTTTCTCCAAACGGCATGGAATTCGTTCAGATCCTAGGCTGCTTTTGCCAGTGATTGATATTTCTCTCTTAGCACTGCAAACTTATTTTAATATTTTCTGTCCCTGGGAGTAGTGTTATCTTCTGTAATTTACACTTTAATAACATTTTAAAAATTGAGACTGGAAGCTTGAGTCAGGATTATACAGAAGCAGACTAAAGGCTTTGATTGCTATTCTGTGTGCAGCGTGCACTTCCAGGTAGTTGTGGGGATGGCACAGAGTACTGTCAGAGAGAGATGAAGAAAAGCATCAAGCCTGGGTGCTTTGGAGAAGAAGAAAAAGAAAAAAGAAAAAAGAAAAAAAAAAAAAACTAGGAAAACTTTTAGAAATATTTATGCCCACTACATGCTATGTACTGTAAAAAAATAATTCCTTAGAAGTGTCACTGTTTGAAAAGCTGATGGTTTCACAGCTCGGATGTGACTGGTATAAAGAGAGCTGGCCAGAGGAGTAAGCTGTCTGTGCCCATTCAAAAGATGCTGTGGCACTCCTACCTTACCAGTTAGTCCATTTTCAACTGCGCATCTTACAGCAACGAAGAACTGGAATGGGCTCACATTCATGCTTTGAGCTAAAATCTGCAGTGACATCTGCCACAGAGGTATAATAGCCATGTTGATAATAGCCACGGTAGTCTGATTTTATTCTGCTTGGTTGTTTGTTCAAATCATCTTTGCTTGTTTCTAAAAAATAACAAGAGAAATGAAGGGTGAGGAAGAGGATTAAAATGTGAGCAGAAGAGTCTGCTGCCCTTCCACCATCAACTGCCCGCAGTGCAGCCACTGGTGGTTGGTCACCTTCTTTTTCTTTATACCCCAAAGTCATGAAAAAGGAGAAACCTGCTGACAGTAACCTCACCTCAAAACTCTCACCCTTCCTAGCAATTCACTCTGCTGTGTTGCTTGTAAGATGCAAATTAATGATGCAACAAGTAAAGAGACTTACCAAACCTCTATTATTTCCTCTATGTTTCACTGGGATCTGTTTAGATACTAGTCACCCCCTAGGACTGAGAGCTGTGCTTTGCTTTTATCCTATATAAAACAGAACATTGTTGTTGGTAGTAAGACCTAATAAACATTTGTACTTTTTTCAGCTTGAGAGTAACTTTTTAATGTTAGTTTGTACAGATTTCTGCAATAGGTGTTCTAGATGTGTTCCTAGTCCTAGCAATATCTCATTTCTAAGCACAGAGCATATTGCTGGAACCAGCCATAGCTGGGACTCGCTACCTTTGGCATTTAAAATGAGTTCATCAGTCTCTCCATTCAACTGAAGGGCTTTTTACAGCTTTTGTAGAGGGAGGAGAGAGAGAGCTCACTTCCCCTGGGAATGGGAAACACATTCCCATGGTCGCTGTTTGAAGCTGAAGAATTATCTACAGGAATTTTAAGAGATTTCAAGGAGCTGCAGCCTATTGCCAGGAGCCCAGAACAGTTATCGCCTCAGTGTTCTGCAAGCTGGAGAAGACATTAGTTCTCACCGCTTCACCAACGTAATTCTTATTCCCACTTAGATCTTACGAAAGACTGAAACCCTATTCACAGTATACATCAGATTTTATATCTTCCTTAGGGGCAAGTGCAAAGCTTTGCAGTACTTCAGCTGTAGCCAGGTTATTAAAAGCCAGAGGGCTCTTAGGAACAGGAATGCCTTTGCCTAAAACTTTGTGTCTAATGATGATGTACGTTTTGTTCCATTCTGCCTACCAGCTGTTGGTTCCTGTCTGTGACACAGCTGCATCAGTTTTCTCAGTGTATGGAACATTTGGGATCTGCTCTGTAGTCCTATGCAAGTACCATTTTAACAAATGTGTTTGTAAATAAAATTAATTTATACCTGGTCAGTCATTTTCTGGATACCTGTGAGCTGTAAAGGATGGGAAATTTATTGCTACAGAAACTGCTTTGGCATTTGCAAAGGAAAATTTAATCTAAGAAGCCTTTTTTTCTCTTTAGGTAGCAAAAAGTCTATAAGGGTTAATCCAATCAGCTGCAGCATAACAAAGACTGGAAATGGCAACGTCTAGTTTTAGACGTTGATGGTTTGCAAAAGTCTATTTTATAACCTGGACTGAGTTCATTGTAATTTCCCACACACTGTTCCTTGAAAAACCGCATAAAATCATATTAAAAGCAAAAGACACTAAATTACACAACCTGTTGCTTCCCATAAGCTCAGTTAATAGTACAGCCAGCAAGGTAGAATATTTACATTATGACTGTGAAATGATTTGTGTTTGAATATCCCATTCTTTGTTTAAAAAAGAAATCACAGTATTTTTGCAAAAAGTAGCATACAGAATTTTACAACTGTCCATTCTTGTTTTTTAAAATCAGTTTGTATGAATAATTTTCTCATTTTTATGCACAATTTTTCCACATTTTTGTTGACTAAAATGTTACTAATCTAATTTCCTA
Organism: Chrysolophus pictus; assembly: GCA_037305975.1. Classification (NCBI taxonomy): domain Eukaryota; kingdom Metazoa; phylum Chordata; class Aves; order Galliformes; family Phasianidae; genus Chrysolophus; species Chrysolophus pictus. The sequence goes on from JAYKPI010000006.1 coordinate 13,542,324, forward strand.
TTAAAAAACTCATTTCCAGCATTGCAGAGCTGAAAGGTGCTACCAAGCATTTAGTCTTCAATTTACATACAACAAACCCTGTAATCTGATGGGGGATTTCACACAAGGATGGCTTCGTGCAATTACATGGGCAAAGAAAAAATTTCATCCAGGGCTCTGTTCTACAATAATTTCATCTGTTGGTCTCCCATTGAGAGTTCTCCTATTGCTAAATTACTTATTGATGTGGACTTAAAAGTAGAAAAATCCACACGATGTTGTCATACTTGGTTTTCAACGCTGTTTCCTTTTTTTTTCCTTTTTAATTATAATTTGGATTTGTTAGAGAGGGACAAAGTAAACAGATTGGAATAATTCATTTGAGTTAACGCTCATTGACAAGAAAACATTAAGCATTCTCCAGATGAAGCATCAGTCATAAAAGACAGAAGGATAATCCTAACATTACAACACAAGCAAATTAGTTTTCTGATATATATTCCAGCATTGCATAAAGCTGTACCAATTCTTAATACTTGCATAATAATATGCACTTTTAAATGATGCCAGAAATCATTATTACAACAGAGTGAGTTCACTGTTTATGTTTATTAATGTGGGAATGTTGGAAGAGTTATTAGATATTAAATGTCATTTTTAGACTGATTGAAGCTAAACAACTGTAAAACCGATTGAAAAGATCTGAGCAGATAAATGCAAATGGAAGAGGAGACCTTCACACCCTACCACAGTGGAAACACATCTTGATGCTATCCCCCTTGCACTGTGAAACAAGTGCAACCTGATGAACTAGCTCCTTTGCAAAGTGGTGAGAGAAGGCTGAGGGCATGGGACCACGGTAAGCATGAGACTGAAGCAAATTTCCTGCTTCTGAATACAAGGATACATCATGTTTTAGCTCATCAGCATCTTTCTCGCTTTCAAGAACTGGCCCAGTTAGTCTATATTTGTCCATAGATGGACCACTGAAGCGGTGTGTTTTTGTTTACTGGTTAGGTTGGATACAGAATTCTGCCCCATCATTCTGTGCCAATAAGACCACTGAAGTTGCTTCTCAAAGCAGGTACATCAGCTTGTTAACACCTTTCTCTAAACTGGGTGGGAGGAAAGCAGGGCAGAACTGGTCCTTAAAAAGCAACAGCTGTGCCTGATGAAGCTGCCATAGGGTCCTGTGATTATGTACACATGATCCAAGCAGATCGTGCTCTCCCTGAGGTGAGATGAGGTAAAGAGAGAACAAGAACAGCAGAGTACAGTGATAGTATAGTAGAGTAATAGAAAAGTAAAGGGTTTTTTTGTTTTTTTGTTTTTTTTTTTTTCAGAAACTTGCCTTTTTGTTTAGTTGTTTCATTTGGTTTACTTTGTTTTCTAATAAACCCACATTAGACTACTTGAATGTATTATCTTTCTCTCCTTACAGCTTTTGGGCTGGAATAGTAAGTTTCCAGAGCAGAAGCTGTTGCACTAATGTTAATTTAACCTATTAAATTTCTCTGAAATAAGCAGGTATGCTATGAATTCTTCCTCCACCACAGAAGGATTGGGATGCAAAATTCATCCTCGGAAGGAAAGTCTGGAAAACTGCTTTAGTGTTTTGTGGACCATAAAAAAAAAAAGGAAAAGGAAAAAAGGTACATTACAGAGCAGTTGATCGATCTCGTTCTACCACGTGCGCTCTCTCAGTCCACACTAGACCATAAATGAAATGTGGTTAAGGGTTTATCTCCCTATAAATACAATGTATGTTTATTAAATGGTGACTGATTTGCATCATTACGACATTTGATCGGTGGTATTCAGGTCCAGCTGGTAAAGTTTCAGCAAGAGCTGGGAGAGCAGCAACAGTTCCTCTATTGTCTTCAGTTGGCGTTGCGAGGCAGCAGTGGGAGCAACACAGCCAGCAGTGCAGTAATCTAATACAGAATGCACGCTGCTCCTTTTGTTAAACATCTTCCCCTGAAAATGCTGGCAAGTACACATTGTTTCCTTATCATTTTTTTTCCTCTTGAGAGATTTCAATTCCATTTACCCCACGGGCCCAAATCCTTCCTGAACACGAGTTAGACAGCAAGGAGGATTACTAGAAATAGTGCAGACAATGACCAAAAGCCTTCTTGCATGTCTTTTTTTCCAGCCAGCCACCCACCTTCCATTATCAAGGGAAAGAATACCATATCTGACTGCATAATCAAAATCCAGTGACCTGTCAGAGCAGGCAGTAAAATAAAGCTCTCTTGCTGTTTCCCTTTGACTAGGCTTCATTTCTAGAACCCTTTTAACCCAATTTTTCTGACATATTGTAACTTGTAGGCATTTAAGGATGCAACCACTGAGCTAATATGTTTTAGAGTGCGTTTTTATAATATATATGGTATATTTAGTGTCCCGATTTCTGGTAAAATTGGAGCACCCTCATGCCAAAGTAACAGCCTTTAATTAAAGAGCTACAGCAAAGAGAAGTAAAAGCACATGAACAATAGAAATCTCTGACCAGTTTTTCCAACAATTTTTCTGCCTCTGATATTTGCCAGCACATTCCTGATGAATGTCTAAGGTAAAAATGAATGTTCATGTAGATCTTGAATGCCATTCAACAGATGGAAAGAACTGCTTACTTTTCTTTAAATACAGTTCCATGGAGCCACCAATGAAAAAAAGAAAAAATTCTTTTTTTTTCTTTTTTTAATAAATCATTACATGGCACTTAGATGATTAATACTGGATGAAAGTTTGGAGAAGGTTACACAGGATACCAAAGAACCATGTTCTCCTGTTGCAAAACTGAACTCTGTACCTCAGAGGCAGCTCTGGATTTTGTAGTGAATGAAGGAGAGCTCAGTTTTAAAATGTTTTCTATATAGGATGTTTGATTTGCCTCATCTGATACAAAGAAGCAGCAAGGCTCAACGCAAGTACAATAGTCCTCTCACTGGAATTGTGAGAGAAAAGGCAAAGCCTGATCTCACAGCTCCAGCATAATCACATTCCTGAGGGGGTCCCAAAGTGAGTGCCTGGTTGAGTCCCACACCTCTCTATGGTCTCTTTGTCTCCAGAGGTAGAAAGTAGGCAAATTTTTCCCAAAGAAGATGAAAAATGGTCCTATTTGTCCATGGTCACAGAATCCAATGCAAAAATGATAAACACTGTTTGTCCCATTTATTAGGAGAATTAATAAACTGACCCTAACACAAACTGTGAAAGTCAGCCTATGAGGATGGTACCACACGCAGGAGCAAGCAGCAGACTGCCAATTGTATTTTGTTAACATTGAACCTAGACCTGCCTAAAAGCAATTGACAAACTGTCTTGGCATCAGGCCCTGGTATCTTATCATCTTTTTTATCTCTGAATGGCATGAAAATTTAAACTTTTAATACTGATAGCCTTCTAATTGGCTGATTCTTTAAGTATCTCCAGATTGGGCTGTGCTGCTAGGCAAGTAGGATCTTATAGACAACATCTTCACAGCCAGAGATGCATGTCTCTGCTTACTGTGCTGAAGTAAAGTAGTATTTCTGAGACATCTATTTTGTGTGACAGAGAAGAAGTATCATAACCTAGTGGAAGATATTAATTTTTAATATTTTATTTCAAATTTTAAGGTGTGTGGTTGCTGGATAATGAAAAATACAAGCATTTGGGGGGAAGCGTACATGAATCAGAAGGCTGCTTGTTTTATATTTTCACTACTTATAATCTTCAAAAAATGCTGACTGCAGTCAGCAACGTTGGCAACAGTCCTTTTTCACAGAACTCATGAAGTATTGCAATACCTCATTGCCCACAACAGTCAAGCAGGCTTTTAATAAATTAGCTGAATATATAGATTCTGGAGAGATTCTGAGGTTGGAAGGGACCATTACAATCATCTGGCATATTACCTAACTTCCCTTTATCACTGACCATAGAATTTCACTCAATAAGTCTTACATCAAACCCAGTAACTTCTGGCTGAAATGAAGAAAATCTTTCAGAAAGACACAGAGTTTATATTTAAGATTATAAGGGATAGAGAGTTTACCGCATCCTTTGGCAACCTCCTTCAATTCTTAATTGCTTGTGCTGATAAAAATTTATGTTATCTTCAATTTGAAGTATTCTAACTGATCTTTGATGATTGTGTTATGCTTTTTTGTGTGCTCTGTTATAAAGCAATATAACACAGATGTGATTTGAAACGCCAAGCATACCATGCCTCAGTAAAAGCTGGCTGCTAAATGAGAAACCATAGTCTGGAGCCTCTGGAGCTCTGAACAAGGAAAACAGGAGCACCCAGACTATATGTCGGTAAGGAGGGAATGAGAGAGAGTGAAGCCCAAAGTTGGAATATGCACTGTGTTTCCATCTGCAGGCTGGATACAATCAAAAAAAGAAAACTGATTTTGGAAACCTTGCTGTAAATACCGTAACTTCAAGCCAGAAATCCATTTTCAAGACAATGCCTACTGTCAGGTTAACATTCTCTTGATGCCTCAATATCTCTTCTTTAATGTATTTTGATGTTTCTGTAACTAAAACCAGGCTTTCCTTACAAAGAGTTGTTTTGCAGAATATTAGCCAGCACTATGACCTAGAGATGGTTCTTAGTGCTACTTCTGTTTGGTATAAAATCATGATGCTTTGTCACCTTGAATCTACAATACTCTCATAAGGGACTTTAATCTTATTCTCGCTATTGAACAGAGACATTCTCATATCCTTCTGTAGTCAAATCATAGGATTTGACTGAAGTTGTTTCAAAGAAGGGAATGTACTTGAAAATTTAAACTTGATTTGAAAATCTAAGGTAAATATTTTATATTCTAATAGACTTTTCTTATTTTTATCAAGGACAAACAGGGGAACGAGAAACTCAGCTATAAGATAAACCAAACCCAGTACTCCCAATTTTTTTTTTTCTGTTTTTTTGTTTTTTTCTTGCTTACATTTTTCTTCTCTGTTTTTTTCTCTAAACACAGAGGATATTTGTCTTTGCAGTGATAATACTGTGAGCAGCTTGGAGTTCAGTCATGCCAGGAAGAGAATATGATACTTTATATGAACACGTCAAAGTAATGTCAATTAAAACAAAAAAAAAGGAGGCACAGAGTGACTTTTAAAATCTTTCATACAGATCTTATCTATTCATATCCCAAATCAAAGCAACTCTGATTGCTCTATCAAGTGTAATATATAATTAAGGCAATTCAGTCCTAAGGTTCGGGGTTATCGCAGTTCTTTTGATTTGAGCTGCTGATTGTCTTAGTGAAAGAGCTGGTTGGGAATTTTTTGACAGAGAGGTTTTCATCATAAAGAAAAAAAACAATCTGTCAAAAGCAAAACTTTTAGTGAGGAAAAATATGCAGAATAATCCATACCCCAGGAGTTATGGCACTCACAAGTGTGAGAGAGTGCGGTTCACTCAACCACACAAATGGCCAAGCCACTAAGCTGCTGCCTAGCTGGGACTGTGTCTCAGATGCTCTCTCAGTTGTCTTCATTTAAATCATGTTGAAATAAAGGCCCTGACTATTGAGTTGTACGTTCAGTCCCTGGCATGTTCTAATTAGGCCACGATGTGGGAATGAGAAAGGTTTGAAGTGCTATAAAAGCACTCTCATATGCTGCATATCTGAGGTCTTTGTCAACTGGCCTGCCCCACAGTTGGACCTCTGCAATCCTTTTGAATATTCATTATGGCAAAGAGCTGGCACATACATGAATTTTTGGCATTGTGCAACACCTGTGAGACTGAAGGAGCCATGTGTATGCTTGCACTTCTCTATACACCTTCATAAACCAGGTGCAAGCAGCATGCAGATTTTAGTATTGTTTAATGGTGAGGTTGCAGGTATTCTGAGAAAGGGTCTGTGCTTGTCTATACATATACAGACTGCACTTAATGCTGCGCATTAGCATGATGCAGTTAGGCTGAAAGGTGTTAGTGGCTGCCAACAGGGATGTCCTGGCTCCAAAGAAAATAACAATCCTCGTTAAAAATAATGGGTGTGCCAAGCACTCGGCCAGGCTCAACAAACAAAGCAATCAAGGCTCTTTATGAGGTAAAAGCAGCTGGTGGCTGAGGAAATACCAGAGGCACTTGGATGTAGTTTTACAGCACAGGAGCTTCAGCAGCATGGAGCTGAAGGAGTTCCTTCCTGCCTTTCCTCCCTGACTTCCTTGAGGCCCACAGGATGTTGCCCCTCAGCACACATGCTGATGGGGCACTTCCCCGAGCTCAGCTGGACTTCAAAAATAGGGGGAAAATGGGGCTAAGGGTGGCTAGGTATGACATGGGCTCCTAGAGCTCTGGCTGCTACACGCATCCCATTGAGTGAAACATTGAAATTGCAACCTTATTTCATTAAACTGATTTGTGGGTGAAACAAATTTGTGAATAACAACTAATAAAAGAATGCAGTTTCTGTATTTTCTATAGAATGAGAATGGAGTGACATTCTACTGTATCTGAGACTGAGAAAGAAGAACTCATAGATTCCATCCCCAGCCATGCTTCATCCTGGAGAAGAGGAGGCTCCAGGGGGACCTGAAAGTGGCCTGTCAGTATCTACAGGGGGGCTGTAAGAAAGAAGGGGACAGACTGTAGCAGGGTCTGTTGTGACAGGACAAGGTGAAGTGGTTTCAAATTAAAAGAGGGAAGATTTGGATTGGATGTAATGAGAACATTTTTTTCCCTAAGGGTGGTGAGGCATTGGAATGGGCTGCCCAGAAAGGTGGCAGATGGCCTGCCCACAGAGACACTCAAGGTCAGGCTGGATAAGGCCCTGATCTAGAGTAGATGACCCTGTTCATTGCAGGGAAGCCACACTAGGTGACCTTTAATGATCACTTTCAACTGAAATAATTCTATGATGCTGTTATTCTACAATTCTTGCCCAGATGCATGTCTCCAACATGTACTCCACTAAGGGTAGAATTTACCAAGTGTACCTTCACTGTCTGAAAGTGAACTGTCTGGGATAAATAACTCACAGAAATATATTCTTGTGTCAGCTGAGAGAGAACCACCTACACAAAACAATTCTGCCTATCCAAAAAAAGGGCTTGAAGTCAAGTGCTGATTCTGGTCCGTTGCTTTAAGGAAAACCGAGATGATTGGCAGCTGATTTTAGAATGCTGAAGTAGGTGTGATGATTGTCACCCTGAAAATCAAAATCTTGTCCCACCAACATTTAAAACAAGACTTCTGCTTATGTCAGTAGGAGGAGAATTTGTCCTTTGCATGTCTCTTCAAGAGACTTCTCTTCAGAAGAGCAAAGTCCACAGGAGCCCAGATTCAACTGAACACCTCCCTCCAACTCCTATGACATGCTTCACAGGGCAGTGCCACATTGGGAAGTAGTAAATGGGAGAAAAATCCACTGATTCTGTTTTTTCATAAATCTGTTCCTGAATCCTTATCTACCTCACAAATTGGTGTTTTGGAAATGTAGTTAATTTTTGTAAGGTGATTCCTAGGTAGAAGATGTGAAAATCTGTCTGTTTTATCAACAAAAGCTTTAAAAGTGAGCACTGAACACTTAGTCCCATTCATATATCCTACTGATGCATTATGGAGATCAGATATCTGATATGTATGTAGTGACAAAGCATGTAGCCACAATCACAGAAGTTACACAATTCCAACAGGCAGCTGTTTGTTTGTTTTTTAAATAACATTAAATCAGAGCTTTTGTTCTGAAAATTTATATTAAAGTACCCACCATCTGCTTTAAGCTCACAATAGCCAGGAAATTTAGAGTCTGAAAATGTTTCCTTAACTCATCCCATTGTGCCCTGTGGATGGAAAACCTATTTGCATCTAATAAAACAATGCATGCCAATGGAAATGTCATCTCTATTGGCAAGTTGCGTAATTCTTTATAGCTGCATACTAGATCCAGATGCTTTGGCAAAAGATATCTTCCTTCAGGAGCACTGCTTGAGGGAGGCTGTATTGATTGCCTTTGCAATTATAGATTGGATCATGGCAATCACTAAAGATAGGGGAACCTTCTGATTCTGTGTCATACATCCTCAATCCTGCCTTTAAAAACAAACCCCATAAGCCATCTACTTTTATTATCTGTATATTTCTAGCAGTGCATCTTAAAAAAAAAAAAGAAAAGAAAGAAAAAAAAAAGAAGAAGAGATTAAACAAGTTATTAAGGAAGCTAGCCAGTATGTCCTGCAGACATTTCCAGTCTTCAAATGACGCATTCACCAATTAAAATAGTATAAGGATGGTCCAGCCCAAAATTCCAATAAACAACTGCAGATCAAGACAGGGGTAGTCAAGAGATGCTTCCGTTAATGCAGAACTTCCTAATGAAACTGTGGTTATCTAGGATACTCAGCAGCCCGGCTGCTACTCTAGATAGCAGAGCAAGAAATCTGCAGGGGCATTGACAGCTGTTGCTCCATCACATACACAGTTGTATTTGTACTCAGTGCCTGCAACTAGGCACCAATCAGGCTAATTTGTCATAATACAATTCAGTCAGATAGGGGCAGCTTGTAGGTGGACTTTTATTTCACATTAAGCAAATCAGTTTAGCTGAGCGTGTGGCTTTACAGGCACATCATAAGCTGACATAAGTAGTTTTCCACCAAAAGAAGACCCATAGTGTGGCTTTTTCTGGACCACTCTTCTCAAACCCAGTATGGCAGTGTAAAGTCACATCTGAAGTTAATTGTAATCAACCCTTAAGTTTTAGGTGGTGCTTACGATATTTTACAGTCTTTCAACCTAGATACAGGAGATGCTTGGGGAACTGATAGTTAACCACATCTTGAAAGAAATGCTCGAAGAAACCAGCTGATAAACTGTGGACCTTTCCCATCTGTTGCTGGTCTACTCCATTGATGATTTTATTCATTAACTTGAATACATTCATTGACGGCACTGAATTTATTGCACTTGATTTCTTTAATTTTGCCTGATACTTATTTTTTTTCGGTGGGATAATTAGCATAATGTGTTAAAAAACAAGTCTGAGTTACTCACCTTGGGTGAGTATACAGCTGGCTCAGGACTGTTTGTTGTCTATATTTGCTCTAACTTGTACGTTTGGCAAGAAAAAAAAAAAAAAAAAACAGCTGAGGATAGTATTCCCAGCCTCAAGAGAACATAGCCCTTGGAAAAATGATGGGAGAAAAAAACAGCAGGGCTATTATCTTCTTTACTTAGAGAAAGACAGACGGAGAAAATGTGAGTATTGCACCTTCGAATTTTCTTCATTCAGCATGAAAGATGAGGTCTTTCCCTTAGCCAAATTGCACCTTCAAACAGAAGGAACAATTCTACAGATTTTTTTTATTATTATTTTTTTAAATTCTGTGAGCAGCTTTTACATTTCAAGAAAGTTTGACTTCTGCTCTGACTTTCAGAAAGTGACAGTCTGTTCTATGAAAAATACTGAATACTACAAATAATCAGAGTGTGCTGTATACTGTCTATTAGCTTGATTTTTCCTCCTTAATTGATGTTTTCTTTGAAAATACAGTTCAGCCAAGTATGAGAGGAAAAAAAGTGTGTTGTACCACATTAATTTTACTTCTACAAACGCATACGTGGTCATGTGATTGTTCCACAGGTTAATTTTGTACCCCTGAGTGAGTCTTTGTCTGCTTCTTATCTTGTCAAAACTTCCTGTTCATAAATAAAATTGACTATTTATACTTTGCTAGGCAGTCATGATTCAGTGAAAAATGGCTATGAAGGCTGTCCTGTCTTCTCTGCCTTCATTTTCACTTGGGCACCTCTTTGTCAAGGTGAAATACTGTGTCCTTGTGGCCTGAACCCCTGATGCTAAAATACAACAAAGGAATGTATTTTTGTTACAGAGATGATTGTGGTGCTGCGTTCCTCAAAAAGGCAGAAACTGCAGCACAGAATCACAAAGGAACAGATCCAACACCATTTGATATAAATGAAAATCCTTCCATTCAGTTCAATAGGCTTTAATCGGACTGGTATTGCCTTATTTCCCAGTTTTGTTTTGAAGTATTCTTTACACTTAAGAGATGAGAACTAATCCCTTCTCTCCCTCCCTCTTCGTGTTTATGATCCAGGCTTTTGTAATAGTAGCATTTTCCTGCAATGCCAGCAGAATACCAATGAAATGACTCTTCCCATAGTGACACACACAATCATCCTCAAGTGGGAGGAATGATATTTACAATACCCTACCAGACTCTTGTTTTAGCTCACTGGATTCCTTCAGCCATGTCTCATGGGTTGCTACAAAATGCTGTGAGAACACCAGGAGCACCTACACTCACCAGAAATACAAACTGAATGGTTTAAAGTGCATAGTCTTTCGACAACTGACTCACAGATTTTCACTCCAAGAGCACAGGCCTTACTGCATCTGTGCTGTTGTGCTACCACGTGCCAAACTGTAGTTGACAAAGTGATATAGTAGATTATTTTAGATGAAGCTTTTTACTGGTAGAGAAGCCAAGAAAAACTCATGGTTTGAATGTCTGGAACTCCTAGACCTTTTTTCAACTTCATTTACTTTTTAAATGTGTAGTAAAGCTATCGAACAGTTACACTGGATAAAGGACTCTATTGCATCTTTGTTTTTTAGCATTTCTAATGCGGTTGCTCCCTTAGCAGGCAAGGATTCTGGAAATAATCAGTGGATTCAGAACTGGAACAAAAGTGCTAATATGTGGTACTGAGTCTGTAAGTAAATAAATAATTTCCAGACCAAATCCTTTCAACGGCATTGTATGTCTGTTAGCACTGTGTTTCCTTCAGGAGTGGTCTGGTCAGCAGCACTCCGGCTGCACAGAGGAGGTCACTCACTTCCTACATCTCTGTGCTAAAGACAGAAGGGCTTTTTGGTAGAGTATACCACTCAGGGCTTCCAGGGAGCCACAGGAGCTGCATTTTGTGGCACGATTTGAGACAAAAATGAGAAGAAAAGAAAATCATGGTGGGTATATTTGAAGGAGGATAAAATACATGAAGTGAAGGCTAGCTTTTCCAGCTTCAGTGGCCATTAGCTAATCAGAGATATAAACACTTTTGTTGTTTACCATCCGGCCATATAGGTACTGTATTTTGTTGTGTAAAAACAAGACCTCTGATAGTTTATATTGCTACAGATTAGCAGGAAAGAGCTAACAGGAAAGAAAAAAGACACCACCACAAATACTCCTTTGCTTATTTCAAATATACAGCACCTCAGTAGAAAACACTGATTTTATACATGTTGAGAATTCAATGTGAAAACAGGAAATACCTAGTTTTTTTTGTTCAGATCCTATGGAATAGCCATTCTCCTGATTATTATTATTATTTTTTATCAAATATATGGGAAACCTCACGGGTTTCCTTGATTTCATATGATTGCTACTAATTAAGAGATGTAGAAAGCTTGAAGTAATCAGTTCTGATAGGATTTTTGCCAAGGCAGTTTGAAACAGCTTACAAGAATTGTGCAATCTGTGTATTGGTTGTGATTCAGCTTGAACTTAACACTGGGGTCTGCTTTTTAATGTCCCTTCAGTCCATGCCTTACTTAAGCTTATCTCTTGTTGTGGTTCTTTTTGGAGTCCAATCTGAAACATTCACCCTTTTTCTAATATAAATGCAGTAAATCTCTTCTCTGTCATCATAATGTAAGACCACTGGGTGAATCACTTCACAAATTTTAACCTAATAACTTATTATTTTTTACTGATATAACACGTAGGTGGATAACGTTCCATCACCAGTGACTGTAATCACCTTCAGCCCCAATTCAGCATCCCCAGTTCTGGCTTGATTAAGTATTTGCTGCTTCTATTTCATCCTCTCTTGACAGAGATAACTTTGTTTTAATTCAAACTGTCACACTCTGGAGTTCAGGAAGGACACGAAAATGTCAGGTAATAATCCCTCCTCAATCTTGTGAGTAGTTAGTGCTGCTAATATGCAGAACCATCAGTATGTTGGCATGATTCTAACTTAATCATTTGCAGCAGCCCAAGCTTTATTGAGATCCGTTAAAGCTGATCTGGATAAGCGTCGCCCATCTTTACACGCTTTCCTATGTTTTTCGTGCTTAACAAAAGATGAATTTAATCTGGCAACTCTTCCTGGTTTTTTGTTACTTTATAATTTTAAATGAGTTTCATCAGTAATGTGAATATTCCATAAGAACAAATGCACACATTTTTTACCTCTGGAAAATAATCCAACCCAAAACAGGACCTCTACGTGGATGCTTTTGTCTCTAGATGAATGTGCTTACAATGGGATAGCTGTGAAAATAAAAAGCAATATTGCCTACATTCACAAACTGAACAGGCAATCAAAAGCTAAACAACACATGAAAGATATGATCAAATATTAATAATCACTGTTTTTATGACCCTACCATCCTACTGTAGTGATTTGTAGGAGAACATGTGAAACCTCATTCTCCAATTCTCTCTGTGGGTGGAAGCACGAAGAAGGATCACATTCACCCCAAGAATTCAAACTACAGATACAGGAAGGAGGCATTTTCTTTTTAACAGTTAAACAATAGACTACGAAGGATTCAAAGGTGTGACTTCCAGTCATTTGCCACGATGAAGATGAAACTGGGTTTTATCTACATTTCTATTGTATGTAAATGTCATTTGACCTGGATAGGATTACTGGTGTTTTACACCCACCTACCCACCAACACACCTACCTTTTCTAACTTCTTTTATCCTTTGAAACATTGGGTGTTTTTTTTTTTTTTTTTGTTCTATACCTTGAAGTCAGTAACAATATTCTCCACTAGTTCAAGTTCTTATTACTTGAATGTACTTATTTGAAGTGCATGACACCTGCCATCTCTGTACATTTAGTAATGATGACTAAACACAGCCAAAGGGTGGTTTTGTAGCTGATGAGTCAATTTATCAATAGGAGTAAATAACACAGTTTTGTTCATGAGCAAGCCTTTGTATACAGTCAGAGTGAGCACTTCAGAGATAAGAAATTTTCTAGGCTGAAGACTGCAATTTGGTTTATGTTCACCCTGCTCTTCCATAATGTTGCTACACTTGTTCACAGAGAATCTACTTGTACTTCTGAAGCCCTTTAATCTGAAATGAATCTCTCCTGAAAATCTTTATCTTCTCACTTTCCTTCGTTATGTTTGTAATCTCCCTACAATAACAACACATCAAAAGGAAATATTTTTATTTCAGACTCACAAAACAGGAGCAAACTAATGGTTACTAGCTTTTATTGCTGAACATCATGCTGTATGGTAAGGGATATTCAACTAGTCAGTGTGGTTCAGCTATCCTTGCTGTGACCCCTTCCAGCTTGTTGTGCACCCCCAGCCCCTTGCTGAATCAGAAGAGTCCTTGGCTCTGTGTAAGCATTGCTCTGCAACAACTAAAATCATTGGTTTGTTATCTGCACTATTTTCTTCAAAAAATCCAAAATAAAGCATCACATGAACCTCTAGAAAGAAAGTTAGCTTTATCCCAGCCAAGACCATGACAATCCTCTGCTAAGTTTTTATCCAAATAGCTGCAAAAGCATACATATTTAGTCTTCTTCATTTCCTTATGGCATAGTTTGCATTTTTCCTGATTGCCAAGTATTTAGATTGTGTGATGCACTGGAGCCTGCAAAAGTTGCCTCCGTTAGAGTTCTTGAACTCCCACAGCATTGAATAGGACCAGATAGTCCTATAGGCTAATCTTCACTGTGCTTCACATTAAATTCCCTATGCTAGGGAAAAATATCCTAAATATTTCAGAAGTAAGCTGAGGTCTGAGTGATTATTGTGCCCAAAATGTCATTCTTTGAAAAGCATGCCTTTAATTTAAAAATCACTCTTCTAGCTATACTATGAAGATCTCCCAGGTATAGAAGGAGGTAATTCTCTTCCTCCAAATCAGGCAGAAGGCATGCATCATTCTCAATTAGTAAAATTCAAAAGTTTTAACCTTGCAATATCCAGAATTCATTTATTTGTTGTTTCTAACACAGCTTTTTTTCTTGCAAGAACATTTTTTTTTTTCATTTCCCTTTCTGGTGTCATGAGGTCATTAGTGTTTACTCATGAAAAACTATTTTAAAAAAAGATTGACTATTTGGAATTCATGAAGGAACCAGTTATGAGCGATCAAATTCGATATCAGTTAGATGGAAAGTTTTTCAAGAATGATTTTGGCTATTTCTACTATAGCTTTGTAAAAGAAAGGAGATGAAAGGCCAGATTCTCAACTGGTATAAATTGGCATTGCTTCATGAAATGAAATGGAGATGTATTCTGATGAACACCGGCTGAATATCTGGCTTTGAGATCATCAGAGCTAGCGTGGGGTTCCATGTGGTTATTGTCCACACATTTCCCAATGTGATGTGCTGATATGAATATATTAGCAAAAACTATTGGGAAATTAACTATTCATATTATTTGTAGACATATAATGTAAGCAATCTCCCTGATGGAGGTAAAAAGAAAAGTTAAAAATTAAAAATTAAAAAAAAAAAAGAGAAGAAAGAATTTGGGAGAAGGAAGATGTAGTAATAAACTAATGCAGTTTTTATCAATGTTTCTCCAAGTAAGAAGTACACTTAGCTGCATCAGTATATTTCCCTTTACTGGAGGTAACGTTTGTGGATTTTACTCTATCAATTACTTTTCAGGAGGTTATCTGAAAAATGTCTGAAGTCAAACATATCTTACATCATCTGTTTCACAGCACCAGAAATCTACTTTCACATTATCATATTCAGTATCCAGACAAAAGCAGATGAATCCTCAATGGTTAATGCCCTTGGAGGTCTCTGAGCAGGAGTATGAGATTCAACTATATTAAAAAAATTTGGTGGCCTCCATAAGGGAAAATAAATGACAAGTGGAAATAGAAATGAAAAAGAAGTTTGTATTTGCTTTTGCTGGTCTTTTTTTTTTATTATTATTGCATTTTTATTTCCAGCTCAGATACTCAAAAGAAAACTATATATAGTTTAGAGCAAACTTTATAACAAAAGAACTTGGTTTGAGGTTGTCTTTATTATCAGCAGCTTTTAAACGAAACCTTGAATATCATGGGCTGATACTACTAAAGAGTCTGAAGTAATAAGAGGAAGCACATTTGCATATTACTATCCATGGGGAACTAATTTCTTATTTGCTTTATTACATTATTTGTTTTATTCTTCATGTTGTAATTACATTGGCTCCTTGATATCAGCTGAGCAGTAAGCTGTAGGTTCCTACATTACAACAAAAATCAGAATCAATTCAAGAGAACACTGGGTAAGCTGTTAATTTAAGAATTCCTGATTGTTTCTTCCTGCTGCTAATATATTTAGGATAACAACAAACAAGAAAGAAATTTCTTTAAACGATTTGCTAATTCCTGATAAGCATTGTGAAGCATCACCATGTGTCAATATGTATTGGTTGAATGGTTCAGTAAACTTTATTCCTTTTTCTAACTCTGGCTAACAAAGTTTGTAGCATATTTAAACATTTGAGAGTGATGAAATGTCTATTAGAAGCAATTCTACTGAAACTATGAATGACTGCAGAACTGAATTTCATTTCAGTGTTCATTTAGAGGCATATTCATGTAACAACATAACAAGTAGACACTTTCAAACTGCGGGTTCCTAATGTAGTGTTGATAAAGACTATAAAAGATTTTGTAAGGCACTGGATTTCTGTCTACTGTAAGGTCTTGCCAACTCAAAATTCTCTGTTTTGATCTGGAGCTAAAATATGCGGGGATTTTTCTCCAAAATTTGAATTCAAAACATTGGTTTGGAAATTTTTCACTTAAATCATTTATGTCTCAGTTTTGTATGTTTTTTTTCTTTTCCTTTTTAGTAGTCCATCCCTGCACATAGTTGTAATGCTTGAATAGAAGAATAGCGCTCAAAACTAATGACATCATCTATTGGCAAGCAAGGATGTTTCATAATCACAGTTTAAACTCTAATGACTATAAGTCTATATTAATTTAATAGTCATGGAGTCAGAAGGAGAATGCAAACTTCGTGGTCAGACAATCACCTGAGAAAGTAAACTCGGCTTTCTGGCTCTGCTTCTCTTAACCTCCACCCTGTAGTATCACAATTTGTTAAACCAATCAAAAGTCAAATTGCAACTGAAAACAATAGTTTTGACCATTCATTCTGGCCCCTTCCCTCTGACAGATCTCCCCTATCTGTCTGACAGCTGACTGTACTGCAGGGCAAATTTTCTGTTGGGAAGGAATTGACTTGACTTACCCTGTACTGCAAGATTACAGGAGTCAAGACAGCAAGACTGAACGGACAGAGATGGGATCAGGGCTTCAGAACTGTGGAACTAACCAAGAAATGGTGTCTCTAAAACAAATATTTAGTTCTGTAGCTCTTCAGGAAATCTCAGTATGGATATCCATTCTTCTCAACCTGTAATAAGGAGCTGCTTTACCTCATTTTCACTAAGCACAGGATAGACATGACTCCACTATTTCTGTGTATTTTGGGTTTTGCTCGCTTATTTTTAAAGTAGAATATACACAGTCTCTAAAAAGCATGAGTCGGTTCCCTCTGCTATTGTGCTCTTCTACCCTTTCTAAACTGCAGCTTTATGACAAAAGAACCATTTTTTCACTGTTGGAGAGTTAAACCTATTTTGAAAATTATAACAGGCCCTAGCAGACTTATTCTGCAGCAAATGTCCTTTTTCATGTAATTCTAGTAATTGATTTGGCAGACTTTGAAAGAATAAAAGACATGTTAAATTATTGTCTTAGAGACTAAAACATTTAACTTGAAAGTCATATGACAATTGTCAGGGACTATGTTTGTAGGCACAGTAAAGGAAGAATTCCTTTAGGAAAAATTGAGATTTTAATTATTGACTTCTAGGAAGACATGATTAACAAGGGCTTCTCATCCTTAGTTATCAAATCCCAAGTGTCTGCTCCTGTATCTGCTGTTTCTTATGTCAAATCCCCAAACTTCCTTCCAGTTCTCAGTGTAGCCTCATTAAATCAACTGTACTTAAACCTTCAGTAGATTAGAACTTGTTAGGAGAATGTAGATGTAACACTTGATTACCTTTCTAAAGCTGATGACAAGAATTGATTTTTAGAGATTTGTCAGCCCTGGCACAGCCAGCAATCCACCTCCTCCCTATCCCCAATTTTCTCGTGCATGAGGAGTTAACCCATGCATTTAGCAGACTTCCAGTAAATAACCTATTCTGCTCATAGGTAATTGTTGAAGTTTTGCCTTAGAATATGAATGTTCCTAAAATTCTGCAATCTACTGATACCATATATCTTGTGTTTTCTTTAGAAAATCATCACCACCAAGAAAGGAAGTTGTACACCATCACAGCAGGAGGATTTGTGCTATGTAATTAGACCTAAGACTAGTTCTGTATTTTATTGAGGCCAAGGACAGCTACACCACTGCTATTTGCACTGGAATATTAGTAGACAAAGGACCTGAGTATACTGTCTAAAAACTCATTACAATGGACTAGATTTATTTTGTTAAGTATGCATATGTTTTCTGTGATGCAAAGCACGATAATTCATCAAAAATAATAAGCAAAAAAAAAATCAAAAAAATAATCATTTTTACTGAATCATCGTATACCTCAGATCAATTTTGTAATAGTATGTAATAGTCTATAATAGTCTTCCCTGGCTATTTAATAGTATTTGCTGCTGCTTCACTGCAAGTTAAAAAATTTAACCAATAGAATATGATGTTGTTATTGTACTTTTTTTTTGTGGGCAGTTTTTCTAGCCATTGTAATTTGCTCTGAAAGTAATGCCTCCCATTTATGTCCATGGAAACTACTACAGATACAAGCAGCACAATAGCATTATTTAGTAGAGCAAATTCTCAGCTACAGAAAACTGTTTTTCAATGCAGTCACCACCATTAGCTGTGCATTTTCACCAGCAATGAACAAGAGCCTGCATTGCCTCACTGTGCTCACATCCACTATTTGGTGCCTATAAACCTTCAGCACATGTTGATGAATGTCAGTGGGTGCCATTTTCTTTGTATAGAGGCATTCAGTTCCACGCCTTTGCTTCATATGATTTCCATGTCAGACACTATTTTGTCAGACTGCCTCTCTGCTGCCACCTGTCACACTGCTACAAAATGTAATGGAATACTGGTGGGGATGTTCAGCTTCTACTGCCATAACACCAACATCTGCCTCTGACATCTTTCGCCAACATAACAAAATAGGACGAGTTAATTTTGGAGCAGTTCTCACTAAATATTATTTTCAAGTATGTTAGGTGGAGTAGACTTAGTAGAACTCTATGACTTACTGGATGCAGGATTAATTAGCAGGTTAATTTTAACATTTGGTCACTAACAAGGCTTTACATAGGTTAACTCATCCTTTCAAAATGATTTATTGATTGCTTATTCACAGGTTGCTTTCTTCGTTCATTTTCCAAGCATTTACATTCATTTCATACATAGGCTACAAATGTTTTATGTGGATTATATGCATTCACACAGTATGTGCCCTTGGCAATGAAAGTTCACTGCAAATTTAATCGTTTCTGAGTCACCTATCCAATTTCTTCTCTGAAGTTACAGTTGCAAAATCTTATTGGTATTTTATTTCATTGTAAAAGCTTCAGATAGTTACTTGAATTATCTGCTTAATAAAGGATGCATTTAATGATCTTTTTTTTTTTTTTTCTCGTGAGCACATTTCATACTAAAGAATGCTCAGGTTACATTTGTACAGGAATTTTCTTCATCTGCTCTTGAAATTTAGCTACACTGCTAAGAAGACTGATGAAAAACATGCAAAAAGAAAATTATTCACATTTGACCAAAAAAAGTCTGGAAACATCCCCTTCTCTGACAATATCATCGTAACTCTCTAGTGTCTGTGAATTGCCACCGCAACTCTACAGAAGATTTTGTCTATAAAATATTCTGTTCTAAGTTTCATGGAGCTCAATTTGTCTCAGTTAGAAGACTGAGAGTAGGGTTGCTAGACTCTGCCAGTTTTGAACCTACAGTTCAAGGGAATCTAGGTATTTCAAACCCAGCTTGGAGCACTAGAACAGCTCCTCCGCTTTTTGAAGTGCCAGCTTAATGAATCATTCTCCACAAAATAGTTGCTTCTGACATTTCAGCCAAAGCCCTGCTGCTTTTTCAGGAGCCTGTATGCTTTTGTCTTGCACACTGGTCTGAGCTGCAAAAAATGTTCCAGTTTATCACACAGTGTTCTGTACAGTCACTTAGAAATATGCTTGTGCTCGCTGAGTGAATATTGATAAGATATCTTGAGACTGCGATAAAAATGGGTCAAAGAGAAGATATATTTCAAATTTGATAAATAAAGTCCTTAAAGCAGTGATAAAAGTCTTATGAGAGGCCATTATTGAGAATGAATTCTCAGAGGTGTATGTGAAGTTGGGGGCTTACTGTTTGGTCATGCTCTTTCAAAGGTTTAGGGCTTTTGCTCTGTGTTTCTAAGAAAAAGCTCTTTGAAGGTCATGTTTGAATTCAAAGCTGTACTTATTGTCTGTTTTTCCATGCTATCTACATTACTGTTGCATATCGTATTTGGGAGCCCAATAGCTCCTGCAGGTAATATTTTCTAATTCCACTTATCCTACCCTCTGGTGTAGCATTTGTCAGTGCAGGTATGTGTCTGCAGGTGTTGATAAGGTAGAAAAAGCTACCTGACTAACATTATTATACTGCCTATTTTTTCCTAGGTAGTTTGAAACGATTATCACTGCTGGACTATAGTTGTGTGTTAAAAGATAGCTCATCCTCCTCCTGCAATACCACCCTCAGCACTTTAAAGCAGCGGTAGAAGTCCAGATTACCAGGCAGTGAGAAATCTTACTGTGAAGGAGGGTGGGTGAAGGGAGGAGAGTGGGAAAAAAGGGTATGGGGAGGAGCTGATTTTTGCTGCTAGTGTTATTCCTGTGCAGAAGGCTGTGGCTCCTTGTTCGTTTATCTGAGCGGGCAATTAATCTCTTGCTGTTAGAGAGCAGTGCTAAGCTTAACCGCTAAACAACCAATGGTAATGGTGGTCATAGAAAAAGAAGCGAGCACTATAGCTGAGCCATAAAAACCACTTCAGCTAATGAATGCAATCCAATGCCTTGCATTTTACTATGCAAGGCATTGGATTGATTCTCCACCTGTGAGCCTCAGCAAATGCAAAAGTGTATGTGAGCATATACGTGGATGCTTGCTCATTCCTCAGGAGTGCTGGAAGTAGTATCACCATTCCGGCTTCCCATTACTCACACATCTGCAGCAGTGCTGAAGGTCTCAGGAAGCAACTCCTTGCTCTTTTGGTGGGAGATGCTGTTACGAACAGAAGCCAGGTGGGAGTAGGCAGCACCCCTGGTTCCCCCAGCTCTGAGAGAGCTGCTTCTGGGCAAGGAGCGAGTCGTCCCCTGGAATCCCCTATGCTGTGCTTCCTGGGGCTGCTGTGCCCCAGCAGTGCCTCAGCTGGAAAACAGTGTTTGTTCAAACGATACTGGAATTGCCCCACCAAATCAGAAATGGAAAAAAAAAAGCCCTTTGCAATCAAAGGTCTTTTTTTGCATGATTCAGACCTAGCACTTCTGTGAGAGATTCAAAAAAGGAACAAAACTAGAAGATGATGTTGGCTGTACAGACACTCAGCTCTGCTGCTTGATCTGCATGTAGCTCTCCATTCTTTCCTCAGCAGAACATCAGGCTGGTTGTATGCATGAATACAATTTGCCATGTCCAACCAGACCTATCTTTCTGCCTTTCAGCTCCTCCCATGTGACAAAACATTTCTACTATCTGTTTCTGTAACAGAAACACGCTCCCTAAAACATATTTAGCTCTGATGAGACAGATAGTTCACTGCATTTTTTTTTCTACTTTTTACACCAGTGTCAATAGTAATATTGTACTGGGATCAAAACGTAGGTAATGAGCATACTGGAAAAAAAGCATATTTCTACACCAGAGAAGAAATATTTCTGTAGTTTCAACACTCAATGTATTTTTCTTTTTAAGTTTTTTTTTTTTTTTTTTTAAATTTCCACTCAACTTCAGGAGCTGATGCAAGATATTCACTTACTCTGCATTCCATCATGATAACCAATGTAACAGCATGTAGGTACTGGGTTTTCAATCCATGCCACAACAGTCCAGTATCTCAGTCAGCCACATGATTGTGAACAGGTTTCTTACACCACTATTTTCTAACAAAGCTATCTAGAATGTTATCCATGCTAAATACATTTGTGTGGATAAATGCACAGACAACATTTTTGGCAGCTGATTATGCATGTTGGCCTAATCCTTTCTGTCTTAGTACCTGTAAAAGGACAACGATATATTAATACATTAGGTCTGGCCTGACCAGGATGCTGTGAAGAAGGTTCACTATGTCTGAAAGTAATGAAGAAGTCTTTTCTGTGGCTCTCAATCTAGTTTTGGAGCATGAACTAATCCTCAGTGAGCTTATTCTCAAAACATCCTTACAGTTTGGGAATTATTATTCTCATCCACATTCCTGAAGTCCAATTAAATTGGGATTTAATGATACTTCAGTGGCTCAGTGCCTAAACAGATGCATCTAATGCATGTTTTCAGACATCTGAGACATTGCTACAGATGTGGCACTTGTGGAAGACCTGTCATCCCTTTGGAGCAGCATCTGGGGACCAGATTGAGCACTCTTGGGCATCAGAAAATGTGCTAGACAACTCTGTGAGAGCAGTTGAACTGAAATCTTAAGGAAAAATTCAACTCGCTCTCTAACACTCTGCCTAAAGACTGAAAGTGCCTGAAGTCACTAAATATGTTCACTTTGGAAGAAAAAAAATCCCTTGAGTACCATAGTAGAGGCTTTTGCACATGATCAGAAGCCCTTGCAAGAAAAGCAAAGTGCCGTGCCTAAGCTGCACTGCAATCCACAAAGGGTTTGAATGACAACTGAGACCTTAAATACTATGTTGGACTTATGTTGCTCTCTTTTGAATAACCAAACCATTTCCCCAAATGGCTTGAGTGGATGGTTCTGCTTCCATAGCTTCTGTAACCCAAAAGTTTTTCCATGTCTTACCAAACTAGGGCACATCCTGCTGTGAACAAAACAAGGCTGGCCAATGCCAGAGTACTTGTGGAGCAGAACAGGAGTCCCACAGAGCAATTCTTCACTATCCAAAGAATCTGACCCCATCCCAGGGGAATGTGCTATCAAGGTGGAGACAAGTCCATGATGGATTTATTTCCCCACTGAATCTAGATGTCAAGGCACCAGTGGTGCAATATTAAAATTAGGAAATCAGGAGTAAGAAGGGACACTGCTGTTGCTGCTCCTGTGCTGTAGGGCTCCTAGACAGGAAAGGAAACTTCAGCTTGGATCCATCCGCAATCTCTAATTCTTTATTTATCACTGGATGAAAAAGTCTATGCAGTGCTGAGAACTCGGGCCAGCAAGCAGGACTCAGCTTGTTTCCTAGAACCATCTCACTTAGTTACAGCTTTAGACATCTTGGGTCTGTGGTAGTTTGGGTTTCATGAGTTTTACTTTACAGTGTCAGCAAATGGGAGCAATTAGAAGGGACTAACGGGATCTTTGGCCAGAAAGGACAGATGACATGATTAAGACTGCAACTGTGTCTGAAGGTCTTCTGAAAAACAATGGCATCAGATGGACTTTTAATGGATGGAATATTTTTGATGGGCCAGACGAAATACTAGGCTATAGGTTGGACATTCTTGCTCTAGGTTGTGATTCAAAAAGAATACAAATCTTTCCTTCTTGCAAACTCAAAGAAATTTCTCACTCAAAGTAAACACAACATTTTGAATCACTTGCGGACAGGGGTGTAGTTGGGAAATTTATGTCAGCTGCAGTAGTACTAATTAATTTTCAAGTGAACTGGGCAGGGGAGAAAAAAATGCTGCTTCTATTTTCCACAGGGTTACTGTCCTACTTCACTGTTAAGGTAATTCGTTGTATTTGTTTCATTTACTTTTAAAAATTTATTGTTTGCTAATATTGTTTAAATTTTATTTTTAAATCTTGTTTTGGTGGCTTACTAAGTTTTTGATTGATGATGAATATATATCCAACATTTACATTTACTCTTAAAACAAGCATAGATATAAATAGAAGCAAGACCTGGCAATTTATTTTTTTTCATAGTAATCATCACAACAATGAACAGTTGATTAAAATATTGATCTTTCAGGGAAAACGGTAGTTTATAAAGATGTGGATCCTGCTTTACCAGCCTAATGGCCTTCTGTGATAGTGTCACTGCATCAATGGACAAGGAAAAAGCCACTGATGTCATCTATCTGGACTTTAGCAAGGCCTTTGACATGGTACCCCACAACATCCTTGTGTCCAAATTGAAAAGCTGTGGATTTGATGAGTGGACTGTTCAATGAATGAAGAACTGGCTGCAGGATTGAGTACACAGAGTGGTGGTCAGTGGTTCAGTGTCTGGATGGAGATCAGTTATGAGTGGTGTCCCACAGGGGTCAGTGCTGGGACTAACACTCTTTAATAATAACTCAATGACATTGACAGTGGGGCCAAGTGCACTCTCAGCAAGTTTGTGATGACACTAAGGGTCAACACACCAGAAAGACAGGACACCATCTAGAGGGACCTAGACAGGGTTCGGCAGTGGGCCCAGGTGAACCTCATGAAGTTCAACAAATCAAAATCTTGCTCATGGATTGAGGCAACACCTAACACCAATACAAGCTGTGGGATGAAAGGATTGAGTGCAGCCCTGCCAAAAAAGACCTGGGAATACTGTTGGATGGGAAGCTGGACATGAGCCAGCAATGTGCCCTTGCAGCCCAGAAAGCCAACCATATCCTGTGTTGCATCCAAAGAAGTGTGGCTGGCAGGTCAGGGAGGTGATCCTGCCCCTCTACTCTACACTGGTTAGACCTTACCTGGAGTACTGTGTCTGGGTCTGGAGTCTTCAGTACAGGAGAGATATAGACCTTTTGGAGCATGTCCAGAAGAGGGCTACAGAAATACAAGGGATGGAACACCTCTCCTATGAGGACAGGTTGAGAGAACTGGGGCTGTTCAACCTGGAGAAGAGAAGGCTCTGAGGTGACCTGATAGCAGCTTTTTAGTATCCAAAGGGGAGCTACAGAGAAAAAGGGAACAGACTCTTTAGCAGGGTCTGTGGTGACAGAATGAGGGGAAATGGTTTCAAGCTTAAAGAGCGTAGATTTAAGTTAAGATAAGGAAAAAGGCTTTTACAGTGAGGGTGATGAGGCACGGGAACAGGTTGCCCAGAGATGTGGTTGATGCCCTATTTCTGGAGACTTTAAAGGCGAGGCTGGATCAGGCCCTGGACGACCTGATCTAGCTGCAGATGTCCCTGTTCCTTGCAGGGAAGTTGGACTAGATGACCTTTAAAGATCCCTTCCAAATCTAAGGATTTTATGATTCTATGATTCTAACACAGTATGCACCATCTGCTGAAGTAATGGCTATGTACATACTACCCTCCTCCTCAACATTTTTTTCTTCAGGAATGAGGAAACAATCATTACTTTATGGCTGTTATGAAACTAGGGTAATCATTTGCTTCTACCTGGTACGATCATTATTCAAGCATGCCTCTTATTTTAGCAGAAGCTATATTTCATATGATTGAAGGTCTACTTATTCTGAACATTCTTGGCAATATGTAGAAACCTCAAAGTGCATTGTTTTCATTTCTGACAGAACGCTATGCATGACACATGTTTTTTTAATGTATTGAACATATGCAATACCTCTTCTATAGCAAAATGTACAAAGTTACTAGCGTACAGCTGTTCATTTGCATTCAGAATTGATGCGCGAGCAAAACGTGCACTTAATCTATCAATATGAGCCATTAAGATTAAGCTATCCTGTACCTCATTCTCAGTGCACGAGGTTTTCTGCTGTGATAAGGTAGGTGAATTATCTTGCACTTCTACTCTTGCTCCCAGAAAATGTAACGATAACTCAAATAAAAGTTTCTACACCTATACATCCTGAATTTCCACTGTGTTTTTACTGCAAATCTGTGTAAATCCATACTTTATTCCCCCTGCATGAATTTAGGCTTATAGAGTAAACCACAATTGCCATGGCAATAATAGCATTCAGGGAGCGAAGGTTGTGCCTCGTTGCTTTAGTCCATGCACAATAATAAGCGTATTTCTCCATTCATTTAAACCATTTGGTTTTAAGCCTTTTCAGCATGCTTTTAGAATAATTTGAGATGAAGAAACAGTCTGCTTTTTCAACAAAGAACTCTGGTTAG
Source organism: Chrysolophus pictus (assembly GCA_037305975.1). Taxonomy (NCBI): domain Eukaryota; kingdom Metazoa; phylum Chordata; class Aves; order Galliformes; family Phasianidae; genus Chrysolophus; species Chrysolophus pictus. The sequence goes on from JAYKPI010000006.1 coordinate 13,567,575, forward strand.
AGTAAGTCTCTCTCACTGGTTTAAACTGTTTTTATTTTTTCACAATTACCATGTTTGTTAAACTGAATATTTGATTATATGTCTTTTCCTTCCAAACCTTCAAAATCTCTTGGTATTTTAAAGTATTCCTTCACTTTCTGGAACTTGCTCAGAAAAAGTTTAACTTGCACTAGGGGTTGGAATATAAAAGCAGATTGAAGCATTGATTTCCCCATTTTGTCACCTCTGGAGAACAATTCATAAGGCACGGAAGTTCTAACTAGCGAATCAATAGTTGCTACTTAAATCAGAGTCACTGCAGATAGCCTGTTGTTATTAAAATTGTTCTTCAGAAGATGGTAATAAATGAAAAGAGAGGAACCAATTCCACCTCCAAGTGGATTTCAAGATTGACACATCAAGAGAAGGGAAGCTGTATGTGCAACTTGTCCTTATTCCCAAAGACAAATGGGAGAAACATATTTCCATAAAGACTTCCCAACTTTTATGACCAAGGATGACTTGCAACACCAAAATGTGTTGTGAATACAAGATAGCATGAAGGACTCTGTCAGATTCCTGAATGAAAGTTTGCACACTGCATTTCCTGAGCTCAGTCCAGAGGTATGGGTAGAGATTTGGGTCCTGCCTTACAGTCTGTTTCTATGCCAGATATCCTGGTGATCCTGCTGCAGAGCAGAGGCCTGAAAGTCTCAAGACCTATCAGATCTGACTGGGAGTCAACAAGGAACATCAGAGGCATGTAGCTTGGGTGTTTGATGCTCCTGCATATCTGGAACAGTCTGAGGAGATGAGGGAGTCAGGAGTAATCATTTCAGGAAAGCAAAACAAAGTTTTCATTTCTCTGGAAAGCTTAAAATAGTATTTCTTCATTCTGAATGAAATTCAGGGGTTGGGGTTTGAGTTCAAAAATATAACAACAATGGAATGGAAATTTTAAGCTTTGAGCATTTAAACTGTAAAAGATTTCAAATTACACATGCAAATAATGCAGATGACAAACGTATTCTTCCTCATGAAGGCAGTGAAGGAAAATAAAGTTGCAGCACAAGATGCAGTCAGTCCTCTGTGATCTCTCTCTGAAAAATAACTTTAGAATAGTGAATAAAGCATACTGTAAATCAAGCCAGTTAGGCTTTTTAACAGCTATTAGAAATGTTATTTTTTCCATATCCATTATAAGGATGCACTTATGTCAGCCGAGGACCTATGTCCATAGACAACATCACAGTGAGCACGAACATGATCTCATTGCTTTTCAGCACACAGCAATGGAGTTCCTTGGGCATGTAAATAATAGCAGCAGCAATGGGAGCTGCACAGTGTGAGGCCGTGATGATTGCCCTGGAACAGCTTGTCCTGAGGTAGAGGGAAGCGGAGGAGAAACCGCACTCTGCAGCAAAACTCATCACATGCCAAAGCTTTATCTCATCAGAGAAGAACATGGTGAATATGTTCAAACATACCTGAGATAAAAATGATCAACTGCACTGTTGGTGAGGGGTACTCAGCACCAGAACCAGAGGTAGGGACACCCTAAAAGGATTGCAACCTTTGAATGAACCACAGCACTGCTAGGACAACCCCAACTTTCCAAGGCACTGTGGCCTGTGAGTCACCCACACAGGAGGAGAGACAGCAAGGAACAGATCAGCAGAAACTTTGTGGTGTGAAGCAAAAAGAATGGTTAAGCATCAGCTCAGACTGCTAGGGGGCTGTTCTCCTTTTGGAGAAAAGTGATGGAGCATGTCCTGAGGTGAAAATTCGGAAAACTGAGGTTTGTGTGGGATTAGGATTGGCATTTGTTTGTGAAACTGTTTGTGTCCTCCTCCCTCTGAATTCTTGAATCAACAATCAGAAATTATTAATGGTTGACAAAGAAACAACTGACGTCAAATTTTCCAAATCTAGACTGCTTTACCTACAGCAGTGTTCTGTCAGTGAGACCATGCCTTGTGCTCACAGAAGGACTCTATGAAACAAGAAAGAGCACTCAAGAGATTTTCCCACTGCACACTGTACACTGCACACCCACACCTTTCCTTATGCTGCAGAAGTGCAGTGCTGGGCTGGGATACCTGTGTGCCAACAGGGAATGGGTGGCTTTCTTTTGCAGTAGTGCCCTATCCGTTAGGATGAACTTTTCAGTTAGGAAAAGCTGGCAAGTGAAAAGTTTTGTCTGAATTCAGACTGTCATTTAAATTCAGCATCCAGTAATGTTTGAATAAATAAAGCTAGGCTTGTTGCCTCATTGTTCTTTAATAAAGGGGGGTGGGGAACCCTTTCTAAACCTATGTGCAGCACATAGCAAAGTGAGATCTAGTGTTAAAAGATATTTCTATGGTTGTTATGAGACTTAGAAGCCTCCAGCTATATCAGCATCCAGATATCAGTAGTAGGGTCAGTACTATGCTGCTTATCTTTTTTAGCTAGAAAAGTTTTCAGCAATTCTCCTTCTATTGTTCATCCCCATACTCTTCTGTTCCATTTAAACCATATTAGATTTACAGTAAGATGCCACTGAGATGACATTGTGTGACCTATTTGCATTGGCTATCTCTCACATGCTGATGTAATGGTGCATGACCTATCAGCAAGACATTCAAAAATGCATGATTGATTGCACTAAGTGTTAATTGTTCTATAAAAGGAGAAAAGAAAAGCCCCACACCCTCCTTTTCTTAACCTCTATTCTGACCTGGTACTCTCTGTCACAACCCAGTACATCCTTCCTACTTCCACACCTGTATAATTAACCCTAAATAATTACAATCTCTAATGGACTGAACATGTCAAGTTAAAATCTGTTCTCCAAAGAGAATTGATAAAGTAGGCTGAGGTAATCCTGTTGCAATGTGGCAAATGAAACATACATTACTACTAGAAGATATGAGATGACTGTACATTTATAAGGTCCCTTCCATCTCCACGAGAAGTGGACAGAATATGTCAGCAGGAATAAGGGCAGTGGGAAGATGCCTTTGATGTAAAAAGCATATTTTAAAGTATAAGCATGAGACAGTACAATTGCCTAACTCACAAAACCTGATGAATTAGCACTGGATGGTGAGTTCTTTGAGAAAGGCTTTGGCCCTTTGCTTTGGCCTGAATGTGAGTTCCACTCACAACATACCTAAATTTCACTTCCAGTGGGAGATGTAATTCTGCCTGGTACGACAAGGAAACTGGGACCAGTAGGAGCAGAAATGTTACAAAGCACTGTATGTTATGAGGGAAAATCAGACAATCTGGTTTCCCTGATTACTCAGAAGTTGTCAAGCTAAGCCTTGCAAGAGGTATTTGGGATATAAACAACTACTCAACTAGTTTGGAGTACAAGGAATAACATGGTCCTGAGTTAGTGGCCATATAAACCTCAGATCATTTCCAAAGTAAGGCAGAGGTTTCCAGAAACTTCATCACAGTCTCTCTGAACCTAGTTTTCATGTGAAATAGGAGATAAGCTCTACATTAAAATACAACCGCTTGCATGGCACGGTTCTCCAGATGAGCTTAGTGACTGTGCTGTCTGAGAGTGGACTGTTTACAGGTACAAAATTTGGTGGAATTACACCATCTGAAAATAGTGCAAGGGTCCATGGAGGAAGAAAAAATAACGAATGGTACCACAGGTAGGTAAAAAAAAATCCATAAGTAGTTGTTGGGGTGCAGGCATCAAAAATGCATGGATAGCTGCAGTTAACATTGTATGAATTTCAGCTTTTCTGCAATAATTCCCTATCTCCTGAATTTGAGTAATTCAAGGCTTACACTGAGTGTCTCCCAGAACTACAATATCACTTGGTAAGAGACAGATGTAGGCAACTGTTAATCACCCTTGACAGGAGAGAATACCTGATGTCTTCACTCAGTTCCTAAATTACCTGTCTGAATCCCACACTATTTAGACACCAAAAATTCTCACAGATTCAGCCATTCTGTTGACCATGTAAAAGAAGTCTGGCATTCATCATCATCTTACTTTGAAATAGCTTCAGCATATACCAAAATTCCTCTCTGTGAATCTGTACTATAGAGAGTAGCAGAAATAAAAATAATTGCTTGAAGAAACGCTTTGTCCAGGAGAAACATGAACTGTGTCTTCAAAGTCGTATTAATTTTCTAAACTTTTCATGGGATAAAAATTTGGGAATATGAGTAATATTTTACCTATGGTAGTTCTGGTTTGTGATAGTGGCTACTGTGCATCCTTTCTTAAATTAAATACCTGTGTGCTAGTCCTTAAAGGACATCCAGTATAGGTCAGATCTTTAGGGAAGTACTTTAACTCACTGACTTTGTTCAGGATATGAAGGAATGTAAGTGCTCAGAGAAGAAGCTCCATAGGTAAAGTCTTTGTCACTGCTGCAACAATGCAAAAGGGAAAAGAAATTTTCAGGAGAATAAATCTTTAAAAGCACTGAAAGGGCTCAGGAATATGAATTCCACTGTCTGTCAGTGGCACAGGTTCTTAAGCACTTGACCCAATTTGCAAAAGTATTTAGAAATCTAAAATTTAGATAAGCGTTTCCTGGCATTTTAAAAAGCATCCATTTCACTGACACTAAAATCTGCATCTTTAAGTGAAGAAAACCTTTGAAAGCATGTCTGGAGTTGCTTTAGAAAGGATTAGACTCCTGCCAGTTAGACACTTGAAAAGTTAGCAGAAAAGACAGGAAAAAAAACCTCCCAGTTTCTCTCTGGCTCCTCCCAAAAAAGAAAAAATAAACTATCCTTAGGCCCTCTGAAGTCAGTAGTTAACAGCATGCTGTGTTCAGATCAACTTTTTAAAGTTGACAGAGTCCCTTTAAGGTAAATACTTTCAATTGGAACAACTACCAATTTATGGAATTTTAAATATTTAACAATCTTGACACTATCCCTTTGATCAGCAGGTAAAATGAGGTTGATTTGATAGGTGAGTTCATTTACCTATTTAAAGTCTCTACGTATTATCCTGGACAATGTGAATATCAACATTTTTCATTGGAAAACATTTTTTCATTTAATAGTATTTGCAATTTTGCACCATTTAATTTACCCATGAGAAACAAAGATCCAAGCAGTCTTCTTTCTTATTCTCTTCTAAAAGATGTGCAGATCCATACAAAATTTTTATGCTGGACATGGCAAAAATTGAGCAGAAAGATAAAGATGGCCAGGTTGAATCACAGGTGACAAATTCTTGCAAGAAAGGAAGGATCTTATTTTATTATGCTGGAATCGTATGTTTTATTAAGTTCTGTGACTTTAAACAAAATTAGCCAAGTGTTAAAGTAACATGCATATAAAATATCACATGTACTTAGCCACAATTTGGTAAAAATAAATGACCAATTATTATGGAGAGAGGATATCAGAGGATAAACTGCTAAGGCCTGATCTCCCTAAAAAGTGGATAGATGGCTGGTGAATATGAAGAGATGATGTCTGATGATAAAATGAATCCAAGGACAGCGTTATGTGTTCACTGATTATTTTATCCCCCATCATTGCATTTTATTCCTAAAATCTGATCTTTATGTTGACTTGGCTGCCCAGGAACTACCTCAGGGAAATTATGAACTTGTCAGGACCAGAGAATTGAATGCCGAGTGACTGAGAGAGAACATGACTTTTTGTCTGACATTTGGGTTTTGTGTTGCTTCTTTTTTACTGACTTCATTGACAAAATGAAGTGAAGCTGTCTCACTTGAATAAGTGGTAGCAGTTTGCAGACTGAGACTGCAGATCTGAGCGCGGTAGGATATGTTAGAAGCATGGCTGGGATGGATACGATAAGGACACTTCTACTTTTAGATCTCCTGAATTGCTCTCCACACTCCATTTTTATTTTTATTTTTATTTTTAATCAAAATCAGAATCTTGAGCAGTTCTGACAGCCCCAAAGAAGAACGCATAACTCCCCTGAACTGTGTGATGATGATGGCCTTTGCCACAGCTGCTGCTCTTGGAAGGTATTCTGGTGGTACGCATTAGGATGAAATTCTCAGGTTCATTCCTGTTAATTCAGCATCTCCCAGTTTCCTCTTCCTTTTTAGAAGGAAAGCGGTTTCCACTTTCTAAAGAAACGTTGTTTCGCTTTCACTTTTCTACTCTATTTACTCCTTTGCGAACTTCCTTCCCTAGGTGATAATCTGCCCCTACTGTCTTTTTCATGTCCCAAAGTTGTGTGCAGCTCCAGTAGCACACCAGAAATATAAGCTTATTTGTTATCATCACTGCAAGCTGTGCTGAGGGCCATGGGGTAACACAGGAATAGGAGGGACAGTTGACCAGGAAGGCTGCAGCTGAACTTGTATCACTCAGTGTGTAAGCTACATCTCTTTGACTTGCACAAGTAACCACCAGAGAAGAAAGTAAAAGTTGGGGAGAAGAGAAATATTGAAGATAAAGCTATGGGTTGTAGGACTGTTGTTGCAGTTGTTAATAGCTTGAAATGCAGAAGTGAGTAAGAGTGACGAAAAAATGATGGATGTGCTACAATCCCTAATGTGCAGATGTGAATCATCCTCACAAAAGTCTCTTGCAGGCTCCTGACCTGAGCTCAGAGCCTGCTGGTAGAACAGGGGTGTTAACATAGACTATAGCTGCTAGAAACGGTGTTAGAGATAAGACTGTGACACTCTGATCCTTATCTAACACTGTTCGTACAAGGTCTGATTTTTAAAGCTATTCATTGTGTTATTTTTAAATATTTTTCTCCAGTTTAGACTTAAAGACTTATTTTTCTCATGACTTGCTGTATATCAAATTGAGAAGTGTTTCGATCAGCTGTTACTGTTTTACTGCTTATCCAATAGTAACTTAAACTAGGTTAATACTCAGAATGCATAATTTAGAATGGAAGAAAGGATTTTTCCTTATGAAAGATTTTAATGGAAGCATTGAGACTACTAAGCACACAGGGATGATTTGATATATATATACATATGAACGAGGGAAAACAATGACTTAGAATAGAGGCCTGACTGAAATGTTAAGTACAATTTTTGCTGCCATGAACACTATAAAATGAAACCGTGCACTTGTCTGCCTAGAATATAGCTCTTTTCTGAATAACATTTTCAAGGAGAATAACAGTAGCAACAGTCACATGTGCAGATTCAGTCTCACGTTTTTTAAAAGTGCTTTACAATTGCATCTGTTGAAAATGGAGATTTGCCACTGGGCAAAATAAACTGGGCAAAATGAAGCATTTTTATCTTTTTAATGAGCATGTGTTGTTTAATTTGGATTAAAAGACGTCAGAGTACGAAAACTTCTTAAGCCTGCTGGACTTAAATTGAAATAAATCGTTAAAAATAAAGATGAAAATAGGGTCAATATGTAGAATTCCAGTGAAGAGAGTTAACTGTGCATTCAGCTGAACACGTTTATCCTGCTCTGCTGAGACTGACTGGTGGGGTAGGAGATTTTCAGCATTTGTTCATTTAAAGATAAGGATAACTGTGCACAGAGCTCTGCAAGCAGAATGCAAAGAGATTCCCTTCAAAGTCTGCTCAAGTCAGTAAACAGACTTCTCCAGCATTATAAGAATTCTTGCCCACACTCTTGTAATTCCACAGGCAGCTCTGCCAAGGCAGCTACTTCTAATTTCTGTTAAATGAATGATGTCTTATTCCACTCAGACTGATAAATAATTCTCTCAACTAGAGGTCTAAACTTGCTATCTTGCAGACACTCTGAGATGTTTGGTATACGAATCAACATTATGACTCATCTGAATTACGTTACAGCACAAACCTCATGCAGTTGATACAGATTTTTTCCATCAAAATGAAACACAAACTAGCTTTTCTCCTGATTTCTCTCCTCCGCCCCCCCCCCCCCCCCCCGGTCATTCATTTTCTTGTGCACAATTACAATATAGAAACTGATTTTCTGAGAATGATATGTTTTCCAAGGACTCAGAAAGTGACAGATGACCTTACCTGTCTTTCATTACTTCCTCTGCAGAGTTTTCATCCAAATATTGTTTCAAAACATGTGCTTACAAAATAAACATACTAATATCAATACCATTAAGACAATCACTTCAGATGGGAGGAAAATCAGGTCTGGCACCTAAAAAAACTAAGTGGAATATATTCTTTTTGCCTGTAGCTTTGAAAGCTCTGAAAGTCCTATTATCTTAGGAATTAAATTGCTTACTCTAATGCATACAGATGGCAATGCCTTGTGCTAGGTACAGCTGCCTTTTTAAATTTTTTTTAATTTTTGTCCTTAAAGGAGACAAAGAAAACTCTCATGTGTCCACCTGCAACAAACTATGAGCTTTTGTAGCAGAAAGGTGAGCTCGAGGGTTTATTCTGTGCAGGCATGCTTTGAGACATCTCTTTGGTGCAACAAATAATATTTTCAACAAAGCAATTCTGGAAATGATATCTCTTGGAAGGAAAACAGAATTAAAATGCAATGCCTGCTGAAATGTTAAAAAGTAGCTGCTGAACTCAGTGGTCAACAAATAATATTTGAAAAGAAACCCAGCAAATTTTTTGGAATATATGTATACATAAAATAAAAAGCGAATCACTGTAACCTTCATTAGCCAATTTTGGATAAGCTTAATACATCAAAAAAGGAATTTTCATTTCAGTTCATTGACTATTCATGCAAATGCATTTCTAACTTGTGGGGGTTTTTTGTTTTGTTTTGTTTTGTTTTGTTTTTGTGCATGACAGTCAGTGATTTTGCTTAAATTGCTATTTTCCACTCTCAAGGCAAACTCAGCATCATTTTCAGATTCAATGTTGTCTGCAAAATCTGCTTATGAATAAAAAATTAAGGCTTTTAACTATTATATCCACAACCTTTGCTTCCAGTGAAAATGCATAGGCTAAAATAAATACAACAATTTTTGTAGAAAGCACAAATTTCACAAAACTTGTGAATAGCTGCAGATAAAAGTGCACATCCAGTGAAACTCCCGGGATGTCTCTCTCAGTTTTGGTAACATAGTTGTCATCCACTTAGAGAATTGAATCAGTAAGCGTAACTGAGGTGAATGTACTTGTTCTTAGAAAATGTGGGTGTGTGAGTTGAATAGGTCATACATTACAGTAAGATGGCTGTTGTACAAAATCTTAAAGTATTCTGAAATATAAACTGGTTTCATAATATGTGTATATGCTGCCTAATTTATATGAAATGTAAAAACCTTCCACAATAAGGGAATGTCCTTATCCTGGCTCTGTTCGCATAGGATAAACATGGATTATTGTTTCTTCCTTGGAAAACTTTTGAGTTATTCAGAGAATCATAGATTTGTAGAATCACTAAGGTTGAAAAGACCACTAAGATCACTGTGCCCAATCATTGACCCATCCCCACCATGCCCACTAACCGTGTCCTTCAGTGCTGCAGCTCCACATTTCTTGAAAACCTCCAGGGATGGCGACTGCACCCTGTGCCTCACCAATCCTTTGGAGAATAATTCTTTTCTAATATAGAACCTGAATTATATGCATATTATTCACGGAAAAAAAGCCAAAAAGAAAGAGCAGAATTTGCTAAATGAACAAACAAACAAACAAAAACAGTGAATTGTCTGACCTGTGTAGTTCAAGGCTTGTTTGTCTGAGTAGGGTTTAGTTAAAGCTCAGTACTCAATGAGATGACTTTGGGGAGCAAAACGGATGAGGAACATTTTATCATCACTGGACTTAGGAACAACAAGAATCCTCAAGGTCATATTTCTTGAGATTGAAAGAGACATCTTTCAATAATATGTTGCTAGTCAGATTTTAAAACAAATTTGTATAATTTGTCCTGCCTTTTAAAGTACATCTCATACTTCCTACATGTTGTGAATGAACTAGCCAACCCCCAAGCAAAGGTTACCCTCTGCTCTTAAATCTTTCTGGTCCCTTGACATTTCTGACTGATGGAAATTGGATGTAGAGGCAAGGCAAACTACTCTAGCTAAATGCTTCTGAATAGGATGATGGTCTGCTGCTACATAAATCCTGTGTGCTGTCAGGTCCCGGGAGCATTCTTTGTTCTGGCCTTGGAGAGATTTTGTGTCAGCCCACCAGGCAGTAAGAAGAAAACTGCAGTTGATTCTGTCAGAACATCATACTAAGTGAACAAAATTACGATTTTTCCTATGTGTATATTCAAACAACTTTTTCAGACCTCCTCTTGGTTCTAGCTCAGTTACAACAAGCTCCAGAAGAGAAGTAATCTTTTAATTATCCAAATGTTCTTTTCAGAGAACAGCTATCAGACTAATTTCCCTGAATGACATACAATTTTTCTCTGTGCAATTTTGCAAACAAGGAGAACGTAGAACAGATGGGGAAGAGGAAAAGGTGATAAAAAGAATAGAAATATTGTGCAATAATTCTTCTAAATCATTCCTTCCTGATGTACTGTGTTGTAATCATATACAATTCATGCCACTTAACACTTGAAACTGCAAGCAGTAGAGATTAAACAATAAGCAGTTACTGAGAAAGTAAAGAAGGGTGATAAAGCTTGCAGATGAGACTGTTATTCAGAGTAGTAGAAATGACAGCCAACATGGAAAAGTGTGGAAGAAGGGCCTTACAACACTGAATGATTAAACCATAAAATGGCATTCAGTATCTTTAATGTAAAGCAATACACACTGGAAAGAAATTCTAGCTTTGGCTATAAAACTGTTAGCTCTGAGATGATAAGGAATTTAGGAATGAAACTGGGGGGTTGTAATTGACATTTCTGTGAGAATATCAGCTCAGAGTTCATTAGTCACCACAACCACCAGCAACAAAACAGAAAAAAATGGAATGTTCAGAATTGTTAGGAAATGGATCTTTTTCAAAAAATTATGGAATCATAGGCACTGGAAAGGACACCTGGAGATCATCTACTCCAACCCCCTGCTAAAGCAGAATAAGTTAGAAAAGAAAGCATCCAGGTGGGTTTTGAGAAAAGGCACAACCTCTGGGCAGCCTGCTCCAGTGTTTTTTTACCCCCACAGAAAAGTTCATGTGGACCTTCCTATGTTCAGGTTTGTGTCCACTGCCACCTTTAATGTTGCTGGGCACTGTTGAGAAGAGCCTAGTGACATCCAATTGATTCCATCCATTAGATATTTATAAACATTGATAAGATCTCCTCTCAGTCTCCTTTTCTCTAGGTTGAACAGCCCCAGCTCTTTCAGCTGTTTTTCATAAGGGAGGTATTCCAGGCCCCTAATAATCTTTGTGTTCCTTCATTGGATTCTTTCTAGAAGTTCTCTGTCTTTCTTGGACTGAGGAGTCCAGAACTGGACACACAGTATTCCAGATGTGGCCTCACCAGAGCAGAGTAGGGGGGGAGGATCACTTCCTTCACTCTTCTGGCTGTATTCTTTTTAAGGCATCCCTGGGATACCACTGGCCTTCTTGGTCACAAGGACACACTGATGGCTCATGGCCAACCTGTTAGCCATCAAGATACCATGATACCCAGCTCCTTCTCCATAGAGTTCCTCTCCAAAAGGTCAGCCCCCAACCTATACTGATGCATGCAGTTATTCCTCCCTAGGCATAGGACTCTACGTTTGCCCATGTTGAACCTCATGAAGTTCCTAACTGCCCAACTCTCCAGCCTGTGCACATCTCACTCAATTGCAGCATAGGCTTCTGCTATGTCAGCCACTTCTCCCAGCTTTGTATAATCAGCAGACTTGCTGAGGGTACAGTCTGACCCTTCATCCACGTAACTGATGAAGGTGTTGAACAAAACCAGACCCAGCACCAGGCTCCAGGAAACACTGCTAGTTACAGGCTTCCAGCTAGATTCCATGCTGCTGATCACAATACTCAGCTCTCTGCCAGTCAGTCAGTTCTCAACCCACCTCACTGTCCACTAATATATGCCACACTTCTTATGAAGGGTAACAAGTTCAAAGACATCATCTTTAGCTACTGAAGCTGTGTTGTACATTGCTGAAGCTGGGACTGTCTCTTAGGATAGCGTTACGTCTTGCTTGCCTTGTTACACTGCTAAAGAAAAAACGTTGGGCTAAATGAGACACTGGTGTTGGCCAGCACAGCCATTTTTATGTTCTCTATGACAAACGAGACGTCACCAAAGTAGAAAGAATGAAACCTCAACTCTACTGAAGCAAGAAATCTGTACTGCCTTCAATAGGAATGTGGAAGAATTGTCACTCAAAGGCTCTTTCAAATACAAATAAATTTGTGACTGAAATGGGCATGTGGTAGTCAATATAATCTTACAGAGATTTCAAATTTCCCAAGAATGGAAATATCTTTGAATTGATTCATCATATTGTAGAGGTGGATGGGAAATGTACAAAGTCAGACACAGAGATACTTTGATTCAGTGGCTTAAACTCTGGACAGCCATTTCAACACTTTTGGTTCTATTTTTGACTGAACCAGGACCACAGTATGAGACCAAGGCCAGGATTCTTTGCTACTGCAGTTGGTATATTGATTCAATTTGCCTGTAAATAAAGGTATTTTTTGTTGTGTGCATGTGTGTAACTACAGTTTACCACTTCTGTAATGTCCAATAATATGTTTCCTGTTTTATTTTCTGAAGTTAATTTACTGCACCTCAGTGAGTCTAAGACAAGATTATTTTCCTGACATTTTAGCAGGTAAAATGTGATTCTAAAAACTCTGACAAAAATCATGGCCTAACCTTTCCCAGCATAATGATAATAATGATACTGTTTACAGGAAAAAATTGCTTTAAATTGGATAGAAAACACTTGTGTTAAAAGACGCCTTACCAATGTGAAGGAAGAAAACTCAGAGTACATTTTCATAGTTAATTTTGGTTAAATAGGCTAATGAATGTTTTCCACATGGCAGCCAATATTGCAATGAGGCTGCAATCAGATCAAGGCTGTTGGTTCCATTTCAGTTTGTTCTTGGATTCTATGTCTGACTTTTGAAAACGACTTGTATTATGCCCAAGAAATAGAGCTCCTAAAATGGTGCTTCTTTAGATGGTGGATTTGCATTTACTTCACAGATTTTATGCATGCTGTTTTCTGCATTTGAGCAGAGAGTTAGAGCATAGCATCCCTCTCACCGATCTAAGCAAATAGTGGGTTCTCAACAATGAAGATGTGGACTGAGATTAAATCTGGTGCTTCACCCAATTGCTGGTCAGGAGTTAAGCCTTGAGCAGGCAAAGTAGTGCATCAATATACTGTGACTGCACAGCATCTGTACCAACACGTCTGCCTTCAGCTTTTATGGGGTAACTTCTTACCCTGAAATTCTTTCAGGCATGAGATTTATTTTTTGCCTTTTTTTTTTTTTTTTTTTGCTTTGTTCTTTGTAAATACAAGTATGTGGTACAAAGACCTTCCAAAACATTGAGTTTTTCTTAAAACGATAATATCAGAACAACAACTGCTCAGCTCTTGTCCCTTGTCTCTTTCTTGGAGGCCTGCAGAAGAACTTCACTCATATTTTAATGACTTTCATCTGTACTTGCTGGTGCTTATAATTTATTATTATTATTTTCAATAAAAAATGAATCTGGTCTTTGTAATCAATTGACAGCAGGAGCTGAGATTTCTGAGAAAGCATCAGAGACAGTGAGTTTCCTGACAAAAATCTGCCTCAGGAGAGCTGCTTTCATCTTTTACTCATTCTATCTTTTTCCTTGCATACAGGTTGTAGCACTGGAGCCCTGGGTAAGCCTCAAAAATATGTAAAAAAGAAAAAAAAAGGACTTTGAATTCAACCCATTGTTATGGCTAATAATACTACTGGGGTGGTAGCAGTTTTTCTGTTCTTGCTGCAGAGCTTCCAGATTGCAGCTACTCTGCAGTACAAGCTGCACATGGTGTAAAATGGGCTTTGGTCTGAAACTACAGGGGCAGTAATTAAACTTAATTGAAACCATGTCTATGAGACAGAGGGACAACTGTCCTTAGGAGCATTACCACAGCTGCATCTTTTCTGAGTAAAGACAGCACTAGTAGTGGGAAAATAAATATTGGATACTGTGGGTAAGTTAGTGTTTTGTAAAATCCAGAATTGTACTGCAAGAAGAATTCACAGTAGAACCTTAGGATAAGTACAAAAAAGCTATAAGGATGAATATTAGTTTAACAATACGTGTATTTCCTTGCTGTTGGTTCTCTACATGTTGTTTCACTGTATTTTTATTGTTTGTGTCTAGCCGGGAGGAGAACCTGATTAAGCAGTCCAATTTTTCCTTATCTCTTATCTTCCCTGCATGACCTTCATGTTTTAGAGTGTTAGATATTTCCATCTGCATTCTATTATGAAATCCAGATTGTTTTCTGGAAGTACATTGTTTCTGATGAACAACAAGAGAAACACAGGTGGGTTTATGACAGCAACACGCCTGAGTTCTTGCCAGCTCATTTTATGGGCTGTTAGGGGCTTCAAAGCAATTCTACCATGTAGAACCTGCTGTTTTGAGAAACCCTGGGGCTAAATTTCCTGCAGGTCTGCAGATTCTCTGCCATACATGCATGAGCCAGGGGAGACCTGGATCAGTTTTGCAGGTGGGAGCTGAAGCTTTTGGACTCATTTTCCTTTTCAGCTGAGATTCTTCAGTCTGCAGTATCTTCTAGCACAGAGTGGGGATGCCAGGATCCCCAAGAGGATCATCTCATCCACGGTGTTCTCCCATACTAGAATGGCAGTCAACAAGTTCAGAGCCATTGTGTTGCCCGTGGGACCTCCTGATTTTGCAGCCAGAGGGAAAAGATGAAACTGAGAGTAATGGGGAGATTCAGTACATTGTGCAGACTTAGTGTGACAAGTGGGGAAAGACAAACCTCACTGCTTTAGACTTCTGCCTCTGCAGCAAAAAGCTGGGAAGCCCTAATGACTTCTGGCTTTATGACACTGTGCTTTATAATACTGTGTCTGGCAGGTGGATGTCCTCTTCTGAGCCAGCAATCTTAGGGCGTCAGACCCACTGTTGGCAGAGTGGGGAGCAACTCAGCTGTAAACTCCAGCACTCCTAACTTTCCTTCAGTGAAAGGAGCCATTCCACATACCTCACAGCTTTTGCTCATATCCAACAAATGAAAAATTTTGACTATTTCAAACAATCGTACTAAAATTCATTTTCAAGTGAAATTTCTACTTTCTACTAACTATTTAATTCTGAAAACAAATGTTATTTTTTTCTCATAATTTCAGAAGTCCTCATAAATTGGAGATTTTTCCTTTAGTCCAAGTAAGAGTTGGCTTTTTACCAGAAGAGACCTGGGTCTCTTCTGACACCTTCAAGCCTCTGCTGATAGAATCTCCTTGGTAACCCCCAGAGCATCCTTCAGCATACTGATGCTCAGATACGTTGTCTCATACTGAATGTCTCATACTGAATTAATACAGTTCTTTGTCTATACTTCACAAATTATTGTATTACCATTTTCATTCAGAAATATTAAATTTAATTGTGCTAATGCTGCAGCATTTGTTTCACTGACATATCAGCATCAGTCTGCTCCATTCAAATTCCTTTAGCTCAAATATCATCCCCAATTGTCTCTTTGGGATTAGAACCCTCAATAGTTCAGTCTTCTTTAAGTTCTCCCTTTGACATTCACTTCTATTTCTTATCAACGTTTACTGCAATTATCCTACAGTGTATGTTTATAAAATGCGGACAAGGTCTCCAGTTGTGTAAATATTTGACTTATATAAATACAACTCATAACTACTGCTTTTTCCTTCTTTCTATTTGTTTGTGTCATACTTGTTCTGCTTCCAGGAGTAATTAGACTTCGAATTTTTCAGGACAGGGAACACATTTTTTGGATTGGTGCCGTGTGTGTCAATATTGACCAAAACCAGGAGACACAGCTATGTCATAAATAAATAATAACGTCTCTACACAATTTTTCATCACCTTAATGGCTATGTGATCTCTGTGCATTTTTGCTATTGCAGTAAGTAGCTGTAGAAAGCATTGTGATAAAGTCAATAGAAGTATGGTATGGTAATGTAAAATTAATGAGCTAGACGGTAATCTTTTTAGGCAAATCGTATTCTGTAATACAGCACACCCTCTCAATTAGTCTGTTCTCAGGAGCCAAGGAATCAGTATATTTGAAATGCACAGTAAAATTGACTGCATTACTTGGGAAGATCAGTGTAGCTGATAGTCAAAGTACAGTAACCTCCTATGAAAAGTAATCTTATAGTGAAGAGCATTATAGAGTCAATTCATGGTACATTCATGTCTGTGTTTTAGAACTCTCATAGGTATTTGTTATTAAAGGAAAGGAGGCATCAGTGATTTTTGTTATGAAAACCAAAATTGGAAATCTGGACTACTGATGTCTTCTGTGTGTTGCCAAATAACTGATCAAGTCCTTTACGAAAGATATGATTAGGAGAGGGCATGAAAATCTGTGTCTTATTCTCCATGGCAATTACCTTCCAAATCACTAATGCAAAGATTCAGACTTCCTTACATATAACGCAATTGATATCTGAATCACTCCATAATCAAAATTATCAAGTAGAAAAGGGTGGTGGCATGCAGTCATTGCAACTGTTCTGCCACAAGATTATATCCATGCAGAAGGGTTGGACAAAAAGGGTCCTTGACATAAAGAAACCCATGGAATATGGACAGTTGACAAAGAATAACATGAAGTTGCTTTATCTAATACTTGCTTAACACCAAGAAAAGGTTCTTTCAGTTTTTTCGTTTGATGTCATTTTTTGCCTGTCTATTGTATGCTCTGAACAACATGGCCACACACATATAATCAGTTCAGCTTAATGTACCATTAACACATAGGAGCTATAGGCTAATTTATAAAACTCACTGCAGAGTTTTATTATCAAAGAACATATTTGATCCTATAGTTAACTTGGAGAAACTTCCAGTGTCTTTAATGAGCTCCATGAGAATTTGATTAAAGATTGTCAGACTGGGTTTATGTCTGATGAAAGAATAGGAAAGAAATCTGTTAATGGAAAAGTTTCTGAAGGATACGACTTAAATCTGGTTTACATCATAAGAGAGATTCATTTGGTCTCAAAATATAGCTCAGTGGACATTAATCTATATTACAGCTCTGTAACCAGCAAAAGCAGAAATTTGTGTTTGGGATTAGAATATTGACAATGCAGCCAGCTGTGAGTCAAGCAAAAACTAGTACAATTTTTTTCAATTTTTAAGAAAATTTTGACTAGATGTCAATTTTGTGAAGCTCAACTTCAATTAGTATCTCCAATTTGGAAGGAAGGTGGATTCATTTGTGTTCTATTTTACGAACCAGATTTAAATATGGCCTGACTCATTTGAAAGTTTGGGGAAAGACACCCTGTGGTATAGAAACGAGAGACTGATCTTGACTATATAGGAAGTGAACTTTATGATGAATTTTAAACCACTGTGTGCTAAGATGTTATTCTAAATCTCAAAGAAGCAGAATCTCCACAAGGTAAAAACAGTAGTCCAGGCAGAAGAACATTAGAGACATTTCAATCCATATCTTCCATCCTATGTCCCCAAAAAATTAAGAGGAAAAACACCTTTTTTCCTTCTTTTTTTTTTTTTTTCCCCAAACTGCTCTAGAGGCTAAAATAATATTTTATGTTTTCTCTTTTGCTGTATTATTTTGCTGTTGTTCTCTTTTCTTTTGAAGGGGAGGACTAACTCAAAACGTTGTGTTTCAGCAATGATGAAATATAATTTAATGGAGAGACATTATTTGGAGAATATCCAGTACTGGCCATCCAGGAATGTGTTTTCATTCATTTCAAATAGTAGCCATCCCTTCATGTCACAAGCAATTGTAGTCTACAGTGTAAATAGTGTCTACATTAATAAAATTCACTGTATGAAAAAGTTAGTGGACTATGCTTTAGTTTTTCTATTAACAGTTTTGTGCAGTCCATTCTCATTTAAGTCTTAAGCAGTGGGCAAACAAAGGAGCTATTGATTGTATACAGAAATAATTTTGACATCTGCAATTAGAAAGATCCTCCTCTGTTCAAATGGCAAAGCATATTCCTGGAAAATTTCCTGCCTCTTTGAGTTTTGTCTGAAAGTTAATTTATCAGTTGGCATACCACTGGGTCCAAACCTGTTTTTACTGAAGTAAGTGGGAAGGTTGCCATTGGCTTCTACAGGAGCAGGTGCACGCCCCTAATGAGGTGGATAATGGAAACAGTGTATGCACAAGAAGCCTGGACACAGTCAGGAATAGAAACATCGTGAAGGATTTCTTAGAATCCCAGAGCTTGTGAACAATGCATTGCATTGACATTTAAACATTGACAAGAAAAGTGAAGAGATTAAGCGGAAGAATAGAACTAGACAAGAAGATATTGTCACACTGGAACAATTTGCTTCTTCCTTGGAAAAGATTATAAAAACCTTGAATAGGGAGGAGGGAAAGGGCACCGTGATAAATGAGAGCACCTAAACCACATTAGATCAGCTGATAACATAGTCATCTTTGCCAAAATCCCTGAAGACCTTGAAACACTGATGAGAGAATTAATCATGAAGAGTATGGTTTGGGTAATTAGGAGAGGAAGGGCTGAGCTTGAAGTGAAGCTTGACCCCAAGCCTCCAACCTGTACTGTAATCAAGGATGACCCAAACCTTTGCAGAAGCATGAGGAAAGGCAAAGGAAGTTTTTTCACCTCATTATTTCTCGTTATATCTCATCGTAGCCAAGAGTGTGCTGTGGATAATCTCAGAGTAGTAACAACTAAAATAGCACCAGAACAGCAAGACATTATGACTTTAACAGTCAGTACTGCAGCTACAGTAATTAGCCCCGCTTCTCAGCAGTGAGGAAGGGCATGTTAATGAGGATGAGTACAGTGCTGTGCTCATTCTATGGAACTGATTCCATGAACCAGGTGAGGCCCTTGCTTTGTGCTAGTCTACCATGGAGAAGTAACAGATCCCATGGCATTAACTGGGGTGTATCTAGCATAGCAAAATCTAGCACACAGCAAGGCCAATGTGTCATCTCCTGGCCAATGCATTTGCCAGCAAGCTGCAGGAGGAGTTGAGCTTGAAGGAGCTTCATGGTATCTCATGCAAAGAAGACCAGAGGACAAGGTAGGAAGAAGAATACAATGTGCCTTCATGCTGTCATCTTACTGCATACTAAATGTGTCACCCTCAGAAAAAAGAGCTTACACAGAAGACCCAGAAAAGACAAGACGTAGAGATGCTGTTGGTAACTATACTGAGGCTTTTTTGCCTGTGTGATGAGAATACGCATGGCCTCAGTCCCTGGCTGTCTGACCCACAGGTAGGTGTTAGTGCTCCCAGAGCCAGTCTGTGCTTTGTGCAGGAAAAAATGACACATTCTGTGGTTTGGTCTTGGAAGATTTTTTTCATATATTTTATGGTGGATTTTTTTCTGGGAGGAGGCGGCTGGGGGTGGTGTTTCAAAATGTGGCTCTGAGCCTGAAAGGAACTCTAGAGGGGCATCTTTGTTGGACACAAAAACTGTTTTCCTCTCCACTCTGAGTGTTTTATCTTGGCCACAAACCGAAGCACACCAAATGAGGAAATTAACATCATTCATTATTTGTCTTCTTGATTGGCAGAGTTGTATGGCTGAAGGCAGATGTAGACCTCTTGGGATGCTACAGCTATCATGGCAAGAAATTTTTCCAGTCAGATATTCGAATGAGATCTGAGAGCTCAATGTAATTTGCCTCTAGTTTTATTTTTAGTGATTTCACTTTTCTGGCTTAAGTATTGCATTCCCTTTTACTGTCAGGATTTATTACTAGCACTTTGTGAAGTGCAGCCAGTTCCAGTCTTCTGACTCCTTCTTCCTAAACTTAATTTTTGTCAATGGAATAGTTTCCTGTAAAATGTCTAATTGTTGGTTTATTGGCAGATTAAGTCCAAGAGCTTTTTAAAAACTGACTAAGGACAGTACCAATTATGTGTCTGGTGCCAAGTCCCTTACTTGCTAATGGAATAAATGAGAATTTCAGCTGTCTGGTTTTTTTGGACAGTGACAAACTTCAAAACATTAAGCCATTGGTTCTTAGCCACAGTACTGGTATTTGTCTTTCTATAACTGCGTTCTCTGATACCTTTAATACATGTGTTTACACAGCATTCCTGTTGATAGGAAATGCTGTTATACTTATTTTGCAAATGGAGAACCACAACCTCAAGAAACTACAGCCAAGCAAGATCAGAAAGAACTTCACACAGAGGACAAGAAGCAACCTTTCCTAGAGGGTAATGTAGGTTATATGGGTGTGCTTTTTATGATAAAATTTAGAACAGGCCCTCCAAAACTGAAAAAAAGGGAAATGCATGCTGCATTTTTGCATCTATAGCAGGAGATTTTGTTCTTTCAAATTCTTGGATAAAATAATAGTTCCTAAGTCCTCTGGCTTAAATGTTTTTCCTTGGCCATGTTATCTGGGACGGAGACTGAGGCAGAGCTTCCAGGGCCAGGTCTGATGTGATCCGAACACCAGGCTCTTTCCCCAGTAGCCCTATGGACTTTGGATTTGCCTTGTTGCAAGCAAAAATGGCTTCAAAAATACCAGTGTAGTATTTAGGTACAGAATGCCGACTGAGACACTTATCTTTTGTTTTGTGCTTCGCAAAGATGCTCTTTCCCACACCTCTGTATTTGTGTTTCTGTCAGATGCCGTGCACTCCTCCTGCACATACTCTTTAAAATGCACTGCACTGTGATCAAGAACAGGCTGGGGTGAGCATTTTCACTCCAGCCACAGAGTTTCTTCATAAGGGATAAGGAAAGTTACGTGCCCCAAACTACACTTTAGGGAAAGGTTCAGTTCCCTACTCATGCCTGAAATTTATTGCTCAAATTTATGTTTTATCTAACTCTAAAAAAAAAAACTACAATCAAGTAATAGGTAAAAACATATGGCTTATATTTTGGTTCTGAGTTATGTCACAAAGATAACATTTGTGTATCATTTTATTTGGGGAAAATGCCGTATACTTCTTTAATGAAAGCTAATTTTAAGTATTTATTATTTTTCACACTTTTTCGCCCCCTCTAAAACACAAACAACAAGGTCAACAAGTGAAGTCAGACTTCACTGTTCCTGAGTTTTTTTTTTAAAGTCATGATGCAGCTGCCAGGATGATGAGTTATTGGTTGCCATTGCAGTAAGTATTGATCATAATCTTCCAGAATTCATCCTTCATATGTGTGTAAAAACAGAATATGCTGTGAAGTGCAGAGCAGAATTAATTACTTTGTCCCCAAGGGAAGAGCAGATAATTACCAAATAACATTTCTATCAAAGCTGTAGCTGAGTCCTGAGTGTTACGTGAGGCAAATTCCACACTCCTACAAAATGAATAAACTTGTCAGTACTTTCACACAAATTAAACCTTGTAACTTTTCACTAAAAATCCTATTAGGAATGTCCTCATTTTTATAATTAATTTGAATTTCTTTAAGGGCAAGAGAAAAAAGGCATGTTGGAAAGAGTAAGCAAATATTCAGAAGTCTTGTACTCTCCTGTGGATATTTTTAATGGATTCATTTTATGGTGTTAAGTGTAAAGGATCCTTTTATCAGTTCTTGATCAACACAGTTTTAAAGACTTCCATACCAGTGTGCCATGTGCTAGGATGCTTAAAATATACATTTTGGAAGCAGTATTGTAGTGAAAAGATAATTCATGCTTTCCATTAATCCCTTCCCTCTTATTGACATAAATTATAGCTTGGAGACGAGGAACTGATTGAAACCCTCATTATTTTATGTATCAGCCTATGTTCAAAAAGCAATGGAGATTTTGCAGCTAACAATATTTTGCAGGACATCCCAACTGTTTTAGTGAAGCTTACATTACTTGCCAGAATTCAGTGGAGATGGCTCCTGTCAGAAAAAAATACTGTACTGGGACTTCTCTGTGCAAAGCCAAATTCCCTGTTTCAGAATGAAGAAATTTATATTAGAAGAGGTTGAATTATTTACTGGAAATAAAGTACCGGCAAATGCAGGGTTTTTTTTGCTCTGTTTGCAAGATCAGGTTTTAGATTTCATGAATACATTTGTTATTCAGAAGTCTTTTCCAATAAAATTAAATATTCTTTTGTGCAAAGTGGCAGGTTGTTGTACAGCACTGGTTAGGTGCATACCACGTGGCAGAATTAACACCCAACTGTAACCCCTGAACAGGTGTGCAAATGCACTTTCCAACCCACCCTCCTGTGAGGAGCTGCAGCCACCATGAGGCCTTCCCTCAGCCTCCTCTGCAACAGGGTGAACAAACCCAGGGACCTCACCTGCTCCTCATACATCTTGTTCTCCAGACTCTTCATCATCTGGTTGCTCTCCTTTGGAACCACTCTAAATGTTTTATGTCTTTCCTGTGTTGTGGCACCCCAAAATTTGCCAGCAATGCAAACACCTGAAATGGTATTCACCTGTCATTTGAATGACCATCTCACGGCTAGCTTAAAGGTTTTCTTTCTTTTGTCTTACTTCCTCAGCAGCTCCTTCCCACTGCCTCAGCAGGTGAGGAATTGCAGTGAATAGGCTGAAAGCACATCTTGTGGGAAGATAAGAGGACAACAGAGCTGACCCATTTTCCTCCTGCTGCTGATGCTGCTGCTGCAAAATGAAGGCATTATTTCTCTGCCCTCTTCACCTGTTCTCTCAGCTTCTGGTTCCTGAACCTTGTGGTTATGAGCTGCCTCACCTGTGCCACGTGCAGCACATTTTCCTCCCTATTTTGCTTCACTGGCACTCATTTGGCTCTTCACTGGGATGGTTTAACTCACTAAGTCTGTGCAAAACTACTGGTGTTCTTTAATCAACTTCATTTTATTCTGTGCTGGTGAGTTAGATCAGTGCTTACAACAGTGTTGAATATCAGTACTACCAGGATATGAAGCATCTTTTTGACATACTGGTTATGCATTAACAGTGAACTTAAAAGTGTATTCAATGACTGGAGAGACTCTTTCATCACATGCGTAACAAGGAAGTTCAATAAATAGCTAAATAAGTTAAGTACCTTCTGATAAGGAGGATTTATTAGAAATAATATTCACAAGTTGAAGTAGTCATATTTGTAGGCAGACCACAACGAGGAAAGGTTTAATTCTCTGTTTCCAGAGCCTTTCACTTCCCTGAACCAGAGGACTCCAAGCACGCTGTGGGGGCCTTTCAAGCCTTGGGCTGTGGAGACAGAATCCTTAACAATTCGAGAAAATAATCTGGGGCAGATTTAAGATGTGAGAGGACTGTGTACACCATGCACATTAAGACTGTGGAACTACTGAATTAATGGCTAAAAGAGGAGGAAAATCCATAGATACAATTAAAGGTGTAGTAATCTCACACTCCTGGGATTAATAGGCATTATGTTTGTGACAGACTTCAAAATAGGGACAGTAGTTTCTTAAGGTCCATTCCCGCTTTCCTTTAAAAGAAAGGATGGAAATGACAGGAGAATGCTGAGGCTCTAATCACTGAAATATGCTGAAATACAACTCCTGTGAACAGTGTGTTCTATTTGTCATACATTCTAGTGTTACGAAGTGCAAAACAGTCTTCACACTTTAAGAAATGCATTTACTGTGGCATGGGATTGTACAATGTCTGGGAAAAACACTGGACCTTGAATCGGGGTCTCTTGGAAGGCTGCCCAAGTGAGGGTTATGAAACTGTCAGGAAGAAAAAAAAGACAGAAGAAAACAGCATGGGAGAATGAGTAGATCAGAAGGACAAAATATTTTTCCTGATCTGTGGGAATAAGCTCTGCTTTTTCTCCAACATGAACATAAGATCTGAGGATGTGGATAGTCCAGTGCTGAAGCCAAACAAGTATATTCTGCTATAAAAAAGACAGTAGCAGCAGCAGCTGTCTTGGAGTGTAGGCAGTGTGAACTCATATCTGGTCTCAAAAGACTGAAGGAAAGGAACATGGGAGTAGCAACAGTGTTTCTACAGTCTGCAGACGCTTAGGTCTGAATGTGTTTTCCTGTGTGTGCTGGAAAGATGAACTCTCATGTTGAAAGAGAGACCTAGGATCCATGAGATGAAGACTGGCCTAGTGTTTTTGAGACCTTAGAGAGATTTGAGGAAGAAAACCGCATTTTGGTCCCTTGAACTTGATTCTAGTGCTAGACAAGAATTACATTTCTGTATGCATGCAGCCTTTATTGCAGAGGCCTACAGAGAAATGAGAAAGGTCTAGCAGCTGGTTCCATTGCCTGCATGCTGTTAAAATAAGAACAATGGATTCTGGGATGGTGTTAGGGGACGGGAGGGAGCCAGCAAAGGTTACTCCTCTCCTTTTTGTTTTTGTCCTCTTTGTCTGAGCAAAAAAGAGAAAACACTGTCTTCCAGGGTGAACATGGATGGTTCCTGAGAGAAGAAGGGCGCAGGTTGCAGGAGTTTGCTGGAGGCAGTTTTCACAGTTCAACCTAACTGCTTCCAGCACAGCTCTGCTGTAAGATTTTGTTATGAAGCAACACTAATGCAACAGAATATGAGAAAAGAGCTGTTGATAGAAAAGTATTATTTTCTATAATGACAGCTATGGACAGCTTGGCAGCTATTTCTTCTGGGAGTTAGTAATTGTTCAGCCCTAATACATGGTGTAGTAACATAACCTAACTGTAACCTACTGAATTTTGTGACAACAGATATGTTTTAGACATCCTTGTCTTAGAGGGATTTGAGAAGGGCAACATGCTCAGATAAACATATCCTCTGAAAGCTGTAGTGATGGTAAGATACTGTAGAAAGCAGCCACTGTTCAACTCAACCTCAACCAAGAGTACATGGGACAGTTACTTTTGGCTGGGATTTTTGGCAGAGAGATACTTGTTTACTCAGTAGTGCAGTTACAGTTATGAAGACTGAAAGCATCTTTAGGCAATAAATCATACTATTCAGAAGTTTTATGTGTCCCATATGGAACAGTGGATGTTGAAGAGGAAGATCCTGGTGGCCTTTTGTCCTCTCTCAGGATATTTTATATAAATTACATTCAAATATCATGTGAGATCTCTGTAGCCAGGGTGTGCAATCCAGGAATGTGTGATTGTGTGGATCTTAAAGGGAATAAGGAATGAAATAATTCAGTTTTGGAGGAAAACATGGATAAACTTCCAAAGAGCCTGAAGATGAAAACTAAGGCATTCCTCTCTGCTGTATTTCAAAGATATAATAGAAAGCATTATGGAGAGGACACTGAAGCTAATGTGTGATGAGAACAAGTAATTTCATGAAACCCAGTAGACCAACCCACTAAACTTCGAAGACGGGGAAGAGAGCAGTAAATCTGGGCTCTGGCTAATCAAGAAGCTGATTTCCTTCCACGTCTTGGAGCCCTGATCAGTACTACTAGCTGGTAGAATCATTAATCTGATTGATCTACAAAGTCTGCATTAGAATGCTGAGGATGCTTTGAGACTATTACAGAAACTGTATTAGGAGTAAACTAACTCACTTTTCTGTAACTGCTTCTTTCAGTACCACAGGACTGACAGAGGATCAGGACTCCTATCCACGACTGATAGAGCTTCCTATGGCTCTGTTGTCAGTGAAGGACACAACTTCCCTTGGGGCAAACAACTGACAGGAGAATTAATTTTTCAGGTTTACTGAGCCCATGCTTATGGTTTTCAGTTATGTCTTCAGCAGTGGCATCTTACCTTGAGTTTCTATTACATTATAATAACAGTTGATATAACTTAGAAATGCTTCTTTGCTTCTTCACTTAAACTCAGGAAGAATTAGATTTTCATACATTCACCCTAACAGAACGAGTCTTGATTTGTAGATTTGACTAGAAATCATTGAAAAGCTTAGTGAGAATACACATGGTTATTCACACTCTGATTTTAACTGTCAGTTTGAAAATCTCTACTTTATTTTTATCTAATGAAATAATTGAACAAAATTATTATTATTATAAACAAGTTTGAAAATGGGAAATATAACTGCTCTCACTATTTGAAGCTTCAACATACCGTAGAGAACATAAACAAAAGCCATCAGCCTCCAGTGCTCATTCCTACTGTATAAATAATATCACAATATATTCACTAGGCATGTTATCACTAATAAATAATTCAGGCAGCTGAAGATATAATGAGGAATATAGTGGAAATTCATCTACCAAACGTGGGTTTTTGGGTGTCTATTGTAAAACTGTGGGCAAAATTTTACCAATCAGGTTTTATTCCTTTGGACTTTCTTTGATGACATAGAATCTTCAGTATTTATTTATGTGGGGAAAAAGGAAATGGAATTGGTTGATTTTTTTTTCATTGTACATTACTCTACTTCATTTAATTTGACAGTGCAGCATTGTGAAGAATGATATACTTGCAGTATTATGCATTTTGCTAGATCCATGATTTTGCAGTACTTTAGAGTGCTAAACTAATTCAATCTGATGCTTTTTGTCATTTTTGCACACAAAAAAATTACATGATCAGGCCCTAATTTTTTAACAATTTGTTATATTAATAATGTAAAAAAAAATCACAAATAACTGACCTTGAGTTCTCATATATGCCCACTTCTTTATCTTACTCTATATAAAAAGCAAGATGGTTAAGCCTATTCCCTTGCAGTAGCAACAAGGATGGATACTTGAGCTGCAGTGCTGGAAGCAAAGTGATTGCAACAGCAAACATGAGCTGTGAGTCAGTTGATAATGTACAACCCATGATAAGAAAGGCATGCTTGTCTAATTAATTATTTATATTTGGAATGTACTTATTCTAGTAGATCAAGGTTTATAGTGAGATATAATTGGGAATCAGTTGGGCTAATAAACAATGCACCAAAATGAATATTAATTAGGTTAGAATATTATTTCAGATAAGTCATTGTATTAAAAAGGAAAATGAATAAACACACCATTTCTTTTTCAGAATATTAAGTTGATAATGGATAGTAACAAGTTATAGGGATCCATGAAGGAAGCTGCTTCTTGTGCATGAGTATAAATCTAACAATCCCAGGGTTCAGGATGGCCCTTTGCAGATCACAGCTTTAGAAAGTTGTAATACCAATCAGAATCCTGAGCTGTGTTAAGAGTGTACAGTATTTCCAGAAAAATAATCTGCTGAAGAATTAAGGAGAGTAAAATACAGAAAACTGTTTTTTTCTCCCTGCTACCATAGTAAGGTTGCAAAGTCCTCCCCTGTTCATAATGACATTCCAAAGTGGCATAGGAAACATGCTGGCTTCAGCTGTCAATCATGTTTAGAAATGTCACCAATAATTTGCACTCTGGAAGTACTCAATGTATGGACCTCTGGATTTAATTGGATCCACTGATTTTGCCTAAATCTCGCCCTGTCAGCAGCTCTGCAGTATAGGTAGGATATTGAGGCCTTAATGAATCCAGTAATAACTTTAAATTGCCAACCTGGATTATATATATATACATACATTAGGTCTGCATTAGGCCTGTGAAAATAGTTGTATCTTTCTGGGGAAAATAAATATCTTTAATTAGTTCTTAAATAGCTATGCTAAATTGTTGACCAAGCAGACAAGATGTTTTTGCAGGGGGAAGGGGAGATGAGGTGCATGTAAAATTTAGCAAATTTGACAAAGGATCCAATGTTTCACACATATCAAGCGTCTGCAAATGTTATGATTATCCATGCCTGTAGGATTCTATTTGGGAGAGTGTGTTCAGTCTGTGCTGTCCCAGTCAGCATGCTCCCAGCTACACCATGGAAGCCAGAAAAACGTTCTGCCTGAATCAGCCACCAACCAGAGATGGTGACAGTGAATGAATATGGTGCGCTGTCCATCCTTTCATCTCTGCCTGGTGGCAAGGTTTGGCAAAGACTCCTTTGTGATAACAAGTAATATCTCAGGCTGCTGTAGATGAGGTGACAAAGCTGATCCCCAATTTGTGAAGAAGGACAGAGCGTCACAGCAACACTGTGGGGAACTAATAGGATGAGAAATACTTCATGAGGCATTAGGGATCTCAGTAGGCGCTGGGACGTAGGAGGCAGCTGCAGAAAATGGAGGGACTTGATTTGGAAACACTGGGAAATAGTAATGGTTTGGGTCAGGACATGTGGAGAAGATTTAAGGACCAGAAGGTGGGCGATTAGGAAGAAATGTAGAGTTATCAGTGGTTCTGGCAAATGTAAAATATAAATCCAAAGGCAACCAGACTTCACTAGCTCTGGAACACATGGAACAGTTGGGTTTGGTGGGTTTTTTTTAGATATGACTCATTTCTTTTTGGATGTATCTGTGCTGAAATGACATTGACTTAATATCTAAGGCAGCAGGAGCTATCACTCAGATACAACATGAAAACTTGCAAGAGCACCTAAAAGAATGTTCTTGTGAATTTTCCTCTGGGCTAAAATAAAAGGCGTTTTTCACAAATATGATGCATCATTTAATTATTCAACTTGTATAAGTATACGTTGGGTATCATAAAGCTGAACAAAGTTTACACAACCCATCGCTACAATATCATTGCATCACAGGTTACTTGTCCTAGGAGCTGAACATACAGAACCACAAAATATGCTGTCTGAAAATTTAAGCCTCGGCTATTTTTGCCCCAGCTATTATTCAGTCATAATAAAAGCGATGAACTAGAACCAAGAACAATTATTTGGATCCTATTCAGTATTGTATAAGGAGTAGTTATTTGCACGATCGTATCCTAGCATATTTTTCTATCCTGTTGTCTCTTTGTTCCAATAAGAACAATAATAATTGTAAAGTAATAGGAAATGTTGAGCTTTACTTACAGTTTCAGTTTTTTTAGTTTAAATTTTTCTAGTTTAAAATATTTTCATGACAATCTTCAGCTTTGTTTGATGATTATCTCGTTATTAATATTTGTTTTTCTGATATTCTCCAGAGAGATTCCTTTCCTTTAGCCTAGCCCCACCTATACGCTCCTTTATTACTTTCGATACTCCCTGTTGAATGTTTGCAACGTTTAAATGCCAATATACTTCATTCTCCTGTGGTTTCACATAGTCTGAATCCAGTAACCTTCTGGCCATATTGAAGAAGACCTGTTTGGCAGGATTTTTAAAGAGAGGTATGTCTGTATTTCCTACACACTGGAGAAGCAGAAGGAAGGTTTATATGTATTTGACTGACTGAACTACTCCCAAACTGACTGAATACATCTGTCATTCAGTTGTATTGTTAATGGAATACTAAGACAGTGTGAGTCTAAGATAGCATCTTTAATTACTGCTTCATGCCAAATAAGTGAATAAAATATTATCGGATAGATACCATTTCTTGATGTCATAATTTATCCATATTTTAATATAACTTCACTCAGACTCTCAATTCCTTGAGTTTGTTTTCTCTTAGTTCCCTTTGATTTGCCCACATCCTCCTGATGCTGAAGTACCCAAAAGAGAGGAGAGGAAAGTGATTGCAGAAGCAAGATAAACTTGGAATGTAGGAAGCTGCGGTTGAATTGTTTTATGGGTAAGCCGGGTCAGAAACTGCAAGCACAGTACAGAAAGAATATATTCAGATTTTGGCTTGCAAGAAAAGGAAGCAACTCATATGAAAAATGACCGCAAAAGGAAATGGGTAGCTGAAGAACAGGAGGACGTAAGCCTGCCACCTGCCTCCTTTGGAACGAAGTAGCTGGTGTATGCATGTTTTGCTTGGATTCGTTTCAGTCCAGCTTTCTAAACTTCTGCTTTCCTTAATCTTGGCTCCTTTTATGGTGGGATCTCCCCAAAGATCCATTATTATTTTGCTTCAGGTAAGTTACTTTATACTGCTGCCTCAGCCAGAACTGCACTCCTGTGAACAAATGTTGCATAAATTATGAAGAGAGGAAAGGAGAAAGAGGAAAAAAAAAATCCATTAGCAATGGTTAGATTTTAAGTGTCTGATAACTGTTATAATAACTGTACATTTGTCTTAAGGATCAAAGAGTCCAAAGAGAAGTATGTGGATTTGCAGCTTGTTTTCGTTGCTTTGTATATCTCTAGGTGGAGAAACAAAAATAAACACAGATAAAACCAAATGGAATGAATGACTGGGAAACTAAGCCCCTTTGAGATATTTTATCAAGCTAGCAAAGTTTTGCTAGAGATACGCAGTAAATGGTAAAGAAGTGGTTATTTAATTAGCTAATACTTCTAATGTAAATGTTGATAAATTAGTTAATGGGCTGAATTCCTTCCCTGCAGAGGGCTGCTAAAAGGGAGCGTGTATGGAGAGACTGCAGCAGAAAGTGCTTGCAGCTTTCCTTGTGCCTTTGCTGGGATGCAGGGGACAGCTGACACAGCAGCAGCAGGAAGAACAAACAAGTAGCAATCTCATCCGGTGCTCTGCTCTGCTGCTGCTGTCAGTTTTCCTGCTGACTTAACCTAGCAGGAAATCCAAGAAAATCAAGCATGGAAAATGGAGAGAGAACTTCATCAAGGTGTGCACAAGGTGCACGCATATAGACTTAGCTGAGGGCTTGTCAGGATTTGGGAAGAACAAAAAACATGGCAAGAGCTGGATGTTCTGAGTACACTGCAAGGTCCTTCAGCTCAGGGTGTTTGGACACAGAGCGCTCCCACAACCATGGCTGAGCTCTTGGCTGGAACTATTGCTGTCTGAGGAACCCAAGCAGTGAGGTAAGGCTAAAGGTGCGATCCTGTTACGGCCATGGCAGAAAACCAAAGCAAAACAGCAGTTAGGACTACTTGAATGACGACTCCTGTATCTGCAGGCTGAATGGCTGTGTGTATTTTGGGCTCATTAAAATGTCTGAGCTAATTTCTTCTGCTGTGCTATAGCAAAATTTCCATTTTAGAGCAGAAAGTACTCCCGCAGGTGCCTCATCCAAAATGCGAGCACTAAAACAGAAAAGCTAGGCCAAGACTGCAAAAGAGGAATGTTTGGGAAATAATAACTGGAACATTCGTTACTAATTTTTCTAGGGTCAGAATTCCAGCACTGAGTTCTCTTCTTGCAGATAAAATTTCATGCCTGTAAATAATTACAAACACATTTTTCATATAGGTAGTCATGGTGTTTTCATTCATGTTTTTAGAAGTTAAATACAAATATTTACTACTGCAAAACAAAGGTCAAACATACATGTACTTTAACAGGACTTTCTCGTCCATGTTGCTTTGGTAAAAAAAAAAAAAAAAAAAAAAAAAAAACTAATAATCAAACCCTGGAACATTTCCTTGTCCCATTTAAGCCACGGCACTAATTCTCGTCATTTCATGGTGACTAGGGAAGAAAAACAATCTTATTTAGTTAGAAAAAATTATTTTCTAACTAAAACCAGCAATTATTTGAATACAAGTTCTAAGATGGACAGAAGTTAGAACATTTTCATGAAAAGATATCTTCTCCAAATAAAAATTTTTTGCAAGATTTGGTTCGTAAGCCTACCTTAACTGATCTGTACTGAAGTTTAATTCCATGTTTCCCCTTTTGAGCTTACTCCCAGAGGCTTAGCTGTTCTTGGCAAAGTTTAACCCAGGAACCTTTGGTGCCCTCATACACAAAGGAGCAACTATGCTCTGTCTCTCTTGTACATACTTCTTTCTAAGTGAGAATCATCATCTGCCTTGTGCTACATACACACCATGCCACCATGGTGAATACATAAGCATGGCATTTTTGGAGTAGCTCAGTGCTTGGTAAAGCTCTCTGTAACTGTGGTGCTGTGGTAACTTTTTGCTTTGAGTTCAGTCTTTGCCAAAAGGGAACATCTACAGCAAGCCGTGCTGTTCACCGCCCCAAGCTACAGAACCATGTGCCTCAGGAAGACATTTTCTCCTTATAATCCTTTTATAAAAAGAGCAGCATGTATCCTCCATGCTATGCCCTGAAGCTAAGGACATAGCCCTTTATGTAATGATTACAAAACTCCAAAACTCTCCCCAGTTTTTCAGTCCCTGGAGCTTCAATTCCCCCCTTTCCCCTGGACAGCCATCCAATGGGGCACAGCTGTACCATGGGAAGGGCTGAGCTGCTTCTGGAGTTCTCCTTCTTTGCCTGACTGCTCCAGCTGGGACCTGCTCTCCTTGCCAGTTGCTTTTCCCCATGGACAAGAAGACAAGTTTGTAGCACTCACCTGCCACTTCATGCATTTGCAAATGACTGCTGAAGCACTGGAAAAAAATAAAAAACTCACAGAGGCTGCAGAGTTTTAATTCAAGTGTTCACAGGTAGCAGACAATTAGCCATAACCTGCCTACCTCTGCCTGTATAAAGATGATGAGGACTAACACTCCTTCTGCTTGATCATGATTGCTGAGAAAAGCGGGCTGAAAAACCTGTGGTTGTCCCCTCCTCCCCTCACCCAACTGCTCTGCAATCACCAGTCCTCTGGGCTCAGCAGATGTGAAGTGCAGAGGTTGAAAAACACCATCACTTTCATAGCCACATAGTAACTGCATCCACTGGGTGGGTGCGAAGGGTTATGATGTTGCCACACATCTGTAATCTTTCTATTATAATATGGACAACACCAGGTTTGAGCATTTCCTCTCTTGGGTTGCACTGTGCAGTGGGAAAATGTAGATCTTTTCGCACTTGTAAAGTAGTGTTGTGAGTCCCCGAAGAAAGAAGAAACTAATCTGAGAAAAGATTATGATATTCAAGTCACGTGAGGAGCCATCACAGAAGTTTTCTTTTTTACTATCTGTTTCTTTTTAATTAATATGCAGTATTGTATGAATAGCAAGAAGAGTGAGGCATAAAATGAGAGAGGCGTTCAGCTCTTCTGCTCTTTCCCAAATCCCTCATTTTGGAGTGATGAATCACACTGTCATCCATCACCTGGGACTCCTTCAAAAAATAAGGATGCAGCTGAAAAAAGAGCTCTCCTTTACCCTATCTCCCTCTAAGCAGCCACCCTTTCTCTCGCTGTTGTCTCCAGTTATTATCAGTACCTGTTTGGGAGCAAAGTGAGCTGAGCTACCAGAGGAGAACCCTGCAAACAAGAACCAGTTCTTAGAGCAGCCGAAGGTTGGTGCAGATGGGTACACAAGATGGGATGGGAAGAGCTGACACCCTGGTCCTCTCTCAGTGCTGGGTATGAGGAGCTGGTGTTGAGATGTAAGATCAGGGAGACTGCAGAGGCTCTCTTTTTAAGTAACTTTCTGTATTCAGTGACCTTGCAGTCATCAATTAGTCATTATGTTTCCGAAGAAGTGTTTCAGCTGCTGTGTTTCAGAAGTGTTTATCGTTATGTGGGCATTCAAAGTGGGTGTAATTAGTAAACAAAATGTTTTCCCGCTGTCAGACTTGAACAGAAGCAGTAGGCCGAATACAATATTTTTTATTATCATTTCTTAAAATATGACCAATCTACTCTGCAGTAGAAAACTATATTGTTGTTGTGTTTAAACTGCTCATGCTACGTGTGAGTAGAGGAAGAAGAAATGCTTGCCTATCCTTCTGCCTGAACACTTGAGGTTTTGGCAAAGGCAGCTGTTAGCTGGAAGCACAGAGATACATATGCAGAGATTCTCACGCTGATCTGTGCAGTGAACGTGGTTTGAGAGGTTTGGAGGAAAAAAACACAACTGTTTGAGAATTCTTTCTGGTTAAAAATGACTAACAATGAGGTAATGGTGGCTCAGAAACATGTTGTAGTTAAGGTTGCGCTCTAGAGACTGTGGTTAGCTTCCCAGGCTCTGCAATTGGGCCAAGAAAAGTAATTACAGTGATTAATAATAATGTTTGATTTGCCAGTCACACAGCCCATTCCTCAGAGTGGGTTGGTCAGGGGGAGGGGGTGGTAAATTGGAGGAAGGAAATTAGAGCAACAAAGTATAGTTCTTGCAATGTATAATCCAAACACTGCTGGAGCCAGCACAGCCTGGCATCAGCTATTTTTATACAGCTGTATACTACAGCTATGGCTTTGTGCTGTACAGCAGGAGTTAATTTATGTATCTGTATATTACTGCTACGGACCTGTGCAGTACAGTATGGGATAATTCACACACCGTACACTACAGCTGCGGTATTGTGCTGTGCAGAAGACGTTGCTTCGTGTAATTGAACACTACACAGATGCTGCTCTTTGTAGACAGCCTATTTTCAAGGTTTGGACACTACAGCAAGGATCGCAGTTTGGATTTCTGAGCATGAAAGGCTATGAGAATCTCACCTTAGCGATGGAAATGTGCTGGGGATGCACAGCAGCCAGCGATGCATAGCAGGGCTCAAGAAGGGAGCTTGGCTGCAGCAGTAATCATAAAACCTTAACAACATCCGATGGCGGGCTGCCTGCCCTTGCTTTTGGGTGTGAGAGGGGGGAAGGTCAGGATGAAGCAGCGGTGCTGCCGGGGTGTGCCGCAGCAGCACTGGAGGGAAAAAGGCCACACCGATCCCCTGGCAAAGTTGGGCTTCCTGATTACAGGAGTCCTTGGTGGCACCACAATGAAGAGAGTTGCCATGGAAACCATTGCAAAAGATTAAGCATATCAAGGAAACCTGATTGTGAGAGAATGGGTGGAAATAGGAGAATTAAATTAAAGTAGAAATGGTGTTTTTGTTTCATTCCACAAGTCATGGTAGAAACCTTTACATTCACAAACATCCAATTAAGTGAGAAGTTATAGTCAAATCTGCAAGCCCTGCTTCAGAGGAGCATGATTGCTCTATAATTAAAGGAAAATAAATAGTGTTTTACGATCCAAAATGAAAATCCAGTGGTGCAGACTCTGTTATTCTTCACTTTCCCACTGTAGAATCTGCCGGGTTTTTTTGACATTTTGAGGCAGACAGGCCACAGTGACCCCCTGGGATGTACTCACAGGTGCAGTGGCTTCCAGCCATGGAGTGGCCAAATGAATTTCAGATATCTGTGAGAGGAAGGGAACACTTAACTCCTCATTCTCTCTTGTCACATGCTGGCCAGGCTCCTGGACCAGCTAATCTTAGCAAGTTATGAGAACAGAATGGCAGAGGTCAGCAGTTTGTTCTGCCTATGGTGGGCACTGCCTACACCAGTCCTTGGCAAAAAGCAAATTAGGTTTTAGGCTGTTTTGTTGCGATGAGAAATAACTAGCACAGCTTGCTTAGGCAATGGGGAAGAAGGTGGGCGTGACATCCATAACCACTCCTCCCACTTCTCATAATGCTTCAGGACCCTGCAAAGGGAGTAATGCCAAGTAAGAAGTTAAGGCTGAAATAGCTGGACTAGATGGCCTTTAAAGGTTCTTCAAACTCAAACAATTCTATGAAGATGACACAGAGAAGCCCAGATACCTCGGAGAATCCAACACACTGATACCTCTCCTTGGACCTGTGTATTCAAGCGCCACCATCAGCAATGGGTTCCTCTTTTAAAGACAAATATCCTGCCATGGTAGTTTGAAATTAATAACCCTATTGATATAGAAATATTTCCATAAAGAGTGGAGATTATGCTCCATTGTGCAAGCACCAAGCCTGTGTCAAGAAAAAACATAAGTATTTTGCAATAGCACGATACACCCCAAGAATCACAGAATAAGTGTGTACAGTAGTTGTGTTTTGATTTGGAATAGATGTTTTAGAGGGGCTGTGTTATTAGGGCAGTATTACACAGTTCAGAGTCCCTCAAATAATGACACTGGGATGTCTTAAGAACACAGTTCGTCTGCCTCCTGCTTGGACTGAGTTGTGTCCATGTATCTGTATAACTGGCTAAAGTCAGGGAGCTGAGGTTGTGTATAATAAATCTTCATTCACTTTAAGCAGATGTTCACTGACTAATCACATTCCCGTCTTATGTAAATACAGTTGAAATTGCTTAAACAGTGCTTCTTTTAAATGAAGATACATAGAGTGATAATGGAACCATTAAGTTGTCTTGTCATCAGTCAGGAAATAAAGTGCTGCACTTCTTTGTACAGAGCCTATGTGATGACCAACGCCTAATTTTCCGTTTGTTTGAGGTATTGCCTGAGGTGGTAGAAGCTCACACCAGACTAACATTGACCTTCTTGATTCATTTCTCTTACTTGATACAGGCTGGTTTGTTTAGCAGTAGAGATCAGCATACTAAACCCCAAGACTTTTATCCAGACACAGTGTCCTGCACTGCACTGTCCCCATGTCTTCATGAAAAAATCCAAAGTCACTGCTATAAAGTATTTATGTTATCAAAACCATAGCAGTAGGTAGGAGGAGATTAGCCCCATGAAGGTGTCACTGAATGAGAAAAGTGTTGGTTGTTTCTGTCACTGACACATAGAATCATAGAATGGTTTGGGTTGGAAGGAACCCTTAAGATCATCTAGTTCCAAGCTCACAGCTCCATCCAGCCTGGCCTTGAATGCTTCCAGGGAGGGGGTATTCACAACCTCTCTGGGCAATCTGTTCCAGTGTCTTACCACTCTCACAGTAAATAATTTCCTCCTGAGATCTAGTCTAAATCTGCCCTCTTTCAGTTTAAAACCATTTCCCCTCATCCTTTGCTACCTGCCCGTATAAAAAGTCCCTCCCGAGCTTTCCTTCAGGTACTGGAACACCACTATAAGGTACCCTGGAGCCTTCTCTTCTCCAGGCTGATGAGAGAAAAGGTCACACACAGAAGACAGCTTTGACATGGCAGTTCATTTCTTTTAATTTTCAACTTTCACATAAAAACATGGCTCAGAGCAGCAGTTATCTTGATTTTGCAAGACCCCAAACCTGATGGCTTTTTTCCTAAGATAACTCTACGACACATGAATTGGTGCAGAAGATTAGTTTAGATGCTGTGAACAGAGGTGCCTTGATACCAGGATGACACCGGGGGGGAGGAGGGAAAAACACATAAAGAAAATAACGACACCAGCAGATACAAACAGCTGTACTAGTTTCCTGTTTGCATCTGGCTGCAAGTCAAGTTGCTGAGATAGCTCTCTAACATCTTGCATGGCTGGAGTCCTATTCTGCTGTGGCTGTCTCAACTTCATGGTAACGCTTTTGCTGTGGTATTAAAAGCCAGCAGAGAACCCTGTGCTGTCTGGTCACTAAGGCAGCCAGGCAGGTGCAGTATTCTCACTTTTGGTGTACAACAAGAACAAATAAGATGTTTTAGGATCTAACATCCAATAAAGCTTTCCCTTTAGGCTTTGTCAGAAAGGGCTTGGCATTTAGTTTATTGTCTTGGTGCATTTATATGCTGGCACTAATCAATAGTGTGACATGGAGTTTTTGACACTACTGCACATAGATTCTAAGTCTGGTACTTTTTGGAAATAAAAAATGTACAATGAAATGAATTCTTAAAAGCTTGCTTTCTTTTTGATGCTTACAGACAAGGGAACTGTAAGAAAATACTTCCAGCTCTTGCAATTATTTAAGGTTATAGCTTGATGTGGATTTCTATGTTAAGAATACACAGTGCTGTCGTTTTTTCTTTCTTCTGCCTTTTCCCACACTGTTGTAACTGCACACTTTATTATTGCTGTCACAATCTGCTCTCTGTCCAAAATGATTGCTATCCCCAAAGGTTTATTCTACATAGCAAACATCCTGTAATAGTGGCCTACTCTAATAACAGGAAATTTATTTTTAAACTGCATAATGCCTGCTCCATATTAATCTGTTATTAATCTGTTTCTTTTCCGAAAATGTTTGACATGAAAATCTACTAATATTGTCCAATGCCTCATTGGTCTCCACAGAACGTTATATCTTTTGAAGTTTATAGTGTTCACTAATTTGAGATGGCAGCCAGGCATTTTTTTTTCTTTCCTACTTTGTCAATAATGCTAAATAGTAAATACCAGCAAAGAGTACTAAATCAGTCAAACATCAAAGGTCAGCGCTCATCAGTCACAGTCTTTTGGAAGCAAGTTCATTCTCTTCATTTCAACCAGTAGCTACAGAAACAAGTTAACCCCTGATGGGCAGAAATCATGGTTTAAGATGGCTTTTTACTGTATTCCAGAATGGGTTAATTTTTTCCTAACTACCTGCATTTCCTCCTGCTTTATGCAGCCTTGCCTTTACAGGCAAGTGATAACTTTAGGGTCAATTACACTTCTATCCAATGAGTGATAAGACATCAGTGTTGATTTTTCTGTCTGTAATGGATTTTCATGGGAAAGAAGAAAACCCATCATGTCAGGTGGTTCTTCAAAGGGCCCAGTAAGTTT
Organism: Chrysolophus pictus; assembly: GCA_037305975.1. Taxonomy (NCBI): domain Eukaryota; kingdom Metazoa; phylum Chordata; class Aves; order Galliformes; family Phasianidae; genus Chrysolophus; species Chrysolophus pictus. Next base: position 13,605,612 of record JAYKPI010000006.1, read on the forward strand.
GCATTTATTACATCTGCTGAAATACCTAATGAATAGGTATAAGCCTTTTGGGTTTGCTAACACAAAGAACTAATACATCTTAGACAATATTTTAATACTCTTAAGCCTGAAGTGCCACATTATCAAATCTCTGTTCTATCTAAGCTTTTTCCATTGTATCTTTTTTTTTTTTTAAACTCCCTTTAAGCATAATTTGACAATTCTTCTTCTAGATCATTTTATATTCTATATTGCCTGCCTCAAGGATATCATATGCATCTCTTTCTTAATGAGGTTGAGTTCTATATCTAGTACCAGGCTATTTTCTCCTAGATAAATCATTATGTCTGGTTCTGTCAATGCTTCTAAAGTAATGCACAGATGAGAACACCAGCTGGTTTCCTCTGGTCTGCCTCTTTTCCCCCTCTATCCCAATGCTCTGTACTGCATAACTAGCCCTTAGTGCTTCCAGCATCACCACTCTGACACTGATCACTTTTATGCTTCACGGTTTTCCTTTTTTAGATTATTAGAAGGGCTTCATGCACTCAGAAAGTTTTGCAGGAAAGAAAATTTTCACTGTGTATTAGGCCTTCTGAGAATAAAAATAAATAAACAAAAAAAAATTAAAAAAAAATGTAGCAAAACTTCAGTATAGTTTTCTTTCCCAGTTTGGCTAAATCCTCCTTCAGTTAAATTACTCACAAAGCTGCCATTAATTCTAACAGGAAGGATATGCTTAATGCTTCACATTGCTGCTTTCTCATGTTAGAATTTGATTTGGACAAGGTTTACAAAAAAGAAAAAAAACAACAATAAAAAACTAAAAACACAAAAACAATGCCTAACTGGTCAAGCCTTAATAGTCTTAATACTAGAATTGAGACAGAGTACGTTGCAAAGTCACTAATTTTTGCATGAGGAGCCAAAATATCCTGCAGATGAGCACATTTGCTAAAACGTATCTGCTCTCTTGTCTCATGAACTGCTCTATTCTTCTAAGGGTTTTGAGTTATCAAAAGTAAACAAAATGCATGGTTCTTTGTGCCTCCAATTCTCTAGATGGGTAGTGACTTTATTTGACTTATGTCCAATTAAACTTCTAGATACATGCCAAATGTCTCTTCCAGTTCTCTAATGTATCTGTTTTTGAAATGCTCATTGCCTTTATGGAATCCTTGTCACAGAGTGGATATCACTGAAGCTGCATAATACATAATGATGATCTGCAGCCTGTCCCTCCATACTGTCATGCTGACAACTGGAAACCAGTGCATTAAGTCCTTTTCACCAGAAAACAGGTCATTATATCCTTTGCACTTTTGAAAAAAAAAAAAAAAAAAAAAAAAAAAAAAAGTGATATTGCTAGGCAAACTGGTCTTTACATAATCTTGTTTCATAATGTTTTCTATTTTATTTCTCTCTGGCTTGGTAGGATTAAAAGTGTGTTAAAAAAATAGTGCAAAGCACGTATCCTTATTTTTTAATGTTAGAACATTTCTACTAAATGTAATAAAAACAAAAGATGCAAAAAACCAAAAAATATCATATCATAGAAACATATCAGAACTACCTTTTTATCCATGTCAACGTATATATACTTGCTCACCCAAAAGAAAATCCATATCTATGGGCTCTGCAAAAGACAAAAAACTGATCAAATACAAAATTGTTCACCCTTCTGTAAGCACTTGGAGGCTATAGAAATCTTGCTATGAGGACTGCTGTAGAAATGCAGTATTCAATTTCCTTAGAATTATTTTCCAGATAATTAAACTCTCTTTGATATTTTATTAAAATAAAAAATAAAATCACACCAGTTTCATACACATTTCAAATAAAAGAGCAACTGGATGACTTCTAGAGGGAGGTCTCTCCTGCTGGAATCCCCACCAATATTTGTGTAAAAGTAAAGATTACACCTGTTATAATCATAGATTTACACTGTTTTAAAATAACAGCATTTTTTTTTTTTCTTAGTTCTGATTCCAGCATTTGAAATCTTTGCAGGAAATACAGCTGAATACTGGGATCACATTCAGTGGGGTGGATCTTTCCTCTTTCTGGCATGAGAGTGTACATCTTCTTAATGAGCAAGCCAAAGCTTGCAAAAAGTAATTCATGTATTCGGATAATTCTATTATATTGATATCTATATATCCCTGTACTATTCAAGTACAGGGATAATCTGTACTTGAAAATAAAACTTTTGGTGTGATTATGGACATAACGAGAAAGGTGGCAGGATTTTCTTGAGTTTCCATTGAAAATGCATAATAAATGAGTAGGAAATGAAACTTGAATGGCAACTTTCCTTGGAATTTTGTATTATCAAAACATTTTTGGCTTTTACTTGATACATACAGCACCTATGTCTACACCTTTATACGAAGTATGTTTTGCTGACAAAGATGATCTAATATTAAAAGCAAGTACAGCATTCTCTTAACCAATAGTTGGCCCACAAAAAAAATTTCAGAGGAGTATGTTAGAGAAAGAACTATGGATTCCAAAGGTGAATTGTAAGAAAAGGAGCAAGTGGATGGAGGAAATAAAGGCAACTGCCTTTTTGCACAGTAAGATTCTTTCTCGTTATCTGAGTCATAATGAGGTACACAGGACACATGTAAACTTCTCTGTGATACTGTTCAGTGCTTAGAATACCACATTAAGCAGCCAGCCTTCTGTATCAGCTGCTTTTACTTCCAATTACTGCTTTCCATCCTAGCTTCTGCTCCCTGCAAAGATTAACTGATTGACTCTGCTGAAGTCACATAAGTGCTGATAATACCAAGAATTTGGCCTGCACTTTATCAGCAGCCTTCAAATCTCATTACCAGGTGGGTAGACATCATTATCTCTTTATCCCGTTGGGAATAACAGTGTGCAGAAGTTCCTCACTCAAGGTCATACAGCAAGTCACTGGAAGAAGTATGAAAGTAGAATTGAGATCAGCTGTATCCTCATCACGGACACTCACACACTGATAGAGCTGCTGGCATTGCACCCATGCAGTTATCAAAACCATTAACTGAGACTCCCTGTAGTGGGGATGAGAGGGTTAGCGACTAAGGACTGTCAAAAGTACCTGTCTAGAATGATGCTCTATTTGTCCCGAAAGATAAGAACCAGGCTAACGTTTATCTTACACTTAAAACTCTGTTTTTTCCAGTCTTTCATGCTGATGACACATTTTATGTTTTTTTCTGTAGGGGGTCCCCACTAAATATTTCTTCTCCCTTAGGATTATGAAAAGGATACAGTACTGGAAGGATAACTGGAAGGATTTCTAAAGCCTGTACATATATCTTGAACTAAATTAAGCTTTTCCTATATACTCTCCATGAAAGACTCATGGTGATAACTTACCTCTGGTATGAAGCTTTGCTAGTGATCTGATAGTGTTTTGCTGCCATTAATGAGTTTTGTTTTCTGTTCTTTGCCATCCCTTTGTAGAATCAGGCAGATATTTCTGTTTACCCATGCAATCATTTTTATTTGTTGATTCTATCCTTTCTTTGTTTCTTTCCCAGGAGACATCTACATTCATTAGATCTCTAACTCTCTTGCCTTAAATTCTCTAGTTATGAAATTCAAGATAAAATCCCTATTTTTATTCCAGTTTTATTCCAGGAATGAAAATCAACAGAAGAAAAGTTCAGGATATCTCATAAGAGTTATTTCCACTACAGTATTTTAGACAACTGATTATCCATTTATAAAGCAGTGATCTGTGTCCAAGACTGGACTTTCCTGATAAATGGACATATAAGGCAAAGCTACACTTTCTATGCATGATTTCTGCTTACTGTGACAGGTACCTGAGGGTGTTCATCCCTTTTATAGTCTGAGTATCTTTCTATGGCTCTTCACATCAAAAATAAAGTGCTGCTGAATTGAGCTGAACTGATAAACTTCAGGGATTAAAAGAATTCCTGATTGTTGCCAAGAAAAATGGTATGATGTTTGGTTATGTTATTAATCTTGAAAAAATGCTTTAGGGTAAAATGTTACTTTTTTCAAATACATGAGATACACATTTTTTTGGAAAAAAATACATTTTTTTGAAAAAGAAAAAAAAGCAAGCTGAGAATGGTAGAAGCAAAGCAACCAAGAGAATAGAGGACTTTTTTTTTTTTAATTCAAGAGACTTAAAATAAATTTAAATGTCTGTTTCTAGTATCTAAAATAAGCTACAGATTTTCACTGTTGCCACAAAGGTGAACATGCAGTGAAAACACCACTGAGAGAATTAATTTCAACCTTATTATTCTTCATTATTGTATACTGTTCACATTATAATTCTATAGCCAGATAGTATACTGAAATGGAACAGGTAGAGCCAATTGAAGAATAAGGATCTTGAACAGGGGCTCATGATATTAGATTCATATTCAGTCACTAGGCAATATGCAAATGTATTCACTGTAATTTGTAATTGACCTTAAAACTTACCATCTACATGCTGTAATTCCTGTATGCAAGTACAGCTCTGTTTTCCTGCCAGGCTGACAATAAAGAGTCTCATAATAAAAGTTTCCCAAATAGAGAATTCAGTCAGCAGTATGTTGAGATTTTTTCCTTGCTATTTTAGAATTAGCCCTATTTCAAGCTAATTATTACATGTGGTTGTGACATTACTCAGCTTAGGATATAGCAATGACTTAACAAATATTTTATCTATTTATATGGTGTACTGAAAATCATTCAGTTTACCCCATCGAGCAATCGGATGGGGTGAATGATATACATCTAATATATGTAGTGTTTTGTGGTAGTGGTGCAAAAGTAAACTGAAATTTACCTCAACAGCTTTTTGAGTTTTGATGAGATGTGGAAAGGAACAACAATGGAGAAATCTACTGCCGTAGGCTGTGGGTTGAAAAGTATAGTAAGTGCTTGAAACAGTCAGTGCTTGAATGTGAATGTGGTGTGAGGGTGATGGTGGAACTGATGGTCTTAATTCAACCGGAGAAGTTGTTCAGGTGCGTGGCAGAAACACAAGCTACCTGGATCAGTAATAAGTGACAGGGCTACACCTCTTCACCTCTGGCCTGCGGTACGTATGCCTAGACTGTAAGGAATATAATGACAGATCTCCTGCTCTGACACTCCATCTTGTTTCATCCGTAATTGTATTTCAAACCAACTGTACAACTGGGATTAATAGAAGACATAGAAATGGCATCGAGACATGCAACCAAGACACTCCCTGACCAAAGTGAGATCTGGAGATGTGATCAACTCAATCATGCACCTACTGAATGCTGTTGTCTTTCTCTGCCCCTTGCTTCATCACTAAGTACAAACTGTTATTGAAGAGATCTGTGGCAACAGGATGAATGTAGAGAATATGGATATCTTCCTATTTTACGGGGATCTGACAACCTGGAATTTCATCTGCTCATTTTATTCAAAGGACTTTTTTTCACAGTCTTTCTTTCACATGTTGCATTTTTAATCTGAAAAGGTCTACTTGAGATACAGAATTTCTTAATGGCCAAGATAAATAACATTCTAGTAAGCAAAACTATTCTGTGGAACTAGGAAACCTACTCAACTTACCAGGAGGCTCAGTCAGGGATAATAGCAATAGAGATTTAAATTAACTAAGACATTTGTAAGCAGAAATCTAGCCAACATTTCTGGAAAAGTAAAAATCAAGAGAATAAGGCCAGCTATCCAAATACTCTTATCCCAATTATTTCATTTGCTAAGCATTATTGTATTGTGTTTGTATTGTATGGTGTATTGTATTTCACAGGGGCTTGGAATATTGTCTCTTGGTAGAAAGGAAGTTGTTAAACAATTGTCCTTTTATATCTGTCAACTCAAGGCTATTCAGATGTATTCTAGTGGAAGCCGAACCTTTCAACTATTTCCTCGTATTCATCTGTCTTATCCCTCCCATGACTGACACAAAGTCTTCCAAAACAAATCTGGGACTTTTGAGAATGGCAGGTTACGATATGCAATTGTGAGCTCCCCACATCCTACTAACACAAATAAATAGATGTTTTCTGATTGTGGGAAATCTTTTCAGAAAAAAACGGTTGTTACACATTTCTCTCACTCTAAATGCTCTTAGGCAATCAAATGATGATGTATTTTGAATAGTCTAGCTCATGCCTAAAGTAAGACCCACCTGAACATTGTAGTTTTGAAAGTTTGATTCAAGCTGGTAATAAATGACTTCATATTGCAGTAATAAGAGACTGTCAGAACAGAGGAGAGAACAGAGAAGACAAAAGTTAATGAAGACTGAAAAATATTTTTCAGAGAGACTGAAAAATAAAGGGAACGGTTCATTCATCCTTATTACTTTCCGAAAATTTAAAACATGATAGGAATAACTGTTGAAATGCAGACCAAAAAAATTGGTTTCTGGCATCTCAGCTCTGCAGAAACATTTCTGATAATTTGTACTTCACACAGGAAATCATAGCCACATATGTCACTTCGAGAAATTCAAACTTCTGACATTTGAAAAGTTCCTTTATTTTTCCAGCTCAATAAAGCTACAGTGCTTTAAATTATAAGGGTGTGTATCAAGAATAAAAGACTTGACTTCAGTGGAGTTTGTCTGGATTTACATTCTTGTAATTGAAAGCCTTGCTGGTGAAAAGCCATTAGATGTTGCGTGTACTTGTAGCAAAATGCAAGAAGACTGCTCAGTTATCTCCACAGCTCAAGTAATGAGACCATTCCTTGAATTATTCGGGGGAACAAATAACTTGCATGGGTTTTTCTTTCATTTGTTCCAAGTAACAGTGAATAAGCACTCTGAAAATGGCAAGGAGAAACAGCAGCAGACCTCTGGCAAAGGCAACACATTTAGTGGCTCTATTCATAAACGGATCAAGGTCAAAGCATGGTGCAGGCCCTAGCCTGAGACAGTGCAGCCTGTTCCTGCCTCGATGTGCTCTGCCAGGCACGGCACGGATGAGGCCTGGATCCTGACACAGAGTTTAGGTGTGTGGGCTGTCTTGCTTGCCATGAAGCTCAGAGAACAGGCCACTGCTTGTTTTATTTACTACCACAAAAGTAGTTGGTGAAGCTACTGGAGGGTCAGGAGAAGCAACGAAATTACTTTGGGAAGGGAGCGGTGGTTGGGAACAAGTTTTTCTCCATGTTAGTAAGCACCTGGGAACAATCTGACAAAGGAATGAAGAAGCTTCAGATCAGTTCTCACCGTCATTAATTGTTTTTTCTTTGCTTCTCTCTAGGTGTGAACACAACAGGCTCAGAGAAGCCTTGCTGTCACTGCAGCACGCTTATTTTGAAGATAAGCGTGAATCAGCATGCTGTACTTACAGGCAAAGAAGTAGCAGCCAGAAATCTCAGACCATGCAAGAAGCATGACCTGGCAATTAGGGGATTTCTGCACTGATCCAAGTCAGAAAAATGCAACTTTGCTGGGTAGGCACTTCTCATGGATTTCCTACACATCCAGATCCAAGGAGTGGATGCGTCTGTCACACACACCAGGATGTTAACACCCGTGTGGTCTTGGTAGAAAAATTCAAAAGAAATCCATAAGTGCCGGTTTTGACTCCCTTCTCCGCTGTCCTTCCATACCCTCCCTGCCTTGGCTTTCTGCCCTGCTCCCTCCCCAGCACTCTTATCTCCCACTGAACCTGAGAAACACATGCTGGTGGAAGCTGAGTCGTCCCCAGCTGTGTGCTCTGCTCCCAAGCTCCCTTCCTCCTTGTCTTTCCTTTTGGGTCTGTTTGAAACTTTTTGGGGCAGCAACTGCTTTTCTGCATGCAACATCAATGGACGCTGTTCTTGGCTGGCCCCAAGGCACAACTGGAATAAATGTGAATAACAACAACAGTGACAAAAAGTATCAACATTGGTAATGACAGTAATAATTATTATTGTTATTATTATACAGTCAACCAGACTAACTTGGTAATTATTTGCATAATTTGTATATATAATTTGCATAAGCAGAATAAAAGACTGTTCTCATATCCAGAGACGATCTCAACCATAACGTTTTGTTCCCTGTATGTGCCCAGGATTCCCACTGGTGTCAGTGGGAGATTTTTTTCTTTACTTATTCTCAAAACCAATTGCTCTGATGACAGAAATCAGTGGGAGTCCCAATAACACAGGGCTTCATCCAGTGAGAGTGCTGAAGGTGCTTTACTACCTTTATCTCCAATTAAGCTCTTTACAGATGAAGGTGCTCAGCGCTTTTCAGAAGCTTCTCATGATGTGCAGGATTGAGCCCCTCAAGACAGCTGTCTTTGGGCTCTGACAATGCAAAGCTGAACAGAGATTTTTTTTTCTTTCTTCTTCATTTTAATTGTCTATTTACAAAACAGATTCCAGCAGCTCAAGAGTATTTATGGCCTAATGGAGAAAGCCTCAGTGGGTGGCTTTTTGGCTCTCAAAGAGTGAGAGCCTCATCAGTGGCAGAGGGAAGAAAGCGTAGATTATTCACACAAAGCAGGGCAAGAAGCTCAGGGGAAGCAGAGACGACTTATAGGCGTGTTTGCAGAGTGCTCTTCCGAAGAGCCTGGCAGTGCCTCCACGCTGCCAGGCTCATGAGGACAAACAGAGTGTTTCGGTTTTGTGAGAAATACATGCTGAATACATGGAGAGAAAGCAAATGACTGTAGAACTCACTGCTGTCATTTCAAGGATTTAGTTTCTTGGACAATTTGCACAACCTTTTAGTTCAGAAATTCTTGAAGATTCTGTCTGGGCCTCAGTGTGAGAGGTATAGCCCCCAGCACATAGCGTTGGGAAATACAGTTCAAAAGGCAGAGTGAAAACTGAGTTAGAAGGATGTTAAGAAGGGGTTGCAGTATACAAAGCTGACATTACATGAGATGGCAGGGCAGAAGTTTCAGGATGCTGCAGAAGAGCCATTCCAGCCAAGAGATCTGCAGGTTTATGCTGTGCTAATTCTCATATGCTGAGACGGACTGATTTTTTTTCGGAGACAAAGAGCTAACCTGCAAGTGTAAAGATGGCAAAGCTAACTTTCCAATGCTGAAGGCATCAGCATTGATGGCCTAGGAGCTGGAGCACTGTCCTCTTGCTGGCAACCTGGCAGAGCCAGATGAACACACTGTGCAAACCCTCTTAATCTGCCTCAGTACCAGACGGGGTAGATTATACAGCAGGCAATGGCATGTTTTCAGTGTTTACTCCCTTGTAGAGTACTCAGCACTCTCATTTGCTCCTGGAACAGCTCTGGTTCTGCAGCAGTTGTGGAGCATAACAGAGGACAGGCTGCAATCACTGCTATCTAAACATGTTATTAAGTATGGGCATGCCAGATCTTAGAGGGATCTGGCCTTCCTGCACTTGTTTAACTGAACACTGGGCAAGTTGGAGCTTGCTTCCACGCCATGAAATACATCTGCACTGAGGTGGGAGCTTCAGCTGCTCAAGACTGAAAACTTGACAGGAAAGATAATTTATTGCGTGATACTAATTTTTCTTCTCTCTCTGGAAAGCTGGCTGACTTATCTAAATGGTGAGGACCCTCTCCAGGCCCTCAGAATAGTTATTTCAAATTAATGATCTGTAACCACTAGGAAAAACACAATGACCTTTCTGACCATAATCTCAGATTGACTAGTCACAGTGCTAGTAGTTTATATTTATTTTATAGCCTAATAAGGGTGCTCTTTTTTTTTCTGTTTTTCATACTGGAAAACCTTGTAATCCAGCTATTGAGCAGCTTCAATAATTTCCTTTCTCAACTACTATTGCACACAAACCAGCAACTCTACACACTGTCAGCTGCAGGATTAGATTGATTTTCACGAAGGCCACCTTACTACTCCTGTGTTCACAACTCCTTCCCTTGGGGAATGTCTATCTGTACTTTGAACCATTAACTCCACCCAGGATTTTAGCTTAAATATCAACAGATGATCTGGGAGGAAAGACATTCACAACCTTTATGTAACAATATTTGTCCAGGAGAAGATCTTTATCTTTTACCTGTAAGTTCAGAATGCTGATTCGGTTTTAAGGGAAGACAAAGGTAAGTAACGTACACACTGACTATTGGAAAACAAGAAATCCTTGTGGATTTTTCCCCATTTCTCATCTTACATACGTCCTGATATACACAGAGGTTATTCCCTCAGCTGTATCTTTTTCTTGTAACTGGAAAAACAACCTAGTGCCTCTAAGTAAGAAAATAATCTGTTCCCCAAGTTTTTTCTCAAAGTAAATCTCAATTTTTCTGCTGCTCTTCTGATTGCAGGTTTATTTTCCAGTTAATTTTCTCTTCACTGTATTGCTGTTTCCAGTTTGCCAAAAGTGATTCATGATAGATGCTCACACAACATTGTTTTTGCATTATAGAGCATAGGGGTTGGGATGTGGTTATGTTATTAAATGTTATATACGAGAGAAGTATCAGTGTTTGAGGGATGAATTTGGAGAAGAGGGGAAGGCAGCCTTTGTGTCCTATGTTGAAAGACTAATCCTTAAGGCTTGATTTTGTGTGCAACCTTATTTTTTTGCATCTGCTTGAAACTAAAGGCATTTACATGTCTAGCTATTATACCTGATTGCTAGCTAATTATGCTTATGGGAAGAAAGATGGGGGAGGGGGAGAAAATAGGTCTGAAAATATACATTTTCCTTGGTGTTTTAGATAAATGGAGACATTTCTTATACAAAAAACATACAATAAAAGACTTTTGGCAGGGAGCTGAGAGGTATGTCATATGAATACCATTTACAAATACCATTTTCTAGCCATGGCATCTGAACATAAGTGAAAACATGTTAAATATTCCCCAGCCAAATTTCAAAGCCAATTTGTCTTGATTTTTTTTCCCCCCAAACATTCATTGAAAGCGGAAAAAGAATAAGCATACATTTCAATATGAAACATACAGCAGGTTATTTTGCTCATGGTTTTGTTGAACAGACCTTTCTGCTTCGTGACTGCTATTCTAAAGCTCCTTTTCCTCCCTCAAACCAACAGTGTTTGGAGTACAGATGATTTGCTGTCCTCTGTTCTGTAAATTGTATTTGCATCTAAGACACATACTAGAGGAAGAGGAGAGAGAGAGGAAAAGAGATTGCATTTGGTACTTCTGTAATTTCTTACTTTAAAGAGGAAGGAAAAAAAAAAAAAGAAATAAATTTTGCCTTTGTTCAATAATCAAGTCCACATACACAAGAGCTCCCAGATATGCTCATTTTGTCGGGTGTTACACAGAATCACAGAATGGCCAGGGTTGGAAGGGACCTCAAGGATCATGAATCTCCAACCCCCCAGAAGATTACGCAGAAGATGTTTTCGGGGGTGCCAGGTTACTAACTCCTCAAATCCATTTACTGTGGCCTGGAACAGTTGTTGATTTCCATTTCAATAGTTATTAGGATTTTGTCTTTAGTCATCAACAAAGCTTGAAATAAATACATTTTATTAGAGTTGGCGAGTTTGAGAACAGATGTGAGATATTCTGTAATCTGAAGGCAGGGAACCCATGGGACAGCAGTATTCAGGATGAAGGCTGTTTTCTTCCAGAAAGCACTGGCTGAGGAAATTCTCAAAGTGTGTGAGGTCTGCACACATTTCAGTAATGTAAAAGGAGAACTGAAAGGTATAATATACCTTTATACTCAGTTTGGGTACTTGCAGTTTTATTCAGTTAATACAGAATGAGCACATCCAGTCCTGCTATATTTATTTACATTTGTTTGTGATGCCTAGGCCAGGTTGCACAGACATTTTACAATATTAGACCTCAAAAACCCAGACCCATAAATCACAGAGAACATCTGTTTATCTCGTGTAGAAAGGGTCTTAAATGAGTGTCTTCTCAGCATTTCTGTTGTGTATCATTTATTACAAATGGGCCCTCATCTTGGAACAAAAGAGACCTCCTACATCCTCTTCCCCAGGCAACAATTAACTGACCTCATCTTCCCGCCCTCTTCATCAGCCCCCATAATCAATTATCCCAATCAGTCTTTCTGAAGAGGAAAACTGAACAAACAGGTGGACCATTTTCTGAGCAGTTTGGGGCACTTAGAGAAAAGTTGAATACCACAGGATACTTACACAACATTGGTTACAATTGTAGAGAAACTGATTTGCATAATGGTATATGATTACAAAGATCATTGCAACATTTTTTTTTTTTTTTCCTGAATACATATATATCTCTGAGAGTATGTATGTGTATAAACTAAAATTTCATAGATATTTTGAGGTCTTTCCTATTTACTAAATAGAGCTTATCCAAATAATAGTGAATTTATATATATGTTGTTGGCCTCTCAAAAAAATCCTATCTCTTAGAAGGATCGTATGATTCCTAATTAGTATCAGAATAAGAACGTGTGCATAGGGACTGACATCAGCCCACGGGGTTAAACTGCAGTATGGTAGAGGGCAGCAGAAATGCTTTTGATCTCCGTGCAGTCATGGACCACAGTGATGAGGACAGAAGCTCTCTGTCATTCATTCAGGTGGGAGAAGCAATTAATCTCCTCCCTGAAAGAAAGCTGAGACAATAGATGCTTCTGTCCAAATCACTGTCCACAGGGAACGCCTTGGCTAGAAGAGAAGAAAGGGAAATTTCCTCCTTGGGAAATAAAGTTGCTTTGATTATGTCAGTGGGAGCATGGAGGAAGAAGATGAACACACAGCAGCCTTGAGAGAACAGGAAGCCACTGAGCTGGGTGATCCTCTTGCTTTATCAATGGAGTTGCATATTGGTATAAGTTTGTGCATATGCATTAAAAGGAGAATTGGTACAACACTGAGTATAGTTTATACAAACATACCTTTAACTGATAGCACAGATTGTGCTTTGGATCCCTTAGAACTAATAGAGAAATTAACAATAAGTGTCCAGCGATATAACATTTTCCAAGCAGTCAATTTTTAAATAACAAGTTTGCTGATAAGGTACTCTATCCTTCTTGGCTGGCTTAAGTGTCTTCAGTATTTCAAATGTCCTTTCTCATCTTCCATTGTGAAATATGAGAAATCAGAAAAGTAGCTGTTTCTAGTCTGATTCTTCCAAAGTCCATTCTGAAATCTGTACCCTGGCAAATCAATGGAAATACTCCAAGAGACCTTAAGGGAGCTAAGATTTTATCAATAATCTGAAATAAAGAAGTTATTTTCCCAGGCTTTCACAATAATTTTTTAATCTGTGATTTATTTACACATTTACAATTAAAAAAATTAAAAAAAAAAAAGAGAGAGAGAAAGAGAGTGATCTTGGCATTATTTTATTGGTAGCATTTTGCCATTATACTCAGTATCTGCCAAGTGACTGCAGATGAGCCCCAGAAGTACATCAAAATGTCTGGCTCAGTATAAATGGAGACTGCAAATCATAGTCCGGCTAAGGGAGATGTTGCCATGTTAATAACTAAGGTCTGGATACTGGAACATATTTACTATGAAGAAGCCCAGCTCTGGGCTTTATTGAACCCCGAAGTTAGAACCTGTCACTACATTCACATGGTAACAATGTACATGTACAGTCTTGGTATTTTGAGTTTATTCACCAAAACTTGCTTAAATATTTTCTGCATTTGTTACACTGCTTTATTATTACTCATGCTGTTAGTAATATGAAGTGATCTCCCCTCTACAGAAAACACCCGGCTCTTATTTTCAAAGCATTCAATTACACAGCAGATAAGTATTATTGCCCCATTTTATAGATTAGGAAACAAAGAGGGCAAAGCATCTTTCTTCAAGGACAAAGGCCCATGTGTTCTATGTCTTAGTTTGGTCTGTGATGCAGTAGGCCATACAGCTTCCAGCTGGGGGCTATTGATTAGGTGTTTTTATAGCAAGCTCTTTGTAATTTGTACTTTTTCCTAAGGTAAAGGATTGGTGCATGGCTGTAATGTCTATAAAATGCTAAAGCTGTTAAAACAGTTTTTGTTGTATGTCATTCAATTTGCAGTTGGGAAATGGTAAAATTTGCTTAAATTGAAAACATATGTTCTACTGGAAAGTAGGTAATGGAATTGCCACCTTTGAATGTTTGAGCTTCCACGCCTTTTCTGCTATTTACACAATAACAAGCCTAACTAATGAAGATATTCAGCCATTATGGATCATTTTATTTGGTGATATAGGCGTCTTCATATTAGAAGAGGACAGGAAGTATTTTTCATGTCTTGTGAAAACCTTAATGATTTCTAAACCATTCCCAGTCAAAATCAAGATGAACCTAGAGGCTGAAAATGCAGTGTAAAAGAAGCTCCTAATCCATCCCTGCATGGGCACCTAGAAATCAGATACTCCTTCAGGATGTAGGTTGCTCTGTGTAGAACAGGTGACATTTTCTGACTTTCACCAGAAATTTCATACCTTATAACTGGCATAAATATTTCCAGGATGGGAAAAAAAAAAAAAAAAAAAAAAAAAAAAAAAAAAAAAAAAAAATGCTTTCAATGAATTGTTTTTCCTTGATTAAAAAAATGTGTTTGAAAATTTCTGTCAAATACTCCTTATGTTTTCAACAAACACACCATGGCTGAGATACGTCTCCTAAGAGACTCTGGGCTCAGACATTTTCTTGTTCTCTCTGCTCAGAAATAGGCATGTTTTTTGATATTTATTTCATGAGCGGCAAGCAGCCACCTTTAAAGTGTGTGCTGTGAGAAAAGCCTGTGACAATGTAACAGAGTTTCACCATTGCTGTCCTCCTTTCTTCTTTATCTATCTTTGTCTTACAGTATTTGTTCAATGTCTTTAATGTGAAGGTTTTGCATTTATCTTCAAATCAATGTCGTAAGTGTTTTATTGTGCCTTACTGTATTTTATTATTTTCTTTTAAACCTTCACTCTTACCATCCAGAATTTCTTTTTCACAAGCCTGTTTTCTTTCTGTCATCTTTTTCTTACTATCTCTGGTTGTCATTCCCTTTAGGACAGGAAATGGCTGCATGCCAAAAGTCAGAAAGTAAACATAAAGAGCTATCAAAGGATGAGCAAAGGATGAGAGTAAATATGGTAGTGTTGTTTTCTGAAAGTATAATGACAGCACCTACTTGGCTTACCCGGCTAAAGACAAGGATATATTTGGGAGGGTTGGAAGGACTAATTATATACCTAATCCAGTCAAACACATGAATAACTCTGACTGATCTTTAATTACATCTTAGAAATACAAAAATATTCCTTGAAAGTTTAGAAAGAAAAGAGCATTATTATCACCACGGAGGCATTTCAGATCTGTCAAGCTTTGATGGAGAATTTACTTTGAATATGAAATGATGGGAGGAAAAAGCAATGCACTGATGATATTCCTCCCCACAAACTGGTTAACACCACCAAAGGTGATACCATACCCTCTGATGATGTGACGAGCTAGCAAAGATAGTGCAGCATCTTTCCCCTGGAATTCCCTCACTCCTTCATTCTGTAGTTGCAACTTTGTACTTCCTTAGATGACTATAAGAAAGCATAACTTGACTGCAAATAAAAAAATTATATTATCATAATCCATCAGTGATGTCCATGTTTTTAATTCCTCAATCTTGATGCTTGATTTCTGTTCAATTTCTGTTAGCCAGGACAATCTGCAACCTTCTATATCAAAGAGTATAACATTAATTAAAACATTAAAAGTGAACCTTTTAGTTGTCCTTTTTCTTTATTTGATCTCTTCCCAAAGCCACTGTTCAGCAGTAAGGACAGTCCGAACACAACGCACATGAAAGAAAGTACTCTGAACTCTGATGCATACCTGTAATTCTTTGCTCTCTAACTGAGGGAGGACAAAAGCTCAAGCAGATCTGACAAGTTTACTGACATGGACAAGCTTGTAGAAATTAATTTAGAGGAAACAAATTATTTAATTTAATTTAATTTGAGAGTAATTCTCCAGCTATCACGGTAGAAAATGTACCTTGTTGAATGAATATTCTGACAGGAAACACTGAAATTTAATAGTAATCACCTTCTCTCATTGCCTAAAAGTTTTAACAATGCTCCAAAAAAGTGTACCCATTTGCTGAACAAAAATTGTTCCTTTCTCTTTTCCTGCACTGCTCTCATTTTATTGTTATCATGGTTATTGCCATTACAATTAATTCCATTACTCCTACTGAGAAAAATCAGATGCTCTTTAAGAATTCCTTGTGTAAAAAAAAAAAAAAAAACCTTGCAATTCAACCTCAGAAGGATCCCCTTTCTCCTCCCGCTGAACTTCTACTCATATATGTGACTCAGATCCATACCTCAAGGATACCCTTGACCTTCTACAAACAAATGTCATAGCCTTGGCAACTGACGTTAAAAATGATAGATCAAGCTGGTGAAGAATATTGGTGTATCAAAAATATCTGTCATTTATCTTCAACCTGAATACTATTGATATGATATTCATATATCACTAGAAAAAAAAAATCTCACTGTATATCTGCTACTTCCAGACATAACTGATTAGAAATTGATATTCCATTTAAGATCTGGCTGAAGCAGAAACAAACCCATGTCTGAACACTGCCTTGAGAGGCCAATGTAGGGATTCAGTTATATTATGAGCTTAATAGTTGGTCTTTTCATAAAGGTACATCAGAACTGCATTCACTATGTTAGGAAACATTGTGGCATGACCTCATGTTAGAGGCAGCTGCTTGATTAGAGTGATTTCTTTAAGAAATTGATCTGTATTCTGTTCAATACATTCTCCCTTTTTTTTCATCATTATGAAGAGGTGTGCTTCAGCTGCAAAATAAATAAATAAAAATTTGTGTTCAAACTTCTTCAGAGTTGGGGAGCAATTGAATTCTAAGGGCAAATGAAGGTTCTGTGCTACATAAAGTTGCACACCAAGGCACACAGCACAATAAGACGCAGGATGAGAGTTCCTTGGAAAATATTGGCTCTTGTTCTTTACTTTGTTTATGGCTCTAGGGATAAGTTTCAAGAGGCAAAAGAGTGAAAATAGGGCAGGAAAAGTCTCTGTTGGCAGTCTGATGTCCCACATGTTCTTCCAGATTTCTTTGTTTATATATGCCCACGTCTTATTTTCTGCTACAGTAAAAAAAAATAAAATTCCCGGAGAAAGCAAATATCCTCATGGTCTCTGGAGGCAAAATCAATGCAGTGCATCAGACTGTGGCTCTGAAGTCCCAGCACAGGCTGGAGAATGGACTTGAAGCAGAATTGATACACAGACTGGAAAGAGAGGGCAAACATGCACGAATCCTGCCAGCTGCTGCTCTTGCTGCTGACACTGAGGTAGGTTCATGGCAGATGTGTGATACTGGCTGGGAAGCACCTGGGAGGGGTATGCAGAGCCCTTAGCAGCTGAAAGGAGCCTTGGGAAAGAAGAAGTCTTGAAAGGAATACTGGAACAGGCATGTGAGCAAGATGCTAATAAATTCATAATACTATTTACTACAGGATAAATTCATGATTCTGGTGTTATATCTGCTTATTAACAACTCTGGCATGTGCAAACCTAGCTATTATCTAGTTTCTTATTAACAATGTAAGGAACTTGGACATCTCTGCCTCTTTTCCTTGCTAGCCCTACACTTTAATGGTTGTTACACTGTTGCTTGTAAGGCTGAAGACTCATTTGAGACATCAACTCTACCACTGGATTCTTACTAGCCAATGGCTGAGAGCATTGCTGGGGGAAAGCAACAATTCCCAGAAAGATCACCCTGATGTTTCTGGAAAACATGCTCTGCCCTGCAATTCTGCCAGGTGCAAACACTGCCTTTGCCAGGATCAGAACTGAGGGCAAAACCAGTGCTTCCTGGTGGGAGATCTGGGACCTCTTGTGTGGTGCAGGCAGCCCTCAGGCACAGCAGAGCAGAAGTTTCCACTGCCTATGGCAAAGCTTTGTGAACATCGTTGTTTTCTGCAGAAACTGGCTCACAGGTTTGTGTATGATTTTCACATTAGTCACACTCTTTCAGTGTTGGTACCTGAGAATAGGATTAGCTGCAGTTCCTCATCAAAAGCACTGAGCTCTAAAATAGTTCCATATTGTACAACATAGCCCCAAGTGACAACGTATGCATTATTTTCCTCTCCCAGAGTGTCTGGAACAAGCCACGCTGAATGATGTGTCACACATTAAAAACAACTTTATTTTTATTCTGATGGAATTCCAGGAAGCCAACTTCTGTGCCCTCACACTGACTGAAAGTGCTGTGATGTGTCCTAATAGCTACAGGCAGGACACGGCAAGTACATATAAAAGGGACATCTAATTAGTTGTTCCAGGAGGAGACAGAGTGTTGTTACACAAATTGTGTGTTTCTGACAGGCTTGAAGGTATCTAATGATTTATAACACTAGAGGAATTTTGATATATCCAGCCTATAATGCCTGTGAAGATAATGAGACAGATCATTTTAAGTTTCTTTATTGAGGGCTATTGGAACTTAAAGTAAATTCAAGAGAAGATCTTGTTACAAGTCATCTTAGCCATTAAAGAAACTCCCATTGCTGGGGTAGGGCAATATCTGCAGATTCAAAGTGTTTTGCTTTCATCATCCAGTTCTACAGAAAGAGGAAATCAACTTCTTAAATATGATGGCACAATTGCTGCATTTCATCTTCTAGAAAAACTGCTATTTATTATCAATGTGCAATGCAACACCTCCGTAGCTCACTCTGATCTGGGCCCCATTATTCTCAACATGCTATACTTAGATCTGATTCTGTCTTCATGCATCAGTCTAAATGCATTTGCATTTGAGCAATTTGCACAGTGTATTGAGGTGAATTAAGATACACATTTTTCTGACCAACAGCATTTGGGATTCTTCTGCTGCGCCTCCTAGACATCCAGTTATTTGTGCTTGCTACATGCCTCTCTTGAAATAGGGGATTTCTAACTTTGCCTAGGAGCCCCACCTAAGTGCCAATCAGATCCTCGAAACATGGGACTCAGAAGTATCAGATATTCCTGGGGTGGCGAGGGGAACTAAGAGGGAACCAGGAAAAGCACCATTTGGAACTGAAAATCAGCCCAGTGGCCAAAAGTGTTTTCTGAACTTCTTAAATCATGTATCTGGAAAGCTGCTCCTGCGGGATTAATAAGATCTTATAACAGAAGATCTTTTTAAAACCAGCTAATGGAAAGATTATCATTAAAACAAAATTTAGACATGCAAATTTTCATGCAGATGAAGGTACCTCAGGTGATACAAAACCGTGTAATTGCATTGAAACATTTCAGACATTTAAATGTCAAGACAAAGAGGTGCTAAATGCCGTTAATAATGCAACGCTGTTTTCTGAAACAAAACAAACCAAAAAGATGCAAAGGTAAAATGCAAAAATAAGTAGTTAACATAATAATATGTCTTAGCTTTTAGCAGCTGCTTTACATCTTCAAACCATTGCTAAATTATTAACTAATTGATACCAGACCCTGCACATGCTAGCTCCGTGCAGAGCTACAGGGAGGATGCCAGCAGAACGCTGTTGTTGGCTCAGTAGGTAGACAAATGTTGCAATACATGTGGCAAGAAGTAGTGTTATTGCCATATACAGCCTGGTACCAGCCCCTCAGAGTGCTGGTTCTAGCAGTAGTAACCTTGCCTTCGAAATGATATAATTGCTCTTATGGGGTTGCCTTACATGGAAACCAAAATGATATCAAGCTTTAATAATTAAATTATGAAGTAAGTCAGAGGAGGACAGATTTGTACTCAGTAGAACATAAGAGACTACTCGCTTTGGTGACCTAATTGCTGCAGTAAAAAAAAAATGATTATAATAGCTGATTAAAAGGAGCCGGGGAGCTTATTCGCATTCACCAAGAGCACGCAGCAAATCAAGCTTTATGACTTGAAATCAACTTGGTGCTTTGTCCAGATTAAATTAAGAAAGGAGGTCACCAAAGTAAGGAGTTCAGAAGAGCACTTGAGACTGGAAGTATGAGAAATGAACATCAGAACCAAAATGAGAAAGGTATAAGGGAGAGAGAAGCCATTTTCTGCTCCTACTATTCATTTTCATGAGAGGTTATTGAGCAAAGAGAGAGAGAGGAAACACAAGAGCAAGAAACAACAATCCTTTCCGTAGAGCTGCAACAAAAAATATTCACGAGAGTGGCCAGTGTTGGCAAACCTTTGGCACGCATCTGCCAGCACTGTCTGGGACTGCTGCTGAATCTAGGCACCATTGGAAAGGTCATTTTTCTGCTCAAAGAAAAGATGCCACAAAAACTACAACAAAATCAGATGACCAATGCTACAGGCAAACAACAGTTTCTCCATAATGTACATTGGCATCCAGACCCTCACTCTATATTCTGTGTTTTCAAAGAAAAAAACGATAAAATGTATTATTGGTAAAGTCCACACAGGCAAGTCCGGCTCACCGTTGCAGCCTGTTGTGTTCTTCTAACTGTCCCCAAACAGTTTACAGACTCTTGGCACACTGAACTGCTGTATGTCAGGTTACCTTTTCAGGGCCGAGGGGAATAGAGAATTTCATTCAGAGCCTAACCTGCTTCAGTCAGCCCACACAAGGGATGCTAAAAATCTCTTCCACACCTACATGCAGCACTGGCAGAATATTCACACAATGCCATTAAATAACTTCACTGTGATTCTGCCACGTGGAAGATGTTTCAGAGGGAGAATTAAAGACATATGAATGCCAACTGGGCAGGTTAACAGTCCCCAGTGCAAAAGTACATTGGAAATGTATCGTCTCTTGGTACGCTGAGAGTGCAGCAGAACATTCATGGGCATTTTCACACTTAATAATCCACAAATGCTGCTGTGGTGCTCTGCACTGAAGGGCTGTTCTGAAATACAGTGCTATCAGATATTTTTCATGGACCTTTCATAAATCTAAGCTGAATTTTTCAAAGATGTCTGTGGGAATTAGCTGTTTCCTAACAATATGTAATGGAAGATGTCTTTTGTATTTTTGAATATCCCTGTATGAGCAATTTATGGCAGCTGCTTAAAAATGTTATTGAAACTTAATCAAATAAGTGACTTTCTATGTTAAAAATACATAAAGGAGGCACAACATTTTTAATGATTTTTTTCCATTGGTTTATGTGACCTCTGCTGTTTTGTGAAATATGTCCCAACCATTACAAATTCTTTTTATTGGGAGATGGAATCTTGGCCAGGGCCCTGAGATTATTACTCACTCTATTGAAAGGGTACTTGGGGGATCTTTAATTTCCAACTGGAGAGCTGGCAGGAGGACAGTAGATTTAACATTTCCTCTGAAGGATGACACCTCTGAAAGTGCCACACGCTGCTTATTTCTGCAATACTCTGGATGGGAGCCAAGGTCCCAGTATGAGACTTGAACCCGCAAGTAGTTGGCAGTAAGGCAGACATGCTACCCACAGAGTCACAATGACACCTAGAAGCATCTTAATTTAATAGACCACTTTTTTCAATGGCAGTCTCTTGTCTTGTATTTTTGTGGTCTGGATCACTGAAAGTTGTTTTTTAATTCATCATTCAGTTATGGAGAATGACACTTTGCTTTCCTTGCCTGTATTGCTGTTGGCAACGGTGAACAATATACCATTGAATAGTTATGCTCATTTAAGAGGAAACTACAACTAAACGTTTCAGAACTGGTTTCTCTAAGCTCTGTAAAGAAGCTCTTAAAAGTCAGGACCAGGAAAATTCCAGCATGTTTTAAAAATAAGCTATGGAAACATCTGAGCCTACAGAAGTCCTCTGGATCCATGGACAGTCGTACTGTTTTCAGGTGTTTCAATAGATCTAAGAACTGAAAACATCCATCTTCAAACGCTAAAGCTAAGCTTTTCCAAATCCAAAGACTGTATTTGCTCTGATGTTTGAATGTTCTGTTTGAAATACTTTATAAGTGTGCTACTAGCACTTTCTGAAAATTAGATCTCTTTAATGTACCTGAGTCTGAGCCCCAGATAACAGAAGCCAAGACCACTAGTAACTTTTTGACATTTTAATTTGGGAATATGAGTCCTTCCATAATGTGCCTCAGTGTTCTGACTTGTACCAACTAGATGACAGATCTGCAGAAATATTTTTGACCACAGGCAGTAAATTCAGGAGCTGATGGACTGGACACACCATGGGCAGCTCCAACCCTTACATGAACGCTGAATTGACATTCCTCTACACAGTTAGCTACTGGTTAATTAAGCCTCCTACTGAAGAATAGCAGGTTTTTCAGAGCTAGTATTACAATTAATTTCTGGAAGTGAGGTGATGTGCATTCCCAGGCATACTCTGGGTACTTGGTAAGAACACAATAACAAAACCTGCCATTCTGCTTGGAAAACAACAACAAAAACTAACAAAAAGGACCAGCAAATAACAAAAATCCAAATCGAACCCAGAGAGACAGAAGCATGGGCTGATGGGAGACTAAGATATTAATGGTGGTAGGAGTACATATAGGGCAGAACAGAGGGGCAGAAGCTAGGGCTGGAAGAAACTGGCGATGTGACAGGGATAGGGGACAAACAGTGCCAGGTTGACCATGTTCGGATACAAGTTGTTGAGACCCATACGGGTAAGTGAGGGCATAGATTTGCTGCATAAACTGGAGTGGTGGGGCAGCACTGGAAACACCTGGGGCAGAGCTCCCTGGTCCATGTGCATCGTCTGCCACAAAGTCCCAGCTCTGCTACCAGCAGTGATAACAGTGCTGCTGCCAGGGGCTTACATATGTACATTTGCTTTTCTTGGCTCTTGGTCTGCAAACTGTTGGGCAGCCCTCACCTAAGCACAGATCCAGATTTGCAGATGTCTGGGAATGGAGTTGAGGGAGCACTGCCCCAAGCCCTCCCAGGCCGATGCCTCCTTAAATGAGCTTCCTCGTATTTGAGTGTTTGCATAATCCAGGATTAAACTGTGAGAGCTTTACAATGTGTTTGCTCTCCAGATCTAAAAGTTTATTTTTGACCACAGCTAATAAATAGTTAATGCTTACATTTGATTAAAATAAACCTTTGCTAAGAAAAAAACAAACCCAAAGCAAAACTTATAAATCCCTTAAATATCAGAAGGGTTTTAAAAAAATAAATATATATAAATAAAACATCAGTGCACTCAAGGGAAAATAATATCATTTTGATCTCAGTTCGAAAATATATTTGTCAGCACTTAAAGAAAAATATAAGCAGTTCTGTCATCTAACTAACAGGATTTTTGTGACTGGTGAAGATGATATCACTTCAAAAGCACTACCACTAATTTATCTTTTTCATTTGAAGGCATCAGTTCAAACATGAAGTGTTCCTAACTGCCAGAAGTTGGTGGGATTTTTAGCCAGGCCCACAGGGACACATGTTCTCCAAACAGCTGATGCACAAAATAACCTTCCAGTGGTGTTACAGACTCCTTAGCTTTAGGGTAAACCCTTTGGTCTCCACAGCTCTAGGCTGCTGTGGAAATTCTCTCTGTAGCTCCAAGCTGGGCTACTGGGGTCATCTGCCCTAAGGCAAACATCAAAAATTAGCACGAGATAGTTACTGTGGTTGCTTTTCACAGGGAAATGGGGAGAAGCTCACCTCAAGAGAGAAGCTCATCTCATTGTCAGATCCCCAAGCTCTGAGCCATCCTAGACACCATAGCCAACTCTGATGAACTGCGGTCTGATGGTGCCTATTTTTCTCCACTGGCCATACAGAAGTCACAAGATCACCAACAATGACCTGAATAGATAACTTTTAGTTATTTGACAATAGATAAATCACCCAGTATGATCTGCTTGAAACATGTATGCTTCCTTAGCAAACTACATTTCTAAGAAGAGAAACCTTATCTTTTAAAACTTTTCTTTACTTATTCCTGGCATTAAAAACTGTCATAATAACAACATAATCAGGGGTGATCTACAAAGAAAAAATCAGAAGAGGTAACGGACGAAAAATGGTCTGTGGTGCTTTCTGCCTTATGGTCTTTTGGTTGACTTGTGACTGAAATCTGGTCTGCACCAGATATTGATAAGGCCAAATAATTAAGGTATGATTTTAGAAGTCTTATTCTCTCATTCTCTCCATAACAGTTTTATGCACTCATCAAAACTCTTCATATGCTCAGGCATATAGTGGGGTCCCTATCTGCTATGTGATCAGTACGTCGACTTCTGACATCTAATTAAGAAGTACATTTGCCAGTAAAATTCATTACTGAGAAGTCACTCAGAGATTCATATAACTGTTACAAGCAAAATAAGAAAAAGTAATCAAGGAATTAACTGTTGGACAAACATTTACCTTTGAGTCCATTAATTAGCTAACCAGGCAGTTCAAAAGCAATTCTCAAAACTTTAATATGGAAGCTGTTGAATGGCAACGTGACTATTTTAATTCCATTTTGAAGTGGTTATGATGTTAACAGTTCCCAGAAGCTCCATTCATTTGATATTTCTCTGAAAATCTCAGTTTGGGATTAGATGAGAATTCCAGCCCTACTTTGCAAAATAACAGGAAGAGCAAAAGAAGAAATGTCAAAATCGGGACTAGGATCCCAACAATTTTAAATTATGCTTTTTATTTAGTTTCTATATGTTATTTTTAGTTTAATAGTTTACAAGCAGTCTTTGCTACTTGAGAGATGAACAGACAACCTGAATATTTTTGAATATATAGGATCATCAGTTCTTCAAAGAATAATAAATGAGAAGAATGCATTAAAAAGGGACAAGCTGCTCTACAGAAATATGCAAGTAAGGTGTATATAGTAAACGTGCCTCAATGCCACAGACATTTATTGTAACAGCATCAAACAGCTTTGAAAGTCTGCTCCTCAGTTCCAAGCCATACACTGCAAGCCATAGAAAAAGGAACACTTCATATAAATCACAGTACTGCAATAAAGTGCAAAAATGACTGCATTTTAGTCTGGAGTGAAAAGATTATAGTTAATGCATTAAGTATGAAATCTCTTAAAATCAGAATTTTTCACTTCAACAGCTCTTAGGACATGTGAAGTTTTTTGTTTGTCGTTAGAGAGAGAAAAAAAAAAAAGGCCATGGTCCTCAATTCTTACTCTGCAATTTTCACTACCATTCCTTTAACTTGGAACTCAGGTTTGTGGATTATATAATTACTTTCATTGGAAAGCACATGTTGCCATCTGGGAATCATTCAAAAGAATATAATCAACTCTGCCCTTTCTTCAGAGAGTGTCTTCTGCTAATATTTAACCCATAACTGATTGCATGATTTACCAATTCAACCCTGACCAACTTGTAAAATTTATCATCTTTGGCTGTTACTACACAAATGTGTCGTGGTAACAGAACTTTTTTCCAATTATTTTTGTATGCAATGTCATTCCTGTGGCTGACTGCTCCATTCATACATCTCTCCTGGTCAGCAGGGCTAACACTGAGAATGGGAATTCCCTAAATGTGGTAGAACCTCTGTAGAGGGAAGTTATTTTTTATTATAAAAAAAAAAGATCATCTTTTTGAAAACTGGGCCAAATCCTGACATCCATACATTTATACAATTCAATCTTTGCTCAGTCTGATACATGTTATATATAAAATATAACTCATTTAAAAAATGATCAGATGACTTTACAAGAATACAAAGGTGATTATAAATATGCACACACTACAGTTCTTCTGGGTTCTCATCCCAGGATTCTGTGGCTTCTCATTCTCTTCCAACTACTTCCCATTTATTTTTCAAGAATGTATTGGGCCAAAATTGAGTTTCATGGAAGTCAGTGTCAGCTTTGTCTTGCCCTCACTTCCTCTGCTTCTCTTCTTTGAGTGAACCACAAGGTTGGAGAGGAACCAGGGAAGAAGGTCAGAAAGAGCAATATAACAATAGAAAGGGCAATATGAGTCTTTTAAATAAGGTCTAGGAAAGGTCAAGTAGTAAAGAGGTGAAAAATATATATATAAAAAGGGCAGGTGCAAGTGAAAGAGCTATTAAATCAGAGTTGAAATCAAATTGGGGAATAAAACAAATGATAGAGTGTAGACAGAAGAAAAGATTGCGGACCCAAAAAGTGCTGGGAAAGAGAATTTGTCTGTGAAGACAAGACAAATCAGGATTTGCACGCATATGCCCAACAAGCACATGTTATAGAATAGGAAGATGGAGAGGGGAAATTTATCTTCAGTGTGTATAAGTGAATGTGCAGAAACAAGATAAAAATCCATTTGTTGCTTGATGCAGAAAAACCAGCTCTGATTGCTTAAATATTGAGTTTCATGATAGAGGAGAACAACATCCTCCACCAGACAGAGATCTCGTGCTGACAGTAATACCAAATGTTCATGTCCAAACACTAAAGGGGAGAGCTGAGGGAGTTCCCCAGACATAAATCATGATAGAGTTAAGTAGAAATGGATTCTCCCTTCCTGCCATGCTAATACCACAGGCACAATGGGGTATGATTTAACCTGGTTTGACCCCAAACTTTTGTAAAGATAAATTTCTGTGTATTTTTGGAGAGACATCATTCACTTGAAGGTAAGAGCCGCAACAGTTGAACACATGGAAGATGGATGGATTTCCTGTTGTCTAATCCACAGAGCAGTTACTCTGTAACCATGCATATTATTGCCCCTGTAATTGCACCCACCCTGTAAAAGCAAACAAACAGACTCCCAAACTCACTTAAAACTGGATAAACAACTTCACTCTGGCAACATGGCAGATACTTATTGCCTACTAGTAGACCATAACTGATAGGAAGAACAAGGATTAGGGAGGATTTGTAAACCGTAAATTGCAGAAATCTACTCAAGAGTCTTCAAGTCAGACTCCTTCCTTAACTTTACTTGAATTATGCCAGGAATAAATCTGTCCTGTAGAAAATCAGTGAAAGTTTGTGCAATCTCCTTTTACTATGTCAATCAACTATGTGTTACAAAAGCTA
Source organism: Chrysolophus pictus (assembly GCA_037305975.1). Lineage (NCBI taxonomy): Eukaryota > Metazoa > Chordata > Aves > Galliformes > Phasianidae > Chrysolophus > Chrysolophus pictus. The sequence continues at coordinate 13,632,408 of JAYKPI010000006.1, forward strand.
GAGCTTCGGCAAATTTAAGTAGGTAATTTTTTTCCTCCAAATTTGCAGAAGGATAAAATGCTGCATTTTTTGTGGCTGGCCCTGCTTTGCTGTATAAAAAAGGACCAGATAAAATTCATTAGAAATAAGTCAAAATGCTGCAAAAATGTGATTTTATCCCTGCTGGTTTTGAAAGAGCTGGAAACTAATTTACTTGTTCTAATATATAAAAGAAGTCATATCTAAAAAGAATTCAAACTTACACTTGCTTTGGTTTTGCCCATAATAATTGGAAGTACAAAGCAATTAATTAAATTAACTAAAAGCAAGTAAAATAAAGAGGGGGGAGGGGGGGGAAGAGAGAAAAGAATGAAGAAAAAAGAAAAAGAGGAAAAAAAATGTAGAGGATTTTGAAGTGTCTGGTGACTAGGGGCAAGCTTACAGTTTGAGTAGTGCCTTTCTCTGAGGCCATCTCACCCACACGTGCAGTTCTGTTAGCGCCAGCTGGAATAGATATGATGCTTGCTGCAGCATACCCAGAAGCTAGCAAGCTATAACTGGGCTACCTTAGCATGTCACTGATGCCCAGACAATGCTCTGATCTTCCAGACTTTATTTCTAAATGAGAAGAACCACACAGGAGCTAAAAGCAATTTAGGTCACAGACAAATGTTTATTGCAGGCAATTCTGACAGCTGAGGATGAAGGCTCCCTCAGCTCTTTGCTGCTCCTCCTCTTCCAGATGAAAGGTTTGAGTGCACTTCTAAATTCAGTCCAAAGTCACTCAGGGGTAAAGGCATCCCAGCCTCAGCAGAGCTTTGCCTGCTGCTGAACTTCTATCTTCTCCTTAGAGTAAGCAGCCCAAAAGACTAAAACCACTTTCTTAAACTGAAAACCAGTTTTTATTTGAACATAACCGGAAGGAACGAGCTTTTCACTGTGGAAGAAGCCTAGACTGAACTGTAGTAAAAGTGAGAGTTTGCCAGCAAAGTTCTTCCTGCACCATGTCCTACATAAGAACTCACCTCAACAGAGGAGGAGGTAGTAAACTCACTTCACCAATTATGATCCAGTGGTCACTTGATTTAGCTGTAAATTTCAATTGCAATATATCTTCATTACTTGTCACCTCACAGAAGTACAGAATCACAGAATGGTCTTGTGACCCTTAAGGATAACCTAGTCCAACCCCCTGCCATGGTCGAGGACAATACACTTGGCTCCTGACCAGTATGGGATGAATGGGATTCATTTAGACTTGATGCATCTTGCATGTAGTTCCCTGTTGGCTCTCCGGGCCACTCAGGTTCACACAGGTAGAGCCAGAGCAATTGTCTGTGCCACATATCCTGCCATTACATTTGCATATCAATGCTTTATGTGCAAAGCAAAATCCAGCCCTACTAACCATTCACTTCCTTTCAAAAACTCAGCTGCTATCAGCACACCTAGTTCTTCACATGGTGACTGCTGCTGCTTTCCATGTGTCCATGCAGCCTGGGGCACTTTCTCCTTCCAATTTGAGGTCAACTCTGGAAACGCTTGGTTTTGTGCTTCCTGAATAAGAAAGCTACTCTGATCTATGTTCACATGGGTTGGATGATTTTCACATCCCTGGGCAGGAAGGTTATTTCTGACCACCAGACAGGAGCCTTTGGGTGCTACAGAATTTGTAGGCGGCATTGCTACCTCCAGAAGTGAATCTCCTTGACTCTGGTGAATCTGCATCTAATTTTTCCACGTGTATCCTCATAAACAAGCATTGCTTCGGTTTATCTGTATCTAATTTTCCTGTATGTCTCCCTGTAAACAAGCATTGTGTTTTAGTTTAAAAATGTCCACAGTGATGAGCATTAAATATGGCAAGAGAGAAAGACTCAACAGCGTGGTGATGGTCTATGCAATTAACAGTTGAAGCTGAACTGTTTAATTTCTATCTGTATGCTGGAGTAAAGGTGAAATAAGCATAAGTGTACAGCAAGAGAATTATTTTGTCTTTTGGCTCCTCATCATTTGGTGTGAAAATATTTTCTACTGTAGGCAATTGCATTTTATGCATTTGAGGAATCTGCTCATAGCACATCAAAATGTCACATGCTGCACAATTTTAACTATGAATAAACTAATGGGCATTTTCTGTATTGCATTGTGATTTTCAAATCTTTGCTTAAAAGTAGGTCATAGAATCTTCATTTCATTGAAGTAGTAGATTATAGAATGTAATAAGAACTGCAGAAACAATGCTTATCAAAAAATCCCTCTCCTGTTCTTAAACATGCGCAACATTCTTCTGTCCTTTTCACAGCTCTGAATTCTATGATTTACCACAGTGTGCTCCACCAGAAAAAGGAAATAAAGCAAAGCTAATTTCTGATCTGATATAAAACAAATAGTTAACTTTATAAGATGAATATGTATTAAATGTTTTGCCATTTTAATTATGTGGAAGTTTTTTTACTGTTTACGCTGATAGAGCAGATGCTGTTTTGATTCTTTTTTATAACTTCTTTTTTTTACTTTAAAAATTGAAAAAATTCAGACTTTAAGATACAGAAGTAAACAATTAAAAAGTTTAAACACAACTGTGTTTTTCAGAACTACATACACAATTTTTAAAATGTGATTATGTTTTGTTCTTTTTACATTACTGATGATTTTATCATTGGAGTAATATAAACGTTGCTTAGTGATACCACTATGGCCTCCATTATTGTTTCAGATTATGCAATGAGCACAAGTATGAATACTTACTTTACAAGCTGGATTTGCCATGGGCCTCTATGCAAGTATATACTCAGTTCTGTGTTTCTGTATGTACATGTACTGTTCGTTCTATTTCTGAAAATTGTTGCACTTTTTCTGCTTTATTCAGTGCCGTGACCACACATCTTTATAATTCTTTCTCATTAAGCACTCATTGACTGAAAAAATCAAAACTTTCTTACTTAGGAATGTACGGAAAAAGAAGGCAATGACAGTGCCTTCTAATGGAATATAAACACTATAGAGCAACAAAAGATAACAAAGAAGGAAAATTGGTTCACCCCTTCCAACAACCACTAATAGCTCAACAGAAGTGCAATCTCTACATGAAAAGATGCTGCTCCCTCAGGTGCTAACTCTTCAGTGAAAGTGAGGAGGGTCCACCCCTTCCAGTCAATCAGGTGCATTGCTTAGACCTGAGCTCCCTGGGTTAGTCACTCCTTCTTACCTGGTGCTATACCATTGGTACAGGCCACGATCTGGCAATTTCAATGCAGTGGGTTTATGTTATTCTATTAAGCAGAAAAGTTCTGCAAATAAAATAAACCAATTACAGCTTATGACAGAACTTCAGAATATAGAAATTGAGAAATATGATGAAAATCTTTTGCTTATGCTAAATGGCACAAGTTCCAGGACGTCTTTTGACTTTCAGAGAATGCTCTTACAGGAATAGCACAAAAACAGAAGTCTTTTATTTATTTATTTATTTGGGACAGAACTTATGTGTTGGCTGTAGAAAATATAGATTCACTTGCAGGAATGATTAATGCTACATATTACGTTGCACGGAGGTTTTAGAGATGCAGTAAATTAATACTGAACTTCTGTTTTACTTCATGAGAAGTAATGTAAAAACAACTGGAATCAACCACAGTTGATGCACCTGTGCATAAGAAGTCATCTACCTATGTGCAATGATCCATGAGAAAAATCATAGTGCAACATTTAAGTAGTGAAAAAGAGAAAAAAAAAGGGAAAATAGAAAAACATATTTAAAGAGTGTTGTTAAATCATGCACTAAAAGAATTAACTTAGCTATAACAAGAGTAGTTAATATTTAGAGGCATAAGATTGAAAATGTAATTGAGGAGCAAATAAAGGTAGAATCCTCTTAATAAAACATAAGAATTAAGAATAATTCTTAACAATTAAAACAATCTTAAGAAAAGCAAGATGTAAGATGCAACCTTACTCAGTACAGCCTTCAGAAACCTTACTTGTATGAATGTGGAACAGAACAAGGATGCGCTTGTTGCTGCACTTTTGGAGCAACAAACTGAGGAAACATTATTCTTTTGTCATGGCTTTATGATCTTAGTTATAGGTATTCCACATCATAACATCACATAAAGCAGTGGGAGTTAAAGAGTTAATGCCCCACTTCCATGGACTGCCGATTTTCCAAATGTCTGGCTCTCGGAAGAGAACAACTACACAGCCTGGAGAATTTCATGTTCAGAGGATCTCTCTCTCTCACTCCTAGCAGCGTGTGCGTGTGCTCCCTAGCTGCTTCACCTTCAATGCAGAGTAGGTCTTTGGTTTCAGACACACACACTCTCCTTCTCTCATTTTATTTATTAGCCTCAATTCCAATTATTGAAAATACTGTATTATAGTGTGTTATCTTGCATTCCTGGCTTGTATTAGGAAATGTGATGAGCAGGACGAGGGAAGTAATCCTGCCCCTGTACTCAGCATTGGTGAGGCTTCACCTCGAGTACTGTGTTCAGTTTTGGGGGCTAAAGCAGGTCCAAAAAAGGGCAACAAGGCTTGTGAAGGGCTTGTAGAATATACCCTATGAGGGGCAACTGAAGGAACTGGGGCTGTTTAGTCTGGGGAAAAGGAGGCTGAGGGGAGACCTTATTGCTCTCTTCCAGTATCTGAATGGTGCTTACAGCGAGAGCAGGGTTGGTGTTTTCTCACTGGTGACAGAATGAGGGGAAACGGCCTGAAGTTGTGCCAGGGGAGGTTTAGGCTGGATATCAGGAAACACTTCTTTACAGTAAGGGTTGATAAGCACTGGAATAGGCTCCCCGGGGAGGTGGTTGAGTCACCATCACTGAATGTGTTTAAAGATTGTTTGCATGTGGTGCTCAGGGATGTGATTTAGCAGAGGGCTGTTAGAGTTAGGGTAGTATGGTTAGGTTGTGGTTGGACTCGATGATCTTTAAGGTCTTTTCCAACCTGAACAATTCTATGATTCCAATATATTTAGTAAATTAACTTTCCTCCTCAGATTGTTGCCACTGTTCTGCTTATAGGCCCATCTCCCTACCCCTCCCCCCCAGGGGTCCCCTGCCCCATTAGTCACAGTACTGGGCAGAACCAGCCCATAAAGCATCAACACTCTCTCTTCTGTCCACTCCCCTTTTTGGGCCAGTGGCCCTGCTGTCCCCCCTGTCACAGACACAGATAGATAGAGATAACTCCGTGACACCTTTATTACATTTAGGAAATAGGTGATGAAACAAATCATGGTTTACATTAATAAGATGATAAAACCATTATTTTTATCTCTTTGCAATGGAAAAACAAAAGCATTTATTGATATTTATTGAAGAAGGAAAGGTTGTTACTCCAGTTCAGAATGACAACAAAAAAAAACACTCAAAAAACTCCAGTACTCATCTACAAAATAAAATTGAAAACAAGGATAACATTGATAAAGAGCAGTTTGAATTAAACATCCTATAAGGATAGAACAGTCGAAGAATATAGTAAATACAATCACAAAACCACACCTTAATATATCTTTCAATTCTTAAAGACTTCAGTTTTTTAAGGGTAGCCACAAAGAGAAATAAGAATAACAGCATGCAACCTCAGAACAAAAAAGATGATCTCAACAGAAACTGCACATAAAAAAAGAGAAAAATTTTTTGCTTAAAGGCCCAACTGATCCCAAAACAGAGAACATACTCAAAAAAAGTAACATCAAAGCAAGCAACTGCGAAATACAACAAGGCCACTCTAACCATGTGCGCTCAGTATGGAACTTAAAAGAAAAAAAATCAGAAAACACAAAACAAATGACACAGAAATAAAAACACAAAACCAAAAACAAAACACAGAGGAAAAAAAAAAGAAAACAAACAAAAGAAAAAAGCACAAATCAAATCCAATCCTTATACAACAGCCTCAAATTAAGGCCACAACGCTGTCTCAAACAGGGGTTGAAAACACCTGCTCCAACAGCTGAGGCCAATTGATCATTGACTGCATAAAGAGTGGGCTGGATAGGGCACTGCTGTATGTTGTCCTGCAGTATCAGAACAGGTACAGTCTATAGGGGAGTCACTGTCATGTTAGGGGAGTGCTGCCTGTTTGTGTGGTTGGTGCTGCCCATTGGGGGGCAGGGTGGTTTGTGTGGTGGTCTCCCTTGGATTTGTACAAGTAACCATTTTGTTGAGTTTTTTGTTTTCTTCTCTTTCAGGTCACTGATGAGCATATTGTGCTGGGTTTTTCTATTTATCTGCTTTTGTTAATGCTCTGTGACTATATATTTTGTTCTTAATGCTTTTTTGCTTATCTCCATTGTTGAGACTTTCCTATCAGTTGTTATCTTTGTTTTTGTTTACTGTTGTCTTTGCTGTCGTAATTAAGGCTAATTTTGTTCTTTGTTGAGTATCAAATGTCTTTAAAAAATGAATGTATATTAGTATTCTTGGTTGTGTAGTTTATTTGTGTTCTTATTCTAACAGGTTTCCATGTTGTTTGTGGTCAGGTAAGTTCATGTGTGATGTGGCAAGTGGTGACTATCTTGCATAGTGGCCTGGGTGTAGTCATATTTACTATCTTTAGTGGTAGGCGTGTAAATTACCACCATCCATTGTGGATGTGGGGAGAGACTTCTTGGGACCTAGTTGGCAAAACATCCTATGAAGCTGGTTTTCAGAGCTGTAATGCTGAGGCATGATATAGGTCTGCCTTCATTCAGGGCCTGTGGATATAGATCACAATCTTGCAGGGTATATATAGGCTATTTATATTTTATTTTAGATTAATAGTATTAATTGTACCTATAAGACATAGTTAATTTACTATCTTAAGATGAATATGTATATTTTGGTGATTATCTGCAGGAGCTGTGTTATAATGCTTATTATGCTGTAGTAATAGTAGTATGATATCTTCCTTGTTTGTGAGAGAATCTTGCTGTAGTGTTTTTTACCAGTTTAAGTGTGCTGCAGGGGGCCTTGGCAGGCAGTCATGCCAAAGAGGCTAGTAGTACGCTAAAACTAGTAGATAGCATTACTCCCTTGGTTGCTCTTTGAACCCTGGCTAGGTTTGGGGGGTAAATCCAACAGGAGACAGAGGAAACCAGATGTTCCACCTGACTGTTATGTAGATTTGTTTGTTTGATGATACGAAGGCTGGACCTGCTTGCAGTGACTATGGAGACCTCAACTGCAGGGTGGACATGCTGCTGTAGGACTTCCCAGTTGCTGGGATGGGTTCTCCAGATGCTCATTGCAACCAGGGCTCCCCAGCAACTGCAGGTCTGGATGATGGTCCAAGTAGTAGTAGGGCAATGATTGATAGATAGACTCAAGTCATAGAATAGCTCAGGTTGAAAAAAACCTCAAGTTTCAACACAACCTAACAGTACTACCCACTGCTAAATCATGTCCTTGAGCATCACATCCAGATAGTTGTTAAACACATCCTTGTTCCTTTCTTTACCACTGTTACTAACCTCATACAGTAAAAATCAGATGCATTACCTTGCTTATTTTCTCTCTCATTAAGCTTATTCTTTGACTATAGGTACTACTTTATATTTTCATTATTTTGAAATAGAGGGTAAACTAAGCTTATCTTCTTGGTTGGTGATTGTTTCATTTCTGTTGACCTTGTCAGTTGGCAAAGTATCTGGTGTCATATAGCAGATTTGAACAAAATGTCACACTTGAAATTTAAACAAAATATATTTGCTCCATCTGAGCTTCCCGGATGGGAGCATGTTCCATATAGTTCACTGGTTCTTGAGCTGTTTGAACAGTGTGCAAGTTAGTTGAAAGAAGCCAGACTGATGCGTGTGTTCAACTGTGTTTTTTTTTTTTTTTTAAAAACCCATTGATAAAGGAGAAGTAACTGGAGGTTTGGGAAGACAAAGATGGATCTCGTTAACAGTCTATTGGAGCCAGCACCAACAGGAAGAGCAATTGTTGCCAGGGTGTTCTCATATGGAGGAAACAAGTGTGTGATTTGCTGAATCAAATTGTGATGTTTCAATGTTGAAATAAACGGCTTGTTGATAAGCTGGCAACTTATCAGAATATAGCTGGAAAGTCTGCCTTTCAGATTGTGTCGTATAAAAAACGGAAAGAACAAATGAATCTTAAGGAAGTGGATTTGGTGACTACAGAAGCAGGTTTGCAGTGGGATCCTGATAAATGGGATGGAGTTGGTTGGGATTCGGTGGATTCTGATAAGTCTAATTCCTCAGATGAAGTTTTGAGTGTAAAACCAGTGTGGAGAAAGGAGAGATGAATTGGATGCTGCTGGGCAGCCAGTGAGGAAGGATGTGGTAGAGCACTGTACTCAGTATGAAATAAAATAAATAATTGAGTGGCTTAAATAAAGGCCAGGGGAGTCTCTGATTCATTGGATGATATGTTTGTATGATCAGGGAGCATTCTGTGTCACTTCAAATGCAGGAGATACTAAAGCGGTTTCAGTTTTTCACCTGGACACCTTTGTGCAGGTTAACTTTTGAAGTAATGACAGGGACAATAATTAGTTAACCCTGGCCACTCAGTTATGTAATGTTAAGTACCCTACAGAAAATGACTGGCCAAGATCTTGAGTGTTTGTGGTACACTTTGTGGGATTGTATACAATGAGCCAAGGAAGAAAAGGTAGAATAGGCCTTTTTCCTGGGTGATGCTAGCACTTTGATCAGAATGCTTGCCTGGTTGTAGTGAGGAATGGACTGAAAAAGATTACCCCACCAGTATATAGAAATGTGATTATGACTCTTAGTCAATGAGACTAGGAACCCCCTCAGTGAAGTAACTTTAAAAAAAAAAAAAAAAATGGCAATTAGTGATCTTGGGGAATGGGACCCCTGTGAAAGTGCAGGAAACCAAGGTACACACAGTAGTAAGGAAAGTGAAAGCTGGGTTTCTCGAAGTAAAGTGTTTACAGCTTTACTGAAAACCAGTTTGTCTTATAAGACTGATGGTGTTCCAGCCCAGGAATCATGGAGAATATATAAACAGAGGGTTGAACAAACCTAAAAGGAAAGTGCAAAATTCTAAAGCAGCAGGTCCCAAAGCAACTCAGTCTTCAGCACCTCCTCTGGAACCTCTGTGGAACTTTCATCTGCTCATGGAGGGCCTCTGTGAGTGGACTGACTGTTCCGGGGAAGCAAGAGGACTGGGAGCTGTTTTCTGACTTCTATCCATGGAAAGAAACTAGGGAAGTAGTTCAGCATAACAGAAAACAGACTGAAATGATGGCCCAGCTCTGGTGCAATGTGCATGAAAGGCCCACTGGCTCCATGTGGAGCTTTGAATACTTTGGAGAAACTGGTCCTCCTAAATTGTGAAATCCTTAATTGATGCTGGGATGGAGGCTTCTTTAATGTATGGAAACCTTAAGGCTTCTATAGGACAGACCATGATTATTACTGATTTGGGAGGGAAACAAATTGAAGCTATGCAAGCACAACTAGAAATGAAAATAGGGGACCTCCATAAGTAGCTGTATTCAGTTATGTACTCTGGTATCAGAACAATCATAATTAGAATTGATATTTTGAAATGACTGACCTTGAATCTCCCTGATAGTTGGTATCAATTGGGGGTAAAGAATTACATTAGTGCCCTAGCAAACAGTTATAGTGGGAGAAGTATTTTTTATTTCTTTTTAAAAGCCACCTGTATTGATTTCAGCTGTAGCTAAATTAGTAACCATGAAACAATACAGAATGCAATAGCTCTGAAGTCGATAGCATTACTCCCTTGGTTGCTCTTGAACCCTGGCCAGGTTTAGGGGGTAAATTCAACAGGAGACAGAGGAAACCAGATGTTCCACCTGACTGTTATGTAGATTTGTTTGTTCGATGATACGAAGGCTGGACCTCCTTGCAGTGACTATGGAGACCTCAACTGCAGGGTGGACATGCTGCTGTAGGACTTCCCAGTTGCTGGGATGGGTTCTCCAGATGCTCATTGCAACCAGGGCTCCCCAGCAACTGCAGGTCTGGATGATGGTCCAAGTAGTAGTAGGGCAATGATTGATAGATAGACTCAAGTCATAGAATTTCTCAGGTTAGAAAAGACCTTACAGATCATCAAGTCCAACCATAATCTAATCATACTACCCTAACTCTATCAACCCTCTGCTGTTTTCTTTTGTGTGTTATTTTGAAATAGGCAGTAAAGCTTATTCGTTTGGTTGATGTGTGTCCTTCCTTCTGTCTCTGTCAACTGGCAAAATGGGTCCCTCTGTCCGGGTCGCTCTGTGCTCTCAGAAAGTGAAACTTACAGCTGTCAGGAATTTCAGAATAGCTGAAGTCAGTCAGAGCAGGAGGGCTCTAGAGTAATTGGAAAGGTGTGTCATCACTGACTGCTTCATTTACTCCTCCTGGCCATACCCTTTTTTCACCTGTCCTGCTTTTATCAGTATTTCATATTGTGACCTGGGAGGGAGGCTATTTTGTGCTAGAGCACAGTACCCAGGAGCTGCCCATCTTAGGTACTGTGCTTCTTGACTATTCTTATGTGAGCTGCAGCTCTCTGAGAGGCAGGTAGTCTGACTAGATGCTGAGAGGTTTCTTTTCACTGTGCTATTCCCTATAGTCTCCAGTATTCCCTATGTGATTTTTGATTCACGATCTAGGTGATGGGAGAGAGCTTTCTGCTCTTCCATGAGGCCAAACATGAGTGCCTGCTAATAAGGACTTGGACTTGCTCTCCTCCCCTTTTTGTTTTGATTTACTATTTCTAATTATTCTGTATTATCTCATAATTTCAAATAAATTAGCTCTCTTATTCTCTTCAATCAATTTTTGTGGTTTTTCCCCTATTTTGTATACTAACTCCTGAAAGACCTCCTTGAGGAAGCCCTCAATCCATTCTCCCCTCAGCTGTATACAGATCCATAGTTGAAATATCCCCTATTTATGCGTAGGACCTCGTGCTTGGTCTTTTTGAATTTCACGAGGTTTGCATGCATTCATCTGTTAAGCCTCTCACAGTTCCTCTGGATGGCATCTCTTCCCTTCAGTGCACCAGTCAGCTGAGTGTCATCTGTGGTCTCTTGAGTGCTGTTAATCTCACTGAGGAACATGAATAATCATTGTTATCACTCAGCCACTCAGGTGTTCACCACAACTTTGAGTGCAATCATCCAGTCAATTTTTAATCCATCGATTGGTACATTTGTCAATTCCATATCTCTCCAGTTTAGTAGAAATTGTCTTGGTAGACAGTGTCAAATTACCTGTGCAAATCCAGGTAGATAACCTGAGCCATCATGCTTCTGTTCTATGATTTACTGATGGTCAGCATTTTTCTGTGCCCACAGACTGGCATTTGTATACATTTCTTAGAAATTTGACATTACAGTAACTTCAGTTTTCTGTCATTATTCCTTCTCTATTCCCTTTGGTCATAAGGCTGGAATTATAAAAGTCCAGATCTCCCGTAAGTTTTTTCTTTTACATACTTGTCACTTTATTTTGTTTTATTCAGTTCATTTTTTCATTATGTTGAATCTCCTTCTCTAAAGAAGCTGTACTGTTTTGCCCTCAACAGAAACTTGAAGAGCTAGCTTGGTCAAATAACTAATTTTGAGGTTAAGATTCCCTGTGGCATATGTAGAATGGAAGGTTTCTGTCTCTGCTTTGAATTCAAGGATGCCAAAGAGGACCTCCTGCACCTCACACGCTTGTCTCTGTCACTGACCTCTTCACTATTTTAAAGACTTCAATGTATTTTTATGCAAAACACTTCAAAGACCTTGAAGCTTACTGAAATGTAGGCAATGAAGATATCTGTAAGTTATGAAAGCTTCCACTATGAAAGAAAAATGTTTCCCCAACTAGTTCAAGCATAAGTTGTGTTGGGAAATGAGTAACTCTTGCGTGTTGCAACCATGTTGTTGGTTTTGTTTTCTTTCCAATAGTAAATACCTATCTTCTGTTCTAGATACAAGAGGAAGAATTTTACAAGCAACAGGTAGAATAGGGGAATAAAAATGGCCACCTCACTTGAGTCCAAGTATGCTCCCTTAGTGCGTTTGAGTGTTAAAGTTTAATTTAGTAGAGTTAAATATGATGCTTGCTCTAGCCTTAAGATATGTATTTTTTATTTTCTACTAGCCACAAGTAAAGCATTAGGCAATCCAGGAGTAATTTAGTTGTGCCCCAAAAGCATCACCTGTTGCTAGGTGACACTGTTTACCCTTATTTTTTCTAATGCTATCGTGGGGGGAATAGATAGTACTCACTGAATATAGATTAATGCAGTTACCTGAGGATGCAGTGTAAATAACTCATGACAAAGGATTATTTCTTCAAATTTTTCTATAGGGATGATTGGTATGTTTCATGGGATTTAGTTTATCTCAATTTTTATTCTCTTTGAAGGTGCGTGTAAATTATCCAAAACAATCTTCACACAATGACCTAGCCCATCAAATGGAACACTCACAGCATCTTGGTGACCTTTCAACACCAAGTGATCATGACAGATCTAACTGTTTCTCTGTTGGCTATTCAAACAACTGCAAAAAAAAAAAAGAAATAACAGGAGTGTTCAAGTATAATCAATTCTTATGGACTGTTCAGAAATGTTCTATAATCTTAAAATATTGTTCTGCTTTCCAAAACTTAAATTGCTGTAAAAATATTTTAGGATTAGCAGCATTAATATTTCTTCTTCAGGAAGAATGTACACCACATTAACAAAGATTACATTGATTTAATAGCATTATTTAATATAGTCAGAGTATAGAAGAGAAAAATAAAATTTAGTAATATAACTAAGAATTGCCAAGATTGCTTGGAAATTGAGCATAAATTTAACACTCATAGATATAGCTTCATTGTCTTTGCTATACTGCACGTTAGTGGTTTGGGGGAAACTTGTATTTTCCCCCCACAAAATTCTCAGGGGAAACAGATTCTACTTTCCTCAGAAAACAGACCAATAAATCACTGCCTTTTCTTTTTCTGGCAAAAGAGTGCATGGAAAAACTAATGTTGGAATGCAAAGCATTAGTTCATAGTATGTTTGAAAAACAACTATTCCACAAACTGAAAGATGACCAACTGCACTTACTCTTCTAGAACTAACTGCATCTCAACAGATAGCATCTATGGCCAAAACATGACTGAGAGACTAATCATTGAGTAGTTATTTGCCATGACCTTCACCCTTGAAGGCACTACATTTCTGATCCACGTCTGTTTTTGCTGGTTTTGCTTGTTTGTTTTTCAGGTCTTGGTATACGTATGCAGTTCACCCTTCCTTAAACTAGGAGCTCATGCGTCGGGTTTCATCTGAATTAAATCTGCAAGAGTTGTCCAGTCAGAGATCTGTGGCTCTGAAAAGTTCCCAGCATCCTGCAGCACACTCCAGTGTGTTGTATATTTCAAGATACATTTGACAGTGCAGTGCCACTGGCAAAAAGATCTGAAAGCTCAATCAGAGTCTGTGTGACATTAATCAAAGCATTATATTCTAACCCTACCATAAGTGTCATGGACTAATAGGCTGCCATCTTTGGTTTCTGCTTCTGAAATAGGAGAAATGTACTTAGGGTTTCCTTGTTACCATCCAAAACTCCTTTACATGTATGTCAAGTAAATAGAACAGAGAACTGACCTGAGTTACACAGGGAAAATCAGTGATCTAATCCACCATGTAAGGAAAAATTAAGTTTACAGCACACAGCCATGTCCAGGATCTGAACTTTGTCAAAGTACGTTGTCAAACTAATTACGATTTAACTTACCTGAAAATAATCCTAATACTTCTTTTACTTGCCACGCATCTCTTTTTGTAATTGTTTCAACATGTACTCCTCAAATGATTTCTGAATGCAGATCTTCCTTCAGTGCTGGCCTACTCTCTTGTAGTACCTCGTATGAGAAATTGCTGCTGCCTGCCTAGAATTACTACAACAATTTTTTTCCACTTCAAAAATTCTTTGGCTCAGTTATCAGGTTGTTACTCCAGAAGAGACACATGCATAAATTCAAAGACAGATAGTGTTACAAAGCAATCTTAGGTTTATTTCAATCATGACATCAAAAAAGTGAAGAAAATAGAACCTTGAACATATTTTTTTGTGGGTATAAATTACCATGAGTAATTTATATACCATAGTAATGAGACAAAACTGAAGTCTCTATTCAAAATACATTTTTTATAGGCTCTTTTATATACAGTTTTTTAAAAATCTATTTTTTTTTTAAATCAAATAGGCCTTGGATTAGTTTTATTATCCAGTATCTTCCACCAGAATGGTGAAATAATTTAATAAATCTACTTCTTACCAGTTCTTACCAGTTTACTGGAAAACTGGCTCCTAATAAAGTCATTCATTTTTTGTCTTCTGAGGAAAGACACTGGGACTTTAAGGAGCTGAGACATGTTATGGCAGAGATCCAAAAGAGTCCAAAACCATTGAGCTGCTTATATTCTGATGTCATGAATTACTTGCGTATATGTATCTTCCAGCCCATGTTTATTTTCTATGTAAACTTAAAATGAATGTTTTTATGTACCCCTATGTTTTCTGGCATAGGGGTAGTAAATATCTCAATATGAAATGAGTACAAATGAAATCAATTTTCCAGTAGACAACTTATTTCTTAATATTTCTTATATTTCTTATTATATTATTATTTCTTATGCTTATAATAGGTGCTAAATTCCTTCCTTTTTGGAGGAACCATGATTTTTTTCACATATTTATCTTTTAGTGAAAATCAGAATAAAATTCTCATTTACTGTCAGCTGATCATATCCTAGAATCATAGAATGGCTTGGGTTGGAAGGATCATCAAGTTCCAACCCCCCTGCTGCAGGCAGAGCTGCCAACCTCCCCATTTAATACTGGACTGGGCTGCCCAGGGCCCCATCCAACCTGGCCTTGAACATCTCCAGGGATGGGGCATCCACAACCTCTCTGGGCAGCCTGTTGTAGAACCTCCCCACTCTCTTGGTAAAGATCTTTCTCCTGACATCCAACCTAAATCCTTCAACTTAAAGCCATTTCCCCTTGTTCTGCAATTGCACCCTTTCAAAAAGTTGACTCCCCTCTTGTTTAGGCTCCCTTTAGGTACTAGAAGGCTGTAGTGAGGTCACCCCGCAGCCTTCTCCAGACTGAACAAGCCCAGCTCCCTCAGACTGTCTTCGTAGGGGAGGTGCTCCAGCCCTCTAATTGTCTTCATGGCCCTCCTTTGGACCCTCTCCAACAGCTCCCAGTGTAGCCTAAATTTAGTTCTAAGGATTTCCTCCAATGATTCTTAGAATGTTTTCTTCATTTCTTATTGGGGTCTTCAGTTTTGTATTCTTTTTCCAGGAACCTCAATATTGCTTAGTGATACGCTTCCTTCTTTAGAAAGAAAATCGCAGCCCAGTGGTTTCTGACTCTCTGTATAAGCTCTTTTGTGTAAACAGACAAGATTCAGCATACACGAAAGGATACAGGATGGCTACTAGTGTTATTCTCATTACTTCAGAAAGAATACTTGTGTTCTATAGTGTGAAAAATCATATATGTATATTCATATATGGAATGAAGACATACACCTATTCGGTAGAGATACACGCATATACGGAAGAAGGAGTGACAACCTACACTGTATTAAAACAGATTTTTTTCCCATGTACCTCCAACAGTGAGTCCCTACTAGGATGTAAAATTGTTTTAGCATTCATCTCTAAATAGTATGTCTACTAATGGAAAAAAAAAGACTCAGTGCGAAAGTTTTAAATTTTTTGTTTCTTCTTTTTTTTGTTATTCTGTGAAAGCAGATATTGGTTGCTTTTATCATTTTATTATTATTATTATTTTCTAGAGACAATTTGGTTTAGGTTCAGTTTAATTTAGGAGAGGCAAAGTGGCTTGCACATTCACCAGTTTTAAAAGCCTGCCTGGTGATTTTTTGCCGAGCTGATGTATTCTGCTTTGAAAAATAAATCATTCCTTGTCATAATAAAAATTCATTTCTCAGTAGTGAGATTCCCTTTTATTGGATCTTACATGGTATCAGGTGCGTTCAGTAATCTCAGGATTATAAATATCAGAATAAGGTAATTTTAAAGACAGAAAGAAAGTTTGAACACATATAAACTATTAAAAGTGATTCTGTTTTATACCTCTAGGTTTGCAAATTAAGCTGAGAATGTTAAAAAAATGCCGTGAGAAGTTTAAAAATAGGAAGAAATGAGAAAAAAGGGGAAAATAAAAATAAATATATTGGTATGAATTTGAAGAAAAATTGAATCAAGGCCTTCAAGAGGTAATATGGAAGTATTATATAAAAGCTCACATACAGGAATGATCTACTTCAGCTACGCTCTAGAAGTAAAGACAAGTTCTCTGATTTACAAGCTTATCTTCCCCAAACTGAGAAGAATCCTGGCATCTTGCAATTAAATAGCTTATTCTTCTAAGTCACAGAAACTCAGGCTTATATTCATTCCTACTCCAAGACAAAGCATAAATGAATAATGATGCTTTCCAGAAGTAGAGTGTCAGAGCAGATCTAGTTCTGAAATTGGTCCAGCTTCTTGAGGAAAATACCAAACAATTCACTTAACTTTGAACCTTTCATGTTGTTTCATTGTTTTGAGTTGGTAGTCTAACAACAAATAGTTATTTCCTCCTGTGGAAATGTTGCTGGCTATAGATCATTTCACACAAAGGGGTTACTCTCCTTTGTCTGTATTTCCTTTCCTGCTAAACAGTTAACATTGTTATTTTAGAAAAATATCAGCTACGTGATGCACTTGAATAGAAGGAAGGAGTGTTGTGACAGCTAGCCAGGGGCATAGGAAGGTGCCTGGTACATTGCTCCTTTTGATTCTTCTGCAGATTTCTGTACAAAGACAGCTGCTGCAGATTGAATAATGCATCTTGAGCATATTAGATTATCGTGCATATTCAACACTGAAAATAAATATCACGTTCTCATACTATTGTCTATTTTTCAGTGAATTTGGCCCATGGTGTGTCATTTTCGTAGTGTGGTTTGTCTCTTCTCTCTTTTGCCATTTAGCATTTTATTTGCCTTTTTTTCTCTCTTTATTTTTAAGATATTACAGTCATCAGGGAAGAACTTCTTTACTGTCAGAATGATAAAGCACTGGAACAGGCTGCCCAGAGAAGTTATGGAGTCTTGTTCTCTGGAGATATTCAAGACCTGCCTGGATGCCTACTTATGTGACCTCCTATAAGGAACCTGCTTTAGCAAGGGAGTTAGATTCAATGGTCTCTAGAGGTCCCTTCCAATCCTTACAGTCTGTGATTCTGTGATCCCAGTATTTTCAAATGGAGACAGAACTTGCAAAGTCTGCAGGTGAATTCTGGAATAAATGGGATACAGTTGCTGTTGTCTGATATTTACTTGGAGCTGAAACTGCATATCATTCACACCTTAACAGACCATATTTTCCAGTCACGAGGCCTAATCCGTGCCTGGCATAACTCCATTGAACTCATTGGACTTGAACTGCTTTATTGAGTTGCCTTGTGAACCAAGGTACTTTAAGTGGATGTGCTACAGTCCTTGGAGTGGAAATATAAATGCCTTTCAATACAGAACAACTTTAACTATAACCCCAAACTCCTTTATTTCCTCTAAAGGCATTATTTTGGTTTTATTAATATGTAGGAAGAGTATTTTCTCCAATATGCTTCATTAGTGTGTGCTGGTAGAGAAGCTATTCTTTGACACTATTTCAATTGTAAAATTGAAAGCATCTCTATGATGTAACCATTTTATGAGGGTATCTGAAACTGGAACTGTACTTCTGGGAATGAGATCACATCATAGACATTGACCAGTGTGGTTATTTCAGTGCTAGAAATACGTGGGGAAAATCACATCTGAGAATTTCTTATTTTAAATGTTTCTGTGCTCCCACCCACTTCTAGGTTCCAGCTCTGCCTTTAGCTTCTTGAACTCTTCTCCTTCCCTTCCACTAAGTTGCCATTAAGTTCAGCTCATACTTCTGCTTGATTTTCCAGTTTCTAAATGAAAATATTTCTCCATGAACCTCTGTATATATATATATGTTCACCAGCCTACCACCAAGGTCTCTCATTTCAGGTCTCAAACTTATGCCCATCTGTCATCACCCTCTCCCTGTGCTGGTTATTTTAGCTGTTTCTTTGCTAATGAATAAGGCTCAAGCACTCAACATCACAGTTGGTGATACTGTTTAATTACTAGACTGCTTATGCCATGCCACCAACCACTTTTGTGGCTGGAGATATAGGGAACAGCATGGGATGGAGATGGTTCCCAGAGGGCATCAAGGTTAAAAAAAAAAACAAAACATTTTTAAGGAGGATGAAGTGCTGATATGCACACACCCATTGTTATATGCTGCTTACCATCCTGGCACTTTTTATGTAGCTGATTTGTAAATTTCTAGACAGTCTGATTGTAAATTTCCTGTTCTGACTGAGAGATGATTACGTGGATTGGGACGACTCCATAAGTAATCACTGTGCTGAGATGAGAACCAGGATCTCATTTCAGTTTTATGTTGCACATGCCTATGCTATAGGACTGACTTTTCCTTGCTTTTTGTACAATGTTAATCCAATCAGTACCAATATACTACACGATAGCCAATAATCCTTTTTTTTTTTTTTAACTCTTAATTATAATTATATTTTGCCATTGGAAGAAAGTTTATATGTAGTTGTTTATTCCTCTAGTTTTCTTGCACACCCTTACTGTATGATTAACCTATACCTCCAGGTAATATCCATGATGGATTTTAGAAAATAACTTTATCATTAAGAGGAAGAAATCACAATTTGGTTGTAAAAATATTTTGAATATTTATTGCTAGTCGTAGCTAAACCAATTCAATGATATAGGGCAAATCTACTGGTGAGTAAGTTGAGCTTTACGAAGTACTTTTTGGATGATTCCACTGTTTAGAAAAATTTCTGCACTATTTGTATCTGTGCATCTAGATACCTGGATTTCTCTGGATATGACCTAGTGGAGAGAGGAAACACCTCTATCAAAATAAGAAGATAAACAAGTATGCAAAATTATCTGACTTTTACATGCATCTTGAACATATATCCATAAACTGTGATTTAATAACTATAGATTTAACCGCACACGTTTAGTAAACAAGCAAGAAACCTTATATTATACAAGGAACATGTGCCTGTACCCTTCCCTCTCTAAAACTTCACAGTCTATAAGAGAGCAGCTTCATTTGGAGGGATAGCTAATGAGAATAGTAACTATTCAATTGCTGATCTTTAAAAAAATGTCTAATCCTAACGCAAGTTATTTGTTCATGTGGACTGCCAGCAATTCTTTGTGTGTATGTTTTTTGGTTGGTTTGCTGCCATGTAAAGCAAGTCTTACTCATTTATTCAACAATCTGTGCAAATTTAACATCATTTGGTTAATGATTTCCCTGCCAAATTCTAAGAGACAATTGTACTTAACTACAAAACTCATTTTAATATCCAATTTAAAAGTCTAATCGAACCATTACTATTTTGCCTTTGATTTGTTGTATCTTTGTGTGTTGTCTTGGAGATTTTGACGTTGCTTCTCTCCAGCTCTGTTGAGATTTATAGCATGGACAGCATGTTTCTAGAGGCATAAGAGAGTGGAGAAGTGCTGTCTCTCTGATGAGACATAGTTCAGGTTATGAAAGGTGTAAGGGAGACACTTCATTTCTATGCAATGGAGATGCTCTATTAATGACAATGTTAAAGAAAAATAAGCAGCTAAAAGTGCAATATATATTGTGACAATCACATTCAGGAATTAGCTATGGAACTTGAGGTTCTAAAAAATGAATACTAAACCTAAGGCAGCTCTTTGAACATTTTAGGAAAAATAAATATGTTAACATCTGCAAATAAACTCTTCTAGCACAAGTAAAATACATAGATGAGTAATTAAAAAAATGGTAAGTCAATATACATCTCCAGTAAGACAGTTTGAAAGTAAAATGTTAAAACATCTCTTGTAAAACAGGCCTAGTGTTTAGTGGATACTGGAATGAAGTATTGGTTGAGAAACTGTTGCTCAAGAAGACTATATAATTCTGAAATCCACGAACATAATCACTTCATGTACCAGAGGCCCTGTTAACAAGATGGTTCTGATGCTATGAAAATAGTCAGACATTGTCTAATCTGAATCACAAAATGAGTGATAAGTACAGAAAGCAGTGATTTGTACCAGTTCTATTCTTTTTTAGTGCTGCAGCAGCAGTCATGGAAAAGGCTAAAATGATCTAGGTAAACTACTTCAGTAATGTTATATTCCTAGTATAGTTTATCACTGGGGTGGTCAAACAGCCATGCTTTACCTCTGTAATGGGACTAAGGCATCCACTTTCTCACACACAGACTGAGTAATGGTTCTGCTGTATTTTATTTCCAGATTATAGAAAATGTACTCAATTCTCATAGTCAAAATTAGAAGGAAGAAAAGAATCCCTTTCATGTAGTTAAAAAAAAAAAAAAATAAATAAAAAAAAGAAGAAGAAAAAAAGCAAAATCTGTTAAATATCCACTGGTATTTTTATGAGTTCAAAGCAGTACATGCACTGCATCCTATACTACCATAGTTCATATATCAGGTCACATACACTGGCTGTCAGACTCAAATATTTTGCTTTTCTATGTGGTAAACAATTTCACTTGTCTGTCTACTATACAGAAGACCCAGGGAAGTCTCCTGTAGTCAAGTAGCCAGGACACAGAATTGTCCTGTGGACAGCCCAGAGGTCTGAAGCAGTAAATGCAAAGGTAGCGAAACATATACCTATACATGCATACCTACAAACACAGAAGATTCAGCCTTCTATGGGAAGCTTGAAAATTATTTAGCCATCTGCTCGACAGATCACTCAGCCCTAAGATAAACAATTTGGACAGCACATAAAGCAGATTTCTCTTGTTTTCTCTCCCACACACATTCAAAACTAATCTTGAATTTGAGGTCTCTCATTCAAAATTATAGTCCAGGCTACAGTCCCTACTGGGAACTGACATAAAGCATTACCTATAAAAGTGATTAAAGTGTCAGTATCTGCATGTACTTCTGAGCAGCTGGTCTATATTTGATGTATATCTCTGTTCCTGGCTCCATGATAGAAAGGGACAGTACAGAATGAGCTAACTGGCAGAAATCTCTGAGGATTTTCCTTTGATATCAGCAGGAATTTTAGCAGAGTTTTCTTTCTTCTCAGCCTGCATGGAGATAATCCTGGCATGCTTGAACCTACTGTGCTTATGGACATGTTCTTCAGTGCTGGAACCCGCCAGGCGCTTTGCAGGCGCTCAGGAGCACCCCAGGGAAGCCAGGATTCCCAGCCTGCTGGTGCCTGGCGGTAGCTCCACTTCATGTCTTTCAGAGCATTTGAGCTCAGTTTCCTGTTAGGAAAGCATATTTGACTATCTTCTTAACCCTTCAGTTGAAAATATTTTTCAAACCAGCTGTTATCCAGTCTTGCAAAGTGCTGAGCATTGTCAGCTCTAACGGGACTTTGGGACTAATAGTTCTTTGCAGTGCCACCAGTAGAGCTGGAGCCTGAACAACTTTGTCCAAAAAATACACTTATCCTTCCACAGTGAGGAAATACAATATTCATCGCAGATTACATTAGTTGTCTGAGTTGCTTTATCACATCTGAATAGCTGTTCTATTTTTCACACAAGCCAGCAGTCTCCCCAGGTTTCGTTACCTGTATCCATCTTAACACTATTTAAACAAAAGGGAGGGCTTTAAAATGGGAAAACAAGTCTAGATATTTTCCCATGGGGCACCTCTGAGCTAACTAGTATCTTCAATTCAATATTTTTTCTGCATCTCTTTCAACCTAACCACATCCAGACTGTGGACATGCCAGGAAATGCCATTCTGGGGTTAATTTACTGGTACTGAAAATGTTATTTCCAGAACTGTCGCTTTCCAAGGGAATTTGAGTATCCACAAGTATTTCAGCTGTGAGGATCCTTTTTCTGACATTTGGGATCCATCTGCATTCCAGTTCAGCTGGAACCAAATGGGATCCATCCATCTGTAATCTCTCTGAAACTGCCCAAGACTGTCAAGGAAATTGCGCTATGACCACACTGGAACCAGTGTTGGTGTTGGCTGGTACGGCTCAACGCTTTGTGTGGAAAGAGATTTAAATGAGATCATTTCACTATCCTTTTGGTAAATTCCTTTGGGAAAAAGTTGGAGGCAATGATTTCATTGCCATATTATTAGATGTATTCTAGGACAAAATAGAAGCAGAAAAGAATAGGGCTTGTTTCAGAATTTTATGTGAAATTGTTCTCCCCTGCACAGACATCAGCACTGGGTCAACAAAGTACCGATCAAACCTGAATCCTGCAGGCAGGCTAAAAATGGAAGTACACGTCAAGTGAGACTGTTCTTGGCTGATCTTGTTTTGGGAGTTGCCAATTCTGTGATCTTTCCAAGTTGGAGTAATACAGCCATAGTCTCAGCAACATTCCTGAATAGCAACTTTAATGCCATGAAACTCAAACAAATCACTACTTCAGGTCCAGCCATAAACTTGTCTAAAACAAACAATCAAACCAAAAGAAAAAAAAAAACAGAGTACCTGAAATGATGTAGGGTTTCAAAAAGAAGATGATCTTTCAAGAATAAAGAATCTGAGATCAAGGAAGTTGAGGCTATTATTTATTTTAGAAGGATAAAATTGTCACTGGCTCTGCAGAGGTAGAAGGGAATACTGGCACCTTCCTCTCCTGTATCTGATGTTTCCATACGTAACCAAGAACCAGACCCATTTCATTTGCTGTGAAGATACAAGGACTTTTTAAACATATAAAAATAGAAGGATTGATGAGACACTTTCCAGAGCTGACTTCCTGTAAGAGATAGTGTTTACTAAGCCAAAACTCTCCTTTGCTGTACAAAACCCATTGTAGATTAATGCTTGTCTTGGACACAGAGTGTTATTTGGGATGGGTCTGCTGTGCATCCTCTGGGATGCATTCTGGCCCTAAAGATTAGTCAAAGTATATCCTGTAAGGAAAACAACTTCCCTACTAAGTAGGACAAAATAACATAGCCAAACCAACTTCATAGCAGTATTCAAATAACTTCCTCAGAGGAGAACGAAGAGTCTATAAAAATGCCTTTCTGCAAGTTCCTGAGAATCAGTTGTTTTCTTGATCACATGAAGTTGTGTCATTTGGTAAGTCAGGTAAAACTGATCTACGTTGCCATGATAATATCTGGACCAGTGCCCTGGGGACATTGGATATGCCTCCTTCAGAGCAAAAAGAAAGATTTCTATTGTCATGCAGCGATCCTTGGCCAGGTTCTTACTGGGAAAAACTGGGCCTGATAGAGCCAGGAATGAATTGAGAACCCTTCTCCCCCCCCCAAAAAAAAAAAAAAAAAAAAAAAAAATCCCGAATAAATAATTCATGCCTCTGATTAAACTCTCTAGATAATGAATGACAGTCAGTTTTCTTACAGATGGGATCTGCAAGAGGAAATTATTCCTACAAACCATTGATGCTTTTCCTATGGAGGGCTGCTGACTCATTTAGATTTGTCATTTACATATTCCAGCCCCTCAGCTCTTCTGTGAATTGCCAGTTCTACCTTCTGTTTGCCCACAGCTGACTGTCCACCTCTAAACTGTGTGAAAACATTTGCTCTCCCCCAAGTTCACAGTTTTGGTTTCTGCATAGGCAGTGATAAGTGTTGAGTGTAAAAGACTCTTTGATGATTTAATTCACTTTGCTGAATTATGATTCTGCATGCACCATTAGTTCAATCACAAGCCAGCAACACTAGGAATTAGGTCTGTTTTGAAACATGAGGCAGACAAGGATGTTCAGTGGAGCAGTCAAGGGTGTTTAATGTCACATTTGCTGTTGAGTTTGAAAACAAACACATGTGCACTGATGTACAGCAATTTGAGGGTCCCATGCAGATGTTACAACAGTGGCATCTCGAGGATCCTGGGCCTCTGCTCAGAGATGGAAGTGACAGAGTAGCAGCAATGCTGAGCTTGTGTAGCTGTTCTAATGAGTGAGGGAGCTGTGGGCAAGGTGATTGTCCTTGACTTTGTAGGAAAACAAAGGACTCGAGAGCAAAAAGCAGAAGCTTCCATCCTGAAGAGACGTCTGAGAAGCAGTGGGTTTAGGTGATGAGAATGAACAAGGGCGGTTTAGGAGGGATGTCATTTGACTGCAGGCTTGAAATTTTGAAAGAGGAAATTCCATGTTGCTGGCTTATATTTGGTATTGAATTCTGATGAGCTTTCCCTTCTAATATTTCTCTTGACCTTAGCAGGGCACTTTGAATCAGAGAGGTAATCTCAACTTCTCCCTCATCGCTTTTTCCTCATCACTCTTTCACACCACATTTTAACACTTACTCATGAGAGGTTGGCTGGGAAACCAAAACCAAACACCATCTAACCATGGCTATGTGCCAATCCACAGCTACAACTTAGAGCATACATTGCTTAAGAACCTCTCCAATATTTATTTTGGAGAGAGTCATCCTGATATTTTCAAAATTAAGCGGTAATATCTAGCATACCCTCTTCTACCTTCCTCTTGGAGCCAGAATTTTCAAAAGGAAGTCCCCAGTCAGAAAAGTGTTTTTGGCAGGGAAATTACTTTTAACCTCTAATATGTTGTTCGCTTATGCTGTTAAAGCACAGGCTGGTCAAGGAGTCTACAGTTTTATTCTTGAACAGCACTACATGACAGGGAGAGAGGTGAGAATTCAGTGATGACAGCTCAAAATTATCTCAGTTCTCCTCTTATCAAAGAAATGGTGAGAAGCCACTTTGGATAACTGGAAAAGGCAAAGCCAGCACACTCAGTAAACAATGACAACACTAAAACACTGAAATATTTTCCATTTACATATGAATGGGGATGGTGAAAGAATTTTTGGTGATATATTTTACATCTTTTTTTTTCTTCCCAGTCAATAGTAAAGCTGTAAACTGCTGGTTGTTTGTACATATTTAGAAGTCAGAATTTAATACATTATTTGACATTGTGCAACCTGCTCTGGGGATCCTAATTTAACAGAGAAGTTGGACTGGATGATCTTCAGAGGTTCCTTCCAACCTCTACAATTCTGTGATTCTGTGATTCTATGGTACATCTTTTCTCAAATTGAGAATGTATCTCACTATCTTAAAGGCAAGTGAATGTAGAGCCTTGTGTTTTCCTGCTCTTCCTACAGCACTGCTTACAGATACAAGCTGCTTCCTTCAGCGCATCTGCCACTTGCAACCTCCAAAGAACTTCTCCACAATCTATTGAAATGAGTACAAGATCTTCAGATTAGATACCAACTATTAAACAAATATAAATTTAATTTATATTTTTGGTTCAAGGTACTGATCCTTTCACAAGATGTGGCAGGTTTCAGTTCTCACATAGCTATTTTCTAATACTTAGATTCCAGCCAGATGACTGTGACCTTGTGCTGGGCTCTGCATACACACCAGAAACAAAGTCCCAGCCCCAAAGAGCTTACTGCCAATGCCATTAACACAGAAGTTGCTTATTGGCATATTTTTATGTTGTAGGTTTCCATTACACTAAGAAGCAATAAACCTATGATCCCCATACTACTTACGGATTGGTTCATTACGTTTCTTTTAAAAAGCAGTATAAAATGTCTAAACTCCTATAAATACATCAGCATTGCTGCTTATCTTGCTTGTAAAACTGGCAGTTTTGTAACCTCAAGACACTGCAGCTGTGTAATCTTTCACATCTATTTGGCACAAGAACCATGGTTTTTTTTCTCTCCCCAATTTCTATGTATGAAAAGGTGCTTTGATACACTGCTTGTAAACAAACTGTAACTGCTACTGATTGCAAATATACTGGCTTATCCAGAGAAATGCTGGGCTGTAAGAAAAGATAGGAATTTCTGTAGTCATCTGGTATTCTAATCTTCAGTGAAAACTAGCCATTTAACAACAAAAACATTTGTGTTTTCAGCTATGAATCAAAATCTCTGTCATGCTGGAAGTCCTGGAGAAGAAGATACTTTAAAATATTCAAACAGAGTTTTCAAACGCTAATTCGCCTTCCCTCTGATGTTGCTGCATTTGCCATGTCTCAGTTGAGAGAAGAGATTGCAGTTCTTAGGCTGAATGAAGACATCTACAATTTCTGTTATCTTTTGCAAGAATATGTTTGGTTTTTGTGCTAGACTTACGCTCCAGAAAAGCTATCAAACTTACACCACCAAGAGGGTAACATACCCAACTGCGATCAGAGTCCAACCCAGGAAATGCGAGCACCTGGGGACATCCACCAAAAAGACAGAAAGCTGTCCCTGGGACAGCTGTACAAATTTGTAGTGACACCTCAAAATCTCAAGCAGCAGTAGTTCTCTGTACAAACACAGCTTTCTGTCAAAGCTATATGAATCTCATTAGGATGGATGTCAGCTAAACTGATTTTGAAGAACAGCGCTGTTGGCTGCAACCATCAACAATTAACCTCCTGGAAACTGAAGGCAGCCTGCCCAAAAAGTATCTGGTGTGTGCCCTTCCAGGGGCAGGGAGGTAAGGAGGAGAGAATGAGACAATAGAGAGAAAGCCTTATTCTGTAATGTTTTCCAGAGATGACACTGGTTCCCATTATCTGCTGTGTTTCATGCCTAACTTTTACACTGAGATGTTTCATTTGCATCACCACAGTTAATTCTGTAGGCCACAGTATGCTTTGGCATCTTCATGGCTTTAGGAGCACAAGCAGTTCATTCATTTTCTGTTTGCTTTTAACAAGTAAAATCTCTCCCTCTCTACAAAGTTTGTACTTAATGCGTAATAAGAAATAATGCTTTCACTGTGCTGAACTTTGAAATCTAACTCTTAAAACCCTAATTTGCTTCTGTAGATGTATCAAGAAGCCTCACCTTGCTGCCTTACCTTAAAGAGAACTATGGCCACTGACCCCTTCAGTTCACTGCCTACCTTGCAGAGAGCTGGCAGAAAGCTGTGCAATGTGGCATGTATTTGTGCTGCAGGGAAACTGCATAGATGGACTACACAGTCAGGAGGACACTGCTGGAGATGCTGTGTGGATGCTCCCAGAACTGGAGGCCAGCCTTGGTCCAGGCAGTATCTTTCCTGCTTCACATAAGGAGGTGGATGGTGGGAGAGAGTAGATCTCTTGTCTTGCCTGGGTATGGATTTATGATGCAGCAAGGATGAGAACCTCAGCTCAGGAGTGCACTTGGACACTTGCATTTTTTATCATCTTTGGGGTTGATTCCTTTTTCTCTTCTCAGTATGATATGTGGTTATTTTTCTTCTACTGAAATAATTTGCCAGTGCTTCCTCTGAGCTGGATCCCTGTCCCTGGGAAGGCTAATCCATACATTGATGCCTCTTCACATAAAATCTTTCTTTAAAATGGAAGGAGAGAAAGTTTACCATGACTAACTTGGATCTTGGAATAGCAGGTGGCAATTTAATTGGAAGATGTAAGCTGCTTACTACTAATTTGCATGATTATAAGATTTTGTAATTGCCCTGTAAAAGTTAATTTGGCACTGGGTTCAGTGAAACTCAGCTATGTTAGCATGGTATTGATGTGTATATGAGATTTGCTCTTGCTGTTTGATATGTCCCCTGCTGAAAGACCAAAGGGGAGTTTTGAGGGGTTATTTTTAAATATATACATGCACAGACAGAGAGGTGAATCTCATTGTAATGATCCCTGTGGGCCATAGATAAATGTGTGTTGTATCAAGGAGTTCACTGCAGCAGGAGTTGGTAATTCGTTCCTTCAAAATAATGAGGAAATATCTGGTTGGAACCAAACATCGATATCTAGCGATTTTAATGAAGATTACCTCATTGATTAACATTTAACCTGCATCTTAAAGAGAAAAACAATGTTTAAGAAATGAAATGTACACTTAAAAGCTAAATATAATTTGCACTGAAGAAAGTGAGAAAAAAATATGATTTTGTATTTAGGTCAACCATGCATTAGTGTTTGCTCTAATACAGCTAATTAGGAAGAAAAAAATTAGCTTTTGTTTTTCAGCATGCACAGAGTGGAGTCTGGATCAGAGCTTACCCCATTGTCACTTGCCTCCACGTGTATGTACCTGCCTCCTTCTGCAAATCCTGTGGGCTGCACAGTGCATGAAAGGCTCCTTCTGTGCAGCACAGCTCCCTGTGAGAGGTTTCATGGCAAGGCTGCGGGAGTGCATAGCCATGCTGTGCTGCAGAGAAGGATTAGCTGGAGTCTGTAAGGCAGTGCAGGCAGCGAGGCACTACATGCCAGCCCCACATCCAGCCTCACGGGGATCTCCACTCCACGGAGAGCTCAAGGGGAACAACAGCCCTAACAGAGCTCTTGAAACCATGAGAGCAGTGCCTGTTTTTTTGACTCTTTCCCTTTCCCTACCTGGACCTTAACAGAGCAGAATGGTGTGCCAAGGCAAGAACTGTGTAACAAGGGCTGTTCTAAAATGCCTTATTTCCCTCATTCTATATCTGCAGAACAAACTACCCTTCTCCAAGGCTAGAAGGTACAGAAGCATGCACCTAGCTAATAGCACAGTGCTGGAGTTGCTCAACTTACATAAAAGAACATGCCTATGTGCCTCAGAGGGCTGGACCCCAACCTCTCTGAACACACAGGCAGACAGACACATCGTATTTCAGTAAGTTATATTTGATTTCTGGATTCCTTGCTCCTTCTTTTTCCCTCTTTCCTCTTTTGTACTCCATCATATCTGAAAGAATGACATTAAGGGGATAGTTGCAGGTGACATCTGTAGCAATGATATCTAAGTTAGCTCCACCAAATTTTTCACTCAGAGGGCACTGACACCCTGGCACAGGCTGTCCAGACAAGGAGGCTGTGGATGCCCCATCCTTGTAAGCGTTCAGGACCGCGTTGGCTGGGGCCCTGGGCAGCCTGAGCTGCTGGGTGGCACTGCTAACAGCAGAGGGTTGGAACTGAATGATCCTTAAAGGTCCCTTCCAACCCACACCATTCTGTGATTCTTTGATTCTACCAGGCATGAAACAGATGTGTGGATCTTGTATGCTGGTCTGTAGGGCATGAAGCAGACACCTAAAGGCATAGGGACTGGAACATTTTATCTGCTTTCCAGTAATGAGAAAATGCCCTGCAAAAGGGTGGAGGGTCAGGATGGCAGCCCTGGCAAGTGACCCTCACAACTGTGCTTCGTATGTGTCAGGGGAAAAAAGCTGGAGGATTCAGAATGAATTATTACAGTAGGTGAAAGCAAAGGGAAATGTATGACAAGGATTTAAATATTGCATTACAGTCCTAACATAAATTCTTTTAAGATAAGAGCATTGGAAATCTTTTTCTAATGGGATGCTGAAAGATATGTAGATAAAGAAACAATTAGGAAGGAAATTGGAAATCTGGAGATCTGAACATATCTTTTACTAGAATGCTTTAAAGTCATTCAGGTGTTCACAACTATTTAAATCCTTCACTTGTTTTATGTGCCTCAAACAAAGCAATGAAGCAGCACTGCCATAAAGAGGCCGGCTCCGCTCCAGCTGAAATTTGTCTGACATAGACAAAACAAAACAAAACCCCCAGAAGCCCAACAAAGCCATTTCATGTGCAATATTATATCTACCAAATGAGAGGAAATGTAGGCATGCATCAGAGTAAAGTACTCTTAAAAGCTCATTTAGATGGTATGCTTTTTACCTAAAGGGGAAACTACTGTATATGCAAAACTCAGATGAATATTTACAACATCCAGGAATAGGTACGGGGAGGGGGGGGGGGTTGGGAGGATGGGGAAACATGCCGCAAACGTAATCATCTTTCGAGTGGTCCAAAAACAAATTGTTCTAGCTGCTGTTGCTGAGCAACAGTCCCACAATGGGATTCAGCCTGTGCAAATGTGCAGTGGGAGAGCCTGAGCTACCCAGGGTGAGAAATGGGAGCACAGGGAAAGCTGGTGGAGGGGTCTGGTGTGGCTGAGCTCCGCTTCTCGTCGTTGTGACCCCCCAAAAGTACATATTTTAGCCTTTCTTCTGACCTTTCCCTGCCTCCCCGCTCTCATAACATGCTTAAAATAAATAGTGAAGCAAGACCAGTACTGGAGAGCAATGGGACTCCGGCTGTTGTTTTAGCAGGCCAGTTTGTATCTGGGACGTTTTCTGTGAAGTAGTGCATTAGCACTTCTTCTGAGGTGTTCAAAGGCTATGAAACTCTGGGGAGAGAGAGGGAAAAGCAAATAACAAGACTGGCAGACAATTCATGGGATTTAAAAGCAGTGCCCCTCTGTGACTTCAACTCTGAAGACCATGTGTTCTCATTAGGTGGTAACACAGTGAAAATCCACTGTCTAAAGGGACAATAATCCACTATATTTTGAAATAGAAATTCTAGAATGCTTAATCATCTGACACAGTGTGATGTCAGTTTTCATTCACTTCCTTCTGCGGGTTAGTCTTTAAACAATTTGGAGACACACAAAGGAAAAGGAAACCTCAAAAAATGCATGTTCAAATAATGCTAATTGACTGGTTTGAAGTAAAAATAATAATATAAAAAAAGAAAAGAAAACTACAAAGAAAGTGATTTGTGGCCAATGGGACAGCTTGACAGAACTCACTGTGCTGAGGTGTAGGAAACGGTACTTCAGAATAGAGATATTTCAAATGTATGGATGGCAGACCTGGTAATTTAGAACCTGGTTGATTTTGCTGTGATTGTTCATAATGCAGTGCAAAGCTGACAGCCCTCTGGGTGGAGGAGTAAATCTGGATTTGCCCTGAATTTCATAATCAATACATTTTATAACGCTCTTTATTTTAGCTATTTTTTTTAAAAAGAAAGTGCAAGATCATTTTTTTTCTATATAGCTTTGCCACTTTGCAGTGTGAAACTTAATCTGTGCTTAGGCTTTATTTTCTATCTCTAAAATTATCATTTTACATGACACTCTAATTGAAAATAGGAGCTTTTAGACTGAAGTATAAACACTGAACCTTTACAGAAAGTGGCTTACAAGGAAAGAAGGAAGTATTGCAGTAATTTTAATACTTCAGCTTCAAACTGTCTTAAGAAAGCTGGAAACTCACCCAGACATCTACATCCCAAAATGCAGGTCATTCTGACCATCTATGGGGACAAGTATCAAAATCAGCACAGCTGGATCTCAGCCCAGCATTGGACCAGAACTGAGCATTGAGTGTGAGCAATCACAATCGTCATCTGGGGAGAAGGGAAAAATCAAAAGCCAGAGGGAATGACCACTGTGATTCCACTTCCTTGGTTCAAGAGGAAAACTTCCTTTTAGCACCACTGGAGAATAAAGTTTTCCTGCTTGTTAGGCTGAGCACCAAGCTGCTGCTTTTGGGGTAGCAGCTTAATAGAGTTCTTCACACATACAACAGGCCAGGCAGCAAATTACGGAAGAACACAGACGAAACTCTCACAATATATTTCCCCCCTATTATTTCTCAACCTATTTTGAAATTAGGAAATCATATGGAAACAGCAGGAGGATTCCTAGCCTTGTGCTATTTCCTTCCCCTATGATCATGAAGTTTTATTGCTGCATGAGCCCTGCTGCCTACCATTTCAGAGGAGCTCAGCAAGAGGTAAGGTTTTTCTAAGTGTGGGTGGTTATGTCCATGTATTCAGCAGAAGCAATAGGGCTATTCAGCTTGAAAAAAAAGGCAGTTCAAGATGAAGTATGGAAGAATAATTTTCAAAGAGAAAATAATGAAGAACTAACAAAACCACCCAGGGAATTCATTCTTTTAGGGTTTTTTTTTCTCCCCTTCGGTAATTGCCGTTGAAGAGGCTGGCACTGAAATGACATCATTAAGTCAAGTTATCTCACTCGTACACTTGTGGGGAAAATTGGATGAAATGAAGGGAAATTTCCCCAGGACTCAGACTGTTGTATTGGTAAGATATTCTGCTGCTGAAAAACAGTCTTACATACAAAAAGACATCCTGCTTGTAGATACAGGCTAACACAGAGCCTATTATATATTATATTATATTATATTATATTATATTATATTATATTATATTATATTATATTATATTATATTATAATTTATTTATTTATTTATTTATTTATTTTCAAAAGTTGGGGGGGTAGATTTGAAGGTTTTGATGTTTTACTATAATTCATACATGCAGATATTCACTTTCATATCCACCATTATCAGTGCATTAACACTACCTGTGTCAGATCATGTTGTTCATTTTTTAGAAGGAGCGTACAAATGAGTGTCCTGGAAGGCACTTTCACCAAAACAACTCCCTAAACTTTGCTTTTAAGTAAATATCATATACTATTTCTGCAGGGAAAAAAAAAAAAAGCTGATCATAGACTGTTAGTAATGTACTGCTTATGAATGAGCAATAAAGGAAAACTGGCACAGTGGGTGAAGAAGGAGGAAGATCTTTCATGAATCAAGGTTGGGGAATGTTTTTTTTTTCCCCCCCATCAAATTGGTGTTTAAAAGTGATTTGTTGCATTCAGTTCAGCAGATATTCCTTAGTCTTTCCTGAAGGTATATCACAATAAGGCATAATGCCAGAACCGTGTACTTTTTTTCCTTATAATATCTAAATTCCCCACAAGCAGTTCAGAGATGCATGCTATAGCATTAAGAATGATGTTGGCATACTATCTCCATTCTGCACCCATACATAACCTCTGTGAAAAGGAGAAACACACCTCCAAATATGCCACTCCACTACTTTTTCCTGAGGCTTGTTAACAAAAAACTCAGCTAGCAAAAATAGAGAATGCTTCTATTCTCAGTTATTTATGCATTTATTTGCTTGTTAACAACAGGTATGGAAAATTGCTGCAAGCAAAGATCTTCTTTAAGGAACGCAACTACTGCCTAGTCTAAATAATGGCATCGGGTATCACAGTTTTCAGAACACAGAAAATATGATCCAGAAAAAGCCCAGAGCCTCCAGCTCCATCAGGGAACGTGATTAATTTTGGAAGGACTGATCTGGGAAATAATGGCATGGAATACAAGTTGTTTTTTAACAGAACAACGTTTTTATTTCAAGAGTTATACAAGTAACTTCATAACCAAGGGCAAATTTGTCTCTCCTGAGCATCTGGATGCCTCAAGCTTTTATTTCAGTTTTGGTTTTCACTTCCTTCCCTCATGCTGCTTTCCAGCCTGCTGTGGGAGACAAGTGGTGTTGCAGTGTTCTTGAAAGCAGAAAGAATCTACTCTTCTGATTTGAATTTACAAAGCAAAATGTTCTCTTTTTCAAGCTCCGCTATGTGCTTTGTGTACCTTCACATGGTTAGAACTGGATTAATTTATTTTCACACTTTCCCTTATCTCTTCTCTCTTTGGGGTTGTCACATCTCTTACTCAGACAGGCATGGGAAGGGAGAGCTCATCATTGCATTTAGATTGTATTAGAGGAAATATCTAGTCAAATCTACAGCTCTGCATCATAGAGATCTTCGTGATTGATGAAATCCTCATTGCTGTGCCTCCATGGCCAGGTAGGGAGGCAGCTCTAAAGCTGTAGCTATGATTTGTCCTGTTACTCAGAGTAATTGGCTGCAAACAGAGGTGCTTAAATTGTTCCTCTTCGTAAGTGAAATATCTCACACAGACAGCTGCCCTGACTCTGAGCTTACCAGAAAAGGATATTGTCACTCTTAACTAACACATTGAAATTTAGCTGCTCCTTTAAATAAGTTTTTATGTTGACATTTCCACCTTTCTGCTTTAAGCCGCATTTTTCCAGCTTCTGGATGTGGGGGACATGTCAAACCAGGAGAGGCCAAAGTCAGAGCAGCCTGCTCTCTTTGCGATTTTTTTTTTCCTGGGAGAAAATGTCACCATGCAGCATTTCTAGAGGTACAGCATGGACTACAGGGCAGCCTGTGCCCTGGCTTCAGTATTGCAGGAGCTCTTGCAAGGCACAGCCACCTCGCTGCCCTTCCTCTCCCCGGGCCCGTTACCCAGGCACAGTACATACACAGGATGCATACAAACTGCTTATTGTCTTTCTGTCAGAAGCATCACCAAATAGTCTCGCTTTCCCCAAACAAAAGCAGATATGGATTGCAGAGCTGGCAAGAAAAACAAACAGCAACCCTGCTTTAAGTGAAAACACGGCCAGATGCCATGAGTAACATACAGAACTCATGTCGGTCAGATACCGAGTGTGAGAAACTTAACAGTTTTAATAGAGGTTTTGTTATCTGCTGTTTATGAGAACATTTGAGCAAAAATCCTTTCCCCCTTCTCCATTGTTTATGGAGCAATACATACTCTGTGCTGAGTACCTCAGTTTAATGACTCTTTGTATTCTATCAACTTAATGCAGGAATCTAAATATCACCGAGCAGGCTGGGGTTTGTGTGATTCTTAATGAGATAACATCTCATAGTGGATTGATCTCAGATACATTTAAGGGGCCTCACAGCTAGTGTTTTGCAATACACTGCAGATTCTGCAACATAGCAAAAGAAGCAGAGAATCAGTAAGACGCCTGAAGAAATGCAGAATACAGACTCTTCATCCCCAAGACATTTCATGCTCTGCAAATTGCGGACTCTTGTACCGGACTTATGCAGTCATTTATTTTTTTGTCTGCCAAGCATGGGTGACATCATTTGACAAGCAGTATGCTTACTTATCGGTTTTCACAAAGTAATGCTTTTGCACATTTTTCTTCATTATAAGCTCTGAACAAGTGAGATGCAATGTTCCACTTAAATAGCTTTTGCATGCAAACAGCAGCATCACAAAAACAGGTTGTA
The DNA here is from genome assembly GCA_037305975.1 of Chrysolophus pictus. Lineage (NCBI taxonomy): Eukaryota > Metazoa > Chordata > Aves > Galliformes > Phasianidae > Chrysolophus > Chrysolophus pictus. The sequence continues at coordinate 13,667,167 of JAYKPI010000006.1, forward strand.
GGAGAAAACACAATAAGAAATAGCATTTTAAAAGCAGTACTGCAGAAGCAGGACAAAATATATTTCCTTAAGTGATATTTATCCTTTTCAAATAGTTCACTTTGTGCCGTGACAGGAATGAAATATATTCCACAGTACAAAATTGTTTCCTGGGAATGAAAAAGTGATTGACACCTAAGTTTGAATTACTGTGAATATGTGGAAAAAATGGGATTTTACACATCGACAAAGCCCGTGAGAGATTGGAAAAGCATGTTTATATTGGGAGAATTTTAGCTCAGAACAGCCTTATTTTTAAAAGCAAAATGGTCTTCAGCAGGCTTTAATCATGAATGAAGTGCCATTCAGCAAGGAGAAAGTGACTTAACAGCTCAGTTATTGATGATGCTGAGTTAGTAGTTTGTGGATTTAAAGTCTCCATTTGCATCATCATTGGAAGTAAGGAATCAACCATAATAGAGAAGTGAGAGATTTCTGAGAAAACTTGCATTGGAAGCAATACATTTCTAATCAAGATGAGATTTCTGCAAGTGAGATGATGGGCCAGGCACCAAAGACCTTCCTCAACTAAAACTCATCATCTAGTCATGCCAGCACTCCTTCAGTACGGTTGAGATTCCACTGACAAAAGGAGTTCTGCCTTGCCCAGGCCATCATGAGAAGATGTATGTGCATCCTCCCAGTGCTGAGTGCTCACCATCTTTGAGAACATCTCCTAAACTGAGTTTTTGCATCCTCACTTGCCACGATGGTGAGCACTTGCCATCCTGCATGGGGCTGCACCATCACATGAAGGTGCTGCAGTCTGAACACTGCTATGAGCAGAAACACAGCCATCAAGTGGGAAAGACTCCAGATCTGTGCTCTTGCCCATGTATTTAACTAGCACCTCTGCAGTAGAAGCATGTGGGTAAGTAGAATAAAATAACTGAATAGAGGAGAGTGCCGCCTCTAGTCTTCTCAAATTGAAACTACATTGTGTGAAGAATGAAAGAAACTGCTCTCCAACAGAAACATCCAAAGGATAAACAGGAGTTCATATTGACAGCATTGTTCAGCCACAAGATCAGCCTTTCACATTCACAGCATTTGGACTACATTATGTATTCCTATTGCCTATATTGCCTGCACTCTACCAAACAAATTATTTTGTTCTGCCTCTCTTCAGAAAAAAAAAAAAAAAGGGAATAAGCCTTCATAGTCTTGAGAGAAAATATTCTCCCTCCTTGGACTTTTACTGGACCATTCCTAATAAACCTTTTTTTACACAATTACTTTACTTTCCAACCATTACAATACTGTACAATTCTCAAGAATAAAGTGACCATTAGGAGGCATTAGCCAAGAAGTGAGAACCTTAATTACTTCTTCGAGTAAGCAATAAATGAAAGCAGCTGAATTTCCAGAGGGTCAGCACCTTTGCAGTCATTTTCAATACACCTATGCTACCCTTGCCTACTTTTGTACCAGATGAAGCAGAGTGCTAAATGTAGTGCACTTAGTAGCACTAGTAGAACTTGTTTTGTTTTCTTCTTTGAAGAAAAAAATTGATCTGCCCGCAGCCTCAGATTCACCCTATGAAGAAGCATTCAGATTGTAGACTTGTTACTGTAAAATATCTTCTACATGTGCTGTAAAACCTGGATGCCCATCTGGCCTCCAAATGGTCCATGCCCAATTGAGAAACAATGGGGATCTGTTGTTTCTTAGATAAAAGAGTATCAAAGACATTCTGACTTGTAGAGATAGGTCTGGTTTCTTTTACATTTAAGTGTATGCTGTTTTTTGACTCAGTAGGAGACTAGCTGGATGCTTTTTTCAGGTTGAACAACATCATTCTTCCTTCAGTATGACTTGATTTGTTGTACCACTATCTGTTATGTGTCACTTTTGAAGAGGAAGACTGTTTGCTAGAGAACAGGCACAGCTCTGCTCCCACAGATCCTCCACAACCAGGGGGATGTTCAGAACCCTCCAGGATAAAGTACTTTTGGCTGTCGCATTACCTATATATATATATATATATATATATATTTAATGCATATACTGGTTGCTTTTTTACCTATCCATTGTAGCATTGGTATATCACATTATTTTTAAAGACATCTATATTCATATACAACATATAGGTGGTATTTTTTGCTTCTTCTCCATGGTCTATCCCTATTACAGCAAGCCTTTGGGGAATATTATAGGATTAGAAGCTCCTGAGAAGCGACAGTTAAGTACCTATCATCAGGAATAAATGAATCAGGCCAATTTTCTTTCATTTTTACTTACAGCTAGATGATCTTGTAGGACAAAGCTCTTTAATTGGATGTCTCAGCACTGAGAAAAACACAAATTTTGTCTCTCTGCATAAAGAGAGTATAACACAGGGAAGATGGTAGAGTGCAGTAATACTGTCCATTACATAGATATATCTTTCTAGCTCGGACTGATTCTCTGCATCAGCCAGGCGTTTTAACACAAATGAAAGCATATTAGCCTCAGAGGCGATCCAGTCAGGAGTACATGTTCCCTAATTAGCACTTTGATGTAGTTTTGTCCGGGTAGCATATGTAGCTTTAATCATAGCAAGCCATTGTGTATGACGGTCAGTAAATCTCTGGTCTACTTTTCATCTTAGAGACTGATATCTCAAAGAAAAAATGCCTAGAAACACTTTCTTTTTATACCTGCTTACTAGCAGGTGCATTATGGGAGGCTCACCTTGATCCGTAAGATGCTAAAATTGCTTGGAACAAAAACTCAATAATAATATAAAATCTTTTCCCAAATGTATCTATTTCTCTGATCTTTTCTGGCTTACCAGAAAAAAAAAAAAAAAAGAGTGAAATTTTTATTTTGAGAGAATGTTAACAGAACAGGTCCCAGCTTCTTCTGAATGTCTGCTAGAGGAAAAAATATTATAAATTCATCATACATTAATCATATATACCCCCTAGAGCATTTGCTGTTGCTGACCTTATCTGTCATAGGGAAATCCACATAAGCCAAATTATTCAATTTATTTTAGTATTATAAATAGCCAAATGCAGTATTTTATTCCATGGCTCATGTGAGGCTTGTGCACAAGATGCTGGGGAGGATCAAGGTGAGTCTGTTCCCAAGCTTCACCAGAGAGCAGTACCCTCAGCTGCTCCCTTCACATGGTATGGGGCCGTGCCGGATTTCCGACTCCTTGCTGCAAGCTCACAGCAAGGCTTGATTTCATTAGGCTTGTTGCAGTGACCAGCACGGACATTAGAACTGCAGGACAAATCTGTTGGCTTGAATGAGAATTATCAGAGCTCGGGAAAGCAACATTGGTTGTGGAGTGGCTGCTAGGGGCTCTGATGCAAAGAAGAAATGTGGGTGATAGTGCAAGGTTGAATATTGTTAGCACAAATCTGTTCAGACAGAAACATGGTCAATGGTTTGCTTTTCACAGTTCAGTTAACATTTGTTTCTAGGCTGAGAGGAAAACACTATGGAAATTTCCAATCCATTCAGACACTCTGGGCTTGGGAAATTGTTACGACCAAAAGTCACAAAACCTGTGTAAACAGGGTCTTTTTCAATAGAAGCAGAAAGTTTGTGTGCATTTATCCTCCGGCATGCACTGCACTGGGACATCAAATCAAATGGCATAGGATTAAAAGAGCAGCAGATTTGGAGGAAGTTGGCAATGGACTTCCAGAGTCCCTGAGTGTCAGAGGTGGCCAAGAGGTCCTATTCAGAGGGAGCAATTACCCAAAGAGGACGGGAGAGCAGAGAAATGCTGTGAGCGGGCAGTGGAAGCAAAAGGGGCAGGGGGGGGGGCTGGGAGCGGGGAGCTGCCAGCAGCCCAGGGAGGCAGGAGCAAGACAACTTAATGGCTGTGACAAATGAACAGCGAGTGTAGATCACACGGAGAGAAAAAGAAAGAGGAGTTCTGGGGGCAGCCGGGGCAGCCAGATCCTGAGGCAGCTGCATGCAGCCACTGCAGCCCACGTACAGCAGAGCAGCCAGCACAAGAGAATGAGTGAGCTAATTAGTGGCTTTTGGAAGGAAAATGAGAGCAGCAGAGAAACCGTGCTTCATGTGGGACCCGATGGAGTGTTCACAGTGATCCCTATTCAGCCCTCTGGCTTTCCAGTCTGCCACATGGTGTGTGAGGACAGCAAGATGGCAGTCACGTCAGCGCTTGGCCTCTTGGGGCCACCGCTGTACCCTGTATGTCAATCCTGCTCTCTCCATACACCCCAAAATTCTCCTTAAAATTATTTATGCTTCTCGTCCCAGTGACTGCTCTTGGTTTGCCGTGTGATTCATTCCCTGTACAAAGAAATTCCTGCTGGCCCCACTGATGCCTGCCCTTTGCTGACGTGTGTGCCTCCTTGCCCTCGTGGTTGTCGCTGGCTCCAGGAGCCGGGTATCGCTTCCCCTCTTTTCCCCTTAGGACCGCGTGTACCACAGCAAGGCCTCCTTTTAATCTTCTATCCTCAGTAATACAAACCTGGATTTCATCTCCAGTCCCTGGATAATCAAGATATTTCAACAGCTGTCAGTTTCTGGCAGAGGCCTATTCTACCATTTTTTTTTTCAACATGTTTTTTTATAGTTGGTTGGAAATATGCAATATTTTGTCACAAAACCAGCCTCATTTGCAGGATTTGAATGATTTTTTCCCATTTTACAGTTATCTTTCTCTATCTTACAGTTTAGAGGGTTTTTTTTTTCCACTTTCTTGCTGCTATTCAGCACTTTTGCTGATGATGTTGGAGTTTTATCCACCACTAACTCCATACACTGCACTTCCTTAATGTCTCATAATATGTGACTATTGAGTGGTTATTCTCTGTTCTTGTTTTTTGTTCCCAGACTCATTACCTCACATACTTTGAAACTTGTAAGCTATTTATCTGTCTCCAGTTCCTAGACCGTGTATTCTGAATTTTGCTGTGTTCCTTCTTTGTTTTGACTTGATTTTACATTGTCAGCAAATGTAATCCACTTACTGCATCTTCTTTCTTCCAGGTTATTGATATATAAAGTGAATAAAATTGATCCTCATGCTAATCCTTATGATTCCCTTTTAGTCACATCCTTATGTGTTAAACTGTTAACATTCACAGTTGTCTCTTAAAAAATACTTAAGCCAGTTTGTAACTTGTTAAAATCGTATATCCTGTGAAGGGTGAGACTGCAAATACAGAAATAGACCAGGAAGATGGGACAGTACCTGGTAGCCATCAGACTTTCCAACTGGACAGGAGTTGAACAGCAGCCTCCAGCCCTTCAGTGCCTCCAGGTGCCTCTCCAGCCAGGGGCAAGCTGCCTGTGGGCAGCAGAGGCTGATGTGGGTCCTGCTCTGGGCTTCCTTCTCCTTGGTGAGTCTCGCTGTAAATGTCCCTGTAGGAGATTCCCTCCCTTCTAATGTTCTCAATAATGTTTTGAAGTTCCTGGAGGCTTAAAGCTGTCTTCTCATCCCCATCTCTGAGATGTGAGAGAGAAGTCTTTGTAGTTTCTAACAGAAAGCTGTCAATGGCAGGTGTCAAAAGGGGATTTATTTTGCATCCCTGTAGTCAAACATTTAACACAAAGAAACTAATCTTTTTCAATGTAGAAATCTAGTTAAACAGAAAGTATGGCTTCCTGTTATCAGATATTTTTATTATCTACCCTAAAAAAAATTCCCATCAGTGAATTGTTAAGCACAAGCCTGCTTTTGTGAATTCATGCTGACTTTTTGTAATTAAACCATAATTTCCCCCATTCCTGACCCTGACAACTACTTAAATTTCTTCCTACTGCTGCAGTTAGATATGCAGTACAGGTCTCTTTCTTTAGAGGATTTTCAGTCACCTTTTGGAGGTGAAACAGCATCTATCATTTAGTTCACGGGACTGGGAATCTGAATCCTGACTCTAACCCCTGGCTCAGAGGTTTCCGGTGTGATTTTAGGGAATGGATCTAACCTACTGTAAGTCTTCTACTACTTTTCTGAGCAGAGATAACAATTTTCTATCTTTCAGAAATCATATGCAGGTAACCTGAGGCATTAAGATGCATTAAAAAAAAAAAAAAACAAAGCACACCAAAACAAAAAAACCCAAATGATTGTCATGATGATATAGAGTTTCTTTAAGTTATCTTTCCTGAATACAGAACTCCTCAAAGGTAGTACAAACTAGCACAGGAATTGGACATCTATAGAATCACTTCTGAGGAACGGGCCCTCCCAACTTTACATCATCAGACCGGCTTTAGCTGGAGCTCCAGCCTCTTTAGACAGAGCTAGCTGAGTAAAAGATATTGCTGCAGCTCCACTCTAAGTGAAGATGTCTATGCAGAGACATGCTTCTGCAGCTGCGTAGTCTGAGCTGCTGGCAGGCACCATGCTCCACTGGGATCCATTGGATCCCACGTCACCTTGTCATTGGCCCCTGCTCACATCCTGCAGGCCTCCCGGAGAAAATGGTGCAAAAGCCTTTCTCTTTAAAGTTGAGGACTGATCTCCATGGCTGTTTTTTCAGGAGGATGCACAATACTGGGACAATAGAAAGGCTCTGGCTTTAAAGAAAACTAAAGTAGGGGGAAAAAAGAGAGAAAAAAAGACTTTTATGTCTGCTGTTGTATCACATTCACTCACCCAGTCACACACCACAGCTAACATTTCCCTGGCAGGACACCCTGTCTCCAGCTTCTTACTGAAAAATATATGATTCCTTCACAAGCAGTTCAGAACATTATTAAGTCTATTTTGCAGATTCCCTGGCTGAGTAGAAGAAAAATAGTGACTTTCTCAAGATACCTGAAGGTACTTTGTGCTGAGAACCCTGGATTTGTCTCTCTTGTCCAACACAAAATTTTAGTTTTTACAACCAAGTGTGAATTTGTCAACATGAGCAAAAGAGATCATACCTTCCTCATGAGCGCTGGCTAGCACAGTATGTATTTCTGATCATGTAGCAAGGGAGCAGCTGCAACCTTCTCATGCTCATCCCACATCTCAGATGCTTTTAACTCTGAGTACACTGCACAGTATGCAAGAAGTTTCCTTTGCTTTGTTTCACTTTGATTTTAATACCAAGTTGTAACCTGCAAATCTGCTCCAGAGAGACTAGGGCTTTTGCTAAAACATGCAAAGGTCATTCGTCAAACAAATGGGTTAGGAAATGGTTTGAGTGCTTAAGAACACAGAATTAGTCTGGCTACCAAGACAGACATTTTGAATGAGAACAATTTACTGTGTAGGGTTGTGCGTTGAGGAGGGGGATAATGATAAGTGTTAGGATCAATTTTGTTCACTTTCTGTACCAACGAAGAAATAAAGAGGCAGTAAGTGGATTCATCTGCTGTTCAATTGTGAAGTGGCAGTCAGGACAAAAGAGGAGGGCAAGGAAGTTCAGACTGAAATGATGAGGAGCTGGAGGAAGAAAGGCAACTTAAAAAATTCCAACTAATGTAAGCTGTTTAGCTGGAAACAAAAATAAATGCAAAAGAGAGATATGCTATGCACTCAGAAGTCTTAAGTGATGAAATGGATGTATACAGTACACTTGCATACACAGGTGCTGCCATTATGAATGTACATTATAAATCTACAGGGCACTAAAGCGATTACTCTTTCCCCCATGTCTCTGAACGCCATACTTTTCCAGCATGCTGGATCCCATCTGGCCTCAAAGTTCTGTTATTCTTCAGACATTTCAATTTCTTGATTACCTGTCAGGTTATGACCCTCAATTATTTTTCTTTTTAATATCTCCTCCTCCCCATTTGGGAGATGTCCATGTGTTTCTGACATCTGCCACCCATCCTTGTCTAGAAGCCCCATGACAAAGCACTAATTAATGTATGTATTCCAAGTGTGCCCTCACCTTCTTTCAAGAAAAGACATAGACTTTCTTTCAGAGCACTCATATCAGTTTTACTTCTTATATTTGTGCTCTTCCATAGTTTGCCACAACTGTCTCCAGTTTTTCAATGGGAAAGAATTGCCTTTAAATCCAGAGAGATTTGCTTTCGCAGTCACAGTTGAAGGTGTTATGCAGAAACTCCTTTTGTATTATTTTAATGGATACATTTATTTCAGATCTGCCAGAACCAGTTCCACCAGGACCACAATTCACACTGTGATTTTTCTATGAGATTCTGAATACCTTCAGTCCCTGATCACTGTAGATGGAAAAGCAGCACTGATTATTTTAAAAAGTAAACATTCTGATGTTACTGGAAGATTTCAACAGCAAATTTTAAATGCGGATCCTGATTTCCATCCTTTTTCCCACATTCTTCTCATTTTAGGGACTTAGTAGTATGAGAAACATGAGGAAAACTTTTCACAGAAGATGTGGAATTTTGATCTGGACTTGCATGCTAGTCCTTCACCCCTTATGATGACAAAAGATTGTTTAGACCATAGGGCTTAATAGCATTGCCCAACACTAGCTTTGTGTTGTTTTCTTTTACCACAACCACCCACCCTAGGTATCTGGTTCTTTCTGTAGAGTCCAAAGCTCAAGCTGGACTTCTGCTGCTGCTGGGGCAGCGCGAGGAATCTTTCAGCAGAACTCAAGCCAGACGTTGAGTGAGCAAGGGCTTTCTGAAGATGGTCAATAGAAACAGCAAAGGGCAGGCAGCAGGACAGTGGTATTTATCACCCAGGTCCTCCATTTCCCAACAACATGAATTTTTATCTTACCAAATTCTTCCTCCTTTTCTTTTTTCCCTTCTTGTTTAGCTTGTTTAGTCTTAATTTAATCAATTTTAACAGATGGCATCAGCGGCTCTATATTTTAGCTAGAGCCTGGTCCATACAGTGTGTGTTCAGTATATGGCAGGAGCATCGCCTCTTTTTAGGATCTAGATGGGCAGTGCTTAACGGTATAACTTATAAGAGGTTAAGGATGATCTAAGAGCCAGACTGTTTACGATGGCCAGGGTGGAAGAGGCTTTGAACACTGGTAAAACCTCTGTCTCTGAGGGAACTTTACTGGCACAAATGCAAGCAAATAATGCATTTTGAGAATCACAGTTTTGGACTTAGATGCCCAAGTTCCACTTTGGATGCTTAAGTAATTTAGGAGGATTTGGGATTAATCTTTGTCTTATTTGTACAGCTGAAGAGCTAGTGTTGCCTAATACTATGAAGATTAGCATATATAAATACATGAGTAATAACACTCACATCTGTCACTGTACTCATTCCCACCTCTTCCACTACAGTGATATTTTTCTCGATTCTTATCCTTCACTTATGTCATTACTACATGAAATTTTATTTTATACTAAAAGCATCTGAATCTGTACGTAAGTAACGGTTTTAAAGAAGCAGATGAAAGTAAGAGAGAGATGTCAACTTTTTAGGAGATTAAAGAATTTGCTTCATTTGTAAAAGTCCATGGTGCTTATGGAGGTAACATCTGTATTAAAGTATTAGCATTACAAGCTAGAGCAGGTAATGGTGCCCTGGAAATGAACTAGGATTATACAAGGTACAGTCGTACCTGAATGAGAGTTAGCTTTGGGCAAAATTATGCCCTCAGAGGTTTACAGGTTCCTCTCAAAAAGCCTATCCATACAAAGGTTAAATCCACACATTAAAACAATAGTGCAGTTTATATTGTTCAGGAATTTGAGGGCTTTGGAAAAGATACACCCATTTACATCATTCAATCTACATGTTATCTTATAAGCAGTATTACAAGAAAACAGGACTGTTAAGCAGTTGCTTGATGAGCAGTAGGCTTCAGACTGCATGCTTTAAGTGGGGATAACTTGGAAATAGTGATATTTCTTTGGCTGAAGCCTATAATAATGAAGTGTAAAGGATACTACTTTAGTTATCTCATTATCTTACAACCCCAAGCAACCTCCTGACATATTATATTGATTAAAGCGAGAGAAAGTTAGGCATTTCTGCATAATTTATGCAAACTCAAACCAATAATTAGAACAGCTAATTAGCTATTGGTATCTGATTTTATAATAATCTGGGAACTAGGATAAGAGAAACAATACACACAAGTCTTGTTTGGTAATAGGGAGTTTGGTTTCTCTAGCTTAGCAGTGATCATTAATTTTGCTTTAGTTTTGATTTAGTGTTTGTGTTAATATATTCCAGTACGTCTAAGGATATGAAAGTAACACCTGGTGTGCTCTGTGCAAATGTTTCTCTGCTTCAGGAGAAAAGCCAAAGGGGACATGCAGCTAAACCTAGAGCATCATTATAAACAGTCTGGTGGGGATAAATGTCCATACTTTCTAAGGCTAAAAAAATATGGAAAATGTTTTTGTTTCTATATTTACATGTATGTAAATAGAGTGCAAGGAGTCTGCGGAAGGAGCATTAATGCTGAAAAGTTTGTTTGGTGTCTATTTGAACAATACATGGGGTTCCATGGGCAGGTTTTTGTTTACAGCTATATTCAGTCTGTGTTTGCAATTTGTTATTGGAGGCAGTAAGCCTAATTAAAAGAAAAACCCTCTGTGTTCAGAGTTTTAATTTTGCTGATATTCCAAGACTGTCAAAGGTAGATATTCCACCTAGATTTGAGTACAGCCATACTGAGCTTTTCTAGGCTAGAACAAAAATAAAGACACTGCACTGCCTTTTATTTCCTCAGCTTCAAAACTGCCTCTTCTGTCTCTGTGAACAATGCTCATCTCCTTATGCAGAACTGAGATCTGTTAACTCACATAGTTAGCTTATTAGAATACCAAAAAAAAAAAAGGCTCTGAGACTATCAGGCTGGGCCATTGACCTTGAGACAAAAAAAGCAGAACACTGTTCTCACCAAGCCAAGCTGCTAGATTTCAGGGGAAGTGTGGTATAAACTCAGTCAACTTTGGCAAAGATGGAAGTATCTTCTTTTTAATTTCAGTACATAAATACATCAATGTCCTTTGAAGGTAGCTTTTATTCTATTATGCCTTTTTAGGAAAGGTCGGTAGCTGAATCAGACCCTTTATCAGATGGCATTTCCCACTGGTACAATACCTACAGATGAAAACAAAATTAATCTAGCTCTATCGTTCACTTTATTAAATTCATCTTTAAAATGGGAAACTGGAGTCTACCTTTATGTGACAGAAAGCTAGAAAGATTTGTGCTGGCCTTTTATATATCTTATACTTAATAGGTAAAAGCATCTTCATCTCTATGTCCACCCACACATTGTGTATTGCTTCCCATTCTTCTCTCCTTATATACAATACTATGCATCCTTGTGTGCTCTTTAATATTATTAGCACATGGAAGACAGAACTTATGACATCCAGTGTATCTATTTGTATGCATCTCCAGCTCAATAACATGTGGTGGATCTTCAGCAGGGAATTTCTAGTCGATGATATGAATGCAGTGGTCCGTGGATCTGATGGGTTATCTACATCAACTAATTTACACACCAACAAATTCCTTTTTGTTGCTGTCCTGGAAGAAAATGAAAACCTTAGTCTCTAACAAGTCTTCCTACACGGCAGTATGAGAAAACAATTGCTTGTACTATGTGCCCATGAAATCTCAAATCTCAGCTATGAGCTCTTCAGTCATGGGATTTTGACTCATGAACACACCTGTATAAAAAGTGAAAATCTACTGACCTATGGCAGTAACAACTTCTGCTTTTTGACCGTTAGCTTTTCAAGATGGATTCAAGGATGGTCCTGTCTCAGGACTTGGCCCCATCTTATGACCTGGTCCCATAAAAGGGACCCTTTACCAATGAATAGCATATATACTTATCTTCACAGAGCAGCGCTAGTCAAAAAAGAAAGAATGTGAAAATGGCTACAAAAATTAAGATTAAATGTCTCTTTAAGTCAGTCAGCATGTCACCAAAAACAGCCAGTGGTTGATGGATGCTAGGTGTGAAAATGTTAGTCATAAAAGAGATTGTAGCGATACTTTCCTTGTACTGTTTTCTATTTTTCAGCAATCTGCAGGTCAGAGCACTCCTGCAGCTCTGGAGACTTCTTCCTTTTTCATGGGCCTTGATGCTGCCTACTATGTATTTTCCTGAGAACTTTTTTAAGCTCAGAAGTATCTGCTACCCGCAACAGATTACAACTCTGTGTTCCATGGCTTTAACTATGCGTTGTCTGATCTCTCTGTACTTATGCAAGATTGAGTCCCACATACATACATTGTAAACCACACTCTTAATCTTCTGCAGATGTGAGAAGTGCAACGAGCCCTGTTCAATCTTAAAACACTCAGGCTAATGGACTGAGTTGGTGAAGAATTCACAGCCAGTGTTGTTCCTACAGAAGGCTTTTAAGAAACAAATTCTCCAAGGGTTGAAAGAAAGCAACCTTATGGAGATAATCTGCTGATTGCCAGGCAGTTTACGATTGCAAACAGATAACTGGGCTTCAAATTCACATGATACAAGAGCAAAAATGTCTCTTCGTGCCTCTATCTTTTCCCGTATCTACCAGCTAAGCAAGACTTCATGAGGTTCATAGGATGGGGGTATACAAAAGCTTGCTTAATGAACTGGTGTTTGAGTTCAGGTGGCTCCACTGGGGGCAATAAGGGAGACAGCTGCTCCAGCAAAGTCACCTAATGTCATCCAGCACCACAGGAACGTGCCTGGGGAGAATGCCATAACTATGGAGGCAAATCATTTCCCCAAAGGCTTTCTTAGCCTGCACAGCCTCTGCAAATTCTGGGACAGAAAATGCTGCATAACCCCTGAGGAAATGCAGCAATGGCATTTGGAAAGGTTGTGGTTGATTTCCACAGCCACAACTTACAACGTCTCAATTTTAGCTGCTGCGTCAGTGCCCATTTTTTTCTAGAAGATGTAGCTAGGCTGATCTTAACTTACGAGTTTGAGAAATGGTACTCGAGAAGTCCCATGCAGACTCATAAAATGACAGAGCACGTTTTGAATTGTTTGTATCAATGTGCATGAGATGTTACATCTTGGAAAATGTTCAGTGCCTTGAGTCTATGGACAGGATTGGAAAACAGACCTACTACAGACTCACTTGACCTTAGGGTGGTCTGTGTGTGGTCAGCTGTATTCTCAATTATGTGAGACCTACTTGCTGTGTGGGTATACAGCATTTCCAGGCATGCCAAAATCAAAATTTGGGGGGAAGATTTTGCATGAGTGTTTGTGGAAACCTACAAAGAAAGTGGTATTTGATGTGATTGGATATAATCTTTTTATTACACTAAAAGTTTGTACTTTTATATTTTGCAGTATTTGATCAGTATTGAAAGCAACCAGTTGAGCCATAAATTTGACTTTATCTAAACAAGTGCAACCAAATCCCTAAAGCCAAACAAGGCAGAGTTATAAACAATCCCGCCAGTTTCTCTCTTCTGCTAAGGACCTTTGCAGAAAGCTGCTTCACAGTACCTATTCTTCCTCATAACTGGATCCCTTTTCTCTAGGGGAATATTTTAAGCTTTAGAAACTGCAGAAGTCATCCTAAAGCCTTTTTTTTTTTCTCTGAAGAGAGTACTTAAATGGAAAAGAACCCTCTTCTCTTGATTTAGATTGTGTAAAATGCTATCCTGATCCTACCAGCCTGAAACTTGCAGTCCCTCATACTTTCCAAAAACTCTTGCATCTGCAGAGACACACTGAAAGCAGAAAAGCAGTACAAGAGCTTAGCAGTGTACCCATCTGTTTTCCATTATAAGAAGGGGCCAAAGAAGCCATTTTCATTGCACTTTACAGAGAAACCTCCCCTTTATCAAAGAGCGCTTCATCTGTTGTGTTAAAAATTACAACCAACTGAAAACCCCCCAGAATTTTGAGACAATCCCAAAATGAGCATTTTCAGACACTGAATATTTGTAACTTTAAAAGGTTTTTGTGATGCCCTGCTCTGTCTCCTGGTTTCTTCCCATAAAAAAAAAAAATTAGGATTGCCAGCACACCACAAGTGAGCCTGTGCTTTCACATATTTCCTGCATGGTGGGAAGTAGTAAATATGATGAGAGAGAAAAATTGTCCCTGGGAGATTTTCAAACTAATTTTGTGGACTTAAGATATCTGATTGTCTTGGGAACTCTGTGCTTGCAACTCCCATTAATTTCTGTAGCAGGTGTCTAAATATTTCTCATGCCCAGAGGTTCACATATTTGTAGGAGGATGCAGATAAGACTTGAATAAGCATATAGCAATTCTCAGGTTAAACAAAGCAGAACTCCTTGCCTCTTGCTGTTCCTCTTTTGTTACTTATTGTCAGACATTAAATATGCAGGTGATGAGGATGTATTAAACTGATTCTAGAGAAAACCAGAGAATGGTTTCCACTTCCAAAAGTATAATGACCTCCATATAGGACACAGTTTGCAATTTCTAAACTCCCTTTAGTGTGGTGCACTGCAGTTTCTTCACTCATTTTCTTAAATTTTAGGAGGAAAGAAAACGGGAGTGAAGGTCATTAACCGCACCCTCTCTTTTCAGAGATTTGTTCTCTTAATCCAAGCCATTTTTCTCCTTCCCTCTCCCCTTTTTTGGTCTCATTAGGGAAGGGTATGCCCTATTCCACAATAAACTTGCTGTGATTCACAAGAAAGGAAGCCCACAAGTCTCCAAAAATGCATGACTCACTCTTCCAAGGAGACGTCTTGCTACTAATGCAGTGCAATGATTTTAAAATGACTATGAAGAGTAGGACAACAGCAGAAGTCTTCTCTGTTTATTCATTTTTTAATTTACTGGTGGAAAAAAAATAAAAATAAAAATCAAGCTTGGTTTGCATCTGGTGGCTTCCACTGAGCAAATACTTGTGAAGTGACAAATCAGCATGCCTCAGCCCTGCATCACAAGGAGATGTCTGCATTTGTCACTTCCCAGTGCCCTTGGGGTCAGGGAGAGCCATCCCACAGCTGGCTGCTGGCTCACTCACAGATATGTCCTGTGAATTGCACCCCCAGTCAGGAAAATGGTGTTTGGCAGCAACCACATCACAGCAGACATTCAATCTGAGATGACTGTATTCAACTTAAGGAGCTGTCAGTACGAGTCTAGTCCATCCAAGGAGTGAGTGCAGCCTTTTTGGCTTTTTCTCCAGTAGCAAAGAACACGTGCTCCTCATGTCCACCTCCTCTATGACTTACTTAGTTACAGCCTTTGGCATGCCAGGACTAAAAGGCAGGACTAAGGACTAAAATAATTCCTTAACATTTCTGGGAGAAAAACATTACAGCTTCTTTCCTACAGAGGATTAAAATTGCCACTTCAAAACTTGATTCATAAAGTGAGCGTTACAGCCCAGCCTGTATACCCAGACTAATCCAAGGGGACCCTGGTCATGTAGCAGCCATTTATTTCTAACATGTTAAATGATCTGAGAAGGATTCTTTTTTAATTGAGTTTGCTTCCTTGCTATTTAGTTGGTTACTTTCCTTTTAACACCTAAGAAAGCCTTAAGAAGGACAGTTGTTAAAACATCCTTGATAACAGTACTGGAGTTGATAAGGGGAGGTAGGCTGAGAATCTGGTTTTTATAGATGTTGAAGCTATTATTTCTGTGCCTTTCATTAAAAAAAAAAAAAACAACTGAAAGCCCTATCGCTTGACTGAGTACTGAATATACAAGATTCAACTTTTGACTCCTTCTTTTGATTCTTTTTGTGTTTGGTGATTTTTTTCCTCCTTAAAACCCACGATATATGTTAGTGATAAAATGCCTCAAAAAAAGGCATTATTTTAATATTTGTGGGTCTGATGTTAATCTAGGCTACTGCCTCACCAGATTCCTTTTTATTTGTTCATTGCCTGAGTCACCTTCCTGCTTCATTAAGACATTTTCAGTTTGTATTAAGTAACAAGAATCAGGTATTAAGGACCATCTAATAAAGGTGTCTTAGGAGCCGGGCAGTTCTTGCTCTTCTCTGACATGACCAATTTTCTCTGAACTCTATGAGATAACGGTGAGATATAACTTAGTTTAAAATAAATACAAAATCATAACATGGGCCATGCTTCTGTGACTCTGAAAGACATAGAAGAGTTTCTTGAGGTTTTCTGATATAAAAATGTTCTTTTGATTTATTTGATTTTCTTGCCCTTTAACTTCAGATGTATCTTGAATGTCAAGCTTGATTTTTTCATGTTTTAGTCATGTGCATTCATTTAGTGAGCTCAAATAATTTTCTTGCCTTTCTGGTTAAATTATGCATTTTTAAAAGGTGTCCTTTAGACAAATAGCAATCTCTGTTAACAAGATCTAGAATTTTCAGGCAGGCTTGTACTTTATTCCTCAGAAATTTGAATGTCACACTCTTGATTCATTTTTATTTGGATTTTTATAAATGTTAAAGAGGGAGTATAGATAATGATAGTATGTATAACCTTGTTTTATTTCTAATGTTCTTACGATTTGTGGATGGGCTACAGGTTGAAATCAATTTTCCCACAGCAGCTTTTGAGCAGTAGTGCTTTTACCCAGTGGCTGATCTGCTGAAGATATTCTGTTTTACATTTGAAAGCACAGATATCATAATTCCCTTCTGTGAAGTATTAGGGAGAGTGAGTTTTCAAGCTTTCAAGCTCCAAGTTCACAGTTTTGACACAAGATGCAAAATAGCTATGGAATATATAGTAAAGAATAATCTGGATAATAACATTTTAATAAGAAAGAAATATTACTCTGATTTCATTTTACTTTTCCTGAAATAAGTAATAGTTGTGTCGGTGACCTTAAAAACAATAGCAAGGACCCAGTGATGTGGAATCCCCTTCAAAGAAAGATCCTTGGACGATGCACATCTGCTGAGCCCCCTGCAGACATGGCCCTGCTGGCTTGGCCTCTGCAGTGATTTGTCAACATTAACAGCAGATCAGAAATCACAGTGGTATAAAACGATGGACTGAGAAACACCCAGTAGATGAGAAAAGGCTGAGGTAGGGTAAAACCAGTTTTGTTTATTTTACTGTGTTTGGCAGGTAAAGGAAATCTTCGTTTTTAAACTGAGCTATAATCTTTCAGCTATTCCTGCTAATAAAAGTTCTAGCCTCTTACATCATGCCTTTGTCCTACTCCATAAAATGGATCATGCACAAGACAGTATCTTTAGCAATGCACACGGATCTCCTTTCTGAGCCAATAACAGCAGCAGGTTCATGTAACTACTGTACACTTCTGAAAAAACCCAAATCCTTGGCATTGCAATGCATGAAGTAGTTTACTGTTGTCATCAAGAACAAAAGAAATACAAATCTGTGTTTACATGAAATCCCACAAACGCTACAGTTGTTTGTTTTTTCTGTATTTTTCCAAGGGTTGTAGATTTTGCATTAAATTAAATATCAGTATTTTTCAATGTACTTAAAAAAAAAAAAAAGCAAGACATAACAGCCACTGATAAGGAAAGCAGCAATGAGTCCTGGCATTAGGGCTACTGACACTACACTGATGCTGTGCGATGCTCTACACCTCTCAGAAGCACTCAGCTCTGCACAAGGACAGCAAAGCAAAGAATTAAAATACAGGCACTAGAGGCAGACTCCTTTCTTGCTGAATAAATAAAGGACAACAGGCAAGGAAAAATACAGAAAACAAAGCAGTGGATAATTCTGTCAGGATTCACACCAAGTATTGGTGTGTGTTGTCAGTTTTAACTAACATTTTCCTGTTTAGAAGTCATAGAAAGACATTGAGGCCCTGGAACATGTTCAGAGGAGGGCAACAAAGCTGGTGAGGGGTCTGGAACACAGGTCATATGAGGAAAGGCTGAAGGAGCTGGGAATGTTCAGCCTGGAGAAGAGGAGGCTCAGGGGAGACCTCATTGCTCTCTATAACTTCCTGAAGGGAGGTTGTAGTGAGCTGGGGGTCGGCCTCTTCTCTCATATCATTAGTGATAGGACCAGAGGGAATGGTTTCAAGCTACGGCAGGGGAGATTCAAGCTGGACATTAGGAAGTATTACTTTTCAGAAAGGGTGGTCAGGCACTGGAAAGGACTGCCCAGGGAGGTCGTGGAGTCACCGACCCTGGGGGTGTTCAAGGAAAGACTGGATGTGGTATTGAGGGACATGGTTTAGTGGGAGCTATTGGTAATAGGTGAACGGTTGGACTGGATGATCTTTTAGGTCTTTTCCAACCTTGGTGATTCTATGATTCTATAGTGACTGTGAAAATATATGGTAGAATATTCTAGTGCAGACTGGTGAGAACTAATGGCTGCACTGGGATTGTACAGAGCTTTGGTCTATGCAGAAGGGGCTTAGACTCCCCACATTAGGCACACAAATGCATTTGGGGAGCTTGTTACATAGTGGGTCTGCCTTGCCTATATGTACTTAAGATTAACAGTTTTTAGCCTTTGTGTCTCATTTGCAAAACAAATAGTTTGCTTAAGAATTTTCTGAAAAGAAAGAGGGAGGAGAAATGGTTTCTCTGCCATAAATGCATGGAAAAAGGACACTCAGTTGTACTAAGTCTGTACAACTAAAGCATAGCAGATAAACCAACAGGTACATTATTCTTCAAGGAAAGCAGCATCAGCTGAAAATTGATGTTACACAAGGGCTAAATTACTGCTCCCCACCCCACCGCCCCCGAGGATGCCAGAGAACAGGAAGAACCCCAAGGTTGGGGGAGCAGAGGGAAGGGAAAAGGGGATAAGGGGCAGGATAGTGAAGGCAGGATGGCTGGAGATGGGCAGCAGAGGCAGAAGCAGCTGCTTGCCCCCAGCACCCAGCAGCCTCCCTGTGAGCCTCTACTGGGCCTCAGCTGACCAGAGGCTGTCGTGTTTTTTTCCTTGAAAAACACATCTTTATTGCTTTACAAATTCATTATAACAAGGGACTCATGTTCAGACTGAAGGACACACTTATTATCATCCTGTGGTTTTCAATTAATAAGTTCACAGCTAACAGTTTTTAAGTACAGTGAATCATGCAAATTTCCATATCACAGCAGCTAATTTATTTGTTTATTAGGGAATAGCAGGCGCCACATGAATCTGTTTTTGAAATGAATTCCAAGTGAGGCAAATGATTTTGGTCAGAGCTGCAGAAGGGGGGCAGGAGGAGTAATGTAAGCCTTTATGTGACACTGGGTGTCCAGCATGGGGTGTGAGCATGAGATGAGCAGCAGCACACAGCTCATATCCAGGGGATCAGTCCTGAAGCTCTCACTAACCAGTGAATTTCTGGCTACAACCAACATGAGTGTATCTCCAGGTCAGAATGATAGAATCCAGGTGCTTTCTGTATACCACTGCTGATGACTTCATTCTGTCTTCCATGTACAGTTCCAGCTTTTGTTCCTCAGGCAGTTTTCAATGCTGGTTTCAAACACAAGGATCATTAAGTTACAAGCTGAATTTATTTACCATTTGCAGCTAGATCTGAGAGTAGTTGTCTCTTATACCAGATTTTAATTTCAAGCCTGTCTGATGTGTATATAAAATGTGTTCTTACCTGTTCTTGCAACTTCACACAATTATGCTTTGGACTCAGTTCTGCCTTTAAAAGCCCAAAGAGGGCTCAGAAGAAGACTCAGACAAGAAATACGTAGCAGAATCACATGCCAGAGGTTCTCAGAGCATGGGAATGTTGTGCCTTCAGGTGTTGCTCCTGCAGAGCTCAGGCATGGGCATGACACCTGCAAATAGCTCTGCAGAAGGTGCATTAATTAGTGGCTATTGCCAGAGGTTTGCTGGATTCCAGTGTTGCAAAGGCTCTTTTCTGCATGGATGGCTTTCACTCAGTGCTCATACAAACAATCTTCTGCAGCCCATGTGGATACTCTCAGATTAAAGCTGCTGTTGCATTTTTGGCCTGCTTTTTGTGGGGAGGAAACCTGGTGGTTATTATAGTGAGCTCTTCCAAGGAATCAATGCTTCAGGCACGGGATCCAAATTAATCTAACAAAATTTTAGTCACGTAAGCTATACCACTGCGGAGGGGAACTTCAGAAGTCATCTGTCAGCTGGGACCTGGTGCCATGACTTTGGCTGTATAGGCAGTCCAGGACTGGGCTTCAGATGGTGACAATGTGGTGTGCTGTCATAATCAATGAAGTGGTTCTGCATTGACACTGCCCTTCCCACAGGTGGCAGGTCATGAGATCACCATTCTGAGCCCTCTTCCTAGTCCTTTTTCTTTTTTTGATTTTTTTAATCAAGCTGAGATATAGGCTAAACAAGTCTGCAACCTGTACATTTCAACTGCTGTATAAAACGGAACTAATCTGTTTCATTGTGGTCATTTGCACAGATTATATCCCTTAAGTGCTTACATGATGAGGCTATAAATTAAACTATAATTTAAATGTAAAAGTGATGAGGACCTAGCCAGGCTATCTGAGGGAGAGGCTGACTGATGTACGTGGTGTTTGAAAGGAGATGAAAGAGTCACTGATATGGAGAATTCCATTCCAGATAATGGCAGCGGAAGAGGAAATGGTTTCTACAACATGAGAGATGAAAGTGGAAGAGGAAACACTTCTGTAGCTGTGAGAAGGAATTTGACCGCTTGTGACTGAAAAAGTAAAGATGGTGAGAAGAAATAACATCATGAAAAGGGATAAAAAATGCTGAGCAATTTGAATAGATAAAGAAACCATTGGTCAGGAGTGCAACAACTTCAGCAGGGTATGATAGCACTCAAAAATTTCCTGATGCAGGATGGATATTCACATCAAATGCTGAGATTTAATTAAAAATATTTTAAACTGAAGAACTCCTCTCTCCTATACATGTATTTTTGCATGTTTTTCATTTTGCTTGATCATCCAGAATGGAGAAAATGCATAGTTCCTGCAGTTCAAGGAACCTGACTTGAATTTGATGGTTCCTTTTACAACACATAAACTTATATGGCTAATAAAGAGCATTTCTGACCTTTCACATTAAGATCTCTCTGACTGCTTCCAGCATATTCAGCCCATCTGTCTTCCTCTGGATCTGTACTTCTTCTCCTCAGCAGGATAAAAAACAGAACTGAAATAGGCAACAAAAAATGCAACTACTTAAACTGCATAAGACAAAACAAATGCTTAAATAGTGTCCTTAGAAGTGGTTTATATTTTTCTGTTTGATGGAATAAAACTCAGATGTCCTGGTGTTTTCACTCAGTGGAGATGAAGGTCGAGCAGCATAGCAAGTAGAATCTAGAATATCCCAAATTCTAAAATCAAAATATTTATTTTCCACATCAAGAGCAACTACTAATTCACAACTACAGAGTTGCTGTAGCACCACTTGTGCTAGAAACATCAGTTTCTTTAAAACAGAAAGGAGCTCTTAACCACTCCTCAGCTCAGACCATGTTTCTTCAACACAATTTCATGTTTTTAATAGGAAATAAACAGGTAGCAGGGAAAAAAAGCTTTTTTGTTGTGAATTAAGTAAGCTTAGTGCAGTACACTGAGTGTGAATTGTGGTCATGAACATGCTTTAATGTGTAAATAGTTCTGTTTGTAATCAAAGCCTTCAGAAACCCAGTTTCTGGATGAAAAACTGTCATACAAGTTTCAACCCTTAGGCTGACCTATTGAAGTCAGTGGAGATATCTTCTTCGACAAGTTGGACTTGGAATCTTCAATTCACAACTATCATAAACTATACATTGAAGAGCTGCTTAATTAACAACAGTCTCACAGGTGAGAAAATGAACAAGAAGATTAAGAGAGAAGAGGAACGAAGCAATCGGAAGGGAGGAAGAAGAAAAAAGGAAAGGCTGGAAATGATCTAAAAGATAAACAAAAATAAAGGGCATTCTTAAAACATGGGTGTATAAAATGACAGACAAAAAATAAAGAAAAAGCTTTAAAATAAAAGTGCTAGGAACACTGAAAAAAACAAAAACAAAAACAAAAACAAAAAAAAACCAAAAAACAAAAAACAAAAAAAACCACTCAGTTATAATCATAGAATCATAGAATCACCAACATAGGAAAAGACCTCCAAGGTCATCCAGTCCAACTGTTCACCTACCACCAATATTTTCCCACTAAACCATGTCCCTCAGTATGACATCTAGGTGTTTCTTGTAAACCTCCAGGGTCGGAGACTCTACCACTCCCTGGCAGCCTGTTCTAGCACCTGAACACTCTTTTGGAGTAAACCTGACCCTTCCCTGGAGCAACTCGAGACCATTCCCTCAAGTCCTATTGCTAGTTACATGGGAGAAGAGGCTGACCTCCACTTTGCCACAACCTCCTTTCAGGCAGTTGTAGAGAGCAATAAAGTCTCCCCTGAGTCTCCTCTTCTCCAGACTGAACAATCATTTCTCCCCTTGTACTGCCATTATCTACCCTTGTAAAGAGTTGACTCCCCTCCTGTTTGTAGGAGGGGAGTCCTCCCTTTAGGTACTGGAAGGCTGCAATGAGGTCGCCCTGTAGCCTCTTCTTCAAGCTGAACAAGCCCAGCTCCCTCAGCCTGTCTTCTTAGGGGAGGTACTCCAACCCTCTGATCTTCTTTGTATATATTTTGAATATGTTTGTTAAAAAGTTTTTTGTTCCCTTTTACTACAGTGGTCAGGTTGAGCTCATACTGGGCCATCTCATTTTCCCCCTGCAAATCCTAGCTGCTCCCTTATGCCCTCCTTGAGTTGCCTGTCACTTCTTTTTCACCTGGAGTCTCAGAAATTTGCTGTTCACCAGTCTTCTTCCCCTCCGGCTCATCTTACTCCACAAGGAGACAGCCTGCTCCTCACCTTTAAGACTACCTTCTTGAGGAGCGTACAGCCTCCCTGGACCCTGTTAGTCTTCAGAACTGAATCCCAAGGGACCCTTCCTATGAGTGTCTTGAACAGTTCAAAGCCTGCCCTCTGGAAGTCCAAGGCAGCAGTTTTGCTGACCTGCCTCCTGACTTCATCAAGTAAAGAGAAGTATACCATATACCACACTCTGCCCCAGACAGCTTTTGTTCACATCTCCCACCAGTCCTTCTCTGTTTGTGAACAGCAGGTCTAATGAGGCACCTCCCCTGGTAGGCTATCTTATGAGGAAATTATTTTCCACACACTCTAGAAATCTAGAAACCTCCTGGACTGCTTTTTCTATGCTGTATTATATTTCCAGCACATCAGGGAACTTGAAGTCCCTCATGAGAGCAAGGCCTATCGATCATGCAACTTCTGCCAGCTGCTTGTAGAACACCTCGTCTGTCTCTTCATCTTTGGCAGTCTGTAACAGAGTCCCACCAGGATGTCAGCCTTGTTGGCCCTCGCCCTGATCCTTACCCACAGAGACACAAACTCATCATTCCCAGCCCTGAGCTTAACATCAGAATACTCTCTAATGTAGGGAGCCACATCATCGCCTGCCCTTCCTGCCTACCCCTTCTGAAGAGCCATCAATTTCAGCACTCCAGCTGTGGGAGCAATCCCTCTATGTTTCAGTAATGGCAAATAAGTCATAGTTTGCCTGCCACACGATGGCTTCCAGCCCCTTCTTTTTGTTGCCCATACTGTATGCACTGGTGTAGATGCTCTTCAGCTGAGTCATTTGACTCACCCCCAACCCCATCTATGTTCCTCCAGGATTTTCTCTAGCAAGCCTTGTTTTAACCCCTTACCCCTAATATTAAGAGGAGAAGAGGGGGAAGACCGGCACAAGGCCTTGGTGACACTGTGATCAGAGAGGCTGGAAAGAAGACTCAACGCAATAGAGGGATGACAGACGAAGGCATGACAGGGCAGAAAAGATTAAATGAGAATCAAATGTAACTATAACAAAGGCTCTGAGATGTAGGCAGTGAGAACATCTTAACGGGGAGATGTTTTGTGTGCGTGTACCTACATACAGGTATTCTTTCTCTTCCCCACCTAAAAATACCCCCACCAGCCCAGAACAGCTCAGTCTCAAAAACGAAGGCCAGAAATATCCAATGTCACTCTGTACTTCAATTCTTATTTGTTTTCTTCTGTCTTCCTTTACTCCATTTTCAAACCAGAACCTCTGTGGGGGCTGCCCCTCTTTCAAATCCATTTTTAAAATACTCTCTCGCTGTGATGGCTGCAAAAGATGTGACAATTGGCAGGCTGCTGCTGTGCTGAAACTAGTGTTTGTTGTGCTGACCAGTTTTCTAGCTGTTTCCTTGTAACTCCTAGATAGCTTTCTGTACCAATTTATTATCTTCTCTCTCAGAGTGGAGGCACTTTAGGATGCAGCTATCTCTGTGCTTGTGCAGCAGCTGCTGAAGGCGAATATTAGCAAAGATTCTCCCATGATTTTTGTATGTCACTTTTGAAAATTTCTGCCTGTCTGTAAGGGATTCAAAATTGGCCTTTTTCTTGATTGAAAGGAGGTATTTAGCTGCAGCACTGCTCATACACACCATGGCTCACACAAAAGCTTCCACAGCTGAAGGGAGGTCACAGCAGCACCTCCATAGACTGCTGCAGTGGGTGGCAGGCTGTGCAGCACGGGCTGTCATGCCCACACTGCAAGCTCCCCTCCTGTTCACCCATGACCTCCTGTGGCAAGTGAGTATCCTTGTTTGGGCTCATGTTGGCCTCATTGCCCACAGCGAGACACCACAGAACATGGAGAAAAGAAGCAAAAAGTGCTCAGGTTTGTTGTGTGCTTGGGAAGTGGGAATCCTGCTTCCTTTGTGACATTGTGAAGGGTGCAGAAGGACTCCCTTGGGCACTGACTTGCACTGGAGAGGGGTGGATTTAACACTGTGATGCCTTCTCAGACCTGAGTGGCTGTCGTCTGTCACACAGCTCCGATCTTCTCTGCCCTGACCACCGCCTCATTCCTGGAGCTGAAGACAGCAGAGATATCATGACCAATGCATCTGTATTGTTCAGTCATCTGATGGGGAAGGTAGCTGGCTGTTGGTCCCACTGGGGAACAAGTCCACAGAGGAACCTGTGAGCCACAGCCTCAGTTGCTGCTCAGCCCATCCTTCCCATGGCTCTATGAGCCACGTGCAGCGCGGTCGCTCGGTTCTCTTCTGCAAAACAGCACAGGAACATAGAAACACTTCTGCTTCTTCTCAGACAGGTGGTACAAGAGCCCCTAAGCATGCACGCAGCAGTAAGGGGATATTTCAAAGATGTACCTTAACTACTGATTGTGCATTCTGTGTAGATCTTTCTTTTTCAAAGGAGAGCTGCTACCAGATTCACTCAGATCACTTGGTACAAGATGGGGAACATGGGAGAGGAATGAAATGCAATTATTTACAGTGTAACTGAGCAGTTTTTGCACAGAGGGTGATGGAAGCAACAGAAGTGAGGAACAGTTGCTAACTTGACAGAAGAGCAGCTTCATACAGCTTCCTGATTCTTCCATAGGTTTTGGAGCAAAGTGGAAAGCTGCTGTGAGTGCTGTGCTTCAATGAGCCAATTCTCCTAAGGCACACACAGGTCAAAATAGGTTTCAGTTGTGAAGTTTGGATAAAATATTGCAGACAATTCCAAGTTTCTCTAAATCATTTTGTGGATACGTTACTGGGAGGTTGCAGGAAAGAAGTTCTGCAAGTGAATCTGAATTTCCCAAAGGTCTGTGCTGTACTTTCATGCCAAGAAATTCACATTATTGAGTTTTTAAACAAATGATCATTAACAATGATCTTAATGATCACTGACACTTGTAGAGGAGCCAGGGAAACATCACCCAGTGCAGTCCTTGCTGCAGAAGGGTCAAACACTTTCTTGGCTGAGGTAGCTTGCTGACCTAGCTGAGAGAAAAAAATGCTATAGGTCAGTGAGTGAGATTGCCCTTCCTTTAGAAGAACTGCCCAGGCAGCCCAGGAAGATTACAGTAAGTGTGTAGAGACCAAGCTAGGAATTAGAGACTGGGGAGTGCTGATTTCATTTCTTTTATGTGCAGTCTTTGGGCTAAAATCCAGGGAGTTACGTTAGCATAAACTTCTCCAGTAATCCAGAAGATACATTGCTAAGCCCTACCTAGCCAGAGGCCTGATCCCCACCCTACCCAGAACTGCTGACACTTGGACATGAGATAGAAGAAGAGATAGATTGGCGTGATTGGATAACTGGAGGTATGACTAAATGATTACACAGGGCAAAAGGGGACCAAGGAAAGAAGCCATTATTAATAATCGTTAGATTTTTCTTATTAGTCTAACAATTAGGCTTTATCTTTTTCTCCAGTTGTGAAAAAAAAAAAAGCAGGTGATGAAGGTGATGAATATATTCAGCACATTCAGCTGAGCAACGCACAGAAATGGTGTTACATTTCCATCAGTGCACAGGTCAATAGGTTTTACCAAAGAAATTAAATCTGGAAAATGCAGAACATGATCTTATTGTTGGCCCATTACATAGTTTTGGAGCCTTTAAATAAGAGCAATAGAGAGGGTTCTCAATGTCCTCCTTCCTGGGTAGATCAGCAGCAGAACAAAGAAATGCAGATCTTTGACAGCCATCAATGTAGAGCTAATAATTTACCAACCACAGTACCTCCAACTTAGCATTCTGAGTATCTAGAGATGACAGATACCCAATGGCAGCAAAATTGACAATTGATAAGCTCACAAGTACCCAGAAGCCTGTGTTGTAAGGCTCTGGAACAACAGTTTGAAATGCGACTATGAATAGGATCATGTTTAGCTTCAGCTGTTCTTCACCTTTTGGAATTAAGCAGTAAAAAATACCAATGGTAAATTTGTCAACAGAGATTTGGGTAGGAGAAGAGGCAAGTGTCTAAAGTCACAGATGGAGATGGGTAAAGTAAAGGCATGGAAGTGTCTATAAGAAACTGGATGGAGAATAGGTAAGCAGTTCCTTAAAGTTCTGCAAGCTGAAGAAGACAGAGTGCAAAGCACCAAGTAAAAGTCTGGTGGGAAATCTTTCTGGTGAAAACCACATTCAGGCAGATTGATTTCAAATGTGGCCTTGAAAATCACTCTCAAACCAAGGGATGCAGGCATAGTCATAGAGCATTATTTTTAATGCATGGAGACAAGGATCATGTCCCATCTGTGCTGACCTGTGCTCCAATGCAATTACCTCTCCAGCTGATTGTACAAGCCTCCTCCTCACAAGTGGAAGATATTTCCATAGACCTCATTGTTTTGGGCAGTTTTAGAAATGATGGTCTATTTCTAATGTAAGAGAGCCCTAACAGTGGCATCCCTGCTAATGGACTGTAATTACAGAATTGATCCCACATCCCCACCAATATGAACCCTTCTGTGCTTTCTAAGGCAACAATAGCATAAATCAATGTTCTGCCACAAGCTTCTCTGGATTCAGGGTGAATAGACCTTCGTATACATATAGTATACACATATAGTGTAAGGCTTGCTAAATGAGGACAACACACCTGATTAGCATAGTATCATTAACTTATCTCTATGGACATGTGAAGGATTGTCCTTGTACTGTAGTTCATTTAACAGCTGGCAAGAAACTGCTCATTTTCAAATAGGTCTTTACACTTGAGAGTGGCCTTATCTGTGTTAGAGGCAGCAGCAGGAGCTGCAGAAAACATAGAACAGATGTTGAACAAGACTCTCCCCTTGGGAGAGAATGATCTCTTTCTTCCGTGAAGACATGGCACTGGCATGTTATTGGATATGAGCAGCAAAGCTATAACAGCATGGACATTGACTTTACAGTCTCTCATGAATAAAATGTCTGCAAAGTCGTGTTTATAAAGAGAAACACTTGTGTGTGGAACAGTTAAGATGCTTTTTGACATATTCATCAAAGAATAGCTACTTTATACTTTTATATTGGAACGAGAGACATCTGTAATGTCACATTACCAAAACTAATAAAGGATAACAGATCTGATTCACCTTATGTATTCTGGCAGGAATCATCAAACCTATCACTTGGTCCTGATCTGAGCAAAGTTTCAGCTGTGCCAGTGTGAACACAGTCTGACCATACATCCTATTGATGTGGATTCTGATCCTGAAAGACAGACTTAACCTCCTGATTTGACTTTAGACCTGTCTCATCACTACAGACTTGTCTGGTAATCCTGACTCTTAGCTGAAGCCAGCTTCTGTCGCTGGACCTGCTTTGCCCACATTGCTGGGATGCTATGGGGCTGGACTGGCCAGAGTCCTATTCTGTTTGCTCTGCTGCTATGCTCAGCTGCTCACTTGCCTTACCTTACCAAACATTCCACTCTTCTGCTCCCTGACATCTAGAACTTCACTCTCAATGGTCATCTGCCTGCAGACAACAAAGACATCTAGATTCACTAATTCTCATTTCACTGACAGTAGTGTCCTTGACATGGCAGAGATAGACACAATGGGGTCCATGCAGCAAGCTTATGCAGAATACAAATATGTTTCTTTTACAATCAAATCCGCTGCTCTGTAACTTAGTTGGATTCCGTAGCACCCAATGTTTTTGTCAGATTCAATTGTTCCAAATACTCGAAAGGATGATCTCTAAATGATCAACAAAACATATTTTCTTCTTATGAATCAAGTATTTGTGTATGCTGTCACATAAATCAAAGTGACAAGTTAGTGCAGTGGTTCAGTTAAACTCCGAGGAAAATGATCACTTGATTTATCTAAATCAACTGCTGCAACCAGAAGATGTAGCTTCTTATTAACAGTGATGATAGACTCACTGAGGTTTCATCTTTCAGGTGTCCTATGTGGTCCTCTTACAGTAACAAAACTTTGCCTGAGGAGCAAAACTGTTGTGAAGTATATTTAGAAACTCAAATGGACTTCATGAGACTCTGCACAACATCTTGTCCACTGGGTCCTGACAAGAGGAAGAACAAACAGATCAAAAAGGGGCCAGATGAAAAAAAATGTGAGTCTGGAACTGAATCTTGGTGTCATTGTCCAGCTGGCCTCATTATTAGCCAGATGGCAGATTCAATATCAAGCCCTTGGAAGGGTCAGCCCAGAATATTACAAGAACTGCCAACTGGATTTGGAGAAAGAAGTAAACAGATAAAAGATGGATCTATGATGTCCATCTGCCCAGCAGATGGACAGCCAGAGAATGGGTTCTTATAGTCCCATGTAAGTATACTGTGGAAATGCTAAGTCATGGCCTGAAACAGTGATTGAGCACCTGGTGGGAAGGCAGGGCCAATCCAGGGGAGCTCAGGTGTGTGCAATGCCCCCGAGTAACCGAAAGGAGTGCAGCCAGGATCCACCCCTTCTCAGACCTTATTTAAGGGTTGGCAGTGGCAGTGAGGGTACCTCTTGCTGGAGATCCTTACCTATGTGAGGCTTTCCAAGGATAAGATGCTCTTTTTATTCATTTCTGCTACTGTGACTGCTGTATTTGGGCTCCTTCTCATTTGCTGCAGCCAAAGTCTTTGCTATCCTGCTATTATTGTGGTACTTTCCATCCTGTTATAGCATTACAAAGTATGTTCCAGGTCTAGAGCTTAGTGTTATTTCCACAGAGTACAGATTATACAGAAGATATATACACATCTTTGCACAACACGAAATACCTTGACTTGTAGATGTGTTCAATGTAATCATTTTCTAGATCTGTTGGATGAAATCTCTCATCTTCTAGCACTTGTTTCCATACTTTTTTTGAGTCTCTGATTTCCTTTGTGAGGGCGCATGAAATCTGACAACAGAAGAACTATGATGTGGAAAATGGGCATCATTTGTTACAAAGCATTTGGTACAATGTCATTGATGTTAATGCCAGTCCAGACCACCCTGGAAAGCTCTGAAGTGGCATCCTCAGGATATGCCTCTGAATTATTGTTTTTCCCCATGCTGGGCAAAGGGAGAACATTATACTTATCCCTGAATTTAATATATCAACGCTCTTTTTTATTTACCTAAATAACCTGTGGTCTGTTGTTGTCTGTTATACAAAATGCAGCGGCAATATTTCAAAGAAAAATAATTACAACCTCACATAAATAATATAGGTCTACAGATAATTGTGGAAATTTGAAATATTATCTAGAGAGATCTCATTACAATATTGCTTGGATATTCTGTTCTAAGCAGTGGTTCCTTCAAACACGTGACTAGAAGAAAAGCAGCTGTAATACCTGCAACACTAAGTAAGTCCATGACATCATCAGAAAATAGCCATTCAAAGCTGCCTAATCTTAGTGGCCAAGTGAGAATTAATGAACAGTTGTTACATGCTTCTTTTTGTTGAACTTACTGTACCTTTTGAATATCTATTCTAATCTGTCTGCTTGTGGAATGTCAGTGTGTTTTGGGCACAAAAGCTTACACCACTGAGCCTTGATTCTTTTGATGGCAGCTTTACAAACTAGGCTGTTTAATCAAGGACAACACTGTTAGAGGAGTACAAGGAAAAAAATATTCAGTGTTGTGTTCAAGCCTCAGGTTTCAAAGAAGGTACATCAAGACTTTGTACAGCTACTTCTGTAAAAAGTAGCTTGGGAATTGTGACACATTAGCTTCCTTGTCGTCATTTTATTTCATGATGAAGTACTGGCTTGGATGACAGAGGCCGTTTGCACCATGTATTTCCTTCAGAATCAGATTGTGAAGAACAGGGAACCAACCAGGAAATTAGTTTCTAATACACACTTCATATCTGACTAACTTCATAACTAAAGCCCTCATGTGGCTGCAGCTGTAGACAGTTGTTCATGTTTACGTAATCTCCCTCTCTTATCTCACAGGTAGTGTAAATACATCTAAACTGCAAGTTGGCGACAATCTCTGGGTTGTGCTGACCCCTGAGCCGTGCTCACTACTTGTCTGGGAGACTGTTGAATTGCCTGGTCCAAGAAATGCCGCATGCTATGTTAGCAGTTTCACAGTATGGACAGTGGTGTACCAGAGCCTCACCTTACTCAGATTACCGACATAG
This sequence comes from Chrysolophus pictus, assembly GCA_037305975.1. Taxonomy (NCBI): domain Eukaryota; kingdom Metazoa; phylum Chordata; class Aves; order Galliformes; family Phasianidae; genus Chrysolophus; species Chrysolophus pictus. The sequence continues at coordinate 13,697,851 of JAYKPI010000006.1, forward strand.
ATGTCATTGTGGCATTCCAGGAAGAGGTAGGGGGCTGGGGATAAAGGGAGGCAAAACAGTTTCAAATCCCAGTTCTAGTAAATGTGCTGTCAAAACCTACATAGAAGAGTGGTTTATATATTTCATGGGGCTAGAAATCTTTAACCCTGTAAGACATTATGGTCATCCTAGATTTGGCACCAAGGAATAGAAGGAATGATCTTGGCAGACACCTAGAATAGTAACTGGAAATTTAAGTAGGAAAATAACAGAGCCTATGACAAACTTCTTACTTTCCTCTGTTTTTCCTGAGCTCCAGGAGGGGAAAAGCTAATGAATGCATACTCTGTATGAAAGATTCTTGGTACTCACTTAAAAGCCCTTTATCATCTGCACTATACATTGCTGCACCTGTACTGCACAAAGCATTTTACATGCACATTGCCAGAATGCATTTGCAAAGGACTAAGAAGACTTGGGGTGAACATGGTTTGTGAAGAAAACAGTGCTGAAGATTTTTAATCAGTAAATATATAATTTTTATAATGCTTATGCAGGCATCACAGATATTTTGTCTCAGCTTTCTACATTTTCTCATTCACTATGACTTCTTGACATTTCTGAGAATTTGGGGGCTTTTTAAGAAGTGAGTGAAATTCATTAGAATGAAAGTGCTCCGAATTTGGCATGTCACATAATCTGCAGCAGTTTCCTGGTGAGGACAAAGAAATGCGTGGGTTGATGTGCTAATATCACAGCAAGTTGAGATAGGCACCAACCAAATACGGAGATTCAGAGAGCTGGGGCTGCTCCTCCTGAGCAGGGGAGCAGATGCAGACTTGGACAAAGCAACGTTTCTATGCCAATCACAAAGGATTCCCCTACTGCTTGAGTCAGCAAGAGAAATGCTAACTTGTCTCGTCCAGAAGAAATTACCATCATTCTTGACTCAGTGCAATTCTTCAGGAGGCAGTATTTATTCAGGCAGTGTCTTGCTGTCAGTAGGCAGAGCAGTAACACAGCAGCACCCATGTAATTGAAGCCACAGTGTGCCATTGCACATTATGAAAGCAACTCCTTATTGGGTTACCACAACTGTGGCAGTGAGACCCATATGAGATGCTGTAGCCATTAGCTTTCTTTGTCTTGATCATTTTCATTATGTTTGAGAGCTTGGTTGCAGGTTAGCAGCCTGTGACAGCAAGCAGAAAGAGAAAGTTTTGCTATGATGCAACTGCCTGAAAATGTGTGACAAAATTGTACTCAATAGGCAAAGTCCTGTTTGTAGCATGTGTTTGGAAATGGTCTTATCTGTGTTTGTTTATACACACAGTGATTAAAGAATCGTTTTCATTTCCTTTTGTACCTTACTGTTATCGTGCAGATAATTTCAGTGGCCTTAATCAACATTTGCAGGAGTAAACAATGTAATGTTAGTAGCAATCTTGTGAAATAAACATTTCCAAAGTCCTACCACATGACCACAAGGAGGGTAAATGTCAGACTGTCCCACATCTACAGAGAAATAGACGAGACTGTAAAGTTTCTAGTTTATGATTATAACAGCGTGTGTCAGACTGGGGATTCCCAGATGTCCTGTATTTAAAAACCAGTTTTGTACCTCTGCCTTAAAAATCTCCTATGTAAATTACTCGAAAGATTTTAACATGAAATAAAAAAACACCACAAAATAATGATCCCCAAAAAACAAAGAATCCAACTTTCCAGCATAAGGGGAGATTTACTCCTTAACTGAAGGAACTGAAGGACAACTGTTTCTGTAATGGCAATGGATGACTAGAGACGATACACAAGTTACTGCTCATTACCTGTTCCACAAGGAAAAAGCAAAGATGATGAATAAGCTTGTTAAAAGATATGATACTCCAAGCAACCATGAAACACTTGCTGAAACAGTTGGGATTTTAGTGCCAAACATCTTGATCTTATCACTATCACATCACATGACTAAATAATACAGAAGTGAATGTGATGTGTTCTCTCTAGTGACAGTGTTATCCCATAAATGGAAAAGTGTGAAAGAAGGAATGCGCTATATAAGCATAAAACATAGACGTAGGCACTAATTTCCACTAAAATCAATGAGCCTGGCCTGCGCTTTGCACTTGCATAGCACATTGCATCTTCCCTGTGTTACTGCTTCACCAATTAAAAAGATTAAAAAGGAAAGATAGGGCAAGAAGCTGCAACATCCAACAAACAGCATAGAGTCCAGCACATGAGGAAAATCATGCATATTTCTCATTAAATGATAAATTATAGCAAAAAAAAGTCTAAAATAGGTGACCAGTCCAACATCTTTATCTCCTACTCTTTGAGTCTGCTCAAGTGCATGGAACTCCTGTCCAAACCTCTGTGTTTGGATACTCTAAATAGAAGTTTAGTCTGACTGGGTGTCTTATCTTAAGAAGATGGGGAAGATATCTACTTTTGACCTTCTGCATTGCTATGATTTACCTTTCTAAATTACATTTTGCTTTTGCCTGAATTGCTGAATAAATGGCATTTTTTCCTTCTGTGTGTATGTGTTTTGTTTTGAATGCCACTATGACTCAGCTCGCCTGTAATCACTAAACAATGGAAACATGACAGTTTCTGGCAAAGCACATGAGACGTTTTATCAGTATAACAGACACACAGAATGGTATGATTACAACAGGGAAAATAAGTCTGGTCAAATTAAAATATGGACAGACAAGAAAAATTAGCATCAAACTTATATTTCAGGCACCATGCAATAAAGTTTCATTACACGTGTGTATAAAAACAGCGACAGCAGTAGTAGGAGTCATCTTGAGCCACAGGAGCAGGATTCAAAGCAGAGAGTGCTCTTTTCTTCCACAAAACATGATGCACTTCTCCTGGAGCCTGGGGGAAAGGTGTCCTGGCTGGTGCAGCATCTGACCTGTGCTTGCTGTTGTGCAGATCCAAGCAGCACCAGGAAGGCGTTTGCTGTAAGCAGAGGGGACAGCATGGGCCAGGTCTTCATCTAGTGCTCAGCAGCTGTTAATTGTGCAGCATAGACACAGTCATATGTCCACACAGTCATGTGAATGTCAATCCCAGCCTCTCTAGGACTGCCTGTTCAGGCTGTCCTGCTCCACCTAAGCCCAGGCAGGTTTGGTGGTTGGCAGTTTTCTTGTTTGTCTTCTTGTGTTGGATGCATGTCATATGGGCAGGGCAGGGCATGTGCTGTGCAGATCAGCAGAAGGATTCTGAACTCATTCACTATGTGGTCTGACAGAGGCTGGTTGGTAGCCCAGTGAGGAAAAGATCACAGTCATGGTGCTTTTGTATAGTTCATGGCCAACAGATGACAGTGCCCCAACTGGTGTCTGGGATCTGGGCTTATGGACCAAATGGAGAGGCAGAAAAAGTTCTATGTTCATCTGAACTTCTTTTTGAAGAACTTCCCAGGTGTTTTCCCCAACTTCTAGAGATCCTTGTGGTAGATGAGATGAAGATGAGATAAAGACTACAAACCAAATGTTTTCATGTGGATGCTTCTGAAAAAAATATGGTTTAAATTTGTATGAAAATGAAAATGATCTCTGTACATCCTGATTCTTGTCAGAATTAAAACATAGGCAGTTGGGAGGTTTTTAGATGTTATTTTGGCCTCCTAATCCATAAGGGCGGTCAGAAAGCCCACTCTCAAAAGAAAAAAAATCACCAAAATATTTGAGATAACCAAATAGTGGAGACTTCATTGAGAAAACAGCATCTTACTCAAAGCCTTGTTAAAACAAAATTCTCCTTGGCCTCCATGAACTTTGAATAAACTCAAAAGCAGATTATGGGTATCTCATTACATCAGATACTCTCTTTTGTGCATAAATCCAGCCTACAATATCAATAAAGGAAGGAGACCAAATTATTATCTGAAAAATGGCTGCCTGATCCACTGGGGAGAAATTCCACACATTCCCCCTGTACTTTCCTACTTTGATTCTTGGGAGACAAAATATTTGGTTTCATTTTTCTTTCAGTAGATAATATGCCAACATTAGCTGATATGAGGCTGTCACCCGCTCACTCTTTATAAGTAAATTACTACAAGCTCACTGTTTAATCTTTCTGATTGGCAAGTCTAAGAAATATATATCTGTAAAGGGACCTGAGCTGTTAATCAGTGCACCGACATCAAATTAAAAAACATTCTCTGTCGTGCAGATGATAGGCTGACTAAAGCAAATAAGACAGAAGTCCAAGAAGCCGCCGTGCCTTTTTCTGTGAAGTGAGCAAACTCTTTCATGTCAAGCATTTCTATGCAACAGAATCTAAGCAGAACACCCGGGGAAACCACACAAGAAAGGCAGATGTTTGGACCGACTTCTACTTGCTGCTATTTGATTGACAGGTTGGTTGGCTTTGTGTAGCTGCTGAGGAGACCTGTATAGGAAGTGGGACTTTTCCCAAGAATTGTGAAGCCACCTGTGACTTTAACCCTTCCTTCCTCCTACAAGTTAAACGGTACCATGGGGATTCCTGTACTAGGAATGCTGATATGTCTGATCCCTCTGCTTGAGTTCAGGGAAATGGTTTTAAATGGGTTAGAGAGCTCATGCAGTAAATCATGTACAAGACATTGTTCAATTATTTCATACAAATAGTTACAAATTAATTACCCGTGTTCCTCCTTGAGTTCTGTAGCTGGTCAGTCACTTGCCAATTTGGGTTGCTATTGCTGGCGCAGGAGCCTGTAATGTATCGACCGGTATGTAGGAGTTGGAATATTTTTAATAAATTAGGTCTAAAGAGAATAAAACATCGCGGATTGCTTTCTAGCTCAGACATTCCTAAAAGACTTATTCAGGGAAGTGGTAATTCGAGAATAACTGGATAGTAAATTGCCCAATCAATGTAGTTTGATGTTTACATATAATTTCACAATATGTTATTATGTTAACCACTTGATTGGAATATATTTATGAGGGCTGATCCAAAAGTAATATCTCCTATTTTATTATGTTGGCCAACAACATCAGAGGTGCATGTTGGTGGTATGGCAGTAGAGACTGAACCTTCCCAATTATATTTTGTTGGCACGTGACAGATGGCAGCAGAGGAGCAATCTGATAAAATGGCATATGACATGGAACTGTGTATGAAACAAAGGTGTGGATTTGAATTTCTCCATGAGGAAAAAATTGTGCCCACTGACATTCATTGATGCTTGCCGAATGTTGATGAAAACCAAATAGTGGATGTGAGCACAGTGAGGCAGTGTGTGGTGTGTTTCAACAGTGGTGGTAGCAATGGTGACATGCAGGTAAAAATGCCTAGCTAATGGTGGTGACTACATTGAAAAATAGTGTTTTATAGCTCAGAATTTTCTCTGTCAACTACTGTTATTGTGTTCTTTGTAGCTGTTGTAGTTCTCAGAAAAACAAAATAGATGGCATTACTTTTGGAGCTATCTACCTATACTGTCACACTTTCGAAGCACTCAGGAAATGTGGACTCAACAAAGGCAATAAAATTGTTGTGAAATACAAATAATACTGATTTCTGCTTCACTTTGCTTACTTTCCTTTCTACTTTCCTTAACAGAGAAATTAAAAGGTAAAGCCCAGTGGAGACAGCAGGGCGCAGATGAGGATGCATTTTCTGAACCCATGGGAGTTCAGCACCTCTGTGCTAATGTTTTGGGTTGTTTTGACTGAAGTGCTTCCAAAATCTGATGCAAAATCATCCTTCTCTGACTTGCTTCCCACACCATCATACAGTGTGGATTTGAGCCAGTGATGACTCTGGTAGATCTACTTTTTCTTTAGTTTCCCATAAGCTGGTGCAATAGTGCTTGCTCCTCACAAAAGCAGGGTTTTCATTCTAAAAAAGCAAGCAAAAATTTCATGTTGCTCCTTGCTTATCACGGTTAGTCCTGTCCTTATAAATAACATTAATAGTTCAATAGCTTTTGTACTTTTGCCACACTACCACTTAGTCAGTTTCCATCAATCATATGCTGAAATAAATCTCTGATAGAATCAAATTAAGTGCTCTGTGAACAGTTTACATCACTTCCCAAGCCTGGTCCCTGAACAAGGACTCTTCAGTGCCTATTGAATATTTACTTCATGCTACCCACAGCACAATGCAGTCTATTGCTCTTATATAGAATCCCCATCCTTAATGAGACTTTTAGCATGTAGAAGGGAAAGATTTATAAATAACTACACTATCAGAACGCAGCCTCAAGCGCTTCCTTTTGCAGTGTTTACTAACAGCTTTTCTATGTTATTTTTCATTATTTATCTTGAGATTAAAACCAGACTTTATTGTGTCACGTTCAATATTCTACAGGAAAATATATATAGCATATCTTGTCTCGCCAACTGCCATTCACAAATTGCCTTCAAGATGCAAAGCAAAGTGACATGCAGTCCAGGAAGTCATTATATGCTATGATAGATACAATTGTGTCTGTCCCTATTGGATTCTTATATAAGTACCCTTAAGATTACTTCCATGAAAAGCAACATTCAAGAAGCCAGTCCCCATCCTGAAAATGGTTGCATGGACACAGCTCTCAACAGGTTGTTCCTGGTTTTTTGTCCCAGAATTCAAAGTTACAGCTGCAGAACAACCAACCAGAATTTTGTGATAATTAGAAAAAGACTGAGATTTCAGAACATATTCAGAGCTAATGAATGTGAATGAGGCATGAGTGAGCTTATCTAAAGGCATTGCGCTACTTTCCTCCTATTGTTTTTGATTCTGAGCAGGAATTGGTGTTAAAGATCCCATCCACGTGAAAAGCTAGGCTTCTGTTCATCATTCTGAAGTAAACCCAAAGCCCATTTAGAAAATAAGTCTTATATCCTGCAGACCCCATTCTTTCCCTGTTAAGCAATCTACAGAATAAAGACAACCCTTGTGGAAGAGTTGCTGCCATTCTTGATGAATTTGTTTTTATTTTTGAAGCAATTAACTAAGCAATAAAACAAAACAAACAAAAAGCACTTAGATTTAGAATGAACAACTGTATTTGAGTCTATCTTCCATAATTATAAATAGTATTAAAAAATTACTTCTTTCATTCTTATGGCAGCATATACTATAGGTTTGTGTGCACATCTGTATACACCAACTTATTTAAGGGTGAGTAAATACCTGTGAATCTTCATTTGCATGTCCATTGCTGTGATGTGTGTGATTGGTGCCTCTTTACTGCACAATGTACCTTGCTATTTCGTAGGCACATCTCTACATTCACATTGCTGCTTTTTCACTTTTTAATTTCAGAAAACATCTAAGTGGTGAATGGGTTGGGATGGTGGCACAAACTCAAACTTTTTAACTAAGTTGTAATGTCAGTAGCTTTGGTTTTTATTTAACTTTGTGATTAAAATTTTTATTGATCTCCTTGCAGTTTAGAATATATCAATATCTCTAGTTTCAAAGAAGCATTCAGTAGCACAGAAACATAGGACCCAACATAGAATCAGATGCTTTATTTTAAATTTATGAAACCTCTATAGTGAATCCCCTGAGCCGGCTGCCAGCAATACCTTTCTGTTGTGCAACTCAGTCTTTCTTGTCTCAAGTCCCTTTGGTGCTTCCCACTTCACAGACTTGTGGTTTTTGACTAGTCTTGTTTAGGAGTCTGTAAAAACTAGTATTGTTGTATAGAAAGGTTTTGAGTCTTCAAGTGAATTCCATTAAAGTTACTGTAAATCTTGTGTGCGGATCCTGCCATTGGCAGATTATGGCATGCTGCCTGGGAGATGAGGGGAGAGGTCCTTCTGTGGGAGCTACGAGGACAAATGTGCTTCGCACTTCTAAGAATTATAGCTTCTGTGATCTCAATGTGGATGATGAAACCAAAGCCCCAGCCCCTGGTGGACAAAGCTATGGCTTCTATGATGACTGTACACTCATTATATAGGTTCAGTTGATCTGTATTTACAGGACTTCAGACAAAGCCACCCATGTAACCTCTACATATGTTTTCCCTCCAGAGCTCAGCTGTCATATGGCAGCACATTCTGAAAACAAACACGCTGGAAGCCTTGTATGGAGAAATCATTACAGCCCACTCTCTTCTGAGGGCATCTGCACAACTCCTGCTATGTTCTGAGGAGACCAGGTCACGTAGGATGAGTGAATTAACAACATAGGATAGATACCCTAAGGTTGGATACTCTTTCACAAAAAATACAGCCCATCTCCCCTACAGTACTTGAGAACTGTTTTGAATAAGCAGAGAAGACAAAGAATAAATGATTGGTGCACAAACTCCAGACACAAATGGAGCAGAATTTACCTGAATGAACATACGAGTTCATTGACATGGTTCCTCTGGACAGGAAGGAGGTTGCCTAATAGCCTCTTTGACAGGTCCCTGTCCGATCAGTTCCTGTCTCCACTTCAGAGAGACATTCCACATCTAAGTGGTTTGTAAAGGGTTAATCAATTATTAATGATGTCTGAATACATAATAGACACAAGGGGCTTTGCCAAAGCTGATTGTAAGCATGCTGGCATAGGTTACTATGCTTAGTGATGAACTTTGGAAAAAGCAACCTGTTGACTCATTGGACTGCTTATGCCTTTATTAAACATGTACAAAACGCGTTAGCAAACCTTTGAATGCATTTTGTAAATAAATCCTCAGTAGAATGTGCAATTCTTTTTCCTTTCATTTTATCAATCCATGGCTTTTAATCACTAAAATTACATCATAGCATCAGACAAGGTTGCAGAGGCATATATGCCTAAACAACAAGCAAGACAGTGACTGTTAGGAAGGCCTAAGCAAGCATGCTGTGGCCTGTGCTGAGGGAGGAAATGGGGTGAGATGGCTTCTCCTCAGTAAAAACAACACGCTAAAAGAATTCAATAAACACAGATTAGCTTCGTTTTGCTACAAGGGTGGTCATTCCTCTTGACCCTAAGAGCCACGTGCCTGATTTTTTGTGTGGCCGAGAGACATGAGACACATACCTCAGGGACTCTGAAGGAAGGGGACCTCCAGGAGCGTTTTGGAGGCAGGAAACACAAGCTGCTCCCCAGAGCCCCACCATCACAGCTGAAGACAGGGTGGTCTATAATGGTCGCTGTGCTGAGTTCCCAGTGACCCCCCTTCAATGGCAATTTCAGCCATCTCTGCTGCCAGGGCTTTGGCTTGCTCAGCATAGGACAAGACTCAGGCTGTCTCCCTGCACAGTTTATTTGCCCCATTTTTCCCAAAATTAACCCCAGGACAGGAGTTGCATTTCAACTTCTTTCCAGACTCAGGCCACTGCTACAATAGCAAAAAGAAAAAATAACCTGAAGAAAAGGAAAAGTGTGTTTATTTTACTAACTGTATCTGTTATCTCAAGCTGGTTTTGTGAGTTTGTCCCATCTGTCTATCTATTCCCTATTGTGTGTAGATTAGGTGACCTCTTGAGCAAGAATCCTGTTTTCACAATGAGATTATCACAATTCCTAAGCAAACAGATAAAACATATCCATACATCTTTGCATTTAACTGAAACTAAGAGGGTACCACATTCACCTGACTGACCACTGTCCTAGACTTCTAATCCTGACAAAAACCATTAAACACAGTGGGAATTTTGTCTCAGAATTTATGAGGTACTATTCCTGCTACAGCTTCTAAAACAAATTTGTTCCACTCTCAGTTCATGTTTAAACCACCACCAACTAGTTAGTAATATTATTATCAAGGTCTTAAAACAGCATGTTTTAGTGCACAGATGCATAGTCTCTTTTTAAGCATGGGCAGAATATTTCCATCCTGCCAGGCTTAGCTTCAGATGTCTTAACCCCACAAAAACCTCATCACTCTTCACTGGAACACCACAAAAACCCCTAACAAGCAGACAGGGAAACATTTGTTCCTCCTTTTCCCTTTCCAGAACATCTGATCATTCAAGAGCCACCATAAATATTTCCTGGCTGACTATGCCTTGTTCATGAACCACATTTTGAAGGTTTTTCTCCTTCCTTGTTTTTTTCTTCTTTTTTACAAGCATCTTTGCAATTTGTCAGCAAGCAACTTGAGCCAATCTCAGAAATAGCTTAGTTAACAGCTTATGAAATGAAATGATGTAAGGGACCACTCCAAATATGGTCAATTTAAACAGGCTGCCAAGTTTGCAACCTCTGGGGTCTAGGATTGGGTTGAGGGGAGGAACCAAGCAGTGTGGGCTTGCAAAGATTGCTGTCAGGTGGGCTGCAGATGTTCAGCTTCAGTCCACTTGCATGGCATTCACCTAGAGAGATGCTAATGCAGTCCTACGCATGTAGAAAATTAGCATGTGTATACACATTCACCCTGCAAAGGCCCCCCTCCAACTCTACTTTCTAAAGCACTAAGGTTTATAGGTATAGTAAAGTGGCTTTATAGGAAGCTGCAGAGCTGTTTGTATCAGCCTTGAGTTTGTATTCGTTTAGTCAGCTATCTCAAAAAAACAAAAACACAACATCCCTTACTATAGATGGAAGCTGGGTTTCACGGCACATGCAGCTGTGGTCACTGTCTTGCAGCTGTTAGATGAAGAAATACCATGTGAACACTTGGTCTGGTTTCAAAAGACCTAAAAACACTGGCCAAGAAAAATGGTACATCACGGTGCTGCTTGGCCATTTGCCAAGACAAAGAAACTTGTAGATTTCTAGGGACAAGAGGCCATGTGAAAGGAATTTTCCTCCTTTCAAAGGCATATCAAAATATACTGGAGGCTTTATTTATTTATTTATTTTGTGTGCTCTTGGCAAAGCTTTGATTGATCACTAATGCAGTATCAGCACTAAACTCACATCACTTAGAGAACAACCAAGAAAACAAGGCAAAGGGGGATATTTTATAACTCTAGGTCCAAGGTGCAACAAAGGAGTGTAAGGCAGAATTATTTTACATGGAGAAAAACAAATGTGTGAATAAGAGTCCCAAAAAGGCAATTAAAGCTGAAATTTTATAGGGAGAAAAGGATTATTCTGTGGCAAAGACTCAAGAAAAAGAGCTGTTGTAGTAAAGGGATATTTTGACACAGACAATGGATGAGTATGTCCGTGGGGCAAAAAAATGCTCTGAGGAGAAGCAAAGGTTCACAAGCTGCGCCTACAGGACTCATCTCAGCTCCCTAAATGATGTGGACAAACTGCTCTGCTAATGAGCAATATTAATTTGGAAATGACAGTGCTCCACATAGGATTTACCTCCCTGCCCAATCTAATTCATATGCCCGTGGAGCTGCAGTGTATCCTCCTTTCACTATCTTCAAGGGAAGGGACAGTTCCAGCGCATCTCTTTTGCATCAGGAACAACCACAACTGTATTTCCAAACCATCTTCAGAGTCAATGAACAATCATTTGAAATGCAGCACAGAAATAGCAAGCTTTCTTACTGCTTTTATTTGGCTGTTTCCCCAAAAGGATGGACATAAATGCTTAAAAAGCTGGACAGGGGAACATAGAACACCCAAAATGAGATCAGGTCCTGTGGGGAGAACAACTTTTGCTTTATTGTAAAGCATCTTCTACAGTTAGCTGTGCAAAATGTCTGGCTTGGGCCAGCTTCTGGGCTTGTTTATGTACTGGAGACAGAGTGCCAAACTCTCCTGACAGGAAATGAATGAGACTGAGAAAAGGATAGTTCCACAATGCAAGAAAAACTCATAAGTTTCAGTAACCTTGTTATTTTATTGGTTTGCTTGTTTCATGTTGATGCTGTATTAAAGGTCAAAGGTACATTAGATGTTAGGGGAAATAAATATGCTGGTGAACAGATAAACACTATGGAAGCCCTGGTAATTAACAAGGTCCATATGTATAGTTTGTTCTCAAGAGAAGAAACTTCTCTTCCTTCAATCTGAAAAGATGAATCAATTTTTTGCTAAGTCTATATTCAAGGGGTTTAAGACAAACCTTGCCGCCCTTTCTTAAGGGAAACTCCCACTGAGCTCAGGGGGAGTTTCCTCTGAATAAGACTTTGGTATTTGGCCTATAATTTCAGCCTTGTTTCTTTATCTTGCCCTTGAAAGATCCTTTCAGCTTAAGTCCCTGTAAAGTTCAGTGCTGGAGTCACCATATACTGACCATGCTTCTGTGAGCAGAGGACATGCTCCCAGGTCTTTTTGTCTTGTTCTTGGAAATGTTTCTATTTCCAATCCATTTTCTTGCTTGCATTCTTCTTAGTGTACAAAATTAATGGAGGAACTTAAATTTCCTGGCTGCATTAGTCTGAAATAGCATCTGAGGACTGAAGGTGTGATTGTGTTATGGACTTATTTAAAAGCTCTCAGAAGCTGAGGGAAAGATTCCTGTGACATCCCCAGCTTTAGGATTAGAGTTCACTTACAACAGAGAACCCAAGAAAGATATTTGTACTGTTTGCAGTACACTGGTCAGATAGCCTTTGCCAAGAATGTCCTGTAGATTTTTGGTAGAAGAAAGAGGTTAAAAATCAAAGCCATTGGAACACATGGTTAACTGCATTGCATCTCGTATGAAATATGCTTAGGAATCACTCACAGGAGATTACTGTGGAGGTAAAATGCTGTTTGGAATTGAAGCCAAATGCTGATTAAAGGAAGCTGAATGCTTCATGCAGTGACCCCTCCCACAAACATATCCTACATTTGCATTACCTTTGCGCTCCTGCAGTCCTCTATGGCTGCATGATTATCACAAAGAGCCCACTCCAAATTCTAAAGAATTAGGACTAGTCGATAGTTTCATTTCCTCTCCAGGATTCCCAGGATTCCCAGCACTAATGAGCAGAGCTGGGATTCCAGCCTTCAACCGCTGGCCCTCCAGAGCCCTCCTAGCCATTGGCTCTGGACTTGTGTTGGAAAGGTTGTTCAACATCTGAGCTTATAAAAATAATTTGAAGATCCAAATCAGTATGGCACCTAACATTTCTAGGAAAGAAATTTAAGTATTGTAATATCCTGTCTTTAGGGAAAATTAATGTTTTCTTATAAAACCCTTCAGAGGTGTCGTGTTCTATAAGGAATTTTAGAAAGGGAAGCCCATGGGTTTTGGATGACGTTCTTTGGTTACCAAAGCAACAAATTACAACCCACTCCAGAAGCACCATCAGAGCCTGTGCTGAAGCCAAGTGCTAATTCCTTCTCCTCCTCCCTCTGAGCAGTTGCATCAGACAGACCACTGGGACAACTGTCCACAGGGGCAGGTAGGGGGATGAGCCACAATCCTCCTTTTTCAGTGGCTGGGGACTTTCTCTGAAGGGCTGCTAGACTGGGATCTTTCACCAGTAATAACATTTGTTTCCTAAAAAAATCCGAAGGTAATAAATTACAGAGAATACAAGGTATTTTATGTGTTGTGGTGTGATGATCAAAAGATGTTATCATTCCCTTTCACATGTTTGCAGACAGTTAGCTGTAATTCTGGATAAGTTACAGGCAGCTTTTGTTTTCCTTGAATACTGAAACATTATCTTCTAGTTAACGGATGGGCTGTGGGTGAACGCACATGGAAAAGAAGAAGCTTTTCACCTTTCTGGCTGCCCTTACTGCCTTGCCTAGGATCCAGCCTCAGCTTCTTCTCCAAAGGGAAGACTGACACTGAGAGCAACACAGGGAAATTGATAGAACAGATGCGGAAATGCAAGGTGTTTTCTGATTAGTATTTCCACATCCCTTGAGAAATTTTGCTAAAATTTTGCAAGGCCTTAGGATGAAACATGTTCTGAGATCTCTAGAAAAGAACAAACTTTGGTAAAGCTTTTGCACAAAGGAACTTCAGGCTCCATGGCTAGACCATCAGGGCAGTCCTTCTCCAAGCACTACAACATAACAGATACCATGTCTTAACCGAAAAGGAGGCCAGAACTTTTTTTCTTAACATGAGAACATCAGAAATCTTTAATTTCAGAGTGATTTGTTCTAGTTTCTGGGTTATTCTGTATTTCATGGTTCCATCTCGTACCTGAAATGAAAACATTGTGAGAAGCAATTCTGGTGGTATAGCTGAGATGGCAATGAGCACGGTTAAATCACAATAAAAACATCAAGAACATTCTAGGCTGACATCTAGTCTTGATTAGGCTTTCATTAATTCTTTGAAAACTTCCACTTTGCATCTCAGAAAATAATTCCTGCATTTTGTTCTTTAAATGCAAAAGCCATTGGATAAACTGAATCTTAGGGGGAAAAAAAATACATTTGTAACGCAACATCAAACAATTGTTCTATTGGCACACCTTCATAATGGTTTCTTTATGCAAACTTTATAGCCTTCGCACAGTTTCCTGATTCTGTTGTTTCCAGTACATTTATTTCAATGAAAGCAGCTCTAAACCTTTTAAACAATTCTGAAGATTGTCCTTATTCTCGTGCTTTAGGATGTGCAGTTATATGGAGAGCTTGCATGAACTGCTGGTGGATAGCATAAACGGAGCATTCACTTCTAGCATTTGCAAGCCTTGTGTAAATACATACTGTTTATGATATAGTTCCATTCTTCTTTTTATTTCCTACAGAGATCTTCTTTTATGGTGTTAGATGAAGAACAGAACAAGAGGACAGTGTAAATTGCTTTGAGTAAATAAAAACTGACCAGATCCTTCAGCTGCACTGTGAACTGAATAAAATCTAATCCTTCCTAGATGTTTACATAAAAGTGTTCACTTTCAGGTTTAATCCAGTCCTCTGAAGGTTAATCTCTCAGTATACCAATCCAGTCACAACTCAGCAATACTGCATCCTCTTCAGGAAGCTCTGTTATGGCACAGTTTCTAGCCTGGTTTCTACTCCATGTGTTCTGAATTTGCAGGTATTTCTCTGGAACTCCAAACCTCAAGATATGAACAGGGGTAATCTGAGCTTTGGGCAAAATTGGCTGCTGAATCTCACACTATGGCTGGAGTCCCATCTCTAGGTTTGAGGCTTGTTTGTCATCAAACCAGATTAGTGATAATATCATACAAAATATCCTTCAACTTCTATCTCAGCAATTTCAGTTCCATAATATTTGTATAATAGCAAAATTTACATTGCTTTATTGTCTTTTCTACATCTTCAAAGCATATGAGGGATTTATTGTTATCATTATTCTTCTTTGGTATTTTATCTTTCTCCCCATCTTTGTTTGTTTTGCTGAGAATTAAAAAGTGAAGCAGATGCAGTAAGTTTTGTTCCTGACTCCAGAAGTTATGAGATCTGCAATCACACTCACCTTTTTCAGAAGAAAACATTGTAATCTTTGGCCATATGTTAAGAGGATTCTGTGACTTGCTGAACTTTAACAGAAATGTCAGCTTTCCTAATCAAAGAGTGTGTCAAGGCTGCTCTTTCTAATACTGGAGATACCATCTCAAACACTTCATTTGTGGTGTCAGACTGTTGAAAAGGATTTGCTTAAATTTGCTAAGGCCATTGAGAATCATATCCTTAATGTTGTGTGGTTGGTATTGTCCTATTTGTCTTAGTAACCTTATCTCTCAGCAAAGCAGCTAGATGACAAAGATATTTCCTCTAAGGATCTTTAACCTCTTGTGTTGCATGTAGACTGTGTGCAGAGAGCTTGCAGTAAAGTAAATGAAAAGATATGGTTTCTCATACCCTTTACACAGGCATTAGTCTAATACTGCTGAATTCTGCTACCCTGAAGGGGCTCCTCTATGAACAGCTGCAAGAAAGATTGGAAAGATATCAGGGTGGAGGATTTATAGCATTTCCCCCTAAAAAGTGAACAACTATTGGGGCTATCTCAGGCTCTCTTTTCATGATGTGGTTTAGCTCTGCAAGCCTGCCCCCGGCAGTAGGATGTTTGCAGCAGACACAGAACCAGTTTTGCATGCCACATGAGATGTCATGAGCTATATCAGAATATAAGATGAGAACTTTAAAAACTGTATATTTAAGGGTATGGTGATGTTTTTCCCAAGTATTTTCAATTTTTATTGAAATCAGTATGTGTGAAGGCTGCTCATATCCTTAACAATTTCCTTTTGAATTGATGAGTTTGCATACTGAAAGCATTTTTACATATATCTTCCTTTTAATCCTCATGGGAAAGATAGTCACTGAACTATTTCACTTCTTTTTCTCATGGGAGAGAGAGCTGCTGCACCCACCTGTACTTCTGTTTTCATTAACTCCTTTCAAAAATCCAAGCTGAGCTCAGATCTTGCAGCTTTCATTAAGGAACGAGACCAAGTGAAATATGTGTGAATTTAGCCTGACCAAAGAACACGAGATTGGATTTTAAGATTTTAATGGAAATGCAACCCTGTCTTTTGAGAGAGATTTTCCTACTCAGTGCTAAAATAGAGCCACAATTTGGTGAGCGCTTTTCAGCAGAAACATTCGTATATTCACCTGCTACAGAATTATGTCAGTTACATTAAAATTATATTTAAGAAAATGTAATATATTTAAATAAGTTACTTTAACACTACTGTTTCTTTTAAATGTTTGGATCATGGGTTATATCAGAACATGTATAGATACAAAATAAAATTTGTCTTTCTAGTAGCGTGAAGAATTTTGAGCAAAATATAAGAATGGTTTATGTTTTTCAATAACCCAAGCCAAAAATAAAAAGCTATTTTTTGAGATACTTAAATAATTCTGGAAAGGCTTTCCATTTTTGGCTCCACATTACCTGTAACCTCGCCAGGCTCCGAATGGAGGCAATTGCACTGTGTGGCACCAGGGTGTTTCTACAAGCAGTCACAGAGGCCCACGTAGGCACAGCTGAGCCAGCTCCTGGAGGGCTAACACTCAGGGTACTTGCTCTGCACACTGCAGCACAGCTCAAAGCCCCCTGCAGTTGTCTTACATATATCACAGTGGCGGCAGCATGCTGTGCAGGAACCCAGCGGAGCAACATGCTCTTGCTATTCAGAGGCACCTCCCCACCTCAGCCAATTCCATCACCCTGAAGTATCTCATCCTCTCTCTCCTCTTTTCCCATGCTCAAATGTTTAAGTTTTAAGTACGTCACTTATTTCATGAAGCATATTAACGCAGTATCACTTCATAAAGCCACCAGCTATCCTTCCCAGGACAACACCCTCTCCTCTCCACCCCTCCCTTCCCATGGCTTGCAGCATTGAGCCCTAGCAGACGTGCATTTTCTTCCTGCACCTTTTGATAGTGGCGTTCCTGTCAGTACCACCACAGCACTGCACAGAGCCACAGCCAACCCCTGTCTGCTGTTGTGTGGCACGAGAGGCACAGCTGAGCTGAACTGGGAGCTGCACAAGCACTCGTGCTGCTGCTCCTTCAGTCATCATGCAGATGTAATGAGGAATAAATTCCCACCTTTGTGAATGCTCAGTGGGACAGAATCCCTCTGTTAGTGGTGCTTTCACACAGTCCTTATTTTGATTACTGAATCTATTTAATGTTTATCTCTGTCCTGCGGTACTGGTAAGTAAGGCTGGCAATTCCCTCAGTCCAGAGCTTCACTTTCCTGCCCTTTTCTTGGATGCAAGCTTTTCCTTTTAAAAGGATTCAATTTAATACCCTGCAAATTATCTGGGGTGGTGCAGAGTGATTTATTTTGTAAGCCTGATGCTGGGAATTGTAATTGCTTTTCCTCATCTTGGTGTGTGCTGGTGAAGGGTACTTCCCCCTTCTCCCACGGGGCCCCAGCATCCGATGCAGCCTACAATAGTGGGGAAACCTGCTTCTTGTGCCTGGGCAAGAGGCAAAAAAAGGACAAACAGAGCTGACACACACACACACAGCTGTTTGAAGAGGCTCAATGCTTGAAAGAAAATGAAGCTTCAGTTTGCTTAACCCCGCCTGAGGGAAGGAAAAGGTGTGATCTACTCTTCCCACCTGGGATCTGTACACAGAAATACACTCAAGCTGCAGTTCCATATTCAGGGCAAGTAATTTGGGGTCCTGGTACTGCCCCTCTGCATTCTCCCAAGCCAAATGAATGCAGTGCAAAGTCACATAGGGAGATATCAGTGTCATTTGCTTCATCTATCTTGCTTTATTAAGTGAAAAAATAATAAATCTGGAGGAAAGGAATCCCCAAACTTCCTGTTTTTATGAAAGCAAAGCTGCCTCAGAGACGTCTCAAATTAGAAAGAGGATACAAAAGAGCAGACTCATTTGTTTGATATAGTTTAGCAAAGAACTCTGCTGCAAAATGCACAACTCAACATTTTCTTTCATGCATAAATTCTTGCCAAAATACAAAGGAAAGGAAGTTAAAAGCTATAAGAAGCACCCATCTTTCCCTCCTCCTCTGCCTATTTGCTTCCCTACCACCATTTATCTTTATAAGAACAACCAAAACCCCAGCCACAATTATACCCCATAGCACA
The DNA here is from genome assembly GCA_037305975.1 of Chrysolophus pictus. Lineage (NCBI taxonomy): Eukaryota > Metazoa > Chordata > Aves > Galliformes > Phasianidae > Chrysolophus > Chrysolophus pictus. The sequence continues at coordinate 13,716,120 of JAYKPI010000006.1, forward strand.
GATTTAATTCAAACAGACATTAAGAATCATTCAGCAAAATACATTCCCACATTATTTAGCAGCATTTAGAAGGGAATTTGGTATGCATGTGAATAATGATAACAGCTTGTAATAGGTGAAATAAATTTGTCTGGATAGGAACTTCATGCTTCATGGTTTAGGTCAATCTCTAATTTCTAGGGATTAGAGTGAATCTTTCATTAGGGTGGATTATGCTACTGCTCCTTTCCCTGGAGTATCTTTCACAGTCTTCTGAAGATCAGCTCTTAGTCACTGCCAGAGGGAAGGTACTGTGTTTGATGTGTTTGATTCCATAGGCAGCTCTTACTTCTTCGTTATTTATATTCAAAGTAGGCCAGAAAAGTAAAGAATGGAAGAAGTAAAATAATAGCATTCTCACTTTAGCAATGGAAGACATAGGCTCAGACATACTTGTGGCCTTTTTCAAGGGCATTTAAAGAATTTGTGGCAAAGACAGTTTTCTTGATTGTCTTATCTACAAGAATGACACTGTCTAACATTTTGCTCTCTTTTGATGGAACAAATTTAGTTTTACTTTTGTTCCAGAATGAGAATCACGAAAAAGATGCCTTCTTTGGAGACTCCCAGAGTTCAGCAGAGTTTGATTTTCAATTAGGAAGCAGTAAATTTGGCTCACTTGTTACTGATACCACTTCCAGAATGCGAATAGCCGTATGAGCATTCATTTAAATCATGAAAGTGGTGGAATCTGAGATTCATGTCATGGGCACAAGAGATATGGAGTGCTGAGGAATGAAAATATGTTTATGGCTAATTTATTAGAGAAACTCCTCATGGAAAATATACTTGATCATGATTTCCCTGTAGTGTTGTGAAAATTAGTATCTGCCTGGGTTATATCTGCTTTGTAAATGAAAAGAGCTCAAGAGAAATGTCAGCTTTAGCCATGCTTTTAAGAACATGTACATTTTGGGGGTCTGAATAGCATAACTTGCTTTGAACTCAGGTCTTTCTCACTGTTTCCGTTCTTCAGGCAGAATTTGAACATGATTCAATATTGTCTGGAACACGGAGGTCTGCTGCCACAGGGATTATATAAATTCCACAGTTCCTCTTTTACTAAGATGGGCTCACTGTCTCACTAATGGAAAAAATAATTATATTTTATTTTCAAGTAAAATTTACTTAAAAAAAAAAAACTCTGGCTGTCATGTCATTTTAAATGACCTCCCTTGTCTCATCTTTCTCAGCCCGTAAAATATACTTAACATAACTAAGATGGGAAGTTCTGTGCCTAAAGCCCTTCTGTAACATGAAAGGATAATATGATCCAAGTTGTGCTAGGTATCAAGAATTGGAAAATTTGTTCCATTTTAAGACCCAAGAATAAGGATGAGCCCAGAAGAGGGAAAGAAAGAGTGTACACTTCTCTGTCTCTCCTTTTAATCTGGAGAGATTTAAAGGTGATGCTGAATTTGACACAATATTCTTGTCAACAACAGAATTGTGTAGTATATAACTTAAAGAAAGAGGAATCAGTATTTCGAGACAGTTAATGAATTTTAGTTTAGAATACTGTTCACAAATTTGTAGTTGAAGACAAGAAGAAAAACAGTTTGTATTCGTTCTTCCAAAATCTTTGGTTTCCATAGCTTTCTTCACTCATATCTGGTTTGTTCATGGAAAATGGGTTATTCAACCCATTATCACATAAAACCAGATGGAATTTAATGAAAGAAAAACCTTCAGGCAAAGGAGGTTTCCAGCCTTCTGCAATGTGAGGGAGAGGAAAATCTGTGAATGTGTGCCTTGCACAATCTGCACATTTGTCAGCGAGACAAAGACAAGGAAGTACATTTCCTATCCCTTAATATGCATTGCACCAACTTGAAGTTTCAGAAAGAAACTAAGTTCCTTTCATCTGCTCTTACTGTTGTACAGATAGATAGCTGAAATTCAGGAGCTACTGAAGGCTCTGACTGGACTAATTCTTCATTTTGTGCTTCGCCATGGTTTAGGACTCCCTGTATCTTCCCTACGATATGCTGGATATCTACTCACAAATAATAAAATGCCTGTAAGACGATAGATGCACAAGTGTAACTGCTTTTACCTGTATATAAGCTGACCTAAGGGTCAGAAATGCATGTCTATTACAAGCTTGCTCCTTTTCTCTGCTTTATATTTCAGAGCAGAATGACTTGAAAAATTCAAGGGTGTAATAAACAAATCAGACTGACTGAATGGGAAAAAAGTGGCTTAAGAGGAGCCTGTCAGCACAACCTGCTCTCTTTTTTAACCTGGCAGCAGTTTCCTCTGTGTTCCTGCTGTTCTCCTATGCATTTCCCTTCCAGCCCTTGTTTCCCTATGGAGCTCCCTCAGCCCATCTGATTTGGAACATCTGCTGGCACTGAACTCCTGCAACTCTCAATCTGTTTCCCCTTGGCTTCCTCCTTCCTTCCAGTTCATCCTTATTTTAGTCTTGATGTGACTTCCCTCCTTCTTCTCTCTGTCACCATTTCTAGCTCTCTGTCTCCCAGGTGACACCACTGAGTCTCAAGGTGAGGAGAGCAGCATTAGCATGTCTTCCCAAGGACATCATCCCTCTGCTAGCACTCAAGGGTCAACCCAAGGGTTGGGCAAACAAAGAAGAGCACATGAAATTGGAGAAACCACTGAGACCACAATATCTTAAGCTTGACCTGATCTGTGGCACAGCGTGGGATATATTCCACTCTGAGAAGTGCTGTGATCTTGTACACCCAGAGCCAATACACGGCGGCCTCAGTACAAGCCTCCGAGGTGGGATCACATGGCTGTTCCACCAACCAGGCTTGGTGATGGCCCAAGAGTCTTAGAGCAACATGGGCCTTGGCCTGATGGAACAAAGAGAGAAAGTCCTACCTTCATCTGAGGGTACTTGAGACATGCTTCATCTCATCAAAAGACCAGATAAACATAAATAGCCATGTTAATTTTATTATAATTTAGCATTAAAGGGGAAGAGGCTGAGACTACAGGGTTCAAGTGGGCTGTGTCTACAAATTAGACAGGTTTTTGCCCACCTCCACTTCTATCAGGAAACAGGATTTTAACTCATTAGCTGGGAGAAATGCATAAAGCCTAAGTTTAATTTTAAGTTCTTCCAATAGCTCCCAGAGTAGCCTCCAGACACCAGTTTGCTTCTCTAGTGTAAAACAATAAGGGACAAGAGTGCTCTGACAGGCACATCATTCTTATTTCAGTACAAATGGGAAACCTGATGTTGGGAAAAATTAAGCAGAAGAATTAGAAAATAATGTATAGAAATAAGAAGCTGTTTTTAGAAAAGCATATATAGGGTTTTATTAGACAGACTTGGGTAAGTAAGATTACAGAAGCATAGAATCATTAAGGTTGGAAAAGACCGCTAAGATCATCCAATCTAACCATCACCCCATCCCCATCATGCCCACTAATTACATCCCCACTAATCTAAACTTTTCTTGAACACCTCCAGGAATGATTACTCCACCACCTCCCTGGGCAGCCTGTTCCAAAACTTCTCACTCCAAAAAGAAATTTTTCCTAATATCCAACCTCAGTCTATCAACCAGATATGTCTGCTCCAAGGAGTACATTTAAGGCCTGTTTTTCTTCTATACACTTCTTGCTCAGAAGCATCACCCAAGCTTGTAAGTTACTCCCAAATAGACAACCTGTTGATTTTCTACTTGTTCCCTCAGGTTTTGAATTACTGAAATTAGACTAAGCTACAAGGAGAGATTGAATGAACTGGGGCTGTTTAGTCTGAGAAAAAGGAGGCTGAGGGGAGACCTTATTGCTTTCTTCCAATATCTGAAAGGTGCTTACAGCGAGAGCGGGGCTGGTCTCTTCTCACTAGTTACAGGTGACGGAACAAGGGGAAATGGCCTGAAGTTGTGCCAGGGTAAGTTTAGGTTGGATATCAGGAAAAACTTCTTTACAGAAACGGTACAAGAAAATACAAGAAAGACAGGGAGTTGTTGGAGAGGGCCCATAGGAGAGCCGCGAAGATGATCTGGAGACTGGAACACCTCCTCTACAAAGACAGGCTGAGGGAGCTGGGCTTGTTCAGCCTGGAGAAAAGAAGGCTGTGGGGTGACCTCAATGTAGCCTTTCAGTACCGAAAGGGAGCCTACTAACAGGAGAGGAATCAACTCTTTGAAAGGGTTGATAACTGCAGGACAAGGGGAAATGGTCTTAAGTTGAGGGAGGGGAGATTTAGGTTGGATGTCAGGGGGAAATTCTTTGCAGAGAGAGTGGCGAGGTGCAGGAACAGGCTGTCCCTGGAGGTGTTCAAGTCCAGATTGGATGGGGCCCAGGGCAGCCTGGTCTAGTATTAAATGTGGAGGTTGGTGGCCCTGCATGTGGCAGGGGGGTTGGAGATTCATGATCCTTGAGGTCCCTTCCAACCCAGGCCATTCTGTGATTCTGTGATTCTGTGACTCTGTGATTCTGTGATTCTGTGATTCTCTGATAAGCACTGGAATAGGCTCCCTGGGGAGCTGGTTGAGTCACCATCTTTGGATGTGTTTAAAAACTGTTTGGATGTGGAGCTCAGGGACGTGATTTAGTGGAAGGTTGTTAGAATTTAGTGGAGGGTAGTATGATTAGGTCGTGGTTGGACTCGATCTTTAAGGTCTTTTCCAACCTGAGTGATTCTATGATTCTATGATTCTATTCCTGATTTATGCCAATGTAAACAAGAGGTATTCAGCCTTGCTATATGTCTGACCTGAAAAACAGTATTCATTTTTCCAATGCAGCTGCCTGTGTGATTTTCCTTATACTGTGTAATACCTTGTTGTACCAACAGGCAGGTAAGCAACTTGTCTGCAACACTGACAAATATAAGCAAATGTATTGTTACTGTAGAACAGTTGTGCTTAATTCCTTTCCTTCCTTGATTTTTTTTTCTGAGAAATCTTTTGTAGTCAGCCTTTTCCATTCCTGTGCATCTGCAGTTGATAAATTATTTCTGTTCACTTTAATCCATTTTTTATTATTCTTCCGTATCTTTTTATTTTTCTGGTTGTTGCTGAAAATAAATCTTTTCAAGATCTCAGCAGTATAGTCAGAGGGGTATTTTGAACAGAGTGGGTGCTTCTTCAAGAGATTAATGAATTAGAAAATGAGGAAATAGTGATTTGAAATTAGTTAATTGTCTTAACTTAAAAAAAAACAAACATGTATTAATGAGTACTGTTAGCTACATTATCATATATTAGTTTTAACACACTCCCCACTTGATTTTTCTTGCTCACTGTTTCCATGTTGAGTGAATGAGCAGTATCCTAATGCACCACAGATCTACAGTCCTGTTTCCTATGGAAACAAGCTTCGGCAGCCAATTCTTGAGCTTTCACTCCTCTAAATTTTGAGCCCATTGACTGAATCTGGCAAAGAGGTAGAAGTTCGAAAGGCAAGAAAGTTCCTAAAAGCTTCAATAAAATAATTTGCAACATACAGAAAGATATTCTAAGTCACTTGACTGGAGGAAAAATGCATTATGCATGCACATGTGGTAAGACTTCAGAGAATCCAGGCAGTAGAGAGACCGTACAAAAATATATCTAAAATAGAAATAAGCTCCTTAAATTCCAAAGTCAATCAACTGAGAAACATAAATCGTAGCAAATCAGACTTCATTAATTCTAAGGCTCACCAACATTAATTGTTTTCTTGTGCCAGGTCAACAAATTCTCAGTTTGTTTCCTTAGGTGACCTTACATCTACAGCCAGTGAAGTTTTATTACAGTTTTTGCTCTAAGCAGGTCCTCTTGCATCTGCACTTTTTTCCTAGGCTCCCTCTGGTTTCACCTCTACTGCATTTCCAAGTATTTATTTTGCTTACAATGAATCAAGCTCTATCTGGATTTTAATAGACTAGTAAGTCAACTGAATGAACAGTGTTCATGAATAGGACCTATGGCTACATCTGTATTAGTAAATTAAGCATGCTCAGGAACATTTGCTAGCGCTGAGGCAAGCTGATGCAGAACAGCCTGCATCCATACTACTGAATTAGCTTATCCTCCAGAACAGAGTGGCTGAATACAAACTGCCTACAGAGGAGGGCTCCTTCCCTGTGTTGTTCCTGGGAATTATTTGGCAGTGTGATAGCTGGGAGTGCTTGTGTCTTTGCCAAAAATATGCCAGCCATCATCCTAACAATTTCATAGTATAAATAATCAAGCTCCAGTGCCTGGGAATGTCCCCTGGCCCTGTCTAATTAACCGTATAACATGAAACTCCAATATTCCTACCCTTGGGCAGTTTGTGCATAGCCATCTCTGCTTCCAGTGTGCCAATTCACTGCTCATGTGAGTTACGCATAATCTATAAGCTGAGTATGAGTTGAGCATCCCAAACTTGTTCAATTAAAAAAATAATGAACTCAGACCATCTATTTAAATGAGTTCTCCTTGTTTTGTCCAAAACACAGAGCTGCATCTTGTATAATCATCTCATCTGAATTCTATAAGATTTCCAACAGGGAGACTGAATGAGCAGAGCAAGCCAAAAGATATGTAATTAAAACTGATCCCACGTGGACCTGGAGCTATGAGATGCTTAGAAAGCATCCTCTTTTTCCCTAAAATGTGTAAATTTCCTCAATTCTTCAGTGCGGTGATTTTAATATATGGACAAGAGTTGTTTAATTGTTTCTTCAATGTACTGTATGTACATCCTTATTTCTCTTTGTCCTCAAGCAGAAGATCTTGATATTTTTTATCTGCTTGAATATTCGAGTTTGTTGTTCTTTAACCTAAGCCAGGTTTCCTTCTTTCCTTCCTTCATTCCTTCCTTCCTTCCTTCATTTCTTCCTTCATTCCTTGCTTGCTTCCTTCTTCCTTCCTTCCTCTCCATCCCACAGTACGAAACACACAACTAATCTTTACATTCATTTTAAAAGCCACAGTCCAGAAAAGCACCTAACCACATGCTAATCTCAAGTGAAGAGGCTACTCATATGCTCAAAGTTATGCAAGTGCTTAAGTGCTTTTGTACATCAAAGTCTGGATTTACTGATGTATATGTGAAGATCAGACGCTGATCCATTACTCCAGAACACCTTAGAAACAGGTTTTATGTTTGCTCCCTCTCTATTTGCATTCCTGTGAGGCTTTGGTAATGTAGGGGACTATTTATTTTTTCACTATTAATGTACTCGGCTGGAAAGCAGAAATCCTATTTTTAGTAGTATATTATTCTGTTTCAAAGGCAGAAGAAGAAGGAAGATGAAAATTGTTTATGAATATATTATACCTTGGATTAAGATATAAGGCTACTTTATCAAGGCTTGTTTTGTGGCAGATGCTACAGGCACCTGCTAAAGATGAAAGGAATTAGAATGGAGGCTTTGTGGCACCACAGTGCCTATGCTTGGATCAGGACTTCCATGCTCCTAAGTACCTTTTCTTAGGGCTTTCCACCTCAATTGCAAAAGCCACACACTCCTCAAAGAAGAGGAGTGAAGCCTCAGCTCAGGAAAAGGTGTTGTTTTATTATTATTAATTTGTTTCATAGCTTCTTCTTGTTTAACTAATTCACATTTTAAAAGTTTACATGCTTTAAATACTAAGACTTTTTTAATTTTATTCTTCAAGCCTGAGTTAATTACACAGAAAACTTAACAAGAAAGCAATCAATTATTTCACAATTGCTCAAGTCCATATCTATCCCCTTAAGGAACCAGCTGATCTGTGGAAGAAGTGAAAGCAGGACAGGCTGCTTCCTTAGAACCTTGCATCTTACCTGGATATGGTGAGAATTCTTCAGTAAATAAACTGTAGAATCAAAATTTTCCTTGAATCTTGGAGCCAGAGCAAACCTTTGTCATTTTTCTTTGTAAACCTGATTTTGCTGTTGGAAATCCAGCAAGGAATTAAAGGGGGTGTACCCCTCTGGATCACTGACTGCAGAAGAACATTGCCTCTCTTCTACAGCTACTCAGAAGTAGTTGGGGAAGATGAAGATCCCAGCGAATCAGGATATCTTTTCTGAATAGATGCTGGTGGTTCAATATCTTAAAATGGGACAAATACTGTTAATCTGCAAGTGATCTATTAATCTGACTCTCCCTCCAGTGACTTCTTATGAATGCTAAGGCTCATGCCAGTCTGCTGAGAAAATGACAATATGATTTGTCCAAGAGGAAAAACAAAAATAGTCCCTTTTCAGAATGTCTTTGTCCTAGTTCTTTGTTCTGGACAAACTGCAGTTCTTTCTGTCCTCTAGATCTTCTCTCTTGTTTAGCTTGTAACTTCTTCATAGCAGTGTCCCTGGTCAAAAAGGTTGGCATGCATAAGGCTGTTGCAATGCCCATCCTTCTCAGTGGATCCTGTGGTTTGCATAGATGCGGTATTCAGAACAGTATGGTTCTGCCTACATGAGATCTAGACAAAGTCAGATGAGAGACATGGGTTTCTGCCCTGTGAACAGCTGCAGGTGCTGTAGGTCTCTTGGTAAGGTCCCGTCAGTTCAGAGCTAGATTGGAGGACAGCACAGATGCTCTTGATTCTTGGAGGGAACCTTGCTTGCCCGTGGCAAGCATACAGCTAAAATAGTTTGAAGTGCTTGCTGAAATCATCCCTTAAAGCCTCCAAGATCTTTATCAAAAACTGGGGAACTTTAGAACAAGCTTCAGATTTTTGATGATATAACAGCCTATGAGGCAAAATGCATAATGAAATGGAGGCCAAGATAGCCTCAAGGAATAAAGCTCAAGGAGAATCAATTAGCACTTTCCAGTCATCAAAAACAAACATACAACCATAGCTGTTCATCACAGTTGAATCTATTCTCACACAAGCAAATACATGAGTGGTGAAAGTAAATAGCTGCATTACCCTAAGTGCTTCACAATCATCCTTAATTATGAAGAACAACCGTTATTACTATTATTATTACTATTAGACCTGTAAGACATAACACTGGCTTCAGAATGCTTTGAATTAGGCCTTGAAGTGTCCCATACTAATATCAGACTGGCCTATAATTTCCATCTGCATTTTCCAATGCTTCCTTTCTTGTGTTTTACAAGTAAAAAGGCAGCTATTTCAGTGGAAGGATTTTCACCTCTCATTTTCAAACACTGCTTTTGCTCAATCCCTAACAGAACTTCACCATCTTAGTTTGTTGGAGGTTTTCTTTGGTTTTTTTTTTGTTTGTTTGTTTGTTTGTTTGTTTTCTGTCATTTTCATAGTGTTGGCAACAGTCTGTATATAAGACCAGGACAGATATAAACAGTTTCCATAAGAGCAAAGATCTCTCCCTGACATCATTATGTTAATGCTTTTTGAACACAGTACCTGTGGGAATCTCATGTTTTCAGTTTTTTTCCTAAAAGGCAGGTGTTATGCCATTGTATTATATGCACTGTCTCTCCTACAATGTTAAACCAAGGGAGAGGAGGAAATTTAATCCAACTTGCAGAGCAATTATTCAAAGCTAAATAGAGCAGTCGCTTTCAGTAGAGATAACAACAAACCAAAATTCTGGTGCAAACCAAATTCCTGACATTTTATTTTTGTCTCTGCCATTTTTTTTCATCACTATGCATGTCTGATTGGAATAAATTGGGTCAGTCTGTCTCTTTCTGTCTGCAGAATCTGTTGTTGTTTTTTTTTATTATTATTGTTACTACAGACTTAGCCAAGCAGCATTTAATGACTTTCTGTTCTGGACTAGGGACATCTTAATTACGTGTCCTAGGTCCAATTTTCCATGCATATAACTCCCCACACTCTGAGTCTTCCTTTGAATGACTCAAGATACAAGTCAGCTGCTCACCAAAAAGAATTCCAGAACTGAAAACTCAGACTCTAATCTATTATGCAATATGTGTGATTACTGTGCAAGTCACTGGCTTCCTGAGAACATAGTCCAGCTCTTTCATAATGGGGACTCAATGTCAGTGTGTTTTACAGTGAATGTAAGCACTTTAATAAGAAAGGGATTGATTTTGCAACTGGCACAAAATTTTAATGATTGAAAATAAAGTATTGATTTTTTTAATTTTTTTTTTTTTTTTTTTTTTTAAGTTAAAGCCATCTTTCCACTCATAATGGAAGGTCCTGCCCTTCTTGAGATTTATCGCCACAGTCCTTGGGCAAAGTTAGCAATTTTGCTCTTATACAGTGAATGAACATAAGAGAAGTCGCAAAGTATTAAGATGGATGCTTGTTTTATTTTATTTATTTAAACGATGTTAATGTTAGCTTTTTATGTAGACAGAGAAGAGTGGGCAAGAAAGTATTGGAAATTAGGTAGGAACAGATACACCAGAAAATTGAAGGCCTGGACTTTCTATCCTGCTGTACCCAGAGCAGCCCTTCAAGTCCTTCAGGATTGAGACTTCAGGCTTTCATCTGCCTGCCCACAGCTGTGAATGTCAGTTTGGAAAAGTAAGACTCAAGACATACACGTGAAACTACTAACTCTGTGCCTGTGATCTGGCTGTGTATTTGAAAGCACAAGAACAAAGGAGGCAGTACACTGAAATGCAGGTGTCTTGTCTCACAATAAACATAGGCTTGAACGCTCTAAGGTAAATTTTCCATTGCTGTGACAAACTTAAGGTGTTTTAGGGTTTGGCCTGGGCTAGTGGGTTCACATGTGCAAGACCTGAGGCTTCTGGGGCAGGCTTCCTAGCTGCGATGGTGAGTGTGAGTTTGGATCCAGAGAAATCCACAAGGAGGTGATGTCCTTTTACCTCTCTTCATTGTTTTTGCTGATGTACAGCATTGTTGTTGTTTTTTAAGTCAGTATTTGTTATTATTATTGCATTTCTTGTTGCTTATTTTACTAATTTATAACACCTACTGCCTAGCAACAAGTGGTTTCAATTTAAACAATATATATAAATTTAAAAAATCCCCATAAATTAACATCTCATCTCCAGCAAGTGCCTGTGTAAAGCCATCACTAACTTGTCACTAGCTGATGATTAAAGCTAGAGGCAGAAAAATAATCTACTTAAAGCCATGCAGCAGTGAAAGCTGAATGAACAACATGCAGTGGAGGAGCTCTGCTCCTCCTTGCAAGGGGTATCGCATTGAGTCTAGGAGACAGGAAGTCAGCTACGGGAAGAAGAATGTGTTTTTCTGGCTCAGGAGCAGTGACTTCAACTTTGTCCAGCTTATCTACATTACGAGGATACCTTTCTCAGTCTGCATGCTGATAAAACAAAATAAAGTTTCTTTGCACATGGCACCTGATGTAATCTGTGCCCAAAGCTAAAAGCACCTAGACTTAAACCTTCCTGAGCAGAGAGTGTGTGACAAATTTTCACACTGATGTAAAATAGCTTCACTGAGGAAGGGAAAGCATAAAAGCCAGTCACTGGACCGCAACTTTGGTGAAAACTCAGGATGCCTTGAGGTTGTTTCAGTTCGTGTTCACTGTCAACATGCCAGAAATCCACAAACTTCCTATTCATGTTTGGTTTGGTTTGGTGGTGGTGGTTTTGTTGTTTTTTTTTTTTTGCCCATCTCTTATGGCTTGATCCCATGTTCACAAATGCCAGTAGAAAGCTTTCTCTTTACTTCAGTGAGATTTGACTCTTGCTGACCTGGTGTGAATCAGGACTGTTCAACTTACTTGGTTAGATAGGATCACCCCTAGCTAACCCCACCAGGAGTATTGCATGCAGTTCTGCAGCAATGTAAGAAGGACATGGAGTTGTTGGAGCAGTTCCAGAGGAAGGCCATGAAGATTATCAGAGGGCTGGAGTACCTTCCTTATAGGACAGGCTGAGAGAACTGGGGACTGGAGAAGGGGAGGGACTTTTTATAAGGGCAGATAGCAACAGCATGAGGGGAAATGCTTTTAAACTGGAAGAAGATAGATTTAGAGTAGATATCAGGAAGAAATTCTTTACTTTGAGGGTGGTGAGACACTGGAACAGGTTGCCCAGTGAGGTTGTGAATGCATCCTCCCTAGAAGAGTTCAAGGCCAGACTGGATGGGGCTGTGAGCAAACTGGTCTAGAGGGAGGTGTCCCTGCCTATGGCAGGGGAATTGGAACTAGATGATCTTAAGGGTCCCTTCCAACCCAAACCATTCTATGATTCTATGACCCTGTGATCATTTACCTAGGTCGTTGGCCTGTCCCAAACTTCCCTGTTCTCCTGAGAAAATCTTGCCTCCCCATCATACGATGGTGATTTGGAAAGATCACAGCCGGGATTAGGCAGGCTGGAGGGCTGAGGAGAAGATGCCTCTGTCTGGCTTCCCACTTTTTCAGGGATCCAGCAGGCTCCTACCTGTACGCTTCTAATTTACAATGTGTGCAAAGTCAGTCACATAAACATGAGCATATAAAGCTGTGCAAGTAACAGCAAGCCCACAGGAGGCCCGAATAGCCTCTGCTCCATTGAATAAGGTATGTTCCCTCCTGTCTGGAAGAGCTGGGTACCACATGATCACAATCGTAGCATCACGTACCCAGGCCATACAGACAGCATGCTGGGTTAGTCTGCAGTCAGAAAAAGGAGATGTGTAGGTTTTGCTGTTCCTGATGTAACTGACTTTCCATTCTTTCATAATGTAAAATTCTTCCTGGGCTGCAGCCCGAGCCTTTCAGGAGGCAAAACCACTTGCTGAATGTCATGAAGAAAGCAAGTTGCTATGCTAGAATGCTGGCAGGAGTACAAACCCAGAAGAAAGTTCAGAACAGTATGAAAACACAACACAAGAAAATCATGCAAGCAGCACTTTCTGTCCACTACAGATATTCAGTGTGCATTTGGGTGACTTTTTCTTTTTTACAACAAAATGTTTTTGTTTATATTTTTTTTTATTTTTAAAAAGAGAAGGAAAGTGAAAGAGCATTTCTTTAAAGAGAGACCACCTGGTATGAACATAGCCATGGTTGTTAGCTTTGGCAGCAGTTGAGAGGGGGCAGTTATTCAGCAGCGTAGGCTTGTTGGCAGTCCCTGCTCAGTGCCTATTGCTCTGGTGTTCAAAATCACTGACCAAGGACATGCAACAGGAAAATGAAAGGTTTGAGTGGGTTTGGAAGGCAGTGACCTGTTGTCCTGATGTCTCTGCAGTGACTCTTTCTGATAAAAATACACTGAGTCTGCCTAACCCTGCAAAGTGCACATTCCAGATACCTGTAACAAATTAGGAGTATTAGCCCCGTTAAATTAATCTGAGCAGTGCTAACGTGCACAGACTGCTTCTGAGGTTTGGCTGGGAAGCTCAGAACTCCTCGGTTTTATGCAGCTCAGACATACTTTCACAGGGCTGCGTGGGACTTCGTCACTGTCACACACTGAGCACTTCTGTCTCCCAGTGCTAACACTTGCTGTCTTGTGCCAACACTAGCTAGTCCCTCTATAAAAACACTCAGATGCACATTTTGTAGCTTCTGTAAGCCATGTTCTTGGCTTACTCTCCAGAGGCTGCAGCCTTTCCAGTCTCTCTCCTGACATGTCATCCTCCCGTTGATTTTTATTTTTCTGCTTCCCTGTAATGCCTCCTCTCTGCTCTTTCATGCCAGGCTGCTGATACAGAATAGGTTCCTTCCTCTTTATGCTGTTTACTCCCCAAATCAGGGAACTTGTGGGTTCTCAATTCATACTTTCTTCCTGACTCCCTCATTCCTTTCTCATACTATTCTGACTGCATATGCCTCAGTTATGTGCCTCATGGACTTTCTTCCCCTGTATCCAAGTTTCAGTTTGACCCATTTCTCCTTCTCATTTCCCTGCTCCCTTACATAGTTTCCTTCATATTTTGAGGTCAAATGACACAGAGATCAGGCCTTCAAGTTCAGGCAAGTGTAGCAGCTCTAAAAAATTGGAACACTAATTTGAACTTAAATTGCTGAGAGATTTAAGGTTTTTTTGTTTTGATTTGTTTGAAATGAGCTTTCTCTTTTGAGAAGGTGTGTGCCAGGGAGACGGCAGTCAGTCCCAGGGTGTCTGTCAAGGTGGACAGCATCACAAGTAATCAACAGTGGTCACCCCAGGGATGAAGATGGATATCCGTGGATGTGCAGCTATAGGCTTGTGCACCCTAAGTAAATATGTTTTGCTTTCAATGTCTCACATCCTTTTGCCATGGTTGACAGACAGATCCTAGCTGCTGTTTTCTCTTCCTTCCTTTTCCTATTGAATAACTTGGAGATTGGTCTCCAAGTTGTCGTGGTACTTCAGTGGTAAGCACTAAAGATAACCAGCATGTGTAATGGGCAGTTAAATGGCAGATTCCCTTTTCTTAAAAGTAGTATTTGAATTTAATGAGTTGAAACTCAGAAGTATAACCAAGAAAAGGCTTCAGACACTACTCTCTGAACTTAATTGAATTTAATTTACAGTCTGAACAATTACATTTACATGTTCAAGCAAATGTTTGTCTTTATTTTAAAGTCTTCATTTCTTCTTATCTTCCGGGCGTCAGCAAGGCAAAAGTTCACTCATTAAGTTTGTGGTGTTAGGACATCTGATTTTACTTGTCTTGGAAAATGAATTTGTGAAACGTGATCCCTGAACACATCTTAGAAAGATGTAAGCTCTTCTAATGGGAAAAAAAGGTTATCAGCTTTTAAAATGTATGTGCTTAAGCCCTAAAGGAATGTTGTATAGTATTAGCACAGTAACCTGCAAGTTCACCAGAAAAAAAAAAGAAAAAAAAAAAAGAGCATACAGTAATTAAGCTGTGGTCTCTGTTTGAAAGAGGCAGACTTTTGTTGGTTTTCTGTTTTTTTGTTTTGTTTTGTTTTTTTAATTTCAGGATAATTTCTATGCTTATTGCAAAGGATCACTTTGCTGCTTTTAAGTCAGTTCATTTTACTCTATCACTATGGGGCTCCATTGAGAGAGTTTGTAAATTACATCGACATAAGACATGGGACAGTTTGTTATTCCATGGCATCTCTTAATATGCAGGTGCTACAGTTAGCCAAGAACATCATGCTTTACAGATCTGAGCACCTTGGGCAGAAATTCTCCTTTATGTGCCAGAAGTCATGAAACCAAAGGCAGAAATCAGCATGAGGAGACCAGGCACCTCAGACTGTTTGCAGCATTAATCTTCAGAACCCATTAAGGTAAATAAAGGCTCCTTCTGTTCTGTTTTGGACTTGGAAAGAAAATTCAGCAGCAGTTGGGGCCTTTCTCTGAAGTGACAAGAAGCCAACTATTCATCAGAATATGAAGTGTTGGAAAGTCATAGATAGCAAAATCCTGCAGTAGCAGGTGCAGGGGTTGCTCAGCCCAAGTCAGGGGAGATGGAAGAGGTGAGAAAAACATTGGACTCTGAGCAGCAGAAGGGCTCCCAGTCCCAGGGCAGACTGTAGAGAAGGGCAGTCTGAACAGGTCCTCCACTGTCCTCCCACCTCTCCTGTATCAATATTTTCAGAGACAAACTGCTTCTTGAGAAAACCAATTAGAGAGAACATAGTGCAGCCGTAATGACTCTGTACAGTTATGGAGTGTGCAACAGCAACCAGAAGATAGGTTTTACTCTCAGATATTCCTATTCCTGCTTTGGCAAGCAGAAGAAAATTGTACAGTAAAGACAGTATTCTGTCTTGGACGTCTCTCAGTGAAGCAGTAAATGCATTTCAAATTTGGAGAAGCCCCAGTCATTGCACTGTAAAACCAGTCATTCCACACTGCATTTAGTGTTTGTCTCCGGTATCCTACGGGCAAGGTGAAAGCAAGGTGTCTGAACCTGAAGGAGTACCTCTGGGCATTTCTGTACCACAGCTTATACAGAAGCATGCCTGGTGCCTTTGGGCCAGCCTGGCTGAGGGCAGCAGGTAAAAGTGACTGCAGCAGCAGCACCATTGGACACCTCCAGGAGGTGAGGCCCTAGCACTGCTGCCCAGAGAAGCTGTGTGTGCCCCATCCCTGGAGGTACTCAAGGCCGGGTTAGATGGGACCCTGGGCAGCCTGAGCTTATGGGGGGCAGCCCTGACATGGCAGAGTGCCAGAACTCGGTGATTTTATGACCCTTCCAGCCCAAGCTATTCTGTGACTTTACGATCGGTCCACACTGTCTTCCGTAGTTAAAATTGCAAAACTCAGATTTGTGATGGGTGGAATCAATGTGATTCCTCTCAGTCCGCAGAGGATTCACTTGGCTGTATCAATGACCGATCAGGCCTGCAAATGTCTGTACATTCTGTTGTCTTCTTTTATCATTATACCCACATGAAAACTCAATGGGATTTGCTAACACACTCCTGCATGGTTTCACACGTCCCATATTATAAATGCTACCTTTTATTACATTAACCACCAGCATCAACATATACAAAAGCGCTCATTTTAATTTGACAGTTCTTTCCAAATTGGTGTGCATGGGAAAAGGCCTGATCACTATGTGGGGTTGGCTGCAAAACTGGCCTTTTTGGGCACTGTTTGGCTTCCAGACCTTTGTGCAGATGTTATCCTGCAAGTGCCGAAGGTCTGGTGGCCTGGGAGTCCTGCTGTCCCCTCTTACAGCCATGGTGTTGGTGGAATTTGCTCTGGGCACTGTAAAACCTTCCTGGGGGTTATACAGATCTTAGTGTTGTCCTTCTCTCCCCTCCTGTTTCAGACCCAGGAGTATATTTGCAAGACTTTCAAGTTTCCCAGCCCTGTCAGAAGGATTGGGAAACACATGGGCCCAGCACATTCAGCCCTAACCACGCACCCTGAGGTGCTGAGGTGAACTGCTGGCATGCAAGAGGGAAGGGTAGAGCCTTCGCGCCTGCTTTTCTCTCACACCCACACATCTAATCATGTGCACAAGGACGAAGTTCTGATCCCATGCCGGTGGCTACCCTGCTTCCTCTCGATTCTCACCACCCACAAAGTAAGCAGGCTTTAAAACTTGGCATTGAGAAAAACAGAAGTAGATTTTCCTGCTGGTAGACCCATCCCTTATAGCATGAAACTTTAAAGAGCTCTTGCATTGAGATGCCCTAATTTGAACAAGGAAAAGTTTGCGGAGAACTGAAACCTGACTTTTCACTTGGAGATAAGGCTATATACTTCTCTGCCTACAAGCCCACGGGTATTTAAAAAAACCCACAACACAAAACAGAATGTCTTTACATATTTAAATGAATTAAAATGAGTCTTCTCTAGTTGAGGCATTCAATTCCATTTCTTAAGCGAGTTTCTAAAGGGTGAGTTCCACTACAAAAGAAACTTATTAAAGAATAATGAAGACTGTCAAAAACCATATGCTTAAAAGCTAGTAAATAACAAAGTAAGGCTTTTAGTCATCTTGACTGGACAAGGTGAGGTCAGAAAGAAACAACAACACATCCGGCACCATGGCAATGGGTTTTCATGCTTCCTGTCTTAGCAATTCCTTTATTAGAGAAGTATTGCTTTTCTTCTAGCTCATACATTCTCTTCTGTTAATCACTGTCTTTACCATGACCCTCTGATATAGAAATTCTCTTTTATACAATATTTTACTTGCAGTGCTATGATTCTTTCTTCTTCCTTTCTTTCTTTCTTTTTTTTTTTAAATCTGAATCTGTGGTTCACTCATTTGGAAGCACAGAAAACAGGATGAAAGAATAACACATTCTAAGCAACTGGTGAAATATTTTCTCAAAAAAAAATGTATTTTGGATGGATCCTGGTGCTGTCATTTTTTTTCTGATTCATTTATACTAAATCAGTTAATAAGTCATGTAAAACATTTGTCCTTGTTTATTTCTAAGATTCCATGATTTTCCACTCACTAAAGCCTACACCATAATTGTACACAGTGCCCCGAGCAAAATTTAAATCACTGACACTGATTTATGTTAGTAGAAGATGTTCCAATAGGGATAGCAGCTAAAAAAAAATCACATTAAAAATATACTCAACCATAAAAACCAATTGGTTGATATCTAGTTTTTTCTGTGTGGGAATGAAGTAGTTATTAATTATTTTACTTTTTTGTTATTGTTTGTTTCTTAGCATGTTCTCTTTTCTTCTTTATAAGCAAACCATCAATGGTGATCAGGTGCTGTTTCATCTTAAATGTTGTTTGATAGCCATAGGGTTAACAGAAATCTCACTGAAAAACATCTATAAACTTATAGTGACAAGAGCAGAGGCTTGCAGTACTGTGCTCAGTCATGTCAGAATGCATCTGAAATTGAACTCAGAAGACAACGGTGTCTCAACAGACAACAGTGCGTATGTTACACATCTTTTAAGGAAAGGAAATGGTTTTCCAGTGTGATCTTGGCATATAAACAAGAGGTAATTAATGAAGACATCAGTGTAATTTTATAAAACATGAGTTTCCCCCTCCAAAATCTTAGCAAGGAAAATCAAAGTGTATTTTATTATTTTTAATGGCAATCACATTCAAAAACAAAAAGGCTCAAGTTGCAGAACTGGGAATTGATAACCAGGGTACTCTTGAAGGAGGATAAAGAAAGGTTGTTAGTAAGATGCAACGCATATTCTTCTCCCTGGGAATAACATAGTGATGTAGTTTTGCAGATTGTAACATCCATTTCCCTTCTCACTTTTTATGGTTCTTTTACAGCAGTCAAGCAAATAATGAAATATTCTTCTTAATATTCCCTAGTCTAAAACTGTAATCATGCACAGTGAATAGGTATTGTAAAACTAAAATGCTTTGTTTCAGTATCATTCTACACGGCTGAAGATTTTTTCCATAAACTTCATGTATAAGAAGATAAGCATATTTAACATAGACTGTCTGTAATTCCTGTGCCAGTAGTGAGCTACATAACAGCTTTGAAAATATACATGAATCATTATATATGAAGAGTTATGTAACCCAAAAAAGACATCATGTAAATCATTTGAACTAAAGGGACCAATGTGATTTTGGCCCTTATTAGTCAGGCTGTGCTCATTTTCAAAATATGGTGTATGTTTTAAAATGGACACATGACTTTATTAAATGTTGTATAAAACTGATGTACAGTTGAATACTTAAGATGACAGAAGTGTTTAGCTTCTCTTTCCAGTTGTCTTACCCTAGAAGCCTGAGAAGCATCCTGCCATTAAAAAAAAAATGTTTAGAAAAAGGAAAAAAAATGGGAAAAAGGAAAAAGTGAGGAAGAGAAGATGGGAATGAGAAAAGAAGGAAGAAAGGAAGGAAATAAGGAAGGAACAGAAGAACACATACGGACAAAACTAATGTCTCATATGCTGAGAAGTATTTAGCTCGTGTTGTCATTTTCAAACAAGAATTCTTAAATTTTATTGTACATAACTATGTCTTCCTGCAAAGCTCCAAAACTAATTGCTAGGCATCACAGGTGTCATTTACAAAGCATGGGCAATGATCTGTAGCATCTACTTAGCCTGCAGCATTCAAAAGTCAAACTCCTTGTGAAGTAGGACACTGAATTGAAGGACCCATGATTGCAGTTTAATCTCTCTTTGCTGATACTTTGCTTAACATAATTGTATTGGTCTCAAACTTTTACACTAAAGGGCTAACATAAATTTGTTCAAATTTTGTTCCTTTCCCTGAAAGATAATTATTTTTTCTAGTATCAGTTGTGCACTTGAGCACTGGATATAGTCAAGGTTTGGAAATCTACATTTAATTGTTTTTTTTTGAGATTTTGGTTCTTTTCATTTGGAATCAGAACAATAGAAAATGTTCTGCAAAATAGCATTTCAAAACCATTGTTTGTACTCTGAAAAACATACAAATTTACTTTCTTCATTTCATTATTCTTTGGTTATATTTACTCAGTTTACAAGGTCATAGCATGGCATATCATAATTTCTATTACTTGAAAGATAAATGAGATTTGTACTCATATTGATTATGTGTGCACATCTTTTCTAGATTAGAATCTCCTGTCTATCCTAGTGAAATGGCTTACAAAAAATCCAGTATCATTTAGAGATGAAGGCAAATAGTATATATATCAGGACTGTATTTGCAGTATCATTTTGCTACATACTTTAATATTAATAAAAGTACCGTTCACCTAATTCATACCTTGAATAAATTCTCTAAAGCGTGTAGTGCAATGAAGCATTAAGTATCAAATAATTCCATTACAACACACATGGTTGACACCCTGTTCTTGAAAAAGATTGTGCATTTCAATTAGAACAAATTAATGTCTGTTTGTAGTTATTTTTAAAATTATGTGAAGTGATGCTTTTTGATATGTTTACACATGATGTACCATAATTCTACATTGCGGCTGTTAACATTTCAAGCAAATTTATAAACAAATAAAAATGAAGCCAAAGCCAAGTGGAACCACTGCTGACCTGACACTGAAGTTTGCACATTGATAGAAGTGATGGTAGCTATCAAATTAGTACTTGGTTATTCATTCTGCTTGCTTGTATGCATATGTGGCTTTAGGATCTTGGGCTTTTCAATGTACAATAGAAGTTAGGTTATGACACATAAGTATTCAAACTTATGATCAGTATTGAAAAATCAATAAAAGGGAAATAGAGCAGCTTTACTTTGCAGATAAGCAAAAGCCATCGGGTAAAGAAGAGCCTTCTTGAAATCTCAGGCTAAACTGGAATGAAACATTATGTAATGAATAAAACATTCTTAAATTTCGAGTTGTTTTAGCACTCAGTCTTGCTGGCCAACTGCAGAAGGTAAGCATCCTAGCAGGTTGTGAAGAGGGTTGTTTCTGCAGCACTGATGCTGGAAAAAGGAAACATTTTCATGCAAGATCCTTATCAGTTTTGTAAACAAATAGGCAAACACCCCAACTCAATTTAAAATTTGAGCCTGGTGTGTCTGCACAGATAATAGAAGCCTCAGTAGCAAAAAGACACATTATGTACAGCTTGGCAAAAAGAAGACACTTTCCAGGCCACGATATCTCTAAATATTCATTTGCTATTTCTTTCTTCTCTTACTGTAGTGCTGTAGATCATTTCTCTTGTTCTGTCTCACATTGTTCTTGGTTAGTGGCACTTGCCTGAAATTAGTTTCTAATTGGGATAAATGAACTGAATGTATTCATGGGGCCTGGGCAGTTGTTTTTGGCTTCCAGCAAAAAGCAGTGAACAAGCAGAATCTGGTGGCTGCTGACAGCTGTTTCACATAGAATCATGTTATCAGGGCAAACACATGTAAACGATATGAATAAATAACATGCAAATGTTTATAAGTTGAGTGAATTTAACTTTATCAGATTATCCCCAAGCTACTTTTAGACTGAATTTAGCAACACTAAATCCTTTAGCAAGTATCACCATGCAATGCTTCCCATTAGCAGAGAAAGTGTAACACTTTATTTTTCAGTTAGCTTTTCATGTGATACCTATGGAGCAGGAATTTATGGCATATGACAAAGCAAGGGCAGCATGTAGTGTGTGCCAACCATCCCAGGTGTGTACCAGGGTATCAGTTCACCATTCCATCCTGCCAACAAACTCACCAAGCCCAGTACCTCCAGAGTTACGGCCTTATTTTCTAGCCAAAAAACACTTCTGGTTTTGGCTTGCAGATATTGGCATCTCCAGAGAAACATCTAATGTAAACTATAAAGCACAATGGACGTTGGGCAATTGTAGCTTACTTGGATATCAAGAATAGATCAGAAACTGGAGATAGAATTCTTCACTCACTTTATGTTTATTTTTGTATCAGAAATTCACTGCAATAAAAAGATTCATGAAGAATAAACTGCCTTATTCTCTTGTGTCCTAAACTGCAAGAAGCAATCAAACATACTTAGAAAGCACTCAATATCTAAACTAATATTCCCATGGCATCTACCTCCATTGAAGTATTGTGAACACTTACCCCTGTTATAGGTAGTACCCACTGTTACCACTCTCCAACACCTTCCTGTAAAATTGCCTAACACCACTCCAGTGAATTTCCAAACTATATAACATTGGTTTTAGACCAGGCATTTACACTGTGACATCTTCTAAACTGGCAATCAATAGTGTTGTTTCACAATTATAGTCTTGTTTAACTATACAGTTTATTTAACAATTTCCACTTAGGGTCTACTTTTGTCTTTATTTTATATATGCCAAATTGCTAGTAGTCCTTTAATATGCTAAACTGCCATTTTATTGCTTCTGCTAAATACACTTTTATCCATAATCCTGTAGTGGTTAAGTTCATCTGTGTGGTTAATACCATTGATTCAATTATACTCTAAATGAATATTGCATATTGAATTCTAGTCTTCTTTTTTGTAATTTAATATACAGGGAAATAAACCACATATGATTTTTATATAAAGCAAGAACTAAAATATTAGAAATGTATAAATATTTTTACCTCCAGATGTCCTTGGAGATATGCTAAAGAAACAATGCTTGCAGTCGAATAGAGGTAGAGTGAGATCTAAAGATTATTTCAAAAAAAGTCTGTGTTTAAATTCAAAGCAACAAATCATTTTTTAAGTCCTTATTTCATGGTCACTTAATGTTCTTAATAATATTTTTTTTATTTTGATAGTTGTTAGTATAGTAGCTGTTCCCATTGCATATTGCCCAAGAAAATGGCATGAAGCTGAGTCAGGGGATGTTCAGGTTGAGTGTCTGGAAAATGTTCATTGTCGGGAAGGTGGTCTGGTACTGGAACAGGCTCCTTAGGGCAGTGGTCATGGCACTGAGCTGCTGGAGTGTAAGAATTGTTTGGACAATGATCTCAGAAATATGGTTTGATTTTTGGGTGGTCCTGTGTGGAGCCAGGATTTGGACTCAGTAATCCTTGTGGGTCCCTTCCAACACAAGATAGTCTATAATTCTATAATTTAAAAATTGTTTCATTTCCAGCTAATATGTCCTGACTTTTCATCGCTTCTTGTTGGGAATTAATGTGCTAAGTTTAAGAATTTGCTATAAGATAGCTTCTTCCTTTTAGACTAAGCCATCTCTTAACTTTCTACTTGATCAACAGAATAGACTAAGCACCTTCTTTGTCTTGAGTGCTCTCTGGTTTTGGAACCAATACAACACAATACCTGTTCACATAATATCTTGCCTGTGAACTAGAGGTTAGTTTGTTCTTTGCGCCTATAAAATTAGAAGGAATGAAGATATTAACATGCTGTGCTTTTTACAACCTCCTTTCTTCCTCTTTTCTTTTTGTGCTTTATTTCTTTCTGCTTTTACAAAATTCTGATTACACCTGCTTTGAGAATAATGGTGTCATTGGTTGTTCCTTCTGAGACAGCTTTTTCTTACCAGAAGTACAGTTTGATGCCTAAATGACCTTGGGAGCTAATCACTTCTTCCCCACTGGGCCATAGATTTGGAACAAAGTAATTCTAGGAAAAAGATCTGGCAGATGAAATTATTTTCTTTCTTTCTCTGGCATATTGTCAAAGTACATTTACCTGTGACAAAAGCACCAAATGAAATTCTAAAAAAAATAAAGACTGCCAGAGTAAAGTTTCTTTCTTTCCATAAGGCCTCCTAAGGTTATGCACAGTTACTTGTTCATTTATGTGCTTATACATTAAAACATATCTGTGGCCTTCACTTCTGAGGAAAAGATTGTATTGAAAATAAATTACCCCTCTCAGAATAATCTGTGTTTGACAACATTTTCTCAAGGCGTCTTGGTGGATACAGAAAATCAGACGTTGGGAGAAGACCTGAGCACCTTCCAACACACGTTCTTTGATAATTATTGGATAAACATTGCTTTCTTGAAGAACATATTTCTTGG
Source organism: Chrysolophus pictus (assembly GCA_037305975.1). Classification (NCBI taxonomy): domain Eukaryota; kingdom Metazoa; phylum Chordata; class Aves; order Galliformes; family Phasianidae; genus Chrysolophus; species Chrysolophus pictus. The sequence goes on from JAYKPI010000006.1 coordinate 13,739,747, forward strand.
CCATACTGAGGCATAGATATGATTTTCTGCAGTGTATCAGTGAGGAAAAGGCATAGAGCACATATGAGAGACTTCTGCATCCAAATCCTGCAGGCACACCAGAAGCCCTCAGTCTGCAGTGCAAGCAACAGTGGATCCTGTCTTATGTTTCTACATTCATTGGTAAAAACAGCCCTTATCAGCAGTCTGGAAAAACAGTCGTCCCTGAAAATTATATGTGCTATATTACCCACACTGAGGTCAGAATGCCATTACAGAGACTGAAACACTTGCATATGCCCCAAAGCAGAGGTTTCACTTTAGCTAAAAAGCACCACATAACAGAGGTAGCAGATGTTTAATAGCTGCACCATTGACAATGTGTTTAACTGTTATTAATATTTATAATTCAGTAATGATAACCATGGCTCCAAAGTGCACTAAATGCACTATCCTTATTGCTTTAAGTTAAACCTTTGTCTCAGTTAATTGGCTATGTATCCCACTCCTATGCAGCCCATATGGCAAGGACAGGAAATAATAATATTGTTATGCTGGAAAAAATGAGTGACTGCTCTCAAGTGACTGTGTGGTCTCCAGACAATTATTGAACTGGTTTAAGCAATGGTCATACTAAAGAGCCATCGTTCAGCCTTATGGAGAGGAGTAATTAAACTACTTCATTTAGTGAGATTCCTAGAAATGGCAGAAGCCATTGCCCAAGGCAGCTGGTCATAGGGTGAGGCTTGATAAGGAGCTGGTACCCGTGGCCTAGGAGTTCGACTAGTTAAAACTGCAGGGATGTAAGACTGATGTGGCAAGCTATGGATAGATGTTGCAGTAGAGGAAGTGAATATCAAATTAACAGAGTGAGAGTAGTAGTCATGGCCATGGCCAAGAAAATTGAGAAAATATTGCCTTATCACAAAGTAGGTAGAAAGAAAGATCTAGGAATTTCTTCATGGGAGAGCAACTATACACAGCTAGTGAGCTCTGTGAGTCAAGATATTGAGTACACTGATAATTTGGATGGAAACCAGGAAGAATTGTTAGATAAATAACTGTCACTTCTTCACTGTAACTTTCTTTCTTCAAAATAAATACTTACAGCATTAAAAATCAGTTGATTATTACATCTCACAGTGCAACAGTGTATTTATGAATATGTGACAGCTTCATGTTTAAAATCATAAAGAAGAAATGAATAGCTATCCAGAAATTTTTAATATTTTTATTAAAAACAATCAAGACATTAAAAACAAAACATATGAAGTTAAAAAGAAAACAAGAAATTGGAAAAAAAATGTTATTTGAAAATCTTCCTTGAAGCTCCTGCAATCCAGGAATATTTTCTTCTATCCCACCAAATCCCAGTTTAAAACATACTCCCTGTCTCTGAACCTTTTCTCTTAACCTTTTTTGGTAAATACAAAGAATATTTGCCCTTTTACTGTCTGAAAAACATCATGTGCTAGATTCATACATCTATACCAAAATGCTTAGAAAATCAGTGGAAAATAGTAATGAAACACATTCACACATTCAGATAAATGCATTCTTGACAGGATGATCAACATTTCTTGGCTCTCACAAGTTATGATCTTTGAATGTTATGTTAAAGAAATGGAAAATATAATTGCTGATATTTCCGACTTACATTTCTCGTAGTTCCAGGATTTTCTTGAAGCTGCCAGGTGTACAGGGAAATGTTTTAGTCCTAAAAGTTACATGAATTATGTATCCCTTGTATGAAATTTCAGATTATTCAATATTTGTTATACTCTATTTGCTATTCATCATTTACTATTCATTATACTTGTATTTATAAGTTTCAGTTACCCAATCAGGGAGCACAGACAATGCTATGTGATTTGGTTGACCAGTCAAACGCTTCAAATAGTGAATAGATGACACTAACAATCTGAGAACAAAAAAAAATAGGTTGAAATCTGTTCACATAGAAACTGTTCAGTGAATACTTACAAAGAACAAATGTGTTTGTAGAAATCAGGATTATTTCCAGAATGATTCACGAACAGCAAAACAGCCAAATTAGCAACAAACACTATTTGCAAAGGATAATTCAATCAGTCATAGATGAAAGAGAATTCGGCAGAATCCGTGATTCTCTTCTCAGGAAATGTCAAGTAGCATTTTCCTTCTCTGCCCTGCCATCAAAGCTGACTGTAGAACATGCTCTTTTCTAGCAAATTTCGGTTTGTATGAGATGCTAAAAAATACTTGAAATCTTTACAGCATCTTGTTGCCCACCCTTTTTAGAGTCCCTAGGTATTTTTAGTCACATTGATCAGCAATAAACTGAGGCATGACTGCATTTGATTAAACCTGAAAATCCATGCCTGCTTAAGTACCTAAATAATCAATCAATTTTGATAGTTAACTTTAGAAAGCTGATTTTAACTACTTTTGGGAAGCCCCAGAAAGATTGTCGGGACTGGATCCAATCCCTTATTAATGTTCTCAGATTATCTGTGAAAGACACAGAGACCACAGAAGCTTGTGGCTGTTCCTTTTCTGTTCAGGCGGTGACACTGGTGCTATAATCCTAGTCCAGTGGGATGACTGATGTCTGAGCTGTATTGAACATATACTAGATATTGTACGGAACTGGCAACTCCTTTTTTAATAGTATTCAAGTACAGAGTCAGATTGACATTCCTTACCTTCAGCTATGTAAAATGCCAGGGACTATTCCATTTAGTCATCTAGATTCTTTCAGTAGAAAGAGAACAAATCTATAGCCTGGAACAGGAGAGATGACTGACAGTGGGAGCAGACTGGATTAAAAGGTTTTTCCATTTGCACAAGGTGGGATTTGTAGAAGGATATTAGAAATAGCAGGTATGCCATGTGGCCTCCATAGGCTAATTCAGAGAGCTATGGATTTCTACTAGGACTTGTTCCATACCTGCCAGCCCTGCACTCATGTTCTGCATACACTAGGCTGCATAACATTGCAGTAGATGTCTGTACACAAGGAAATATATAGCTCTAGCTTTTAGACTACACAAGAATTGAATAACTACTGTAAAATCTCTGCCCTTACCTGTGCTTTGGGAAGATGCTCAATGTTACTTAGATACTGTATTCTAGATTTCATTTTTTTTATTTAAAAGCCAAACACATCTTAGGAAACATTAGCTCTTGCATCCTACAGCAAATAAGCAAGGATAATATGGAAAGATCGTACCATTTCACTGTATAAGATGATGAATTTTCTTCTCCTTTAATGACATTCACACCATTGCATCCTTATGTGTGCACCACTTGGTTCCCAGAGCCCAGGACTGGAGGCTGACCAGAAAGATGGGAGCAAATGCATTTGCAGCCTATACAAGAGTGTAGGGCAGGAGCTGTGAATCACACACATGGCCCCATCCTGGCTCCCTTCCTGCTTCATTCTCCTTGAAAAGCAGGAAAAAAGGAGGATGTGATACATACTTATCTCCCAGTTGACCACTGCTTTTAGGCATTCTCTCTCACCTGTTTTCTTACATATACTGAATGGTTCTTGTTTTCGTTACCAGCCTCCTCAGCCATGCACTGTGGGGAAAAGAGTCATAATGAGCTGATAGATCAAGTACTCTCTCAACTTATTCAAATACAATGTAGAGAATATATTTCCATTCCCTCATAAACAACTGCATCATCACTTTCACGTGTGTCATCAGTCTGAAAAGTTTGCATTAATCGCCCCGCTTCTTAAACTGTGAGAGCTGTTTCTTCTGCTACCCACTGTTTAGATAGATATAAGAAAAGTCTGCTGTATACTTCCAAATGTTCTCTTTTGCTGTGTTTGTTAAGTAACAAAACCATGAAAATAGAAGGCAACAGAATGAAGTACATCAGGACAGTACTGAAAAATTGTTCATTTTAGTTTACAGCACTTGTCACAATTAAATCTCAACGTGAAATTCACGTTTACATTTGCTTCTGTATTCTAGGAGCTTGAATCTTCCATCCTGGAAACGTGGGTAAATTAAACATCAGTGACTTGCTCACTCACTTTATTGTTTGTTTTCTTCTTTTCTTTTTTTTAACCTGCAGTCATGCAGTTTTTTTTTTCTCTTTCTCTCTTTTTCTAAAAAAAAAAAAAATACAAAAAAAAAGAAAACAAAAAAGAGGAACATGTTGCCATTTTACAAGCCATAAAGGATTTTTTTCCCAGATTAATTAAAAAAGGCTTACCAGGCTTGTACTAGGAAAAAACAGATGGGATGACTCTAAGTAGAATCGTTCATTTACATCAGAGCTTGAAATGAGTGGGGTACTCAAGTGAGTCAAGTTACATAAGTAAAGCACAACTTGGACAGTAAAATGAACTATTACAGCTAATCAAATGTTAATACTTGGAGTCTGAGGATGACCTTGGGTTACTGAATCTGGCAAGATGCTTTTACCTACCTTGAGTTGAAAACATCACAAAGGAAAGCCTGGAGAAACTATTTAAAATAGAAGCATCATAATGTTTCTGAGTCACAGAGCTTTACAGAATGCAAAGAGGTCACAGTGTGGTCAACCCCTTGAGGAAATCTGAGTAATATAAAATTTTCTGCCCTCTGACTTGACTGCATGGGTGGCTGAGCTATTTTACCACTCAGGAAGTCTTGAACAGCAAAAATGCTGATCAGAGAACAAAAGTTGCAGTACTGTTTTCCTTCCCCATTCAGTTTCTTCCATGTTTATTTTGATATTGGGGTTTTTAAACTGCATGGAATGACTTGGATGTTAATTTTTCCTGAAGTATCCTGGAAAAAAAATCCTATTGGTCTTGTAAAACAGGCAAGGTTTTTCCTTTAAGAAATGAATGCGATGGAAGCAGAAGGTAAATTAAAGTTTAGAAAAAGGAAAGAAAACAGGATTACTCAGCCATATGTAGAAATATGAGTGCTCACACATGTACATTCTTTGTGAATGTAAAAATAATACCTAAATATATGCAAATACATCAACTCATGCAGACATTTGTATACTCATATAGGGATATGAGCATAGGCGTACAGTTTGCATTCTTTATTCATCATACAAAATTATATATAGATTGGCACATATCACATCATATTCATATTCATTGATCTAATTAGAATATTTTTAGTCTAGCATCATTGTGTTTTAATGATTTCCACAATTTATTTGTGCCAGAATGCAGTGTCTCTGAGAGTAATATAGGAACAGCCTTACTGACTGATTGAAGGAGGTATATTTCCTAAAAGCAAAAGAAAACATTTGCTTTCAGTTACAATGTTTTTTCATTTCTGTGCATTCCCAAACTTACCCACAAATTTCTTGAAGTATGAAATTCTTCATAGGGATGTTAAGAATGAAGTAAAGATCTTAGAAGTGCTAAACCCATGAAGAACTCCTCAACAAAACACACCTCCAAATACACTCTAATGAGTGATTTTCTGGCTCCTATTTACACATCTGTATGTGGTAAAGGCAGAGCATTGAAAAACTTGCAGAACTGGTTGCTGGAGTAAGCTTCTTCCCATCTATCTCTGTACAGGTTGTATCTTGCCATGAAGATAATATTTTGTGGATAAGGGCTATCCTTTGACTCTGTATCTGTAAAACAAACAGCACAGAGACTAATGCAAAACTGCACAAAAGGGAAAATTCCACCTCACGAGGCCATGGTAAGAAGAAGGCAAAAACAGCTGTTCCAGTTTAGGTCAACAGTCCATCTAGCCAAGTATCTTGCATCTGCCAGTATCCACAAGTGAAAGTCCAAGGAAGAACAAACATATAATGCTTTACATATTCACACTCAAACTATTTTCATCTCAAAAATTTCCACACATTGATGAGATTTATCTTTTTAACAGTCTCCAGAGGATGACTTTTGCAAGAATTTGTCCAGAATCCCATTGATACCATGCCAATTTTATGCGCAAGAACATCAAGCAAGCTTCCCACCGGTCCATCACTGGCCACATGGAAAACCACACTCCGAAGTTTGTTATGAACCTGGCTCTTATCTGTGAACATGATGGATCCATTTCTTGTTTATGATGAAGAAAGTGAGCTGCCAGGCTTCCCATCCATAATTATGTAAAGCTCTACCAGATACTCCCTACATTTCTTTTTTGACTTAAGAGCTCCGGTCCATAGCAATTACTGTTTGTGAAAAAATCATTAAGAAAAATAAAAAATCATCCTTTCTGCCCTTCTCTGGACCTTCTCAAATTCTAATACACCTCAGAGACCATTTTATAAGTGGAGATGGGACCGCTTTTCCTTATGTGCATCACTTTACATACATCTACATTGCATTTCATCTATCATTTTATTGCCCAGTCATTCAGTCTTTGTAATACTTCACAGTCTGCCCTTGGCCTGTGAGTCTGAATAACTTGTATCATCAGCATATTTTCTTACCTTACTGCCTACATTCTTTTTTCAGGTCATTTTTGACACTTCTTTCTGAGGCAGTGCTGGTTTAGCCAGCTTGTACCAGCTGCATACTCTCAGCACGGCTGGAGTAGCTGTCTATGACCTGGACTGGGGTGACACAGTAAACTGGATCAGGCAAGTGACCTGCAGTTTTTTTTGCTGGGCTATTTTTAAACAGGGAGGTAGGAATAGTATAAGCTGATACTGTCAAATGTAGAAGCTTGTTATTCCACTGCCCCAGTGGTAAGGTGAATGAGTAAGCTTAACCTTGAAATCATCAACCTACACTGATCACAAAACTCACGTGTTTGGACCATGGGTGGCCACTGTATGTAGTGCCTCTAACTGACAAATAAGACAAAGGATAGGGCAAAAAAGCACAGGTATATGATTTCCACCTCCTATGTGGTGATTTTGTGTGGGCTTATGAAGCTTTCTTGTGTGTTAACTGTGATAAATTAAATAGAATATCTTACAAAAGAGGACACAGCAGGAGGAAGTAAAAAGGAACGAAGTAAAGATAAGAAGAGGGCTGAGCAAGAAAGAGAGTGCAGAACATCAATCTACAAAATCTTACAGAGTTGCTCTATCTTTTCTGTCTTCACCAGTGTGTGCCTTGAGAGCATATCCCATTGGACTGCGATGTTCTGGAAGCAATATTAGCTAGCTCAAAATTCAAGTACTTCCTACTTAGAGAAGTTTTCATGTATGTGTCATAAGAGATTCCATTTAAAGAAAAAGCAGAGCACCAAATGTACTCTGTAAGAACACTATCCCTGGAAACTTCTGTGAAGGAAGATGGAAGAAATGTAAATCAAAATGAGTATGCTTCAGAATAAGCCTCTAAGCTTCAGGCATTTGACATCTATACCTAAGCTCATTACTCCAAACTCCCTTTAGCCAGCAAAGGCAGGTATTTTTAGGAAGCCATTCACACAACTTCTTTGGCATGTTCTTATCAGAATAAATTGTACCCTTGATTTCAATGACAAGATTGATTATATCAACACTGACTGCAAAAAAAAGCTTGGGAAAACTAGTTCAGAAGTAGATACCATCTTTGTAGAACCCCACCTTATGTTTTTCCACCTTGCTTGTGACTAGAAAAAATTAAATAATTTATAAGTCGGTAGCCCATGCATTGATTCTAAAAGGTTCAGTTCCCTTGGTTAAAATTTTCGGTAAGTTTGTCCCCAGAAGACTTTGAAAATCATCTTATTCATCTTAGGACATCCAAGATAGACATGGACAATAACTGCAATTTTTCTTGCCTTATCACATTTGTCACAAGATATTTCCTAGAAAATCTGCTCAGCATTTCCAGAATGAGCTATTTACATGCTCCAATCTTGAAAAAAATAAAAATCTACTTCAAAACATCCACAACTTTCTCAGTTGCAGCTGTTTACTCACATGGTAGAGCCATTTTAAAACAGTGACTAGAACTGCTTAGTAACAAAGAAAAATATGCGTGATATTTTTTTTCATTTTCTTCCCTTATTCAAAATCAATAACTGAAAGCTTTAGAAAGTTAAGAAATACTGAAAAGAAAGGACCAGAATGGAAAATATTATACACAATTAATTATAGTTATCACTGTTGCCATGATTGTGATTTACAACACATATAACTCCTTGCAGTTAAAAAAAAAAAGACATAAAACATGAAATTAGTCAGAGAGCAATACTTTCTCTGTGTATGTTCTTGTGAGTACCAGACATCTACAAATTCCCTAACTGCTACCAGTTTCCTACAATGCCATAATCATACTGGGGACAGCTTTACATCCCAATAAACTGCACAATACAAGGTTAGCTTTCCTTCCTTAAGGCAAGCAAATGAAGTCAAATAGGATGCTGAAAGAGCGATGGACAATCTTAAAACAGGGGACATCTGGCTACCCTATCTAAGATGGAATGGAGCAGCTGCTGAACTGCCACAGGAATGCTCCACAAAGGCGCACAGGAACTGCCGTTCCAGATCAAACTAATGGTACCACTACCAGATGCTTTGGAGGAAGATGTAAAACTCCCATAATAGGCAATTATACAACAACATGTTGGTGAGGAAAGTTTTTTTCCTTTAAGTCTCAGACATTTAGTGCATGATTTATATTCTGAAGAATGTGCATTGATTTATGTCCTGGAGAAACTACAGCTATCCTTATAATTCATACAGTGGGTTATCCTTTCTTTTGAAATATCTACATTCTTTTTCTCAGTTACATGTTATTGTAGTCATGTATTATGAAGGATCAAATATGAAGAAATACTGTAACCAGATGAAATGTGAAAAAAAAACATATAGGGACAATGCAATGATGTAAATTTGATTACAGCCAAGAGGTTATGGATAATCTCAAAAAATGTATGCATTTTCCCTTTTAACTACATGACTGCATTAGGTATGGCAAAAATATAGCAAATGAAACACAAGTTGGAGGCATCCAGGTGTGACAGTATGCAGATGGAAGGAAATGGGGGTGAGTACTGCAAGCTGGCTGGATGAGGCCCCTGTCCTTCCTTGTGTCAGAGCTGCTAACCACCACAAAGGACAGGAACCAACACTAAACCATTTTCTAAACCATTTTCCTTAGTCATTAAAATATAGCCTGAAGAAGAGCAGGGCTTAAGTCCTATCCTTCTCATAGACTTAGATTGCATACTCTCATCACACAGCACATAGGCTGGTATTATTCTTGGGCAGCTTGTAGTTCAGACTTTGACTAGGCCGCTGAACTTCTGAGAGCTGTTAAATCATGGTCTAAGCCAGTAGATTTGTGTCATTGAGATGGCTTCTCTAAAGAGGGCATTAAATCCCCATTGGTCAGGGTTGCTACAGTAGACTGAGCAATTTTTTTTTTCTCTCTCAGAGCATGAGCATGTACTCTAAACTATTTATGTTAAGAAAATGCATGCCAGGATCTGAATGCTTTCTAGGGGTATGACATGACAGGCACACATGCTACAGCTGTGTGCATCCTGCTGATGCCAGAAACTGTATTTCATTTTGAACTACTTAAAGGAATAGTTTAAGTTTTATGGCAATCCACATAGTGCATCAGCATATAAACACATTCTCATCTGAGAGAGGGTTTTTTGATCCATTCTTTCACTTTCGAGTCAGCAAAAAAAAAAAAAAAAAAAAAGGTAATGAAACAAATGGAAAACACGAAACAGCAGACAATTCTTCAGTCACCCAAACATTTCTTGGGTTATAAAACTGTGAGGAACTACAGTGCTAATAAAATCCAATCTTTCTGATATCCTGTTTTTGGAGACTGTCAGGGACAGAAGTTCCACCATAATCCTTGTTAAATTGCTCCAGAGGTTAATAATCTTCCTTATAAAACTACTGCCTATAAATCTTATTTTTTCTAGCTTCAATGTCCATCTACTTCATTTTGTTATGTCTTTGTCTGTTGGATGGGAGAACCCATAACTACCAAACGTATTCTCTCCATGGAGATACTTATAAACCGTGTATATGTCATCTCTTAACCTTTCTTTTGGTAAACTAAACAGATTGAACTCACTGAGTTTACAAGCCTTGTTTTCTTGTTAAACCACTCCTGTATTTCTTCCCCAAACTGCCTCTCTCCCAGTAGGTCTTTGTAAGACGGTAAGCCTCTAAACAGAACTCATTAATCTAGTCACAGGCATAGTGATAGAAAATATAAAGAAGACACAATAGTCTAACTCCTCATCACTCTTCAAGGATCACAAAAAACATATTTGTTCAATTACAAGTCTGTTTACATTTTGTGACCTACTGGTTAGTCAGTTCTAATAAACTCGGTGTGTTCTGTGTTCGCTATTAGTCAATACAGTTTCTTAAAGAAAATGTTTGCTGGACACTCATATGAATTCCTGACACAAATCTGTGTATACTGTACCAGTGCTATTTACCTTTATTAACCCATCTTGTAATCCCATCAGAGAAAGACATCTGGTTGGTTTGACAAGAACTATTTTCATAAACTCATGTTGATTGACATTTAATATATTATACTCTTTTGGAAGTTGCAGTATTCCAGTTGATAACATTTCATGAGGAATTATTCCATCAAGTGCTGAAAGACTGTATTCTGCCCCTCTGGAAATTCTGCAGGTCATTTTGTATTAAGTGGATTCTAACTTATATTAAGCCTATCCCTGACTTTTGTCATATAATATAACACAGCCATCACTGCAAAGAGGCTGCCTTATACAAGTGAAATGGCTGGGGTAAGAGTGTAAACACTTCACTACAAATTAAACTAAGCAAGTAGTCATATTTAAGCCTTAGGCTTCCAGAAAATCAATCTTCCCATGTGAGAAAAAAACTCACTGATCTATAGCTTACATGAGTGTGCTTATTTAAGAAAAACATTAAATTTATTATGATAACATAGGTCAGTATATAAAAGGATGCATCAAATCCAAGCCACTTAGATTTCTCCAAAGCCCATATACCAGTGGTAATACCATACTAGAAGACAAAGAAAATTCCCATTATTTATTATAAAGTAGCTTACCCTCATAAAGGCAACAGAAATAATAAACAGTATTCCAGAAGTGAAGTGCAATGGATAGAAGTGTAATAAAATTAAATTTAATCAAAATGCCCAAAAAGTTCTTATAGAATAGGTCTGGAAATCAGAGTGGGCTCTAAGGTGGTAAGTCAGCTCATTTTGTTATGTCAGAGCAAGTCACTCCAGTTGTCATAAAAAGGACACCTTGCTTATGTGCCTCCAGTGACTATAGAGTGAAGCTAAATGAATCACTCAGCTTAGACACCTCATTTTTTATGGCTAAATGAAGGTAAAATTTACCATGCTCTTGCAACCATAGATATACACAAACTTTAAGTTTGAGGGATGGATAGTGAAAGAGTTGTGTTAATTTGTGCATCAGAGTACTTCAGGCAACCAATCCTATTTAATAGTCCTTTTGGTTATGGTCCAGTGCTTTATAGTTAGATTAAAGAAACTTACTTCTTTTTGCTTATTTCTTCTGCAGAAATTCAAAATCATCCCTTTGGGAATCACTTTTTGTAAGTCCAGCACTATATACAAAATTTAGTTCCTACTTTCTGTATCACATGACTCCCCTGTCCTTTTCCCAAGCTGCACCAGCATAATCTGGAAAAAAAAAAAAAAAAAAAAAAAAATTCTTTTCAGAGTTTAACTGCACTGATAGGTTGCGTTCCATATGCCTGACCCAATGTACTTTACTAAGCTCCAATTCAGATCCCAGTACGGTTGACCCCAAACTGACCTGAAGGCAAAAGATAAGGTCCAAGACTACTTGGCCAGAAGCAATCAAAATTTCTTTGTATTAAAGTAAAGATAACAACTTATTAACTGAATTTTCTGTATCCTTGTCTTATCTGACTGATCATCAGAAACGTATCTGCTCTGACTGCTGGCCGCTGGCTGGTAAATCGATTCCTTTCCTTAGTATAGGTTTGTGACAAGCAACTGCAAAGATTGACTCTACTCTAGATGAGATATCTGGAATTTCCAACCTCCAGATAACTCTGCTCTGAGATTACATGTTCCTGGGTTGTTGCTGTTTTGTTTTTGTTGTTTTTGTTGTTGTTGTTGTTCTGTTGGTGGTGGTTTTGTTGGGTTTTCTTTTTTTGGGGGGGGGGGTTGGTTTGTTGATTGGTTGGCTGTTGCTGTTGTTTTCTGTAGGAGAGAGGGATGAAAAGGAAAGGAATATTTTTGATCTAACGGAAGTAAACATTTCTACTTAATAATAAAGAGAAAGAAAAGGCTAGGATTAACTGATAGAAAAGCTGTAAGTTTCCTTCAGCACTTTCATGTTTCTAAGTGTCATTACCAAGGCTTATAATTATAACATTAGATTCTTGCACCCCACTTAATGATGTAAGCTAGTCTGAGAGCCAAGCCAAAATTGTCATGTAGCAGAGACTCTGTTGCAAATCACAGATAGTCTGAATCAAATAGTTTCTAGAATTATCTTTGTAAATTCTCCAGGAGCTTAGCTGACCCCCACCAACCTTCCAGTATGTTGTAGCTAAAAAATGAAAAATACAGAGCTTGAAATGAGAAGTACAGAAAACTGATTCAGCTGTCATTTTCTGATACTGATAAAAAAAGATATAGTAAATAGGAAGCACTTCATCTTCTTTCTTCCACCTCCTGCTTAATTTTTTAAGGACAGAAAGTAACATTTTCCCATATACAGAAAAAAAAAAAAAAAACCCTCATTTTTCCAACTAAACCAAATATTTTTCTTAAACTAACTTTTATTTTCCCAAATATTTGACAGGAGCAGACTGTACAGTTCTGAAGAAGTTTAGTCAGCTGTGCAGATTGACTTTTGAAGTGTAAAATAAACCTTTACTTAACAGATGTCAAGAATATGACTTTGTGAGATAATGACAGGTTTTGTAATAGGTTGGTGGTGGTTCTTTCTAAGTGGAATGAATGAAGTTTTGGTGCCAACTCTTTAAATAAAATGACAACATGATTATTAACAATTGACTGGAATCAGAAAAGAAAAAGCAACAACAAAACTGACTGTACTTCTTTTTTGTGTGCTTGGAAGGCACAATTTCACCAAAGCACGACTGTCTTTAACAGGTGCATTCGTCTTCCACTTGGGAGCTGCAGTGGAGTTGAAAGGAGATAACCCATGAAGATGGCACAAGACCCAGTCTTGAAATATCTAGGAAATCTTACGTCTCTCCCTTAGGCCCATTCTCCTCTGCAAGACATGGGTATCCCGATTCCACACCAATTTGGTAACAATTTCTAGAACTGACTCATCCCTCAACTAGTCAAAACAAATTCTTTGCCCCACTAGTTCAAACAATTAATACTTTTAGGGAAGGAAAGTGAGATCCACTGTAAGATTCATAGCTTCTCATATCTTCTCAGGAAACAGTGTTGGTACTGCTGTCAGCACACTGAACTGCACAAGAAAGGCAGTAACACTCCCTCTAAATGTTTCACACAGAGCCAACTCTTTTTGCTGGGCAAAACACCAGCAGTGAAGGCTCGGAAAAACTGAGGCACCTGAAGTGAGTGGCACTAATTTTCACTGCTGGCTGAACCCATTGGTATTTGGTATGGATTCCATCAAACTTTCTCATCCTCCAAAAATAGCCCTGTGGGCTTTCACAGTGAGTCTGGCTGGTTGTGATTGTTCTATATTGTCAGCCAAACTATATCATCCTGAGCTGGAAGCTGAATTGTGGGCTTACTGTGGGACTTGGAAAAAAGAGGAGGGACAATTTTATCACTGGGTGCCCCACACTCAACTTGCTTGATGGCAATCAGGAGTTGCTCTATGCAGACCTGAGAGCTTTCACAAGGCTGAGTCCCATTAGAGGGGAGTACTAACATGGACATGTGTGCGGACTCTTTTCTTACTTGCTGGCCTTGTGCCCAAGAGCCAGACCTGCTTCTAAATATATCAAAATTTCTGAAGTCCCATGGGAACAGTTGTCCTTTGCCAGTGAAACCATGTGCTGCTCATCTCCCTGTCAGTGCTGTACTGCCAGCTCCCAGCCCTGCCAGCTGACACACCACTGCAGTGATGGCCAGTCATCCCCACCTGCCTGTTGGGTCACCCAGGGACTAGAGCTCATCACCTCTCCAGCTTTCTTACCACTGTCCTTCAGACTGACCCCTTCAGTGCTTCTCCCCGTAACTCCAGCCTTGTCACTAATTCTGTCCTTTCCTCACTCTGTCTTTATTTGGGATCTTCTTCTTCCTGTCAGCTCCTCACTGCTTTGTTGAAATGATCTATTTTGTTTCCTCTCCTCCCTTTTTTTTTTTTTTTTTTGAAATATTTTTTGCTATTGCTCAGATTTCCCTTCCAGCCTTCAGGTTCCCATGAATCCTCTGCAGCCAGTTTTCTGGCTCTCCTCCATACATTACTTCACCTTTTCTTTCATCCTATCAATATATACTTGACAGCCCTCTCCACTCTGTTGATTTCCCTGAATATTCAGGACAAGACTGTGAGAAGAAGTAAAATCACCCAAAACATGTAACAATTGAGCATGGGTACAAATGCTATTGCAAATATGACGTTTGAGTGGACAGGTCATTCAAAGTCGACCATTAGTATGCAGGCCAAATGTTATTTCAAAGCAACCCCTTCATCCTCTGAATTGTTATATGAACTTTATAACAGAAGCTAATGAAGAAAAGGAAAATTCTTTACTCTGCATAGGGAATTAATGCAGCAGGACTGCCATGACTCTTCTGGACCCCTCCCCAACTACAAAGAAAATCCATGTAAGTCCTCCGTAAATACATACCCTCAACATTCTGTTTGTGTGCTCTTTACACAATAGCCCATGACAACAGCCCATCTGTCAATTCTCTTTCATGGCCACAGGTGGAAGATGAAAAATTCTTTTGAATGGAGCATTGAGGATCTTTGGAGGAAAGCTTGTTTGCCACTGTAGAGCTAGGCCTCCCACAGAGTCAAGATCTGCAACCTTCTGGGGCTTCCAGCCATGGCTGGCCTTTAGCCAAACAGCACACAGGGCAGGTCAGAATTTCATGCCTTTCCAGAACGCTAATTGATTGGGGATAAACATTAACCAAGAATTTCAGTTGTGCACTCTAGTCTTAAATATGATGAGCAGATGCCCAGCTAACTCTACCCTCAGGCTTACCCTACTTCAAGGGTCTTTTTATAAGGCCCAGGAGGTCATGGAAGTTAAGTTCATTTTATTATGCAGAGGACTACAAAGCATCTAAACATTTTTATTTTTGAATGCTTCCCTACAACTTAGAAAATAACTATGAAAACTTGGACAGGGACAGGGCACATCCCAAGTTCTTGAGATGGACTTACTGGTTCAGAGATCAGAGCAATGAACCATCACCTCAGCCCCAGCTGTAAGCTGGAGCCAAGTGATTATTTAGATTACATGCACACTTACAGTGATAGATACTCCACCCATTCCCTGAACTCTAGGAGACATCTTGCCCTTCCAAAAATGTCATCACAGGTTTTCAACAGATTTGGCAAGGAGTATAGGTGGTTTCAATACCACTGGCCAGAATCCAACAGAGAGTATATAAGTCATGGGCTCCCACCCTATCACCAGTGTGGGAATAAAGTTTCTAAAAGGCGGTTAGAAATCAAAGATCAAAGAAAGAATGACAGAGATTTTTGTGACATTCTAAAACTATTTGCTGAGAGCTGTAAGATTGCTAGCCTCCCTACTTTTTTTTTTTTTCCAGAATGATTCAATTACTGAATTAAAAAAGAAACAATCCACACTGGCACAAAATTCAAACTAAAAACTAAATACTAAGAACTACAAAAAAGTTAATATGCAGTATGCTGCCCTTAAAGCCAGGTTGCCCCTTGCATTGTCCATATGGAATGTATTTATTGTATTAGTTTTTCCATTAAATTTCCTTTCTTTTTCTGCTCATCTCAACATTTGTTTATAGTTCTACAAAATCCTTGCTCTCCTCTTCTTTATTTTTATTCTTGTATTGAAAATGATTCCTCCTGAGCCTTCTACCCCAACTTTATCCTAGCAGAACTTGAAACCATTAACACTGAAATTAAACTTTTGAACCCAGAGCATTTGACTTTGTTCAAACTTAAGTAAAACCACCCGGAGTCCAAAAGTCCTCCTTATATTGAAAGAAGAAAATGGAAGATAAGATATGGAAGAAGTGGTGTAGATAAACTTCTGATTCTCTACAGCATCATCAGCTGAGGACATGTCCATACCTTCCAGGGAAATGCTGCAGCTTTAGCTGTTGCCTAAATCCACTGCAAGCAAAAGAACCCTCACAACATCATCTTAGCTCAGAGCCTGGAGGCAGAAGATCTACAGTTATATAGCACAAGACTCTAACTAAATTAACTCTGCTTCATAGAATGGCTAATCACAAAAGGAAAAACATTGTCATGAAGCCAGATGAGAAACTGGCTGGGAAATATCTATACTATGCCGCATGGTACAGTATAGACATGCCAAATCAAAGCTACTTTTCAGTACAATCCTTCCTCTGAATACTAATTCCACAAATGTCAGTCAGAATCATATTTCTGACATGAAGTGCCCAATGACAGAAACTGTGAAGTGTTTGGGAATGTGGTGCCTTCTTACTTTAAGGCTTTCTATGCATTTAAAATGTATAGCTGTCAAAAATAGCATTTTTTCCATTACTCTTTGTTCTTTCAGTCTTTTATTTTACAACTAAGTGGCTTCCCTCCCATCTACTTTCTGTCCCGCTGATAGTTAAGATTTCTGCCTGCAGTACGTAAATGCAAAGGAATGAGTTATGAAGGCAAGAATGTAGGGTTCATTAGACACCAGAAAATAGTAAATTATACTTTAAAAAGTACAAATCTGAAATACTTTCTGTAACTTAACTGCCCCATTAAAGTCCTTAGTGCCCCATCAGTGGCCTGTTTCAAACTCTAGGAGTGTTGAGATCTAAGCAGTTGGAGAGAAAAGTGTTTTAATAACTACCCCAGTAATATCTTACACTGGACATCACAAAAGATGTATGTGTTTTTTTCAGGACATTTACATCTAACTTTTCTCACATTAATGCTGTAGTTGCTTATATAAAACTGTTCAGACTATTTCCTAGGTTTTTGAGAATGGATCATTTCTAACCATCTGTACATTTTTCTGTGGATTCTGCCCAGATTAGGCCAGTGAACGGCGGTACAGAACTCTGTAAGTCTTTTATTCTTGATCTACAGTGTCTGCCTGTCTTATTTGTAGCTGATGGCTAAATTTCTATCTGATACAATTGCTGAAATAGCCTTGAAATGGGAATTGCCCGTAACTGATGTAGTGACGTCTAGAAGCATTTGCAGAATCTAAATGACAAGCTGCAAACACTGTCAGTCTCTGGAGCAGCATGTCCAGTTCAGTTTCTTTCTGTTCCAAAAAGACATAGTCAAACTAGTGCAGGCCAGGAAAATTACTCCTAGTTCAATGGAAATTGATCTTTTTTTTTTTTTTTAGGAAAAAAGACTAAGAATAACACTGTGTAAAAAGAAAGATAGACACTTAAGCTGTCCTTAGACTATACCAGCCAGACCGCAGCACTCCACTTTCGTGCCGTAGCTAGGTCATATTCAGCCCATTTAGAGTATGGCAAGATTGATCTTGGTTTGTCTTCATGCACACAGTTGTGGCTTGTTCAGGCTATGAAGGCAGAAGATGTATGTATATCAGTATTTTCATTCAAATCAAGAGTGTGCTTTTGAAGCAGATCTCCTGATCTGATTACTTCATGGTGCAGAATGGTATTTGGCATGACCTGGATTCCTTTCATATTAAATTAATATGGAATATGTAATAAAAGTTCATCTCGTGAGCTCTAGCCACTATCAGTGGGTCAATCCATGGAATCGGACTCAGCTAAGCAGAGTAGGTATAAAAACCCCAAACATGTGTAATGTTGATGTGGACTCCTCAGCAACAACTTTCATTCTGCAGATTTGGTCATTCTGATTTTGGTCATATCTATTACTGGCTTCTTCTGCATCACTGGGAATGCCATTTAAACTTCTATGCCTCAAGACCCACATCTCTATAGGCTTGTCATGATGACGTTTATAAAGTCACGTCACATCCTCAAGTGGCAAGACTCTACAGGGCCAAACAATCATTAGTATGGGCTGAGAAAGAAACAAAGTAAATAGAGTTCTACTCTAAAGAGCTATTTAAGGAAAGTGTGGGTGTTAAGACTAATATGTCATATTGAACAAACACACTTTCTTTGTTTTATTATTCATTTCTCACTTGGCATTCAAAGCATTGAGAGACTAATGGATTTTAACACTTGTGCATGTTTTTTCCTGTTTCTGAGGATGTGGTAGTTCATAAAAGTTAGAAAAGTTTTTAATGAACAAAGTAAAAATACATGAACTTAGGAAAATTGATCGCAAATTAATATCCTCCTAAGGGAGGACTTGTTTTTTGCCTTACTGGCTCTGCTTGTGACAAATTTAAAACAGCATGACAACTCATTTTTAATAAAAAAAAAGGAACTTCAAAAATGTCAGTGTGATTGTTACTTAATTCTATACTTTTTTTAAAAAATGTTGTTTTGAATGACCTTAAAGTGAATGACGCTAAAGCTGATATATATCAGTAACAGTCTTAGAGAATTAAATCAAACACCATGTGTTGGCTCTGCCTGCTTGTCTGCCCATCTCTTTTATTACCACAGCTGTTTAGTGCTTATTCATAATCAGAGTGTCTATACGATTCCAACAAGAAGTAGTAAATCAAGTACCATAATCAGATTTATCTTGAAAGTCTAGCAGCAGCCACCAAACCCTCCGAATACTCTGCTACCTGACATTTATCCTACACATGTGAAGGTCAAAGGCTGACATAAAGTCAAATTATGGATGTTCAGATCATGTCCAAACTGGAGTGTGTCTGGAGGGATCTGGTACTGAAACCACAATTCAGCTGGTTCCAGGATTAGTATTTTGGGACAAGCCTATAGAGCATTTTGCATGATTTTTAGTTTTGCAGAAATATGATCTGTGCAAGAAACATAATGAAAAGAGTTTAAGCCAACACACAGTTATGCTAATGTAACTGTCATTTTGTATGCATTTTAAGGCAGAACCAGTCAGAACTCATGCCAACAGTGATCTTGCACCTACTACTGCAGGCTGCTTGTTTGTGCCTTTATGTCACCATTGCTCTCATCGTAAGAGTTCATATGCATGGTTTTGTCAGAATTATAGAAAGAGCAGTGGGAAGATAGTGATGAGCAGCAGAAGGATGCTGGGACTCCTAAGTGACACCAGTAACTCTTGTCACAGCAAAAGTGCAGTTCATGTCTGCATCAGAAAAAAAATTGTTTTGGCAAACAACAGTAGAACAAGGGGCAATGGGCAGAAACTGGAACATAGGATTTCCATAGTAATGTAATAATGCAAGAAGAACCACTTCTCTGTCAGAGTGACAGAGCAGTAGAACAGGCTTCCCAGAGAGAATGTGGAGTCTCCTTCTATGGAGATATTCGAGACCCATCTGGATGCCCACCTGTATGACCTATTGTAGGGCACCTGCTTTGGCAGGGAGGTTGGAGTAGGTGCTCTTTGGAGATCCCTTCCCATCCCTACAGTTCCATGATTCTGTTTTCATGAAGGGGTCAGTTTTGTGTTGTAGATGTTCTTGCAGAATTTCAGTTATTCTTTTTGGTACCTGATTTGTTCTGGAAGATGGGAAAAATTCTAGAGGGAATGGCTTCAAGCTGTGCCAGAGGAGACTTAGGCTGGACGTTAGGAAATACTACTTTTCTGAAAGAGTGGTCAGGCACTGGAATGGACCGCCCAGGGAGGTGGTGGAGTCACCGACTCTGGAGGTGTTCAAGGAACGTTTGGACTTTGTGTTGAGGGGTATGGTTTAATAAGAACTATTGGTGATAGGTGGATGGTTGGACTGGATGATCTTTTAGGTCTTTTCCAACCTTGATGTTTCTGTGATTCTGTGATTCTGTGGGCTCCTTCTGGTTGGAATTCAATCCGAAGCTAAAACACGGGGAAAACTGAGGTCCAGAACGTAGGCAAACAATTACACTTAAAGGACATAAGAACCACTTTTGAGGAATTATTTATACAACTCACATTTGATTACACCTCAGAAACATGCCAGATCAAATGCCTCCCAGCCACTGTGCAAGTTAGATTCAAAACAATATTGTGGTCACTTGGGTACTTGAAGTAGCTATTGTTCCTCTTAAGTGCAAATTCGGGAAGAATATGCAAACCAGTTAAGGCTCACACAAACACTGAGAGTAAACTCTGCACATTCAGTTCCCAAAATGCGTGCCAGCAAACAGGCATTTTTCATTTTCACAGCAATGCTGAAGCTGTTCTGCTCTGGGACCCAGGTGTCAGACCCAGCTGGAGAGACAAATCTACAATCCTGTTCAGGACATGGATGGGGTAGAGGTCCAGCAAGGCTGTGTTTCCCAGCTGAGCTGAACACTATAGAATGTAACTGACCAGTTTTGTGGCTGTCCCTCTATCCCACCCAAACAGACCTCTGTGTGAGCTTCTGTCCATGTGGAAGAGCTGTCTTAAATGCCTTGTCTCATTAACGTGTTTGCAACGGGCAATGAATATTGCCTCAAATGAGGCAACCCAGCCAAGACAGAGCCAAAGAGGTATTTGTGGAGAAGCAATGACATTTCTGAAAAGTGCAGACTCACTTCCCTGTTTGCCATGAAGCTGAGAAAGGGACAATAGCCGCCCCAGGCGCAGCCACTACTTAGGATGTCCCTTGAGCAGCTTTCTGAAGCTCCCACAGCCATCTTATCTCTTCTTTCTTTTTACAAAGACATTTGATATAATTGTTGTCCATGCCAGTGCATTTTGCTCTTTTTGTTAGTGACATTTGTGAAATCGTCTCAAAGGGTTTTAGAATATTCAGTCAAGATTTATGAATGGGCTTTAAAGCAGAAAACCTGCTGTTGAATATCCATGCTCAGTCACACTTTGATAACCAGTCACTTAGATGGTTAAAATATAACTTCTGTGAGCTGGGTTTCCTCCCGCTTGAGCAATTACTGAAAAAAGAGCCTGCAGACTGGGTCCTCTCACAACAGAGCCCTTCTTCCTGCCTCCCTGTCCTACGGCCTCATAAATCTCTGCCCGTGACATCATAATCTGTTGCTGTGGGAATCCTGCTGGTATCACAAACAGGGGATTACGACCTCAAAGTGGGAGCAAACAGAAAGAAGAGATTGGTTCCGTGAGAAACAAAACATCCTCAGGGAAGATGGATAGATCGTCCTCTCAGACCTTTTAAGATCAGGCTTATCCACGTCCTGGAAACCTGAGATCAGATTCCAGATTGCTGTGCCGTATTAACTTCATGGACAGAGTAAAGAACCTGTTAAAGGTTAACATCCCTTGACAGCCCCCTACAAAAAGTTGGATAAGGATGCAAGGCAGACAGGCTTGCATAATAATTTCTTAGGCAAAACACAGAAAAAGATATATATATTTATTTGTGCAAAACACATTCCCACCAGATAGGATAAAAAAGCTATAATAAAATATCTTTATAAATTGAGTTTATACAAAAACAGTTCATTTCAATCTCTATCATCTGCCCATTTAATGACCTTCTTGTACTCTCATCTTTGAAGAAAACACATGAGATTTTGGCCATACCACTGTGGAGGCCTATGGTGAGATTTCTTAATAGGAGCAACTGCTACAGTGTGCTTACATCCAAGCAGCTCACAGACCCAGTGGGTCACAGGCATGTCCGAGCAGTACCACGTTCCTTGACTTGTGTCACATTAAAGGACAAAGAAATCACTCCACAAATTGCTTCAGGAAGAGGGAGAAGACTGCCTGAGGATGCTCCCACATATCCATCCCAGCTGGATGAGACCCTGAGAGTTACTGCAGCCTCAGAGCTGAGGCCAGTGCTTGAAGGAGCACTGCAGCTGGAAAAGAACGTGCTGTCATTCAGAATTTCCACACAGAGCTCCTTTGGTGTTTATCCTTTATTACTAATCTATTCGAACAGAATACGAAGGAAGTGCAAGATCAGTAAAGGCATATGCAAATATAACTTTTTTCTTGTAGGTCATTGCCATAGAAACTATTGCTACAGGATCTAAAGAGAAATGGCTAGATCATGGGGGCACATATAAGAGGGTCTCATGCTCTTGTGTCCAGTATTATTAATATTTATGAAGGTTTACTCCATTTTCAGATAAACAACTTATATTCTTATTTTCACTGTCTGCTAAGTGGGAATAAAATCCCCAGTCCATCTCATTAGAGTGCTAGAAGGAAGTCTTATTCTGTGTGGACAGAAAGCTGAAGAAGACAACCCAACTGTTTTTTGGAGAGCCTTTCAATCTCTAACACTGACTCTGGCCTGGGTACTCCTTGCATCCCACCATCTCAAAGACTTTGCTTGTGTCTCAGGGAAACAACTGCGTGTTACCCGGAAGGTCCTCACTTTTCACCAAGCAGTGAATCTGATTGCAGTTACTCCACAATGTTCTTTATTGTATCCTTACATCAAGTGCAATGCCACTGCAGCACATGGAGGAAGGATGGAAGTCCCTGGAAGGGGTCTTGCCTTCGCTTGGCATGTCTCACGCCTCTGGGTAGGTACTGAAGAACTCCACTCAAAATCTGTTTTAATACAGTTGCTTCCCAAACTTTCCTGGGCAGGTGAAGATACAGGTAATGAGACAGTCTGCATTACATCTTGAGACAAGTGCTGGAGTGGAGGGTGCTTGGGAAGGCTGAAATTGTTGTTGAAAGCTATTTGCTATTTGGTTTCTAGGAGACAGCATGACTCATTGCATCTTCCCCTGTAGTCTGCACCTCTCAACCATTTATCAGCTAACACACTTGATCAAGACTGATAAAAAATCTTTTAGAAAAATTATGAAGAGCTTCAGTATAGAATGGGAACATTAAAGTGTAGAAATAAAATGATTGCCAAAGATAAGGCCTGCTCTACTAGCAATGAAAAATGTATGCTCCCATTCATCCCAAGGGATTTATTAGTGGAACTCCCACTAGTGCAAGTAATAAATGTGTGCATAAATCCCTTTGTATCTTGACAATTTTCCCCCAAACCTGATTTGATCAAACTTCATTGTCAGCAGTCTTTCTGTATGCATCTTTAAATTACTACTGCCATTACTTAATTCAGCAGAGTATAAATATATCAAGATTAGAAAAGAATCTTAATTTCAGTTGATAGGTATCATTTGCATATGCACACCTTTATAATAACAATAAATAATTATAGTAGCAATAGAAACAGTAACAGACTAGAACATAATTTCAGAACCACAAAAAAGCAGACGTGGATTTCATGGAGTGATCATAAATAAGTCACAGCTGACAATTAACACATTGCATTTCAAGCTTTGAAAGGAAAATGATACTAGTGTGACAACAGTGCTTACTGCAGATCATTTTGAATAAAGGTGTAAATGGCATCAAAGACATTTCACAACTGTATATGCCCAGAGATTAGAATGCAGGAAGAAAATTAGAGACATGACATATAGATTTCAAAGAAAAGTTCAGCCACTGCTGTAAATGTATAGATTAGTTCTGATAAAAACAGTGCTCTGGATACCTTTTCTCTGACAAGCAAGAAAATGTTGTCAAAATATCTTCACTATACAAGAAAAGTATTCGAAGACCCAACAAAGTGCAGGAAGCAGCAAATAAAATAAAATAGAACAAAAAAAAAAATTAAAAAGACCATTGAAAACAAGCAAATTCCTTCTTATGCAAATGTAGGCTTCCATTTTGAGGGTCATGAGGTCAAAGATTCTATTCATGTTATATTTTAAAATGTAGAGCTGAACAGTATGGGTGACATTTTCTACAATGTGTACCTGCTTTAAAACTGTAAACTCCATTTTTAACTGGATTTATCTCTGAGGGACGTATTTAGGATGGAGACCCAAAACGCCATGCCTGTGCACCAGAGGAGACTGTTTCAGACCAGATCTGCTCAGCCTACCAGGAAACCAGGTGAGAAGTTTTGTATAAATGAAAAATTGAAGCCCAAAGCTGAACTTTGACGTGACTGCCTTCTGCTGCCTGCTGCACCTTGAGTGCAGAGTGGCTGCTCTCCTTGCAACCTGGGTTCAGTGCTGCTGTGTTGCCAAGCAAAGTGAACCCGAGATAGTTTCCCCTCTGCTCCAGGCTCAAAAGGGAGCAGCTGTCTCTGCAGAGCAGCCTGGTATAGAGCCCGGTGCCTCCGTGCCCCCATGCTTGGACCTGCTGCCCTGTGACTCATGACGATGAGCTCAACCTTCTTTCCCCAGAGTGCTTTCCTTTCACCAGGAAGGCCAGATACTCAAATACTTTATCCTGCTTTCTTTCAATAGAATTTCTGCACATACACACACAAGGTAGACACCTCACTAATTTTAAAATGTGCTAGTTTAACCAGTAAAATGACTTTATCAACTGAGCCCACAGCCTGCCCTCTAAATTCCTGTGCCACTTTGCTAATAAATCTTAGGATTGCTTTGAATATTTCCAGTTTAAATTATTTCAAGTTAATACACAACCCACTTTGCTGAACATAGCTTCAATCATAGAACCACAGAACATCCTGAGTTGGGAGAGATCTACCAGCATCATCCAGTCCAACTCCCAGCTCTACACAGGACCACCCAAACCCAATGCCTGTGAGCAGTGTCCAAACACTCCTTGAACTCCAGCACTCAGGGCTGTGCCCACTGTCCTAGGCAGCCTGTTCCATGCCCAACATCCTCTGGTGCAGAACCATTCCCTGACCCCCAACTGCCCCTCCCCTGGCACAGCTCCATGCCATTCCTTCGAGTTCTGTTGCTGCCAGTCCCTGTGCGTATCTCTTCAAACTATTTTTTGCTATGGCTTGACGTATACAAATGCAGGAAAAAAAAAGAAGGCTGGCGGCCGAGTGAGCTGTTCTCAACTAGCATGTGGGAGAAGCAGGTTCTCTTCCAACCTTCTTGTTCCCCAGGCTGTCATGGGCGCCGAGTGCAGCAGAGATAGCAGCAGCAGCTTCTCCAGCTGATTAACCAGAGACAGTGACAGACTTTAGCAAGAGTGCTACCCAGCACTCCAGAGCCAGAAGAATAGTTGTCTCAAAATAGAAGCAGATGGGACTGTGCAAAATGATGGGACTTTGGAATTCAGAAAAAAAAAAGAAAAAAAAAAAAAACATGTTAGTGGGGAGGGAAAGAGGGAATTGTGTATCTCATTTTAAAAGGAGTGTGGTCATGCTGCCTCTTACTATGTTTTCCAGAAGGTAGATAAGGAGGTCAGGCTGTGCTAAAATATAATGAGCTGTAGTAAACTATAATGTATAATATGATGAAATATTTAATAACAGTGGAAGATATTTGTAAAACTACCGTGTTATAGATCATATAGATAATTTATGTAAGAATAGTTACCCCAATAAAAAGTCTAAATAGGAACAAATATTTTTTCTTTCCTGTTTTGGTCAAGGTAAGTGGACTTTGTGAAAAATAAGCAAATGTTCCATCTTACAAACCAGTGAAATTGTTCCAGATCTGTGCAACTGGAAAAAGAATTATCCTTAAAGGAGTGTTACGCATTCACTGTAGAAAATCCTAAGGATTGGTATTTAATTTATTGGTATGATCCCCATATGGCAAATCTATACCCTAAGGGCATGGTGCTGGGTTTTAGGGTTCTTTTACGCTGCTTTGGGACAGAATTATTTGTTTTCCCACTGTATCACATTTGTGCTGTAGTAGCCTCCAAAAGACTGAAAATGATATTTCCTGCATGATTCAGCTCATCTTTGGTTGCAGACCTTGAGAAGTTCAGGCTATATTCAAAAATAACATGGGACTGGAGCCATTCTCTGATCCTGAACTAACTTTTTCACGTCCATACATCCAAACTCTCTCAGTCCCTAAGCAGAATAACCACACGTAATGCTCTTATGGAGAACGTATCAGGCCCATGCTGAGCCCAGGACTGTGTGTGGGCACTGTCTGGGATTGTGAGGGCTACCAGTGACGATGCTCACAACTTGACCATATGGGTGGTCATGTGCTGGTGTGCTGAGCTGCGCGACAGCCTGGCTCAGATGAATAGTATAAAAATAGTCTCAGTGTCTGTCTGCTGCCTCTTAAATGTCCTTCTCAGATAAATCAGCACTTAGAGATACCCATTTCTTCCCACTAGAAGAGTCTAGAAATCATCTATAGTGACTTACTCAGGTCTGGACTTAACTTTGTCATGCCTGATATGAGGGCTGCTCTGAAAGTAACTCCTCCTATTTTATTATGTTATTCCACGACATTGGAGGAGGATGTCGGTGGTATGGCAGTAGAGGTGGAACCTTCCCAACCATGTTCTGTTCTGACAAAATGGTGTCTGACATGGAAGCGCATATGAAGTGAAGGTCTGGAACTGAATTCCTCTGTGCAGAAAAAATTACAACTGCTGACATTCATCAGTGTTTACTGACTGTTGGTGGAGACCAACCAGTGGATGTGAACACAGTGAGGTGCTGGATGGTGCACTTCAGCAGTGACAACAGTGACAGTGGGTCTCCTCTGCTGGTGCAGATTTTTACTAGTGCTGCATGTAGGCTCTAGTTCATTGTTGGTGAAAATGCATAGTTCATGGTGCTGACTATGTTGAAAAACAGCTTTTTGTAGCTGAGAATTTTCTCTTTCAGCTAGTGTTATTGTGCTCTTTGTATCTACTGTAGTTTCCATGGAAATAAATAGGAAGCATTGCTTTTGGAGCGACTTATGTACATCAATGAAGAAGGAAAAAGGAGGACAGATTTCTTACTGTGCATGCCTGGCTTGAGTACCTGGTAAAGCTGAATCTTTGTGTAAAGAAATAAAGAATGAAAATAGGATACTGTCTGCTCTGTGTAGATCAATGCAGAAGCAAGCACTCACTGAGCCAGGCGAGATGCTGATACCATGCATTTCGCCTGGCCGCTCTGTAAGCAATATAAACAGTAACAGATATTGTATCATTTTAAATTGCCTCAGCATTGTAATGCTGATTTTAGACTTGGTTTGAGCTTGCTAGATACCATGGAGCAGAGAATATTTACTCTCATCTTAGAAGATTTTACCTGGTGAGACAGAGCAAGCTGCAGTCAATACCATTAGGGTGAGCAAGGCCCTTCTGCACTCCCAGCAATCCTTCAGGGGATCATCCTCACAGAGCTCTGGAGGGTCTGAGAATCAACTGGAAAAACAGAGTAATGGGTATGTCAGTGCAGACTGATTAATCATCAGTCAAGTTAGTTCGGAGGATGCACAGACACTTATCCTAATGTAAGGAGAGTAGGCCCCACTTACTGCCTCTGCTAGCTAAGGCTAAAACAGCCTCAGCATGCAGTTAAGCCTGGCAGAGACCCAGACAGAGATGCTGATATTCAAAGCTGCAGTTGCTGATTCTTTGAGTGTCCCTTGATGCTTCTGATTAAAGCAAATGATCGATACTAAAGTTTGAGAAAAACTAGTGTGAGGATGTTACAGATGACAGCCCATGAATAAATAACTGTGATAATGGCATTTGTCTTACTATAAAGCTCATTCATAATTTAGCAAGAATAATGCCCATTAAAGAACACCTAGAATGATCACTGCCAGAATGAAGAGTTAATTGGTTTCCATCTTCTGGGAACTGTCTCATAATAAGTTTGGTATGGAAAACTGGCTATGAACTCTATATAGTGATTATAAAAGTATCTACTCTCCACGTTACTTCCCCCTCATTTAGTCTTTCTTCAGCACTTCTAGGATGTCTGCTAAATGTCCTTTAGCTTTGAAAAGAAGAAAAAAAAAGAGAGAGAAGTTTCATCTCTAATTCTCTAATTTGGGTTTGACCTAATCTCTACTGAAGTCATCAGAAACTGATTCATGTCCCAGACTTAATACCAGGGGAGTCTTAAAGTAAATATTGTTCTTTATTAAGCAAATCAGGATTGTTGTCTGCTAAATTTAGGGGAAGAAATAACCCAGTTATGTTGGAGAAGTTCTATACTTTAATAAAATGGACCCTGAATATTCATACTCCACAGTTATGTAACACCTATAAAACATTTCCTGCCCCACCACCACCAAAACAGTTTGCAGATGTCTTTTAATCTGGAAATACTGTCTGCCTAAGACAAGGAGAGAGCACCAATACTAGAGCCTTGCTCTAACAAAATGCAACTGGTTTGTATTTTCACATAAGGATTGTGCATATGCACTGGCACATCTGCTCACGCAGTCCCACAGCCTGGAATGGATAACACTGACTTCAGGGATTAATGCCAGCCTCACTCAAATAACAAACACTTGTACTCTAACAGTCTTTGCAGCACTAAAACAGGATACGCTTCTTTGGACATCATGTCAGAATGCAGAGTACCATCTGATCCCGCTCTCACGAGGTGATCACCTGTTTCTATTTAACATCTTCTATTTAACAAGTATAGCATAATGGTGATGGAGCCAGAGTCTTTCAAAAGTATCCTGGAACAATAGTTCATGTGGAAAATTATGGTGTCCCGTAGAGTTTCACATCTACCTCAACTATATTAAACACTACATAAAACAATCTGAATTCCAGACGTTCTCTCTAGATATTGTAAGTATTTATGAGATCAAAAACACGCTGAGGCTTTAAATCCGTGATTCTATTTAGAAACTTTGGGTTTCGTGCAAGACTGAGCTTTCAGCACACTGCTCTTCTCCTCTGAACACAGCACAGCTACAGCCCTGAATATGACCACAAATGTCACCACTGCCTCTTGCCCTGAGTCAAAATACAGAAAGGCAGGAGGGTGTGTAGTAGCGTTCTCCAGAGCTCTGCTTTCTGAGCCAAATAGCTCAGAGAACCACTATTGAAATTCTAGTGACTTCCTACAGATCAGCCTATCGGATGGCTCTGCACGCAGACCTCAGCAGTACCTCTTCTTCTTCTTGTATCACTGCTGGTTGGAACTCCTCTGCAATCAGAGCAGTGAGAGTAGCAGTTCACAGACCTGAAGGAAGGCTGTTGCAATCTCTTTATCTGCATAGGTTTACGTGAGTGCAAAAAGCAGCATGCTGAAGTACCGGAAAAGATGTCTGTAGGAAAACAGGAGATGGGGCAGAAGGTGACATCTGTTTGTATGGGAAAGAAAAGTGCTCCTGTGTTTCTTTCCCTGGGACAGAGGTATCCCAGGACAGGAAAACACCCTGCACAGAGCAACTGCACAAATATGCAAGTACTTATGCTGGGGTAAACAGTACAGATTAAAGTTCCTTGAGCTCAGACAGTTTCTTCTCAAGCTAAGGGTGGTCAGTTTTCTGGTGTTTTTTTTTTCTTTATCCCAGGAGCAGATAAAGTTTTCCTGGAATAATACACACACACCTCCATGCCCTGAATTACAATTTCTTCTGTGCCTGTGTGAGTGAGTTGTGGAGAACTGAAGTACACTAATGCAAAGAGCTCATAGTGCACATACTACACAAGGCATGCTGGGGAGATTTTAGTCTCCAGGGATAGCAGGCTAACATACTTAATGAACTCTGTTGCTTTCTGTTATTTACTGTAAGAGAAATTTGAGAGATAATTCACTAAGGAAATCTGCATAAATAGGGTCCATTATTTTCTACAGAGAGGAACTTCAAAGGCAAAGTACAACATGTTCCCCACCCTTTTATCAATTCTCCTCAAGTAGTTGTTACCTCCTCCATCTCAGAGAGGGATGAAGGAAGAGGTAATACCAAAGAAACTTTCATCAGGAAAACTGCTTCTGCTGGACTGTGACTGCTGCAACTCCTCCAACTTTCTAACTCTAAACATTTTCTGTTCATTTTACACATCATGTACTAACCCCAAACGGAATTTTGGTCTGGCAGCTCAGGAACAGAACAGCAGTACTCTGGTGCCTGGTGTGCACCAGGATCTGCCAAGTGCCATGGGTAAGGCACAGACTGCCGTAGGACCAGTCCTGGAGAACAGCAATCAGGAATTACTGCTTCAGCCAACTCTGTAGTTTGTTCTGCCTCTTTCCCAGCAGGCAGGGTGATCACTGTATAAGGCTTCTGTGGAAGGATTTATCCAGACTGGGGTCATCAAGGGAGAGGAAATACTGAGTCATTCAGAACGAGGAGAGGGACATAAGAGAACTGCAGAATGGCTGAAGAAAGGACCTTTGGAGTTCATCTGCCAAAGCAGAGCCACCTAAGACCAGGACTACATCCAGGTGGCTTCTGAATATCTGCAAGGAAGGAGACTTCACATCTCTGGGCAATTTGCTCCATCATCTGCACGGTAAAGAAGCTCTTCCTGATGTTTAGATGGAATAGGACAGGACAGGACAGGATAGATGGAAGGCATTTTCAAAGATCATCAAGTCCAACTGCCTGATCAACTCAGGGCTAACCAAAAGTTAAAGCATATTATTGAGGGCATCATCAAATGCCTCTTGAATTCTGACAGGCATAGGGTATCAGCCACCTCTCTAAGAAGCTTGTTCCAGTGTTTGACCATCTTTAAAGTAAAAAAAAAAAAAAAGAAAAGAAAAGAAAAATATGTTGTCCAGTCTGAATCTCCCTAGTGCAGCTTTGTGCCATTGTCTCGCATTCTATAATCATTTGCCAATGGAACCTCCTGTGCTCCAGTTTGTGACCATTACCTCTTGTCCTGGCACTGAGCACCACTGAAAAGGGACTAGCTCTGCGTTCTTTGTACCCTCCCTTCAAGTATTTATAAGTATTGGATGAGATCCACCTGACCCCTCTCTTCTCTAGGCTGAACAGTGCCAACTCTCTCTGCTTTTCCTTACAGGAGAGGTGCTCCTCTATCTCAAGCCCATAAATTCCTACATTTCATATAGGTGTTAATAGATGATAGAAATGTGTAGTCCTTATTTATATATTTTGTATTACTTTACCAGAAGTTAATGGCATAATATTTTAATGTCTTTAAAAACTCTAAATTATCCTGTGGTAGGAGCTGGAGTTCAATGCAACCAAAATGGGAAGTTCCCCTCTACTCTTCCATTTCCAGCTGCGCAACACCACCTCTTCATTCAGACTATCTGCAGCGCATGTGTGCACAGCCCTTCTCCCTTCTCCCTTCCCTGTGCTGGTTTTCCTTGCTACTCGGGGCAGAAAGCCAGTTTAAGTAATGAGAGGAGGAAGGGGGAAGGATAGATTTCTGTTGGCTCAGTGAGTTAAAACAGCCCGGGAAGGCATCTGGAAAATGACAGAGCTGGTGCAAAGGAGAAAGTAGGGCCTTAGGGCTAGGAAAAGAAGAGGGGAAGAGGGCAATGGTGGGGGGAGAGAGAGGAGATCAGCATTTCAACAGCAGCAAACTCATTTACGGTCTCAATTGCTCTTAGGATAGGTCTCTTCTTTGTATCCCCATTAAGCTAGGTAACACCAACTTAAGACATCTATAAGTTAAGGCATCAGCACAGTGATTTCACTTTTGAAGGCATTTCAACACAAAAATCATCTGTAAACCAACACTGTGAGTAAGGAAGACTTAAATCAGACTTGAGTTTACCTTCATTCAGCAGCTCTGAGCAACTTGGCAACACCCATGCTGGAACATCTTGCTCAGGGATCTCTAATGGGGTGCTCAACCTTCTGAAGTTTTTCCAACTTTTCTTCAGTTGAGTGTGTGCACATATGTCTTTTTTGTTGTTGTTCTGACACTGTTTTTCTTGTACTGCAACTGAGAGGTGAAGCTTGAAACTTTGGATTGCTTGATACGTTTAATATAGTTTGTTGTTTGTTATTTCTTTGGGGTTTGTTACTTTTTATTAGCTTTTGAAATAAATTATATAACAAGTGAATAGCATAAAAATGTTCAAAAGAAAAGCCTTAGAATAGCATACTTTATGCAGAGTCAGTCAAATTAGGAAATCAAACAGATTTTCTACAGTGTCCTCGTGACAACGAGTGATCATAATCTCAGTGTTCTGTAGGGCACGTGGATTGTATACTTTCCAATTTGCTTTTTCCTTCCTCCCTCCCCCCCCCCTTTTGATTACTAACATATTGAATTATTTTATCTCCACTGTTCACGCACCTTTCTCTGATTAGTCACTCGATACAGTATGTAAAGAATCATTTTACACACTTCCACGCTCGAGCTCAGCAAAAGCGGGAAGTTTCATAAATCATGTGAGAAAGCCTTTCCTCATAAGGGTCTGAGACTTAATCAGTCCGGATAAGTTTTGTATACAGTCCTAAGCACCTCATTTTTTTTCAGCTTAGCCTTCACAAGTCAGAAATCAGTCCTCCACATTCCACCTTTTAAGACGAGGATAATTACCCTCAGCTCCACAGTAGCTGGAACTGTAGAGCTACACTAAAACCTGTGCTGTTATCTGAAGAAAAATTGAATTTTTTTTATTTTTTTTTTCCACCAGTTCTGTTAACAATGTTATTGCTTTGTAGATCAATAGTAACTTTTCCCAAGCAACGCATGCTTAGTCAATCTGTCTGGTTTGGGGCAGTAATAGACAGTTAATGTTAGCTATTTTTGTGATGCGAGTAGTTTATTAAACAGTATTCGCCAACCCAGCGTCCTCGGGGAAGCGTTGGACTGAGGCAGGGCAAACAGATGGCAACGTGCATCTCATGGACCGCAGGCGTCACTGCTTTGCCCAGAAAGCGGCTGCCTGAGGTTTCTTATCTCGTCTGGAGTTTCACGCTAAATCAAAGATCCTGACACGAACTTCCTGTCCCCTCCCGCCCCCCCGTAAGCGTCCCGCACCTAAAACCTGCTGCCAACATGCGGCCTTCAGAGGTGAGATTTGGATAACAGCTCTCCCCCTGTGCCTCTTTGCAATACAAAGCAACCTCCGACAGCCTTCAATTGTCAGACAAAAGAGAGTGCCTTACCCACACAGTGCCTTTAATTGCGGTCCGCATGTGTATACATCAGTGACCTTTAATGGCAGGCCATTAGCACCTTGAAACATCACAGCCTGATTGGTTTAGAGTCTGTGAGCAGAGAGGGCTTTTGGAATTTAAGGCCTCTTTAATCTAAAGGAAAGGATAATACGGTCCATTACCTGGAAACGAAAGTGGAGAATTTTGGATCTGCTCGTTACACAGTGAGGGCATCTGACCTCAAACACCTTCCCCAGTGCTTGTCTCCTCAAAGCTACTCCTTCAGCGCCTTCAGCGCTGTCGAAACTAAATCAGTAAAGCGTGGTAAGTAGCAAAAAAAGAGGGATACAGGGATACAGTACGTCTGGCCCAGGACTGCCAATGACTTGCTGACCAGGCATCAGCTGCATTGGCACAACTAGTCCTCCCCTAGGCTTTGTTATGTACTCCGAGCCGGCTAGTTTCTCTTGCCCTTGGCTGACATTTTAGGAAGATGGAGAGTCTGGGGTCTCTGTCTTTACCACTCTGATTGCTGTAAGTCTCCCATCTATCCCTTCAGGGTGCTTTACAAGGATTGTCAAACCCAGGCTTAGGGCAAAAGTGAAAGCTTAGCAGGCCTTAGAGTATGGAATCTGACAGGTCCATTGCACTTCAGGTAAACGCCAGAAGCCTTTGGGTAAGGACTCTGAGTACTGTGGAGGTGGGTAAGAGATATTAGTCATCATTCTATTGCTAAAGGTGTCTCAACTACTTCTACACAGGAAACTGGTAGTCTGCAAAGGCAACACATCAAGTCATAGTTTCTTGCAAAGTCTGTATCTGACTTGGATAAGACTGGGAGAAGCAGCGTGGGGAGATCCTTGGGAGCTAGGACACTACCAGCCAGAAGCTTTTTTTAGCACCCTGATGCTTTGCATCCATTAATGTTTCTTCCTGCCAGTATAAAAGCAGCTGGTGATGCTCATACGATTGTGACTGTGGGCTGCATCATGCCCGGATGTGAGAAAATGTTCCTTTTCTCTTTCTTTTCCTTTTTGTTTTATTTTCCCCTGGTCTCCTCCACACAGAGGCTGTTGGCCAAATCAGCATACAAAGCTCTCCTCCCTTATCCAGACTTGTTATCTGGCTTAGGCAGACACCCAGCTCCCTCCAGACTCCAATGTTCTCAGCTTGCATGCCAGAAACCAGCCATGCTTCATGCACTCCTTTCTCCTCCTGACATACTCCTGACATCCTCAGGCTGCTGGACTCCAAAACAGTTTTTTCATTTTTTTCAGAACCCGGTTTATCATAGCAATACCCAGCAGGGTTCCTGGAGGAGCCACCAGGGTGGAAGCCAGCCTTCTCATTTACCACTGTGAGCACTGGTGAGAGCAAACGTAGGCCAGCGCCTGAACACACTTGTTCTGCTGACCCTTACCCTGCCAAAGACCAAATTAACTTTTCAAGGAGAGCAAAAGCATGGTTAGTCACCGGACACTGCAGATAAGCATTTGTAATCTGGTAGTCCTAGGGCATGTTTGCCTGGGAGATAAATTGGAGGCTGAGGCATAGGAAGTATTGTGGCCAAGATGTGATGTTTGTGAGGGTACTTATCCTGTCCCCAGTTCCTGAATTAGCAACATTCCTTTTCCAGCCCTGCAAGCGCTCTGGTAGCACCAGTTTAGCTGCTGCCAGGAAAATCTTTGCAAAGATGTCCTTCTCCACTCTAGCTGGGGACATGGCACTTATAATAGGAATTATCTGTAGTCCTGTACAACGAATCACTTGCAAAATACTGTACTGACAGCTTGCCTACAGCACCACTGTTAAGGGTCCATCATCATCTATATAACCTATCTTCTCCTTTCCCTCCCACCATGAGCGTAGGAAGTGCTCAAGAAAGGTGTGCATTCAGACAAAAATCTCCTCAGCTTGACTACAACCTCTTAAGAACATTTCAGCCAATGTACAATGCTGTACTACAGCACTGGTGAGACCACAGGCTCTCTATTGCACAAGGGACAACAGCAGCCCCTGTCTGCATCACTGCGTGAAGAATTTCTTTTCTTTTTCAGCATTCATAGTTTCAGAGATTACAGCATATGAAGAGCATCTTACCTCTCCATGCACCAACCTCTGAAGAATCCCAGAGTTCCCCTAGTTGGAACTAGTGCTACTCTGTAATAGAGCTCATTTGTACTCTCCTCTCTTTGCTCTTGAATGAGCATGTAAATTTTTCCATACTTGCACTAAATGTTTTTTTTAACCCCCTGTTCAATATCAGGTTTTGTCCCAGGCTGAAGTGCTTTTATTCAGAAGGCTTATTGTTCATTTCATCAAGCACCTACAGAAATCAATTGATGAGTTTGGCTTCCATGCAGTGGCCAGTCTATGTGTGGTAGACAGGCCAAATGTACTTGGATTGCTGGCAACTAAAGGAGTTTGCCTACAGCATATACAAATTTCATGTGGGGAGAGATCAATAATTAAAAAATTATGATCAAGTAGAGAGGTAGAGTAACAAAAGGAGTCCTCAAACAGTAGAGGTGTGTGCTAAGCTTTTGATAATTTATTGACCAGCTTTTTGACACAGAAACACATTCCTTCCTTTCTTTCTTTCTTTTTTTTTAATGACTGCCCACATTTTTTAGTATGAAGTATTCTGGCTTTCAGAAATCTTGTGCTGGTTGGATAGATGTTACCAACCAAACTGTGGGACTTTGGCCTTAACTGTTCATCACCATGATGTTCATCATCACTGTCAGGCACTGAAAAGAAGTTTCCTTTGCTAAACTCAGACATTTACTGTAACTTACCCAGGATGCACTTATAATAGTGAATGTCTGGTCATTATATCTAGTTCATAGAAGCCTGAGGTTGGGCAGAACGCCTGCAGATGTTTGCTCTGTCAGTAACCAGGGTTAACTGAGATGAACCTTTACCCGCTTGTTTGCAATATAGTCTCTTTCAACAAATCTACCTTTATTTTCTGTATCCTGAACAGGCAAGACAGAGTTTCAATGTAAACCATCTTCATTAAATGTTTGTTTACATTCCCATGTTTGGGTAGATTGCTATCATCATCCCAGAAAAGGATGCAAATGTATGGTTAACTGACTGTTTCAGAAATCTCCTTTTTGGTCCCTTAATCTTGGGATTTCTGATTAACCACCTCAAATAGCCAAGGAAAATATCCCACGCTGCAGTGAGAAAGAAAAGTACACGGTATTGTTGTGTACAGTATGTGGGAATCTTTCCTTCAGCTTGAACAGATTTTAGCTCATAGCCAGTGTTTTCAAATGGAAGCACAACTGGACAGCTGTCCATTTCCAATGCATTTCCTAATCTGGGACAAGTCTGGAAAGGATCTTAGATATTTGATTTAGGGAGTAAGTAGTGCTTTGACTAATTTGGCTATTTGAATTTGCCAGATGCAAATGCGGACATTTTGTAAAGCACCTGCTGTCTCCAGGGATATTTGTGAAAATGAGGTGCTGTCTCTCTTGAGGCTTATCTTGGCAAACAGAACTCAGTAAACCAAAACTCAACATTGCAAAACATCTTTTACTTTTTTTACGTCTGCTTTTTTTAAATAAAAAAAATAAAGAAGCCTGTGAGACTAAATAGACCCTAATTAAGTTATATCAACTGAAGGATGCAGAGAGAGAAAAAGGGGAGAAGAATATTTACAGCAAGTTATTTTTAGTTTTGCCTTCACTCTTTTTCTTTCTCCCTTTGTTTATACGGCTGGGCTCAGCCTCAGCTAAAACAGCTGATTCCAATAAAGAAATACTGGCAGCTTTCAGATCTGCTTTCCCCCTTGAATCTAAGAGGAAAACAGAGAAGAGTTTGCAAACTTTTCCAAGTGGACCTGGAGGGGCTCACTTTCTAGAATTTGAATGTCTGGCAAAAGAACTCACGCTAATTATAACATCTCAATGCTCTCAGCTTCCCAAACCCTTTCCTGGCCCTTCCCCAGAGCAAGAAAAGGAATGTGTAAGACTCCTATTGCCAGTTAATGGTAAACTCAGGAACCCCCATTTCTTCCCTTTCTCCAGCTGAACCCACACCTGCCTTGGACAGGTCTATCCATAACAGCTGTGAAATGCATGTTTCATCCTTGTAGCTTGGAACTCTAAAGATGTGAGACCACAGCAAACTGAAAGCCTGTATCCTGCTAAGACAATTTGTCAGTCTTCATTTGTAGCAAGCTGTGTGGCAATGCCACTACTACTTAAAGGGTCACAATGACTTTCATTTAAGATTACCTGCCCTTTTCGAGGGCCTCTTTGCAATCCCACTTGTGGGATATAGAATTCCTTCTGCAATGAGCCACAAATCTGCCTTGAGAAGCTAAGTCCATAACAAACTGCTTGAGAATGAGTGTAAGGATGACTTGATTACTTGCTTTTTATAAGGGACACTATCTTCCAGGTGACAGCAAAGAGCAGCTGGAAGCATGCTGTATATCTTCATACTAAACCTTTCTTTTGCCTAAGCAGACCAAGTATGAGAAAATAGCTAAATATTTTTGGCTTCTTAAGTATACTCCATAACAATGCAGTACAAAGGACATGATTTTTAAATCTGGCCAAAAAGCACATGGGGCCATTGTGAGAGGAGCATAACGGATTCTGCTATATATATGCCTCTGGAAAGCTGGGTACAGCAGGGATGCAATACAACTCTGGGAACAGACGAGCATCCCCCCAGGGACTGATTTGGGCTGGGACTGAGATGTCCTGAGGAACAATTACACAGCTGGCCTCGTTTCCGTTTTCTAATGTATCTGTAGCACATCATCCAGTGCAATCCCTTGGATGTCATGCTGTACCCATATGCCAAAAGAAGCTGCAACTGCCCAGTTAGGACTGCTTTTTACAGTCTTTTATGTACAGCAGAATAGAAGAGAACACAACCTGACCCAGAAAGCTTATCCTGAAAAAGAGTCCATTGTTCAAGCAGGAACTTTGCAATACTTTCAATAGTCTTTTTTTTTTTTTTTTAACTATTGTTTTCACTTAAATATTATGCCTTCTATCAATACATAGGAGTTTCTTTCTTATTTTCTATTCTCTCTCTGAACATTGTTTTCTTAAACAAAATAAACAGAATAAAATTTCATTTTATTCTTAAGTTTTCTCTTTTTTTTTCTTGTTTCTTTATGAATGATGACAAGCATATACATGTAATGAAAACGGAAGCATATAATGTGAAATCAACATATATCAAATCATATTTCAGCTACCATTTCAGAGAGGAAATGGAGAAATCAAATAAAATGGTATTACTTTCTGGGCCCTGATATGTCTTTGCATGCGTTCTTTGCCATTTTTTGCCATTTTTACCTCCTGATATGTGCTTGTAATTTGTATCCCAGGCTCCTAATGTATTATTCAAACAATGAGTATCTCCTAATTTCCACTATCTCCTCTGATAACCTTGAGCCTCTTTTATCTCTAAAATGAAGCAAATCAGCCTGTTTTATTTTTATATGCTGTTTGTTGAGCCTCAGCTAAGCTCCAGATTTGAAATACTCAGACTTACTGGAACCGTAGGTTTGAATACAACAAGCAGGTTAATCTTTCTAACACACAAAAGTGAAGTCCAACAGAATCTTTCAAAAAATGAATTCTTCCTGAAAAGCACCCCGAAGTGACAAGATTTGCACGGCACCTTAAAGGCAATTTTCTTAAAGACCCCTGCTTCTCAGAGAAGATGGGTAAGATCTGAAGTCAGGGCCGCTAAAGAACTGCAATCTTCCACTGGCAGAATTCTTTTTTATTTGTTCCCAGAAGATTAAATGTGGGTCTGCATAGATTTCTGCTGCATCAGTACTGCATAAAGAAAAAAGTAGTTCCTCAAGGGAGAAATTAAGCCAGTTAGTATACCGTAAATTCAAACAAGCACTCTAAACTCCACCCCAAAATCAATAAGCAATCAGCATAGATCACAGGGTACCCAAAATATAATCATTTCAACATTCCTCCAGTGAACAGCTGGAGTCCTTTCCTCTGCACCAACAAAATTATTTCAACAGATTTAAGAAGCAGAGTTTACATAAATCATTGTAGTGTGCTTTTGCATCTGTGAATGAAGATTGCACCCTCTTGTCCACATATAAGGGTAAGAAGGATGTTCCAGCTATTTTTAAGGCAATCAAGAAATAACTGACAATCAAATCGGACTATTCACTTGTAAAATAAAAAACAAAAGGCTAACAAACACCTATAACTCAACAGAACAAGCATTCTTCATAATAATCCGTGTTTTGTTTGATTTCTTTTAGTCTTCAGCATTGTGACCAGGTGACAGGCTGGTGGCTGTGGGGTTGAATTTAGCCTTATGCTCTATAGGGAAATCCTATATAATCCTAAATATAGGTCAAAGAAAGATAAGATAGCTTTAATTGGGGCAAAAATAAATAAGTATAAATGTAACCTTTAAAATAAAAAAATCTCAGCATAATGAAAGACAAATTAATTTGAAATTAAATTAATTAAATATTAAAACTTGTGAACATAAATTATTCCCTCATCCACTGCATTGCATCCTTGCTTCCAGGCAACTCCATGACTGCAAACTAGCAGCAAACTCTCCTCCTCTTACCTGTTCCTACTGGGTCCGGGGAAAACTGTTTTCATCACCTCTAAGACCTGGATGGCTTCTCTCAGCACCATGCTGCCAGCATCCAGCTCTTCCTTTGACATGGTCATCCTACATCTTCTCCATCCCATGTGTCCAAATATGCTCAGCTGCCTGGTGAGGAGGAACCACCTCCCCTTTTCCCAAACATCACCTTACCCAACCACTTTCATAAGGGAATATCTATACAATTGTGAAAATACTAATAAGGCAAATGCCACTCAATACAAACACTTTTACAGATCTACATGGCAACGCCAGCCAGACTCACACACAAGCATTAAATTGTGCCATCACGAGCAGAGAAGAGAAAAGATAAAGCAAATTTGTGTCTGTGCATTGAAGACAAGGTAACCATGTGTTCACACCAGCACCTTCAGTAGTTTGTTTTCAAGCTGAGCAAGAGAAGCGGAGCAGAAAAAAAATAGTATTCAGAGGAGAGAAACCAAGTGTCTGACATTACCTACCAGGATTTTCTCTGAGTAAAGAATAAGAGCAGACTAGTACATGTAGGTTTATAGGTATTTTTTAACAGCGTCCCATCAATAGCCAAAGGGACATGCTTAGCACCTCTGACTTCATTCATTAGTACAGGAAAAATCATATGCCAACTAAACAATGTCCATCCTCACATTCACTGGGAACACTGACACGCACATATATGAAATATGTACATGTGAGAAGGATATGCGGAGATGAAACCTCTCCATGACCCTATCAACAAGCTTCATCACAACAGAAACCAAAGCTGGGCAGTCCACCCATGCCAGCTGATGGTTGCATTAACAGAAACCATATTGCTACTGTTTTAGGCAAAGCTGCTGGTCTAGGTTCATGAAATGACTCTTCCATCTGCAGAGGACCTCATACCTCCTGCTAGGATTTAATAGCTGTGAAATTCATGTGTTCAGCCTCCAAGTCATGTCCCAAATGTTGTCATCCTCACTACTGCACAGGCAAGGACAAAAAAAAAAGAAGCAGAAACAATATAGCATTTCTGCAGGGAAAATATTGCGCTACCTCGACACAGACCATCTTGTTTTGAAAGCAGCCTGATCATTCTCACAAGGATCTCATGTCAGTCATGGAGTTGAGCCAAGGTAGGATTGCCCTCCTAAATATCTGTAGTCTAAAGCAACTTGGGTATTTTTAAATCCTATGGGCAAAAATCTCTTATTTATTTATAATGTAGCACTGGTATTAGAGTTTTCAGTGCATTTTTGCTGCAGTCAGGTTGCTTTTGCTTCAGAATCCTCCAGTGTGGACTCTCTGTTTTCTGGGCCTCTTGAACTGCCCTAGGTGACCCCAGTCAGTGTTATCTCCAAGTACTGAGTCATGGAGGAGGATATCTCAGAGTCAACTCCAGGTCTAAATCCATCATTAGAATGCCCATGGGAGGAAAGATATCTTCCTCAGGGTTTAAACTCTAGTTTCATCTGTCTTCTAGAACAGGCCATCAAAACAGGATGTCCAGTGCTGACATGAAAGTCATGACCAAATTTCTGATTACCAGCCTAAAGGGAAAAATGCATCAGTGTCCAAATCTTAGGTCAGACAAGTCAAAGAACCTTCAGAATCCAAACAACAGCTAACACACCATCAGCTGCTGAAAAGCCTTGCACTCAAGCAAAGCAGTGAAACAGCTCTCCAGCTCATACTCCCTTTCTCCTTCACAGGACCCTAACCACCTGTCAAGTCATGCCTTACCTCCTGTACTCCTGGCATCTTTTTTTTTTCTTCCTACATATCACTCCTATGCCAACAGAGCTGGCCACCCAACAGCTTCTGCTGTGAGTCATCACTCTGAAAAAAGCTATTTCAAAGAGCTCCACAATGGTTTTTACAGTTGCTGGTATTTTTTTAACAGGCTTGATTTTTCTTTTTTTTTTTTTTTTTTGTCAGTTGCTAATCTGCAGAGAAGGTTTCAAATGTGAATGTATAAACTGCTGAAGGTTCTATTACTGGTGTACGCTTTAAGTTATCACAAAGACCTGTGAGAGAGGAAAATGTCCTAAATTCTAATTGTAAAAGCAAAGATACTCACAAAGGGAGCAGTAGAGAAGATCAAGGAATTTGGCAGTGTATATATTTTGGAAACGAAAATGATTTTCACATACTTTCAAGGTTGATTAAAAAAGAAATATTAAAGAAGACAAAAAAAAAACCAAAAAAACATCTTTTTACAACAACTTTAGAGGTTATACCTAACCTCGATGTTTCAGTAATCAAATGCTTTATCAAACAAAAAGAGATTTTAATCCGCTACTTTAAAAGCTCCCCAGCTGGAATTAGTCTAATCTTTAAAGGAAGATGCTGCATACATAGAATAAGAGCAGTAAAAGATCCAGCCCACCAGTCTTCCTCTTATCTTCACTGGTAAGAGGAAGTGAATGAGTCAGCAGATCGGAGAGGGAGAAATGAACATGAGCCCAGGAAAACGTCTGAGTTCTGTTTTAGTGTATCTAAAACAAGTATTTAACATTAGTGAAGAATTTCATTGGAAGTCAATGGAAGGACTTCAAGTTTGAAAGCATAATAGGCTAGAGGCTTTTTGTATGGATCATTATTTTGGATCTTGATTTAGTAATAATGTCTAGCTCTAACATAGAGAACGTCATTTGATCTGAAACTTCTTTACTAAGGAGTTCACTATTTTTATTGCTATTAAACAGAAGAGAAAATAAGCTACAAGAAGGGAATCTTGTTTGACAAGATGTTTCAAGACTGCCATGTGATCTAGATTGAAAGAAAAAAAACCCCACAAGTTTCTATATTTGCATTTGATGGATTAGATTGCACAGTTTTTGCAATGAGAAGCTTGTTAACTAAGATTGCAATGAGTTTCTTAAGTGGAAGCAAACTCTCAGATATTACGAGTGTCACAGGCATAGATTGATCTAGTTAACTCCGTTAACAGCTACCAAGAACTGGAGAATTAACACTTCAACTCCCAGTGCACTACATGATGTTATGATGGGGAATACCAAAAACCAAAAATCACAAAACCATGACAAAGAGATTCATTTGGTATTGAAAAAATTGTTAAAAGTAAAGGAGTTCAATACAGAGAATTAACCAAGCCCTATTTAAAGTAGAATTTCAAATGTTCCAGAAATTTTTAGATATTCTATACATCAAAGGGTTAATTCAATTTATCTTAACATTAACTCTGATTATAAAGCTGCAAATCTCAGTCTCACAACTCCTCACAAGTTTTCAAATACTCATTATTCTCACTCAAGCTGGAATGTTCTCAAAATACAAGTCATTTTCAAAGCATTTGGCATTTTCACTTGTAGTCATAGATGTATATGTTAAATTAAAAAATGTCTGTTCCCCAGTTCCATTAAAGATATTGAATAAACCATCTCAAGTCCGCTAGGAGAGTTCAGTTTTTAAAACTCCTTCTGTATATTCAACTTTGGGTAGAACCTATGTAATATATTTCTGATGACCTGTAAATCAAAGATCATTGTAAAATGAACCCAAATAAGGGCTCTTACCATTTTCCCACAGTAAGTGATGAGAGAATCTCTCTAACTGGACAACTACAACCACCTAAGCATCACAGGAGGATATAAATTTAAAAACTGGGTTCACAAGGCCTTCAAAATCATTAGCTTTCCTTTGTAGCCTGTGAGGAGCTGAAATGAGACACCTATACTTTTCATATTGCTCTGGATTGGTGAGAGAAGTGTAGCCCTAGTATTTAGACCACGTGAATTCCGTTTTTAAGGAGCCCCAATAGTCTTCATGAGTGAGAGGACCAGTCCTGTTATATAGCCAGGGCTCAGAGGCGTAGGGTGAAATGCTTCTACCTGCAGAGCAGATCCATACCAGGGAAAAGCCACCAGTTTTTCCAGGGCTGTTTTTTCAAATGCATGCTGGGGAATCTGGTACCTACAAAAACAATAGCATTTATGCCTCAGCTTGTTTAAAACTTTCATCCAAGGTGTAACAGTGATCACAGTAGTAGGCATTGTGATGGCATTGACATTGTGCTATCTGAGCATGGATTCCTGTCTAGTTCCACTGGCATCACACTGAGCTTTTGCATTTCCTCTCAGTAATGAATATATGTAGACCTACTGCCTTCACAGTGCTCACCAGGCAGTAAGGGCAGCTGTCAGGGGGGAGAGGATGCTGCTCCCCATCCTCTGCTTCTTTATATGATGCTTTTGCTTGACTTTCACTGGTAAAGTTAAACCTGAAAAGTGTTGATCTGCTCAGAGATTATTCCCAAATTCTCAGACTGACAGTCATCAATAAGCAAGTCTGGAGAAACATTTTTAAAAAGCAGCTCCTGGACAGGAAATTACCAGTAGCTAATTCTCACACCAATGAAACGATGTGAATGAGACTCTGGCTGCTTTGTTAGGAGTCAAATCACTCAGGCATGGCGCTCAGCTTCGGTCCAAAATGAGCTTTCTCTCACTGAATGGCTTGTTTTAGCAGGGTAAACACTGACCACCTGCTATTCTTTGAGCTGCACAAGGAGCACTTTTTTATTTTAACTAGCTTCCAACCTGAATTGCATATCCCAGTGCATATTAATCAGCATATTTAGAGCTGCAGTGCTATCAAAAAATGTAATATTTAAAATTTATTTTCATAAAATACAGGGTCAAAGTGAATGTTAATCTTTAAAGGAATGAAAACATGCCATTTCCCTGTGGGAATTAAAAGGTAGGCATAATCTATAACTGACTTATAAAGCAGACAATAAGGCAGTCAACTTTATTCAGGAATAAAATATTTGACATTTTGGAGTATTTTCGATGAATTATTAGCAGCACAGATAGAACTATCCCTTGCTTGCGAAATT
Source organism: Chrysolophus pictus (assembly GCA_037305975.1). Taxonomy (NCBI): domain Eukaryota; kingdom Metazoa; phylum Chordata; class Aves; order Galliformes; family Phasianidae; genus Chrysolophus; species Chrysolophus pictus. The sequence continues at coordinate 13,783,957 of JAYKPI010000006.1, forward strand.
ATTTCCTGGCACTTGTCAAAGCTCTTTTCCACTAACTAAGTAAATATCTTCAATCAGTGATTTCTGTGTTTATTTATTAAGTAGGCCACAATACACAGTAAACCATGTTGCTAAGTTGTCTCTTATTTTAACGAGACAATATTTAGAAACCAAGTATAGAACTAGGCTACGTCTGGTACTTTTCCAGGTACCATTCAAGTTTAGTAGATATTATTTATCTCAATATTTTTATCTTAACTTCTGCAAACATGTGGAGGATGCATTTCCACTCTGGAATTCAGTCTTTTCTCTCTTAGACCATCTCTCCAATTGCTTACAAAACATGACACTTAAGTGCCTCAGACAGTTATTTGATTGGTATTATTCAGTGATTTTCTGTCATTTGGTTTTTTGGCCTACATCAAGACCAAAAAGTTTAAGAGGACCAGTACTGACATGCTCAGTATGGAGGCTCTTTTTAATTTTAACAGTTATGCAAGCATAAAATTGGAGTGGTAGCCCCAGTTTCTAGTTCTTATTTTAATTATGATTTAGATGGAATGATTGACTCAGGATTCACTAATGAGATGACGTGTTTATGAGCTGTTATGTATTAATCTAATACTTTAAAAGTTCAAGATGCTGTGCCAAAATATACACTTGTATACCAAAATCACTGCACATTTTTTGACAAATAGCTATTTTTGGGTTACATACAAAGCTACTGTTTAGCAAGGTACACTGGGGCTATGTAGCAGAGTAAGAAATTTGAGGAACCCAGTTCTTACATACATGAATACCTTCTTTGGTTCTCCTTTTGCACTGACAGAAATATGCTTATTTGCCCTCTTCAAATCCAGAATCCAGAAATTAGCATGTGCCTTGGGACTACCAGTGTGACTTAGACTGGAGAATGTGATTTTTCCCAGGGTAGTGATAGTAACTGCATTTTCTGTCTCTGGTGTATATGGTATAGACAGAATATGTTGGTGTCAGGGAGCCCAGTGAGGGGCTGGGTCCAAGGGCTCCCTGAGGGGTCAGGGTAGAGTCTGGCAGACAGGGTCCATCCCTCTGCCCCAGCTGGGAGCAAAGCAGCCAGGGAGCACCAGGGCAGCTCCAGCCGTGGGCACCAGGCAGTGCTGTGGAGATAGATAGGACATGGGTCCTGGGGTCCTGCAGGGCACAGATCTGGAGCTGGATATATCAGACCAGGACTGGTGGCACTGTGCTGGGCTGAGGACCAGGACAGTTCCTCAGGGTGTCCTCAGGGCCCTAGTCATACGGTGGTGAAAGTCCTGAATACTCAAGTGTAAGGGCCAGTGCTTTGCTCCATTCCACCACAAGACAACAAGAAGCATCCCATTCCAGAGGTGGGAATGACAGACTAGATGCAGCCTCACCTACTGACTCTTTTCAACCAGAATTTGCAGAAATGCTTTGGGAAAACGATAAAGAAACTTAGTACATTTTATAAAGTACACATTTTCAAGCAGGGGTTGGGTGGGCCTTCCTGTCAAGAGAAAGGCCTTAATCTCAGTACAATGATTACATTTTTATCATTATGTGGTACTATTAACTAATGTTCAGCTTCTCGACAACTATCCCTGATTTCTTTAAATAGGCGGGATAGGTTTCCAACTTTTGAGTACATGACCTGCAATGTTCTTTATCGCTCTCTTCCTTTTTTAAAAATTATGTAAATTGGTCAACTAAAAGCAATTTTTTTTTTCCCACAAATCTTATTTTCCTCAATCTTCTATTAACCTTTTTCATTGTTGTTGAATACTATCCTGCTGCATTCTGAGAACTGTCAGAATAATAGTATCTGGTAAAAATAAATTTCTAACCCATGACTACCTACATGGAGCAAAACTTTCTTTTTTGTGTGTTTGCCATCTTTTACTGGCACTGAATTTTCTAATAAGATGCTAAGTTATTCCATAGTTATCCATGACTTTGGGATCTTTTTGTACCTTTTCAGTCAACTTCAAAACAGACTATGCCAAAAAGTTTTATAGCATCCTTAATGGTGACAGACAATATATTCATCCCCATTTTCAGATCCAGATTGCTGAATTTACTTATGTCCCAGTACTGATCTTAAGAAGATTTTGCTAATTTATTAGGTACCTAACTCTTCTCCATTTATCCATTGTATAAATATATCATTTGGTTCTAACCTTCTTTGATCAGCCATTAATCCATAAGAAAAACTTCTCTGTTATCACATGAGTGCTTAGTTTCTTTGAAAGAAATTTTGTCAAATGCTTTTTGAAAATTGCACACATTATATTCTTTGGATCAGCCACATTCACAGATTCATTTACTCTGTAGGGAACTACAATAAAACTATGGTTTCCTTCAAAAGTCTGTTGGCAAATATGTCATATTCCTTACAGTATTATTAAATTTATTCCTTATCAAGTTTTTTTTTTCCATAGCTCAGTTTTATGTAATTTAGGAGTACTATTTCTCAAGATCACAACTGGATCTTTCCTTCGAAGTATGATGCCATGTTTTCATCTACTTTCTTCTGACTATAAGGCAGATTAAGTAGTAATCACAAGTGTCGATTAACAGTTCAAAAAATTATATTTTACCACTTTTAAAATTCTTTAGAGAGTTCTACCAGGTTCTATCAATTTATTATTCTTAAGCATATCAATATATCTTAAAACTCTTTCATTGCCACACAAATCTGAAAGATTTTCTCAGACTCATTCCTTGTAAAGAGTGGCTGTGATACAGGAACAAATCAGTCAGGCTTTTTGTGACAGCTTATACTACATGAATATTCCTATTATTCCTTAGCCATACGTTGGAACTAGACTAGCTTTCTTGTTCTGATTGCTTTGAAAGAGAAACAGCTTCTGTATCACTAAGGATTAGTTTTCCCAAATCTTTTTGGCATGTATTTTGTGATTTTGGTTTTAACATGTCAAGGATTATGGTCCTCTCTAGTCTTCTTTACTATCATTTCAGCTTTTTGATTTTGAGCCTCTTACCAGAATTTACCCTTGTAGTTTCTGTTTACTTTTCTCTATCTTTCTCCTTTTCTAAAACTTAATTCCCTTTTTAAAAATTTCCTTTAAATGCCCTGTTAAGACTTCCATATTACTTAGAAACCATCTCTCTCTCCCAGTGGTATTTGAATACACACCATACAAATTCACCCTTTTATACTTACATATATTTGTTATTTTCAAACATATACACACAGGCAGAAGAGAATAAATATTCTCCATGTTCACCGTGCTCCTTAAAAGAAAAAAGAACAACAACAAAAAAGAGAGATGCTCAAATTGCAAATTTTGTTTAGGTGATTTAAAACATATTTTCTACCTATAAAGAAGTTTAAGCAATGAAATAGATTGTCTAGGAAGGCTGCGGGAAAAAAAGCAGGTCACCAAACATGTGTGATCATTCACTATGATTCATCTGAACGTAATAGAAGGGAACAGATGCCAGATGACTTCCAGTGCTGGTTCATACCCCAGTTTATTCTCTATAGCTGTACTATACCCAATCCAATTTCATATTTAGTTTTCCACATAGTTATTGAAGACCCTTTGTACACTGTATGGTTTTGACACACATAGGAAAGGCATAAAGCAGTAGCCAAGCTGAATCCATCTCAGGGAAGTTATAGGACTAGCATGTGCTAAGTGAGCAGATCCAAGAGAAAAGAGATCACTTAGGGCTTTTATCTGAGCAGAGAGCACACCACCAGCAGGAATATTCTTTATGACTTTAGGTGAGGATGGTTTTAATGCATTTATTGAATGAACTAACAGGAGATGTTCTTAAAATCTCAGTAACAAAACTCAAATCTCTGAGCTGGAATTTGAGATCCAAGTCACTTTGAACATCACATGATCATTAGTTTCAAGAGAGTGGGACCTTGCTCTTACCTAATTTTTTCCATTCACCAAAGCCTACTTAAATAATCAAGTTTTTATTTCGCTCTGTATAATTTATAGCTTGATAGTTCACATGTGATAAAACTCTGGAATTAATATAACTAACAGATATAATGAATTCTCTGATTAATAGATCCTTGTATCTCTGGCAATATTTAGCAGGCAGCAAATAATATAGTGCTCTTTAATTAGCACCTACAGAAAGAGATTTTTTTTCCATTTCAGATTATTACAGTTATTATTCATATCATTTTTAGGGTTGAAAGCTTCAAAAACTTTAGCAACCTTGTTTTGCAGGAGCTGTAAAATTTCCTGAAAATGTCCCAGATTTTTTCTGGTCCCTCTACTGACTCTTCTCTCATATATCTCTCTTTCAAGGAGATTGTCCTCATTCCACAAAAATTCTGTACTCCGCCTTTGAGCACTAATCTGTACCCCTTTTTCATATCTTTGACTTTGCCTGTGACCTGGCAACCAGCTGTGTCTATTAGTGTAATTCTAAATTCTGTAAGTATTTTGAATCATGTGGCCTCTTCTAGTCTCTTCCTATCCTCTCTTATATCTTCCCTTTTACCCTTAACCTCACATTCCTTCAAACAAATCCCATTGAGCTTCCTGCTTTTTTCCCATCAAACTATCTGTACAACAGTAACAGATGATGCAAGGTCTGCATAATACTTTTAACCTGAGCAATTTTTGCCCTAGAACATTTAGTGCATATGACATTGGACATCAGCAACCAGCTTAGAGATGATTCCCTTTTTTTGTTAAAGTCTTTCTACAGAGATGTGGAATATCAAGAGGAGTATCTGGGGCAGAGGGTAAGACAACGGTGGGAGATAGCATCAGCCAATGACTCTCACCAGGCCAGTTATAGATGCCAGAGGTTATAATTTTTATTTTGACTTATATGTATGATTCTATTTTCAAACTAATTTGTCCCTCCCTAATTAATACCAAGAAATAGTCTTAAGCAACATTAGCATGCCACCACTTAAGATAATGTTAGTATCCCTTTAATACACGTCTATAAAGATTCACTGTAGGCCAGAGGTGCTTAGCCTTTTGTGTGAAAAATACAACATTTGCAACTCTGACAGACTGAGGGTTGAGCTCAATTTGCATAAACATTTAAATAAATTTGCATAGCCTCATTCTGTAAATAAGTCGTAAAATCCAATAGTTGCTATTAATGCTTAGCAAAAAATCATAGATGATGCTTGTATTTAGTGACAACAGGAAGAATTAAAAACAAGGATAAGATACCAATAAATTTTATGTACTGGACTTTTTGCTAAATATTTGATTTAAAATGAATTCTGGCAGATCTGAGGATGATTTCATGAGGAACATACATAATTCCATGCCAGACAAAGTCATTTGTGGCTTAAAATTGACTAAAATTTGTTTACGTTGGTATAGGTTGAAGAATTTTTAATACTATTCACCAGTTCTACAAAAAGCTCTTCTTTAAGTGGCATTACCTCCCAGAAAACTATAGAAAACAAACAAAAAAACCCAACAGCAACAACAAGCAACCCACTATCCAAAGGCATGAAGAGAATGAAATAAGTTGTCTTTTAGCTTATTATTCCTTTTCTTTTTTCGCTCTCTTACTTTCTTCCCCTTTTTTCATTCTCAGTCCTATATTTTTGGCAGCTCTAAGACAATTGTTGCAACTTCAGAATGAGAACATACTGACATTCCTGGTAACTCCTCGAATAGTGAGAAAACAGATTCTTAGAAAAGCAAAGTTCATTCTAATAACCTTTAGTGAGAGCAGTCAGGACCACAGCCTAAGAGAGGAACAAAGCATTTCTCATCCTATAGGGAAAGGCCATGTTTCAGAAGGATGACCAACAAACAGACTCATGCTCAGTAATCAGAAAGTGGTGCTTTCTATAGCACAGATAGCCCATCCGGGTAAGTCTGTCTCCACAACATTTAGGGGTAGATCATTCATACTGTTCCTCAAAAGTAGGGATGTGACTACTTTCCCAATGGAAGAGATCTTCTTATTCCTTCCCACAGATGTTTTTCATGGCAGTAGAAAAGCACCATGTCTTCAAGCTTCATGATCTTAAAATTCCTTTGCTTTACCTTACATCCTATTGTAAGATACGGTTGTATATTTACTCCCATGTAGGTAAATATATCTGTAGTTTCACTACAATATATATATCTGCACAGTGCTGCCAAGATTCTCATAACAGCAGGACTGTTTTATCTGTCTCAGATAGCCTATGAATATAATCATGGCCTTTATTGTCTTTAGCTGATAAATGGCCTCTTCTATAAATACTGTTTTCATTACATCAAGAGTCCAAGTCTTAATCCATAACACTGACACTGTCATACAGAGGAGAGCTATCTCATTCTTAGGAAGCAACAAAGTTATTTTGTTGGTGAGACTAATTACATTTTTGTTATATTTCTGTTGCAACCAAGACATCTTGATTTGAATATAATTACTAGAGCCAGTTAGTTTTGTCTAATATTCTTGAAGGTCAGTTGAGGGCATTCAGAGCTTAAGAATTTCATTTATTTTGTTTTGTGTACATAAAAATTTAAGGTATATAAAAATTTAAGCTCTTTTCTCAGTGTAAATCTAGTAAAGCAAATTCAGACCTCATAATGTTTTTCTTTCTATTCTCAGTGCCATACATTGAACTTGAAAAAGATAGATGGGTCTCTGTTTTCTTGAGTAATAGTTGACAGCATCTTCAGTAAGCTCATGCATGCCACAAGCATTTCTGCACTTCAGGTAAGAAGATGATTATATCAGCACTGGAACTTGAAATCTTTACAGTGTGATAACTTATCTTCCTAAAATATTTCACCATTTCAATAGTCACAAGAATTGTTAGGGAAGAACTCTTCAAGAATTTTGTTAGCATTTTTTGAGATTTTTAATCTGCATTTTGGCAGATACAGGAACTGGTCAAACCCACATATATTGTGTCTTTCCAGGTTCCAGAAATTTTGTCCAAGGGGCATTTGAAGACTGTGCACAGAATCAGACTATATACAAGATTTTTCCAGCAGTCAAGACAGAGCAGAAGCAGAGCAGTCTGGAAACACTGGCTATTTTCACAGCAGTGTGGAGATCAAGAGAGCAGTCCATACACATTAATGAATGGGCCATCCAGGTACCACTGAACCTCTTGCAAATGCACAGACTGGGTGTGGGAGCACATGAGCATATATCACAAAAATTAGCTGTTGCCAGGCCCTGTTGGGTTCCAGTCCTTACCTGTAGTCCCCTTGCCAAGCAGACAAAGCATTGGATTCTCATCTCAGGACGAACTGATCCCCTCTTTCTAATACAAAGTACAGGCAAATCCCACTAGAGATACAACTTTATGTGTCTGAATTCACAGAGCCCAGAGCATAGGGTGTGGAAGACTGTTCAGTGCCTTTCTTAGCCTGAGATGATTCAGACCCCTATTTCTCACTTCCTAGAAAGGTTTCTTAACGGTAAAACCAGCAATGAGGAACCTCTGAGCTTCCTGATGCAGCAGCCATGCTGTAGCTTTATCAAAGCAAGCCCACATCTGTTTCCATGAATGCAACCACTATGATGAGACTGTTAAGCACAGCTTGACAAGGTGCCTGGATTTTAAGATTTAGATTTACAAATGTCTTCCCAAGATTTTGCTGCTTTGCAGGGATCTGGGGACTTATGTAGTCTCCCAGGTCAGTGAGGTCCCTGGATATCACCAGGCATCCAGTTCCCCGCTCCAGATTCTGTGGCTGCTTGCGTGCATGTGTCAGTCTCTTGTGTCTGCATAACTTGCCCTGTTCTGGAGAGCAAGATGGGGTCTGGTATTGAATATGCATCGGGGACACATGGATCTGAGCCCATGGCAACCTTCACAGGACTCCTGTGGTGCAGACAGAGAGGCTGTCAGACTGACACAGCCGAGTGCCTTGCCTATTATCATCTGTCTCTTCTAGCCTCCAGCTGCCTCTGTTACCGATGGTGTTGCCCACTGGGGCTCAGATTTGTGACCGACTTCCTCTGCTCCACCCTACCTTAGTCTTCGGAGCTGTATTTACACAGTCAGTTTAATAAAATTGCATTAAAAAGAACCATTGCACCTCACACTTTCACCATTCCTTTATGTCTGCAATAGTTTAACCAGGGTCATAGCATTTTTTAAATTACTTGCAGCAAATGTGGTAAGTGCTTAAACAATAGACTTCATCTGTTCCAGAGAAGCTGTTTTATTCTACTAAGTCAATTATCAGTGGTTTTAAAAGTCCCTAAATAAGTAGTTGTCTGACAGATCATCATAATGGCTCCTTCTGTTGCTCTATGCCAATTCATATACTGATGCAAAATAATTTGTCTTATTCTTTTGTTTAGGATATGAAAAACAATCCTGTTGACAGAAAACAGAAGAAAAATTATGTTTATAGGAATAATGGAGTAACAAAACAAAAGCAATTCTGGGAAAAATAAACTCTACTCTAAATATTGGGATCTTTTAGCAGTGCATTTTGCTGTATGAGCAATGGATTTACCAGAGTTCTCCATTCCCTGGCAATCACATTAGTGTGCCTCAGTAGCTTTGGCTGAAATAATCCGCCCCTTACCTCCATCACACTGATATTCACTGCCAACCCCTGTCATAACTGATGCTGAGCCCTGGGGAAACCACTTGGTTGCCTGTGCTGCAAAGGAAAAAACTCACCTCTTGGACCTGTTTTGTGACAAAAGCATCAAGGTAAGATGTAGCAATAGCAAAAAATAAAATAAAAAAGTAAAAAATAAAATTAAAATTAAAATTAAAACATAGGTTTATTAAAGGGCTCCCTTCAGGTGTGCTGTATCCTTTCCTTCCCATAATTTCTTCAGGGATTGAATTTCACTAAGTGTTCACAGAGACCAGATCTCAGGTCAGAGGTACCAGTGGCTGCAGTGGCTGCTAGTCTGAGGTTAACCCTGAAAAGTTGTTGTCCATTCCAGGAAAGAAAGCAATACTACTTGGTCAGTTGTGGCTATTCAAACCAGACAGCATACACACTAAGAAAACCCTGTATGGTCGCTTGCCAGACATTCCTTGGGAAACACGTGCAAAGTCACGGGGCCCTCACTGGTGTGCTGGGCAGTGGGCAGGCAGACACTGAGATAGCAGTGAGCAGAGCTGTCAGCAGCATCAGGGATCAGGTCGGCTGGGAGGGGAACCAAGCAGAGCCGACACTGGAGCAATGTACTCTTCTAGCACATGACAGCAATAAGCTGAGCAACTCAAAGTCTGAAGTATTTTCACATGCTGTCCGAGATACAGCAAATTTCACCATTAACAGCTGGAGAAGCAGATTACATGGATAGCCAGGGCCAAATCTTAAGCTGGGAAGAAAGTGCTGGTTCCTATTTATAGCAAGAAGAAATAGGAGGGTGGTTTCTTCCATTGACTATCAAAAGCATCTAAGAAGAGAAAATCAATCATTTAATGAACCAAGGAACGTACTCTATCTGGGCAACATGTCAGTTTGAGCCAACACATCTATTAGCAATACCTTCAGTGTGAAAACCTTGTGGTAGGACTGGGCAAAAAGACATGTCCCTTTGGGCAATGAACAGAGTGCTTCCACACACTGTTTGTACAGACTACTGCTATGATCCTTTTCCTCTTCAAGTACCCGATAATTCTGTAAACTTACAATGGATATGGCAGCTATTAGAAAGGAAATTATAAAATGAACTCAGATGGACACGTAGACACGCCTTTCTAATTCACACATTAGACTTTCCAGCAGAACAATAAAAGATCACTGCAGAGTATACTAAAGCATCCTCAAAAAATGATTTAATCTGTCTTCACCTATGTTTTTTGCCTAAGTAATGAAAAGCAGTCATATCATAAAACATTTTCAGAAAAGCCCTCACTGTGCATGATTTATATCCCCACTGTCCCATGCTTGGTTAATTTCCAAACATGTCTAACAGCTTCTGGGTCATTTTGTGGAGAAGTTCTTGAAAAACCACACGCTTAGACATTTGCTTTCTTTATCCTCAGAAATTTACCCTTTCTGTGTGTGTTGTGAGAAGGGAAAAAAGAAGGAAATAATCTGTCTCTTTCATTAGAATTCAAAAACAAAGTTTCTTTGACACTTCGCTCATTATTTTTATAAATAACCTCAAAATAGTGCATTCTTTAGCCACAATTTAGCAGATCAGTGTATTTCTTTTCCTAGTACTTTTTTTTTTCCCCTGCAAACTGTAGATAAGGAGTCACTCGTGACATAAAGCTCTTCTTAAAAAAAATTAGTCACGTTGAGTAATGCTTGGAAACTTTCAAACTTCTGGCTATTCAGTCACTAGTTGGTTGAGACACAGAATCCAAAATTCATCAAAAGTATCAAAAACCTTTTGTCAGACTGAGAAAACCAAAGGAGTGTGAAGTTGTATTATCTCAGGCATAGCAAGATGAGAAATAGAGGCATCCCCCAAATGAGAAGTTATAAAAGGTTTAGCCAACAGTACTCAATGAGCATTACTTTTTCTTAAGGCAAAATTATCTACAATAGTTTGGAACATTGCCTGTGGTTACCTTTCAGGGCATAAAAAGCGGACATTATACGTTATTACTGTTGTCATTTTAAATGCATTTGACCACAGGCTATTGAAACAGATTATAGGGCCCTATTTTAGCATGAACAGGTTTCCCATGCATAACAGCTAATGACAAAAAATGCAGGGAAAAAAAGAAAAAAAGGAATAGTCCAATAATAAGCTGTTTGTGGGTTTTCTTACTGTAATGGAAATGGATTTCCATTACCTCTCTAAATTTGTATTAAGGAGGAGTATTTTTATCCACTTGGCTGTGACAGTGCAAGCAGCCTTTAAGTGAAAGGCTGTGCCAGTGACCTCCATGGACCTCAAAAACTGGCCTCTGGAAAGATATGTCAAATTTATCTGCCCATACAGATGATCAGTCTGAGATACCACTCTCTTCTTGTTTTCTGTTGTTTTACTTTTTTTTTTTTTCTGAGAGGACTTGCAAGCCACAGTGAGTTGTACATACTCTATGAGAGCCAGCATGCATTGGTACCAAAACAGGGAGGCACCTCAGTTTCCCTCTTCTCTCTGAAAACTTTGAGAAGACACATAACACAGTTTCTATTATAGGATGAAAAATGCTTTCTGGGAGACAACTTGAACCACTACCAGGAGACCAGAAGACTTTTTGAGTTTTCTTTTTCTTTCAGTCATTGGGATGTCTTTCATGAGAAGGTGTTGAAATCCTCAGAGAGTTATGTCTCATGAAACTAATCTTATGTCAGAGGAGATAAGTACAAAAACATCAGAAGAAAACTGCAGATTTATGTCTTCTGTGCCTCACAGGAAGGCCCCCATGATACAATCCTGGTGGTGCTTCCTGGATTTCCCCCTCTGGAACCCCTTTGTACCTTGCTTGGCAGTTTCTCTCTGCGTTCTGCACAGACCTTCCAAGTCCACCTTCTCTTTAATCTTCCGCTCATTGCTTCTCCTATTGCTTCCATAATTATCTCACTATTTCTGAATCTGCTTTTAGGATTTCACCTTTCGCTCTCACTTTTTTTGCCCTCCACTTCTTCCTTTTTCTCAAGGCATTTTTACGACTCTCATCTTTTCTAGCACTCTCACCTATCCGAAGCTCTCCTTTTATTTGCATGGCTCTTTCTTCTTTGGTCTACATCCATCTCCCAGCTCCTCATTAGGTCCGTATTTTAAGAGCATGAACCCTCTTCTGTCTGTACCGTTCACCTCTTTTTCTTGTTTCTCCCTCCTCATTCTGCTCTGCATACATCACTGGGCAGCTGCAGAAAGGTTAAATGGCCATTCACTTGCTTGCCTGGGGGCAGAATTTATTAGATGCTGAACTTCAGAAGATCTTCTCTCAAGATAGTTCAGGCCACATTCTCAAGAAATGGATTTTATGGGCCTGAATACACACAAGCAGTGTTCAGGCAGGCAGTGTAGGAGGAACATGGACTGTCCCTCACCCCTGCAGCTGGGTGCATGCAGTGCAAAGCAAAGGGATTACCCTCTCTCACTTCCCATTTCTGCTAATGTTGGAGCAGGGAGCGTACAAGTTTCTATCCTGTCCAAACTGTTCATAAAGCTGTAGTCTCTCCAATCACAGAGCAACCTAAGCCACATCTCTTCTGTCCTGCAACTTTCTTCATTCTGCTGGCAGGCAGTGCTGTAAGTACCTAACTAACCCCATCAAATCTTGATATATTTGTATGAAAACCAATGTTACGAGATTCTGTGGCTAAAGCTCTGTTATCTGAAGTCTATTATCTGCACTGCATCCTACCAGGCAGGATGGAGAAAAATATGACCCTAAACTAATGTTCAAATTTAGATTAATATTTCCCCAAGCACTATTTCCATTAGTGCTAATAAAGGAATGCATAGATCATAAATTGTCCTTTTAGGCTGTGACAATTCTAAATATAGTGCCAGTGTTAATTAAGCAAGAGAAAATTAGGCAGTGCGAAAGGTTTGGGGAGAAGACAGTGGAAGGGGAGAGCTGGATCATCAGTCTGAGGACTTTGGGTGATAGTAATTTAGTGCACAGTCAGAAGAATAGATGTGAGTATTCCTGTGCTTTTCATAATGTATACCATTTGAGGACAGCATATTATTTTTTAATTATTTAGTTTCTGTATGAGTAAAGAATAATCTCGATTTCCCTTCTCCTGGTCTTTTCCATGCTGACAGAAGGAGTCCATTTGTTGCTCTGACATATATGCTAATTGCTATACTGATATGTACATACTGCGCATCTTACTGACTACTGTATGAGAGAGATTTTGGCAAGGTTAATAAATGTCAAAAATATTACATAAACATTTTCTTCTCCGTTCCTTCATATAATAGAGAAGTCTGTTTAATAAACCCCAAATCAGTATAAGGTCACAATGTGTTTGGCTTTAAAACAGAAGTTAGGGTAAGTAATTACAAAGGGTCCACTGTGTTCCTTATTTAGTGGCATATAACACAGAACTGAAGACGATGATTAATACTCATGTTCTACACTGAAAGAATGTAATTTATAATAGTTTATGTAAATACAACAGTGGTATTAGTTGTTCATTTACCATCACCATGTTAGCACGTGAGGGAATTCTAGCATTTTCAGAAAGCAGCAAAGCCAAGATCCTCACAGGAGTTTGTGTTTAAACACCTTTGAGACTATGGGCCCAAGGTATTAAAATAGCTTAGCATTACTGAATGTTTAGTTAAAATTAGAGAGAATACTGGCATGTGTAGCAATGTTTGTTAAGAAGTCTGGGTTATACTGAGCTGTGTTGGCAGTGAAGGAAGATGGGAGAGAATTAAATGCTTTTACAAGATCACTGAACTAAAAAAAGAGCAAAATAAATAAAAATTAATCATCAGCATAACATAAATTACACTTTGAAATTGAAAATAACTCAAAATCCTGTACAGAATGTACTTGAAATTAATTAATTTATTTCAAAATTGCAATTTAAATTATGACTATAGGGTTTTATTAATCTGTATGATCTATGAGAAGCCTTGGAGAAAAATGAGCTCCCTCCAGGTTTGTCTGTCAAACCTGGCATTATGGAATTGGTTCCCATCTGCAGCTTTTGATCAACAATGAAAGTATCAGCAGTGTTGCTCTCTCGTGTTTCTAATAATAAGCTAGGTCACAACTTTAGGGCACACTAGATGCATTCCTCTCACCTTATGCTTGGATGCTCTTGTCACACACAGGACCACTGCAGCTAGAAAGATTTGAGCTCCAAAGTATCTTAGTGAGCCCAGCAGTTAGTGAGCACTACATACAAGCTAACATTTCCATTTTCAGGGGAGTGTAAACTTCCCTTGTCTTGTATGTCCTCACAAAAACACTGTTCCATGGTTTCCATCCAGTAATATAAATCAAGGTTGTTTGTGTTTGTTTGTTTGTCTTTATGAGTATGATCAGGTCCTGGGTTGTAATACGCTTTAAATTAGTTATAAATCTTACTGTTATTCATAGAGGTTCGTGTTCAGGAAAAATAACAGATTTAAATCTAGTGTTTGAGACCATAATAAGCTTTTAAACATCATACATAAATGGTAGACTAAAGAGGGCTGCTTTCTTGAATGAAAAGCCCTTGGAAGCTAATTGACCAGGTAATTAAAGAAAAGTGCTCATATTCCATACTGCAGAGACTGGATCACGCATCGCCAGTGGGAGTTCTGCCATTGACTTCAGCGGGAGTGCAAAACGAGGTTGTTTTGTTCCTCATTGAGTTTGGTTAATAAGATTTGTGCTGCAGGCTCTTTTCACCAAAATTCTGGCAGGCTTCTTATAGCATTACTGGAAACTAGATTCTACACAAATTACTAAGGCCTTTTGTATTTTAATGTCTTTTTTGTATTGATATTCAGTCCTTTGGGGCAGCTGCCTAAGAGAGACATTTGTCAACTTCAGTTTGTTTTTGGACAGATGAGCCAGAGCCAAACCCATAGACCTGAATAATTTGAGACTTTGGAAGAGCTTGGATCCAAATTTGAGCTCCACAACCTGAGGCCTTTGCTAATTAGCGGACCCATATTTCAGCTTCTAATGGTGTCCTATGCATTAACCACATAGTAGGCTTCTGCTTACAAAGGCTCAACAGCTGCTGCCAGCATCCTTAGTGCAGTAATCTGGCAGTAAGTTTACAGAACCAACTTTAGGCTGAAAAAAAAAAGGCTCCGTAGCAGTGTCCTGTCTTCAACACTGTCATGTAGCTATTACCAACAAGAGAGTATGTGGCAAGTACACAGTAATATTTCCCCAGCACAGCTTCCCTATCATCCCAGGGTGAAGTATGTGCGTTGGCAGAGGAAACTGACTTTGCTAGCAATAGCTACTTCTTTCTTGAATTATCTATCACTGTTCCTGCTCCTCTTGATCCTGAAGCAAAGAGCTAGAAGTGTGTGTTTGTGAAATCCCTCCTACGTCTGCATGTGAGAGAACTGGGAAGTGTAGTTCTGAAAGGTGGGTCATGAAGAAGATTGTGCAAAGGCAGAGGAACGGCTGCAGAAAGTGGCTGGAAGGACTTGAAGGTGCTTGGAAGAACTGGGCTCTGGGACACCAGTCCTAGACTTTTGCAAAAATGTAGCTATATTTAGCTAGGAAATGGTTGAAGTTAAATCAGTGCAGCATTCTTCCATAGATAAAGCTATGGTCTCTGAATGAAATTCTGTATTTTTAGGAAAAATTACAGTGCATACAGATCAAAAAGTAGCAATAGCAAGGGCAAAGAGTTTGAAATGTTTTCTGTGAAATGTCTGTGCAAGACTAATTAACTTATAGATGGCTTTTGTCCATCTACCCAGATGTGTTTCACTGAGAATCACTCTGGTATTGTAGAATGCAAATACTTAGAAAAGAAATTGCTCAAGGGATTGAATGTCTTTCCTTTACATTGTTTTTAAAAGGAAGAGTTTCTTGTGCAGTGTTTATTTGCTGCTAAGATACTGTTACGCTAGCATCACCATAGCCTGTTTCTCAGTCCTGTATCCCATAAATTAGATTGTTGCAGGGAGTATTAAGAATGTGCAAGCACTGCCTGACTAGAGCAATTTTATCTGAATAATGCTTCAAGACCTTTCTTGCAATAACGTCCTGACTAGAAAAGCATAGATTTACCAGGCATCCTGGCTGTAGTGAAAGATTGTAATTACTGTTCTATTTTACCAGTATTAGGAGAGAGTTCCTGCCCTGACATCTCCTCTGCAAGCACAAATGAAAAGTTGGGAAGCCGTAGGCTCAAGTAATGAAGTACATTAAATCCCAGTACCTGTTTCAAATCCAACCATCGTGGAAATGATGGAAGAGCCATAACCACTGGATGCCTTTCCAGCAGGCTCATTGAGATGGTTGTGTGGCCTCAGTCCAATTCTTAATGGACAAGAGTCCACATTACAAAAAGCAACACACAACTGGCAGTAATTGATACTCTTTTGGCACTCAACAGAGAAGCGAAGTATTGAATGAGCATGAAGAATGGACTAACCTTTCACCTCCCCCCTATGCCAGGTCAGGGATGAGACATCTGATAGAGCTGCATAGGAAGCTTAGGCTGCTGCTCTCTGTACCAGCCTGTTCTGTAGGCGAACAAAGGACTTCTTTCTTAACAAACATCAGGCTGACACTTTTCATGAACTCGGAATTTATGTGAAAAATTTGGAGGCCTTGGAAGTTAGTGTTTAACCTCAGGATTCTGCCTGAAGACTACAAGCTACCGCTTCCCAAAAAGCTGTGTCTTTCTGATTGCCAGCTGCATTAAAAACTATTACATTAATTCCCTGTAATACATATGAATATATAATGTGTATGTACATGCATAGCTGGAGTAAATGTATTAGCTATTTATGTGTGGGTATATATAATAGGAGAAGTAATGCCATTAGCTAAGATTGTCTAATGCTCATTTATAAGAACTTACTCTCAATTACTCATACAGTTTGCCAAAATTTAACAGTTACAGCTTAAATTTTCCATGGTGGTTGTCTAACTGAATTGTTTTTGGAAAGTTTTCACTAAAACGGCTCAAATAATGTCAAGAACATAGTTAGTAAAAGTACATCCTTTTAGTCATATTAAACACTCCTGCAACCATTACACTGGGAGTGTCTACATCTCTGAGCTCTGGAGCTGAAGTTTGAAACTCCACAGTGAAATTGCCTTGATGTCAAGACTTATTTTCTGTCACTTCTGTGGAAATCTGATCCATCTGTAATCTCCTAAAAAACCTAAATTCTGACACACTCAGGTTCTGTTAAAATGTAAATTCTCCATGTACTCTTTTTGCAGTAAGCACAGTCTTCTCATACTACTATGATATCTCAAACAGTGCAAACCTTTCTCTATGGGAAATGCTTCCACAAATACAAATGTATGTTTATATAACTGTACAGCTACTCCAAGGTCCCTCATGTGAACCTTCATACACATTGCATAGATCAGACTTAATAGACGAATACACTCATCTGTATTAAACTTCAGCTCATCTGAGGGTTAATGTTGGCTATTTTAATTACAGTAAGGAAGACAGAAAGCACTTGCAACAAGGATTAGGAAGCACTTATAACAGTGAGTCAGTTTGCCTAAGTCTATTTTCAAGACTTCTTAATCTCACAGTGAACCTGTAAGATCCCAAATGCCTAGTATCTTAAACAAGACATGCCCAAAGTCATCTGGAGGCTGCCCTGAGTGGTCTGTATGGTTACAGCAACAAACTGCTTGGAATTTAACTATTTTAAAAAACTCTGGATGGTCAGATATTGCTCTCAGAGTGCTATACAAGCAAGTTTGAGGCCCTACTTAATAAAAATGATGAGCAGTAAACATATAGAAGGGTCATTAATTTCTGAAATGAAAAAACGCTTAAGCTAACATTGTCCTTCCAAAAACCTCTGTGTTAGCAAGTAAGGTAGAAATTCACACTTTTATACGCACTAAAAATTAGAACTAGAATACAAACTATCTCAATGGATTCTCACTCTCTGATTATGATAAATGTGCAGAAAGAAATGTAATGATTTTGTTGGTGATAGGTGTTCAAGTACTGTGTATTAAAAAGACTTATAGACAAAACATATAGGAGAGTAAGCCTAAAAACAAGATATAATTCCTATTCTGTGAGCTCTCTGAATCCAGTGTACTAAATAATATGAGAGTCAAATGGAATAAATAAATGAACACACTATCAAAGCTCTATTTAGATGCTTTCTCACTGTAAGGATGAACAAATGTTATGCAGGGTATGCAAAATCTAGTAGTTCTTCAGTATTAAATCCTCTTATCTGTAACGATGTTTGGAGAACCTCACCTATGATGAAACACTGAGGGAATTGGGCTTGTTTAGCTTGGAGAAAAGATGGCTCCAGGAAGACCTCATTGAGATGTAACAGTACTTGAAAGGAGCTTGCAAGCAGGAAGAGGAACGATATTTTACACAAATGGATAGTGATAGGACAAGGGAGAACAGATTTAAACTAATAGAGGGGAGATTTAGGTTAGATGTTAAGAAGAAATTTTTCACTCAAAGGGTGGTGAAGCCCTGGCACAGAATGCCCAGAGAAACTGTGCGTGCCCCATCCCTGAGGACATTCAAGGCCGGACTGGATCGGGCCCTGGCCAGCCTGAGCTGCTGGGTGGCAGCCCTGCATACAGCAGTGGGCTGGAACTAGGTGATCTTTGATCTCCCTTCCAACTGAAGCCAGTCTAGGATTCTATGATTCTATGATAAGGTCTCCAACGGTCCCTTCCAAACGCAATTTTTCTGTAACTATAGCATTCCATTAACAGAATTTTTATCATGATCCAGATGTGTGTCTGTTCCCTTTACTATCCACATCCTCCTCTCCCACGCCTCCCCTCCCGCCAAAAAAAAAAAAAAAACCAGCAATAATTATAACAAAAACTATATACAGAAACTAATGTTTTTCTTCCATTTCTGTGTCTTATTTTTAATTTCTCTTGTCATGCAAGCTAGCACTCAGGATTAAAGCACTTACACACTTTGGCAGCCAAATGAATATGATGAAAGGACACCTGTGGGCATTTACTGCTGCATATCAATTATTTATTTAGTTTTCTTCTTTAGATTTTGTTTATCAAGGGAAAAAAAAAGTAGAAATAGAAAAATAGTCTGCTATATAGTTTCACTAAGGAAAAATATAGAAAAGAACAGTGTTTTTTCACCTTGGCAAATAGGGTAAGAATGTTATCTCTGCATTCTGTGAAAAATAAGTCCTTCTGGAATTAAGCTAATACATTCTCATTATGATAGCTATTATTTAGATTGCATTACAAAAGTAAAAACAGATTTTCAAACAGACTTGGCTGTGTTTTGGAGAGAAGATGCCACTCTGCCAAACAGAAAAAGAGGGCTAAGAAGTGGGGGCAAGGGAAGAAATAAATCCTGCCAAAGTGAACTCATGCAAAAGTGAAGCCAAAATGCCCAGAGATACAGATTAAATGTCCCAAATGTGTGCAAGCAAACTGCCCAAAAAAGGCTGTGTACTGAAAGTTCAGACTCGTGCTGGAAACACCAAGAAGCACACAAAGAGAAAGATTAGATATTGTTTGAAGAAAAGAATTCTGGTCTGCTTTTGTTGAATGAGCATTTGAAAGTCACACATCTTCTGAAGAGAGCACATTTTAATGCAATAGAAATGTATTCAGGCTTTTTCAGTAACTGAAAATCAACCATTTATTAAGTCCAGGAGACGAGAGTTAGAATACCACAGAATTTGCTTCCTTTTAGTTTTTCACCGTTTGGTATTTTTTGGCTTGATGTCTGAAATGGCCATCCTAAAAAATGGAATCATTCAGATAATTCTTTATTGGCTCCTGACTTTAATGAAAAAATTGCACAAGAAGAAAGTTCTTATCTTAAACATAGCTGCTGACTTCTGATATCTCATTTTTCTCTCACAATAATCCCAGTGTTCAAAGTAGGTATTGTATTTATCATCTTTGTATGGAGCTGGGTTTCACTTCACTTTTCTTTATGGTCTTATCACATCGTTTACAAACACTTTATCTCTGTAACTGAAAATAAATGAAATCCTAGGCTTTCGATGAAATGCCATGATGAAATGGATGGTCCAAAAATCTATATTTAGATGACTGACTCCTGTTTATAGAAGACATGATAAATGTTTCATGCATATAAACTGAAGGATGATGGATTTAATGATCTTACCCTAACGGGGAAATGTTATTTTGGAATAATTAAGTGTTCAGTCATTTGCAAGTCTAAAGAGTCCGTTGTTAGATTGTGATTTTGTCTGTCAACAAACTATTCCATTCTGTGGGAGTTATTTATCATTAAAACAATTGATGCAATGGAAACAAACCAGTATGTGTTGTTAACAATACATTTGGTGAGACCTTATTTTGGATCCATATTTCAGAGATAGTTAATTGATGAATGTTTCTGTCTTACATAAGAAATAATATGACAAGAACTATTGAAGGACTGGCGATAAAGATTGGAGATAACTTTCTTGCTTGAAGCGTGACATGCAAACTGTGTTCATTGTCCCTCCGTAAGATATTTCCAAAATTAAAATATCTCAATTTTAAGACTCAAATGTTAACATGGGAAAGTAGTGCCCATTTCCCACTGTTGCTCCAAAAGGGTACAAAATTGCAAAGTCTGCAAATACTGATGTGCCTCTGGCAGCTACCTTGGATACCCCAGACAGTACCTTAAATGTACACCGAAATTTAGAGAAATTAATCTTGAGATGAGGAATACCTCATGTAATATCAGCTTCAATAACTGCAATTAAGACAACTACAGTAGGCTTATTTCCTCGTTGTGCACACCTGATTTTATAGGCTGTTTGTACAGAAATTAATACCTGAGTGCCTTTTTCTCAACATGTAATAGCAAAACAAATAACAAGATATATAAATGTCTGGAAAGTAATATGAAAAGGAGAATCATTTTGACAAAAATATTATATAGCTATGCATATAGTTGAGTGAAAATAGTGTTGATATTTCATATTTGAATGATCAACATACCATGAGAACATTTAACCAATGAATTTTCATCGCAAAATCTATGTCCCAGATTGTGCAGTATTTATACTTGATAGATCACTTCATATATCTTCTTATCTCCTGATTCTAATAGCCAGCTACCTTTTGTGGAAGATGTGAGACACATATGTCCAGTCATCAATGATTTGACCTGTACTGTGGGAAAAAGAAGTACTGAAATTATTCCCGTTGCTTTGGAGTTGGAATCAATGGTTCACATCTTGACAAAACTGGCTGATACGTTATGGCAAATACACTTAAGTCTCAAAACTCTTTAGAGATTCTTCTAACACTTTTCCCCATGAGAGAGTCTTCTGTGTCAATGCTTTCCAGGTCATTTTCTTAATCCTGAGTGTAGACAGTAAAGAATGTCTTCAGCAGACCCTTGAGAAAAGGAAGGGGAGGCCAGGGGAAGCTGGTCCACTCCAAGAGAACAGAGAACACTGAAGAGTAGTTTACTGGAGAGCTTTTTCTTTATTTGAGACTGATAATTCTTGTTGCAGTAAACCTTTGTAGCTTTTTCTTTTTAATGTGTCTGTGTATTTAAGGACTTTCTCCTTGTCCTGAGATATTCTAAAGCCAAATATTGCTCACAAGCCTTGATTTAATAAACATTTTTGCTTTTATGCTTGGTTTTTAAAGAGCATTTTTTTTCATTAAATTGTTGTAATTCTTCCACAAATGTATGAATGTATGTAATGTTAGCAATTGGTTGCATTGTACTGAGGAGACAAACACACTGAAGTGTCAACACTGCTTTCAGTACATAATTTCATTATATATAATAATTTCCATTCCTTATTAATAGCAATGCTTTATTTATGGGAATAATCCATTCAGTTCTATGCTCCATAGCATAATTACCTGTTTAACAACAGGTTAACATGTTTAATGTTTAACAACATTAAACTTTGTTCCTCTTTGAGCAGATTTTCCTGGGAGCCTGAATTTCAACTCCATAAAGCCAGCACAATTCTATAGAAATGAAACATGCTTTGGAGGGACACTATCCTGAACTCAGAGACATTATCCTGAAAGTCAGTGAAGGCAGTTTTTCTATTTGATAGCAGGCGCCGTTCCCTAATGGCAATAGTGTAGAACAGAAAAACACAGAGACAGCTTTTGATATGCCCCTTCAGCCCACCCAGACTGTGCTGAGGAGATTATCTGGAATATACAGGGATCTGTGAGGGATCTGATTAGCACCCTGAATCATCCCAGTACGAGGGACTTTGTGCCAACCTTCTAGCCAACAGAATAAATTGTTGCTTGCAAGAGAGAAGACATTTCCATTCTCTGAAGGAAAAAGTAATGAAGTATGCTATTTCACTTGTTGTCCCAGGACCAGTCACAACTTAGTGAGACTAGATGAGGCCCAGGGCAACCTTGATGACATTGGTCTGTACAGATATGAGCAAAAAAATAATGTTGCATTCCATTAGTCACAGAAATTAAGGGGCTGAAATGCTCATGTGCTTACAGATTTAGACCTTCTCCTGGTAGTTTCACTACAACACCTCCAAAATAGGTCTGGAGGAATTATTTCAGTATTAATTCTAATTTTTCATTTCTACAAGAGTGAACAGCTAACCAATAAACCCATTGAAATTATTTTCATGGCACACAGTGAAAACTGTGAATATATTATGTCAAGGTTTTAGTTAAATACTTTCACATGGCTTCAAGCTTAGCAATTTATTAGAGAATCTTTACCTAATTTGATATAACTGATGCTAAAGACTTTTTTCTTTGCCTAAATATGCTGTTTGTGTATTCCTTTCAAATGAGGATAAGAAAAAAATGGATTTGTAGATGTTTTTAATTGATTCCAAAGGGAATACCTACCAAGAAATCTGCTGATGAGTTCTGTGCAATTCTTAAAAAATTAATTTAAATTATAAAGACTGATATTTAATGATTGCTATCTCCTAATACTATATCAATAACAACCAAATCTTCAGTGGTGGCAGAAGTCTCTGTGTTGTTTCAGATGCCCAAATTGCACAAAAAGCCAATGGGAGTAGAGCTACCAAATATCAAGTTCTTTGAAATTCTCAGTCACACACTGCATGTTAAATTCTTAATTTTCAGTTACAAATTGGAGATTTTGTACAACATACATAACATGCTGTACCTTTTGTCATTCTCAGTTATTTGGGCATTTCTTGTTCATCACTTTTCACATGGGTTGAAATTAAATCAGGCTAATCCTTTGGCCTGCTTCGTGGTAGTCATCCTCTTTGTGTGAAGAATCCCACTAACTCAAGAAGAACTGGTTGAATGACTGAAAGTTGCTCAGAATTAATAACGATCTGGCTTGGTGTTTGTACTGTGATTTAAGGCTAGCTTCGGGCAATAGGAAGCAAGACTCTTGGGATGCTGCTGTATTGATTCACTGTGTAACAATTGTGTGAGGTGTTTAACAGCATAACAAAAACAAATACAGCAATGACATTACATAGCTGTGTCATGATTTAATGAACACCCCATATTACATTCTGTAGATTCATCTGTAAAAACTATATGTTCTTTAGGATATGGATGTAAGCAGGGATGTAACCTGTAGGATGCATAAAGTAATCCATCACTTCTCTTCAGCAATGACAGGAATTTAGAAGAAGTATTTCATCTAGTTTTGGCTTCTGCACTTCAAAGAGAGCTGTGGACTAATTGCAGAAAGCCCTGAGGAGAGCAAAAAGAACAATCAGAGGTGCAGAAAACATGATCTATCAGCCAAAATTGACAGAAGGGGATATGTACAGCCTAAAGCAGAGAAGACTGAGGCTGAACACAACAACAAATTTCAGGTGAGACTGAAAAGCAGACTAATGTTGTATGTAAAGGAACCCATGTTTGCTATTTCTAGTGAAATAAAAAATAAATAAATAAAAAGGAAATACAAAAGTTTTCTTGGGAATAATATGTTGTATTGCATTTCTTTAAGGAGAAGACACTTGCTAGGAACAGTGGGCGTTGTCAATGTTGTCTTTGGACAGGGATGGAAGAGATGAGATTTCAAGACTTTCTAGTGCTATGATTCTACAGGTTTGTGATTGAAAGATGTTGCATAAATGTAAATTGTTTTTGTCTTCATAGAATCATAGAAACACCAAGGTTGGAAAAGATCTATATCTCATGCAGTCCAACTGTTCATCTACCACCAATATTTCCCACTAACCATGTCCCTCAGTACAACATCTAAACATTTCTTGAGCACCTTCTGGGTTGGTTACTCTGCCACCTCCCTGGGCAGCCTGTTCCAGTGCCTGACCACTCTCTTGGAGAAGAATTGTTTCTAACATTCAACCTGAATCTCTCCTGGTGCAACTTGAGGCCATTCCCTCTACTCTTATCGCTAATTACATGGGAAAGTGTTACAAGGGGAAGTGTTATTGCACTTTCAGTGTTCACTGTTAGGTGAATAAAACTACTGGAGTTACAGGCATCACCAATATATGGAATCTGGAAAAATAGTCTCTATATACTGCTCGGTTGCTATGCCCAGATCCCACCTACCGTGGCAAAAACATACATTGACTAGAGAGTTCCCCTCAAAACATAGTGTTCTAAGTCTGTAGCTAAGTAAATAGGGCAAAATATTCTGCTACTTCCTCCTCAGCAAGGACAGATGGAAATGTACTCTATCCATGCAAGCATGAGTTGAATAGAAGTGACCTGAAGCAGAAGGTCTGTTCAAATTGTCTGGCTTTGAGGTCCCAGTGAAATAAAAGTTCACTTCTTATTTAACTCCTTATCTCTAAAATGGCTCCAAGGCCTCAAGTATTAGTCAGGTAGAGATCAGACAGGGTTTGCCTTGAAAAGATGAGCAGATGGGCACATCTGTTTATTTGACAGCAAAACTTATGTTGCTTGACCTGGCAAAATTTCTTGGTGCAGTGAAAGAATTGCACAAAACATCTCAGATAGAAACTGAAAAGCAACCCTCAGAAACAGCTGAAAAATTGAGATATGATGGTGTAAACTCCACGGCAAAATGAGCCCAGTTAAAGGAACATTGCTCAGCTTGATAACCCTGAAATTAGCTGTGCTACCTGTGCTGAATGATTCTGTCTTGCTCTGTAACTCATGATGACAGTTCCTCTTTTATTTTTCTTTTCATTAGAACTAGTCGTATGAGAATCACCTGAAGAGAAGTTAAGCAGAGCCAGCATTTTCAGAAAGGTTTCCCATCCCTTGTGTAACAATTGCAGAGAGATCTTCTGTTAGCCTCAACATTCATAGTATCATAGCCTAACAGCAGACACTGGCACAAATGAGGAAGTTATATATCCTATATCCATAAGGTGAGGCAATCTTTATTCCTTTCATAAACAGATCTAGTACTGTTCAATCTGGTATAACTCAGCTCTGATTTCTGTTGGGAATATTAGCTCTAGTCCTAAAAGCCGTATAATTACATGAGCATTGTTCCATGCCTGAGGTAATAAGGTCTGTCTCACTGCTGATTGTGTGATCAGCTGAAGTTCAGCACTGTTCTGACCGCTTTATGTAGAGTGCTCCCTGGCACTCACTGGACATTCTCTGTACTGAATATAATGCCACTACACTAGGGCTGCCTAGCTCCTGGAAACCTCTCTTCGAGGTGGGTATGGAAAGATGGGACTTGGCATTACCAGTATGTGTATTGCTGAGGTGGTGGTCAAGCAGGATTCTTAAATCAAGGGTAATCCTAGCTTCCTGAATTTACCCCTGGGAATAGCAAATGCAGGCAAATACAGAGGAATTGGAGACCGTGACATGTTCCCACATGTCAACACCTGAACACACCAAGAGCATCTGAGCTTTCTTGTTTGGTTATTGGTTTTTGACTTGTTGATTTTTATTGCTTATAATAATATTATTAATAATAATATTAATAATAATAATAATAATTTGTATTTGAGTAAGCAATAGCTTGCATTTTAATGAAATTTGATACATAAGACAACTGTATATAAATATTATAATCACTACAATGGTTGAATTGCAGAAATCTTGGATCCTCTAGGGAGCAAAGAAACATGTATTATAAAGTGTTTTCCATTTCAAAAACCAGTTACAGTCCTCATAAAATCCTCACCCAGAAAAGTTCTTACAGTTTTCTTTTGGTTCCACATTGTAATCCACAAAAAGAATACACTAGATTTCAGAAGTCCAGTGTACCCAACTCTCCATGTAAAATTAGTAAGAACTTTAACCCCACTAAAAGTCGGATAGAGTGCCCATCTCATGAGGGCATCTGGAATGTTAGTCATGTAATTCATGGTTACTCACAGCACTGTCTCCAGATATTTTTTTAAAAATCTACATTCTCAGCAATAAAATGTGTTGTTATGAGGCATTTGTTTATGTTTTTTATGTGGCTGATAATTGCATCGGAGTTTCTTCTGTCTGTAAAAATAGTAGATTTTTTTTCTATAAACCTATACACAATTATCAGTTAAATGAAAGGATATTCACTATTTTATATCAGAAAAAAAATGTGAAATAAATCAGTACAAGCAGTTATCCAGGCAATTGCAAGTATGAATTATATGCTATATATTATAAGTGACATCCAAACCTCAAGCACTACAGTAATGCAATATTTACTATGAACAAAAGAGCAAAAGGAATGTAAAATAACATAGATTATGGACACATTTTACTCACAGAATAGTAACTCTACAAGACAATCCATAGGAACAGGAAGTCTCTTACTGTCATCCAAACAGTCCAACTTCCTATGCTATCTTTGATCTTTTTGCCCAAAAGACATCCTAGCACTAACATAGCCACTGGTAGAGATGCTGTTCATTAACTGTCCCCTTGGTTACTTTCTTTTGGTAAATTCTTCTTCATATGAAATTTGTCTGCCTTCATTAGCACCTGCTCAAAGACATTTAAATAGATCTCTCTGAAAATGCTACCAGTGTACTCACAGCTTTAGGAAAAATTTGTGATCCTGTGTGCAGAAGAGTCACTCTGAATCTGAATGAGGATAACACCTTTTCTCCAGAGTTGGCTTCCACATTTCATTTTCATCTCACCCTCCTTCCTGACTTAGGAGTCATGGATTTACAAACTACTTATTCTGGTTATCCGAGTCAGTTTGTGTCCAGCTCATTTTTCCTCTAAAAATGATAAGGTTCATATTTTCTTACAGCTTCCTAACTTTGTTCTGTTCTGTGTCCAATGTAATTGCTGGCAGATTAATGCCCATCTGTCACAGTTCCACACTGTTCATTTTTAGTGAAAATATTCTGTACTTATTCTTCTGGGTGTTACAACCTGAAAAGAACCAAATCCAAATCCACAATAATAACATTACCAGAATTAGATAGATATTGATAACAAGATGTCAAGGAAGTGTTACATATGTCTATGCATATGTGCATTGAAACACCACAGTTGGGCGAGTGGCTGTGGGATAAGGGTATGTACAGCAGAAAGCAAACATAAGATTAGGGTACAGAGATCTTGGAAGCACAAGAAGAGGAAGAGGCCAGAGACCCTTCAGCCAGACACGTGGCCAGTCACTGACAGACATGCAGCGGCCTAATGAAGCTGCCTGCCCTTAACAGCACAAATGAAACATCTTTAATTGCATTTGTAAGACTGCCACAAAAGTGACTGGTTGACTTTACCCAGTACTTCAGAACTGGATGTGCAGAACATACTGCTTGGATTTATCCTGAACTCCTGAGACTCATGCTAGTGGCATGGTAGTAATTTATCTTATGATCTTACTACCATTAATGTAACAATGTTTTGGTATGACATTGTGTTGTACTTATCTGGTGACCAGCTTTTGAGGAATGGTTGCTAATTCTGCATGTAGCTATTGATGGAGGACATAGGCAATCCAGGATATTGAGTTCTAATAAATATCTGGCATGGGATGGAAAGCTCTCGCTATCTTCCTTTCATGATCCAGTTGCAATTCAGCCTCAGCAGCCTAAGTACCTAATTTAAACATCTGCTGTTTCACCTTCACCATTTGGTGACAACAGTTTATGTATCCAAACTGCCTAGGTAATCAGTATTCAGTTATCCAAGGGATAGTAACCATATGTGCAAAAGGAGAAAGAAAAAAAAAATAGAGTAAGTGGATTGAAATTATCATAACTTTAATCTCATCATCTCTAGGACAGTGGAAAATGAAAATTCAGTTACAATCCTTCATATCGCAGTGGAGTCCAAATCCATGTACATAAGATATTTTACATGGAAATTAGGAAAATCATAATTAATTCTCAATGTCTAAATTTTAATAGAAAATGGGAAAATTGGCTGCAGTAAGTCAGTAAGTTCAAAATATGAGTCCTAAGGGTATTTTAGTGTATGGAAAAAGCCGAAGGTAGGAAAGAAGGAAATAATCTAAAGAAACCAAATAAACATAAAGAGTCTAAAAAATAGATTAAAGGAAGCTAAAGATTAAAGAAAAAAAAAGTATAAATTAGAATCAAGCCAAGAAGATAAAACTATAGGAATCAAAATAGAGACAGAAGAAAATGAATCCAATTAATGTGACACAAAGGAGTAGCAGTGCTAAAGTTTCCAGGAAAATATAGAAAAAAAGACTAACCAGTTCCCCATAAGAGGAAGAGAGAGCTGAAGCAAAAAATTTGGTGAAGTCTAGGCAACTCTTCAAATTTTACTGGAAGATAGAAAGAGGAATCAGATGAGAAATTAGATCATATGCTCTCTTAGCAGGAAATATGCCAGGTTTAAAACATTTTTTTTAAATACCAGCTTAAAAATAATAAGCAGCAAAAGCAGGTATTATTACATCTGAACAAAAAGAGAATAACTTGACTGGAGATGTCTTGTATGGCCCAAATTTTTTAAGACTTAGTGAGTTCCACAAGAATATAATACATTCTCTTCATTAAGAAGAGCATGCAAATCAATAGCATTACATCAAATGCAAGTAACAATAAAACTGGCAATCACCAAATGAATTTCCAAAGCAGAAGGAGTAAAGGATAAGTGAACAAATCACTGTTGAAACAAAATTGGATACCAATCACATCAGAACTACAAAAAAAAAAAAAAAAAAAGGACTTAGGATACTTAATATAAAATGTACACATTGGCTAGGAGAGCTGGAGAAATATCCGAGGCTAAACAGTGAAGATCAAACTTGCGCTGATCAAGCAACTATAACAAAGTTCATCTGGACTTTACTTAGTTCAAAAGCACAGGCATTCAAGAAGTAAAAGTGCTTTAGGGAGGTGAACTTTACAGATCTCAAAAAGCTGGTAGATTATTTGTAAGGTGTCTCTGGAAAAAACAAAAGAAGAAGAAGAAGAAGAAAAAAAAGAAAGAAAAAAAAAGAGCAAATTAGAATGAGCAAGGGATATAGACAACAAAATAAATTCTGGGGGCATGCAGCAAGGTTAGTGCCTGAGAACAGTACGGTGTATTTATAAAGAAGAGCGTTTTGAACTATCAGTACATGAAGAGCTAAACCAGGCTACAAAGATGACTGAGCCCAGCAACTATTAAGTGAGAAAATTTTGTATTATTTGTAGACGTGAAGAAATTTTACAATAAGGATGTGAAAGTTAAGGACAACCAGATTAAGAAGGAGAAAAAAAAAAAAAAAGAACTATTCAACTGGTAAGCTTCTCTAAATAATGACCAGAAGATTATTTGTTTGATTGATTGTTTGTTTGTTTATTGAAGAGTAAACAGGATCATGGGCAAGGCTGTAAGAGAAACAACTATGTACCCAGCAACCAGGGTGAAAAAGTTGGCCTGGTCCTAAAAGGTGCTGGAGGCAAAAACACAGAGTCGCAAGAGAAGCAGGAAGGAATAGAGTGAGGAATTAAATTGATTGTTATTCTTGAAGGAAGGTTGGATCCATGGAAAGAACTCCACATATTTGAAGCCACCAGAGGAAACTGAAAGGTTTTTCAAATTTAGAGTGAGGAGAAAAATGCGGTACAAACCTTAAATATTCATTGGAACACAAATTTTTGAACTGTCAGCTGAAATATATCCTAGGCTATACTTATGCAAACAGTGCAATAAGCAATATATGTATAGAACATGGGAAAAATAAATACATAAAATAAAATAAATAAAAACATAATACATAAAATAAAATAAATAAAAACACCTAACTAAGTACTTTATTGAGAAGTGATGGTGTAGGGAGTTGGATATTAAATACACAGTATTGATTTCAGATCCATATCTTATGTATTTGCATTTGTCATGGGTTGTCATGGACTCTTACAGGGACACAGAAGTTTACACATTTTAGAACACAGTCAAGCAGATCCACGTTCTAATATCTACACCGCCATTAGCTTCAAATGCTATTGAAAGCAGTGGAAAAATCTGTCTGGATTATTACCTGGCCTGCGGAACATGACAATATACAATGTTTGCTACTACAATTTTCCAAAATTTAAAACAAGTAAAAATACAGATATGTCTGCTTTGGTAAATATTTCAGAAGGTTGCATGTGCAAACAAATATCCTTATAGCATTATGACTGGAAAAGGTGATGGTTTATGCATTACTATACCAGGAATATTTTAAAATATTTTAAAATAAATATGTATAGTTTAATAGACTCCAGACTGTTTTATGAAAATACTAGAAAATTACTGAGATCATAAATTTCTTAACTGTAGAGGTATACTTATAATCAAAACACTACAAATCTGTGTGATATGAAAGCATCCAATTCAGTGGAAGGATTATTTTGTTTTCAAGGAGCTAATCAAGTATTTTTAGACATGTCCAACAACTGTTCTCCTAATCCAGGAAAGCAGCAGCAAATATTCATCATCATGAAGAATCACTCAATGCAAAAGTTATCTTTTTCAGTCTGGAAAAAGCACAGATTTTATGTACTTTGTCATGTGCTATCTTGGCAGTTCGACTACACTTTTTAATTGAAAACAAATCTTTATCCAATCAGATGGGTTTGAGTGCATAATCAAACATACAATTCTGTCATTACAGTAATTGAAAATAATACGTAGGATTTACAATGATTAAAACTTTAACAGAGCCTATGAATGAAAGAAATTATGGAAAAAGTCTTGTGCTACTGAGTCTCCAATGAGTTAGCAAATAACAGAATTCCATCAAAATTAAAATAACACTGAACAATCCAGAAAAATGACACAACTTGGGCATCACATTTTGAAACAATATACAGAATTTTTGATGGGATTGGATACTCTATAGTTCCACAGAATCTGATCCTCTTATCATATTGCTTATAATACAAACTGGATACTGCTATGTATCATCATAATATTTCAATGTTTATCAAAAATATTAGTATGTCAGTATCATATGAGAAAGTATCATAGCATTTAAAACACACTGCACTATGAACAGACATGTAACAACAACCAGCCAATGCAGGCCATGCGGTATATATTTTTACCTACCGGACCATAGAAGTACAGATACCTGAATACGTTGCCACAAATGTGAGATGATACAGTCTGAATAGAACCAAATTCTAATCCCTTAGCATTTCAATTATGAAACAAATACCTGTTAATAAGGTGAAATAATACTTTGCATACATGTATGCTTTGAAACACCATGGTTGGACAGAGTAAATTACTGGTGGGATAGGATAAGGACGTAAGTATTAGAGCAATCACAGGGCTACAGTAAAGATTCCCCAAGAAAAACCATGGAGCAGAGACCTTGGAAATACAGGAAGAGAAGGAAGCTAGAGGCCCAGCAGTCACAATGCCAGTCATTTACACAGACAAGTGGACCAGATATCTATTACAGGCAGCTTTTGAGGGATGGCTGTTAAAATGTATGGGAATAATTGGCAGATGAAACAGACCAAAAGTCTTTGCTTTTCTCTCCTTTGTGTTTGAAGTTTGCAGTTTTTCAGACTGCATAGGTCAAGAAATTCAAAGTTGTGTGTTAACGTTAACCTTAAAAAGCTGGTCACCTCAAGACAAGGACAGATTTGAAGGGTTCAGAGGCCAATACAAATGAAAACGCATTGTTTTAGCTGTGTCTGAGGCCATTGGCTTTGGAACTACTCATTGAAGAGCAATATGTCATCTGTGTTAGGAACACTCTGCTGCTGCAGCATTTAATGTGATTGCAGGAATGCTTTAAAACAGCTCCATATATAAAATGGAATCAAAGAAGCTAGTGGAGCTCTTCAGCATGCCTCTTGAGTTGCATGGAAGTGTGTTTTAAAGGAACATGCTGTTGTCTGAGCTGACCAAACGTTCACTGCTAGCCAACTGTATTTTGTGGTGGATTAATCTTTTCTTCTTTTTTCCTTCTTCTCAGCATTCATAAATTGTTCTGGAAAACATCACAGTTATTTGAAAAGGTCTATAGCAGTATAAATTTCTCTATGCAAAATGTCTGTTTAACAAGATTGCCTCCTTGAACTTTTCACATGATTGTGACAGCCACTTTCATTTACTAATGGAGACTTTATAGCACATTTTCCCACTACTCTCATATCTCTGTTTACTGTTATTTTATGGAGAATACTTTACAAACTGGGTTTCTGATGCAAAGAAAGAGATATTTGATGACATTACCAGACTTCTATGTGATGTGTTCAAAGGGCTGCCCAAGAGATATGGAAGAGTACACAAGAGAACCCCA
Organism: Chrysolophus pictus; assembly: GCA_037305975.1. Classification (NCBI taxonomy): domain Eukaryota; kingdom Metazoa; phylum Chordata; class Aves; order Galliformes; family Phasianidae; genus Chrysolophus; species Chrysolophus pictus. Next base: position 13,816,032 of record JAYKPI010000006.1, read on the forward strand.
GCTTACATGAACTGCCTCACCTAGTGGGTGTATCTACACAGGAGTTAGTTCAACAGTTGTCACAGCCATTGCCAAGAAACTCCTTGTGTGTTAGCACAGCTTAGTTTCAAATTAGGAAGTATACATTCATTAGGAATTGTTCCTCATTATTCAAGGTGCAGATACCAAAAAGGGTGGGGGTGGGGGTATAGTTCACAGCAATAGTGATCATTTAAATGAAAAAGAGACAGAGAATTGAAGAGCAAATGATTAGGAAGGTGTATCCAATATCCACCATCTTGTAGCTGGCTGAGTTTTGGAACTGATCAGGAACTGACTGCTCTACAAGCTCACCACATGTAGAAAGCATTCACTTGGTATTTTAGGAAATGTCTCATGTATTCCATCTGGAGTACCCTGCATAATTTTATGTCAAATGGTTGAATTCCCTCAGGGCAAGAAGTAAAGACAGTTTCAATTGCTTGATTAGGAAAAAGAGTAGAAAGGAGGAGAGAATGTCTGGAGAAAAGGAAAAACAAGTAGGCATCTAGCTGTAAGCTTCTCTCAGCAAGCGTCCAAAGCATCCTGAAGAGTAACATTCAGAGTAGCAGAAAAAGAACATGAGCAACAGCAATGAAAGGAAGATTTATTTATGTTTTATTTTTCCAGGTTATTTGTCTTTGTGAAGTCTGTGTTGCAAAAGACAAATCTTGAGTTTGCTTGATGTGCTATTTTTCATTTTGTGTTGGTTCATATATTTTTTCAGAGGACATTGCTATTTCTCCTAGCAACTAAAAATTTTTTATTCCAAAAAATATAAGTGTGAATTAAAATAAAAGTTTGAAAAGCTCTAAGTAATTTGGTAAAAAGTCTCATTGCTATAGGCAAGCATCCTCTTTCTGATCACTAAGAAAAATATTTAGAAATATCTTTCTATTTTTACCAGAATAAGTAACTTTTTTTCTCAATGAAGCTCCAAATCTTCACGGAAGCTGCAATTTTTTATCAATCCAAAATAATATTTTGTACATTCCTAAATGTGATGTGATGAACACTTCTCAACTTTTAAGGTTGGGTCATCCTTCTGAATGAGGATCATTCAAGGTCAATGCACTATGTTCAAGAGTGATAATATGAAGCTTATGATGAATCATTTCTACACATGAGATAAAAGCATTAGGCTGCATTTTTTTCCAGATGTATCCATTAAATTACATGAAAAATTAGTAGGAAAGATGTCTTGAGTCACACAATGTCATAGCTCTAATTGAGATGGCTTGTGCGTACTCCAAGATTGAATTTGTTATAGTGGTTGTACATTGTTGACTGAAAACTGTTTTGATTCAGTTTATGTGGTTTCATAGCAGCAATCTTCACTTTAATTCATACTGGCATTGTGGTAATTAAATTTAGTTCATAAAACAAAGCTAATTCTAATAAGTTTTCAATTTTTTTTGTTTTTATATAAAGGCTAGCACTGAAAATTTTAAGCACATAGTAATCACAGCAGGAGCCAAGCAACTAAATATGCAGTCCTACCTCCAGATCCCTTAAATTACCTACTGTTGAGGCATATCATCTATATCAAAAGGACAGAATTCTGGCAGAATATGTCCTCATCCATTACTGTGGCAAGCGAGGAGATGCACGATCAGATTACAATTACACTATGTAAATGCAAAGGATCAGAATAGGACCTCAAAGATATATATTCTGGGTTTCTCAAGTAGAAGAGATCCTAAATGTTATGCAAAATAATACGTGGCATTTAATCTTCTAAGAGATATAAAGAAAATGTCTTCTACTTTATACATTTAAAGGGGAAAGTCTTTTGTTCATCACATTGGACAGAACTTTTATCCTTAAACTGTCAAGATGATAAAGGCATCAGCATACATTTAAATTCCTTACCTCAAAAGATGGTAAATGATGTATGCAAAAGAAAATCAGAGTGCACAAGAAATTTCTTTACACAGAGTTTGTACCACAGAAGAAAATGAATGTAAAAATATAGATGTGTTTTTTAAAGCTGATGTTAATACATGACGAGGTCAAGTGGCAAGCAAATCCAGCCAGCTACAGGCTTTCTTTCTAATAAGAAAAAGATATTTTTGAGAGAGAAGATTTTTTTTTTTGCTTTTGCTTATATTGATGCGCTATGAAGGTCAGGAAGAGATTGATCCACAGAGGCCAGTAAAAGTTAGAAGTAATTTAATTAGCATTGTCCAAATCCGAAATATCTTCAAATCCGATTATATATTTATTTCTTGGGGGAGACTGAATGGATCTCTGTATTTCCTGTAGAAATATACTTTTCTGTAATCAAAATGATTCAGTTATCAACTCCTGAGTTGACACGAGTGAAAACAATAAAAAAAATCCTGGAATATTGGAGTACTTTTTCATAGTTTAAAAAGTATATATTTTTCTATTAGTTTATACTTAAAATTGACTGCATGTATGTGTCTATGGATTTGTAGAGATATATTATATCTGCACTGGATAAAACAGTCTTGTTGAAACTTGGTCAAATGTGTCACATGAGGTTTCATTTCAGTGCTTGCTACCTGCTTTATGTGGCTGGAACGATCCATCACAATAAAGCGCATATCCTGGGACATTTAAAGAGATGTAATTTTATCTAACTGTTCTAACATTTAATAGATTAAAATGTTTATGAGGAAGAGGACGACTATCATCCATTAAAGATTCTTCCTCCTGGCTTTGCCGTAGGTTTTTAAAGGGTAGAAAATGTACATTACATATAAGTGCAAAAACCGATGCTATTCTTAATAACTGTGAACCAAATGAGGCATCGTGTGAAGGTGAGCGTGCTGCAAATGAGAGCTGAGAGGCTGGGAAACAAACTGCAGTACCTACTAAGATAGCATGGTCTGCCTAGCAGAGCCCGAGCTGCAGAGGAAGGTCTTCAACCCACTGCCCCTGAAAAAATAAGGCCACAGACAAGTTTTTAGGAATGTATCCCACATGTTAAGCAGGAATTGCAGCCTTTCTTAGCATAGTACAACAGGATTTGCCTGAAAACTGCTCAGTTTTCTCAAATAAAAATCATAAGGTAAAGAAGTTTTGGGCATGCAAAAAGCACAAGAGAGTAGATTGCTTCCTTCATCTCCCTGTGTCCATTTGTAGCACTGAAATAGAAAGAAATGAGGTTTTGTCATACATTTGGTTAGGTTTTTTAAAATGTTCCTCCCTTCAGTTTCCAGAATCCAGAGCCAGAAATAGCAGAGCTGAAATTCTATGAGAAAGACCACTCTCACACTTCTGGAAAATACCATTGTTATCTCTAGAAAGTCTGTCACTGTGAGATTTGGAGCTCTTTTGCTAACTGAGGAGATGTGGATATTCTTCAGATAAGGAACTGAAAGTTTGTCTTATTACCAGATGCAAATCTCAACTCTAAGTTCCACCTATTAGTACCAGGAGATCTGGTAGGATCTCCTCGAGATTAATATTTGCAGTACTGCCTTCAAAAGATTTATAAACATGGATGGACCAGTGGTGTTAGTCAACATAATTAAGATGTTCTCTAAATCAATCCTTAATACTGAACTGCCCTCAAATGGCACATAAAAGATTTTATTTTGAGAAATAAAACGTCAGAGATAAAAAGCTCCTTGCGCTGTGTGCTGTGCCTCATGGGTTTTTATTTTTTACCACTAGATGAACATGTTATACAAAAAACAATTACTTTAGGCAAGAACTTAAGTTCCATGTGCTCAAGCTCTTTGCCAAACAGGCATGAGGTTATTCGTGTGCTTACATATGAGTTGCTATTACATAGATAATTCAAAATTTGAAATTTATATCCATGTATATCCTATCCTCATGTCACCGTTTTGGAAATGAAGAAACATGCTGTGTTTTTTGGATCTTGCTGTATGCTGGCAAACAGAGAACATATTCCTTGTTCTCACTGGATATTTCACTGGACAGTTAATTTCTTGAAGAGTATAATGCACACATTCCTAATGATTCATAAGCTAATGTGATGACAACTAGTTTCACCTTGAATGCTTCCCTGGACAGTGGTGTTTTTTCTAAGGTGCTAATAATATGTCTCAATCTCCTAGAGCAATAAGAAATACTTTCCTAGGAGCTGTGCTTGTCTATAGTGAATGAGGGCTACAAGAACAACCTCAGTGAGAAGTCACATGAAAGCTTTTTTGTTTTTCCTTTTTTTTTTAAAAAAAAAGGGAAGAAAAACTGGCCTAAAAGAGTTTACACAGCTGTGAGTGATAAAATATAGCAGCCATGGCAACCTACTCTCCAGTATTCTGATAATGCATCAGAAATGAGGCTATTAGAATTATTAATTCACATTAGTGGCTATTAAAATTACTACCTGCAGATTCACAGCCTGAAAATCCTTTTCTGTTTCTGAGAGAAGGTTCAATTGCAAAAGGAACCTTTTTGCTAAATAGGTGCACTGCATTATATGCTAGACATTATGGGAAGTCCAATAGATAATAAAGCTCACATTGAGCTTTATGTGGCTTCTTTGTAATGCAAGGGTAGCAGATGTAATACTTTATTCTTTTAATGATGGCAAAGAACCAATACAGCCCCAATAGCAGTAACAATAACTGGACTCTTACTGGTTCCCTGGAAGCTAATACTAGAAATCCAACTTGTTCTAGTCTATTTCATTAAATAGCAAGTGACATACAAAATATTCTACTTTGGTAGGTAATAAACAAAGCCGACAGAAACCAGCAGAAAAGCTGAGCCAGACCCATAGAAAGGTTTTGTAGAGATTCTGCTGTGACACTCAGGGAGTCCTGTAGAGATTTGGCTACATCCTTTCCATCCCCCATTAACTTAACTCAAAATGCAATTGCATGCTGTTTTAAGTAAAAGAAGAAACACTATTACACCAAGGCCACAGCAGGAAATAATCAAGGGGAACAGCAACATGGCAGAGAAAGAACATTTTATTTATGGAAATGAGCAGAAAAAGTAACACACAAGCTACAAGCAGCCAAATAGGTACCAGTAAAAACAACAAACAAGTAAAGAACATGAGCTTGGATCACAACCAGTTTTTAGGAATTCACATCAGTGTCTATCTCCTTTAAGAGCCCATGTACCAAAAATGGATATGACATCCAGTGTTCTTTTTAAAAATTATCTTTCTCAGAAAGAGCAGAGAAAAACAAGGGTGACTACAAAAAGAAATTTAGCACATGTCCACACACTAGACACAGCAAATTATATAGGCATATATAATGGAGTTTGAGCAGCCTTTTCACCAATTGCACTTCTGAATTCTCTCCCCTTGGTTGCCACCTAACTCAAGAACATCCTGAATTCTTTAAGGACTTTATTTTTCAATAAAATTTACCCAGTGCCTACATTTCTTTATACATATCCCCTTCTGATATCCTCTACAACTATATCAAGTAACGCCAATGGGCACCTAGATGCAGAATTTTCTCCATCTCTGAAGTATTACTGACAGAATCAGATTTTCAACAAATAGAGCAATTGCGTTTCTTTTCAAACAAGGTAGCACCAAATATATAGGTGACAGTACTTATGGCCATGAATTAGAAGTCCCAGGATTGATTTCTTCCTGGGGATGTTCAGACTCACAAATATTGAATGTTTGGGTGGCAGTCTAGCCTATGCTTTGGGAAGCTTGTATAGTTTTATCTCTGCCACCAAAAAACAGTTTCTGTGGGTGCCTTTATGTTAAGAAAGTAAACAGAGCAATTTGTTTTTGTATAGTATGACCAGCTATGACATAGACATTTTAGCTTTTTGAGCATGCAAAAAAATGTTACTGACAGTCCTTACAAGAGATGACCAAATAACAAAAAAATTTGTCTGTGATCTTATTTATACAGTTTCCAAGGATTACAACTCTACAGTCTGAGTGCCCTGCCTTTTTCCCATTTCTCCTCAGGCATTCAGAGAAACAATTGTGTATATGATATTATTCATACAGATAACAGTATCCCTGCAGGACCGAGGAGTTTCATGCATGAACAAAAGTGTTGTTTCTTCCTCAGTGCTCGTTCATCAGCTCAAGTTCATGTCAACAGGATGACTCATGTGCTTCTGTTTAGCATGTGCTTAATGCTCAGTTGCGAGAAGCAAAGCCTGCTGTGGGCTACAGGATCCAGCTTGTCACCAGAAAGGGAAGAGAAGAGCAGCCTCTGTGTGAGCAATTGCTACAAAGTCCAACATGGCACTGCTCTACAACATGGAAGAGCTGTTTCATGAGAGTTTCTCCCTCGGTCCTGCAGAGGATGGGGATGAGAGAGCAGCTTGGGGGCAGCCAGCACTGTGCCAGAGTTAACCTCCCCATAACTTAGGCAGGCAGCTGACCTGTCTTCATCTAGTCCAACTGTCTACCTACCACCAATATTGCCCACTAAGCCATATCCCTAAGTACACGTTTCTTGAATACCTCCAGGGACGGCGACCCCATCACTTCCCTGAGCAGCCTGTGCCAATGCATCACCACTCTTTCTGAGAAGATTTTTTTTCCTAATATCCAGCCTGTGGCCTACCTGCCTGCCAAGTCTGTTGCCATCTCCTGCTACCATGGCTGCCCAGCTTCTCCACAGCCATGGTGGGGCATGGGGAGCTTCAGCATGATCCCACAGGAGCAGGGCCCATCACTGAGCATCTTTTCTCTTTCTGAAAAATCTGAATTTTGTCCTTTTTTTTTTTCTGCTTTTTCCAAATCACATTTGGAAGTATATATGTAAATATATATAAGGCAAAATAATCTTTCTCTGTATGGTATATGCACAATGGAGCAATAAGCAGTCATTTTTTCCCTGCCTTATAAAGGACACTTTCGAACACCTCTCCTACAAAGACAGGCTAAAGGAGCTGGGCTTGTTCAGTCTGGAAAAGAGAAGGCTCCAGGGAGACCTGAAAGCAACCTTCTAGTACTTAAAGGAAGCTTATAAGCAGGAGGGAAATCAACTTCTTACACAGGTAGATAGCGATAGGACAAAGGGGAAAGATTCTAAAGTAACAGAGGAGAGATTTAGACTAGATGTCAAAGGGAAATTTTTCACTCAGAGGGTGTTGAGGTGCTGGGATAGGCTGCCCAGGGAGGTTGAGGATGCCTTATCCCTGGAAGCGTTCAGGCCAGGTCAAGCATTGGACAACCTGGTCTGGTGCCTGATTTAGTGGTTTGGAACCCTGCCCATGACAGGCGATTGGAACTAGGCAATCTTTGAGATCCATTCCAACCCAAGCCATTCTATGATTCCATGATTCTGTGATTCATAGAGACTTGCTGGGAAGATCATAAGAATAGGAACTCACAGTGAAAAATGAGAGTCAAAATTAAACAAGAAACACAGGTAGTGATCCCCCCACCAAAAAAAGACACTGGGGCAGGAGAACAGGGCAGGAGAAGTATTGGAGGTGAAGCACTTCTCTTGCTCTCCTCACAAATCATGAGTGCATATGCAGAGATCACCAGTGTGCAAAAGTATTTGGACATGACAATTTCCTAAAAAATGCACCACAGTTCAAAAAGCGGGCCCATACTAGAAGAGGAACAGGCAAAGTATCTAAATGCATTATTACTGCATAAGGGGTCTGTGTTTTAAAGAAAGAGTTCCATTTTAAAGTAAAATTTAGATGGACAGATGCATTTTGAAATTCTTCAGCGGGTGAAGGGAGCCCAGCAGAACAAACACAGGTTGTTCTGGCCGCAGCTCCTAGGAGATGCCCCATAAACCTCTGCTCCGGAGCAGCTCTGTGGTGGGAGCAGGCTTCCTTGGGAAACTGTTTCTGTCAACAACATTATTGGAGGAAAAATAGTTTCACATCATTCACTTCTTCCTATTTTAACATTCTCTTAACGTTATCCTTCAGCTCATGATCACCACAAAGGCACAGCTTCTATACATTGCCCACTGACAAAATGACTGCCGTTACTTTTAGTCATTTTGATTTTAGCTTAATCTCGTATTAAAATCTAAATGAGAGATGATTTCAATTTCTTCTTGGAGGCTGGAAGGAATGGCAATGTGGGACTGTACCAGCTGCAGCTTTAGAGCTTTATTTGGAAGGCTACAAGGACACACTATATTTCCTTATGGATCTCAAAGGCCTGGACTAATTAGTACTTATTAGAAAACAAATTAGAAATGCATTTTAGTTCTCCATATGGTGAACGCGGGAGCTACCAGTAAAGGAATAGAATCCCAGAAAAACTAAGATGGTGATTTCCAATGCATTTTTTTTTACTAATTTTGCCTTTTCTGCACACGCATTGTCTACCAGCAGGTAACAGCTTCCCAGAATCCATTTATTGTTCAAAACAATTCAACAAATAATTTTTGCCACACAGCTCATCTGTGAACCCTTTTTTTATTTGATAATGTGGATACCACTATAATAAGGGTTTTTTAATGTGAGTATGCTTGATTTGATTTTTAAATTTCCATCAGCACAAATTATCCAAAATTTATCTTAAAACTACCTCATTGCCAATAACTTTGCTGTAGAAAAGAAAAAGGGTGCTATAAGGATTAAGTAGAATTCAGAGGGCCTATGGTCTCATCCTGCCTGTTTTGTGAATGTTTCCCCCATGATAAACTTTATTTGTAGAAAGTGAGTCTAGAAGGTGAATAAAAACAATTAAAGCAATTTCATTTTTAAAATTTAGCAGATTTGAGTCTTTTGAGCCTGGAATAAAGAACTAATTTTTCATTATGCCTTGCGTACATTAGAAACTGGAGCAGTAATCACTTTAATAATCTTTTTCTTTACTTCTTTTTCTTGCGTTGAGCATAGCAACCATCACTCTGAGGCCATGCTTCTCAGCCCAAATTTTGACCTGTCGACTGGTTAAAGTACTGGGAGGTACTCTTTTCCACATGCACAACTTCTAGGAACTCAACATCAACATCTATTGTGGAAGTCATGCTGTGTGGTTCCGTATTGCCAGTGTGCTCAGTGTGCTTTCAGCAAGCCCACACACAGAACAGGGAGCCTCAGGGGAGCAAGGGCATAATGCCAGATCTATTCATCCCAAACAATTTCTCCCATTTACCTGCTCTGGTCAATTTAAGACAGCAAAAATGATGCAAGTAGAAGTGGTGAACAGAAGTAATTATATCTATATGTATGTGAACCATGCAACTGCATGAACAATTGATTTCAGATATTCCTTTTATAGATCCTACACCTGGCTAACTCCAAGCTGTGGTCTTTAGATCCCTGTCCATAGGGGACACATGCATCCTAGTACCGTGAGCAAGATGGCTAGGATCTTTTGCAAAAAAACCAGATAACATTCACATTATCAAAAAATGCTCTACACTCACATACATCTTGGTAGAAAGAAGCAAAGAATTTACATAAGCATGACAATTTGAGGGAATTGATTTCATCTCCAGATTAAACGTTTTTGTTCTCTATTTTAAGATTCCAGTCAGACTTAATCTATTTTATTTCACTGAGTAAAATGGTTGGAGGTATGTTATCTTCCTTAAAATGTTTTTTGGCTAGAAAACGCTTCTAATTTGTATGATGCATTATTCCATCAGTGTTAGAAAACTATAATTTATGCAAACTATAAGTATGCATGGACCATACATAGGTTTTAAAATTCTGAAAGACCTCTTGACTTGCTTTTCTCTGTTGATTTCCTTTACTGAGAGGACTGATCTCACCTTTCAGCCACCTCTTTTAACAGAACATTGCTCAGCTGTAGATAGCATATAAACTCTTCTCTTTCTTTGAAAATCTTTTCTCCAATATGTCCCACACTCAGCGCTGTATTTCAAAGTGCCACTTTAATCCTTTTTATCTTTCTGATAACTTAGAATATTGGTCATTATTTGGTTATTCCAGTCACATTTCACTGTTCTTCACTAAAATCTCTATAGAGAAACAATGCTTTAGGCAAAATGAACTGTGAACTTCTGTGTCATCAAAATCTTAATATAAGTATATTGAATACGGCCTGCACAGCTTAGCCTAAAATCATAGGAAACACATTCACATTATAAAGCTTGCATCGGCACACAAATGTAAGCTTTTGTGAAGAAGCAATTTCATTTCTCAGTGTTATTTCTTATGACCCTGGATACTTACCTAATCTAATAATAAAAAAAAACATTTGAAAATATTTATATCAAATCCAGGAAAGACAATGTAGTGAAGATAACAATAAAAACTTTCTGCTTCCTCCTATAGAAACCAGAATGCATTTTACTGACCATAAACTTGATTTGAAATTCTACAATTAGAAAGCTATGACATTGTCTTCATGCACCACATCTGAATACATACAGGTCATGACGACTCCATAAAACTTAATGTGCATACTATTTTTTAAATACCATTACTACTCCAAGGAAGTAGTGCCTATCATAAAATTGTGTTTAATTTGAAAAGAGATATTAATGGGAATTAAAGTGTCCTTTTCTCTTTTATTCTTTCGATACTTCATCCCTTGGGAATCATCAGAAAACTACTTGTTATTTTTGAAACAGCCATTTCTGACATAGGTGTCTCTGCCCATACTTTTCACATATATTCCCCACATCATTATTACATTAAAACACAGTTTTTGCCGAGGATTTTCTTTTCTCTGCTTCATCTTCTGCGTTTGTTATCAAACCTGCTGCTCCCTGCTGGTGCAGACCAATTTCTCACAGCTTAATACACAAATTATTATCTTAAAATTCCTAAAATGCAGCTCCACCGTGGCTTAGCCACTTTTTCCACTTTAAAAATCACTACTTATTAATGTTAATCATGTTAGGATACTGGGTTTTCTTAACTAGTATAAGAGCTTACGTTTATAATCTGAGTCATTTTTTTTTCCTCACAAATTTCCAGAAAATTGCTAGGATTAAAATACCATAAAGATTTCCTTTCAACTTAAGTGAGCCTGTAGCCCAGATTGCTTAGGAGAAAATCTTTTATCCCATTTGAAGGACATATGTGTAGGCTGATGTAAAGCACAATCATGTACATATGTGCTCACTCCAACAGGACATTCGCACACTTGCATTCTGTGGTTAACAAAAAATTAAAAACTGATGGAACTGCACTCCAAGCTATTTCTTCCCTTCGCCTTCACCCATTTTTATACAACTGTATTTATGTCTTTACCCATATTTTATACAACTTCTGAATGTGGCCCCAGGTGAAATATACATGGCTTTTAAGCTGTGCAGAACCCAAAGTGTAATGAACACTGGATCTCTATTCAAAGGAACAGAGGTGACCCCAGAGGGGAAGCCATTCCAAACTCCTCCATTGCAATTTATGCCTAGAGGAAAGATATGGACACGTGAATGCATCATCTCTAAGACAAGCAGTGTCTCTACCTGCAGTCACATAGCTGAGTCAGGAAGAGATAAATGTGACCTCTTCTCTGGTACTATCTCAGCCATTTGAAGCAACAGTAATTGTGAAGTTTGTCAAAAGATCTCATTTTGCAGCCTGCATTTTTGAACCAAATTGAGCACAAACACATTAAAACAGATTTTTCTGATTCCTTGTGGAAACTAAAGATAGTATCTTCCCAAAACTACAGTCACTGGCCTTCATAAAAAAGATATTAATAATTGTATGTCTCAGTACTTGCTATTTGTTGTTAGCATTGTTGCTCCACGATCTCCTTTCTAAGTGTTATTAAGAAGGAAGAAAAAGTTCTTCATCCATTTTTAATTTGATTTAGGAGAAAAGCACAGATTATTCTCAGTTCTCTGACTTGTTTTCTGCCTAGAAATGGACAAAACTCTTGGATGTCTGTTTTAATTTCTTAGATCAGTTGGCAGCCTTTGATACCCATAGTCCTTAGTTGCGATAAACAGCATAGCTTTTATGATATCACTCACTTAAGTGATTTTGTTCTTTCTTCTCCAAACGCCAGCTATAGTTCCCACTGAATTCAACTGCAAAACTGCTTTAGGCTTCATATAAAACAGGTTTGGGCCCCAGGAGATGAAAGAAAGTGATTTTGATCAATTGCTCATCTACCCAAAGAACACTTTCACACAGGTTCTGCCAGGCTACATTTTAGCGCCCCTCCTCTATGTGATGCTGAGAGAGATAATAACACAATTTGGGCTGTTGTACTATCAAGATGCAGATGACACACAGCTCTATGCCTCATTTTCATCAAACCCAGATGGTGCAGCATCTTTGCTTTGCCTGTGCCTGGCAGAGATTAATACTTAGATAAGGACAAGCCGACAGAAGCTTAATTTGGACAAGATGGAGAAGGTGTTATTGTGCTAAGGGAAAATAGGGGCAATCTTACTTCTTTTCCATTTCCCATTTGCTGGTTCAACCTGGAGTGAGTTTGGATTCCTGTTGCTATTTGAAATTGCAGGTGGCTTAGAGGGCTCAAGACAACATTTCATATCTGCTTTGATTAAACATCTATCACATTTCTTCTTGGCTTCGGACAGTGCCACCTCCAAGCTATGTCTTTTTGTAAATTCTAGACTTAATTATTGTGATGTGCTCTATATGGGGCTACAGATGAGGACCAACTGGAAACAATAGTGCGTGTTGAAACCAGCTGCTTGCCTGCTTGGCAATGGAAGCCATGGAGCACATCCTAGATAACTTGTGTGGTAAAAACATCCTGTCTCTCTCCCCACCAAGGAGATGGTTCCCTCCCTATTTGAATCAAGTTTCTATACTGATTTGGTGTTAAATGATCTGGGTCCCATCTTCTTGAGAAAACATTTTCTGCCAAGTGAACTCTCAAAGCAATTTCTGACAATATTATGTTAGAGATCTAGAATTAAACAAATAGGAGGCAGTAGAAATGCTTTTAAAACAAACAGCTCTCAGCTTCAAAATTGGCATCCCCAACTACTCCAGCAGAGCCCAAATGTGTTAAGCTTGGCACAGTAAATGACCCTTCACTTTTCTCTAGTTTTGGATTATCACCAGGCTTATCACAAAGGACTGGTTTGGGAATCTCACAGTAACTGCATCTGTATTCATGAGCTTTTTAACATTATCATTAATATTGCAGTAGAGTTATGAGATCTCCATAAAATTACATTGAACTTACACCAAGAACTTAATCTAAACAACCTTGAAATTTCAATTTTTATTTTAAAGATCCCACTCATGGTACATTGCTCCCCAAAATGTATGGTTTAGATAAGCACTCCCCAGGATTCAATATTTCTCTCACTTGCCTCTTGGATCAGCAGAAGTGGTTTGGAAAGTTCCAGTCAGTAGTCTTGTTTATGACATTTCAGGACTTCCTTTTCGAGGTCCAGCTAAAACCAGGAAGGAACTCTTAGGACAATAAAAAATTCCTTTCAAATTCCAGAACGACTTTAGGTGTAATCCTAAAATAGAAATAGCCTGTCATTTCTCACTGCAGACAAATTATATATTTCAGAGGCAAATTTAAATAAAATACTGCAAACTGTATTTATACCATTATATATGAGATGCAGAGCATCAAAATTCTTTTCTTTTAGACAAATTTTGTTTTCTACATTCATGTCAGATAACGCTATTCTCCATCAGCAGTGAAACTGTCAAAGTGGCGTAAGATACAGAGGACTAAGTTATCGCTTTTTGAGAGTAACAGTGGCAGAATACATTTTTTATGATAATAGAATCAAATTCCTTTATCAGTTGCTCCAGCTGACCAGTTCAGACCTTGTTATCTGAATATGACACTTGCATCTGAAATCTTCTGAGTAAATGGAGTTCAGATGTGCTTCTTACATCTTGAAAAGGAAAAAAAAAATTCCTATATAGACTACATATACCAATAATTAAATTCCTACAGATATGCAGGTGCTTGGATGGAAAAGGAGACATTTCAATTCCTTGGTCTCTGCTTAATTGGATTTTACTGAGCATTTTAAATCGGCTGAGACTTTTGATCAATGGCACATCCATTGCCACTTGCAAGAGCTTTCACAACAGTACAGACCTGAATATTTATCTGACAGACATATTTTTGAATCCACTAACAGTTCCTTACTAAGATATTTTCATCAAAAATGTAAAATCTTATTAAAAATTCAAATGTTTTGGTTCAGTTGAGGCCTTCAGCTAGAATAATGTCATCTCATGTCTATGCTGCATGGTGTTGTATTTAGTTGGGGGCTTTTAATGCTACAGTGATAGTGATTTCAAAGTTTCTAGCTCCTTTTTACGAGATAACTACACCATATTTGATTTTGATCTGTCACCACCTTGCCACAGTATGATATTCCAGGTTTCTTGTTTTGAGTAAATGTATTTTTTAATCATTGCAGCTTGATAAAACAGAAGCCCATTTTGAACAATAAAGCATAAGTAATGTATTTCTATTTTTATGTTTTCTTGGATATGATTGCAATTTATGAAAAAAAAACACTATAATTACGAATGCAAATGATTTCACAGTTACTGCAACAGATTTTGTTTATATATGTTAAACTATGCTGAGAAAGAGCCGGCTTTGATCTGCGAAACTCATTAATGTCTTTGCAAAACAGCAATCAGAACATGGTGTGTAGCAGTGATAGTGACCACGGTTCATCAGGATGTGACTCAAACTACACTACCTTTGAAATTCACATTCTTGTGTCAGAAAACAGAGATAGATGATAGAGAAGCAAGTATTTTCAAGTTAAATTGTTTAAAATTTTCTTTCCAGTCTGATACTAATAACAAGGTAGTTTATTAAACCAATAGAATCTTGGTTTCTGCCAAAGAAGACAGAAGCTGTGCTGAAGACATATACATATCCTTTTAAAAAAAAGAAGGTGAGGGTGCAAGCCTGAACATTCAGCTATTGACATCCACACTGCGTTCTCCTTTGCAGTGATTTGGACTATTCCCTGTACACCTCTTCAAGATGAAACCTAGGTTCATCCTGAGGTTAGCTCCCACCAATGAGCAGTATGGATGAAGCCATACCATGTTTAGCTATCTCCATCTGTCACCAGCCTCCAATGTTATCCCAGAAGACCTCATATCATCACATGCAACCTGAAATACTCACACAACACTCCAGGGCATGTGTATACTCTCCACATCACCCTTATTAAAATCTCAGTCTTGAGCCTGCAAAGCCATTTCATTCTCAGCAGCCTGGCTTGTGGAACCTGCCCTGATGACAAGTGTTATTAACACCACATCAACAGAGATCCGTTAGGCACTGTGGAGATGGTCTGGGCCTTACAAAGAGAGCAGCCATGCTTTCAGTGTTCAAAAAAAAAAAAAAAAAATGTCTAGGAGGGGAGAGTCATCCAAATGTCCCAAAAGAAACACCAGAATATTGCAACTTGCATTGGCCGTGATGGTAGCACCACACAAGTTTTTTTTAAAAAAACAAAAAACAAAAACAGAAAAAAACAAAACAGCAACAACAAAAAAACAAGAGACAATTTACAAAAATTCAACAGCTCACCTATAGATTCAACACAGAAATAGAAGATCAGTGATTTCTGATGCATGTGTCAGATCCATGCTAACTGCACAAATTATTGAGACACTTGGCCCTCACCATGCCCTTCTGTGCCCATGGCCTGAGGCAGTGGTGCAGCAGATCTATTAACACTCGTCTTTCTTGCTTCTCACTACTGTAGAGCAGGATCCAGAAGAGGATCCAGATGAAGGGGTGTCTCCTTGCATACCCCTGGCATCACTGCATATTCAGAAGTGTCTCCCGCTTCTCTGTCAGAGATCAGTGACAGTTCTTTGTCATCTGATATCACTGGAAGGAAGCCCAGGGAAAAGAATTGCACTCTGGGATCATACAGTTTGTGATACCATGTAGCCTGCATAGGTAAAAAGGAGGCATCAGCAGAAGAACTCCTCCAAGTCACTCCTCCAGGTGACAGTCTTCCTTTGCAATCTCAGGGAGAAACTTGCAGCTGCGAATGACAGCTGGTTACAGCACAGATACACTGCCCACAAGACCTCTGACAAACAAAAACTTCACGTAATGTAATAAGCTGTACAAGTCTCCCAGCCAAGGGTGACTGGCAACTGCCAATGGTTGCACCCTTACATACAACTCTCCTGACATCTCCCTCCCTCACAGATCACAAAACAAAGTGGCAATTCAGAAATGGCCTCACATACCTCAAATGCAAAATAGCCTTGTTCCTTCTTCCTTATTACAAATACAGGGAGCTCAACTGTCAAATTGGATTTGAACATACATTTCACCATCAAGATAAAATAGCTGCTGCCACAAGCCACTCCCATACACTCTCTGGGCAATGGGCACAGTCCAAATCCACACCCTTGAAAGTACTGATGAAATATCCTGACAGTTTCCCAAAGGCAATATCTACAAGAAATTCCTTGCTTTGACCTTGACCACTTTCCACACATGAGCATTTATCCCATTCACAGCTAGTCCAAGACGAGACTGGAAGGATCTAGTTATGCCTTGCTCATGGCACAGGGAAGATCTGTGGGTGACCCAACATATGGGGACAAAATGAGCATCACATTAAACAGGCTCAATACTCAGAAGAGGAAGGCAGGAGCTATGGCACAAGGCAGGAAATACAACATGAGAAGGGTCGTCTCCCACCGTTTTGGTTTTTCCTCAGGACTCCCCAGTTCTGGAGCACAGCACTTACCATCATGCAGATAAGGCTTCCACCATGCAGTGTGTCAATGTTTTATGGGCTGCTTCAGCCCAATTCCATGACTAGCGGGGCAGAGGGATTTCGCAAAATCCACGCCTCTGGAAAAGAGAAACTGGGGACCCAAAATAATTAAAATCGGCAATGATCTGAGGAGAAACAAACTAATTTACTAAATACAGTATTGGAATGCAAGATAACACACTATAATACAGTATAATTAGAATTGAAGCTAATAAATCAAATATAATGAGAGAGAGTGTCCAAGAACGATAGATCTCACCATAACGCTGAGGTGAGATGCGCAGTCTGGTTGAGCAGCAGGGTGGAGAGCGTGATGAAGAAGAGCACATCAGGTGACCTTGCCAGGGGTTATATCTCCTCTCTGACTGCAAAACCCCATGGGGTATGTAGTTCGTCTTCTCTTATGGACAAGTGCCCGAATCTGGAGTAATAACAGTGTAACTCCCAGTGCACTACATGATGTTATGATGTAGAATACCAATAACCAAAAATCATAAAACCATGACACAGTGGAAACATATGCATGCCCTTTTCTAATAGAGAAAACTGCAAGTGCATTCCTGGAAGTAGTAGGGGAGCAGATTGGCATAGCGGATATGAGTGGTGCCTCTCGGTCCTTCTCAAAAACATTCACTTTCCTCTAATATGGCATTTGAAACCATAACAGCACTTGACCCACCACTCATTGGCCAAAAGCAGCTCACTGCTGGATGCTGTAGTTCTTCATAGACCTTCTGCTAGCCAGAGCAGTTGGGAACCCTGTACACCCTGGCCTGGCAGGACAGAGAAGACTAAACTATCACACAGCACCTGAAAAACAGGTATTTTGATGGAAGAAAGATAAAAACTTCTGCTTATCCTCGTCATCAAAACCCTCCGAGAAGCCCTGCCTGGAGCCTCTGCAATGTCTGGCCCCTGGTATTGACTCAGGGCCACACTCCACACCAGGAAGCTGAGCAACATAGGGTCACCCTTCACTTTGATTGCTTCTGCTCAAAACCAAAAACATGTTCCCGAAATGAGAAGCCTTTCATTCCCATTAACTCTTGATAGGTTTCCATTAGCCGGATAGCACCAGTTTTTGTATAGTTGCGGTTGTGTGAGCGGCCATATCTACATCATCTGAAGAGATGTGTGATGGATTTCTGCTCTGGCCTGAGGCCTACCAGCCCACACTCATTATTTGTGCAGTATGGCTTTGCTCAAATTTCCAGTCAGAAATGGTCCCTGGCACCCTCCAACCCTCACCCAACCATTGTTTGCAAACACTTTTTTACCCCGATCAAAACCACACCAAAATCATACTGGCAATTAATAGCATCTCTCAGGTCCACACCACATTCTGGTTAGTTTATCAGCATAACCAGGTCCTGTTTAATTCACTGAAATACGAAGTTATTTTAAGCTGATGCAAGTAGGGATTGGAATAAGAGTAAGATGCAGAGCGACACTCTTTCTTGCTCTCATCTTTTAGAAAAATAAACTTGTCTTAAGACTCAAAAATAAGTTGACAGCTGACTGAAATTATCCTAATCTTGTTTAAGATATAATAAGCCGAATTTCAGGAAAATGAAGTTTTCCATAGTATATAAGCAAGCAGAGTCCCCCTGGAAAACTGACTTATTTTAATTATTATTTATCCGGTAAATCTTTCAAACATTTGCAATAACTTTTTCTTCAGTGGGAGCTGATCATGGCTGGCAGCGTTCCCCTTCTGGGGCACTGGGTCAATAGGTTAATGCCTTGGCTAAAGGACCTGAGCGTGCCTCACTTGGCAATGCCGCAGTGTGCTGCCAGCATGCAGCAACGGGTGATAAAAGTCAGCTTAACCTCCCCAGTAACTCTACTCTTCACCAAGGGAAGCATTTCACATGAATATCTCCAGTCTCATTTATATACCTGTTAGCAGCCCTATGCTGGGGTTTAGCATCTGTGTGCAGTCTTGCTACCATGGCTATAAATGCTGAACTTTTAAGCTAAAGTTTTATTTTTGAAAGTTATCATTGCATAAAATGCTCACATTTCAACTGCAAAAGCGTAGTCCTTTGGTATGATGAGCACCAGCTCATTCCTGGTCTTCTTTAGTCATTAGGAATATAACACTTAAAAGCACTAATAGTTTGTCAACACAGTCTCATCAAGAACTTCATTTTTTTCTCCAAGTACCACATTTACATAATTAAGAACTATTTATACACTTTGATTTTTAATTTCAATTTACCTTCAACTCCCAAAAACAGAGCATCTATACTTTACTTGAATGGAGACTGGGACTCTGAATGTACTGGTGAATACAGAGTGCATTACATTTATATTGATTGCACCAGAATTATATATGCATGCTACAAAATTATGTTGTAAGACAAAATTCAAGGCAATAAATATGAAAGAGGCATTTCCAATAAATCCAACAAGTTTCCATCATTCTCAAAAATGATATTTTAATTATATTCAGCAAGTGATACTGCGCATGTCAAGAAATCAATTTCATTAATTTTCTAATGTTTCATCCAGATACTGTATCACAAAGGTCTGGAAGCCCTTTTCTAATTATGGGTAATTGGGTGAAAGAACATTTGAATTTTTATTAGCACATGAACTTTCTGCATGAAGGATACAGGGCTTCACAGCAAGATGCTCATCATTTTACTAAGGAGATGAAAAAACATCAGCTCCTATTCCATGTGGTGTGGCAGCTGAGGTAACTTTGTGTTTTATAATATTACTCGGATTGCAGGATTAATTTGAAGTAGAGCTCTTGGCCACCAGTCACAGCATGGTATTTTATGCCCAAGTGAAATCATCTTCATTCCAGTCAGTAAAAACCAAGCACCCTTTGGATTCAAGTGTACATGCAGTACCTTTTTTTTTTGTTTTTTCTGTTTATTAGTCATTAAGGTCTCTGTGACAGAAAAATTTGACCCAAAGGAGGAGAAAATAACTGAAGGTTTTATGCTGTGCTATGGCATGATGAACAAGACATGAAGGAAATCTTAAAAAAAATGTAACCTATAAATGTCAGGGAGTTCCCATGCAAACACAAATCTCACAAGAATAAATCAATGACAGTTGCTAATCAGAGCCCAAACTAATCTTAAAGAGCAAAGGTGTACCTAGAATTACAAGTACAAGGATGAAAAAGGAGAAAATATATCTGTAAATTCTGAAAGTGTGACAAAGAAGCTTCAACACAGTAAAGCCAACAGAGCAGTTGAGAACAAAAAAGCAGTGTCTCCAGATAGATTTAGAAAAACATTGAATTTAATTTTTTTTTCACAGCAAACAAGATGTTCTCTGGCAAAAGATATGAATCCTTTGTCAAGGCTGTCCAGATGGCCTTTGCGAATAAAATACTGCACGCAGCAGTGACATACTTGTTGGACAGATAACTTACAGATTTGGAAACAGCCTGTTGGAGAGCTCCTTCATTAAACTAATAATGTTTCTGGTTATTTGGTTACAAGAAGCCAAGGGCCTGGTGACAATTTCATGAAAAGGAAAGTTTAGGCTGCTATGACAACCTGGACAACTCTGATTCTTCTCATGACAACCCAGACGAATTATATAAAATCATGAGCTCCCAAACCAGATCCCAGAAAATTCCCTAAAAAATATAAAAACATATCCAGAAGATTACAAGAAATTTAATTCTATTCTCTTTTTCATTAATAAGATTGAGAAGAATGTGTGTAGTCTTAAAAACTGCTTTGGTTACTGTGAAAGCTTCTTCAGAAAAGACTTTTTCATCATGTAAGCAAAAAATACATTGCTCACATACAAAATTGAAGTCAACTTTCCTCCAGACAGGTGTTCTTCAGTTGTCCACACTGGCAACTTAATGGTCCCAGTATCAGTAAAACTGCAGTAGAATTGTCAGGAGGGAGAACACAGACAAACACATCAAATTTCTGAGATAGGTAAGCCTACAGGTGAGGCCTTTTAAAACATAATTTCTTATTCAGTCAGTCATTCTACAGTTTCTCTTCCATTTTCTTTTTCTGGCTGGGAGAGCCTGACAGTCCAATTTCTGTGGCCCCCACTGGCTTTCTCTGACATCCCTCTACTGCATCCCACAGATTGAATTTTAAAATGTTGCCCACCCACCCTTATTTTATGGCCAAAACACCATCCTGCTCTAATTGAATTTTCTTGATAAAGTAACAAAACAAAATATTACTTTCCTTCTCTTTTTCAAAGCAATTTTATGAGAAATAACATTCCAGAGCGATTTTTCTATAAACATAGAAAATAACAAAAAAATACTGAATGAAATCAACATTCTGAAAATGTATCAATTTTATCAGACCAGTAACAATTCTCGCTTTCTACTTTCAAGCCTTGGTATGAAATACAATTATCCCGTGTAGACCCTTAGAGCTCCTTCTTGATGTCAGTTTGTACACTTAAGTTGCAAGATCAACAACGGTAGACTTAGAAAGTTACTGCATTTAATTTATTTGAATAATACTCCTACCATTATATGTAATCTCCTGAACAAAGATTTGTGTTGCTGGTTGCTTCCACTTCCTCCAACTCAGTTAACCAACTGGAGGCAATCCATTGCCTGAGGGTTAATCCCTTTGAATACGATTCCCCGAATTTCTAGTTAATCCACTATAGTCTACAAATGGTTCCTCCATTCCATGTATAACATCAAAGTATGCCAATGTAAATGTTCTCTGGTTAATAAATAATCCAAACGAGCATTTAGCTGAAAAGCCATTTAACATCATCTGTGATAAGTGACAAAGAAAATTATGATAGAGAACATCTCTTGAGAAAGATGAGAGATGACTGAGAAAGGGAATCTGATCTGTAATGAATGCAGTACAACTGCTTGTTTACAGTGATTGCTGCATTGTAGCTAAAGGGGGTGCATGACAACCATGCAGCGCCACTGTGACAGCTTCCATTTCCCTAATAACATCACAGTCTTCCTGGTATTACTCTTTCAGATGTAACATATAAAATAGTGCATATAATTTTCAATAATGTGATATAATTATATGGACCTGTACAGATAAGTAGATTACATGAGCAAGACACCAATTTTCCAGCCAAAAACAAAGAAAGGCAAGATATACAAAGATAAATCTAATACAATTTACACCTTCTTCTTAATGATTATAGACTTTCAGCCTAACAAAGCCTTATTTTGAAAGGAACTGTTATTTTGGCTTTTTGCAGCAGATCTTAGTGTAAACACAGACACTGATATACTCATCGTGCAATCAAATGGAAAAAAAATGAAGTTGATAAAACAAGTTTATTATCTGAGGGTTCGTGATCATCATTCAGGGCCTCTTTTCTTCTTTGAAGTCAGTAGAATTTTGCCATTGCCATTAGAGGAAATATAATCAGATTCTCAGTCCATGTGGGTAGGTTTGCTATGTATTATTACTTTCATCACAGAGCTATTTCAGAACCCCTACAGGTGATCAGGCATTGTTAGTAAGCACACCATCCTAAATCCACTTTCATGCTGTGCATGTCCCCCACTTCCTATTTTAGAGAGAAAGCAGATGACACCGAGAAGAAGGAGTGGGGCAATCTGGTGGAACATGGCATTGACCATGCCTAGATCTGGCAGCACTAGCAGCTCAAGCAGAAGAGGAATTAAGCCTTGGAAAGACCTGACAAGCTTGTCAAAATGGAAACAGGAGTAGAATGATATGTGTGATGATTTGCCTTTGACACAGATGAAAACATTTGACTTTTGATAATCAGATAATCAGCTAATAAAGCTTCGGGCTGTGCTAATTTGTTGGAGTGGAATGTGTTTAGACAGGATGATGAACATGTTTTGATAAGGCATTTGTGAGACAACACAGTAGTGATTCCAAGGAATTTTGTAAGATACTTGTAAAGCCACTCCATCTTTAACAATGTAGTCGACGTGAAGGTGATGTAAATGCAAATGAAACTGGTCTCTAAACAACCAGAATAGAGGTTCAAAGTGTATCTTCCAATATATGGCCATATGTAAAAGTAAATAATGTACAGATCAGATGGCTTTGTGTATAAAAGCCACGTATTTGCACTGGTTCTTTGGAGGAGGCGAAGATGAGTGATGAAAGAGGACGGATCATTTAGATGCATGTGGCTGTGTGTGGAAAAGAGGTGTCATGTGAGAGGACAGGGTAAGAAAGCATTGGGTGTGAGAGACTGAGTAGGAGGATAAAAGATGTGAGAGATAAAAGGGGGAGATGCAGACAAGAGAAAATGTATGTCTGATTTTAAAGATAAGGGTAAATACCTTCAGTTCAGTACAGCAAGCAATAGGAAGCCGAGCAGTGATTCATACAGCCAAAACAACAGGAGAGGAGATGACACAGAAGCCTAATTTTGGAGAGATTCTTGGAGAAGATAAGCTAAAGAAAAAGAAAACATTAGAAAGGCAATTACAAATGAGTACCCAGCTATATATGAAGATGCTCATAGGTATAAGTCGTAAAGCAAATGTATTTCCAGTTCTCCCCTAAATATTTGCAGGAAGTCTCGATTTTATGGCATTTAATATTATGGATGGGTTTAATTTGTTGTGTTTCTTTCTGAAAATAATACCAAATAAAGGTGTCTACAGCCATGTATTAATCATTTGCCAAACTTAGTTTTTAATTAAATGCATTAACGTGCTATATGAGTGCATAAAGGAGAAAACATCAAAGTTGCTCTGTTCTGCTATTGTTAAAATGGGAAAACTGTTTTTTCCTTTGGAATTTTAAGTTTCGCATTACATGATTTAGCCCAAGGCAAATATATTTTATGGCTGAATTATAAACTTCCTGAGAAACAGGTTTATAACAGAAGTGCAGACAATCTTCAAAAAGGTGCTGTAAGCACCAAGTCAAATTATGAAGCAAAGATGGGCCTTGACCCAAACCCCAGAGCTAGCCACTCCATTAACTTCTACATACATGGGATTCAGACTCAGTCTTTGTGACACTAACTCATCCTTTCCATAAAATCCCATTACTGATGTGAAAATGGAGAGCTGAACAAACGTGTAAGCAGTTGCAGGATCAGAACCTAAAATACTAATACTAAAATGTGAGAAGTGGATTATAAAAAGAGACTTCTGAATGTTTCATTTGATGACAGTTCACATTCAAGATGATTAAAGCTTAAACATTTTGAGATAAGTATATGTAAACCAAGGAAAGAATGTCTTCACTCATCATTTCAGGTCAGTGCATACATGGAAGATGTATGTGCCTGTTTGTGAAACAGAGAGAAAAAGATGGGTAGAAAAAAACAGACTGATGCCATCCACATTGTGATAGGAAAGGACATTAACATACCAGAGCTGTACTGGCACAGGCTGCCCAGGGAGGTGGTGGAGTCACCATCCCTAGAGGTGTTCAAGAGAAGGGTAGATGTCATACTGAGGGACATGGTCTAGAGTGGCCACAGGCACAGGCTAATGGCTCGACTAGATGATCTCAGTCTTTCCAACCTTCACAATTCCATGACTGTATGATATTCTGCTGTATTTCCTAAGACTCTCAGAATTCTAGAGAAAAAAGGTGTGAAATCCAGAAAGCCTACAGAGTGCTGAGGAAAGGCTGAAGTTCTCGTCCATGGCCCCTGCCCGGCTGTCCTGCAGCACATCTCTGAGCAGGAGGAGGAAGCACTGATCTTGGAGACCCGAGTGTGCTGCAGTCAGGCCTGACGTGTGGATTGGTGATTACAAGGCACTAGCCCTGCAATTCATCACTAATGTGCACACTCTACCTGCATTTTAGGTATTTAATTTCTCTTTGAGATAATGGAATTCCCTTAAAATACACCATCTAGCAGTACACTGTGCCTGAACTTATAGAAAGTGACTCTTTAATCTGATACAGAAAGAAACTGAAAGAATCCTGCTGTTGCTTGGTTTGTCTGGAGCATCTTTAAACTGTACAACTGGGAATGGGCATTGGCTCCCTTCAGATTCATGGGCACCGCCTGACAGGAGAACGGTGATGGAGCCAAGAGAGCCACTGGTGTCAGAAAATAATTGCAATTGTTAATATACAGAACCTCCGGTTATCTTCTACTGCATTTCACTTACAAAATTAATCTTGGCTTCTGAGGCTGAGCTTTTAAAACTAACATGTATGTATACACTTGTGTATACGCCAATTAGCTGCCATCAGCAGGGAACTTCAGAATTCGGAAATAGATGTACTTTATTTCAAAACGTACATCGTCTCTCAGTCACTTGCAGGCGGCAGTGTGCTTCAGGACAGAACCAATTTATCTCAAGGACTGTCCAGCAGCATGAGAGCTTTAATCATCAGAGAGCACTGCTAGCTCTCCACTTCCCTCTTTTTCTGGGAACTTCACTAAAAGAAAAAAATAAGGGGGCTTAGTGTGCTACCCATAAAATACACATCCCAATCAATCACAGAAATGCCCAAGGACTGTATGCGATGATCCAGAGAGTGCCTAAAGACAGATAAATGAGTCTGAACCCAGTAACTCAGTCTGACTGGTTCTGGACTGCAGACTTGGGCATGGGCATGGGCATGGACATGGGCAGGGGAACGGGCATGGGCATGGGCAGGGATGAAGGGCTGAGGAAGAAGAGGATGAAGTGTGCAGAGAATATAACAGGATCAAACAGTGCTTCGGTGTGTGATATTACAGAACTGCAGTCACAGAAGAAAGCTGAGTGTCTGGCAAAAACTCAGAAAGTAGCAATGAAAGTGCGCGGTATGAACCCAGCAGACAGATTTCCTACGGACTTAATCTCCAGACTTCAGCTGACCTTAAAGTCGGGGCTTCAAAAGGGCAGCAAGGGAGAGAGAAAGGAAGAGGGAGAGGAGAAGGCTGAGACGCGGGGCTGGAGACAAAGAGATGGAGGAGGCTGAATCTCCATACGATGTCTGAACACAGATGTAACACATTTGTAGTTAATCTGTGCGGCTGCAGACTTACAGCTATGTTTGAAGATTATTTCAAACATAGTTACATCTTTCGAGCGGACGGGGATTTACAGCTGTGGCCGCACAGGGGCTGACCCCCAGCAAAAGCCCACTCTTTTCCCCGGCAGCCTTCAGAGGGGCTCCTTGGGAGAAGGACCTCCATGGGCCTTTTTTGATGGAGCATGAACAGGGTTCACTGGCTATGCACCGCTAACAAATCGTTTCCAAACTTGGCTGCAGGAAATGCGAGTGCCTGATATCCACCGCAGCCCCGGGTCATTTCCTAGCACAGACCCATCTTTGGGGACCACTTAACGCCATGGTTTAGCTTTCAGCCTTCGAGCTCTTGGTGTAACCCCTACCGCAGCGCCCCATTGCCTCGGCACAGAGGGAGCTCAAAGCACTCCGTGTGAAGGGTGCACTGGGGTTCAGCAGCACTGATTGCCGAGGCACAGTTAAGCCTCTGGGGCCGGGCAGTGGGGCAGGGCAATGGGCAGGCCCCATTGCTGGCCAGCACCACACCACACATCCAAAGCCACAGGACTGGGATTGAGCTGTGCCCTCCTGGATGGGGCTGCGCATCCTCCCTGTAGAGCAGAGCAGGTCTGGGGAATATGGGCTGCTTCTCTGCTCCTCGGGGACTTTGTGGGGGACGGACAGAATGGTGATAGTCGAGGGGGCACGAGGGGAGGGGGTGGTCGGGAGCTGGAGTGGGAGGGTGCGGGAAGGTGCCCACAGGGCGCAAAGGGGACAAGAGCAGGGGGTCCGGGTGAGCCTCCAGCCGGGGCTCCCCACGCGGGAGGGCAGAGAGGGCAGCGGCCGGGAGGTGGGCAGGGGCCGGGGCGGCACTGCACGGGGCGCAGAGCCACGCAGGAGCCCACGGGGCGCAGGTGGGTGCCCCCGCCCGGCTCGGCGCTACCTGCCCGGGTGGGGGAGGCCGCTCTCCGTCCCCCCGTCCCTCTCTTCCCCTCTGCGTCTCACGGAGCCGGCCCCCGCCCGGCCGGCTGTCAAGGCCGTGTTTGTTTGTTGGCTCTTCCGCGCCGCCGATGTCTTGGGGGGCTGAGGAGGAGGAGAAGGAGGAGGAGGGCGGGGAGGGGGAGGGGACTGGGGCTTGGAAGACGGCGGCTCCTCGGCCTCTCTTATTGCCGCTGAGTTGCGCTCCTCTTCCTCAGGCTGCGAGCAGGAGCCGCCCGGGCGCTTCCCTTTCCCGTCCGGCACTCCTCGCGGCAGCTCCGCGCTCTCTCGCTCGCTCCCCGCCGGGGCAGGTGAGTGCGGGGCGCCGCCGCCCCTGCCCGAGCCCCAGCCCCGCCGGGCACCGCCGCCCCAGGGCCGCCGACCCCGCGGGATCCGCGCCGCGGAACAGAGCGGAGCGGGAAGGGCTCGGGGAAGCACTTTGCCAAACTCCGGCGCCCGTCCCCGCTCACCGCCGCTCTCCTCCCTTCTCTCCCCTCCGCAGAGCCGCCCCGCAGCCCGCCCCGGCAGAGCGCTCCCGAGGTGCCAGCAGCAGCCGCCAGGATTTTTGTCTGTCTTGTTTGTCTGTTTGTTTTTCTTTTTCTTTTTTTTTCCTCCTCGTTTTCATTTGGCTTTCTAGTCTCGCTGGGAATGGCCGGGGCAGCGGCGCCCGAAGCGGGAACAAGTGTGGGGAAAGGCAGAGGGAGCCGGAGCTGAACGCCAGGATGCGGGCGAGCTGAGGCTCAGAGCGAGCCAACCTCCCTCTGCCCCCGGGACTGCCCGTGCGGACCGTGCCTTCTGCTCCCGACTCCGGCCGGAGGATTTAAGACCTAGGAAGAGTTGTGCGTGGAGGGCATTTGTTTTTTTGTTTTTTTCACATTTTGTCTTTTCCCCGCTCTCGGAAGGGAAAATGGATTGGGGACTTCTCCTGCACTGCGCAGCCCTCACCTTCACTCTCGCCAGGGCTCTGCGAAGCGGTGAGTGTCGCGGGGATGGCTGTTCTCAGCCTGGGGGACGGCTCTGGGGCTGCGGGACCTGAGGGCGCACAGCGGGGCCACTCTGAGCCGCTTCCCCCCCGGGAACTTTCCGCCGGGGGACGGGAGCGGTGCGGTCCTCCCCCGGTACCTCCGGGCCGGGCATTGCCTTCTGTGCTCTTTGGGGTGCTTGTACCGAGCAAGCTGCTCGTTCTCACAAGATCAGGACAGCCAATTATCTTAATAGCGTTTCCTCCCATCGGCAGTTAAATAAGTCTCGCCTTCGGTATCTCAAAGATAATGAACGCTGAAGGCGGAAGGCTCTTCCTCGCCCTTTCTTTCCTCAAAGCGAAAGGTGTCAAAGTGCCGTTTCGGGCTGTCCGCGTACCTGCGGGTGTCACAGTTCTCAGCCCACCCCTTCCCGAGGTGCGCAGTTTGTGTACAACTCACGCAGTGCCCGGGGGGGAGGGGAGAGGGGTGGGCTGAGCCGCCCCACGAAGGCTCAAAGACTCTTCTAGGAGAGAAATCCCGTAACAGATGACCGATGCAGTTGGTTTGCTGTCAGGCATCCCCTGCAAACACAACAAATTGAAAGCACCGCGCTCCTCTTTCCCCGAACAATGCCCGGGCACCGCGGATGTGTCTGTCACTGCCTGATGCATTTTTCAAGACGCTCCGGCTGTGGGAGCGCTGACGTTCCGCTCCCACACAGCGAGCAGCTCCTGCGAGTTTGCCTTTCCCGACAAATCCCGAGCAATTATTATTAACTAATTATCAAATATTTACTTTAGCCTGGCTGGGTTTTCAATCAAAGTAATTAAAAGAAGAGAGCATATTCTGCTCTGCGCTGGTATATTGTTTTAATAAGGGACCGCGAGCGGAAGAGAGAGCATTAAAGCCTCGTGGTTTATGACGGGAGTTCATCTCCTTCGCAGCGTTTGGAGGAGACTGAGTTTAACCGGGGGGAGCCGCCTCCCGGCACAGCGGCACAGGAGCGGAGGTGTCGGGGTGCTCTGGGGGCGCCCCCGGCCCAGGTGAGAGGTGCTGCTCCCACATCACCCAGTGGTGCCTCAGCCCCGCGGCTCCAGGTCTGTGCTCTCCTCGGCTTTTGGAAGAAGGGAGGAGGGCAGGGTGCTGGGCAGGAGCCTCCGTCTGCTGTAGCAGTGGGCTCGTGGCCCTGCCCCAGACACAGAGTCGATGACCTCCCTCTCACCCACCGATGCCAACTTCACCTACATCCAGCGCTGGTGTCTGCTAAATTAATTCATTAACCTTATTTAGAACTAATGATCCAAAGTCATTAGAAACTACTCTTCTTAATCAAGTGTGAGAGAGATTGCGCAGAGCCGCGGAGCCGAGCAGGGCGCATTATCTTATTACACTGTCACTTTCCCAGAAGTCGCAGATTAAGCAGCGCTGGTGGTAGTGAGTCCACCTCAGCGTCCTCCGAACTGACTCTGTCAAGCGAATGGGAGCAGCGCTGCTTTATTTCAGGCGTTAAGCAGATGCCAGACCCTGCCATGTTGTTTGCAGGGCTGGAGTGGGCTTAATGAGACGGGATCACTTTCCAAGGGTGCTTACAGAGGGAGGAAAAGGCAGGGTTCCCCGGAGCCCAGGCGGCGGATTAGCGAGATCACCAGTGACAGCTTTGAGCTCTGAGCCGCAGCGCCTTTTGTTCTGGTCAGGGGGAAACAGGCTGTTGTGCAACGGCAAGGCGGAAATAAATAATAAGATAGCCATTCCCAGCAGCGTGCTTAGCAATATCTGGTTCTTGACCACACAGCTGCGTATGTATCATCCCCTCCTCTCTTAATTTATGGCAAATATTCTCTACAAAGTGTGCAGCTTAATGCATTTTTGATGTGCTCTTCCTCATTCATTTCCATTTGACCTGGTTTTTCTACAATAAAATCCTGTACATTCATAAATTCATGCTGAGAGTAAGGAATGCCATTTTGCTTTTGCAGAATGTGTGTAAGATACAGCAGTGCAGTCTGTGTGTACCATTACTGGGATGTGGTGACATACACGCTCCTTTCTCAGTGCAGTCTTCCTGCATGTAGTTTACTGTTACATTTTATTGCTCAAAATTAAACAGTCATTGTTTAGGGAAAGTTTTCCTTCTCTGAACATCCAGGCGTAGAAAACCATAGTAGAAAAATAAGTGAAAACAGAAATCTGCATTGGACAGTGAAGTGAGTGACAACGTAGACTGAACCTCTTGTCTCTATATTGGTTTTCCTATATTTTTGCCATAAGCCCTAAAGCACAACCTTGGCAGTGCTGCCCAGAGCACCAAGATGTGACATGATACATCTCACAGTCATGCTCGGTGACTCCAGGAACTTTTGCAACTATTTTGCTATTAGAAATAAACCTTTGTTGTTGTTGGAGAAGGGGGGGGAGGAGGAGGGCAGGGAGGAACAGAGGGAAGGGGGAAGGATGTTGTTCTGCTCCATTACTTTGATGCAGCCTCCAAGCATGAACAAACTTCCTTGAAGGAATAAATAGTGGATGATTTCTGCTTCACTAAAACCACTTTGTTCTCTGCCAGCATGGGTTTGAGGAGCAGAGATAATTTTGGTCTGCCTAGATTTATGGCCTGATAAGCAAGGGGAGGGTCTGCTGCAAGGAGCAGGGATCCCCAGGACCATCCCAGTGACACTGACCAGGCTCATTTGGACAGAGGTCAGGCGGCCTCCTTTTAGTTGCCCTCCCACAGCTTTCCTTAAAACTTCATCGTTAAGGAGATTATACTTTGGGGGATAATTGGGTCTGTGACACCTCCCGAGCCAGTGTTAACAGCACTGGGAGGAGAGATTTGAACACAGTATGGGCACTGTTTGCTTGGGAGAGCTTTTAAAGCTCAAGAAGGGGGGATCTTGTGCCTGATGTTATGGCCTCTTCCCTTCAGAAAACTTAGCAGAGATGCCTTTGTGCAAGCACACAGGAAAAATGTGCTTGAGGAAGGCTGTCATCCCCTTGAAGTACCAAAAATGAGCCAACCTGTTTTCCTTCCACTGCAGATAAATGCGGCGACACGATCAAAATTCTAAGCCCCGGGTACCTCACCTCCCCCGGCTACCCCCAGTCCTACCACCCCAGCCAGAAGTGCGAGTGGCTGATCCAGGCCCCGGAGCCCTACCAGCGGATCATGATCAACTTCAATCCGCACTTCGACCTGGAGGACCGCGACTGCAAGTAAGTGCGGCCGCCGCGCTGAGGAGCGCTATGGCGCCACCTGCCGGCGCAGCGCCGCGCAGCTCCCATCCTCCGCGACGCTCCGCAGCGCTCCGCGCCCGCCCCGTCGCTGTGCCCGGGGCCGGTCCTCACCGCTGCCACGGGGCTGCGGGCTCCTTTTCGCTGAGTCCGGCAGGTGGAGCGTCAGGCGTGGGTCGAGGGGAGGTGGAAAAGTGTCTTTGCAACTTTTCTGTAGGTGATCTGACGTAGGTTTGAATTTCCTCTGCCTCGTGGGAGAGGCAGGTGGGTGATGGTGTGTGTTACAGGAGTGCAATTAAGATGAGGCGTTCTGTGCTCGTTTGCCTGTTTGCTTTTTTGAATAAGTTTCTAAAGTGCTAGAAGATGCTTCTTCTTCTTTCAATATTCCTACAGCTGCTAATAGCCTGTAGCAGAAATGGGCAACCTATAAATTGTAAACTCCTTTTATTAATGCAGAATGTCTGCTATTTACTCTCACCCATTAAGGGGCAGTGAGCTGCAGATATGATAGCTGTATGTCCCCTTTTCTCCCTTTGCTGCTGATTTATAGCCAGGAGCTGCTCTTATTCCTCCTGCTGCTCTGTTGTAATGCTCTGAGAGGAGGAAGGGGAAAACTGAGGCATACTGTGCATATGTTTCCATTGACCATCAATAATGGGAGTGTTCTCCACTTTTCCCCAAATCCTTGCATGGGAACCATTTAACCTGAATAAGGCAAGACACAGTCAGGTCATTCCCCTCTTCAACATACCCTCTAAGTTCAGCCTACTTGTTTCACAAAGAAAATATTTTAATAACTTGCTATTAAAAAAATTCTTGGGTATCATGGAGTTTCCATCCCCTTCTGACAACTGCAAGAGAGGGTCATTGTTCATTAATGCTATCAGTCATGATTTTCTCTGCATGTCAGGAAGAGATTAGATTCAGTTGCCATCAGTGTTTGACATTTCATGAGAGTGCTCGATATTCCACAGGCTCCGGTACAGTAAAATGATGCTCAGCATCATCAGGAGTGGTTGTCATGGACTAAGTGGGACTGTTGGACTTAGGGAGTGACTGTACTCAGGCACTTAATTTTTACCACGCGTGTCTCTGTTCGTATTACTTAATAAATAGATTACTTAGAACATCATTATTGATTTCCCTTAAAATGAAGTTCTTTAATGATACATTGTGGCACTTAGTTGCTTTGTTGTTGTTTCTGTAATCTCTTGTGTATCAGTATTTCAGTTCGAGTGATAATGCAGGAAAACCCTCTGCTATAAAACTAAACGGAGTCTTTGTTAAAATGAATTTTTATTGTGATGTTGGAGCTGCAGCTCATATTCACACCATATGCTCACACGCTCATTTCCCATTCTTTAATTTTTAATTTGCTGTACTCAGGCCATGATTCACTTCCTTGTGTCTTCTTTGCATGGGTTTTACTTTCTTTCTTTGGGACAGTGCTAGTGCTTAAAAATGATCGTGTGTGTGTGTATCTCTTTGTCTTTTGGACAGAGATTGAGAAATTAAATCAGGCATATTCCAGTGTTAACCCCTTCTTTGTTCCGTGCTAGAATACATGTTTTTCCAATGCTATAAAACCAACGTGGTCTTTGACAGCAGTAAAGCGGTGCACAGCATACAATTATTTAAGGAACAAGTAATCTTTGTGGCGTAGTGTTGTGCTAAATAGTGCCAGACTGAGCTGAACGGGGTCCAGGGAAGAGATTGACTCCCTCCCTTCATCGCTCCCTTCTCAATATTCATTGTCCACTCTCGCCCTTGCATTATTCCTTCCTCTGAAAGGGGCCCAATGCAGTAATGAGATGGCAGTGGGTGGGAGGGAGTCTCTGAACAGGGCTGTTTGCATTGTCTTTGCAGCGTGTGATGGTGATGACTTTACTGTCATTTGGTCTATGCTGAAATGCTAATCTTCTAGGCTATGATAAATTACTCAGCTGCTACTTCACTTATATTTAAAATTGCTCTTTTTAAGTTGAGAAGGATTGTGTTTGTGCCAAGAACCTTAGGACCAGAATAATAGAAAATGATTTCAGCAACAGAAATTTGTCAACAAGCTCTGTGGTTTCACATTTCACTGTCTGCTTAGAAAAGCCACATTCCTTTTACCGAATACCGGGTGCAAGTGATGATTAATGCAGTGAAACATATCATGCGATTTTTTTTTGGTTTTGCAACTAAGTACGTTTTGATTTCCTAATATCCTTAGTTTATTAGCAACTCAGTGTGCCATCTCAAAATGCGCAATTTAGGTTATGCACTGGCTTATTGAAAGGTTTAGCACTGGAAATTAATAAGCACTTAAATATGAAAAGCAGATAGAAAATGAGAGATAGGGGAATTCATGTCTGGGAACAAAAATGCCCCATACAATTAAAGTGGACTGGAGGAAAAGATTAACTTTCTGGCCTAGCTCCCAAAATCTTCTTCATAATGCTCTTCCTTGCATCTTACACCTCAGTTAGAATTGGAGATAACTTCAATAACAAAAACCCCTGCGCCCGGGAAGGGGAACAGTGTGACTTTGGAAAGGTTACTCTTGTGGTCTGTAGTGTCAATGGGAAAACCAAGAGGCCTTACCTTACTTGTGAATATCACCACGTATGGAAGACTGGGCGTATTGAAATGTAAAACTGGTGAAAGGTCAATTCTCCGAGGAGAATCAAAAGCAGCAAATCTCAGTATCAGCTGTACTGAAGCTGTTCTCAGTGAGTCTCTTTGAACATGAGGGTTTGGGATTCATTTTGAAAATATACTCTTGATTTACCTATGATTATGCTGTGCTTTAATGGATAAGTGTTTCTCAAATGACTGCTAGTAAAATTCATGTGCGTGTGATTTTCTGATGATCATTTCAGTTGTTTTAAGCAAACACGGTGAAAAATCCTGTTTTTCTGGAGGCAGTCCAGAAAACTTCAGAACTTTCACAGTTCTGAAGAATAAAGATACGCAAATAATTAGAAATATGTTCACACAAGCTAGGTTCATCTGACAAAAAACTTTCTCGCCAGAATTACTGAACCAGCATAATGGAAACACTGGGTCTCAACGGGAAGCATACAATCATGTCAACCACAGATTGTTATCAAGAATATTAGCACATAATGAAAAAATACACAGTCTCTTTTTAACTTTTAACTTTAATGAGTGTTATGCCTCCTCTTCGGGAGGCAAAGAAACAGCAATTACTGTTTACTTTAAGACAATGCTAGCTTGTTTGCTGTTTTGCCTTTTCTCAAGCAAGCGTGGATAACATCCGTGCATTTTTTGGAGTCAGGAAGATGGTTAAAATGAATAGAAGAGACAAAACATATGTCTGAGTATTAAAATGCTCCAATGTTTGTTGCATGTGGTAAATGCTTTTCAGCACTCGGAGCAAGCAGTATACGTCTCGTGTCACTGAAGGAGCCTACTGTGTAAATGTAGCCATCTTGAATCCAGTAAAACTTTATACCTAGATAATAAACAAGAATGTCACTGATACAGTATTTTGAATTTATGGAACTTTTCCGGTTTCCCAGCAATGCACACTATCAGCATGATAATTTATAATGGTTTGTGACAAATGTTGCTGAGCAAAGAGGTGTGTGGTTACATTCAGATCAGATGTCATTATCTGGGGAGCAATAAAAATTTCACAGACACTAGGTTAAAAACATTAAGAAAATGAATGTGAAGCTTCAGAAGAAAAGGGCTTAAGAAAGGTGGAGAATGGGGTAGAGAAAGCCCAAAAGTGGTTTTCTTACTGACAAATTATTGACTTTGTTGCCAGACTTGACTGTATTGCTTTACAAGGTCTTCATAGATATTCCATGCAGTACAGTTGTTTTATTGGTCATCATTTATAGATGTATAGAGTAAATATCATCCTTGCTTGACAATTATAAAAGGTGTACATAGTGCTGTCAAATTGGTCTGAACAGAAGAATTGCCATTTTGGAAACATTCATGTCTTAGATGGAAAGATGTCACAGATAATTGTTCTTTATACTGCGCTTACCAGGGATTAGGTACGCTGATGAGATTAGGGCCGAGTAGAAAGTGCAGTTAGTTATAGAATACAGAGAAAAAATACCCACCTGTGTTTGTTTATGTAGAAGAAAGCAGCTCCTGCAGACCCTTGAGTCTGCAAGCAGAAAAGGCCGGCCAGACTGAGTGCAACTGTAGCCCTACAAACTTCTATAGCCCTTAATGATGTTGGAAATTCATCCATCCATTGTATTTCTAAATAATGTCAATGGATTTATGCTGTAAATCTGTAGGCATAACAAACTGAGGCTGGTAAAATAAACAGGAGCAAGGCAAACCATGGCTCAGCCTTGCTTTAGTTTCTGCAAAGTTTAAGCTTTCATTTACTTTTGTTTAAATCCTGGTTCCTATTTCTCCACACAGTGACAGGCTGCCTTCGGCAGACTTTGTGGTTTATGTTTCTCTTGTGCAAAGGCAGTTTGAGCCCCAGGTGGCACTGAGCTGCTTTGGCTATGCAGCGATGTCCTGGGAGACCCAGTTAAACTGCATATGTTGGAACGGTCCTTTGAAGTGCTAAGGCTGCACACATTACAGCTGCATTCTGACTGCCCAGAGGTGTGGCTGAGACCTGGCTCCAGGTTTACCAACCCTGAATGGCTCCCAAATCTGTGCAAAGGGCATCTCAGGAGTAATGCAAGATCTGGACTCCATACTGTCTTGTTATCATTGAAAGCAAGGGGAATTTTGCCCTCCGCTTTTGCAAAGCTGTATCTTCTTTTTTTTATAGCTATGAGGAATGGTGGAGCACAGGCCCTGTATGACTGTTTTATAACTGTATCAGTCATTTTGATGGCAAACGTCAATCAGAGCTTCCTAATTTCATCTCCTTCAGTTGCTTTTGAACTCAGTAGGCAGTAAGGTGACTGCAGCTGATTATGGCAGCTAAGCAGCAGAGATAGTAAAAGAGCAGATTAATTCGGGCCTGTGAAAGACAGGAACCATATTTCTTAGAATCATAGAATCACAGAGTGGTTTGAGTTGAAAGGGACCTTAAAGAATGTCAATTCCAACTCTGTCCATGGGTAGGGCTGCCCCCAACAGCTCAGGTTGCCTAAGGCCCCATCCAACCCAGCCTTGAACGCCTCCAGGGATGGGGCACATACAGCTTCTCTGGGCAGCAGTGCCAGGGCTTCATCACCCATTTCGCCATGGCTGAATTCAGCAGAGGAGCCTGAATGAGTCAATGCCTCTGAGCTTTCAACCAGAAACATGGTTTTGCAGCCTGCTCTGCCTGTCTAGGCACCAGTGCCACTTCTTTTAGCCATATGCCTCAGGACCAGGTACCTAAGGTAGACATGAATGCCCACTTGCCACCTGCTGAAGGTGGCTGAAGTGATACCCGCATCTTGTGTGTCTTTTGAGTGAACCAAAATGCCCAGCCCTTACACCATGAGCACCCCACAGGAGGAGGCTGGCATATACCTGATGGCCTCACTGCAGAAGCCAGGTTCGATGTGATCTCAAGAAGAATGTGAATCTCAGCACTGTCCTGCAGGAGAAGCTGTACCAGGGCCAAAGAGTCAGCTTCTCCACCCTTGGTCTCTCTCAGAAACCTCTCCTTCAGCAGGAGCATCAAACTGTTTGGGATTATTGAGACGTTATTTGAAATTAGAAAAGGAATGGAAGTGATCATCATTCTGGCCACCAAAACAAGAAAAAAGCCTTTTGAGGTAGTTTAAGATGAGAGTTGTTGCAGTGGACTTTCAACGTCTGTTTCTGGATGCACTCTTAGAGCATTTCTCTACTTTAGATAAAAGCACATTAAGGGCTTTCTCAGGCAGCGTGCTGTTGGTGACCATTATTTGATACTATCTGGAAGGCCAACAGTGCCAAGTAAGGGGGTCAGCCCAGGGCCTACTCAGAATCAGGAAAGCCACTAACTCTTGTTTCAGTACAGATGGTGTATCTTGCATACACATAATATTTTTCCTTTACGTAAAGTTTCTGAATCATAGTCCTTTCTCCTTGCTACAGGATTCAGCATGTATTTCCAGACATTTATTAAATGCAAGCATCCAAAGATAGCTCTATTATTGTGTTTTAGAGATTAAATAAGAGTTTAAAGAAGTTGGAAATTAAATTGTTTTTGCGATTACACAGTTCCATAAACAGGTTCTTTTGTAGTTTTTCCAAGCAATTAACTCATGTGAAAGTATCAACTGCTAACCTGGTTAACAATTCTTTCTTTCAGAGTAGCGGCAGGAAAAGACATTAGGAAAATCATGACCAAATTACCTGGTCATACCTGGACATCTGGGGTACATCCCTGGTGCAGTAGAGCCTTGATTTGGGTCTCCATACATAGCATTTTACAATTATAATAACAATCATATGCAGATGTTTATATTAATGTAGATGGTTAAGTGAACTGTGGGGAAAATTATGTCTTGACGTGCTACAACCAGATGCCCTTCAGACAGGAAAAAATCATAAGGGTCAAATGTAGATTCCCGTGAGCCTCATCCTTCAGATTTCTATGGACGGAGAGGCAAATTTAGAACAGAGGGCTGAGTCCTTTTTAAAATGAAACCCAGAGTTGCAGACATTGGCCCTATGAACCATTCAAGATGCTTTCAGTCAACCCCATCTTGCTTTCCTCTTCACCCCCTCCTCCCCCATGTTAATGTAATTAAAATAAAAGTCTACATGTTGCTGAAAATTAGTTTCTTAATTGTAGCTTATTGCAAGCTATAACATTGGATCATAATTTGATAATTATGATATAGAGACAGCTGATATAAAAGCAAATTGAATTATTTTCTTTTGTCCAGAGGATGAAGTTATGTCTGAAAATAGGATACATATACTCACATGCGTATGTCTAGACATAAATCAGATGAACAACTTGATCACAAACATACATGTTACATGCACATCTTTAAGACCGTGCATATATACATGCATATCATATAGATTTGTTAGCTTATATAGGATTTCCTAAAGTAAATCTGCTAATTAAAGCGCTAATACCCATCTTAAGGCTGATAATTAGGTATAAAGAGAAAAAGAGACAGGATTAGTGTTCAGATCATGTTCCAAATGCCTCTTAATTGGGTGTTTGTAATCAATCCTGATTGCAAGAGGCAGTAGTTTGGCAGTATAAAGAATGAAAAACACTTAGCCCTACTATTTTCCTGTTAGTTGACTTGGCCGTAGTATTTAGGTCAGGATCCAGTGTCAAACAAGGTAATTTTGTCAGTATTAGTGATCCTCATAACATATATCAAATATTTTCTAATGATAATTTCTTTCAAACTAAAAACTCTCTCAAAGTAGAGAGTTATTTTTATCCAGAACCTTGAAAGTGTTTTCAAGCAAACCACAGAAACGACTTTGTTTCCCTGGCCCCCATCCACCACTGACTTCTGAAATCAGGTCTGAGTTCACTGTAGGTCTTTCATTGCATTGACCTTGGCACTTTTCTCACCGAGCCATAGTTTTCCATCACAAAACCACACAGCTTGGTATAATGATTATTTCTTTTTTCCTAGTAACCAAACAATTTTTTAAATAGGGTGACAGATTTCCCTGTTGCGCTGCGGGAAGCGAGCACCTGGTCATTTCCAAATAGAGTTTTAATGAACTTCCTGAAGGAGATTTGAGAAACGTTTAATAAGTCACCTGCTAACTTTCTGGGAGCATAGGTCATTTTCTTTTTCTATAAGAATTCACAAAAATGTGAGAATAACCCCCCTTCCCAAGTCCTATACTTCCATGGAGGAAATTGATTTTTGTTGGCAATATCAAAGATTTATAAAATAGCAACTTCAAAAAATCAAATTTCT
Organism: Chrysolophus pictus; assembly: GCA_037305975.1. Lineage (NCBI taxonomy): Eukaryota > Metazoa > Chordata > Aves > Galliformes > Phasianidae > Chrysolophus > Chrysolophus pictus. Next base: position 13,854,503 of record JAYKPI010000006.1, read on the forward strand.
GATTGTGTCTCACACATAGGTAAAGTGAAACCCTGTGAGCTACAAAGCTGGCTGTGAACTGTGTGAGGTTGATCGTAATTCATTTAAAGTGAAAAAGATTGTCCTTATTTATACCTATTTTGCATGTTAATAACATTACAAATATTTTATGTAATGCTGTAAAATGAAGAATTTAGATGGCTCAAAAGGACTACTATGAAAGTATATGTGTATATGGAAGGATGCCCATTTGACGTGATGATTTCTTCTAGAAGAAACTACATGCATCCCGGAAGCACGCTAACCAGCTGTTGTGCAGGAGAAACTGGGGCACTAGTCTGCTGCTTTTCGTGCTGATGTGGAGCTGCAGTAGCCCCATGCCTCCTCAAAATACAGATGCCTCACACTGAGTGGGAGTCTGGAGTTATCCTTTCTTTGTGCTCCACCAGCTCTCTCTGTTACACATTTGCACTGTGGTCTGCTTGTGCCCCCATGTGCAGATAGAGCCCATCAGGGCTGAGGAGTGGGCCAGGAGTAGGAGCACCCCAGGGTACCAACACACTGCCCACACAGCTCAGGCCTGCACTGGGGCTGTTCCCATCATCTTTCATGCTGGAAAAGAAGATACCAATTTTTCTCCTTTCTTCTTCTTTTTTTTTTTTTTTTTAATTTTTAATATGCTCCTTTGGCAGTTGGTAGCTGGGAACCTAGGGAAAATTGAGAGGTCTGTTCTCAGCCGTGTGATTATTCAGCCTCAAGCTCTGAGAAACGCTCCCTTACAGCCAAATTTTTCCTCATCTTATTCACATAAACAGTCCCACTGAAGTCAATTAAAAGAACAGACTCACTTGTGCAGGGCTAACAGTGCTTGAAAGCTAGGACATACGTTTATGGCAGTATACAAATTAGTAGTTACTTCTTGCAACAGTGGATTTCAAATGCTTGAGGAGTAATTTACTATGCAGTAGAAAATTCAGATTCAGTCCCCATAGTCACCTCAATTCGTATCACCACACCATATACAACTTATCATTCTCTGAAATCTTAGCTCATAATAGCAGAGTTTTAGGACAAATTGCTAAGTACATGGGTAAGAATCAAAGTTTGTCTCGTTGCAGAATCTTGTGCCAGTCTGTCATTAAGCCAGGCAACTTCTGCCGACTTTCCTCTGATGTATTCATCTGTAACAAGGGAAGCAGATCAGCAATTTGGAAAAGCTTTAGCTTGATCACCATGCAGAAATGTAGACTACGCTGCCTATTTCCATAGTGATCACTCCACTTTGCCAGATGCAAAATGGAAGACTTACATCCCTCGTGCTAAAGCACTTCTTAAACGAATTCCTAGGTTGCCGCTCCATTTGAGTAGCTTTAGGTAAGCCTGGAAAACAATGCAAAGGTAGCTCTTAAGTAAAAGCTTTTTTTTTTTCCTCCTTTTTCACAGTCATCTCCATGACCTGTTTTGGAGACAAAGGCATCGGATATCTTAGCATGGAAGGCATATGTTCTGGTTGTGAAGTGTTTTTTCGACATTCCCACAAAGCCCCTGAGACTTCATGTCACAATTCTATAAACTTTATCTATTTGTATATTCATATCTGGGCTCAAATCCAAAACTTCCCTACATGCATTTGTAGCAGACAGTTCAGGTTCATCCCTTTGCGTTTCAGATGGCAGGCACTTAAAGCACGTACACATTTTAACCATTCTGCATAGTCTAGCACTGTTCTAATATATTTCTGAAGTTTTCTGTTTGAAATAGCACATGCACACTGTAGTGTAGGCATATAAAACAGATACAGGACTGCAGTGAGTTGAGCAGCAAGTGAAGACAGCTCCACTGATGCCAATAGCCTTGCACCTGCTAACAGCACAAATACAAAATACCATAAGCATATCATATTATGTTCCTAACTGGTTTCCATTTTTATTCACCCTCTACAGCTATACTAGATGATGGCCTTCAGACAGTATAATAGTCTTCTTTATCTTATCTCTCTGACATCATTTTCAAGTTCCTTATTACTCTTGAACAGTGTCGCTAATAGTGCCCAAATTGCTTCTCATTTTTCCCATCATAGCATGCCATTATTCAAGAAGCCAGTGCTCTCCAGCCTTTCCCACATAAATAGCTCTCCCCCAAACTAAACTTACATTTACTACCAAGAGCCAGTCTCACGTTTCCCAGGCAATCAGGCTATCCCACTGCCTATTACATTTTTATTTTGTATATTTTTACACTTTTTTTTTTAATTAACCATACTTGTGTGTTACTTAAGACTTGAATCTTTGTCTTCTAAGCCCAGTCTTCACGCTCTGGTTTTTGTACTTTTATTAATTCAGTTAAGCAGTTGTTTGTGTACAGTTAAAACAATTCAGCACACATGAGGGGATAGGTTTATTCCAGTATCAAGATGCCTTATGTCAGTACTTGTGCAGAAATAAACCTTGCTTTTTTCAGCAGTGTGTAGCATGGACTGTATCTTTATCTATAATGGTTTCTAACGTGATGTAGCTAAAGTGGCTGTAAAAACAGTATATAGACTGTGGAAAATAAGTAGTCGCAAGTAGTGGTAGAAATTTTTTGGATACTGTAATAGCTAATTTTGTGAGCAGAAATTGGTAAGATTCCCCTGCTGCTTGCAAGCTTCAGACTGCCATATGCATATAAATATATGTGTACATAGTGAGTGACTTAGTGGCAAATCCATTTCCTCCCGGCCTTGATTTTTTGAACACTGGCTCAGGCAAAGTGTCTGCACTAAGCAGTTCCTCTGCTTACTGTAACTTATTCCTTCCAGGAAGACTATTTTTTTTAACTCGCCTCACTAGGCAGCTAGATAAATTACTGCGTGGTGACCTTCAGGCACCTTGCTCACTCCGTGGAAATCGCCCATATGCACATTCTCACCCTATGGTATTCCATATGAAGTGCAATGTAGCTTATCCCCTTTTTTAGTTATTCCGACCCCCCACCCCCAGCAGTGCAAACTAAAAACAAGTTCATAGGTGTAGCCACAGCTCAGTTGACAATCACTGGGTAATTTTCACTTGTCCCCATATGCTCAGCATAGAAAGGAAAAGATATTCTTCCTTGCCACATCTCAGCTTCATCTCTTTGTCATCTGAAATAAATGTCAGATTACTTCAGTGTAAATACCTGAAGAAAGTGAGCTGTTTGTCATTGGTCCAAAGTACGTTACTGAAGCTTGTGTTGCATGCCAGCTGAGTGAGGAGCTGACTCTGCAGTTCAGCAGTACCCTAGGAATTTTCGGAAGACCAACACTGCAGCTCCAACTGCAGTAACTCAAAGTAAAGGCAGTTAAAGTTCTGCTTCAGTGCTTGTGCAGAATGGGTAGGAGGTTCTCAAAATTAGATATAATAAAGACCAAGGTCCTCCCACCATGTATTCAAATCTCTTTCCACCAGCCCTAAAGAAGTACACAGAACTGGGTGCTAGGGCATTGTGGATGTGCTAACCCTCTCATCCTTATTGATCTTGGGCAAGTCAGCCATCATCTCTGTGCTTCAGTTGCCTTACAGGGGATAATATTTTCATGTTTTGAAGTACGTTGAGGATGCATTTACTGATGTTTGTAAAGTCCATAGAGGTTTCTGTGTGGAAATATAATGCAGTTTAATAATTATTTGCTATTGTTTTGTGTTTCTTAATCTTCTAGCCGTTAATTTTTTTAAACAATATACTGCTGTGTATAAATGCAATCTATTGACTTTCAGAGATAAGTGTTATCCAAACAAAAATGAAGAATAGTACTCATGCTCACAAGAGACATATTATCCGTGATGAGAAGAATCTATAACAGACACAGCACTAACTCAAAAGTGAGCACGATAGCATCCAAATGTGAGCAATTTCCAACGTGTGCATATTGCAGCACAAAACCAGGCCATTCTGCTAGCACAGCGGCCCCTGAGGAGCTGTGAACCACGCAGCAGCAGCACTAATGGTTGTCTCCTCGTGTGCAGCGAGGGAAGGCAGCACTTTAGAGCCGCCTTGGGCAGCTTTCAGGTTATTCATTCTTAACTTACTTCTATAAAGCTGTTATTGGGTGGAAGCAGATGACACAAAGATTTGGGGCCTGCTCTGTCTGCAGCAAGAAGGACTTCCCCATCTTTGCATGTAGGGTCAAATTATGGCTTCTTTTAAGTCAGTGGCAAAACTTCTCCCTACTTGCATGGGATCGGGATCTCACCTGATTTTAGGCTCCAAAATATCTTTTTTGAAGAACATTTCTCTGGTGCCAGTGTATGTCATAGGTCTTTTCTCAGTTTGGACATTATTCAGACAGTGTGTGTAGGGGAGAAAAGAGGCCCTTGAGTTTCCAAATGCATTCATAATACAAGAAAAATGATTAAACAGGAAAAATACCCAATTTTCTCTTGTTAGAGTACACTTAATCATAGAATGGTTTGGGTTGGAAGGGACCTCAAAGATCATCTAGTTCCAAGCCCTATCCCACAGGCAGGATTCCTACCCAGCATCTCAGGCTGCCCAGGGCCCCATCCAACCCGGCTTTGAGCACCTCCAGAGATAGGGCACCCACAGCTTCTCTGGGCAGCAGTGACAGGGCCTCACCGCCCTCTGAGTAAAAAATTACTTCCTAATGTCTAACATAAATCTCCCCTCTTTTTGTTTAAAGCCATTCCCTGTTCCAATGCATGGAGTATTGTGCTAAGTCACCTACTTGGTTTCATAATTTACTTTCAGAACATTTCAGGCTGTTCTGTGATTTACTTGTTCTACCTGATTCATGTTCCTTCCCTGTATTCTCTCTGTGGGTGATTTATTCTACCAACTAAAACAGTCGTTCTCTTTCTTAAGAGCATCCACTCCTAGTTTTGGATATCGTTAGTCCTCAGAAAAATGTGAAACTTTATAAAAGTATCACAAAAAGTACTGAGGATTTCTTTTTCCTTTTATTACATTGTTGGGCATTTTATCTGTGATAATAATAGCCATAAAATTCCTTCATCTTAAATGAGAAATTTGGCATTCCCTGATATCAGCAGCTGATGCTTTAAAACCTGCCATCAAGTTTCATGAGACCAGAGATAAAAATCATGAGAACTGGCAGTGCTGGATTCTCCTTACAGTCCCAGCTTCCTGCTGCTGCATCTTTCCACAGCCACAGCCCTGGAACTTCCACTCAAGTGATAGATTTGTTGAAAAAAATACAATCAAAAGGAAATTAAAGCATTAATCTCTATTACTTTCACTATTTTGTTATATTTCTTCACCACTCACTGCATGGTCAAAACTTAAGAGCAAAATTCACCCGAGGTAAAGAAAAATCCCCTTAGTTCACCAGCCTCATCTCTGTATATACATACAACAGCATAGAATCACAGAATCATGGAATGGCCTGGGTTGAAAAGGACCACAATGATCATCTAGTTTCAACCCCCCTGTTATGTGCAGGGTTGCCAACCACCAGACCAGGCTGCCCAGAGCCACATCCAGCCCGGCTTTGAATGCCTCCAGGGATGGGGCATCCACAACCTCCTTGGGCAACTGTTCCAGTGCTTCACCACCCTCTGTGTGAAAAACTTCCTCCTAATATCTAACCTAAATCTCCCCTGTCTTAATTTAAAACTATTCCCCCTTGTCCTATTACTATCCACCCATGTAAACAGTCGTTCTTCCTCCTGTTTATATGCTCCCTTCAAGTAACTGGAAGGAAGCATGGGGCATCCTGTCATTAAGGAAGCTAAATTTTTGTTTGGCTCCAAAACCAACTTACATCCATGAGAAGAAAAAAACCAAAACAATGATTAAAGGTCAGTAAACATCAAGGGTGTGACTTTGATTTAGGAAGACCCTGGTCTGCAAGCTGCTGGCATATTTTTGCAGAGCTCACACTGGCTGCTGCAGGGTGCTTATGGTTTCCCGCTGCTCTTCCCTGGCAAATTGTACTGAATAGCTGGCATTGACATTAAGGGTCCTGTTTTTATGTCTGTATATCTCTAATGAAGACAATAAAGCCATGACTGACAGTTGTGTGTTTCCCACAGAGGCCGGATCCTTCCCTGCCATAGTTACAGCAGTGGGGCTGCTCTGGTGTGCAGCCGCTGAGAAGCAGCCGTGTAGCTCTGAACTCAGGCTGTTCTGAGGACAAAACTAGTTTTCAAAACATTTTTATGAAGTCAGGGAAATCTTAATGTCTTTATTCTGTTATTACTTTAAAATAATAATCCCGAGCTGACCTGGGAGCTATTACTCAGTGAGCACTAGCCCCTCGGAAGGTTTCAGCTTGTGAAGTTTAGCCATTTTTTGAATGCTCAGAGGAAGTCATTAAGGCACATCAGGCTGCTGATTGCTATTAAACTCTGCGGAGAGTTCTGTGTAAAAATCAATACCATAAGAGGGCTACAAGAATCTAGGAGGCAGGAAAAGCGTTTCTTTACCCTCTGGATCTTGAAAGTGGATTAATAGGTTTTGCGAAACCTCAAAAAAATATCACCTTTGAGCTAGGGGCCACATGTAAGCCTCTGTGACAAAATAATACAGCTCAGAAAGCTCCGAGCATGTGAAAATGGGATTATAATGGAACCCTCAGCGCTATAACCTCAACTGTACATTTCAGTGCTGGAGAAATCTCACACATCTGCACGTGTACCCATGCACATGCTCTTTTATTGTATCCCAATGAAGACCTTTTGTGCTCTATCGCCACTAAGAAATCTGGAGGGAGAATTGCTTTTTAGTAAGCAATGATTGCATGTAACTCGTGCTAAAAGAGCAGAGAAGAACTTCCCAGATGAGTTCAGTCTCAGCAATAGTAAAACTGTTTCTTAGATGGCCAGTGGGTTCTGCTTGTGTGAGAACTGCACTGAAAAATGCAGCACAGTTTACTATTAGTTGAAGGCTTTTTACCAACATATTTTTTTGCATGGGAAAGAGTAGTTTAAATCATATTAGGAAGTTTTTCTGTAAACAAGTCATATACAAACAGACAGAGCCCATTGGCTAGGAGGCCAATTGCTGTGGAATGGCTTAAATTCAAACCTTCCAATTCTCAGAAGGCAGAGTGGCAGCATTAGATTCCATATGGGGCATGAATTTCATTAAATTTCTAATGAGAATATGTTGAAACTTTTTTTAAATTTGATTATTTTCTTTGATTCTTATATGAAAATACAGCTTGAATGGGTTGTAATTAATTTGTTTCATTCCATCATAGGATTATTTGGGTTGGGAGGGACCTCAGGAAACCATCAACTCAAAGGAGTTGTATTTTATATGAAAAAAGGCTAAAATGAAGTAATCCATGTAAAACGAAATGCTTCCATTAAAAAAAAAAGAAAGAAAGAAAGAAAGAAAACATTCTCATTCTCAATTAGGATGATTAAGAATCTTTTATTTCATGTTCTATCCCAGCCTTTCTGCTTATATCAATACTTGTTTCTTGCAAGCTCCCCTTGTTCATTTTAAAATCTTAGATTTCATATTTTTAATGTAAAAAAAATCCCTAGTGTTATAACATTTTAAATACATGGTAATATCAGGTAGGGTTGACCACCGTAGGCGGAGAGCTGAGAAGCAAGGCCACAAGCCTGGTCCATCATCTCAGCTAAGCCCAGAAAATACCTTTTTAAAGAAGGAGCTCAAGGAGAAGCTGTCTCAGCACCAAACCTTGGGACAGACAAAACTCAGGATTGTAACATACACCTTTGGTCCAGAGGGAGAATTTTCCCAGATTTCTCTCAGGCTGCAAATGCCCAACAATTTTCCCTTTGTCTGGGGGAGCTGCTCCCATGCATCTCCCCTTGTCCATGCAAGAGCATGGGGTTGGGGATGGAACTGATACTGGTAACCCCGTCAGAGAGTCCAGATCCAAGGCTGAGGTCTGAAAAGAAGGATCAGAACTAGGCTTTCTGCTAAGGACTGTCTCAAGCACACACAATGAAAAAGCTCTTAACAAGTGAGCTGTTAAACCTATTTTAGTGCGTATGATCTGGAGTGGCTGCAATGAGGGGGCAGCTCACAGCATGGCGTCGAGGACAGAGCTCCTACACTCTCATTATAGTGGGGAAAAATCCACTTTTCTTGCATGGATAATTTGGATGTTATGAATCAGCCTGTTGTTTTTATTTCAGTGGAGTACAGAAAAGAGTTGTGTAAAATGAGGCTGCTGCCTGTCTGTCAGGCAGCTGTAGTTTTTACCCTGCAGCCTCTTTTAATGCGCATTCTTGGCAAATTCTGAAGAGAAGCAGTCACAACTGTGCACTCAGACATTCGAGCAGCCCTCATACCATTGTCCTTGAGCTGAGGACTTCACTCGTGCATTGTCCCATGTTTGATGCAGCCATTAGGCATCCTGACCCAGTAACCAGAAAACTGGTTCACTGTGTGAATCAAGAGGCAGTGTAAAAATATTTTCTTGAATCATCTATTTTTGAAAAGACATTAATATTTTCTTGCAGTATATCTACTTTTTCCAGGTGTTAAATTGATCATTCGCTATCTGCTGGTTCTTGGGTTTTTTTGAAGCAGTTATTAAAGGCTATTCCAGCCCAATTCTACAGGGTTTAAGGCATAAGAGACAGTTATCTAAAGAAAAAAAAAATGCCCTTCACTCAAATAATTAGCGTTATCTGTCAAAAAAAGAAATCCTCTGAACTGACTACAGTAAGAAAAACTCTTCATCTTTGGTCTCTCTTTCACTCTCCTTGCCTTTCTCCCTGTTTTCCTCTTGCATTTTCAGAGCAGGCTTTGCCAAAGGAAATACTGATGAAAGTAACTGTCAGTGGCTGGGCAGTTCCCTGAGTCACCTCCTCCGAGTCCACCCCCTAGATTGCAACAGACTTCTGCCTTTGTACACACCATGTCAGAGTCCATAAGAGACATTATATGTTCATTGTTCCTCCAAAATAAATAAAAGCAGCACAGCCAATGCAAACTGGCTGTAGACATCCCATTGCTAATAATGGAGCTATGCTGGCAATTGCTAATAATGATGCAGTGTTTCAGCATGGGAATGCAGTTCTAGCTGTAATGTGGATCTGGCCTGAATAAAGTGACACAGATGGTAACGTTATTGCATATTTCTTTGTAGGGGAGGTTGACATTTTACTGTGGGAAAAAAAATCCATTCCTACATTTCCTTCCAGTTATTTCTTTAATATCAGCGGTGCTGGCATACTTGATCCATGAACTGTGTCAGTGGCACATTTGCAAAGGAGCCTGCAAAGTGAGGAGAAACAATTGTTTCCATTTAAGCAAGGAAAAGCTTAGATGCTGTTTTACAAACTGCGTTTGCCTTCCTTGGCAGGGATGACCCATTTTGATCACACGCAACAGCCCCACAACAGCCGATTTGCAGCAGCTCAGACTTTAAACCTCTCCGTAGCTGCTATCTGAAAGAACTCCAGCTCTGGAGTCCCCTCTCATCGATGCATCTGCATTTCCTTGTTCGTTGTCAGCCTGCAGGCTGCAGACAGCAGGGACAGCGCCTGCCTTCAGCTGCCTTTTGATGCACGTTCCCCAGTGGGAGCACCCAGTGCCTTTTGTGTGAGCATGCATAAGCCCTCCTGCACCCCTGGGAGCCAAAACCAGGGAAAGGGCATACTGCTGCTTCAGCCTGACTGCAACACACTTCCTTTGAAAGGTGTTTGTAAAGCTGTGGCAGCTTGTCAGAGATAAGAGAGGCAGGAATCAGGTGTGTTTGCCAAGCGTCTGCCTGCATTGGCTCTGTCCACAGAGCCGCTATCCTCACTTTTGAACTCTCTGATCTCTCTGCGTGCTCACCCACAAAAATCACTAAGCTAACCCAGAGCCAGAGTTGTCCTTCCTGCAAGATTAGGTCACTGCATTAGATCAAAGCCCTCATATGCCATTTTATACCACGTGGATGCAACAATCAGCCAAGTTTCAAGTCCTCAGCACAGGTGTCTTCGAACTGCACTATGTATACATGAAAGTTCAGGCCGGGAGCCAAAGTTATGAGTTAAATTCCATCTTGTTCCCCAGCATTACACCTTTCTCATCCACCCTTACAACTTCATTTCCAATTTAAATTGCAGCAGATTTGCAGGTCACTGCTGGTGTCTAAAGCCTTCCTGCTTTTCTTTCCCAGTTTTGCAGTCCTTTGCAATTTTCTCCCTCTCTCTGGCAATTCAAAAGTGAGCTTAATAATGCTGTTTAGAAAGAAACAGTAGAGAAAGAATGATCCACAAACAAAGCTTCTTCCTGCCAAAAGAAGTGCTGCACAGTATTAATTAGCATGTGGAGGGACATGCAGCAAAAAAGCGGTGTTAGTATGCGCGTAGGAAATAGGCGCTGTATTTGCTACAGTCGCCTTGCACCTGGAAGCGCAAGGCTCGAACCAAAGTGATAAGCAAGTGCCACTTAGTAATGGTTAGGAGTAAAATAGTGAAAAAATGCAGAAAGATTAGCCCTCATCTCATTTATTTATTCTCCTAAAAGCTTGATGTCTCCTTTAAACTGGATCCCTGGCCTTCTCTTGTGGCTGATGGGAAGGGAGATATTAACAGCAAAAATACATCCCATCTTACAACTGATCAGCAGAGTGAATCATTCTTTTCAGGTGCCTCTATCTTTCTGCACAGACTCCCAAGAGATAACGAGCTCAGAGCTCCTCCCTGACCTTTAGATAACTGCTGAAGGTGAAAAAAATTCCACCTGAAGTCATCAGAAGTAGCTGCCCAAGCGGATGGGAAGGTGGGCAGACTCTGATAGCTGCAGCAGCTCACTTGTGTCATGGTGGATGGAGGGCTGACTGCCAGGGCTGATTGCCAGATGCCATTGCCCATCACAGTGAGGCTAAAAACATTTCAGAATTGTTTGCCACATGATGGGCTTGATGCACAAGTGCGGTAGTCAGGCTACAGTAAAATGAAAACAGAAAGTGAACATAAGAACTGTATGTTCTGTTTATGTGGAAGTAAACATTTTCTTCCAGAACTGAAACTTCTGTTATAAAATATGTCACACGTTGATGTGCCTACAATGTAAAATTACATCTGCTCAGGCACTGCTACCTGCAGCTCAGAGATGAGGCCTATCACTGTGCTCAACGCAAAGCCTGCCTGAGCCTCACCAGGGCCGGCTGGCAGTTTGTGCTCCCTGCTCTGTGGGTCAGTCACTGCAGAGCACACACACTGCAGGAGCTCCGGTCAGCAGCCAGAGATCTCCTGTGGCAAAGCAACTTGATAGGACATAAGAGCGTGAAGTGGAAGGGAGTGGAAAAGGAAATGTCAGAGTATAAGTGCATACGGCATAGTCTAACACAGCAAACACAGTTCGCCCACTTGATCTTCCTCCATCTTCTCTCAGCACACCTCAAGCCCTGTTTAATATATGTTTAATTTAATGTGGCCAACAGGTGCTTACAATTAGGCATGTGCATTGCAACATGACTGAATCAAGGCTCAAAGCATCAGCACGTGAACACGACTGTTGTTTGTAAGGAGTATCAGCCACAAGGCCCTGTAATCACTGCAGACCACTCTGTGTAGAAGATGAGGCACTGTGAAATGCTTCTGTTCAAAGCAGAACACAGATTCATTCCGGCCCGAGCCCAAAACTTTTTCTTAGTCAAAGTAACAACCCTGTCTTATGGAGCGCAAATTCTGAAGTTACTATTGCTGCGAAATTCTCACAGACTGCACATCAGTTCATAGATTGTGGGCAGACCATCAGGGCAGCTTCCTCGGGAGGGAAAAATGAAGGATGCTGAATGGTCATTTACAAACTTTCTCTCCCTTCCATTTTAACATAGGGATTTAAGCATCAGTAGGTTAAGTGGTAATGACGCCAACGTTTTCTTTTGCTGAGGCATTAACAAAGCTAAGGATACAATGCTAATCTAGAGTTGTTTCTCTTTTTCCTTAAATAATATTTTTATTGAGCAAGAAGCGGATGTCAGAATGGCCTTTTGATCAACTAAAAACAGCAGTGTCTCTAGGGGAATCTTTCCTGTTTTTTGTATGTTGCTGCCTATGAAAAGTGCTAGCCTACAGTAGAAATGGACTTCTTAATATACAAGAAGCAAAGCAAAACAGGATGAGGCCAAAATGGGAACGGTATATCACAGGAACTCAGAAAGGCAGGAAGTAACAAAAGAAGTAGACATTCTTGATTAGAAATATAATTGTACCAGCTTGTGCAAGAGGATAATGACTTTAAAATGTCAGCCTTTGTGCCTGTTCATAATGATAAAGCTATTAAACGGTATGTACTGTTCTTAATTCCATTTCTCATGGCAAGTCATTTAGGATCTGCATCTATTCTGTCCACTAAAATGTAAAGTATTTCTTCAGTAGTATATTCAAACAGTAGATTAAAAGCAGTGCTAACTGCAGTGCCAGCCAGGGCTCCTGCACAGTGGTTTAGAACATGTGAGAGATTCTGTAATAAGCCCTTATTTTCAAGGATTTAAATATCAGCTATAAAAATTCACTCCCAAGATGAAAGTCAGCCAAAGAGTGAATATTTAAACTGTGAGAAAAAAAAGACATCTTTTTTGTGTTTTAGGAGATCTATGTGTAAAAATGAAGGAGGTCTTAAAATGCTTTCTGCAGATCTGTAACTGGAAAGTATAACTTTCAAAAATTAACTCAATCAGAAATTAACTCTTACTGCACTCAGTGGTATCTTTATTTCTGGCAATAAGTTATAACAGAGTTAGTCAGTAACTCTGCTCTGCTTTATAATTGCATGCACAGTTGAGCTTGGTCCAGCTCTGTGTTGCTAGTGGAAAAAAACAATTTACTTCAGCAGTAATTAGATCAAACACTAACTTCCTCATCAGGAAGTTCAATTCTGGAAAGAAAACTAAGAGCTCAACTTTGCAATCACAATGCCCAAGCAAAATACTCACTTTTAATGTCAGTAGAGTTGCTTCAGAGATAGGAAGACAAACATTGTGATGGTGTCCCTAGGGGTGCTTTTGCCTTCCCAACATTTTGGTCAGTGCCACTGCTTCCTATCCCTGCCATGGGCTGTGGTGCTTCCAGGCTGAAGCTGGTAATAGCATGTTTTGTAATTGCAGGCACATGCCAACAGAAAAGCTATAGAGTAAAGTGTAATTGCCAGATGGCTCAATGTTTCGGGAGTTGGGGAAAGATGTTAGCAGAGAATTCTGCAGCAGCTTCCTCAAGTCCTACCCAGCAGGTGATATTTATGGCCTGTTTACAAGATTTTCACATATGGCACGATAAAGAAGTTTGCAGCTTTTATACTCTGCCATCCAATTTATTTATTTTTCAAAAATCCCACTCCAAAGGTCAGCTATGTTTTGTCTGTCTCAGCAATTCCAGGTCAAAGTGAAAGTACTGGACGTAATCTCAGCATGCTGTAATTAAACAAATGTGCTTTAAAACATGGTAGAGATGTTTTTGCCTCTTGCTCTTGTTGAGCTTAGACCTGTGTCTCTTGGCTCCAGGTATCATTTAAACGAGATCACTGTTTAGTGCCTCTTTCACATTCAAATGATACATTTGTGTTCTTTTGTGTGGAAACGAGTGTGTATATTTTCAGCACTTTTCAATTCATGTGAAAGCAGACAGGAACAAACCAAGGAGACAAAGATTATGTCAAAAAGAGTAAATAATACTTAAGTGATCCTGATGCATCTATTCTTTTCTAAATCTTCAGCAGAAAGCCACTTTTTCTTTTTCAGCCTACTGATAGCACTGGGAAGCTCACTGCCGACCCTTCCAGCCTGATGCAGTGCTCTTAGAGCTGTGTTTCCATCCCTAAGCCTCCTCTGGTACATCTGATTCAGTCATAGAGGTGAAACTTGGAGTTGGTGGCCTCCCTCCTCACCTGACAGCAAGACAGAATGGCTTCTCTTTTTCTGACCATCTTTTATCCTCACACCTAAAGAGATCCTCACTAAGTGATGACCTATAGGTGAAATTCAAATCATGAAAATGCCACTGTTCTGGCCTACCTAGTCTGTTTTGGGGGTGAAAAATGTGGTTGCACACAGGGAAACACAAATCAGCTTTTCAACTCATATCCCAAACGTATTTGTAGCTCTTAGTACCTTGAAGTTATATTTGCTATAAGACCAGTGAAAAATTTTCGACAACTGATGGAACAGCTGAGTCTCCTGATTCACAAAAGCAATGTGATTACAGTGCAACTATTATATATACAAAGTCTGACTTGTGATATATGTGTATAATCTATTGCAAATTATGCGCCTTTCAAACATCTGCTGTGGTTTATTGTGAGTCTATTAGAGGATATCTAATATGCAATAGAAATGATGTGTAAGAAATCCATCACTTCTGCCCTGGCAGGAGGGCCATGCAATTCAGAGGGAAACTGTCTGTCTGTTATATAGAACCTCTGCAGTGGTGGATCTGAAGCTTTCTACTGAACCAGCATGAAAATACTTTTCATGTCTGCTATAAAACAGCTCCTTGCTCACCAAGAAGACAAAGCAGCCATACAGTATGCAAAGATGGGCACAGCTTTGTAATAGGCATTATTTCAAAGCCATGAGGCAATGCCATTAGACTTGAAAATGCTGTTTTCAAGACAAAATCACATAATCATTTTTTTCATTAGCTGCTAATATCCCAAGGACTGTTCCTTTTAGGAATACTGCCTGGGAATGTAAATTCCCTTTGCTCTTAGGAGCCTGATGTGCAAACCTTGGAAGCAGTGTGTGTGGTTGCACATACTGGGGAGGATAGGGAGGTTTGCAATTTCTGGTTGTAGGCAAGTTTTGTCAAACAACCACAATTTACAAATTCCACATTCTTCACTGGAGAGAGAACACTTGAAACTGTGTCTCAGCTGCAGGTATATAGGCAGCCATTAAATAAGCCTCTGCTATGTGTTTAGAGGTGCACTGAGGAAGATGTGTCTTGGGCAAGGAATCAGCGGGTTAAATTGGGTCCACTTAAATCCGGAGAAATGAGTATGTTTTCAACTCTGGCGGAGCTGGAGCAGCCAGACAGGACACCATGCAAACCTCTCCACTACCAGCATCTGTGGAGTTTCATAAAATGGACTTGGAGAGAGCCAAGTGCAGGTTTTGTGGCTCCCTGTTTGACAATGCCCTGGCCTGGTGCTGCATGGAGGCGTGCCAAGGGCTCCCCTTTTGCTCCCAGGCTGAGCCGTGTGTCAGGCTGACCCAGGTGTATTTTTTCCTCTCTTTTCTCAGCCTGGAAGAAGTTCCATCGTCTCTGTGAGAATTTAACAGAGGCTGTGGGACTGGGGCCATGGCTTCCCGTTCCACCTAATTAGCCCTGGGAATTCAACTAAGGCCAAGAATATAGGTAGCTTTAAGAAAGAAAATGAAGGATTTGCAAGGAAGATGTAGAATATCCACAATTACATTTCACATGATACAAAATAATTAAGGGATATAAGCCATAATGGTTCATGGCACAATCCAAGTTCTAACAGATGGGGATACAAGAAATTTCCCCGTGGGAAAATGATTTTGTAATTGTAGAGGTGGGTGTATTTCTTTTACTTCTGTATTTATTTTAGCTGTGTATTTATATTTGTATAAACATTAAGGAAAAACATCAATCTGTAACCTCTGGGTATTTTCACCATTTCTTTAAAATACAGAAGTAATTGCTGCTTACTTCTTATAGAATAAAAGGGAAAAAAAATTAAAACCTTAATTTTTCCCCACCCACACATTTCTCTTCGCTCAGAGATCCCAGCCCTCAGATTGCCCCTCCCTCTGCAAAAGCCTGGGAAAAGATTCACAAGCACATGTGAAAAATGATAGTTTCACATGGCTACAGTAGGTTCACATCCTTATTATGTAAATGAGTGGTTTTGGTTTGAGCGCCTCTTTTGTGGGTTTTGTGCAGATGGTTAAATACTTAAACACAGTGGGCCAAAGTGTTCCTACTGGAATTTCACTGGCTCTGGATAAACTACATGAGGATTTAAAACAGGCCTCGGACCCAAACTCTAGTTTTGCTCATAATGAAATGACCAAATGGGTAATGGGATTGCAGCACAGTAGCAGGAAAAAATTTCCCTCTGCGTGTTCAGTAATTAATGAAGTACCTGGTGAACGGGGTAGATCTGAGGAACCTCTCCTTGCTGCTGTGATCTGCACTTCCTCCAGACAGGTAAGTGCGGAGCTGTGTGTGCTGGAGACTGAGTAATTAGCTCAAGCAAGTCGTAAAATCTTTAGGAAGCAAGTGGTGTCTGTTTTCTTTTGCACAGGATGCCAAGAGATGTATTTAAAGTGTGAGAGTCAAAGGTCAGCTTGACATCACATACTCTAAGAACTCTCTTGGATTCCTGTTTCATGTTAGGAATATCTTCTGAGAGCTGGGAAGCTATTGCCCGTGATAAGGAGCAGGATTCATCCGCAGTAAGCAAATTTTAGGTTCAATATTATGAAAAATGTTGTAACTGTGGGATCACTTAAGCAAAGTAGCTGGCTGTCAAGGGAGACAGTCAAGGCTGGAAGTGACACTTTTACATCAGAGGGGGCTCGCAGAGTAATGAATAAGAATTGCTTGTGGAATGGGGAGGGCTGTGGGCTCTGCTAGTGGTCCGTGCCCGATCAAAGGAGTCCGGCAGTAGGCAGGAGGCTGAGTGCCTCTGCAGAGGGAAAATGCAGCCCTGAAAGGAGTGTTCCAGCCTCTTCTCAGTGTCTGTTACATATCGGAAATGTAAATCGAATGCAAATGCTTTGAGCTGCTCACTACACAATGATTTACGTTCTCCCGCACCAAATGTGACTCAGTGGAAATTTAAGGAGCAATAGTAATGCTTCGTATAATTCTTTCAGAATTAATTGAGTGACAGCAGTGAAAAAGTCTTGTCCAATCTCTGTGATTTCATACACCTGTTTCATATTTATGTTCCCAAATTTCTTGCTTCGGTTACAATATTTCAAAGTTTTTCACCAGTCTCTTCCACTGCCAAAGCTAATGAATGTATTAACGTTGCATTCAGTGACAAAACACATAAGCCAGACGTGAGGCTGATGTTCTAAATATTCTGCTAAGGTTTTTATCTTCAGATTGTTCAGGTTTATCCACTTGCACTGAACTAGTGATAATAATGTATCTTTCTTTCTGTCTTTGCTCTGGAAAGATAAAATTTGTCATTTCCTAGCATTATATCCAAGTGCAGCAAATTGCAAAACAAACACATTACCTCTGTATTATTTTGAAGGGACAGTGTGTGCTAAATTCAATTTCAAAATCAAATTGCAGGAGGTTAAATCTCAGTTCCTAATTTGTGCAAAAAAAGTTGGCAAATCATCTTAAAAAGGGCCAAAGAATTATTGCCTTGGTAAAAACAGCAAATTTGAGCTTGTCAGTTTAATAGATGGGCCTGTGTCAGAAATGCTGATGGCTTTCAGAAGGTTTAGGAGGGGCTGTTCTCCACCATTGCCAACAGAGCGATGCTTCATAAAAGCAAGCATTCGTTGTGCCTGCTAACAGTGGTTTTAGCTAAGTGAAGGGGGTCATAGGCAATACAAAATATAATCCATAGCTTTCCATCCACTGCGCCCTACAGAGCCACAACCAGGGAACCAGAGGAAAGAGATCAAAAGGCTCTAAAAATGTCAGGCAACAGGATCTTATTTAAATTATTAGGTGAGTTGCCCTCTTGCTTTTAACAATAGCAAAAACATACCACGTTGCCTGTTTTTCTCTCTTTTATGCTCCTTTTGACAGACTGGTGTAAATTGCATATAGAAATTGTGTTTCTGTTTTCCAGCATCACTTTGGACAATGTTTGAAAACACATTTTCATAGAACAGTGTAATATTTAAAGGTATTTGAATCATGTAGAAGCTGGAGGATTTGGAACAGGTTCTTAACCAGTATTGACTGAAATAAAACTAATTTGGAGGGAAAAAAATCCAAAGCCAAAGAAAAAAAAAGCAAACAACAAAACTCAGAAACCTGCCTTTGGTGACACTCAGTGAATACAGGCATTTAGGGAATGAAATAAGGCTTATCTATAACTCTGTTATGTGATTCAATTTTAGGAATTGCTTGTTTCTAATTCACATGCATATGTTATAAGGCTTTTTGAGTTTGCAACAATTGAAATCATTAAAACCACATAAGAAGACATATTTTCATTGTTGTTGTTTACGTTGGCTTAAATGTAGAAAGTTAGATGCAGTTGTTACTTAACTTAACGTTGCACTGTGGAGTAGTAAAGCTGTTCTCCTGAGCTCTGTGTCCAAGCTCTATGCTGCCAAATCCTTATTCAGTGAAGTGAATGTCAGGAAAGCCAGGGTGCTGTGCTATCCATAGTGTTTCATGAGTATGTCAATTCTTGATACTATTGCTACTATTTTGGATTTTATGAAGTAAAGCATATAGCCTACACAAGAGATTGGCTAAATATTCAACTTCTGTGATTTACTGAGTACTTTATGCTCCTAAATCACATGAGTAGAGAATAGTACTGATTTAATAAAGGACCAATTGTCTGAGACTGATGTGCTTAAAATGAAAGAAATAGAAATAAAAAGTCATCACTCTACACATAATTAATGATCGTTCTCAAAGAGTTTTCTCCGTACTAGCTAGTTATGGTTTTCTTGTCTCAGTGTCTGTGCATATGAAAAGAAGGCTGAAATGAGGGCAAAGGCGACCTCTGCACCATTCTTTCTTATTTATATTAGTGCCCTTGGGATTCTTACACAGAATAACAGATTTAGGAAATCAGTACAAGCTATTTCTAGGATTCAGTTCATATGAAATCATTTTCATTTACCTTGTAGCAATTCTCTGAGTTTCTTCTCACAAGCTGTGTTGGCTTAAGGTATGGGCAGGGGGCTGTGAAACTGAAGCGAGTTGGACTCACATCCTCAAGGATTAAAAGCACCAGGAGACAAAACGTGTGCTAGAGACAAGCAAGTTTAAGCTCTGGGTGTAAAGGGCAGCAGTCAGACTGGATGACAGACATCTCAGCATGACATGTGGTAGAGAAGCGCGTTGCTAATGGTACCTGCTTTCTCTCGTGTTGCCCCAGGTAGCTAAGAGAGTTCCTGTATGGCAAACAGAGGGAGAGCCATTTGTAACGCGACAGACTCACACTAGGGCTGGCAGGGAGTGCTGTTAACCTCAGAAGCCTTGATGTGACTGAAGAGCCTCGGGATCTGTATGGGAGACAAGTCTGAAAATTAACAGCCTCATTAATCAAATCACAATGTTTTGACAACTTCGTGGTGTGTATGTAATCTATCCTGTATACAATTTGGCGAAGGCTTTCAAGCAACAAGATGGTTTTTGCAATAACTTTATGTGGTAAAGCTCCACCCACAGTACAATTACTGGATTTTATGCTGATAATCAAAGGGTGAGAAGGCTTAATCAGCTGAGCTCTGGAAAGAAAGTACTGCCAGGATAGTGAAGGAATCACACATCTCTTTGTTTCCCGTTTGTTTTTCTGAGTGAAGTATAGTCACTTTCCTCTCTCGCTTAGAAAGTCTGTGGAAAGGCATCCAACCTCTCCCACCTGAGCCCAGGCACAGGACTTACCCTTCTTAGGGATGAAATCCTTTAAATTCAGTCTCTGATTTATTTAGTCAAGAGAGAAGTGTGCAGGAAACCAGAGCTTATCCTCAGAGCTCCAGTTCTGCATAGCAGCAGGACACTCAGCACAGCATAATTTGGGGGTGATTCTGGTTGCCTTACATGTCAGACAGTCATTTTCTGCTCAAAAAGCAGATTCTCCCCCAAGTCCTTTGTTCTCCAGGCATCTTGTAAGTACCCTTTCTAAGGAGCTTAGAGACAAATGGCTGCCTCCTTCCGCACCTAGGGATTTATGCAGAAAACTCGTACATGCTTTTGGGTATTAATTGTGTAAATGTCTGCACATCTAGACAAGACTTTATCCACAAGTATTTCTGGGCGATAATGAAATGTTATTGCTTCTTATAATGTGCTTATGAGAATGAACTGGCAAGAGTCACACGGTGCCATATTTCATCACCAACACTATGAAACAGAGGCTCACAAAAAGTACATAGTATTACAAGTCCCTTTGTCCTTCCTGTTTGTCTGTTTGCAGAGGTAATCTTTTAAAATCATAGCTGAAAAGGATCAGGAGCAAGAATGCTGTGCTGTCAACTTCATTCAGCTGTTTACGAAAGATATATTAAATCACAGAGTTAATGACGGAGTCACAGTTGTAGCCATCTAATTTTTTCTCATGCTTTCAAATGCTTTCAGAGAGATCTGATTTTCCAGACTGGGAAACTGAGGCACAGTAAAGTTACCTGTACCTGACTGTGCTGAATAGTGATGCTACAGGAGCAGCACCTGTGCCTTTGGCCTTTCCCATCCATTGCTCTGCCCGCTCTCTCCCTTCTTCCCGAGTGACCCAACCCCCATTATATTGAAGGCCAGACTGGCAGCTGTTTGTGACATCAAAGTGTAAGTGGTATGGCGGTGATGGGTTGACAGTTGGGCAAGCTGATCTTAGTGGTCTTTTCCAACCTTAATGATTCTATGCTTTTATGACTCCCAGTTTCCAACCTGCCTTATGTTGGACATCTGTATCCACACTGCAGATGAAGACGTGATTGCAGCATCCATAATGGTGCCAAAACTCAATCCTGTTAGTGGCAACGCTGCAGTGCCATAGGTTTTATGGTCCCTGATGGGAACATGCAGCACTGAACAGAATCTATAGCACTATTAGTACCTCAGCCAGTTAAATAAAAATAGCTCAGACATGTGTCCCTGTGCTGTAATCACATATCCAAGTGCTAGAAAAGCAAATTTTGGTAGAGGTTATCACTGCTCTGAGCAGCAGCATTAATGAGAAATACTGTGATTTTCCCAGAGCATAATTCTGCATAGAAGCCTTACTCAGATTTTTTCCAGCTGATATATCTTTTTGTTGCTAGCATGAGGCTCATCCCTGATCCTTATTCCTATGGGATAAAGGAGACAAGCCTTCATCAGTTCCTCTCTTATCCCTTTTCTAGCTCTGATTTTGGTGAACTGCCACGTGGAGTGTTCATGGGGGTAAGGGCCACAGGTATGAAATACTTCTCAAAGTTGCCTGGCTGATATGGCTCCTAAACCAGACATATGGCAATCGTGCAAGAAGGAGGGTGCTTCATGGTATCACTTTTAGGAGAAATGGGTCGTAAATGAGAAAAAGCTGAAATATGGGATGTTATATGCCAAATACGTGAAAATTCCACCCCTTGGGGCTGTTTCAGGAATCTGTTCGTATTAACATGTGTTGTTACTATGAATCAGGCAGAATTTTGCCTCAGTAGTGTTCTCTTGACATCCCTTTGTTCTGGGAGAGCAAGAAGGACTGGCTTTACCACAAACACAAGACCCAGCTCAGCTTAAAGCTAACGAAGAATGCGCATGTTTAATTTGTTAAAGGGTTTTTCTGCCTGTTTTGGGGGGGGCGGGGGGGGGGGGATTATTACCATTTCCCCCTAATGAAAAGCAGGATTCTGTATCTTGGAAATGTTTACAGTGTAACAAAATGCAGTTATTTTGGGTTGTAAAATTTTAAAGGGGAGTGTGGACGGACAGCTTGGCTTGGAGCGGGTGGAGGCTTTGCTGATGCTGAGCTCCTCCAGGTCCAGCCAGGCGTCCCCTCCAGCCAGCACGGGGGGCTCAGGGTGAGGAAAGGGATGTGGCATTATCTCATTTCCTTCCCAGACTTCCTACTACTGTTTTGGGCAATTTATACCTTAAAGAATGCATAAGGCAAACAAATCTTTTTCTCCCCAGTGTGTGAAAACATGTCTTTTGCATTATTAAGCTGCAGAGGAAGGCATGGCTTATCTGGCTCGGATTCTCTGCACGTACAGGAGAATCTGGCCAAAATACATTTCACGGCTTGTCTGTCTGGGTTAGTGTGCTGCTTGCTGTGAGTGAAGGAGAGGAAAGAATCAATGCTTAATACCACACAGCCTTTCAGACATTGCTCTTGTATGCTTATCTCTGCTAAATAGACAAACAAAGCTAAATGTGTTAATAGATACCTGACTGGAAGTGTAAATTAAACAAAAGCTATCAAATCAGGATTTTATCCATTTAATTGCGGAGTAGGTGTTTTCATCAGCCGTGTAATAGTTTATTGCCTTTCAAGGCTTATTTATTGTAATTGATTAATGAAGACTTTTAGAGCACCATTCTCTTATGGCTAACAAAAGGTATGAAGCTGCAACAACTTCTATGTTTCTAATTCACTGGGTAACTGCAAGCCTCCTTTGATATTTGAGATAATGCATTATAACAGCTCCATGTCACACTACCTGTTTCCCTGAGTAGAAAGCAAGGACAGAAGTCTGACCCATGAGATGAAAAAGGCAAATCTACATCCTTATCCCATGCTTGCTTAGGCCCACTAACAGCCATCTCCAAAAGACTATGTTCTTTTCTGGATCGCAGCTGTAGAAACAGAACAAAAATGAGAGAGAGTGGTTCTATGGAAACATTACTGAAGATCTCAATAGCAGCAATTCCTATGTGACTGCATTAGTCCTGACTTAGTTTTTGAGTATAGAATGTATGTGTGTATAATGACTGAGTATAGGCTCAAATGCTCAGCAAGCTTGAAAGAGCATATCTCAAAAAATTGCTCTGATGAGAGAGGAAGAGGAAGTGGAAAGACAAACTCATCCCATCTAATGAATAGTGCCCTGACATATGCGTGGCTCCCACTAGGAACTGAGCAGATGCGTTTATGCAGTGTGGTCCCAATTATTGAAACCCACGAGCTGTGTATGTGCTTGGGTTGTATGTGTGTTCATTACCCTGCTTGCTTTCTCAGATAAGTATCTAGTGCCAGAAAAAAGCTATGCAAGTTTTCTTTCAAAAGCTACTGTCAGGCTTTTGACTTAGTTTTAAAACAGCTTATGATGATGTATCCCTAAAGCAACTCCACTAGACTCTAAATTTGCACCGGGAATGATGCTGATCTGCTGTGCACATTTTCCTTTCTGAAAGTCACATGCCTCTCTAAGAAAGACATATTTATGAGAGGTGGATCACTGGGGTGGGTTTCTTTTGCATGGTCGATGTGCCCCACATGCCAGCCGTAACAATGCTGTTTCTCTGCATGCTGGGTGATACGGCTGACCTCAGCTAACAAGATGTTCCTGTTTGTAGGCTACTGGGAATGTTTATTGGCCACTGTTTTCCTCCTTTCTGAACACACAGTTATTTCCCAACACCCAAATAAATCATAAGGTCACAAAACTCATAGAAACTCTGACATTCTCTGTGATACAGGACACAAAGGAACTAACTTCAAGCTTAGCAGCTTTAAACATCTAATATATATTTTATCATAATGTATTCACTGAAGTTATTTGTACTTTCTGGTTTGATTATATACACAATAAAATGTAATAAAATCGCTCAGTGGGACAAAAAATTATATAGTGATCTTTCAAATTGGTGCAGTTTAACTGTGGGCTCTAATACAAAAAAAAGTGTACTACAACTGTTCTAAACTGAGCTTAAGAGTAATGTTAATTATCTACATACTTTCGAAGAAAATGATACTAAGGTTGCTATTGAATTTCTTAATGCAGACTTCAAGAGTAGAAACTTAAGAGGACACCCATCCTAACATGCTACATTGACAAAGTCATCTGTACAAAACCCAGCTATACCAATAGGGAAATACACTCATTTATCAATAGCAGTTTTATTCATAATGTGAGTACCGAAGCTGGACAACAAAATAGTGGAAAATAGTTGGTAGACATTACTGTAGTCATTCTGCAGAAGTTTCCACTCTGCTTCCCTGTCCTCATTTGGTTCAGTTGTTTTAAAATGCGTATCTTCTGGGCTGAAAGTTTCCCAGGCTGCTCCTCTGCTTGAGAATGAATTTGAAAAGAGAGATCTAGGATATGATTCAGGTCTTTTTTAGTACAAGGAATATAAAAACACAGAAGATAGGCACACAAATGCAAGCATTCCCACTGAAAAACAGAAAAAGAGCAAGAACTGTGTTCCTTTTTTCAGACAGGTCTTCAGCCACACTTACAAAGATCAGAAAGCTGAGATTTGAAAGCAGCCTCCATGAGCAAATGTTCTTTGCACTGCTCTTGTGAAATGTTGAAATGTCATTTAGACTTCCCAAAGCCACGGCTGCTTTAAAGTTGCCGTCTACACGAATTACTCATGCTGCTTAAGGGCTGTTTGTTAAAATGGCAGTGTACACAAGCAGATGATTTTGTGCTGAGATAACAGCCAGCCAGGAAGCATGCGAACACTGTAAGTGGGCTGATCTCTGAACTGGAAATGCTTCTTATTCAGCTTAGTGTGCCTCCTGTGATAGCACTTCTAGATGCTACAGCCAAACACTTTGTCTTTCCAAGTTTGTGTTACGGGAAAGACATAAGGAGAGGTGTTTTTTCTCTATTGCAAGAGGCTGTCAAAGGTCTTCTCAGCATTATAGCAGTATTTAGCTAGTAAATCTCTACATTCACACACCTAGGACTTCATTTTCAAGCCAGAAAATGTTAGAAAGTTGTGAGCTACTTTCACAGAATCATCATAGAATCATAGAATGCCCTGGGTTGAAAAGGACCACAACGATCATGTAGTTTCAACCCCCTGCTATGTGCAGGGTCGCCAACCAGCAGACCAGACTGCCCAGAGCCACATCCAGCCTGGCCTTGAATGCCTCCAGGGATGGGGCATCCACAACCTCCCTGGGCAACCTGTTCCAGTGCTTCACCACCCTCTGTGTGAAAAACTTCCTCCTAATATCTAATCTAAATCTCTCGTGTGTCAGTTTAAAACCATTCCCCCTTGTCCTATCACTATCCACCTTCATAAACAGCCGTTTTACTTTATTGAATTATAATGTTTTGTTTTTTTACAGTAGCTTAAGAGAGTCCATGTTCACCTCCAAACCACCACCACCGATACTTCACCCACCACAAAAAAGGGGGGAAAATTTTAATACGTGTACACGACTAAATACTGGCAGGTCAAAACTTCAGCAGTTAAGTTGTATGTCCTCTAATAATTCCTCTTTTCTATAAGTATGCCTTACTCTCTAGTTGTGTTTTAGTTGTAGCTCCTCCAAAAGTCAGCGCATTCGTTTACATGTGTCACGCTTCCAGGCAAGAAAGACCCAGAGGAATCATTTATATCAATACCAACTATGTGTAGACACTAACCCAGCAGTGGATTTTTCACTTGGCCAATCATTGGCCCAAAGGAAAAGTGGCATTGAATGTATAACAAAGGGAAAAATGTTGAGAAATACTGAGTTCCAAGTGCCTAACGCTGCATCCTTAATGCTCTCTTAATATAGTTCCTAGCTGAAAATAAATGAATAAATACCTATCATTTTGCTGCATTTACAGAGCTTCAGGACATGGTTGCCATGGAGGAAAATTGCTGTAACTTGTGTCCTAATGCTGATACGTATGTCTGCAATTTCCTTTCTCCTTTAGCCTCTTTTAGTTTCATTAATTACGGCTGTTGCTCAGAGAGGTTTCAGACTGCCCACAAGGGACAAATATTTGAGAATTTCAAAAGCTTGAAACTTATTTTATGTTCTGAACTTTCACAGTTTCTGTGAGAAGCTAACATGTACCTAATACTTCTAGAAGTCGAGTTCCATAGGTTATGATTAATATACCACATAGATCCCGAAGGGATAATTACAAATTCATCAGTGGTTCAGAACTCCCAAATGAAGTACTGTAAGGTTGCCATTGCCATCCCTTTAAAGCATTCCTTTCCTACTTTCATGGAAAGAAAAAGAAATCACAGAAGAGTCTGATCTTGGTATGAGTCAGACCTTTTCTGTTCTTCAGGTAATCAAGGAACCAAACCTGAGGCTTCCATTACATAGCAGTTAAGTAGGCTTTTTGGTGAACGCAGCAGTATGTGCTAACAACACTCATCCAACCACAAGCCACTAAACCAGTTAGGCACATGAAAACAATGCTTAATGGATGTAGAAATGTACAGATAGTGCTTGGCTCCCTGCATGTGTGTGTGTGTGTATATGCATGAGTCTCTTTATGTATGTAATTTAGTCTACAAAAAACACACAAATGTGTTTAATTTTTAACCACACAGTTAGTGAGTAGACTATGCAGCCCCTTCTTCCAGTTCTGTTGCTTAAGAAAACTTCCAAGTTTTGAGTCTCTTTTAGGAAGCCTTATTCAAAAAAAAACACAGAAGCCCTTAGAAATCTTTCCATTATTTCAGGAGGGGCTAGACTGAGTTCTTACATTTGAAACACAGTATCTGACTATTTAGGCTTTGTTCCTTGCTGTTTGCAAAATTTCTGGAAAGTTGTTGGCACCCTGTCTCTCTCTTCTGTCTCCACATATGTAAAATGAGAATGACAACTTTACCTCAGAGGAATGCTGCAGAGCTTTACGTATAAACAGATTGGCATACTTGGGTGAAGTTCCTCAACTAACAAGAAGTGTTCTGATGGATGGGCGTCCCTTGGGAGGTCATAAAAACAAAAACAAAACTGTGTAATTGAGTTGGGGAAATTATTTTTTTGGCTTTCATGAGCCTACTTTTATGCAAGATGACTGATTGGTCCTCCTTTTTTCCCTCCTTATCATCTACAATGTCTTTACAAATCTAATTATGTGGCTTTATACAAAACTAAGCCAAGACATATCTGAAATGTCCATATGAAAGAGTATAAAACTTGAGCATAGCCAGCGATAAGAAAATTCCTTTAAAAAAAAAAAAAAAAGATTTTTTTTTCAGTTTCTTAAACCATTAAATAGATAAAGTAGCTATGAAAGAACCAGTAAAACTTAGGCTGTATTTTATTTTGTGAAGAAGACTGGAAAGTTGGCAAGAGGTAAGATTTTGCAGTGAAATAGGGAGGTGAACAAGTTGTAAATGATTCTAATATCTTCCAGATGGCATATTTTACTTGGGATCTGAGTTTGGAGTAATTAGACGCATGTGAATTTCCTATAAATACTAACCTTCACCAGTTTGACATTAGAAGGCTCCATCATCTCTGATGCCTTTCAACTGCTAAGTGTTTCTTTTTCTGCTACTTAAGTGAAAGTCTTGGATTTGTAAATTTTTCTCATTTGACAGACAGAAATCTTTTTCCATGAAAAGATAGCATTTTTCTATGCCAGAAAGTTATGGACTGAAATTCCCCACTGAAGAGGTTTAAAATTGAATGTTTCTTCCCAGAAGAGGTCTTCATTTTTATATACTGGGATTATTATATTATAATTTATTACAGTGTGTGGCAAGCAATGAAATTGGTGGAGTAAGCTTTAACTTCAAGATCAACTATTTTCATTGGTAAAATGCTTTTTGCAGATAGATATGCTGAAGACCTTAGCAGATGAATTCTGTTCTTGCTTCCCCTAGGACTCTGCAACGCTAAAATGATCAGAGCTGGTCCGCAGCCTCCCATTCTGCATGATGTTGTTACATTCACTCCTGGAGTGAATACTGATGTTCACACTTATGTTGAAGAATTTTCCAAATTTATTTGATGTATAGAATAGAGGTAAATAAATAAAAGGAAAAGTATTTTGTCACCACTTGTGCTCTTCAGCCATGTATCAGTGTAAACTGGCTTAGATCTACTGACATAAAGGGGCTAATCTCATTTGCAGCAGCTGAAGATCTATCTGCTGTTCTCAGTGGAGCAGTATAGATAAAGTGCAGATGTAATCTTGCTTATTTAGTTCGTATCTTCAATTCCACCAGTCCTGGTTATTCAAAATGCACGAGCCAAACAGCCAGAAGCATGTGAAAAGATGAAGGATAATCAGATTTTGAAAAAGTAATGATTATTTTTATTACTTCTGGGTTTTCAATTTTTATTGGTTAAGGTATGTTGTATATCAGATTGCTCTGCTCTGCAGAGAATTAAAAGCTTGATTTTAACATAGAAGGTGAAATCTTAAAGTACTCGATGATGCCAGAAAACAGCATAATAACAAAACTGTTGCTAACAGTCTCAATCAAACTGTTGTAGTGGGCAACTGTAGATCTTCATCCATGTCTTTGTCAAATCTATTTTATTTTTCACTACAGCACTGTCATGCACTAAAATAGACCCTCACTGGTTCATTCTTAATGGAGACCCACTGTCACTTAATGGCATTAGTAAATTATTGAACAGTGGCCAAATCCCGATGGCCTTATTCCCAGAAACCTCTTAGGTTGACAGGATCTTTGTATGAGTAACTTCAGTGAATTTTGGCCCTGGGTGAAGGACATAAAAACACCAACTCACAAAAGACCAACTGGAACAAAAGCCTCCCAAACTGATGGGCACTTCAGTAACTTACAAATCTCCAACTGGCTGCAAATTGCTTATTTAAATACCCAGGCCTTTTAGAGAGCAGTAGGATTCAGAGGGTATACCATCTCCCTCACTGTGCTTCATCCACACCGTGCATCCTGCACAACCAAAACCAGCTTAAAAGACTCCTGCCAGAAGTGCTCACTGCCATCTCAACCTCACTACCATAGGGCTGTGCAGAAGTTCTGATGCAGAGCAGCCTGACAGACACTGTGGTTCTGGGCAGAAATACAGTCTCTTTGGGGCTGCGCCTAATTTTTTATTTGTAACAGCGTGTGCTTCTTTTTCTTGTCACTAATAAAGCGGGATTAAGTTTGGTATCCCTGGAGTGCCTGCTGTTCTGGAGCTCTTAGCTCTGGGATACAGATTGCCTTGTGTTGCAGGCACCACGGTAAATCCCACACTGCTAACCTTCAGTCACTAATGGGACACAAATCCACAGTGCAGAATAACTCAAAGTAGTAGTTTAGCTTTCCTTTTGCAATGCTTTCTGCTTGGCTAGAGTAGAAACTTGCGAGGAAAAAAAAATGTTATAAAGACAAAAGAGAGTAAAACTTCTCGTAAGCAAAGGTAATCTAGCCAGGGTGAATAATTCCTATCAGGGAGAGATTTAGCAGCTTGGGGAAAGGGGGACCAGAGAAAGAAAAGAAATAGAGAGCTGGAAGATCTTTTCATTCTAACAAGTAAATAACCGAAATACTCATAACCAGCCTATAGATGCATATCACAGTAGGCTGCAGAAAAAATATGGTGTATTCTGATGTAAATTAGAGTTGTATATGCTTCACTGATTGTTTCAGAAGTAACATGGCAGATATTTAGATTTCAGGTGAGTTCTGCATGTGTCTTCAGGAGGAATTATTTCTAGGCAAAATGCATGAAATTTTGCTGCTCTAATGATGTGCAGGATCTGAGCACAGTGTGTCAGGGTGGCTGGTTGCAGCGCTGCAAGGCTTCCCAGCACCCCGCCTTCCCTTCTGCAGCACAGCAAGTGGTTGTGCATCTCAGGTCACCAGCGTGTTCGCAGCTGAAAACAGACAAGAGCTCTGTTATCACCTACCAGAAACTGGAAATGAAAATCTTCCAAAATCTGTATTCTGCAGCTGTTTATGTTTTTTCACTGCCCGGTGCTCATTTTTATAGGCATGGCTTGGCCTTTTCCTCAAACCTATAACTTACACTTGCCGGGAAAAAAAAAAAAGATACTTAAAGCAATTCCTTCAAGAACTTGCAGAGGAATTCTAGATTCCCTCATCATCCCAGATATCATGTTATGGTACCATAAAACTGGGACCATTCAGCGTGCACGTGCCCAGGCACTGTTTGGGAGGAGCAGTGCAGCACTAGAGTCCTGCAATCCAGCAGGCTCCCATCAGGAGAACGCCCCACGCTTCACTGGGAGCTTTGTTACAGGGCAGAGTGAACACAAATGGGATACCCAGAGGGAGCCAGCAGGAAGGGAATATGCTCTTGGCATAGCAGCTCCATGAGTGTACCTGCTGAACCCACCAACACAGACGTACCTTTCCTGGTTTCATGCATGAACTCATGCAATGGTCTTTCACCTGAAATTTGGAGCAATGGTTAGCTCTGTGTTTTTATTTACGTCTCCATGCCATAAGCCCTAGAGGACTATAACATTACAAGAAATATTTGCCACACCATTGGCAGCAGTAACTGAGCAAAGAATTGCCAAGTGGGAAATCCGAATTTGCAAACTCAGTTCTCTGGGCTGCGCGCCAAGGCTGTCTGGGCACTGCGGAGGTGACACATTCAGTCTCCTCGCAGGGATGCCAGCGTGCCAACTGCATCCCTGGCACGGCATCTTCTCCTGACAAACTTATGGAACTGCTACCAAGTCCAGAGGAAGATGCAAGCTGCTTCCTGAGCTTCCTTTCAAGTTGTGACTGTACTTTCCCCCATTTACGAGAACAGTTGTTTGCAATACGCTGCGGTCTCCAGTAGGATTTTGAAAAGTGCAGAAATGACAGCAGGACTTTGGTTTCCAAGTATAAACTAGTAAAACGCAGAGTAAGTTAATTTCCCTATGAAAAAAATCCATAAATACTCAGTTACTGCAGCCCAGCCTTCAGATGTTGCTGCCAATGTGGGAGAATCCAAACCCATTTATTGCCAAATGCAGAGCAGGGTCCCCAGAACACGAAGGTTGTGAGGCTGATCTCTACAGCTTCCCGTTTTCAAATCTTACTTCATACCTATTGTCTTACAGCTCAACTTCTTTCCTTTCTGTCATTTTTCAGAGGAACAGAAAAAGTCTGAGAAATCCTCCAGTCTTCAGCAGGGCAGTAATACCTATAACTTGCAAAATCCATTAAAGGACAGCCTCTTAGTAGCTGCATTGTGTAACTTAGAACTGCACAGCAGCCAGACAGAGCACTGTAAATTACAGTTCTATTGCTATAAGGGGCAATAGGAAGGTGTGGGCAGGCTGTTTGAACAGAGGAGGAGATACAAGAGAGTGAGAGAATATAATCTTAATGTTTTTTGCAGACTATTACTTCTTGTAATAGCAAAACTGGTATTTATTTGTCAATGATTTTTTTTGTTGTATGCGTCTTGTTAAGACTGTAGAAGACTTTTAATCTTTATGTGTAGAAAAAAATAAATGCTGAATTCAAACTTTTTTTTTCATTATAAAAAAGCATGTAAAATGTGATTAACATTTTTGGTTAAAATTGTTCATAACATTTAATAATTCAGTAGCAGCGTTCTTCTGAATTTGAAGAATCTTCTACTTTTGAGCCTTGAGCAATGAATGGCAGGTGGGAAAGGGAAACTGGTGAAGTAATGCTGTCAGAGAGAGAAGAGCAAAGACCTGCTCAGAATTGGGAAGGGTTTAACATACCTGAACCCCACAAGTGTCAGATGATGCAAAATACAAATAGCTTTAAGCACCTGCTCTCCAAACAAAAGAAAATACTCTGCATCAGTGTTGGAAGTGCTGGGGCTGTGGGAGACTACACGTTCTCTTTAATGAGCAGTTGAGAATGTGGAGAAAGGTTGTCCCATTAAAAATTCCCTACAGTTGTTATTCCATAAGTCTGAAAACAAGCAGCCCTGAGTACTTCCAAGGGATGGAGGCACTCCAAGGGACTTCATGTTTATATTCCTAAGCATATTTGTAACATAACCAAAAATGAAAAAAGAAAAGGAGGGGGGAGATAAATCCTTCTGAAGCCCTTTAATAGCTCCTCTCCCAACTTTCAGATCCTCAAATGTATACATCACAATGAAATTACAGCAAAAACAGAGGTCCAATTTAGGGAAAAAAAAAAAAAAAAAAGCAGCATACTTAAAGTATAACATTCTTTCAAAAGTGAACATTTCCCCTTTGTATTTCCACCAATTTGAGCTGGGGCAGTGAAGCTAGCTAGCTGAGCAATAGCTACTAGAAAAATCAAATCCACAGAATGAAATGCAGTTAACACAATATTTCACATATGTTAATGCTTACGGTTCCATCAGTGTCAGCTTTATTTTCTACTTGATATACACCAAAGCTGGCACACGGTTTTAACTGATGAGGTAATGTCATTTTTAATTTAAGGAGCCTTAAGCCGTCCACTTTAACTAGTGATATCATCTCTGCAGTTGTCTTATGGGACTTCATGTAAACATAAGTAATGTGCCCTGGATGGTTTGGAACAGGGTTGTTAAAAATGACATTGGTCATCATGAAGACATTTTTTTTCCTTTGATCTCTTTAAAAATGTCAGACACACTTTACTGTCCTGTCAGTTTTAGCTCTTCCTTGTATATTAATATGCTCAGAACATTTCAGTGAACCCAACAGCGGAATAAAGGTCTAAACAAATTAATGGCTACATTTCAATGTCAGTTGTAGTAGGATAATGAAAAGTAAATGGGATTGTCTGGCTAACAGCAACCTGTGAAGTGAAACGGCAGCGTGGCTGCGACACAAAGAGGCACAGACAGGGCAAAGGCTTTTGCTGCAACCCAGCAGAGAGCAGAGCAGAACCCGGGTCTCCAAATGCCACCGCATTTTAGAGAAGATTAAACCAGTTCTTCAGATTGTGTCTGCACGTCTTTCCTGCCCAGGGCCAAGTGAAATCATCTGCTAATAAAACTTAAAACCCGACCTGTCTCTGCACCTGCAGCTCGTGCCTCTCTGACTAGGATGCTCATTTGTATGCTGAGGGCTGGCTCAGTGCACCAAGCTGCCGGCCCTGCACAGCCCCCTGCAATCAAAGCGTGAGACCCAGCCCTGCAGGCTGGCATTGCTGGTGGCACAGCTCAGGGTCCCTGCTATGACTGCTGCTCCCAGGCACACATTTGCTTTTGTATTGCATATTTGTATTTTCTTTTATGAAGTCCTTGGGAATCTAGCAAGTAAGCAGGGGAGGGTTTAGCCCAGCCTGTTTGGCAATCACCGTACAGGCAAGAGTACTGTAGTGTGCACTCCTTGGCTCGAACACCTATGCAAAGGTGTTTTGTAGTGAGGAATGGTTCATCTGAGAAAACTCAAATGTTGTGATAGATGTGTAGATTTTGAGATTTGCTGAAAATTGTTTGTCCAGCTATTGGGGAAAAGAGCAGATTTTTCTATCTGCGACGTGATGGAGTTTTGAAGAAAGTCTAATGCTTTTGGATTTATTTATTATTCTGTGGACATATGTTTGGAGGACAGCATATGGAAATGAAAGTATTGTTCATGAAGAGCTCCGGCTAAAAAAGACGTTTCTGAATTCATAACAGAAATTCACAGTTTGAAAAGAATGCTATGCATTATGTATTGATAACAACACCACATAGACAAAGGAACACAATTTAATAATGCAGAATTGTGCTCATGAGATTTCCTTTTTTTTTTTTATGTTAATTGGTTACTTTAGCTGACATTGTCTGCAAGCATAATGGACACCATTCTTCCTAATAGTTCTATGTTGCCAGATGATGTCTACAGACATAATGTAGTCCATTTTAATTATTTCATTTTGCTTACATCTTTCAGCATAATGCATTTTCCAAGCAAGCTAGCATTTTTCTTGATTATCTATGTTGTGTTATGGTTTCTAAATTAATTAGGTCTCCTTCTTTCCTGGAAGTTAAAAGTTTCTTCCTTCCATTTGTCTACCAGGTATGATTATGTTGAAGTGATTGATGGAGATAATGCTGAAGGACGCTTATGGGGAAAGTACTGTGGAAAAATTGCTCCCCCTCCTTTAGTGTCTTCGGGACCGTATCTTTTTATTAAATTCGTTTCCGACTATGAAACACACGGAGCAGGATTTTCTATCCGTTATGAAGTTTTCAAAAGAGGTGAGAAGCAATTCATTGTTACACCTGTGACTTCTACTTTCATCAAAAAGTTCACCATATTTTTTAGGGGTGGGAGGAATGCAGGAAAATGTTTGAAAGAGAAGATTGTGTCACCTTTGTCATTACAACGTGGGGCATGTATGCAATGGGTGGAAAGTGTTATGGAAGCAATGGGTCAGCTGTATGTGAGAAGTGACTCCTCTGGGTGTAATCTGATAGTCTTCATCAGCTGTTTGTTTGGACCTTCTTAAAACCATTAGCTTTCTTCTTTTGTGTGATAATAATTACTGTATGATTTACAGTGTTTCAGCCCTAACAGCACTGTAACCTTCTGACTCCCTGAGTTACTCTGGTTAGTGCTCACTCTGCATTCCCGAGAGACAGCTGTAGGCTCAGAAAGGACCGAATTGCACATGGGCAGCAGATGATGTTGCTGTTACTTTCACAAATCATGTTTGGGAGCTTAAGGAGTGGGGTCACACAGTTCAGAAACGTGTCCTACTGGATGGTTGTGCAGGGAGCACAGATAGCTGTACAAGGTGCAAAGAAAGCCCAGAGAACCAGTCAAGGGTTAACCAAACCAGTAAAGAGTCCCTCTTTGATAACTCTCTGAGCCAACAGCTACAAGGACAGTGAGATCATGTTTGGCATACACCTTCCCTATAGCTGGATGGAGATAAATAATTCAATTACTCCATTCCTGGAGAATACAAGACCAAAACTAGATAGTGTACAAAAAGACAAAAAGCTCAGAACAAAGTGACAACAAATATTGGCTTTGGTACCAGTTTTTAGAGTCATATTTACAAAAGCAGCTTGAAGGTCCAGACTTCCAGCACAGACCCCTCCCAGTTACTGCTACATTTTCAGAACCAATTCAAGTCCCTTTGATGTACCTAACGCAGAGCCAGATTTTCAGCTGCATTCAGTGCACACACTTGATGGCAGCCGTACTGTTAATGAGGAGAATCACAGTTGTGAGGTCTCTGTAGCATGCTAGTGCTGCTCTGCACAGTGCTAATTGGGGCCGCAGACCTCTTGGTCACCATCTTCCCTGCCTGTAAGTCCACTCCTTGCTCTCAGAAATTCTTCTGGTGACCTTCAGGGTCAAATATTTTGAAAGAATTCACCATCCAAGTGACACCAAGCTTTCCTGAAAAAATATCTCTGTTTATTCTGGTGCCTTTAGGAAGCTAAGTTCTTGAAATCACATCCTAAAGTTTCACAATGCTTATATATACACTACCATCTTTCATGTAGATGAAGGCTGAAACACAGAGAACAAGCGAAAGAGTAGTCTGTGAAACAATCTATTTTAGCAAATGGATGTTTCCAAGAAGAAAACAGTGAAGTTGTGAGTTAGAACTCTGACAGGAATGTTGTGCTTATTTTCTTGTGTGGTCATTTGCATCTCTCAGTGATGCAATTAACTATGAGAAGATGATTATGAATGTGATTGTACACACACACGCAAGTCAAGAAACTCAAAATTATGGCCCCCAGAGCAACTTTAACTCTAGTACATTCCACATAAACCGTATTCTAAGGCAGCAAAATTATCACCAGGTACAGCATTAGAAAATGCTATGTGTACACAAAGGGCACATGTTACAGTTGCAGTGGGAATGCAGCTCTTTTTAACTTTTGAGTTAATGCACAGATGCAATTCCAAATTTGCATTTTAATTTCTGTACCAAATGAAGCTGACCAGTTTACCCTGTTCTGCAGATGAAGCTCAGATGCGCACATTAGGCTACCATGCTCTTCTTTAGCACACCTTTATAACCTTGCTTAACCATTTCCGAGATAGGAAAGGCATTAAAATGATCCCAATCTCAACATCCTGTGGAGCTGAGCCAAAGGCTTAGCTGTACTCTAGCATTTCTGCATTACAAAATGTGAAAGTAAGAAAGAAAGTAAAGAAAGAAAAGAAAAACTTCCTTTCTCTACCAGTGTCCTAAGCTGAATCCTCAGCCTAGCACTCAAAGAGCCACATGCCATGGAAACTGTGAGGGGATTGACTATGACAAATGCAGAATGGGCTTTGAGAGTAGGATCATATATAATCTCTGTGCCTTGGAAGTATCTGTTCGGTTGGGTGTCCACAGAGCCTCTTCTTCCAGCTTTCCACAAAGACCTCTCCATGGAGTTCCTTGTATCCTCAGTGTTAATTTAATTCCTGAAGTTACTTCACAGTGTCAATAAAGGGTCAAAATCTGTGGAGTGCATTTTAGTAAGGCAGCTCTTCTGAAAACAGTTTTTGTTTTTTGCACCAGATTGGCTTGAACATGTTTAAAATAATACAAGCTGGTACTGAGATGCCATGTGTGAGCTTAAGGAGCCTGACGATCCTGCACTCATAGAGCCAGGATTTGGCTGTATTTAATAAGGCAATAATGATCCTGGCTTACATTTTATAATGCATCTTTTATTGGATTCCAAGAAGAGTAAAGAGCACTTTATGCCATGAATGGCATACTCCACAGCTATTTTATCCTGGAACAGCAGCTACTGGTGGGAGTGAGGAGCAACAACCAGAATATAACCCTCCCATATGTGACAGGAAGACAAGGGAATGACGAAAAAAGGAGAGAAATATCTGGCTAATGTGTATGGGTGCGATTTAATTGTGGGCAAAATGTAATTTCCCAAATTGGAATGGGTCAGGTTAAGTGAGCATTAATTTCTACATCTTCCAAAATATGCCATGAAATGTTCTGAACACTTATGTGATAGCTCAAGCATTTTCCATCAGTGTCTGCTGAAGGACAAAAATACCTGAACTGATTACATTCATTCAGCCCTCTCTCTTGCTTGCTGAATTTACTTGGGAGGTAGCCAAATCTGTGGGGGGTAATATGTTTGGCACATTCACAAGGAAAACATTTTCTGTGGTGAAATAAGAGTATGCATATATGCAACAAGCCAGACTGTTTTCCCTCAATGATCTGTGTTAAGCGTTAGAAATCCTCTAAGGCTACTGACTATGGTCGCTAAGGAAGCTGAGCATCCTCATCCGAACCAAAAGCTTTCACACACTCAGTTGCAACAGGCCTGTTGCAACTCAACTCTGTTGCCTGCATCCTTCCTTTACTCCGTGTCAGAAGAGCTTCATCTGAGCCATCCTCCCCAGACTCCCCAGGTCAGCTGCCACTCACAGATGATGCCCCGAACCCCATCAATCACTTTCCATTAAACTGGGAGTGTCAGAAGGCAGAGAGAGGGGTACCTGAGTTGACCCTGTGGGAAGATGTGTGGGCAGAGCCTGAGGCTTACCCACAGCACACCTGCAGGTGTGGGATCCAGAGAGGATTCCCGAGGACATAAACAAGGGAGAAACACGATCTGTCAACAAGAGGCTCTGGTTTTAGTCCCGTGTGTTCACAAAGGCAATTCCAATGATCTGGGCTTTCATACCCTTGCTCCTCCATTGCTACCTGCCTCCTCCACCAAAAGCAGTGTTAGGGGCAGCACATTATGCCATGGTGGGGACACTGGGGAAAGCCAGCATGTCAACATTGACATTAGGTGACTTCTAGCAACACCGCCTGTAATCACACAGTTTGTCATGCCTGCACTAACAGCAACATTTTACTGGTGCACCTGTGTCAACACCACTCAGAATGAGTCACTCACCCTTGGTACATGTACGAATTACCTTTCACATTTAGTTTGTCAAGAAGGCATAGGTCACATCTGGCAGAGTTACTGAGTCAGTGCTCCAGGAATCTGAAACCACTACTCCCTCTACTGAATTCACTCACCGTCTTTCGTAAAAAATTCTATTTCACCAATAAAAGCCTGTCAGCCATAAGATTTAAAGATTTGAGCTTGAAGGGGCTATAATTATTTCTCTAGGGCTCTGTCGAGATTTCTGCAGCTTACACTTTCATTGTTCCCACATGACTTCGTATTTGTCATAATTTTTTCTAGAGCTTGTACAAGTTTTCATATTGTTCTATACAAATTGAAAATTGGAGATCAGACAGTGTATGTGAGCTGCGCTTTAAAAACCTGACTATCAATAATATGAACAAGCTGGCTGAATGATTAATACAGCAATTAAAATGAGGTGTTTCATTGAAAAGCCACCTTTGCTGCTGCGGAGACAATACAGCCTAATTTGTTTTCCAGCTAACTGCTTTGTTAGTAACATAGTGTTAACTCAGGTGAATTTTTCTTTCTCTTGCAGGACCTGAATGCTCCAGAAACTTTACTTCATCAAGTGGAATGATAAAGTCCCCTGGATTCCCTGAAAAATATCCCAATAGCCTTGAATGCACTTACATTATCTTTGCACCAAAGATGTCAGAGATTATACTGGAATTTGAAAGCTTTGAACTAGAACCTGATTCAAATACTCCAGGGGGAGCATTCTGTCGCTATGACCGATTGGAAATCTGGGACGGATTCCCTGATGGTAAGAGAAAAATGGACTGTGATACACGTAACTATTACTCCATAGTGGGCTGCAGAAGGCACATTCTCATTTTTTTAAATGCCACAGTACAGAGGTCCTTGTTTGATTTATGTGAAATGAGTTAAATTGAAGAGAAATGGAGAAAATGCTCTGTAAATTCATTCAGTAAAGCATATCACAGTGTGAATGATTTTTTTATGAAATATGTTTAATTTTGAACAGTTGGCTCAGGGAAAAATTCTATTTTGGGATAGAATATGTGATGGACCTCGTACACTGAAATAAATCAAATATGAAACCTTATGATGGATCCCCAGACTTTCACAGATAACACATTGAGATTATCCAGTAATTTCCAAAAACTTGCACGTATTGGAGTTAACCCTTAACCTTAACAGGAGAAGGAATGAGGTTTCAGACCAACTACCAAAGCAGAGGATTTTTGTGCCAGAGCAAACATAGCAAACCTGCAGTCCAAGTCACACTTGGTGAACCATTACCCAGGTCAGTGGGCAGTCCCCAGTTGGCCCTTCAGGTAGCATTGGTGATCGTGCACCACAGAGTTCTTCGCTCACAGTGTTCTCTCTTCCAGCAGTACAAACAAATCCAAAGGCTTTCTCTTACTTTGTTAACTTATAATCTCTGATTAACTGGGCACACGTGCCAGGGGGGGTGTGGTGGTGCCCTACTGGAACTTACTTCTCTGCCATCTCAGTAATTTTCCACTTATCTGTTGACCACACTTAACCTTGTGTAAACTGGAGAAGTACATAGCTAGATCTTGGCTGAGGCTGGGGAGCCAGTCAGCCCCCTTTTCACCTCGTGCTCGATCTCATACACTTTTTTAACACTAAGACAGTTGAACAAAATAGTGATGTGATTTCTTTATTTTTTCTCCTTTTTTTTCTTTTTTCCACTAAGAGTGGCTGCTCAGACTGAGTGCCTAGCCTTTAGGGTGTCCAAACACCCATACAGATTGTGCAAACAGCTATGTCAAGCTGTTTGTGATGTCTTTTTCACTGTTTCTGTGTATGGTGCAGGCTGATAAAGAGAAGTATCATGTAGCTATCTTTTTTATTCTTTCTTTTCTAACTGGTAGTAGAATTCATTGACTGAGGATTATTGTTTGTGTTGGGTGCTAATTACAGATATTTTAGTTTTCCACTGGTGTGATAACCCATCCTAAATAATAGATATTTTCTGTCAGTTTCTACAGACTGCTAATGCTACATTAATATTTCATTGAAATGAAAACATATAACTTTAGGGACGTATTTTAATAACACATTTGAACTTGTCTGCTTTCTTAAAAAAATCCTCAATAACATTTTAATTAAAGTTTTTATTGATGCTGCAATGAATAAGTATGTGCTTTTTAATGTATATCTGTTCTTCCTTTTTGTTTTATGCTTAATGGGTTTATCATGGCTCTTTTCAATCCTCTCCAATAAACAGGGAAGAAAGAGCCATGACAGATACTGCAAGCAGTATTTAATGCTTCAGTTAGGAAAACAGCATTGTAGCAATACAATAATGATGTCTGGAACATTTAATAATAGTTGTATTTGTACATAGGCCAAATCCTTTCAAGCTGAATTCCTGTAGAGCTTGGATTTCAACTGATATGTGAAAAGATGATCCGGTCAATCAATTTGTGTAATATAACCCGAAAAAAAAAAGGCATTATTGTTAGTGTCAGAGGGTTTCAAAGTGGTAATTTCCTGGTTCAAGAAAGTGACTGAGCCATATTGAAGAGCAATTAAGAACAGGAATTATCTGCCTTCCAATTCCCTCACAAACTGTCTAAATCCAGACTGCTCCTGACGTCCACTAGGGGTGTTTAGATGTTTGTAAATATTCAGCTGAATTTGTAGACTAGAAAAAAGCATTTCCTTAGGTACATACTGTTGGAACTTGTGGCATTGTAGGGAAACATTTGCTACGTCATTGCACTGTAGGATGTTCCTCAGCCAGAGGTCAAGCTCTCTTGTTTAACTTAACAAAGATGAAGAGGATGTGTTTGTTCATGTGACACACACGTCACAGGATGAATACTTGGGAGGGAGAAGAACTATTTTAGACAAAGCAGACACAGGAAACTGCTGGGATGACCTGGCCATAAACTGTAGATAGAGATTAAAAGTTTCTAGGTATAAAAAAGAGATCTTCAGGTAATAAGGAAGTCAACATAAATCTAATTTGCATCCATGTGGAAATAGTACATTTCTGAAAAATGTTAGACAATACTCCCTTACATGGTTTTTCGCCCACTTCAGCCAACGCTTTCCCCAGCAGTTCCCAAGCATGGTTTGAAAAGCAGCAGGTCTGGATGGCACACTGAATGCAGCTATCCTGCTTCAGAGGGAGGAGCCATCTGGGAGCAAGCTGTGTCACTCTGGATAGTCTGCTCCTGGGAGCAATCTTTGGCCACTGAACACAGGTCCAGAGGGTGCTCCCTGACCACCTTAACTTCCTGATATGGACACGCAGAAGAAAGCTATTTTTCTTTGCTGTACTGTGTTACTGCTCACACTCCCAGTTGTGGTAGAGGTTAAAGCCCTCATTGCACTGCACTTATGTAAACAGAGTAGAAGGATGTCTAGCTCTAATAATAGGGCAGACAGCTGAACTTAGAGGAAACATGCACAAAAAAGGAGTTTCAATTTCTTTTTTTTTTTTCATTTTACTGTAAACTTTTATTCTAAGAACTTTTTTTTTCAAAAAAGTTTATCCTTCAGTTCAAGTCCCCAGATCCAAGCAAAACATCTCTGTTTTGCAGATATGATTATGTTGGGGTTTTTTTGATACAACACAAAGAGCAGTTTAATGGAAACTGTCGTGGCTATATCCAGGTGAGAATGAGGTGGGCATCCCCTGTACATGCTGCTCCACTGTAAAAGCAGGTGTTCCCTGGAAAGCAAGTGTCAGTGTGTGAGTAGACACTACCAGTCCCACTGTTCGAAGCAGAGAACAGGACCCCACTCTGGTCCTCATCTCAGACATCAACTGTACGGTCCAGGTAATGCTCCTCTGGAGTTGCTTATCTCACTGGCTATTCTGGGAGCTGTGAATCACTAACTCAATTATAAACTTTAGGTACCTAAGTCAGGTAAAAATCCTTGTAAGCTGAGTGCTTTCACTGTAGAGTTTGGTTACAAGCACTAGGAAATCAACAGAAGATGAATTTGCTGTTTTCAAGAAATTCCATTATTTCTCTTAACTAAAATTTATCAAAGTAAATATGCTTTCATGTATATTTTGCCTCTCCATCGTTAAAATTTTTGTGATGGAAAACAATTATTCTTCAGAAAATTTTCCAGCAGCCATAGGAATCATTCACAAAGCAGTTAATTCTAAAATGCTCTGTCATGATTGTAGTCCTCAGCCTTCCTGGTTATCCTTCTACTAGATGGAACCTGGCAGGGGCTGAATACCTGCCACTTGATTCTGCAAAACAAGTGCTTATTTTCAGAGCACATGAGCGGTTAGACTGACTTCAAAAGGAATTCACTGAGGACACTTACAGGTCTGAAGTTAAGCACTAGTTTAAGTGTTTTGTTGTTTCAGGAGGGGAATGGTAGGCATTCAGGAATGCTTTGAGTACGGCATTTTCTTTCCACATAACTGTATGCCAAGGGCACCCTTTGGTATCTTTGTTAAAAGAGAGCTTGAAGTGAAACAAGTCCTGTCAGAGAATATTTGGGAACTACAGGTGCCTTTTGCAAATAGGTGCAGAAAAAGAACCGTGGTTGGGAGACAGAAATGAGTAAAGTTGGAGCAGAAGAGCATAGATGACAGAATAGAAACGGATGGTTTCACATTGATAAACTAGACACCAAAGATGTCTTTGCCCAAGGCACAAATATATCTCAGTCAGCCTTGGCCAAGAACACTCCATTGATGGTTTTGAAGAAAAATAGCCCACTCAAAATGAGGGCTAGCTCAAGTGATGAATTGCATCTATTCATCATGCAGCATTCTTTGAAGCTCTATGGACTGTCTACTAGGTGCTCAAAAATAATTTAAGGAAGTTTACATATGGTTTGAGAACCACAGGCGAAGCATTGCTGCTTCAGTCAATACTACTGAGTTACAGAGCAAAACAGAAGGCTTCACTGCAGTTGTTTACATCAGTGCAAATGAAGGTTGCTATTAATCTGGGTTTTTCTCAGCTGTGGTTACATTCTACATTCTTATGAGAAGCCATTAAGATTTGAGTGTATACAAGCTCAGTGTGACTAGTGGACTGTGAGAACAAAACTCATTTTTCAGTTGTTTTCTCTTCAGCATCCTAAATTATGTGCAAATGTTTTGTCAATAACAATCACACTGCTGTGAAAATACTGTTTGCAGCACACCAGCACACTTTTATAAGCAAACTTTAAAATCCAATAAAAACACTAGTTAATATAACATTTTGTCTGATATTTTAGTAGTTTAATACAGTTTTTTTTTTTTATTTGCCTTTTTTTTTTATATAATGTAGTCCTAAAGCTTGTGGAACTGCTTTCTTAGTTACCCCTCATTCTTTTAATCCAGAAGTAATTTGGGTCTCCATTCTATCATACCATGCTGAGGCCCCAGAAATAGCTAGAGCATGGGCAGTCAGTGAAGTAGCTGGCTCACAAAAATGCCTCTGTTCTGCAGGTAATGCAGAAGTGACCTTGAGTGAGAACATTTCCAAGTGGCTCACATTTGGAGTACACCATCCTGCGGGATGCCAGCAAAGTCACCTGATTGTCTACAGGCACAGGCTGCAAAGAGCTTTCTGGGCCTAATGACTTCTCAGCTCCTGCTAGCCTGAAATTCCCATCTGTAGCTGTATCTGGCCCATTATGAAAACCCATCTCAGCTTGTAGAGAATGGTCAGGAAGACAGCACAAAAAACAGTGGCATAGTCTTAAGCAGGCAGCAGTGCCTCTCCCTGGATGAGTGCTTGGTGTTCCCCACGCTGCATTTGTTTCGTGTGGTGACACCTGAAACGTGTTAATTTACTGTCATTCAAAAGTCATTAAGACTTGAATAGCAACAAGGAGGATTTTAATTGCATTAGCTATTTATGTAAGAAGAGTAAGAATCTCAATTTGATCAATTTTTGCTTAGATCAATGCCATATTAGCTCCGAACACTGAGGTTTACATGCTGCGCAAAAAATTCAATACCTCTTTGTCATGTTCTGCAAGTTTTTGCCTCTTCATCTACACAGCTAGCAAAGGGAATAGTACTGTGATAACAGTGCCAATTTGAAGAAGACTGAAATGCAGAATTAGTGAATGTCTTAAAAATTATAAACCAGTGAGTCATGGGGACTCTTAAAGCCTGTCTGCTTTAAACAAAGTTCTCTTCTGTTTGTCATTTCAAAGAGGCTTCCCTGCAGGAAATGGGAGGAGGGAGGCTCAGAGTGCCCTAACATGGTGGCCTTATCCTCCTTATTTTGATTCAGAGCAAGATCAGCAGCTGTAATGTCAAAAGGCCATCACAGGAAAGAGCAGTGCCAGAGCTGTGTGCACATGTAAAATTTTTAAATATATATCTACTACCAGTGCCACAATTGGAGCCTGAAGTGGGGGATAATTTTGTCTTTTTTAAAAAGACAGTAACTGTAACACTCCAGAACAACTTCCTCACTCCAAATAATAAAACTGTTAAGCCTTATTATTTCTGGAATGAGACGGAATCCAACTCATGTGCTCTGCAGGGTGTTTCAGTCTATCAGTATGACAATGAACAATGCTGGTGAAGAAAGACTGGACTGGCAAGTACTCAAAATGCCCTGGTATTGCCAAAGCAAGTGAGGACTATGGCCAGAATATGGGTTGAAATATATATGCTGGCAGCAAAAGCTATATCATATGAGCTCCCTCTTTCTGGCAACTCAAGAGCCTTACAGAAGTGTGTAGCTTACAAAATAAAGTTATTCCAAGCTGGAACTGTTTTACTTGTTGAAAAATGCCAACAAATGACTACAAAATGATGTTAGCTGAGGATTTTCTTTGAACTGTGAATAATTAGTATATATAAACATTTTATAATTTAAACTGAATGTTAAATGGAGTTCCTAAAGAAATGACAAGGTGTTAAGTCTAGAAAGCCAGTGGTGAAAGCATTAGAATGATTTCTTACCATTATTTTTATTGTTGACTCCATGCATGGGTTTAGCATTATCTTTTCTTATTGTTTGTAAGCAGAATATGTCAGTACTCAACAGCCTAGGGACTTAACTGTAGTGAATGCTCACGAGTTAGAAGACCGCATATGTTGGTTGTGATTTGAGTAGCGTAATTAAGGGAAAAGATTCTCTCCCTGCACAGGAAAGCCAAAAAAAATAGCAGGAACCAGTTTATATGTTATAAACATTAAAAGAAATCATGTATGTGACAAGAAGTTCCACTTAAGAAATCTTTCCACTGTTGAATGGATTAATATTTTCCACCTGAATTCTTCTACGGTATTATTTAGTATTGAGCATATAGGTGAAAGATCCATGAGGACGTGCTGAAGGTCTAAATAGGAAGGGGAAAAGAGAATTTGATCGTTGGCTCAATATAAGTGCAAAAATGTTTTTCTAAATTTTCTCTAAAATTAACAGATTGCCTGCAGTATTGGGCAGAAATCCTGAAAGATGCTGTTTGAACT
The DNA here is from genome assembly GCA_037305975.1 of Chrysolophus pictus. NCBI lineage: Eukaryota > Metazoa > Chordata > Aves > Galliformes > Phasianidae > Chrysolophus > Chrysolophus pictus. The sequence goes on from JAYKPI010000006.1 coordinate 13,899,111, forward strand.
TTTATCAGAGCTAAGAGTGTTCAGCATCTTGAAGGCTGTGTGGGCAAATCAGGCCATTCCAATGTCCTTGTCATAAATAGGTGCTTCAGTCACTCTTTGGAAAGTACTTCTGCTGTTTTGTACATGTAATTTTGCGCATCATTACTCTTTCTGTGCACTTTAAAGGACACGTTTTGAAATCCTGATTCTTTATGTTTTCTGAGGTTTTATGGAGTGCTATCTGGAACATTTTAGAAGCAAGACTGCTGGGGCAGGATAAGCAATTTATTGTTCATTGCTAAGTTATTGATGAGGCTGTGATTTTAAGCTATTGTGGAGTTTCACTTACTCCTGCTGAGGGAATCTCTGTAGGAGGCTATTGTAGCGTCATCTATTGTTGTAGTAGAAGTGCTCGTTTACCATTGTACTCTGTCTCTTTGCAGTTGGCCCGCACATAGGACGTTACTGTGGGCAGAACAACCCGGGCCGCGTCCGTTCTTCAACAGGGATTCTTTCAATGGTATTTTACACTGACAGTGCAATAGCAAAAGAGGGATTTTCAGCAAACTACAGCGTGTCGCAGAGCAGTGTATTGGAAGGTCAGTATTTACGCATCCTGCAGAGCTTCTTGGAAAATATTCTCTGTTATGTCTTCTTGCACACCAGGTGTTGCATGAAGCTTTAAAGAAACCTTAAATAAATAAGATGGTAGGGGAGGGTTGGTTCTGTTTTGCTGTCCTGCTTTTTTTTTTCTTTTTTTTTTCTTTTTCCTATCTTTTTTTTTTTTTTTTTTTTTTTTTTAAGACCAGCTACACTTTGAAAAAAATGTGCAAGAAGCAGAGTTCCTCTGACAGCCTTATTCCTCAGTATTTCCAGGAAGTTGAAACAGTTATTAAAGCCTCTGCTGACCAAGGAAACACAGGAATGCAGAGCAATTGAACAGTTGCATTAAAACAATGAAACAATGAAGCATGTACAATGAATGCACTATCCAAAGTCTTATTTTATTACATGGAATAAGCTTTGATGATCGATTTCATGAATAAAAAGAACCCATTTAATATATATGCACTTGTTAAACCATTTCATAAGCTACCTAAGCTTTGTTCTCTGTCTATTATTTTTCTCCCAGTTGCCTCATTTTCATGCTTGCTGCTTGGACAGAGAATGAAACCAAGAGAGTGAGATGCAGGAAAATAATGGGCTATGTTATGTTATGTCCTTGTAGATTTCCTTGCTTTGTTACATGATAAAATACACACTTTAAATCAAACTCCCTCCATTCTGTGACTGAGTTTTGAGCAGATTCAGAGTTGACGTAGTTGTTTAATCAAAGACGAAACAAAGGAAAAATCGACAAAGAGAAATTATTCCAGTTTCATGAGGAGGTTGGTGGCCCTGCATGTGGCAGGGGGGTTGGAGATTCATGATCCTTGAGGTTCCTTCCAACCCTGGCCATTCTGTGATTCTGTGATTCTCCCCACCTTTTCTCTGCTTTTGCATCTTCAATTTCTTCCTTGTACATTCATAGCCAGCAGGAGGTAACAGGATATACCCAACTGGCATGGATGGGAAAGCATCCATCAAACTGGACATCTGCTTTTCAGATATTTTAATAAGGCTCTGATCTATCATGCCTTGGGTCCTTTGTGGTGGCCTTCTGATTCTGAGCAGAAGGGGATTAACACTGATGTAAGAAGTCTTACCTAAGAAGACTTACACTAACATGCTTCAGTTTCAGTACCTTACTGAAGGCTTCTAATGCTCTTTAGCAGCACAAAAAGGGGGAAATTGTTGGTACATCACAGAGAATGTGATTTCACCAGCAAAGTTGATAATTCAGTTATCCTCCTTTTTGGGTCGAATGCCGAAAAGCAGTGAGCTGTACATCTCAAAACTCAAGTTTGCATTTGTTCAACTATATGAGATGAATCAGAAGCAGCAGCAGATCAGGCTTCGCATACGATCATGAAAATGCATCTCAGTCCTGAATCCAGCCAACAGTATCTCCTAGTTCTGAAACCTTTGGCTAAGCACCCGCTTCTCTGTTAGAAATGAAGTTCCTTCTTTCAGATTCACATGCTGGCCTTTTGTCTTAAGCTACCAGTGATTGATTCTCCACACTGTAGTGCAGGCACATGCTCTTTTCTTTTGCAACAAGGTGGTAAACCTCTGACAAAGGTCCATATGCAGCTGGGTGTGAGGATCCGTCTAAAGCCACTAGTCTCTGTTGCTTCAACAGTAGTATTTCTGAAGAGTGAGAAAATTTAGACTCCATACACTATCAGCCTTTAAACTCCCAATAATGACAACATTGTCAACTGATTCTAAGTTATCTAGGTAATTTTTATGTGTGCAGGAAGAGACTGGATGGAAATGGTCAACTCACTAAAAATGCAGCACATTACAGAAGAGGTGGTAATTCCCTTGTGTCAGTACTCTTCTGAACTGGATTCAAATTTTGTTGGTCTTTTTCCTTCCAGTGTCCAGGATCAAAAGAGAACAGCTGCAATTTTAATAACATTTTAAAACACTTCATATTTTTTGTACTGGACTATATATGTAGTTCTAAAGTTGAATTATTTTGTACAGTCATCTAGTTTGTCTTTCCTGGCTTTGTGCATAATTATGGGTTGAACACACATTGTTTTATATTGTGAATCTACAGAAGTGCCTGTGCTGCCCTAGAAAAGAAAATTCTATTGTCCTATACTGAAATGACTACAACGCTGGTCTAAAAATATTTGCATGGCATTATTATTGCAGGAATTGCCATGGCAACTTGAATGACAGTATTAAGAATGGCACCACAAGTTCCATACTGCTTTGCTTAAAGTTGCTAAAGAATTCAAAGTCACATAAAAATAAATTCAAAAACCTGACCATAGTAATGATGGTAATTTATTTTTCTTCAGATTTCCAGTGCATGGAACCACTAGGTATGGAGTCAGGAGAAATTCACTCTGATCAAATCACTGTCTCCTCCCAGTACAGTGCTATCTGGTCTTCAGAAAGGTCCCGGCTAAATTATCCTGAAAATGGATGGACCCCAGGGGAAGATTCTCCCAGAGAATGGATACAGGTAAAAATACAATGCTTTAAAGATATTATTGATACCCTGTGGAGTTTATTGAATGTGGAGAATGCAAAAGAAAAAGGAAAATAATACAGTAAAGTACTCCTACATAATCTAAGAATTGCTGCAAGTGAATAGTTCGCATTCCCTATTAAACACACAGAAAAACTGACTCCCAGAGCTATAAAAAAAAAAGGTCAGGAAAATTAATTCTTCTGCTTCCCCCTTCTATTGTTTTTCAGTCTTCTGGGCACAAATAGCAGATTTTGGTTTAGTGGAAAAGTCAATATTAGTTTAACATGCACTTAAAGTGGAATGTCGCAGTAAACTGAGCATGTGCTATGTCTCAAGCTGATTACAGTTAAGCATTAATGTGGGATGGTGTTTTCATGCACTCAGATTTCACCTCAGAAGACCTAGGTCCTTTCTAGAATATCTTAAGCAGAAGGTGAGTTTACTGGTCTCTGTCTAGTGGCAGTTCTTCCACATCCTTAAACAAAGCACTGTTTAGCATGATTGCCTCAGCTTTGCTCTGATGGGACAGGAGCAATAGCAATCCTGCAAACACTTGTCCCCATGAAGAGATTCCTTGGGTTCAGTGGGTTCACAGAAGGCCGTTGCTAATTGCTACCAGGTCCTTAGATTCATGGTGCACGAACTCTGAACAGGTTAAAGTTGTTCATACGAGTTACTGTACGCAAATAATAACCTATAGTAGCACACCAGTATTTATTTCATTAGGTGAAGAATACTGATTTATCCTGATTATATAGGTAGACTCCTTTTTTTGATTTAGTTTCTGTTTCTTCTGTTAAAAATAAATAAATAAATAAATAAACAAGAAAGGTTCATGCATATTAGATTAATATTACAAATACTGAAAGTTTGTTCATGTGTTTGAAACATTTCTCCTGCTCCTGTTGTTTTCTATAGGAAATTGCTAACTGACATATAAAAAAGGTCTCATTAGCTGTCAATAAGAATGTTCACATCAGTGTTTCCTGTGAGGTTTGCTGTCTGCAAGAAAGCTTAAAAACATGTTGAGCAGTAGTTAGTAAAGGAGAGAAAGAATGGGAAATCTTTCATTTCTGATCCTTGGCACACAATGGGACTCTCAGGTGTCCTGCTTGGGGGCCCCTACACATCCTGAGCTCTTGTTGATGGACCTAATCAGGCTTCAGAGTAGCAAAAAAAAATCTCTTGATCCTTCTTCTTTACTTAGGAATAAATATTAAAACCTCCCTACTCTTATCTAAGTGCTAGGCTTGTTATTAATCATTGTTGCTTGAAATCCGTGGAATGCTCATAGAAAAAGGATGGAATGCATCAGAATTAAAGTCCATGTGCTTCATCTGGTCAGAGGGCCACCACTTTTTTTTTTATTACTTCCTTCTTTTTTACTGTCACTTACACATTTATGGCTGGATAATCAAAACAAGAAAGCTTGTCAAATCTCCTTCATGTGTTCTATGTACTTATTAACTTTAGTAAGTTATGATGACCACATACATATATATATAGCTTAATCCTTTCACTTAGAACTAGGCCTTTCTGAGAAAAAATTTCAAAGGACTTTTTTAACTATTATCTTTTTCAGTAACAAATGCTTAACAGAATCCAAGCCACTCGGGGATTTATGCTTAAAACAGTAAGGGTACCTCAAGCCTCCTAACCAGAAATTTCTCACCCTCCCTTGTGTTTTGCCACAAACCAGAGTGCCCAGGGACAGAAACAATCACCAAACAAAATTTTGAGCACCTTTATGCTGCTTTCAACTACCCCATCAGTCAAGAAGTTGGTGGTTATTTGTATGCTGTCCTGCTCAAGCCACAGTTCTCACCTACTTCACCCAGCCCCTGATTTGAAAAAAGCAGCATGAACCATTTCCCTGAGTGTTCCAGCACTAGAACAGTACCTAGAAGCCATTATGAGAGTACGAGCAGCCCTGAGGCAGACTTTGTGTCAGAACTATAGCAGCCTTCACAGTGGAGATAGGTTGTGTTTGCAGGACCAAGCCTACAAAACCCTTCTTGGAGATTCATTGTGTTGACTATGTGTGCTTTACACATGCTGCAGAACTGTTAATCATTCCACTCATTCTGTGCAGTGTCTCATTATCCTACCATTCATTGTCTGCATAGTAGAAGCAACCATAGTTTGGGGACTTGCCATCCCCTGGCCTTTCTCAATGTACAGTGGTTTAACACATCTTTAGTTCCATTTGTGTGAGGAGGATATGAATTATTATCATAATTATTTATTAGCATTTAATTCAGCACTCATTGATAATTCAAACCTCCAAATGCATTCCAGATGCTTTCCTGTTAAAGTTAATTGACAGTCTTCAAATGGATGTTAAGAACTTCAGACCATCAAGTACCGTGGTAGTAGTGTCCTTGCGCATGGGAAAAGCTGTCTACAAAGGCTTGATGCCATTGGCAGTGAGCACGTATTGCGAGTTTGTATCTGGGTATGGTAATGAAAGCCCATGTTTCCTCTCCACAAATATCTGCGGGAACAGATGTTCATATCCATAAGAGCTTACAGACAAACAACCAAGGACATGCAACTAATAAAACACTCTGAAATTACCCACAGAAAAAAAATCATAATATTTTCTAAAAGGAGGGAGGCACTTGTGTAAGAAATACTGAGATCACTTTGTTCTATGTGGTTCTGTATGCTGTTGTGAATTAGTCATTTGCATGAAGTTTTTGCTTTTGTGCAGTACAACATAAATAGATTTTTGTGGGACAGTGCAAGACCTCTGGAAAAAAATTCAGTGGGAAAAAACAAGCTCAAGTATACAGCGATGCTAAACTTGAAACTTTTAAAGTGAAAATTTCTACCTTTATGCTATTGTCTGAGAGTTAGGGATTTTGTGTATATCACTATTCATTAATCAGTTCACGTTTGCAGGTTTGCATACCTGCACACACTGCAGCTGGTTAAGTAGCAATGTCTGCCTTTAAACTGCCAATACGCATATACAACTAGGGCATATATTTGAGATATGTACAATTATACGTGGGCAAAACAGCTTGAAAATTCAGCTCCAACTTGTAATTTCCTTAGTGTATCATTTTTTGTATAAGGGAAATATTATAGTTCTCCTTTCCCTTCCTTTTACCCCTCCCTTCAAGGTTAATGTTTTTGCTAAGACAAAAGAAACAGAAAACCTCAGTTAAGTATCAGCAAAGGGAGATTGGTATCTACAGAGGACGTCTAGAGGGCATGCGATATGATTGTCTCCTTTGAGGTGTTGACGTCTTTTGGACCATTTCACTGAAAATAATTAGGAAAATAGCTTTGGCTTGCTGTTAGCAATGGATTTGCATGAATTCCATCTGTGGACGTGAAATCCATTCTTTGGTGGAAAAACTGGGTGGCTCCTTTGTGGCTGACGAGGCGTGACCTCCTGGGTGCATCTGAGTGTTGCCTGCCTGCCAGGCTCTGCGAAATGAAAGCTGTATGTCCGCTCCTTTCTTGTTTTGAAATAAATGTCAAAGCTTAGATTCAAAATATCAATAGCACGGTCATACCATCAGTCTGCACGGTACCTTCTCCATTTTTTTTTACCCTCAAACACTCTTTTTAAAATTACTCAACTGACTTGAGATTTGGAGTGACTCCATAATCAGAAACAGAGTCACTCCAGATTGAATTTCTTTAAAATCACATTAATAAAGTCTGTGGATTTTTTAATATGAACAGACTAAAGATATGCATGAGACAAAGGTTGTCAAAAATAAGCATAAAGTTAGTTTATTGTCATATGGAATGTTATTAGGTCTTCAAACTTAAGCTAAACATCCCCGTTTATTACACTTAGGTTTTATACACTCAGCTGCCTGACAGTGTGAAGTAGCATAATTTAAAATTAAAAAAAAAAAAAAACAACCCTTTAATTTAATCAAGAGCAGAGTACTGACATTGCATTGTAAGTCATTGTCCCTCATTAACGTATCCTTTCACAGGAAAAATAGTATAGTGTTTCCATTTCTGTAATCTGAACAACAAACATGTTAATAGGTATCAATTACCAGCCAGTTTCAGTACTTAGAACCAGTAAGAAGGCCAGCACAAGGGTTTCACATCTGGTTTTAGTGAAACTGTTCCTGTCTGTGGTATTTAAAATTTAAAGAACTGCTGTTATTGTGCAATTGGGAATCCTAGGGGAGTACAATGTTAATGAAATCCATAACGTGCAGGGATTTTATGATTGCATTTTCAAGGCATTCCTTCAAAAGGGACAACTGATTTCTGCCATGGCAGCAGTAATTGTGCTTTTACAGAGTAGATTTAATGTTTGCATTTAAGAATGGCAGTTATGTTTACGCACATCTGAACAGGCAACACGTGAAATCTTTGCAATTAGGGAACTTTCTGCATCTTACCTTTGAAGCCCTGGAGCAGAAGCCATAGGTGCTGCGCATGGAAATCCTTTGCATTTCCAGGCCATATGGGTGGTGGCAGTGGCCCACATGGCAGGGCTGTAGGCAGACACTTGAGCCCCGTGCGTGTGTGGTTTTGACGGGAAACTGATTGCCTATTAACAGGGTCACTGGAACCTGTGCTATCATCAATTCTCATAATGATGTGGGTTTTTAAGCCCACAAGGAGCAACACCTTCTGGGTACTTTTACTGCAGCATCTGTGTGCTTTCTGACAAAATCTTTCTCCTAATGCTTATGGCACGAATCTTTATGCTCCCACCGAGCTGAGTGATAGTTTCTGGGTGGCGTCATTTGTCACTCAATGACCCCCAGCTTGCCCAGATAGCGAAGAAGTGTTTGCACAACATCTTCAGTTCGTATTATGACTGGAGTTCAACAAAACCATAAATCCAGCTTTAAGAATCTAGAACCAGATCAACACTTTGCAGCCATAAGACAGAAGGCACTAATCTGGTATAAACACACTCTGCCAGTTCAGATTTGTTCCAAAAGGTTAACAGAGGGTTAACATAAATAGACATTATACTCTGGATTGGGTATTATCTGTCATTCTGCAGCTGACACAGGGCCATTACACTACGATGAATTCCATATTGTGTGTTCTGGCTAACATGACAGAAATGGCTAATCCAGTCCAAATTTGTGTGCTAGGTTTTCCAGCGGGGCAATGGAATGGCCAGGTTGGAGGCCTGCAGAGAGCAAGCCTGGCACAGAAGGCCCCCAGATCCCAGCCTGCTTGCACAGACCCCCTCCTGCCGCTCAGACCTCCTCCCAGCATCATGCCTTGGGCACCCAGGCTTGCACAGGGCCATCCTCCATCCCAGCCAGCCCTAAAAACAGCAGCCGACCCCGTGTAAAACTATCCCTCTACATCCTGCAGCAGTGAGGTCTCTGGAGTAAGAACGGGCCTCCTCACAAAGCAACCTGGGGGATCCCCTCGCCTCCACTGATTGAAATATCAGTTGTTTATTTAACACGAACTCTCCCATGCAAGGAAAATATACTTCCATTGATTTAAAATACTTCCATGTATACACTGCTTCACCAGAATGAGAGGGACCTCTGAGGTGGAATTTTTCTTCCACATTTGTCTTCATTCCTTTAAATTTGCAGTAACCTACCTTCTTCATTACTTGCTCCTTTGTAAGTGAAACACAGAAACATGCATCGTTGATGCAAACTGGAATATAGATTAATATAGATTTATTCCTGCAGCACTTCTGAAAATAATCACAGTTTATCATTTGGTGTCCTGACCTTTCATCAGTGTCATAGCTTATTTCCTTATCAGGTATTCACTTAAAAATGCAGTCAGTGTTTATATATTGCTTCTGCACAACACATTTGTTTCAGCATCAGGTTTATTCTTAAATCAGGCAGCTGCTCAGGTTGACTTTCCTGAGTGAGCTTATCTAAATATTTCACATGAAAGCTCAAGGAAGTGCAAGTCAACAATGCCTGTTGTTTTTACCGCTATTATTTCTGCTTCTTTTGGAGTGTGATATTGCAGTGAAGTACACCGTATTTCTGCCTAGAATAATGGGAAACCCAGGAAACCCACTTCTAGTCTTTGAAGGACTGCCTGAGAGCTGAGCTCAGAGGCTTCATGGCAGGGCTTGCCCATCATTAGGGAGCACACTGACATGAAAGCACAAAACCTGCCAGTCCTTTGCCTTCCCTACCACTTCAGAATGCAAGTCATATATTTGGTTCATGTCATTTTGCAGTTCATAACTGTATTTCAGCAATTACAAAAAGCAGAGTTAGCTTTATGTGGAAGACTGTTACAGTTATCTTATAGTCTTAACAAGTGTTTGCGCATGGGCAAAGAATGACAAAAGAATATTCCTCTCTGGAAATCACAGTCAGTACAGACTGTGACACAGTGCAGAACCGAGGTTAATTGACCCAGCAGGATGCATTCGTACCTTTATTTACTGTGACATGGGAATAAATGGTACAGTTTCTCAAAGGCGAGTACTGAAATTAGGCAAGAGAGAGGGAGAACTAAAAGGGCCCTGCAAAGTATGAAGTTTTTTGTTGTTGTTGTTTGTTTTTTATTGTTATTCAAAGCATTTTAAGAGCTATTTTAGTACCACAAAGTTCCCAGCTAGAGATTTATCACTCTGGGGAGGCTGAAGGGATGCTCAGAGTGCTGTGTGCAACCACTGGCAGCCTTATTGCTCCAGAAGTGCAGATGCAAAACGCTGTTTAGAGAAAAAGCCTTGCTACATCCCACTGACATGTTTCTGCATCAGCCCAGGTACAGAGGGGAGTCCTGCGTGGCTTCGAGCAATCCTGCATGCAGCATATGGAGGAGCAGCAGAAGCAGAGCCCCTCCGAGTCTCTACCACCAGCCTAATCATTATAATAGTTGCACTTCTTTCAGGGGATCCATTATGCAGAGATCTGAGCAGTTTGTATATAACTTCATAATTACCTATGCATCCACTTCCCAGTCCAGCCCTGCATCCCCTCAATGGCTGCAAGACAGATGGCCCTTTAGAGCTGAGGTAGCAAATTAAAAATGTGTCCAGCAAAAGCACTGAATCAGCAGCTACTGAAATAATCTTGTAAATTTATCTCACTTTCACAAAATAGTTCATTTCAGGAGGCAAAGAAATTAAAACCTTTAAATATGTTTTTAAACTAGATGCTTTTTTTTTTTTTTTTTTTTTTTAATGAAAGCATCTTTTCCTTCTACTTTCTCTCACAGAAATTAAAGCCACTTGAAAACATTTGGAACAGAATGATTCTTCTTTCTTTTTTCTTCCCATTCATGCTCATGTGTTTAGCTTGACTCAAACCATTTGTTATTGCTCGATGATATTTTTAACTGCCATGAGGGCAAAAAATCAGTTGTTTGTGCCACTCTGCTTGGCAGGGAAGCTCTCCTGGAGGGTCTGCAGAGCCTGTGTGGGCTGAGGCAGCCTTACCTATACCACACCACAACGTGTCTGTTCCTCTGAGCCTGTGCTCTACGCAGAGGTGAGGGAAGGTATCTCAAAAGGAGATTTTTTCTGAGTCCAGCAGAAATAAATTAATCTACAAGACCAGGCAGGTGTCAGACTGCAGGGAAAGCAGAGCTCAAGGCTAGAAGTTAAATGGCTAAATGTAGTGGCTAAAAACACAGTCTTGGGTAGGAACACGCAGCTGAGGCATGTTATAATAAGCAGAGTTGTTACTGAGCTAAAGGTCTCTGCTCTCACAGGGCTGACTTCGGGCTGGAGATGATAGGTGCACTGCTGAGTGCTTTGCAGAAATGATTGTGCGGTTTTATTCACTCTTTCCACACCTGCACTGCAGTATGAGGCTGAAGAGTTCATGAGTCCTGTGGGTCCTTCCCCATCCCGGCATCCACGCTCCGGATTTTCTGCCATTTGCCTCCCCTGCCCTTGTGTTATCCTGCTTTTCTGTCCCAGCTTGATTCTGTTCTGCCCATTAGGTGACATTTTCACAGCAGTAGAAAAATAGGTAAAGTGGAAGGATAAATTAGATTTCTTCCAAGTGGTAAATAGATTCCTGTCAGAAAGCAATTTGTCTTCTTCTCACAAAAAAAAAAAAAAAAAAAAAAGTATATATACATATATATATATTTCAGTAGAGAAATACTTCCATTTTTGCTTCACCTCTAACATTTTTGTTTAAGGCTTTAAAAAATTCTTTAAAAAAACATCACTGGAACTTCATAGATGTCTGGTAAACAAAGCCTATAAGCAGAGAAAGCACAGCTGACAGTCAAGAAATTGTTAAGCCAAAGTTGGGTTCCTTTGCTTTCAGGAGTGCCTGGCTCTTCCTCAGCCCTGTTTGCATGCAGCTCCCAGCAGCTGGTGGTACCTGTGCAGTCTGGTTTTTCTCTCCTCTGCAGCCTCCTGCATTGGACACTTCGGGCCAAATTCATTTCTGGTGTTGATCCTTTGAAGCTGCTGATAAGATTAATTTGTCGCGTTGCTTATAAAACCTAGGCATATTTTAACTGGTCATATTTAGGTTAGAGATGATTGAAATGGAGACTAAGGTGGCTTTCAGCCTTAACAAAGGAAGCAGCAGGTCTTCTATTGCAAATCCTATTAAACTCAGACTATGGGTTGAAGGGCTGACAGAGCATAGAATAATTTTAAAATGCTGTTATCAGGCTGTAAAAATTAACAGTCCATAGTGGTTTTTCCCCTTTCAGTGATATGCTTAACTAAGAAAATACATCCTGTGTTTATTTTACAAAGTCACAGCACTTAAAAATCAATGGCTTTGCCCTTTGCATGGCTAAAGATAGAGCAACTTTTAGAGAGACGGGGTGGGAGTACACAAACCAGGCACATTCCTTGGCCCAAGAAACCCTGGAAATGAGATCCCAGAATTCTGAGCAGGCTTTGCTGAGAAAAGGGCAGAAATGGAAAGGAAGCAATCTTCTGATGCTTTGCTTTAGCACCAGAGGGGGAGCACTAGTGGGAATCTGTAAGAAAGAAGGGGAGACACTCTTAGCAACATCTGTTGTGACAGAACAAGAGGAAATGGTTTCAAACGAAAAGAGGGAGATTTAGATTGGACAAAAGAAGTTTTTTAAACTAAGGGTTGTGAGGCATTGGCACAGGGTGCCCAGAGAGATGGTGGATGCCCCAGTCCTGGAGACACTCAGGGTCAGGCTGGACAGGGCTCTGAGCACCTGATCTAGTGTAGGTGCTCCTGTCCATTGTGGGAGGGTTCCTTCCAACTCAGATGATTATGTGATTTTGTCTGAGTGGTCACCAACCTGTGCATCCCTTCTCCAAAGACAAAAGCACTGCACTCACCAACAGGTCTTCCAGATCCCCACCTCAGGATTTCATCAACAGCTGAAGCTATGAGAAACGTACCAAACAAGATGATCTTGGCATATAACTCCCTTTTCTCGGAGCATTTACAGTCCCTTCAGCACATCATCTGACTGCAGTTACCTGACATTTTCTCTAGAAAGTAGCAGAAACTCATTTCAAAAAAAGCAGTGACTTGTTTGGTGACCCAGTAGTAAATTAAAATCATCATACACAATGTGTATGAAATAGAAAATCGAATTTTGGTGCAACAAAACTGACAGTTCCATTTAACAGAGAATAAATGAATGCAGACTCCCGTGGATGACTGACTGATTTAAAGAGACTGCGCCGATTTTCCCAGATGAGAAAGCTGATCACAAGAAAATACATATATTTCTGTGTGACACAGGTTATACACCTTTTCCAATTCCCAGTGAAATTAAGCTTAAAAAATATTAAATTGTAGACACTGGCATTTTTTCCACGTTATGTTGCTGTACATATAGAAACCTCAAAGCTTGAACTTTGTAGCAGATTCGAGTGATTTCAGAGGCACTTTCTCTGCACAGTCAGATCTTTCTGGTCTGAGACAGCAGAGGTTTAATTCTGTATGGCACATCACACCCTCACTTATGAGCTTCCTACACAATTAGCATAGGTATGCTGTGAAACAGGAAGAAGCAGAGGCAGTTCCTATGTGTTTATGCATGTATAATATTCTACTTATACTCAGAGTGCCAAAATACATTTCAGATCAAGCCTTGCTGCCTCTGCCTCTGATTTCAACAGGCAAACAAATGCTAGAAGAAAACGCTGTAGATAAAATTCAGTGTTTTCCACCCAGAGTCTGGTTATTCACATGTGAGGCAGTCTGATAGAAAAGCTTTGCATTACTCGTTTCCCATTTTGCATTAGTTGCTTGATGCAGTTGGGAGAAAAAGAAGTCCTACAATTATGTCCCTCTCTCAGAAAAGAGCGGTTCTGCAAGTATTGCTATAGAGTTTCCCTTTTCTATAGTTTCTAACACAAACTGGGGAAGGTTACATTCAGACTGCACTAAATAGTTGTCTTCATTCCAGATCAGAGGATTAAACTCAGGTTTAAAATTAAATGTAAATTACAAATAAGTATTCAGAAAACGTTAATTAAAAGTATTACGTTCCTGACTCATTTATGGCTCAGCAAGGGTTCCTAAGTATCTTAGCTGGAGAAAGGGGCCATTCACATTCCTCTTTTTTTGACCAAGTCATTGTACATGTCTTAGGTTATCCATTTGCAAGTTAATGTAGTGCTGAAGCAAAGGTTTTCATTTTAAAGAAGTAATATTTCACAGCAAGATATGCTCCTGCAAGACGTAAAACAGTCTTTTTCTAAAGGACTGGGAGTTAATCAGCCTTTCTCTGCATTGCTACAGAGAGGTTTGAATGGCACAAGATACCGATTACTTGTATCCCAGAGTCTATAGAAATCCCAATACTATTACATTCTCCTCTCTTTGTTATCGTATCTTGGTGTTCAGGTTTTAAGTAGTTTTGAAGTAGGAAATAAATTAAAAAGAAGGTATTTTCTGAGTCTTCTGAATAACGATTGTGTTACATCAGAGCCCTACAAAACCACGTCAGGTGCAGCTTGGAATCAATGAAGAGTGGCAGAAGCACTCTCCATCACCACACGCCAACACAGTCAGCCCCTTCCAGGGGACCAGCACACTGCCCCTGCTCTTAAACCGACCCCTTCCAAGCCCCACACTGAAAATATCACACCGAGCTAATGTGTACCAGTGGCAGCACTTCTGCAACCTCCTCACAGTATTTCTCTTTCACATTTGATCTTTATAGCTTCCATACTGGAGCGATTTGGTTTGCTGAATTCTGGAAATGTCTCAAGTTGAAATGCTAGTGTATTAACCTGCTGTACTGAGTCTCTTTTGTTTCTCTTTACCAGAGTGCTGCTTGCCAATTTTTACAACTACAGCAGATTTTACTATTCAAACAGAACCAGATGGAACACCAGTTCAAAGAACATGTCAGAATTAAATATTTCTTTTTTAATTAGTTGCTTCTGATTTATGCAAAAAAAAATTAACATAAGAGTGGGAGAATGTGCCATGAATCCAGATGCAACACAGCCCACACAAGCATTATCTTTTCTCTGTCAGAGACACAGAGGCCTTTTCTTTCATTTTTTTCCAGTCTTTTTTTTCCCTTTCTTTCTGGATTTCATTTTTCTTATAGTTTCTGCATCTTTTCTTTCTCCAGGAAGCCCCATAGTGACTACTGAGGTTCTTTTATGTCTCTTAGTCATACTTTTTCAGGACCGTTTTGACTTTTCTCTTGTAGAAACTAGCTGATCTAACTCTGAAAAAAAAAAGTCTCTGTACTCAGTGCTGCAGTCCCAGCATCAGTATCTCAGTGTGATAGGCTCCTCTGAATCAATTCTTTGTCTTCAGGCACACAGTCTTTATACTCACGTTTTTCCTGCTCAGAAAAGCATTTGGGCAGAGGGCAAAGATTGCGAGGAATATTTCAACTGCTAAAGAAAGTTCATTTGCTTGTTGCTGCCAAGCATTCTTACTTCTTTGGCATGAATATTTGCTCATCTTCTTGTTCCTACCTTCCCACTTTTGCCAAGTCACATAGGCATCAGTTCAGTAAAGCATGCTGACTGAGGGCAGTTGTTTAGCACAGGCTAGAAGTTGAGCACATGGTTAGCTGCTTTCTCTTGTCATGCTTTCAGGATGTTGCTGTCAAAGTCAATGAGAAAAACTAGAGTGACTCAGGAGAGATCCTACCAACTGCAATATTTTTATCTTGCTTTATTTGTGGAGCTGACATAAGTATTGCTGAGAATTTTGCACAAAAGCCTGAGGTGCTTTACGGCCTTCACTACTATTACTTAAACCCAGGATGAATATTTACACCCTGTCATTAATCAAGGGGTTGTGCTCTTTTAATGAGAATTCAATTCAGGGATGAAGGCTTTTGGAAGTAACATTCAAACCAAATTAGTGAAACTCCTTTCAGAATTTCTAGTAGAGCTTGTGCCATTTTTACTTAGCGTTGTAATCTTTTTTACTTAAAGCTCAATAAATAAAGCAACTAATTGATAGCTGTATGTACGTCATGGGAGTATGTGATTGGTCAAAACAACAGCAGCATTTGATAAAAAATATGGGCTTAACAAATGAAAAAGATTAGCTCTTGATTAATTAAAATATTTGACAGAAGGGTGAAGCATCACAACAGTTGATGCAAATCAGAGCACTGTATGCTGTCTAGGGAAATGACACAGTTCTCTAAAAATATTTACTTTGGTGTGTTGTGTCAAGTGATGGATTATACAGCTTTTCAAGCCACAAGAGATGCCCACAACAAAAAGCTTCCTGTTGTTAATCAAACTCCAGCACTTTGTCCTTTATTTTCTCAGGCTGTAGAACAGACCTACAGTAGGAGTGTTAAAAGCTCGTGAAACTGCTCCCTTGCTACAGCACACTCAGTGACTGTATTTTATTTAGGGAGGCAGATTTTCATTCTGAAAATAAAGTCTTCCATACAGTGACATGGTTATGTATGACGACAGGAAGAAGCAATATTCATTTTGTGCCTTGCGTGTTGTGTGTTGTTCATTAACCAGCAGTTTTGCTAAGATTTGCTGCGTGATATATTGTGCAGAGCTAAATGTTATTCTTTTTCTCTCTCCTTAAATGGTCTCAAATCAAATGCGCATGCCACCCATTGCATATCTGTGTCTTACAAGTGTGTCACCCACCCACATATTTTGAAGACAGTAAGACAGCAATAAAAATATTTTTCCTGGAAGCTAAAAGATATTGCAGTATAAATAGTGAGGAAGTAATTCATATGCAGAAATAGCGTCTTGCAATATGATTTCACAGGAAATAAATTGGTTTTAGAAATAGGAAAAACTGGGACTTTTCTACACGAAAGTTTTTGTTCTGGAGAAGAAACACACACTTGAGATATTCCTCATTTCTTGGGGCCCATTCCTGTAGGTAGGTCTGCTCCCAGACTTGTACTTACCAATAGAGGTGATCACATTGCAACACAGGCAATTACCAAAGCAGTTTGTTGGATAGGGCCCTAAGGCACCATTTTCCAGAAGTGAGAAGCTTTTTAATCTGAATGAAGGAGAGCAAGATTTTGAAAACGGACTGCAGTATTCTGCAGTTAGTTAAAGCAATACTGTTCGTGGAAATGAAATGTCATGATTTCAGGCTTGGAGACAACTGTCTATCTATGACCGTGACCGTACAGCATGCAATAACTTAGAAAATTGTTTGCATCCTGTAAAATAAATTCCAGATGTTTGTTTATCATATGTGCAGAAAGCTAAATGTCAAATAATTGCAGGAAAATTCATTTGATGTTCATCTTCAAAAGTACTGTGATTCATCACCATCTCTCTCTGCAGTTCATTTTAACGTGAAACACAAGTTCTAAACACACACAAAAAAAAAGGACAAGAAGTCCAAAACAAAAAGCTAGCTGTTAAAGATTCATATTAACATCTTGACTAGAGAAGAATGGAAATGAGAAAAATGGGTTACCTCTGATCATGTTAACACTCAGAGACCTCTGTTGAGAAGCACACTGAGCTGATTGGAAATTTAATTACTTGAAAAGCAAACACCTCCAAAAAGCATGGGAACTCCTACCTATTTGGTGACACGTCTGTACTAGAGCTGCTGCAGTGGTTCTTCGGGGTAACATAGCACAAAAGAGCTCTGTTTTACAACCTCTACATTCTGGTACCTTCAGGTTCCAGTTGTTAATAGCAGTTAAAATGGTTGAGCTTCAATCCTGAAAAAATAGAGAGAGAACAAAATACATCAAAAAATGACTAGTGAAGATTAATTTGACAACTCTTTTAAGATGTTTCATGCAATTCCCGGGGTTGCCTTCCACATAATTTATATCAATCACCTTACTTAGAGAAGATTGGTAAAGGTAGAGTTTGATTTACAAACACAGAGGTACCACAGGGAGGTCCTCAGCATTACTATTTTCAGGCACCTGGAGAGAAGCAATTCCTCTATAGAACTGTATTCCATGTCACAGTTACTGGTGCAAGGAGCACAATAAGGTTGCCTCTTCCATACCTGTAGGCAGTGAACTGGAGGCCTGCTCATAGTCTCCCTGTCTCAGTCCTCTGTTAACTTTTGGCAGGATAATTTCTACCTACCTATAGAGTTCTGTCAGGTTTTAGTTCTGACAGTAGATGTCAAAACTTCAGGATTTTGCTCCAGGCAGTGGGATGGATGGGTTTCAGGGTTTTCAATGCCTCAGTAGTTAAAAGAGTGTTTTGAAAATCAGCATTTGGGCCTTAGCAAAATGTGGGCAACTGAAGTTCTGTGATGGGACAAGCCTGAGGTGCCCAAGTGATCACAGAGCACTAGCTGTAATTGTTCGCTCAGACATCAACTAATCAAATCTTCCCCTCAATCCACAGTGTTAAATTTTAACTTAGCTTCAAATATCTAGAACTCTTGTAATAGGCCATTGCTTGACTTTATTCACAATGAAGTACTTACTGTATATTAAAAAGCCCCTACTAGAATCATTTCAAATCAGTTGGAACGGTACAGCTTGGGACCCTAATCATTTCAAAACTGAAGAGCTGTTTCAAATTGTAAGAGAAGCAGATCATTTAAATAACTTAGCTCTGCACTCCCTCAGACTTCCAGATTTTCAAGTGCACTTCAGTCTGGAAGTGAATGTGGTATTGGACATAACTCAGCGCAGCACACTTTACAATCAGCAGAGTACAGTTTGGAGAGCATTTGAAGTTAAGCTGAGATTGCTCCGTGCAATGATGCCCAGATTCCCCCATTAACTTTCAGATTGCAACAATCTAACATCTGAGACTCTCCAGTTACTTTAAATCACTTGATTGTTTTTGCAAGATGGTGCTCTGGTTTTTTTTTTTTTAAGATTGATTATTTTTTTTTAATCACGGGAGAACAAAATGTTGCACTATTTCACCTCTACAGACCAAGACTTCAACAGCCTTAAAAACCATGGCAGGGACAGCAGCTTTGTGCTGAAAGATGGTTCTATCTATCTGTCACACACAAGGCTTCTATTCTTGTGTTGGAAGACTTCAGAATGACTTGCATATGACATGGGCATTGAGAGAGCAGCCAGTCTGTCCTCAATAGCACTTCCTTCAGCCTTTTGAGAGAGAATGCAGAGCATGTTGATTTAACTGCTCCAGCGCCTTTGGATATATGACATACATCCAGGAAAAAGGATGCCTGTGGGACACAGGGGACATATGTGCCCCATCCTGCATACTTTGGAAATAATGAGAAGGCCTGAGACATTCTTTGGAAATTCTTGTGAGAAGGATTAATCAACGTGTTACTATGCTCCTAAAGCCTGGCCAACAAGTTTAAGTGAATGAATTGCTCTGATTAATATTTTGTGAACAGTGTAATTTGTATTGAATTTAAATAGTTTGCTTTAGGAAACAAAGAGAAGGTTCTAGCTGTGGAGAAAGCAGAGTGATGAATTTGATTTTTATCAATTTTTATGGCTAAAGAAAGGCAGTAAGGAAATGGAGTGTTTCAAAGCTGTGGTCATCAGCCAAACAGTGTGAAAGTTTCATGCCTAGTTTCAGCTATTTGGCATCTGGACTTGTGCTCTGTGACAAAGGTTTCTCTTGCCAGCAGAGCTGATTTGAGTAGTCTTGCTGCTGCACCCCACATCATCCTCCCAGCTACACTCATACAGCTTCAGTGACCACATATGATGACTAAGATCTGGATTAGAAATAGTTTTTTGAGGGGGGAGTTAATCTAAATCTCTTCTCCATTTGGTTGCAGTGTAATATCATGAGGGAAAGACAGAGAATGATTGAGGAAGAGAGACAGCCTCTAGCAAGCATTTGTGTGCACACAGTAGCATTCATTTCTATAGCAAGTTCAAATTGCCATTATTTTCTAAAGCTTGAAGTTCATTACATTTGTCAGTTGGAGCAAAATTATTGAACTTGTGTTAATGCCTCCTTCTTTTTTCTGCAAATGCTTCATAGCATACAAGCTAGCAACTCATTTGCCTTTTTCCCAACAAAATTGCACAGTGATTCATAATTACCATGTGACTAAATAATATACCATGGGATTCTTTTCTCCTCATCTGTTTGCAAGTGATGAGCTTGTAGGCTTCAGCAGAATTCTTTTTATCATTCCCTAAGTGCATGACTTCGATATTGTACTATTAAATTTTATCCCATTTCTAATACTCCAGTCCTCAGGGTCGTTCAGCTTTCACTGCATGGCTCTCCTCTGTATTGACAATGCCTGGTAGCTTTGTGTCCTCAGCAAATTTCATTTGCATCTATGCAAAACAGTTAATGAAAGTATTAAGTAAGATTGTTCACCAGACTGGTCCTTGAGGAGCTTTGCAAATAACTTATCTACAGTCTGGTGCCTGGTTGCAGTGATGGGGTTTCTGGTTCCTCCTCCATAGAGGAAAGATAATCCTCTGCCATGTGTGTAGCCCTCTTAACTGATCAAGCAAACGTTTCTTTCTCCTGTGATGGCCCTGTTAGCAATAAAAAAGACTAGTATTATCATTAGAAACAATATTCTGCAGTTTACTTTATATAAACCCTTATTACCTCTGTGAAACATAGGGATGGGGAGGGTCACTTATGCATTGATTGTCCTTACATTCCCATTTGTTCACTACCACAGGTAGATCTGGGCCTTCTCCGCTTCGTTTCTGGAATTGGGACCCAAGGAGCCATCTCAAAAGAGACAAAGAAAGAATATTACCTGAAAACATACCGTGTAGATGTCAGCTCCAATGGAGAGGATTGGATTACACTGAAGGAAGGAAACAAACCTGTTGTAAGTTCTTTCTCTTTTACCTTTTTTTTTCCAAAAAAAATAGGCTGTTGAATTCCTTAGTTACTTTTAGTTGTTAAATAAGAGGAAAAAAAAGAAGAAAATAAAGAGGAATAAGGTATCACAGGTTTAATCAGCATGATCAGTGTTAGCAGTGTCCCAAATCCAAAAGGCAGCAATTTTCTCAGTAGCAAATGGCCCCAGAAATAGTTTGTGTGCAGCAGCTGGAAAGGGTGTAAGGTTCTGCTTTGCTTATTGTAGCCACCAGAATTGGAGTGTTTTGGATCTTTTCCCCAAAGTGTGCTGCTGTTTCCCTATTGACAGAAATTTCTTATGTGACCTTGAGAAAAACATTATGGAGAACCTTTTAGAAAATGTATCAGTCCTTTATATATGGTGAAGCTCTGGATATGCGCTGCTTTGGTGCCTCAGCATAGTCACAGAATCACAGAATCACAGAATGGCCAGGGTTGGATGGGACCTCAAGGATCATGAATCTCCAACTCCCCTGCCACATGCAGGGCCATCAACCTTCACATTTAATACTAGACCAGGCTGCCCTGGGCCCCATCCAATCTGGCCTTGAACACCTCTAGGGATGGAGCATCCACAATCTCTCTGGGCAGCCTGTTCCAGCACCTCACCACTCTCTCTGTAAAGAATTTCCCCCTGACATCCAATCTAAATCTTCCCTCCCTCAACTTAAAACCGTTTCCTCTTGTCCTGCAGTCATCAACCCTTTCAAAGAGTTGATTCCCCTCCTGTTTTTAGACTCCCTTTAGGTATTGAAATGCTGCAATGAGATCACCCCACAGCCTTCTTTTCTCCAGGCTGAACAAGCCCAGCTCCCTCAGCCTGTCCTCATAGGGGAGGTGCTCCAGTCCCCTGATCATCTTTGTGGCCCTCCTCTGGACCCTCTCCAACAGCTCCCTGTCTTTCTTGTTCTGGGGGCTCCAGACCTGGACACAGTACTCCAGATGGGACCTCACAAGACCAGAGTAGAGGGGAACAATCACCTCCCTCTCCCTGCTGGCCACCCCTCTTTTGATGGAGCCCAGGATATCATTTGCTGTCTGAGCTGTCCTGCTGTCTTGCAGGAGTGCCAGCAAGCCATTAGTAATTTGTTAGACTTTCAACCATCTCAGTGATGGGGTCATGCAGACAGATAATTAGGCTTATCTTTCCATCCTTATAGATTTTTATCACCTTTCCATTTTTCAGCAGATTTGCTCCCTGTAACCTCCTAGTGAAACAACTTCAGACAGTTGTAAGAAAAATCTTCATTATCCACTACCATGAAAATAAAGCTCATTACTGAGAAGTCAGTTCTGTCTCAGCTCCCAGTGAGGCTGTAACTTACATTCCACCTCACCTGGGACATGTCTGAGAGCAGCATCCCCAGCAGCTGCTGGGGGCTGATGCAACATAGAAGACTTTCTACTGTCTCTCTCAAAACAGCTTTTTTTGTGACCCTTCTGCAAGGACTCAGAATGGCTGTGTAATATTATGCTCTATCAGTGTAACCGTATCTAACTCTAAATATTTGGTTACTGATTTGTCCCTTATTCATCTGTAAGTGTTTTGCCAAGTCTGCTGCTTTTACCTAATCAAAATGGTAGTAGTGTTTAACACACTTATCTTTCTTCTTTGAAAAACTTTGTAAAGAAACAAAGAACAAGAATCCTGAAAGCCTCCTGAACAGGTATTATCCTGGTTTTACAGATGAGAAGGAACTTTAGAAGGTCAAATGCCTCAATGCAGGCACTGTGTAATGATGCACAAAGGTACAATAACTGACTTGCCCAAAGTCACAGGAGGAGCCAACACTACAGTGGGTACAAGGCACAGGGTTTTCTGGCTCTGGTTCCAGTAACCTGAACAAATGCCTCTTTCAGAATCAGACCATGCCTGATTTTCATTACCAGCTTCACTCTGTAAACTCTCCAAGAGTGTATTTTACACAAGTTTCTGTTGTACGTGCTGTCCTTCATTCGTTCTTAAATCACTTATTTTTTCAAAAGGTTTATTAAAAAAAAACAGGTTTCTTGAAAGGTCACATTTCTAAAATGACCTTATTTTGCTGTTGATCAGGACGAGGAAAAAAGCCAGTACATTGGTCTCCCTCTAAAAGCTTCATCCAAACCAATGAAGGAGACTCAGCTGCTGAATGACAAAAGCAGGCAGCCACCAGCATTCTAAGGAGGCCTCATGGCAGTGTTGCACTGCATGCTCGGGAGCTGGCTGCCTTGAGAGACCCATTTCCTTGATCAGATGCAAACCTTTTGAGAACTACAGCAGGTCCTCCCAGAGAAAAAGAAAATAGTTGCTGAAAATAAATGTAGATTCATTTAAAATCTCTTTCTGTGTATGAAACCCCTATATTAAATTATTTAAGGAATAACTGAGCCTGGTGAGCTGGCAGCTGTGTGCTGCTGGCCTCCGCTTCAAATTAGTGCAGTTACTGCAAGTAACAAACAGGAAAGTAGACACTGTATGTAAGAAATGGGAAAATCTCCTATAAAAAGAGAGGGGACTGTATCTATGGAAAATAACAGGAAGCTGGTCCTCTCTACGTGAAAAAGAGGCAGGAAACTGAATCACCTTCTTTGGACTGAAACATTGCAAGATCTCGGCTCTGCTAGGAAGGAGCATGTTTGCAGGATCCTCAACATGAAAGAACAGCACAATCCTCTCTCTTCTTGTGGAAGTCTTATTGTTCATCTGATTTGACTGTTAGCCTCAGGGGACACACAGAGGCTAAATCTTAGAACCCGCCATATAGACTTTAAATAGACTTCCATCTCAGAATGCAAGGAGAAAGAAAGACTGAGCGTTTGTTAAAAAGGAATTAAGCCCAGGAGGTCATCAGAGCAAGGCTTGCATGACACACTCTGAAAAACTCTGAAACCCAAGGACAGCAAAACAAAGTGTTTTTAGCTTAATTCCATATAGGGATTTTTACATGGTCTAATTGAAATCCAAACCTTTAATTTGGGCATGAGGTTTTGTAGCTTTTGGCATCGTTCTACAAACATTTGAGTAATCAAATTGCCTTAATTGGGCAGCGAGGCGTTTGGCCAGGACATGGCAATCCTTGGGTGGCAAGGACCAGTGTATGTCAGTCCCACATAGAGGCCTGGGCATTGGGAAGGTGTTAACATAGGCAGGGAGTGGGCAGGACCTTGCTGTGCTAAGGTGAGTTCTCCTGATGGCCTTGAGCTCTCCTGCTATGTTCTGCAATGTGCTATGGGACATGGCTATTTTTTAGTATCACCAAACATCTTTTTCCTCCCAAAGGAAAGCTTAGCTGTCTGCAAAAATTATGCTAGGAGTTTAATGAAATACTTCCCCATGCAAGACTTTTGTCTCATCTCCCATAGAAATAACCCTGGGTAGATCTTATGTCTCTAGTATCTATAAAATACAGAAATCTAAACACCATTTAAAAGAAAACCTAACAAATATATAACTTTTCTTTCCACACAAAGGTTTTTCAAGGGAATAGCAACCCCACTGATGTTGTTTACAGACCTTTTGCCAAACCAGTTTTAACACGTTTTGTACGAATTAGACCTATGTCTTGGGAAAATGGAGTGTCGCTGAGATTTGAAGTGTATGGCTGCAAGATAACAGGTAAGTCTTGGGAAGGATTTTAAAACCAAGGGAATTTCTTGTGCCTATGCTGCGCTTTTAATTTTTATTTGTGAAATACATCTTCACTATTTGTGCTGTGGTCTGACTGTAGAAATGTGAACAAAACGAGAAAGAAAATAAAACCCAACAACCCAAACGTAAGTGTTATCAGAATATTGTTCCAGCATTCTCTTTTGAATGTTCTGCTTTAAGAAGTTAAATAAATAAAATGTAATTACTTTTCATGCAATTACTCTACAGCTTCATGCAAAATCCCTCAGATACACACCACTCTTTTTTTCCCTTTCATACCCTTCAGTCCCTCTCTCTTGCCTACTGTTTGCAGTTTGTTCTCAGCAGGTTGCCCAAGGAACA
This sequence comes from Chrysolophus pictus, assembly GCA_037305975.1. NCBI lineage: Eukaryota > Metazoa > Chordata > Aves > Galliformes > Phasianidae > Chrysolophus > Chrysolophus pictus. Next base: position 13,923,294 of record JAYKPI010000006.1, read on the forward strand.
GACATATATACCTACATTTAAAAACACTACAGGGTAAAAACCCCGAGATCTAAAGCCTGTTTCAGTATCTAGACATATAAACTCACGTTCCCAGTGATAATAAGTATTACTTTTTGGAATGTAACTCCTTTGTATCACACAGATACCTACCTACAGAACAACATTATAAATAATTTGCAACTGTTTTTTGGTTGATTTAAGAAACTTTCCCTAGGGAAAATTCAGGTTCAGATGTGACTCTGCAGTCTTTGAGCAAAAAGAATAGAAAACAAGAACAGAATAGGATTTTCTGATCCTTTTGGTTCCCATAAGGACAGAAATACTTGTGGTATTTTGGTACTTCCATTTCCTGCCAAAACTAGGAAGTGCATGTTTGAACAAATGAAAATTATATACAAATCCAAAAAGATTATTTTGCATGTAAGAAAGGAATAAATAGCTGATCAGAGTTGAAATGATCGATACAGCCTGTTTCTGCTTTGGTGTTTGTTCAGATTAACAGTTTATTTCATTTGTTTTTTTTCTCTGTAGATTATCCTTGCTCTGGGATGCTGGGCATGGTGTCTGGGCTCATACCTGACTCTCAGATTACTGCATCTACTCAAGTTGATAGAAATTGGATCCCAGAAAATGCTCGCCTTATAACAAGCCGTTCAGGCTGGGCACTGCCACCAACTACTCATCCATATACAAATGAATGGCTTCAAATAGACCTGGGTGAAGAAAAAAAAGTGAGGGGCATTATTGTCCAAGGAGGCAAGCACCGAGAAAACAAAGTGTTCATGAAAAAATTCAAAATTGGCTACAGCAACAATGGATCAGATTGGAAAATGATCATGGATTCCAGCAAGAAAAAGATAAAGGTAAGGAGGAATACTCTGTATAGGGAAGAGCTTGCATTAAATTTTTGTACATTCATCTCTGATCTGAGGAAAGGTACATGGTTGGGGTGAAGCTAAGGCAGGACTTCTAGGACAGAAACACCAAATTGGTTGTTGTGGAAATGGTACAAAACCCAGGGACAAGAGCTGATCCCATGACATCAAACACCACAGCAAAGGTTTTGTTTGTTCAGCATCTAGTTCAGAAGACTTCTGACAGGAGTAGTGTGCCTGTGTGGCTTCTAGGTTACTCCAGAATCACATGTAATGGTAATATCCAGCACAGCCAAAAAAGTAGAGTTACCTCTGCAGTTTTTTCCGTTGACAGTGAATGAGCTCATTTGAGATACAGAATTACTTTTCCTCTGCTTCCTTTTTTTTTTTTTTTTCAGCTATAGAATGAGGATTTAACTCACTAGGATACCTGCTGAATTTCTGAGCTGCCTGTAGGCTGCTTTGAGAGCTACACAGGCCCTCCACGATGGTCTGATCAAAGCTGAACTGAAAGAAAGTGATGTGGTTTTTGACATTAGCCCATCCTAGGTGGAATGTACCAGTGGAGATTACTGGTGAAGCACCTTGGTACATGCTTGGGAATAACAGGCAGCTGGTTCATAGTTTGAAGCAGAAACCACAAGATGATATTTCCAGGGATGGGTCATATGAATTTCTGGGTTAAATGCCAATGAATAGAAAATGAGTGTGCTCCAGAAATGTTTCTGGGAATGTCTTTTTTCTTTTTGTTTTTGAATGTACGCACTTCAGAACATCATATGCACTGTTTAACATGTTTACCCAAAATCCCCTTTGTTGTTTTCCATCCAGATTTGCTATTATTGCTCACAAAGTCCATTTTTTGCCATGAGAGGCGCAATTTTTTTCAGTTTTCCCTTCCTTTTCATTCAGGAAAGGAGCAGGCACCTTTACAGGAGCTGGTGCTACAGTATTGGAAAGATCAGGGAATCAGATAAACCAAAAACGTTCCCTCAAAAGGCAAATCATTATGGTGCTTGGCAAACAGAAACCTTGAGAGTTGCTCCATATCTTAGCAGCGTTAGTCTGAAAATTAGATGTAAAAGCTGTTTTGCTACATAGACTCATCAGTCGGGCAAACCTGTGTTCCTTTAACGGAAGAGCTGAGTGTGCCCATGGATGTAGCTTTTCCAGGCACATTTGGTAAATATTGGACCTCCTTCTCTCCTGTTTTAATCTCACTGAATATCACTTTTCATCATTTGTTACGAGGATTAAAACTAAATGAATTCAGCCTTTGCAATCAGCTCCTTTCTCTTGTTACCATGAGTTTTGACTTCATCATAAAGTGTGAAGAGAGTGTAAATCAACAATGGGATCTAACCATTTTCTTTCTAAAATAGATGTTGTTTTGACATGTACTTCTACACTGGGGCTCAATGAGGGAAAAAATAATGCCATATGCTTTCAAAACAGTGTGCCGTCTGCTGCATGGCTTTCTGTTTTCTAATACAAGCACTTGCCATCATTGTCAGAAGTTAGCAGTTTGACAAGAAAACTAGAGTGCTAACTAACACACTGAGCCCATCCTCAGCTTTCATCACTACCAGAAATTAACTTTCAAAGGTTAATGGAATGAGGAGGGCTGGAATTCAAATCTCTTGTGGCCTAATTATAATCCTTCCCAAAAATTCAAGACATTTAATAAACTTTCCTCCAAAGTACAAGTTTTCTTAAAAGAGAATTAAATAAATCCTATGATTTGGGAGACTGAAGGATTTAAAATGTTAATACTGGAATGTAGCATTTTTAAATGTAAGTAGAGCTGGATAGGACAGAATGCTATAATGAGTCACAGCAGGAACGTGGATTGGAAACAGCCCCATTTTATGAAATGAAACACATCATTTCACTTGGTTAAAGTCTTGACTTTCAATAAACAAACAACTGCACGCAAGGAAAGGGAAGAGAAACGACAGGCTAAATGTAAAAACAGAATATGTCCAAAGGATGAAACATCACCTCAATATGATCTTGTCATCCATGCCTGCAGCTCCTTCCCTAGGACTATCTTAACTCTTTCTTCTTTGGCTGACCCAATTTCTGCTATTTTTGACTGTGCAGAATGTTTCCCCCTTCAGCCTATCTCAAGCACTTAAAGGAGTGAATATCACTCAAATCCTCAAACAACCACGCAGAATCCCACATTCATTTCAAAATCCAACTTGTGTTTATTCTCCACAGGCTTGCTCTAATTTACTCCATAAATTCATCTTTGTCTTCCATTCTTCTTTCCTCCTTCCTCTTGCCAACTGATGACCTTTTTTGGTTTTCACACCACTTCTGGTCATCTACTGCACAAGAAAATTCTAAATGTCCTGCCAACTGGAACAACCTTTTTTAAATTTCTCTGCCATACTTGTTTTGATTTACAAATCTATTAGGAAAACCTTTTTCTTTTCCCCTCTTGCTAGTTTATATTCCCTTTTGTTTTGTGATCATTTATTATACTTATCTTTGTAACGAAGTAAATCGATTTGTGACATAGCATATATAAAAGATGCTCACAAAGTGAAGTTTTACGGTGTACTCCTCTCTCCTCCCCCACAAAGAATATCAGTATGTATTTTAAATGAACAGTCAAAATTGAATCACAAGCAGCTCTTCACTACAAAGGACAATGATTCAATATAATTATGATTCAATATAATTCTAGATGCCTATTGAATTCTAATGTCTATGTGTCAGTACTCCAGTATTGATGTCTTTTATAAAACAGTTGTCGTTATTATATGTTGCTATTAAGACTACTATTAAAAAGGAAGCAAGGATTCCTCAGATACGTCTGTCTATTTTCTGCACATAAAATGGCATTCATTCTTTCACATGCGGTAGGTAGCTTTTTTGATCATTTGCCCTATATTGGAATTCAAATCTAATAATATGTAATTGCAAGTTAATTTGTTCTTGACAGGCCATCTACATGTGAATTCTTGACAACTTTCTTCTAGGCACTATCTGAACACGAGGTCAGACTGTGCCTCTTGAACCACCTCAGAGTTACAGTCTTCACTAAGAAATAGTAGCAAAAGCATTTATGTAGAAATCACTTCACCCATCAACACTGGCTTATGTGACTGCAACATTGTCTTATGCGAGTGGCACTCTAACCAGTGGCCAGAAGGGATTCTGGACCATTCGGTAGAAACAAGTGTAAAGCAAACACAACAAGGCTTTTAGGACTGCATAAGAAACACAAGCAGCTGCCAGTTTTAGCTGTGCTCTTGGGCAATACGGCCAGTTCTTCCTGTGGCTTCAGTTTTCTCTGTCCCAGGTCAATAGGAGGGCTGAGTTTTGTTGTCATCCAAAATGAAGGAAAGACAGGTGCTGACTTCTTCCTGAAGAAAGCTTCAGACTTCACAGCTATGACTTGGAAGTAGCAGCACTTCTAACCTGTTCAAAGAAGATTATTTTTATTGATTTGCAATTTAACTATTAACAGAAAGAAAAGCTGAAATCATTTTACTTTTACTTCTTTTATATGCATTTAATATTTTGTTATTTATTCTCTACAGGGCCTTCTGAAGTTAAAAAGTAGGCCAAAAATAACTCTATTTAACTATCTAGGCTTGTAAACACGTCATGCAAAAGACTATTTCTTTGTACAGTCAATTCACTCTAAGGACCTATTATCTCCATGGATATAATATGAAGGTGTTGGTTTAAGTACGAATTATAACTTGTCCCATATTCAAAATGTAAAATGTCAATGAGAGGAGACACTGAAGGTATCAGACAGATGCCACTGAGAGCTATATTATGGCTAAAGAACCCAGAGTGCAACTCAGACAAGAGATTTTTGTTTGAAAGATACCTTCACTGACCTGCCTTACCTGTTAAATTATTATATTATATTGCAGTTTTGTCAGGAAGCAGCTTTCTTCTTTCTTTCATTCTTTCTTTTTTTCTTTTTTTCTTTCTTTCTTTCTATTCTTATTCAATAGCAGTCTCCCTGGAAGAACTCTTGCAGCTACTGTTACTGGAGTTTAATTTATGCCTTTTGAAATAACTACAACTTGTGAAACTCTGTCACTGGGGGAAATCAGATTGAAATTTTCTCTTGAATAGTTGGATTATTATTGCAACCACTTAAAAGGTGACAGGATCTTCACCTCAGTCATTTTTTTTCCCTAAGAAGTGTTGAAAATGTCACCCAGTTAAACCCCAGATCAGAGCGTCATTTAAAAACATGTCTCATTAAACACTCAGCTCTTGTTATGACCCTGATGGATTGGTAGCTACTGAGTTTATGAAAAATGAAATGCATTACTTTTCCAAGAAGCTTTAACTGTGTATTTTCCATTCTCATTTAGGATGGGGAAGTCTGACACTTATTAAATGGTTAGAATCTGGCCTACTTCTCACCTAATTCAAAGACTAGAGAATGAAGGAAACGTTGAAATATCTTTTCTTTTTTAACAAGCAGCATCTGTCATGCCTTGCAGACTTTTGAAGGCAACACCAACTACGATACACCTGAACTGCGGACTTTTGAACCTGTATCGACGAGATTCATCCGCGTCTACCCTGAGAGAGCCACACACGCAGGATTGGGACTTCGAATGGAGCTGCTGGGATGTGAACTTGAAGGTAATTGCTCTGCTAGAGATGAATGCACCTTATTATTTTCAGACATACATTCTGTACTTCGACTGCTGCTGAACACTGCTGTTCTTGTACAGGCAGCACATCATACTCTTGCTTCCGTGACTGCCATTAGTGCTGTTTCTTGGACTAATCAGTTCCTTCTGGGCAGACATTTGAATATGCTGAAGGCACAAATGTTATTCTCTCTCCCATCCTTTGTTGAATCACAGTGATACTCTCCACATGGTTTCTGTTCCCTCAAGCAAGCTTATGATTATGCTTTCGAGAAGCATAGAGCTATTAGGAGAAAATAAAGACAGAAACTTATATTTTCTGTTACCATGATAAAACCCAGGAAGAGACCTCTGAGAATGCAGAGGGGGAAATTTTACCTTTTGCTCCTTCAAAGGATGTGAAAGTCACACCAGACAACGTGGTAGGCAGTGATTACTTGTCTGGACAGGGTCTGTATTCTTCCTTTTTAATGGTGAGGAAGGTCCTTTTTGTTCCCCACCATGCTTTAACTTTGCAACAGTATGTAAAGAGATGAAAGACCAGGAAAAGCAAAGTTTAGACATTTATCCTTGGACTACGACATGAAGTATTATTATGCTTTGATTTTTGTTATATAAACAAGAATTATTTAACATCATAGATAACTACAGATAGCACTACATGAATTTCACAGTGTTATCTGGTGGATGAAGGTTCAGTGGCTTGGCTTATAAATCACAGAGCTTACCAATAAACAGCTAATAACAAACCATATTATCAGGGGATTTATATGATACCTCAGAAAGAAGTCGCTGAACAGGCTCCCAAGATGAATGACTGCTCCACCTCCATTTCTTTCTCACTGTCTCATTCCCACAGTGGAGGAGTGGGAAGCATTACTGTGAGAACTGCTGAGCTCTCTGTTGTTTTTTAGTGAAGGCCAAATTGAATAAGTGTGCTTTTTACTTGGCCCAGAAAGTTGGGAGTTTGGAAATTCTTCTTAGTTCCTGCAGGAAGTCCTCATTTCCTGTGAGAATTCTTGGTTCCTGCAGACTATTGTACTGCTTGCTCAGAAAAGAGAAAAGAAAACTCAGCACCTGCCCTGTGTAAACTTACAACCTGTGGGTAATGTTCTCCTGCTATGGGGGTTCTGTAGCCACCTACACATCAAGAAGTGATCTTATGGATCACCTTACAAGAACACGTGGCTCAGTGAAGTGGAGGAGCCAGAGAAGACTAAATAGGCAAACTGCAGCAGCAAGTATTTTGCTTCCCTGGGACACATCTACTTGCATTCATCTTCCCACTCTAGAGCACTTCTGAAAGTTGCTCACCTGCAGGTCATCCATGGACAGGCAGGGTCAATTTCCATTCACCCACAGGAGAAACATAATAAGAAAAATTTGTTGTATAACTGTATCTTAAGGAGGGAGTTGAATGAAGAGAAGTCACTTGAGATTTACTGAGGAGGATAGGTGTTGAGATGAAAAAAGAAGCATGGAGATAGGCACAGACAGGAGTAAAAATCAGCTCTTCAGCAATAATGAGCAAGGGGAAGCTTTGTGTCTTCAAAGCATCCCAGGGGGCTTATGTGAATTGATGGCAGAGACATATGCGAGCTTGAGGCTATACAGGGGCATGAAGATCAAGATAAGAAACTTAACTTGATGTAGAAAGCTAGAGGGAGCTCCCAGAGGGGTTTTCAAGGAGATATGGGGAATAGATGCTCTGAATAATTTATAACAGGTACAGAAGTGTTTCTTTAGTGCTAGATTATACCTGTAAAGCACAGGTCAAGGTCCAAAAAAGCCTTGTTTCATCCCAGAATAGAGCTTCCACAGAAACTACCATCCCTACTGACATTTTCAGGCCATGAATTCAGTGCATAGGATCTTATGTGGCCAGTGGGCTCTGGAGGCAGTAGAAGGGCAAAGAAGAATCCAAGGAAGTGAAGCACTATTATAGAGCTATAATCACAGTAAAACACTATTAATGAAAATAGCAGTAGTTGAAAACAGGCAAAAGCCTGGACCACATTCCCAGACTGGTTATCTTAAGTAAAGGAAATATACTTCCAGCATAAAACATAACCTGTATCCTGATTTTCCAGATGTTACATGTTTTGCAGACACTGGGATTTAGATATGTTTTCTGGTACCCTGCACAAATCTCAAGGTCTTAATTGCAATAACAAAGGTCAGACTTTTACTGGTTGTGCAGCAGCTACCGGAAAGTCATCACCAGTGAGAAGCAAGCAGGTGGCCAGGAGGGATGACTGACATCATTGATGTCTTACTTATTTATAACTAAAACAAGAACAAAAGAAACTCCTTCCAGACCTTCTCAGTGAGCACAAAGTGATTCCACATCACACTGCCTTCCTGCCACTGTTACTGTCGCTCAGACATTTCCTCCCTTACACGTGCTATGCGGAGATTTCTTTGGCAGTGTGGTAGGTGCTGGAGAGCTACCACCCTGACCACGCACCCCTCCTGCTGCTTTGTACAGGCCTACTCATGAGCATTTTGGCCACACGATAAGATTATGGGGTTTCTACCCAACCTTGAGACTTTCATCCCTGCACTCCTGGGTTGTAGAAACAATAAGGTGTCATCAGTCAATGAACAGATAGTCCAGGACTTTACTGCCCAACTCCATCTAGCCCTTGAGCTCAAATACAGCAGAGCGCCTTAGTGCAAGAGGAAGAACAAGTATTGCCCATTGCAAAGAAATATTAACTAACCTGTAGAGCTGCTCCTTCTCTCAAAAACAGCGCAAGAAAATACTGTATAGTGTTCATCAAGATATTACTGCCAATTGCATGCTGATTCTCCAGCACACCTTTTAACTAACAATTGGATTTTCTTTCAGCTCCAACGGCCATCCCTACTGTTTCTGAAGGCAAGCCCGTAGATGAGTGTGATGATGACCAGGCGAACTGTCACAGTGGCACAGGTGATGACTACCAACTGACAGGTGCAGAAACCATCCTCATTTCATTGCAGCTTCATTGTAGCTCATATTCATCACCAATAACCAGCTAAACATTTGTACTGATTTAATCACTCAGCATAAACGGACATTGGTATGCAGTTCATATTGTCGGTGCTGTCAAAACAGAGGCATCTGCCTTTTACATGTGACAATACTTTTGATTGTTTTCTCAGCTATGTAATTTTGGAAGCAAATAATAGTGACTAACTGGAGCAGAGGGCTTTTATATTTTTTTTAATCAGGAATTCTGTCTAATCATAATGTCATAATTAAACTTTCTCTTACTAAGAACAAAGCTGGATAAACCTTTTGAGGTTTATTGTCTGAGGTTGAAGAACTCAAAATGAAATATTGGTTAGGCTCTTCCATGTTGTTATACTCTTCCATGCATAAAATTTAGCACAGGACTCAAATCTCAGCCCTAAACCTTACTCAGACAGAAACAAAGCAGATTTGCTTCATCAAAGTATACTCACGCGTATATCACCAAAAAGATTTTCGTGAGCTTCCCCATCAGCACTGCATTACAGCCACAGAGGGGCTGACCTTCTCCAAGCTGCCATCACTAAGAGGAAAACAGGACATAAGGTACTCTGCATCTGGAAGGGAGAAAGCTTCTTAAATTTCATATTTTCCCACTTCTGCACAGAACCACTGTCCTTCTGAGATAGCTGATTCTCCATCACTACATTCTCAATCACTTCATGAAGGTCACTTACTGCAGAAAGCTCTGGACCTGCTCTTGTACTAGATCCATACTTCTGTAGCAGCTGAGCTTATTTTTGGACATAGCAACACAGGTTATTTCATCACCTCTCCCTGGTACACTTATCTAATAAAAGTTTACTGCTTCTTATGTGGCATAAAATAGCACCACAACCTGACAATAGCTGTCCACGAGGACATTGAGAAACCTTAGGTAAGAGAGAGATTGGCTTTTTGGAAGCAGTCAAGTAGAACATCTGACAGCAGATATGAGTGAAAGTGCAGTTTCAGCATCAGACCCTTTCTGAGCTTTGCCAATGTCTCCCGTAAATGTATGTTGCAAATCAAAAATTGAAAAAAATTTGTGAGCAGAAAAGACACCGCACGGTCACTGTCACTGCTTTTCAAATCAGTATTCCAGATGAATCTTATTCTTTGTGAAAAGAGCTACGTACAAAGTCTAATAAAATAGTCCATATTGTGTTAAGGTAGCTCAGAAAGCTTTCAGTATTACTAAACATTGTAATTTTGTAATTTTTCTGAAAGCAGAGCCAGGTCAGAAAACCCTGGGGCTTCCTGCAAAGCTCTGCGATGAAGGCTGGCTTGCAAGACCCAATAGGTAGAGACATATTTCACATAGTCAGAGACTGTGTGAGGGCAAGGAGACAGATCTGTGCAAGCACCTTCCTGTTCACTCACTAATAGTCTCTGCACTTCAAGCAGCTCAGAACTGCATCCCACATGTCCCTCAGGGAAAGGTTATCGAGCAGAAGAAACTCCCCCTGGCAATTTTTGCAGGCTGTGCTTAAGGAGCAGTTTATAATCTCTAAGACAAGGGAGCAGCCATCACCCTTCCTGAGCACCAGATTTTCTGGGAACTGAACCTATTTCACTACTCACATTGAAAATTACTACACTGCCCTTCTACAGAGTGCTGGCACTTCCATATAATTTACGACTCCACCTAGAAACCCTGGCTCAATTGTTCCGGGCACAGCAGTAATGTTACGTTTTATGTTTGATGTCACATATAACACAAAAAATGCACAAAAGTGATTTTACCAAAAATTTTACTGCAAATATTCCTCCAAAATGCATAGAATGAAAGTATGTAAGTCTCACAGCCCACTAAGAATGGCAGAGCAAGGCAGTGCCATCCCCTCTTTCCTCTACTTCCCATGAGTGCAGTGCCAGCATTCTCATGGGTATGGCTGCTTGAGTCATTTCCCTGATGGTACTCACACATATGTGAGTATCACAATGAAGCCTCCCTTGCAATTAACTATAATTGTTCTGTAGGCCAGATTCCTTCCTGCTCTATTTGGACCCCATACAGAGCTACTCTATTTGCGTGTCTTATAGCATTTCCTATCAGATCATTCTCACAAACATAAAGCTGATATAGCTTGGGCATTCATTCTCACTGGAAGTCATCATAGTTATCCTTTCTATAATGCTTTAAGCACTTGCTTGCTGGAGAAAAGCCATTGACTGGTAATCAGCACCCCACTGTGCATTTATAATTGCACTAGTTTACTTTTTGTTTCCTTTATCAATATGAGGCTTACCTTTAAAAAGTCAAGTATTTTTAAAATATCAATTAGTGAGCATAGAGAGAGGGCCATGACCCCTCTCATCTCTTGTTCATCTACTTGAAGAATAAGACAAAGTTCTTAATTTCTCCTGCTCTTCGAGACAGAAGTGAAACCTGCCTAAAGAACAGCCAAAAGCTGGGCAATTCCTATGCAGCTCATCTGCAAGCTGGCCTCACAAAGTGGTTGTGAAGCAGTGCAGGGGCTGGAGGACCTCAGGTGTCTGATGTGGCAAGCATGTGCTTGCTGAATGCACAGATTCGTGAGCGTCTGGGGGGCTAGGAAGATCAGTCACTGACATCCCATCTGATTTTGACAAATCACTGTCTGTAAAGTGAGGACAACCGTAAGGGCACGATGGAGATTGATTAGTTGGTGTTTGCAAGGACTCAAAACATAGAAAGCTTTATTTGAGTTTTAGGTGTGGTGGTTTTTGGTTTGTTTGTTGGGTTTTATTGCTTTGGTGGTGTTTTTCTATTTTGTTTTGTTTTGTTTTTGTAAAGAAAACCAGAAATGTAATGTCATATTTTCATGCTTAAGATACTCAGTTGCCTTCATGTCTAATAAAGGTGGTCACATTTCAGATTTATATTTAGGATATTCCTAATGATCGCTGTGTCCTTTGTTGTGTTGCATGTATCATGATATACATAATTTTTTTTCCAGGTGGAACTACAGTACTGAACACAGAAAAGCCGACAGTAATAGACAATACATTACAACCAGGTATTAAAAAAAAGTTTTTTCTTATTTAAAAAAAAAAAAAAAAAAATTCCATGCCTAAATTTCATGCCAGAGACAAAATAATGAATTGCAGCTTCCTGAATCCCCAGCCCCTAAAAGTCTCTGAAGTAAAGAAGCATCTGGTCTCTCGGCTCTATGCAGTAAATATTTTATTCCTTTCATCCGCATGTAGACAAAGCAGAGAACAAAATTTCCTTTTGCATCAGCAAATGGTAAATGCTGACAAAATTAAACTAGCTTAATCAAACAGTGGATTTTGTTATAATGTCATCTTAGCGATAAAGAGTTTGTTTGCAAACTTTAGGAAAACAAAAACAAGCCACACGTTCACTCTTTATATCCGTGGTTTCACAAAACAGACAAGTAAAGTTTGCCAGTTTTCTCCACCAGAGAGCTGGCAGGTTTGCAATGTTGTTTTCTAGCAAGCTTTCTCAAAATGGGGTTACATAAACTACTACCGTGAACTTGAAAAGAGAGGAACAAGTTGTCACTGGCAGCAGGTCCTTTCTACTTAATCAATATAGTAACTAGCAGCTTTTAAAATCCTTACTTTCCTGCTTCCAGATCCTTCATGGCATCTTTTTAATATCCTGTTCAGTTTACTAGGAATAGGGGACAGAATAGATTTGGTCAGAATATCTGAACTGTAAAAACTGGTAACACCAGCTTAAAATGCTGTGCGTTAGTGAAGGTGGAGTGGTAAAGAGGTCAGCTTTCAATGACTTCCATTTCCTCCATTAAAGTATGGTCAGGCACAGCCTTGCAAGTGATTTGTAGCAGGGTGGGCAAGTGTTTATCATTGTTCCCTCAACTGTATGACACAAGCTGTTTTTGCTTCAAGTGAAAAAAAGGGTACTAATAATGGAAAAGTTTCCTACGGAGCGCCAGTGGTGTCAATCTGATAAAGAGATGGACCTGGCTTCTCTCTGATGTTGTTCCCACTCTCAGCCTCTGCATTCCACTATTGCAGAGGCAAATGGTTTTAGTCTCCCTAAAATTTGTCCCCCGGGCCATACTGTTTGCTTTGTCAGCATATACTATTCCTAACTGACTTCTGTATGAGCGGGGCAGATTGAGGGGTACCAGAGTCTTCACAGAACACTTCTTCATGCTGCTCTCTCACAGCCAGCATTGCTGCAGGGCTGAGGAACAACTAGTGATTCCACAATTTGGGGATGATGAAGGCAGAAGGGATATTGCAGTGGGCTTAGAGTAAAACTTTTGGTTTCTTCTGTCTGAAATGAGCTTTAAGTCTTCTACTTGGCTGAAATGAAGGAGTTTTTTAGTTCTTTTAACTGTCTTCTTGCATTCAAACAAATGCTAATTGCAAACTCACAGTTCTCCTCGCCCCTCCCCAGTGCCAGCTGCAGTTGCAGGTTGTGTTTAATCCCTTTGGCTTGGGTGGGACTGTCTGTGCCAGAGATGAAGATGTCCTCATTTTCCCTCCTTACTTCCCTCCTGCACCACCTTCGTTTACTTCACCATGAGCCAAGTTTTTTCTCGACTGAAGAAGTTTACGAGGTTCCCTTCAGAGCATGCCAATGCTACTTCCCTACATTGTGCTGGTAGGAGCTGTTTCCTTCCGAGCAATAAGGGACAAGCTCGCATCCCAAACACCAGGCTCCCACATGACACTACAGTACAAAGATCATAGATAGAGATCACTCAGATGCTAATAAATAAGAATAGGGTTTCCAGAATCGGCAGTTTAAGACATAAAGGTTTCCAGCTGCTTTGTAATCCCTCACTGAAAACCAGCCAGAAAACTCCCAAAAAGGGGCAGCATGGGGAAAGCCCTCCTGGCAGAGAGGTGATGCAAGCCGCTGCCAGCCACGGCATCTTGTGCCATGGTGATTTGAAACACCTTTGCCAGCCTTTCCAACCAGTACCTCCCATGGCACAGGTACTTCTGCAAGATGAGCTAGGGCCCTGTTCTCCTGAGCTGTCTTCCTGCCTGCGTTCAAGCCCTCAAGCACCCCTAATCATGTTATCCCAGACTAACGTGCTTGTGTATGTCAAAGTCTTGAGATTATCCTATTCCTGCCAGCTTTCATACACTATGGAAACAGTTAAGCGCAAATAGCTGGAAAACCTCCACATATAAACAAGCTTTCCATCAAAGAGACTTTTACAGTTCATTCCAAGGAGACTGAATTGTAAGAAAATAAAAAAGAATCATTATTTCCAACTGCTCAAAAAGTTTAAAGCTTTGGATTTTTTTTTTTTTAATAGGATCTACTTTTCTTCTCAGACTTAAAAATGTGCTTTTAAGAAACCTGTCTGTCAAGGTAAATACCTTTCAGACCTCAGTCCTCAGACTCACCAGAAACTCTTGACTCTTAGCTATTTACATACAGAGCAAGCTGTTCATTTACATAATGTGCTCTTGGAGTGTAAGCTCAGTTCTTTGTAAAGCAGACTGTTCAAGAAGTAACGTATCTTGTTTTTCACACATAGAGTAGCTATTTTGGAAAAATGTAAGAAATCTTGAGGTTAAAATCTATACGAAAAAATCATTTAAAGGTAGAAAATATCTGAACCTCTTTTATGGCAGGATGACTTTTCATCGATAAAGGATGTAAAGGGATATTAAAGCACTTAAATTATAATTTACTATCAGTTGAGGTAATTCCAAGCTGCCAATATAAATAGTATAAAAAGGTGAAATGCAAATAAGAATCAGACCCAATACACTACTTTGAAGTGTTTGCAATTTCCTTTTTTAGTGTTGATCTACCTTTTGGCAAGAGCATCCTATAGGTAATTTTCATAGCATTTCTAATGCCATCATGCTCCTTCTTGCCTTCTGTTGGAGGAGTTATAAAAATATGCCAAAGTCTTTGGGCCACAAAAGATTAATGGACTTGCAAGAAACTCACTCAACTAGATTTTCAAATGACTTTCTTGTTCACGTGCAGTAATGGTTCCAGCTGTGAGCAAGATGTGGTCAAGAAGTACAGCTGTTGGTTATTCTTTGAGAGGATAAATCTGTTTTAATTCAGTATCACGTACCTACATTTTCAAAAAGACATATGGGATTTCGTCACACCTCCGTCTCAGATTCTCATCTGAACTGCTGCTATGCAGTTACATAATAGCTGGTTTTCTTCATCCTCTCAATGTACACAAACCCCAAGATCAATCACCTGCTGGTAAGAGAATTATCTTAGCAGGGGAATAGAACAACACTGCAAAGGGAGCCCACCAAATTCTGCTCATCCTTCCCTCCCCTTTTCTTTCCTTCTTTCCCCAAGAGGTGCCAAGCTATAGTTCAAGGACAAAGAAACGGACAGATTGCCTATAGCATACTGTGAGCTACTGTATCAGCCTCCTGGGGCGTTTATTAGAATCACTGACCTATTCTGTCTTTTGCTGGGTTAGACCCTTGTCCATACAGCTAATGAACCTATCCTGATGTTACAAGTGTCTGTTATTAATTGGTTAGCAGGTTTTTTTCTTTTTATGGGTCCCTGGGAGAAGCACTGGAAGAGACATAAGAATAGACAGTAAGAGATGGCATGTTTAAGGAGCCCATAAAATGAGAGCACTCTGAAATAAATGCCTTGCTTTTGATTTCCAGTCCCATTGCTGTGAATGTCTAAGGAACATATTAAGGCAATCACTTTTGAGAAAACAGTAGGGACCTAGCAAGACGTAGCTGACAAAGAACGCGTTACAGGCCAAATCCTGCTCGATTTCAAGGGGTTCTCGTTAACTTCTACATAGAAAATCAGTTCATTTTTGTGCTTCAAAGCAGCAAAGCCAAGGAACAGGCATGGCCAAAGCATATCAAATTCAGGCATTTTGCCAGTTTCCTGGACTATATATTTAAAATGAAAGTGTAAGAAATACTTTATTAGTTGCTGCTGTGAAATTTAGCCCTGCTTTGAAGTTCTCATTCTAGTCACAGTGTTCAGAGCTTGCTTCAGACCATGAAGAAGGCGGCTTTTGTCACTCCCTGCGTGTTAGAATTAACAACTAAATTCTGGATATTTTCCTCATCCATTTCAGTGCCCATTTCTCTTTGAAGCATTCGGAGCACCCTTAGCAGTATTCAAGGGAAGAAAGCATTGTTCGCACCACATGAGGTTTTTCCTTTGATTAGTATCGAACTACACTGTATATCTCATAGTTCTCAGGCTGTGAAACTGAGAAAACAGAATATTGTAATTCTCCTTCTCTAGATTCTTTGCCCGTTCTTCTTCTATGTCCTCTGCTATTTACTTTTATTCAGAGTTGAACAATCCCAGTCCTTTCAACCTATTTGCACCATGTGTTCATTTATGCTGTCTTACATCTTCAGATGGATGTGATCTATCCACCATTGTTCTGCTTTCTTGTGGTCTGAATACCATACAGGCTATCACAAGCTTCACATGATATAATCCTTTGGGATTAATAAGATTAATTTTGTTTTAGGTTCTCTAAGGCCTTTTTTATAGTTCTGTTTCATGACTCTGATGACAAAACCATGCAGTATAGCTCTCCCTAGGCTTCCTTGACAATGAAAGGAAATTTTTCAAAAAATTAAAACCCTTTAATTCATTTCAATGTCACTCTATTTTTTTAAAAACTCCCCTTGATTTTCAGATGTCCCCTTTCAGGGAAGATCTCTTTGATCATGGCCCCATTGTCTAGGAAAAAAAAAAAAAAAAACATATACTGAAGCAAGAAACATAATGGATTGCGTTTCTGTACCATGTGTGCACAGGCTGAGTTCTGCTTTTTCAACGTTCTGAGCCCAAAGATACATTATTCACTTCAATCTCCTCTCTTTCCTAGAAAAGGCTGAGGTCCGCCAGGAAACATGTTTTCTCCGCATTAAATTCCTGTGACAGACAGTATCTGTTTAATTCATTTGTTCCCAGTTAAGATGCCGCATCCGTGACAATGTCGGGTAGACCCCTCCAGAGGCCAGCAGGAGGCCGGGAGTTGGGTTGGGATGGGGCAGATGAAAGGCGGGGGCGAGGAACAATGCACAGGGATTGCAAAGATGCTGCAGCACAGCCGAGGTGGAGGAGAGGGACAGGAGCTGCAATACACTCAGACCTCTCTGCTGACAGAACAACATTGTGGGGGGGGCAGAGAAGAGAGGGCACAGTGGCTGAAATGCAGGAAGCCTCTGGATTTGGCTTGAGTGAAAAACGTGTCTCAGAGCAAGGATTCACTGAACAAGGACACTTTGGGCAAGGAGGAAAGTGACAGATGAACTGCTTTTATATCTGTTCTGTCTTGACTTACTCACTTGAGGTTTTCTCTCTGTTCATAAAATAGTTCTATAATACTAATTCTAGTTTACTTCCTATTAAAATCTAAGGTGTGAGTTCAAAAGTCTTTCCTGGGCTGCTTTTTTATGTGGAGCTCTTTGCCATGTCAGACTGGAAGAGATTCACCTCAAAAGTCTGCGCAGTTGCAGGTCCCAGCAAACTTCCCATATTTCTCTATATTTTCCCACAATAAACAAGAGACATCCATCCTAGGAGTTACATTATCTTTCTCTGGCTATTTTGTTTGGGTTTTTTTTTTTGTTTGGTTGTGTTTTTTCTTTGTTTTTGTTGTTTTAGTAATGGGAAAGTCAGCAGAAGAACAGAATTCTTCCCCCAGACCTGATAATGGTGGGAGAAAAGAGTCCTTTGTTCTTAGTTCATACTTGCACAAAGCATCTCATTAAAATAAATCTAAGTTTTTTCCTTTAATAAAGCATGAGTCACGCCTGAGAAAAGACTTTGGGATTTGGTCACGTTGCTATGGGAGGGGTATTACTCTACTGGGAGCTGGTATTGCTCTGGATGAGGTAAAAGTTCATACCAATGTGGTAGAAACCAAAAACCAAAAGCCAAAAAAATTTCAAACTGGTTATCAAAATAAGAAATGTAAAGAATATGCTATGTTTGTATAATCTTTCCATACAAATTCCAAGTTGTACTGAGTGAAATAAGCTACAATCTATTAAACCTTTGGGCAGAATTGCAGAGAAGTTGAAAACAAGATATGATCTCATCCTGACCATAATACCAGATTTCCCTTGTTTTACGTGAAGCTTGTTTTGAAGCTTATTTTGAGTTCTTTTGGCAATCAGCCACATTTGTCCCTTTTCTGTCTCAATTTGTCCATTTCAATGCTGCCATCTTGTGGGCCAGCTTGTCTGGAAGATGCTGCAGTGCTATTCCTAACTGATAATGAGCTTTGCATTTCACCAGAAGTCCTTTCCTGCCGAGGACATTTCACTAGTGTTCCTGAGTTTTCTTATTTTATCCAAATCTTATCTTGGTTTGTTGTACAATGTTATGGTACAGTTACAGTACAAACGCATGTTAACAAACAGCGAATGTATCTGATAAGGGAGCCAGAGTTTTCTTTTGGGGTCATAGATGCTTTAACAGAGTTATCAGGTAATGTGAGGAAATTAATTTAATCAAAAAAAAATCACAACATAAGGTTGATAAAGAGAAAAAAAACAGGCACATTGTTTACTAGAAATAGCCCTCTTTTTTCCTAGCAGAATTACTCTTGCTTATGTCTTCTCAGACTTTCAAGTAGGAATGGCTCTCTTAGGGGTTAAATGAATGCATTTGGTTTTGAAAAGCAAAATCTGAATAATGCAGTTTATAATCATTTCCACCGTCCTTTTCTATCTTTTCCTGCAGAGCTGCCATTATACAACTTCAACTGTGGCTTTGGCTGGGGATCCCACAAGACTTTGTGCCAGTGGGAACATGACAACCAGGTGGATTTGAAGTGGGCAATTCTGACCAGCAAAACTGGGCCAATTCAGGACCACACAGGTAACCTTGAGTTCATGACTTAGCCATTTTACATGAGAAGTTGTTCTGTTTAATACCAGCATGCCTTCCAAAACCAGAAAAGTCTCAGATATACCTAAAATATGTATTGTGGGAAAGATAAGTCTAGGCAACCTGATCCATTATGTGTAGACACAAATGTCCATAATTATCTCTTTTTGGGGGAATGAACATCATTCATTGTCAGGAACTGAAGATATATGCTTCTCCTGACTATCCTTCCAATAACTGCCATCTAGGGTAAAAAAAAATCTAAATAATCAAACATTCTGCAAATATCACTTACCAAATGATACGATCATGAGCAAACCCCACACTGTTCCTATTTGTGGTTACAGAAACTGCCCACCATGGTAAGGTGTTATGAGCGAAACTTCTCACAAGGGCTTGTTTCCATACCCTCCTGTTCTCCAATGGGAGTTGGAGACTGCAGCCATCCTTTCGCTCACACAGTTTTTCCAGAATTACTACCCTGGGAAATTGATTAGTTTGGTTTGTAGTATCTAACTCGTGGCTCTGCATAATTAGGCAATAAATATGCCGCTGGCTAACAGAGAAGGGAGCGCATTGTGTGACCTGCATGGCCTCTCACTTCAGTGTTCTCCTTTGCATACGTGCAGATTAATCAAATGTGTTAGGGATGAATACCCCTTCCCACTTCTGCAATCCCTTTGCTTAATGAGAATGACAAGGAAATTAGACAAAATTGGACTTTTTAAATTCTGAGACACTTTCAATTGAATCTTAAGACAAGTACAGTAGTTTCTGAAAAAAAAAATTTATAATACTTTGACTATAAATGGCATTGTACAAATAAATGGCATCAAATTAACTAAATGCAGTTAGCTGAAGTGAAGTCTGTAATGGTGGAAAAATTGATGTAAAGTAAAATGGCTCAGTAGGATCTGACATTGAAAGGAGGTTAAAAGCTATGTTAGCCAGAGACTGACAAAATCTAAAAGGCATGCATAAGTAAAGCTCTAATTAAGACGATGAAGACAGAGTTCCTGACCCAGCACTACAGTAATATTCTGGAAATAAGAGCTATCTGCACTTTGCCACCAAGGATTATAGAGAGACTGAACCTGTCTTCAATCAAGAGATGAAGAAATGATATTCTTCAAATGAGATTTTGTTGTTTCCTCCGGGTTTTCTATTGCAGAAGACTTATTCATTCCATTAGCTGTAACTTCAGTAAGTCTTCCAGGCAGCTAATTTTGCTTCTTGCCACACTCATTTTCAATATTTTCCAAAATTTTTCTTGAACTCCAA
This sequence comes from Chrysolophus pictus, assembly GCA_037305975.1. Lineage (NCBI taxonomy): Eukaryota > Metazoa > Chordata > Aves > Galliformes > Phasianidae > Chrysolophus > Chrysolophus pictus. The sequence continues at coordinate 13,942,899 of JAYKPI010000006.1, forward strand.
GAGTACCTTCATCTGCCACATTTGCCATAGGGGTGGAGTGGGTGTGAACAGACCACAAGTGGTCTGAGTGTCACTGCCATCACAAAAGTGCACTTCAAGGTATACTGGGAAAACTGCAGTGAGCGATTCCCAGCTGTACTTCTATAAAACTGAAGAAACTCCATAGAAGTGATCTTCAACAGCAATTGCTTTAAGACAGCAGGATACTCTGTACGCCACTTCAAATTATTCATGTTATGATTAAATCTGGCCAGAGTTAGGTCTTCCAGCTGAGATGCCATCCTAATGCTGTGATTATTTTCCTTTTTTTCCTCCCTTTGGTGCTCTCTATCACCATTCTTTGATGAGAGAGATTTGCATTTGCGTTGTGCTGTCCTCTGCACAGGAGTAAAGTTGGAAAAAGCCTGTCAGCACAAACACTCCTGCAGAAAAAGCTGGACAAGGTGCTACTGCACTAAAATAGGGGGGAAAAAAATCTAAATTTTTGGCAACTTAACATCAACTTCTCCTACAAAATTATTTCAAAGATCAGATACTTCCATGTTTATTGGCCAGAGTAATTCTGACTGCTCACAGAAAAATCCAAGTAAAATACTCACATTTCATGTTAGAATAAATATTTCTCTTTTTCTCTTAGTAGGCCCACTCTTTCCATCGATTAGGTTTAACCCACTTGTTTTGTTTCTGGTTAATCTTTTACTATCCTATACTTCTTCACTGATTCAAGACCACACCATCACAAGCCCGCAAATCTCAATTATGTGTTATTTCAGATGAAACTCAAGAATATCATATATAAGCAAAGGCCATTGTTGAAAAAGCCTCACCCTTCTAAAACATCTTTTGCCTCTTTTTTAACTTTTCTTTAGCTAAAGCACTGGTATAAGCATATGCTTATTTCAGCAGATCACCAGCACTTTGCTTCAGTCAGTATCTCACCTAGTGTTTGGTTGCTAGCAAACTGATCATGTTCCCACATGCTTCCCTACCCAAATAAGCAACTGATTTTCAAAACCAAAGGTTCTAGTGTTCAGATTTCTTATATAAAATCCACATATAAACCCATTCTGTCATGATTATCTTATGGGAAGTGGCTCATAAGAATACAGAACCCAATACGCTATTGCCAAAATCAAAGGGATTAACTCTGGCACCATTTATGACAATACTTTGGCTCAATTTAGGCACCCCATTTAGATTTCAGTTCCTCATCTCTGACCATGGCTTCTCAAAGATATTTTATTCTCCGCTAGTCTTCCTATCCTAGCCCTGCCTTCTCAAGCACAGCCTAAGCAGACACTAAAAGCAGCTCTTCACACGATTAGTGTGGAGAAGGCCCAGGGGACTTCAGCCAGGCCTACTGCATGAGGACCAGCCCTCAGAAGCTGCTCACTGACTGATGAAGCAGTCATCATCACTCCAAATATGCTGTTGCCTCCATTCCTGAGCAGAAGGAAACAAATTCTGAGTGCTTCATGGCACACACTTGGCACGGGGCATCTTGTTGAGCAGCAGGAATACACTCCCTCTGGGGCATACTTAAAACTTCACCCTCAGCTGTGAGACTTGGGGCAGAATGCAAAGTGACTGGGACTGGCAGAGCTGAGATTTCTTAGTTGAAGAAAGAAAATGACATCTGTTCACTATCCCTAATGCAGTCCTTTTGTCATAGTAGGAGATGGCAACTTCATCTACTCTCAAGCTGACGAAAGCCAGAAAGGCAAAGTTGCCCGGCTGTTGAGCCCCGTCATTTACTCGCAGAACTCTGCGCACTGCATGACTTTCTGGTACCACATGTCTGGCCCACATGTTGGCACCCTGAAGATCAAGCTGCGGTACCAGAAGCCGGACGAATATGACCAGGTGCTGCTGACCCTGAGTGGGCACCAGGCAAACTGCTGGAAAGAGGGCCGCGTTCTTCTGCACAAATCTGTGAAACACTATCAGGTGAGCCTTGCTGGTCATGTTTTATACGCCTTAGCAGAAAATGTCACTGGAGGATTTATGTAAACAGTATTATACCTACAGATGAGGTGCTGTTGCTGTGAGAGTAATAATAGTGGCATATTTCATGCTATCACAGATGACAGTGATACAAGCAATTTGTTATAGAAGGCCAAATAAATGCATTAGAAATCATTTCTCAGCTGTCAAGAAAAATGCATCCTTGCCATAGTTTTGCTGCTGATGTAAAATATTTCTGTGAAGTTTTGACATTATATGAATTCACATTTGTGCATATAAGTTCGTAAAGGCACATAGTGCTGATTGACAGGCCACAATCAAAGTGTATATAATGTGGCATCGTGACAACTGCAGACGTGTGTTAACAGCTAATTAAGATTTCCTGAATGCTTTAGTTGTGTGTTAACACGAAAACAATGTGAAAATTGTATTATTTTTCCAGGTGGTTATAGAGGGAGAAATTGGAAAAGGAAATGGAGGAATTGCCGTGGATGATATTAATATTGACAATCACATATCTCAAGAGGACTGCCAAAGTAAGTATGCATGAATGTATGGAGATCTCATCCAGTACATTTATTTACTTAGATTTAGATAGTTGATTTTGTGGGTTTTTGGTTTTGGTTGTTTCTTTTTTCTTTGTGAAAAGGATACATAATTAATGGCTATATTGGAAGCTTAGCACTGAAGACACCCTGATCTGGTCCATAGTCTAATTGGTAGTCTAGCCTCAGTACTGCAGTGATGCAGTCTTTCAGATCAGAACTGGCATCCCCCTGACAGGTCACAGCACATTTACATCCTCACATCTCTCCTTGTATTTTTTATTGCTGTACTCTTTATATTTTTCTGCTTTTCCTAATGCTCTTGCCTACCTTAAGTAATGCTCAAAATTCTTCACTCCTTTTAGATTACTTATCCTAGGTTTTTTTTAACACTTTATCAAACCTACATTGGATACACAAATATGGTTCAATGGCCTCTTCTCTGTCCTTTGCTGCCCTGCAGCACAGAGTTTGCTATTACTCATTTACCGTAGTCATCAGCTCCCAGAAGCATGTCACTGAGTAGTACTGGATCATGGCCTGCTTTGCCTCCGAGCCAGACTGTTCTTGAGCCACTATTTCAGATGTTTTATTTCTGGCCAGTCTGGAGTTATTCCAGTCACAGCCAATCATATGTGCATTGCATACTGCACGTAATTTGGCAGCAGCACCTTCAGATAAACACAAGCAACTAAATCCTGTCCTTTATGATGGAGATTGAGTTATGACTTCTATATAAAAGAGAAAATAGAACGGAGAACCTTCAGCATCAGAAATGTAAACTTACACCACTTGGGTTGGCAGCACAACAGAGAACAATGATAGAGGCTGTTCTCACCCTTTGTGGCTAATAGCCATTTGAGGATAATATGACAGACTTCAACTACATGGTAATTTCATAGCTGAATAAGACTTCATAGTCTCTTCATTGTGCAGTCCATCTCCTCGATTCATCCTGCAGCACAAGTAAATGTTACCAGGAAAGAGAGTCAGGGCACACTGCCTGGTCCTCCTGCAGTGACTTCAGTGCCAAGCAAGATGCTGGGACCACAGTGATGGCACTGATTTGACTGAAATGAAAGAGGCGAGTAATTTATTTCCTACTTCCTCATTTCAGATGTACAAACTGAAATCTCAAGCAAGAAAAAAAGACAAATGGAGTTTCTATTTATACCATCCCAACCAAAATAATAATAATAATAATGATAATAATAATAATAATAATAATAATAATAATTAATAAGGTAAATTGTCCACCAGGAAAGGAGGAAAAAAAATTCAACCCCAAACAGTAAAACTCCAATTGGCATTTGTATATTTCCTCCTTTCAGATATACAAACCGAATGGTGAGCAGAAATTTTGGCCTGTGTGAGCTAAAGCTCATTCAGCAGCCCAAACACAAATGGTCTCGCTGCAGTTCTTGTGATTAAATGTGCCTTCACTGATGAAGTGTTGTGGAATCGGGCTCCAAAATTGTAAATACAATGAATGAGATGCTAATTTATCATACTGATTTCTCTTTTGTAGGCATGGAAAACCCCTGCTGATAACTCTAAAACTGTGCCAAGATTGGGTGGAGAGAAGTTTTTAAATCTTTCTTTTTTCTCCATTAATTTTCAGAGCCCGTCATAATGAACAGTTCTGTCAAGCTGACATAATGATGCTCTGACACAGAAAAATCTGCTATACCATTATTGCCAGCATGATAGTCAATCAGTGTGTGTAACCCTAATAATCAATGTCAATTCTCTTTGCTTCATTAGAATCAACTGATGAAGAGAATGAAGTAGATGAAGAAGACACAGAAAGTAATCAAACAGGTAAAAATTATGCTATTGTTACAAGGAAATGAATTACAATGCGTATTTTCACGTGAATTTGTGTGTTCTATTTCCTTATTTATGGATTGGTTCTCTTAATTGCATATGACACTAAGTTTTTGTTGTTGTTGTTTATCTAGAGCAGATAATTAGAAGGCTTACATTTATACTAAGGATTTCATAGCTTTATTCTTCTATGCCTTATTATTTTGTGGGTTTTCTGTCATATATAAATATTTTGGAAATTCAAATTTTGTTTACATATATTTGTTACATTGTATACATATTTATGCATACACACACTATAGATCCCTAATATTTTTTTATCCAGAAGGCATACCCACAGATGAAGAAAAAGCTATCACTGTATTTTATGTCTCATGCAGTGTCTAGGTAATTAGGCTCAAAACTCTTCAGGCTAATCATTTCTCAGACCTTGCAGAAAATGTCATTTTATAACCAGTCTACCAAAGCATTATCATTTTCAATGATGATAGCTGTAAATGGATCATTAAATGGATCATAATTGTCATATTGTCCTAGTAATAAAATATATTCGCATTTTTCAAGCAAAGAGCTTTATTTTTTTTTTGTTACAGTCAACAAGATTATCATTGGGTTTAGTGAAAGCAGAGTTCATCCAGAAATACTCCTTTGCTTTTCTTGCAACAATTAGCAAGTTTTATAAGCTTAGCATATCTCCTTAATAAATTGAGTTTAGGGAAAATATTGTGATATTCAGTGAATATTTGACATAAGGAGGCAGAGTGTTGTCCTGTGTCAGTTCTGTCACTATCCTCATTTCAAGGTCCATTCCTGAAGCAGAGACAGACTCAAACTGGCTGATGATTCCTGATTGATGTCTAAGACTATAAACATTCACACTGAGCTGCGTAGTATTTAATTAACATTTTGGAGCTAAATACTGAAGACAAGCAAAATATAACCAAAAGGTCTGGTTATTCATTCCTGAGACTCCCACATAAGTCAAGGCAGAATAAGACTCCTGCTACCATGCAACAGATTTAATTACTGGAGAGCAGTATGAAGAAATCAGCAACTATTTAAGCCCCATTATAGTTTGCAGTTATTTGTGACTACTTCTAAGAAGCTAGGTTTTCAAACTATGGAGCAATTTATGCCAAAAGCTTGATATCCTTTCTTCAAATTTCCAGCTCACCAAAGATCTAATTGGAACCAAATCTGAACATTTTGCAACTCTTACTCTATTTCAGGGTTTACTCCTTCATACCATACAGATGAGGACTACGATGACATCTCCAGGAAACCAGGCAATGTCCTGAAGACACTAGACCCAATCCTTATTACCATCATAGCCATGAGTGCACTTGGGGTACTTTTAGGAGCCATTTGTGGAGTTGTCCTGTACTGTGCCTGTTGGCACAATGGGATGTCAGAGAGGAACTTGTCTGCACTGGAGAATTACAATTTTGAGCTGGTCGATGGTGTAAAACTGAAGAAAGATAAACTAAACACACAGAATTCTTACTCGGAAGCATGAAGGTGTAAAGCAACTTGAGAAGTTTCAGAGAATCGGGATGGAAGGACATAGCTCGGTCGTGCTGGGGAACTGTTGTTCATCTTTTACTGTACAGGCTGTAAAGTGCATTGATGACACTGAGCCAAGCTTTTCTCAGGAGCTTCAGCGAGTGTGTAACCGATAAACATGGACAACAATCTGTGTTAACAATCTGAATCATGTACAGTCTGCTTTTTCTGTTGGTTTTATTTGAAATAATCAAATGCTGGTGTTGAGACCAAGTATGATTGACTTCTAGTTCATTCTGTCTTTCTTTCTCTCCCTCTCTTTTGTTTTCCGTTAATGGGTAATTTTCTTTTTACTGTGCAAAATCCAAGATGCTGTCACAAAATGTATTCAGTGGGGTCCTTCGGATGGACATGCTGTCTGTAGCTCAGTGCCCAGAAATTATTGGAGTAACAGCAATCTAGTGGACTCCTGCACCTGTATTTGTGTATAATTGCTCGTGTTGTGCATAGGCAAAGAAGGGTTAGGATGTTTTTGAAAGTACTGCTGCATCAGTACCAATATAGTGTGTCAGCTCTGTTTACAAAGCAATACAGTCAAATTTTATTGATGTTTTTCAGTGTTGTACTAAATTTTGTGCTTGTGACTCCATAAAAGAGTATGTGCCATCATCAGACACAACTGGTAACCGAGTATACTGCCTAAAATCTAAACAGAAAAGTCCTTGGCACTGGCTAGTGTATGTCCTCTCAAGTGCCTTTTTGTTTGTACTGCTTCTCATTGTGTTAACATTGACTACAGCTCTGCTTCTCTCCAATTATGCCCTTGTCTTTAATCATATTCTGATGGCTCACTGAATAAAAGAAAAGTATATTTTAGTGTAAGAGAGTAGCCTCAGCAAGGCAAGGGCTAATCAGATTTGACCACCTGACTCGATTGTTCTGCTTTCTGTATTTCAACTTCATGTCTCTTGACCCTTTTGTATAAAGCTGCAATATCCCCTTTTATTGTTCTTTCATATAGAATGTATTTTCAAATGTAAAATCTCTCTACCTTTCTCTTCTTGTTCTCTCTCTTTCTCTCTCTGAGTAGATTGCATAAACATTTGCCATTGCCAAGGAAAGAAAACTGCAGCTTTAACTTGCTGGTAATGGCAAAAGATTTTATTAGAGTTTGTGTTAAAAAATAAGGGAAAATTCTTAACTTTACCCTCCAAAGTCGAACTTTGGGTTTCTTCTTAACGGCATAAAGTGACAGTATCTTTTTTCCTGAAGTCATGAAACGTATTTTATCCTAAACGACTTGCCTGTTAATTACACTAGGGAAATGAATTCCCAGCTGAAAATATTGCCTTTAAAACGAGAAACTTTCCTCCTCCTGTCCCTACCTGAATCAGAGTTCTCTTCTCTCAATAAACCTTCATTTTCATGCTAATCAGTGCTAATTGGGCCTGCACATGGGTTCTGAGGGCAGAATAAAATCCCACAGTGTATGTGGGAGATGTCCTTGCTGTTCTGTTATATCCCATTGGCATTTCCTACCACAAGGTTTCTGTTTGACCAAAAGTGCAGATAGCAATAGATTTGGTGAGCAAAGCTAATTTAAGCTGTCAGGACAACATACGCTACAATTATGTGGCAATTTTTAATATTTCAGGACAAGTATTATTGAAAAAATAATTTCCAGCAGTTGATACAGCTGGTCTGACAAGGTAGAAAGAAATAAAATGATGCTGTGCTCAGAGGAGCTGTCTGCAGTGATCATGATGCAGCACAGTCAGAGCTGGGGGGCTTCACCCCATGCAGACCTGGGGAAAGGACAGTTCTGGAAAGAGCTGAACTCCTGTTCTTCCTCATTGGATTCCCTCTGTGGAGCCAGGGAACAGACTGTGATTTTTGGAGTTAGTGTTTTCTGAAATTGGTTTTGTAGGTAAGCAGTGAAATATCCTGCCCAGGATTAGGACTATGAAAGGAATAATTCAGCCCTGGATTGCAACAAAATCCACCCTTGTTTATCAATTAAATGTTTTAAAGCATGTCATGTAACCAATACTAATCACAAAACAGAAATTAATCACAAAACAGAAAATCTACCAACTTAGAAATTGAAAAAGAGGGAGGAAGGCTGAAGGTAAAAAATACGAGTTATGTAGCTGAAAATATTTTAGAGGAAGACTCAGTAAAAAAAGCAGTAGATGGTTGCTACTTCAAAGGACTCCTGAAAGCAGAAACTATAGCGAATACTGAAACATACATCAGGTCACACACCTTTGCCTAAAGTGGAAGAGTTACCTCCCCAGGCTCTAGGCCTCAGCCCCTCCAGAAGGTGAGGCAGAGCACCTGTGACTTCAAAGTTAAGCCCAGAATTTAGACCATGAAGTGGTCCAAGTGGCAAGCTCACTTGGACAGAGGCAGAATTTTCATTTACATCCAACAGTGTAAGCTGACCATCATTGTATTGCAGCAGCTAGTTAATTAACCCAAAGAAAAGAAAGGATTTTTCAAAATTATTTTCAGGACACCGCCATGTTATTCGGTTGTGTTGTGTTAGAACCTGCTCTGCTTATCTCAAAACACATCCACTAGCATGACTGAGAGTTACGGTTATATATTGCCTTGAAGAGAAAATCCCACAGGGGAGCCCAGGCCCAAAACTTTTTGAAATATTCCCATGGATTTCAGTAGGTTCTGGACCAGCTCTTGGTCTTAGTCTGTTTGAACATAAAGCTGATGGTTGTTTGTGTGGTGTTTTTTCCTTTATTCTTTTAATGTACTGAGGATGGTAAACATAAAAAAGAATGTTAACTCCTTTGTAGTCTTCAGACTTTACTATGATAATGAGGATCTAGCACTGAAGATTTGATTTCTCTGAAGGTAATAGAATGAAAGTTGCCCTTCAAAAAAGGAAAAATGATACTGCAACTTTACATGAAAAGTATCTTGCACTGATAAATATATTTAAAAAATATATGTTTATAAAGTTATTAATTTGTAAAGGCAGTGTTACAAAATGTTCAGTTTATATTGTTTTAGATTGTTTCATAATTTTTAAAGTGTAAAATAACATATTTTTTTCTTTATTGAAAAACTATAAAAATCTTCTGTAGTAAAATGATTTCATTTTACTGGTATATTATTGCTTCATGTTTTGTACCATCATAAAACTTTGTGCAAATTTTTTTTACAGAAATTTTTATTTTCTATGACAATATGACACTTGTAAATTGTTGTTTCAAAATTAACAGCAAAGCCTTAACTTTAAATGACATTTGTATTCTCAGACACTGAGTAGCATAAAAAGAATCACATAGAACTGAACTGTAACTTAAATTTCCAAACTATGACTACTACATTCCAAAGAAACAGTTGAATTAAACATTTTCATAAAATATCCCCTACCTGATGTATTTTATTATACCAAATGCATTTGTTTTATTAAATGTCTGTTTTTCTTTAGAATCTTGCAACGATCACATTTTAATCATAGTCAAATTTGTTTCAAGGCAATTAGTTAGAATAAAAGTTAGGGTATGTCTTGCTGGCTTTAGGAGCTTCCTAAACTTAACCTTCTGTTCTGATCCAGTTGTCTCAATTATCCATATGTTCGGTGGACAGACAGACACCTTGGTAGGAGAGCTCATTGTTTAGGATGCTTTTAACAATGTGGTTTTAATGCTGACCACTCTGCAAATTTAAGTTTGTCAAATCCTTCCTTTATTTGCACACAGGAACAACGCATATACTGTCACTGTGTCGCTAGGTTGAGTGCTCATAAACACATGGTTTACTTTATCTTCTTTCCTGTTCCTGGGAAAAATACTGCACTTACTACTGTGCTTTTGATGATTGTGGCATTTAAAAAGAAAGCACAAAATCTTCCCTGGGGGAGCAGCATTTAGGGTGCCTGATGGAGCTACAGCAAAGATTCTGAGCAAAGCTATGCTTTGTGGTCACAGTGGAGGTTGCTGAAAGGATAGCTGCGAGAGTTATTGTCCATATAATCACTAAATCCAAATTCCATAGGAATGTACTTCATCACTTCCTGTTTGTCTCTCTGATACTCAGCCACAGGGCATCTTGAGGGAATATAAATGGCACTTAAATTAATTAGTGAAAAAATGAATCTATAAAGTGAATCCATCAAGAGGCTGAGAAGAGATAAGTATTTCAAGTTAAAAGTTCTCTTTCTTTCTCTTAGGGGAGATGGATTAGTCTAGAAGCTAATACTTACCTAGCACTAAACCTGCTGTTTTCCACACTGAACAGACTTCATGAAGGAAAAACAGAAATAGCACAGCGAGTTCTGGTAGTCAAACCCACCTGTGCAGAACTGAAGCTTACATTTCAGAACATAACTTGTAAACTTGAAAGAAAATGATGAGCAGGCTGGAAAAACAGATGGGTCAGCTGAAGAAAAACAAAGCCAGGAGCACATAACTGAGGCTCCAGTAGACCCCGAAGTCACTGACTGCAAAAAGAATCTTAGGTGGGTAGAAACAAGTAAACACTTATAATTTTACCAATTAAACATACCACTCCTAAACCAGCATCCATGTAGCCGACTGCTGAACCCACTCTCTTTTCCTTCCCTTTCAGCAGGACAGAAAGTAGAGTTACACAGCAGATGCACAGGAGAGGCAGGGGGGCCTGGTTGGCACATGGCTGGGTAGGGCCTGCTGGCATCCAGGACGATCAGCAGGGCCTGTCCATACAGACCTACCTGTGGGTCCAGAGCTCCCACTCCTGCGGAAGTAACTCCTGACCCTCAGTCCTCCACAACTACTATTATAGTTCTAAACTTGATTCCTTGTTTTGTCTTACGTGCAATTAGTATATTTCTAATTCACATGTCCTTATTTGCTTTGCAAAGTCAAATGGCAAAATTGCTCTTGATTTTCAGATCACTGGTAAATTTGCTTGTATGGCGGATGTTTGATCCCAGAAGTAATTCCCTTCCCATTCCTTAATTATCCTATCCTTTGCAATGCATTATGCCTAACTGCAAATTGGTTCAAGCAACATTAATTTATTAGAGCTTCAATTTCTTTTTTTCTACCATTTTATGCATCAAGTCACCCATAACCACAATTTTATCTACAAGTGTTTGTTAAATTATAACAGAGTGTATCTTAATTTTTTTGCCATGGGATACTTTGTACTGTTGTTTTATTTGCCCATTAGTCACTCTGTAGACCCTAATTGCTTTTCTACAGTAGGTCAGTTCCCTATATACACTTCTATTCTCATAGTAACACACAATCAAACTCTAATCTTATCACCCAAGGACTGATGGTGCCCCAATGTTTATGGCTGAAAATCTCATTAAAAAATCTTCTGGCATTTTTCACGGATGAATAGATTGTTATCATGTGTCCAAACCTAATTTCACCTTCAATAATCATATTCTCCTATTTAAATTTACATTGTTCTTATTCATCTCAAACATTTAATTCATGTCTCTGTCACTGTACAGCATCGCTGTGCAGCATCACTGTGCTTGGCTACAGAGAGCTGCACTTCCATCACGGGTGAGGAGAATCCTATTGAAATAGGAATTACTCCTTACTGAAGTCAGAGAGATCAGAGGTCAGGTGGTGCTCTCATGGGGAGAAAGCAAGGAGGTTTGCAAGTGTTGTCATAATGCAGACTGAAGAATTCAATGACGAGAGGCTGAAGGATGAAGGTCTTGCCTGAGGGAGCAAATACTTCCGGTGATAGGAGTTGCAAATGGAATTATCAAAAAGCTCCTGTGTTTGGTCCACGACTCCTCTGCTTTTCCCGTCAGAAACAAAGAAAACAAAAACAACATAATTCTCAAAAAAATGTCTGCTTCACAGAAATCTCTCAAGCAGTCACCATGCACCATACAACATGCACCAGTCACTTCATGCACAGAGGAAGGGAATGGAACTGATACATCTCTTAGCTGAACTTAAATGGTGAACTTATGCACTCAAAGAGGCAAAATGGGTATAGATGCATCTTTGGAGACCCTGTTAGCATCTCAGGACAATATGATACACGTTCTTCATGCATCATTTTCATCTGAGCACCTTTACTATCTTTCCTCAAGTTGCTTAATACCATTTGCTACATAAACTGCTCTGGTAGTAGATTTTATGATTTCTTAATATGCATTTTTAAGTGCATTTTTTGCTTTCCTCCTTGCCCAAACATGTGTTTCTAAGGCATGTATGGGATGAAATAGCTCTGTTCAAAGCTAAGCACATTCTGTGTAAGAAGAAAGGAGAATACTCCCTTTGGTCCCACCCCTCCTTTCCACATCTTTACCAGGGCTGTGCTCTTCACGTCAGGGGCCCAGTCTTTAATAAGTAATCTACCTTGCAAGAAGCTTCACTGTTTTCTAGATCAGGACTGATATATTTGTACTAATCCATTAATTAAATATTGATGTCAATCTTTCTGCTTAATATTTACTTACCAGCTTCATAACTGTTAGCATAATAGAGTGGGTCACTCTCCCTCTGCCTTTTGAGATTGCTAACTAAACCCCAATGTTTTATCTTTCTCTCCTTTTAACCTTCTAATCTGACTGTGTTTCCCATAGCTCTAGTAGCAAGGAATAAAAAAGTGAGAAAAACTAAAATGAAGACATAGCTGAACCCTTTCTATCTATGAGACTGGAAGATACTATTGAATAAGTAGAGAAGTTAAAATTATTCTGAAATGTGTTTTTGTGGAATGAAAAGCAAAGGCATCGGGCTGGTTGGAGGTGATGTTTGAGAGGGCAGGGAAGCAGTAAGGAAGCAGCTTCCAGAGCTGAAAACTATCCTGTAACACTTGAAAAGGTTTAATAATACTGCTGAGTCAGGGGAGCAAAGGACTACCAAAGTAGGCAGGATACGAAGATATGGATTTACTCCAAATATGACTGGCGAAATGGTAGAAAAACAGAAAACTATTTAGTGCTAAGAAAAGGTCAGAGATGACCTTCTTGTTATAAGATCTATTAGTGTCTCACAATCAGTATTCAGCCATTCTGTCCTACCTACAGCTCATGCTGACTAATTCATGTCCTGCAGTTTCAAGCAGCTCTGAGACTGAGACAAGAAGAAGCTGCTCACCACCACCTTTTGCTTGAAAAGTTTCTGACCCTTAACACAATTCCCTTGCATGTTCTTCAAATGGTTGCATGCAGGAAACAATACCACTTTGCACACATTGCCCATATACTCAAAATTATTTAAAATATTTGTTGAGTGTCATATCATCTTCCTTTTCCATTTCTTTAACCTTTCTTTTTATTAGACAGTACTTGTCAAACAAGACATGTTCCTCCAGGCTCTCTGCCTTGCATGGTGTAGTACAGCCCAGGTCCTGTTTTTCAGCATAGGAAGCCCCACGTGAGACCAGAGTACCCATTTGCTCATCTAATGCTGTTCTACCATCTGAGCCCTTCATGGCCTACTGATTGTTTGCATCACTATCCTGTTTGCAACAGGAGGTCATTGAAAGTTCACTTGAAATCTAGACTATTCCAGTGCCATTATAGGTAGACAACCAAGGATCATCTTTGCTACTCTTAACAAGACTTCCACAACCTATTCCCTTTTCTTCATGCATACCGAGGTCTTAAAATGGTCTTAAATTCATATAACTCGATAAAGTGGCTGAATTATTGGCACTGAATTGTAGGCCATTATCTACAATTAGTTTATAGCTCTTAATAGCTATTATTGCAAATGATGGACTTTTCAATATCATATCTTACCAAAGATCCTGTTAGTACTCTTGCTTATGGAAATTTAAGTTGTAGCTGCTTTCTGGAAAAGATCAGCTTACTCTCCAGGCTGAAAAAAACTGGTACCAGCTAACCACCATGGGTATTATACAGGTTATTTACTCTATGAGGATTATTTGGTTCTTCTTTGTTATATATTGTATGTAATAATGGAAGTGTGCACAGCACTATATAGCCGGATTGAAGAAATGCTGTCAAGGTGTCACCACCTAGTTTAAGAGGATGTCTACCTGTCAAGGAAGACATGCAGTAACTTGTTTCAGAGTAACAGCTTTTCTTTTTCTGTTTATAGAGGTATGATGATAGAACACTTAGATTCTAAGTGTTTCATTTCAATGAAAAAAACTGTGGATTTATGAATCTCCTTGAGGAAGTGCCTTCTGATGAAGGACATGAAGGAGCAGAGAGTAGAGGCAGAGTAGATGAGGTCATGAACTTCATTTTACTTCTCATCATGAGTAATAGTGCTAAACTGATAGTCAGTCAGATCTCTCATTTTCTTTAATTTAACGCTATTCTTCTTGCTCCTTGCATTACTGACCCCACATTATAACTGAACCATGTGTTTTATTACAATGATAAGCACTGCTTTAAATGCACATGAGAAGATTTCAGTACTTTTTATACTGCACAGTTATGTGCAATGAGTTTTGTTCTTTCCATATAAAGAACCATCTCAGAGCTAACAACTTGTATTATTTTAATCAAGTCTCATTTCACATAGGTTGTGAACTCTAATACAGGCTGCCATTTCTTCTGAGTTCCAGATATAAGGCACAACTCAGCATAAGTCTGACCTTTGTGGTTTCATCTCAGTACATACCAGCTGAAGTTACTTCATTATATACCAAGGACGATAAAGCTTCCAGCTTTTCTACTAGCTTTCTTTGGAGCTGTTGGTGATTACCAATATATACCTTTTAACCAGTAACATTTTGTCTGTGTATTACTTACAGAAAGCAGAGTACCACCTCTCTTGAGATGCAGCAGAAGGTGAAGAAGCTCCAGAAGTACTGGATTATAGAATTTGCCTAAAAGTAAAGATATGCATAACTATTAAACACATGAAGGTTTTAGTCAGGTTTGGGGCTTTCTTGTGAAAGTGCAATGCATTTAGAAATGCAAAGAGCATCTCTACAGGCAGAATTATTTTCAGACTGCTTTTATGTTGCTCTCTTCCGTAGCTCACTTCCTAGCTCAGATTTTGCAGGCTAAAAAGAGAATCTTTAATATTCAGCAACTATTTTTCTCTACTGCTTTATGGATCCAACGCTTTTTTAACTAAAGCAATTTGTATTTAATGTTTATGCGATGAAAGTGCTGTGGTATATCAAAATTGGGGTTCAATAGTGCAAAACAACATAAAAAAGATACAGAAATGTACATTCCTGCTCCTCAGACAGAAACTGCAATGTGGTTGTTATGGGGAAAGATGATTCTGAAGCCAGTGTTTTTGTCAAGCACCTTTGTTGCCAGGTTTCTCTTTTGTATTTTCCAGAGCTGTTGCTGGTTTTTATGGTCAGTGCACCAAAAGAATGGAATGCCACTATGTAGTTGAACACTTAAAAGCTAACTGACTAGTTTTGAAGGCTTCAGTTATCTACCACTGGTAGTGGGACATCATACCCAGAGCCTATGCCATAGCCACTGCTACAGACATCTACCTCAGAGGGGGATGAATTTTCCACTCATAGTATCAATTTCTCCTATCTACACAATAGTCTGGACTGTAGTTTAAATAATATAAGGACTATGTTTTAGATGCATAAAATGAAATGGATAAAATTTTCCAATTATTTATTGTGGTGAACAAACTGGTGCTGGTTTTATTTGCTTTTCCTGGGGACAAAGATTCAAATTGCTTTGGTTTATTTCTTTCACAGTTTTTTTTTGACATCTTAAAGCATTGGTACACTTTCTGCTCTGCTAGCTGAAGGGAAACTTAACTGTTTAGTTTACAGTTAGTTTTAGTTTCTCAAATCCCACTGGTTTAACTTCAGTAGAGGAGACAAATAAGTTGTATGAAGGTAAGTAGAGCATCCACTCCTTTATAACTGTCATTCACTACTACCTACAGAATTAAAATATGCCTTGAAGAAGTCTTATCCTGCCCTCATACTTAAGTAGACTTGGGTTTGATTGTGCCTTTATTCAAGATCTAGAACTGAGAATTAAACTGGAATTTTTATAGGTTTCTTTGAATATGCATCTTAGATTGGTTTTGTTCCAGCTGCTATCAGCTAATTATCCTGCATTCCTACAGTGCTGCAGGTTAGACTGTTGCCTCCCGCGCAGTCATCTATTCATTTTCTCACTTCCTTTTCTTGTGTTTTGCTTTTGTTCTGATCTGTATGTATAACTTTACACAGAGCTGTTATTTTTTTCTTCTTAGAGATTTGATCTACTTACAGTTTTATTATCTTATATTCCTTCTGAATCTTGAATGAAAAGCATGCATTTCTGAAGTGCAGCTCTCTGCTCTCTCTAGGAAATCTCAAACTTCTACAACATATAGCTATATTTTTTAACTTGCCATGCATTTCAAACCGTTATATTAGATGGTTTCCTGAGTATTTTTCTCAGCAAGAAACACGCTTATGTCAATGACAGTCTGCATGAGGGATGACCCAAAACCTTTCATACCAGAGTCCTAGTGAACTTATTAATGAAACCTAACAGAACCTTGAAATGACCTGGAAGAAACTATCAGAAGTGTTATTAGGGAATATTTTAGATAATGTTATTGACACCAATATGCTTGCAGCAAATTTCAAGGTCTTTTCTGATTACCTCTGTTAGGAAAATCCATAGTTCTTATCTGAATACGCATTATCTGAATACACACTTTAACAATAAGGTCATGTCTTCCTTCTTTTTGTATTTACATAGGCAAACAGAATGGGCTCCAGTGTGTGACATGTTAACCACCATCTTCAGGAAGTTTGCTCTGATTTTTTAGTGTTTGCTACACCAAAAAAGACAGAGGCATCCAAACTATTTCCATGCTGCTCTTTAATAAATTTAACAGTCTTCAAGTTTCAGAGAGTTATGACTTTCAGCCCTTCCAAGCCCATTTTCTCCATATTCACTATGGAGCATGAGGATAAGGGTTTGCAGTGTCTCTCTTTAACAACTCTAAAAAATACCTTTTATAATTATTGCCTCAGGTCAATGCAAGTTCTAAAGCGAATATAAATGCATTCACAAGGCAGCCATGATCTCTAAGGTGCATACACTATCAAATGGCTGAAAGACATTGTACAAAACACATAAATGATAGATAAGTGGGAGCTGGCTCACCATTTCCAAGTCCTTTAAATAGGAGTGATCTGACATCTCAAAATCCATTAACTCATGCTGAAGCTGAGGAAAGCACTGAGCAATCAAACTACCTCTGCTCTTCCTTCCAGTGGTGCTGATGGACTCCGTTCTGTGTGCCTCAGTCAAGAAAAACAGCCCAGAAAATCAGATGGAGCTTTATAAGAAGGAGAAAGATTTAGATTCACTGTCCACTGTTGCCAGCTGAAAAAATTATACCAATGTTTCAGAGGACTGTTAGCAGATAAGTAATTCGCGCTACAATAAAAAGATTTTAGAAAAACTAGAAGAATGCAAAGAAGTGTTGGCCAATTGTAGAAGTTGAGAGAACTGGCCATTAGTAAAGGAGACTTTCTAACTTGAAATAAACATCATCATCATTCGCACAGAACACAATTTTAGCTTTTAGCATTATAGCTTATATATAGCTCCCAGTACTGAAACTATTTTTGATATTGAAGCCAGCATGATAGTTGATGTCACTGTACGAAAACCAGGACCTGTAAGTTCAGAATGTACATTCAGAATGTAAGAAAAACGCAGATGGCAAGTTCCAAATAACGACTGTTGCTAACAAATATATAAAGCTAGTTTTTATGTCATTTACTAAACTTAGTAGCTTCTCATTCTCCAAGGAGTTGAAATAACTTTTATTCCTTGTTACATTGCGTGATGCATAATGGCATACAGACACTAGTTCACCTCAGGCACCTAACTCATTGAAATCATTAAATGTCCAATTCAGCTGTTCTGAATTACTGTCTGCAAGAGCAGATTTCTCTCAATACAAATGAAATGGTCAAAGAAAAGTCTTCTCATCTCCTTTTCCCCAGAACAGTTCCAATGTTCTACTCCTGCTGTAAATTATTGTTCAATGTAAGCCAAAGTCTAAAGAACTTACTGGCTTGTTTGCTATTGGCAAACAGGTCATGATCATACAGCAGTTTTTCAGATTTTTGAAACTCTTCTGTTCTTAATTTCAGTGTAAGGAATGAGAACAGCAGCAATTGATTAACATACATATAGAATCCATCCAAGACTTTTGACCCAAGAACCTGGCCGCCATCATGTGCAGGAGAATAAATAATACTTTAAAATGCATTTGTAAAACTTGGCATCATCTCAATATTCCACACACAACAAAACTGTATTACTCTGAAATGCATTTGATGGCCATTGATAGTGACAAGACTTGTCTTTTTAAATTCCATCTCATCTCTGGAGTAATTGAACTCCAGTGCAGCTGCTAGAAGCTCAAGTTCAACTTTCCAATACACCATTATATTTGATTGTAACGCCTCTACTCTTTTTCCAAGCACTAAAGAGAAATGCAGGACCAACTCTAAGAAAAATATTCCAAAGACAATGAATATTTTTAGACCTCTAAGACAAGCCACCCCTGTGGACTGAATAAAAACATATCTTTTCAACCATTCAAGAAGAAATGATCCCCTGAAGTAGATTTGACATTGCGAGAACATTTTTAAAGCTTGTTTTGGAACCTGCTTGAACACAAATTCAAATACACTGAAAGTTACCGAAGCACTTTAAATACTGTATATTTAATATGTGACCCTAGTTTCTACATGACAATGATTAAATACAAGTAAAGAGAAATAGTTCATTAAGACTGTGACTGCAGTTTCCTGCAATATGTCTTCATCTCCATCTGGACAATAGTTTCTATTGTTTTCTCTGGCTTGTGAAATACAACCAGCTGTCACAAATTCCATTGTCTTTTCTGTGAAACAGAGCACTTAGCTGTGGCAAATAGTTCAGTTTTTTCTTCCTTTTCAATGTACAAGTTCAGTACTTTCTTTTCTGAAGACTTTACACTGAAGCTCTAACAAGAAAATACACAACATAGTCATATTACTGCCTTCAGTTCTTAATTAAGAGGGTGCTACTAGAAAAGTGGATTTAATTCCAGTGTTTTAATTACATTGTAGCTTGGCACAGATCCACCTGTCTGGATTCAATTTGATATAGTTCTCTCTCCTTCTTGAACCAGACATTCCCGTTCCCCGTTCCCACTGAACTACTACTGTGATTCTCCCACTGTATTTCAGTGGAATCAAAGGCAGTGTTCAGAAAGTCACTTGCATGAAAGCTACACCAAATCTACCATTTAACATTAAAGTGTTGTACCATTTACATGTTCAAATTTTGTGTGCCAGGCAGTTGTGTTCACGCTCAGACCCTATACTGAGTGCAGTGGCACAGCCATGCAAGCACAAAGTTCAGTGTAGTCTACTAAAATCCACTATCCTGCAAACACGAGCCAAGTTATCATTTCAGATGGCTACTGGACTTGTTTAGATAAGCAGCAATGATTTCTTTCTTAATTACAGAGTGAACTGATATTTCCCCTTCCGTGCGAAATCTGCAGTGCAGAGGAGCTGAACATGGCCCAAGGGCTAGTCTGGTTGATCTTATAGTAATATATATGAGTATACATAGTCACCAGGCTTTTCTTCTTTCACCAAAAAAAGAAAGAAAAGCAACACAAAGTGAAGTTCTCATTTTTTCCACTGCATACAAGGAATGTTAATACCGACTCGTGAAACAAAAACGTTGGTCATTTTCTGCCTCTTGCTATAAAGTGCTTAGGTTTATGATGGGGAAGAGGAGAGGACAAGGATAGAGGAAGAAAGGAAAGAGTTTTGGAAGCAGAAGACTTGAAAGGAGTGAGTTTACATCCTTCTGCAAAACAGCAGAGGAAGACATCATCTTCATCCTTTCCAGTCATCCAAAAGCGGGGTCAAAGGAAGACATTCAGTCTTCTGTGACTAGAGATGGGCACCTCCAGATGGAAATTCAGCCCACCGCTCTTTGATGTTTATCCTAGGAAAAGATGAATCCCTGATCTGCTCCGGCAGCCACGTATCTATGTGCTACCACTGACTCAACGCTTCTTAGTTAATTGGAGTTGAAATGTCAACATATGTATGCATCGCTCACCACCCCCGCAGCCTTAATCCTCTCTCACATCTAACTGTTAACAGCTCATCTTTTTACTCCCTTCTTCAGGCACAGTTTAAAGATACTTGAACTTCTGATAAGCAGAAAGCAGAGAGCTTTAGTGATTTACTGTTTTCTAAAACTACTATAAAACAGGCTAGTTTCAGCATGGATACCAGTGTGTACCAGTATGATGGCTCTGCTTCTCCTTAGGTGACGTGTGAAATATTGAGACTACACCCCCTAGCCACATGAAAGCAAGTACTAAGAAGCACACATGTTTACCACTCTGCAGCTCGTGCCACATAATACTGCTATGACCTGGCAGGCACTTGTCAGTTTCACTCTCAGAAAAGCATGCTGCCACTCACAGTTTATCTGCCCATTCTGCAGTTTAAAAAAGAAGACTTTCTGCCAGACAAAGGAGGCTAGAGCCCATGAAGGCTCTATTTTTTAGGGGGAAAAAATGAAAAGACATTTCTTGCTGAAAAAACTGCATAATTAGTGAGTAAACCATACCACATTGTTAGGCTTATTGAACTTACATGACTCCAGCACATTAAGAAACTAAATGCATTCTGTTACTTGGAAGGAGGCAAATGTCTGAGGCAAGGTTGCACGCACCCAGATTCATCTTTACAGAAAATTATAAAAATAGCTGGAGGTATGTTTTGTTGTGCTGTTATAATTTAAGGTTCACAAAAGCTGGTTGATACACAGGGTTACTTACTGATCAAATTCTGGAGATTAGAAAGCATCTTCTAAACTCATCTAAATTTTAAATGCCCAATAACCCCATGCTGCTAGGAAGCACCCAAGCTCAGCATTCAGCCACGTGGGCCAGAATTATTTGGCTCACTGTGCCCTTCTGCACAGTACCACTGAAAGTGTCTCCTGAAGGTGAAGCTGTGATCCATGTCTGTGTTTTTGCCGTTCTTCTCCATTTCACGACTTCTAATCGTAAGAAAGATCAGTGTCACTGGCAGGCAATTTTCTTTTCCTCATTGAGGCAGTTCCCTCCTCTATATCATGTTGCAGGCATCTCGCTACGTTGTGAGTGACTTTGCTGCTGTGATTAGTCTGCAGCCTCTCAGAAGGCTGGAGTAGAGACTGTCTGCCCTTAGAGAGAAATGATCTGGAAGTGTTTTCATGCTCTGGGCTGCTCTACCATTAGTTGGACTATTACTTGGGCAATTCTTTTATTTTACTCTGGTGCATCACAAGGAAAGCATCACAAAAGAGAAACTGTTACTCTTAATCAAGTGAGGACCTAGGAAGTCTCTGTGATCTTTTACCCATGGAGCCCAAGAAACATGTTATAGACACTAAACAGGAGTCCTGCCAGAATCTCATAGAACATTCTTCCCTTGCTCCTGGAATGGCTGTGACACTTACCCATGCTCCCCTGCCTACCAACCCACAGTGTCTGCAGAAGACTCAGGATTGGCCCCACACTTTCTGTGGCAATCCCAGGTCGTTTGGAGAGGTGGCAGTTCGACAGTGAGGGGTTTGGGTTGGTGGGAGGATGTGGGAAGAGGAAGTGGGACTGCTGCGAGGTCTGGGAGGGAGCCTGAGGTAGGGTAGTGGGGCCTGCAGGGTGGATGAGGGGCACTGGGGAAGGACAGGCTCCCAGGCAGATGGAAGTGTTGGATCGTGGCTGGTGGGACCCGGATCCGCAGGCAGTCCTGTCATAAGCATTTAGAGGCACTTCGGGCTCTGTCTCTCCCAAATGAGTACTTGTAAGCTGCCTTGATGTTAATGAGAACTACATGCACACATCAGGGAAAGAATAGTCCCTCTACAATGGGCGTGTGACAGCTAAAGTGCATCAGTCAGCGGGGAAACAAAAGAGGTCATAATTTATGTAAAAGTTTAATTTTTAATGTAAATCCTGCCCCCAAATGCTCTGCTTACCAGCCTGAATCTGCGGTATTCGGCAGTGGAAAATGAAAGGGGTGAAAAACTCACTGCTGGCAGGTAAATGCATAATGTGATAGATTGATTTAAAATCCTTGTCATCTTACTTTTTCACCTGCATACATAACGATCCTCTGTTAGTCATTAGGGCTCCTTGTACCTTCAGCACTCTAAAAAAAATATTGGCTTTGAAATGATACCTCATTGTTAAGGAATTTTTGTCAGCCAGCTCCATTTATCGATGTATCAAAGCCATTTTACAGGAGATAGGCTCCGCTTTGGCACCAGTAGCGCATACATTACATGCCTCGCGAGGACTCGCATCTCATTCCAGCACGGAGTGGAAGTGCCAGGAGCCACGGAGGTACAGAATGAGACACGTCCCCCGCAGTGGGGACAGTGAAGAGACGTGAGTGAGTCGGCCAGAGATGAGCAGGGACACGAGGGATGACGGCAGGCACATTCTCAGGGCGCATCCTCGAGCCAGTAGAGGACTCTGCTGTGGAGCCCCAGGGTGAGAGGAACACATGCCACTAAGCCGAGTCGTTCTGTTGATCTATTTACACCTCCTTCCCAGACAGCAAAGAGCCAAGACAGCAAGTGCTCTTTCCTCCAACCATATGTGCGTCTGCAACAAGGGCTTTTTTCAGCATCCCGGTGATAACTGGAGTGTCACACTGTTTTGTGAGCAACATTTTGTAGCGTAAGCCAAACCACAGAAAAAGTACTGTGGAGTAACTACCTTCAAAACTCTTTAGGCTGTCTTGTGAATTAAATCATGTTGCTTTGTCCTTTTGTTTAAATCTTCACCTTGTGTTGCCAAGCAACTGCATGGGGAAAGCTAGTGGCAAAGCTCCCCTTTCAGACCAGGCAGTGTTTGAACTGAGGCAGTCTGGTGTGGAAAAGACAAGGATTGAGAGAGGAGAAAGAGTCCGTGGTCATTTGGATCTTTCCCATGTACTAGAAATAGGGGATGCTGTGGCAGACAAAGCCAAAGACAGCGCTTTCCTGAGCACAGTTTATTACCACATCCATTCTAGGAAACTGAACCCAAGTGTAGGCTATGCACTGAGCGATGTCAAGAAGAAAATAGCGTAGCACCGGTGATTTCTATTACCAATTATCCTACCTGTCTCAAAAGGAAAAGGACCCAATTTGCTACTACCACTCAGCCTCAGCCTCCACAGCCCAAGAATCTGTCTGCACTAAATCATAGTGACGCTATAAAGAATGCCATACCTCCCTGCCAGCAACACATACTGCACTTCTCAGAAGACAGACTCAAAGCTCATGGGCTCCCTGTGATTTGGGACGTGTATTTTTTCAGACTGAAGGTTCATAGCTTAAATAGGGAAGAAGAGCTCAAGGACACTTCTACTTTACATTGGCTTCCTCACTCAATTTTAGCAACTGAAGGTTCCTGAGGATGCAGACCTGGAAGCAATCTCCTCCTCTTTCTAACTAACACACCTCTTCTGAAATGAACATTATTCTATGTTCATTATTCTTCATATTTGAAAGAAAATTTCTATTGCAGATGAAAAACTGTAACATGATAAACAGAAACCACAACAAACCTATTTTTTGTCACAGAGTCATCGGCGCAGTTCTGAAAGTTGTGCTGAGACTTAGCTACAAATCTATTCCTACTCCATTTTGCAAAGTTTTTAAGCTGCTCTGACAGTACAAGTACACACAACAACAACACAAGTACAGTTCTTGTGTTTTTCTCTGGTCCAGTATCCTATCTTGAAGAAATTCTAGCAGCAGCAGCTTCAAAGGACAAGGGAAGAATCCTTTAACAGCCAAATAGTACGGGTTACTCCATAAAAATATTATCCAGAGCCTCAAGAGCAAAAGATTGATTCTGAAGACAGACTAGTTCAGCTCTATAATAAATGCCTCATATGCCATAATAGCAAACCATTTACATTACAAATGAAAAAGTCTTTGCTTTATTACTAACATCATGGAATTTCAGGAACCATAGAATCATACACAGAGACAACCATCTTATCCACAAGCTGCCAATTCTATCTCACTGTCTTTCTCTGAACACAGTAAAGGTTAAGCCGTAAGAACGTAGGAGCAGCTCCTGCAGGTTTAAAATCAAGTAGATTCAAAATTAAGGTCTCAGTTAAAATTATAGGAAACCATTGATGCACCAACACTGTACTGCAATTGTACATACTCCAACACACATTAGCAAAAAGGTCTACCATTTCCTACAACTTTCTTTTGATATTATCCAACATTTTATTCTGGTTTGATAATGTTTTTTTTTTCTTAATAAAAATATCGGTCAGCATAGCTAAGACAACTCCTTAGTTCTTTTACTTCTAAACAGGAAATTACACTGCAGATGTTTCTTCCAAGATGTCTGATAAAGTTGACAAATGTATAAATATGCCTATATATACATACGTATGTGTGTGCATATAGCTGTTATTAAAACCTGTGGTTTTTACACTTGTATTTCCGTGTGACTAGATGTATTCACACCTGACAAGCTCCTTTAGCAGAACAGACAATAATAAATTTCTTTGTAAGCATCTGCTTCTTCTGAGCTACCTAACCACCATTACAGCCTTGCTGGTTCTTTGCTAGCTTGCCTTAATTAATATTAATTATATATCACTAAGAACATTCTGTGGCAGACACAACACTGTGATTCTAGTCAGACTGCAGACAGACCACCACGGCTCTTCAGTTGTAGTACTTCCAGTGTTTTAAAACTTGAGAAATGAATTTTATGTAATGCTACTGAAACTAAGAAGGCTGGAAGTGCATTGTGCAGGTCTCTGTCCTTCAAAGGGCCATGAGATGAACCACTAACAGGAAACCACCAGGGAAATACATACACAGCTTTCAAAGAAGGTGCTGCATGAGTTTCTCAGGACTCTTTCTCCCTCCTCCCACACACTGGTTCTTAGCAGACAAACAGATCAATGCAGATTCAGATAACATTCAGTTATTCATTTAGTAAATGTAACATTTACAGTAACATTCAGATTCAGTGCATCTCAGGTAACGGTAGGTTTCTTGCCTTCAAGGCAGCGTAGGCCTCACTACTGAGCTAGCCAAGTTGAAGATCTCAGAAGACACCAGACTTGACCTGAGAGAGGTCGCTGCACCAGGGCCAGCTGCCATGAGAGCATGGAGAAGACAACAGGTCACTTTCAAAGAAACTTGTGGAATGAAATGGAGAGAAATCCTTGTAGAGGTGCCAGGGATGAGCTATGGAAGAATACCCAGACCCAGCTGGGACATCGTATATCTACAAATAAGGATTTGATCTACCTCTCAGAAGTGCTGTACAAACAGCTCAGTGCTCTGATTTTGATGTTTGATCCTCACAGTAATCTTTGTGTCATTCTTCCCAAGAAAGGCAGTTGGTTAATATTTAACAATAGGGCTTTTTCATCTGCTTCCAGTTCCAGCACTGCTTCTACCCATGCCCTCTGCATCACTTCAGGTCTCTCACTGTCCCTGTGCACACAGAACTCTTGTATGGTTTGGAGAAGCTGTCTGGTTACACATGATACAAAAACAGCCCCATACAAATACCAAGAGTTTTAAGTGCAAGGAACTCTCTGCATGCCATATGGCATTGATATTGATATATCAATAAACTCCTTGCTAAGTGCAGCAGATGCTCAAGTCACACAATACAATGTACTGTTGTGTTCTTTTCTGTGAGCAAGAGTAAGCCAGATGCTTTTCCAAAACATTGGCAGAAATAGACTACTATACAGCCAGAGAAATTAAAGTTTATCTCCATTACAGATGAGCCCCTAAAGAACTGCATTTTAAATCTTCCTTTCATAAAGCTGATTAATTTTGACAGAAGATTTACCCACTGATAGCTATCCAGATGATCAAATACTTCTGCAACTGAGACTGATGTATGATCAAGGAATACGAAACTCCCCTAATGTCACAATTATATTTTTCTTATTTCTTTTTACAATACCATTAGACAAAGGAAACAAATTAGTGGTGTTCATTTTTCCTCCATTAACTGTTTGGGGTTTTTTTTGTTTCTGTATCTTCTCTATTGACTCTCATTTATTTTCCTTCTCATTTCCTCAGAGAGCAAACAGTGCTAACCTGCTTTCCTGCTTCCCTCATTAAATATAATTTTAATTATTTTTTCCTCACCCCTATCCGTTAGTTCTCTAAGTTCTCTTCCAGCTGCATATATTAACACCTCACTACTGCAATCATTCTCAGTTGCAAATATCACCACCTAATTTTGGCACTTGAATCTTCGTTCTTTGATCCTCTAATTGGCATCCACTGCCAAATTCCTGTAGGGATTCACTCTTTCACTACTAAACTCCCAGTAGCTCACATCACCAACTTCTAAGGCTCCATATCCATCTGTATTTTACAGTGTGCTTTCACAAAAGGTCACCTGAAGACCATGCAGTCTCAAAGAAGGGGTGACACTGCCATCGCAGCATCCCTGGGTGCACGTCCCCACCCCACAGCTTGCAGTGGCTTTACCACTCGTACAACCGCATGGCCAACCAGACCACAACTGTGCTTTCAGTTCTTCATGCTTTTTTTGGTAATTTTTAGGCAGATATGAAAAAGCATGCCCAGAGTGATACAGCGGGGCTGCAAGTGAAGGAAGGCTGCTAGTAAAGAGGGGGATGGATCTAGAATATTTTTGAGGTCCCTTCCAACACCAGACTGCATCTCTTGGCTTTGGGGCATACCAATGGGCTTACAGCACGCTTGGAACTGCTGCTTGCAAAGCCCACACAGCGACAGGAAGTGATGCACATCTGAACTCTCTCCACCTACCACTTTTCTCCTTAAATCACAATTTTACACGGGCAACAAACTGCCCTCTGCAGCAAGAGGTTTGCTGTTTGCTTTGCTGAGAAATTGAGCCTTCAGCTTGGCCAAAACCAAAGCACACTGCGAGGAGAAGACAAGTAGCAGTCCTTAGTCATCAGCCTCAATGGGATCTTGGCTGGAGCATGAGAGGGAAAAATGTTAACAATAGATCTAAAAATAAATGTGAGAGTTTCCTGACATTGTTTTTTGGCCTTTTGTATTCTCCTAATGAGAGAAAAAGAACAGTAAGATTCAAACTGCATTTTAGTCTGTTGTTAACGCTCAGGTCCCAAGTCAGTCCCTTATATACACTGTAGGAATACTCAGAAAAAAAGAGGGAGTTGTGACTGATGCCATGATGACCTTCACTTCCATTGTTCTGCAAGAGAGAAGTCATTCACCATCACCAATACCTCTTCAATTACTTAGGAGAGGTTTAGGCAACCAAACTTAACATCTTACGGGTTATTTTTCCTTCAGAAACTCAATACATTTCTATTATAAAAGAAACCACTGTGTTACATTTATAGGTAACATCTTCAACTCTTACATGTCAGAAAATATAATTAGAGCTTTAATTATTTCTTTCAGTATCTTCAGGGAACCTGTCAGAAATTCTCCCCCATCTGCAGCAGCCAAATAAGCAACTTCTCTAGCAATGTATCTGTCTATGTCACAGGACAGGCTTGAAAAAGAAGCAGCAATATTGATCTTCCAGAAATCTATACAAAAACTATTTAGGTTCATCTATCTCAAATACCATAATTACAGAGCACAGCTCTGGTCATTAGATTCCTTGATACACACTCAGCTCAAAGTCTGAGCATTTACTTTCTCCTTCTGACTCAAGTATTTCATTGCAGCCTGCCCTAAAGATATTCAGAGAAATCCACAAGTTTTTCTAATGGGATATAATACTTTCTAAAAGAAAAGTATTATATTCTTTTCTAAGAGAAAGTATTGTATGTTCTACAAAATTTGAAATAGGAAAATATTGTAAAAAAACAAAAATTACGTAAGAATATACAGTTAGGGGGAAGGCATTTGCTATAAAGCTATGGACATAATTTAAAGCTGGAATGGACCACTGTGATCATCTAATTTGATTTCCTAGAGGGCACTGACTAATGGAATTCCCTGAATTCTTGATTTAGAAACACAATTTGACAGAATTTATTACAAGCCTCTGACCAATTATCATTCTTACCAATAAATTACAATTTATCAGCTAAAAATGCAATAAAATGTTGCAGTCCCTTCTAGAATGTAAAACAGTAAAACACTGGTTCTTTTTTTCCATAAAACACTCATTTACATGTTAAAATTCATATCTATTTTTAAATATGTAAGTAGAGATTTCCATTGCTATGACAGCCTTTAAAAATAGTCAAATCCCTGCAGTGTTGGCATTATTAAAAACCTGTGTAGAAACTGTTTGCATCCAAAGTCAGTTAATCCCTTTCCAAAACACATTGTAAATAACAATTGATTTGGTAACATTTTAAAATTGTATTATCAACAAAGCCAGGCCTAAACGTACCATTTTAACTTGATTTGCCATTTCTCATTATCATTTTACTATTTATTTTGTCCCATGTTTCAATTGAATGACTTAAGTATTGCCCTTGAGATGCTCCTATTTATAGCATATCTTAGAATTTATTAGGTTCAAGAAATTCAGTCGATGATGTTGACCTTTAGAAGAAAGAATCACTCAGACTCCTTAATTCCATTTCACTGCATTGCAGTGGTAGCTATCTTTCTCCATTTTCTCAAAATTTTACTTATTAATTTCACTCTCCTACGGCTGCCTCAAACCTGAGGACATTTTCAAGCTTCTTTTTTTTTTTCCACAGCTTCTTTATTAAATGCAAATGTTCTTCTTTTGTAGTTTTCTTCTTATTAAGGCTTAGGATGTCAGACAAACTATCTAAGAAAAAGGAGTGCTAGTTAGTGAACTCCAATTGTAGGACCTATTTGCAAAGGCAGAGAAGCCCCACTTTCCAGCAAAGCATGGCCAAGTTCCATTAGAGAATCAAACTGAAAGAATGATCACCTGGGTCAGCTTACACTAATGTGGGTTATCTCCTTCAAAATGAATAGAAAGAACGGGAGCACTAGAAATACCAGCATACAAGAAAAATCATCATGCAAAACTGAATTAGCTGAGTAGATTGTGAAGAGGTTGAATAAAATGTCAGCAGAGGGAGGAACATGCATCACTGAAAAACTTTGGCATACAGAGAGGATAGTGTGACACTGATTCACAGAGAGGAAGGTGATGGCAGGTTAATTAACCACATTTCATGCATCTGTGGAAAGATCACAAAAGGAGCAGAGGCTCAAAAACAGTAGTAAAAGCTGCTATATTTTAAATTTCAGAACAGGAATCTGCATGGAGTTTGCTTATAATTGCTGTTACTAGCTGCTGACTGCTTCATTCTGGCATTAAGGAGGACTTGCCCAGCAAGTAATGCCTGAACACGGAGGTCCGTTTAAAAAAATCCAGGGAAACTTGGAGGATGGCAAGCCCGGACAGAAGCAAAATATTTATTCAATAATAGCCAAACTCAAAAGCAAAAACTCCAGTGCAATGACAAAGTGAATTTACCATTGCAAACAGTGGTAAATTTACCTCTGTGACAGGGAAATTTTGCCATGCGAAAGGACCAGCTGAGAGCACAGTCCCAGCATTCCTTGCCACTATTTTACTGATTACAAAAGAGACTGCAAAAGAGTTTCCTCTCTGAAAACACAATATCCTTTCTATCTTGCAGGATATGTCTGCTATCCAGAGTCTTCCCATACCCTTGGCTGGAAGGAAAGCCACAGTAACACCTGTGGGAATGGGTAACAGGGAGCATCCCAACCTTGCTGAGCCATCACGTTGCAAATGAAGTGATACCCACATCCAGACCCTGGAAAGCTCTCCTTCCTTCCAGCTTAGGCAAGCAAACTTTTTGGCTTACAGCATGTGTTTGCAGACAAATGGACGTTCCCTTACTGACACTGGCACCCCGATCCATCTGCAGCACGTGGTACTCTGAGAGGTATTCAGCAATTGTAATGATCAGAATTATGGTGCCTAATGTCCTCCCGGTGACAGTAAATCAGTTCATTACTGTAAAAAATAGGGATAACTGATAAGGAACATTTCATTTTGTCATACACTGATTAAAACATGTTTGCAGTAATAAAACTGCAAAAGAAAAATAGGAGACAGGTATATATCCTTCAACATTACATTTATCAGTCAAGATTCCCCCTGTTGTATCTACATAGGAGCTGGCTTGTGGTGTTGGGCTGTTCTCCTCCTCGCCCTGAGAGGAGATCTTTTCCAGAAAGGACAACACCTTCTCACCTTATATGGTCAGACATGGCTGTCCCTGATGACATTTTTGACACATTTGGAAAATCTCCTTTTCTATAAAGGTTCGCCATTTCATCTTCTCTGACAAGTCACATGGCAGTGTGAAA
Organism: Chrysolophus pictus; assembly: GCA_037305975.1. Classification (NCBI taxonomy): domain Eukaryota; kingdom Metazoa; phylum Chordata; class Aves; order Galliformes; family Phasianidae; genus Chrysolophus; species Chrysolophus pictus. The sequence goes on from JAYKPI010000006.1 coordinate 13,973,019, forward strand.
AACTAGGTTATTTTCCTTCCCATTCATCACTGAGGTTTCCGTGAGCCACCTATCCATTGAATCCCTCAGCTACCTTTTCTGTGAGGGGTATTTCTAGGGGGGTGAAATATGTTATCTTACAGACAAAAGTCTCTGGAGTGCATTATTTATGGGGCACATCTACCTTCTCACTGACCTTGCCTCCTTTGCCAATTTATATATCCATTAGAATTTATTAACTAAGAATACCTTAGGCTCCAGGTGCATTACAGAGTGTCTAGAAAACATATTATAATAAAATATCCAAACAGCATGTCCAGGTAATGCCTGCAATGTCCCCATATGTCTCACTACACAGATCACACAACTCAGAGTGTCCTGGTAATGCAACCTGCAATAGATGTCATCAGCTATGCTCATTAGCAGTTAAGCTAGGACAGAAAGGCAAGGTACTAATAAGTGCTTTCAGTTTTCTAACTGTTCTATTTGCCATTTAAGTGCATAATATTTTAATTAAGATTTTTTTTCCCCATTATGGAAATAATTTTGAAGCAACCTTCCTCCTGGTTGCTTAAGCAGGTTCATTACAATGCAGTGCAATTTACCCAGCTGGACAGCTCTGCAGGTGGCCAGAAACCCATTAGAGAGGTATCTACCTACTATAGGGGAAACTAATATTCAGGAGACAGGAAATCTCACTGGGACTTCGATTTTGCCAGGCATTAACACAGCTGACTGGGTAGCAGGTGGCTGGAAGCATAAATTTCCCTGTAACTTATTTATTAGGGGTCCCTTGCCTCCTTCTTTCTAGAATTATAACATGCTCTTGGCATTGATAAACCCCAGCAAGGGCACGCTGTAAAGACACAAGTAGCAAGACAAGACTTGATAAATATTTTTTATCTGTTTGACCTAAAATCTTTGAGCCAAATTGGGGCCCGGTATAGATGATTTTTTTCTTCCCAAGAGATGAGAAAATAAAGTATTCTTATGATGCAAACGTCCTCATTTAGAAATAATATATAACAGCCTGTCTTCCTCCACAGAAGATGAGTTATAGAGGAATTATGGTTTTCTGTAACAGCTCCAAGCCTCTTTTCAGCCAACTCTCTGCTTGTAGAGCTCTCCATCACCTTTTTTTCCTTACTCCATAACCTGCTTTTCCTCTGTGGCCCTTTTCTTTCTCTCTCTGTTTCCACAATGTTTTCTTGCCCACTAAACCTCTTTGCTCCTTCCCATGAAAATTATTTGAGCCACATATGCCTGTAAGCTGTTCATTTGTTTCAGGTATCTAGTGCCACAAAGGGACTCATCTGCAGCCTGCAATTCTCGGGAAGAAAAGCTCAGCACCACACACACCAGTTCTAAAGATGTTTATATCTGTGCACAGTGCAAACATAGAAAAGAAGAATATTCACTATTCGTTCATCTCCTTCCCTCATTTTCTTTATTGTTTAAGGGACAACTGGGGGGAAAAGCATAGAAAACTCCCTCATAAGCTCTGTGGGGCTGGCTCAAACTCCCTAAAATATTCTGAAAAATTCAGCATTAGCTCACAAATACCAAAGCCTGTATGATTGTACTAAACAGGTGTGGTAGCCTGTGCACTAGCACTCACAACACCCTCATTTCCACTGCACATTCACCTCCTTTGCCAGAGCAATGGTGTGAAATGTCTGCTTTTAAGGAATTTCATTAATAAGTAAACATATCCATAAATATTCTGAATAAAACAGAGACAAGCAAGATCTGCATCTCAGCCACTTCGAAGCAGGAAAAGCATGAAGGGTTTTCTTTTCAAACACTTCCTGTAATTTATGCAGGTGAGCTGTGTAAGCCTTCTTTGACATGGTTCAGCTGTATGTTGTGTTCTCTTGTTGACATATTCACATGCCATTAAGTATGCATAGACAGAGCAGAACAGAGATGTAGGAGGCGCCTGCCACAGGGACAACCTCCTTCTCCCTCACAACACAAATTATACAAGTCTCTAAAGCAGCTCATGTAAATTCAGTCTGTTGAAAGCCAGGTTTAGCCTATTGCCTTTTCCTTTGTCCTTTCTCCAAAATGATTCCAATTTTTCTCCATTGATGTCTGCAAACAGAAAGAAAATAATTTCACTTTTTTTTCCTCTCATTTTCTCAGCCCTTTGGTACCACACACTGTTACTAGGCAAATCCTACAGGCTCTATTCACACACATCTCATCTTAATGTGAGTTTAAGGTCTTTTAGATTGATCCTTTAAATAATAAACCCAACCACAGATACACAATATTGCAAGAAACTCATATCAGACATTTAGACACTGCGGCAATAAGAGCTTAGATGACTAGAAAGACACCTTTAAAACCACTTAAAACACAATTACAAAGGAAGTGCCTTCAGCTGTATTTTCTGCTTTAAAAATACCATAAAAGCAAACAAATACCCACTCTTTTTTCAGAACCTTCAGTTCTTTGCCTTCATTCTGCACGGAAAATGAAAGGGCCATTTTGCAGCCTCTTCGTCCAAGGAAAATTTCACCATCAGTATCAGCAGCCCTAGAATATTTGTTCATAGCTTTGCTGTACAACAAGCACCATTCCCCCTTTGGTGCACACAGCACAAACAAACATCTCCCAGTGCCCATGTGTAGCAGGGCTGAGGTGTGAGGTCACCTCGCATGGCTGTGGTACTGCCCAGCCTTAAGATCTGCAAGGCTGGGACAAATGGTCCCACTCTCCTGGGCAGGCAGACTCCACTGCACTTCCACCTGCCCAAAGCACACCTGAGAGAAAGCAACATGCTTGGATCCTGTTGTGCTGAGAGCCAGAGGCCACATGTGTTCCCCACTGAGTCACTGGGCACAACACACATCACGGCTGGGAGAAGGTCCCAAAGCCTTTTCTTGTTCTCCTACAAGTCTTGCATTTCCTGGAATGTGTTGGCTCTGCACAGGTAGGAGAGTAGGAGAGCAGCCTTCCTCAGGCTATCCTGAAGGCCAGTGGTGAAGACCCTCGCCCAGGGAGGGGCAGATGTTTCTCGAGGAAATGCCCTGCTTTTGGACAGTGCTCTGAGCAGCTCCACGGTAAGAAAAAAGCTTCATATCCTCAGCAACTGGGCACCTAACTGGAAGAAGTAATTATGTACTTAATTCCACATCATGGAAACATCAGTTGTAAATGCAGCCATGTGTTGGGCACCTCCTCACCATCTTGGGACTACAGGTGTGACATTGTCTGATCTCAGAGCACTCTGTTCCATCTACAGGAGCCATACATCAATCTACACAAGCTACTAAGCCCCCAGTTTAAACAGTGGGAAAAAACATTCCAGCCACATGAGCTACATTTGGCCTCAGGTGTACCCTGTCCCTGCAGCGGCTGCCTACACACCTAAATTCAGTAACCTGAATTCCCCTTGCTGAGAGTGAACACACACTCACAAGCTTTTTCTTTGCATAAATAGTGATGGCAGGTGATCAGAATCTGGCCAAATACCACATTAAAAAACCGTATAGTTGAGTCAACCCCAAAAATGAATTCAGTTTAATTATCTAGTATGACAAACAACTTTGCTCGTGATTTCGGTCCTTTATGGAGTAAAGTTAATGCAAGCTGTAGCATGTGATGCAAGTTATGCATTTTACCTGCTTTCATAAGTCTTGTCTTAATCTTTTTTTTAAGTCCCTCTATTACTTTTTTACCTTTTGCATTTAGGCAAAAATATTGTTTACTATCTCATTAAGTTCAGCCCAGAACAATTGTAAGCTTCATTAGACCACACTGACAATATATGGCTTTAATTATCTTCTTTACCCATAGAAAATCTCACACCAGAGTGGAGTAACAGAGTACTTGTAATATCTTCCTACAATCTTTGAAGTGGTAATGTGTATGGGGGGGATGGGACTGGGCGAGGGCTAACAGAGTGGCCAAAGAATTCAGAACATTTCTTTTGTTTTTTTTGGATAAAAATCTTGATGAAATACTTGGTATGCCGCAAATGCTAAAAGCGCATCCATAGTTTATGACATCTGGTCAGAGTTACACATTCAAGCACTAACATCTAAATCAGGTCATTAGATACTTCTAGAGATGATAATCATAATTTTATTAAAAATGTTAAGGTGTTCTGAGCTGATAAATTTCCATCACACCTAATTTGCAGGCCATACTCTGCAATTTCTCTTTGCTGTTCAGCCTATCTCACAGCAAAGTAAAAGTCCTGCCGTCTGGCAGAACAATCACAGCTCTCCAAATCTTATACTTTCTTAGCTTGTTTTTTTGGCGAAGCTTTTGTCCCAAAACATGAATTATCCTTAAAAGTTAGAAAATATTTCCTAAGATTTTTAGAGCCAAAAAACTTTAGTGCTGCCTCTTCTTACCGACTCATACTGCTTCTAAAGACAGTGTGAAAAAGGGGCCTCTTGGCTTTCACTTCATCAAAGCTTTCTGTTGGATCATTCAGTGTTGTTGATATGAGAATTCTTGCACTGGCAAAATGGTTTTCCTCTTTCAAGAGATCATAAAACAATGCTATGCATTGAGAGGATCTCTATTCATAACCTACATTAGTAGGCCTTATTCCACTGGCAAGTTTGCTGAGTTTTAAATCTTGGTTTCCTTTTTTAAAGCCCCAAGTTTTTTGCCATTACTTCACCTCCAAAGAACTATGTATTTTTTTCCATTCTCCCCTCCCTCTTCTTGCTCAAAAAAAGGCTCAAGTCCTACTCACAAGTCATTTTAATGGTATACATGCAAACTGTCTATGCCCTGCAGAGAGGTCAGCAGAGTCTGCATGCAATCTCCATGTAGGGCAAGGACAACTGCACTGGATTTTCCCACAGGCAAGAGATCATTCCCCAGGGTAATGTAGGTATTGTAGGACAGTTTTGCAGAGATACACTAAAGCTGTTTACTTCATTCGTTTCCTCACAGTTTCCAGATATTTTTCAAATTGGCCAATCAGGTCCTGTGAATTGACATAACACTGCTGATTTTCTGTCAATTTAGCAGAAATTTCAGCCCATTGTTTCTATTCCAGATTCCACTTCCTCAAAACAAATAGTCGATGAGCAGTGATGTATAAATGTGCACAGGCCTGCAGAAATTTCCAAAATTAAAATTCAATTGTTCTACTGGATCTCTGATTCTTAGGAGCCCTTAGCCCTTCTCAGTGAAATCCTGATGGTTAGGAACAGATAATTACCTTGAAATAAAGGTTTCAGCCTCCGTGTTACCTAGCAATGTGTGCATTATGTTTTAAAAGCTCTTTAAAGGATGGGAAGGTTGCCAGCTATTCAAATATTGTCAAAGCTCTGATTGTTTTCCAGCTCTCCTGATATGCACTCAGAAATCAGACCAAGGAGGAAAGACTGCTGAGATCAAGACATCTCCATTTATGCACCCTGAAACTTTCAAACCAAGATCTGTAACTGGGTCTGGTTTAGACACGTGGGTTCCCTCACTTTACACAAGGAGATAAGCATATCTGGAGGATGTAGTTTCTTACTGAATCTGATGGACTGGAGTCTTATAAACTCTTCATATGTAACAAGGAGATTTGTCAGGGTTTCTCTGACATGGCTTCAAGTTTGCTGTAGTGATTATACAGTTGGCTGTGGATTTCTATCATGGAGCCTCACTGTGAAGGTTCAATCTCAGGGAAGATGAAAGGCCATGAAACAGTGGCTAGACCTTAAAGGATTCATCTGCAAGTCCCAATTCTCCCACCGTGTCTTCATGTCACAGATCTACCCATCTATCTACCACCAGGGCTGTTATCTCTCTCCAGGCTAAATCCTTTCTTTCAAACATCTCTTTGCTGCCAACTTCACCATCCTTGCAAGGAAACTGCTGATGGCATAGGGCATCAGTCTTCATCTTGGCTAATGGGGTCCACTCACACATTGTTTGTGTAGCAGTCTGCAGTGTCCCACCACTTTCACTGTCCAGTTCTGCAGTCTTTGAGAGAGTGTGTCATTTTGTGCTGTGGCTGCTGTGATGGGGTCCTGCTCCAAGGCTAGTGTCTAAGATAATAAAAATAAATAATTAAGATTCTGAGCAACTTTTGTCTTGCATCACATTACAGAGGCCAGAAGATCTTGGTCACACGGTTTCTAGTGTATTTTTGCCCCAGACAGAAACTTACATCTCACACAAACATGGCAAGAACAACTCAAGTATGGAGGTTTTGTGCTCTTTTCCTCATAAATATTCTCCATTTTATTATCCTGCATTTTCTTCCATGGAAGCGTCTTCAGTGCTAGACAGAATTAAGTAGAAAACAATGGATCACTGAAGCCAAACAATGTGGAAGGTCAGAGGAAAGGGTAAATATCCTTGTAGATCTTTCCCTCTTGTCCCAGAATGGAGCAACCTCTGTCTTCAAAGAGTTGACAAAACTCCACTGCACAATACTCAGCATTCTCTCTTCCACCACTAATAATGCCTGAAATGCTGCCATAGAGAACTTGCTCATTTGAGTTAAAACTCAGAAATACACTGAAATACAGAAGTAGCTCATTAAACTTTTCTTAGATAAATTGTTTAGACTAAGTAATTCTCTCCTTTCCTCCCCTTGTGTTGCCAGCCTATTGTTTATAGCCCACATTCCAGGCTGCGTGTGATGAAAATGCTGATGTGTTTCCTGAGTTACAGACCCGAGCTTTATCTCATCTTTCATTTAGGAAACTGGCTGCTTTATTTTATGCTGCTGTGTGCAATGTTTATTTTTTCCCCATTATTAACATTGTATAGGAGGATGTGCCCAGCCTGATCAGCTGTGAATTGTATTGTGTATAGCGTACACATGCACACACATACACACACAGAAAATGAATACATTGTTTAATTGTTCAAGGCAATCTATACGCAGATCACAAATTCCATGTGACATTGGAAAAGTCTCTGAATGCCAGTGTCAATGCAGAGCTACATCCTACACATACAGTATTCATTGCAGAGCTTGCTGCTACTTTTATTTCCAAATTTAAGTCACTTTGAGTCTTCCTAGAAAGACATATTTCATCCCTTGGTTTTCCTTTGTTTGGATTCCAAGAGAGAAATTACTAAGCAGTGACTCATCTGACGGATTATGAAGGCAGCAAAGGGGTCTGAGGGCTATATATGAAACTTTCACTAGCTATTCTGGTCAACAAACAGCTAATTGGAAAAGTAGCATGCATTGTCTTTGATTTGGAGAATTTTAAAAGAAGAAGAATCTTGAATCCCTTATAGGATTTTGATTTTAATCCAAAGAATGCACTAAGTGGTTAGAAGAGGAAGATAGGTACTTACTCTTTGGTCTACAAAATATGTCTTGGGCTTCAGTCGATTGATTTTCGTAATTGTTTTGCAAAGCCTGTATAAAGCCTGCATAACTTTTTGCTTCAATTATTGAGAAGTATGTATTGAGGTATGTACTACTATATTAGAAAGAGGACCTGCAGAGTCTGTGGGGGCCAAAAGCAACTGAATTTAAAAATACCACTGCTGAGAATGTATAAATTTACCTGTCTTTCACTGAGTGCTGCCTGTGAGGATAAATATGAAACAGTCTCACCTGAGGTGGTCACCACAATTATTACCAGTTCCTGTTTTTATCAGGTATGATGGATTCAATGGGTGCAAACAGTGGATTTCCCTGGAATTCTGAGGGATCCCAAAAATAAGGTTGTCATACTCACAGCTCAGTTATTTCTTAGTGAGTCTGTCCATTTTGTTCCCAAATAATTTCTCATAGTGATTTCTAATAATAGCACCTTTCACTGTAATTTTTGCCTGCAACCATAGAACACACACACAATGAGTTACCAGTCTAAGCTTTCTCTCTACTTTGTTTATCTATGTCTGCTTAAGCTGACCTTCCTTTGGAAAGAATACCTCTCCAAAATAATTTACATTTACCTAAATTGAAACAAAGGAGTCTGACAAAAATGTGGTATTTCAAAATCCAGCTTGAACTTCAGCTTGTTTTTCGGGTCAGCTTCCTTCCCTTCCCACACCCAGTAGTACTTGCTCACATATTCTCAATTCCATATCATGCTCCCTTTTTCAACATCTCACTTCCTCCTTAATGCATAGAACAACATATGGTTACAAATGTTTGTCCTGTGGTCACCCGCAGAACTCACACAAGCAACACCAGAGCTAAATGGCTGTCTTCAAAGCTCACTTCTCTAAGACTTGAGCCATGCAGATTCAATTTACTGAATTTTCACCAGTTTTTCATAATAATCTTGATGAAGCTCAAACAACCTGCAGTGTTACTGCATTTCCTGCAAGTTTCAGCTCTCCAGTCCTATTTTGTTTATACCATTTCTAATTAGCCTGTTACTAACTGCAATACTCACTTCAGTTATTTTTGGATCAACAGAAACAGACTTGCTGGAAATGAAACAAAATAAATCAGACTAGAGTAGAAAGTTTAGAAAGACAAAGTACATGGACGACTTCTCGTTGTGAGGGCAGTGTCCGCTGCGGGGCCCCCGAACATGAGGCCTACACAGCACAGAAATAGGGTTTGAACCATCCCGAGCCTATATTCACACCTTCAGCTATAGCACACGAACATTCCATTCACTTGCTATAAGCCAAGTTTCTGTCCTTCGTGTTTGGGGGTGGTAACAGCCCCAGTGTGATCCTTGCTATATTTTAGAGCAACCCATGGGGAACATTTTAATTGCGCTATCAGTCTGCAACCCAAAAGATCTGTTGTAGTGCTCTCCCCTCCCACTGTTCCCTTTCCACCTTCCCTTCAGCCAGCCTTGTGCCATCAGCCAGCACGCGGCTCACAAGCCTTTTGCACAGGTTTGTCTTATCAAACACAGACTTATCAAACAGACAGGGCCATCTGTCCTGTAGGGGACATCCACAGAAGGCCTCCGGCGATCTTCCTCCGAAATCCTCCTTCATATGAGGAACACTAGGTGGCACACAACAACCACTGTATTATTGCTTTCTTGGTTCAGAAATCAAAAATTGGTTTCCAAGCATCAGCCTGGGATATAATTAAAGGACTGAGTGCAAAACACAAGCCTAAAAACCCATTGGGAAGATAACCTTTCCAATAAAACCTTACCCCTCTTCTTCCATCAGAAGATGGAAGAATACTATTAAAAATACATAGCAAAATACTATGCTAAAATACTATTTTGCTATGGGTAACTTCCTAATTTGGCAGATTCCAAAAGTAAACTCAGACTATATTTAGTGGCTTGTTGAGGGGCAAGGGAATAGTGTCATTTCAAGGCAATATAAATAATACTGTAACAAGCAAAGTAAAGCACACTTGGCTCAGCAGCATCCACAAGTCAAAAATAAGAATCTCATCTGCCTGGACGAGAGTCAAACTGTATCATAGTCTATCATATGGTTTCCATTAAAGGATCAGTGATTCAGTTTGTAAGTAAAATCAAATACTCATTTTTATTCTTTATGTACTGTTAAGCATTTTTTTCCTCACCCTCAGAGAGGATAAAAAGCCAGGAATATATTCTGCTGCTCCAAATTCCTGTGCTTTATTGTATCACTGATTAGCATGGGTTCATTTTAATTCTGGGGAAAAAAAAAATAACATTCTTCTGGTCAAAAGATACATTTATATTCCACCGTTCATAAAAACCCAGCACATAAAAAGGAAAAACATTTACAGGACTCTTTACAGCTCATTTCCAAAGGACTGAGCTCCTGGTGCCACTTCACAGAGCCATTTCACTAGCACAAACTGGAGCAACTTCTGTGTGTGGGTGAGTTTATCATTTAACAGAAATGAACTTTCAGCTTCCGGTGAGCTGTTAGTAATTGCCACAGCTTCTTTGAAATCGTGTCCATGATTACTTGAAAAAGATCCAGTCCCAAATCATATAAGCAGGAAATTATAAACACCAGTTTGCCAGAAGAAGGAGTGATCTTTCTTCACTTGGATTAACAAATACTAGATGACAGAGTGGGAAAGGGAAATTTGACTTTGAATGATTCCCTATTTCTCTTTCTCAAAATTGGGCTCCAAAGAGACCTAGTGCTCCTCTTCTCTGACTCTGTTCCCCAGTATATAGGGCCAAGACCAGTACAAAACACCCAGCACGCTGAGAGATGACTCAGAACAGGAAAAAGAAGCCTTCACTGCTAACCAGAGTGCCCAGCAGAGATGAGTGTTGGGGTATTTTTTTTTACTTTTGTTTCCGTTTATGTATTTTTGCATGTTTTGCATTTCTTGTTACCTGTTTTCAACTGTGTAAATAAGTAGTTCATTGAGACTCTGGTCTGTGTCAAGAATACCTGACTGAACCCTACAGTACTGCATTCCTCCAGGACGGCAGTTCTAAGAAAAGTAGGGGCCTGGGCATCTCTTCTCCGTGCCTCAGATACTAAGGCCTGTTTCTACACAGTTGTGGGACCAGTCTGGGATGGAAAAGTAGAGGTCTTGGGAGAATAATTTGTGCCTGCAAGTATCATTAACCTAGAAAGTTATCTGGCAGTCAGTAAAGAGGGAGGAAAGGAGCACAGATAAATCCCTGGGATTTTTAAGGGATATGTAATTGTAATTACTGATAACTTATTTTCCAGTTTTAAGTTAAACACTTTTCCTACCAAGCATTCCAGACAGTTCAAGTTAAGTAATATTAGTTTCAAGGATGCTGCAGTAGAATAACTTATAAAAAATTGCAGTACTGTGTAAATCTATATTTTGACTTACACGAAGCACGCACCCAGGAGTACCAATGTGATCTTGTGTGCGTTGATAAATCACATGTAAGAGCTGTATGTAAGTAGGGGATAGAAAATAAAAAAGTAAATGTAAACAGCGTTCTCATCTTCTGTAAAGAGTCATAAATTTTCATGCTGCCTGGAACTATAGTTGCTAATTCTAAGTCTGCTGTGTGAAGTTAATGGGACTTTTTAAATTGTTATTTGTTAATAATCCAGTAGTTTTCATGAAAGTTATTTGCTAGAGTTAAGCCATCTATATATCCACTTCTTCTGTATTTCTACCTCCATATCATGACACAAATTCGTCAGAAAATTCTCAGTTTTTCACAGATTTTTACAGATATCTCATGGAAACTCAATATCAGCTAATTAATCAAGTTGGATGGAGGCTGCCTAATAGCAGAGGAACAACTGAACGTTCTACTTCCAAGAACAAGGGCAGAATGAGAAGCAACCTAAAGGGGACAGTTGTGTGCTGATACACCTGTGTCACTTTCAGAGCTGCTCTCAGAACTTGTTGCATGCAGTTTTACCAAACTGACAGGAAATGAGTGAAAGCACAAAGAGCCATTCCTCTGCAAAGGCATTAAGCAGAGTCAGATGCCTACTAGCCTGCCCAGAAATGCCCTTGCTGCCTAACTACACACACTGAAATACTTTTCACCAACGTTCTAGAGTTACTCTTGCAATTTGGTCATTGGACATCAGGAAAGTTTAATAAAACTATATATAATTCAGATGTTAATATTTTCAATAATATCTTACCATTCTACTCTTTATTCCGGCCTGACTATTCAACAAGAAAAAGTCAAAGAGGTGACTTGGTCACAGGCCAAAGAAAACAGGAGCAAGTTGGGAACAGGTGTGGTGCAATCAAGGCCACAAATAGGCAGAGAGCTGCCTGAGGGCTGTGGTGGCTTCCCCACCAATTGTGGCTTTCAAGAGAAGAGTGAAAACTCTCTGAAAGATGTACTTTGTTCAAACAGGAATTTATGCAGGGCCTGTGTTCTGCAGGAGATAAACTAGATGATCTCAAGGATCCCTTATGGCTTTATATGCCATGAATAAAAGGCCTCTTTCACTCTTACAGACTCAGTATTTCAGCTCCTTGGGATCCAATGTGGTGTTAGCAGGACAGCTACAATGCATGAATTGTTTAAGATGCTTCTAGTACTGCAAAGGCCTCTTCAAAACACAATGGGTAACAAATGTGTGAAAGAATTGCTTTCAGTGTCCCATCAGGTCACTTGCTTAACACAATGCACAGTTCAGCAAAGAATTACAGAAGCTTTGAGCTATTCTCACATTATGAATCCCTTTCATTACCACAGGCCAACCCGTTAAATGTGACATCATGGCTGCAGAAACATGAAGTCTTCCAAGATTGGAAAGAGATATATAGGTCAGTTCTGCCATTTCATGTAATCATTAGCGTTTACAAGGGACTGAAATTCAGAACAGAGGGGAACTTGGCTTACATGATAATCTTTCAGTCTTCTAAGTTGAGCAGAAAAGTGATTTATTTTGAAAAGGGTAAAAGAGAAATACTGACAGGTTGTCCTCTCTGAATTCCAAATTAGTCCAAAATTGCTTTGCTAACATAAGCAGTCAGATGTTAGTGTCTAGAAAAATGAAGAACTGTATAAAAAGAAAATCATATCTGACAAACCAAGACACATTGTTTCTTATATTATAAAAGTGAAAAAAGTGAAAACTATTTCATACATGTAGTCTGCAGCAATTTCATTTTAGGAAGTGCTGGTGACATTGGCAATGGTATTTTAAATGGTGAGTGGAGGTTGGCTGGAAGAAACCCCCTGCAGAAGGAATGTCATGACTGCATCTTGAGCAGTAATTTAGGCTAATATGCAGAGAAGCACAGAATAGCTGTTCCCCATCTACTTCAGATATGACAAGGAGCATAACCATGATACCACAGAGCTCAACTCTAGTTAACCACAGAGCCTTCCAGGCAGGTACTGCAAACAATCTTAAGTTTCATTTGGCCATTTGTACAGAGCTATCAGTAACCAAGCTAATTTCGGTTTGACTCCAGCTCATTAACGCGAGCTACAGCACCAACAGAAACACAGGCATAAGCTGAGAGGCTCTGGATGAAATGCCAGTGATCAAAATGATTCAGTCTCAGAGTGTGTCCAGCAGGAAAAGCTGTTTCAAATCTTACTTAATTTTTTATTAAAGATTGAGGAAAGGGATAAACAGTATATTGGGAAATTAAAATTGTACTTCTTCAGAACAGATTTCATAGTACAGCACACATAAATCACCAGTTATTTCTGGAATGTAGAAAACATCTCACCCAGAAATACTTGCTCTCACAATCCATTCTCAGAAAACAAATTCAGCTTCTCTTGTTCAGTGGAATAAACTCTGGTTCAAAGGTTACTCCTGGTGTCTTTCAAAACCAAGTATGTCAGTTATGTGCTTCTTGATGTAGTTGAGTATTATGGGTGTTTCTGTTTCTCCTTCTGTTATCTCTGGAGATAAAGGCTCCAAAGCCCCAGCTCAGTGAGGCAAAGCTAGGCAGAAGGACAAGAGGAACGGTCCCAGTTCTGGCTGGATTTTTAGCATGTAGTCTCTCTCTTTGCAGTTTTTCCCCCTTTTGCTGACAGAGCTGCACCATTTCCTCTTTGTTCTGCACCCTCATTTCCTGCTGCTTCCACCCTATGAGCTCCTTGGAGATTTTAAATGTATTTTTCCACTCAGGGTGGGAGAATGCATTGAACTGAATAAATAGTGGGGGAGAAGATGTGAAAGACAAAATAGAGAAGGATGTAAGAGAGAAAGATAAGAAAAGGTATGAAAGCAGAGAAGGCAACCATAAATGAAATTAAGAAAATGGAGATGCATAAATGAAAGAATGAGCGTAATAGTGAACAGCAAGTAGAGAAAGAAGGAGGTTCTGTCATTCCCCATCATTTCCGAAAACAGGTCAGTGGGGTTAAAAATAAATGTTTGAAACTACCATATTCGTTATTAGTAAGAAAATTTCTCCTGTATGTGCTTGGGCTGGTGATAGTGTTATATAATGAAGACTCCTCCAAGTTCCAATGGTACATTTCCAGCTAAATAGAAGAAAAGTTGTCTCTCTGCATGAATAGCTTCTAAGGTAGGTCTAATGAGTAACAAAGGAGTACAATTGAAAGCACGTATCCTAAGAAAGCCTCATATTGTACAATTTCATGATTTGAAAATATATGTGGGTGCATCTTAAATACTGTGTGCAGTTTTGATCCCCAAATTTAAAATCAAATTAAATTAAATAATAAAATGAGTAGAAAAAATATGTAGAAAACAATAAGAGTATCCCCCAATATGAAATGGTTCCCTGTAGCACAGTTTGTGTCAGACTGCCTTAGTAAGCAGGACAGAGATGGTTACTGATCTCACTTTTGCATATTAACAGTGCAAACCTCATACAGCTTCAAAGGCATTCCCTGAGTAAGTCATGGTCTTGAGTTATACCATTTATTTTTTTAGTAGAAAGAAAACATCCAAAACTAAAATAGTGGCCCCCCAAGCAGTTTCTTTAGAGCTTCTGTGCATAACTCCCGTGATAGAACCGCAAACATGGGCTCAGGGTTGTTTTGTGCTGTCCAGTAATCATCCAGCGGGACATGGCTCGTTATTTTCCTAGAAAGGGGCTATAAGGCCAAGGCACAAACATTTCCAAAAGTCAGCCCATTTAAGGGACTTTACTCAAAAAAAAATAAATAAATAAAGGGAAGGGCCATTCCTCCCCTGCAGCAACAGCTGGCAAGCCCACTCTAGCAGCAGGTAGGGATGCCTGAACATGCACTGGCAACCTGCATGCCAAGTCTGGGCTGGTGCAGTGGACTCAAGCCGATGATGTCTCTCTTCACACAGCTCAACCTGCAGCCAGGCCCACAGCCCTGCTCAGCCTGCCAGGCCATGGCTCCCAACACTGCCCATCACCAGCTACCCTCCCTAAACGTACAGACAAAAGATCCACACCAGGCTGCAATCCTCCCAGGGCATGGGTGGTGCCTTCCTTTTAGTCTTATTTTCCGGCTCTGGGCTGCCTCCACTCTTGTAAGCTCATTTAAATAAGGCTAATAAATGTTTTCCTTTCTAGAGAGCTTCAGCCATAACTCACATCAACTTTTCCATCCTTCTACAGCTGAAATCCAGAGTGCTCAGGAGGACCGAATGATGACACATAAGGCTTTCATCTCCAGTGCTTCTTCTACAAAGCAGTAAAGCTGGGGCATCTTCCACTTGTCCAAAAATAAGTTTTTGCTCTATTTGACACAGTTATTCCTGATTCTAGCATAAGCTTCTAAGTAGTCATAGAAAACTCCCCTCCATCCTTGATGTCAGTGCCTTTTGAATATCTGTAAAGTGTTAATCCTCCTCCCTTCATTTCCTAGCCAATCTCCGCATATTCAGATGATTAGCACTGATTCTGTCAGTTGTAATGAAAATTCAGGGAAGGAAGATAAATCTCTTAAGAAAAATAAGTGTCTACAAATGTTCTGAAACAAGCAGAGGAAAGAAACGTGTTAAACCTCCTCACAAAGGAAAAGGTTGCAAGATCAGCTGAGCTCCTGATAGGCAGCAGAAAACGTATTTGGAAGTAAACTTGCAGGAAGAGAGAACATATTATGTTATTATATATTATTATATTATGTAAAGCGGAATAAGCTTCAGCAAGGGCTTGTCCTTGCACACAAATATGTAAGAATGATTCTACCGCAGTCACTTAATTCATTCCTGTGTCTCCAGCAATGATCAATAGCCTCAGGAAGGACGTGAGCCCTGGGGAGGCAGGCACTGCCATTTCCCCGGCAGCCAGCTCCAGAGATGCGCCAATGGCTCAGGGTAACAAAGCAAAACTCTGCTTACAAACTCTACCAAAATCTTTATTTAAGCTAAAATTAACCCAAGGTCACACTGAAAAACAGCAACTCCTATCTCTGCATTTGGGTGCCCATAGCAGGACCCAATGAATTGATTTCAAAGCTAATTAGAAGATTACTTCTGCAGCTCCATTTTGTCAAAAAATCTCACACCGCTAACTACAAATACGGATATCTTTGATATGGCAGGCTGTTCCCTGGAGCTTGGAACTGGACAACACCAGTGCAGCACAGCCCCGGAGCACTGTGTCAGGTACGACCCTGAGCTGGAAGACAGGCAGGTCCAGCAGCCTCTGGCTGACTAGGATGTTTCCAGGCTAAACTGAAAAAAAAAGGCCAAATTTTTAAAATAAATGTGTTGCAAATGGAAACCTTTATTTTCTATCCATTGCAGTAAGCTCTATCTCAGCGCCAACATACATCCCTCCACTGCTGCACTCAGTTTAGTGTGGTGATGAAGAAGAACTCTACAGTTCCAGATCTGCTGGCACAGTCTGACTTTTCAGGAAACTATGGGAGGAATATTTTTCCCTTCTTCCTTCCCAAGAAAACGAGACAGGAGGAGAACCAACTGCCACATGTGCCTTTACTCTCCAGTAGAGGATTGGTGTCTCTGTATATTAAACCCAGATATTCTTAATTCTCTTGAAAAACTTACTAGCTCTTTTCTTCCTAACTACTTCTGTGCAAAGAACTCTGCCTTGTTTTAATGAAATCTAATTTTAAAACTATTTTGGCAACATGTAGTGGGGAAAAGAAATCATAGCATATCCACTCACTTAACAGCGTTAAAATGAGACAATCCCACTTGAAGCAATGCTGACCTGTCTTGCAGAATTATTACCCAGAGGAAAGGCACACCACACCTATTGTACAGTTTCTATCTTCAGAAGCCTCTGCCAGGACCTTTATGCTGCTGTTTTGTTTCACTGCCTACACAAATGAGTAACATACAAAAAAAACAACCAAAAACTAAGTAGTTCTGCATTATTAAAATTGAAAATGAAAACAAAACATAACACCAGATACTTATTTAAGCTATTAGGAAAAGGAATCAACTTTGTCACATTAAATAAAATTGTTCTACAGTCTGTGCATTTTCTTTTCTCGCACTTTATATCACCATTACATTAAAATATGTACTCTGGCTGAGACACCAAATCTTGCAAGGAACTCTAGATTTAGGAGCCAAAAAACCCCAAGCCCAGCATTTGCCAAAACAGCTGCTCGAGATATTTTACCAAACCAAATTCATGCTTGATTTCAACTAATTTCCCTTTTTTGGTATTACAATTTAACTTGGTCTGTGAGGCCAAAGACTCTGCATGGAATGGGTTTACCCAATTACTGCCACCAAACTGGCAATTTCTGATAGCCATTCCTTCTGAGCAAAGTTCATGGACTTGTAAAGTGTCTGAAGAGAGCCCTCTGCACAGCGAAGGGAAAGATTTGGAAGCCTGTCAGGGAGGAAACTGCTGGATTTACACTTTGAAAGATCCAGTGGCTGCAACAGAGCCACGGACAAGGTCAGCAGCTGGAAACAGAGCTGACACCCCAGTTTCCATGGAGTTTCCACCAAGCACTATTATTTAGTCAGAAGTTATTTTCCAGGAAAACAGCCAGCCAGCCTGCAATACTGTTTTCAAGAATGTAATTTCCAGTGCAGTGGGAAACAACAGAATAAGCAGTCCACCAGGATGCTAGGTTTTCCTTTTGGGTCCTCCAATTTGCATGTTTGAACAATAACTTACATCTGGCATAGTCTGTTAAAAATGATTCTATGTAATATTTCTACCTTGTATGCCCAAATTATATTCCTACAATATTTGCTGAAGTTTTCTACCAGCTCAATAAAGAAACATGGAATATTTTTCATCCTCTGGCTAGAAACAGGTGTATGTTGTGTGTCCCATAACATTTGGACCCTGTAGTGGACTTCCAGCAAACTCAACATGAGACACAAACATTTTTGGTTGCCTGAGAAACATCTTTAAAGAATGTATCCTGAACCACTGAATTACATTTATTTCCTTTTCACAGTATGCCATTCATCCTGCTCTGCCCTCAGATCTACTCAGGTGGACCTTTAGCTGTTGCTGCTTCTGCCTGGTGTTCTGAAGGCAGAGGCTGAGCAGGGGCAGCTCAAGAGGAGCCATCCAGGAGACAGAAGATTTGGCCAGCAGCACCAGCAGCCAAAAAGATGACTGTAGCTGAGCAGCTGGGAAAGGCCATAGCAGCCACATGGTGTTTGGGGCAGCCAAAAAGGAACAGAGATTGGCAGCCTGGGATGTGAAACACAACACTTTGGCAGACATGGGATATTTATTCACTGTGATAACTCAAATCCAGGGGATAACACAAGGAAAAGAATAGGACTGCCGCATGATGCCAGCAGCACATGCATGATGTCAGAAACAACCAGAAATGGTGATACAACCAGAAATACACCAGTTTGTATGCTCCTGCCCAAATTCCCCATAGGAAATGAGAAGAGCAATTTCCTAGCATAATGTATGCTGACATCAAGTGGAAGTGTTAACATCTAAAAAGCAAGAAAACCAAAAGGTTACAAATGCTCAGCAGAACATGCTTCACCAGTTTCTCATGAGCTCACAAGCTTCATGTTTTCAGTGGTAGCATCTGAGGGGAGTATGGCAGCAAATGTTAGAGAAATTCAGATCTAATACTCTATTTGAAATTCAGTGTAACTCACTTATTTCTAGAAGTAAGAAGTTCAGAAGAACATGAAACATGGGAACTGAAAAGTTGATACGGAACATGCTGCTCTCCTTGGAGAATGTCATAACAACACTGATGAAGAAACAAGAGGAGAGCCATTTATGTCTTGAATTTAGCCCTTAATGTTTAGCTCATGAAGTTTTAAAAATTCAGTACATGGCTGCTTCATTTATATGAGTTATTTAAATGTTATCAGTGAACAGTAAAATTAAAGAGTAAAGTCAGATACAACTGTGATACAGTTAAACTAAGGATTTTTTTAACACAAAAAAGAAATTTGTCGCTTCCTAGAAGAGCATGAGAGCAGATCTGAAAATCTTTAGCAATCACATACATACCTTTACACATATCTATAGCATACATACGTACGTATGCATAAGTATGTACGTGTATAGACACGGGTCAAAGTTAGATTCCATTCACATAATAAATCCACTTCATTTCCCTCACTTCAAGAAATCTGAAACCAGAAAATCTGTCTTCTATTTACTAATACTGGAATGAAAAGGTGACAGGGAGAGATACCTAAAATACAGCAAGCTGATGCTGGAATCCATAATCCTTTAGTCAGGATTGTACACTGAGCCACTGGGGAACACTTCTGACTACTGGATATAAGCTTGGGAAATTAAACTTTAAATACTGTGAGCTGTGCGAAACCAGTCAATGGACTCCTGCAAGAAATTAACTGCATATTGTGTAGTCTGGTGGATGAAACCTCCTCTGTCATATAACAGATCATTTAATGCAACTGTCCTGGGATTTCCTTTTAGATATAAATTATGCCTGAGTAGGTACTTAAGTGCTGTTTTGCTTCCTGCACCATTCTATCCAGGATACTTCTTCCACCACTGATCAAAAGGCTAAATCAGATTTCAGAGTGAAACTGCAACCAATAATTATTTTTGAGTGTCAAACAAAAACAGGCAATTATCTCATCATCAAGCATTTGCTTTAACAATAACTTCTGCAAAAAAAGAAATTATCAAAATGACTTAGTGGGAAAAAAAAAAATCTGTTATCACTAAGTTAAGTTATACATTTTCCTGTATTACAAGATAAAACTTATTTCCAGGCATATACAGTTCTTAAAGTAGGTAAGTGGTAAAGAAAGAAAAAAGAGTGGTGTATATATAAGCTTTGTACACTGATTTATCAGTTCTGTGTCATTTGGTTTTGCTCCAGTGACTGAATCAGAACAAAGGGCAAAACTTCCTCTGCATGTTTAGTGTCACAAGCAATCCTGGACCTTTTCCAACAGGTGAATCAATTTCCTGTTAGCACTTGGAAGCCTTGGAAGTCAAGGCTGCTCCTGAGAGTAAGACTGAGATGAAAGTGTCCAGATAATGACAACCTTCATTTTCACTTCAGTCCCTTCCTTCCTCCAGCAAAAACTGAAAAAGCATGCATGCAAACAATACAGTTCAGTTAACTTACACTGAAAAAGGGCAAAGTAGAACAGATGAAATAGTTACAGAAACACTCAAGGTGCCTGCTACAAAATGCAGTTTTTATAATGGAGAATACAGAAGTAGTCACTTGAAAGCCTTCAGCATTTTGTATAAATAACCTCTGATGCTATCCAAAATCAGCTGAGCTGTGAGCATCGTCTGCCCCAACCGTGAGTCAGCCCGAGTTTGTTCAGTGTACTTTTATGGTACCATCACAGAGAGAAAAATACAACTCTAGCCAGCACAGAGGAGCCTCTGAGATATGGAAGGAGTATGTGGCAGGAAGGCATTTTCTACTATTAGCTGGCAATGAAATCAGTGGAATAAATAAAACGACAGCATACCTAACATTTCTGTCTCTTTATTTTTAGCCCATACAGTGTACTGATATCAAGGCATAAAATGAAAGGCAAACCACATGCTCTTAAGGCAAAACAATTTGAAAATCTTTGGGAACTGCTCTCTCTGCCGAGCAGCTCTCAGTCCATGCAAAGAAGCAAAGGGCAATTCAGACGGGGTAAACAGCACTCACAGCTGCTTGTGTCCCTCCCGCTTGTAGCATGTATAACATCCTGGCTGTAGGAGTTATATTTGTGTTTAAACTTGATAAGGCTGACTTATATTACAGAAATGTTTCTGATCAATCATTCGTGCTGAGTAGCCTATGACTAAGTGGAAATGCTTCAGAGAGAGCACTGCCCAGTAAGAAATGAGCAAGATGTTTATAAAACTTCAGAACTTGGCCAGCAGTCCCTAATCTACTTATATGATAGCATGCAACTTCCTGTAACAGCTTAAATTAGACATACAAACCTTTCCTCCAGCATTCTGAAGAGTCCCAATATCCATAATCATAGAACAAAGAAGGCAGTATGCATCACTGCCCATCGACTTGTGCTATCAGCCTAGAAACTAATTAGCTGCTTCTGTGTGAGGCAGATCCCACCAGAAAGTTCTGTGCTGTCTGCAAGCAGGCTGATGGTCTTCATCAGACTGTCAACAGTGGAGCCACGAAATACAGTGCCTTGGTCTTCACCAAGATAATCATCCAGCAGCCTCTGTGCAGCCATTCTGCTGCTGAAGATTCATCGCAGAGTAATTCAATAATGCACAAATAAATATTTACACCAATAAAACAATTTGAAAAGCAATAAAAATAAAGGACTGAATTTTGAAAGCAGTTTTAGACTTTAGGATGCTTTTATAAAGAAAGTTTAAAATAAGAGTTTGGGACAAAAAAGGATACTCTATTTTTTGAAGACCTGTGTTGCCTGTAATATCAAAAGATGTTAAAATAGGATATTAGGGTATTAGGAAAAAGTTCTTCATCAGAGAGAGGTGGGCATGGAACAGGCTGCCCAGAGCAGTGCCCATGCCCTGAGCTTCCAGAGTTCGAGAAGCATTTGGACCGTGCTCTCAAATATTGGATTTGATTTTTTGGTGCTCTGGTATGGAGACAGGAGTTGGACTCAATGACTCTTATGGATCCCTCCCAAATTGGGATATTCTATCTACAATGCTATGACTTTATGATTCTGTTTCTGCCTCCAGCCAAGGTCAGAAAACTGTAATTCATTTTTTTTTCCTATTATACAGGATAATATATTATCCTATTACACTATTTATTCCTATTATACATGTTATATATTTATACATCTAAGAAAACCATTTTTCTGAAGGTGTAAGTTCTTCTTTGGAAAGCAAAAAAAGGACAAACATTTTCCGATAATGTAAATTTAAGATTTAAAAAAATAATAATAAAAAAAAAAAATAATTCTTGCAACCTCTCATCCTCAAGGCAAAATTTTGATCTTCAGCAGTCATCTGGTCTTTCATCCATTCTTTGCCTTTCATATGATAGTTAGTAAATCAAGCTGCTTTATGTGACTGGACTAGCTCAGTTCACATATATTTGGTGGAAACTTATTAGTATTTGACATTTTCTAAAGCTTTCTCTATTGTAAGCACACGCTGATTCAGAAATGCTCCAGCTGAGGAGCATCTTCTTGAAATGTGCAAGTATATCTTCAGAAGATGTTTGTGCCAAGTTCCCTCAAATGTCATCTTTCTTGAAGGAGAATCAGAAACAAAGCAGTGTAGCTAAAACATTCGAAGCTCAAAGGTGTAAATGCCACTTGCTAAGATGGAAGCACACCAAAGACCGGGATAAGGGGAGTATTCAAAGTAGATGCAACCAGGAGACTCAGAGAAAAGAACAAAGTGGAGAAAAGGGAAGGCTGGAAGGTGGTTTATGCAGCGAACAAGTCTTTCTTTGATGCTGGCACTAGCCAAGCAAAGAGACTTAAAATTTACATTTGCTGGTTTGAAAACAGTTTAATTTTAGCTAAACCTCAGCAACGGCAGAAAGGCAATGCCACATATTCAAGTGTGTGGTTACAGAAAATACCACAGATTCTGAGTAAGCTGTGAGACAAAAGGCTGAAAGCCAAATGCCTTCCCACCACCTGAACAATGTGGCATCCAGCACAGCCTACAACTGCTTTATCCTCATAGTAATTTTTAATTACATTTTTATCAGGAACTAGGAGGTGTAGTTCATCTCCTTGTGATGTTCCATCTCTTTCTTTTCGAGCTTTTTTCAGAATTACTTGTGAATTTTTCCATCCTGTATTTGTTCACAGACAACTGTGCTTTTTTCTTTTCTTTCATTCCTTACTGGTTCTCATATCCAGCAGAAACTAGGATGAAGATTTGAGTTTGTAGCAGATCTAATGCCAGCTGCAACCAGAATATCCCACTGCTAAGGATACTGGTGAACAACAGCTTTTCTTATTGTAGTTTCACACCTAGGATTTAATTAATGACATATTTAAGAGCCTCTGAATTCAGACTGGGACATGGAATACTCCTCATGATGAGTCCTGTGAGATAGACAATTTACTGTTGCAAAATACCACAACTGCTGGCAGTTAAGGAATGGAAGAAAAACCTGGTGATCAGCTCAAAATAAAGTCAGAACTGCTTTGTATTACCCTCTGTATAGATGACAAGATAGTGGGATAAATCAGTACTTGAACAGAACTGCTATTAACATGCAGACATAACCTCTTAGGAACAAGACAATTTATAACAGTTGTGCTAGAAAGAGAACAATATATGGAGATCTTTGAGGAGCACAAGCAAGAGATTCTGGCTGTGAATCATTGGTATGTTAGTCCAAACATCATTACTGCCAAAGTGTCTCAGATATGAGTCTAGGAAATTAAAAAAAAAAAAAATTAGTGGAAGAAATGATTTGAAGAAACATGGCCAGGAGAATCAGTCTGAGTGTGTAGGAATGGGGAGGATAAACATGGGATTTCAGAAGAATTTCAGAACAGGACTCGGACTTCTACTTGACAAAAAAAGTATTTGAAAAAGAATATTATGGTCTGCCTTTTTTGCCATTGTTTTCTTCTAGAACAGCTGATTATCTTATACAATAGTGATTCTACTTGCCCACATCTCTTTTCCCAGAGGCAGCATTTTCATTTTTTTCCTCCAGACTGTTTCTTGCCTTCTAGTCTTTTTTAAAATCCTGTTTTCCATATAACTCTTCTTTCCCTTGTACAGCAATAAATACAAAATTTGTCCTTACTCCTTCTCTCATGCCACAAACTCTCACTGCTAGGAGGCTGTTATCCTCTCCTCCCTTTTCAGCAGCAGATATCAAAATTCTCCTCTCTTATTCCTATACCCCCCTCTTCTGCAAAAGTCTGAATTTCAGCTGTATTAAATTTAAAATGTTGGAGTATGTCCCCCATGGCAAAATTGAGAAAGGAAAATTCTACAAAGGAAAATTCTCACAACCTTCCTTGCATGCTTTTTTGGTAGCGGTGGAATTCAATTTTTCCCCTAATGAACATAAGCTGCTTCTCCAAGCAGTGGGAATCCCCTGAGAAAGGGGAAACAGGATCTGCACGTGGCCTCGGAGCCCCATCCTCCTGCAGCACAGAACAAGAGAAGCACATGGTAAGAATTAACCAACTGCTGAAACTCATAAGGTTATTGTGCATTCAGAATTATCATCCCTTGGGTATATTTCTAATCTCCCAAAGGCATCTTTTCTTGGGAAATTAAGCACTACAGTATCTCCAAGCCTGAAGTTTTTAAATCAAATTCTCTACCAAACATGCTTTAGTTCCATACTGAGCTGATGCAGAAACTCTTAGTCTGGTGTTATCATGATTGTAAGTGTTTCCTTGGATCACAAATCTAGACATCTTTACTCTCTTTGCTTAAGTCCTACTCACTTCCTTATTTTGGATCAAAAGACCAAACTGTGCTTCACATCTAAGCGTGAAAAAAGATTCTTACCTTGTTTACGCGATACAAAACATTTTATAGAATTTCAACATATAATCAATGATCTTGGCAATTACAAAGGAGTCACAGAAAACAGCTTTGGAAGTAATATATCCATGTGGCAAACAAGGAATGTGTATGCTAATTACAGCAATGAAAATATAGGACTGCAGCAGAAGTAGCTCAGCTTATTCAGAAGTCATATAATCATAGAAACATGGAATAACTTGAGTTGGAAGGGACCTTTAAAGATCAACTAGTCCAATGATCAGGGACACCTACAGCTTGACCAGGTTTCTCAGAGCTCTGTCCAGCCTGATCTTGAGTTTCTCCAAGGACGGGGCATCCACCACCTCTCTGGGCAACTTGTGCCAGTGCTTCACTACCCTTACTGTAAAAAACTTTTTTGTTATATCCAGTCTAAATGTCCTCTCTTTTAGTTTGAAACCACTTCCCACCATTCGAATGGTTTGAAACCATAGTCATACCACAACAGACCCTGCTAAAAAGTCTGCACCTTCTGTCTTATGGTCTCCCTTTGGATACAGAAAAATACGCACAAAAAGAGGGAGAGCTTTCTTGGTGAAGTAAGGGCAGAAGAAGGCATAGTAAAGGCAGAGAAATACGGACCAGGCACAGCATAGCTACAGCCAAAGCTACCCTTCAGCCCTGCTGCCCTCCCGGGGACCTGCCAGTCAGGTCACGAGGTGTTCTTACACACCAAGGAGCCGAAGGAAGGGCTTGGTGGACTCTGCCCTTTTTACCCTCACATTAGGCGCAAGTGGCTGATTAAACAGAACAGAGAGCTAAGCACTGATCGTAAACCAGATGTTTATTTATCAAGCTTACTGCTGCTAGGAGCTGAATGAGAACAGGAGCAGGTCCAGCAGGGCATTCAATACACTCCAGGGGAGAAAACCTTTACTGCTAGACTACAACCTGCTGCAATATCATGCTCCATGTATACGTGACTCATGTCAGTATTGCCCTTGCACAGGACAGGAGGACCTGGCTCCAATGTAAATGTACTGCTCTATATAATGGGCACATTGTGTGTGGCTGCCAGGGCAGCACTCCACCTGCAGCCCCAGCAGTGCTCCTGGCTGTTCATGAGGAGGCAGAGGCCGTTATCAGAGCAATTACCACAACCGCTTAGCACCATGGCTTCCTGCACTAAGTGAGTCTATCTCCTAATGACACGTGCACTATTAATCCTGCGGCCAAATCTAAACTCCCATCCATTCCCGATTGTGGGAGGCCCAGCCCTTTGCTGAGCAGTCACAGCAGGGCCCCTCGCTCACTGTGCAACTCACAGCCACGCAGGCAGGGCTGCAAGGCTTCAATAACAGCCAGGGCTGCAGGTACAGGACCGCAGTGACCACCACGGTTGCAGCTACAGGGTCACAGTGATGGCTATGGCGATGGTACAGGGCAGAGAAGCCTGGGGCTCTCAGGATGGGTGCAGCTCAGGTGCAGCAGCGTGGTGGAGGTCAAGCGGGCTGCCTGCTGTTTCTAGCTCCTTTACTAACCCTGGAAAAATTGCCTTGGTGTTCTGTTTTCACTCCAATCTTCTATCTGCCTTTTGCATTTAGATTCATATTTTTCACCTAGGGCTTATGGTGTGGTTGTTGGTTTGGGTTTTTTTTAGTTTGGAAAGAAAAACAGTTGTTCTAGGTAGGGTTGGAGCATTTTGAAGAGGGAGGGGAAGAAAAAAAAGAGGGACAGAAGGAGAAAGAAAGTACTCCCTTACCAGTAACAAAGTGTGTTGGGAAGAGAAGCAGTACTGATCAATGAAAAAAAATGAGGCTGAGATTTCTAGTGTAGTGTGAACAAGAAACCGGGAAAGGATTTGTGTAAGGAAGAGATGAGATAATGAGTAGGATGGAGTTGGGAAGCAGTGATGCTCCAGCCTGCTGGACAGTGGGTGGGCATCTGGGGGCCAGTGTGCAGAACATCCCCAAGCTTAGGGGCATGCAGTTGGCAGGGAATGCTCACTTACAGCCCCAGCAGCAGCTCCACATCCCCCATTCATGCAGCCGGCCTCCTTACACTGGAAGAAATCTAGCTTGGGATTCCTAGCTATTTCTCTAAAAGTCCTAACAAAACATGTTATCTGCAAGGCAAGCTGTGGATACAGATGGATTACTCCACAAGACAACTAATCATGTTGATAATATTATAACAATGAAAACATTTTTGCATACGTATAAAATGAAGCACTGACAATTGGCCAGAGAATCTCCAACTACCACCTGACCAACAGCAGTGCTCCACCGACCGCTACCACTCTTCTGTGACAGGAGGCTCTCTTTTGCCAATGGCTCTGATTAAAAGACAGCTAGATGAAATTAAAACATATTCCTTAATGGACTTTTATAGCCAAACTTCAGTAGGTATAAAAGATAACTCTATGTAATTAAATCAGCTGTATTGACCAAGTAATATGATTTTCTTAATACACTGTAAATAATTTGAAAGCAATAAATAAAATGCTAAAATATTTTTCTGATTATGTAGGTATGGTTTTTTTTCCAAGAAAATGATATGTGGATATTCATACAAGCAAACAGTATTTAACAAACTATTCTGCTGTTCTTGTTGCAATCTCTGGAGACATCACTTGGCCAGCTCTCCCGGGACTGTCTGTTCTACAGCACAGACATTTACTTCTTGAATTGCTCACAGAAAATGAACATACATTACCCATAAAATGAAAGGCATCATTACCAAATGACAGTGCTTATTGTTTCCCAAGGACAACACAACTATTAAATACATGAAGAAATGAGGAAAAAATGAATATTATTTTAATATAATTAAATCAATTATATCAAATTAATTTAAGCTAACTGAAGTAATACAATTCTGATATTTTCCAATTACTGTATTGGTTTGACGCTTGCAAGTACATGGAGAAGAGTCAACAACTTACATCCAAATCTTGTAACAAAGAACCACAGTGTCTCAGACTTACAGACAAAAAAATAGCTAACACAACAACAAATCCAATGATATCAAACCAATTGGTGCTCACACTAAGGGAATACAGATCATCTCATACTTGGCTCCCCAGCATCACACAGCAGTGGTGCCCAAGCCTAACAGTGACCAACACACCTCTGACTGCTCTATCGAGCCTTTAAAATCTTTTTTTGCTTCATCCCCTTCACGCAGAAATGTTCACTCGCTTGCACATGTTGCATACACCACAATATGGAGATGCCACATTAAATATTTTGATATCATCTGTGATCGTGTCTGTTGGCTCAGATACCTCCAGAACTTCTTCTGACATCCTCAGTACTTCAGATGTGTTGGAAAATAGCAAATGGTGTTCATGCACACCTGCACTCTCTAAACAGAGTCCAGAAAGCAGCCAAATAATTCTTTTCAGTCATTTGGGAGGTTTCTCCTGACAGTTTCCTATTGCACAGTGCAGCCAGCCACTAGCAACCTGTCGCACAGATGTCTGAGCTGAGAGCTGTGGCAGGCTGGAAGCAGCTCACTGCACAGCTCTATTTACTCCTCACAGACTTGGCAAGCCATGGCAGTGAGAATGGAGGATGTTTGCCACTGCTTGCCTGCAATACGTTGCAGCACACATCTACTTGCTATTTGTATATTCTGGCAAAATGACCTTTATTTCCCTTCAAGAAGGAGGTATGCCTTACCTAAAAATCATTTCTCCCCCCTGGTATTTAAATTTCTTATATTTTTGGCAGATCACTATCCATCCTGCACTTACTTTTATTTCATGAGACACACTATTTTAAAGGTTTGATTTTATGGCAGCTTCTTTCTCTGCTCCTGGCAGTATTAATAATGTAACATAACTGCTGCGACATATGGCTTCTGGGCTCTTTATCACCGATTGTGCATGTTATTTATTTTCCACTTCATTTGCCCAGTGTTTGCTTTTGATGAAGCTGCTTTGAAAGCAGCCTACCATTTTGATTTCATCTTCTAGCACCATTTAACCAGTTTTAAAATTACAGCTGTACCAACATTAAGACCTGGCAGTTATGGTAAGAGACTGCATCCTGGACAGCTGCACTGCCTATAAGAACAACCATTAAAGCACAGGCTGTGCCTACATATGGCAGAAGTACTGTGTTTCTTTTTTAAGTGCTGTTACTACAGGAAAAGAGGAAAAAAAAATGATTATCAATTTGTAGCACCTTTAGTTAGAGACAACATGGCAGCCTACAGCTCTTCACAGCGAGTGGAGAGGCAGCGCTGAGCTCTGCTCTGTGCGACAGCGGCAGGGCCCAAGGGAACGGCATGGAGCTGTGCCAGGGGAGGGCAGCTGGGGTCAGGGAATGGTTCTGCACCAGAGGGCGGTGGGCATGGCCCTGGGTGTTGGAGTTCAAAGAGCAGCCGGACACTGCTGTCAGACAACGCTCTGAGACTTAGGGTTTGGATTTGGTGTGGTCCTGTCTGGAGCCAGCAGCTGGACTCAATGATCTTTGTGGGTCCCTTCAAACTTGGGATATTCTATGATTCCCAAAATAAGCAGCCGCAGTAGCAGGTTAGTTATAGAGGCACAGCAGTTGACTGCGAGCTGTGATCACGTGGCTTACACCTCTTTGACATTTTGCCCCCAAAAACAGGAGTCCTTCAAGAACCTAAGTAGCACGTGGGACGTGCTGAATACCAGCAACCTGAGCCACGGGACGCGGGCAGCTCCACTCTTCCCGTGGCACACGAAATAACGCCGACCCCTCGCCGGTGCCTCCCACCCACTCGGCACGCAGCACACGGGCGAAGCGTGGCGACAAGCGGACCTCCTGCCCGGGGGCTGCGGGGCTGGGAAAGCCGCCGCCCCGACGGCAGAAGCTCCAGCGGCCCGGGAGCAGGAGCGCTAATCGGACCCCACCAAATAAGGCGATGGCGGCTGCCACGAGGGGAGGTGGGGGGCAACGGGGACACGGGCGCTCCCCGTAGCGCTGCGCCGGGCGGAGCCTTTCCCGTCCCGCGGACGAGCACGGCGCGGTGCGGCGCTACGGGGGCAGCGCTCCCGGCGGTGCAGCCACCGCCAGCACAGGCGGCAGGGCCGGGTCCCCGCTGCCCACGGAGCGCCCTTCCCTCGCTCCCTACCCCCAGCCGCAGCCCGGAGCGCTCCTCCCCGCCCAGGGCTTGACGGCAGCGGGGAGGAATGTATTTCCGGGGCGGGCAAAAAAGCGGCTGAACGCGGACCTTCCCCTCCCCTCCTTTCTCCACCGCCCCGCGCGCCGGGCTCCCCCCCCTCCCACCCCCGAGCGGCGCACGGGCAGCGGGCGGCCCGCAGACGGGCGGAAGGACGCGGAGCGAGGCCACGCCGCGCCCAGCGCAGCTCCCGGGGCAGAGCCGGAGCCGGGCGGGCTGGAGCGCGCCCCCTGTCAGGAGCGGCGCCGCGGCCATGGCCGAGGTAGCGGGAGGACGGGGCGGGGGTTGGAGCGGGGAGCGGGCTGAGCGCTGCCCGCCTCGGCGCCGGGGCGGGAGGGGAGCGCGGTGCCTCGCGGTGCCGCCAGCCTCGCCCCGCCGCGGGTCCCGTCCCGGGCGGAGGGGCGCTCGGCCTCCCCTGGGCTCGGGGGCCGGCGCTGCGGTCGGGCGGGAAGGTGGCGCGCCCGGCCCGCGGCTTCCTGTGGCGGCGGGACGGCGGGTCGGGCCTCCCGGGGTCGGAACGGCCCTTTGTCCGCCCGGAGCCCGGCGGGGAAAGTTTAACGCCGCTTCGGGCGCCGGGCTGCCAGGAGAACGGCGGGGCCCTGCGACGGCGTCGGGGCAGGGAGTTACCGGAATAGGGTCGCGAAGAGTGAGTCAGTGTAGGAACGTGGATGTCTGCCTTTAGGTTTTTGAGCTGCACGGGGCTGTCGAAACCGGCAGATGTTAGAAGGGCTGTGTGATCGTAACGCAGCGTCTCCACTCCTAGATATGCTCAACTTTGTGCGTAGTTTGCTGTTATTG
This sequence comes from Chrysolophus pictus, assembly GCA_037305975.1. Lineage (NCBI taxonomy): Eukaryota > Metazoa > Chordata > Aves > Galliformes > Phasianidae > Chrysolophus > Chrysolophus pictus. The sequence goes on from JAYKPI010000006.1 coordinate 14,003,032, forward strand.
GCTGTGAGCGTGGGCAGCCCTCTAGGAGCTTACCTTGGGATGAAATGGGAACGTGAGGCCTCTGTGCACCGTCTGGTTCATGTGGTGATTTCTGAAGTGGCCTAAAAGAACGGGAGCACCGCAGTCTGTGTGGTGCTGCCGCCTTCACATGCAGATGATCGGATGGGAAGTTATTTCCTGAGTCACTGGTTAGGTCGTGTTCAGACCCAATGTCAGATGTCTTTATCTAGTGGAACCTTGTCTGACTGCCTGTCGGACTCATCAGCTCATCTTGTGACTGCTTTTCTTTATGAAAAGATCAAACATTTCTTCACTTCTGGGTTTGTCCTTGATATTATACGGCCCATTCATGCCAGCACACGTGCACGTACCTGATGGGTGGAAATGTGGATTTTCTGTTTGATTTGCTCCTGGTGCCACAGTCCTGTTGTTGCCAACACACACAAATCTTGGGAGGAGGAATCGCCTCCGTTCAGGTCAGTGGAAGCACACTGGCTTAACCGCACATGCTTAAGTGCAGAAATGGAGTTGGGCTTTACATAGGTGAAAGCGGTTTGGGGTCATCCGTGCTCCTGGCACATTAACCACCTGGTAGGAGATGGTAGGAGGCGGGGAAGGTTGGTTGTTGGTTTCCTACTGTGAAATGAGATGACTTGGTGGTAACTTATTTAAAGAGCTGTTGTGCTTCTAGAAGGACTTCGATGAAGTCAAACAAGACTCACCATTGTGAAGACCTTCATTGTCTGCATCCATCACAGTGATGAAACTGATGATTCATTGTCCTGTCGCTAAAAAATATTCTTTGCCTCTGGCAGATGATTAAGTAGCATTTTGCAAGCCTGCCTAGAGCTATATTTTTAAGGGTTGCAAAAGCAATGAGCTGTTGGCAACATGCAGGCAAGACGAGGCAAGTTCACCAGAACACCACCTTCATCCATTGTCCTTTCCAAAATGTTTCATGCGGTGTAAGGTGCACACCCAGCAGGCTGGTGGGGTGAGAGCATGCCTTAGTCAAAGCTGGTCTGGGAGTGCTGTGCCAGCCAGGGGATAAATAAACTCACTTCAGCAGTGAAACTCAGGGTTACAAACCTGGTGTTCCTTCTGAGTGCAGCCAGGGAGACCTGCACATGTATTTGTCTGTTCCTTTGTAGTATTCCCAGTCATGTGAAGGATGAATTTGAAGGGACTGAAGTTTTTCTTTAGAATATTCATGATATTCTGATGTGAGTGCAGAATTCCAGTGTTGGTCTTGCTGAGCTTTAAGTGACTCAAGTGGTTAATGTTCTGCCACTTCCTTTGGGAAGTGATTCCCACAGCTGAACACAAACTGTCTGGAAACTTTTCCTGCTGTTCTTTCTTTCTTGATCCATGTTTTCATCCCACGGCTCTCGGCCATCTTCCCAGGTACTTCATGTAGGGTAACTGCTTTCATGCCGTTCTAAAAAGAGCACATCTGCTGCAACTGAGGAAATGGATAGCTTGGGTAGCAGCAGAAAGGCAAGCTCAGAGGGAGCAGTGCAGTCTGGTGCTGGCACATGCTGTGTTCTGTGTTACCCTGAATACCGTTTCCTCACTGCCTCTGGTATGAATGCTCTTCAGTTGTTTGTAAATAGTTGTCATGCCTCCCTTTTCCCGTCTGGATTTGGCTGAGTGGTGTACATGGACCCGCCTGTTGCAGACTCCATGCTGTCCCAGTCTCGGCACTGTGGCCTTCAAAGGTTGTTCTGACTGTGTTAAGGATGGCAGGAGTATCTGTGCTGCAGTGGGGTCTTTTTTGATTGCCCCTTCCCTCCTGCTGCTTCTTCAGTAGAAGCACTGCACACCCGCACACGGTGCCTGGAGCAGCCACTGCTTATTTCACCATCACAAGTAAAAGGCTGATTCACAGATTGTTGGAACATCCCAAGTTGGAAGAGACCCACAGGAATCATGGAGCCTGGCTCCACACAGGACCACCCAACATTCAAACCACTTGTCTGGATACTGAGCTGTACTGCCTTCAGCTCCTTACAAGCTCAGGGAAAGTGCTGCACCCAACATGTGGTTTGGGGAATGGACGTTAGTGGGACGAGCAGAGGCAGGATGGACCGTTGCCAGTAATTGATATATCCTTCCTCCTCATCCTCACCATCCCTTTCCAAATACATTTTGTACTTCTTCATATGGGAGCTGCTGTTACAGGCACTCAGATGTTGCAGAACTACTGATAAAACAATATTTTATTTATTTATTTATTTATTTATAATCAGTGTTAATTAAGTGTAACAAGCTAGCTGGCATTAAGATCCATCATACCTCTTTACAACATGGCACTTGGAAGAGACAGTGGTTAGAGCCAGAAAAGAGGGAATCCAGGCTTGGCAGTAGTGGAGCCTATTCTGCTGTCATTCTCTCTTCTGGAATTTCGGGTGATGTATGTGTGTATTTGCTTATTTACTTATTCATTTATTAGGTTGGCCGTTTCTTTTGTCAAACTCTTTATATTTAGAGCTGTAATGATTCCTGGAATATAGGGGAAAAAATTTACTGATAGAGATTATAAAGTAATTACATAGATTTTTAAGAATTATTTGCTTAAGGCAATGTATAGATAGATATTTTTAATTGTCTTTTTAGAAGTACTTGCCAGTATATGTACTACTGTCTTAGGTGTTTTCATGCCATCCACTACTTTCTGTGCCCCCACTGAAATTTTTTTTCAGTGTATTTTTCTGTCTCACGTCCCTGTGCTGACTGCATGCTTGTCTCTGCCTTGATTTAAGACATTTCCTAGTAGTGTTCTCATTAGTGGTTCTAACACTGCTGATCTGGTGTTTACGTACTTCAGAACCATTTACATGAGCATGTGTATCGTAAAACAGTTCTTAAAAAAGAGGCTGTAGCATAGGGGGCACTGAGCTGTTATTTATGCTGAGGGTATTTGTTATTTTTCAAGAGTGTGAAAGAATCATGACGTTCCAGGAGGACAGTAGATGAACACTTTCTGCACTGTGGTCTTGTGTTGGCAATATCTTGCCCAGACGTAGGACTCCTTTTGTGACAAAAAGTTGAAGTTGGCCAGTTTGTTCTAATAATAATTCATGACATCTCTTATTGGCCAGTATAATGTCACTTTTTTTCTGTGTAGTTGTTCTTCTCTCTGCCTTGCTTGGTTTTGTTCTGTATTCTGTTGCAGACTTTCTGAGAGGAGGTGACCACAGCTGACCACAACACTGACCAGTGCCTGTGAGTTGTCATGGTTATGGACGTATTGGGGGTGGCCCCACAGAGTCATTTTCTTCTTTTCTCAGAAATGGGAAGACAGCTTCTACTTTTTGTTGGTTGTAGTTTGTGGGGTTCTTTTCTTTCTCCAATTTCTCCTCTATGGGCATAGCCTGGCAACCTAAACTGCTGAAATCTTAAGTCCAGATGGATTTCCAGTGAGACCACTCTCTAAACCTCCTTCTTTCCTCCGGGGATTAGTAGTAGAAGTATCAGAAAAAAAGCATGTCCAGCTTCACTGTGAGAAATCAGCATGTGTTTTAGCTGTGTGAGTTTCTAGCCTGATGTAAAACGTGTATCAGCTTGCTTAATAGCTTGTTTTGGAAATATCATGCAGAGAAAATGAAAATTCTGACTTCTGTGAATGGAAAAAGAGGCAGCAGGCATCTCAGTATGTATCACTAAATGGTACCGCTGTGTTTTTCAGTATTAAGAGTGTTCTCTGTAGAACATTGTTACTAAACATACTGTATTTTTTTAATAACCACTTTCTCTTACTTTTCTGCTCTTAAAATAATTAGAATGATTCTGTGGGCTTCCTGGGGCTTTTCATTCTCCCATTAACAAACTGAAGTTCTTTTAGATTGGGAGAATTGGGAGAGTCACTACTTGAGTACCAGCTTTGCATAAAAGCAGGCAAGTGGCTTTGTGAGACTGTAGTACTGGTGCTTACTTTTGGGAAGGTAATAGGTTTTCTACATGACCTGTAATCCTCTTTGAGACAGTGAGACCTTTTTGTGTATTAGAACGATGATTTTGTCTCTATCTTTCTCAGTTTACTAACGACTTCAAAAAGGGTTATGAAATATGTTTTCTGTCTTAAAAGTGGTTTCATTTTTATTTTTTTTTAAATCCAACATCAGCAGTGAAACATCATTAGTATTCTTGTGGTTTTTGTTAGTGGGAGAAGTTTCGAGTAGTAAAACAGGCAGGAATTTCAACTTTGTTATTGCTAGGAAGAGCTAAGAAGAGGGTGGTGTTTTCTCACAATCATTTTCATTCTTTTCTTTCTCCCTTAGAAAACGTTGTGCTTATATTTGATAAATTAAAGTAGTTCTCATGTTCTGCCAACAAATAATTCCTTTAGTGTCTATAGTCAATTTCCCCATGCTTCTGATTTGTGAGAACCTGTTTAACTGCCAATTCTCCTCACATGCACAAAATGCATATAAGCTGTAGCACGCTCAATATAGCATTGCCCCCCTAAAAAATAACGTGGTATTTGTAATGTGTTTATTTCATTCTGGGTTGTTACAAGATCGCTTATGCTTAACTTTGTCCTAGGTTTGGCTCAGCTTATTTTTAACTTCTGCTCACAATAGTATCTGGTGTATAAACAGGAAGGCAAGCCGTCGTTTGTATGGGCTCCTACTGCATTAAACTGCAAGACTGTGTATGGTATACGTGCTGTGTTCAAGTACTCATATATAGGTAATTTTCTACTGTGCCTATTAACAAATGATTTTCTTTTTACCTGTAGAGCTGTGCAAATAATGGCACTTTTGATGTGGAAATCAAACTGAAAAAGTGAAAGTATCTTCTTTTCTCATCCTTTGTGGTAAAATCAGAAACAATAATTATATATTGGGCTGAACTGAAACACCGAAATCATCCTCGTGTAAAAATGACTGATTTGTGGTTATTTAAAAACGATGAAAAATAATTAGATGAGATCAATTTAGGAAGAGTTAGTATCGCCATTTCCTAAATGAAATACTGTGAGTCAAAGGTGGCATCTTGGACAGTTCATGCATCTTGCCCACAAGATCGTAGTTATGTAAAACAAAGCAGCAACGACAATAAGGTGGTTTGGTTCATACAACCATGACTTTAAGGATGTGGAGAATCATTTCTGCAAAGCAGAGATGCTGCGTGATGCCATCCTGCCAAGCCGTGCATTAATGCAGGTGCTGGGAGCCCTGCAGGAGCTGTAGAAGGCGTTGGAAGGATCTTGTCTGGCAGCAGCTTGGCCGGCATCCCCTCTAGAGTCAATTGCTCAAGTATTAAATTGGGCAACATCCAATCTCTGCTTAGACCCCCAGCTGTCTGCTTCTAGTGCTCTTTGGTACAGGCTTTGGTGTGAAAATAGTACAGGTTAAAGGAAACCTATTTCTGAAGTGGAGGTAAATGCAAAAGATTATAATCTTTATGATGTTAAATAAAAAGCGCTTTCTGGGGAATGAGAGCTGACACATCTCAGTAGTTGGTTGTGATTAAATTTGCATTGCATTCTGCAGCGGGATGAGTTAGTATATTATCACAGCATCTTCGGTGCTGGAATGACTGAAGACTTTGCACGTGTCCAGCCAGCAAGTGAAATACCCCTTCTGATGATGGTAGAAAAGAGAACCAAGGAAGTTTTTTATTAGCACAGCACACAAGATGTCAAGTGTAAGCAAGGTCAGTTATTTGCTGCCTTTGAAACAGTGCGTTCTTGCTGCTTTATTTCTTTTTTTGACCGAAGTTATGTTTTCCATTGTATTGAGAAATTAGTTTTGTTGGGCCTGGGAGAAAGTCAGGAATTTCCTTCTCTGAGGTTTCTCTGGTGTTTTTCATAGAATCATGGATGGCTTGGAAGATCAAAGATCTTGCAAGGCTGTGTTTAGTGTATGTGCTCACTTTTCAGTGAGAGTCAAAGACTGTCCAGATACTGAGAGGAGTTCTGTAGCTCATCTCCATAAAACACAAAGCCTGAGCATTTTTTGAAATGTCAGTTTTCTGGTTTTGTATCAGAACAGATTTTAAAAATCTATCTTTACTTGTGCATGAATGTAACCTCCATGCAAAATATCTGTAAGTGCAACACTTACGGAGTTAACATCTTCTTTTACCGTGCTGGTCAAAAATAGGGCATATTTTGCCTGTGTTGTTTTTGTCAAATAAAAAACTGTGAGAAACAAGTTTTCAAGAATTTCATTTTCTTGGGTGTGGACTCAAGTGTTTAAAAAAACAAGGAAACAGCAAATTTCCTTTTTCGGAAGAATGTGCTATCCTTACCAGCTATAGGTTGTTTAAGCGGCATGTTAAAATTGATAAACAATGATGAACATTGCTTTTTTTCTCTGTGTATGTACCTCCCTCCGCTGCAGATGTGGCTTACTTACATTTTCAAAGGCTGAAATGAAATGTTATGTAGCCATGTTGCTGACCTCAGCAGCTTCAGTGAAGGACTCTGCTTTAGCATTAAGGAGTAACTATAGCATGTAGAATTGCTGCCAGCACTTTACTTTTATCACGGCCAGCTGCTCCTTTGGGAGAGTGTCTAGATGGCAATAAAAAAGCTTGCTCAGATAGTGGCTCTTTTTGGTGCATAATTCACAATGCCGTTTCACTTTCTAAATGAGCAGTGTCAGTATTTAATAAGATTGACATTTTCTTGTAGCTGGAAGGAGTTGTAATGCTGCGTCTCCGCAGTTTAAAGAGAAAAAACGTGCACATTCATTAGAGATAGCTCAAAACTGTGCAGTAGGCAAGTGCCTTCAAATTGAGCTGAATATGGTACTTCATAAAGTGTCCCAGTACCCACTGAACCACAAATTCAACTGATCATACTTTTTATTTCCCTAAGAACGTGGCCCTGCAGCACTTCATACCAATGCAGGTCCTAATTCTTGTGATCACACTCTCCCTCCTATCTAGAGCTTGTGGTCTTCATCGTACCTACATCAGCAGTGAAAGTCGTTGTTCAACCAGCGCAGCTGCTCCCACATCTTGATTAAAAAATCAATATTCAGTTAGATCAGCTGCTTCAGGTGGATGACCACATTCATCATTAGTAACATTCTTTAGGTGAAGGGGAGGAATTGGAGAATGTGGCTAATGAGAGGAGTGTGACACTGCAGTGATCCACGGTTAAATTGGCATAATCTGTTGTGGAGCCTTCAACATCTGCTGGGTGGGATTGGCTGCAAGTTAGGGATGAATGGTGTAAAGTCTGGAACTGGGGCCTGAAGAAGTGTCTCCATTCAGCAGTGCTGGAGTGGGAGTCAGTTCAGATGTCTGAGAAAGCTCCTCTGTTACTGCCCTTTGCTGTCCTGTCAGAAGAGGCCTGTGGGCTCCAAGCTTAATGTCCTGCTCTGGGAAGCAGCAAAAGTGTATTCTTAGACAAGTTATTCAGGCAAGGACTGCTTTTTATGAAGCATTTTATGATGGATCTCTTGTAAAAAAAATAAAATAAAAATAGCCATTTTAGGATTGACATTGGTTTTTTTTCCTCAGATAGGTGAGCTTCTTGCCAGTGCTCAGGCTTCCAGATTGAAATCTAGGAGAAGTCCCCTGTTCCATTGTGTGCTTATAGCTAGCCAGGTGTTGTTGGCTGTGTACTAATCATCGTTGTTTTTGTTATCGGTAGGTAGATATGTAAAATAGATACAGATCTACAAAACTGCATCTTGGTAGGATGACCTTTTAGTTATTGTGAATTCTTCATGTTCACTTCCCCAGCTATTTCCCTAGTATTCAAAGTGTGTTGGAGAGGAGAGTTGTTTCAGTACCGGCCTCATTGCGTTAGAGTAGTGAATCTTTTTTTAAAATTCACAATTTAAATATTTAGATACTACATATAAACATTATGGTAGGCACTTGTCATTAGAATCTTGAAGTGAAAAATAAACAGCACCCAAAAAGCTTGATGGGATTTCACTTTGATGACCGCTGTGACTTCACAGACTTTTTCTTCGCTACTCATCTGTCCACTTGGAGGTCTGCTTTGGTCCACTGAAGCTTCCAGAAAGTCGGTCTCGCTGTGGAGGAGGAGTGGGCTGTCTCAAGGCACCCACCCCCAGCCTGCAGATGGTGGGCTCTGGGACCCAGAGCACAGGGTTCAGTTTTGGAGGTGGGGACGCAGCACTGTGGTTTCTTGTAGCAGCAGTTGGCTTTCATCTTGGTTTTAGTTGCCGAAACTGCATCAGAGTGTTAATGATGGTTACTGGCGGGTAACACTGCCATGTAAAAGTGGAGTTTCCGTTGAGTTTGCACTCTGTGGTGTGCCAGCCCATGGCTTCCTGTAGTACCTGCAGTGCAGCGAGCAGTACCCTGTATTAACTGACAGCTTCTTTCACTTCAGAATGTACTTGCCCCTCTTCTGCTTTCTGCTTAAAACAGAAGCTTGGATTAAAGTGAATTTAGGCAGGCGTTACGATGGCTGTGGAATATTACTAAGGCAGTGCAGCCTCAGAAGCATCAATTACAGTCAGCTGTGTTAAGTGTGATATTTCTATGTTTAACTAAACTTTTCCCTGCGTGTGGGTGAATGTGAGGTTTGAGTTGCACAAAATTAAATAGGCTCCTTACGGGAGTAGTAAGTGGTGCAGAGTGTGTGGGAATCTAATACTTCCACAAGGAGCAAGCACCCGTGTTTTCTGCTAGAATGGCTTAAATCATTCGATAGCATTCCTGATTGTAACCTGAGCTGGAAATGCTAAACTTAGCTGAGAAGTGATGTATGCTAGCAAAACTGATGCAAACAAGCTCGGTGCTGAATGCATCTGTCCCCACGCAAAAGTGTCAAATTAAGCAAGAGGGGAAATTAAATTATTGTGGTAGAAATTGCTGGTGGGTCGCAAAGCATATGAAATGTGACACAACAACAGATGTTTTGGTTTATTTTAATGCAATTGTGTTAAGAGGTGCTTGTAGTAGTGAAAAACCTGTGTATTTTTTATGGAAGACAGGCTGCTGATAACAGTACTGGCACAGTAAGGAGTCCTACGAAGCCTGGAGGTGGTGTGCTTGGAGTTTGGGCTATTGGAAACTTCTCCTGGCAACAGCTTGCGGAACATTTTTGTCGGTGAAGACTCGTGGAAAAAAACAAAAGTTTTGTTTCTTAAAACTTAAATGTTGCCATATAAAAGAGGAAGCTTTCAAGGTATACATCTATAGGAGCTGCTGTTAGAGAAAATATTAGTTTCAACCACAGTATCTTTACACGTGGTCTTGCTCTTAGCGCTTCCGCAAGGCTGAGCATCTCGGTGATGTGCTTGCATGCTACTACAGTCAGCATTATGAACAGGTTTTATTGTTTTGTGCTTGCTTAAAATTCAAGGATATTCATGATGTACTTGTTGGAATTGCAGCTTGATGCAGAGAGAATGCACCGATGTGGAATTTATTAGAGAAAGAAAAATGGGGGGATGTTACATTTTTATTTTTTCTATTCAGTATTTTTGTAAGCATCATAGTTTAGAAGTGTAGAAATACAAGAGGTTACAAGCTGGCCTTTCAGAACAAGGTGCACATGTTTCAGCTGAAGCTGGGAGTACTGAAGATGTAGATAAACAGTAAAAGCATATTGCTGTTTTTTTTTTTCAATTAGATGTAGCTGCAGGCTCTGCTGCTCTGCTTGAGAATATGAGAAGCAGTGTTTCTCTTTTAATTTAATGTTGAATATTAAGCATAGTGTGCCTGTTTGTTAGAGTCATTTTCCAAAATACAGCTTATTTTATAAACACCTGTGGATAAGTCACTTGTAAAAAAAAAAAAAGTGTAAATAAACATGTGAAAAAAATAATATTCTCATGAGAAAGAGCACCTCACTTGATTCTTTTTCTTATGTGTGGTGATCCTGGGCAGGCTAAGTACTACTTGCCTTACTAGCATCAAGATGCTTTCCAAAGGAACTCCTAGCTGTGGAACCTTGGCTTAAAACTATGTTTCAGCAGTTGAAGAGAATGTTACTCAAATCCACTCCTTGTCCACGCCATAATACACACATACTGTTTGAAAAAATATCCCTACTTCAAAAAACGGTGCTTACAAACCAACATCTGTCCTGTCTGTACCACAGTACTCTCCAAAAGGCATCACCACAAGGGCAAGAGATCCAGGTTGCTCTTGGTGTTTGCTGCCTCGACAGATGGAAGTTGTTTGTCAGCAGCAAGGCCTTCAGAGTCCCTGAACTCTCTTTTCTCCTTTCATTCTGTTACTTTGTCACTGTCATCAGCATGGAATCTGGACTTGTATCTATTTACTTTTTCTTCTTGGAATGTATTTCTACTTTCAACAGGCACAAGTAATCTTTACAAATTACTGAAGTGCTACACAACTTCTTCTTGTCTGTATTCAGTATAGTTTAGGTTTGCAGCTGACTGCAAGGGTATTTTTTGTCATTCTTTGTTTTGCCTTAGTGCTATAAAATATCTGGGAATGACTAGCACCTCTGTGTTGTACTCTACTACCAGTAGATATACCACTTCCTCTTGGTTTTATCTTTCTTGGGTTGGAGAGATGTCATATAGAACCACTGCAGGTGATAAATATTCTTCTGAAACTTGTTCTGACCATAGGGGAAATCTGTGTGTTCTATCGAAAAAAGTCTCCATCTCCATGCAGCCAGGCACCTAACTTGAGCAGATGTGTTTCCATTCAGAGATTCAAATCAAGACCAAAATGTATTCTTCAGAAATTTACTTAATCATTGTTCATTCCACTACTTAAAACTGCCATTATGTTGAAGGCTCCCATGAAATCCAGGAACAAATACTAGCAAGTACCGCATATAAAGGAATGCTACGATCCAACTATGTGTGTGCTTGTTGAGTTAGCCATTCTGTTTTAAAGCAGTGTCCTTTGTAATTAACAATCAGAAACCTCATCCTTTAAGCACACAAGCAGATATTATGTCCAGAGGTCCCTCTCTGTTCCCAGAAGCTGTGGTCACAGTGATAAGTTGATGATGATAAGTGCTCAAATTCAGGTATTCAGCTGAAGAAGCAAAGTGACACAGGCACATACTGGATTTTTAGTAGTGGTTTAAAACCCACAGGTATATTTTAGAACCTAATGCCTGCAGGTTTCCCATTAAGTCCCATCCCTTTTTGGTGAATCTTGGGCCACTTAATCTCCTATGAACTTACAGCTGTAAGTACAAATTAACTACGGGCAGTTACCTGCTGTAAGATCTTAATGAGACCGAGCAAACCAGTTGTGTTACCAAGTGTGTTTGCCTGCCTTACTAAGCACAGAGGTGGATTCTGGCTCCCTTGCAGAAGCTGCAGAGTTGTGATACATCTCCCTGTGATTCTCACATTCAGAAATGTGTATTTTCATCTTTTTTTTACTTCAAAATCTACAGGGGGATTTTCTGAACAAAACAGTGGCATGCACTGTGTCAGATTAACCTCAGATAAACATGCCAGAGTGTTTGTTCTCCCTACCTGAGAAGAAAATTGGTTTCCGGTAGGTTTTTAACTCTTTGTAATTAAAATCTAAGCCCTAACTGGTGTATTATATACAATGTTATATACTCAGATCCTATTGTCATACGTATATATTATTTTAACAGAACGCATCATTACAACTACGTGGCTATGGAAGTACTGATCATGGATTTTTGTTGAACATGCTTGTTTTATTCCAGTAACCTAGAGATGATGACTGACAAAGGGAAATGAAGCCCAGCATGAGGCACTGCTGTTTTTTTATCCTCTAGTTTCACAGCAGCTGAAGCCATGCCTTAAAGCTCTTTCAGGACCCAGTTTGAGTAAGCAGTCTCAATGTGATGCGTAAAAACCGTTTCAGTACTGAAGAATTTGTTATTTTGCCTGTTGATCTGGATTAATGTCCCATTCTTTCCATGTTACTGAGGTTAATCTCTGTGAAGCTGTTGGGGAGTGAGAACATCCTGGGCTGGGTGATCCATCCATGCAGCAACTCACTGCGAGCAGGCCCAGGTCTGGTGTTTCCACACAAGCTGTAGTGCTACCAGCTCCCGCTCCTAAGCCTGCACCTCAGAGTCCTCCGGGGCTGTCTGCATCCAGCTCCCTGCCCTACCCCAGCTGCCCCTGCCTGCAGGCAGCCCAGGCTGCTGTTCCCTCAGCTCAGAGCAGTGGCCGCCCTGTGGGAGCACCCCCTCACCATGCTGTGCAGCAGGCCGAGTCCATAGCTGGGAAACAAATAGCGCTGTGGGGCGAGTGAAGGTTTTATTTCTTTGACTGAGATATCCTACTTTTCAGCTGTCAGTTCTGACCCCAGATCTCCACTTCATGTGGAGATTTGTATGTCATGTAACTTCTTGTTGTGGTGGACCTAGGATTCACTCTGGATGTACTCTGCAAGCAGTGTGCTCCAGCTGCAGTCAGTGTCACAGTGACATTTGTCTTAAGTAAGGTAGCTGCTAAGATCTCAGATGAAGACCACCTATTGAAGACTTGAAGTTGGAGAATCCACAGCACACCTTTGATTAAAAGACCCAAGATTAACTCCATGGTGCGAAACACTTTTAATTTTTGTACCTGTGTGTTTTGAAGCAATGTACCTCCTTAAAAATAGAGCAAGAAGACACCAATTTGCCACCATTTTTTTTATAGTGATTTGAGGCTTGGCAGTGAAGCACTATGCAAGCAGAAGGTATTGTGTTTGCAGTCATTGCATACTCAGCAAATTTGGGTTTGCAGTGAATGACAATGGCAGCAGGAGGTCCAGCTGGTTACCAGGAGTGCTGGTAGCAGTGCAGGTCTGTATTGGAGGTCTGTAGTACATGTTCTGTGTCACCAGGTTTGCCTCTTCGTGCTTCTTTTATAAACAGGCTGGGAGTGGGGGCTGACCTGCAGGCACTGGTCTGCACACAGCTCCAGGGTTTTCCTTCAGAGAGCTGTCCTCTGGCTTGGCCAAGGCTCTGTTCCTCCATTCCCCTCTGATTCTTCTCACTGCTTCTGCCGTGGCAGGGTGAGCATTTCTGCACCCAGGGGCTTAAACCAGCTCCTTGCTTTGCTGGATTAGCGGCTGTGTAAACATCAACTCACTTCCAAAAGAGATACCAATTTTGTATAGCGTTTCAGAATCAAATTTAAACCCATGAAAACACTCCGTGCCACAGAGATGTTAGTCTTCACGAAGTGCAAACACTAGTCCAAAAGTGCAAGTTGCTTATTAATTTCTAGATTTGTAGGTTTAGAGTGGTCTGTGGGGATGTGGCTGTCAGTGGGGCAGGGTGTGTGGTTATTGCCTCAAAAAGGTGGCTTCTGCACAGCAACTTTGCTCTTGCCGGATATATGACCTCGAGATACTTCCCTGGTGTTCTGAAGCGTGGCTGCATGTTTCGGTGTAAAGCTGCACAGCAAGGCATGACTCAGAGTGCCACAGAGGCTGATGCCTCAAAGTTTTAGCTTTTCTTGATGGTTCATGTTAGCTCCATGTCCCACTTGGGCTCTGCTTACAGCATGGATCAGTGCTGCAGTGGCTGAGCATCTCAGCCATCAGTACTTGATTTCACAGGAATTAATGCTCCCAATAACTTTCATCTGTTTTGTTGTGTTTTTTTTTTTCTTGATCCCATTTGCCTAGTTAATGTTCTAGATGCAATTCTAAAGCTGCAAAAGGCTTTCATCCTGTGGAGGAGATTTAATTTTTAAACGTATGATGATTAGCAGAATACAAATGTGCTGATATTTGATTTGCAGTTTCAGAATTAGTCTCACTACAGAGAAGTAATCCTCCTTTTCTCCCATCGCAACTTGATGAGTCTCTTATTTGAAATTAGAAGCTGCAGGGATTTCCATAGAAGTGTTGGTGGGTTTTTTTTGTTTTTGTTTTTTCAATGAAAAAGGTCTATTCAAGTGTGTTTGATGAGGCAGTTAGTGAAAAATCTTGGAAAGCACGTTAAAGATTTCAAGGTTATGTCCATGTTTGTCTTTCTAAAATACTTAGCAAACATACAGAAGTAATTTTAAGATCGCTTTCACGCAGAACACTATTTGCAGCCTATTAAACAGGCTCCAGCTGGTCATTTAGCTGTTAAATAGGGGGATGTTAGTTCCTGGCAAGCTTACATTTTGAATGCTTCAGGCTGCTTTTTTTCAGGGGAAACCATCACTTTTTCAGGGATTCTGTGATATTTCTCTAGGGTTTAATTAAAAAAAGGAATGAGTGTAATAGGAAAATATATAAATCTTGTGCAGAATGTTTTTTTCTCTTAACAATGAGTTATATTCTGTTGCCACATTCTGTGGTCAAATACTGACATGTGGTTTAGTTCCCACTCCACCACAGATTTCCAACGGTTCTTTTTAACTGTCTTGCATATCCAGGCACCCTTCGTTTTGCTGTATGTCCATAGCATAAAGCCTGCAGCTCAGCAGTGCCAGGTACTGAGCAGTGACATGCAGGGTGAGCTTACCGTGGACATGCCCAGCTTGCTGGGAGGAGGCCGGCGTGTGGCTCTGCTCACATTAATCCCAGCTGCACCCAAATCAGCAGCCCTGTACCGAGGTGGTTCAGTCCCTGGGCAGATGGAAAAGCTGTTAAGTGGGAGATGAAGGAAGTGAGCCCTTATGGGAGGGCGGGCTGCTCGGTCGCAGCCTTATATGGGAAAGGACGTTTTCCTTGTTAGCTTTACGGGGAGCCGGTGCCCAGAACTGCATTCATCATGCAGATGCATTTCCACAGGAACATTTCTTTTCCAAATTGTCTTAGTCATAGTTTTAGCACTGTGTCACATCTTTGCTGGCTTATTTATATAGTCTGCGTGGGCTTGCTATACCACTGCTGGTCTGCCCTAAAAAGGTGAACTGTTTATAATTTTGGCCAACCAGGCAGTACTAAACCAATGCCGGCAGCTTCGGGCTTTATTCTTACTGAAAAGACCTCCCCATTATGGTCTGTACCTAAAGCCAAACTGCAGGAGCGGTGGTGCGTGCCTTCACTGGGGGAAGTGAGGTTCATACAACATACAGTCGGTGAAACCAGGCAAGGAGGAACCTAAATCCCAGCACATCAATAAGGCTTTCCCCTCAGGGCTGCTGGTCTGATGAGAGTGCTCGTGTTCCTTGTGGCTGCTTCCCCTGCTGACCTCCATTCAGGCTCATTCTCCATCTTCTGCCTGCGCTTCCTGGATCACAATAACCCTCCCGTCCAGGTTTGCAGTTGCACACGTTTGATTTAGAAAGAGATTGCCTATGGAGTCTATTTTGTAAAGAGTATTCCTGACATACAAGTTTGCAAATGAAGGAATGCTCGAAAGTTCCTTCAGATGTAATTCACAGGTCGTTTTTTCTGTTCCGTTTTGTTATTTGGCTTTTTTCTTTTTTTTTCTTTCAACCAAAAAAATTTTTATGCGCATCTGCACGATATCCAGCAAAGTTATTCCACGCCATATTTCTCTCAATTCTCTGATGTCCAGACTTCCCTGGCTGCAGGATCTGCTGAAGACACAAGTGGGCCGAAGTGATATGTCAGAAAAAATATGACACATGTAATATTATTGTTGGATAAACTTTGTTAACACAGGGTTGGCTTCTGTCTGAAACCTTCTCCACCAGGTTTTAGAGCAGCTGTCCTGTCTAAGTTATGGGTCTGAGTGTGCAGAGTAACAATTATGAATGGCCCTAAATCAGCGTGCAAAAACCAAAACTGTGCTAATTTAAGCATCGTTCTCTTTGCTGCTAATTCATATGAATAATGGTATGTCTTCCAGAAAATGGCAGGTTCATTTTAAAGGACTGCCAAGTTTCCTTTTCCTTGGCTAAATTACAAGATAGCTTTTAGAACAAAAACTTGTTGTGAATTTTGATATTTTTAGGATGCCTGAAATGGCTACAGTCAGCAGCAACATTTTAGGATTGCAAAGGAAATTGGCAGCCAGGATCCAAATTCACATTATTATAATGAGCAGAAGAGAAATTAAATTTAACATTTCAAAATATATATGAATCAAAATATATATTTCAAAATATATATGAAAACTGAAAACTGACCCTACCTACTATTGGAGTAGAAGAAAATCCGGGGGAAAAAATGGTGTATGAAACTGATTTTTAGACCATAGTCCTGACTCTGAAATCCCAAGATGACTCTGATATATGAAGTCTCTGCACTAATTCCTGAACGCTGCTGCTCAGTGGCTGTAGGTTATAGTTCATAAGCATTCAAATCTTGTTTCACAAAGCATATAGATTATATAGTTTGAATGTACTTATTGCTCTGGCAGGTTTTTATTAAGGTTTGTAGCTTTGGGAAAAGGGTACAGTGTCTTTTTCTTAATAAGAAAGTTACCCGTTAATTTTCTCTTGTCTAAAGGAAAAAAAAAATAGCTGAGTGTTTATCAATGATGCTTTAAGTAACATCTTTTGACAGGAACTCGCTAGTTTGGAGTACAAGGTGCCAGTCTGGGCTGTAAAATATCCTTTGAAGTTTCCTTGGAAAAGATTTTGAAAAGGGCCTGGAAGATTTTCTTGCCTTAAAGCAGAGACTCGAATAAGGAAGCTCTGTTTCTCTCTCATATTTCTCCATTATCTTTATTTTGAAGATTCTCTCTGACATACAGAGCATCAGTGTTTTTAAATAGGATGTTAATATGTTGTCAGGTTTTGGTTTTCACCCCGAGTTTGTCCAAATTCCTCCTACCTTGATGGTTTACCTAACAAGAGTATTTCAAAAAAATGTAAGAAGCAGCTTCCTCCTTTGATATCTCATAAATACAGGGTTTGTCCACAAATGTGATTGTATCAGATGAAAACACATCCATCTGTCCAGTTGATGTGGACAAGGACATGTGATTTAAGTGTTCTCTGTACCTAATTCCCCAGGGAAGGAACATAATTACACATGTTCTTTGGTGCAGCTTTTTTTTGCTCACTAATCACAGTAAATCACGCAATCTGGTTTTGTATTTCAGACTAATTTAACATTGCTCACATGGGCTGGCATTCTCTGTTGCTTGATATGGAGTGGATCTGCTCAGCAAGGTAAATCACTTGACTTTACTACTTAAAATGTTGCTTAAAAACTATTTAAATTTAGCAATTACTTAAGATGATTAATATGCTAGATGAGTTCCAATAGCAATATGTCACTCATGTCTCTTATTAATAACCTTTCTGTAGTTAGAACTTAGTTTATGGGACCAGTATGAAGCAAACTAAAATTATATTACTGTCAGCACTTCTTTATTTATAAAGTGACCTATCTGTGTTCTTTCATAGGTGGAAGTGACTGCATAAAAGCCAATGCAAAGTCATGTGGGGAATGTATACAGGCAGGACCAAACTGTGGTTGGTGTAAAAAAACAGTAAGTATTGCACAATTCCTTTCATGGTTTGTTTGTTTTTCCCTTGGTTTCAAATTTGAATAAATACTTCAAATGTATAGAAATGTCTATTTTTGTCAGTTGTAGTTTCCTGTGGCTCTTAATCGAATCCATATTTGTACTTAGAAATTCAGTACCCTGATTTTCCCAGTGTCCAGGGTTGAGTAGATCTTTTCACAACATGTTTACTTTTCTGTTTCTAAGTGGTAAGTGTCTGAAGATTTTACAGGCCATCTCATAACTATTTAAAATCGTTCCAGCATGCAGTCCATCTGGACATATTTAACTATATTCTTTATGACATTAGAGTTAAGAGGTAAATTAGGACAGACATAGATGGAGTAGAGGAAGAAAGTTGAGGTTTGTTTTTGAAAGGAAGATGTTCTCATTTTTGTGTAGAGTTGGGGGTGGGTGACTGGTTTGTGAGGATGGGTTTATTACAGTTGTTAAAGAGAACTGGGAAATTTTCCTGTTTCATCTATAAGATGATGTTGTATATTTACTCACATGCAGTGTGTGCTGACTGTCCCTCCACTCAGTTTGTAAGCTTTAGGCATTTCTAGTGAACTGACCTGACTTTAAAATTTGGCCTTAAGCAGTCAGATTTATTGGTGTCTTTCATCATCTTCTCATCAGGAGCTGACAAGCTGTAAGATGTATGTATTTACATGTATACTTTGAGGAGAGGGAAAAATGAGATTGACTGTCCTCAGTTAGAAACCATATTTATTCGTATTTCAGATTAGAGCTTTTTTGTGTGTTTGAGGGAATGGTAATTTGTGCTCTGAGCAAGGCTGGGTGTGGTTTGGTTTAGAGGTTTTTGTTGTTGCTTTTTTTTCTTTTTCTTGCTAACGGATCTTGCTTTTGGATTGAGTTCCCTCCAATAAAAAAAGAATTGTTGCCTGTCTTTCCCCTGCTCTGTCAGTGCATCTCCTTTGTTATATTGTGGACTGCTGAGATGCTCTTATATAATCACTAATTAGAGCCTTTCAAAAAAAAAAAAGTTAAAAGGGAGGGTAGTTGGAAAGTAGGCTGTACGAGTAAGTTCACGTAATTGTCAGCTGCATGAAGTTGTGAGCTTTTCCCATCAGCTGTAACTTCCAGAGTAGCTGGTTTACAAAGATGTGCTGCTTCTGCCAGTGATGACATTGGAAATATATCTATTTTCTTTCATCTTGCTGATATCTTTTACACAGTTTAGCATACATAGATGCGAACTCCTGGATTAAGCTACCGTCACTGATGCATTGAGTAAAATATGAACTATAGTGTTTTATTATTGTATTTTTTTAAAGGATGGAATAATGGTTAAAAAAAAGAAAAAAGTGTTGTGTGTAGAATATAACTGATTGCAGAGCTGTAAATGTAATGTTTACTCATCCATATTTTCTAGGACTTTCTGCAAGAAGGAGAACCAACATCTGCCCGATGCGATGACTTGGCAGCACTGAAGAGTAAAGGCTGTCCTGAGCAAGATATAGAAAATCCCAGAGGTAGCAAACGGGTGCTTGAAGATAGAGAAGTAACAAATCGTAAGATCGGTGCTGCAGAGAAGCTGAAACCAGAGGCCATTACACAGATCCAGCCACAGAAATTAGTACTGCAACTAAGAGTCGGTAAGGACGGTTTCAGTTTTTAGATGATTTTTCTGCCACCACCACCACAACTGCATTTGTGTATTGAATGTATAGTCATTCTGTTTCAGAAATGATCATTGTTCAGATTATATGAGTAATATCAGGACTATCCAGGTTAACCCCAGGAGTTGAGGTACTTTGAATACTGACAGATTTTTATAAAAGATAAGGTAGTTTTTTATCTCTTGTTCCCAATGTATCTTCTGAGAAAACCGATACAGATCGTAAATATGTCTGCTTAGTTCATTAGATGTATCAAAAAGATTACATTCTTTTGTTTTCAGTAATATGCAGTTGATTTTCTGCAGTGCTACTTCTTGGAATGGATGTGGAGGAGTGTGCAAAAGCCTAGAGAGATTAGGAGAACACATCCTATTCCTTGAATTATTCCAGTTGTCCAAAGTCTGTGTGTCTGAGCTGAATGGTTTTGCAGTATGCAGCGAGATTTTCAGTTCGCTGTATAAAATAGGTTCCAGAAGCTAAAGTGGACACAGAATTGAATTAATGAAAACAGAGCGGTTATTTACCATTTCAAACCCATAAAGATTTTATTCAAATGGATAGCAGGAAACAAGTCCTGTAGTTCACACAGTGCTTGAACATAGTGGAGGCTTTCTTAAGGAGAGTTCCTAGGTGCTGTAAAGATGTCTAAAAAATACCTTGCATTTACCTGGAAGAAGAGCCTATACATGGGGATCACTGCTTGTAGGGGGCTGCCGTAATAAATGCAAGGTGATCTGAGGCAGCTTAACATGATGAGAAGGAAAGAAAAGGAAGGAGCAGAAGTCCTTTTGCAGTTTTGGTGTTTAGTTCTAGTTACCCTTTCAGCTTCAAGAGGCTAAATAATCATCACCCCGTTGACACAATGTTCAGCAGACACATGAGGGACCTGGGCAACAGAAACCTAATGACCCAAAAGCTCAGTTTACAGGCACTTCTCTTGGTCACAAGTTCTCTGATTAGAGACTGTGTGCATACACAGGGGATGTTTGTTTTCTGTGCAGGTGCTTTTAAGCAGTAGCTAAGGAAACTAAATTTTTTGTTTTGTTCTGTTTGTTTTTTTTAACAAAACATGCTGCATAGCTGCCAGATCCATGTATTCATCTCCTTTACCCATCCTATTTTCCTAATATTAAGCAAATATTTGCTAACTATTGAGCAGACTTAATCAGCAGCAGAATCCCTATTAGTGACTGAAGGATGGGGTGGAAAAAAAGAATTTTAATTCCATTCCTTATTTCATATGCAACAGGCAAGAGAATTCTCTTCTATTTAACTTGAGTGCAATTCTGTGCTGTCTTCCAACATCAGAGCAGGACATGTGCTTCTGTTGGCAAAGATCAGGGCCTGGGCTTCCAATTGCAACAGACAGTAACAAACTGTCTCACTGCTATTTCTACATTCTCAGTCTATACTTGATGCAGAGTACCTTTAAATATTCTACCCAGAACTGTTGTTTTATAAATATATTTTAACATAGTTATTCCTAAACTAGACTCTTAGAATTCCTGCAGTCATCTTGGATGCAAATAGATATGGAAAAATTTATGTTATTAGATCTTACAGGAACCTTGTTAAAATTATTGCAAGCATCAAGATTTAAAATTGCAGTAAGTAAGAAAGGCTCAATTTTTGTCAAGGTAGTATCTTCTGTGGGGAGATAAAATGTCTTAGGTGTGTGGTGTTGGGCATCTGAAAGAAATGCTCTGTGAATTTTTTTCATTGTTATTTCATGTTAATCATATCAATTAACGGAAGAAAAAAAAGATCACCATTAATTAGTTCAAAACCTCCATCAATATCTGTAAGACTTGACTTTTTAAAAGGCATTTTTCCTGCCAGTGTGCTTATTGTGGAATTTATAATGGCTTCTGTTTGTTGTTTAATCTGTGAAACAGGGGAACCGCAAACATTTTCATTAAAGTTTAAAAGAGCTGAAGATTATCCCATTGACCTTTATTATCTTATGGACCTCTCCTATTCTATGAAGGATGACTTAGAGAATGTGAAAAGCCTTGGAACAGCTCTAATGCGTGAGATGGAAAAGATAACCTCAGATTTTCGAATTGGTAAGCAAGATTTGTTATTAAAATGTTTCCTTCCTGACGTTCTTCACACAATTATGTATGGAGAGGGATTTTTTTTTTTAAACTAGCAGTACTGTGACTGAATAGAATCTATTAAGCAATATGGAAATACGCGGTGGAGAAAGTAGAATGTAAACAAGTATGAGAAGCATTTCTAATGTCAGATCATCTATAATGAGTTTGCATTCTGTAAATAAGAAAGCCACATTCTTCAGCTCACAGAGTTTTTCTCATTTTTTTTTTCTTAGGATTTGGCTCTTTTGTGGAGAAAACTGTGATGCCATATATAAGTACAACACCAGCCAAACTCAGAAATCCTTGTACAGGTGACCAGAACTGTACGAGTCCATTTAGCTATAAAAATGTGCTTAGTCTTACTAGTGAAGGAAATAAGTTCAATGAGCTTGTAGGTAAACAGCACATTTCTGGGAATCTGGATTCTCCTGAAGGTGGATTTGATGCAATAATGCAAGTTGCTGTTTGTGGGGTAAGCGTGTATTGGTTTTCTTAAAGTCAAATGTTCTAATTGTTGCTCAGTTAGATGAAATATAACAATAATACAGCTTAGTGTTCACGGTGGCTGGCCTGATGTTTCAGTTTGTCTCACTTTTGCTAGCAATGTAAGGTACGCTAGGCAGACTGCATGAACACATTGACTTGTTTGTGTAGACATGTAGTGAATGGATGAAACCAGCCCGTGTGAAGCACGTGGTCCCAGGTTGCGTTCACAGAAGATGAATGCATTCCAAAATCGGTGTTTTTAAAGGTTTCTGTAAAAGAAAAGTCAAATTCTGCTCACAAGTGTATGGAGTTGTGAATTGACAATTATGCTCCAATTATTTCAGTGTTATATGCTGCTTCTAGCTCAGGTTTCAGAGTAGCTTGATGAATGGTAATTCCTACCAGCTTCTTAGACAGAAGTAGGTCAAAACAAGACTGTTGTATGGTTTTGGAGTTCTTATCCAGATCACTGCTGCCTTTCATGTTTCTGATCTGACAGACAGTTCTATGCTCTTATGCAATACCAACTCCCCAAAAATGATATCTGAGGTTACTCTTTGTTACTGTATTGTTACGCTGTTGATGAGTGTAAGGTGTCAGGACTTCATGAAGCAATCCAGAGTCTTGTTTTAAAAGAGCAAATGGAATGTTCATTACCTTTGGTGAAAATCCGACAGCAAATATTTTAGAGCACACAATTAAATATGAGCACTTATAACATTTGAGTGAATTATATAATTTTGAGGATGATCCCTTCATTGTGTGGCTTCTCCTAAGTTTATCGTGCACTCTCTATTTTTATTATGCACTTAACTCTTCAATGTTGGTCCATATTGCTAAAAAAGAGTGGTACAAAGTACCTGAACTGGTGGTTGTTTTTCTTCCTAAGGACCAGATTGGATGGAGAAATGTTACAAGGCTATTGGTGTTCTCCACGGATGCTGGATTTCACTTTGCAGGGGATGGTAAACTTGGTGGAATTGTTTTACCAAATGATGGGAAATGTCACCTGGAAAATAATATGTACACAATGAGCCACTATTACGTAAGTCTTTACTTTGTCTTTAGGGAAGTTAATATTTTCTGGTGCTTAACTCAAAAAAAAAAAAAAATCAATTAAGTCAAATGGCATATTTTCTGAATGCTGTATCTTTTGGAATTTACCATTTTGCCTCTCTATTAAATCAAATGAGTTCTACATGAGAAAAGCAAAACTGCAAGAGTTAATGTTGTTGTAGTTGGAAAACTTCAGGAAATGGCAACTTTCATTTGTGGTGCTTAATAACTCTGCTCGTCCACTGGCAAAATGTGGTGCTGGCTCTATCTTGTTATTTCATCCTTTCTCTATTATTTGTGCTTAGAAGTATTTCTACAACTGCCCAGTTATATACAGCGTCAACTTAGCTTATTTTACTTTAGGACCCAAATGATAGATTCAGCTGTCTCTGTTCATGAGGGTTGGCTTTTTATTTCGTTTCATTTCATTTAAGTCTGTTAGGCATTTTGAGTCATTTGAGCCTGAGGTCTCGCTGATTGAGTTCGCTCCTCATAATTTTGCATTAATTGCTAATTGAAATTCTGTACAATCCTAAGACTACTTGAAATCCTACCATACCAAATTTATGGTAAGTAGGTTAGCCGCTCTGGTTTATTGAGAGGTGGAGTAGAGGAAAGATGAAAAGAAAAACATTTACTGAATAGGGTAAACACAGTAGCTTTACCAAGTTTGCACATTCATGTGTTCCTAAATTTAAGAGAGCATTTCTCCAATGACAACTTAAAACTTATTCTGGAACAGTACCAGAAGTGGTTTTAATGGTATTAAGTCAGATACCTTTTCACAAATGTGTGGAAAAATGTTGAAGGTAACTGAGAATATTGAAATTAGAAATTGGAGGATTTCAGTGTCAGGGAATATGATAGCATTTCTGTTGTCCCTTCCAAACTCGGCATGTATACACTCTTTTCAATGGATATTGGTTTGCAGGGGTGGCTTTGATTTGGAGCTATAAGATAAGCTGGCTAGTTGGAAGGAACTCTTATGAATGCTTCTAAAATTCTTTTGTATTTATAAAATCAAAATATTAACAATTATTTTCTACCTGAGTATCATAACTTTGATTTGCTTTATTTATTTATTTAATTTAAACAGGATTATCCCTCTATTGCTCATCTGGTACAAAAGCTTAGTGAGAACAATATTCAGACAATTTTTGCTGTTACTGAAGAGTTTCAGGCAGTTTATAAGGTAAGGATATATAATGCATTTTCTGGTCTCTGAACTTCTTCTCCCTGAAGAGACTGACAGCTAAGAGGCTGACTTAGATCTGGACTGAATTTATTCAAGTTGCTTGATACGAAATTAGAAGAAATACAGATGGAAATGATCACAGAGCCAGTATTTGGCTATTCATGCTTTTATTATTAAGCTTTTCCCCTTCTCCCCACTTGTTCAAAGTGATGCTGTGTGTGTACATAATTTCCAAGGAGAAAATGGATCTTGTACTTCTTAAGAAAAGAATCCTCCTTGACTTTCTTAATAAGTAAAAGGGGGTGGAGAACGTATTTGTAATGCTACTTTTTATGAATGTTTTTACAGCAAAATAGCTTAGGAAAGTGTAGCCACTTATGAAGGAACCCTTTTTGTTCTTTGTGATCTGTTTATATTCCTCATGTTAAAATTAACTGAACTGTTGCGTGTGATTATGAAATAGGAAATGACTGCATGAAGGAGATGCATTTTTTTCCTCCTTTCAAATTTTAAGGTTTTTTTTTTTTCTTCTGGAAATCATAAATTGTATACCAACCTCAACAAGTGTTGTGCTTCTTTTTTTAAAATCATGAGCATTTGTGGCTAATTTTTGCAAGAGAACATCTTTATTTTATTCTGTTACAGTAACACGAATGCCTTAATTGCCAAAGTGCAGAAGAGAAAGGTGAATATTTGTTTATTTCAGCGTGCTTGGTATGATCTCAAAAATCTGACAACACTTCAGCCTTATTTTTTGAAGTAATGCACTACCACCACACACGCATCTACAGTGTAGTTTATACTTGGATTGTTAGCAAGGCTGTAATTTTCCTTTTACTTTCATAAATGTTTACAGGAACTGAAAAACCTGATACCAAAATCAGCAGTGGGAACGTTGTCTTCCAATTCCAGCAATGTCATTCAGTTGATCATTGATGCATACAATGTAAGTTCAAATCTTGTTTGCATGGTATTTGTTTTCCTTGCTTCTAAGTTGTTATGAATTTTTTCCAAGGTGGATTTTAAATTTTTCTACAAAATAGAAGGTTAGTAATGTGAAAGATAAATATAAAACCACATCAGGCATTCAGAAACTGGCAATGGAGATTAGAAGGCTACAGAGATTCACTGTTAAAGTTACAAACCTGTTTCTTCAGAGCCTTCAGATTTTTACCTGCCTTTCTTCCATATGAAAAAGCAGAGGCCCACTTTGCAATCTGTTGACTCCAAGGAAAATGTTTTCATCAACACCAGTGGCTCCTCCATTTGGACCCAGAATATTTTCCTCATAGCTGTGCTGTACCAAGAAGCACCATTCCCCCTTTGGAGCACACAGCACAAACAAATGTCTCCCAATGCCCACGTATAGCAGGGCTGAGGTTTGATAAGGGGTTACCTGGCATGGCCATGGGCAGCCCTGAGCTGGGCTTTCTGGGCACCCCAGCACTGTCCAGCCCCAAGAGCATCCCTCTCTGCTGGGCACAGGCAGACTCCATAGCATTTCCTTCTGCCCACAGTACACCTGAGGGGGAGCATCGTGCTTGGATTCTGTTGTGTTCAGAGCCAGAGACAGCTCATGTTCCCCATGAGAGCCACTGGACACAACACACATCAGAGCTGGGATTGAGCCCCAAAGCCTTTTCTGCTCATTTTCCCACACGTCCTGCACTTCCCAGTGTATGGATGGCTCTGCATCAGTAGGAGGGTCAGAGAGCTACCTTGCTCAGACTGTCCTGGATTTTTCCATCAAAATGCTTTTGCAACTCCATTCTGAGTTAGCTAATAACTACTGGTTTAGTCCCTTTCTTCAGAGGTGATCCTGGAAAACAGCAAGCTACCAAAAGGAGTGACAATCAGTTACAAGTCATACTGCAAGAATGGAGTGAACGACACACAGGAAGACGGAAGAAAATGTTCCAACATTTCAATAGGAGATGAGGTAACCAACAATGCATGTGCTACTCTCAAATTTCACTTAAAATCTCTAATGCTCAGTGTTTTCTTTATTTAGTACAAAGTTCCTTTTAATAAAGTGAGACTTCATTTATTTTTGTTTGCAGGTTAGGTTTGAGATTAATGTAACAGCAAATGAATGTCCAAAGAAAGGACAAAATGAAACAATTAAAATTAAACCACTGGGATTCACTGAAGAAGTGGAAATCAATCTCCAGTTCATCTGTGATTGTCTGTGTCAAAGCGAAGGAGAACCGAATAGCCCCGCCTGCCACGACGGAAATGGGACGTTTGAATGTGGAGCATGCAGGTAGATAAACAGACAGCTTATTTATGTTTGCAAAAGGGAAATATGAGCTATAGCTTTGTTTGCTTAATTGAAGTTGATTTGAGTTTAATAGTTTTTGAGTGAAAGAAGAATTATTATTTTTACGGTCCTATTTCCTGTAGGGCATTTTGACATACCTCATATCTGCAAATAATCTGTGCTAGAAGTCATACTATTAGACTGATATTGTTGTACAAGTCAGAATTAGAATTTGGCCTTGATTTAATCCTTTAAAGGATATAGGCCTTAATGCTTTATTTTATTTCCCATATTTAATTTTAAAGTCTGTGTTTATGGCAGAGAAAATTAATGATTACTTTGTGATATTTTTGCAAATATTCATACTGATTTAATTTTATCTTTCTAATGTAAAGTGTACTGATGTCAAGAAGTTCAGAAGCTTTCTAGTGTGTGATAAGAGCTCCTACCCAGATTGGCACCAGTTGCTTCAAAGAAGGGAAAAGTAAAAAGAGCAGCCTTTTATTTTGGATGACTTATCCCCTCCTTGCTCTCTTTTCCTTGCTTTGTTTGTAACTTTTGGGGGCCTTATTACAATATTTCTTCCAATTGCATTGTAAATCTTTAGGCATAGATCTAAACATTTGTATAATTATGCTTTTGGAACTTCCATTATTTCCCATTATACTGGATTTTCTGGAGTTAAATCCCAGCAGGAGAGTATCAACTTAGTAAGTCAGGGTTTAAGCCATTTTTTTCCGAAGACAGCAAAAATGAAAAGCATTTCTTGTTGGAAACGCTTGAGACATGAATGGTAAGAGCTGAATGCAATTAAGTACTTCCCTAGGAAAACAGGATCCAGGACTTCAGGGAGCTGTATGGGATGGTTCCTGCTCAGTAAACTGCATCTATAAATAAATAAAAATATAAAAACGTTATAAATCTTGTTCTTAAAACCTTGTGACTATTTATTAAAAACAATGGATACATTATTGACTTCTAGCTTATGGGACTTTGAGTATAGGACAGTCTTCCTGGTGAAGCTGATGACAGTAGCTAATTGAGCTTGAAAGACTGAGTTATGACTAATACCTTAATATTAAGTAAGCTGAGGAATAAGCTACAGCAGATCTATATACAATAGATAAACTGCTTAATTTTGCAGTTATTTTTTATGTTCTCTTTAAATAATGGAAGTAGCTTCTCCCATCCTTGTCCATAGAAAGAGTTATTAAACTTAGTATCACTGTTACTGGTGTCCCTGTGGTTTGTTGCAAGGGTAAAATCTCCTGGTAAGAACAGCATTTTTCTTTTGCAACAGCAGCAATTTTGTGATGGAAGCATTATCTCTGATTGTCTTGCTCAGCTATTGACAATCTGCTGTCAACAAGAATAACCTCCATTTGTTCTTCAGTGTTTCAGCCTCGACAGTGAGAATGCTGAATCCCAAAGGTCCCAGTTAAATTTGCTGGTGCTCAGCAGCTCTGAAGATCAGCTTCTCCCCTGCCTAATTGCTGTTCTTGGGAGATTTCTTTCACAGAAATTTGACAGCAGCTACATCGAGCAGTTATTGTCACTTAAAAGTAGTTGTTGTTCTGTCACACCAGAGAGGGATTAATAGTGGTTATGTAGCAATCTAGCTAGGGGTGGTGACACTTCTTCTCATCTGGAAAAAGTTATCAATATAAGATCATTTTCATCCAGCTAAATCCAGCAGCTTCAAGAGCTGTTTTATTTGCCAAGAGAGGTGGATTTTCACATTTTCAGTCATGTTCTTACCTTGCAGGTGTAATGAAGGACGTATCGGAAGACTTTGTGAATGTAGTACAGATGAAGTAAATAGTGAGGATATGGATGCTTACTGCAGAAGGGAGAACAGTACAGAAATATGCAGCAACAATGGAGAGTGCATTTGTGGACAGTGCGTATGCAAGAAAAGAGAAAACACCAACGAAGTGTATTCTGGCAAATACTGTGAATGTGATAACTTCAACTGCGATCGATCAAACGGTTTGATTTGTGGAGGTGAGAAATTACTTCAGACTTCTCTGTAAGAAAAGTGGCCAATAGTTTACAAATCTGTCAACTGTAGCCTGTAAAGTAGTTGTCCTTACCTTAAAAATACATAGCTACGTGATAACAGAGGTAACACGCAGAGTTTCAGTGGTTGAAAACAGCTGTTAATAAAACAGCTCTTTGCAGTCATGAGCATAGAATGTGTTTATACACATTTCATCTTCCTTAAATCACAGCTCCAAGAAGGATGTAAAATGAATTTGGCTTCTGCTGTTTATTACAGAATTATGCTCAGATATTATAGTAAAGAATGCTGAGACAACTGTCCTGACATTATAAAGTTATACTGGCTCAGTGTAACCACTGCATCAATAAAAAGAGATAATGACCTCACTTACAGCTTAGTGTTTGAATTGGTGCTTGACAAGATACCAGTGAGATGCTGCCTTGAGGCTATTCTAGAGGTGAGTGAAGTTTAGAATGTGCAAGACCCAGGGAGACACCTTAAGTGCTTGAAACAAGATTCTAAGTGGCAGTTAATTCTGGGATCAAAAGCAATTTAGAAAATCCTTTAGCAGTCTAATTTAATGTTGATGCATATATTTTTGCCCTTTAACTTCCTTAGGCTCCTTTATATGTGGAAGTGTTCAGTGGGTATATAACTACTACTTCAGTTTTGACTGTGATCCAGAAATAAAACAAAGAAGCCACTAAGCTTTAACTGAATTAAGAGAATACCTAGTCTGCCTGGTTCTTTCAGAGTACTCCTGTTGCTCATCAGCTGTGCAGAGGATAGGAGCGATGGTGGTGTTGTCCTAAGATGATATGTGGTGACAGATGAGCAATGACCTAAACACTTTATTTCCCATGGAGATGAAGAGATGTAGCCGTAGATCTTTCCATACAAACTGCCCTGTTGGGGATGCAAGTTGCAGCAGTTGAATGAGTTTTTAGGGAGCCAAAGGTCTTTCATTTTTCTGTGATATGAAGTCCAAGATCTTCTTAGATCTTATTTTATAAATTTATGTAAAGATAGGTTCAGAGACGGTAGTGATCAGTTATTTTATTTATGAAAGGAAATCCAAATGTAGGAAATTGGGAAAAGAAGAGAAACCTCAGTAAGTAGAGTTTCTTTCAAGGAATTAAATCTGTAGCTCTTTTGCTTCATTAGTGTCTTCCTTTTTTGCCCACTGGGGTTCTCTCTTCCCTATGTCTATCCTAAAGTGGCAAACATTTGTTTCTCACTGTCATAAATGTGTTCAATGTTTGACTTTATTTCACTGAAATATCTTTTCAATGCACAGGAAATGGTATCTGCAAATGCAGAGTGTGCGAGTGTTTCCCCAACTTCACTGGCAGTGCTTGTGACTGTTCTTTGGATACCACTCCGTGCCTGGCAGCGAACGGACAGATTTGCAATGGAAGGGGAACTTGTGAATGTGGTACTTGTAATTGTACAGATCCCAAATTCCAAGGCCCCACATGTGAGATGTGTCAGACTTGCCTTGGTGTCTGCGCAGAGCACAAGTAAGTAACTAGAAAGCCAAATCCCATATGTTTGTTTGGTTCTGTGATACATACTTATGCTGAATTTTGAAAATGAGGCTCTTGATACTGTGCTCTATCCTGAAATGTAGGAATATCACGTAATCCCTTTAGATAATGGAAGTTGTTGGATGAGGATCGAGAAATATAAAATAAACAGAATTTTGATTGATCCCAAATTGGCTATTTATGTCTTAAATTCTTTCCCTGCTGTTTTTGTGTTACACACTGAAATGTGTGTGTTGTTAAATCAGTTTTATCCATTCAGATTGATTTGATTGACTTGGACAGGTTACAGCTTTATGTATGATTACCAACAGCCAACGTTCTGTGGAGCTGAAGAAAGCGTAGGCCTAATGCAGCAGCCTGTGAAGTCCCATCATCTTGGCCTTTTGAAATTCACATAATGAATTGAGCAGAAATAAGCACAAGTATACTGCTGTTTCCAGAAGTGTTAAAATTTCAGCTAAGCACTTTTTTAAGACTTCTGTTTTATTTTAAGATGTTAAAAAAAAAAAAAAAAAAAAAAAGTTGAAAGAATGCCATCGTGCTGTTATTATCGAATAGACATTATTATTAATTATTCTTTACAGGAAAAAACTAAACCTTGATGTGTGAGGGCCAATGAAATTTGCATCCCTGTCTTAGGAAATCCAGGTTTTTGGAAGTGAAGGATTTTCTGCGTACAAAGTTTTGAAATAAATTTATGATTGGTGGCTATGCTGATTCCTGGTATTAAGGATTCTCTCAGCTGCTATAAAAATCCTGATCAGTCTGCTTTTTTTCAGTGATGTATTCAGAGTGATAACTTACCATAAAACTCCTCACCAGTTTGTCCTTTTTAGACCAGTATCTCAGATAGTGTTTTATTGTAAACCTTCTGTTCCTACCCTAGCTTGTCTAAAGGTATTCATTTTCCTGGTGGAAACATTGAAAAAGTTGTAGATATCATTCCTTTTGGGCATTTAGTTCTTTTGGGTTGGTTGATTGGTTTTTTCCCTTCCCTTTCCTTGAAGCTTGTGAGTCATTTGGTTAAACAGGAATTTGCTAAAGCGGGTCTTTGTTAATCTAAAGGTACATCAGTGTTCTGATTGGTGAAAAGTCATGTTTTGGGTTTTTTTTTGCTCTTATGTCCATGTTGTTGCTTTTTTTTCTCTTCCTCCTTTACATTTCTTTACATTAAATGCTAAAAAGCTTTTGTAAACATATGAGAAAGTATTGTTTCTGATCATATATTTCCACAGGGACTGTGTTCAGTGCAGAGCTTTTGAGAAGGGAGAAAAAAAGGAAACATGTTCTCAGGAATGCATGCATTTTAACATGACACGGGTAGAAAGTCGAGACAAATTGCCACAGCCCGGCCAGCCCGATCCACTGTCTCACTGCAAAGAAAAGGACGTTGATGACTGCTGGTTCTACTTCACATACTCTGTCAATTCAAATGGTGAAGCCAATGTCCATGTGGTAGAGACACCAGGTATGAAACCTAATGTTGCCTTCTCTTCCTTCACCTTAATTCTCACAGATGTTGTATACTATAAAATAGCTCTGGTTGTTTTGCCTGAGTTGCATTCAGAAGCAGTATCTGTTCCTTGCGTGAGAGTTGCGGATATCCAGAACCAAAGTGGCATTTAAAAGAATCTAAATCTCTCTAGACCTGTTTTTTCTAAGCTTTGGGCTGACAGAAACAAGTTTGGTTTTTTGTTTGTCTGTTTTTTAAATCAGAGATGCAAGTTTGTTTTTCATGTGTTTCGTGTTTCTGTTTGGTACCTTTTGGGCTTGTATTACCTGTCGTGCAGCGACTTGTAGGTATCTGAATTTTGCTTTCTGTTTTTTGACTGAGCTTATACTGCAGAATAGAAGTAGTAGTGCATGTGGATTTTTGTTGTCATTTTTGATTTTTAACAAATGGAAACCAGTCTTAAACCCAAAGGGGGAAAAAAAACCACTCGGATTTTTATAAGCCTTACACAAAATATAAGCCTTGTTTGTATGTTGATACGCTTAGAACTCCTCAAGGAATTTTTGGATCTGATGACTTGAATGATCATCTCTTAATACCCATCAGTTGTTAAATTCTTCCTGAATTAAATAGTACTTCCAATTAAGAATGTTTAAAATTCTTTAGAAATGTTTTCTAAAGTATTGAGAAGAAGATCTTAAGCCCCATATTCTCTTTGGACTAGTCAGCCCACCTGGGTTTTTCAACCCAACCTGTCCTTTCCTTCCCATATAAATTTATGTTGCCTTAGATAAGAGTGGAATGAAGCCTTCTGCAGAGTTTGTATTCTGCAAGAGGATTTCGTATGATATGGGCACGAGAGGAGCAAGCTCTGTCTGGCAGAGCTAGGTTTGGTGGAGCAGATGTTCACTCCTTACTCATTCCCAAAGAATCCCTGCCCTATCTCTTCCCACTTCTCACCCCTACAGCAGCATCTACCAAGGTTAGGAGTCACAGTTTGTGTGGAATCACTGTTCATATAGACACAGGAGTAACAGGAATTCTCTTTGCTGTGATACCTTCAGTCCGTGCCTTGACCTCTACAGCAGCTCTTCATCAGTTTGTGACTATTGAGAATTTTTCTTTAACTCAGTTAATTTCAAGGTTATTTTTCCCCATTAGTTTATGCGTTTTTCAACTGTTATTACTTTCAAACATTCATTTATTTTGAAGGTGCGCAATATTTTTATCGAAAGATTTTATTTTTTTTTAAACCTTTGGCAAAGACCAATTCCTAAGATGAGAAAATATCCTAAAAACATTGTCCCATAGAAGTGTTAATTGCTAAATATTTAGAAATAAGTAATGGATCTAATCTGAGATAAAAATGAGGAACACCATTCCCTTATAATGCTATCTATAGAGGCTGTTGACTGACAAACTAGACATTTGTCCGTCTAGCACCATCTTTGATTTAGAGCTCCTGCATGTTTAAAATACAATTACTAGTTATTTTATCCAGGTTCTCTAAATGGATAGCTGAAGAGGTTACCAGTGTGTTGATTTCATCATCAAAATAATAATTATTCTATTACTAAGATTAAACAAAAAAATAGAAGAACAAATATCTGGAATGTTCCAAAGATGTGCTGTTCCAAACTTCTGTAATTTGACATGAAAGTAGCATTAGCGTTTCTCAGATATTTGAAATAATGACTTAAGTACAAAATGAACATTTTTAAAAGCATCTGAACAGTCATTATTGTACCATTTTGTGAAGTCATGTTTTTCTTGTTTCTGTACCCTAGAATGCCCTAGTGGCCCTGACATCATACCCATTGTAGCTGGTGTGGTTGCTGGAATTGTTCTCATTGGACTTGCATTGTTATTGATTTGGAAACTACTAATGATCATTCATGACAGAAGAGAATTTGCTAAATTTGAAAAGGAGAAGATGAATGCCAAGTGGGATACGGTAAGCTGGGAGACTTTTATCTCTACAACAGCTATGGTAGTTGGTGAGAAATAGATTTCTTTTGTCACATGCCCTTCATGTTTCAAATTTGTTTCTCCGTAGGACAGGAATTTCTCCCAGTTCCTCCTTTTTTGTTTCAGATTGTTTTTCCGTAGGGCTCGAATACAGAAGTATCCTTATTTTAAGCTGACTTGAAACAAGTGTAATTTGTTATTAATAAAAATAAATAAATAAGTAAGACCTCTTCAAGAAGTACATCTTGACTTAGAAAAGTGAGTAGTAACTTCAGTTGGAATAAAATTTCAGAGAGAAAACGTGATGGTGACAGAATAGTTCAGTAAGAGATTTCGTTAACAAACCAGTGGTTGCTACTGGTTTGTTGAAATCTTCTCAACCTTTTGACAGCAATAAAAATGTAAGAAATGTAAGCCTTTGGTCCGTAGGCTTAGGCATGCTTTTGGGTTTCTGCTCTGGGAAAATGTAGGCATCTGCTAATTCCCATGTACACTGGATAAGAAGAATTTTTTAAAAAATCTCTTAGGAAATCTTTTTATTTAAGAAAATGAATTAGTTCTACACTGGAAAAAATGTTACTAACACTTTTCTTTACGTTTATATGGCATGATTTTTTGGGTGATACTTGAGAATGTTACTTTTTTTTTCCTGTTGAATTATTTGAAATTGACCATTTCTTTTACTTCAGCAAGAAAACCCAATATACAAGAGTCCTATTAACAATTTCAAGAACCCAAACTATGGACGTAAAGCTGGTCTCTAAGTCTCAGTTTGTATCTTCTTTCATTTTCTTCCTTTTGTTTCCTTTGCATGTCACTTCAAACTCACTGTGTGTCACAGTCAGTTAATCACAATTTGAGTCTTGCACAGTTTATCTACTGCTGCTTTGGTTCTGGGGTTTTAAAGAATGCAATTTGAAAATCTAACTTGTTTGGACAGAAGGATTGCTTACTTACTAATACCACCAGTACTGGCTTACAAAATTATTCTACAAGTGATTTATTTTCATTATGGATTTATTTTCATTGTGGATAAATATGTGGGTATATAACAGAATAGTAGATAGGATTTACAAAGCTCTCTGGATTGTGAAGAAAAACAGAAGTTCAGGGAAGGATTTATCTTCTACTCCCTCAAATCAGCAGTGAGTTTGCTTGAAGCTGGTATTTTTTCAAACCTAGTTTAGATGTTCTTGAGATATCCCAGCTTGTCAATACTACTGTTTTTTGTTTTTTGGGTTTTTTTTAATTAGAATAAGTCTAGAAACATTCAGAGTAGCCTCACAGGGTGAGGCCAACTGCTTTGGCTTATCAACATAGAACTATCCCATATTTGGAGTGTGAAATGCATATTCTTTGCTGCTTTGGTAATTAAATATGCACCTAATTCTTTCAATTCCTATTTCTGTTAGAACTGGTAGTATCAGCCCTTGTAGCTCAGTCAGCTTTGGGCCCTCCTTTGAAAAGAACATTCACACAAGAGCAGAAAATGTTCTTGTCCCCTCCGGATGTATTTTGCCTCAGTTTCTGAGTCCTATTAAACTTTGTGAGAACCCCTAATTTCTGTTTGGAACTGCTAACTTCAGTTCTCTTCGTACCCAACAAGAAACAGCAGCACCCCAAACACCAAGATGGTAAACCAGAAGTGACAGATAACCTACACAGACTTTGCTCTTGCACTTTCCTGAGTGCTTTAGGGGGTCTCCTCCTTCCCTGAGACGCCCAGTTGCTGGTGAAGGAGATGGGCGATGATAGTGAGGGAGTGGATGTCAAATGAATGTTGAGGGATAAGAAATACGGAATAAAGGGAGGAAGTAGAATCTGAGCAGGTAGGGAAGGCAGTGCATCCCTTTAAATATCAAAGGGTTCAGGAGCCAGTGGAAAAGAAGGAGCTATCTCTGTAATTTCGTTCTTTCTGCTATCTCCCTTTCTCAGTGTTGCATTTAAGATTTTGTAAAGAGAAAATAGGAATAGAAAATATTTAAGTTCTTACTTGTGCTCACCGTGACAACATTTCCAAATACTTTGCCTAGCATTCTGAGTTCTAGCCTGCTAAATGTACTTTCCTTTTCTCTTTACAATCATTTCACTTTTCAGTGTATCCCAAATTGGTGGTAAAAAATGTTTGTTATGCTTGCCACACCAACCACGTTCACCTTCTTTCCATTTTTCCTTCTCTGTGCTTTTTTGGAGAGGAAATTGAGTTGTTGCTCCTTCCTAACATTTCATGCAATCCATCTGTTTGAGTCTCCATTACCATCTTTTGTGCTCTTCACTGAGTTGTGTATTTTCTGTTGTGTGCAGAACACGCATGTGACAAACCATGTGGTATGTAACTTCCATTCTTTGGTCTCATTCTCTGCTCTGTGACTCTCCCAGGATATGATATCCTCAGTGCTGCCATTTCTTCTCAAAATTTACTTATTACTAAAAGCTTTCCCCTCCCTCCTTTGTTCATGGAAAGATTGAATTCTGCCTTTTTGTTTCACTCACTGTGAAGATTAAAAGGAGCGTGACAAAGTGTGGGTCTTCAAGTACGATTTTATCTTTGCTTGTATTCATAGAAGTAGCTGAACTTTGGAGATAGAGAGGCATGCAGTTTCTGTTTTATCAAGCACCAGGAAAGCATTGGTGCAGTATGTTGGCCTTAGGAAGAAAAAGGAGAAAATCCTCCTTTTCCCAATAACAGAGATTTTCTGAAGGTCTAAAATTGCCATTAAGAGTATTTTTTAATTGTACCCTAGTGGTTTTCTCCCACCAGTCACAGGGTGATGCCCTCTGCCGTCTGCATTGCCCCTCAAGCATGGCCCTTGCTTTACCTTCTGATTCAATTGCTGTATTTACAGATTGACAGATACCTGTCTTATGTTACTGTAAAATAATGAACAACAGTCATATTGTAGAACATCATTATGAATTATAGTAAAATGGGGACTAAAACAAGTAAAAATATTTATGAGAGCTGAAAATAGTAAGAACCAGCTCTTGAGCACTGTATTTGGGTGAGTTTAAGTATTCTGGGCAGCAGTTCCTTAGAATGACTTAGGACTTTAACCCATTAGTAAGGTAGGTACTCCAGGGGACTGTTGAAACAGTAAATCCATGGAGAAGAATTCTGTGTTGTAAGCTCATCTTCATTCAACACCAGGCTAAACTGTTTACCTCTGAACAGCCCAGTCTAGTTAAAAATGTGTACTGTTATAAGAACATGGCACTTATTCTCTGATAAAGGTACTTTTGTAAATATCTCTATCTTTATTGCAACGTACTTCACCCTATTTTGTTTATAGCTATTGTTTGTTGGTTTTTACTGTTCCATCTTGTTGTTGTTGCATAAGTGTGCATGATGTTTTTCACTTGTAAGGGCTTATGGCAGAAGCATTATTCCTAATGTTGCATGCTTAAATCAATGCATTTTCTGCATTGGCATAAAGGAAATGGGTTTACCTAAAGAGCAGTAGCATTTATCTAAGCAAGTTTGGTGTACCATATTGTAGTTACCAGTTAAAAGAGCAGAATGCTGCTAAGCTCTGGAAGTTTGTTCTGTGTCCCAGCTGCAAGAGGGCGTAGGTGGAGTGAAGATTGTGTCAGACTAGCGGGTGTTCATTTGCTACTTCCATCTCAGTTCTAATGAAAAGCTCTAGCTCAATCTCTCTAAGCCAGGGCTGAGAAGCAGTGCCTGAGTTCAGCTGGCAAGGCCAGTGCTGTCAATGCCTGCTTCATGGAAGTATTTGGGTACCTTTGTTCTGATAAAAGGCAGTAGAGCCACATAAGCTGCTCAGCTGATGGAGTGTAAGGTTGAGCTGAACAGTTTTGACTGAATCTCCATTATTTGTAATGGGACCTGAGACACTTCAGCTGATATGGGGAGACACCTTGTTAAGTGCTTTATTCTGTGACCTAAATTTCACTGCATTTCTGAGAGTTCTTGCAAACATAAATACAAGTGTGCAGGAAGACAGTACAGCGTTTCACTTTCATTGTAAAATCAGCCTTGTGCTAAAGAAAGAGCACTTATACTTCATGTCATTACTTCTCTTGAAAAAGCATTAGACTTACAGTCACATCTTGAAAACTGCATTTTGAACTGATTCCAAATTCAAATTAATTGTACTGACTCCACCCTGCAAATTTCCAAGTTTTACTGCTAAACTTTGGACTGACAACTGACTGAAGTTATCTCTCTTTTGTAAGTAAGAAATGCAAACTTACACCTCACTATATGTGAGTGTTGAAGGTTGAAAGCATGGTGTAACAAATGTTATACCATGCCTTGCTATTAAAAAGCTCTGCATGTATTTTCTGGTCTGCATATGATACAGACTATTAAGCTTACAGATTTTCTCTGCATTATACTTTTTACTGTTTTTGGGGGGGGAGAAGTCTGTGTTAAAACTTAACTAGAAAACAGTCAACATAACATTGCCAAGCATTTAAACACGATGATGAAAGTTCTCATCCCTCACAGTTGGATTCTTTTCTGCCCTCCAGTTTCATCTCCATGTTATTACTGCGAAGTCTTAGAATAAAAATATTCTGCGGGGGGGTGCACAAGAAATTTTGCCTTGGTAATTTATCTGGCTGAGATAGCGGCAACGTTATTTCCATGATAAATACTTTCCCTTCACCCCCCATTTCTTTCTGAACTAGTAGATGATAGGTTTTTTACCAAAAGAGCGTTGCCTGGGATCTGTTGGAAGAGTCTTTTGCCATTACTGAGTTTAGCCTACACTGGACACCTGGTTGCAGCTTCACCTCAAACCAGATGAGGCTGACTCTTGAGGAGTTAGCAGAAAATACTGATTTGAGGAAAAAGATACTGTGTAGCTGTCCCGTTTCTGCAGCTGAGAGATTAGGCTTGGCAACTCAGCCCTGGCAATACTGGATGTGCCTTTCTGTTCCTTGTATGGAGAAAAGGCTACTTTAAGAAGAAATACTCTTTTTGTGGGAGAAGAACTGTGACGAAGGCAGAACCCCATCTAAATGGCCTTGTCCTAGAGCAGCCGCTGTTCGGGTGCACCAGTCAGCTTGTCCTTTACTAGGTCTTGCACGCAGAAGGTAACAGAATTTCCCAGGAAAGGTTATAGAAGTTTCAGCCCAAGTAATTTTTTCCTCACCTCGTCACTTTGTGGCACATCCTGTGGTATTTGTAGTTAATGTTTTAGCTTTATAACCCTTAAAAAAAAAAAAAAAAAAAACAGACATGCCTAATCTCTATAAATGATGCACATTTATAGGGGCTTCAAGTTCCTTACAGATGAAAAGATCATTCAGAGCAGCATCTCGTGGCATGATGCAACCCATTTTATGTATAAATATTAATCGCTTGATTCTGACACTTTACAGAACACCTCCTCTATGCCATCTGATCTCAAGTGCTGTGTGTAGAACAATAAAAATCTACTTGAAAATCTGCCTTATTAAAGCAATAAGTCTCCACCAGACACAGTTTGTTCCACACCAAAAGCCAGACTATCAAAGATGAAAGAAAAAAAATTATATTCAGAAGTAGGGGGCAGGGGGTAGGAGCAGGATTTCCTTTGATTGACTGTAGGAAAAAAAAATTAGCCTGAAATATTTTAAATGCTATGTAATTGAATAGAGTAGAATTGAATTATGGTGTAATAAGACATCTTAGTTGAGAGGAATTTCAAAGGGAGAGATACTCCCCTACTGCTGAAGACCAGATATGGTTCTGGCCAGAGCTGTACTTAGGCTGACATCTGCTCTGTACTGAACTTCCTCGGGAATTATTTGTACATGCACAGAAGAGTTTGATGTTGGTAAACAACATTTATTTAGCTTGAAGCTCAGCTGTGATAAGAGCACAGAACAGGAGATTTAGGCTGTGCTGGCAGAATTCTTGCAATAGCCCTTCTCTCTAATGAGATTCATCTCTTCATTTAGAGTTTAAGCTATTCATCCTAGGTGTGCAAGGATGTGCCATAAATGGACTAAGACTTACTAAGATAAAACACGTTTGCATAACTACAGCAATCTTTCAGATTTAATTGTGCATTTTGTACATACCAGGAGAGAGGAGGGGACCTACAGGAATAGAAGGAGAACTATAATTGCTGATGTTCAACACTGAATATTGAACGTGTACTGTTAAGATGGTACAGGCCTTTCCTCTCTGTTTCAAAAATTCAATTATAATATGAAATAAGCTATTTAAATGTTAATTATAGCAGAATGTGGTCATAGTTTCAACTGATATTGTTTGCAGTTCTGTTTCTGTTCTTTAAAAACCATATTGGGCTCCAGACTTGAGCTGTCTGCTCAGCCTGAGATAGGAGCGTATGAGGTTCAGCAGCTTTAAAAGAAATCTGTGACATAAACTGAGTAGGATCGTGCCTAACGCTTTGCTTTGTTAGCTGAGCATGCTTTTAAGTTGCTAGAGGGAAAACTAGCTTTACTTAAGCTGTTTGTGTACAGACAAAATGTTAATGAATAATTTCTTAAACTAATGTTCATTCTTGTTAAAAACACTGCTTGTTTCACATCTCTGAATGTTAATGCAAATATTTTTCTTTTTCTAGGGTGAAAATCCTATTTACAAGAGTGCAGTGACAACTGTGGTCAATCCTAAATATGAGGGAAAATGAACACTGCTTGTATAACTTCACAACACTGTATGCAGCATAGCAATTTTTGTAGTCACAGTAAGATAGATTTAGGGCAAACTGCAGTGATTTTACTAATTCATTACATATAGGTTTGTTTTCCTGTTCAGGTTTTGAGAATGTACCATATGTAATTTTTTTTATGTTTATTTTTAATTTCTTTTGCAAATAAAAATCAGTGCCAGGGGTCTGACAAAAAAACAAAAACTTGAGACTGTGTAGCCTAGTCAGCTAAGGTCACATGGTGCCTTTTTGACCTTTTCCACTCCCGTGCTGTGAATCTAGATCTTCTACAGGGTGTGCTAGTGCTTTGACAAGACTTGGGAGGGAACTGGTTAAAGCAATCAGCATGAGGGCTCTGCCTAGCCATTTAGCATTACAATTTGTAGCTTTACAGGGAAATCAGGGCTTGAGTTTGCAGATATATTGAAACTCATGTAGCATGGAGCTGGTGAATTGCTGGGCTTCTGCTTGCTAGACATGTGATTAAGTAGATGGTAAGTTGAATGAGTTGGAAATGAGCAGCGTAAAAGGTGGAAAAAGTGTGAGCATGCTTATTTTTAATTTTTATAATTGCTTATTGCCAGGGTATGGTTAAGATGGAAGGGTTTGGAAAGAATTCTAAGAAGGAAAAAAAAATAGCTTTAAAACATGTGCCATTACTGAGAAAGTTGCTGACTGGTAACTTGCTTCATTTTTCTTTGTAAATTCAAGCCCTGGTTGGGCAGTATCATGAAGTGCTTTACCAAGACATCCTCAAAACACATAAGGGCCTTACATCACACTGTGTCTTTCTTGTATAATGTTTCTTTAGTCTGGTGCTTTGTCACACTCCTAATCTTTTTAACGTATTTGGTTGCGATTCTTTGTAATATTTTTGTATCAACACCAGTATTTTTTTTTCTTTTTGGGCAGTCTTAGCTGTAAATTTGCCTTTGCCCTGTAGCTAAGATTGCATAGTTCGTCATGTGACAAGTCACACATTTTTGCCATGTGCCATGTATATTTGCCTTTGACCATTCAAACTGCATTATAGTCATATCCTTGTTTTAAGTGCCTTTTTATTTTAACAGATGTTCACTTTTTACAGTGCTATTACTGAAGTTATTTATTAAATAAAAGTACCTTAAAATACTTGCATGCTGTCTCTTTATCTTGTAGAACTAGATCTCACTTAAAATGAAAAAGAAAGAAGAGAACTGCCTGATTGGGCAAGAGATAATAAAAATTGTAGTAGTATGAAGCATGTTCTTTAGATCAAATCTGAGAGGAGATTAGGTAAAGCTGATCTTGGATAAAAGAAGTTAAATGTACCAAGTGCACGAAGGCCAGGGTGCAGCACAGTGCTTATCTGCTTATCACATGGAATGACAACTGATGTGAAGCCACAGCATGTGTGCTGAAGAATTTCTGTAATTTAGGACTGTTCTACCAAATGGACTGTTTGGTTAATATTGTTTCACGACACACAGCAAATGAGAAAAATAATGCATTGTTTTTAAGAAAAGAAAAGGTAATGAACGGGGCTCTGTTTTAAAAGTTGTTTTCACTGTTTTCAGTTTGAGGGCAGAAGCAGCCCAGTTCTCTGAAATGTGGGTGGCTGAAGCGCCTCTCCTCTAGAGAAGCAGCTGGAGGTAGGAGCCAATTACTGGGCAGCCCTGGTTGTGTAAGGCCACTGATTGGCAGGACTGTGTTTATGTTGGTGTCTTCAAGCAGTTCAGTCTGCACCCACAGCCGGATCAGCACGTGCTCATATGGCAGTGATGGAGGAGAGTAGAGATGCAAGGGCCAGCGACTGGATAGACAAGTGTCTGAGCTCAGTCACTGCAGGGATGAACGCTGCATTCCTGTCCGTATTTCCCACTTCATTCTGCTTAGCCAGAAAGGGGAAGTAGGATGAGACCGTTGGTTCTGTTTGTATTTCTGAGTGCTGTTTTTGATGATGCTCTGTGTGTGTTTATGCACGCGGTGTGTGTGTGTTCTCTGCATGTACACACTTGCAGGGAATGTGCACTTAGGCTCACTATTAGTTGGACCCCTGGACATGGAGCTGCAGCAACCTCACTTCCCTTGGGCTACTGGAGTTGGCAACAGGTATGTTTTTGCTGGTTGGTGCAAACAAGAGCCAAGTCACAGATCAGAAGAAGCAATAGTTTAGCCTGCTATCATTCATAACAAAATCCACAGTACTGCTCTGAATTGCTTCTTACTTTGTGAATGCTCTCTCTTGCATTGCCATTCCAAATAGCACCTAAACAGTCTGAGAGTGGCATTTAGTCTGACCAAAAATAAGGAAAAAGTGAGTACTGCACTGTATGTACAATTTGCATTATTTGATCTTCTTTAGATCCACTTCACAGAACTGCAATTCAGTTTTGGTCTCGAGGGATGAGATTTTATTTTGGATATTAGAATATTTGTCTTCCTTCATACTGTTTTGGTCATTTTCCCAACAAAAATGATTTTTCTATAGCACCTCAACACGAAAATTAAAAGTGTATAAATCATGAAAAAAATGTACTTTTATTATCTCCTTTTCTAACACTGCCCTTCTAGATATGTTATATGTTTAACCTCTGCAAAACAGAGATTATCTTTTCATTTGTATCGTATTGCAACTGATTCTTATTCTAGTCTCTGGATCACATTATCCTATTTTCCCATCTGAAATGTTGCAAATAGCATAAAGGAATTATGGTCAGATGTAGGACTGGCAGTGACCCCAATGGAAGCACTCACAAAATTCTCTTTAACTGGAGTCCACTGTAAGTCATTAAATAGTATGAACCATATGGCTCTGTTATGATGCAGTTGAGTAACGCGGGCAGAAGGCTGCATCTAGAAGAGCTGTGTGAGAACAAGCTCTAGGCCTCTTTTGAGAAGTGCTCTTCCTTGTTTTGGGAGCTGTGAAAGCATTCAGGCCCTTGCCTTAGCTATGTTGTAGGCATCCCTTCAACTGCCACCAGTGTCACTGATCCTGACCTGTTGACTTTGTTTCAGGCCTTGACTTTGGACTTGCTTTGCCATTACAGGTTTTCTGACAAACACCAGACTTCTGGCTGAAGCTGATTGCTCTCACCAGCCCTGATTCTGACCAAAAGCTTGACTCCACTTCAGATCCTTTCTCATCGTTTTAGACTCTCCTCTGCAGCTCTCCTCTGAGGAAAGGTTGAGGGATCTGGGCTTGTTTAGCTTGAAGAGAAGACTGTGGTGAGACCTCATTGAGGCCTTCCAGAACTTGAAGGGTGCTTAAGTTCTTTCCTATGAGAGTGGTGAGGTGCTGGAACAGCTGCCCAGAGAGGCTGTGGATGCCCCGTCCATCCCTGGAGGTGTTCAAGGCCAGGTTGGATGGGGCCCTGGGCAGCCTGGGCTGCTATGAAATGTGGAGGTTGGTGGCCCTGACTGCACTGGGGGGGGTTGGAGCTTCGTGATCCTTGAGGTCCCTTCCAACCCAGGCCATTCTACATGACTTGTCTTGTGACCTGTTCAGTGATCCTGATAACCATTACCTGACTGACTGCTCGCCTTGCTCACCTACTGTTGGGTTATGTTTCTCTGTGAAGGCACTGCCCTCGATGGTCTTACTGTCATCGTTATCTCCTGGATGGCCTTCCCCTGTGGATTAGCCTACCCTTACTGTGCTCTGGCACATATTTCCACTGTTCTTCTCCTATGTTTTTCTTCTTGCCTTCTTCCTATTTTTGACGCCATTGACCTTTCTTGCCTTCCTGGCATTTTATACCCACTAGACTTGAAGATGGCTTTTCTTATTCCAGCTCATTTCAAGACTGTTCTTTTAGTTTTCATGAGTCTTTTTACTGTTTTTCCACTCTCAATATTCCCCAGCGCAGCGTCCATAGCCTTTTGCTCATCTTACATAATGTACTTCCTCTATGCAATTTCATCAGCTGACACATCTTCAGTTATTGTGTCTATCCTAATGACTAATAAATCAAGCTCAGCATCATTAATTGTTCTTGTAATATTCCCCCTCTGTCCTTCTCTCGAATTATGTCATTTCAAGGTGTTATCAGCTTTAAGGAAACTTGAAAAAGAGCAATCTTTCTTTCAAAAAATGTCAGCATCTCTTTACTTTCCAAAAAAATCTTTCTGGATACTCAGGTACTTAATCTCAGCGTAGTTTTACAGTTTTCCTTCACATTTTTCTTAAAGAAAAAGAAAAAAGGAAAAAAAAAACTACTATTTTGGAATCTTGCTGTTTCCCCTTTTCAACATTGCTAGATTTCTTCTTTTTTCATTGATCTCCAGTGCCTCATCTCAACTCAGTATCACAGAATCATAGAATGGTTTGGGTTGGAAGGGACCTTGATGGTCATTTAGTTCCATGTCCAGTTTTCTGTCCATTGGGACTCCCAAGTCCTTCTTGGCGGGGCTTTTCTCAGGGAGTCCATCTCCCAGTCTGTATTCACTCTAGAATTGCCCCAACCTAAGTGCAGCACCCTGCACTTGGTCTTATTAAACCTCATTAGGTTCTCATGGGCCCAATTTTCAAGTCTGTTCGGTCCCTCTGGATGGCATCC
Organism: Chrysolophus pictus; assembly: GCA_037305975.1. Taxonomy (NCBI): domain Eukaryota; kingdom Metazoa; phylum Chordata; class Aves; order Galliformes; family Phasianidae; genus Chrysolophus; species Chrysolophus pictus. The sequence goes on from JAYKPI010000006.1 coordinate 14,047,186, forward strand.
CTTTCTTCTGTACTGACTGCACTACTCAGCTTAGTGTCATCAGCAAACTTGCTCAGGGCACGCTCAATCCCAGTTTAAGATGAAGATGTTGAAGAACACTTGTCCCAAGATGGACCTCTTGGGGACACTGCTCGTAACCAACTTCTACCTGGATGCAGACCTATTAAAAACAACCCTCACGTTACAACCATCCAGGCAGTTCTTTAACACTGAACAGTCCACCCTTCAAATCCATCTGGCAGTGCCAGTGTGTGACTGACTGGCAGTGAAAACTGAGCAAAGAACTCAGGAAGTACTTCGGCCTTCTCCACATCCAAGGAGGCCAGTTTTCCCTTTTCATTATCAGAGGGGGTATGCTCTTTGCATGTCTCTTGTGACCAACGTACCTAAAGAAACCCTTCTTGTTTCCCTTTTTAGACAAACATGAGGCCTTCCCACTGTCTTTATGAAATGCTATAGAACGAAACTCTATGAAAACTCTTGATTTGTTAGTGTGCCCTTGCCATGACGCTGTCCTATCTGAATTCTTTCACTAGCTCTCAGTTCTCTTTGAAACCATTCATGTTTTTTCAGAGCTCATGTGACATGAATCTACTTCTTATGTAATGTATATGTATAAATATAGTCAAAGCTTGCACTAGGTAGACTACCTACTTACCAAATTGAAGAAATACCTGAGCTGATCATAAATTAGCCATGTATCACAAGAAGTCAACTAGCACCATCAATAGGCTCATTTTAGAATCTGTGTTGAAGGCAAAATGCCATTTAGCAAGCACAAGATAAAGCTCACCACTGTAAGTGTACAAAGAAATTGTCTCCTGTTATTGTTTCTGTTACATTTAGGAAGACAGAAATATGTTTCTGGGGGAAAAAAATTAAAGATCAGAAGGATTAAAACTTAGTAGTATTATTTGTCGTATATGTTTAAGAACAAAATAAACCAACGCACATCAAACAAATGTACCACTGTAGTTAATGAATATTATGTGAAAAAGGAAGAACCAAGGAAGGAAAGCCACGATTACAATCCCATTTCCTGCAGCAGCAGCAGCTGTTTCCTGCCATCATCAAGGTGTACCATGGGTGTGTAAGGGTAAGTGCTGCAACTGACTTAAATGCTTACTGCAGCCTCACAGGCAAATGCAGCAAAACTATTTCTAATCTGTGCCATCAGACCGAATTGCTTGCTTTGTCTGTCGGGTCACGGACAAACCTCTTTGCTTTGATTTTGTTTTCTTACTGCCATGGAAAGATTTGGATATTTTTTCAGACAGACTGAGGGCTATAGAAAACTAAAATGTTCATCTCCCCAGGCACAGTTAAGGTTGGGGCAAGAGCTAATGATGGAAATTCTCTCTCATTCTTGAGAAGTGTCAATGTGATATTGCCTGTTTCCAGTAAGGAAAAGCAATAAAAACAGCATTAGACTTGAAGAACAGACCCAGTTAATATCAGTACATCAGACCAATATAAAAATAGTCCTTAGATGCTGCAAATGGGTTTTGTGCTAATGGATATATTGCTTACAAATGAATAAACTCATTCTTTCAAGCTCATTTTTCTTAATAACTCTCAGCACATTTTCCTCTTGCTTTAGTCCTCCCTAAACAATGCAGAACCAGACAGTATATCCCTTCCCTTTCTGGGTCACTTCTGGTATAAGGAAGACAGGCATAATAACTTCCTGTGTTTTCTTAAAGCTCAAACTCACTGTGCAGTTTCTCACTTGAATATAGCAAGCCATGGAAAGCTATAGGTTATTGCCATTAATATTAATTCTGCTTCTTATATACAATTTGTGTGTTAAAAAAAAATGGGAGAAAAAAAGAGTATATGTCAACGAAAATGAGATAAGAATTTAGGTCAGAACTGGAACTGAAGAGATTAGGCCAACCTATGCAGAAGAGTGAGCTCTAACTAATAGAGCTCGGGGAATTCACCAGAATGCCACTTAAGTGCCATATGGGATGTAATCACATGCTGTAGTGTGATCACAGGAAGGCATCCTATGCTGAGTCTTCAGTAATAGCTGGCAGCATGCAATTGAGAGAGTATGAAGCTGGTACATATGGAACTCATTCCGACACATACCTCCACCTCCTTGCAAGCCCCAACCAAAATTTGTACCGAAAACACTGCTGAGAAGTTAAATCCAGCTGTTACACTGTTAAAGAGATCAAATCATTATGAGCAATGTGGCACTGTGATATGGATTTCAAACAATACAAAACTATGAAGAAAATAAGTAGGCAGGAGATGGTAGTGTTTACTTTTAAGAGTAGGCATTTTTGCTTTTGTAGTGACCATGCATCTGCATAATTTGTACATACAAGATTTTATATATATATATAAACAAAGCAGAGAATACAGAATATTGTGTACTTAGGTTCAGAATAATTTTAAATCAAAATCTTCCTAAATAAAAAGTAATGCAATGACAATATTAAAAAGCACTTAGTACGTTTCAGGTTACAAACCTCCATAATAAAATCAAAACCCAGAAGCCCATACACAGCTCCAGAATAATCAGAAGCACAGTGTTGCAAGGGAATCCCATTTCCTGAAGTGGTAAAACTGTAGAAGCTCCCAGGCTTTTCTGTTTGGGTTGGACAACTCCAACTTCAAGCTGCCTCTGAGAACCATGGAAAACACAGGAGAAATATTCTAAGGCTTTCCTTTTGGGTTACTGCTTCTCAGCAAATTGCAAGTCTTTCTACCTTAAAAATAAATAAGTAAATAAATCTGAGTAATAAGTACTTAAAAGTTTTATGTAAATCAAGATAATTGTCAAAGTAGTTAAATAATTATCTAACTTCTCAGAGCCTGTCTATCTTTTTTTTAATCTAATCTGAATGTATTTATTATTGTGATGACCACAGCACTGTGAAAATAATCTCCCTTCAACTATTCTGACAGATATTTGTTTTGTTTGTCGCCGTGTGTTGCTCAGTTGTTTTGGTAGCACTTCAGCCATGCATCAGTACAGGCAGTCCTGACGCTTCCCTCATTTCTCAGGGCCTCTGTTATTTCTGACTGTGGGCACTTCCAGCAGTTCTCCTAGCTGCCACATGCAGCACACCAAATGTACTCAGTCATTCCTGGGGGAGCGAAAAACGTGCCTGTCCAACTACACCAGCCTGTGTGCTTCAAGGACCACTTCTGGTCTGAGGGAGGTCCCTACGTTGTACTGTCATCCGAAATCTGGGAAGAAAACTCTGACCCCAGTGTGGTGTTAGAAAGCATCCTCACGATATGTACTTGTGACACCTGGTGACTTGACAAGCAAGCACACTCTTACACAGTTCAGGTTCTACATTTAAACAGTTAAGACATACATATGCAGTACATATATTCACTCTTCAAGGACTCATTAATATATGCTAATGTTCCTTTGGGCAAACTCAGTGGTATCTGGAGTGGTCGAGTGCCCACACACTTCTTCCCCATTTTCCATCATCAGCTTCATCACTGTGAGCCCAATTTCCAGCTGCTTCTCCCCAGTTTGGAAAGCTTCCATTGCTTATTAGGCCACTGTGAGCAACTTTTAAAACACTATTTGTGGAATGAGGAAGATGTCCTTGCACTTAGTGAGGCAAAAGATAGAAGCATGCTATTATAATTCTAATGCTTCTTGTGAAGCAAAATCTTTGAGACAAAAGATGAAAGTATTCTTTTATGTCCTCGGTGCAAAATTATTGAGGAAAACAGGAGTATACAGCCATTAAAGCTGAAACGGAAAGTTTTAGAATCATCACTCACTCACGGATTCCTTTTGCAAAACTAATACACTGGTTCTTGAATGTACTAATCTCCGCTAAGCCAGCCCACCCATACCAGTACCACGCTGGGATGCTGAGTGTTTCGGTGGCCGCTCGGGTCAATCCGTCACAGCGCAGGGAAACCGGGAGGGGCGGCCCGGCGCTTTGCATGACACCCGGCAGGGCGCAGGGGCTGAGCGCAGCTTCTCCCTGAGGTGATTTCCTCCGCAGCTCCCCCGCTCAGACGGTCCTACAGCACCTATCTCTGTGCCGGGAGCGCAAAGCTCCCCGCCGCACGGCACGCAGCCCGCCGGCTCCCGCCGCTGACTGAGGCGGCCAACGGCTCGGGCGGGCGCGAGCGCAACGGCCGCCGCCTGGCGGACCCTGAGGGGAAACAACGAGTCGAGTTCCTTCCACTGCACCTGGCCTGAAGCGTCGGCCGCGGAGAGAATCCTCTTTTAAAGTGCAGAGGGCGGGGAGGCTGCTAAGCATAACTTCTGTAACGGAATATTCTCCCGTTACGACCCACTTAGATCAAGTATAAACTCAAGGTTCAGGGAGAAGCTTGAGATACAGCAGTAGAGTGCATTTTAGCTGAAGCAAAATTTAAGGAGTGCTCCTTGGGGTACACGTAACGTTCTCATTGAGAGTGTTCCGCTCCACTGAGGAGAAATCCTCCCTGGGAAAACAAACAGAACGCCCATCCCTGCCGTAAGGTCCGTAACAAACTGGAGTAGCGCTTGCACAGCAGACTGGGGAAAGCGAGAGCAAATGCTAGGGGTTCATGTTCTAAAAATACAGACATACAAACATCTGCAGCTGCGTATGTTCATTATATCATGTATTTTCTAAAGCAAACCCATGAAATCAGATGAATTCGATCGCTTTTTAGAAAGGTACTGACACTGAACCACCTGTGAAAACACGGTGGTGGTGTGTCTGTACTTCACATGAGGAGCATAATCGTTAGCAGACTGCTAGACTGGACTATTGTGTAAGCAATGAGCTTGCATATAAACTGTATGTAAATATGTACTGTTGTATGACCAAGTCTTTGTGGGTCAGGAAATACCATAAATAAATGTGCTTGCTAAATGTTAATTCCTGGTAATTATCTGTGCTTTACACATCTTCAAGTCTCATAGAAAAACTAATATCAAGTACCTGAAAATTAACAAGACAGGAAACCCTCAACCAGCAGCTACAAGAAGTTTCATTCTGTGTTGATACACATTCATATAACGTTGTATGTATATTACACAACTTTGGAAATGGATTATTAATTCCTCATGACTTTTTCCTCTTTGTAGTGCAAGTCACCACCATGAGTACTTGTGAAATGACATGTTTTCAAAGATGCTTCGGTAATGGGTGAGGTCATGGTGTTATTTTATACATGAGATAAAGAGACAAAAGTCAGAAGTGCTGACCTGTTTTGAGGTTTAACATGAGCTAGCAAAGCTTTAATTTTTCTGATGTTAGCACTTGGTGTGCTCCAAACAGGATTCCCACTGTCTTCACATGCACATAGGAATGTTAACTCACACTACAGATCATGACATTTCCAAATTGTACCTTACACCAATTTTCCAAGTTTTGTTGGGACAACAGGGCCAGGATCGTACAGAAGGTGAGAATTTGACTGCTACTTGCAGATTATTCAGCTGCCTTAATCTTTTCATTTTCTGAGGCGTTTTTCTACTTCATTCACTGCACATTCAGTTTGCATATTCTGAAAACAAATGAGCTGGAAATATTAGAGACAATTCCATTCCCTGAGGATGATGCTTCATGCACTGAAGAAGCAAGGAACTCATAAGAAAAGTACTAAGTTAGAGGCCCACAGTACATTACTTTTACCAAAGTTCTCCAAATGAAGGTTGTACAGATGGCTCTTTCTGTAAGAAGAATCCTCAATTCACAATTTAGCATTCCTCTAAAATTGGGCCTTCTGTGTTGTTTTTCTTTTGCTTTCATATGAATAGACCTCTCCAAACATTTTGTAAAAAGGATGGAGATACAGATGTACACTCTGCTCTCTGCCTCCTCCCTCTTGACATTTAATCAGTGCAAATGTTTTACCCTATACAGATTCTGAACAACACTAGCGTGTTCAGACTGTCCACACAGATGGCTGTCCATGAACCTGTTGCTATTTTCTACCCACAGGAACCAAAAGAGAGGTCACATATCTTTTCAGTATTTTCACATCTATTTGCTGATAGCAAATGCATATAGTGATTCCAACAATTACAGATTAATTCCAGGCTCTCAGAGAAATTTTTTCTTTGTTCTTAGTCACTGTACTTTGTTTTTCTCCTCCTAATCAAGTTCTCTTTGTCTTCTCTAACACACAGCTGCCTAGCAGATATGCATTCTAGTCAGACTGCACCTGCATGCCCTCCGCACATTGGTTCTTGAACAAGGAGAGTCTCAAACATTATCCACAATCTTAGTTTTAGCACTACAGTAGCTTTTAATACCATTGACAGAAATCTTAGAAGTTCTGCTGAGCTCTAAGCCCTCTGAATAAACTACCATTTTGTTAGCAAGCAGAGCTATAGAAAGAGCTGTTCTAAGGATCTGATGGCTGCAGAACCTACAAGAGGCAGTAGATTAAGTGTCTAATTAATATGTAGTATGTAGTAGCTGTGTGGAAATGAAGAACTCTACATATAGATACAATTTTCCTAAAATTAACAAGCCGTAGAAGAACAGAATGTGGAGGTGAAGGCAATCAAATTGGGCAGTGTATAGGTAGAAGTAAGAGACACCTAGTGGTTTTCATTGAACAGATGGGAATTGTTTTTTCAGGAGCTTATTTTGCCAAAATTTGATGGCTGTCATAAAAACAGCAAATTCACTTCATTATATCAGAGATGTTCTGCTGCCAAATTCCAAGTTCCTCCTTCAAAATGTGGTGATAATAGAGCTTAGAGTTCTAAAATCCCAGTACCAGGGAAATTAATGAGAAAAATGTGGTATATAGTGGGATCTATAAGCCACTAAGACTGACCTTTGTACTGGGAATAGTGGTAGAAAGTATCAAATGACAGGTGGATAAATAAGATGTGTGTGGGGAAAAGTCATAATCATTTCTCTAGTTGGAAAATTATGCTCATTGGAAAATAAATGCAATTACATATATAGGAAGTCACTATTGACGCTTCCTTCCTCCCCCGAAACAAGGAAGACATGGACATTATTGTGGGTAATTCTCCAAGGAGAACCAACTCTTAGCACTAGGTAAATAATGTAAAAAACTGTTGGAAAATGAAAATAAAAATAATCAGAAAGAAAAACAGGCAAAGAAAATTAAAATTCATCAGAAAACATCTTGCTGTATGCGTGGGTGGCATGGCCACACCTTGACTACTACATTTACTTTTGGTACTCCTATCTCTTATTAAACAAATAGAAGTGCAAAAAAGATGACAAAGATAAAAACAGGCATTACAAACTTGCTTCTAGTAGATCAGAATCCTTCTTATCCAACAGATACAATAATGGTATAGAATTATGAATGACGGGAGGAGTTAAAAATTGTTATTTGTCATACATGAAATTGAAGAAATGGGGCAAAATGTTTGATCAATTAACCATTTACAATAAAGGTTAAGTGGAAATTATTAGATATTACAGAAGTGAAAAATATTAATGGCTTTTAAACATACAGCACAAGTTCATTACATTTATTTCCAGTGACTAATAAGCATTGCAAACCCTATGCAAGCACAAGCTCTGGAAATCTGTTTCTTGCCACCTGTCAGAGCTGAGCACACATACCACCACAAGGATCACCCTATAGTTGACCTGTTTCCTGTACTCTTCCCTGCTGTCATTAGCAGCAACAGCAGCCTGACATGTCATTTCACTTTCTTGCTGTTCTTATGTTCTTGTGATACTAAGCAATATTTGCATAGCAAGACTATGCCAAATAAACAAGAAAAGCATTCACCAATCTGCATGTGGCCTAGATTCCTGTGCTTTCTTCAGTTCGCACTAATTGTATGTTTGCTAGGCTTTCACATCAAAGAAAATATTTCACTGATACAGTGAAAGCTCTCCTGCACCCTTCCACACAGAACTACCTATTTATGGAAGCACCTTGCTCTCCAAGCTTCAAATTCTAGCTTCTTCTTCTATGTTACTTATAATTAGTGGAAATAGTAAGCTTGTTTGCCACAAAACACATTTTACTTCTTAAATAGATGGAACCAGGCCTCTGAACTTTCCAATTCTACGCATATGAGAAAGCATTCATTTTATGCGAACCCATGAATAGCACATGGTATGATCCCAACCAGACAAATGAACTGTCACTGTGGTGATAAGGCCAGAAAAAACCTAACCCCAAAACTGATGGCATTTTGATAGAAAGTAATAAAAATTCTTAAAAATTCAGAAAGCAACAAAAGGATAGTAGCCTATTCTTCACTACTGAACTATTTTTTGCACAATTATTTTTCTTCAGCATGGATATTAAAACGATGTCTCTGTCTTAATGAAATTAGTAAGAGTTGAATACAATTAAATGCATACATATCACTGTAGGAGCTCACAAAACTCTGACTGAAGTTCAACATTAATTATACATACCACCGCAGACTGACAAATAGGTTTGAAACTGGCTGGCAAGTTCAAAAATGAATGTACAAAACTAATTTCCCTGTGAAACCTGCTACAAAGTCCTCTGAGAACTTTGAGGGGAGAACTCTGGACCCTACTGTAATGGAAATGAGGGTAGGGAATGAAAAGACAGTGTCAGCCCTGTGAAAAGAGAAGCCTTAGAAATACTAAAGGGAATGACTTACTCTGCAGGAGATCTCAAGGTGGCATTACTCCGAATGGGAAAGACATCTTGCTGAAATAACACATTTCTGAAATTCAGAAGCACCAAATACTGTGCTCATTTAGCAAGCAACATGTATGGTGATGTTTGAAATAGATGTCGGATGCTGTCCAAGTAGCAGTCTCCCGCAAGACAGAAGGCCTCTGGATGCACAGACATACAAGAAAGCTCAAAAATAAAGTCTGTCATTTACTTGTAGCCATTTAGTAAAGATACCTGTACTCATTTGTATACTGAATTAGAACTCTCAAGTTTGATATTCTTTATCAATTTTATAAGAAAAATAATAGGTCCTTCATTTCTGTACTGGTAAGAATAACTGTAAAGAGGCTGACGAACTGCTCTTTATTTTTGAGTTTTATTAAATAATTTTTCTTTTATATTATATTTTCCCTCTGTGCTCAGCTATGGTAAGTCTGCATCTTGTGTTCTCTGTTCAGTCCAAAGAAGGGCAACAAAGCCAAGGGGAGTCTGGAGGACAAGTCTTATGAGGAGCAGCTGAATTGGGATTCTTAAGTTTTGAGAGGAGGAGGCTCAGGGGAAACCTGATTGCTCTCTACAACTGCTTGAAAGCTGTAGGAAGGTGGGTGTTGGTCTCTTCTCCTAGGTAACAGCTATAGGTGAGAGGGAATGGCCTCAAGTTGTGCCAAGGGAGATTCAGGCTGGATATTAGGAAAAATTTCTCCTCAGAAAGAGCGGTGGGGCATTGGCACAAGCTGCCAATGGGAGGTGGAAGAATCACCATCCCTGGAACCGTTCAAGGAAAGGGTAGATGGATGTGGCACTGAGTGACATGGTCTAGAGCAGTCACAGGCATGGGGTTATGGTTGGACTAGATGATCTTAGTGGTCTTTCCAACCTTAATAATTTTATGATTCTATTATATCATTAGAGAAAAAAACATATATTTTCTTGGCAATTAACAGTATAGTAAGTAATAGTAATAAAGTACATCAATGAGAAAATAGACATAAATTATATATTTGAATGTGGGATTATGCATTTTGATCTGCAGTTCCTTGATTTTCCTCATTATTTACTGAACTTGTTGCTGCAAAGATCCTGTGATGAAAAATGGTGTTGACTTAAAGTACTGAAATTACAAGTATTGAAATTACAAATTAGAATGTTATTCACAATTCATGGAATACTTTTAGCTTAAATATTGTTAATATTTCATGAACTATATAAATGTAAAATGTATGCATTACAACAATCTAATATTATACTTACACTAAGGACTCAACCTAAACTCTTCCAAGGCAACTGTACAGAATAAAAGTGCTAATGAACTCCTGAGCATTATTACTCTGAAGAATGAGGAAGAAGAAACAAATTAGTTTACAAGCAAGTTCACAAGACTAGAGAGCTCCAATAGTAGAACTGCACCAAAAATAATAACGTTTTTTATCATATTAAATCTTATCTAATGCCTTCCAAGAAGTACTAACAGCTTTAGGATGGGTTTTAAGATAAGATAAAATATTCTTATTTTTAAAGCTGATAAAATAGAATATTCTTAAGATTTCCTGTCCTTCAGCAAGTAGTACTTCACTTGGGAAGACAAACCCTTTACTCACAGACTTTCTAAAATAACTCTTTTTTTTCCATTTTTCAATTAGACCCACGAGAATTCTTACTACAAAACTTCATTCCTTTTTGCTTTCTTTAAAGAAGTTAAGCTGTTAATACTGCAGCAATAAAGTTCATTTGATTTTATGTAGGTTCAGTAGTGTCCCAAGTCTATTTGCTGTGCTGTTTGATAACTGAGGAAATTCAATGTAGTGTCAATAGATTAACTAGCAGTTGATCAAATGATATCCAGTAAGTAATGAGAAAGATGTGTCAAGAGTGAGAAGAATGACTTTTGGCTCAGAAAACTAAAGTAAAATGAAATAAACCCAGGTAAGATGCTTTTTTTGCATTGGGACAAACATTTTTAACTATGCTCTGACAAGTACCTTAAGTCTACCTGAAATAAAGGTCTATGCTAAAGCTTGATAGAAAGCTTGATAGAAGAGCTGTCTTGTGTAAAAACAACTGAGCTCAATTCCACTGGGAGTTCATAGCTCTTGTGAAGCTCTTTTCTTGCATGAAAGTATTACCAGTCTTATAAAGTATTTCTAAGCAAAATGAATTATCTTTGTTCATAGTCCATTTTAATACTTCACAATAATTATGAGGACGTATCAGAGGTGGTGAAGCTACCTAATATTTGTGCAAAGCTTCATCAGCAGTTTCTTCATGTTGAAACAAAAAATGCTGCATGTCAACTTGCATGAATTCATTCAACTTAGTTAGCTTACAGCTGACACTTAAGACTCCCTGCTTGTTCTCCCAGTGCCTCTCATATAAATTATCTCTCTGTACTGAAGTGTTTTGGTTATTCCTAGATATCCCACGCATCAAATGTTTAGCAGGTACTTCACTGGTTTTTTAACATTCTGTTTTCATATCAAATAACTGTAGTGCACACCTGGGTATCATCATCTGCTTCCACACAGCTGCAAGGCTTTCATATGGAAGTTTTTTTATGCACTCATATCTGAAGTAACACTGCTGTGTGCTGCTAAATACAGGAGAAAGGACATCAGGATCCACATTAGAGCCAGAATGAGGGGATGAGAAAGCTCCAGTCCAGTTAGAACTCAACAGTCAATACTTAGGTGCAAGAATTAGGGAAAAAACTGTAGAGAATGGAATTTTCAAAGCTGCTACTGTGTGGTTCACACTATTGCGCCAGGCAATAGTAGCACAGGAGATGAGCTGCAGAGCTTTTCACATCTTCAGTAAGCCTGTAGTTGCCGTCATGTACAACAAAAGGGTACAGAATTTTACTCAGAAGAGAGTAGCTCACTAATTAAGACTGGAATTGAAAAGTCCGAGATATAATTTCATTACTGTTTGAGTCAGAAATCAGTTTTTTGGGACAACAAGGCATGTCAGTTCCCTAAAATGTAAGACCATGTTCTAAGCACTCCAGCCACCTAGCAAGTCTAGGACATTCGCTAGCTGTCCTCAACACTGAACTGCAAACTGTCTTTCATCAGCTGTAGTTATTATCAGTGTCAAACCAAACTATTGAACCAACACAAAATCAGTGGTGCATGGATGGACAAGAACCTAAACAGAGAAAAAATGAGAAATGTGACAAAAGGTGGGACAAAGCTCGAGTAATAATTCTTGAGACATGTGGTCTTTTTGTATGGCTAGCTGATAAAAATAGGCTGGAAGTTTAGGATATTTTTATTAATAATCAAGGATACAGGAAACAGTAATTTCAGCAAGCATGCATTCGGGCAAAAAATCACTATATTACCGGTTAAAATACATTTAGCAGTCACAATTTCATTGTATTTTGGATTAACAAGACATTATATAATTATAGTAAAGTAGATGTTCTTTTCATTACTTTTTTTTTTTTTTTTTTTTTACAGGAATGATACTAAAAAGAATCTGAATATCTGAAGTCAGTGCTTGCCAGTGCTTGACACTCTACAGCCATACGTAGAACAGGATAATTAAAGCTGCTAGGCATCAAATAGCTTCAAGCACATGTAATGCCTTACTCATGGTTCACAAAGAATCATCATGGGCCTTTGGGTTAAATCCAAAGCTTGATGAGATACACACACTGGTAACAATTCTCCAGGTGGATTCTTGACATTGCTTCACACACTTTTGCGTATCTACAGACATGGGAGAATTCTCAGCCTGCTTCTACTGCAACCCAGTAGGATGAACACATTTTTCTTTCCTTTAAACAAGGAAGTCACAAAGACAAATGTTGTTCCTTAGATTAACTCATTTACCTTCAAGGCTTGGTGCAGCTGTGAAAAACGAGTAAGCACACAGAGGATCTCTTTTGAAGGAGTGAGCCCTGAGAAAAGTTACAACACATAACGCACAGAACTTCCAAACTAAAGACATCAAAATTTGGTTCTTTCTGAGCAGCTCTCAGAGTAAGACTGAAGGTGGAAGGAGGGCAGAGCTCTGTACCCGTGGGATGAGGTTTGTGCTGACGCTGCTGTGCCTCGTAGGGATGGCGGCCATGCAGCACCCGAGGGCGTTGCAGCGGGTACAGCCAATGCTGGCTTCTGTGTCTCCTTCAGCCGCCTTTATCTTGAAGGTGATCTCTAATCAGCAGTCATTTACCTTCCCTCCTCCTGCTCTCATATAGCATAAGGAAGGAGAATGGACCAAGTCTTGCTCAAAAGTGTATTTAGGAGACATCAATAGCTGTTTGGGAGCTATGATCTCTGCACGCGGGAGCAAATGAGAATTTTTAGTCAGACTAAAGAAGCACACTGCTACTCCCCCATCCTCCTGTAACTGTAAGCCTGAGCATAACATTATTCTACACTTCAAGTATGCTGATCTGCCAAATAATTTAAAATTCTAAGAACCTGTAAGCCTTATCTTCTAGGCAGAAGAAGAAGAAATAACAGTGCCAAAGGCATAAAATTTAGAAACATAGTGTTGCAAATGGAAAGAAAGGGAAAACTCATGTGGGAAAAGAACAGTAGACAGTGACTGTGAAACAGGGAGAAAGAGAGGAGTGAAGGTCACAACAGGAGAAATAAAATAGAAAGTCATGCAAGAGATGAAAAAAAGTGGCTGAGTCTTATACAGGAACATGCAGGGCATGCAGCAGCCCTGAGAAGGACTGACAGCACTCAGGGTGTCTGGCTGGAGACAGAAGGATGTTGGGCACTGTAAGGAAGTAAGAGGCACCCACATCATCTGATGGATAACAAGTGGAGAAACAGGTGCCAAAGAGCCTGGGTACCACTGGCATGGTCAGGAAGATTCTTCATAAATATGGATCTGACCTGAGTGAGGATTGAAAATGTGCCGTCAGTGTTCTGCACATGCCCTGAACACACTGGCCAGCTGACAGCAGCTTAACCATAAGTGGAGATGGGATGAAAAAAACAGTGGATGAATTAGTCCAAAGAGCAAGGTATGAATGTATTCTGTGACAAGACCAGAAGTCAGAAACGAAAGCATTCACTGCCACAAAGTACAGCAGAGAAGGCTGGAACAGATAGAAGCGCCAGGAATGAAGCCTTAGGAGCACCTGATAGTGCAAGAGTACACTGAGCAGTGAAGGACAGTTGTTATCCTAACACTAACACAGGCTGGGGAAAATTGGTGGCCAGGGCTTAGGCCCTCACCCACAGTATCACAGAATCATAGAATCGAGGTTGGAAAGACCAATAAGATCATCTAGTCCAACCATCAACCCATGCCTGTGACCACTCTGGACCATGTCACTCAGTACTGCATCCATCTACCCTTTTCTTGAACAGTCCCAGGGACTTCAGGTGACTCCACCACCTTTCCGGGCAGCTTGTGCCAATATCTCCCCTTCTGGGAATATTTTTTTTCTTAATATCCAACCTGAATCCTCTTGGCACAACTTGAGGCCACCACCTATTAGTGTTACCTAGGAGAAGAGACAAACACCCACCTCCCTACATCTTTCTTTCAGGCAGTTGTAGTGAGCAATGAGGCCTCCCATGAGTTTCCTCTTCTCCAGACCGAACCATCCCAGTTTCCTCAGCTGGTCTATAATAAGACTTCTGCTCCAGACCCCTCGCAGCTTCATTCTCCTTACTGAAGAGACAGGATGCAGCTGGACTTTGTGCAGGTTTTGCCCAGCCAGAAGAAAATTAGCCAGCCTCATCGTAATGGTCTGTATTTCAATGCATGCTCGGATCTCGTCTATATTCAGCTGAACTGGGAATCTATTTAAATTTTATATTGAGTTTAATAGTTGAATAACAAAAATAGGAATGTTTTTAATACAAAGAATTTCTTTTCCTAAGGAACACATACTAGAATAGATACTTTTGCTGGACAGTCAATATCTTGTTATTTGCTCCCTTTAAAAACAAACTAACTAACAAAAAAACCCAAACAAACACATAAGACAGCAAATATGGCTGCAAATAACATGCATTATAAATGATTGAAATGATTTGGTTTGCTAAAAATAATAAATTTAAAGCTAAATAATTTGAGGGAAAGCTACATCAGGAGAAAAGTTGATGGATATTCATAAGGTAAATGTTGCAGTTCTATGATGACAAAAGAAATTCTGTGCTAGTTCTGAAAACAAAGAGATATTTGACAAGAGAAAGAAATACATAGCTAAGTAGATAAAGCATATATTTATAAGCTATTAAGTTGTTCTTTCTTCCATTTTAAGACTGATAGCATACCTCTTTTAATTTGACCTTTGAGTGTAAGACAAACCTAAAGGATTTTCCTGCTTTATACCAGAGAATGAATCAGATTTCTATACTGCTTAATGACCAGTGTTACAAGTGTAGTTCATCACTTGCAAATGTGCCATCTATAAACCACAGAGAAGCATCGACACTGAGATCTCTATGTAACAGCTTTGGATGCTGTGCACATTCTCTGTCTTTGTTAGGATCAAAAGGGCTCTGGCAACATTTCTTGGAAATTTACTTTGTAAATGGGTGTTATGACCCAGCTGGCAATACACATACAAGATCTACTCTGTATAATCTTTCTTTCTGGTCTGATATTTTTTTATTTACGGAAATTATGGAGCAGTTTTTTTGACAGAACACAAAGATTTCTTGCCCCTTGCTAAGAGATGCAGCTACTATTAAGGCCAATATGAGTGGAAGAAGCAGAGCAAGAATCACATTTCTTGTACATGAACAGAGCAGGAATGAAAGTCTCTGTCATCACTGTAGCAAATGTAGGAGAGTGGGGAGGATGGGGAAGGCAAAACCAGGACTGTTGGGTGACAAGACACACAAGACATTAAAAGAAAAGGCAGCATCACTCATCACAGTGTGTCTGCTAATACATACCTTCTCTTATTGCTTGATTGTATTTGTACTCAATAAGCTAGTTATGTTTGATGACCTTAGTCCTTAAAGCCTTTTCTAACATTAATAAAAACTATTAGTAAACACACTGTTTAAATATAGAAATAGGGAAACTTCCAATAAATATGTATTGTAAGTTAGAATCTCTGGGACATCAGCAAGGATATGAAAAAGCAAAGAGTGTTTGTTCAGAAAAATTAGGAATACGAAAGGATTGAAGAAAATCTATGTGAAAAAATTAATAAAGAAGAAGTGAAAAGCAAAAGATTGTAGGTACTATGTTGCTCCTTAGTTGCTGGAAATATTACAGCTAATAGTAATAAAGCAAAAGAGCAAGTATGTCAAATAGGCCATTTCATATTTGAGAATATGTTGATGTGATAATGCCAGAGGATGTGCATGAGATATTTTATCTTCCAACAGCATAAATAACACTACGAAAAAATCAGCCACTGGATTCTGATGTCTTAAAATAATCAAACCTTTCTTGTTTGCACCCTGGAATTCCAGATGATTTGACAAACAAATGCCTTGAACTTGCTGACCAGAGTTTATGCTGTGTGATGCTAGTTACTCAGTGAAAAGTACATAAATTGAAATAGTGTTATGTATAAAAAGGCACAGCAAGGAAAAGAAGCTGAAGTTTTTATGACCGCAGTTCATAGTTTTGCTGAATCTGGGATTGTAAAGGACATCATTTCAGCCACCTCAGACAGAACTACCCTAGCTGTAGTTTTTCTTTAATTTGCCTCAATACACTCTTCCCATGCTAATGAAGCCTTTGCTGACTAAGTCACTGTCCATTCAGTGTGTCACTGTCATCAGGACATTTCAAAAACGAAAACTGAATTGTGACAGTGTTGTCTTTGTCGCGCAGATGATGCATTCATTTCCAGCAGCAGTGAAAGTGAACGCTGTGAGTAACTCCAAACACTTCTGAGACATTTCCCACAGTGGCCCTTTATTCTAAATGACAAACGTGAATTCAGGAAAGAACAGATAAAATCTGCTGAGCACATGGAACAGTCAACAGGGAAGTCAGCTGAACACAGAGGGACTGAAGCTGCCTTTCACCTCCTCTGAATCCATGGTGTTTCTGCTGAAATTTCCTAGGTATAAAAAATTACACATTGGGAAATTGTCTCCAATAGTGTAATGAAAATGGCTTAATAAAATCTGTAAGGGATCCCCTTAATTATCAGAAGACACAGAATGCATTTAATAAAGCAGATGCATCACTTGCACGTTTCCTCATTTTGGCACAACACACTGTAAGTACTTCAACAACAGAAGCAACTGCTGTGCTCACATGAGAACCACTGTAGACATAAAAGAAACGCGTGCAAGTCAATAAAGGATGTTTTAACTATCACTTCTGCTTATAAGAATCTCAGTGAATTTTTCTTGAGCTTCAGTTTCAACACAAGGATGAGAAATGGGTCATTTGCACCTTACTGGATTCAAAAGCACTGAATAACCTTCAGCCTGGAATAACAACACAAAGGCTGATGTAACTCTTCCAAATATCAGCACATAACAAGGAAAGTATGCAGAACAATCCCAGGCAAGCAGTTGCCAAAGTTTTTACAGAAAAGGAGATAAAACAGAAAAGAAAGGTTTTACAGTGGTTTTTTTTTTTTTTTTTCCTGACTTGATTCTGAACCCACACCCAAGGTTTTCCCCATCAAATTTAATGCAGACAACTGAAAGACAGGAACTTTTTGAAATATATCTGAACTAACGTGGTGCAGCAGCAGTAATCTTTTCATAAGCATACTATCACACAGAACCTTCCATGTGAACACACTTAATTCTCAAAGGATGCAACAATGTGATTCCTCCAGCAATACTTTCTAAGCATGATGAAAATTGTTAATGCATCAACAGACATAGACTATGAGCTAGCCACTCTGTACAATGGACCTGAGAAGATAATGTCAGACCACTACACAAAGACGTAACACAGAATCACAGAATCACAGAGAATCACAGAGTTGGAGGGGTTGGAGGGGACCTCCGGAGATCATCAAGTCCAACTTCCTGCAAAGCAGGCTCCCTACAGCAGGCTGCACAGGTAGGAGTCCAGGCAGGTCTTGAATATCTCCATAGAAGGAGAATCCACAACCTCCTTGGGCAGCCTGTTCCAGTGCTCCATCACACTTACTGTGAAGAAGTTCCTTCACATATTGGTGCTCCAGTTTATGGCTGTTTCCCCTTGTCCTGTCCCCACAGATAGCTGAAAAGAGGTTGGTCATGTCTCTTTGGCTCCCATACTTAAGATATTTATTAACATTAGTAAGACCAACTCTGAGTTCTTTTCTCAAGGCTGAACAAACCCGGTCACTCATCCTTTCCTCATAGGGGAGATGCTCCAGGCCCTTTATCATCTTTGTGGCACAAACAAAAGGAAAAAAAAAAGAAAAGAAGCTGTGTGCTCTTTGTGACACAGCCTGGCAACCACCAGCAACAGATGTTCCGGAGGTTTATTTCTGTGGGGTTTTTTGTTCTGTTTTGTTTTGTTTCCAGAAGACTCCCATGTGTTTTTGTAACTAATTGCTCTTCCAGGAACTTTGATGTGAAAAAGGTGAACAACATGTATACCTGTGATACTGTAATTTAGATCTATTTAGTCTAATGAAAAAGTATTTGAAAATGAGGCCCCAGCACAAAGAGGTGTTCCCCTCCTTCAGTAGGTGGCAAACAGTGTGCCTGCTGTTAGCGTCATACACCTGCTTCTCGTGTGCATGACTCATGAAGCATGATGGCTGCTGACAAACTGGGGACAACTCTGAGCAGCACTACGACCGTGTAACTCCCAGAGCAAGGAAAACCATGCTGCTGTGTGAGTCTTCTACACTCATGCAAAAACAGAATTTGGACAAGGAGAGATGGAAAGGAGTGGTTTCATAGGTTACAAGGCTTGTACCTTAAATGTTGAGTGAGTTAAGCAATCACTGTAAGAATTTAGCAAATACTGTGGTGGTTTATTTACCACTATATATTCTCAGCCAAGATAGGATGTTTTTTAAAAATATCTGGCTTGGGTCAAAGAAGAATCAAGCAGGGAAATCTGATGTCCTCTTTTATGCAGTCAGGCATCAGTGATCCATTCTTATGTTATAATTATGAATTTTCCAAATTGCAGAAAATCAGTTCCTTAAACTCCTCAAGAGCAATTATGCAGCTATGTGGACCTTATGTACTGAATTACAAGGCAAAATATTTATGCATTTGGTGATCTTTCAAGTGAGAAACAGTCGATGCCATTTTTATGAAAAGAAATTGTAATTTTCAAAGCAGTAGTAAAAGCACTCAGAAATCCTTCGGCTACTGCTGCCTACCTAGTGACTTACTTACCAAGCAGAATTGATCATTTACTTTGTACAGACATCAAGAGAAAGATTGTCAGAAGATTAGAGTAATTTGTTTATTACAAGTGTAAGAGACAGAGGCCTACTTGGAAATATGGCAGCAGAGTGAAATCTTTATGGGTAAGATAAAGATTAATGGAAATGAAAGATAAAGAGCAATAAAGCCAATTATATAACAAGCAGACCAAGTAAACAGTAGTTCTACTAAGTTGAGTAAGAAAATGTGATTTGAATGCTATTCATTTCAGCCACTTTTTTGTGTCAGAGTACAGCTAATTTGTTTATTGCTCCTATACCAATGTCCCATTTGCCCCTTTTGAGTAAGATCTCAAGGGGAACCCTCACACCTAACATTGGACAACACAAACTGTGGAATGGATACAGAGAGATGGAGTTACTCTCAGTAGCAGGAAATCTGGGAAATTTTGACACTGAATCAAATGAGGGCCATTTTTAAAGCATAAGAATGTGTTGTTCCACTTGGAACTCTTAATCAGGTTTAAAAACCTAAACCCAAATAACAAAGAATTTATAGAGGAGTATGAGCTGTAGACCATGGCCACAGTGGTCTAAGCCACAGTGTGCTCCTCCTGGTGCAGCTCCTCTACCAACAGAGCTGCAGCCTTTCCCTCACCGCTCCATTTAGGGCACAGGGCCAATGAGACCTGTAATGTTTTAGGACAGAGACTGATGACCATTTAAGATATGGAGCATTGCAAGAAGGCTGCAGTTTCCCCAGAACAGGTGACAGGAGAAGGAACTTCTCCAGTGCTTGTGGTGGTTCTGGTCCCGACCAGCCGTGTGCCAAGTGTGAGGGACACTTTGGAGAGAAGTTCCTACAACAAGCACTGCCCGGAGAAGCACCATGTACACAGTCACTACATACAGGGAGGGAAGTTCAGATGAGCAAGCTATAGCCCTCAAACTCATGGTTAACAACACTTTTATTGCTATTAAAAAATGTTGATTTTTTTTTTTTTTAATGAATTGATCTCAGCAGATACATCTCTTCACACCTGTCTAAGTCAAAGTAATGTAAATCTTTATTTCTAGGACTCGTTGACTACTTCCAAGTCTCGTTTGTGTATTTTTTCATGTCACAAAACATGTAGGATACTCCATTGCCTCTCCTTTCTATATTGAATCTAGGCTTTGTGCCTGTGTTCTCAGTGCTAACATAGCTAATTCCACCCTTTCTCCATGTTGTGCTATCATAAACAAAATAACGCCATTGTATTGGAATTCTGTAGTTCATCCACTGCTTTTTCATAGCAATGTCTTCACGCTTTCTTCCATGCTGCCCTTGCTGTTGGAGAAGTCCTCTCTAAATGGCCACAAGAACAATTATTTTTCTTTCAGTTCCACATTGTTTTCGTTGCTGTGATGTGTGCACAGAACAGGAGTTGGGCTGACGGTGTGCGGCACATCCGCCTGATCGATACCATCATTGTTCCCTCATCTGCCCGGAGCCATCTGCTGCCTTTTGTCTCACACTTTGGAGCTCCTCAGGGCAGGAATTATCTTTTTGCCCTACATTTCAAGATGGTATATTATTGTAATCATCAGCCAGGATTAGGGCTGCTAGATATCATTACAGTGCAAACAATGATTACAACAAAATTTGCTTTGTGTTCTCTTGAAGATGTATAAATTTTTAAATTGAAGACCTGGAAGTATGAAGTGCTTCAGGAACAAACCCACCAATTTCACTGGTGGTTTTGGGGTCTTTTTCAGAGCCTCTGAATAAGATTTAGAACAGCAGTGG
Source organism: Chrysolophus pictus (assembly GCA_037305975.1). Classification (NCBI taxonomy): domain Eukaryota; kingdom Metazoa; phylum Chordata; class Aves; order Galliformes; family Phasianidae; genus Chrysolophus; species Chrysolophus pictus. The sequence goes on from JAYKPI010000006.1 coordinate 14,067,807, forward strand.
ATGGGAAGGCTAATTTCAGGCTTTACATCAGTGCAGGATCAGGCTCAGCAGGTCTGGCAGCGTCTGCACTGCAACTCCCACTGAGGGCAATCGAAAGGCTCTCGTGGGGATGAATCAGGCCCCATGGAGCCCAGGGAGCAGTGCACGGGCTGTGCTATGGCCCAGAAGGGTGCTGGCTCAGTAGGGCATACTCTGATGTTCTTGTCAGAGAATTGTAGAATTGCTCGAGTTGGAAGAGAGGCCATCTAGTCCAACTCTCCCACAGTGAACAGGGACACAGAGTCACAGAATGGCCAGGGTTGGAAGGGACCTCAGGGATCATGAATCTCCAACCCCCCTGCCACATGCAGGGTTACCCACCTCCATATTTAATACTAGACCAGGCTGCCCAGGGCCCCATCCGGTCCGGCCTTGAACACCTCTAGGGACGGGACACCTACAGCTAGATCAGGGTACTCAGAGCCCGATCCAGCCTGACTTTGAATTTTCCTATATACTTATTTATTTTTAGGGTGAATATCAAAGAAAGTTAAAGGTTGTAGCACTATACATGGTGACAGTAAGAAAAAATCCAAGATGATTTCCACAGAAACTACCATTCCTGCAGGTTACTGTGAGCCACAGATGCAAAAGCATAAATGTAACAAAATGGATATTTATATGCAAGAGGCCCAAATTTTGGGTCCTTTCTGGGCACACTCACTCCTGTGCCATGTCCATGCCTATGTGCTCACTGGCAGTGCCAGGACATAGGATGGGGTGACCTCACATCATGCTGAGCTCTGCTGTTAGGGCAAGGTTCTGGTTAGCTCAGGTCACATATGAAAATTTCTCCTCTGAAAGAGTGGTGATGCATTGGAACAGGGAAGTGGTGCAGTCATTGTCCCCGGAGGTGTTCAAGAAACGTGAAGATGTGGCATTCGGGGACGTGGCTTAGCGGGCACGGTGGGGATGGGTTACAGCTGATGATCTTGCAGGTCCTTTCCAAGCTTACCGATTCCACGAGTGTCCGACTGTAAGATTCTGTGTAGCCGTGGCCGTGTGTTGGCAGCGAGACTCCGGCAGCGCCTGACTCAGCGCGCAAAGTAGACGCGCAGCATCCAATTTCCCAACCCACTTCATCTGAAAGCGGGCCAAGATAGGTGAAAGCCCTTATAAATATGTAAAGCAGGAAGTTCGGATTACGCCGTGATGTACGTCCCCAGTGATTGATGCCCTCCGAAAAACAATAAAAATCCTCGAGAAAAGTGCTCCGTGGGTGCGGGCGCCCCGTGCCCGCGGGGCCGGGCGGGGTTGGGACGCGGCACGGCACTTTCGGTGCTGATTTTATTTTGGATTTCCAGCACTTCCTGGAGGCCGGGGGGAGGCACGGTGGGAGGAACCACCAAACTCGGTGCCACAGCCATTTTGTTTGTGGGCAGCATGGTAGCATTCTGTCAGTCAGTATGAGGAGGGGTTTTTAAACCCGTATTTATGGAAAAACTATTCTTGCCATAACGGACGTATCTGTTGAATTTAGCGTTAATTTAGCCCTTTCGCAAGGTACGTATTTCTAGCTGTAAAATGGAGCGTTTGGTGGGATTCAGCCGCCCCCCTCCCCGTCCCCCCCTTCCCCAGGATCGCGGTGTGGCTCCGGGCGGGAGCGGCTCCGGAGGCTGCGGGGAGGGCGCTGCGGGGCTGCGGGGGGCGCGGGCCGAGGGGATGCGCGGGGCGGCGGCTGCGGGGGGCGGGGGCGGCCGCGCCTCGGGATGGTTCCCCCGGCCGCCTTCATCGCTCCGTTCTCAGGAGGCGGCTGCTCTCATCGAGGGGGGAGCGAGGCGGGCGTGGAGGGAGGCTGGGGGTGGGGGGCTGCGCCGTAGTTTTGCAGTGTCACCGAAAACCAGCGCTACACTTTGGTCCTGTGCTGGAGGAAGGCGGCTGGAAAATGGCACACTGCATTTTTCCAGGCGGCGGCGGCGGCGGCAGAGGGGGGCGGGGGGAGCGGCGGGGAGCGCTGCCCTCGGAGCCCCCGCAGCCCCCGGTGGCTCCGGCCCCGCGCTGTCCCCCCCCTCCCCCCCGCCCGCTCCGGCCCCGCGGGGAAAGCCGCCGCCGCCTCCTCCGCCCCGTGCGGGGGGGGGGGGGGGGTAGGGAGCGGGAGGGGGGAGGGAGGAGGAAAAAAAAAAAAGTCTGACTTTTTGCATTTGCGAAACATTTTAAAGATGTTCCGTGGGCCCTTCGCAGCATGGAGGGGTCTGCCGGGGGCGCATCGTGGCGGCCGTTCCGCGGGGATTGCCGTCTCCGGAGGTGAGTTCGGGGCTTTGGGGCGGAAATGTGGGGCGCTGCGGCGCTGCGCGGGGCTGCGGAGGGCTCTCCCTGTGCGGGGAACAAAACGGAGCGGCGCGTTCCGTCCGCCGGTGTCTCCTAATATCGCCCGTGGCTCCGGGCGGCTCCGCGCGATTCCGCACGCTGGGGCTGAGCGCTCCGAGTTCCGTATGGGAGTACCCGAACTCGGCGTTTCGATGGGCTCGGCTCTGCTTGTTCGATGGGGTTTTCTCCGTCCCCGGGCGGTGCTCCCAAGCCCCGGCGCACAATGCGGCTCCGAGTTCACAAAGGCGCCCGCGGGGGCTCCCGGCGGATGACTTTGGCCCGAAGTCCGGGGGAGGGCAGCCCCGGGATGTGGGGGGGCCGACACCACATTGGGGTGCATGGTACCAAATCGTGACCTTTTATTTACAAATTATCCCGTGACCGCGATAGGCGTAAGGCGTCGGTTATATAAAGGCCCTTATTTCTGCGCTCTTCATTTAGATGTCATGGGGGGCGGCGAGGGGGGGGTGGAGGGGGCTGTTTATTTGTTCTTTTCCCTCTCAGAAGGACCGTTCGGGAGACATTTTGTGATTGGGGGCATCTTCCTCGGCGCATTTTTCCGCCCCGCTATGGGGGGGGTGGGGATTTTTGTCCGCGAGCGCTGCGGCCGCCTTGGGAGGGGGGGGAGGTGGGCGCGGGGCTGCGCGGCCCCATTGTACCGCCGCCCCCCCGAGCAGCGCAGCGCGGGTCGGAGGGAGAGCGATGGAATTGTGTCGTGGAGAACTGTGGTGCTGCGCCAACCGGGGCCCGGCACAGGCATGACCTCACCCTTTGCCGTTCGGTGGCATGAAGCAGATTTATTCTATTTTATGTGGGGTTTTTTTGTTTGTTTGTTTTTTGTTTTTTATTATTATTTTTTTTTCTCCGGTACCCAGAGATCAGTTTCTCTCAGTGAGATTTTCAGCCCCACCCCCGAAATGATTTTGCGGTGGCCGCAAACGGAACGCTTTGAGATGATTTTCCATACAATATGGAAGGCTCCGGCACGCACCGGTTGTGCAACTCGCCCATTGTTTGTGTGGGGAACTTAGAGGCTGCGTGCACCGCTGGCATCGGCCCCGAGGTGCCTCTTCCCTATGGGCTCCGTGTGCGGATCTGTCTGCCTGCAGGAGTCCCGGTTGTGCGGGGAGATGGGGTGTAAAGAATGCAAAATGTAACCCTATTTCTTCAGATTGTAACCAGGATTCACCTGAAGTGGGTGGGCTTTGTCTCTCCTGCTTTAACTGGAACATTGGTTTGCGTTTATGCATCTGTGTCTCAATCCATGTTCCTTTTCTTTTGTTGCAATCCCCAGACCACCTCAGCTCTATGTGCCATATTTTCAAGGCTTTCTGCTCACTATATTCAGCATTTAAGAAAACAGAAGTGATTAATGTTCTGAGGAGATGGGTGGGAAGGCACAGCCAAGCCCATGGCAGAGCATATAGCAGAAAACTCAACAGGTTTAAGAATAAATTTAACACCAAATCTAGCACACTTCTGAGGTGTCAGTGTGCCATTACTCAGGAGTGACACGAAGTTGATCATTGCACAGACCTCTGTGTCTTTATTACACTTCTATTACTCTTAAAGAATACATCTGACGAATATTTTACTATTTGAAAACCATCTCTAGATTTCTCATGAGCATTTTAACCTTTAAAAATGTACACATATGTATTTAAGAAAGCTTGCTGATGAAGTTATTTAGTTTAAATGCAAACTGATGCACGTCAGTAGATCTGTAACAGTCCCTCTCCCCCTCTCGCAAAATAAAGGTAGGACTTACTTTACCTTGGGTAGGTACACCTTGTAACCTCCCTATGGTAAGAGTCGCCCACAAGCAGACAGCAGTCAGCTTTCAGGATCTCCTCTCTCTGTCAGACACAGTCTGCTTGCGTGAGGCCTTGGCAGCGACATGGAGCCTTGCTGGGCCGTGAAGGTTCAATACGGCCATTATGTGTCCAGGGCCCTCAGACAGCTCTTGGATCAGGAGGAAAAGTACGACAGTGGGGTCCATTGGGAAGGATTTCGGACATTTCCCGAATCCAAAAGGAGATGGCCAGGTCACACTGTGGGCATTTGGGGTTACACTACTAGCAGCAGAGCTACTCCTTGAAACTGTTACCGTAAGTCTTGGAGAACCTCTGGGTTGTTTAAATCTGAGTTATTCTGATACCACTTTCGGTTTTTTCTTTACATCACATCGACCAGTGTTTAGTTTGCTCATCCACAGATAACAAGATTGAGCAAATTGTAAACTTCTGAAGGCAGTTTTGTGCTCCTGCTCGCCCTGCCACAAGGCCTATGCGGGTGTGATTTCTGTGGCTGCAGTGTGTACGTGCAGGCCTCAAAGGAACCATTTGCTGGTGGTGCTCAGAGGCAGCTTCTAGTCCAGGACAGCAAGAACAAGAATGCTCAGTAGAACTTTGCTTTTTTTCTTCCATTCAGTTCGGGGTACTTAACATAGGTTGTGGTTTTGCAGCTTGGATGCTGCACCTTCTGAAAGTGTCTATTTGCACTCCTCTCAAGAATTTCTAAGTTAGGAGGAGTGAAGCGCTGATGTTTTGCAACTTAGTGGCTTCCTCCTTTTTTGAGCCATTGTTTAATAAGAAAGTTTCCAGCAGATGGGTTGCCAAAATGAAATAAGAATTGATTAAGATTTAGCATCCTCTCAAAGCTGTATCACAATTAATTTACCTCCTGCATCTTATGCAGAACTGTCTGGAAAAGCCATTACTGAGGAGTGGCTTTGCCTTGGTTGCACATTTCCCCTTCTGACATGTCCATGTGCCTGGCTGTGGAATGTCAGGATCTAAAGCACAACAGTTTGCAGTGGTTATTGTTGTCAGGCTTTTAGATGTTGTTGATGTTGCTGGTTTTTTTGTTTGTTTGGAAAGGGGGTAGCAAAGCTGATATGATTTTCTCCTATTTAACTAAAAACTCTGTGTGGGCTCCACGTGCATTTTTAAGGTATCTGGCTCTCCTGGCTTAGAACTAGTTGAAGTATGGCATGCTATTGTAAACCAGATAATCTTTTCTAAGATACGGACTTATCCTGACTGATGGACCAGAGCTGTGCTCCCATTACCTCTGTGTGCCTTCCTGATGCTCATCCTACCAATGTTCCTGGTGTCAATAAAAGACAGCAGGTGAAGATGGCTGGCTGTCTACAGTTGTGATAGAGGTGCAGATGTACATTACAGACCATACAGGCAGATTTAATCAGCTTCCAACATTAGCCAATAGTGATGTGTAGACAGATGTGTGTTTGTGGTATGAGAGAATATCATCTGAGACTTTTTTCAAGTAAAGGCCAAACCTCCTGCTTTATTCACTCCATATATCAACATTCTTTATTTTCCTGTGTGTGGTAACACACTTCGATGGCTGCATCTCCTGGCTCTTCCTTTTTGCGGGTTCTAAACTATTCATCGAGTTCAACACTAACAAGGGTTCAGGAGGGGTATAAAGAAGTCTTCCTATTTTATAAATCCTTTGGACATAGAATCTTGTTTCTCCTTCCATGTTTTATGACTTTGTTATGTGTAGTAGCCCACATCATACATGTCAGTATCAAGTTACAGCAATGAATACTGTATAAAAAGCTTTCTTCAGTGGTAACCTGTTTCCCAGCTGTGAATCTTTCTTGCTCCACACTCTCCTGCTCTAGGAAGTCAAGTTCCTCCATGCCTCTTCCAGACTGCAACTTGTATGGCTCTTGAGAGTTACGAAATAATCTGCTCCTCTTCCTGTAAGTCAGAGTTTACAGCATCTTTCCACCTTCTGACATTTTTTTGTATTTTTCCTCTTCTATCAAATGGCTGAAGAACGTAATTCACATTGTAATGAAGAGGTCTGAGTCCTTGAAACAATCTAGAATTTTAAGCGCATTACTCAATTCATAGGGGGAGAAAATCAGCACTTTGAAACAGAATTTCTCTGATCTACTGCTGTGAAAACAAAGAAAACTTTGATACATATGATCAGCGACTCCAGCTCCCCAGCACTTCTTTAGACTCTTAGCTCAGTCGTGTTTCCAGTATATCATGTTACCACAGGCCCCAGCAGCAAGATAATATTAGTACTATATGTTTCCTTAATAGGATGTTCTGTTTCTTAAGGTTTCTTCTGATAGGCAAAAGCCTAAAATTAGTGGTCAGAATTTTAATCTTAAAGTATGCATTGCAGTGCTTAAAATGTTCATACATTTGCTAAAAAATGATTATTTCTGCCTACCTTAAACATTTCCTCTGTAAACAGAGAGAGAAGGTAACTGCTGACTAATACGTGAGTAGTAGCCCTTGCTGGCTGTGCAGGGAGATACTGCTATAGAGGGCAGTGAATGGAAAGTTGCTCAGAGGCATGGAGTACTGTACAGTAGAAAACAAAACATAGGAGGACCCAGGGACAGTGAACAGAGCTGAGGACTTGTTCCTCCCAGAGCACACTTCTTCGTCTTGGGTTCCGTTTTGCTTTTTCTCTGGGAACAAGAATATGGCAGGGTGCTGAGGTCATAGGCCTGTAAGATGGTGTTAACTCATGCTTCAGTGGATTTACAGTAAGTAATACTCCAAGTAAACTGGAATCACTGTATTGCAGATGTGTAATGTAGAACTTCCTTCACCTGATCCATTTTACATGAGTATGTAAATGAGTTGTACATGGTATATGTAATGAAATGTTAGTTCTTAATCCTGTCTGCCATTCACAGCTCTAAGAAATTTGCTAAATATGAACAAGAGCTCCCTAGTCTCAGAGGCATGCCCTTGAATAATTATGAACACATATAAGGGTATTTTGTGTTTGTTCAAACAAGCTTAAAAATAGGTGAGTCCAATCAGGGCCATTCAACACAATAGGCATCCCCTATAGGGATAAGTCTTGTATGTATGTACTAGGAGTCTTGGTGCTGCTGTCATAACCTGGTGACAAAAAGGATTGCTTCCTCAGAATCCTTTTACCTGACAGCTTTTTGTCATCCGTAATGCCAGGCATAGACACAGCATCTTACCCTGATGAATTGGTTCAGGGAATCTTCTATCCTGAAGAAAAATTAAAATTTAATTTCAAAACATTATTATGTAGAGCAATTGCATTATTTCTTCTAGTCTTAAAGGTATCCATACAGGGCAGAATAGTCAGTGTGATTGTGGCACTTCCTTTGAATCATGAATACGTGATAGGCATCCTTCTTAAGGAAAAGCTGTGCTGAATGCCAGAGGGAAAACAACTTATATTTGATAGACTCCATATGCACACACTCTGCTTGGTCCATACTCATTTATAAGCACTCAAAGAATGTGAATTCCACTGGAACGTATTCTAATTTCTTTTGTCTTCCCTAAATCAATTTCCAAGGTGAAAATCTGCTATTGCAGCAGTCAGTGCAGATTTGAAAATTCTAGGCAAGATGAGGTACATAAATGGGAAAAACTGTTTTCCATTCCATGTTCTCCTTTGATATGTATATTTTAATTATTTTAATTAGGTCACGTACTTCAGTGGTAACTCGTTCCTTAAGTTGCTTGCAAATTAGGTGAACTTCTGCAAACTTGGCACCTGAGACCAATACCTGACTTTGCACAGGCCTCTGGGTTAATGACAGCGGTCTGTCTCCTTCTCCTGGAAAGACCAGTGGAGAGCTGAACAAGAGTAAAATTAAGACATTATTTAATAAAAGAATGGAAGCATCTGTATTGGAATAAGGGAGAGTGCCACAACTACTTATAGTCTAAATAATTTTCAAAGGCCGCTTTCCACTTCTTTGTGTTTTTTAGGATGCCCTTGCACCAGATTTGAGGATTTCACCTGAAATAAATGTTTTCTTATTCCAGTTCTGTACATGACCTCAGTATCTAAAAAGGGTAGATTTAGATTGGATACAAGGCAGAAATCCTTCACCCTGAGGCTGATGAGGCCCTGGCACAGCTGTCCAGAGAAGCTGTAGATGGCCCATCTGTGGCAGCGTGCAAAGCCAGGTTGGATGGAGCTCTGCGCAGTCTGATCTGGTGCCTGATGTAGTGGTTGGCAACCCTGCCCACAGCAGTGGGGTTGGAACTAGATGATCTTCGAGGTCCTTTCCATCCCAAGCCATTCTATGATCTCAGCTCACCAGGGTGACCAACCCCTTAGCCCATATCAAGTCAGCTTGGACCCAATTATGTTAGAGACACAGAGAAAATAATTTACCATGAGTTCTCTCTTTATTCTCAGGACAACTTCATTTTTGCATCCAGACCAAAATGCTTCCATTCTCAACATCTGCCAAACTCCCACATGTGTTTTGCATTTTCTAAACATTGAAAGGCATCTGGCAATGTATTTTCCTCAGGTTAACCTTAACAGTCATCCATTTTTATTGCTCTGACGCACATGTGCATGCACACACAAGCATGCATAAAGTGCTTATACTGTAAATATGATCGTGACTAGCTATTAGACGTGACAAGTAATATCTAAGTAATGTTATCTTAAACTTAATTTAGAAATATTAACCGAACTACAGTGCATAATGTTAAGGAATCCACTCCTTTATAGTAATTTGTGTTCTCACAAATTAATAAAATCCTTACTATTTCATTCTAAAAGGTTATTTTGAGGAATAGTAGAAGTGCAGTAATGGCTTTTTCTGCTCTCCTCTTAACTTAGTTTCCTCCCAGACAGATAACTGATTGTTAGTGGCTTTAACTCTCATTTCGGGTGTTGCTTAGTGGCATAACACCTTTCAGGTTCAGCTGAGGTTTTCAGTACTGCCCACAGTAAATTGTTTATTGCAGGATTATGTTTAGACTTCTTCCCTAAGTATGGTGGATTTTACTTTTGAATATGTGTGGCTGTCTGGTTCAACACAGTCTCTGAGTAGGATTGCTCTGCTAAAATGGCATCTCACTATTTTCAGATATGGAAAAAGGTTGTCTGTTCTAAATGTATTAGAAACTATACAGTTCCACCCATAATCATTGGTATGTAACTGATCAGAAAGAAAACAAATCCCTTACTTACAGACTAGTTACTTACAGACTAGTTCAGATACTAGTCCGGTAGGCAAAAGCTTTCAAATATATAGCAGAGGACAGTGTTTTGCTGTATTGAGTATACATTAAATTGCACCTAGTTTGGTCACTTTTGAACACAAACCCTTTGCGTGTGTTTGTATCACTCCAGCCTGCCATATGGTGTATGGCCTTCACAAAGTGGATCATGAAATAGAAGAGGGCAGGGCAGTAAGCTGCATCTCACTAGGGAACATAACTTTTGGCATGGATCTCTTAACTGAATTTCCTTCTGATTTATATAGCTGGTTTTTGTTTGTTTGCTTTTGCTGAATTGTTAAAGTATTTAATCACGTTCCCAACTTGATATTCAGTGCAGCTTCATAAGCAAGTATGCTGATATGAATGAAGAGCAGTGTGGCCACAGAGAATCGCAGAATGGCTTGTTTTGAAAGGGACCATAAAGACCATCTGATTCAACCTCCCTGCTGTGGGCAGAGATGTTTTCTGCTGAACCATGTTGCCTACAGCCCCATCCTGGCCTTGAACACCTAAGGGGAATCCACAGCTTCTCTGGGCAATCTGTTCCGGGGCCTTGTCATCCTCTGAGTGAAAAATTTTCCCCTATTTAGTTTAAAACTGTTCGCCCATGTCCTATAACTCTCAGACTATGCCCTTTAGGTACTGTAGGGACACAATGAGGCCTCCCTGGTGCCTGCTCTTCTCCAGGCTGAACAGTCCCAGCTCCCTCGGTCTTTCCTTGTAGAAGTGCTGCAGCCCTCTGAGCATCCTTGTGGCTTCCTCTGGACCTGCACCAATAACTCTATGTCTTTCTTGTGCTGTGGGCCTCAGGCCTGGACTCAGTACTTCCAAGACCTTCTCTGCAGGACTACTTTCACTGATTCCTCCCAGTCTGTACTCAAGCCCTGGATCATGGAAGCCTATACTTCACCCTCCTCAACTTGCCTATACCTTACCATAGCTTCAGTGTCTGTTCCATGATCTTCCCATTCTGAAACTGAGCTGAAACTCTCTCACCTGTATTTCCTTGGGACTTCCTTTCCACCCTTCTTAAAAATGGGAGAGATGTTTCCATTTTTTCCTAGTCATTGGAGGCTCTTGTCTGACTGCCATGACTTTTCATCTCCATCAATGAGCACCAGATCCAGTAACATTTCACCTCTTGCTGGATTGCTTAATACCTGGACCAGAAGCTGTCCTCAGTGCATTTCAGGAGTCTCCTGAATTGCTTACAGCCTGCTGTGTTGCTTTCTCAGCAGATATCTGGATAGCTGAAATCCCCAATGAGGATGAGAGCCTGTGAACACAAAGCCTCTTGTAGCTGAAGCAAGAAGGCTTCAATAACAAGCTTTCTTTGACCATGTGGCCCTGACCTCCAGATGTCCTTTATTGGTCCAGTCCCTAATTTTAACCCACAAACTCTCAGCCTGATCATGTGTGTTTCTCAGAGGCAGCTCTTTGCAATCTACCCATTTCTTAACACAGAGGGTAACTTCCCCAAGCCTCCTTCCCTGCATATCTCTTCTAGACAGCTTGTAGCCCTGGACTGCAGAATTCCACTCCTGTGATTTATCTCATCACATTTCTGCGATAGTAATTAGGTTGCAGTTTCCTAACTGCACCATGGCTTCCACCTCCTTCTGCTTGTTTCCAATGCTGTGTAGAGGAATTTCAGCAGAGCTATCAGCAGCGTTATATTTATAGAGGAGCCCTTCCTAATTCCTTGGGGGCAATTCACAGGTATTTCCCTGCTGCTTCCTAAAGTGTTATTGTTCTGGTTTGTCTTTATTACTCAGAAGTACATCCCCTTTCACTGCTGAATCTAGATCATAGCTCTGCTGATCAGTTTGGCCAGCATGCTGCCCAGAACACCTGACCAGATCTGGTGCCCAGCCTCTCAAAGATGTGTCAGAGCAGGACGGAAGTATCTTGAACCAGTACCGTTAATGAAGGCAACACATTACAAAACCACAGTCTCATGCTCAGAGTCTGACAGCTATTGGTCATAATGCAAAGTGAAGTTCTCTTCTGACTTCCTGCATGTCATTTTAAAATGTGAAATCCACTGATCACATGGTAATTCCTTATTCAATTTAAAGTATGGCTATTTGCAATGAACTGAAACTTCAGATTTTGTTGCCAATTTCTGCATTTCTGTTTAGAACAGTGAAGACATAGTTCTGAAACACTGCTTTACTAGGCATTGCTATAAGATACTGTTCATGAAAATAGCTGTCATTGGTTCTATAGTGGAAAAAACACATGCTTGTGCTTAACACTTCCCAGTCTTTTATTTTATCAGGCTGTTATATCTCCAAATTAAAAAATAAGCATTAAAAAAAAAAAAAAAAAAAAAAAAAAAAAAAAAGAATAGGCAGCTTAGGAGTCTAAAGGGTTGCTTTTACCACTAGGTGTTGAGTAGGAACAGAAATAAAATATCAACTGCTTTAATATCTCTTCTCAGCTCTGTTTTGTATTCTGAAGTGTAAACTAAAAGTGCTTAGAGAAAAATAAAAAGTAATGTAAATAGTTGGTCTTGCAGTACATGTACCTTCCCGTTCACTACAGAATCAAAAATTTGTCAGGTTTGTCTTATATACATATCTATGTGTGTGTGTATAGATAAATATATATACACACATCCATATAAAAGATGAAGAACTTTCTTCTTCCTTAAGACAAGAGTTGAGGAACAGAGATTGACTCAATTGCTACTTGAAATTATGATTTACTAAGAACTTTAGGCAAGCTTCGTACCTGTTACATCTTGACCATGAACTCCTAAAATAACTAGGTGAATATACCATTCTTTGAGATATCAAAGCTATGAGACACTAAATAACGTTTCAGAAAATGGCATAAGATACCATAGGCATTTTACAGCAGCTTTGTAGTGTGGTGTCTGAACAGTTTAAATATGTTTGACAGTTCCATTATCTCTTCTAGAACAGGTAGTTGACATCAGCAGAGAAGGTGAAATTCACTGTGAATTACATCAGTTCATTTATGGTTGAAATCTTTACGCTGTTAAGATAATTTCCATGTACAACCACTTACTACTGTAGTGTGACTTTTCATAAAATGAATAACCTTTAGTGTCATATTTGCGTACACTTAGCTCATTTTAATTCAAACTGCAAGCACTTCACCAAGATGACTTAAATGAATGTAGCTATTTGTAGCTATATAGAACATAAAAAAAAAGATAGCTGATGATTAAACTTGAACAGAAGAATTACTAGCAAATATAAGCCGGAAATATGCACACAGAGTCCATTACCTCTTATATAGGATGAAAGAACCACTGATGCTTTTTTGAATACCCCAGGAGTAAGTCATTCTGGAATGAAACCAAAGTATGGCATTTTCATAATGGATTTTTGCTCAGTACGTGATTTCTGAAAATGGAGAAAAAATATCAACGATATGTTTTATCAGTACAGAGTAGTTGCCCTTTACAGAGCTAAGAGGCAAAAAACAGCTGATCAAAATTGCTATACAATGAAACAATAAGTGACTGAGTTCTACAACAATAGAAACTGGGTATAAGATAGACCCAAAGTGAGAAAAAATTAGAAATTCCAAATATTGATGGATATGTAAATTAGCATATAACTTAGTGTACATAGCACATTCCTCAGTTAGTAAAACATGGTAGTATCTTCTATAACAACTGTTCTAAATGGTTGGTGAATGAGAAACATGTTTTACCTTTAATATGTTCTATTTTTAAACTTCTGCTATGGTTTTAAGCAAGTGCAGGAAAAGTGTGGCCAGAGATATGAGAGTATGTATGGGATTTCTGATATCAGCTTGACTCCTCGTTGGGGGGCACAGAGTACTCTTCCAATGAGGCTGGACAGTGGAATGTTCGCAGTTAATACTACATACTGTTGTGAAGATTTATTTTCTCACTCATATATATGTAATATTAGCCTTTACATTATATGAGTCAGCCTCTGTACACTCTGTATACTCTGTACTGTACTTGATTTCAACCTTTGGCTCCTCTATATTACACTTATTTTTTTATAGTTGGAAATAAACTAAAAAGAAAATATTAAAAACAGGGAATGTAAGTTAAATAACTTTCTCCTTATATTTCATATCTTTAAATTATAGAACTACTTGATTCCAGAAAGCACCAAATGTGATGTGCACCATTTAAGCCATAAGGCCTTTCTTTATGCATGGCTATTTTATGACTAGAAATCACAAACACTGTGAGAATGGGAAACAATATTGAATACCTGCTCAGGAGACAATCCACGTTTAATGAAACTACTGAAAGCCTTTTGGTTTTGACTCCAAGAAGTTTTAATCTACAAAACAAAGTAAATAATGAATTTTCAACTAAGCAGCAACAATAACAGCAACAACAACAAAAAGCTGTCAGGTTCCTTATAGAATTAGAAACAAAATAGAAAGTTAAGTAATTCGGCTTCATAAACCGAGTCAGGTGCTGTAAGAGACCATTGTCTGTAGCTGTATGGAACAAACTGCTGGATCTCCTCCCATCAATCTGAATGTAGTAGCGTTGATTGCATATTGAAATCTGCTTTTATTTTACCATCTAGACAGATGATATATTAAAACCATTGTGCAGAGTTCTTTCTTTTTGGTAAAGTTCATTTTTAAATATAATTTCTTTGAGATCATAAATAGATGGAGTAATAAAGAAAAGTCTCTGATATTACAGAACTATTTTCATCTGTTTGTTAAAAGAAGAAACCCTCCTAAGGGTTTCAAATGATTGTATTCATTACATTTCACTTCCCTTACAGGTCATTAATTTTCACTTTTTAAAATGGATACTATACACTTTCTCAACTTTAAACTAGAGAAAGGCTGCATTATGCTGTTTGTTTATTTAATAAACCCAACAAACAACACAGCGTAAAAAGACACAGCTTTTGTATGTTAAAATTCAGTATAAATGCATTTATTTGTTGTTGTTAAGATTAAGGGAAAAATAGTGCTTTTCTGCAGCAGCTACATTTACACTTACTGATCTTTTACGGAGAGCTGTCCAAGCCTTTGGGTTGTTATGCAAAACATGATACCAATTTAAGATTGACTGCTGTCAGAGAGCAGCGCTGATGTCTACAAATGTAATGTAAAAGCATTTCGGTAAATGTCACCAGAATGGCAAAATGTAAACTATATCTGCATGTGCTAACAGAGAGGAAGGTAAAATAGAAACACCTATCAGTCTGTTTTAACACCTGCCTCTGAAAAGCTCTGTACTGTTCCTGATATCACCTTTGCAGAACTGAAATTGGTGCTGATGTCGCATTGCTTTGGAACATCCTTGTTCTCAAATCACAATTCTCATCTCACCAGCAAATTAATTAAGGTGATTTTGAGGTCTAATCAGTTTCTGCCACAAAACAGTTGGACAGTATTTTATTGGTAAAACATTAAAAGCTGATGAGTCCAAGAGCTTCAGGCCAACATTTCATCTTAATGCATCCTGTTTGTGTCCAAGTGTTATTGTCCCTTTTGCACACTCTGCACTTTCTGCAGCCCACGGAGGGGTTAGAAATGCAAAGGTCAATTAAGGATAAACTTAAACTTGAATATTCTTTCTATATAGTCGAGGATATTTTCAGTACTTTGCTTTTTGTTATGTATTGTTTTTCTTTCATCAGTGGAAGTGGAGAGTCATACGTAATTGCCTTATTTTTTGCTTAGCTTCCAGGTGTTTCATTTTCACTGGGGGTTTGAGGTCAAAGCCTATGCATGACAATGTGCTGATATTTATCTTTTTCATTGCCTTCTCTGTCTGCTATTTGGATAAACTAAATTATTCAGTATTTGTTGAAAACTCTGTACAAGTTTTACATGCAGTTTGTTTTAGGATTACTGTTTCCAGCTAGGGAATGCTTAAGCTTTAAAATTAGCATAAAAAGCAAGATGCAATTTTTGCATTTGGCTTTGCTGTAAGTACCGGAACACAAATGAATGCAGTGATACCTTTCGGTTCATACCAGCATTCTTTCAAAAACAAGCAAACAAAATATTTCAAATCAAGTGACATTCATCCTAGCAGCTGTCTCCCAGCGCATGAGCCGATCGCCATGCAGACAGAGCTCCCTGTCCCGGGGGCCAGTGACTGCAGGTGAGGCAGTTCCATGCTCCTGCTGGGAAGTCAGATGTGCGGGCTTAAAAAAATCAGTAAATGAATCGAGTCCTTTTTTTTGGTTGTATATCCTTTTTTTCCCTAAAGTTCCATTTCCTAGCAGTAATATGTGGTAGAGAAAGAACAGGTTTTGGCTACCGCAGGTCGTAAACAGAAGCGAACTGATATTTTGCTTCATCCGTGGAGGAATATGTAAATATGTAAAACAGCGTTCTGGTTCTTTTAAAACCGACTTAAAGCGTGCTGTGATTTAACTGCGGGACTGCAATTACGGTGCGGTACGACGCAAAGTCGTAACGTGGATTTTAGCGTTCCTCGAATCGGTGACCGCAGCACCGGGCAGGGAGCGGTGTGTCGTGACCCGTACGAGGCTGGCCGGGGCAGCCCCGGGAGATGTCACTGAGAGAAAGCGGGCTCGGGACGTCCCATCCCGCTTAGGAGAGCGCTGGTGCGGGTGGCGGAGCGATCACTTCAACGCGGGCAGGAGTAGGAGCGGTTCGCGTGTGCGCTCCTCGGCGCTCTAACCGCCGCTCGCAGCTCCTCGCGTCGCGGTCCGCCTTTCTCCCTCCGTGAGCGGGAGCGTGCGCCGGGGCCGGCGAGAGGCGGCGGGCCCGAGGGGCGGGCAGGGCTGCCGCGGGGCTCGGCGCGCCGTTCCCCTCCAATGCCGCGAAACCCCGCGGGCGCCGCTGCGGCCGTTGGTGGGGGCGCCGCGCTCCGACGGGAACGGGCGGCCCCAGCGCCGGCCCTGAGGGTAAGCGGGCGAGAGAGAGAGCGAGCGGGCGGGCGAGGGACGGGCCGCCCCGGCCGCTCTCCGGCGACGGGAACGGCCGGGCGGTACCACTGCCCCTTCTCCGCGGCGTCCCGGGACGGGCTGCGGGTCTGTCGGGGAAAGGCGCCCCTCGGGAGGCAGCGGCCGAGCCTCCTCGCGAGCTGTCGTCGCCTCCCCCACGGCAGCGCCAGCGGAGGGCCGCGGAGCGGGGCCGCGTCCGTCCCGCCGGGTCGCGAGGAGCGGCGGCGGCGCCCCGTGCCCGCCGCCGCCGGCCGCCGCGAGCTCTCCGCGAGCTCTCCCCGCGCTCCCGTGCCCGCGCTCCCGTGCCCGCGCCGCGCGCTCTCTCCCCCGGGCGGCGCTGTGCCCGCGCCCCTGCGCGATGCAGTGTGGGAATGGCTGTGGCGCTGGGGTTGGCTGAAAGAGGCGGCCAGTCGAGGTTTAATGTCCGCCATGTTGGCCGTGGCGTATTGAGCGGAGCCGGAGCGGCGGAGGAGCGGAGCCAGCGCCCAGCCCAGCCGGCGCCGCCGGGCCCCGTGTCGGAGCGCGCCCCGCCCCGCCGGGGGAGCCGCGGTCTCTCCATGAGAGCGCTCGGCGGGGTCCGGCTCTCAGCTCGGAGCGCTCTTGCTGTCGCCCCCCCCTCCCCAGCCGGAGCCGCCATCGCCGCCTAACATGAGCAAACTGTCGTTCCGGGCCCGGGCGCTGGACGCGTCCAAGCCGCTGCCCGTCTTCCGCTGCGAGGACCTGCCCGACTTGGCCGAATATGCCTCCATTAACCGGGCCGTGCCGCAGATGCCCACGGGCATGGAGAAGGAAGAGGAGTCGGTACGTGAGACCCCCCCCCCCCCCCCGGCCGGGTCCCTCCATCCCCCCCGCACCCGGGGCCCCCACCTTCGCCTCTGCGCAAGCACAAAATGGCCGCCATCTTCTCCCCGCTCTCCCCGCCCGCCGGGAAGGGGGGGGGAGGGGGGAAGCTGGGGAGGGAAAGCGCGGAGCCCCGCTGCCCCCCGCCGCGCCCGCCCCCAGGGCTCTCTCGCGGGCCCCTCTCCCCCCGGCCCGCGCCCCGGGGCGGCTCGCGGTCCTCCGGCGGGGCCCCGAAAGGCACAAAGGGCGTCACGTGACCCCGCGCCCGGCCGCCATTTTGTCTCCTGGTTCTCGGAACGGGCCTGGTGCGGCAGCGGCGCAGAGACGGGGCCCGGCGCTGCCGCGCGGCTCCACGGGGTGGCGCTGCCGAGCCGGGCCCCGCCGCAGGGGGCGCCAGGAAGTTGTGGCGGACGCCGCGGGAGCGCGCGTCGGCCCGGGCCGCGCTGGGGGCGGCGGGAGGGAGCGCCGCGGGCGGGGCCGGCACCGCACCGAGGCGCTGTCCCCGCGCACGTGTCGGCGCGGAGGAAGCGGGAAGGGCTCCGCGTGTTCGTTAGAAGGCCCGCGAGCGCCGCGAGACGCGGGGGGCCTCGGCGAGGCCGGACGCTCGTTGCGTGGCGCGCGTGCATGCATGCGGCTCCCGCCGCCTCCCACGCGGTCCGCTGTCCCTGAGGGGCTCGGAGCTCGCACCGCATCCGTCCCGGCACTGCGGCGCGACGTAGCGCCCGGTTACCGCCGGGTGCCCCGCGCTGTGTTCCTGCTGGCGCTGCCCGTAGTTCTCCGCGCGTCTTTAAGTTCGGTTACTGCTTTTGCTCAGTCGGTTTTCCCCGTCAGCGCGTGAAGTGCGACAGGCGGGAGCCTCAGCGCCGCCGACAGGGCTTGGGTCTGCGGGGAACGCGGATGTGACAGCTCTGCGCCCCTGCAGCTCGGCTTGCTGTCAGGCTGCCGTTGGCTGTGAAGTTCTGTGCTCCCAGACGTAGCCAACTCTGAGCTGCTTGTCTGAAATGTAAACGTGTGCGTGTTCTGCAGAGGTGCTCTGCTCTTGTAGTGCCGCTTAGCTGGTGCTGTGCGTTTTTATGGAGCACCAAGGAGGACGAACGATTCTGGGAGGGTGCTGCCCTTGGCACGTTGCTGTCTCTGTTCAGTAACTGCTCCGGAGTTTTTGCTTTCCCTTCTGTGTCAGTGCCTGCCACTTTCATGTAGCTTAAGGAATATTTCAAAGCCCTGTGCACATCACAGATAACTCTGTATGTTCACAGAACTGTTGGAGGTTTGCTTGTCGTTTTGTTGTGGTAACTGTGAAGTAGTCGTGTTCAGGCAGCAAGTGCTGTGCTGAGGTAGCCTTCATTCTTTCACGTAGGAAGTATATTCTGAACCAATGCATGTGCATTCTGACCCGAGAGCCCACTGCTTGCCCCAGAATCTCAAAATTTGTTTGATGACTCGCTTACTGAGTTTATTTTTTTCGTGAACAGGTAGCCACATATACATATGCTCTTGTGTAAATGTCAGACAACTGTTTTTCACTGTTTACTTTGCTGTTATAAATCTTTGGGGAGAAAATCACATGGAATATCTGTTTGTCTGCCCACAGAGATGTACTAGCGAAGGGAAAGTAGTCACGAGCGAGGGAAAATTGTTAAACATTAATTATAGGACTTTGTTTCTGTGGCTAATGCAATGCTTTTGTTAGCAAGATCAAGCTTTGAGGGTTAAACTCTGTAGGTGCAGGTAAACACTTTCTGTAGTTCGCTTGCTCATGCCTTTGTTCTAAAGGTGTGTGCATGCACATACACGCATGGACACACCCCCAGGAGAAATCTGTTCCCTACCAGTAAACACAGGTGTCTTCCTGAGTCCTTTCAGTGGCTTCTTAAATAAAATGGTTGGTGTTAAACTCTTCCCACTTCTTTCTATAAACTTGGCAAATTTCCTTCCTTCTCTCATGTCACTCCACTGAGTTTTCTCCTGGGCTTTCTAGTGGTCTTGGCAATGGAGAGCAACAGCAGTCTGCTGAAGTTCTGGTGGCTGTCATAGGTGTAATGCCTTGCTGCGTTCTCCTCTCTGAACTTTGTGCCGTGCAGGGCTTTGGGAAGTTGGAAGCTGTTTATATTATGTAGCAGCGGAAGACTTTTTTAGCTGATTTTCATTAAGCATTAGAAGAAAAAATGGCCATCATCCATTTCTTTACAGACAGATGGTAAAGCCTTCTCAGGAATCTGGTGGGAGAGGAGGGTGGGCATCTGTAATATTTATTTATAAATAGGTTTGTAACATTGCTTTGAGTTCTGCATAAATGTAATTCGAAGTGAACACAAAGTTGGAGTTCAGAACTCTTCTCTTGACAAAATGACTTTCTCAGGGGAAAAATGCAATCAGAGGTTTAATAATCAAGCATTGAGTCACAAGATATTTAAATGACTAATTAGTGTTTTGATGCACCAAAAGGAATCTATTTTGCTTCCCTTTCATCTTAGCTTTCTCCCATCCTGTTCCTTCAGAGAATAAATATGGAAAATAGTACATCTGATTATCACAACTTGAAACTTCAGATAAGCAGTGATGTTTTGTAAGAATCTTCTGAAGGTAAAGAAGAAACCTTATGCATAAAATATGCAGCAGGTAGTAGAGATATAGCAACTATCAGAAGGATGCGACAACCTGGGAGCCCAAAGTGATAACCCTGCTACCAAGCAGAATGGGTATACTTTACTAAGGGAGAAGTTCAGTCAGCGGTCTTGTTTGGAGGTAAAAGACTTGAGATTGAAATGCTGTTTGGCCTACAGGCAGGTGGTGGCTCAGAGCTGCTGACTGATAACTGTGTTCTGACAGTTGGTTTAGCTCCCAAGTTCCTCGGGTAAACACGTGGCTGTTGCCAAGTCTGTTGCTAAATGTAAGGGACTGAAAACAGTCGGGAGATGTGTGCATCTCTTAATGTAAGCCTTCAAAATGCAAGGATGTTCTTATGCAGTACTGAACATCCACTGCATTATCTCAAGATCTTGTTTTTGAGCAAAGTGTGTCCTTAGTGCTGGGATTTGAGCAGTCAGAGAGCAGGGCACTGTTAGTACTGCAGTAAAGCAGATTTGAGTACCAAGTCCAATTCATAACAAACTGCAGAAGTAAGGACATAGGGGGTGTCAGGTGTGTTGGTCATTTGGGAGAGATTTTTATCTCAAGATACTAATTTGTGTGGCCTGTGTTGGTTTTTTTTACTTTTTTTTTTTTGCTTTATCTTTTTAACTGGAAATTTCAGGCTGGAACATAAGGGAGATGGCAAAGCAGAGCAATGATAACTTTCTTGAGAGAAGTTATTTTTCAGAGGTTCTCTCAAAAGGCTGAGGCTTTTTAGCATGTTCACTGCTGTGTTATATGAAGAAATCACGCATAGCTTTACAAGCTTTACTAAGTATGTTGCAGTATATGTCACTGTAGTGAATTTTCCTGACATTTCTGCAGTAAATAAGTCTGTATTCATCAGGGTATGGAAATTAATGTTTTATTTTCATTGGGCGTGTTTGTTATCCTGATGTAAATGTTGATATTACTGTGCTTGTAAAAAAGTTTTCAATGTTGTATTTCCATTTAGCCTGTGTACGCTAAAGCTTACATAAGGTAGATGCTCATTTTTCACCGGGTGGAGTTTGTCCCAGTGTCTCCCTCTTTGTGCTGAGGCAGAGGGGAGGGTATCAGTGGTGAGAAGCCCTGTTGCTTTATTGTGTTATTCTCTTAACTTTCTCTTCTGACAAAGCTCGTGGTTCAGTGGTTAATCTCTGCCCTCTTCTTAACTCCTCCTCATACTGTGAGGCTTCTCCTAGTCAGAGTTGTTAATAGCAGAAACAATTAAGCACCCAGAATCTGAAGTGATAAACTATATAACTGCTTATTTGGTTCTGTTTTCCTTGGCAGATCTGTTGTAATACAACTAATACACTGCACAGAAAGCGGAATTAAGTCCATGCATGCTGTTGTCAGTGGCAAGTTCTATCATACTATTTGATGTGGTGTTTGAACAAACAATTGACAGAGCTGAAAATGTGCTTTTGATGTTATTAAACCTGTGGTTGTGGTTCTCTTCCCTGCCCCAGCGTGGGAGATGTTGAAGGGAAGTTTACTTGATAAAGCATTGTTATTAGGCATCCTTACTCATTATTTCCTGATACTACCTTGACTGTGCAGTACTTTCAAAATGTTGTATACAAGCTGGTGGAGGTGACCTAATGTTCATTCAAATGCTTTGAGATGTTTGAAATGAATTCTCTAGTGGAACATCTCTAAGGTAGCACAGCACTGTTAATTTCACCTTTACTCGATTTGGTCAGGCTCAGATATTGCGTCCTCTCCATAAAACTTCCTTGAGCACAGCTACTGTAGCTTTTCTCCAGGTAGTGCATGCAGAGAAATGCATCCTTCCAGATCCATGCTGAAAGCATTGGGAAGGTGGTGTATCCAGGCTGCAGCATATCAAGAGACATGGAGGTGTGACACTAAGGGACGTGGTTTAGTGGGCATGGTGTGATGCGTTGACAAACTGACTGATCTTAGAGGTCTTTTCCAACTTCAGTGGTTCTGTGATTATCTTGCTGCTGGAACAGCTGTTTTCCACCTTTCCAAGGGAAAAAGCAAGCATGGAGTACCACCTGTGGCCTGTAAGGTTGCCATCTCAGCCGTGCTGAATTTAAACATGAGTGAATCAGGTGTGTAGCCGGGGCACGGTGAGTCAGTGTAGGAAAAGTCTTGGTTTACGTACTTGAGTTTCACTGGAGAGCCTATTATCTTTTTTGCTTAGGGCATACTTAACACTTAAGAAACTGCATCCTGTGTGTGTCTCCGTGGAAGTACGTGTTTTCTTCTAATGAAATGCCTGTATCCATGGCACTTGAGTACTCCAAGTAAAATAATCATACCTTGCTGATGTATGGTTCACTGACACAAGTGCTCTTGGATCTTGTGGGGGCAGTCAGAATGGAACAAATGCACGATCGTGACAGTTACTGTAACTGAATCATTAGTTTCAAGTCTGTTTTTCCTTTTTTTCGTTCGTGTTCCAAAACGTAGTGTATTCAGCTAGGAAAAAGTAGAGAAAACAACAGTGGGATCTAACTAACATTTGGTTTAGAAATTACAGTATATGGCCTGTTGGTACGCCCTGGGAGTTGGGAGTTGTGAGCAGAGGATTGTCATGCAGATGCATTGATAATGCGGTGGTGGGTCTGTACGTTGTCAGGTAAACACAGGGTGGTGAAGGTGCTGTGCTGTAGCCCTCTGTTGGAAGCACCCACTTAGGTTCTCAAATACCATTCTGTTTGCTATCTCTGATCGTGGGCATCTCGTGGAAATCAGAAGCTCTGAATTCTGTTTTGAAATACAGGGGAATGTCATTCATACCATGGAGGATGTGAATTAGCCAACTCCTTCTACAGGAATTTCAAGCTGGGCACTTGTTCCAACAGAAAGCTGTTCTTTACCTCATCTGTTCATCTTTCATTAAAAAATACTGCATATTAAGACAGCTCCTTCTAAAACTCTTCCAGAAGAGTTTAGAGCAGTCCCAAGGGGTTAGTTTGACATACTCATACTGAAGTTATTTTTAACCTTTTCTTGGTTTCCTAGTAATTGTGCAGAGGGCCCCTGTGACAGCAGTGGTTTTATGTATAGCACAGTAACCTACTTTGAGTCTGTGGTTCATGCTCAGACTTAAAAATAGGCTAGTCAGAGCACTTTTGCTTAGGATGGTTAATCCTTAGTTTAAAGTTGTCATTCAACTTACTTGTATTAAGATTGGAAAACTGCTGACCAAGTAAAGTTTGTGGGCTGTATTCTTAACAGCACGAGAAGGAATAGCTGGAAGAGGGGTGCCTGTTTGAGAATGTTCTTCAGGGCTTTGTATGGCCAGGCTTGTACAGGACGTTTCTCCTCCTGGCAACTCTCACGTTCTCTGTTGAGGAGGAGATTGATAATGTTATCTTCACTGCTGTTTGTTTCTGATGTTATGTCATGTAATAGATTTCAGCAAATGAACAGGTAATAATTGTATGCAATAAAATATTTGTTACTAATTTTGGAAGGGGATGATAATCCACTAATTTGAGGATCACAGCGACATGTCTTTGTGTTTTTTTTATTTTAATAGCCAAAATCTTGTATTTACTTCTAGTAGAACTTAAATAGCCCATGGGAGCCTGCCTAATAATACTTGATCCCATGTAGTAAAACAGTGTGGTGAGGCAAGCTCTTCAGGGTGGTAATGTGTTTTTGCGTATACAAACCCCTGTCTCAGCAGTTATGTTACAGTTATATGGTCATATTCCTCTGCAGTGTATCTGCATTTGTCTCATTACCAGTTAGCAGAGTATTCAAGGTGAGCTCTGCAATACCTGGAAGTTAATGCCTTACTTTTCCAAGTCACTGTTTTTAGGAACTTGCGCTTGTGTGCAGCAGTCTGCTCCCAGAGCACTGTGCTGTAACTTAATGGCCTCAGGTAGCTGTAGTAAGTTGCTTGTTCTTTTTCCACTTCATTAGTACTTTCATTTCTTTAAGAGGAAAGACAAATGTCCAGGAATGCATCAAGTGACCCATGCATCAGAATAAAGATCCTGGTTAGTTGTCTGTATGTAACCCCTTCCTGTTTAATGAGCCTTTTTATATGCTCTTCTGTCCTTGCCAGCAGTGTCTTTATTTCTCAGCTGTATGTCTGTTGTAGGACTAACCCAGTTTTGGGAGGGGCCTCTCTGCTTAAACAGATAAGTGACTGTGAATTGAGGGTGAAATAAATGTTTGAAACCTACTGGTTTGCCTGTCTATTCAAGCACAGGTGCTGTCAGTGAGAGAGGAAGCAATCCTCATATGGTTCAAGTGCCACTCTGAAAGATTCATTTCCTTTCTATTTAATCAGAAGTTACAAAATTCACACTTCTTGAATTAAAATAGAAACTTTCAAGAGGGTTGTTGTTGGAAAGGGTTTCTTGCCAGTATCCAGAGTGATGTTGCATCTTGGTATGAAACCGAGCAGTTCACAGTTAGGAAGGTTGGATTGCTGGTGTAAATACAGTGATCAAGTGAATGACTCTTACATTTTACATTTACACCAATTTCACAATTTGGAGGTTATTGCTTCTAGTTCTAAATAGAAGTTAGGGCTCTAATATCCTCCTTGAAGACTTGGCAAACTTGCCTTTAAGGAGAGGTTTGTAGTGAAGACTGCCCTATGTGCAGTTATTGCTGTTGAACATATTCTAATTGGGAAGGCTGTGGTCTGCAGATTGTTTGCTGATCAGGTCTGCAGAGCATGTAGCTGCTAGGAAGGTGTTAGTATGGAAAGTTGACTTCTGCATAGGATTCTGTTCTCAGATACTTCTTAAATAGAGAAGCTTGTAATGAAAGTATACTTAAAACTACAGAACCTACTTGAAAAGGAAGGAATTGCACAGGTAACTTTTGAATAACTGATCTGTGATGCATCTTGCCCCAAGTGACCTTCCAGATGTAGGTAGGGAGACGCTTGGTGTAACTTGATGAGTTTTTTTCCTTCTTTTCCAGTCATTATCATCCCCTGTGTTGGTCTGTCTGCACAGTACCTGATCTCCTTTTTTTTTTTATTATTTTCCAAGCATTTCCCCAGATCTAGTTATCTGACATGTCTCATTCTCTCTCCTGTTACTAAATTCTGTAGTTCTCTTTGTTAAGTTTCTTCATAACACAAGAGATAAAATAGTATTCCTGGTCTCTCTTGTGTATTTGTTCTCCCTTGAGAAGTGCAGCTTTTACTTGTCTGGTCTGTGAGCCTTCCCCCTCTCCTCCCCCTCTCCATACCCATTCCATATTAGTATGCTACTAGGATGAGCTCTGCATACCTTGGTGATACGATTTTTCTCACTTCTTGAAAGTCCTAAGTAATTCCAAAAGAGAGCAAATCATACAACATTATAATTCAGCATATAGTATTTACAATGTGGTAACCACTTCCCAAGCTGGATGTGGCTCTGGGCAGCCTGGTCTGGTGGTTGGCGACCCTGCACATAGCAGGGGGGTTGAAACTAGATGATCATTGTGGTCCTTTTCAACCCAGGCCATTCTGTGATTCCATGACCCTAGATATAGCTCAGATAATATCTGAGTTTAAAGCCAGGGCACACAGTGCTTTTGTTGCTCCATTGAGAAGGAGTGGGGATGTGGGGTAGATAAGAGCCAGCTCAGCACTGCAGCACTTTAGTATTCTGTTACTGGATTGCTTTAAGTGGATTACTCCTACAGTGCTGTTAAAGCCATCTGTGCTTATGAAGACATCTATGCAGTCTTTTAAGTTGCTATTTTTTTTTCCTAATTTATTTTTGTTGTTTATATGTGTTTATTGTTGAAAGTATTAACCTTGTTTTCTCTCCCTTTTTGTTAGAGGATAATGCTAGCTGTTTGTGGTGAGGATGCTGCACTCATGGAATGGAGGCAAGGTACTGTGGGACTTCAGCTGCTGGGACAAAAGCTGTTCAGTATTCATAGTTCAGCTTGGGCAGCTGATGATTTCATCACGTTAAAACTTAACAGTCTTTGTGCCAGTAGACAAGACCTCAGGTACTTGCTTGTGAGGGGAAAGAGCTTGAGCTACCAGAACTGACATGCCTGACATAACTGAAGTGGACCAGGCGTTTTTGGTGTTTTTTTATTTTTCTCAGGTAGTGTGACTTGTTCAGTTAGGAAAAAGCGTGTTTGTGTGGGAAGTCAGCAAAACATTAATAGCTGAAAACTTTAATCAGAGCTGTAGGATAGAAGTGATAAGCAGTTTTGCCTGTTTATTCTGTCTAGCTGTGCTCTGAAGTAGTACTTTCTCTGAGGAATCCTGTCTGGTAAGATATTAAGTATCCTTAGTGATGGCTACGTAGTAAAAATAGTTGGAACAGAAACCAGTGAGCTTTCTGATCATCTTCAAGGCTTGACTGAAGGGAGTTGTTGTGCAGTTCTGCATTAACTCTTATGTCTGTTTTGGTTTTCCATGGCATCAGTGTTCTCGTCGCAGAAAGACGGTGAGCTGAAAAACGGTAGTTTTTAAATCTCACCTTTGTTTGGGTGTGTTAACTAGCTTCTAGGTAGTTGAAGTATGGGCTGTGGAAATAACAGGTCCTGAACAGACAGACATATTCTTGGCTGTGATTGGAGAACCTGGAGAAGCTACCGAGGAGTAAGAAAATGAAGTGGTCATGATGAGCTTTTGTTACTGAGAGCAATGGACACAGATCACTGAGCAGCTATGTAACTTGTCTTGTTACATCCAAGGGTACAGCACGTAGTTAGCGCTGCGGGAAGATAGCAGCTTTGTTGTGTCAGGTGCCCAGGCCATCTGGAAAAACACTCATGGATATTTCTACTGATAAATAAAACTAAAACCTGTGAAGACTGAGTTCTCAATTTGATGGTTGTTGATTTGCTTCAGCAGGAAAATGTCCCTGGGCATGATTTGGTCGCCTCATTATTTTTTGGATGTTGTAACCAGCAAATGGTTCAACTCTCCAGTTGGGAAATTAGAAGCAAGGTATCCACATTGTTTGTTGTGTTGCTGTAGGTTTTTCTGCTGTAAGTTTTTGAGGGTGGGGAATGAGAGAGAATTTGAATGTTTTCCAAGGTCAGTCTTCTCATGAACATCACCATCCTGTCGTTCAGCAAGCTGAGGTTGACCTCATGCTTGACCTGTGCTCAGGACTGTAGATAAGAGCACTTTCTGCTAATAAAAAAGATTAAGTGATGAAGTTGTTAGGCCTGAGGTAGAGTCTTATCCAGAACTGGTTTGTGCTGCGGTCAGGAATGTATGTGTAGTTCACTTCTGTGTTTATAATGGATGTTAGTCTAGCTTTTGTGGTTTCTCCTGCCATTAACAGTATGAGTGTGAATGAGTGTGTCATGCTGTGGTGTCCTTTCTCTTCAGGCCATCACAATAGCTGAAAAGTATACTGTTAGAAACTTTGCTTTTTCACGTTTGATTAATAGAAATTGCCTACTTCAGTTATCTAAAAAGCTAAACAGTAGTAGCTGTTGAGGGTTTGAAGGAAGCCAAACCACCAGCTTAGCAGGCAGTGCTGTCTGTGTGGGTGGCACTGCTGTATGAGGTTCTAAGCCAGCTTGTGGCAGCAGTGTTGCTTCCAGACAGGGAGAGAACATCTTACTCTGCCATACTGCTACTGAACTGGTTCTGCTGGGTCACATCGTTGTAGTACTGAGCGGATGGAAGAAGCAAGAACACGCTGCCTTGTGGAGAGGTAATCAGTTCTTCTTGGAGTGATTCCGTTTCACTTATCTGTATGGAAAAAAATAAAATCTGCCTAAGGAAAAGGCCACACAATACCATGTATTGGAGAGTCTCCAGTGGGTGATGATGGGAATCAGTGTGCTGTCAGAAATGCCCAGAAATGCAGACATTGATTGAAAAACCTTCCAGGTGTATTCAAGCTATTGTTACAAAGTATTCTGAAATGTTAATCTGGAAGGTGTTTCTTTCTGTGTTTCAGTGATGTATTGTTGATTTTTATTTATTTTTGTGAGAGCAAACTGGCAAGTACTTGGTCATTGTAGTTAGAACGTCTTGTTAACAACATCATTTCACATTATGCTGAGGTTTTTGTTTTTTTTTCCCCACCTTGTGTTAGAAATGTCACTCTCTTTTTTATTGATTGGTTATTACTTGGTGCTTTATTTTCAGCATGATGAAAATGCAGGGGTCGCGAAGGCTGACAGTGTATTGTGGTAAACAGTATGAAATCAACATTATAATTGGTAATTCAAAGGCAGTTCCTATTTTTGCTCTCTAAAAATACGTGCAGGATCAAGTTCATGGTTTTCAAGACACCAACCGTATTTATTTAGCAGATGCTAATGCAGTAGAGCTAAAATACTCCTTGCATTGAAAGGCTGTGATGAACTGATAAGGAAAACAACGTCTTACTTGCAGCCTCTGTAGCCTGTATGGGGTCAGTGGTCAGAGAGAGGTAGGGTTGCTGGGTAATAGGATGTTTTCTTAAGTCCCTTAAGTAGGTTTCTCCACTGATATGCAGATTGCTTTCTTGGTATAAAGTTTTAAAATGTCTATAAAATAGAAGTTGAATCCAGCAAGGCATCCTTATTCATATCTGTCTAATGTTGTTCTGTCTCCAGGAGTTACCCGTTAAGAATCTAGCACTGTGCAGCTGCACACCTGCTGGAGGAATGGGCTCAGTGTCCTGTGTTGTGCCCTGCATACTGGTGTTACAGTTAGTTTTGAGTGGGTTATGACTGTTCTGCCTAGGAGAGGTGGAGGAAATACATAGTATCTGTTCTTTCAGAGGTGGGATGTTTTTAGTTTGTGCTATGGCTACAGGCTTGTACTTGTACAATAGGCAGAAGTGGAGGCCTGAAGAGTGCCAGAAAAGCATAGCATTCATTTTTGTTTGGGTTTTTTTTGGATGTCTTTAACAAATGAAGGTCACAGGTGACCTGAATGCTGGAGAAGCGAAAGGCATTAAAATGGCATTTCCCTTTCAAAAGGGCAGGTAAAGACCTGGCATCAAACAGGCAGTGTAGCCCAAACGTATTGACGCTGTCTCCTTGGACATCACACCCAGGATCACACTCGGACCCAGGTCACACACTTAGCTCTCAGTGTGTAGGCAAAGCAAATGACCATGATGGCTGTAGTGCAGTGAGTTTATGAGCATTGGGGAAGTGCTTGGCCTTGCAGCAGACCTCCCCTATTCAGCCTCTGTTCTTCCTGCGTCCTCTCCATCTCCATGTGAGTTTGGCCTCCCACCTGTCTCAGTTGCTCAGTGTTTATATCAGACTTAAAACCAGATTTGATCATAATTGCACATAAAAGGTCATGAATTTGGAATGCCAGTCTGTCTTGTGTTTTTAGAGGCAATCTAAATAAACTTGGAGATTACAAGACACTAAGAATAACTGACCTATAAAGAATAACGACTTGGCATCTGATTCATACTGCGTGTAGTGCTTTGTCTTTAAGAATACACTCTTACTGGTCAGGAAACATAAGTTCTATGTTGTGTGAGCCTTCCTGCCTAATACAGGCTGCACGGAGCATCTTTGTGCATTTGGAGGTAGCTGTGTTCCTTCTAAGCCAAGAAAGTGTCTAAATCTGTAGGCTGGCAGAGTGCAGACTGATCTGTGCAGCAGGAAGTGCACAGATAAGCGCTGTGATCTTCGGGAAGTCTATTTTAAGTTATTCACTGCTGCACCTGTCATTGTCACTACTGAGGAAGCACTTTTCTTCTTTCATGGCATCAGACCTGAAATTGCGATCTGTTGAGTGTTTTGAGTACAGAAGCTAATGAGAAGTTCAGTAGAAAAGTATTGCTGGGTATTACTTGCATTTTTGTTAGCGTATTTTGACAAATTTTAGCAGATTGCTCCAATCGTATACTGGTAGCTAGGTCGGTTTTTCTTTAATATACTTCTGGTCTTTGTGTTTTGTAGAAGGCTTACTTGAGTTTTGACATATCTTAACAACTACCTCAGTACTTTACTATCCCAGGACGTGGAAAAACTTTCTCTATTTAAGGAGTTACAAACTATACCATGCATTTTTTTCTTTTCTTAAAAAAGAACAAGCAGTGGTTTGGAGGAATGTGAGATGGGAACATGGATATTGCTGGGGCTGTTACAGTGATGGCAGGGCTGTGGCTGGGTGTGCCCTGGGCAGCTTGCGTGCTGCTGCAGCCCCTGGCTCTGCTCAGTACTGAGTGGTGGTTTCTTTCCACTATGTGAGATCTTAAACAAAGGAAGAAAGTACTTTAACAGTGGATACTGTGGAATCAATGAAAGTGTGCTCGTATAACTGGCTGAGTTTCACTTCTGAGTGTGATTCACCCTGTGCTTTCTCTGTGGGCTTGCTTTTTTCCCTGTAGGGCTGAAGGGAGCAGTATGTATTTATTGGCTGATTTTGGAAATAAAATGAGCTTGAGATTCTAAAGGGATGCTCTGGAAGCTTCTTCTGCTTGTTTTATTTTCTTAATTACAGTATATGAGCTTTTTAAATACAAAACATGCCTGTGACAGTTCCTAAGAAGTGCTTAGTTTTTAAGGCTGTGCGAGCAGGCTTTAGTGCTGGGTTATGTGACAGGAGGTGCTGAGCCTTAGCCATTGAGCACACGTTCACTCAGATGTTAATGCTGTTTTTGTGGTGATGCTTTAATGTTTTGCTGTCTCCACATATGCTAAATGTTTTACAGAATTCAAGTTAAATATCAATCTAATTTTATTACTCTTAAATGTGAATGACTTCTTGAGGTAATGAAACTGTACTTTACAGAAGAGCTGTAGGTAACCTTGCCAACATAGTAAACATGAGGTAGTCTTGAAGGAAGATACAGATGTTCTGTTTCTGTGATACAGATTCTTGGGTAAACCCTTTTTCTTTTAACTGAAAATGAGATGCTCAGAAACCTTCTTGGTGTCTGTCAGGCCCCTTTGACTTTAGAGTTGCGTAATGGACTGCTCTGAAAGCCCTCAGAAGAAATGCTGCAGTAGTAGGTGCAGAGACAGGAACAGAACTCCCACTGTGTGATAGGCTGTGGCTCAGGGGATGTGCAGCTGTGAAGGCACAGCTGTTTTTTTGGAGTTCTTACCGTCTTTGGTAGGGGTACCCATAAGTTCCTTCATGAGACACTGCATTAGGCAAAGCACTCCTCTGATAAAATGCACACTCTGTCTTGCACGGAGTTACCTGCGCTCTTGCTGGCCTTGCACAAGTTGATGTTTTAGGGAGCTGACCTTCTAGCTTCAGGTAACATTAAGTTCTGCTGTTGTACTGCTGGAAACACTGAAGGAAAAGTAGTGGTCCTGAATCTTCTTTCTGGGCTTTGTGTTTCATCTTTTTTAACAAAAGAAACCAAATCCTTTTCTTACTCTGAAGGAAGATCAATTAAATCTTGGAGCAGATGTGGATCTAGGAAGCTGCTGATTCCCTGATTTGTGTACTTTGGCTTGTGGAAGGGAATGGTTTTAAGCCTTCATTAGGTGGATACTGGAGAGATGTAGGGGCTCCTCGAACTGCATGTTACAGATTTCTTTTGCTGCCTGGTGTTTTCCAGTGCCGTACCTGCCTTGTCTCTGTACCACTGTCAGGTTGGTTAGTGGATCAGTCTCGAGATACACCTTCTCTGTAGAGGAGAAAGGGTTGATTTAATGAGGAACGGTTGAAGTCTGAGCAGCAGTTCCTGTGGAAAAAGCTGGTATTTTCCCTCACAGATCTAGTGGAAAACTGTGAGAGAAAGGTAGTATGAAAGTTGATCCAAGCTTTTTGAGCCTCATTACCTATCTAAATGTAGATTTATAATCCATCCTGATCTTCTGGTGCTGTGTAGTGTATTCTGCCATAAGTAGTGTGAGTAGTTGTGACACCCTGTCCCTATTGGAACACAGCCCTGTGTTCATGTGTGTGTTAGTTCTGTGCTGCACAGTAGTGAAGCACAATAGAGACTGGTTTCATGTGTTACTTGTCATGCGAATAACAAGGTGACTTTTTCTTAAACAGTGCCGGCTGCTGTTATTGCTAATGTAAGGGCCTTGTTTTCCAGCATTTGTGTTAGTTCTTAGTGTAGTGTTTTTGCCATTCAGATGTATTGGAGTGGTTGGTAGGACTGCTGATGCAGTAATGTTGGAGTAAGGGACGAGATTGTTGCATCTTTTCTTTTTTGTTAGGGAACTGGATACAGTTTCCTTATGTGTCAGCTAATGACAAGATTTTGAAGTACGCCTTCCATGCTCTTACCATGAAGATTTACTTAAGCTGTTGGAAATGGCCTTCTGGCTGGAAGCTCTGGTAACAGGTGACTCCATTATTTTTTTTTTTAAGTTTTTCTCAATCCTGTGTAGGTTGTATTGTAGAAACTAGATGATAGTTTCTACAATACAATATATACAAAATACAATAGTTTGTTTTCTGGTACAGTATGATTTTGAGCAGTGGAGGTCATGCTCTTGGCTGTTCAGTAATATGCATTCGAAGCATCTTCAGATACCCTTTCTAATCCTTCATTTAGTATTCTGTTCAATACGAATCACTGAAATGGCTTTGGTGTGTTACAGACTCAGAAGTGACAACAGCGCACTTGGGACAACCAGCGAGCTGTGGTCAGGAAGGGCAGTTCAGGTGTGTGGCTGTATCTGGGGTCCTGTGAAATATGGCTGTGTGGTAAAGTCACAGGAGATGGACACGGCTGGTTTACATGTTTCTTCTGAGCAGAGGCATGCTCGTAGCTTGCTTTGAGCCACTCTTGTTTGTTTCTGCTCATCTGCTTTTCCACAGTGACTTGGAATAGAAAACCAGTCTTTATTTGGTCTTGGTGAAAGTAGATCACTCTTGAAGCGTTGCCCAGTGTGTTTTCTACTCCCCTACCACCAACCACTGAACAAACAGCTAACAGAACATGTAAGAAATTCGTGCACAGAAGAAAGATTTTCTTTTCCTTCCAAGAAAAGGGGCGAATTCTGTGTGTTCCTGGAAGTGCCCAATCTGAGCATCAGGAAAGCAGTAGACTAAGATGCTCAGGACTGTTGCTGAGCTCACTTTTAACCTGTATTGCAGATTAAAATACTAAGAATGACCAAAGTTTCATGATAGTTTGTTAATTACAAATACGTGTGTTTTTTTAAGTACAATTAGATTATATTTCACTGAGCAGGTGTTTTAAACTGGGATTTGTAGCAGTGATCTAATTATTATAGTAATTAGTGGAATCTTTCTAATTGCCTACTCATGAGACTGACATCCGTTGATTAAGAGAAGTGATCTGCATAGTTTTTCACCATGTTTGGAATACAAAACGATGTTTGTAGGCTCTGTCACAGTAACAAGCATGAATTTCTCTTCTGCATAGGATGACTCAGGGCATTGAGAGATCATGCAGCTTCAATCAAAGTGAGAAGTTGTTTACCTGATGTCTGTTCACACAAGAACCCGTAACTGGAAGATGGCTTAACAATTGCTTGTTGACCAGGCTTTACTTTTCTAAACCTACAGTGTTCTTCAGGATCCATCACAGAGAGAGCAGGGAACATAACAGTGCTGCTTGGTTTCCCATGGCCCTTGTGTCCTATTTCAGTCGTGTTCTTATGGTGGCCAAATGTAAATACTGCCACTATGTGTTACATGATGGAGTCAAGAGAATGGAAGCTTCTTATGTACTTGCCTGCATAACTATTGCATTGCCATTATCAAAGGTCAGATCTCTGCGACTCAAAGATCGGTGTAACTCAGGATGACAAGGGTGACTTTGGAGCTCTTCAACAGCAGTTGTTTGGAAACAAACTTGTCAGAATGTCGTTGCTGTTCTGTGTGTTGTGTGTGACTGAATATGTGTATGAGGTAGTAAAAAGGAAAGTGCATGATATTGCTTCTGTAATAAGCTTGTTGCTTATGAAGAACTGAGGGGGTTTGCTTCCTGTCCTACTGGAAGTTGCTGAAGCCACTTACTGTTTTAAATATTAGAAACATGCAAAGGAGACCTGGGGCATCTTTGGACAGTCTGCATTGATCCAAGATGGGTGTTATACACTGGCTTTTGTAGTCTCTGCCTTTGTTTGCAGCTTTGCTGGTGCTTCTAAGTCCCTGTGTGGGCCATTCCTATTGCAGTGGCAGAGAGTTGCCTCCCGGAGTGCCACAGGAATGCATCGCTGAGCCTGGGCTGGCCCTGGGGAGGGCTAAGAAGAGATGGGAGAAGTAAGGGGAGGTATATGGCTGAACTGATGAGCTTTATTTTTATGCATGTAATTCTCCAAGGTCACTCTTTATGCTCCTCCCAATCTTAAAAGACTAATGATTGTTTAGTAGGTTGCAGAACAACTAGGAGCTGTTAACAGCAAGAGGGTGTTGTGTGAGGCAGTCAGGTTGGTGTACTCCTTTCTGTTGCCTTCAGTGAATAGGTTATTGGATTCAATTTGTGGACAAACTTCCTCTAGAGTAGGCTGACAGTTTGTTCTGAGGCCACGTTCCATGACTGTGCAGGTCACTGAGCTCTTCCTGTGCTGAGGAGGCAGTGTGTGTACTCCACAGCTCACTGAGGGGTGAGGCTGGGGCATGTGCTTGCAGTGGGCACACCAGTGTCTCAGTAGTCCCTGACCTGTGTTGCAGGGTAGATCAGAGTAGTCTTGGTTGGATTTTGTAGCCTTCAGCTATGTTGTGCTCTGTTATCCTTAGACAAGTGCACCTTGCTGATGGTGACTTGAGATAACCAAGAAGCAGTGCAGGAGCAGTGCTGTCCTGGTGAGTTTAGCAGCTGGGAGCCTTCACCTTATGGGTTGAAATCAGATTGCTTTTACACCACTTCATCAGCTGTCAGGTGGCATGATGAGCTCTACAGCTTTTGATGTTTCTGGTTTCATCTTTATTATAACATTTTTGTATTTAAATGAACAGTGATTTCTTTTGTGTCCATGTGTCCTTTTCATAATGATAACATTTTTAGAACTTCTTTCAGTGGCTGCATGTGGTTCACCCCTCTGCCCCAGTCACTTCCTCCAGCAAAGGGAACGATCCTCATGTAGACTTCCAGAGTCTGGGGACTTCTTTCCTCCTTGAGCTGCTCTTCTCTACAAAGCGGACTTGAGAGTTGGCTCTTCTGGTAATTTTTGCAAACAAATGTGCCTTTAAATTATCCTTTAAAGAGCTCTGGAATGAAATGGTAGAATTATGCAGTCAAATTAGGAAACAGTGAATTTTTCCCTTCTATCTTATGGAGATGCACTCTCTTCTACTGCAGTAATGTAATAATACCACACGTTCTGTTCCTTCGGTGTAACTATTAATGACAGGGTGGTATCCCTTAGATTTTTTTTTTATTTATTTTCAATGCCTTCTGGTTATCATACTTAGAGTGTGGCCTCCAAGGTGTGTTGCAGAGTGCTCTGTCAAAGTAATCTCTGTGCTCTGTCAGTGCTGGTTTTCTGTGAGGAACTGTAACTTGGAATCCAGCAGTCCTATTCCCTAAAACTTGCTGGGCGTTACCAAAAGGAGCAAGGAAGCAAAGAATGCTTGTTCCCATTTACCACCATCTGCTTAGTTCAGTTCACAGATGAGTTTCTAAAGAATTCCACTTGTGTTCCTGCATTATCATTTGAGAGAGGTCTTGTTGCTCCTCAGATCAGAAGTGAACAGAAATTGCAATTCTCTTGTGCTTGGCTGCACCGTGAGCTGCAGTAATCCCACTTTGCTGAGTGCCCATGGTACTGCCTTTGTGCCTTAGACTGTCTCTAAGAGGTCTGCTCTTTGATATTGTAGAGAATAATTGCCATACTGATACAGTGAAAGTGGATGCAAGTGACAAATGTTGTATCTTAGGAATTATAGAAAGGAAGACTATGGAATGGGCGTTCATATATAATTTAGCTTAGAAAACGTATAGACTACATCATATCTTGCCATGTTCTGAGTAATCAGAGGGAAGGTTGCTGTTTCAGTGGGCTTTCTTTGTAGACTTATATTAGAAGAAAACCAGAGGAGAGAAAAAAGGAGGAAATAGTTATTTTGCTTGTTTAAACAACTGGCATAGTAACCTGAAGTGCAGTGGTGAGTGTTGGAATTCTGACTGCCCACATACCTTTCAGGACAGGCATCCAGATGGTGCAGTACCACGTTCATGGCTGGGGGTTGCAGAAAGCAGAGCTGTTTCCTGGCTGCCCCTCTGGGTGTGCACTCCTGCTGCAGCCCTTCTGCTCTGGAGCTGTCTGACCTCGTAGTGAGCCATGACAGAGAGCTTACCTTATGGGCACTGGGCTGGGGGGAGACTTTTGGCTTTGGTTGAGCACTGAGTAGCCTCATACACGGATTGGATGAGCATTGGTGTCGGCACCAAGTAGAAGGAATGCGGTTTGAGGAAAGCTGCCACTGCTCTGAAAGCAGCGGATCAGACGGGCCTCATAGCACAACTCCCAAGGCTGGATTTCCTTCGTGTCAGGCAGAGGAAGCAACTGCAAGGGAACTTTCCTGGATGTGAGCCTAATGGGCTGAGCATAGCTAATGTAAAAATGGAAGGCATTTCAGTAAGGATAGGGCACCTTCGTGGTTACAATTTTCTATAAAGAAACAATAGTAGAAAGAAGTACATTTCAGTAATTACTAGTTAAACAGAGGGGATGTATGAAAGATTCAAGGGAAGCAAACTGAGAGGGAAGGAACTGCTGACTTGTGTGTTCTGCAGTAGTTTGGCCTGGGTTGTACTAATAAGACTGGCAGCTGTGGTCTGTTCCAGTGTTGCTTTGATAAGAAGGATCTGTTGGCACAGGAACCTGCATCTGGGGAGTTGGAACAAATAATACGTGAATGTGAAAGTGAAAGGCTTGTCTCAGAAAAAGGATCAAGGTGGTAAGCAGTTAGCTGCGAATGTGGTTTAAGAAGGGGATACTGTTTGTACTAAGAGGAAGACTTGATTATGCTTGATGCTGAGCTGTTGAAAATGCTTATCCAGCATTGCTTTTCATGAGTTTTAGGTTTTATTGCCCTCAATTTTTTTTCCTAAAAGGACAAATTTTGATGTAACGATGAAGCTAAGCAACTTTGGCTGCTGCCAGAGGGGATTGTGTCTCTCTTCCTCCCATCCTGCTCCCAGAGCCAGTTACTGGAGCGCTAATTGCTTTGGGGAGAACAACAGGAGAGCTGCTGCTCTGTCCGTTCCCTTCCCTAAGCTGTCACAGATCAGCCTGGCGCAAGGCAGCAGTAATAGAGACTGACAGTGAGGGGACAAGACCACACCTCATGGTAGCCAGCTGTTACCCAGGTTTCCTTCTAACATGACAGCTTTAGCCTTGGAGCTCAACTTAACCACCTAAAATTCACGTTGGGGCTTTGAAGGAAGTCAGAAACAATTTCACAGCTCTTTGAGAACTTGTGAAGGACAGGTGGCATCCCAGAAGATGGGGGAGGGCCCTGCAGTGGCACTGCTTTTCAGTACTGTTAGAAAGGTGGGAGCTGGGGGCTTGTGACCAGCCAGCTTCACTGCACATTGTGGGAGGTATGGGTGACAGAAAGTGTTTGGCCCAGTGGTCGCCTGGAAAATACTAGTCTCTTTGTAAACAAAAACAGGAATTTTTTTATGTGAAACCGGGCTAATCCAGTCCAGCTTCTTTCAATGGCCAACTGAGACCTGCTGGATGGCTGCACTTGACTTGGTCTTTCATTCTGCTATGCAACAAACAGAAACAGTGCCATTGAAACTGGTGGCATAGGGAAAGTGTAACTGGTTGGAAAACTGTACTTGGACATGGATGATCAAGGACAAAGGTCCGTTGGGTTTCTGAAGAGCTCTGTCTTGAAGTGCTTGTTGCCAGGTTTGGGGAAGATTTGGTCTGTAGTGTCTGTATAGTAAACCAGTGTAACAACAAAGGCAGCTGGCCTGTTTGTTTCAGAACCATTCTGGCAAACTGAGGTAACTACTGCACTTCTAAGCAGAAGGCTCCAGTTTCAGATGAATGAAGTGTTGCATTTGAGTGGGAGGAATCAGCTGTGCAGCCAGAGTGGAGAATGAATGCAGAATAGAAACTGGAAGCTTATAGGCTGGTTGGCTATAGTTTTTAACATGCTTTTGTGTTGAAAAATAAGCTTCCAGAGTTCTATTCACACTTGATGTTTATTATCAGGAGTGAGGTGGCCAAGCTGCCAGCTGACTTGGTGAAGCAAGGTGCAGTGTCCCTGTTAGTAGTTTCTGTCCAAACTTAATCTGAGGATAGGGAGCTTCTGATAATGGAGTCTTTTGTGCTTAAAAAAGAAAATAAGTCATACCCAAGAATTCACTTTAGTTACCGTATCTCCCATGTGGCTGAGGTTTATCAAATGCAAGAGGATCAAAAAAGTCCTGTGAGTTTTGTTTGTGACTGTGTGATGCCATGTTACCACAGTTGGTCTCTTTTCATAAAAAGATGGCTTAACCAGACAGGTGTGAACAAGTTCTGCTTGTTTGAAGGAAGTGATGAGCTAAAACCCCTGTGAATTCTTGCAACAGAACTATACACTGCAGCAGGTTTTAGTTTGAGCTCTGATCTGGCTTTGCAGTTTACAACAAAGTTAATTTTACAGTTTCTAATGTCACTTTGTTTGGAAGGTGTTAATTGCTTGTATTGTACTGAAGAGGTGTAAACTGGAGTCTGACAAAGCTATGATAAGGTGATACAGCTGAACACGGGTAGGTTCTTAATTTGCTTATGGAATCAGTTGCCCTCTCCCCCTGCCCTTTTGCTGTAGCTGTTGGTGTCAGTATTTCAGTAGCCAGCCATTAGACAGCAGTACGGGCATAGCTGATTGCTGCATTGGATTACGGCACCTGGGAAGAATAGTTGAGTGCAGAAAGCAACAAAGGTGTCTTGCTGCTAGGGGAGAAGTTCAGTGTTACACTGCGGATAAGCCACTCGTGATGTGTGTGTGAATGTTGTGTGCGTGCTTGGTGCTGCTAACGTACACAGGCTGAGCTGTTACTGCCTGCTGTCGTGACAGACTCACAGGAAGGATGGAGTGTATTTCAATAGTAGCATTAAAAGGTTCTCAGCAGTACTGCTGACCTGTTACTCAGACTGCAGTAGCAGTTGCAAACGCAACTTACTTTTAGGCTTGAGAAACTGCTGTTGTTTTCTGATAGCAAATTATTCTCATTGTGGTCGTTTTTAGTTTAATGTTAAGCATTGATGGGTTAGGAGGGGAAAAAGGAGGGTGATGTAAAACATTGTGATAAACAAAAGTTGCCCGTTTGGGGTAATGGGGTAAACAATTGTTTATCTTCATAGTAGAAGATGATGGCTGGCCTACTTCATGTTTTTCTGTCATTGCTGTCCACAAATGGCCATAGCAAATAAAGAAAAGAACTGCTGTAAATATCCATCTGCAGGTACTTGTTACAGTCTGTATGTCTCATCCATCTGTAGTGTCTTTCCAGAAATATTTATGTA
This sequence comes from Chrysolophus pictus, assembly GCA_037305975.1. Taxonomy (NCBI): domain Eukaryota; kingdom Metazoa; phylum Chordata; class Aves; order Galliformes; family Phasianidae; genus Chrysolophus; species Chrysolophus pictus. The sequence goes on from JAYKPI010000006.1 coordinate 14,106,823, forward strand.
GGGTGGTGTGCCAAGAACATGCAGCTTAGCTCATTAAGTGAAGTCTGGTATGTTTGTGTAGGAGAGAGGGCTCCACCTACTGGAAAAACCTACAAGTTGATAGACTCTGTTTGGAATGAAGAGTTCAATAAGTGGTTTCTTATGTCCGGTCCCATGGTTTGGGAATGGGAGCATTTGTGAGGAAATAGGTGTGTGCTTTAAAGTCTGAGCTCTGAAAATATACTCGTAGCTTTTTTAATGTTGACTTCATTTTTTTATTTTTTTGATAGGAACATCATCTCCAACGGGCTATCTCAGCACAACAAGTATATGGAGAGAAGAGGGATAACATGGTTATACCAGTCCCGGAAGCAGAAAGTAATATTGCATACTATGAATCTATATATCCTGGAGAATTTAAAATGCCAAAGCAGCTGATTCACATACAGCGTAAGTAAAGCAGTTGCTGGAGTCTACACCAGGAACTTTATTTTAACAGCAGTTAGAGATCACTCTTAAATGTGTTTTGAGCTCCTATCAAATCTAGCTTGGGAGCATTTCTTCCAGTTTAAGTAGTATGCACTCCCCTGTCATACCTTCTTAGAGGAATATTAAGATCATCTTCAAGAGGAAGATAATATCTTTGTATGTCTGTACGTTCATACTTTAATTCTAGCAGTTTCAGTGAGTTGTATATATGTTAGGATGCTGGTGGTGTTGGAACATACCAGCTGCTCTGCTTGGATGTGAGCACATTACTTTGGACAACTTTCAAAAACATAAAATGTATTGCAAAACTGTCATGTGGTGTTATTATTTTTTAAATTCTGATAATCTGTTGTGTGTATACATAGGCATAGTTATGTCTTGTTAACTGGCTTAATGTTAGGCTTCTGTGTCAGTCTGATCTTCAGTAATAAGCTGAAGTAGCAGAGCAGCATGCTCTAATAAGCAAATGGAAAGACTAATACCAGGTGTCTTATATGCTGATGTTAAGGTGCAGTTTTTCACTCTTCTTCTATTTATCTACTAGTGGTCTCTTAGTTGCTTTGACAACATTCAAATACATTTTTTTTAAAAGCAAGTCATACTTTTCACAATGTGAAATGCATGCTTAAGAAATTGATAGTTCCGAGAAGCCAAAGCGGTTTGCATGAAGCTGAGAACCAGGGATGTTCTGGATGCTCTGATGTTCTGATGTATTTTCAGAGGATGTTGTGAAAAACCAAACAGCTTGTTCTGTAATACGTGATTTATAATTGAAGGTCCCCTGCCATGTTGTGTAGACCATGCTATTAGACTAGTTTGGTCTGACTCCTCTAGATCACAAGTCATTGAGAAGGTTTGTGAGGTCTTTGCACTGTGCCTGTAGTTCTCTAGGAATACCTCTTAAATACATTTAAGCTGGAGTCTTAACTTCTGACATGGATGCTACAACATGAAATTGTAGAACATGAGATGGTAGTGAAGTCTGACCAATACAGCAAGTTCTCCCTAAAAGTAGTGGGGTTGAATACCTTTGAATGTTTTGGACACTGTAAAGCTTTCATTAGTTAATAAAAGCACGCTCAAGTAGATATCAGTGTCTATCCTTGATTTCATTCATATAATTTATTTCAGTAAAAAGGAAGGTGTTACTTTTAAGCAGTGTTCAAACATTATTTTGGTTTTGTCTTCAGAAGGGTCTGGCACAAACTCCAGACACTGCTATTAGAATGGAACGTTTCTGTAGTGAAACAGTGACTTGAGCTTAATTTGTGTTGTTCAGCTTTTAGTTTGGATGCTGAGCAGCCGGATTATGACATGGATTCAGAAGATGAGGTCTTTGTCAATAAGTTGAAGAAGAGAATGGATATCTCTCCTTTGCAATTTGAAGAGATGATAGACCGACTAGAAAAGGGCAGCGGTCAGCAGGTACGGTGTTGCTTTGAATAAAAAGTCTGAAATGTGCATTGTTCGTAATGCCATATGACAATGACATACTGGGTTTTACATTTAGCCAGTCAGCCTGCAAGAGGCCAAGCTGTTGCTGAAAGAAGATGATGAATTGATCAGAGAAGTATACGAGTACTGGATTAAAAAGAGGAAAAACTGTCGAGGGCCCTCTCTTATCCCAGCAGTGAAACAGGAAAAGCGAGATGGCTCCAGCACAAATGATCCTTATGTTGCTTTTAGAAGACGAACAGAAAAGATGCAGACAAGGAAGGTAAGTAGACTAATGCTTCCCTGTCGCTTGTTTCTTTCTTTTCCCTCTCATAAAGTAGTTTATCTAAAGAGACAAACTTGCTAGGTAGTGTAAAGTAATATAAGTTGACTTTTTGTTTGTTTTTTTCCCTTTTAATTTGCAAGAAAAAAAAAGATTAACAACTTTATACCAGCTATTGAAGGAAGTTTGTATTCAGTAGTTTCTTGCTCTCTAAATTGGATGCTAAACCTGCTTGTGATGGCAGAAATCTGTAGCTTGTTGGTAGATGCATCTGTTTTTCTTTATTTGTTTTAGCATGTGGTTTAGAAAACCAAATATTTACATTTTATCTTTAGTTCAGATTATGTAATTTAAATGATGTGAGAAAATATAAAACATGTTTTATCTGCAGAATCGAAAAAATGATGAAGCGTCTTATGAGAAGATGCTTAAACTGCGTCGAGACCTGAGTCGTGCAGTAACCATCCTGGAGATGATAAAAAGAAGGGAAAAAAGCAAGAGGGAGTTGCTGCATTTAACACTGGAAATTATCGAAAAGAGGTAACGTTTTCTGCAAATGTGCTACAGAAAGCTTTGGAAACTGCTGTGGATTTCAATTCTCATGAATATTTTATAAAATACAAGAGATTATCTTAAAATGAGAATTTGAACTTTTCTGCTCTTAACAATATAGCATATTTTCATTTATGGCTCTGAAGAGCAAAATTGAATTTAGGGAGCCACTCACTGTGGAAAAAGCAGCCTGCTACATTAATGTGCATTGTTCTATTATATGTGTATTCAGACACTTGCATCTCATGTTCTGTGCATTATGTAGGAAGGAAGAATGTAGCTTCAGGTAAATTCCTTTAGAAATAGATATGTTAAACTTAACTGCGTAGATTAAGGAACATCCCCCTGAAGAAAACAAACAGACATTTCATTCAGCATAGCATACTGTTCTGTGAGTAGTTTCCAACTACTCCTATTTGACAGCTGTGCAGGAGACTAAACGCTCAGCTTAGTCAGCTGTCACTTTCACAATGAACTGAGAATCACATTTGAAATGTGGAGTTGTTTTTTTAGGCAGATGGAATTCAGGAATCTGAATGGACTTATCAAATTTAAGTGTCCGTGTTAAGATGTTTAGAGTCGGTACTGTAAAGCTCTAAAACACTTCTTATGATTTAGTTTGAGTCCTTGGGAACACAAGCTGAGTATCTCTCTTTTCTATCAGGTGCTCTTTTTTCAAGCAGTGACCTTGTTTAGTAGAGTTAGGGGAGAGATGCACTAACTTTTTAAAGAAAGTAAGCTCTTGAACACAATTACTAAAAAAACCTGACCATCAAATTAGCAGTGTGCACAGGTCTTGAAATGTACTGCATTTCATGGTTTCTACATCTTATAAAGCTATGCTATTACACAAAGAGGAATAAAGCTTTCTGCCACATTGTTGAACAATTTTTGTAATAAATTTTCTTTTTAGTGGCATTGTCCCCAGGTAAGGAGGGGAAGACCTTGTCCTGCTCTTCCTTCAGGTTTTTGTTTCCTCTTCTTCCCTTTGTATTATTTTTTAATAGACAGTTATCTTGTTTGTCAGAACTAGGCATTGCAGTAAAAATTTGCATACTGTGTCTCTTCTGCAACAGTCATTTTTGAACTTCGTGCTGACTACTTGGGAGTCCTTTTGTCCCAGATTGAAAGTATTGTTATTCTGTGTTCAACTGTTGCGTGTTTTTGTGTTTCTACCGGTGTTATGAATATTCATAAGGGTGATTTTCTGTTTTTTTTTTAATTACAGGTATAATTTAGGTGATTACAGTGGAGAGATTGTGTCTGAGGTCATGGCACAGCGGCAGCCAATGAAACCTACCTATGCTATTCCCATCATTCCTGTGACTAACAGCAGTCCTTTCAAACATCAAGAAACTATGGAACTGAAAGAATATAAAGTTAAAGTGAGTAATGTCAATAAGAGTTGTTATATGCTGTGACGTAAGCAAACTACAGCATTTGAGGATGTATCTGCAGAAAATAATTGAGAGGGAGTTGGGAGCTTTTGGGTGCTGGAAATAGACTAGCAGGGCTGCTTTAGGAGTGAAATGCTTTGTTCTGTTGGAGTGATGAAAACCTAGAAACTAAAGGAGTTCCTCAGGACAAAACCAGAAGGAATTTAGATGAACTACAGACAGAAGGATATTTGCAGTTATATTAAACTTTTGCACTGGTTGATATTGATGCTTTAATCAGATAATGTCCCTGAAGTTAAGATATTCTGAACAGAGCTGTGTTTGTTTCCCAGATATTCAGTAAAGGTAGGACTGATAAGATAAAACTCTTAGTCTGTTGTGAATTCATGTAGCTATTTTAATCCCCAGGCTTGCTTGACTCAGTGTATGTATTTTTATGTGAGCCACTGACATTCCTAGTATGCCGTATGTCTGTGTTTCATGGATTCATAAAATTGCTCAGGTTGAAAAAGACCTTAAAAATCAAGTCCAACTGCAGCCTAACCATACTATCCTGGTTTTGTACTAAGTGAAGTATTAATTAGTTATTGAGTTACCGGACCAGTGTTTTCTTCCTGCTGGCTTTGTGCCATATGTAACATATCTACAGTACCAACAGCTTAGCATATTAAATACATAACTTCAGAAAAGCTGAAGTACGTTTGAATTTTGCACAGATTTCTTGTACCTCGAGAATATTCAGGAACTGTTTGGGATCTGACAGGATAGCTTGAATCTATCAATGCTTCCACTGATAACAGGACACTGTATTTGAGATTGCTGGAGTGAACTCATCTATGAGTGATGCTGGGTTGATGTGGTGTCTCAGAGCTTGGAAGAGGCACGTTTGTCAGAAAATGTAGAAAATGCATTTGAACCTGCATGGGGAAATAAGTTTAATTTTTGTTTTCAGAGATTCTGGGTATCTTTGAGGAGGTCAGCTTTCGCCTTTTAAAGCATTATTTGGTTCTTGATTCCCCATCACTGCATAAATACCTATGAACATTAGCCTAACAGCACTGTTGCATACATGCTGGTCTGCTTCCCCAGAGTAGCGTATTCACTTTGACCACTGGTGTTCTGTTGGCGATGGCTACAGAGCAAATGGTGCTTAATTCCACTTCATGTATTAAACATTTCAGTTATTAGAAGTGAAGTACAAATATTCTTGAAAGGTCTGCTTCTGTAGCTATTAAGATGCTAGAGTGAAGATGTTAATGCTTAGTTTTCTTACATGGTAGTTTTGTAGAGCTACTTTGGTAGTCCAATATAATGCTGTGTGTAAAAATTTGCTGCTGCTTTTCCTTTCAGCAGGATAAATCCGATGTTATTCGGCCCAAAAGAAAGTATGAGAAGAAGCCAAAAGTCTTACCTTCATCTGCTGCTACTCCTCAACAGACAAGTCCTGCTGCACTGCCAGTCTTTAATGCTAAAGATATGAATCAGTATGATTTCCCTAGCTCGGATGAAGAACCCCTTTCCCAGGTAGGATCTCTAGAATTCTCCCTCCTTGTTAGGGAACGATTAGTAATAAAACTCACACACTTACTAATACCTGCCCTTGCCCACCCTGCTTGCATTTTACAGGTTTTGTCTGGTTCTTCGGAGGCTGAGGAAGAAAATGATCCTGATGGTCCTTTTGCCTTCCGTAGGAAAGCAGGCTGTCAGTACTATGCTGTAAGTAGAATTTCCTTGTGTACAATAAGACATAGCATTGTTGATGGGAAAACTTATGTGTTTAATTGTTTGTAATTATTTTAAGCCTCATTTAGACCAACCTGGCAACTGGCCATGGAGTTGCCCTAAAGAGGGAAGATTAGGAGATGTGCGTTACAGATACTGCTTAACCACTCTGACAGTACCCCAGAGGTGTATTGGGTTTGCACGAAGGCGGGTCGGCCGTGGGGGAAGGTGAGTGCTACAGTTGTGATTATTTTTTTGGTTGTTTTCACTTAAAAATAAATAAATATATATATATATTATATATATAGTGTGTGTGTGTGTGTATGTATGTATATATATGTAAGTCATCTCTGAAATGAGCAAAGATAAAATGCACAAAACAAACAAAAAAAACAACCCTTAAACCATCACAGAAGTTGGTATTTTAAGTACTTCCATTTAATGGTTTCCTCAGCAGATCAGTGTCTCCACTTTTGTAGCAGATACTGATTTAACATTGCTTGCTGAAAAGTTTCTCAACTTTGTATGTTGTCAGCAGTGCTCAGTTCTGAGGTGAAAACAAATGTATGGTTTTAGCTGTAGTTGTTTCATATTGAAGTGACTGGCATAGTTTAAGACAGGATGTTGTGTTTGGAGGTTGAAATAATAGGTTTTTGATGAAAATGCTTTTCTTAGTTCAGTCCTGCTATAGAGGAGAACTTTGGAAGGAATTTTTAGAAGTGAAAGAAACGGTTAAGTTCTGAATGTTACCAAAAATCTTAATGAATTCAAGTCTGTTAATTCAAGCATTTTACTTTTGATCTACTATAATGATTAAAAAACAATTATAAATCACTTAGTGTACCAGTGTGCTTCTGTGAACACCAGGTATCTTGATGTCAGCTTTCCAGTCTTTTTTTTTTTAAATCATGATTTGGAAAAAATTGTGATTTGGCATTCAGATTTGCTCAGAATCTCTTAGTGTATTAGCAGGTGACGTTAGGAGCTGCAGGCTCTCAGTGGCATTTTGATCGGGATGTGGTAGCTTTTGGTTCTTTGTGGAGTGATGTTAGATGTGTGTTAGTCAAGTACTTACATTGAATTTGCTGTAAGAGGGCGCTTAATTACTTAAGCATTTCAGTGTCCACTTTTGTACTCCAGAAATGTTCAAACCTGATGGAAGACTGCTGCAACTAATGTTGCAGTGCTTCAATAGCTCCACCATGGTGTACATCAGTTACTCGTACAGTAAAAACTAGGACATAAAAATCTAGATATGTACTACTTCCTGTAAAGCACGAAAGATATAGTCATATTTCCTGTGCCTGTTTTCAAAAGCTGTGTGTTCTGGAGCAACTTTGTGGCTTCTTCTATTTTATGTATATCTTCCCCAAGCACACGGGACAAGCTGGTGACTTCTTGGTATTTGCCGCTGTGTAATTCTGCACTGTTTTCTTTTAGGGTGCTACTAGACAGAGCGCATTCGGACTACGATAATACATTTCATCAGCTGGATTTGGAAATGCTTTCCTCATCACAACACTCTTCAATCAGTCAATTTGCCAATACCTCAGAAACAAATACCTCGGACAAATCTTTCTCAAAAGACCTCAGTCAGATACTAGTCAATATCAAATCATGTAGATGGCGGCACTTTAGGCCTCGGACACCATCCCTACATGACAGTGACAATGACGAACTCTCCTGTAAGAAACTGTACAGGGGTATAAATCGAACAGGCACAGCACAACCTGGGACCCAGACATGCAGTACCTCTATACAAAGTAAAAGTAGCAGTGGTTCAGCACATTTTGGTATGTTTACTTTGACAAACTTGCTTTTAGAAATACTGAACTTGGCTCAGAGAATCTTGAATATGGTTAGGTTGTGCATACTTTATTTTGATTATAGCAGCCTATCTTTTATCTCTGCTGCACAGAATGCTTATTCTTAGTTATTGCCAACAGTAGTGTAATGCATAACTTATGCAGACTAAGTATATATAGTTAAGATTTTAGAAACGTGGTGGTTTAGAAGCAGTATTGTATGGGGTTGAAGTTAACCTGGGTTATCTAAACTTTGAAAATTAAAAATACTTTGACTTAAATATTGATACAAAGATGATGTTCTAAATTTTTTTGGGATGTGGAGGTTTGGCTGAAATATTTGCATTTAAACTCCCAGTTTGCTTATGAATTCTCATCTGGACATGGTAAAACTAAATACCATCTGCCATTCAAAAAATAACCCCATCTGTTGCCGTCTGTGCTGTGCATGTGTGCTCTCGCTTAGCAGAGCTCTGGGACTTATGACCTGTATATCCCACCAGCACGTGGCAGGTGGCTTTTGTAGAACCCAAGTTACAGAACTGAGGATCTGACTGTAAGAAGGCTTGATGAAACCTGCTGTGTTGGAACTGAAATACTGTTGGATAGCATCTCTGTATTGGGTTCATCTCAGTGATTGGCTGGTGCTTGTGTAGTTAGCATACAACCTAGGGAACTTGAGTTTTGGTCACTGAAGTCTCACCTTTTTATAGAAAGGGAACTGAAGTGGGTTTCTTTTTTTGTTGTAGTTTTGCAAGTTCTTTACTGCAGGTTTTTAAGGAGTAAAAATCATGTTTTCCCTTTCAAGTTACAGTTTTGAAAAAAAAAAACTGGGAAACATAGGGATGTGGTGCATATATGGGTGTAGGTGCATATACTCAGCTTCCCAGATTGTGGGATGTTCTGGGGACTTGCTGAAAGGTATTCTGGTATCTGATTTATCTTCCTGTTCTTGAGTATATTTTGTCCATTTCCTCATCTTAATTCCTTGCACCCCCTTATTTTTGCTGAAAATTGCTCCTTGTTTTTAGAATGATTGAATGGCTTTATTCAGCTCCATTCTTTCATGTTTCCTCTCCATGCTGTCCTAGAGTAGGTCCTTGTCCCCAGCACCACCCTCCACCCCTTCTTTCATGACTTCTCAAAGGAAATTGTGTTAAGTCTAAAGCTGGGGGCTGTGGTCTAAGTTTGGCTTTTGGTGTTTGAATTCAGGCCCTTCTCTCAAATGAGGCTTCGTATCAATAAACCATGTCTAGAACTGGAGTGTCATCTGCCCAATGCAAGAAAACAAAACTGTGCAGTGGATAATGTATTCTTTATAAATATTCTCTGAAATATTGATAGGCAGTGCATCGTACCTGGAAATGAGACTTAACAAAAATGAGCAGATTGAGTTCAACACACGTCTGTGTGTATACGTATACATATAAAAATTCTTTAAAAATGTTTTCCTTTAAAAGATGGTTGAAATACCTCCTAAATGGAAGTAAGGAAGTGGAGTTATGGTGATGAGTTCTGTACAAGTTTAATTACAAGGCTATGTATTGAAGCATGTATAAGTGCCTGGCATCTTGTGTTCATTTGTGCCTGGAACTCTATGGAGGTGGTTTATCGGTGTAAACAAATACTGGGAGCTTTAAAATTCTGGAGTTCAGATTCATGTGTATTTATTGAGTTTAGATACAGGAGTGATATACTCCTGAAAAACTGAAGTTCATCTGCATGCTTTAAATACTGAGCGTTTATCTGAGTACTTTAAACAAGTTCCCACAATCTGTGGATAGTTATCTGTTAGCAGTGTCATGGACTAGATTATACTCTTGGAATTACTCACAATCTTAATTGGATTCCTGTAGCTATTTTCTTCTGTTTATATGTGGTGTAATGGTGGTTATCTAGGATTAGGAGTTGGAAACCAGCGTACAGCAGTTCACCTTGATGCCATTCTGTTTACTGGTGTTCTGCTGCTGCTCTGAATTGCAGTCCAGCCAAATTGCTTACCTTTGGGTAAGATTCTGTAGTGGTCACCAGATGTGGCCATGTTGCTGTGCTCCATCACGTGATGTGCTTTATCCAGTTCCATAACAAAGAGGCTTAAATTAAGCATTTAAAGAAATCAAGCATTTTCCACCTGGAACAGTCCAGAAAAAATGCTGCTGATATCAAACAGCATCTTCTACAGCCATTTATAGACAGGTCTGTCATAGATGGGCAGCACAGGCAAGAAGCTGAGATAGTGTCTCAAGTCATAAGAGCTGTGCTGTGACATGCCGTTCTTCTCTGGCTACAGGAGGCTTTGGTTTTTGTCCTGAAGACCTGGAGAGAGGTTTCCTCAAAGAGCCAGGAGGTGATTCGTGATGATTTTTGCACCTGAAGAAGCAGGAGCTGTTCTGATACTGGTTGTCAAACTGCTCAGCATTTTAAAAAAAAAAAAAAAAAAGTATGGAAGATGGAGTTGTTCCCATGAGATTTTCTATGTCAGCAGAGAAAGGGATGTCTTAAATCTCTTACAAGTTTCGTAGAAGCATGGCTTGTACTACGCTTGCCTTATGTGGAAGGTTAGACTTCAGCAGCAGGATCAAGTAGCCATGAAAAGGAGCATTACCTTTGAAGAGAGGTGGCCCCTTCTCGTCTTGCTGAAGAACGAGAAAAGATGCATTTTTACCTTCTAACAAGAGAAGCTGATTCAAGGATTTTCAGGCATATATTTCCAAGGGCACCAGTAAAAAGCAGGCGAGAGTGTAAAAACAGGATTCTGGTGGAGAACTGACTGTTTTTCAGTGGGGAGAACTGCTCACTCTGAATAAAATGAGCCAAAATACTTAAGGAGCCATTATTGATGAGTCTATGTGTCCAGATTATAATCCTTAAGATGTGGCTTTTGCTATCTTGCATATCGTAATTTGGAGTATGCAGTAGGCAAGAACATTCATCTGAAGTACGTGTATGCCAGAGCTCACTTCTCCTTGTTGAGTCGATCGATCCAGTTAGCCAGGCAAATGGCAAGCAGGTGGTTGTCTTCACAGTCTTCACACTGTGTCGAGTTCTGGAGACTTCCTCCTGCAGGCTTGTTATTAACAACTGCCTTCACTATATGAATGTCTTGTCTGGTAATCTCAAGTTTGAGACCCTTATCACCATACTGTGTAGATGGCTTTATCCCAGCCTTGTGTTTAGTGGGCATACCAGAGACATCTGTTACTGGCAGAGATGAAGGCTTTGCACTAAGACTGGGCTTCTGTGATACATTCTGTTCTTTTCTGCCTTCTTCTCAGGGAGAAATTGGGTCTCTTTGTAGAGGTTTGCAAGTCTGCTTAGTCTCTTTGCTGAATTCATGGTACTTTCTTTGAGAGGAAGCCTGAGTATTTTGGCAGAAGGCTTTCTAAAAATTCTTAGTTACCTCTGGTATTAGAGATGCTACTTTACATGCAAACCTACAGACATACAGCATATCATTAAGGAATCCAGAATAGCTTACCTTGTCTTTCCTTTCTTGTAAACTGGAGATGCAGATAATTTGCTACAAGTTGTTTGTTGGTATTCAATAATTTTGTGTGTGGGAATTTCATAGAGTATTTATCCCAGTAAGCTTTGATGCTTTTCAGAAGCAAGTTAAGATCTGCAAAAAAAAAAAAAAGCAAGTTGTCCTGTGCACACTGAAGGGCCCAGTGGGATTGTGAGCTATGCTTTCATTTCCCAAGTGTTTTAGCATTCCTGTCTCCAATTCCGTAATGATGCTTGATGGATCACTGCTAGTTTTTGGTAGTTTTGGTGCTTATAGTGCTCTCGAGAAGGGTAACTGCTGCCATTCCTGTGCCCTGCTGCCTCCTACCTCCAGCTAAGATGCTTCTTTCCTGGAAGGAGGCTGGAGGAAACTTGTCAATCTCTTTGGCAGTTCCTCATTTCAGAGCATTTTTTTTGTTGTTGCTTTCATGCTATCATTGGCTGTTCACATCTTTATTTAACTCTTGTATTTGTAGCAGTTTCCACACTGCTGTTTGCTTTACTATTTTCCCTTTTCCAGATACCTGTTTTCTTATGGGAGGGAAATCCTGGTCAGTAAAAAATACTGATGCTTTTAATAGCCCCTTTCAGTTACCACTGGAATTAAAATTCTTTAGCCTCTCTGTGTCAAAATGCTGAGATCCTAACTGAAGAAACGAGTTCCAAATTAGATGCGCTTCAGGAATAGCAGAGGTGTTTATAGCCTACCTTAGAGTGAGTTGAAGGAGGAAATCTTGAGAAGAAAACCTACTTCTCTGGGAAATGGTGTGACCCGGGTGAAGGATGGGTGCTTACTGAAACATTTGCACACTCGTGTCTTTGCAGAAACTTTGTGGTTGCACTACTGCTTCTTGCTCAGCTTGAAGTCAGCTGGAGTAAGACCTTGCTCTGAGTTGTTGGATCCGTGGGCTTGTATAAATTGTTAGATTTTGTCTGCATTCCATGCTCAAATGGTCACAGATTGACTATAGAGTGAACTGCGTGTACCTCAAGTAGCCCATGGTGTTACTTGGGAAATTGGTTTTTAGGATGGTGGGCAGCCAGGTACCAATGCATAGCAAGCACTTCTGGCTTTCTTTCAATGGTAAGCAGTAAAAACCCTTCTTAGTCATTGTTTTGTTATTGTTTTCCTACCACTGGGTAGGGAGTACACGTATACATCTGGCATCTAGCTTAAACTTGTAGCTCTAGAATTGTAGAGTTCTGACAGCAGGAACTTGAGGCTGAGTTCTGTTGGGCTGAAATATAAGGCTGTGTTAGGAGTAATCAGAGGTTTAATAATTCATGTTCTCATAGTGTCTTAATAATGCTTTGTTAAAGTAAGTAAATCTTGAACTTCTCTTCAGAAAGTGAAACAGCTTTGGGCCTGGTCCATTAAACACTAAATCACTCTGATGGCTCTAAGTCTCTCCAGTCTTCTGAATTCACTGGTGAGAACTTGCTGTGCAGTAGAACATTCTTATCCAGGCAGTATAAGCCAGATAATATCTCTCATAAGACAAAAATGTGATGTTCTGGATTACTAAATATTATGTGTTATGCTTGCTTTGCATGCACTTCATTAGTAACAGTTAGTAACAACTCATTGTTCTTTCGTACAGCGGAGATATGCTCTTGTGTATTTCTCTTGGGGAAAATACTGTAGCAGGAGATAGGGTTGTCCTCCTTCCCCCCCCCCCCCCCCCCCACACACACACACACACAGTTCAGCAGTTTGGTAGTTATGGAACTTTATTATTTGGAAGCCTTGGTTATGTGGTGTCTCATCTTTTTACCTGATCAGCTGCCTTTTTAATGGCCATCATCTCAGCCTGAAGGGTAGAGAATCCTTTTCAAGGATTGTTAGAGCTGTGTCTTCCTCCAGTATGATTTTAGTGCTTCTGTTTTCCTACGGGAATCTCAGTATGAGAATGGATATTTAACTTGATGTTATGAAGCAGTTGCTTTTTTTTAATGACTCTGAATATCTGGTTCTTCAGATACTTGGTGGGCTTGAAGCATTTCCTGGATGGTTTGATCAAAGCATCTTCCATTCAGGTTAAGAAGGGGGGATGCTAATTAGAGGGACCAGGAGTACTTGCATGTTTTCTGCTCTCCAGGATACATTTTGTGGTACTTAGGAAGCTGGTTCTTGCAGTCACTGTTTCCCTTAATCTGTATTCTCCTGCATCAGTGAAGCAGAGCAATAGCAAGCAAGGCACCTCACAGTAACAATGCAGGGGTGGTCAGGAGTGGGGCTGTGGCTGTTAGAAAGCCAAGGCAGTTGTTTGAGATTTCTTCCTTATGCAGGTGCTGCAGTGAGCCATCCTAAATGGCTTCAGCCACTTCTGGGAAGGACTGGCAATTTCAGAGAAATGAAACACAGGCTGTGGTTTTCTGAGCTGGTGCACACTAAGTGCTGTTGTAAAACTGGATAGCACTGTGACAGTAGTTGTGCTGCAGTATGAAACTGCTGACAGCATCTCTGTGAATCTGTGCTCTGAGGACAGGGCTCCTTGAGTACCAGCATCCCATTGCATTTGGGAGAGATGTTAAGGTATGCAATCCAAAGATATTCAGTGGCTTAATTTGAGAAAGAAATTGCTCTGTAATTACATATCAGGAAAATTGTATGCATCTCAGTCGCTTAAATGATGATGAGAAGAACATGCTGCTAGTGAGCTGGTTGAGTGGTGTGCTGTTAAAAATTGGAGTTACTGACAGGGTTTGTAACTGTTGCTCAGAAGATACTAAATAAATCTGTGAGCAGTCATTTATTCTGTCATTCAGGCTCTGTAATACTTCTTTCCTTGTATTCCTATTTGGAAACTCCCGAAGCGACTCAGTGCTCTTCTGATTCCTTTCAGTATTCTGTAAGCTAGAATATATCTTCTGTTTGTTGCTGAAGTGTTGCACTCACTCTGTAGAACAGGTGTATACATTGTCTCAAGCAGTTAAATGAGGAAGGTAACAGCATAATGTGTTGCAGTGACTTAAAATCCTGGCAGCTGTCAGTTCAGAAATGTACTGAGATTTGATGTCTGTTGCAAACGCTGCGCTGCTGACAGGTGGGTGAGAGCCATTCCTGTGGCCTTGTCTCAGAGTAGGACTGGAGCTGCTCATCTCCTGGCAGCCACTGCAGCTGGGTGCTGCTCTGCGTGGGGCTGTGCTTTAAAAGCTCCCAAGATTGAAGGCTAGGGAAGAAGTTGGGCAGCTCTCCTTGCATGAGTGACTCTAGGTGTCCTGAAGAGTGGGCAGTTGTTAGCTGTGACAGTTCAGATTTCAGGAAGTGATAATGTTCTTACCTGCATTGCTCGTTAAGATTTAGTTGGATTCTATGTAGGGAATGAAACTGTTTTGTTTTTTTCTCTATTTTGATAAATTCTGTAGCATTAAACAGTCTAAAAATGCCCTAAATATTAATGTTGTGGCCCCTGCATGCTGTGTGAGTAGACTAAGTGCTATGTTCCTGTCTAGGGCTGCTGAAGTAATAATTCAAGTCTCTAATTAGTAATCTTTAAATATCAAATGTTGTTTTGTTCTTTTTTTTACTTGAAGCTCTTAATTTTAGCAGTTGCTGTTGTTGTTCATCTGGCTGTGTCGTATCAGGAACGTGTAACTGTATAGCAGTACTTTTCTGAGTAAGCAGAAGCGTGGCTGGTAATTGATGCCTGGAGAGAAGGTGTGGGCTCTCTGCCTGCCTGCTACTTTGTTTTTCTTTTTGCAGACAGATAAAGACCAGCATAGGATTACGAATGAAAATGACATTCAGTCTAGTTACTGCTGTTCTCCATTATTCTTTGACAGGAGTGAAAGGTTTTCAGTTGTGCCCTGGCTCTCCTACAGTAGAAAGATGAGAATTGATAATAAAATCTTAGGAAAAAGCACTTAAGAGACTGTATTTTTAATTACTCATTTTTCTAGAAAAAGTGATGCTAAACCAGATATCAAGTCTGGCACCTGGGCAAATAGATCTGTGCTATTTACAGGCAAGAAGTAAATGTTCTGTAGAGTGGATGCAATTAACATATAATGAGCAGCTGTGTTTTTCTGGCCTGCAGTGCATTCTACTTTAGTTGCTTTTTAAAAAAAGGGCATCTGAACCCTCTGGAGGACTTTGGGGAAGTTCAGGGCTATGCCTAGAGGCACACACAGGTCAGCACAGCCCTGGTTCCATCGCACTGCTGTGCTGGGGATCTCACCAGAATGCCTTCCCGAATTCTAGCACAACTGTGTGCTACAGAAAACAAATCTGGAAGGGTGAAGTGGTGGATGTGCTTAGACATGAAGTACGTGTGAATGTTTTTTGTATGAGAACGCTAATTCTCAGAAACAAAGCCTTGCCATCAGTAACCTTATATTTGAACTGGAGTGCTTAATACAGACTGTACACCGAGAGCAGGACTGGAAGAAACCTAGTAAGAGTGGTAGTAAGTTAATGGTGGGTCTCAGCAGAAAAAGATAAAATTCACCATCCTGGTTTGTAGGTCTCCAGAAGTAGTGATCTGGTTTGGGTTCTCAGTGATGTCCGTACAGTTGCTGGTAAAACTGTCAGGATGGCATGTCAGAATGTCACAGTGAATCTCTGATAGAGCTGTAAATGGTATTTTGAAAAGCCTTAGTGAGTTTTTGCCTTCAGGCTTTCATTGAAAAACGCAGCGGCGTACCTGGGTGTGCTGTCAGGGATGACAAACACACAGGGGTTCCATTACATGCTGAGGCTGCCCTTTGTGGTGCTGGATATTTAAGCAGAAGTGAGAGAAGCAGTTGGATGCAGATGAGGATGTGGCAGTCGTAGTGGGGTGTTTGTCACTTCCACACCTGGGTAACTGCTCTGTGGCAGAAGGGAACAGCCAGCAGGAGGTGGGATGCTTAGCAGAGTGTGGTGATGCACAGTTTAAAAGTACAGGCCTTGGGAATGTCACTTTGGGAAGAATTTGAAGTAGCACATAAGCACTAAATAACTGCTGTCCTAAACAAATATAGCTTGTCTCAGAGAACTTCATTTCTTGTGTTTCTTCCAAAATAAAGGAGTATGTTTGGAGCAGGCTAAAAGCCATAGTCTGAAATGCACCTAAAGTTTGAAACCTGGAACTGGCAGTTCCCAAGTGTCACTGTACCATTCATCTCACTTGGGTGTGTGCAAATATGACTGGATGCTTTTAATCTTTGAACTCAAAGATGAAATGGCACCTTTTTTGCCCATTTTCCTTTTTGGCAGTTGGAGAGTTAAGCTTACTCAAACCTTCTAAGCAATGTTCGCACAGTCATGCTGGGGGATGAAATACTGTGCTGATGTGTGGAGTCTTCAGTAGCAGGAGTGTTATCAGCTGAACCCTACATATGTGGAATTGTGGGGCTATTAAAGCATTAAATTAAGTTTCCACTAACTGATAAATACAAATGAAGGATCTGTCCATACCGAAACAGCATTTCTGTGTTCCTGCCTTCACTGCTGCTGATGATCTTTGTGGTAAAGCCTCCTGCTCTAACTTCTCTATTTCCTGATAATAATAATAAAAAAAGCCTGTTAGCAGGTGGTGGTTTTCTTTATGTACAGTAGAACTTAATTGTGAACAGCCAACTCCAAAAACTGAGTTTGTGAATTCTGGGATACTTCTTTTCGTACGGGAATTAGTAAGGGATGTTAATTCTAAGCTGTCCCCCTAAATGTGACTTCAGAAGGTGAAGAAGTGAAGGCAGCTGAAAGGAGATGTGGCTGTGGGAGTAGTGGGAATTGACTGGAATCACTTTGGGCAGTACAGGCATGCTTCATTCCTGCTTGCTGAAGGATCTTACTGAAATATAGAGTAGTCACCTGAATGTAAAAGCTGAATAAAGATTCAGAATTTCAAGTGCAGATACACTGAAGTACAAGTAAAAATGTAGCACTGTTTCCAGGGCTTAAAAAAAGGCATTTGGAACAGTGTTGTACAGTGTTGTACAGTTTGTTGTACAAAATCACAAGTATACTGGAGAAAAGCATATTCAGCAGTTTGTTTTCAGATAACAGTTTTTACTTGCTTAGCAGTTTTTCTTGACCTGTTCAGGTTTATATGCAGGCTACAACTGCTTTTCCTGTATCTGGAAGCAGGAGATGGTTTTGTTTTGATAGAAATGGGTTTTTTGAAGGTGAGCAGACATGAAAGAGTAGGTGAGTGAGCAACAATTGCAGTTTGTGAACAAGATGTGGTGGGGTTTGTTGCTACACAGTAACAAGCTGTCCTGAAAGTATGAGTTCTCATGTATTCTAGGAGTGTGAGTGCTGCTCACAGCACTTACTGGGGAGCATCTCTGTAATCCAGAGATAAAATTGAAGGGGAATCTTGAACGTGTGTCATTGGCTGAATTTGTAAAGGAGAGTCAGATTCCAGATTTGACTTGCTTTGAAATTGAAAGCAGGTGTTCTTTTGTTTAGGAACTGTAAATTGAGAGTAACAAAAGGTCTCAACGCTTTATGGAGCTAATCAATAAACTAATGACACTTGTGATTTCCATTGGGCTTCCCCTCTAAGCGTGTACTAACAATGTAGTTCTTAGAAATAGCTTCTAGGGGGGACTGGCTGGGTAAAATGGTGGTGATTTGTCATGTGCTGAATTCTGGGTCACCCTTCAAGATCTTAGACAAGAATGTGAATTGTAGTGGGGTTATAATCTGGTCCATTGTAGAGTCCGCAGCTAAACTTAAAACAGAAACATTTCATTTTGACTTGCTCCCTTTAAGCAGTCATCTGTGGGGGCTGAAAATGTAGCCTTATGTATGTTTCCCCCTTCTTGTATAGAAACATGCCTTATTATTAATGCAGATAGCTTAGTTTAATGGAAGGTGGCAGTTATGCCATTTCTACCTGTGAAATTTTAATTTAATATTAGAGCTTTGTGTGGTTTTGGTTGTATTTTGGGTTCCTTCCTTCCCCTCCCTTTTTTGCTGTCTGGAGCTAAATACAGCAGAGCAGTGCAAGGCTGTATGCTTTAAACAAGCAGCTCAAAGGGAAGCTTAGTTCGGAAAAACCTTTTGAAGGATGATGGCTTTTCTGCCATAAAGGTGCGTTAGGGCTCTTAGGAACTTGCTGGGGTGTATTTATGTATGAAGGACTATAACATAGATGTGTTTATATACACAACACCTACATATTTTGATATAGTATTTTCTCGTTTTATATTTTGTTCAGCATTTACAGCCGAACAATACCAGCAACATCAACAACAACTGGCACTAATGCAGAAACAGCAGCTTGCACAAATTCATCAACAGCAAGCAAATAGTAATTCCTCTGCCAACACATCACAGGTGAGGGATTTGTCTGTGCTATGATTTATCCCTCATTGTTTCCCACCAGGGTTCATCTCTAATTGTCAACTGTTGCCATAGAACCTTGAAACTAACCAACAGGAAAGTGGCTTTCGCCTGAATCTACATCATAGCCATTCTGTAAAGTGTTTAGAAGGGACACTGCAGGTGAGTGTGGCAGGCATTGCCTCTGCTCCCTCTTAACAAAAAAAAAAAGATGGGTCAGTCAATTAATTAAATATTCAGAGCCTTAGGAATATAAATTGCTAAGATCTCCAGCCGTGTCGATACCCTCTTGGCACTGGGAGACTTCAGAGCGCAGGATATTTTCTTAGTTAACAACTAAAGCTAGTTTCTAAATATGTCCTTTGTACAGATGTGGAAGTGTCTAACGTTCAGAAGTGTGAGGTGTTTGCACTGAGGATGGACACGTCTTTAAAAACGTTCAGAAGTTACTGGCAATCTGAACATCTGAGGCACTGAACTGGGTTTGGAATTTCATGAGAACAGCTTAACCTGTGAAACAACGTTGTTCCATAGGATTTTGAGAATAAGTTTCTTTGTGTTTTAAATAGTAGTGGGGACTTTCATCTGTTACTGTGATGGAGCTAAAAGTGCATAGAACAATAGCAGTTCAGCTCTACCTAGTTGTACCAGTTGTCTACAGTTTAGTCGTGTGAGAATGACTGGGCTGGTTCTGATTTACACGGATGGATTTTGTTTCACTAGTTTGTGTGTAGCTTAAAAATGAGGAGAGTACTGACTCCTGGAAGCCTCAATCACATATGTGTGCCACCGTTGTTCTTTTTAGGGTTTTGTTTCCAAGACACTGGATTCTGTTAGTGCTCAATTCGCTGCTTCAGCTTTGGTTACATCAGAACAATTGATGGGATTCAAAATGAAGGATGATGTGGTGCTTGGAATTGGGGTGAATGGCATTCTTCAAGCCTCAGGTACGGAGCTGTTGATGTAGAGTTTCATTGCATCTTAGGTTTTATTATAGTTTTTAATTTTTAACTATGGAGATAAGAGTTTCTGTCTGGGGTTGAGTAACTTCTGCAAAATGGACTTACTGCTTTGTTTCTCTTTTGCAGGAGTATACAAGGGCTTACACCTCAGTAGTACTACGCCTACAGCACTTGTCCATACAAGTTCATCATCAACAGCAGGTTCAGCCTTGCTACAGCCTTCAAATATAACGCAGACTTCAAGTTCCCACAGTGCACTGAGTCACCAAGCATCTGCTGCCAATTCTGCAACAACTCAGGTTCTGATTGGGAACAACATCCGATTAACTGTACCCTCATCAGTTGCCACTGTAAACTCTATCACCACGCTCAATGCACGACATATACCTAGGACTTTAAGTGCTGTTCCATCATCTGCCTTAAAGCTGGCTGCAGCGACAAACTGTCAGGTGCCCAAGGTTCCAGCTTCATCCTCTGTGGATGCCGTACCAAGGTAGGCTTTCTCTGGTCCATGTATGTTTTTCAGTCGTTTTGCTAGAAAAACATGTTTGTGGCAAACAAATATTAGATCAGGCTGGCTTAACGTTTCTGTGGGAGTGAAGCACAGTATAAATGTGGTAGCAGAACACGAGGGTATTTAGGACTTCCACTGCTGTTTGTTTTTCAGTGTAATGCCTTCAAGTTGGTGCATTTTAGCAGCTGATGAGCCGTTCTGCTATCTTTTTTCAGTCTTGCTAACTTTTTGTTATTCTTGTTTCAACAGGGAAAACCATGAAACAGAGAAGCCAGCACTGAACAATATAGCGGACAATACAGTAGCAATGGAGGTGACGTAGTTTCCGTAGGAGTGGAACTGCAGCCTTGGGAACTTGTTTAGGTGCTATGCATCAGTAGCATTTTGAATGCAAGGGATGATGGAATGCCGCACATTGCGTTTCCATGGCAGCTGTGGGGACTTGACAGCAATGCACATCTCTCATGCTTTGGTTTTTCTTTTCTTACTGTTAATAGGAAAGAATCAACATCTGTAAATTAACAATACAGCAATTATCTGTACAGTACTGCATATTTGTAATACCCTTGTATATATGTTACTTGAATACAGAACTGTTCATTTGTGATGCTTTGCACTTGGGGTTGGGGGGAGGGAGGGAAACAAACTGCAACAAAGTAAGAGTGTGAGATGTGAGATTGTATAGAGATGAAAAAGTGTCATCACATCATGTGCATGGTGCGGAACCTGCTGTTTTATCTATTTATTGTGCCGTGTTTACAGTTTTTTGTACACTGTACCTTCATTGGTTCCTGTGCTGTAGTAAATGTGTTAGGTAGCTGTGGACTCCTTGGTATTTTGTAAATGGTATAACATAACTTGGTTCCCCTCTGGGTCCCTGAGTTTTCTGTGTATCATGTGAAAAATGGTGACATACATACAGAATTTTTTAAAAAGGCATCAGTTTAAAAATGGGGAATGTACTGTTTAATGGGGATCTTCCTGTTTGAGTATCGTAAGGCAAGTAACAAGCTAATAATGAAGTCTGAATTCTCCCATCCCAGCTTGTCCGTGGGCATGCGGGCAGTTCCTGGTACTTTAAGCACTATGGTTATGTTGCTGCTCCCCTCGTTAGTCCCATTTCCTCGCACACCAAAAAGTGTTAAGTATGCAAATGGAGTCCTTACAACTGGAGTTTTTATGTTGTCTCGCCCTTTTTGAAGACATTGTATTTTTTTATTGTATAACTGTTTTTAAGACTTCATTCTTTACTTGTTCTTAAGAAAAGGATATAAGGGAGAAGAATGCAGTAATTGCTGTACGTGTATCATCATTCCAGTTTCTAAAACAGCCAGCTTTTTTCCTTTTAAGATTCTCCAGAAGGCTGCAAGGCCAGAACCACAACTATCGGGTGCCTTCCTTTGGAAATATTTGACCTCTCTTCTGTGAAGAGAATGGTACTTAACAGACTACTATTAGTGCTTTGTCAGTACCGAAGTCTGAATGCCCACTCCAATGGCATACATTATCCTTAAGGTTTTTAATCCCACCTGGAAAAATTGTGACAGAACTCTCACAAAATAAACCCAGGGCATTACATGTTGACAAAAAAAGTGTGGTTGTGGCTTTCTTTTTTTTTTCCTTTCAGTTGAAGTTCTGTAACCATTCTTGCTCTTACCCTAACAATTTGGTCGCTTGGGGTAGCCATCCTTACCATTTGGAGAGGAAGTGATGGTTATATGAAGACAGCTGTCACAATTTCCACCCGCTCTTAACAATAAAGACAGTGGGAAAATAGATATTTTTCGTTGTATTTTTCTAAGAACTGTCACAATTGCTAGAAAGCTATTGCACAAATGGGAAGGCAGTTACTGTTTGTTTTTTTATTTAAAGTTGCCTGTTCAGAACCATAAATGGAGGTAGGAGTTCTATGGTATGGGGAAATGTTATTTTTGTATATGTCTGCCCTGTCTGCCACAGAAAGGTGAGAAGTTGGATAAAGAGCATCTCATGCTTCTGGTTGGTCTTATGTGTCCTAATAAAATTGAGGATGCTCTTTCATAGAGCTATAATTTCATAACGGTTGTCTTAGAAGTTTGCTGTTGACGGTAACAAGCAGGTAAGTGTATACGGTGGACAGTAAATGTTTGTTGTTTGGCCTTCCTTGTTTCAAAGAACCTGGAGCAGAAGAACAGAAGTCTTTCCCCCTCTACAGTTGAGTAAGAGTGTGTGTTTGCTGTGTTCTTGTGTGAGAGAGGCCTGTTAATGCACTGCCTCTGATTGATGTGGGAGAGGCCAAGTGCACGTGTTGTCTGTTGGACATGCTGGGAGAGGAGGGTGATGAACAAGCTACATTTGTCTTACCTGATTTTAAGCAAACAGCTATTTCTAACTGACAAACCCTATCATGGTGAAGCCTCATCAGGAAGAGGTAGGAGAGGGGTTGTTCTTCCCAGGCCATCACTACTATCCTTTCTCTCAGTGAAAGGCCCAGGTGATGATGTAATATAGCTGGCTTTGCATTTTTCTTTAAAAAAGAGCTTATTTGCAGTTCCTTCCAGCCCTTACATTGGAAAAAGATATGTTTTTCTTTTACCCCTCTGTCGTCTCCTCTCCTGGAAACAAAAGGAATCATTACTGCTATCCTTACTCCGGCCATGCAGCTGAAGCAGTTGGTTCTTTTGTGCTCCAGAGATGGAATGCTGCTGTCTGTGGACGTTAAGGGTTTGGCTGCTGTCTGGGTGGTTCTTTATTCTGCTGCTGAGAAGAAAATACTAAAGTAGATTACGAATTTTCAAGCACTGTTCTGTGCTAGAAGCAAAAATTCTACATTGTGTAACTGTGAGCTAATAATACAGAATTTTCATCAAAACGAAGAACGGACTGTCCTAAATTCAGAGTGCATTGAGTGAAGACTTTCTTTGAGCCACTGCTGGATGCAGGTATGCAAACAGCAGTATGAACAGTTGGAGGGAACCATTACTTGTAGGCCATGAATAATTCAATTTCTCAGTGCTTCAGAGAAAATGTAAGAATGGAAGCAAGTTGTAATACCATGTAGCTCAGACTTGAGGTGTGCTCTGCATGCAGGGAGTAAAAGCAGAGCCATGAGAGACTAATGGCATATGTTTCAACCTTGCTCTCTGCTTAAAAGAGTCCTGTGCAAACTGATGAATATAGTGCAGGTTGTAACTGTTATAGTGCAGGTTGTAACTGTACTTGTCGGTACCAGAGTTGCATTTTCACTGAGTATTTATTTTTTTTTCCACATATTTGCATACAACAGCCAGAGGACAGAAGTTTAACTTGTTTTGGCATGAGTGTTTCATGCATTCAGGTCACACAGTCAAATCTTGCAAAAATGAACTAAATATAAATAGAGAATAGCTCTATGTTGGAAGCTTAACTTGTCGGCGAGGTGTAGCTGGGGCAACAGTTGTTCAGAAGGATCGCTGGGAAAGGAAGGGTTTGCTACTTGCAGAATCCTGTCCGGAGCTGTGTGCTGGTATGCGATGACAGCAGCAGGCAGGATAACCTGAGAAATGAGTTTCTTGCTCACCATTAGGTGGCAGTCTAAAACAGAGCACCCAAACCGTGCAAACCGGGAATTACAGTTCCTTGTCGAGACCTTTGTGCTGGAAACTTGATTAGAACTAGTATTTTCCAAGAAATAAATAGAGAATATATCTGAGCGTTAACTGCTCTTCCCTTCCCAATCGGGATAGGTGGGCTGCTCGATGCTCTCAGAGCCCCATCCAACACACTTAAGAGGAAAACACCCACATCCAGAGTTCTGTTAGAACTTCTGCAGTGTCTCTTCTTGTCACACTGTAACACTATCCTGGAAGATTCGTACCCTCAGCGTGCTGAAAGAAGTTGCTACCTGCTTTTCAATTGGGCAGAATTCCCATGTTAGAACTGGACAGGATAGTGAGAGCGAATCACGTTCATATCACGTTCATAAGCCGTGTGTGTGCCTGAATCCTGGCAGCAGCTGCATCAGCTGTTACGAAGTGTAGTACTGAGCACAATGGGCAGAAGCTAGAAATAAAATCAGAGCTTAGTCAAAGCTACCAAATGGCTGCTGCTTTTATAATTTTCTGATGCACGGTGTAAGCGTGTCCAAGTGTTTGCATACAGATTTTATTTGACCTGAGCACGGACCACTGTTCCTGTGAATCCCTGCTTGTGGCAGACAGGCACTCTCCAGTCTTGCTGCAGGCTGATTACATCTTTCTTGTTTGCTTGTTTGTTAATAAAAAGCACATCCTTCTAAAATCTAGCCTAAGTGCAAACAGTGCACAGCTGTACAGCTGCTCTGGGGCTGTTCATATCTTGACTAAGCCAGAAGAGCATGTCAGCCCACAGTAGACATAGCCTGAAGCGATCATAGATGTGTGCCTCAGCTGGCACTGTTAGTGCCCCTCTGAGCATCTACAAGGGCAGGTTGGGCCTTCCCCACTCACCTCCCTGCCTATATTCTAAGTCTTCACATAAACATGGCAATGTGGCATTTTCCCTCCTGCATATTGCTTTTTTGTGGAATACATATTATTTCTTGAAGAGACTGCAGCCTTGACTTCAGCTTAGCTTGTAATTGGGAGCCACTTGTAGAGAGGATCTATGGCTTGGATAACAGTTTGGATAATAAATGATAGCAAGAAGTCTCAGAAGGTCTAGAAGGAAAGCTGAAACCATTTCTACAGGTGGGTGTTAGGAAAGGCAGTTATGACTCTACTCACACCGAACCAATTCTTAGATAATTCTTAGATTTCACCCTGAGCAGACCAAGCCCACCTCCAAGGCTTCCTGCCAGTGCTTAGTGGGCAGCATGAGTGGCAGCAGTGTGCTCGTGGGGAGGCACGTGGGGTGCTTCTGCACCAGAGGGATATTCATGGTCATGGGGACCTGCAGGTGCTTCCTATGAGTCTATTCACATGAGTAAGGGCTTCTGTGTGTTTCTCTTTCAGGTAACTGTAAGGGCCCTGCAGCAGTTTGGCACCAACCGGTTCAGCAACTGCCACCAGAGCCACTAGCAGTAGTGCTGTGCTCTGAAGGATTCTGAGAAGAGCTGTGAGAATATACAGAAGTCACAAACACACCCAATGGTGAGAGCCCTGCAGCCCAGCCTGCTCCATTCCACATGCCACAGCCTGAATGCTGTCACCAACTGCCTACGAGGAGAACAACAGTGGGATAATAGGAAGCCTTTCAAACTGCCAGGTAAATGTGTCATTAACCAGGTATGCTCATTTAAGCTTAGCGTTACCAAAAGCCTGAGGGACTGTGATTTCTAGAAACACTTGCATCAAGACTGGCTGTTCCTTAAAAGGAAAAGTCAAAGATTGAGGGCGGTCCTCTGGCACATGTAGTGCAGCAAAACCTGGAGCCCCATGCCTGCACCAAAGGAGATGAGCATGAATGGAAACATGGGAGATTCTGTCTGAAATCAGAAAATACTCCAGAATTAGGGTGACTCTGCCCTGGCACAGGCTGTCCAGAGGCTGTGTGGTTCCCTCCACCTGGGTGTGGGCCTGGGCAGCCTGCGCCAGGAGGCCCTGCCCAAACAAGGGTTGGGCTTGCAGAGGCCTTTTCTGATCTCTTCCGTTCTGGGATATTTCTCTTGGCTTCAGGATCTACTGACACGACTCAGAATAGATATCATTCTCTGCTGAGTTTCTTGAGAAAGCAGAAGCAGTACTGCTTACCAGCGTACCAACTTACCACTGTGTGGTAACACAGTGGGTGAAGCCAGAGCACTTCCTGATCAAGTTGTTATTCATTAATAGCAATTAACTTACATACATCTGATGCTGAGCTTCAGTAATCAAAACTGTTGGTTTCATTTTTTGTAAATACTCTTTATGTAGCTAATATAGTACAAAATTATCCTCTGCCACAAAAACATAATGCGTGAGCTGTACAAGAGAAATAAAAGAAACTTACACCAGGTTGTTGCCTGCCTTCACATCATATATAGAATTTCTAATGTATTCACTTCCTTCAAAAATTAATACAAACATCTGAAAAATAAGCTGTCTACACTGCATAAAGACTGTTAAAAATTAATTACTTTGAAAGCAACGCAGTCAAATCTAGCTTCTTTAGCATATATTTACACAGATATCAGAGCTCTTAAGACATTTTATAGATTCCTTCTGTGTTCTTAAGGCTGGTTTTGACTACAAGCACTCTCATAGCATACCCTGTTAAAAGTTAAAGCGGGCTTGAACCCAGCACAGAATATACATTTGCTGGTATCAGCTCTGATTTGTTTAGTTTCAGAGTTTTTTTACAGCTTAAGGATTGTTCTCCCAGTGCCATTGAGTTTAATGCTGGGGGAGGAAGTGGTCCTGGCTCAAGGTGAGTAGGAACAGCCTCACTGAGGCAGGAGCTGCTCTTTGTCAGCTGAACAAAATCACACTTCTGTTCAGGAAGGCTTTTACTGCATTTGACTTCACTAAGAACTGAAGCTTTCAGCAAGATGAGCTATTTTTGTTTAGGGCCCAGAGATTCCCAGACCTTCCTCCTTGTGAGGAGCAGCAGGCCTTGCCAGACCACAGCTGCCCCCCAAGCCCGGAGCTCAGCAGCCGCTGCCACTCGCCCTCTCTGGGAGCCCAGCAGGGCCAAGCTGCAGGCCGTTGAGGCGCGGAGCCCGAAGGGTTGCCCCCTCAGCACAGCAGCGGCTCCTTCCAGAGGATATTATTTTATCAGCTAACCAGCAGGAGCGCTCTCACCGAGGAGCAGCATTTCCTTTGCTAGCATGGCTCAGAGTTCCCTTAGGAAACGTTTTCCCTAAAAGATTACTCTTCAAATCACATCAAATCAAATAGCATCGTGTCCAAGTTGCACTGCTAACAGAGACTGAGGAGGCGCAGTTACGCTGCCAGGTGTGCACACAGCCATCCTTACGGGGCTCCTCACATCACTTCTCTCCTGCACTTGGTGTCCTCCCCCAGAGAGGTGTTACATCTGCTTATAAACAAACACAACTGTCACCATCTCTCCACCTTATTTATTTTGTGCCTGAACGTAAAGCTGCACAAAATGAACTGGAATGAGGTAAACGGAAGCAATGAATGGGAGTCAGGATCTTCTGAGGTTCAGCTGAAGGCACCACAAGATTTCCATTCATAGTGCTGAATTATTTCCTTACCTCTGGCACATTTTTGGTAAAATGAATGCAGTGCTATTGCTCACACGATAAAATTAACTGACGCTAAAGCCTAGAAAGTGTTGCTGAAACACAGGAAGTGCTCCAGGTTTCAAGCACTGAATTTAAGATCTAATTGATTTGACTGCATGTAATGAAGTCAGTTTTGATTTCCCAGAGTGAAGTACATAATTAAGTAGCACAGCACTGAGACAGAGAACGCTAACTGGAGCTACACCCTCCACAACACAAAACCCTCGGCTGTCCTCAGCAGCTCTCAGTCTTGTGTCTCACGGCAGTGCTGTGTGAGGTCAGTGCTGCCAAGGCAAGAAAGAAACCTTGTCATTTTGAACTTCAGTATGACAGCAGCTCTTATTTGCAGTTCCACCCACTCATTGTGCACAGGAAGAGTCTGATCATAAAAACGCAGTTCTGACAGGCCTTACAAGCCTTCCTTACCTGACTACAGCAGAATATTTGAGTTAGAGAAACTGCAGCAGTACCCCATAGAGGTAAAGAGCAGACCTTCTTAAGGTTCGTGCAGCAGAAAGCTGCTATTTCTGGGGACACAGTTGGTAACTCAGGAGTTCTAATGAGCCTCTGAAGACTTCTAAGGCCTGGAGAAGATGGAGGAGAAGGGCACAGCAATAGGTTCCCCTTTTGGTCAGGACGCTTACGCTGGAACACAGCCAGCATCTGTTTTTACTTCAGATAGTTTTGACAGATAATGTATTTTAAGAAAAGAAAAAAAAAACAACCACCAACAAAAAAAACTAACGTAATGCATTACTTAGTAGGTAGTAATTGTCACTATTTGAGTTGCTTGCTTTGGCTGATCAAACAGGACATTTTGTCCCATGTGACACTCTCTGCATTCCCAATAAAATCTCCATCACACTGACTGACGTGATAACCTATAGCAGAACTGCACTGATCTGGAGTGGCAGCTGGAGGCCAGGCTGGCTCTGCTAAGACATTTCTCTTGACTTTTTATTTAAACATTTGAAATTCTGTGATGTCTGAGCATTCACTGACTGTGCCCCACTCCTCACTGAGCAGATGCTGGCTGAGACAGCATCACTTCAACCTGTATGGCCACAAGAAAAGCAGGGGCTGAGTGTACCTGCGAGGTAGAAAATGATGTGTGCTGAGAGTCTGTGACACCTGCATCACAGGTGGATGTTCATCTACAGCATTAGGATACATGCAGGATGTATCTATCATATGTATCCCAAGAGCAACAGCTACTGGTAAGTAACATTTGTTTTCTCCAAGTGATCAGTAGAATCTGTCTCTGTACCAACAATCTCTTGTACCAGATACAAAACCCTTTGCTTTGAAGCCTTGAGGCTATATTGCAGCAGACAGCTCCAAGTTCAGAGCAAAAAGCACTTTCTTCTTTTGTATAAAAATATACAACCAGTCACCAAAAGGTAAGTTACATCTGAGATGAAAGTTGATCCAACTTGGGAGACAGGACTGTATTTTCTGGGCAATCTGATGTATTACGTTATCTAGGGGCCGGCAGCCCTGCCTGTGGTGGGGGGTTGGAACTTGGTGACCCTTGAGGTCCCTTCCAACTCGAGCCATTCTATGATTTTACGATTTACTCATCAAAACTACGGCAAAGGACATAATCCCACTGTTCTTAAATCAGTCTGAGGCACACACTAAAGGAGATAACTGCAGTGAATTCATCAATTTCTGGCCAACACTTTTGGAATGCATTTGGACTATTCTAGATCCTCCTCCAAGGCAATGTATGTATTTGCAATATTTTTTATTCATCATTCAGGACGTGATGTTCCAGTACAGAATTTCTGATGTATCAATTAACTTGAGAGAGTTGGAAAGCTTACCTTGAAGTTGTACACATAATGTTGACATTAAAAAAGAAAATGCTGCCAGCCATTTGTTGAAGTGCCAAAATGAAAGTGCTCTGCTTAGGCTCAAACCAGCCACCTCATTGTTCCTATCCTATCTTACAAGATAATCAGGTGTCCAGGCCATTCTCCACCCTTTCCTCATTTTCTCTGCAGGGAAGCATGAGATCAGCAGCTTTCTCCCCTTGTTCTTCCTCCTACCTCCCCCTTATAATGACTGGTATTTGTTTTGATTTATTGGAATTTCTTTTCTTAGATAGAAAAAAAATCCTGGCATAGAAAATGAGGACATCTGCAGCCTAAGGATGCGGTGTCTTGAGCTCCTCTATAGTCAAACCTACTCTATAGAATCATAATCAGCACTTACATCTTAGCTTTAAATCTTTGGTTTTTGCTCTGAATTGCATTGTAGAAATTTCTTCTTGGCTGTAGAGGAAGCACAAGGAGATGAACTTTGCTGGGCTAAAGAAAGTGAATCCACTGTTGTGATTACAGAATCACAGAACTGTAGGGGATGGAAGAGACCTCTGAAAATCATCCAGTCCAAGAGCTCCATTAGCAGCTTTATAATTGCTAATTTGATATTCCAGCATTCTGTGATCCCTCTGGAAGTAGGAGGTTTTAGAGGCACAGAAATGTTTACATATACCACCCAGCATCCTAAGACGTAAGCCTATTGCTGCCAGGAATGTAAACATAGGAGAAATACAAATAGCTACAAAAAGCAAGATTTAAAAGAGTCAAAATTCTAAAAAAAATAGGAAACACAGTCTGGATGACTACATAAACATTCCATTAAAATCCACTTTTGTTAATCTCCCATTTTGCATAGTTTGGTTAGTACTTCAAGTCTTTCCGGCTGTATAGTTTTCAGCAATGTCAGATGACAACATACAGTTTGTGTTTATTTCCTCTGATAAAAATCATGAATTGTATCTCAACCTATCAGAAAACAAGTACTAGTCACAGAAAAAAATTACAGGACACAACTTCGGGGATGCAGAATTCCTCTTGCTAAAGCCTTCTGTGCTTTGTTCATAATAGTTCTGATGATGTCTCCGTTACCAGTCTCTCCTGCCATGCCTTCCTAGCTCTATGACATAGGGGCCAATGACAAATTGATAGGAGAAGAGTTTCTGGCCACAACCTAATTCACACTATTCAAGGCCAGACAGGCCAACGAGAAAAGTGTCTGAAGCGTGGCATGAGTAGCCGCCGTTGTGGCAGGACAAGGTGTCCTTTAACTACTGGCAGAACAACAGAGTAAATAAACTTGAGGGCAAATTGATTCCTAGCCATAAATTCTGTTCTGTTATATTCTAACAATATTTCCTTGGTACATCTAATGGCAGAGTGGCACTGAAGGTGATACTCGCATTACAATTCATGTTTTCAGCCTATCGCTGCTGCCCTGTATTGCCTCGTTTCACAGTTTGCCTTAATTTTTTGGACTTATTTGCACCTGTTTTTTGGAGTCATTTTTATTATTCTCTCAAAATTGCTAGGCAGTGTAGCCCACATATGTAGAGTTACATGAAGAGATTGGAAAAAGTGACACATTTCCAACTGTTAAACTTTTCTGTGTTAATTGACTTTTTTAAAAACCACACTTGTTTCTACAGTAATAGCTGGATTCCTTTCTCATTTCATATTCCTTCCCTCCCCCCTTGGCAGACACCCTCCCTTCCCTTGAGGACTTCAGGAGGAAGGGAGGGAAGCAAGGCAAGCTTTCCACCCTGCGGCAGAACCAAGCATGCCTGCACCAAGCAGGGAGCTGTGTCCTGCTGAGGACTCTCAGCCTATGGGTTTAGTGGATTTCAGTTGCATGCCATGACAGATTATGCTGTGGATTATCTTCAGATACATGCAGGAGAGGTATTTCAAGGTATTTTGCCTTTTAATCCTTATTTAGCAAAAGCCTTTCAACATAACTTTGTGGTACATCCAAATACCTGTATCATTTTAGTACCAAATACTACATTGTTTTACTAATAGACAAACACTGTAGTTTAGAGCCCGGTTATGTGTGGTACCAATTCTTTTTCTGCGAGTTACTGCCCTGAATTGTCAATGGATTTCAGAAAGGAAATGTAAGTGGAATGTTCAAGCAATGAGAAATCAAATAATGGCCTCTGATAAAACCCACTTTATTCTACTATAATTGTATCAATTGTATGATCTCATAAAATATAAGGCTTACTAAAGAAAAGAACAAGAGACATACTTCAGCTTTGTGAAAATTTCCCCCCTCAGATCTGAAGGAAGGAAGTTAACATTCTAAAAACAGGAGTAGTTGGTATACACTAAAATAAAATCAGTATCTGTTGCTACATGACTTCTATTGAATTAATTCTGGTACATCTTCAAGCTCCTTTAGACAACTACTGAGCTTGCTTTACCCATCTAGCTGCCAAAGTCTTCCATCCTTTAATAATTCAAAATGTTCTTAGTTCAGAAATGGCTCCATCACTGCTTTTATTTTGGCCTTGTGTTTTACTGTGTTGTGCTTGAATCATGGTTGTGTAATTTGTTTCACTACAGAACATAAAAAACAGCCTAATAGGAATAATAAATTAGTCCGTCCATTATAGCGGGTACAGTCTGCTAATGAAATTATGGACCAGAAGCTCATGTCCTTGCAGCATGCTTTAGTCAGGTTCATTAAAGCACAGGAGATAAACTCAGTTTTTTATTCAGCCGAATCTGAAGCTTTGAACAAATGAGTTCCCAAACTAATTCTTATGACTGCAAAAATGAAAGGCCATTTTAATAGCATTTGGAAAACAATATACATTTTAGTTATATCAAACTAGGAAGTCAATATTTAGTATTTTAAGCTTAAGGGAACAAATATTGGGCTTTCTCTATAAATGATTAAACATTCAGTGAAATTAAATCAGCTCTAAAACTTGAAGTTTCTGTACAGGCCTAGACATCTTCTTATGTGTACAGTCCTAATGGCCATATCGTTTCTGAGCTGTTTTAACAAATATGTTTTGTTTGGATGGAGACTATCTGTGACATGCACCTGAGTGCAACATGCAAAGGAAATACTGACCTGGCAGAGGGTTCACTTTCATTTCAGGAAAATTTTCAGTGGATGGCAAGAGAATACACAGAAAAACTGTTTCCCCTCTTTTCTCCTTTCACATCCTCACAAGATAAACATACCGTCTTGGGAAATAATACATTCACTAAGTCTCCATAAGTAATTACCAGTTGAGAAGGGACCAACTGTAGTACCTCCGGAAATGGAAGGATCAACTCAGGGAGGTGTAAGGACCCACAGTGCTGTTTCAGGTAGCAGTGGGTGCAGAGAAATCAAAAGCTTCCTCCTGGAGTCAGAAGAGAAGATTTCTCAATCACTGACTCAAAGTCATTTTGGGTCACAATTACAGAAACTAATTTCACGTACTACTTTCAGCAATGTGTTTTTCACTGAAACTTTGTATGTGAGAGCCAGCTCCTCTGAGATGCCTAACTTTGAAAACATTATCTGCAAGCAACATTGATAAGATTTTAAAGCAAATTTCAAAATTCACATAATATAGTATCTAAAATCTTAACAATCTGACCCTAACTGATGCAATACAAAAGAAGAATGGCACAAGTGGTCAGATCAAAACTTGGTGCCCAGTGAAATGTTTAATCTCCATACAAGATGGAGATAATGTCACATGCACAAATGGACCAGGATCATGGCTTTCCTTCCTTCATCCACATCAACAGTAGAGAAAATTAGTGCACTAGGTTACCACTGTCTGCAGACACAACAAATACACTATCAACAGCCAGCACTGCAACATAAGGGGTCCAGCTACTTAAAACTCTGCTAAAAATGTTTTCTAAACTGGCCTTGTATTTTATTCAGTTTCCAGGATAAATTCTGCTTTTATCATTGAAGAATTTAATTTGAGGAAAAAAAAAGTAACAATAGTTTTGTTTTGTTTTTGTTTTATATTTATATATCTGAGGTGGTGGATAAAATGGGATAAAATCATCAAATACACCTCCCTGTTTAATCATATTTTCCAACTATAAAGATAGCATCATCTTACAAGTGGTATGAGTATTACAGATGTGTATTTTATACAGCTTGAAAGTGCTTTCTGTTTTACATTTGTATATCTCAGCGTGATAATCCTATCTCATAAAGTATATATATACACAGATAAATTAAACCAGCCACATCAAAATCAGACTGGAGATAATAAAGCATAGAGAAATGTGAAGTTGGCATCTCATGTGAGTTTAAAAGTTCTTTATTTAGCTTGTGGTACACTGATACCATCAGTACAACAGGCATAAGTTTCAGCTTCAAAAATTGCCTGATTTAAAGCGTAAAATTTTTGAATGTTTACTATAGCTGTTGCTTTGGCATAGGAGATTGCCTCATTGGAATGGGCAGTGTGTTTTACTGTTTGGTTGGCAATCTGATCAACGTGAAAAAAAATAGAAGAAAAACTTCTCAAGTTTTGTGTGCTTGTGCACTAGAGATTATCAGTGTGATTTGTATCTTGGAAAATACAGGATTTGCTAAGGCTCAGGAGGGACATTAATGTGTCCACCATATATCCTATTTTTCATTTCTTCATAAGCTTTCTCATTAGAATGAGTTGGCGGGAGGAGGCTACTATATTAGCAAATACTTTTGCATGTTTGTGTAGGTAGGCATTACCATAGACACAGTGTCCCTGATAACTACTGCACCAGCACATACTTCTGTGTGTTTGTGTGGGTAAGCATTAAGCACTGTCCCTCATTGTCAGCAGCCTTGAAAGAATTCAGAGTTCTTTCCACAGAAGGCTTGTGTCACTTTTTATAGGTTGTGTGCAAGCGGGTAGGAGAGGACTGCCCCAAGATGCAGAGATGGATGTGGCTAAACACTTAACAAACCTTGAAAATGAAAATAAACAGCCTCTATTGCAGTTTCCTTGGCGCCAATGTTCTTCCTGTTAGAGCACAGATTTTGGCAGGCGGCTGGGATAAGCACTTTGGCAGGCTGCTCTTCCTCGTGCTTTGGAGCAATGCCTGACTGGCTGGTGACAGCCATCAGTTGTCATCAGCTAAACCCACTTTCATGCATTTTTTTTTCCCTAACTTATCAAACAGTTTGTTTCTTTGCTGGTTCATGGTTTATAGATCCGCCTTCCTGAGCTGCTTACTAATCACTGACTCTTTTTCCCTTCCCTGCTGCTCCTCCAGCTTTGTCAGCTGTTCCAGGCTGCCTATTGCCCTTCTACTTTATCTTTTTGTTTCTTTCAACATAGACAATATCAGTATAGTTAAGATGTCTGGTCCAAAGACTTCTGAGGGCTGAAAAGCATTTCAATTGCATACAGGGATTTACCTTAAGGACATCTGTCTGTTTGCAGCACAGACCATAGCTTAATAAAGGACATCTTTTAGCTGTTTGGTTACATTAAAGTGCTGGTCTCAAGCCAGGTCCTGACAAGGATCATCATTCTCATGAAACCAATCAGTATAACTGCAATTCATTTAGAGCTCTGTAAGCAGACGGATGAAAACTAAATGGCTTGGTACATGATACAATCTCAATCCTGAAAAAAAATATATAGTTCTTCAAAACTCTGCACTGAGGATTAGGTTTTTAACAAAGCCAACACAGGATGTATCACCCATGCTCCATTGTAGTAAAAGTTCAGTTTCGACTGGAAGCTACATTTTGATTTTCCACCTCAAATTTAATGGTACTGAAGTAAGCTCGTGTCTTTGCTGTGGTAAAAAAAGGTTTTACATAAGTAATGGCACCAAAAAGTTGTGTCACATACACTCAATGCAGCTATGAAAATACCTCCTTGGTGATGGCCTCAAAAAAACCTTCCCATGGACTAAATCAAGTGATGACAAAAATGATATGGCAGGGGTGCAGTGCTTACTTTCACACCTTGTTAATCAGAGTGACAAGGTATTATTCTATGGCATTCCCCAGAGAGAATCCCCCATATGGTCTCAGCAGAGATTTATGGAGGCAAGCAAGATGACTAAACAATAAGCAAAATAATGTGCTAAAAAGCTCTACCTAATATTGGAGTACCCGGAAACAAAATAATCTAACTGGGGCTAAGACACACTTTGCTCTGAATTTGTAATAAGAATTCAAAAACATTTGTTAACACTTAGGCACCTTATGCTGCTGCTGTGATAATCCCAGTACAGATTATTCTGCAAAGTCTTGTGTGACTCAAAATGCTGCACTCACGGTCATTCCTCAGCAGCAGGAACAATGTGGTTGGAAGCCATAAATGTCTTTAGATCCTACCCTTTCTAACAAGACTTCTACATTTAACCTGCAAGTTTCAGGGAGACATCCCATACCCTATAATATAATCAGGCCTGCCAGATCAGCTGAAGAAGCAGCCTTCAAGAATGAGATTATTGCTATAAAAATGGCATTAAAATTGTACTCAGTAGCATACTAGAAACCTGTCAAGGCTTCGTGCCTTTTTAGATACAGACTGCTTCAATACAAAACACGACTCAACATATGGCTTCTTTCTCAATTGCTACAGCTTTAAGGAAAGTTAAAAAATCTACTTTTCATTTATGCTTGGTCTAATAGACATTAAGATAAAAATATTTGATGTGGACTAGATGCAGAAGGTAACCCAGCTGGTAACTTTCCATCTTGTCAGGAACATTAAGCCCGCTCCCTGAAATAAATTCTTGCTCAGTTTCATATGTCTCCTTGGGCTAAATACTCTCTTGCAGGGAGATGGAAGAAGACAGATTAATCAACAACCACAGAGACGAGGCCCAAAAATACTTTGGCAGAGATTAGGCCATAAATTGGCACAGTGCCTTGAAGTGAATTACATCCATGCCACTGGACTTAGTGGCCTTCCTCATATGGCTTACTATATATTTTTACATAGACTTGGTAGCTATCTCCATTTATTTACTTTTTTTCCTCAAGCATCTTCAAAATACCAATATCATAACTATTAGAAGATTTCTAGTAATGGCATGTTTGGCACTCAGAAGCTCTCCTCTCTTACTTAATTTGGCTTTTATCCCTCTCTTCACTAGACATTTTGGATTCACTTTGCTGTTCTTTGTCCTACCCATTCAGTTTCCTGGTATAAATTTCTAGCAACTCACTGTAAGAATGGATGTTTGACCAGCTCTGAGCTTTGAGAAGACTTCAGAGGAAGTTGATGAATGTGAATTCCATGCAGAAAAGCACTAAATTATGAGAAAAAGTATTCAGAACACAGTTCAGACTTGAACTGGAACTGAGTTTCTGCCAGAAGATTGACTTTGTGCTGGCTGGCAAGGAAGCTCCATTGTTTGGTAGCAACTATCACACCATGAGAAGCTGAATTCTGTAAGTTAGTATTGGTTCAGAAAGCACAGCTGTCTTGCTAGTAATAGCCAGCACTAACCTAAACTGTTTTCAGCACTGCTGAAATATCCCATGTTCTATTTTTTGTTTGCTGCATGAAAGCTTTTATTTGGGATATGACAAATGGGGTTTCTGTGACCTCAGCTCAGCTCTATCTGCTGATAGAGACATTATTTTTGGCTGTAATGCCACTATCGCTTTAAATAATTTAGATTGGAAACATTCAGGGTGAATTGCACAGGGAGATGCCTACATTGGAAATCATCAAGTTTCCTATGGCATCCAGACCTGGGACACTGTCTAGAAGGAAGAAGCTCCCACTCCGTCTTGTACATAAGGAAAGGCTGTGCATCTCTACTTGAGAAACTCAGCTACCGCATTGACTGCCTGCAGTGCAGTGCAGACTTCTCAGCTAACTTCAGATTAGCTGGCTGAGACCCACTAGAAATCTAGCTTTGGCACATGATCCCCTGTAGATATGCCTGTCCGGTCACTATGGCTGCGATGAGAGCCATCAGTTCAGCTCTTGGACTGTGAACTCAAGCAGTGAAAGAAAATCATGACAGGCTGATAACAAGTAAAAGATCCACAAACTGTGTTCTTTGACCCTGAGACAGCAAAGTGCACACTGTGTTTTTCAGACTTGAGACATGCTTGTTAGCAAGAAAATTCCTGAAAGTGAAAATTGTCGTGGAACTGTCAAACTTCAAGAATGTTGGTTTGGAGAAAAAAAACCTGGCATTGCAAAGCTCACTGCAAACTGAGAGCAGCTGACAACATCTGAATTGAAGAAACTGAGGATCCTTTTGATCCTGGATTTGTTGCATACCTATGTTTCTGTCAATACCCATTACAGCCAGTGCCTGGTCCATTTTCATCCATTCAAAATATAAAATGCCTCCTGCTATAGTCAGTGATGGTAGGTTTCTGAGTCAGCTTATAGATGGGGCACTGGAAACACTGCTAGTTTTAGGTTTTGGAAAACAGCCAGCACTCAGACTTTGTAAATCACTGAAAGCTCAGTCAGTACGAACAGTTACTGAAATGGCTGACAAAGTTGCCCATCCTTTTCTCAGAGCACCGTGCTTTTATCACCAAATGCACCACCACACTGGCAGTGTAACTGTCAGTGAAAAACAAAATGACGGAAAGGCTGTGGAGATCAAATTCACATCCCACCCTTGGGAATTTCTACCTAGCAAAGCTGGAAGAGCTGTGATGAAGAGGGCTGCACAGCTGCTACCCAGATTAAACATTTTGGTGGAGGAAAAATCACTCTATTAAAGTCACTCACACCCTAAACAACTGTTTTTTTTGTTGTTTTGTTTTTTGTTTTGTTTTTCTTAAGGAGTATCTCTCACAGAATTTGCTGCAGAGAAAAAATAAACAAGTCAACATTACTTAAAGCAAGTAATATATATTTTCCTGGAAGTAATCCTAGATCTGCTGAGATACTTGCAAATCTTCACTGATTTTAGTCAGCCAGAATCTTAACCACTTTTGATGAAAAGGAAATGAACTCCCTAGAATGGCAAGTCATTTCATTTTTCACGTACTTAAGTAGAGGAATTTGAAGAAGGTCAAGAGGCATCCTCCCTAATGTGCATTTAGTGAAATACAGTTACTACCCCAGGCCTCTTAATAGCCTACAAATTAGAAATCTCAGCTGTTTTCTGAACCTCACATATTGCCTCAGTTTTGCAATCACCAGCCCCAGCTTACAGAGCTATGATCTGATCCTGGGCCTAATCACTCCTTGTAGAAAGACTTCATCACCTTCTCCATGCCTTCCTGAAGTCACGCAAAATAGATAAGAAAGTCAGCGAAAAAGATAAGTAAAGAAATAAAATGCTTCATTTCCAATAAATGAAATAGTCTAATCAAATGCAGCGAGAAAAAACCTTGCAGAAATGTTTTTATAACACACAGGATGTTGAAACAAAAAAGTTAGTCATAGAGGGACAATCACTGTAGCAAGTGAAGTGTTCAAATAATGCACCAGACTTTGAGTTGGAAAGAACGATACAGAACCAGATGCAGACTGTGAATCAGCAACTCTGGAATGCCAGCACACAAAGAATGGCAGTAATGATCCAAGAGGACGCACAAAGGCATGCAAAAATTGTTCCAAGATCATTTTAGCAAAGCACATGTTTGTAATATATATATATTCCTGTGATGGTAAAGTAATGTCTTTGGCTCCTATTAGTTTAGTTCCTCAAAGCATTAACTGAGGTCAAACAGAGTTCCTGAGATCCTGTAGGTAAAAGCTTCTGCTAACCACTGGGGCAAAATTAAAAACCAAACTAACTAAAAGCCCCTCTTTATTAAAAATACCTATTGTTGGAGCATGGAGGAAAACCTCTGACTTACTGCTTACTTTCCAAAATCTGAATTCTGTTGGCTGAATTCTGCTCTAGTTGGCACTGAAATGGGCTGAGCAGAAGGGAGTGATTCCATATTCCTGGCACTCTGGTGCCAAACACAGGATTCCTTTTAGTGGGTGGAGATGAGAGACATGCTGTGGGCAAGAGAAGCATTTGTCCCCAGCTAACTTGCAAGCTAACTTTGGCTGCTTGCTGAGTACTCTTAGGATAGATATGGGACCAGTAGGAGAGCTTGGCATGCATCCTCACCCTCACTCTGCTGGTTGTTCTTTCTCTGTGACAACGGGAGTGTACAACTACTATAGTACCCAGACTTCATTATTAAACATCTTTCAGACTCCAAAATAAAAGACACTTAAACAGTCAGTCCTTACACAGTTAGACACTTATACAGTTAAACAGTCCTTACACCCTTTTCTTTTCGGCCATCATTCATTACTTCACTCCTAGGAAGGGTGAGGGGCACCACCTGGACCATTTGAATTCATAGCCCCTGAGTTCTCCTAGAGAAGAAATAAGAAAAAGTAAATGAAATTTCTGTTTCTGTAAAGGAGAAGAGGATATGATACTGTTGGAAGATTTATCTATTGTAGAATTAAGTTCTACTTCAGGAAATTGTGTAGAGGCTAGAATGTATTGGAACACCTCTCCTACAAGGACAGGCTGAGAGAGCTGGGGCTGTGCAGCCTGGAAAATATAAGGCTCCGAGGTGACCTGATAGCAGCCTTTCAGTGTCTAAAGGGGGGCTGGAAGAAAGGAGGCAGAATCTTTAGCAGGGTCTGGGATGACAAGACAAGGAAAAATGGTTTCAAACTTAAAGCGATGAGATTTATGTTGGATATAAGGAAAAAGTCTTTTACTTACTGTAAAAGACAGTGGTGAGGCACTGGAACAGGTTGCCCAGAGATGTGTATGTGTTCCAGATCCCTGGAAATGCTCAAGGCCAGAATGGACCAGACTCTGAGTAACCTGATTGAGCTGTGAATGCTGTTCATTGCAGGGCAGCTGGACCAGATGGCCCTTACAGGTCCTTTCCAACTCTAAGGATTTTATGATTCTATGCTTCTACTTTACTCCAAATGTCACCTACTGATTTTATGGTCAATATTCTTTTTCTTTCCTTTTCACATTGAACACTGAAAAAAAAAAAAACCATTGTGAAAAAAACACATTGATTTATAAAATCTCACAAGAACTTTTCCTCCAAACTTCAACCCAGAAGAAATTGTAAAGGACTTTATTTTGGTTAACTCTGTCAGCTGATTGAGCCCTGCCCTGCTCAGCATACAAGGAAACCATTGTTAGTAGTCAGAAAACACCTCAACACTTCATACAGAAATCACATGGAAAGTCCTTCATGGCAACTAGATGTGTCAGTTGGCAAGGCAAGGACTGACAGTGATGGGAAGCTTACTCTGTGTGTTTATAATTACCACAAACACTGCTCAGGATATTTTTACTTCTTTTTCTTGAGACTCTGCTGTCAGCAAATTCTTTATGGCTTCCACAGTCTTGCATTTTTCTTGAAATCCATTCTGGCATTATGATGGAGCAATAATCCTGCCACTAAGGAAGCAGTAGTTGGTTTGTTGCTTTTTTTTTTTTTAATGTTTATTTATTTCATTTTTAGAAATAGTTCTAGCTTTGACTAGTTTCCTGAGTTACTTTGATCAAGTTCAGAATAACAATGTTGTGCTATTTTCAGAGAGTGGGATAGTAACTGCTGCTTTTGCCAATGGCAGTGAAATCCCTGTGTGCCATTTGGATGAAGATAAGACAGGAGAAAAAGAAATACAATGAGAATTTCTAATGTGTCATTCTGCTTCTCAGTTGAGAAGTCCCACTCAGAATGGTTAAGTGTTTCAGCACGGATTTTAATCAGAAGGAGAACATTGTTTTAGGAAACAATTGCAAAAGCACTCTTCCTTAGAAGGCTGCTGTGCTGTGCTCTGAGGTACATTCTTTTCAGTCCCACTATGCACAGAAACAGAGGGAAATTTAATAACGCTCTGTGTGGGCCATTTGCACTCGTTGAAATTACAGCTGTAGTTGTGTGACTGAAAGGAACAATGCAAGTTTCTACCACTGCTAATGAATCTGGGACCTAACTTGGAGAGGCCACTGGTAGGATGAGAAAGTTATGCCTATCCCAGCTGCTGCACAGATTGCTTACATACGTGACAAAAATGTAAGAGTGAGCACTGAGGATACCTGTGTGCCTCACCTACTGGTTCTTCAAGAACAACAAGCAAGTAACTGCAAGTGTTACACTGAACTGAACTGTTAGAAGCATAAGATTATGTTTCCCTTTACAAAGCATGAGGGCATTTTACATACTTTGTGTACTGTTTGAGTATGAAAGGAAACTGCTGAAACCTCTGTTATTTTTGTTTGAATTATTGTCCTACAATATGAAAACAAGAGCTGGTTCCTGCTCAACATCTCTTGAAAAAACATGAAATAATGCAAATCAAAACCAAAACCAAATCAGAATAAAGAACAGCCATGTATTTTTCACATGCAGCTGACCTGCTCTCCTGTCTAAATACATACAGCCAGCGTATGATCTTTCTCCTTCAGTTGTTTAGATAACAGATGCTTTGCTCTCCAATGGAAAAGGTGGAAAAGAAGAAGTAGAACAAAATGCAAAAAGTCACAACCAAACAACAAACCCTATGCCTACTGCTTGTATTTGAAGATCAAATAAAACAGAACTGTTTGCAACTGTTCCTGAAAAGCTTATATCTTCAAATATTGTCTTGCTGAGCAGAAAATGATCAAGAACTGGAAAAATGAAGTAGGGATTAATTTTATGAGACTTCAATAAGTAGATTAAAATAAGATGATCTTTGTTTTGAAATCGAGATCAGGATATGGCTCTGTATTTGGTTCTTTGCCAGTTGTGCAATTCTCTTGAGACTTTTTCTTTGCACCTGTAACCCAGGCAAAGAAATGGTATGCAAGGGAGAAAAGCTCTGGAAAGGTTCATTAATGCCTGTGTAAATAGCAGTTCTTGTCTTTTACGGGTACTGTGAGTGCATAGGTTTTTTAAAAAAGATTCAGTGAATATGAAGCAACATCAACAGAGACAAACTTTACATATCTATACTAACTTTATATAGGCATACAAGTTAAGATCAAAATGTATCTACAAAATATTTCTAACTGATCAAAAAGACCTGCAGCTCAAATTACTCTCTTAATTAAGCACTTGATATTGCAAAGTTTTTCAATATGCATCCCAAGGTAACTGCTAGATGTAAAAAAAGACTACTAGGAGTCTGTTGGTGAAAAATCCAGCAGACTCAGAGCAAAC
The DNA here is from genome assembly GCA_037305975.1 of Chrysolophus pictus. Taxonomy (NCBI): domain Eukaryota; kingdom Metazoa; phylum Chordata; class Aves; order Galliformes; family Phasianidae; genus Chrysolophus; species Chrysolophus pictus. The sequence goes on from JAYKPI010000006.1 coordinate 14,148,824, forward strand.
AGAACCATTATGAGTCTGGCTGAGCCCCAGTATTCTTTCTGCAAGTTTACCTGCCTACATTCCTAACATGAATTGCAATAGATGACAATAGTAATAGATGACAATAATAATTTCACGCTGAGAAACTAAAACACATATACTAAGAAAAGAAAATAGGACTTCACAAAATGAATGTGTAACTTCTCTGCACAGAGTCACAGTAGTTAATGCAGAACTGTTTGTGGTAGATTGTCACACAGTAGGCAAACAGTATATTGTAGATGGTGTACAATCTGTTGTACGGATCTAATGTTTGTGATTTAAAATGATACAGATTGCCAGGACAAATGCTGCAAGTTTTGTCAAGAGTATACTTGCTTCTCTGTCAAAATAATTAAGTATTCTGTTGAAAAGGATATTTTTTCTGCAGCAATCTCAGAAATACTATAACACTTATGATGGACATCCATTGCAGTCATTTCCACGATGGAAAGGCAAATCGTTTATCATCTGATTAATTATTTCTATGATGACAATTTATCTCCACTAACAGTATTTGAAAATTCAGGCAAGTGTAAAGCAGCCACAGAGCTTGAATTTTAGCACTGTTTGGTCATAAGTAATATTAAGGTGCTGCTTATTTAGGTGAATCATCAGTTTGACTCATCTAAAACACAGTATGGCAAAGCAGGAAAAAAATCAAAAGGAAATAAATTCAATCAAAATATTTTTCATATTTTGATTTCAGCAAATAAAACTTCCATAGTCATCATCATCAACTTTTTTCTCGGTCCCTCCTTCCCTCAGTGCTTCATTAGGAAACCAAAACCATTGCTAAAGAGTTAAGACCAGACAGAAGCACCCAGTTGTTTGAATGAGTATTACTGCATATAGATGTGTCAGTCTGTGACTACTACTATCAGAGCCTGGAATACTAACCCATTGCCTGTCTTCAAACTTCACATCTTGAAATATGTGGAACTCATTATGTTCACACATAAATGAACTGCAACAATGAAAACATGCTCTTACTTGGAAAAATGAAAAATTTTGATTTTGCATGCACAGAGTTTCAAGGTTTGATTCTAAATTATTGAAATATATTATATGACAATAAGGACCCTTGCCCTCAGATGTAGCGTATAACCGTGTATTTAGGAACAAAAAGAAGATAGTAAAAATGTCCTCCAAAATAACATATGGTAGCTTATTTTTCATGCAATTGCCTTTGTTATTCAATCAAGAAAAGATGATTATTCTGATTCCCACATAAAACAGTATTAAAATCAAAGGGAAAATCATATGCCATGCTCTGCTCGTGGAATGCTGGATATTGATTTTTGCAAAGTATCCATTAAATACATGTATAACAGAAATAAATATTATTTTTTTAACACCATGTGGGCAGGTAGTTTAAATATACAATTCTGTACTTAGAATTTGTTTTCATTACATCAACTCTAACCGTCATTCAATTTAACCAGTGCTCAGTGATAATAATACCTCTGGGATCTGGTGGGAAAATTGCGCACTACTCCATTGATGGCTATTTAATCCAACTCTAAAGGACTCCATTTTGAGAATCATTGCTCATTATGCTTCCTTCAAATATATCAGACCCATTTGCCACATGTCTCTTTGACAGAACAGTAAAATATTTAAAATGTTTAGAAAGCCAAATTCAGATTTTGTTGTTGTTAATAAAGAAAGTATAGTGATAGTACTGGCAAAACAATGGAGAAGTCATGGTCCAGTGGGAGAACGTACATGCATGCCAAAAATCACAGAATCAAAGAATCCTTGAGCCTGGAAGCAACCTCTAGAGATCATCAAGCCTTGCCCCCAGCTAATGTCCCATGCTTTTTACTTCATACAGTAACACCATTTGGTGGCTGCATCTTCTGTATGAAATGACTCATGCCAGAGTCTAGTAAGTCCTTGCAGAGGTCTAGTGACAGAGCTTTTTACAGTGCGTCCCTCAGTACAAAGTTTGAAGCAGTAAGAGTTTAATGGGTTTTATTTGATCTTTGCAAAATATAGAGAGATAACTGGTCTGGTTCTCTATTATTTGAATATTTTCTTTTGAATGAGTTAGCCAACAGTTTGGAAAAACGTGTGAGATTATCATGTGATTAAAAACATGTTCTGAGACTGAAGCACTGCTACTATAGGCAGCCTTCTGGAATTCTCATTTAGGTCAATTCAAATCTACAGTTAAGAGCTCCATGAGTAAATTCAAGCAACTGATTAAAAAGCCCCCTACTTAAGGGCACAATGCAGCATTCATCCTATGCAGGCTTTAGGCGTTTAGGATGTGGCTGTCCAAAGCTAAATCAGTTTGTTTGGGATCTTCTAGATTCAATATGGGCCTCTTCAATAGACAATTTATCTGATGCATCTTATAATGACATAAATCACCTTCTGGGGGTACTTAAATTTGTTCATAGACTCTAAGAAGAGACTAGGATGTCTAGACTACTGTCTAACCTGAGGTGCTTATGGTAGGCTGCGTGAAATCTGTTCTAGGTTTTATCTGTTCTGGTTATTTAATGCTCTAAAGAAGGATCCTACCCCAGGCAAGGTCAAACAAAGACTGTAACACATCTCTAGCAGACAGAAGAACTTTAGCCTTCCCCAGTTAAAATGCTGAAGAGAAATCCTGGGCACTGTCTGGACTACAGACCACGAATACCAAAGATCCTATATGCTGTGTAAATAATTTTTCCTCAGACGATTTGTTTTATCTTGAAATTTCTACAAAAACTTCTGATGTTAGGACTCTTCCATACTTAATACATATGAATTTTTCTGAGTGTCCTCTCAAATCTTCAAGACCCAAGATATTCCTAGAGCTTCTAACTCCAAAAACATATCTGCCATGCACTGAGACCACCAGCCTCTACCCAACTCCCTTAGCTAAGCAAGAGAAATCCTGTAATGTGAGGCTAAAACACGAATCTCCTCTGCAGAATACACTTAGGTACTAGCCCTACTAAGAAACTGGATACAAAAGAACAATTATCTCAGGCTTTAATTCTAACTTCAGAGTATTTCTTGTCTTGTTTTGTAATCCCCATCCATAAACTTATCAACCTCCATCTTATAACATTTACAGTTTTCATAACAATGTACCATTGTTGTCTATCTTTTCCCAGGGAAATTCTAGCCATGGGGAATACAACAGGAATCTAATTAATTTTTTATATTAAACCAGCATGAACTTGTGTTAACCCTTACATTATTCCACTGAATACTATTTATGTCTAAAATAACAGTGCTGCTTCTTATAGACCAGGCTGTACATTCCAGCAATAGAAATAGGATGGATGTATTTGTAATCAGAGTACATTCTGTCTCGGAAAGAACAGACACTCCAGATAAATTAATATACAAAAGATTAATACAATCAACCTTTCAAATTGCAGACTAAAAGCAAAACACACATGCACATACATTTTTCAAAGCATAGTAGGTCCAGCACTCATCTATGCTGATGTGAACTATGAAGTGCAAAGTAACCAAGGTTAGAGAGAGGTCATTTACAGAAAATGAGAAGGGATTAAAAAAGTTCTCTCATTGTGAAATGAATTTAGAGAATTATATCCATACTAGATACTTCAATATCTGCTTTTAGTCTTATTAACAGTGAAATATATATATGATTTGGTTATCACATAAAATACTAGTAATAAGTTTATAAGTAAACTTATATATACTTATATATACTTATATATATAAACATACTATTTACTTCTGAAAAAATGATAAATGCACATAATAATAACTGAAGTGGAATTTTTTTACAGAATTAGAATTACTTCAGCATTAGAGATTGCACGGGCAGTATGCTGAGATGTGGTCCTCTCTCTCTCTACTCTGCCCTGGCGAGTCCACCTCTGGAGTACTGTGTGCAGTTGGGCTCCTCAGTTAAAGAAAGAAAGGAAACTTCTAGAGAGAGTCCAGTGGAGGGCCCACAAAGGTAATTAGGGACCTGGAGCATCCCTCTGATGAGGAAAGGATGAGAGACCTGGGACTATTCAGACAGATAAGAAGACTGAGGGGAGATCTTATCAAAACTTATAAATATCTAATGAGCAAGAGCCAGATGGATAGGCCAGGTTTGGTGATGCCTAGTGACAGGACAAGGGGCAACAGGCACAAACTGTGCAATGCCTGTTAAATGCACAAGTGCAAAGAAGATAAAGAATATTCTATTTTTGCTCATGGTAAACAATGTGAGTTCCAGCTACTTGCAAGGGACTCTGCTTCCCATTTTAAAATTAATAAATCCAACTGAAATCCCTATATTATTTTTCCTTCTCTTTTAGCAAGTGTAATGCTTTTTGGGGATTCCAAAAATAGACACTATATCAACTGAGGAAATAATTTCCTTATTTTTCCATCCAAATAGAAGCCCTGTCTTCACACCTGGGACTAAGGAAGGAAGCATTCTTTGCCAAGAATGATGATACCATTGTTTCTGAAAGAGGTGTGGACAAATCAGAAAACAACGATTTAAGAGGTGTGGGAATCACAAAGGCAATTTCAGTTCCACTAGTCTGCTTTTTATTTCTGGCAATGTTTTTTTATATTCTTATAACAATTAGAAAAATAAGAAGGCTGCTGTTGTCAGCTGAAGAAAAACTTAGAAGGGCCATGGTCAGATTTGAGCATGTATCCATGTCTTCTTCGTATCACAAATAAAAGGGTTTTCATAAATTGTTCTCACTGTTCTTTTGCCCTTGCAAATATTATTCACCATTTCTGGTAGGTGTCATGACAGAAGGAGTCATCATGAAGAGGAGTATTTGATAGCTGGAGAGATGTAGTGGGAAGCATTGCGGCAACTCTGGGAGAATGGAAAAATGTATCTTGGCATCACCAGCAGAGAAAAGAGGACAGGCAGGACATAAACAAAGGCAAGGACAGAAAAACAGCAGCAACATCATACAAAGCACGGCCCATAAAGCCAATGACCTTTGATTTAGTAAAGATTCTTAAGGAAGAGAGAATTAAATGTGATATGAGCAAGAAGTGTGTCCTGATTGCAGCTGGGATAGAGTTGATTTTCTTCAGAGTGATATGATGCTGATATGATGCTGTGTTCCGGCTTTAGGAAGGAAACAAGGTTCATAACAAACCAATGTTTTAGTTGTTGCTGAGCAGCGTTGCACAGAGCCAAGGATGTTTCAACTCCTTGTGCTGTCCTGCCAGTGAAGGGGTCAGGGGGCACAAGGAGCTGGAAGAAGACATAATCAGGACGGCTGACCTAAACTGGCCAAAGGGATATTCCATACCACAGGACATTTTGTTATCTAAAACTGGGTGAGTTTGCTCTAGGAAGCAGACATTGCTTGGGGATTGTCTGGGAATTGGTCAGTGAATGGTGAGTAATTGCACTGTACATCACTTGTTTTATAAAATATATATATGTGTGTGTGTGTGTACATAAATATGTATACATAATTATCATTAATATTATCTTCCCTTTCCTTTCTGTCATACTAAATATTTTTTATCTCAACCCACGAGTTCTCTTTTGTTGTTTTTTATCCTCCATCCCAAAGGGAGAAGGGAGTGAGCAAACAGCTGTGTGGTGCTTAGTTGTCTGCTGAGTTAAAACACAACAGGATGGGAAAGATTATATTAATAGGTGTATTTCTTTTGAACTGTCTGTGAAGCCTCCTAGACATGGTAGAACAAGGAATGCATAAAAGAAAAACATTACAAGGCTGGGTAGGCAGTGAGGGGATGGCTACAAAAAAGCTGAAACTGATCACCTACATGAATGAAATACAGAAGTGATGGGAGTTTATTCAGGATGACAAAAGATCTTCAGATGTTGCCAGAAAGTGATTAGTACCTGCCTCATCCCCTATGTGCTTTTTTTTTTCTTTTTAAGCTCTGCCACTCCTCGGTGTGCTTAGTCAGCACTTAAGCACCAAGAACTGCTGCTTTCCCACATAGTGTAGCTGTGTTGTAACATCTGGCAAATGTCCAGATTAAAAAAAAAAAAAAGAAGAAATTTACTAAACACCTTGAAAAGCTGATGAAAGTTCTCTACCTCTCTATCCTGTGGACAGTTTGAAGATGTGACTTGGAGAAAATGAAGAAAACTCCATGAACTGCTCTATGACAAGCACAAATGTATGTGCACACACACCACTCCCTTTCCTTAGGGCAACTCTCCAGCGAATGAAGATTCTTACTTCTCTGCAGGCAAGGCATATATCCATTTATGGGAAGACTAGAAGTCAGGATGATGAGTCTGTGTGAGGTCAGCTGGAATTTAAGATAATATAAAAGGTCCATTTTGATGCAGTTCTGCCATCCTCTCATCCCCCATGAATGGTTTGTTTACCATTGCCATAAAAATTTGTTCCACAAAGAACTTGAAAAAGTGCCCTCAGCACAGCAATTTCAAACTGGATTTTGAAAGTCAGTTCCCTTTTGTGTATATCTCATGTGCTGTCACCAACAATAAATGTCAGAATAGAGGTAATTCTGTTCATAAAAGACCTAGAAAAGGCTTTGGATTTATCTCCCCCAGCATTATTTCTGTAAAGCCTATGAAGTAGTGATTAATAAAATACATTTTTGTCAAAGATTTCAGACATGATTTTGACTATAAGCATGCTTCATGCTAAGTTAAAACTGTGTATGGTCATTTTTCTCAGCAGAACTACGTTGAACAAAAATAAATATACTTTTTGCAAGCATTTTGTGTGCACACGTGTATACCTGCAAAAAGCACCACTTTCCTTCAACTTCATAGATCTCAACAGTTTTGATGAACAAACGAAACAAAAACATCCAGTATACTTTTGTGCTAACAGTATCAGGGGGAGGCAAAACTCATACAGTTTAACCTGTATTATTCTGTCTTTAATTTTCATTTGCTGATAGAAGCAGTGACAAGCTTGGCCATTTAGCTATAAGAATTAATAAGTGAGAAGCAAGGCAGGGCGTTAGCTGCACTCGAGCTAGTTTTTCAGGTCATTCCTAAGAAATCATCTAGACCTTCCCAAATACTAACAGCTTTCAAACTTTACATTTTAAAACAACATTATTTTTTGAAAAGCTACACTAGTTTTTGCTTTTTCCTTTGATATCTGTGAATCCAAATTCAGAAGAACACACATATTCAAATGTATTTTTGCAAGTGCCTGATGAACTATTAATCACAGTGGAGGTGAAATGTCAGAGAAAATTCCATAGGTTCCATCACATTTTTTTCAGTCACTGAACATAAGATCTTGCTGAATGTCCTATACAAAACAAGATAGAAGCTCTTTCTTTCAAAAAAGGGACACCACATATAATTTCCGACACCCTCATATGATATCACTGAAGACATTGCGATATGCTCTCAAGAACACAATATAAAATAGCAATAGAGTGACACATCATATTGACATATAATCATAGCACGTAGATGGATATTTCTTTGTCATTCAATCTCCTTTCCATTCCCTGCTTTCTCTGAGTCTGGGGTCTGAAACAAGACAAATTAGCTATAACCTAGCTTGGATTATATTAGTGATGCTTTTTGGCACATAAAAGCACTTAGAATATTAAAGCAGGGTGATCTATCCATCATATCAATGAGGACCTGACTGACACTTTAAAGGATACACAATCTTTGGATCTATTCTTGACTGTGAAGTTCATGATGTAGCTTTTGTCCTTTAATTTTTACTTTCTTTTTTTTTTTGCCATTTACAAGTTAACAAATGAGCAGGGCTGTATTTTCAAATGCAAATCTTTCATCCATATTTCTCCTACTTCCAGGCAAGGTTATTGGAATATATATGATCCTTAGGAAGAACATTCCAGCAGTGAAGAAAAAAAGAAAACAAAATTGAAAAGATGCAACTTAAAAATGACAACAAAGAAAAATGTTGTGCTGTGAATTCACTGACTCCAGAGTTAAGGCTGACTTTCCTTTTACACTTCAGGTAGGGATACAGTCTGTTTCCAGTGACATGCTAATTTTTCCACCCACTGAGTACTTGGCAGAATAATAATCTCAGTGTGATTTCTTTTATTTCTGAATGTAACTTGAGATGTATGGTAATGATGTTTATAGCCACCAGTCATTTCAAATCAAGCTGTTGTGAGACCACCTGTCAGTACCATATCCTTACAGCTGGATCAGGCAAGATAAATTTTTTGTTGTCCTTTTTACACCTTTGAATGCTATTCCATTGCGAAGCATGTCCTGTACTTAATTTCTTTGCCTTTTAATAAGCCTGGAAATTTCTTCATATTGCACCATACTGATATGAATTTTGTAGAGCAGCATCTCATTGAACTCATTTCTGCAGTATTTCATGATATAGTGTCATGATTGTATTTTAGGCCCATTGCCCCTGCCCCTTGCACTGACAAAGCACAGAGTAGCTACATGATGATGTCCCTCTGCATGTGCCATCTGAGCACATCTGTGTGAGTTCCACATCTATTTGGTGACAGCAAAGAGTGAGGGATCACAGATCCCATTTGTGCTGCTGGAGGAGGTCCTGCAGCTGCCACAGACTTTTCTGCTTCTTTCTTCCTATGTCCCTGAACTTGGATCTTCTGCTTTTCCTCTTCTATCCCAAATATTTTTTCTGTTCCTTCTAACAACCCATACTCTTGTGTGCAGGTGAAATAAAGCAACTCCTTCTAGAACTCAATAAAGTCATAATCCTTGCTTTCAGCTCCAGCTTTCATCTCAATTACTCAGTGTAAAAGGAAAGCCTGCTGAACTGGAGCATAGGAGCTATTTTTCCAGTGTTTTTTTATGACACAGCCAGTTTTGAGTACTTTTAGATAATCAAAAGCACCAGAGCTCTTACAATGGGTTTCCCTAATGAATATTCATGCTTAGGTTCTTTGCTTTAACTGCTACAATTTTAAGAGTTTTCCCTTAAAAAACAGTTCATGTCAAACTGCACTCTTTGAAACAGCTAAGCCATGACCAAAACTAAGACACAATCCAGTGATGAATTTAGTATGAGTTATAAGCAATGGCAAGAGACTCAGAATAGGGATTTATGATGGGATGACAAAACAGATGGCAAAATTTTTTTATGGTTAAAAATACAAACGTGGTCCAAAAGGGTGTTTCTTCTTTGGGGAGAATTCAGAGTCAGTGCTTTAGGTAGTTAGCAAATGTTTGTGTTTATTTGCACAAATTAGCTGAAATAAACATTGACAATATGGTTTCATTCCCAGAGCTTGTTTTATTTTAATTAGCCAAACACTGTTAGAAATAATCAAATATGATCTTGGCGATTAGGAAGAAACTACAGGTTTCTCTGAGTTCTGAGCATCTTTTGCAAAACAAACAAATAAACAAACAAAAAACCCTGATTCTTAAAACCACTGGTATTTATGACAAGAAGTTACTGTTGCAGTTGCATCCTCAAAGCATGTTTCAGCCTTTCAGATCACCTAAAAGCCTAAACTTGCCGGGGACAGGAGATACGTTCCATATCATACTATTTATTAGAATGAAAAAAGGCTTTACAATTTCATAATTGAATGAGAGTTTCAGATAATCCAGTTTGACTGCAGAGATATTTCATGACACTAAATTTTATCTGCCATCTTTCTGCTAATCTCAGTAATTTATTTATCTGTTCTGTTCCAAAAGCTGAATTGTCTGCTCACAGTCTGTTGGTAGAGACTCTAAAATGTATTTTTAAAAGCTGTCTGAACCATAAGATATTGTTACTTTTAATTACACTTTTCCACTGTCAGGCAATGTCACTCGATTTCACAAAACATCCTAATAGCCTTTATTTACAGTGTTAGAAACAACAACAAATTGTCCTACTACTTTTGTCCTACAAATTGATTTGCAAATTCAGAATGAATTGAACCTGGACACACTGTAATTTCACCAAAGTCATATACTCTATTTTTCTAGCACAGTGCAAATTAAAATGAGAAGAGCACTTGTGTTTGCATCAGGAACACTGAACATCAACAAGTAAACTGGTAAAAGAATTCAGTTCTCTAAAGGGCAGGAAGAAACAGCTTTAATTTGTTTCCCTACAAACACCTGGTTTAAAGATCTGTTCAACTACGTAATATTCTTTTAAGGTCAAATCAAAATAATTTTCACTCTGCTGAAGCAATTATAATGGTTAGCTCTATCATCACCCGGATACAATTTCACAGCAAGGCTCAGGTTTGCCAGTTCTCTTTCCTTAATGTGCTTTTATTGCAGGGAAAGACCAGAGATCTAAAGGAACTACAAATCATAAAAGAATATCTAGAGGTTTATTGCAGAGATCATACATGGGAAGAAACAGGGGTAATGAACAAACAGACATAAATTCACTGGAAAAATTACTTTTAATGAGACATTGGTCTTTACTGAGAAACTTTTCTGAACTTGCCATATAGCGTTTCTTTAGAAAACGTATTTAGTGTATAAGATCAAAATGGGTTTAAATACTAAATAGGGGGAAAAAATCAAATTTTTCACTATAATAGAATACTTTTAAAAAATCTTAATGTAAATCACAACAAATGTATAGTATAATGGAACAATTAAGAAGATTGTAAATGCATTTCCAGTCAAAAAAGCAGCTAACTGTAACTGTAGGGGAAATGTTAGGCGAAAGACTGAATTGGTGGTTGAACATCTGGTAAGGGGTGTGGCTGGCCTAGGGAGCACATGGAAAACATCTGCACCTGTGCTCTCCATCAGATCAGAAGGGGTGGACCCAGAGTGGAGACATCTTGGGCCAGTCATTAAAGGGAGAGCATCTCTTGGACCTAGGCTGCTTCCTGTGAAAGGGCACTGCATAGTCAGAGAACCCCTTTGTCAGCTGGGTGAGTGAGTTCTGGTCTTCTTTCTGAATGTGACTGTTGGCCTAACTGCAAATACCTTGCTTGGTGTCACTGAGACTCTGCCACAAGCAATGTTGCTTCTTTATAAGCACAACAGTGACAAAAGGAGACACTTACCAGGACGCTTGATCTCTGCTCTATTGTTCAAGAAAGTGATGCCACATCTTTAGACGCAAGTTTTCAAGACTGTTGTTTTGACATGCTAGAGCCAACAACAATAACGCTGTCCTCTCTGAGCATGCTGCATTGCATCAGATTTAAAGTAGGTCATGTAAAAGAAGGGGTGCTGAATAGTTTGAACTCCTGTTCCCTGAAGAGAAACTTCATGACGGAATGGCTGAAATGGACACCAGAAAATGCACTTCTAGTTTAATAGAGCTGATGTAGGAAGGTATCCCACAGCCAGGGTAAGAGAGACCATCAGTCATTCTCCTGAGTTTGCATAGAATCAATAGAGTAGAACTAAGCAGTTTTGTCAGCACAGTTGACCCATCCAGGTATTTTCTTGTTTCAACATAATTAAAGTAAGTAACTTCCTATTCATGAATCATTATTCTTTGTAAAGTTTGCTGTTTCGAAGGTAAGCAAGCCCAAGCATTTATTTCCTTACGAATCACATCCTGATGAAGTTTCTGCCATACTGAGATGTTCGTACACTGGGTACTGTATGTCAGCAAACACAGCTAACCTCCTTGGTTATAAAATAACAAGAACTGTACGTTTCTTAAGTAGACTGGGGTAGAGGATGTCTTAGCAGCTGGAACGTTTCTGGGACTAATAACCATGGAATTATTGGTTTTACAGCTGGCACTCGTTTGGTTTTTTTTCCTCAGGAGTGAAAGCGAATGAATTGGAAAAGCAGTAAGGACAAGGTTACACGTCCTTCATAGTAACAACGAGCTCCTGTCAGAGGGAATCTGAGAGGATCCAAATCCCACAGCTGTGTAACAGCCTTTGCTATGCACGAAACTACTCTTTGCACTGACGGTAAGGAACGCCCCGTGGATGAAGGCTGCGAGGCAGTTTTCCTGTCCCGTGCCGCGGTTCGGAAGCTGTGCTCACCTCGCACCTGCCCTACTGACAGCGCGCCATTCACATCCCCACGCTGCAAAAGGCTTTGGCGACGTAGGCTGCTTGACTGCAGACCGTCCCTATTAAAATTCATCATCTTTTTCCCTTTTCAGTGAAAAAGCGAGTGCCTTTAAGAGAAACACGTTGCTACGCTAAGTAATTCTGATCTCGTATAATGTATTGACTTCAGGAAAAAAGGCTCCTTTTCCTATTTATCTCAAGGCTATTTGAAAAGCTTCCAGTATGAACCCCGGTTTCTGTCAGGAAGCAGACCCAGCTGAGACGCGGGTTCGTTCCGCGCCCCGTTCGAGCTTTCCCGCCCCATCCGTGCGCAGCGGGCAGCTCCGAGCCGTTAGCACCGCCCGGCACGCGCTCACTCCCAGCAGCGGCTGCGCCGCGCGGCCCGGGCAGGAGAGGTGGGCGGGCGGCAGGCTCGGGCACGTTCCGCCCCCGGCGCCGAGGCGCCCCGCCCCCTCGCACGGCCGCGCTCCCTCGGGCGTCGAGGCGGCGCGCGGCAGCGGGCCCGCCGCCCTAGCAACGACTCGGCGCGTGCGCCGTGAAGCTCCGGCGGCGGCGGGCGCCCTCTCTGTGAGCGCCACCGCGCCTGCGCGGCGCGCCCCAAGCGGGAGGGCGGGGCCGGGCTCTGCAGAGGGTGACGTCACCCCTCCCTGCCCTGCGCCGGCCCCGCCTCCGCCCGGCCGAGGGGGGGGTTCGGTCTCGCCGGCTGCGGCGCCGCCATGGCTGCCATATTGGGGAGGAAGTGAAAGCGGGAGGCGGCGGCCGGGAAGGAGCCCTTTCCTTTTCCCTCCTGTTCGGGCGGACGCGGGTCTACCGGCGGCGGCGGCGGCGCGGCGGCTGGCGGAGCCCCGGAGCGGAGCGGGCGGCGGCGGAGCTGAGCGCCCCGCGGGCGGCGGCGGCCTAAGATGGCGGACCCGGCGGAGTGTAACATCAAAGTGATGTGTCGCTTCAGGCCCCTCAACGAGTCCGAGGTGACCCGCGGCGACAAGTACGTCGCCAAATTCCAGGGCGAGGACACCGTCGTCATCGCGGTGAGCGAGGGGCGGCGCCGGGCGGGGGGCGCGGGGTCGGCGCGGCGGGGCGGGCGCGGGCTGAGGGGCGGCCGGGCCGGGCGGGAGGCGGCGGCGGAGCGCCGGGACTGCGGGAGCGGGGTCCTCACACGGCGCCTGCGGGTGCTGTAGCCACGCGCTGCTTTTTGCGGCGAGTTACGAAGTGCTAATGCTCCGGTCCGTGCGATTCGCCCATTAAACGCGGAATGCCGCGAGTCTGCAGCCTCGTGAGGGGTAGCGGGCTTACGAAATAGAGGTGACTGGGGGCTTTTCTCAGCTGGTAGATCGCTATGGTCGAGTACGTTTTTCAGTTTGTGCGGGTAAAGTCCTCGGCAAGGATCCAAGCCTGGAAAACGGATAAATTAATTAGGACTAATGATCTCACTTCGGTCAGTGAGCGTTCATTCATTGTGACAGCAAATGTTCTCTTCAAAATCAGGGCGAGTTTTAGAAATCTTGGTGTCTTCTGACTTGCTAACAAGTAATAATTCTGCACGTCTTCTTAAAGTACTTCATGGACTAGAGGAGGAAAAAGAAATGACGTTGCTTACGTACCCTAAAACTCTTGTTTGCTCTTTAAGTAGACTGGAAATATCTAAAATACAAATCGGGCTGAGCTGGCGCTACGTGTGTAGAGCAGTCTGATGGCCGCTCCCGAGGGCTGCAGGGAGCTCTGCTGGGCCTTGGCTGGGACGTAACATTCAGTGCTACAACCACCTTTGGTATTTTCTTCTTTGATTAAAAACAAAAAAATATATATCCTGCAGTATATATCCAGGGTGAGAACTTGCTATGTGTGGAAGAATAAATTTCCGAAGCCGGTACATTCGTTAGCAGTGACAATATATGAGCTCTGTTTCACAAAATCTTAATGTGTAGGATTGTTGTTCTGTACATTTTGGTTTTTATAGCAATGGATGTGACACAATTGATATTCTCAAAGTTGGAACTTCATTTTTCTTAAACAGTTGAGGCACTTACTGTAACCTGTGGACTTTTTCATTATTATTATTATGTGTATATATATATATTTTTTTTTAACAAACTGCCAGATTTTTCAAAGTCTTCAACTTTCTAAGAGAGCAGCATAGTCAGTCACCCACCTCTTGTGCCTTCTGAAACTGCCAGAGGGCAGATGGTAACAGAAACAGTTCTTAGTTCTTGTGAAACAGTTTCTAAAAACATTCCTCAGTGAGCTGTGCATTTGATTCCTGTCAGCTGATAGTTTCTGTATTTATTGCTGAAAGTCATTTTGGCTGCCTGCTGAACAGTACTTGAGGCACTTCTGTAGCTGCTTTCCTTAGCTGCCTTGTCTCGAGCAGCCTGGAGGACTTCACCTTCTTGTGTGCACTTGGTCTGTGCTAAAGCAGGGAAGGCTTCTTTAACAGTATCTGGGAGTTGCCTGGAATGGTAAATAGGAGCTGAAAAGTGGGTGACTGCGGAAGGAGCGTTTGTGGCAGACTGCACATCTGACTCCTCTGTGGAGGCGGCTGGGGAGGGAGATCGGTGACTACAGCCAAACCCTTCTCCTCCTCCCTCCTTGGCTCCCTTGTCATCTCTGAGCTATCTGTCCTCCCTTCCCCCTTCTTTCCCTAGCTCCTGCTTAATTACTGACATGGCTGTCTTTCTCCACAAGGGAGTCGTTTTGATTTGTATTAGATAAAACACTTTACTGTAGCTAGGGCATAGGAGCAACGTGAGGGGATGTGTCAGTCTGTTTTGAAGAGCAGACCTTGGAAATAAAGTACTGTCCTTGCACTGGTTGGTGTGTTTGTTTCTTTTAAACCAGCAAAAACCTTTTAAATCATAAATTGATATGCATCTTTCCACTCAAACACCTGAGTATTTTTGAATGGTTCTCTCAGCTAAGTAAATACAAGGGTTCTTTTAAAATAGATAATGGGGTGACTTGTTACTGAGTATGTGATGTTTAGGTTAAATATGATAAATCTCCTTATATGCAAAAGTTGATAGCAATTTACTCATGAATTTCAGGCTTTTGAGTACAGTGGAATGTGGAGGAATAGCAAACCTACATGAGTATGTTCTTTATTTTTAAATGTGAGACTGTTTGCTTATCTTAAAACTACCCAAAAGATGAATTGCTGAATACAGTCACACTTCATCTTTTTGAACTGATGCCTAAACCGAAAACAGTGCTGTTGAATGATGGAAGTGGTGAGGTATTGTGGGTACTCACCCAAATATCCATATCCCTTTGTCTGCCCTCCAGATATTTCACGTAGCAATCATAGTGCATTGGTTATTTCTGTGATTATTAACACAAAAGAACTCTGCCTATCTGTATTTTCATATTTCTTTGCAATGAGATGTAACCCCTATGAAGAGTTTGAGACCTTCAGCTTTCTTTTTCATTGCCTTTTAAACTAATATTGGATAGCAAGTGAGAGCAAGGCTGTGTGTTACGTGGAGATAGATTAATGAAGATCACTTGCTATTACTGGAGCTTTGGGCAGTAGATTATTCAAAATGAAAATGTAATTCACATGCATTGCTGGCAGAAAGGTGCTGACCCACATAAGTCAAAGAAGCAAGGTATGTTCTTAGAACAACTCTTAATTGCTATTTTGATAGTGTGAAAGAAAGCACAATTAGAAGTACAAATAAAAGCCCTTGATGCCTAGATTGCAGCTTCAAGCATGAATCACTAACAGCAATGTGAAGCTGAAAAGACTGTGTTCCTTCAGTGTTTTTTCTCAATCTTTTTGTCTCCTGTGAGGTGGTGGATGATTGAGAAGTTTTTCAGCTGTTGCTGTGATGATTTACCAGAAAGCAAATATTCTAGCTTAGCGATGTTTGGAGGAGAATTATACTTAATGGCTATATATCAGTTGTTTAAAACACCGCACTCATCTCTTATTTGTCTTCTGTTCTGAAACTCAAGGACCATTTTTATGCCAGCAGCACTTTTCTCTTTAGAAGAAACAGTAAAACCAAAGTTTTGCTGAAACTTTCTGCAGAACTGCTGTTTTCATGCTGGAAATTGAGTTTTCAGTAACTTTTGTGTGTGTGGTTAACACTCCGACCATAACAATAAACAACTGGTGTAATTCAAGTATCAGCATGAATAATCTTTACAATATTTGCACAGAAATAAGAAAAATAAGGCAGAAAGAGTGGAGATTCACTGACTGTTCTGTATCAGCTGCAGTTGTGTATGTGCAGAGCTAAGCAGAAAGCACTCTGCTAGGTGTGTTCAGGTGGTAATTCCTTCACTTAGTAATAGGAAGAACTGAGTCAGGCCGTTGTCTTCATACTTTCCAGAGATTGTTCACTGAGTTTTTTTTAACATGTTTTGTGCTGGTAGGAAGAATGTTCTTTATTAAAGATGCAAAACTGCAAGACAGAAGGTAAGCCCTTTGCTTCTTGCTTCAACCTCTTGTAAGTTAAGCATGGATAGCTATGATGTTGTTTTAGCAGTCCATTCTAGCAAGTGGAGGATGATAGCTGGTCTTTAACTGCGGAGCTCTGTACTTGAGCATAAACCCCATGTTAACATTCACGTCATCTAGTGATAAATGGTGTTGGCAGAAGTGCTTTGTAGGGGCCGTGGAGGCGCTGCAGAGTTCTTGCTGTGGGACAGCATCCCTGCAGTTACGGGAGCTGAAGTTAGTTGTGACTGATAACTGGCCAGAAGAAATGCTAGGCAAGTCAACGTTCTGCTTGTTTGCTTGACATTTCTGGTGTCACTTATAGGTCATGTTCATTTCTTAATTGGGATTTAATAAGATTTGCTGAACGTTTCTGGAGTATGTTAGAGCAGCCTCGCATTACAGAAGTGATACTGCCACCACTGCAGGCACCTTGTAGTAGTGCTGCTTGGGCCTCTTGTGTGTTCGTGGCCTTCACATCATCTGATCGTTTTACTCCTCGGGGAAGAAAAGCCAGCCAATGTAGGAAAAAATATCCGATGCTTTAATCTTTCATGATTAATCCCTTAAAGATAATGGAGGTAATGACCAGACTTTCTGGGGTGAGTTAATCTAGGTAATGCTGTTTTGGCTTTGTTTACAGCAAAAAGTAAACTGTTAAAAAACAATAGTAATAAGATGTAATATTGCAGTTGTCATCGGTGTGAAACGGCACTAAATGTAACTTGTATTCTTAAAACATGATTATCTTGGAACCTGCTCAGTTAAACCTACTTGGTTCAATACTGGTTCACTGATGATGGAATAGGCTTTTCATGTATTTTATAAAGAAACATTCTGCAGTCTGGGAGGGGAGGGAAGTACACAATTGGGTTTTGAGTGCTTTGAAGTTGTGTTCTAGATTCATCTGGAGAAGTATAATGCTGAGAATAGGTAAACAAATATACCACTTTTCTCCCCCCAAAACAGGAAGTAACAAGTGGTGTAAGCACCGTCATTCATAGGGGTTCTTTTGGTTGGAATTACTGCATTTTGTACTTACATTGGTAGCAGTTGCTGAGGGGAATTGATCTTGTTTATTTATACAGTGACAGCTGCCGGGCATGTGACAAATTCCAATTAAAGGCAATATTGCCTGAGTGAAGTCCTTGCAGTTTGGCTCTCTGTTCTTACTAATCTGTGGCAATCGCCATGTGTGCTATTCTTCAAATCAACATTTTGTAATAAAAAAAAAAGTCAGTAATTACCAACATGCTTTATCTCTGTTCTTTTATGAGAGCATCTAATTGGCTATTTGCAAGCAAATAATCTAGAAGTATTCTGTGTCTGGGGATTGCTATTGAATTAGTAAACGTAATTTTCCCTTTATGTAGGTAGAGTAGTGTAGTGCAGTCAGCATTTGCTTGCCTGAAGAGTAGGTGAGAAAAACCACCCATCTTCAAAACAGCATTTAAAAACATGCAGAAGGAGAACTTTGCTGGATCGTGCTGCAGATAGCTATGGACTGCAGGGTAGCCTAGCCCAGGTTCTGCCTGCTGTGCTTTCTGAGCAAGGTGTCCTCTTGTGCTGGAAACCAGGCTGGATTGATCAGTTGATTTTTGTTGGATTTCTTTGAGGGGAGTAGAGATTTGCTACTAGATGGAGTATATACTACTACTTCTGTAGTAGTGTGTGTGTGTGTATATATATATATATATAAAAATAGATTATTGAGTAAGTGTAGATATTGAAGTACACATAATATGCAAAATGTTTGCACTTTAATATACTTTTCTGTTCTTGTAGTTGTCAGTGCTCTGTTGGGAACAGCAAAGATGAGATACGTTGTGAACCTGTGTGAAAATAGTGAATGTTGTTAATGGTTGCTGTGTGATCTGTCAGAAGATTCTGCCCACAAACTTTTCCTAATGTAAACTAAATTGTTTGTAATTTTAGGAAGTTGTAATTTAATTGGAATAATTTGAATATTTTCTGGAACAATAATTCAGAGAAGAGCTTGAGTTTTACAGGCTTGCTAATGTTACACTGATTATTTGCAGTGATTGTAGAATCACAGAATGGTTTGGAAGGGACCTTTCCAGACCATCTATTTTGACTCACTGCCATGGGCAATGGCATGTTTCCCTAGACTGGGCTGCCCAGTGCTGCATCCAGCCTGGCTTCCAGTGATAGGGCATCTGCAACTTCTTTGTGCAACCAGTTCCAGTGCTTCACCACCCTTGCGAAGAATTTCTGTTCTATCCAATCTCCTCCCTGTTTAAAACTGCCACTCCTTGTGCTGTCACTACACACTCTGGTGAAGAGTCTCTCCTTGTCTTTTTATTGTGAGCCCCCTCCTAGTACTGGAAGGCTGCAGTGTGGTTTTCCCCAGAGCCTGCTCTTCTCTAGGCTGAATGGTCCCAGCTCCTTCAGCCTTTCCTTGTAGGCGAGGTGCTGCAGCCCTCTGAATGTCCTCATGACCGCCTCTGGACCTGCTCCTACAGCGCCTCATCTTTCTTGTGTGGGTGTCCTAGGCCTGGATGCAGTACTGCAGATGGGGTCTCACAAGGCTGAAGTAGAGAGATGAAATTGCCTCCCTTGACCTGCTGGTCATACTTGTCTTTCTGCAGCCCAGCATACATATAAGCCAGCAAAGTGCTTTCTGGGCTGCAAGCACACATTGCTGGGCCGTATCTCATATCTTATTTTCCATCCTCTGTCCCCAGCTCTTTTTCTGTAGGGCCTCTTTCAATCCCCAGATACTGGGGATTGTCCCAGCCCAGGCGCAGGACCTTGCACTCAGCCTTGTTGAACTTAATGTGTTTCACGTGGATCTATGTTTGAAGCCTGGCAGTGACTTCCTGAGGGGCATCCCTTCCCACTGCTTTACCAGCTGCACCCTCCTCTTGGACATTCACTTTTTCCTCTGAATTTTTCCAGTGTGCAGTGGTAAACGTGATCCTCCATGGGTATTATTATGTGTAATAGGTATTATTTCAGTGTGTACAAATATGCAGACAAACTTGAGCATGAGACAAATGTGCCTCATGTTTGCAATGTGGATGCTTGCAGTGTGTAGTGTAGCTGCCTGGTAATGGTGAGGATGGAGGTTTTTTGAAGTTTTAGATGTTAGTGAGAAAGAAAACTTATGAGTGTTTTCTGTGATGACTTAGACCTGTTACATAACAAGTTCTCAGCCTTCATTTTCTTACCTTGGGGATACTTGGACTTGCTTGTTTGTCTTCTGGTGTACATAGAGACCTGAGTTCCACCTACAGTGCATACGAGTTTGAGGTGTATTTGAAGCTAGAATGAGTAATTGAGAAAGCCTGTGATTTCCCTACTGTGAAACAAATGTTCTGGCAGACTTCAGCACCTTAGGGATAGTTTCTGCCTGCTAAGTCTTGTGGTTTCTTGAGCATATTTACACAGTGAACTGTGTAATTATTTTCTTTTTTCCAAGAGGGAGCTCATCTATCTGAATTTCAGGCCCTCTAAGCAGAGGGATGTGCATTGGCAGTGAAAAGCTTTGTTTGGTGTTATGCTAGATGTTATTAAAAGGCAAATGGAAGGTCAGGCAAGGAAAGGGAATGTGGTGAGTGGGTGGGTAAAAGATGGAAGCTAGGCTTGTTCTGCTGCCAGGGAGGCAGTCCCACAATATCCTTGGGGGAGGGGAGGATG
This sequence comes from Chrysolophus pictus, assembly GCA_037305975.1. Taxonomy (NCBI): domain Eukaryota; kingdom Metazoa; phylum Chordata; class Aves; order Galliformes; family Phasianidae; genus Chrysolophus; species Chrysolophus pictus. The sequence goes on from JAYKPI010000006.1 coordinate 14,168,841, forward strand.
ATAATGAATTAAACGTGGGCCAAATGGAGCATTAACAGTTGCAGTAAATTTAGTGGTAGAAACTGACTTAAGGCCCTTGTAAACCTCAGCTGTCTGCAAAGATAATAAATCAAGCTCCAGAAGTGCTAGGAGAACTTCAGCTTAATAAGATGAGCATAATAACTCATATCTTTATGGACTGTCAGCTTGTTACAGCTGTTGGCAAATCCCACATTTTTTTCAAAAAGCTGCTCAGAGCTTCCTCTTTCAGTGTTTTCCTAAAGAAATCTATAAAAGGTTCCCTTCCTCCAGAGTGGCCTTTTCCTTCTGCTTACAGAGCTTTATTGTAGGGATATCGTGCATGGGGAAATGTTTCTTGTGCTGACTGTAGGTGACCTGCATGTTTCCTTTTCGTTTGAGGTTTTTAACAAGTATTATGAAGGCATATTGTGTGTGATGTGATGTAAGTTGATTTTAATAATTTGGCTTTACCAAGACAGTGGAGAAGAATAATGGGTTCTCAGATGTACAGGCACTGGGCACTGGTTTACAGTGTAAATCAAGTAATTAGAGGTCATGTAGCAGAGTAGTTACGGAAAGCAGTTTGGGTTGCACTTAAAAACCAAATATATTTAATTCAAGGCCTTATTTGTAAGCAAACACATAAAGATTTAGATACATACATAAGCCGATTTCCTCACTGCGTCCTTCAAGTGCTTAAAATAAAAGATAAGATCGAACCAAGACCATGTAGGCTGCTTCTAAGCTATGTGAACAAACACCTGTCAGTTGTGCTTCTAGGGTTGCCTTTTTTTAATAGTTTTTCTGATTCTTTTTACAGTCCAAGCCATATATATTTGACCGTGTATTCCAGTCAAACACATCCCAGGAGCAAGTATACAATGATTGTGCTAAAAAGATTGTCAAAGGTAAGGTGGAACAAACTCTTAATTATCAGGAAATACCTTCTTTGTATGGATTTTAATGTTGAAAGCTGGTACTTCTGTTGCTCCCTTTTACCTTTTAAAAGTTTAATAACAGTCATCATGGTTCAGAGTATAAAATCATCCTGTATTTGAGGTGATATGTCAACACTAAACCCACTTCTCCAGTTGTTTAGAACATTTGATGATATTTATCTGTTTGTTTTTTTTCATGTCTTTGCTGAAGGTTAAAACAATTGGTCATACTTTCTTAAAAGATAAGCTTCTGTCTGTTTGAAAACAACTCTTATGAATAGGTTGTTCTTACTGGTGTCAAAAAACATCCTACATTTACTTTTGTTTGGAGGAATGTAAGGTGAAAGGAAACTTGGGAAACCTGATGTTTGTTTTGTTTAACTTTGCAATTATGGGTTACCTTATTTCAGTGCTTCTCAGAATGTACTGGCTCTCTAAACTTCAACTGTCCAGTTGGCTTTGTGGCTTCTGGGGATCAAGTGTTCTAACAAAGGAGGTTATACCACAGTAAAGTATGGTAGTAAGGAGTTTGGTAATTCTCTCAAAATAAAATTGATTCATTTCTTAAGGAGATCAGTACAAGTTCTAACTGACACAGCTTTTAAAACAACCTTATCAAAGCCTTCTTAGGAGTGCATAAACTATCAACAATTAGAAGCAAGAAGATTAGTGAAGTGTTGAAGGTTTTTAGTAAATGGAAAAGTGAATTGCTGTTACAAGTCTGTGCTGCTGCAAGTATTTAACTCTTGAAGACTTAAAGAGTAAACAGGATTAGATCAGAAGTTTGTTCCTTAAAAACGAGTTAACTAAGACTTGTACGTAATCTTGTCCCTTTCCTCCTCATCCTGCTTCTTCCAGCTGAACGTTTAGTCTTAGTTTCTCTGGGTGGATTTTCTGTTCTGAGGTAGATCATGACGCTGAGGAGCTGTAGTGGTGGTACAGTTGGATTATGGTTGTAATGGGCAGTAGACCTCGCTGTTTGGAGTCTCTCACTTCCTTGTGGAAAAGAAGTTTGCAGAATGTCATTTCACGTTAAGTGATTTGCAAACAAAACTACCAGGCCTTACCCTTCAACCTGAAACTTAGAATTGATTCATTCATGATTTAAAGTGTAAGCTTGTGGCCAATGAGTAGGATGCTTAAAACCTGTAGAATAACTCATTCTCTTAATAATCAGATACTTCAACTTTACTGTGAAGGCAGCAAATAGCATAGAATATAATACGATTTGGATTTGTCTAAATGGTCAAAGGCTGTCTGTTCAATGTGGCAGTTGTATTGATTTCCTTCTTATTACTGACTCTAAAGCTGTGTTTTGCTGGCTGAAGGAGCAGCTACTTCTAATACTTCTAATACAGCTCTGTAGTGACTGCATTAAAAGTAGTAAGGAAGGACACTGCTGCCATCCTCTCCCAGCACCTAATATTATAGCACTTATTTTTCAGTCACTCAATGGCTTAACTTGCTAAACATTTTAGGAATTGCTTGCATTCTATTTTATTTGACTTTTTTTTAGGAGAAGGAAATCAGTCCTAATAAAATACTCTTTTCCTTTAGATGTACTTGAGGGATACAATGGTACAATATTTGCTTACGGGCAGACATCATCTGGAAAGACACACACTATGGAAGTAAGGCAACTTTAAAATTATTTTCTTTTAATATCATATTCATCTCTTTTCACCAAAGTGGTGTTAAATTTCTATAGATAAGATGTTGGCTTGTTTTCATGAAATCGTAGAATGATTTAGGTTGGAAAGGATCTTTAAAGATCAGTAGATCAACTACTCTGCAGTGGGCATGGAAATCTTTCATTAGATTAAGTTGCCCAAAGCCCCCATCCACCCTAAATTTGAACACTGCCAGAAATGAAGCATCTGCATCTTTCATTTTCTTTTCCTTTCTATTACGAATTTTGGATACCCACATTATTTTTCAGATCTAAGAATGGCGATTACTGTATTTATTCAGTTATCAAAAGCAGGATGGAAAACACAATGTTGTTCATGGTAGATTTCTCATTGTTTTGTGTGAGGTTTTTGAGGCTGTTCTTTTTGATCCTAGCAAATGCTGGCCCTAAGTGGATGGTCAAGAGCTTCCTTTGCAGATAAAAAGAAGTGCATTTATCCACCAACATTTTAAAGCTAGTTTGTCTGACTTTTTATTCTGCCTTCAAATACTTTGTGCTGTTGGATTCAGTATAAATGTTTTTTCATTCCCTTTTCTAATATAAGGGGAAGCTTCACGACCCAGATGGAATGGGGATTATTCCAAGAATAGTACAAGATATCTTTAATTATATTTACTCTATGGATGAGAATCTTGAGTTTCATATTAAGGTAATCTTTTCTTTATTTCCTTTATTTAATCTATATTAAAAGTGGAAGTACTCTCTTGCTGAATGGGTGTTTCATATCTGTTATGAATACTTGTAAATTGGAAAATATAAAGTTATTTCAGATGTAACTGGCTCCTCGCAAAGAATAATTACATTGATACTTGAATCTTGTTTCCATTAAACATACATGGTAACTATCTTGATAACTTGTGGCAGTGCTGTGTATTTTAATTCATCCTCAAGTTGGTGAACTAGATGAGGCAGTATGTGAAGAGCTAAACGTTTTTGTTTTCTAATGTTATTTATTTCACACTTCTAGGTGTCGTATTTTGAAATATACTTGGATAAAATAAGGGACCTTTTGGATGGTAAGTCTCTTATTTACTTTGAGCATAGCAAGTAAACTGCTTGGTAGAGAGATTTAAAGAATAAAAGCTTTAGAATGATACTGAGATAAATGTGTCACGTTAATAAGTAACCCATCTCTGATGCAGATACATCAAAATGAGACAGCACGTAGCTTATCTATACAATGCAGCTGTAACTGCTGTAGTGCTTGTTTGACGTATGTTCCATTTTTACTTGGATCTGTTGTAAATGTCTCATTCTGTAAAGAAATCATACATACCTTAGCTTTAGAACTTTTTCTCTTCCAGTTTCAAAGACCAATCTTTCTGTTCATGAAGACAAAAATAGAGTTCCCTATGTAAAGGTAAGTGTCATTCTGATATTGTTTTGATCTTTTGCTTCCAATGTACTCTGTTTTCTTCTGACTTATTGGTGTTTTATTTTAAAGGGTTGCACAGAACGTTTTGTATGTAGTCCAGAAGAAGTTATGGATACTATAGATGAAGGAAAATCGAACCGACATGTAGCAGTTACAAGTAAGTACTATTCCTACCTGCATTAGTGCTTTATCAGTTGCCTTCCTGGCTTTTCAAAACATACCATAAGAACTAAATACACATTGTTGAAAAAGTTTTGTACAAGGAGTTGTGACATGTCTTTAAGTACGAAGTCTTTCAATGTATTTTTTTGTTAGTGTAGTTAATTAGGCTTTGATTAGAAAGAGAAATTAAGTGATCAGAGAAGAGTGTTGAATTGTTGCAGCTCTTCAGTAGGGGGTAGTGCAGAATCCTGGTTTGTGGAGTTTGTTCCAGTTAGCCTGTGAATGTGTAAGCAAGCCACCGTGACTCATCTACTGTTTGGCCATTTTATTGTAGCCTGTAAGAAAAGCTGATTGGGTTATATTTTCAGACATGCTGCAGATATAAGTTGCATCCCATTTGTTTTGGCCTGAGGTGTGCAAATGAGTTGCAAGGGGTCATGTCATAGGGCTCTGAATTTCCCCAAGGATTAGGATTAGGAGTTGTTCTTTTTGTTTTTGAAATGCAGGTAAAATAAAGAGGAGGGAAGGTGAGGTTGCATGCAAAACATTATTTCTATTTGAAGTGATTCTCTGAAATCTTTGAGAACCAAATTGTTTTTGAATTTTGTGCAGATATTTATTTAGGAGGGGGGAGGGAGGAGGAAGGCATACAGTAATAAAAATATATTCTTTGGTTAAGAATTGGGCATAAGAAAATGTTTCCATCAAGGAAAGTCCTGCCCTTTTACTTTGGTGCTCTGAGGTAGTAAGGTTCTGAAATAGGGACCAGACTAATAAACAGAAGAGTAGCAGAAATTTTGATAGAGGGTTATTCTTTCATGTTGATCTATTTCTGTGGTGCTGCTTAGCTTTTAGGCCTGTGAGAGATTTATAGATAAAAGGAAGAAAGTAGGCAGACGTTGTCATTTGGATTGCAGTCGGATCAGATTTTTGTTAATTCATTAAAATCATCTTTAAGATTTGACATGAATCTCTTTTACTGCTCGCCTCTGCAATGAGACGTGCAGAATAAGCATTTAAACCAGGAAGGGTGGTGAGGAATTTTGGCTATCTACTTGACATTTGCACAGAAGGATGTGCTGTAAACAAACAAAAAAAGTACTCTGGTAAATGTAAATGTGATTTCTTTTCTAATATAGTAAATTAAATGTGTGAAATCCATAGTTGACAAGCTACCAAATCTTATCGGTGAATTTATGGTATTAACAGAAACACAAAGGTGACAGAATCTTTAATTAGATGGTACTGTTTGTTACTGCCTTTTAGTTTCACTGTGTCACAGTGATACAATTGCATACTGTTTCATTAGCTTTGCATCTCTTGCTGTTAGCAAGATACTGTTTAGCCAAGTTAGATGGATTGTACCATTATTTTTGACAAATTATATTTTTTTTATTGCAGATATGAATGAGCACAGCTCTCGAAGTCATAGTATTTTTCTTATTAATGTAAAGCAAGAGAATACTCAAACAGAACAGAAACTAAGTGGAAAACTCTATCTTGTGGACTTGGCGGGTAGCGAAAAGGTAATGTTACATTCTTCTTCCAGCTTTGAAAAACAAAAATCATTCTTTACAATCAAACATTTTAAAGTAATGTAATGATTGCTCAGTTCTTATCTGTGAAGTGTTTTAACTTTGATTTTGAATTGTGATTTCTCAATCCTAGTTTTTATTGGCTGTTAGATATTATCTCTAAGCTGCTTTGCATTTCTTCACGGAGAGTTTGTAAATATGGAGAAGGTTGGGAAGTAGGCTAGAGTTCAGTCTCAGTATCTGAGCAGGAAAAAAAAAGGGTGTGTTGACTAGCCAGGTACTGGAATCAGGAGTCTATTTATGGATGTGGAATATCTACATTTTCACTTGATGTGATACCAAGTTTCTTATTTTGAAGTACTGATTAACATTGTTAAAATGACTGCTCAGCTTGCTTTGTTAGTGGATTGAATAAGAGAAGGAAACGTACCATACTGCTTATTCTATATTACTGTTATTTTGTGTTATGTTATTACTGTCTTCTTTCACACTGTAATGTACCCATTTTAAGACCTGGTATCCGAGTTTTGTATTAAATGTGGAAGGTGATTTTTCTGATCTAACATTTAGTAATTTACTGAAATACTTTAGGTTAGCAAAACTGGAGCAGAAGGTGCTGTACTGGATGAGGCTAAGAACATCAACAAGTCTTTGTCTGCTCTTGGAAATGTCATCTCAGCTTTGGCTGAAAGCAGTGTAGGTGTTCTACATTTTTTTTTCTCCTTTTCTTTGTACTTCAAGGTTAAGGGCTTGTATTTCTGTACAATATATCATAGACAAATTCTTTCATTGATCATTGTGCATGGAGTCTTTTAAAGTAGTCCAATTACATCAACACGTTGCAGTAATAAAGTTTTCTTGTACTGTGTTATCATTGATAAATAATAAAGTTACATTTAGTAGTAAGGAGCCTAAACAAATGGAAAGCTTTGTTGGACTCCAGAAGTTACCAAGCATGGAAACAAGATTTTAGATCACTCTTTGCATGTTCAACTAAATCTTATATTATTTAAATTAGAATTTAATCTCTCATCCTATTGAAGTTATATCTAAGGAAAGCACAGCTCTTCAACAGTGTGAATAATGTGGAAAAAAAATCCATGACCAATTCTTTTAATCATTTTCTTGGTAGACTTATGTTCCATATCGTGATAGCAAAATGACCAGAATTCTTCAAGATTCACTAGGGGGTAACTGTAGAACCACTATTGTTATTTGCTGTTCTCCATCTTCATACAATGAATCTGAAACAAAATCTACTCTTCTGTTTGGCCAAAGGTGAGTATATGACTTAAATGATGAGAGAGACAAGAAACAATTTCCTAGGAGAGTCTAAGTGCTGTGTATGTACTGCACTTGTGTGCTAACAATGACTTATATAACAAACCTTCTACAATAAACAAAGCAGTGAAGCTGTTCTTCAAGTGTGTGGTTTGAGATCTTAAACTGATGCTGATTGCGAAAGTAAACGTACCTTAATATTTTGCTGTTACTAAGCTCAGAAATAAAGGCAGAGTCGGAAATAAGCTACCCAGACAGGATTCCTAAACATTCTAATTAATTTGGTTTACTTTCTTCCTTCAGCTCTGCCGTTATGAAAGCCATCAATGTTTCTCTTACTTAATCTGTTTTTCTGTGTCTCTTCCATTTTAGTTCAACAACATAATTTTCAGTTTTATTTATTTATTTCACAGATTTTAATTATGGGAGGTAGACTACATGACTTTAGAACTTGTTAAAAATCTGGTAGAATATGAGTAGTTAGTAGGTGTGGAATCATAACTGTGTTCTGCAGCAGTGGAATTCTAGTTTGATTTCCTTTTAGGATCTAGGAGATTCTTTCCTTGCAATATTTCTAGCGTTCAGGTATGAGGAAGTGTCTTCAAACTGTAGATTCAATGTCCCTTGCTCTTGATATCTTCAGCAGTTGCTCAGGTAACCATAGTTGGTCTGGTGTATTAACTCAGCTTTCTGGGGTTGTTAAGTTTCTGCTGAAACCTTTCAATGTAGGAATTAAAGGTTAAGTAAGTATGACGTAATTAGTAGGAAATGGTGTGCCTTTTGGTAGTAGTCACTCCCAGTGAGGCTTTGCAGAAAAGTACAGGAGTCGTGATGGTGGCAGGGATGGGTTTCTGTCTGCCAATAAGCTTCTTTTCTGTTTTCATCTTTTGGAGGGGATAATTCTTGGTAGGAAGTAATATGTAAGTTACTGATGTAAGCCAGGTACATCGCTAATGCAACAACTGCATGTTTACTTTGTCAAGGCGTGTTAGTCCTTGGTATGAAGTCTCTGATGTTGATGCGTTTGGATGAGGTTTGCTTGGCTGAATGTATCACCTGAATTAAATGCATCTGTACTTTGTAGCTCATACACCTCTTCAGTTAATGCAGATCTAGTCACTGGACTTTGGAGCTGTTCCTTAAGCTGTTCCTTAAGCTACATACTGGAAGTATTATGCTGTCCACTTGAGAAAGTTTGTTGGGATATGGTAAATGCTAGTCTTTGTTCAAATCTGTACACCATCCCAATTCAAGTGAAAGTATACAGCTGTTTCTTTCCATCTCAGCTGGCTTGAGTTTTTTACAGTCTTTTTTATGCCTGTTACATTACTGAGTCCATTAACACTTATATCAATCCAATTGAACAAACAGTAAGTGGGCAGGGTGTAGAGATGAGCTTTTGGAAGGGGTTGGAGTTATTTACACTTTCAACATTATTTTCTTTTAAAAAAAAAATAGAATCCATTTCAGAGGTTTTTCTTTCTGTGTAGGGCAAAGACCATTAAGAACACAGTCTGTGTCAATGTTGAGCTCACTGCAGAACAGTGGAAGAAAAAGTATGAGAAAGAAAAAGAGAAAAACAAGACGCTGCGTAACACCATACAGTGGCTAGAAAATGAACTCAACAGATGGCGGAATGGTGAGAAGCAGTTTTCTTTGTTGTGCAGGCTTCAGGCAAGGAGATGCTGAATTACTCTTCAGAATTTCAAAAATAATGAAGAACACTGTGCCAAACAGTAAAAAGGATATTAGCTCAATGATATTAGGCTGATGTTGAAGCTTACTATTTTTCATTGGAATTGGAACAACTTTAGTAATCACATACTGACAGAAATGTCTGCAAGTGTGTTGGTGTTAGGTTCTTAAGTGCCTGGTTTACTAGCAGAACTAGATTGAGGTACATTCTAAAAAATTTATCTGGAAGTAAAGAATGATAATAACTGCAATCACAGAAACTGCAAAAACTTTCAAATTCAAACCAGTATTGTAAGATTTTTGTCCTCATTTATAGTTCAAATGCCTCTATCGGCAAAAAAAAAAGAAATTGCTAACAGTGCAGAATGTGTGCCTGTTTTCTCTGATTGAATTCTTTTGGACTGAAGCTATTGGCAAAATACAAGATAAATACGAAACTGTAAACTTAAGATTTAAGATATGGATGTATTCTGGAGTTTTCAGTTCTAGAAGACGATTTTGCCATCATAAAGCGATACGTCATACAAATCTGACAACTTGTGCACTGCATTCTAGTGTAAACCTGAGGGGAAAAAATGAATGGCCTCACTTAAGTTGGATGGGATAGGATTTATTTATTTTTCCTCCTCCCTGTCTTGTGTAGAGACCACACCTGGAATGATGAGTGTAATTCTTCCAGAATATTCACACACCGTACAGGAATGTTGGAGAGAGCCCATATCGTTCAGGGGCTGCATAAAATGCTTTGTAATAAGACACCAAGGAATTTACTTTGAATTTACCAGAGAAGTGCCTAAATTTGTATGTGGAACTTTTTTTGTAAATGTGAAGGTAGTAAAGTGTTATCAGGAAAGTGTTGATGGACACAGAAACATAAAAGTATAACTGTGGGAATATTTTTAAATAAGCAAATCAGTGAAGCAGTAAATGTGGCTACATGTCATGACAGACTGCCAAAGGGGGAGAAAAAAAGGGTTTCTGTCTGCAGTACCAATTAGATGTTCTAGAAGATATTTTGATGTAAGATTTACAGCCTACAGCAGAGTAACTGGATGAAATGCAATGTTCTGTGATAAGCAGGAGGTAGTCTGGGTGATGGAGTAGTCATTTTTGCCATGGAAGCTATGAATTCGATTGCTTATTAACCATGGAGCTGTACTGTAAGTAGGGAATAGATAATACTTGGAAGATGTTTCATGAGCAACTCTGCTAAAAATACTTAAGTGTATTCCTTTATTTAAGGGGAGACTGTACCTGTTGATGAGCAGTTTGACAAGGAGAAGGCCAACTTAGAAGCTTTTGCAGTGGACAAGGATATTACTGTTATTAATGATAAACCAGCTACCACAATTGGAGTAACTGGCAATTTCACTGATGCCGAGAGAAGAAAATGTGAGGAAGAAATTGCCAAATTATACAAACAACTGGATGACAAGGTATGCCTTTTTTATTTAACATAAGACCTCTTTGAAATGCATCTTGAAATGCATTGTGTAATGCTTAATTTGCCAGTCTTCATTTGTTATTACAGCTTGTTTAAACTTTTGCCAGAAGGAGCTACTCTAATTCTAAAGTTCTGATTAAGTGATGTTCAGATTGCTTTATTCCGTCCAAAATGAGCATCCTTTCTTAGGTTGCTCTTACCTCTTTGCTGAAACTACAAAAAAATTGTACTGGATGCAGAGATACTTTGTGGGGAGGAGTGGGTTGGGTGGAAGATAGAGAAAAATAAAAGTTGAGAAGGAAGAGTTCACGAGAGTCTCAACTAGCATTTCTGCTTCCTGGATGGGGACCATTGGATTAATTCTGCACCAGAAGAAGGAAAATGAGTAAGCAGAAAAAAAGTTAACTGGAGCGAAAAACTGCTATTTTCAACTAAAATATGCACTCATTGAATATAATCTAAAATTGAAACAGTTGTACTAAATTTGGAGAAGAAAAAACTTCTCATTAAATCTGAATTGGTTTTGGAAATTCAAAACAGACTGGGGAAGATCTGTAAAAGCACAGTCAGAAAAATGTTGTCTTTGGAGCACAGTGTTGTATACATCTGTTGTGTGTATGTATGGTTTTTTTGCTTTTACTGCTTTGAGTTGTGTAGTCATCTCAGAACATGGAAAAATTATATGTCTGGTGCTACCTTCTCTTCGATTGTTTTTCTCAGTGGCGTTTGTCAGTTTATTGAACACAGTCTGTCTTCAACTGCAGGATGAAGAAATTAATCAACAGAGCCAGCTGGTAGAAAAATTGAAAACACAAATGTTGGATCAGGAAGAGGTGAGCTTCAATATTGTACCTTTATTTTGCTTTTCTTTGACTCTCTGTCTGAGATATTCTTAATGGGCCACAGTTTATGACTAGGAAGTAGGGTGGTGGCTTATTACTGTACAGTGTTCTTCTTTAACCTGAATTGAAATGATCTGCTTATTCATTCTTTCCACTTACGCTGTGCTTTTGGCTACATCTGAGCCAATCTACTTGAACTTAAAGTATCCATGAGGACAGAAGGAACCTGTGTGACCCACTGTAGGGATCTTGCTTTAGCAGGGGTGTTGGACTCGATGGTCCTTTTCAACCTCTGCAATTCTGCAAAGTATTTTATGCAAAGACATAGGCTGTTGGCTTCTTTGTACAGAACTAACAGTTTGTCAAAACTGAAAGTACTTTGTTTTACTGTAAGAAATTTTTTCTACTGTCTACTTCAGTCAGTATTGCTGTACTGGCAGAGAAGTTGGGCAGGGGATATGCGTGGAATATTATGGCCCTTATTATAAAAAGGGAGATCTCTGTTTCAGGATCTTCTTACTGAAACATTCAAAATATCAATGACAACATGTGAATACAAGCATAACTTACTTGCATGGGTAAACACCTATCAATTTCATTTAACAAAGATGACAAATGCTATTTATTTGTTTTTAAAGTAATAATTAAAAAAAAAAAACAACTTGATGTGTTGGCTAAAAAGGAAATGAGTTGAGAGTGCAGAAAGTTGGAGCTGTTATTTACTCTTTACTGAAATTGCATCTTTTCCAACTCCTCCTTTTGTCTAGCTGTTCTGCAGCAGCCAACTGTTGAAGTGCTGAAAGTTTAATCCCTAATTTGTTGACAGTTTTAAATTCATGAGAAGTATTCAGCAACTCTTTAGAGGACTTGCAATATTTTGTGTGTTTTCATTTGCTAACCTTAAGTGCTTTGGTCTGCAATCGTTTCCATTTTGCAAAGACTATAGAAGTTGAAGAATTCTGGGTATAGATGTATCTCATTGTACCTATGCTTAATGTCATTACTCTGTTATGCTAGGCACTACAAAAAAAAAAGTGGGTACAGGCAGTTTCAGTAGATAAAAACATTAAGATTTCACTTATTAATGTTTTTTTTGTTAATTTGTTATTAATTTAAATAAATCTCTATCAATGTTGTAGCTTCTAGCATCAACTAGACGGGACCAAGACAATCTACAAGCTGAGCTGAATCGTCTTCAGGCTGAAAATGATGCCTCTAAAGAGGAAGTGAAAGAGGTGCTACAAGCTCTTGAAGAGTTAGCTGTGAATTACGATCAGAAGTCTCAGGAAGTAGAAGATAAGGCGAAGGAATATGAACTGCTTAGTGATGAACTCAATCAAAAATCGGTAGGAAAATGCATTGAATTGCTGAGAATCTTCAACATATAAATTTTCTTGCCTTAGCTGTGTATCCTTCTCGAAGCCAAAGGTTTTTCTCAAGGAGAAAATGAGAGTTAAAGTCTGGTTAATACCAGAACACTCCTGATTTGATTACCTAAATGGCTGATATACTCATTATATGGCTCTTTTGTTTTCTCCTCCTTCTCTTTTGCGTGAAAATCCAGGAATTCTTTCATGGTAGATATGTCCTGAAAGATTTCTTCCTATGTCAAAATTTGTTGATATGTTTAGTGAAACTATCTATGGAAACTGTTAGTCTTCTCAGTAGCACTCAGAGACTACTGCACAGTTTTGGTACTGATGTGTGTTGACAGAATTGAGAGATGGATATAGAAGTAAAATTAAGATGTTGTCATGCTCAGTCTGTTGCAGCAAACCCATGCAGTAACTATCTTTTGGCACCACTGGAATGTTTCTGCTGTAAAACACCAGACTTCTCTTTTAAAACTGGTAAACAAAGAGCAGACAAGTTTAGAGCATACAGGCTGCTGAATTGCAGCTGCTGCAGCCACAGCAGTTCAAACTAATTGCAAATCTGCTCTGGAGTAATAGTAGTGCTTATAGACTCCCAGAACTGGGTGCTGTGTTTTGATGTTGCAATATTATGTAATATAAAAGTAGTTCTAAAAACATATGTATTGTATTGTTTATTAAAATGTAATTATTTTTACTACAGGTCACTTTAGCTAGTATAGATGCAGAGCTTCAAAAACTTAAAGAAATGACTAACCATCAGAAGAAACGAGCAACAGAGATGATGGCCTCCTTACTAAAAGATCTTGCAGAAATAGGAATTGCAGTCGGAAATAATGATGTCAAGGTAAGAATCACACGTACACTGTGGATGGGTAGGGCGAGGTTTATAGTACAGTAAAAATAACCATGATTGGATGCCTTATGTATTAGTAAATTCTGAGGTTTTTAGGTTATTTCTTGTTTTTTCTGTGACTTACCGGGTCCCAAACAGAAATTGATTATGCAAAGATGAGAGAGAGCAGGTATGATATTTGAAATAGTGTTTTCATTCATACTGTTATTGGGACCATGACAGTTTCAAAGGCATTGTCTTGGATCTACAGTGGCTACAGGGAGGTTACTTCCCTTAAAAATGGAACATGTAACTGAAATAGAGTAATTTAGAGGATGACCGTAGGACAGGAATTGAAGCAGTGCTGTAAGGGAAACATTACCTTTGTGCAAACAAAATAGCTCAGGAAATGGAAACAAAAACAAACAGAATAATTATTTTCAAGAGTCTAGGTTAGATCAGTTAATGCTTTTTTGGTGTTAACCTGCAGACGCAAGTTGCAGATACCTCAGTCAGGTTCATTAGAGTTAAGCTTGTAAGGGATGAAATATTAAAGGTAACCTTTTAAGCATGTTACTCTTCCAGGTTATTCATGTAAGTTCATTTTGATGCCTGAGTGCTGTGATTACTGGTTTGGGTGAGTGCCAGGATGCTAGGCACTAAGTTGCCTTACCTCATCTTGAATTCTGTTTCTGTACCTAAGCTTTCTAAATGTGATTCCACAACTTTCAGCAGCCTGAGGGAACTGGCATGATAGATGAAGAATTCACAGTTGCAAGGCTGTACATCAGCAAAATGAAATCAGAAGTAAAAACAATGGTAAAACGATGCAAACAGTTGGAAGGCACGCAGGCTGAAAGCAATAAGAAAATGGAAGAAAACGAGAAGGAGTTGGCTGCCTGTCAACTCCGTATCTCCCAGGTAAGTGTTTCTTTACAAGACTCAGCTGTATCCTTAGTATTCTGAAGTTTGGGTGCTTTTGAGTAATTGTGTGACAGGATGTTAGAATTTCCACAGTATGTTTGCAGCCTGACAGTACTTCTGTAACATTTGTATTAATTACTAGGATCTTTGTTCTCTATCATGGGATCATTTACAAATACAGATCTCACAAATCTTGTGCTCTGCTCTAATGTGTCAAGTTCGAAGCAGAAGAAGTAGCATAGTAGAACCAGTGATATTGCAATAGTTCTACATGCACAACTGGCCATTTTATTGTGGTTGTTAGAGAAGATGAGCAACACGACTTCTGACTACCACCAAAATTGTGATTACATGTGCAGTTTAATTTCTTTTTTTGGTTTACGTACAGATCATTTTTGAATAAGATGTGTGTTTCTGTGCAGTTTTCTAAATGCAGTGAGCCTCTTTCTGATCTGATAGTATTTAATATTCAAACACATCTCTTCTTTCTGCCAAAAAATGTACTTCACTCAATTGAGCAACATGAATGCAAGATGTTCTAACAGACTGTGTTACAGATCCAGTTGTGTAGTCATATTCTTCCTAGACATTGTCTGCACCATTTTTATTTTGAGATCAGTTTGCTTGCTTAAAGAAATAAGTACAATGTGTATAGATATAATTCCATGATACCTAGTTCTGAAGTAAATGAATCTTTTCATTCTACAAGCATGAAGCCAAGATCAAATCACTGACTGAATATCTTCAGAATGTGGAACAGAAAAAGAGGCAACTGGAAGAGTCTGTGGATTCTCTTAATGAAGAACTAGTTCAACTGCGAGCACAAGGTAAAAATAGTTTTTGGTAGTCTGTCTGCCCATCCCCCACCCCAATTGAAATACATAACAATAAATATGAAATTGGTCAGTCTAGACTGAAGGACAGCAATAATGTAGCTTCTTGCTACTGAACTTATAGAGTTAGTCAATGGGAATGCATACTTACTGTGTTCAACTGCTAAGAGTAGTATTAAAGATGTTAATGATCATAATTGACATACATAGATGTACAACTTCCATATTTTAAGGTGTGGGAGAGGAGGAAAGGGGAACTACCTTCATTCTCCTTGTGCTAGCCTAGATAACCGGCTGAAGTCTTCTCATTTCTCCCATTTCTAGAAAAAGTCCATGAGATGGAGAAAGAGCACTTAAATAAGGTTCAAACTGCAAATGAAGTGAAGGTAAGCTAATTTTTTTTTTAAACAGCACAAATTATAACAACTCAAAGCATAACGCATGCTGTTTTATTTTTTCTAATAGCAAGCTGTGGAACAGCAGATTCAGAGCCATCGTGAGACACATCAGAAACAAATCAGTAGCCTACGAGATGAAGTTGATGCAAAGGAGAAACTTATCACTGAACTCCAAGAGTAAGCAATTACCATCATTTTGGTAGTGGCAAATGTCTCTAGACTGTGCAAGTACAGAAGGACAGTAGGAAGGGAGAGAAGTGGCAGGGGTTTTTCTTTGTTTCTGTTGCTTTACTGGATGTCATTTATGATAGATGCACTTGACTGCAACAACGTATCAGAAGCCTTAGTCTTTAATTATTGATAACATGACTTGGATTGCAGTTTAATGGATTTCTGGATGCTTGTCATGACAGTGATACAACAAAGGTCTTTTCTGCTTCAACTTAATTTAAATAGATATCAAAGACATTCCTTTCCCATTCCTTTAAAAAAACATCTGGTTATTTACTTTATCTTCAGCCAAAATCAGAAGATGATGCTTGAACAGGAACGTCTTAGAGTTGAGCATGAGAAGTTGAAAGCAACCGATCAAGAGAAAAGTAGAAAACTACATGAGCTTACGTAAGTGATAATCTCACATAAAACAAGTGTGTGGAGGAACTTTTTTTTTTTAAACTAGAGACCTGATATGATGAAGTTGCTTTCATTGTTTGATTGATATGCTTATTAAAGGGAGGCTCCAGAGCCACCTTGAATTTAATTTTTAGAATCTTTTTCACTGCATTAGAATATAAAACTGGAAGTAAAATAATGAGGGATGCAATGATGTCATGGTTTTATGTGACAAAAGGCCTAGTATTTTTCACTGTTAATGTGGTTCGGGATGGAGCAGTTAATTTCACGTTTTTACAGCTATGTTTTGCATGCTGTAAGACTAGAAGAGACTTGCATTAACTTTAGAACAGATCCTTACTGTTTCTAGTTCTTGTGTGGTTTGGCTAGTTAGGTAGTTCTGACTTAAACTGTAGAAATTCAAACTATCAGTCGATTGATCTGTATGAGTAAGCAATAATCAGCACATACTTTTCAGGACTTTTAGTGTGAAATACATTGCTGGTTAAATTGACTGAAATTTGAGTAGTAGTGCGTTCTTAAGTCCCCCTTATTTATTCCATACACCTCTCACAGTCAGTTCCAATAGATTTTCTTGTCATAGAAGATTTAAAACATACCACGTTTGTTTCGTATTTTGCAGGTTAGTAAAAGAAATATACAGTCTTGATCTCTTGAAGGGACTTGCTATGTTAGAAACTTTGTCCTTCCAAGGATCTGCAAGAAACATTAAAATTCATTTGATATTGTGTCTTCCTTCAATCCAGTTATTTTCCATTGCGTATCAGAAAGGTGCTGGCAAAGGACAGACCAGAAATAATGCTGATTATTCACATTTTATTGACCTAAATAGTTATATAAGGTGTCTACAACTACTTTTCCAGTGGGGTCTGGAAAATGGATAGAATGCTGACAGATTCTTTAGCATATTTGATCATCTCAGATGTTTAATCACTTAGCTGTGATTTAGTAATGTAACTGAATGAGAAGAACTTTAAAGAATGTTAGCAGTGCAGTCACTGCTTTCACATTAAGTAGGAAGACAGGAGCTGTGCAGAGCAGTATTGTTGGGTTATATTCCTGGAAATTGAGATTCCATTGCTTATGGTGCAAGCTTTGGCAAATGTAATGGAGGTGAGGTGGTGGAACAAAAAGAGAAAATCCCAAATCCATTGCTTGATACTTAACACATTCACAGATGGTTGAAGAGAAGAGTATTTGTAGAATAAGATTTTCACTGGTGTTACTGAACATGATTCTGAAAAATCTTCCTTCATTCATTTTATAAACTTATAATTTAGATAGCTGAAAGTACTTGTTTATATCCTTTCAGTATTAGGAGCTTTGCCGTTTGCAGCTTTCTCCCTTGCTCCATGTGCATTTGAGTCATGGCATCAGTTGGTTATATCCATAATCGTGAGGGCTTCAGCTGAAAAACAGATGTTTTTCATTTGAGCCTTATGGTTTACCACTCTGGTCTCCTTAAAGCGTTTGCAGCTTTGTTCAGATGCTTTAGGGATGAATGTATTCTCTTTTAGGGTTATGCAGGACAGACGGGAGCAAGCAAGGCAAGATTTAAAGGGCTTGGAAGAGACTGTGGTAAGCTTATCAAAATATGTTCCATAGGAAATGGAATTACTTGCTTTTTTCCTTGAGAAATAATTCTTTTTTTTTTTCCCTTCCTCAACTGTAGGCTAAAGAACTTCAGACTCTCCACAATCTTCGGAAGCTATTTGTTCAGGATCTGGCTACTAGAGTGAAGAAGGTAATGTGGTGCTGTGATGATACTTGGTGTCTGAGATTGTTGCGTACATTTCAAACTCAGTTCTAAACTGAAATTGATCTGTTTGGTTTTTTTGGTTTGATTTTAACATGTAAGTTCAGATTTGTACTCAGTATCTTTTTTCCCTTCCCGTGCCTTTGTTACTGCAGAGTGCTGAGATTGACTCGGATGATACAGGAGGCAGTGCTGCACAAAAACAGAAGATTTCTTTCCTTGAGAATAATCTTGAACAGCTTACAAAGGTTCACAAGCAGGTACAATGAGACCTAATTTCAAGTTCAATCAAAAGCGAACAGACTACTTAATCTGCATTATCGTGGAAGTGACATGTTGTGAAAGTATTTTGATGTCTTGAATGTATTTCTTGATGTAAAACAGTAGCTTAAAGTTTTCCTGTAAAATAATTCAGCAGATACAAACAGAATAGATGTGTTTAAGAGAAGACTAAAGCTGGTATTAAGAGTCAGTGTCTCAATCTGGGGGATGACTGCTTGTCCCTGACAGCACGTAGGCTGTGAGTGTCTATGTTGGATAGCATATTCTTTTACAGTAACAGATGACAGTCTTAGTGCAGTGTGCTGAACTATTAGATTTGCTAAAAGTTTAATCACGCTAGGATAGGGCCCTACTGTCCTGTATAAACTAGACAGTATGCCTGTTTAGGGGATTGTGTTGGCTGGTTCTACCCATGAAGAGAGAAACCAAGAAACTAATGGATTTAATTTTTAGCTGGTACGTGATAATGCAGATCTTCGCTGTGAGCTTCCAAAACTGGAGAAGCGACTTAGGGCTACGGCTGAAAGAGTTAAAGCTTTGGAGTCTGCACTGAAGGAAGCCAAAGAGAATGCATCTCGTGATCGCAAGCGGTATCAGCAGGAAGTGGACCGTATAAAGGAAGCTGTAAGATCCAAAAATATGGCCAGACGAGGACATTCTGCACAAATTGGTTAGTAAAGAATCTATTGGCTCCTAAAACTTCCATCTCTCCTGATGTACTTTTTTCTTTGTGTGTATTTTTGAGCCATAGTTGGATCCACTCACATGAACATGGAATGTTTTGTTCTACAAATTCTGTTGTGGTTAACAGTTGAACTGTGTGTGTTTTGTTATGTTTTGTATCAAATTGGTCATTTCTGTGATCCATTGTGTAAGCTGGGAAAGTTTTACCTAGAGTTCTACTCTGAATGTGTGTTCTGGCTCCTAGAAGAAAACAATACACTGAATGCGCATCTTAATTTTATTAACAACATTTCAAGATGTTCAAGAAGCATGTAGATGTGGTGTGGGGTTTAATAGGCATTATTAGTGGTAGGTGTGCAGTTGGACTGGATCTTAAAGGTCTTCTCCAACCTTTATGATTCTAATATGGCAAAACTTCATAAGGCTGCATAGTTTTGTATGAAGTGTTAGGAGCTGGTGCAGTGCTCAGTGCAAACAGTATTTATTTATGCAGTGTGTGAATTGCCTGTCAAAACTACTTTGTTTTGAGTTCCAAAATATAGCAAGTATAATAATGTGTGCTGGTAAGTAGTGCATGGAGCAGTGTTATTTGTGGAGTAACCCATATGCAGAACTGCTAGCACAGCAGCGCAACTAGTGGTAGGTGTGAGGTGGGCAGTGGGGTAGAATTCTTTACAGGAACATAATGGTCATAAAACTTAAGTGATGAACTGAGTTCTTCCTGACAAGAGATGGTGCTCTTACAAGGACATCCATTAGGTGGAGCAGATAATACATGTGAAGATGATAATTATTCAAAACTTTGTTAGCTTTAATTCTAGTAGGGACAATAAGAGGAACGCTATTTTTCAGTGCTCAGTACTGATCTGACAAGTTCTGAAAATACCATCTCTTAAATTTGTTTTCATTTAATACAAAATGCATTCAATTTTTATTATTACTCCTAGGACACTATAAAATAAAGCATTAGTAAGTTTGAATGTTGAAAGTTGCATACAGACCTGTAAGTCGTGTCTCTTTTCATACAGCTAAGCCCATCCGTCCTGGCCAACATCCAGCAGCTTCTCCAACTCATCCAAGTGCAATTCGTGGGGGAGGTGCATTCACTCAGAACAGCCAGCCAGTTGCACTGCGCGGAGGTGGAGGACGGCAGGACAAAGTGTAAGTTTGGCTCAAAGGATTTGTTTTAAACATGCAACTGGACTGCTTTTGTGTTAGCTTCACTAGTGTCCATTCTTCTGCATAAAGTCATGTGAATAGTTCATAAACCTTTTTTGCCTAGAATTTATAGTTAGAAAATCAGTATTATGTGCATCAGATTAATGAAATTGCTTTTGTTTTGCAACTAACATTTATTGTCCAACAGTAATGCTGGAGTTCTGTTGCAGTAGAGCAAAATAAAAAATAAAAAAAATAAAGTCAATAAGGATATGTTACCAGTCACAGCAAATAGCTAATATTTGGGAAGGGAGTGGAGACGTCACGTTGTTTTGGCTTGCTAGTATTTCCTTTTGTAGGTCCCTTTAGAAAGCATTGGGCAATAATATAAAAAAGATCCTATTCTTTTACATTGTTTCCTTGCTGCTTTTACCAACTATGTACTGTGTTTCATATGTTAGTAATTTGCAGGTGTTTAATGGAAAAAAGTAATATCTCTGTCCAGTAAATTTAAATTTACTAATTAAAATACAGCTATAGTAATTGAAATCAATATGTGCACTTTTAAAATTGAGACTACATCTCTAATCTCATAAGTTATTAAACTGAGTCAGGTACTCATATGTAAGTTATTCACCGAATTAAGTCTCTTTCATTAACATCTACACTGTAGTTCATTTATTGGCCACTGAACAGAAAAGCTTTGCTGCTTCCTCTGTCATCGCCCTCACTTCTGAGTGTTCTAATAGGAATATCTTCTAGGAATTCTTAGTTAAGATTATCTGTATCTTCAGATGGAAAATACCTCCAATATGATCGTGTGATGCTTAACTCCTTGGCCTTTCCCTTGTTGAATGGCTCCAGAGTGGCTTATATTGATCTTGGTTTTGATCAATTTATTGTTGTTAGCTGAATGTCTTTTCAAGTATCTTGCTGTAATAGAGGGAAGAAACTCAGGCTGTAGAACTAGTTACAGGAACCTGGTTCTGTTCAGTAGTCTTTCTTAAGGTAGAGGATGAAGTGGAATGTAACTTAATTTGGAATAACATCTACCTTCAGTGACCAAGGAGCTTGCAATTCATGGGAGTTCGATTATTATTTTGGAGTGTTGAAGCTTATCTTGCAGCTACTTTGACAATGAAGGCAGTCTAGCTGTCCAATGCAGAGGCATCTGGAGGTGTGATTGACCTAATTTATTTTAGATGCCTTGAGCATGTGAGCATGTGGATATTCACAGTAAAATAGTGCTGCCTAGATCTGCAAAGAGAGAGAGACTACTGAATGTCATACGTCTTTATCAAGTAGCTTAAGTACCCTTATAATCAGCAATAAGTGACTGAATTTTGAGCTTTTATCTTGCTTTGAAGAAGGAACTTTCACTGTTGGTCGTGGGGAATTTAAGTGGGAGACTTAGCACTTTGACTTTTGGACTATTTGTAGATAAATCATCAGGGAGAGAAAAATAGTAAGTTTAAAAAAAAAAACAACAAAAAAAAAGCCAAGAGCAACCAAATGACAAAAGAAACCAGTGACATAGCTCACGGAGTTTCTTTAGGCAGTTGTAAAGCTTTCATA
The DNA here is from genome assembly GCA_037305975.1 of Chrysolophus pictus. Lineage (NCBI taxonomy): Eukaryota > Metazoa > Chordata > Aves > Galliformes > Phasianidae > Chrysolophus > Chrysolophus pictus. The sequence goes on from JAYKPI010000006.1 coordinate 14,190,254, forward strand.
GATATCTTTCAGTGTAGGCCTGTTACCTGTTGCTTTATAATAGCACTGAGTTTAGCACTTAAGAGCAGAACAGTGGTCTTTTTTTCTTCTTATGAAGGTTAATACTAAGATAGCAAGCATCTGGATTTCTGGTTAGATTGGAACTTCTGGTAAACTAGAAACATGGTATGCTGTTTCATATCTGGAGAATGGCATTTAACAAATTATTCTAGGTATTCTCTGTTAAATGAAGAGAGTCAGCCAGTTGTTACTTCCCTACAAAAATCAAACTTCATTAGTGCTAAATAATCTCTTCATTCCCACCTTGTCCTTCTGAAAGAGTAGCAGCTGTTAGGTGGGTAGGTGGTACCCAGACAGTTCTCACTTCCCTGGAAAAGTAGCAATAGCTGTGGGAAATGGAGATGAGATAAAATTGGCTGGATTGTAATGTTTGCTACTTTGAGTATTTGGTCTCGATAGTATTAGTCAGCTTATCTTGCTGTAAATTTATACTGGTAACAGCCAGCGTTGCTTAAATGCTTTGTGTTGCGTAATTTCTCATTCTAAACCAGATGTTGTATTAGCATTTATTTAAGTGGTTTAAGAATTGAGCTCTTAAGAGCTGTATAAATAACGAATGTGTTCTACTGTAAGTGGAAATAGCATGGCTTTTTTGGCTTATCAAGTACAAACCATTTAACTCCTTTATTTTTCTCATTTACAGTTGCTGAGAGGTTAATGCAGCATGAGGAGGATTGGATATCGTATAGAGGGAGTCATTCCATGACAATAATCTCTCCCTTTGGGGACTGTAGGATTATTTTTTGAAAATGTATAAATTATACCTGGCCTGTACAGCTCTTTTCCCTTCTACAAATTCTGCTAACTAATTCCCCCTTCCCCTCCAAACAAACAAACTAGAGTGCAATTTTGGCGTCTTGAAAAATGACATGTTAGTTAAAGTGTAGCTCTGCTCATTACACAGTTTGTCTTTCATGTCTTAAATTTAGTCTGCACTGTGCCAAGCTGAATGTACATTAAGAAAACCTTAGTTCGAATTTTCTAGCTTCTTTTGTGTACATCTTATTGTCTTAGGGAATGTGCAGTGTTGAAGTATATTTCCATTTCCATCACTTCACATAACACTACGTGTCCCACTGAACTAGAATGGCACTCTGCATAACATCACGGTTTTCTTTTGGAATGCTGCATAGAGCATTGGAACTAAACTTATTTGTACAGCATAAGAATACTGAAGTGTGCTTACAACAACTGCCATAAGGCACTGCGAGCGTTGCACCACAGAACTCAAGAGTTCAATATGAACGAGGCTGTTTCACTGTTATCTGATTCGATGCCCGTTTATCGGGTGCTTTAGAATTAAATACTGTACAGTACTAAGAGTAAACCGAAGTTTACAAAAAAGACTTTGGCAGTGGATTGTCTCATCTGTCCTGTTCCTGATTCTACACACAGTGCAGTCTGGTGGAGTGAAAACATTCTGCTTCATTCTGATGAGCTTGTTTATCCATTTGTCTCTATCTGTGACGGTTCACTTTCACTGTTTTATAATAGTGAAATGAGCACAATCTAAAATGTAACTCAATATTCCACTGCATACACAGTACTGAACTTTGGGCTAAAATTTTAACTTCCAATTACAGTTAATTTGAGCAACGATTTCAGATACGCCTAATCAAGGATAAGACTTCTTGAAATGGATGTATCTGGAAGTCCCAGAGATGCATTTAAAAATAAAATAAAGCACTACACTGAGTTGTATTTGTAATCTGTTTGTAAGTAGGTATATGAAATGTCCAAAATAGTAGTTGTTGAATCTTTTTTCTTCTCTTTGCAATAAAGTCTATAAAGTGGCTAATGAAATGAAACATGGGTTTTTTTGGTTGGTTGGTTTTTTGAGCTCTGATATTCCCACTGAGCTGAATCTCAGTTTTAAACTCTTCTAGTGTAATTTGCCTAACTTATTCATGGGATTTAGCCACTATAATTCTTAGAACAGCCTCTGGATAGTAATTAGTTATCAGGTCTTTGAGGAAGAAGGAACTGAATGTTATGGAAAGAATTTGGATGGCTTTCCATGCGCAATTAATACCACTTTGAGTGTGAGTTGGAATTTTCTTGATGGGTATTCCACAATTATTGTGGAGACAGAGATCTGTGGCTGTTCAGACAGCAATTCATGTTCAACTTTTATATAATAAATAGTGAAAATATTTATGTTATGATGGAGTGTAGTCAGACTTTAGACCTTGAACCACTAGTTTTCTATATCTGCATTAGTCTGAGTTTCTAATAGTTTGATTTTTGAAAGGTTGAGTGTATCGGTCAGAAATGTCACTACTTTTGGAGTTTTCAGCTTTTAAGGCTTCTGTGGGTGAAGGCTGCCCAACACTTCAGACTTGCTTGTTGTTTCAGAGCGTGTTCAAATACAGCACACTGAGGAAAGAAAAAGAACAGCAAATATTTCACCTGAGATTTCTCATAATGGAAACAGCACTGTCTGTTATTTCTCTTTGTGTTAACTCCAGGTCTTCAGGCCTTCATTTATTGATTTGTAGTCATAAAAGCAAAACCCCGCTTTCTTTAAAATGCATCCAAATGAAGCAGGATTTTTTTTCTCGTGCCTGTGAATGGGGGTTTCATTTCTGTAGGTAATCATCGTGGGTTTTGGTGCTGAAAATTGCTGTATTTAAAGAAATAAATCAATGGTAACTAATCTGTAGCTCAGCGTATGTCACCTTTTTATATTTAAACTTTTTTATTTTAAACCTTTTATGGAGTTTACCAAGAACTGCCTCTTAAAATGTAAAAAGGAAAAAAAAACAGAACAAAAAACCTTTTTGTTTTCAGGTTTGGCTGTCATAGGTCAGCTGGACGGGGCAATTACTGTTTTTTGTAAATTAATCTTCAGTCTCTACAGGGAATGTTCAGCACTGCTATTTAAACTTGCAGTCTTTGAATGGTTCTTATTTTTACGTTCCTCTAGATCACATTTTTTACAGGATGGTTTAGGATAGGAACTCAGTGAAATAATATTTATTTCAGGTGAACGACTAAATTATTTGCATAACTTAAATGCTGACTCACTGCTGTGTGTTAGTCTAAATTTGACATGAGAGGACAATTCTACCTGTGGAATAAGATGATTTAACTTCAGTACACTTAAGATGCATTAAAACAATTGGTTTGGGGAAGACGCCATATAGTTTTAACTTACTTGCATGCTGTAAATGTATTTGTGTTTAAATAAAGAGAGGAAAAATCTTTGAACTTTGTGCATTTATTGTATGTACACCTGTATCACCTGTATGTCAAATGGTCAGGGTGTTTTTTTTTTTTACTTTACAGTTTCCTGGCCAATTATGTAATCTGTGATCACGTCCCTAACCTTTTATTCCACTGTTTGCTAGTTTTTCTTCTGCCCCACTGTAAATATTTAATCTTAGGCTTCAAATGATTGTTCATGATTGAAAAACAAAAAACCCTACAGTTAATGCCTTGTGAAAGAAATTTGTGGGAGCAGAAGGCAATAGGGATAGGCATATCCTTAGTTTGGGCTTACTGCAATCAGGGAACCACTGATGCTTTTGGATTATGTGTGTTCCTCAAAATAAAACCTCGTGTGGAAACAGATTGGAGATGTGGGCAAGTGATGTGTATTCTGATCAAGTTCTGAGCAAGTGAAAGTGAATTTTAAAGGCTTTTAAGGATGAAAATGCCACTTTAAAAACAGCCAGGTGCAATGCTTCCCCTCACAGTGTGCACGCTCAGGAGCTTTCCACAGTCTGCTGTGGGCTCTCTCTCTGCTGGTGCTTGGAGTGTCTTCCAAATCCATGACTTGTCCTCCTTTCCTTTAGAAAAGAGCTGCTCCTGTCTATGTGCTTCAAGAACTTCTTGTGTTTTCAACTTGGTATCTGGTGGCTGCTCGTTCCTTTGAGAGCACAGTCCCTTTCTGATGTTTTGTAGACCTCTTATCTCTCTGCTGCGTGTTCTCTCCTTGAAGACTAATTTTCCTTTTACTGTAATTTATGACACTTGTTTCTGCTTTTGGTGAGTGCTACTGAACTGATATATTTTATATGGAACTCTTTATCACCTGCAGGGTAATTTTCCCAGAAAAACTTGCAGCTAAATTTGTAGAGCTAATATATCTCAATTGTATAGAAGCACGCGCGAGAGTTCTAGATTTAACTCTGCTGATACATCGAAGATGATCTCAGAAAAGACACTGTAAAGCTGCTCAGGTCTGAGCTAATCCTATACTATCAAAGATTTGATAGCTCCTTCTGTTAAAGGACGGCAGTTTGGTCACCTTGGCGAAGTGCTCGATCCAGGTGTCTGCTAGGGCTGAGCGACTCGAACCGCTTCCGTTGCAGCTGAAGGCTGAGGGCTTCCTAACTCCCTTTTGGGGCTGCATGACCTTGGAGGTCGGGGCTGTGAGGGAGTGGAGCGGAGCTGCCGCCCCGCGGGGGCAGGGCTGAACGCGGCGGTCCGTCGGCCAGCCGCCCGCTGTGCCCTCGGCGTGGATCTCGTTTCTGCTTTCGTCGGAAATCCACACGGCTCTCGAGTGGGACGTGGAGCCGCCGCTTCCCTCGGGGCCCGGCACGAGGCTGGAAGCCGAGGGAGCGGCGGCCCGGGGCCGCCAGGGGACGCGCGGTGCCCGGCTGCGGGGCGCCCGCTTGGGAGCGCGGGGCTGCCGAAGCGCCTCGAGAGTGAGCGTCGTTCGTTTTGCTTTTGCTTCCCTCTCCTACAGAAGCTGCGTCTCTCTCGTGCCCTCGCCTCCTCCCGGGCCGCTTCCGCAGAGAAGTTCTGGAGGCGCGGGGCCGCGCGGAGCCACCAAACCTGCGCGGTCCGTGCTCAGCCCGGCTTCTTTTCGGCTAGCTCTGCTGCTGCCACGCGGGTCAAGCTGTTTGTCGCGAAGAAACGCTCCAGGAGCAGCGTGCACCGTTCAGTGCTGTTACTGGAAAACTTTTCTACCTCACAGAGTCGCACAGAACTGAATCTTGACCTTAAAATACTGTAAGAAGCCACATGTAGTGTTTCTTAATGTTCTTCTGGGCATTGTACGCTCTTTATTTAAGCGGGTTTTTTCTTGCAGGAAGATACTTGGAAACATCACAAAATTCGGTATCTTTTTGAACTGCAAAACAGCGATACAAGATGCAGAAAGTCAGAGCTCCCCTTGGTGCTGTGAGTCACTGTCAAATGTGCTCACAGGTGCGCCCACAGATGCACTCACGGTGATGCTCAGAGACATTTCAGTCTTTTTCTTCCATCTCTGCTGATCCACAGACACGTGAGCTGCAGGAGAGAGGCAGGAGGAGTCATTCCTGGTGAGAAATGGATTTCTGCCCCCACACTCATTATTTTAGAGGACTGTCAGTTTCCCTTGGCAGCCCGTACAATGGGCTGTGTAATAAATGCAGATAGCATTAAATTAATGTTTCATTCCCGGGGTGACAAACAGCAGCATCCAGTTCCAGCACAGGGTAAGTCAATGACAACGTGGCAGCAAATGAGCCCTTCTGTTATGGGCTCATCAGGGATGCAGAGCACGTGACTGGCACTAAAATGATCCACGTAGCTCCGGCTGAGTTTATTAACCTGGAGACACACTGGTGAAAATGAGCCGGGGAGCAGGAAATGAGAGAACGTGCATAACAAATGAGCTTAGCACATGAAAATAGGCATATATTTTAATACAATATCGCCTTCTAGTTTTCACCCAGCTGTAACCAGAAGCTTTGCAGAAGCTGTCAGGAGAGAACTGTATCCCCCCGAGTGCAGGGGCAGAAGTGTGTGTGCAGGTGAACAAGAGGGCATTTAGTTAATGGAGCTGGCAGAGGTCAGGCCTTTGTAGCTGCTAATGGAGCAGTGACCCACAGCTTGGCTGCGCTGGGTTCTTTGGTCAGACAGATCCCTGCCTTGGCTCCTTTGGCAACATGGGACGAGGCAGGGCTGTGCAGAGCCAGAGGAATTTGGGAACTGCTGGGAAAAAGAGCTTGTGTAGACACAGCACGCAGAGGCACTTGGGGGTGGTTGAAGACAGGAGAGTGCCCTGAGCCATTCAGACCCCACCAGGCTGCTGCAAGGGCAGGCCTGGCTCTGAGGTTCCCCCTCCACTTTCCTTGGCTGCGTTTCTCCCCTTCTGTTGGACACACAAATCAACTATGGCTGGTGATGGGGTCTCATCAGACCCAACAGTAACACAACCTTTCTTTAGGCTTTATGATATACATAGATATATGTATGGAGGGAACAAGATACCGAGATCTTGAGACTACCTGTGAGTAAGGAGAGACTTGCAGGACAGGGAATTCAGCCTTCATGATCTCACCTTGCCCCAGGGTTCTGTTCTGGAGGTCAGCACTGTGTTGGGAAAGTGGGGACAGACAGGGTTCCCTTTCTGCTCAGCTGTGTGCTGTGCAGTTCTGAGAAGCTGCTTCCGGAGAGAGCCACACCTCTGCTTCTGCTGGGGGTAAAGGCTTGTGGGTGCTCGCTGCTGTTTGCTTCTCATCTGATCAGTTCAAAAGCATCTCATTTCTGTCCCTTGGAATGATTCTGAAGATTCTCATCATACTTTTTTCCCTTTTTAAAATATTATTATTAATGAAAGCTCTTGGAGCCACATCTGGAATGTTTTATTGATCACAATCTCATGGCTTGGAGCTGATCTTGGTAGCTATAGAAACAGAACTTTTTTTCTAATGTCGACATAACTGCACATGGAGTAAGGACGAGCAGGCCATTTAAATTGCTGAGCAGCTAATAAGTCCTCTTTCTGTAACTGGTTTAGAGTTTTCTAATTTTATGTACTGAATAATAGATAGGGACAAAATCTCCTAACAACCATGCGTGCTGTGGGAGAGGGTAACGTAAGTGTACGTTGCAATGTCTCATGAGTCCTTTCTGCTGAGCGTGGTGCTCCCTTCCTCTGCTGGGCTGCAAACATGTGGCAGGATGAGCACATGGACCCTACATGCTGGGCAAAGCTACTGCTGGGGGGGCTGCTGCTGGAGCAGTTCCTGAAGGGTGGGCCTGGTGCTGGAGATGTTCTTGGAGAGCTGCAGCCCATGGGAATCCCATGCAGTGTGGGTTTTGGAAGGATGGTAACCATGGGAGAGGCCTCACATGGAGCAGAGTGACCATGGAGGAGTGACAGAAATGAAGAGCTGTGGACTGACTGCAGCCCCCCTTCCCCTGCACTGCCTGGGAGGAGGAGGTGGCAGAGGATGGGGGGAAGGTCGCTTTAGTTGGCTTTAGTTCTCAGTGCTCTGTTCTGTTAGCAACAGGCAATAAATTACATTACTCTCCTTTGTGCTGAGTCTGTTCTGCCCATGACAGTAATTGATGAGTGATCTCCTTGTCCTTCCCTCAACCTATGAGCTTTTTTCGCCATATTTTCTTCCCCTATTATGTTGAGGTGGGAGAGTGCAGGAGAGGCGTGATGGAGACCCCTTAGGAAGTGTTGCAGACCACAGACCAAGAAAATCAGTAGTATTGTATCATAGAATCAGGGCAGGCTCCTGCTGAGCTTATTGGCTGCTCCCCACAAAGGGCCTATATTGTTGTTAGTGAAATCAAGCTGGCAGCTGGAATACAAATCACCCAGGGGCACTGCTGCTCTAAATACACCCAATTATCAGCTATTTGGCCACCACTCCCATATACAGAATTATAGAACCATTACGACTGGAGAAGACCTCTAAGTCCAACCATTCCCACCACTCCCACATCCCTCAGTGCTACATCCACATGGTTCTTAAACACCTCCAGGGATGGTGACTCCACCACCTTCCTGAGCAGCCTGTGTCAGTGCCTCATCACTCTTCCTAAAAATATTTTTTCCTAATGTAATCCTCTGAGCCCCACTGACTGGTACATGGCTTTCCCTGCAGGTGTCCATTCCACCCAAGAAGGCTTATCACAGACACAACACCCCAAGAACCATTCCATTTATTATTATTATTACATTGAGTCTCCTTCCACCCTAGCAGAGAGTTGTGGGCAGGCATAAGTGTTGGGGAGAAGGCGACTTGTCCTGCAGTTCTTTCCCACATGGATGGGAAAGGTGCTCAGGTGTGTGGGTCCCCACGGGGACTCTAGGTGAGAACAAGGTGAGGACTGTTCCTGGCAAAGGGGAGGGAGTGGGAGATGCTCTGCTCCCATTTCAGTGGCAAGGGGAACTCAAAGGGACCTTCTATAGAGAAGTGGTGTTTGGCTGGAGGGAAGAAAACCACTAAACCAAGGGTAGAAACAGCAGCAAAGAAAACAAAGCCCAGCACCAAAGTGAACCAAAACAGAAAGTCATGACTCATGCATGGGTCTGCAGAGAGGATTCCCTGCTCCCACTTCCTTTATGCCATCAGTGAGTAGAAAAACCGCCCTGTTTTATTTGGTTTCGTTTTGTTTTTAAAGGCAGGTTTAGAAAGAGTGTTTGCCAAAGGTCTTTGACCCCTCAGGTGGGGCGGGGCTGGGATCTCACCGTGCTGACTTCTGCTCCTGCGAGCAGTACCTGCCCTGTGCAGCCACTGGGTGACCGGGATGCACTGAACACCAGCCTGAGTCACATACCACAGGTATCTGTGACTAGCCTGCGTTCATGGCCAGCCACGTGTGGGGGATTGATTTCTAGGCTTGGAGCCTGGAACTGATGGAGAGGAAGGAGAGCAGAGCGGCGCATTTACCTGAGGAGTTTGGTTCACGTTCATATATGTATTTCTGACTGAGTCATTTATATTTGACACAGTGAGTGCTCACATTCACTAGCAAATATTCAGTAACATTAGACAGAAGTTGGCTGCTGTCTAAAACCCCAAATAACTCAAGCTCTGAGTGAGCACTATGCAATGTATGCAGCATTTATCCAGGTTCTACATGCACAGGTTTAGCTCTACTTATATCTCTGTACACATACATCTGTGTGGACGTACAATTGCATTTCTTATTCTTTGAGACTGCTCAGCTGAGCCTTTGAGGCAGAAGCAGCCCTGCAGGTGCCCTCTGGCCGAGAGGGCCCAGTCCAGAGTGGGCAATCAGTGCACAGCATCAGTACACTGTGCACTGTGGGACGTCAGTGGGACGTCTTGTCTGACCTCTGACTTCTTTGAAAAGAGAAATATCACTCCATGTTGACTCACCCTGCACTGAGACTCATGCTTTCCAAACAGCTGCAGGTCTCTCCCACCCTCTAAAATATTCTTGTGGGGGAGTGATGTGGAGTATGTTCCCTTCTGAAATGTTATTTTCATTTGATGTGTGTGGTAATGGGTGTGCAATACTGTCACTGAGATTACCCAAGAATGTCACATGCTGGAGAGACTCTGTACCATTTGTTTCTATAATGGCACTTTGTGATATTACAAATTTTAGGCTTTTTCTCTTTGTTCAAAGTGAAAAGCAAACAAGCCAATATTGGGAAAGTTTTGCTTGTGATGGGAAAAACGCTTCCTGGGAGAAAACCTATTTATTGCTCTCTGCTTATGAAACTCTTCACAGAGGTCAGAATTTTTCCCTTTTAAGGATCACATACGTTGGTACAGAAAGATTTTCTGAAATCATAGAACCATAGAATCACTTAATGGCTTGGGCTGGAAGGGATCTTAAAGACCATCACTTTCATCCCTGTGCTGTGGGCAGGGTTCCCACCCAGCAGCTCTGGCTGCTCAGGGCCCCATTCAACCTGGCCTTGAGTGTCTCCACAGATGGCTCACGCGCAGCTTCTCTGGGCAGCAGTGCTAGGGGCTTCACTGCCCTCTGAGTAAAGAATTTCCTCCTAAAACCCACCCTAAATCTCCCCTCTTTTAGTTTAAAACCATTTTTCATACATTAGCAGCAGAGATAGAGTACTTTATTAATTAGATATTAAATTAATGCTAATAACCAGCTCGGATCTGGTGGAGGCCGTAGGGCAGCAGGGCCGTGTTGAGACGGAAGCGCTTTGCTCCCTGTCTGCCTGTTAAGCTGCTTTCCTGGGAGCTCAGAGATGAACTTGAGTCCACTCAGTCCTGGCATGCAGCTTTGCCTCTGCTTGCAGAGGCCTCTCACCACCTGTCTCCCCTTGAACAGAGGGGCAGGCACCCTCCTGTCCTATATTACTATTACATATTCCTGCTATACAATACATTACGTAATGTGCATTATTATTATTACACTCATTGGCCAGCTGGCCCGGTGTGGAGGCAGCGGCTGCTGGGGCACCATGCCAGAGCAACATCAGCACGTGCCTGCCGTCTCACTTACTCTCTGTGGCACACCTCTTGTGAAATGGAGCAGCGTGCTCACAGCCCTGCCTTGCCAGGCCGGCCTCCAGGCCGGGTGGTGCCCAGGAAGGTGTGAGGTTAGCAAGGCTGGGGGTGAAACCTTCTCTTTTGGCAGAAGTGTGGGTGAATTTCGCTCCCGCAGTGGATGCCGGCCCTAGCCTGCTTGCTGCCTCAGATTCCTGTAACATCACACCTCTTGGGCGATGGACTTGGACGTGGCAAGTATGTGGCACATTCCTGTCAGCCTGTGTGCGTGAGCAGGAGGAAGCACAGCAGCAATTAGTCGCAGCTTTGGAATTGGAATGCACAATTATTGCTGTTTCACATGCCAAGAGTCAGCCGTGCAATGAGAGGGTTGTGATGGTAATTAGGAAATGCAGAGTTTTACAGAAATTGCTATTCCCCAAATCCTGCTTGTACAAACAATCCCCAAGCAATTATAATCCCTGGCACATCATCAAGCAGAGGGATGGTTCACATCTCTCCATAACTCTCTGGCAACCTGATCTTCAAAGAGAATGAAATTTGCCCACACTGAGCATGTCTGTGGTGACCAAGTCAGTGCTGAGCCCAAGTCAGAGCAGACATTCTTCTGCAAAACTCAGGCACTGAACCCTGCAGGTCTTCTTGCCCACTCTTCCTGGCCTGAAATCTCCTTTTGCTTTGCCATGCTGGAAAGACAGCCTGGCTGTTTCACCAAACCAACTGTTCATGCTCTATGAGCAAATTTAACAGATTCTAGAGCTCTTATCCTACTCCTCTGAAGAACATCTGAGGCTTGCCTGTGCCACCAGAGCTGTGCATATAGGACTGACCTGCCCGGCCACACCAGCTGGCCATGAGGAGGAGGTGGTGCAGCAAAAATCACCAGGTCATACAGTTTGCCTGTGGGTTTCCTGCTTTCCTCAGCTCACATTCAAAACAGTAATCCCTATTTGAGGCACCAGAGTGACAACTAAGCTCGTGTGAGCCACCCACCAGCAGTGTTTGCCGTTGCAAAAGCCATCCCAGAGATGCCTGGCTGCTACCACCAACTCTGAACTCTGGTCCCATTGAAGGCTTTAGGCATCAGCAGGTTGCTGCCAGATTGGCTCAGTTTGGGAAGAAAGCTGGCATTTCCCTATGTTAGGTTATTCTCAGGCATGATGTCTTTGCTTGAGAAATTATTTCCCACTGTTATCAAATAATTCATCATAGATGCTAATGCAATCACATTTGAAGTATTAAACCTGCCTTTACATCAATATCTACGGTTTCATCAATGTGTTTTTTTAATGAATTCATAGAACAATAGAATATACAAAGTTGAAAGGGACAAATCAGAGGAAAGAGCACAGCTGAAAGGAGTACATAATGTATGGTATAGTACAAGTGTTGGTAGCTAAAGCCTGCGTTCATATCTGGGGGTATCATCTAATAGTGAAAGACCACTAAGAGTTCACATCACACCAGATGGGGTCACTGTGCCTTGAAAATGAGGTCAGAGTGAGTCGTGCTTCTTTTAGATTAAAAATCCTTTGTTCACTAAAAAACCATTCATCTGATCCAGAGAACTCTTTTTTTCTGCATTCATTCTCAAAAAGGAGAAATGGATTCCTACACAAATCTATACCAACATCAGTGCCTCACACAGCAGCAGGGGGAAAAGGCTGGTTGCATTTTCCTTTCCCCTCGTGGAAGCTTAAATCCATAACTCAATACACCTGTGAGTAGCTCACCTCTGCTTCTGTAACTGCACAGGTCGGTGGGACCCAGGACCACACAGGACATGCGGGACTGTGTGCTTCAGGGTTTGCCCTGGGTTTGGCCAGCCCAGAGGGAGTGGGAGTGAATGTGGGTCACTGGTGCAGCTGGAGTGCGGGTCCTGGGGTGCACAGCCCCAGCATCACTGCTGGAGAAGATGGAAACAATGAATTTAACACACCTGGACCAGAGGCGGGAGCCTTTGGGCAGGTGGAGACCATGTGCAAGAGACAGCAGTGAGACAAAATGTTTTCCAAGCAAAGATCTAATTAAGGATTAGCAAGACTGATCCTGCTGCACAGTGTAATTAGGAGATTACTGCCTGGCATGGATTAAACTCAACAGAAAAATCTCTGCCCTGCTGTATAAAGTATTTCGGGTTTGGGAATAGAAATGTGTTAAGCAAAAGTTCTTCCCTGCTGTAACGCTGTGTCCTGTTTGTGCTGCTAAAGTGGTGTGAGGTTCTCCCGATGCCGAGTGAATAGAAACCTGTGGTCTCCTGGTTTGGAGGCAGAGAAACCCCAATAGGAGGTGACCATGGTCCCACAGCAGGTGACTGTGGTTCCAGCAGGAGGTGACTGTGGCCTCACAGGCTGCTGCCTCATCCCTGCAGGGAGGTAGTTGCAGCCTGGCCTAGCATCTAGGGAGGAACCACCTGTATCCAGCCTGTGTCCAACAGACCAAGCCAACCACTGCATTGGCTGAGCACCGATAACACTGTGAGAACCAGCCGTGGTGGTTAAACCCTCACACCTGCTACCCTAAAGCATTTCTAAATCCGTTAACTCAAAGTAAAACCAAAGTGCAGCGCTAAGTAGAATAGCAGCAGGGGAGGTGGCATGGAGAGGAACAGGCTGCCCAGAGGCAGTGGGGTCCAGTTCTACTTCAGCCATGCCATGATTTTGTCATTCATCCTCACCAAATTCAATAGGACACCCCTGGATCAAGCAGTGAGACAAATGCTGTTAGGCAGCCACAGTGCTTTGTGTTGTACCCACAGCTGCAGCTTCACAGCACAGCAGTGAAGGGAATGGGGAAGTTCTTTGCTCTGCTGCAGCTCCAATCCCTTCACCACATTTCTTTGCCATGCAATAGTGCTGCAACAGCAAGGCTGTGGGGCTCCCACAGCATCACCTTCTCTCCCCATACTGCTTTTTTCTTTTATTTACTATAAATTCTACAGCAGAGTATCCACCTGCTCACTGTGCTATACCTGCTGCTTGCTCACAGCAGTACAGACTGTAGTGCTAACAATTCTGAATATCACTATGAGCTCCTGACATACCCTCCAGCACACAGGTAGATAATAAAGCACCAATCTGCATTTCAGAGCCAACTAAGAATAATAGATCAATGGATGAATTTATTATCACCAAAAAATAAGACAAAATCCCATTGTGGCAAGGCTCAGCAGAACCCATTTCCTCTTTCAGTTTCTGAGCCTGAAAAATCAATGTAGATCTTCAGTGCCCATCACATGTAAGTGTCAGGTAATAACAGAACACCTTGAGTAAATCAAAGGCTCTTTTGCTTTGGGGAGCATTGATTTTAAGCAGCTCATTTGTCTTACTCTTGCTGTGCAATCACAGGAACAAAAATTGCAGAATTTACAGAAAATAGACAGTCATCAGCACGTCATCTTGTCAGACTGATCTGTCTGGGGACAAACGCCTGACAGATTCCCTCAGCCTCAGAAGCTGACTGGGGCACTGTCTGTGTCCAAGCAATTTTACTGAGCCCGCCAGCATTCACAGCAACCGAATATTCTGGATATTATACTGAGGATGTTCAAATATGATTTTGATTAATCCATTCTCTTTTAAGGTATAATCCATAATTATTTTGCAGTTTTACCTGTAATATGAACAAAACGTTTGTGATACATCATAAGCGTGTCTAGGAAAGTCAGTTGTCTCCCATCACACTGTATTTTCTTTGGTTGAGATCATTGCTTCCTTGGGTGCCCCACTCAGCCTTTTGCTGTCTGACAGCCCAATCAAAAAGTTGTATGAAGCTGAAAGTAATTGAAGACTTTAAACCTACAAAAAGTAACCTGCTTGCTTCTATAAAAGGACCTATCTCCGGGATATGAAATGACTGCGGCACATAGTCAGGAAAAAAAAGGTAATACAGCAAATAGAAGCTATCATTTCACCTTCCATTAAGAGATTAATTAATTTTCCTCTGTCAGTTATATCAGTTGAGCTTCAATATAAAGGTGCATGACACAAGAGCATAAAAGCTCCTTTTAAGTTTATGTTGGCAGTCATCTGCTTGGGATGTTATGAAGCACAGTAGACCTTTTTTCACATTTGGCTTCATAGGACCATGGGATGGTTTGTCAGAGGCCACAAAGAGGCAACACCAGCACTGCTGCTGGAGCCCAGCAGCCCTGGGGGTCAGAGCCTATCCCCATTTCCAGAGTGCATCCTCATTTCCACAGTGCTCTCTTGTTTTTGAAAGATGTTAAAGATGTTATTGCTCATAAAAGGTCTGGTTGCTTAGGAGAATTTTAAATGAGAGTTTTCTCATTGTGCTTGAAATTAATTTACCTCTAGAAGGAAAAAAGTCTGGTAGAAGCATAGCATCATTAAGGTTGGAAAACACCTCTAAGACCATCGTGTCCAACCATCAACCCAACATCACTGTGCACACTAACTGTGCCCCTCAGTGCCACATCCACATGGTTCTTGAGCATCTCAGGGACAGTGACTCCACCACCTCCCTGGGCAGCCTGTGCCAGTGCCTCATCACTTTTTCAGAGAAGAAATTTTTCCTAATATCCAGCCTGCCTTCTTATACATCTAACTGAATACTCTGGGATGTTCTGTATCTAAGAGAAAGCCTCCCAGCTGCAGAACAGCCTTGCTCCATGTGATAACCTGGTCACTGCAGCACTGCAGTGGCTTTATGGTTCTCTCAGAGCCATGGGGACAGCCCATGCCCAGGAAGGCCCTGAAGGTGCCACTTTGCACTGCCATAAGCCCCACTCCCAGCTCACCCCCTGGCTTGCTTGGTTCCACTGTAGCATGTGAAACTGAAGCATTCACATCTCACAGCTGTGATGATGCCGGCCAGTGCCTGCTGTTAACAATTTAAGTGGGTTGACTCCATTTTCAGGAATTGGGGTGAGGTTATCTGGCAGTGTATCATGTTTTTCCAGCAGATGGCAATAATCCACAGTGGGCAGCAGTGGGGCTGCGGGGCAAGGCTGGAGAGAGAGAGCCCATGAATAATAGATGGCTAGCATCCAGCCAGCCAGCCAGTGAGCATATACACAGGAGAGGGGAAGAGTGCATAATTTATCAGTAATTGCTTTGGGGGGAATTTTAAATAAGGAGAGACAAGTTGCACATTGCCTTTGTTTTTCTTCTAGGTTGTACAGGGCCGGGAGTGTGCTGAAAGCATGGTGAGAGCTGGGGGTGTGCCTCCAGGACAGAATGCTGCTGCTACCTTGTCCCCAGCAACTGGAAGCTCTGCTGAGGGATTCCAGTCCTGTGATTCATTGTTGATCATCCTGTTCACTTTGCAAACCATCTACTTTATGTCAGATTGTTCTTTATCACAACAAATAGAGACCTATTTACCTGTCTCGTGCTATTCTGGAATAAACAAGGAACAAAGACGGTACACCACAGACTGGCTAACCTGCAGCCTATACATTATTATTATTTCCTTGGCAATAAAGCATGTTGGTGTCCTGAAGCAATGATTTTATGTGATAAACCCATACTCCATATAAGTCAAATTCAGTTTCTGAAAATCTCACTGGCTTTACATAGGGCCACACAAACATAGACACGCGGTGCAGGAGCAGAGGACTGCCTGTGCCAAAATCCCTTCACTAAAAGCCAAAGCATTCCAAGTTCTTTTGGAGGTGATCTGCCCTGGTTTCCTATTCACTGCAGGAGGTCCAGCAGGCCAGTTTATGCTGTAAAACCAGAGGGTTTACAGCCCCTTCAGTTCCACCTGTGCAAGGCTCCTTTGTTTCCTGCTCCTGCATTCGGGGCTGCAGCGGAAGGTTCTGGTAACGAGTGCCTCTTCTGTGTGAAAAATGGCCTCTGTTTCTAATTTGTAACATTTCACTGTCACTGAATGTTCCCTTCTTTTTTCTTTCCTTCTTTTGAAAGAGTGCAATCGGAGACTTTTGATCTGCTCTCTTTTGACCCTGACATTATATTTTTTCTTATCGCTGTACTGGTCTCTTCCAGAAGGAAAGCATACTGATTTCTTTTGCCTCTCAAAAAGAAGGTATAATGAAGTGGGGAAAATGAATAATGCCCACTCATAAAACAACAGAACAATCCTGAATCATCCTAATAAGAAAAGCTATTTTTTCCCTTTTCATGCCTCCCTTGCCCTCTTCCAAGAATGAAACTAAATGTGCTGAGAAAGAGAACTGCTTGCGTGGCAATGTGATTGGGATCCTAACAGCAACACAACCAAAAGCACAACAGCTGAAGACCTCTCCGTGTTAAAGAATGGTGACTTTGTGTTATTCACCCACCACCGCATCAGGGAGCCTGTTTTAACTTCTGCTGCACAAGGATGGGGAAGGGTGTAGAAGATAACACGGATGAGGAGCAGCTGAGGTGCCTGGCTGCGCTCAGCCCAGAGCAGAGGAGCTGAGGGGAGGCCTGATGGAGGCTGCAGCTCCTCACAGGGAGTGGAGGGGCAGCGCTGAGCTCTGCTCTGTGTGACAGCGACAGGGCCCGAGGGAACGGCATGGAGCTGCGTCAGGGGAGGGCAGCTGGGGTCAGGGAATGGTTCTGCACCAGAGGGCTGTGGGCATGGAACGGGCTGCACAGGGCTGTGGGCACGGCCCTGAGTGCTGGAGTTCAACGAGTGTCTGGACACAGCCCTCAGACACTGGTTTGGGTGCTGTGTGGAGCTGGGAGTTTGACTGGATGATCCACACGAGTCCCTTCCAACAGGACACCAGTGTGGGGGAGTTGGCATCTTCTGCTTCATTTGAGCCAAACAACAAGCTCTTTGAAAAAACAAAGAACATGAAAACTCTCACATTTAACTTTGTTCTCACCCAAACTGGGGCCCGTTTTTAATTTTGTTTTCCCCCTTAGTTTTTTATCTCAGCAGGATGCCCGAGAGCCCTCCCTCCATTCTCTTTCATTGCTACATAATGCTTTCATTAGCAAACGTAATGCTAACAAAGCTCTAGGCCAGAGAACACCTCTCACTTGGCTTTGGAGTTTATTCATCCCTAAGGTGCAGTTATTTCATCACCAAGCACACCTTCTAGGTATTCTTTTATCAGCAGGATAATAGATCCCTGCAGCCCTGCTCTCACTTCCCCATGCCACGGTGGTGCCGCCTGCCTTTATCTGGGCCCGGCTGATTGCAGCTCTGGGACTCTTCCACCCACGGTGTCACCACGACGGAAACCAGCACAGCACCCACAGCACCCAGAGCACAGCACGTTGTGGGATGGGCCAGGCGGGTGCTGCCGGGTTTCCTCCCACTGTGGGAGAAAATCATGACCTCTGTGTGTAACACAGCAGTCGGAGCGCATGTGTTACATGCTGCCAAAGCCACAGCCCGCTAGGCACAATGTTCACTGAGACTGAGCTGATTGAAACCGGCTAAAATGTGTTTTGGACATTGATTTTATTGAATGGGCTCCAAATGAGATACAAACCAACAGGATTTATATTCACCATCAACATTTTCACGAAAAGGTCTAGCAGTTATTAAATTGAAGCTTGACTTTTGAAGTGCAGCATTGACACTTGCTGATGGTTCTGACGAGGAGGCACTGGGGAGCAGCTTGATGACGGTGATACAAATCAGGCGTTTCCACGAAGGCTTTGGGACGTGCCAGCAGTGAACCGCTGCGGCCAGGGCAAAGGAGTTGGGCAGAGGCTGCAGTGATGATGTGCAGTGCAGGGTCACAGCTCACGCAGCTGCTCCTTTCTCCCTTTATTTAGGATGGGGCAATCGTACAGTCAAGCTACGGTCCACCCCAAACACACCAGGGAATCCTTCACAACAGCTCAGGGTGTAAACCAATGCCGGTCTGGCTAAAGTACTGTAATTTTCCATTCTTTCTAATGACAGATTGGTTTTACTAATAAAAAACATACACAAATAAGGCAGACCCAGCCAATCCCTTTTTACGAGTATTTTTCGTGGTTTGCTCTCTAGTGAAAAATGTGAGTGACTCATTTCTGGCTGAAGCCAGCTGAGACAACAGAGGAGATGGCAGCACTGACTGCCATCACCTCCAGCACTATTGCTGCACCAGCCTTGGAGCAGTGAAATATTTTGTAAGGGTTTCTTTCCCCTTCTCAGTGGAAAATAACTGTGCAAGGAGGAAGAGCAACAAAGAGCCGCAGAAACACTTGCATGAAAGCAAACATGAGACAAAATGAAGATTTGGATTCCTGAAGATCTCTGTTCTTGAAGAAGGAGCAACATGATTGGAACAAGTTTGTTCCCTGAACTCCAGTGACTCCTCAGGAATGGCTATGATGTTCTATGAAATTACTGGGAACTCTGAGCCAGCACATAGTTTTCCTCATACCAGCCCACACAGGGACTTGAAATAACTTTTTTGTCAGAAACAAAATACAAAATTGAAAGAAAGAAACACAGCAAGCCATGGAAATGTCATAACCTTCTACCTAACTCTTTCTGCAGTCGCTGTCAGCACAGAAATTTGCTTTTGTCTTCTATGAAATAGAGAATTAAATAGACAAGAGCTGGTGCAGAGGCTAAAACAGAACAAAGTGTCTGGAGGAGGAAGAATAGAAGGTGACATCTATACTGGCAAACAGAACGTGCTCACAGATGCTGGAATGAGCTCATTTATTTTGTTAACTTGTTAGAGCTGTCCTTCCCATGGTTTGGTTGGAGGGTCCCACACACCTTCTGCTATGAGGCTTTTCCCACCAGCCAGTTTGGATGTGAACACCAGACCATGAGGAAGCAGAGCACTGAGCAGTGTGGCTGCAGGCCCTCCCAGGACAGTTGGCCTCACTGTGCAAGCTGTATTTATCACAGAGGTATAGCCACTGCCACAGAGGACCCATGGATATCTTGTATCTTCTTCCTTTCACAGAAGCAGCCAAGTCTTCTTGGTATTTCTCCAAATGTGTTCAGTAGCATCTTGAAAAGTGTTACACCTTTCCTGACACCAGTCTCCTTCTGAAGCCATTGAAAATCTCCACTCTCTTTGCAGTGCTCAGCTAAATGTGAGAGCGTGTAAGTGTTTGGGGCCTCCTAAAAACGAGTGCATGACTCACCTGCTTCAAGCCACCATGATGAGTATGAAAAATGTCAGTATTTTTTACTCTTGTTCCTACAGCCTATTTCAGTTCTTATTTCTAATTTTGGTTAGAAAGCATCTCGTCATTTCCAGCTCACACCTGGCCAAACCATGTCCCAAAGCCTTGACCAGGACCATGCTAACAACATTGCAGGTGGCCCTGTCTGCCTATCAGCACTGACAGTTTTAGACTGTGATTGTTGTTGAGTACCACAGTCAGTACCTTTCATTACAATTTTATATCAGGAATGAGCTGTTATTAAAGGATTATTTGTGCCTTTTGTATTGTCTATCTGTTAGCTAAGGCCACTGTGAGACCAGGACACAATGGTTGTGCCAGGCTAAGACCTAGTGTTGTATTTGTGTGCTTGAGCAAAGGCAGCAGGAAGAAATGCTTCTCCTTCACCCACTGCTTGCTGTCAAGAGTGTACCAGAGAAGGATTTTGTTCCTTTCCTCATTTTTAATCCCATGCTGTGACTTAGAGATGTATTTCATGCTCAGCATAGAAGTGATACCTTGGCATTAGATGCCCAAGAAGATAAAAGCAGCAAACAGTGTTACATCACAGGTAACCAGTGAGGCTGTTAATGGCAGGAGCAGACCTAAACGGTCCTTTTGACCAAAACAAGTGCTACTTTGTTCTTTAGTAATGCTGATAATCGGATAGTTGATAGTCTGCTAGCACAAACAATGGCCATATTGGAATTTTTGTCACAGCTCCCACCAGATGGTTCCAGGGAGAAATCCAACCATTAAACATCACACAACGACCGAGTGGCAGATGAGCAGAAGAAGCATGTGCAGCCCACAGTACACTCTAACATTATTTTTACAGAATCCCCTGAAAGGACAGAAGAATCGCACACATTTCTCCCTACATTTTCACTGTAATGAAATTACTTTCTCTGAGCTGTGAACAGAAGCTCCTCCTTAAGGCAAAGAACATTCCTCTGCAGTGCCACAGCAAAAGAAATTCTTTGCTGAACTTCTGAGAAATCTGCCTTCCTTTTCTATATTCCTGACTTTCTTTGTTCCCTTTTCAATTGATTTTCCCTATAATACAGTTATATAAATAAAGATGGCTCATCCACAAGCTGAGGCAGGAGATGGGGAGTAAATTGACAAGTTCATGCAAAAAACCCACATCATCTGCACGTTGTTAAAAGTGCTTTTGTAGTCTCTAGAAGGAACAGAAAGGGGAGATTGATTGTATGGACGTGTGTAGGTGGCAGAAGTATCTTTAGCTAGAGGTGAGAGGGTAGAAGCTGTCAGAAAAACAGAGAGTAGGAGCAGAGTAGACAGAAGATGCCCCAGGTGATGTATTTCATATGAGGCAAGTTGAACTACTTTATAAAACAAATACGTAAGTAGTATTGGAAGCAAAAATAAAGAATTCTATCTATGTAAGAACTGTTTGTTCATTTAAGTAGATTTTTTTTAAATCTAATTTTGGACTGATTTCCCTACTGCATGTTGCTATTGAGGTTACAGTTCCAAATACAGATTGATGGGAAAATGGATTGAAAATCCAAGGAGAAAGCAGGAAGAGTAACGTGAATATTTGCAGTACCTGCCTGTAGTTGTAAGAAAGCGTTGTGTACTTCCAAAAGAAGGAATCAGTGTAGTTCATAATGAGATTAGGCTGTTTGGTGAGGGGGAGGGCAAATAAAGAATAAACAGCCCGG
The DNA here is from genome assembly GCA_037305975.1 of Chrysolophus pictus. Lineage (NCBI taxonomy): Eukaryota > Metazoa > Chordata > Aves > Galliformes > Phasianidae > Chrysolophus > Chrysolophus pictus. The sequence continues at coordinate 14,211,230 of JAYKPI010000006.1, forward strand.
AACTCAGACTGATCAAGTTTTAGGCAGCACATTTCGGTCGGTTACCTAACAGCAGTTCCGGCACTGTGAGCAGCAGCATGGCAGCTTCCAGTCTCAGATATGCATTTCAAATGAATTAAAACGTGACGTTCATCCAGAAGTACTGCAACTGAGTCATGCCTGAAAGAATGGACAGCTGAACTTGTAGAGAGTGGGATTAGTAGTCTCAGACAAGAAAAAGAGATTTTGCCCTTCAGATTTAGTAGACTCAGACTTCTATACTAATGACCCTGCTATTTCAGAGCTCTCAACCTAAGGAGAATAAGTATTCTTTCCATGTCTAATTCATACAATAAAAAATGTTTATTCCAGGACTGGATTTTCAGGACTATGACACTTTTTTTTTTTTTTTTTTTTTCCTTCTTTTTCTGCGGATTTGTGTTTTATGACAGATTGAAATATCAGGACAACCTTTTTCTCCACGTCTGTGGCATCCCTAATGTCATTTTCTTATGTGTCTGCTCCTGCCCTTCTACATGGCTGTCCTTTTTCACAAAACTGCAAGGAACTTGATTAACTGCCTTAGAGACAACTCCCTTTTGGCAAACAGTTACATTTGGACAATGGTATGGAGAGATATGGGGCAGCAGGACAGACAAACACTGACTGCATGCTGGCTGAGTTTAAGGAGTTGGTTTACAAATGTAGAAATTGATGTTTTATGTGTGAGTTATGATATATAAACTTTCCAAATCAGTAAGTATAACAATTAATAGCCCTATAGTTTCTGCCGCAGTACGTGGAGCAGTTGTATTTGGCAGTTCTTTCCATCTGAAATTCATGAGGTCACTACAGATACCAGGTCTTGTCACCTAACGTGTACATACAGCCCTACCCCAGGTGTTGGTGTGACAGCCATCCCACACTTGCACGTCTCCAGGGAAAATGAGTTGCAGTGGGCACAGGCTGTGACCTCCAGCTCTTCTTATCCCAGCAAATTTATAGAGAAATCCTTCATAGGCAGGATACGTAATGCACTAAAACTGGAAGTTGAGCCGGACAGTTTGTGTGCAGTGTTGTGGGATGACTGCACTTGGGCAGGGACTCAAAATTACATATCTTCTGGCACCTCCGGTTCTATTATGCACATTGACATGGTGTGGGACCAGAGGTTCAGCACTGACTCAGAGGGAAGAGCAGCTCATAGTGAATCACTAATGCCATATCCTGCAGCACTCTGCTGCAGCTTTGGCAGTAAGAAAGGCTAATTACAGTGTGGTTACTATGACTGATTTTTTAGATGCTTTTATGCATACCTCAGGCATGTCAATAGGTAAAACATAGTCAGCTTGCTTAGAAACACCCGAGTGCCTTAAGTACATTATTTTCTACCACAAAACCGGGCGAGCAGAATCCTATTAGACAACAACATCCAACTGAACACAGCATCCTGAATTGCTCTTACTCACATGCATGTTTACACAAATTGGAGTACACAAATTGGAGGTTGGATTTTTGGGTGGTTCTGTGTAAAGCTAGGAACTGGAGTTGGTGTTGGAGTGGATGATCCTTCCAACTCGGGATATTCTATGGTTCTATCATTCTCTGAATGGAAAACTACAAGTTGTTCTGGGTTTTTGGCCTTTTAAGGGTAAATAATGAACATCTATATATAAAAAAAGTTTCTCTTACAATAGAGATACCAATCTGCTATTTTTCTGAACTCTGTGATGAGCTTGAACAAAGAGCAGGGACAGAGGTATCAGCCATGCTGCATCAATAGACCCCATAGAATTCAATGAGGGTGTTCTACGGGCAGCCCCAATCCTTGAGCCAGGAGGACACAGGCACAAGTATTCAGGCCAAGATACACAGAAGCAAAGCTTTAAGACATTTGTACCACTTGCCACCTGTCTTGCACGTTGTACTGCATCACCAGATACAAAATACCAAGAAAGTATCAGTATTAGAAACGTTATTTTGTACAACAATGTACTCACACGTTCATTTAAAGGTATTTTTGCCACTTCCCTCCTTCCCTTTCACACCCCTTTTTGAGGATTTTGCCACCTCCTTCCTTACTGCACGTGCTAAAATAATCAACACAGGGTCAGCATTAGCCCTGATCACGTTAGTTAGGGCGCAAAGACAGCACGCATCCCCGAGCATTGCTTTAGGCTGCCCTCACGCTCAGCTGGGCACTTCTGCTCACAGTCGGCTCGTGCTTCCAAGGCTCCCTTTGCCACCCCGAGGAGCAGGCACTGTTTCTTTGGAGATAAGATTGTCGACAGCTTGAAAACACTGTGAAGGTCACACAGATGTTCCCAGCCGGGATGTGTGGCAGTTTTGTCTGCTACAGTAAGGGTCGTTCTCATAACTGAATAAGTGAATTTGCCTGTTGCTCTTCGCTTATTTTTGCTCGAGCTGCTCAAGTGCCGCGGTTTGTTCACCTGTTCACTGGCACTCGGGTCTCCACTCGCTGCGAGGAAAGATTCCGTGCTCCATCTGTCCGCTCCGTAACAGAGCGACTTCACGTTGCACTCCGTGACTTCACGGAGCACGAAACGGCCGTGATTCTGTGATTCTGCGATTCTGTGATTCTGTGATACTGTGATTCTGTGACCGTAACCCCGCGAGCAGCGCCGGTCTCCCGGCAGCACGCCGGCTCCTCCGGCCCAGACGCCCCCCCCGGCCCCGCCCCAGCCCCGCCACCTGCGGCGCTCCCGGGCCCGGCTTCGCGGCGGCCTCGCGCGGGGGACGGAGCTCCGCCCCCACCTCCGCTCCGGCCCCGCCCCCGGCACGTGACGCGGGGTGACGCCGCCGTGCCCGGGAGCTGACACTCGACGCAGGGGTCGCGCCGCGAGCGGCGGGCAGGGCACGCGCGCAGCCGCCGCCGCAACAGCCGCAACCGCCGCAGCCGCCGCAGCGGGGTCCGCGCCGCCGGGACAGGTGAGGGGCCGCGGGGCCGCGCCTCTCGGGCCGGCGGGCGGGGGGCGGCGGGGGGCGGCGCGGCGCCGGCGGCGTCGCGGGCGGCTGCCCTGAGGCGGGCCGAGAGCGCGGCCGCGCCCCCTCCCCGGCCCCCGCCGCCATCCCCCGGGCGGGGCGGGCTCGGCGGGCTCGGGGCGGCCGCGCACCTGGGCGCTGCCGGGGGCCGCGCGGCACCGGGGGCGGCCCGAGCCGGGCCGAGCGCCTTATGCGACCGCCTCACCTGGGCGGCCGTTCCGCGAACAAAGGGGCCCCGGGCCGCTCTGCCGGGGCCGCCGCCGCCGCCTCGCCCCCCACCCCCCACCCCCTCCTCTTCGGGGCTGTGGCTGCCTTTGAATTAGTCGAACGGCGCCGATGGGCGGCCCGGGGCGGCGGGATCGTTTGCGGGGGGCGGCGGGGCCGGGCGTGAACCGCGGGACGGAGCGGAGCGGAGCGGCCCCGCGAGGTGCGCTGACAGTTGCTGGCCGGGCATCGCCTGCCGTGAGTCAGGGAGCAGCGAACAGTGCTGCGTGGTTACTGATTAAGCCTTTAGTTTTTAAGGAAGTCCGAGCTCGGGGAAGCCACTTTACGTTGCGATAGCAGCGGATTGCTAACTCGAGCAAAGGGGGATTAAGCTCGCTTTTAAAAGCTTCTGACTCGCCCGTTGGGGCCGATTTGTTGTTCGCGTTTGCATCTTTGCGCCCGTTTCCGTCCAAGCGCTGCACGCACACGCGGTGCCTACGGGAGCGGCCGGGCAGCGGTTCGGCGAGGGCAGCGCGGCGGCCGCAGAGCGGCATGGAGGTGTGCAGGGCGGGACAGAACGGCGTGAGCTGCGGGTGCGCGCTGAGCTGCTGAGGACGCCGCCCCGGGGGAGCGCTCGCGGAACCCGGCGGGCTGTCGGCCCGAACCAATAGCAAATCATCCCGATCTAGCGCTGGCGATTGAGTTTATTTCTGTAGCAGCACCGCAGGAGGCTCCGTGTCAGTAAGGGGTGAAGTTTGATGCTGAAAATGGAGAAAAGGCTGCACGAGGCAACTGCTGCTCTTTGGTGGGACACGGGAACAAGGTCACAGGAGAGAGCTGAGATCTGCAGCGCTCTGTGTTTAATAACTGAGATCTGTTTGTATTATAAAGTAAATAATTCCTAAATCACAGTAAGGTTTTTCTTTTGTTTTTGTTTTTTTTTTTCCCCCATCAGGAGGAATATAAAGAAAAAGAGATAAACCCAAAAGACTTTTTGCCTTCATTACCTGGTTATAGAAGATCAGAAGAAAATACTGTGGATGATAAACTGAGGGGAGGTGGGGAATTCCTGCTGTATACCTCCTGATTTGTATTTCCCATTGCGTTCTGAGATAATGCTGGAATGGGGAGTGACCATAGCTAATATAATATGTATATACTATGATTTTTATAGGCTTCTATCCATGGACCACGCTTCCCTCCCTTCCTAGTTATATGCACTTTGGGATCAGTGAGGGCTGAGTGCTTTCAGTGGGTGATGCTGTAGGGTTTCAGCTGCACTAAAAAGGCCGAGTGCTGAAGTAAGAAGATACCTGAACAAACCACTCCAAGAAGCGCTGAAGTTGCTGTTGCAGTTATTCAGGTTTGATTAGAAAAGATCCCAGTTTGTTTGGAAGTGTGCAAATACAATCTTGTATTAGTAACAAAGCTAGACTCGGGCTGGCGTGGAGGACTGCTGAGCTTTGCACGTAGCTCCCACCCTGAGGAAGTGTCGAAGGGGTGCGGGCAGCAGGCAGGGTGGGGCTGACCTCAGCAAACAGCGGGTGCTGGCCCTGTGCAGCCTTTGCTGAGTAAGGGCTGGGAACAGTTCCATCGGGAGCAGGTCCCATCGGAAGCGGAGCCTGGGAGCTCTGTGCCAGAGGAGATCTGTGAGATCCCTGACCCAGTGCCTCTGTCAGCAAGGCTGGGGCTGGGCTGGTGCCGATCTCTGTGCTGGTAGGCAGCTGGTGGGAGCGTGTGTGCTATGGCAAATGTGCTCTGTGTGAATGTTTATGAGGGTGGATAGTGATAGGACAAGGGGGAATGGTTTTAAACTAAGACAGGGGAGATTTGGGTTAGATAGCAGGAGGAAGTTTTTCACATAGAGGGTGGTGAAGCATTGGCACAATTGCCCAAGGAAGTTTGGATTGCCCCATCTCTGGAGGCGTTCAAGGCCAGGCTGGATGTGGCTCTGGGCAGCCTGGTCTGGTGGTTGGTGACCCTGCACATAGCAGGGGGTTGAAAATAGATGGTCATTGTGGTCCATTTCAACCCAGGCCATTTTATGATTCTATGAATGTATTTCCTCATGGGCATGTGGCCCACCTTAAATTAGTTACTCAATACCATTTGGGTTTCACTTCTAAAAATGTGGTCTGAATCTTCCTTTTTTTTGTTGTTGTTGTATTCGTGAAGACATTTTTCCATGTTTTTGTTGTCACTGGGGTTCATTCATTGTTCTTTATCTGTTATGCAGACGTTCTAAGAATCATAGAACAGCTGGGGCTGGAAGGGACCTTAAGGGCCATCACTTCCATCCCCATGCCATGGGTTTGTTCCCACCCAGCAGCTCAGGCTGCCCAGGGCTCCATGCAACCTGGCCTTGTGTGCCTCCAGGGAAGGGGCACCCACAGCTTCTCTGGGCAGCAATGCCAGGGCCTCTCCACCCTTTGAGTAAAGAATTTGTTTCTAACAGCTAACCTAAATCTCCTCTCTTCTAGTTTAAAGCCATTTCCCTGTTAGTCGTCACTATCATACCATGTAAAAAGTTGATTTCCTTCCTGCATGTAAGCTCCCTTCAGGTGCTGGAAGGCCACAGTGAGGTTCCTGTGGACCATTCTCCAAGCTAAACAACCCCAGCTCCCTCAACCTTTCTCCCATAGGAGGGGTGCTGCAGTCTTCCGATCATCTTTATGGCCCTCCTTTGGACCTGCTCCAACAGCTCCATGTCCTTGTGACGAGGGTCCCAAACCTGGGCACAGTACTGCAGATGGGGCCTCACAAGTGCAGAGCAGAAGGGGATGGTCCCTTCCCTCACCCTGCTGGCCACCCCTCTTTTGATGCAGCCCAGGATGCAGTGGGCATTCTGGGCTGCAGGTGCACACTGCTGGCTCATGTCCAATTTTTCATCCACCGGAACTCTAAAGTCCTTCTCCACAGGGCTGCTCTCAGTGAGTTCTTCTCCCATTCTGCACACATAATCTGGGATTGCTCTGACCCGACTGTAGCGCCTTGCTCTTGGCCTTGTTGAACTTCTTAGGTTCATGTGGGCCCACTTTTCAATCCTGTCCAGGTATGTCAGGTATGTCCTGACAGCAGGACAAGGGGAAATGGTTTTAAGTTGAGGGAAGGGAGATTTAGGTTGGACGTCAGGGGGAAATTCTTTACAGAGAGAGTGGTGAGGCACTGGAACAGACTGCCCAGAGAGGTTGTGGATGCCCCATCCCTGGAGGTGTTCAAGGCCAGATTGGATGGGGCCCTGGACAGCCTGGTCTAGCATTAGGTGGGATGATTGGTGGCCCTGCATGTGGCAGGGGGTTTGGAGATTCATGATCCTTGAGGTCCCTTCCAACCCTGGCAATTCTGTGATTCTGTGATGAAGACTTCATTTAAGATATTGAAGGTTGCAGGTGTCCTCTGTGGAAGTAAATCTCATTTTTGTGCCCGTCATCCTCCAGTTAGAGTATTTCAACCTTCTTTACCAAAGTGGGTGTCATCCAGGCTTACCAGAAATAGTTAAAGAGAAAGCACAAAGGGGTCTACAAGACCTGGCCCACTGTGTGACTGCAGTTGTTGATTTGTAGCACCAAAGTCACCCCATGGCATCAGTGTGCACGGTGTCCCAGTTCCTGTGTGTCTGCTGCAGGTTGGCACTGAGTCTGCAGGAGGACAGCCCAAGTGCTGACCCCTGGGCTGCAGGGACCACAACGGTAGTTGGCTGCAAACCAGAAGTGTTAACGTTAACTGAGCAGTGAGGAAGCTTTCCCACCTGTGCCTTGGGTGTTTAGCTCTGTGGAGGCGGAGGAGCAGAGCCTTGCTTGATCCTGATGATGAGCTGTTTATACAACTGTCTTAGTGTTCTGGCCTGCCACAGAATGCAACTGATTTCTTTTTGATCGTGTGTTTGATGCTACCGAATGTTTGCTATTGACTTGATAATTTTGCAGCTTGGCTGGAAGAATAGAAATATGTGTCTTTTCTCTTAGTGGCAAAGGGCTAAGCTAACAAAACTATTTTTGTAGCTATTGTATTTTATTTAGCGTCTGTTTCTTAAAATCCTGTTAACTTTTTTAAGCATAAAATACAGCTTATACTGGGCGTATCTTGAAAAGACATTTAGCATGCGTTTTTCACTAAATAGTTACATGAAGTAGGCAAGAGAATGAAAATGTCAAGCCTTTAAACGCTTGGTAGCCCTGTGGGAACCATGGCTATGTGTTCTTTTGTTTTCCTTCTGTATGGGAGAAGGAAAAGCAGTGTGAGTGGGCTGTCTTCCTAAATTTTCATTTCCAAGGCAGCATACCTTCATGGTAGCCTGTAGCTCAGACTCACTTGTGTTTTTCTGGTCTGTGACCTTGAAGCTGTGATTGGTAGCAGCGCTGGGGAAGTGCTGGGAGGAGTCGGATTTGGTTACAAGGAAGAAAATATCATTTTGTATGGGAGGGGGAAAGGCCGCAATGTGGGCATGTTTACCTGCTGCTGAAATTGCTAACACATGCAGGGCTGCACTTAAAAATACCTGTTTGTGCTGAACGGCAGGTGGGCTGGGTGTTTTGTGCTGAGACTGTAAATTAGCTCCGGTGCTGCAAATGTCAGGGTGCTTTTTGATGGGGGAGAGAATAAAAAGGGGGGAGGAAACCCATTGCAGACAATCTGAGCATTATTTTCTACTCTTTGCGTTCCTCTTACTGCCAGCTTTGTTTGCATGTGGCACCATCTTTCTTTCTGCCAAGTCCTTTAATAATATTGTAAGCCTAATCTTGTGACTCCATTTAGAGTCTTGTAAACAACTGTGGCTTTAAGGCTACCTGTAGGAAATGCGTCCTGGATGTAGAAATGGTCTCTGGGAGAAAGAAGGACATGATTTAAACAAGGCGATTGTTTCTAAGCTTTGTAGTTGGACTTTCAGGTGTTGTCTTCAACAGAATTAAGTGGGAAATATAATGTATTCAAGGATCAGCTCGAATAGCCAAAATGGTGGAAGGAAAACTGCAGAACTGTTAGGCACTTTTGCTTCAGCTCTCTTTACAAGTCTCCTTTGTTGTTGTTTTTGCACTTAGTCCCTATTATGGTCTGCATCTGTGTGCCTGCATGGAATTGCATTTGTTCCACTGAGTTACAGTGTAAACACTGTAGGTCTCATCATGAAGTGTCAATTTGCAGAGCAGCAAATTTCTGAATTGTTTTTGTCATTCATGTGTTTTTGTTTTTTTTTTTTTTTTACTTATTTGTTAGTCTTTAAGGTTAATACAGCAGCTTTTACATGGATTCTTCTAAGTGCTTTTTGAATGTTAGAGCTCTCACCCTTATCAGCTTTGATTTTTTTCTTCAAGGTTAAGAAATTGTATTTTTTCATATTCCTTTATTAAGCTGTTTTTATTGTAAGTTGTTAAGACTGGTCTTTACCAACTCACCAATTGTGGTGTTAGGTGATTAAATAGAGGAGAAACTGCATCTTGTGGATATGGGAACAGTGGTAGTTGGCTATGCTAGAAGGTGCTGTAAGTCTAAATGCTACGTTTTCATACATTCTTGTTTTGAGACTTCACCTGGAGCACTGTGTCCAGGTGTGGAGTCCTCAGTGCAGGAGAGACATGGACCTGTTAGAGTGCATCCAGGGAAGAGCAACAAAAATGATCCAAGGGATGGAACACCTCCCCTGTGAGGATGGGCTGGGAGAGCTGGGGCTGTGCAGCCTGGAGAAGGAAAGGCTCCGGGGAGAGCTGAGAGCAGCCTGTCAGTATCTACAGAGGGCTGTAAGAAAGAAAGGTATCCTTTAGCAGGGTCTATTGTGACAAGAGGAAATGGCTTCAAACTAAAAGAGGGAGCGTTTAGATTGGAAATAAGGAAGGCGTTTTTTTTAACAATAACAATAAGGGTAGTGAGGCACTGGAACAGAGGCTGCCCAGAGATGTAGTGAAGCCCAATCCTTGGAGACACTGAAGGCCAGGATGGACAGAGCTCTGAGCACCCTGATCTGGCTGTGTGTGTGTCCCTGTTCTCTGCAAGGGAGTTGGACCAGATGGCCTTTTAAGAATCATAGAATCGTTTGAGGTGGAAGGGACCTTTAAGTGTTTCTATGATTCTGTATAATATTGCTTTATTGAGTATCCATTTTTGGTTTTGATTCATCGTCCTTAATAATTATTATTTTTTCTAATGTATCTTTTTATTTTTAATGCTTACCAGGTGCATATCAAGTTTTCTATGATGTAAATATTGCTCAAAGGTCTCTTAAGAGCAAAGTAAACATTTAGAATTTAAACCACTAAAGACACAGTATTTTGGAAACTTGAAATACTTTTTAATATTATATTATGCTAGCAATTTCTAGAAGAAATTCGGAAGTCCTAACGCCTGGCCAGATGCAGGGGCAGCAAAGCCCACACACTGCACTGCTTCCAAGCTCTTGCATCTCAGCACAGGTTGGCAGGGGCTACATACAGTGCATGGGTCTGGGATAGCCAGCTTGTCCTAAGCTGGGATGCAGCACTGGAGGAAGAATGAAGGATTTTGTAAGGAATTCTCAGTGCTCTGAAGCGACTCTTGAACCGAAGGATAACACAAAGTAAACAAATCATAATCTCCTTTTAAATATTTTGATTAAAACCAAAATAATGGCAGTTTATTAAGAAATTAAGCCTGTATATAAGCAAGAGAGACTCAAACTAGTCCTCCCACCAAGCCCTCAATCATCACTTAGTTGTAGCAACAACAGGCTTAGCGGGTAGCTTGATAGCAAGAGGCTTGTGAGAATATGGGACTTAAATCAGGGATTCTATTGTAGTGTTGACTTTGTTTTATTGCTGTGAAAAGTCTTTAATTTATTAATGTGTTTGACTGAGGTTGACGTAAGTGGAGTGTACAACGTTATTTTTGAAATTACTTTTCTTTGAAGTGCTCTCGGACAGTTCATCGTATAGACATCATTTTCTTTTTTTATTGCAGCTCTTACTGTGAACAGGAAACAAACGCTTCCCAAGCAGAATGTGGCAAAGTGTTTGCCGGAAAAGGTGAAATTTCTTTGGGTGGAGATGGCTGATAGGAGTGCGAAGATCCTTCCAGGACAATTATACATTGAAGTGGAGTATGACTATGAGTATGAGGCCAAGGACAAGAAAATTGTAATTAAACAGGGGGAGAAATATATATTAGTGAAGAAGACTAATGATGACTGGTGGCAAGTGAAAAGGGATGAAAATTCCAAACCCTTTTACGTGCCAGCACAGTATGTGAAGGAAATACCACGGAAAGCACTGATGCCACCTGTTAAGCAAGCAGGCATGCTGCCAAACAATGCTTTAAAGTTAACACATGGATTACAGAGATCGACAGAAAATGTGAATAAGTCACCAGAGCTTTCTAGTTTTGGAAAATCTTCTCCAGTTCAAGTGTCTTGCTTAGTTCGAGATGCCAATCAAAATCTGGGACCAAACAATAGCCCTGGTCAAACTCTTGGTGTGAGTCTGGACCTCACTCAGAACAATGGAAAACTAAACAACGAGTTGCAATCTCCCAAGGTTTCCAATCAGTTTCGAACCATCTCCATGGGTCATTTCCCATGTCCAGAGTTCTTGGAAATAGAGAAGACCAGCTTTTTGCACGAACAGTCTTGTGATTCGGCAGGAGAAGGCTCAGAAAAAATTCAACAGGATTCAGAATCTGGAGATGAACTCAGTAGCAGCTCCACTGAACAAGCGCAGGTAAGTTTAAAAAACAGTTTCTGTAGATTTGTGGTTTTTTTTTTTTTTCAAATTCTTCCTTATCCTTACTACCATAACTATTTGTCTTAAGTTTTCTTTTTCTTATTTTTTCTTAATAAACAGAGGTTGTAAGTACCACTGTCTTGTCTCAGCATCAGCTGTTTATTGAATTCTAAAGTGTTGGTGTGAATGGCTCTCATATCCTAGAGGTTTGAGGATTGTTTCCATTCACATCGTCCTATGATTGAATGTTACAGAAACATTGCCTTATTGTTTTGAGATAACACTGAATTTGGGTTACATTGTCTTCCAGAGGAAGGGAACCTACTGCAGTAACTCACTTCTTGGTTTTTTGTTTGTTTTTTTTTTTTTTTGAAACCAGAGGAAGGTAATTGTGCTAGTTGCAGTCAGCTTTTTCCTTAGTCATTGTTTAAGTAGCCTGAGTACAAACTGGTCACTTATTTGCCACAATCAGAACTCACTTTAGGGTGGCATGCATATGAACTTTGATGACTTCAGAAATAAAAATCTTTCTACAGAGAGTTGTGCTTCAGCACCAACTTACTAATAAGACACAAGGCAAATTAAGATTGTTTAGCCAACATGAGTGGGTATGGGAAGATCCTAAAGATACAAGATTGAGTGATTTATGCAGTCATGAACTCACATACGTTTATATGCAGTTACTGAAGTAGCCAGAATCAGTAGTTCTTAAATATCCTATTCTAGTCTTCACCTCTTTCTTGAAAGTCAGTTTCTGTAGTTATGGATTTTCAGGCTTTTAATATTTGTTACTCTTAAAACAATTTTATTTTCACTTGTTCTTTTTTTTTCTGTGAACAATAAGGAATAAATGAGATTACTGAATTTAATTTCTTCATTTATAAAAACATTTGTCACTTCACTAATGTAAAGGTTGTTACAAAGAAAGTGGAGAAAACCAATGAATGTTCACTGTAGGTGGTACGAGCTGCTTAGAACTTGTAAGGATAAAATAATGCTTAGACATTTAATTCAGAATCATCTGAAGTAGCTCATCTGCTGTCATATTAGTTGATTTCCAGGTGAATGACAAAATACTAAGGAATACTTTGAAAATAAATTTTACTTCAAACAGGTTACCATAAATTTACATGGTGCATTAGGACAGTCTCCTCTACTGTGTTGAATATGCGGCACCTTCTGTAATTAAAGTAGATGAAATTCACTTTACATGGGTGTCTTCTGGCAAAAAGTAATAACCATCCAGGCCAGCTGTTCAGTTTCCGTGTGATTTTTGTGGCTATTGATGTGGTGACACAATCTCTTCATCTTCCGCCTCCATCCACCCTGCAAATATGTTGCCTCAACATGAAAACCTCTTTGTAAGTGTGGCCTTCAGCAGAACAGGTATGCATGCAGGTACAGCCTTCACTGAGTTACATGGAAGGTCTGAAGATGGAAGTTTCCCCAATGCTTAAAGTTAGAAATCATGAAAATGTTAAGTTCCAGCTGTAGGAAAATCATGCAGTGTTTTACTCCTGTCACTGGAGAGCTTGTTGTGGTCATTGTCTTGGGTGCTTGATAGACCTTGCAGCCATCATGTTTTGCAACTGTGGAGTCACTTCATCTCATGTGCAATCACAGGCTCTTGAAATGCAGTGAAAATATTAGTCATTTAGTAGCCATAGAGATGAAAGCAGTAGTAATGCTGATGTCACTGTTAGCTCAGTTTAGATATGAGTGCCAGCCTTCTCTTCTGGAACAGCTTCATGTTGTTTTTTTTTTTTTTTTAAATAATTCTTTCAGTGATGAACAGTGTTAAGTAGAAATCAGCTGTGCAGAAATTAATGGCTCAGAAAGCTGTTTTTATTGCTTTTAGTCTGTAGTGAGAACATCAAGTTCCCAGTTTTCACACACAAACAGGGTGCTGCTTCCCAAGGCACTGTGACTGGGGCTCTTCTTTCCCTCTGCTGCTGCAAAATGCAGTTTTATGCTGTCTGAGTTATAGTAAATTCTAAACTACAGGTTTTTTCTTCTAAATTTGTAAGGTTAGAGACTAGATTGGCCTTAATGATAATACTTTTTTTGGGGGGAGGAGAGGGGAAGGGAGGGATTTTTTGTCCTTGGCTTCATGAGCTCAGGCTTTTCCATTCCTGGGAATGAAGGATGGGTTAGCTGGAGGTGGTGGCAATTACTTGTTCCTAGCCCGACCTTCAGTGTTTTCTCAGTACACTGAGTACAAATGTATGAGCTGCAGAGGAGTTGCTTATAATGAGATTCTTCTAAAAGATAGGTTCCTCATTCTCACAAGATAGTCCTACTTGTCCTTTCCAGTAAAGTGCAGGTTTTGTAGCTGAATAGTCTTCTAGTCAGACGTTTGTGGGCAGAGGAAATGCCAGAAGATCCAGTCTCCTATGAACTGTATAAAGGAAGGATTTTTTGAATGTCTGCAATCTGATAGGAGGTAAAGGATAAGAGTGGTGACAATGTGAACAGAAGAATTTGCTACTGAAGATGTGGGCAAGTGATCTCGTCAAGAGAAGAAAAAAATAATTGGGTAATGGAATGCTCTTGATCCTTTGCACAAAGTAATTCTTGACCCCTTATACAAAGAAATCCCCAGTATTGGGTGCCACTCAGTTTGCTTATGGGCTTGAGCTGTAGGAAGGCTGGAGGTAATTAGAGAAATCAGGGCCTGAGAGGAAACACTTCAGTGCACCAGATTTAAATCTCTGGTAGAGATGGTAACTTCCAGCAGAATTGGAATTGAATGGAGTGGATGAGAGGGACGCAGATAGTATCACAGGTGTGCTAATGGTGCTTAAGTGAGAATCAGTGAGGTTTCTCAATGAAATTTTAGGACAGTCGTATGATGTTGTGATTCCAGCAGAAGGGCTGAAAATCTTCCTTTGAGAAGGTAGCAAGAGGAAAGAGGAAGATTTTGTAACAGAGGATGCACAGTACTTGAGCAACTGAAAGGACTGAGTGATGTGTCTTAGTCCTGAATAATTCTTCTGAAGCGAGGCGGGGAAAGGAAATGACCTATCTAAAACATACATATAGAGGCACACCTAATTTCTTAGGAACAAAGAGTTGAAACAAAAGGGGAAGAAGTTTAAAAGTGGTTTTGAAAAGGCTTTTTGGTTAGTGTTTGCAGGTAAGTTCTGCTAACAAGTTTTGGATAAGATGTGCAGAGATGGAAGGGTGGGTGTGTTCAGAGCTCACATTGAGGATGGTTCAGGATTATCTTTATATGCAGATGCAACTTTGGGATCAAATAGTTGCAGACAGAAATTAAAATCTGCTTTCAGCCATGCTAATGCGTAACCTGCTTGAAATACTTTCTCTGATGAGGATGAGTGTTAGCGTTACCTTCTCTTCTGTCGTGGGAGACATGGAATGTATATGTGCATGAGGAGAAGATTTGTTCCCATTTAATGTTACTTTGCATGCTCATTAAAGTTACTTTTAATAGCAGGCTGTTTTTTAATCATTTATAAATATAGACAGTGACCCATTTGTAAAGACTGTTCTGTCTTTCATCCTCTTTAGTAATTGACTATTGCATAAACTGTCAAGTGCTAAAGGGGATTATCACTAGGATGGCTGTTCTGCTTTGATTGATTCTAAGTAGTAAAAATCTCGTGAAGAGATCTGTTTTACTTCTGCTGCTTCTGTAGAAATTGCTGTAACTCTTTAAACTGAGATCGTAAAGTTTTATGTGTCTCCATAGGCAGCATTAAAGCAGATCATACCATTTTCAACTACTTTGTCACTTTAGTGAAGGGCTAGTGGCACATTGGTAGCGTTAGGCTACTGCATTGGACAGATATGAACCCTCTAATTAGGGGGCTGTTACTGGCTTTGTGGACCTGATTCAGTTTGCTTCTGTGGTTAGAAGTTTGATGCTTTTTCACTTATTCATTGGTAATGCAAATTCAGAAAGTTGCCAGGATGAAGAAAGCACACCAAAATTACTTGTGGTGCAATTGCACATCTCTTCAGATTCATAATGGCATTTATAATGTAGCATTTTCAATTAGGTTCTAAGTACCATCTTCATCATCTCTTCTAGAAATCAGCATTGGTTACTCTAAGTTAGAATATACTGAGCTATACCTGATACAACGAGGTGAAGAACAGCTTCTAATGATGAGGAACTAAAAGCTTTGCAAGAGGAGGCATTTTGGAAAGCATAAGAACATTTGTCAGTGTTATTGCAGTAACTGCTGTTAGATGTTTGTAACCAGCCTGAAATGCTCTTGTGTTGTGGCAGTAGCTCTGCATGTTGTCTGTACAAACTGTTCAAGGGTCTCCAAAAGAAACTTTCTGTTTCTTTTTCCTATCCTATGCTAATGTGAATTTCTAAGTTTGTGAGCAGCTCTGTGTGAATGGTGTTAACGTGCAGCAGCAGTGTAAGTCAGCTAGCAGATACTTGTGGCTCCTTGAGCAGTTCAGGGTTTGGGTGCCTTAGGATGAGTGGGTGCCATGTGCCCTTGAGGCTGCTGATAGCCCTTGTACCCTTCTGAACTTCTCTGCTGCAAATTGGGATGGCCTTCATTAAAAATAAATAAATAAATAAATTATAATATTAAAAAAAAAAAACAACACCAAAACCAAAACAAACCATAGGAGACAATTGTGGAAAAGTCATAGCCTGAGGGACTAGCTGTGTTTAGCTGACTGGCTTGCGCCAACAGTGGTGGCTGAGTGCTCGGCTGAGTAAGGTACATGTGGTTCTGTTTTTGTGCTTTCAGAGTTGAAACAAAGATCGGGAGCTCTCTTGTATTTCTATACATGCCAACCTAGTCTTCTGAGTTTCTACTCCTGCTTACCTTAATTTCACGCAGAAGATGATGAAGTAAACTTCTAAGGCATCAACCTTCCTCCTATGTCTTTGATACCGGTGTAACTACTTATGAGCGCAAATGAAGCTCAAGCTGTGCTGCTCAAGGAATTGTTTTCTGTTTTTCATCTAGAGAAGTGCCATTCCTAGCATGCAATGTGAGTTTGGGTGCCTTTTCTGTTAAGCAGCACAGAACTGCCCTCAGCACGGAGACAGCAGAATCTTTGCGGATGGTAGAGTAAGTGCTGATGTGAAGAAGCAGCATAGGAAAACAAACTGATGTTTTGTCTGGCTGCTGCATAAACCTAAAGCACCAGGCGATACCGGGGCCTTGCTGCTTCTCCTTGCTGCTTCTCCATTGGCAGTGCTTCTGTGGGTTTTTAACTTAGGAACTTCCAGACATAGAACAAACTTCAAATTGCTTTGTAATAAACAAACCTTACTTGAGAATGTTTGATCATATCTTGTTCTTGCACATTGCATAAATCTCAGAATAAACAATTGCATTCTGTGTATCTTCACCTAGCTGCTATCTAGACAGCTGTTTAATACTGCAGGGCTCATGTACTAAATAAATGTGCTGTTATTTCGTAGAATTCTAAAGAAAGTACTGCTTGTTTCACAGCAGTGTGACAAAACAGCAGGGAACGTATGACTGGATAGAATAAAATGCAGAACACTTATTTTCAGATAGGCAGCCCTCTCTGGAATAGTAGGCATTTGTGCTTTAAAAACAAAAGTAAAGTCTAAGCGTATCTGGTACCCAGGCAGCTGCTCTTTCTCTGCCTCTTGGCAGAGATGTGGGATTTAAAAATAATGTAGAGAAATGGGTTTTGTTCTTATATGGATTTTTATTCTAATACTGAAGGACAATACCCTTAAGCAAAACAGAGTAATAAGAATTGATGAATTTCAAAAGCCTGGTGATGGTGAGTGATTTGGGCAGAATGCTGTTAGAATACATGAATCAATTTTGAGTTTACTCTATGTTAATGTGTGTTGCTCTGGGTAAAGTTCAGAAAGAACTTTTTAGGAGATGATGTTATGAAGGTGTTAGGTTAATGCAAAGAAGCAATCAAACTAGTTGTAGGAGACAGAGCAGATAAAAAATGCAGATGTTTGTAGATAATTCCATGGTATTTCTGGATCTTATATACTATGCAATTTGAAGGTCTTCCTGAAAGTGAGCACTGCTGAAAACAGTATATGGAAGGGTGTGAGCAGGGGCATGGAGTAGCTCCCATGTGAAATCCTGGCAAAACCTTTTCCCTCCAGGTGCACATTTAGAATTGCATGCAGAACACGTCTTGTTTTTGAGTAGCTATTGCTGTTATTGCTGAAAGATGGTTGAGAAGTAACCTTAACTTTGATTGTTTTTTTCCTTCACTAGTCTTCATCTGCATGTCTTTTCTGTTGTAAGCTCTGTACAGATGAAAGATTGTGTACAGTGATGTTCTGAAGATTACTGTGAGTATTCTGAGTTTAAATATCAATGAATTCTAGTTCTTCTGATAAATAGCTTTGTGAAAGAAATCTGAAAGTTAGGGACCTGTCTGAATAGACTGAGCTTGTTGCTTCTGTTGGTTTTTGATGCTTACAAAGAGAAACTGCAGTCAGATAATGTAACAAAGTTCTTGAATATGATTTACTGGCACCCCTCATTAATCTGAAATTACACGATTTATTTATTTATTGAATTTAATAGTTCAATTCTTTTCTTTTTTTTTAAAATGGAAGCCTTGTTTGCCTGAGGCTTCCAGATAGTCTTCACACCACCTGGTTAAACTGAGCAGCTTCCCTGTGTTCTCTTCCAAGGCAGTGCTGCAGATCGGAGTGCTATGCATGTTTCCTGGAGTGGTGGCGTAAGCAGATTTGTGGATTACCATTCAGCTGAAGGACTTGGCTGCTCTAGGAACTGCATGGCTCTATCAATATTTATAGCTGGAATAGCACAGAGATAGAGTGGTGCTGGCTGAGTGCTGTGATCTTGTGTGTAAATACTGGTGCAGCAATACCAAAGGCCATGCATGTTCCTCTATGGCAGCTGGAACAGCTATAAGGTGCCTCGTGCAAAGTTTGCAGGTCTGGTGGATGAAGGGCATACTTGCTGTTTCAGTATAGTTTATGGGATGAGACTTCTGACTTCTGCAACTAGTGGACTAATGTAAAAGAATACCCTAACAAAGCATTAAAAAAATAATACTCACAACAAACTTTCTCAGCTGGCTGTTCCATGTATGTAATAATGCAGTATACAGACTTCTTTTCTAAGCAACTTGATAGATTGCCAGGATGCTCTCCTACCATGTTGCACACAACCCATGCTGCTCTTTGGTCTCTGTGCTTGTGCCCATGCTGATGCTGTCAGGACCTCTTAACCACCTCCTGCCCGGCTGGCTTCCTGCAGCTGGGCTCCGGCAGCGGGCTGGGAGCTGTAGCTCAATGTGCCTTGCAAAGGGCAGCATGACAGGACTGTGGCACAGCTGTCATACAGAGTGGTCCTTCAGCCCGTCAGCACTCTGCTGCTTGTGCTTGTGCCGGGGGAGGTCCTTGGCAGCCACCCATTGCTGCCTTCAGAGCTCCAGCCTTCCCTGCTTTGTCCTCTTGTCTCTGCCAGCTTGGAGAGCTGTTCTTCAAGAATCCTCTCTGAAAACAGAGAGTGTTTACTATGGGGGAAATAAAACTTAGGAGAGAAGTTTTCTTCTGGTCCCTCTCTCCAGCAGACACTTGTCTCTGTTCCTTCTCTCCCCAAGCTTTAGAGTACTTGTTCATATCGCAGGATGTGGGCTGTGGTGTACAAGAGTGGAATATTTTCCTTTAATTTTGTTTTCAATTAACTGTGTGTGTTAAAACCATATTGCATCCCTTATTCCAAGTTTACAAGTTGCTGTTGTAACCATCAATTGAACAAAACTTGGGCTCAAGTTTTCTGTCCTTTGTGGAGAACCAGAAAATCCCAAGTGCTCTGCTAGAATCTTCTGTCTTGCTTTGTAAAGCTCTGAAGCCTGAACAGGTTTGCCTGAACATAGGGTCTGATGAAACTCCATTTGGTATGGATGAAGGCTGCAAGACAGTGCTCTCCAGAAGCTGCTGGTCTTTGGTCTAATGTTTATTAAAACAAATAATAGGAACGTTATGGGGAAAGATGTTACACTGGCAATTCCTTTTTTTTTTTTTCTGCAATTGATTGCAAAGGAAAGATTTTTTTTTTCTCCTGTCCTACCCTTCAGTTAACTTTTCGGCTAAGTCTTCAGTTAAGTCTCCCTGTGGCCATCTTGCTCCTTTTGCTGTCCATTTTGTGGCACCTCCCTTGCCTTCTTGTAACATGATTGCTCCCTGTAACAAGCAGAATAACATCAGTAAGGTACTTCCAACTTTATTTTTTTTCAGCATTGTGTAGTGGGCCAAGCAATAACTTGTGTGCTTCTTTGTGGCACGTCTTGAATTTCCTAGTAGGAGAAAGAGATGGATGACTTCACATCTTGAGTTCTGCATACACTATATGTACAGTTATAGTAGCAAGGACAGCAAAATCATGCTGCTCTTCTTGCTTCCATCAGCTTTCTCTTTGCTCTTGCCTGGTCGTGGCTGTGCTTAAGGGATCCAGTTACAGTCCTGCAGTGTGATGCTGCAGCTCCAAGTCCTGCAGTGCCCGTCTCATGCTCAGCTATCTATTGAGGCTGTTATTAGTTGGTGAGTTTTCATTTGGATTAGAAATTTACCTGCCTCCTACACCTGCAGGCCATTTCTGAAAATTGCAAAGCATCTTTTGGTGTTCAGTCTCAAAGCCAACTGGATGATAAAGGCAGATGCCGAAGTCAGCGAGAACCTGGATGATGAACCAATCCCTGCAGCCTGGGGGGCTGTATTTGAGAACTCTGTTCATAGGTGATCCAGGCATTCTTCTTCTCCTCTCACTTCATCTTCTCCCAGGGAATGTTGCTCTGCTTTTACCGCTTGTAAGCTGTGATTTGTGCTCTCAGTGCCAGGGTTCTGTGTTACCCTTGTTATGGTTGGATCTGAGCTCCATTGCAGCCTCAGAGTTGTTGTGATGTTAACGAAATTCTGCAAATACAAATTTCTTTTGGTCTGCAGCTGTTGGCGGGGGGCAGGGGGGGGGAGAGCTGCCTTAATATCTAATTTCATTAAGAAACTTATCTTTTAATTCAAAGAAATGGTAGCTCCAGGCTTGGCTTATTTGAAAGTCTTTAAGGCTTGGAACAAACAGTGAAATGTTGAAAAGTATATTTATTCTGAAAGTTGAATTACAGAAATAACAATTATTAAAAATGAAAGAAATTTTTGCTGGTACAAGAAAAATAAAAGGCGTGGCAGAGTGTTGCATTTCTGCCCCAAATCCAAGTGCCAACAAACTGTCCGCAAGTAGAGCGAAGCAGTCAGAAATACAAATATGTGTATTTTTAGTTGTTGCGAGGGGGAGAAAGCTGCAACCTGGTTGTGGTTCCCGTGAGAATGTTCCTCCTGTTCTTCATTCTGCTGTAATAGTGGGCTGTTGCTGAGTGCTCGTTGGGATTTCAAGGTGGCTCTTGACAGTGCAGTTGTGTGCTTTGTTTTAGCACTTAAACACTTAAAAATGGATCTTAGAAATCTCTGAAGATGTTGGAAGCTGTATGCTAGATGTCCTCATGAAAATATTCATCCTGTTTTGTATGCTTCTGTGGAACAGAGTCAGAATACTAAAAGCAGAGAGTTTGTTCTCACTTACTTAAAAATGAAGAATTAGAAAAATACAAGCAATGTGGCACTTCCCATAGGATTTTTCGTGTGATTTTAAACAGCTTCTGTTCATTCTGTTGTATTTTAAGACAGAATTTGAAACTGAAATCTTGACATGAAATGTTGTGTGAGTGTCATGTCTGTCATGAGATTTTCCTTCCTACCTCACAAACAGAAAAAACGTTCTGCCTGCTGCAACAGCAGATGTTCTTTGTCTTGAGCATCACAAATAAATGAGTTTGAGGAGGGTTCCAGCAGCCTGAACAAAACTGCAGTTTTAGTTGTGTGCTGAAGAAAATATGTTGCGTAGGCAGCGCCTGCTGGATTTAGGAGGGTTGTGGCACTTTGTCTTAAATCAGCTCTTCATTCATAGTTTTCCTTCCTTCCCCCCTCTTCCTGATGAGTTCTGATATATGTGGGGTTTTTATGGATTATTGAGAACTTCATTTCTGCACGTGTCAAAGTGAGAAGTATCCTTCCTGGTCAGGGAGGGTTTTAAGCAGAAAGCCCATCTAAAACTTGTTTCATTGCCAAGCATTCTTCCCATCGTTTTCTTTTCTGCCTTAAAGTTTGCTTCAGGCAGGCTGATAGGTGTTCCACTCCTAAGTGCTCTAAGGCACCACAGATGACAAATGCCATTCAAAAGCTCCTTTGAAAGTTAAATCGCAATCTCTGCTCTTTGTTGCACGGTGATTTTTGTCTTGTACCATCTAAAATTTGGCTGTCTGTCATGGACATTGCACTCAGTGTTAGCCAGTAAAAACGTGAGAGATTGCTGTGTAAGAATGCAGGCTTGGTAAAGGATGATCCAGAACAGGGACTGGCATAAAGCAAGTCATGCTTAAAGACCAAGTCCAACCTGTTTGCTGTTGGGTGGGACCTGCTAATAAAAATCAATTTTGATGCTAAAATACAGAAATATGGTGTATATTTAAAGGGGAGCTTATCATCTAATTTTAAATTAATATTTATGATGGCATGAAAAATGAAACTGTTGAAATACCATTCAGACACGTGAAAAATGAAGTGTGTAAATATCAGCTGTGTGCTTCAGTGGTTCTTAGCAGGTGTGTGTGGGGAGAGAAGCTGATGGAAACAGGCAGTCACAAACATGTCCAGCAACTTCATGTTCCCAAATCTTCTCAAGTAGAGAAGTCTCCTTATAGTAACTAGTTGTATTAATCTTCTCAATAAAGGAATGCTTTCCAGAGACAAGAATGTGTTGTGTATGTTATTTCTATTGCTATTTGCAACATTGCTGCTCCTAGACCTATTTTGCCAGAGGGGCCAAAGCCTCTGTGCTGCCTTGGCTGAAGGCAGCAGATATTACTTTCACTCCTAGATGAGTTGATAGGCCAGTGTGAAGGATGTTCTTGGCAGAGATGAGCAGTCTAAAGCCTTCCTCTGACTCTTGTACCACAGAGAAATGCAGGAGGAGTGGTGACTGTGAGGTACCCCAGGATCAACAGAACAGCCTGCAGCTTTTCTTAGGACTGCTGTGCTGTCATCGTGCTGGATTTGGTTGTTGCCAGTGATTGAACTGCAATTAGATCTTGGTGATTGGATCTCATTAAGAATCCTTAACATATGCAGCTGACCACTGTATATACTCAGTTGCTCTTATGAGGATGACAGACTTTGGGGCAGTGCTGGCCTAAAGCACGCTCAGGTTTTTAATGTTTCCCAGTAAGCCGTATATTCCATTACAGCTGTTGTACTGAACATGACCAGCAAGCCAAGCATTGTGGAATGACAGCAGTTCTGGAAGTGTTCTGGCTCACCTGCACACAGCACTGCTGCTGCTTTTGCACACCTCTTGTACCCTGGAGAGAGCTGTGGCCTCCTGCAGTGCCTGCTTGCTGCTGGAATTTGCCTTCCTAGAGGAGTTCCATGGAAGTACTGAAAACGTCTCTAGAAAACAGTGATGAAGTCAATGGTGAGGTGCTATTGTGAGAACTTCTATACAATAGTTCTATATTCAAGAGTTTTAAATACATTGAAGAATGTAGGAGAAAACTACTGTGCCCCTTACATTGCTGTCTGTTTTTCTTGGAGACTCCCAGAAAGCTCAGCCTTCATTTAACCTGTTTTCTGCAACTGGGCAGCTGCTTTCTGTACAACTCCTCTTGAAAGCTGACGTGCTGAACTCTGTTGTGTGTATGGATTGGACTGCATGCCTTCCTTAACAGCATTTTTCCTTGTAGTTGGTAGACTATGCCACAGTGCTCTGTTACCTTCACACTTTCAATGGGAACATTCTGCTGATGCCACTGCTAAGCTCAGGGCTGCCATTCGCTCACCTGAGGGAGGGCGCATTTACTGCCCATTGCTTAATCAGCATGAAACTGTTAGCAAATTCTTGCTATCTCAGCCATAATGCAGTGCTAATAGGTTTGCATTATTGTGTGGTACAGTTAAAAAAAAAAAAAAAGTCTGGAATGTTTTAGTAATGTGAAATAGCAACAACATGCCACTTGATGACTTCTGACAGCATTTTTTTTTAACTCCCTCACTTAATCGTGAAATGCTTTTCTCGTACTCTTGGTGTACAAAATGCTGATAGGACTTTTCTTAGGAAAAGATACAAGTTACTAAAAATCTTTCTATGTAATACATAGGATAACTTCTTGGCAGCAAAAACATAATTAGTTCATTTTAAAGCACTATCAATTTTGACACAGTTTATCAGAAGATGCTATAAATTTGGGGATTTTATTTTCAGTGGAGCTCCCTCCCACCCCCAGTATTTAGGGGAGTTCTCTGTAAACTGGGGTGCAAAGTGCCTGGCTCCAGTGTGGTGTCTTCCATCCCCAACGTCAGTAGTTTCAGAGAGGGCTGGTGCCACTTGTCTTGATCTGTCTTTCTTTTGCCTCTGCTCTGCCTTTTGCTGTAGAGACAGCGTTAGTTTTTAGGTTTGGTAGCAGTTCAATCCTGGCTTCCTCTTACTGATTGATCAGAATGGATCTCTGACATCTAGAGATTAGGATCAGTTTTTTGTTTAGCTGTCACCAGTGGAAAAACTGTTATGTCACACAGCCAATTTAATTATGTTGGTTTATTTTGTTTCTTTTAATAATTTGTGAAATCAATTGCTTGTAATCGTGGCAGGAAATGGAAAGGCCACGTTTTTCCCTGCACTTGCCAGCTTAGTACTGGATATGCGCCGTGACTCTTGTGTTGTGGTCAGAAGTGTGGCAAGGAATGAAGCTTCCTATTTTTATTGCAAGAGCTGCTTCGTTTACAGCTGCATTAACCCATTTATATCTTGAATTTGAATCTTATTTAGCTTGCGGAGCCAGACATTGAGAGAGTTTTACAATCTGAATCCTGCAGTGCGGTTCCCCAGTGTGAACACAGTAGCAGAAGTGGCAGAACAAAGTGCCATCTTTCTGATTCATGCATCACTAACAGACCCTGTCTGGACAGATTCAGCAGGCATAGCAGGACTTTGGAGATGGGGCTTTTACTAGAAATATCAAAATAGCTATGGGTTTTTAACTTTTTTCCTTTGCTTTACTATTTCTGGCAGGCTGTCTGTCTTTGTTACTGATTTCTTAAGAGATGTTTCATTGTAAGAAAGCTCTGCTTGAGAAAGACCTGCTGACAAGAGGATTTGGCAAAACATATAACTATGAATAGTTGCTGATACTCGTATGAGGAAATGAAATCAGCACAGAAAGATACAAATTTCAAAAATATTATTCTACTTTTGGGTGTTGATACCCAATGGTTTGCTTCTGCAGCCAATGCCGCAGTTGTTGAATAGATAGTTCTGAGCCTTTAAATGAGAAGTTTCAGTATAGGAAATAAAAACCTTAAGTTTTTTTATTTTCTTTAAGTTATTAAATAACTCAAAGATAGCAGTCAGTAATGCTTGTATTAATGTTGTAGTCTGGTTTCTGTACACTAATGTTGTACAGATAGTCACAGCAAAACAGAATATTTTTGTTGACTGTTAATCGTACATCTAATCTATTTTCGCCTTCGTATACCCTTTAAGATGGTGCTTTAAAAAAAAAAAAAAGAGTATAAAGAGATAGGCTATGAGAAACTTAGCTGACATTGTGCTTTTGAACTTCCGTTTCAATTTTCTTTCTAGCATGCAGTTGGAAATAGTGAAGCAGAGCCCTTTCTTGTTACAATAGATCTGAGGAGTAGAAAATCAGCATTTTGATTTGATTACTGATAACTCAATGAGATGCTAATTCTCATTTTTAAAAAGGCAATTAGCACTTCTGTGGAGCAGGCTTCTAATGCCTTGATTCTTGTGGTGCTTGACCACCAAAC
The DNA here is from genome assembly GCA_037305975.1 of Chrysolophus pictus. NCBI lineage: Eukaryota > Metazoa > Chordata > Aves > Galliformes > Phasianidae > Chrysolophus > Chrysolophus pictus. The sequence goes on from JAYKPI010000006.1 coordinate 14,235,950, forward strand.
CATGTGGCTGCACATTCAACAGTCGTCATACTGGCATACTATTTTCAGTGGTCTGTTTTGGTCATGAAGTTTAGCTGAATGTTAAGGTTAGAGGAGTAAACAGATGTGTTATTCTTTGAGTATTTCAGAGTATGCCTTTTTATTTTTAACAAGTGTCTAGACTATGTGGTTTTGCCATGTCCCCTCATCAGTTCTTGTAGTTAGGATGCTGTAGACATACTACAGGCTGTATGTTTTGTGGTTCTTTCTTGATTACCGTAGCATACAATTTTCAAACTGGTTTATCTTAATGGATACATTAAAATTATATAGGAACTAGAAAAATATGACTAACTACTTTTGAAAAGATAAATATTTAAGTCTAGACTCCCATGTACTCTAAAAGCCCCAGGTTCATTTTGTTTGTAAGACCTCTATTTGTATTACAAATAAGCAAATGATGAAACAAGTTGTGTTTTGTAACATCTTGAGGAAGAACAGCCACTTGAAGCTTCCTGTCAGCACTGCAGCTGTGAGAGTCAGCAGAGGGGAAATGAGGTCCTGCAGGTCTCAGGGAGACTCCTGTTCATGAAATGGGTGGTTTGGCCATCTAACCTCTAAGAATTTTCTTCTAATTGTATCTGGAGATTGTTTTACTACTTCTGCATCTGATGGCTGTGAAGTGATAATTTGTAGTTATGAGTACCTTGAGCTTCCAGTTGTCTGGCATATTACAGGATATCATTATAGGTGACTTAAATTCTATGCTAAAAACCTTTCTAATATATATGATTGTAGTGATTTTGTGATCATCTTTGAGCACAGAAAAGAGCTTTGTCCATGACTGAACTCTAAAAGACCTAGCATCAATTCCAAAGTACAGTGTTGTGTTTATTTTCCTGTTTTGTTTTGCTATCATCTTACTAATTTTTTTTTGTTACATTGGTGAGCAGCACAGGAGCCATTGTGGGGTTGTGTGACTGACTGAGCAGACATCGTTATTTGTCTGAAATCTGAGCAGTTTGGTTCTTCAGAGCTGTGCTCTGTGACCTCGGGTAGCGTCCAGAGTCATCAACCTGACCAGACACATTGGGAATTCGTCTTGCTACAAGCTGAAGAAAATCGTCTTCTGCTTAAAAACAAATATATCCCCTTTCCTTATGTATGTTTCTCAGTGTTTCAAAGCTCTTCTGAGCTATAAATTATTTTAGGTATTGATATACCCTGGAGGTTTGGAGAGGAGATAAAAATATAGCACCTTTTCTTGCTGAGATTGATGAAGATGTTCCCAGCATACCTGACCCAGGATTTTTCTTTTTGCTAAATATTAGTATTAGTAACAGGTCTTGTTAATTTTACAGGAATTGATAATATAAACATTGTGGTTTCTTTTCTTACTAAAATGTAAAAAGTTGACAAACTCAGCAGTCAGCATAGCTAAAACGAAGAAATCACAGAATGGTTTGCATTGGAAGGGACCTTAAAGACCATCGGTTCCGTCCCCATGCCATGCGCTGGTTCCTACCCAGCAGCTCAGGCTGCCCAGGGCCCCATCCAACCAGCTCTTCAGCAACTCCTTCAGCTACCCTGTACCCACTTCTTTGGGCAGGGAGCAATCAGTGGAGGGGCAGCCATTTTACAGGCTGGTTCCTGTCCCCATCTTGCTGTAGGGCACGTGGGCATTGGCCCTGGGCTGGGAGGGGCTTGCTCCTGGTAGCCGTGAGCCAGCCAGCTGGCCTGGCTCTTTCTGGAACCTTATTTACTGTTTGTCTCTTATTTTCTGATTATAAATTAATTGTTTTTTTTTTTTTTCTTGTTTTCGAAACTTTAAAATGTTGGCTGAGCCCTCTGAGCTGTGTACTGTGTTAATCTGGTGACACGAACTGAATTAGCAAAAGTATTTGCTGAGCTCTTGGTATAAGCAGAAGTGTCAGCGTGGCTTCTGCCTTTATGCACAAAGGAAATTCTTCTTGTGCGTGCATGGGGAGTTAGGGTAACTCGCTCATTTAAAACAGCAAATTACTCTTCTCGTGGCTTCCCTTTCTGTTAAGATGAACAAAAAAAACCAGTTTTTAAAAAAGAAAAAAGGGCAGAAAGCAATTTTTTTCTGGTAGTAGATGTTCTGATGAGTTTAAAAGGCAAGCTGAAAGATTTGCCTGCAAATGGAAGCGTGGAAGCAGTCAGGACTTTGCATATACAGTGTACAGACTTGAGAACAGTTGTATCCTAGGATTCCCACCTCCATACTGTGGCTCTGTTTTATGTTAAAGTATGGCTTAATTACTTGATGGAGAGTATTCATTTTAATTTTTCCAGACTTTGGGTCTGAAACTTGATGTTTATGTTAGGATACAGACCTAGCCATTTTACACCATGTAAAATGTGGTGTGTCACTATACATCTGAAATTGGATAGTCCTGCAAAACGCTCAGAGCGTGCTGCTTGGGCATTGCTCTCAGCTAACAAACTGTGCAGTACTCAAACTTGTCCCTTAAGTTTTTGATGTAACTATCAATAGAAGTTAATGCAAGTACCCCCAGTAGCTGTTTTTTGAAGTGACTTCCTCCATTCCTTCCCAAGTGGGACCCTGCCCAAGTCACCTGCCTGCTGGGGAGCTGGGAACAGCAGCTGTGTGAAGCTGTGCAGGGGGCAGCTGCCTGCTTGTTCAGGAAGGGATCAAGCCTGCTGCTTACCCAACAGAATATACTCTTGTTAATACATTAGGAAGGTAAGCCAACGGATTTATTCTAGTGTCTGATTTCATACTGTACTGTGTTTGCTTTCTAGGCTGGTTAGCTGTGTTTCTAATGGGGTTTTGCTTTCTTTGTACCACTAAGTGTACTGATACTGCAGCATTTTTCATGATGTTTGAATACTGGTGGTGTCCTGCAGCTGTGTATGTTATTTAGAAACTTATAGCTGCTGCAGTTCATAAGCTCAACAAGATATTTTGAAATTATTCCAACACCTAACAAAGAAATATTGGCTTAACAAGTGCTTGCAGAATTTGCTGCTACAAGCAACATTCTCTGAAGTAGTTTCACACAAGTGAAATCTGCTGCAAAAGCAGTGTAAAAGGCCAACAGCTGTAAATAAATTGTGTGGGAGTTCTGCATTTTCTTGTAAAGCCTTTGGAAGTGAATACTCTTTTTGAAGAACACAGATTTGATGACTGCTGTGTTCTAGAACAGTGTCTTGCAGATTGTTCATTAAAGTTGATAACCAAGCCATCAAGAAATATATTTAAGAAAGTTTTAATGCCTCTGGCTTTTTTTTTCTCTTAAAAATAGTAAGGTATGATTCATTTGAACAAGAAGTCTATTCTTTGGTATTCTGCCTGGTGTTGGATTTCATTGTATGTTTGTCAAGTGGTACTTGAGTGATCTTTCTGGCTTTCTGAGCATGCCCACTAATACAATTTCAGCACCTCGGGCGTCTTACTAGGGGTGATATTTGCTTTCCCATCTGCCCTTCCTATGGGTGAGCAGCCTTATGTTGCCTTGTGTAAGCACTGAACCCTCAAAAGTACACTTGCATGCTATGGGATCTGTGCTTCTGAAAAATGTAAAGTGTAGGAAATATTGCTACTCAATATAAAGTGATGTAAACTAATGGAAACTTTTTTTTTTTTTTTACCTTTAAGCTGCCATGAGTTCAAGTAACACCATTCCAGCCCCCAGTTATATTTCATACGAGGTAACTCTTTAGAGGTGCTGTGGTATTGCAACAGAGAAGAAATCCAGGGAAGTTGATAATCAGTGAACTTTGACCTCTATAAAGCAAGTGAGAAATAGGGCTATACATTAAATTCATTAAGCAAAACAGTAAATGACGTGTGAAGGGAAGGAGAACTTTCCAGTACTCCTGAAACCATTGTTTAGAGATTGTTCTACTCTATCAGTTGCTTTGCTGTAGCACTTCTAAACGTGAGCTCTTGTGATCCTGCCCAGCTGAAAAAGCAGTAGCTGTCAGCATGGTACATGCCAGTGTACTGCTGGAGCTGGGTTTCTGTGGGGTTCTCTGTGTGATTTGATTTCATAGAAAATGGTCCTCAGGAGACATCACAAATGGTTCCCAACAGCTTTGTTCTTCACAAACCAGCTTTCAGCCATGCACTTTAGGTTCCCCAGAGGTCAAGAATTGGCAGCAGTGAAACTACAACAGAATGTATTTTGTGTTCCTGCTAGAGTTGTTGAAACATCCTTCTTATAGAACCAACTTTATCACTCTTACAAAACTTGGAAGAAAAATAAACATGTAAAGTTACTGCTGCATGATGTGTCCAGGTTGTTGAAGATGCTGAATTTCGGAATTATGTTACAGATACATTATGTCTTTTGATAGTTTGTTGTGGTGGATGAACAGAATAAAAAAAAGACCTCTCCACCACCCCTGCCAATTAGAAGGAGAGTTACTGGCTGACTCTGTAACTTTACATTTCCCAACTCTAACCTAATTGGTGTTAACTTTCTCTCTAAGCATGTGTGAAGTGTTTCGTATGGTATTTAAATTTCCTACTATAGGAGAAGCAGCTTTGCTGTAGCCTGGGACAAAAGCTTTTTTATTAAAGGGACAAGCTAGATTGTGCAAGTGGCAGAGAACAAGTACGGTAAACACTGTCATCTTTGTCCATATTGTACAAAGGATCCCATTGTAAAATCTATTTCCGTTTTTTTATAAAATATTTGACATCACTGTCGCAGTCCTTTGGTCAATTATATACTGTCTTTTCTTGCTACGGAATTCATAAACTTACATATGCCCGTCTCAGTGAGGAACACATGAATGCTACAGAAATGTGAATGATAAATCTGTACAATGTAAAGGGGGAAGAGGGCTGGTTTTCCATCAGTTTTCTTTGATCAGTCAATGATGACGGATGGACTGGGAGCAGCCTGAGTTGTGCCAGAGCTGCCCTGCTGCAGAGGCTCTGTGCTTCTGCTCCCAGCGGGGTGTGAGTGTGCTGGGAATGGGCCGCCTGCCTGCACTGCAGTGCTTTTGCAGTACAATTTAATGAGGGGGAAAAAAAAAGTTGTTATTTTTAGGCTACCAAGTGAAGCGGGTGCATGTATTTTAATATTAATGCATAAATAATCCTATCAAGTGTGAAATATGTATATGTATAAAATTCTATTTTCTATTTACTACTGTTCTCAGAACGTTGGAATTTCTGCTGAAAGGAATTGTTATCACCGGATAAAGGATTATATTTTTAGCAACTTCAGAAGAAATATATCTTTCAAACGGCTTAAATAGCAAAAGATTTTTGGCAGAACACAATGCCCTGCATCCTAGGATGCTTTATTTCATAACCTAGTTTCAAATATAGATATTTATATTAAAATAGAAAAGTTGATTAAAAATGTAATTAGGAAAAATAAATTACATGCTTTCTTTTTATTATCAATTTGATGCGAAGTTATTGGCCAGCCATTTGTAAAAATGACTTTTTTTGAGAGTGCTTGGGGCTCTCTCAGTGTGAGTGTGACGCTTTAAACATTGAACTATTTTATTAACTGTTGAATGGCCTTTAATTAGCAAATATATTTGAGATTTTTTTTACAGGATATTTTTAATTCTGTATTGCTTCACTAAATCCTTTATTTTTTTTTATCACTTTACAATGATAAATCAATGGGTGAAATTTAGTACTGTTAAATAATATTTGCACTACTGTGGCTGGCTGTAAATCCATGATCAGGTATTAACAGGCCTGTAATAATTTTTCTTTCAAAGCATATCATAGGCTTACAGTCTAAGGTACTACGTAGTTAAATATTTGGCCAGGGAAAGCCAGCACACACAGAATTGTTTGGGTTCCCGTTTTAACTTTGCTATTTAAATGAGTTTATCTTTACCTGTGAAGTCGGAACTTGTTGAAAAACTCCCTCATGTAACACCCAAGAATGTAAGAAGTTTTGGATGTGCCTGAACAGGTTAGAAAGAAAGTAAGATCCTGAGCATGTTTGTAGAAACCCAGGCCTTGAGCAGGAAGAGGAAGGAGGAGATGAGCTGATGATTCCAATCGAAGCTGTCACTTCTTGAAAATGAAAATGTAGAGGTTCTGAGATTACTTTGATATCATTCTTGTGGAATGAGGCTGGTATTGAAGTCTCAGGCCTTGCTGAAAGGACAGTGGCAATTCCTCGGCAAGAAGCTTGGTTGTTGGGGGAACTGGGGTTCTTCATTTTCCCTCTGCTGATCTTACACATGAGTGTGGGTGATCTGCTGAGTGTAATCTAGTGCATCATGATAAGGTTTACCTGCCCTTTATTGTCTCATTAACAGCGAATTTTAGCAATCTGAATGCTGTTACTGAAATGGAGGCCCTTAATTTCAAGGTTATAACATTCAGAAAAGCCGTGAACAGAAACAGGACAAAGTAATCATTTGTAATGGAGGGAAAATCATTTATGATTTGTTCTGGAAACAGTTATGCTCTAAAAGCTGTTGTATTGGATTTGAGTGCTGTAAAAGGTGACTGTCAGATTCAGGGTATTTTTTCATCTCTGAATTACTTGCGTCCTTGATACAGTATGCTCTCATTGCTTTTAAAACAAACAATATCGAAACCAACAACATATTTTTAGCGGAGAGGAAGAGATCTTTTGTCCTTGCTTTTACTAGAATTGCAGTCTTAGGCTGCTGCAGTGCATTGAACCTCTTCGTTTGTTTGCTTTAATGTTGGATGCTTGAACAAATACTGCTGTCTGAAGAAAGCCATTTGTTTAAAGTAACTTTAAAACCCAAGGTATTCTTTGAGAAGCTTCTATGCATTTTGATAATGAAAAAGTACCTTGTGAAGTATAGTAAGATTGCTTTCCACTGCACTGAGTTCAAGCATGTGTTCAGAGGCCTGATAGCATATCTGGCATTTGAAAATGTTGACTGCTCATTCATGAATGATTAACAAGTTGTTTTATTTAAAGGCATGTGTCTGCTTCCTACTGTGCCAATGTAATAACTAAGTTCCAAAAAAGCCACATATCCTGTCTGATTTTGAAGAACTTTTGAGTTGATCCTGGAAACTTCTTCCTGTGTGTAAGTCTTCATTATCAGTTTGCAAGGTGTTCGTTTGCTTATACTGCAACTTAACTGAGTTAAAAACAGGAGTCCTCAAATGTATTAAACTGTTGAGCATTACTGAGTTAAGGGGAGGTCCTTTGTATTCATAAGGCTGATGTGCTTACAGGGCTGTGTGATTTTCACTCACTGTGATACTGCAGAAATACTTCTCCTTTCTCATTTTTCCTCACCACTCTCTACCTAGCAAGAGTTCTTCACTGCGTTCAGTCAGAGAAAGTAGCAGGAAGAAGCTTGAAATCATACCAAGAGGCAGATGAAGCTTGAAACGCACTTTCTGTGTACGTGCGTGAGCATGCTAAAGGACGTGTTTTACATATTTTCTCACTATCAGAGTTGCAAGAACAAGGAGTCTCTTTCAGTAGATTTAATTTTGCCTGTGTGAGCATTGGAAGTTCTGTTGAGTAAAAGAGGAGGTAGGGAGGGAAGTTCTAACTGGAAGTCCACGTGTACTTCCAGAAATGTTTGGTGTTTAGCAAACCTGTATTTATCTGCATTTGGGAAAACAGCCATGGAAATTGTTATAAACGATTTTGATTTAGGTAATGCTTTATTTACTCCTACTTACACATTAGCATGAGCTTAGGAAATGAAAGGAACACAATTAAATTACTTTAATATGCTTTTTGACTTGAAACTAGTGGCAATTTTTGCAGAGCAGACTTGAACTAGAAGCAGTCACCTTCATCACAATGGCAAGGGTGTGGGAGGCTTGGGAGCTCGGCAGGGCCACCTGGTGGGAGCTGCCTGGGGAGGGACAGGCCTTCCTGCTCACATCCCCAGGGCAGCACACAGAGATCGCTTCATGGGGCTTTCATAACTTGCTTTATTAATAAACAAATTTTTACCAGATAAAATTAACATTGGTAATGTTGGGTGCTGTTGAACTCAGCACTGCAGGCAGCAGCACACCTCATTGCGTGCTCAGAGGTATGGGGAAGTGCTGCTGCATGCCATGTGGTTGTTCAGAGCAGTTCCTGATAAGAATGTTGGATCCCCATGGATGCACTTAAAGCTAAGCTGTGTGCTGAAGGTAGATTTATGAGTTTGCATTTTTCATGCTTTGCTGAAAACAATAACTTAAAGGGTGTCTCTTAAATCTTGTAATTCTACCAAAAACGTCTCTCAGGAGAGAGCGAAGGTGACTGGCTGGCAGGACTCTTGGCTGCCTTGTTTGCTGTTCTGCGTGGAAATTCTGACTTCTCTACTTGAAAACCAGAAATTTTAGTTTAGAAGTATTAAGCAGTCGGAAGAAAAACACACATTACAATTTCATCACACATTAGTGTATGAAGTGTAACTGATGTGTTGCTTGAGCTGCATGGCAGCACATTGGCCTTGAGCTTCCACTATCATTCTAGTGTGACATGGGTCCTGCAGCTTCATCCAGATCCAGAGTTGTTCTAGTTACAGTGCCGAAATTAATTCTGGTCTTTCGTGGAAGCAAAAATTGAGGATTGCTGTGCAAGGCTGAGGCCTGTGTGGCAGCAGGCAGGACACTCTGGGGGACTGGTGCCCTGAGGGGAGGCAGCAGCCTGGGGCTCTATGTGCTACCACCTGGACCTGCTGCTGCTGCTTCACGCAGGCTGGCAGTGAGAGTGACATAGGACATCACTCATGGGAGTGATATGGCTCACTCCCCAGGCATGCCAGGACATAGGAGGAAGGACAGTTTGAAGTGGGAGGACCTGCTGTGGCTTGGGGGCACTGTCTGTATGGAAGCTGACCACAGGCACTCTCAGCGTTCAGTGGAGTCGAGGGACGTTCCTGAGAGCATTTATGGCAGTGCTCCTTATGCTATTAATGTCCTCAAGAAACAGTACTTTACCAAATCCAGCTGTTCCACCCTTCCTTCCAGCCCTCCTAAAAGGAGAGACTTGGGTAGTAGAAAAGTAGTGTTTTCATAAAGTTTTGTAGTGGGTTTCTTTCCTTTGAATTGATGGAGGAGATGCTAATTGTTTTCAGCTGATTTTGCAAGTGCTGCAGATACCCTTTTCCCCCAGGTTTGCTGTATATTCCTGTTAAACACACTGTACTTGCTGTATCCAGTAAGTTGTCTTTTCAGTTTTAAAGATTCACAAAACAGGTCTGTGCTTGTTTTAATCTCATTATGTTCCTCTCTGGCTATTTCCCCTTCTGGTTGTGGATATTGCCCATATTTGGTTCCAGCTGTGGTGCAAGCAGTTGATATCTGATTGTGTGGTACAATATCCCGTCTTGTCTGAGCAAACCCCAATAATTTTTGATTAGATGTGGCCATGATTAGCAGTCTAAGGTATTAATGTTTAAAAGCACATTGTAAAGGATCTTTTATGCAATGCAGTATGTTCTTTTTTTTTCTTTGAAAGATCCAGCAAGAGGCACAAGGGCTTGCCTACAGCAAAGCTTCTAAATTAAAAGCAAGCAGGGGGGGGAGGGGGATGGTTTGCATGATATTTTTACTTTCTTTAGAGTGTCTGAATAAATGCCGTGATGTAGAGAATTGGCTCTGCACTAACAGGCATTCAGTTTGGCTTAATGGCAAGTTGCTTCCACCAGTCTCCTGGTCACAGTTCTCATGAAAATACACACTCTTATCCTTTGCATGGTGTGTTTTACGTGCTTCTATTGCACTTCAGAAATCGAACGTCAAAAAGTATATTTTTCTTCTAACCACTTCTGTGGCTTATTTGAAAGTACTCATGGTTTCAGTGAGTACCACAGACTTTTGGCTATGCTTTTCACAGGTCTTCATATCCACAAGCTATGAATGTGAAATTGTCCTTAATTTTTTATTTCCTTGTGGACAATTGTTGTTCTCCTTATTTGCATATAGATGAATAATTGGGCACTTTAAATAAGTTTCCACATAATTTTTGTAAGAAGGGAGTGGTAATCAGAATGCTCAGTGTTATTACATAAAAGAGTTTAAATTAGCATTTATTTGGAAAGGCTTACAGGTAAACCATCCAAGTGTTTTCTGGAGTTTCAGCATCACAACATTGTATTTGTCTTTCAAACTCAACAGTCTGTTTAGTTCTCGTTGGGAAACAAAAGCTCTGTGATATATTCACCATAATTTATATAGCATTAGGGGAGAAAAAAGACTGGGAAACCATCTTTAATTGATTAAGTAACATGTAAGAAATACTGTGTTTCATCTTAAACAAGATCGTATTACTTACAGCTACTGAGCAATCCTTTAACTGTATAGCTGAAGTTTTAAAATATATAATTATTTGATGAAGATTTTAGTGCATTTCAAATCCATTGCAGGGCAGTTATCAGCTGTCATTTGGAGAAATGCTGAAATGTGAACTATAAAGTTAATATCACAAACAATAACTGTTTAATATTGAAAAATTTTTGGCATCTTGTGGCTTTCCTTTGTGCTTATATAATTAACAAAAAAAGAAAAGAGGAGTTTGTTGGTTAGTTTTACTCTTGTAATATATGCTGATTTGTAAGGGAGCATTATAAAATTCATTTGCTCTTTAATAATTCATCTCTTCTCTCAATAGCCAACTACTCCACCAAGCCAAGGGAGGCCTGATTCACCAGTTTATGCTAATTTACAAGAACTGAAAATATCTCAGTCTGCACTTCCACCACTACCTACAAGTGCTCCAGTCCAAATAAATGGGGAATGGGAAACCCATAAAGATACAACAGGACGCTGTTATTACTACAACAGAGGATCACAGGAACGAACCTGGAAACCTCCACGGTGGGCCCGAGATGCAAGCATTAATAAAGGGGATTCCCAGAGCCATGCAGATCATGAGGTAGTTTGTTCTGAGATCACAATGAGATTGTAATGCATATGAATACTGTTTTGTTATGGAACTTGATATCTTTGAATTTTGAGGTATCAAGGACTGTCTTCATTTGTCTTTTCAGTCATGTGGCTTCATGGGATGTAGTAACCATCAACCATTGACTTCAGTCAATTTTGTATATGAAAATGTGTACGTGAAATATGTACAAGATGGGTCATGAGCCTGAGTACTAGTTGTGAAAGTACCTGGCAGTCCCTCATCAGGTGTTGCGGGTTTCCTTTTGAAAGTAAAGGACAGCTTGAAACTAACAGGACTTTAAATGACAACAGAGTAAGGAAACCATTGTAGCTTTTCTGACGTGGAATATGTTCTCTTTTTCAGTGTATTCTGCACATTTCTGGGGTGGTAAAGGGAGTGGGGGAAGGAGAGGAAGTGAGGCAGTTTCTAGAAACAGGGAAGGGAGATAAAATATAAGGGGAGTTATCAGTATAAGTTAAATACACAGTAAAACAAAGGAAAGGGACATGCAAGTATTTGTTCATGCTTGGTTAGTGCTGTGGCAGTAAGTCTACGCAGGAGAGTTTGGGAGCTAAAACTAGACTTAGTGATATTTTGTAGCACTTTCCAACAGCATCAAGAACACTGATGAAATTGAGGCTTCTATTCAATTCCATTCATTTTATCTAACTGTTTGCTTAGGAGAAATGAATTTACACACTTGTCAGTGATTTCTTTGTGGGGCCTTGGATATCTGTAGAGAAAACTAGGGGAAAAGGCAATTAAAAGAGTAATGCTGTGTTAGGGAAAATTGTGAACTTTGAGGAAATCATTTTCTTAACTCTGTGAATGATAACTGGATATCCTTAAGAAGAAGAGAACATAAGTACAGTGCTGGGAGGTGTGTAATCAAGTGTCTGGGTCTCATGATGGCAAATGCTTGGGGAAGGCTGTAGGAACTTTTGACTTAGTTATATTCCAGCTATAAAGGTTATTTTTTTCTCATAATGCAAATCCTTCACCTTTTAAAGCTGTTTACTGTTGTTAGGCTTTCCCACAGAAGTTATTTGCATTAAAAAATAGCTAGGGATAATATTTGAGTTGGTAATATGTTATGTGCAGCTGATTGCTAGAGAGAGCCAAACAAGTGGTGTTAGTCTATCTCAATTTGCTGTTATTCACATAAAGAAAAGGAATAATTGGAAGATGAATATTACTGTTTAAATATGCTTAAAATAGTGCTCTTGTGTTCAAACAGTACTGAGGTTAATCAGTATCAAGCTTGAGAGAAAAAGCAAACATTTGTCAAGAAATCTTTCATTTTCATATACCTTTTTCAGATATGAGGAAATCCACCTGAACCACACATGAGCTATTATGTTGTTTAGTTTTAAAATTTAATTGTATACTGCTCAGAAATTTTAGATTGCTAAGTGTCCTGTTGTGGAAGTCTGCCTCTGGGCCATTAGTGCCAGAAATGAGATGGACAGGAAAAGGGAGCCCTCTCATTGCCACTGGGGATGGCCTTCTGAGCAGCAGTGGTGTTTGCAAGCATTTAAAGAGTCTTGTCTTCTCGCCACCGGCTAGTGGCTGCAACAGGTAAACTGGCAAAACTGAGTTTGCCAGTCTCTGACAATTATCTGTTAATTTCACACTTGGCCGTTCTTTTGCTAGGTACAATTTTGTTCTTCTGGAGTGCTCATCTGTGAAGAAATGACTGCTTTTATTTATTTTTTGAGTAGTAACTCACCTAGCAATAAGTGTAACTGGTTTCCTAATGTCACCATTATTCCTTCTCATGGAAGTATTTTCAAAAATTCTTTCCCCCACCATCTTCAGATGATTCCTCTGACTCAAACCTCTGTACCACCATTTACCACGTAGCTGCATGTTCAGAAGCTTAACTTCTTTACTGCTTTGTTTTTACTGTTATATCAGATAGCTCAGTTTGTTCACTTATTTATGATGTTTGAAGGCCAAACTGTTATAACTTTACCAGTTCTATCCATCAATCTTCTCCATCTCAATTTCTTTTTTTGTAAGGTCCATGGATGATATGTGCTTTGATTAATATAAACTTGTCTAGTTGAAAAATTTCAAATAGTGCAAGATTCTTATGTAATTCGTCCTCTGTGGCTATGCTATTAGTTGTTGGTTTTGAAACCACTTTTTCTTCTTTTCAGTCTTCATTTGTGAGTGTTTCACAGTCCACTGTTCGTGTTCAGCATTTCGTTTATGACCTTTAATGCTTTTACCAAAATAGGTAAAGGTTGAGATACCAGGCTAAGTTACAGTAAAACAAGGTGACAGATTTGGTAGCTGTCTGCTGTAGATGTTTTTAGTTGATTTAGTTGAGGTAGAATATGATTGGGGCTGGGACTCTTAAGAAGAAATATGTAGGCTACATGAAGACGTGAAGTAGGAAGCACAGAGGCAGTTAGTACTGGAAAGGGGTGTTGGAAGAGGAACCAGAAGTTGTAGAGCGTGGTTTGTCCAGTGTTATTTTCAATTCCCATTTAAGCAACTTCAGCATTTGTTTTTATGCATTAAAGAATGACTTTGGTTTGATAAACTTTGTAACATCTCTGGAACTTCATTTAAGTTTATCAGACAAAGTTAAACTCCTAGACAGTGTGCTGATGGGATTAGCCGAGCCTTGGAATATCAGAACTATTGTGTTATAGGTATGTTACAGACAGACGTGTTAAGTCATTCTTAATGAGCAACAGGCTGGTTTCTATTTTTCTCCTAGGAGAATATTTAGTTTTTATTTGTATGTTGCTTTCCTTAGCATCAGGAATTATTTGGAAGAAACATTATCTTGTTTGGCCATAATTCTTGTTAAAAAAAAAAAAAAAAACAAAAACCAAAATTGCCAAAGTCTGCTCCCTTAAGTGCACTGACATTTCTCTAATCAGTATTTGAACATTAAAATACAATGTAAACGTAAATGTGTACACACTACAGCTGTGTTATAAAACAATTATTCCAGAGGAGCCTGTAGCAGCATTTTCAACTTGTTAGTCTCAAGTCCAAGTATAAAAATGTGACTGAAGGCTTTTTGCCCCAGTTGATTAAAAATTGGCAGTTCAGATTTTTGTGTTATGTGAGAGAGATGAGATTGTTTTATGCATAGTTTAAATGCTCACATTCTGTAGGCTGTTGAGGACATTCGTGTTGCTTTATGAATGACCAGAAATGATCTATGGATTTTGCTGTGCTTAGTAGTCAGTTTGTGTCAGCTTAGGGAGTTTCCCTCATGCACGTGGTGAGTTACCAGAAGTTTTGATGTGTGTGCAAAACCTTTCTTCTATTTCACACATCAAACTTGTTCTCCATTTTCCATCTTACTTGTTATAATTAACTCTTACCTTTAGAAGATAATCTTATAATTCAGTTAGCTGTGTCATTAGCAGGTCTTGCTTTTAAATTGTCACATGCCAACACTGGAAGGTAAAGACTGAAAATTGCTAACATTGTAGGATGCATCATACACATGGACAGGTTCAGCTGAAGTTTCAAGTTATCCTGAATGATCATTTGGTTTCCATGTATATTTGGGAAGAGAATGAGGGAATTTAAGTATGAAAGCTGGAATGATGCCAGAAAAACAAGGTGTAGTATGTCTTGTGGGTGTTCTGGGGCAATAGAGGTAACGAAAGCTAGCTTCCTTCATCATTCGGTAATACAAATTGGTGGGAATAAAGTTTACATTGGCAACAGATTGAGTGTTAATTAGTTTTGAATCTGTCATATGACACTGCTTGAATTTGAGTAGTCGGAATCTCGGTTAGTAAAGAAAGAGTATAAATTGTGTTATGAATTTTTTTAATTACCTAGCAATTATTGATTATTTATGAGCTCATTTTCTCGTGTAAGGTATAAAAATGTGAACTTCCTGCTCTTATTACTATTCTCTTTCTAGTCAAATAATCTTTGATCTTTCAGATTTTAAAGCATTTTCATTCTCAAAACTGCCTTGTATGTTTCTGACTACTTGTAGCATCTTTCATCAGAAGAAAACGACCACAGTTCTTGTTACAGCCAGTCAGATAGTCAGTACGGTTCTCCTCCAAAGGGTTGGTCAGAAGAGTTGGATGAACATGGTCAAACCTTATATACCAATGACTATACTAATGAAAAGGTACTTTTTTCCTTCTTCTCATCACGTGCTCTAAATCTCTTCAGCTAATTCACTAATAGAAATGCAGATTTCATTTCCAGAAGTGAATAGCATTCCTTAGTGGTATCTAAATTTTTGCTTTTAAATATGCATGAAACTTTCTCAAATGAACTATTTTTTTTTTCTCACATGTACTTCACCATTCTGGGGAGGTTTTCTTATTTTCATTGGTGTCACATTATTTTAATGAATATATAATGTGTATATTTTTTCCCCACCTTCCATCCTCTTGGTTATGCTTCAGGAATGAATTTCATACCAATATAATGTTCTTCTTATCTTTTAAGTGTTGTTCTTGTCTACAGATGTCTCCCAGATGGGATGGTTTCAAACTGAAAATTCTTCTTTCTCAGTTTCATCCTTTTTAAAAAGTTTTTAGTGCTGCTTTCAGATGTAGACAAACTTCGTACTTACACCATAGCTATTTCGATAGTTTTATGTTCTGTTCTAATTACTGAATTGCTTCTGACAACTTAGCATGATTCTGGATGTATGCTAGAATTTTCTCCCATGCAGAAAAAATGGCAATATTTGTTTATATTTGTAAAGCAGTCCATTTTTCTAGTTGTCCACTGAAGTTGTTTTGATTTCTTTGACTTTCAAGAAGTGTTTATTGTATCATCACTTGTTCTCCACTTAACGTATGCAAGTGCTTTTAAAGAAGCTTTTGAATAGTTGAGTTTTATGTCAGTTATGCATTTTTGTCCTTCTTGGATCTATTTCTGCTAAAAATCTATTGTGCATGCTCTGTTTTGGCAAATAGGCAAACATTTAAAAAAAAAAAAAAAATTGCACTGGGACTGATAGAAAACAAGTTATTGATGCATAATTTTGTGAAACCTACTTGACCTGAGGTGTGAGTTTTTCCATGTATATCATTGTGCAAAAGTCCTGTAGAATTTTACTCTTTACAGTTCTGTTTGTTCTGCACCATTAGTCATAGTCACCACGGTTTTACCTCTTTGATTCTGGGAGTTGCTGTTAGAAGTTACAGAATTTGTATTATCATTCTCAGACTACAACTCATGCTCCTGTTGATGCTATGAAAACGGAGTTCAGGTTGTTTAGTAATCTCTTAAATTATCAACAGTTGCTAGATGAGCTACTTGAAGTTTTGTAATCTTATGTATAAAATCCTTACACAGATCTGGTGTAAAGATCGTACCTCCTTAAAATGACATCATAATGATGATAAGAGTGAGATGTGTAATCTTCAAAATATCTGTTTATCACAATCTCTTGGTAGATTATGTGAGTCATCAGGAATTCAGTATCTGTGTTACTGCAGGAGTTTTGCCTGAGGAGTTGTAGAAGGAAAAAGTGATAGTGAGCTGAATGCAGGAAGCTGAAAACTGTTACATTCTCACTACTGACTAAACTTAGTTAACGGAGGTTACTTAGCACACCCTGCTGAAATGGATGGAACTTTATTAAAAATTCACTTTAAATCCTAATTATCAGAGTCTAGCTATGTTATGACTGTCACACTAATTACATTTCCTGTCATCATGGTTCTTTCTACAGTGGTTAAAACATGCAGATGAACAAGGTAGACCATACTACTACAGTGCTGATGGTTCCCGATCAGAATGGGAGTTACCAAAGGTGAGTGACCTGAAAAAGAAATTTTGACTTGGACTTTTCCCCTCCTCCCCAGGAGGTGTTCTATGAGGCCTTTAGTGGGAGTTAGACACAAGGACTTAGGGGTTTCACTTCATTAATTTTTGTCACTTTTGTGGAATTTCAAATTGTGAAGAAGAAAAGCACACTGACAGATGTAATAAAAATAGATGATGTAGTTATTCAAATATCAAAAAAGATGCGATGTATTTGCTGAACCTACCTTTTCATGTAAGGCTGCAAAGTAATATTTGTGATTTGTTTTCATGAAATAGCATTTTTAGGGGAAGAAAGGTAAATTTTCTAAACTACAGAACATTCCTGAAAAATTGTACTTTCGTTTTAGTGCACTCCAAAAAGCATTGATTTTGCTATGTATTTGTACACTTGATGATTCTAATTTTATACACAGAATTAGTGAAAAACAGAAGGTTCAACAGTTTGTGTCTTTGAGAATGACCCTTAAGAGTTTCAGCTGAAATATATTCTGGTACTTAATATTGGAGTAAAAATAAAATTTTATGGGAGATTTAGGTAGTCGGAGAATGTACCGTCATAATTATGTTTTTGTATGTGTCTTTCTGGCTGTTAGGATGTTTGTTCAGTCTTTCATATTAAGGTGATCATAATAAATACTCAGAGACTTGCATACGTAAGTATTTCAAAGAGTGTGTTTCTCAGATATTATTTCCCTAAAGCCTGTGTCCTTTCTACTTAGAAAGGAGCAACCTTAATAGATAGTGCTTTTGGACAAGTATTTAAACTTAGGAATGTAGCTAAATGCTTGGCTCTTTTGGTAGATCAGCTGAAGAATTTGTGTTACTGAAAAGCTGAGTTATCTTTACGAATTCTCCAGTGTTGTTCTGATGTGTTAAATATTTAACATTTTCTAATATATATAACTATTGTTTTTAAAAGCTACTTAGCCATTGATTGGCTATTAGATTAAGTAAAAGTGTGAAAATCTGCTTGAAGAGGTTTTGGTGGAAACAATTGATAGTTGTTTATTGTTTGAAGTAATTAAAGGCAATAATTTCTTTGGTGCTTTGTTCTTTGCCTCCTGCACAAAGTTGACAGTGAAGAAGTTGCTTTCTTCTAAAATAGGTTGGCTTTGAACTAAGTAACACATTGAGTTGGCTCTAATTTGACTATAAGGAGTTGCAAAGATAATCCAGAACTGTTGTGTGAGACACATAAATACACAGGAGGTTTAGTGTGTTTGTAATGATATTCTAGTGGTTCTGTGTAAGCCTCTGAGGTCCCTCCTATTAGTAGCACGTACAGAATGGAAACTAGCCTCTGTTTTTCACAATTTGTGGTCTGATCTGCTTTATCTCTTGTTTATATAAAAATTATCAAATATTGCTGTTAGGAACTTTCCTTAAATTATTTCTCTTGAGCTGAGTAGACTCTGTTATTAATTCCTTACTGAGTGATCTTTGAAAGTACTTGAGAGGCAGCAAATATGTGATTAACAGAAGTAAATTAGCAATTTAGTTCTCAACTCACAGTCCTGTGTATTGACAGAAATTCCTACCTTTAGCTTTAAATGCTGTGGAATATACTAAACATTTCAGCAAAATATCTGGCTACTGTATCTGATGAAGAGACAGTGAAAATGTTACAAAGATGTGAGTAGTTGAGGCGTGATTGAAGATCAGTCTCCCGAAAAGCTTGCTGAGGCGGGTTCCAAAAGTGCTTTGGGACAAATGAACTGGAAACACAGCATAGACTGCAGGATGGCTTTGAAGAAAAATGATCTCTGTTGAAAACTCTCATGAATGCTTAGAGAAAAGACCAAAGACTTAAGCTCTGCCACTCTTGTTTAAATGAAAATTAAGTTACTTGGAAAAAGATCTTTAAAAAGAAATTAGGTGTAATCTACAGTAGTACTTAGCATCAGTTTTTTTTCCCTCAACATATTTAGATCCTATTCAAAATTAATTGCAAAATAAATGCATGGAATGTATGGTCATGTAATGCTGTTTAACCAGGAAAGAAAAAAAGATAATGCTTTTTATTTTAGATTATTCTTGGTAATCTGCACATCATTAGAACTAGAACCAAGATACAGTACTGAGGTAGTACTGTAATGTTAAAAAGTTTTGCTTTTATAGCATTGGCTGTAAATATGAACGTGCTCTGAATTAGTGCTTCAGTATTTGTATGAGTATATAAAAACAAGTATCTGATGGTGTTGGGGGAGGAGGGTGAATTACAACACAAATTACTTCAGACAGTCTTATAAAAAGCCTTCCAGTCATGTACATTTATGTAACATCTAGGAATAGCTGAATGCCTCTGGCTAAACTAACATCTGGATGGAGTAGCTTTGACAACTGCTGAAAAATTCGGTTAACACTGATGATGAGTGTGACCCAACTTTTTGTAGTGGAACAGAAGAACACAGAAGAATAATGTAGCATGAGTTGGAAGGGACCCAACAAGGATCATCAAATCCAACTCCTGGTTCCATACTACGTAAAAGTTACCTTCAAATCAAACCCAGTGTCTGTGAGAAGTGCCCAGACACTCCTTGAACTCCAGCACTCAGGGCCGTGCCCACAGCCCTGTGCAGCCCGTTCCATGCCCACCGTCCTCTGGTGCAGAACCATTCCCTGACCCCAGCTGCCCTCTCCTGACACAGCTCCATGCTGTTCCCTCGGGCCCTGTCGCTGTCACACAGAGCAGAGGTCAGCACTGTGTGGAGCTGCAGCCGCCATCAGGCCTCCCCTCAGCTCCTCTGCTCTGGGCAGGGCACATCCAGGCACCTCAGCCATGTAGTCATACATGTTGCCTTCTTCACCGTTCTGCATCTTCACAGCCCTCATTTAGATAGTTACTTTCTAATAGTTTTAAGTCCTTCTGATATCGTGGTGGCCAAACTACACACAGCGCTCAGCGCTCAAGGTGAGGCTGCACAGCACTGAACAGAGCAGGACAGTCCCTTCCTTCGCCACACCCAGGTGATGCACACCCCAGACCTTTTCTATTTTCTGCCCTGAGTTCACTGACAGCTGAATTATTATTTGAATTGGATACTAATCTTTACTTATAACTTGTAATATGTCTTCCAGAAGACTTTGCCTTCCCTCCTGTGGGTTCTGCTACATTCAATTGTTTGTTCTTGCAGATTATTTAAAAAATAAATAAATAAATAAATAAATAAAATCAAAAAAGCAAACAACCCAGTGGGATAGAAGGTGAAGCAAAGAACATCCAGGGCAGTCAAGTCAGTAGAATGGGTCCAGAGGAGTTTTGGATCACTTCTGCTCCAATTGGAGCTGTCTTCTGCAGCAGCCTCCTGCCCTGCACAGCCACTGTTTCTTCAGTGCAGCCGTTGCCTCAAACTCTGCTGCTGTACAGATGGAACATGAGGAGCCTTAATCCTCCAGGGAAAGAAAGGAAGGTGTGGGGCAGGGTCCTTTACAGGCAGCAAAGAAATGTTTTATTTCTATTTATGTAAGTTAAGAAAAGCATTTTATTTAGTTCATAAGAAATAGCAAAACATTTGCATTGATGTTAGTTCAGTCACAGAACTGAAAAGTTTGTTCAAAGTCAAACGCAGTTGCAGCACTGGAGAAATCCTTTTGTTGTGAAGCAATCATTCAAAGAAAAAAAAATAATTTCAGACTATTTACTGGGAAAACTGAAAATATTATAGTGGAGTAGATAAGGTGATAAAGGATAATGGGGTATCAGAATATTCTTATATGTTCCTGTTCTAATCCCTGACCTGCTTTTAACATTGGGTCTTTAACAAGTTTCACTATCAGCTGCTTCCTACCCTTTTCTCCCTTCACCCGCCCAATTCCTTGTCTTTGACTGTGTCTGTTATTAGTGCAAACAAAGAGGAATCTTTGTTCTCTGTCTTGAAGCTGACAGATCTGTGTCATCTCCCAAAGAATGAGGACAACTGCTACAAATAGCTTGGAGGTGTTGCATTTATTTCAGTCACAATTAGGCTAGGACAGAGCCTTGAGCCATGCTCCATTATCAGGTTAAAATTAAATATAAGTTATTCAGCCAGCTGGGAGGGTTAGAAGAATTTACTGTGAGGCAAAGAAAGCTTTCAAGTAGCTAGTGAAAGCACTGAGTGACTTCAGCAATGAAAATAACCCTGTGTTACCTAAATCAGTATCAGCAGTGTCTTCATCCTGTACCAAGAGCCAGTGTAACAAGAAGTCAGGGTTACTTGGTGTATGCAGTAGGAGTATGAACAGTTTGCTGATGTCCTCACTTGCTGATAAGAGGAACTGGCAGTGAAATGAGGATCAAACTGGGAGTGTTAGGGAGGAGGAAACTTAGTGGGACAAGCTGGAGTTCTGGGGACGTTTTTCAAGGAGCAGTAGTCTGCATATTTGGAGTTCTCTGCTGCATTATTAGAAGTTTCAGAACTAAGAAAATGATAGCAACTTTTTAAGGTGTGATGCTAAAGCATGTGGTGTCATAGGATGGCTTCTGTATGGCCCTTATCTTAGTCTTCAAGACACCAAAGATGTGAAGGAGGAATCTAACTGCATCACTGGCTGCTTCTCTCTAACTAGTAGCATCTATCCATTGTAGTTCATGGTTAGTTTGCCTGAAGAATCCAGAGTCCAAAGCAGTATCTGTATCTCACTGTAATTTTTTGGAAATCACAAATCACTCCCTTTATTTTAGAAGCAGGATCTTGTCTTGAGCCCAGAAATACTTAGCTTTCTCTTTTTTTCTCTAGTAGTTTATTCTGCTGTTCACAGAGAGGAAAATATACCTGACAATGAACACTTAAGTGAAAATAGTTTACTTGACACCTATGTTGTGAGAAAATGGGAGTCTAATGTTCTTTTTAAGGACTTTGTCAGTTTATTAACACTGGTTGTATCAACAGCACAAAGTACTGAAGCTGCTAAGATGCACAGCACAGTGTTCCTGAAACGTTAGCAGTACTTTGTTAGCTCTATATACTGTTGCTTTCTTGTGCAGTATGTTTTGTAAAACTGGAGTGTCAGCCTTGCCTTACAGGCCCTTTTTCCTTTGGGATGGAGTTACCTGCTAGGTAAACAGACTCCCAATGGTTTGTGATGGTATCAAAGGCACCTTTTAAATATAGGTCACCTGTAAATAGGCTGTGACTATATTCTAGCTCTTAAGGTAGATTTTAATTCAAGATACTTTAAAGTCCGTCTTTCACTGTGGCTACAACTTGAGTTCTTCAAAATATTCAAATGGGAAGTGCATGGAAGGTTTCCATAAATAATATTCATTAGTGTCACTGAAGAATGTGTGTGTGTGTGTGTATATATATATAAAAATATATAATAGTATATATTATATATAATATATATATTAAATAATATATATATTAAATAACTTCATAGCAAAAACATATTTGAACTGTTGTGAGGAACACTGTAGCAGCCTTCTGCTGTTTAGGCATAGTATCGTTGAAACTTGCTTAGGTTTTAGTTGTAACATTGGCAATTTTGCTGCATATTGCTTAGACTGCTGTCACAGTTTGCTTTGTAGGAGTGTCTGGATGAATACTTGTATTACAGGAAAGTAAGCTGACATTAGATTTCTTGCAGCATGAATGGTGGTTCATCTTTGATTTAATACAGGAACAAACTGAAAGTTACTTCAACCTCACTACTGTAAGGTAGCAGTTGAGGTATGAATGTAAATATGCTGAAACCAATATGAAGTCAGTGCAATCTCAAATGTGAATCTCTATAGTGCCAACCACCACCTCTGTACATGATGTACTGAATTTTCTTCTCTGTACTACAATGTTTATTCAACTGGGAGTACTTCAACACTTCACTGCATGTTGAAATAATTTAAATGCTTCTTAGTATCTGTTGACTTATTGGAACATGAACTCCATTCCTTTTTTAAATACAAAGCTTCTATCTCGGTCTCCGCCATGGTGGTAGAAGTAGTTATTTTGGCGCTAGCTTTAACTTCATTATGTTATTCAGCTTGAATTTGGCATTTATGTTATTGAACTTTAATTTTGTCGTACTTCGTCAGTATGTGTTATCATCTTTGAAGACCTGAGGCTCTGAGTTTATAGTAGTAAATTGGTAGCAAAACTGTAGAATTCAATGTGATGTCAAGGATGGTTTTTGCCTTTTTTCAGTAAAATGAGTGTTTGACTTTCCTGTGCTACATTTGAATTCTAGCCCGCTTTGCATCACGCTTATTTCCTTCTGTTTCTGTGTATAGATTTCAGTCTTCTAACTCTGAATAGAGAGAATGAGATTGTTATTGACTTTGTAAAAAGCAAGCAAATCTTTAGTCTTTTCTTGTTTGTACTTTCAGTGTTAAACTTTGCTTGAAATATTTTTATAGTTGTTTATAATGCGATGTTTTTAAATGGCTCTGCTACTTACATGTATGCTGCAAAGCTGAATCGAAGTTAAATGCTGGATCTTTCTCTTGGCTTTTATATTTTTTCAACCTGCTCATCTCTAAATGCTGTTGAGTTTATCAGAATCAGTTATCAGGGATCTTGCATCTCCCTTGCTCTTAATATTCTGCCAAGTCTTAAAATTATTTCCTGCTAAATACTTGTTTTCTGCAAATAGATGTGTTGCACAATAACAAATCCCCTTAACAGTAGTTGATGTAGTTATTCTGAAAAAGGAAGTCCTCACCTCACTACTTAGTATCTACTCTCTTAAGCATAGGAAATCTTGGAGCCAAATAGAATTATATTCAGTTAAATACTCTTAATCTGCGTGGCTTATTGTAGAATAGCAGGTTTATCCTCATGTTATGTCATGACAGGTGTTTTTTACTGTCAGTGCAATATGAAGACTTGAATGTTTAAATCGTATTTATTCTAATGCCATACTAGTTCTTGATATGGCAGTTGGTTGCAGTAAGCTTTTGTCCAGGAAATCAAACATCTATCTGTTGAGATGACTACAGTAGACAGGATGGTTCTGAAAACTAAAAGCAAAATTTAAAAAAGGCTATTTTGACACAGCTGGATGAAATCGGGAATCTGAAAAGTACTGTAAAGATGCAGGCCTTTTTTGTGTGAATTAGAGCCTACTTATAGTTTGATTTTTCTTTTCTTTAGTATAATGCTTCACCACAGCAGCAAAGAGATATAATAAAGAGTAGGAGTCTGGACAGGAGGCTACAAGAACCAATAGTTTTAACAAAATGGAGGCACAGCACAATTGTGTTGGACACCAACGATAAGGTAGGAGCAAGTTAAACAGCATGCTGCAATGTGAACTGTTTTCGATTTATGAAGTATTGAAAAGCAACTGCCATGTTTGAATTTCTGAAATCTCGTTTTTATGTTTTGTATCACTGTTTGATAACATTCAGAGAATCCAAGGACTGCTTGATAATTTTGCTGTTGTTTCTTTGTCAGTGGTAGTTTTATTCTTGTTAGCCCTGAAATATCTCAGCTAGCATTAATTCAGAGTTTGATGTTTATAGTCGTTTTACTTATAATGGGGAACTTCCTGTAATTCAGTTCAGGCTTTGGAACGTAGTTAGGTTTTAAATTCAAGAATTGTGAATGTGGGCAAGGTTCCCCTATAAGGTATATCAATATTTTATTATTTTAGTTGAATTATTTAGCTGAATATTTTAGTTGTAGGAGACACTAAGTATGAATCCACTTTAAACATGGCAGATGAGTAGCTGAAGTATTCAGAGTTGAAATAAAACTTTTGCTTACTAAACCAAAAATTCTAAATTAAAGATACAAATAGTGGTGTTATGCAGTGAGCTAATCCCTCTAATGACAGTTCTGCTAATCTCCTTTGTAATATGCGAAGAGGAAAAGTTGTGCTTGATTACAGCAGGGTTATAATGTTGTTTAAGGGCAGAGCACAGTACTGAAAGTGCTAAAATGTTTGGTTTTAATTCGCCTCCAGAGCTGAGCTGGGAGTTTAATCAGGACAGAGCTGAGTCAGTAATAACAAAAGCTGTTTTCTATGCGTTCTTTGTGGCATGCTCTTGGTAGTCTGTTTGGGACTATCAACTAACAGATGCTGTTTGAGCAAACATGGGGACAGAGCCTCTCCGTTGTTCTTCCTCTGCCTGTCTCTTTTTTGTCTGATTTCTGTCACAGCCATTTCTGCTTGCACTGTGCCATTCTGCCAGTTCATGTGGAGAGCTGATGTAAGCAGAGAGGAACTGAAATTGGTTTTGTAGGGGTAATGAATGGCTTGCTGATTTTTGTAACTTCACAGTAGTCTGACCCAAGATTCGTGGAAACAGAAATGCATCTTAATGCTGAAGTGTTAGCACAGGCTACTGACAATAAGATGCCAGCAAACTGGCTTGTAAACTTCCATTCTGTAAAGATACATGGAG
The DNA here is from genome assembly GCA_037305975.1 of Chrysolophus pictus. Taxonomy (NCBI): domain Eukaryota; kingdom Metazoa; phylum Chordata; class Aves; order Galliformes; family Phasianidae; genus Chrysolophus; species Chrysolophus pictus. Next base: position 14,260,895 of record JAYKPI010000006.1, read on the forward strand.
AAATGAAATGACATCAGTATATTTCTGCAGTATTGAGAATGACCAGCATGTGTGCAATTACACGTGCCCATGCCAAAGACAAGTGGACCAAAGACAGTAGTAGTAATGAAAATGGATCTACTGCTCAGAATGTTACATGCCTGACATGTTACTTCTGGAATATCCCAGTGGTTTGTGTTGGAATGGAGTGTTGCGGAAAAGGAGGCAAGTGAGTTACCATGAGTTGACTTAGTTCTTCAGAATAGAATTTATTGAATTTGTTTTTTAAGTGTTGGAGCTGTCAGTTTAGAATGTCATATGTAGCGCAGAGGACCCAGGGATTGTGCTTGGCTGACAACTGCCCACTCTGCATCTAGATGCATCAATTTAGCTTTAGCAGTTCCAAGGTTTCTTTTGCCCTTCTTTGTCCTTCGTGTTCCTCTTAAACATCTTTATGTATCAAATGTGTTGTCACCTGTGTTTGAATGGCCAGATGGAGTTCTGCAAAATCAAAGCTGAAGGGAGTCCTCTAACTTCATGTAAAGTTTATGTTTCACAGGTATAAACACTTCTGTTGGCAATAAATTAAAATTTTGGCCATACTTTTAAAAGAAGATTTTTTTAAACAAGATTTAAATTTGCTTTGGACTGGCTTTTATGTAACTCAGTGTCAAATGAAGATGCTCGTGTAAAGCATTGATTAGGTGGAGCTGCTTACTTCAAGACCCAATAGTCTAGTACCAAGACCTTAAGCCCAGTGAAACAAATGTGCAACTGTACAAATGTCCAGTGTAGTAACCAGGAGAAATTGTGTAAAGTCTTAAGTCAGTAGCTTAAAGTTACTGCAGTTCTAACAGCTTTAAAATAAGCAGGCATCATGCATTTGTTACTGATAAGGTGTCTGTACGTAATTTCATATAAAGCACAATGTTCATGCTTCAAGAAAATTAAAAATGTACCATGAGTGTGTTGTGAAAGGACAGGGAGACCGTTCGTTTGTTTAGTGCATCGATGCATCCATTTTATTATCAGTTGTAGACATGCTGTTACACGTATTGCTTAGAGGCAGTGTGTGATAAGGGATTAGTTAATGTCCATGTGTACTAGTTGTCTTCTTCCAAAGCTGCTTAGTGCATGAAAACTATGGAATGAAATAAATATAAAAACAGCAACTGGTTTTCAGATGGATGCTTTCACCAACACCAACTTAGTTTTTTTAGCTGACACCTAGGGAAGCTACTTTTTTAATATTCTCCCTGTGCTTTCCTGAATTTGATCTTTTTGTCCTGTGAATATCTGAAAATGTGGAACGCTTAGTCTGTCCTTCAGAATGTTATTATTGTTTGAAAGTACAACAGTCGAAGAGGTAATGGTAGAGTCCAAGTGCCACTTCTGTAGGCAGATGTATTAAGGATTTTAAAGTGAAGGTATGCAGGGAAAAAAACAAACACTTCTGTTCAAATGGAAGCACAGAATTTGGGAGAACTATCAAGAGAATTAAAAGGGGTATGGGGGAGAAGTAACAGAGACCAAATGCCGTTTTTCTTCTATTTGAAATTCTTTACCAGATTTTTATGGGGTACACCTGTGCGAAGCAGTCAATACTCAGAGGAAACACTCATGCCTTTTTGGTTCCAGCATTTTTTTCTGGTTTTCAGACATTTTCTTTTGCTCCATCATTAATGTCTAGTTTAGAAGAAGAATGTGAAATCTCTAGAAAGTTTTGGTCCTTTACTATAAGGAAATTAACTGCCACGACTCGCAAAAGTTAATAGAGCTGGTATATACTTTTCTGTATGTATAGCTATTTTTTATGCTGGTCTTAAATTTATTGTCCACACAGAAGCATAATCTGTTCTTCAAATTTCATTTTACACATGGTGCCTTGTAATATGTTTGTATTACAAACATACTTCATAATGTGGTTGCAGTCATACAAAGAAATCTGCTCCTTAATATGGATGAAAGCTTTGTTTTAAGCTGATAAAGTATGTATTAACTTTTTTCTTTCAAATGAGTACATGCTTAATAATCTGGTTTGACTGGGCCGTAAGTACTGTAAGAACACTGTTTAGTTAAGCGGGTTTATAATACAAGTATTTCGGAATATCATGAATGCTCAGACAAACCTATTTTTGTGAGAGCAGGGGGAAATTGGAAAGTGAAAAAGATTTAGGGGGTGAAAAAGATTTTATTTTTTAATTAAAATAATTGTGAGAAACCATAACTTATACTGATTATTTAAATTCTATAGGAATCATCAAGTTCTTCTAAGGCCAGTTTTCCTGAAAATGAGTCCTCTCCTTCTTCACCGAAGCATCAAGCCACAGTCAGTATGGAAATTATTTAAATAAATAGATGTTGTAGAAACGTGCTATTTGTGATTAGATAATTGTCAGTAAACTTGCTTGTTGAGGGAAAAGAATGGGATAGAACTAATGACACTATAAAAGGAATGTATTGCATCCAACTGTGCTTTCAAAACAAAACAAAAAAAGGATATTTGATTTAAAAACAGCTTTGTGAGAGTGGTGAATGTGTAGCTTAGTTGTGTCAAATTATGTAGGATTGACGTTTTCCTCCAAGTCACGCCTTCATACCTAGCAACCTGGTAGTTTACAAGGAGAAATAAACTTTCTGTATCCACTGTGTTTATCATCATCATCAGTCACTAGTAGCTCCTACAATGTGATACCTTTATTTTTCACTTGTTTTCATCTCCTTGAAAAGATGGAGTAATCTTGAGTGCCTTATATAAATAAGCCTTGTCTTTTTGCTTTCATAGAATAACGGGAGGAAAACTTCAACTTGCTAAAGATTTGTTACGAACGCTAAACAGATTTTTTTTTGCCTCAGTTGAAGTTTTAAATGTGAACATTTGTTTGATCTTTAGATGTTAGATTTTGTAGCAGAACTTGCTACTGGCTTTAAACAATAGGGAAAAAGAAGTCTGTTCTCTTTAGCTGTCTCTGAAACTTAATATTACAAAAAAAAAAAAAGTTGTATTTTCGTGTCTTATTTAGACTTCTCTTCCCCCAGTTAAATATTACTGTAATTTTCTCCTTAGTACCCTCTAGTGTTGCTGTTAAGTAAGGCATGATGATATGCTTTCCAAGTAGTTTTTTTTTTTTTTTTTTGAACATTCCTAACGGTTCCATGTGCAATTTTTTAATACCACAGAATATTTGAGAAAGTGAGCATGGGTTACCCAGTCAGTGAGATTCTATTTTTGGAAAATAATATATGTTTTCACTGGCTTGGGAAAGCACTCTGACTCAGTAGAGATATTAGATTAAAACGACCAATTATTAATGGACCATAACAACATGAATCGCCAGATAAATGCTATCTTTGGAAACACATCTCTTGTTTAATGTGAACCACATAAAACATGCAAATAAAAACGTGTAAGATTCATGAAATACAGTTCTGTGTCTCTGATAAAGACAACGTCAGAGGCAAGTTTTCCTCTTCTGTGATTATTCTGCCGTCTGCTTAAATTTGAGATGTTCTCTCTAACATTCTCCTCTAAATATCTTGTATTTTCAATGGATCTAAAATTGAGGACGTTTTTGTTATGATAAAGCTAATATAGATCTTTTCCCTAGTTGATTATTTCAACTAACAGATCATTTCTTAAACTGGGAATTGTTAAGAGAAACACAAGAACTGGTGGGACGAAGCTGGAGTGACTGGAGATGGTAGAATTTGTTTGTTCATTTTGAGAATAGTGCAAATTGACTATTTCCTTTTTATCCTGCACTATTTTTTTTAAATATGCCTTATTTTCTTATTCTTGCACGGAAACTAGAAATATTCACTCCTTTGTAACTTAAACATACTCTTCTTGTTCATTTGTTCTTTTTCTGCTTTTCACTGTTTGATCTCCAAAGCTGTGCAGTGGCATACAAATATAGATGATTTTCATCCAAGTGCATAATTAAGTAGCTTAAAATTCTAATCTTTCACTTGGGGTTAGGAAAAAATAGGACATGGAATGTTTTGTTCATCTGTTTTGAAAACTAATATATTAATAATATTTTTATGCAGTTCAGGAATGATGTATTTAAAATATACAATTACTTAACTTGAGTTGGAAGAATTCTGCCAAAGAATTTAGGTTGTTTGTCAGATATCACCTTTTTTAATGAAAGACTCAAACACAAAAGTACTATTACCAAATCAATATATCCTTGTTTAAAATTTCTGCTGTATCGTACCACAAAAGTTTTAAGTTTTTTTTTCTTTTAAAGAACCTAGGCCCTATGGAAGGAAAGCATTATACCTTCTTAATGGTAATTGGCATACTGTAATATTTTCTCATGAAAAATCTCAATTTTACTGATGCTGCATGTTTAAATATACTTACAGCATTTTCTTGAAGTTACAACGCTGGCAAAGATGGCTTGTTGCCAGATACTGATTGTTTGAGGGGATTGAATTCAGTGATGTGATTGCAATAAAAGCGAATTTTCTTTTTAATTTGTCTTATTCCATCTTGCAGGGTCAAGAGAAGTATGGATTATTGAATGTGACAAAAATTACAGAAAATGGAAAGAAAGTTCGGTAGGTCTTGAACTTTTAGAAGCCCGTGTACATATGAGTGGGCAAGATATTTCATATTTATCAATGCTAATCTACCTGTATGTGATGAATGGTCTCATTTTTAGTTTCCTTTTTTTGTTTCAGAGGCAGGCACCTGCATTATAAATCTAATGTAAAACCAACTAGTACTGTCTAACCTAATTCCAGTGTTTGCAGAAGTCAGTACCAAATAGTGTCTAAATGCGGTTTTTCCTCAGATTTAATTTAGGTTTACTTTTTTACCTGTAATTTTTTGAAAGGGATGTTCTTAGGTCTGCTATTGTATATGTCCATATCAACATTCCTAAATTTCTGAAACATGAAGCATTATTTTTTTAAGGATTAAATTGTTAGCACACAGCTGATCTTCCAGAGACCCTCTGACATAGTCCAGGGCAGGTAGGCAGCAGATCTGATCTCCAATTTGGTTCCCCAGAGCTGCTCCTAAGAGCCTAGTAGGAAGAGGTAGGTAGTGGCTCATACAAGCTGCTGCTGTTGCACTATACCCTCATCACTTAGGTCAAATCTGTTTGGAATCATTGATCTGGATTATTGGGCTGCTTTACCAGAAGGATGCAACGTGACCCTTCTCTCACTTTGAGAGCTGTTCAATAATAATTAATGTTTAGACAGTGGGAATGGATTGTTAGAGCTTGTGAAGCTTTCTATTTTATTTTATTTTTAACCTCAGGGCGGATATTCAGGCACAAAAATTGTCAGACAGCTAAAGAACTGATTTGTTCCTTTTCTGTATTTTTTTTGGATGTGTAACAAATATTTTGTTGCTGGTGTAAATGAGCTTATTGCATAAAAGTGGGACACGTACATCCCAGTAAGATGTGATCAGTCAGTTTCAGAATTATGCAGTGCTTTGGCATAATCTCCTTAGTACACAGTAGGCTGAGCATTCCAGATTAGCCCTTTTGAAATTATAATTGTATGGCATTCCTTCTGGTGAACTACTCCCACTACTAATTAGGTTTGTTTGATTTAGATTTTGATGGTCAGGCTGGGACAATTAACATATGTTCACTTCTGCAAATATGCAAGCAGTTAAGACTTACTGATGGCACTAATGACAATATATATGGTTAAGTATATTAACATGCAAGTCAGCTGAGCAGCAGTGACACAGCTTTAGTATCTGCTTTTAAAGTCAATTTATTATGTTTTGCTTACAAATATTTACAGAAAGAATTGGATGTCATCCTGGGCGGTGTTACAAGGTTCATCACTGCTGTTCACTAAAACCCAAGGAAGTGGAACTGGCTGGGTAAGCTATGCAACGAGGCCTCACCTTCTTTTAAGTATTGATATCATAAAGCACAACAAATTAGAGCCTTATTGTTTATTGGTCTTAAATACCAATATGTGTGCACAATTTAAAAAAAAAAAAATAATAAATTGTATTGTTGTCTTACTGTTTAGTGATGGCTTTGAACTTCTGTTTTATATTCACATAATGTGTGATAAGTATTTGCATCAATTTTGAAAGAAAAATTTCACACTGAAGACGATGACTATGATTCTTCAATATTGATATCATTTCTAGTATAATAACATAATTAAATTGGCTATAATCCCACTACATTCCTACATGAATCAGTATAAAAATGGTTTGTTACCTATGGCTTGCTTACTTTGGAAGTCTGATATTAAAAATAAATGTAGATCTCCTATAATAGCTAAGGAGAGGTCATATACAGTATTAGTTATTCCAGGATGTTGTCACACTGATAACAACAAAATTGCATCTTGCCCAACAAAAACTTCATCTTACCGATGTAAGCTATGCTGCTGTGCTTTGCTGATCTTTCTACTTGACTCACTTTCTGCTGCTACAGTTCTTTTTGGGCGGCAAATTGATATTGACTGTTCTTTTCCAAAGCTCTGAGTTTGGTTTTTTTTCTGCCATTTTGTTGCTGTAGAAGGGGTGGTTGCATGAAAGTGGGTAAGCTTCCTTGAATAAAAACACTGGGAGTAGCAGAGAATGGAAATGGTGAAGTTGGACAAGGTGGTCAAACAGGTGGAAAACAGTAGGGAAGGAAAAAACAATAAGGATTAGAAGCATGAGATAAGGTGAACTGCATTGTTTGTTGTAGAAAGTGGACTGTGCAACCTAAGGAGATCTGCCCATACTGAGTGTGGGAAGAGGAAGAGGGTATGATGCACATCAGAGGTCAAGCACAGAAAAATGAACAGAAACATATACACCTGAAAGTTACTGACTTTCCCACCTGTAAATGTTGGGATGCTAGGTAAATATAGTTAGTATTATTCACAAGTGAGAGAAATAATAATAATAAAAAAAACTTGTGAACTACTTTTTCATACATTAACTTCACTGACAAAATATATTGAAGAAATATTGGAGAATCTTTAAAGGTGAGTTACAAAGCAGGAGGTGTTTGGATTTAGGAAGCTTTAAAACTTACTCTCGTCTTCTTTCATGCCCTTTAGTCATGGTCTATTGTTCAGTCAAATCCATTTTCATCATCCTACTTCATGAACCGGAAAATTCCCAGCCATTCAGGGATGAGGTTTGATATTTGGTCTCTGTGCACAAAGAATATTATTAATTTTTTATTCTAACAAAATTTTAATGCTCTTAATCCAAATTGAACAACTGATGGAAAAAAACTAAACAAAAAAACACAGCACATTAATTTTAACTATGTTTATTATATCGCTGTTCCTGATTGTATGATATAGTTATAAATGAATGTATGCCAGACTGAATGATCTGTTTAAAAAAAAAAAATAATAATAGTTGTGTAACTCTGCTTGGCTGGGGAGACCAGTGTTAGCTGTGTTATACCTTTCAAGTAGTCGTTTAGTGCAAAAAAGAAGTTACCAATTCTTTTGATAATCTAAGAGCAGCAAAAGTATTGTGATCACTATATATATATATATAGTAAGAATATTTCTGCATGAAACTGTTAAATACTGACAGTACACACAACTTTATTCTGTTGGTACTATTCGTATTTATAATTAAATTGAGAATGTAAGGGAGAGCATCAACTGTGTGCATGTTCGCATTTGGCTTACTCAACCCATGCTCTTTTTCATCTTTGCACACAAGATTTTTTGGGGGGGATATTAAAAATTCCACCTCTCTTGTCAGAAGCTTTGATCTTTATCAGTGTTTTAATTGAGTAAAGTCAAGTCTATGTGACATGAGAGAAGAATTTCCTCTTCACTTCTTCATCTAACAGAAAAATATTTTTTAGCTATGTCTAGTAATTGATGTTACCATATCATTTTTTGTGCCTTGTTTTGTGACTTCATCACTTTTCTTCCTTTTTCTCATCAAGTCATTTTGCCAAGGGGGCTCAATCCCTGAGCTCTTGCTCTCGCTGCTTTCTTCTTGGAAAAATGCTCTCAGTCGTCGACCTGCTGTCACCTATGTAAACTCTGCCCAAGTTTCAGCTATCAGTGTATGTGTTCTTGTTGCATGCCTCTTGTCACTCTAAGGCCATTTGCCACTAATCTTGAAAGTAAATTTAAACATTCCAAAGGTTGTTAAATTTTATCACTTCAAATAACACCTTATGTATCCTGTTTGCTATTTTTTGAAGTTTTTTCTTTTTTTAAGATACAAATTAACGAAAGTGTATTGCAATAATGCTGTGGTTGTTTTAATGGAACAAAGATCATCTGGTTCATCAGCGCCTGATTTATAATCCCAGATTTGTCTAACGTTTGAACCACTAGCGTCTTAACTAATAAACAGCATGATGTGCTCGCGTTTTGTTTCTTTTTAACAGGTACTATGTCTAATTCTTTCTACCAGAACTAATTCAGACTGTTTTTAAGGCTCCTGTGGCGACTTTGATACACTGATGTACATGATATTGGTTAATTTCAGCTATAACTGAAATAAAAATGTAAATGTTATGCATTAAAAAAAAAAAAAAGAGCTCAATGGTGTTCTACATTCAGAAAGCTGATATAAATTTGTAGAACTCCTTATGTATGATTTAAGCATCTGTATTAGTCATATTTTGAAGTGTAGCTGCCAAGCTTGGATGTACTCTTTATTGGAAACTCATTGAAAAATGTTGGTAGCTAATGTGGTAGTTTCATGGTGAAAAAGAAGAAAATAGTTAAGACTCTTGTTAGAAGAAAGGAACAGGCTTGACTGGCTATAAGCAGTTTTTATGTCTTAGTGCTGATTATTAATGTAACCAGAATCAACCAAAAGCTTTCACAGTAAAGGGAAATATATATAAATACCTCTTATATAACATTAAAAGCAATGTATCACTTCTTGACTTTTTGAGGACTATAATCTGGTGGTCACTATAACTACATTGCTATCTCACCTGTGTTCCGTGCAGAGTGGAGAGAGTGCTAAATATTTTGGATTCCATTAAGATCCTTGAAAATGTGAGACTTTTTCTTTACCATGACTCTATTATTATTATTTTTTGTAAGAAGGCAGTAACTGTAGGCTTTTTCAATTAAACTAGTGCTAAAAATGATGCAGCTTTATTTCTGTCCAATGAACCTGTGTGTGTGGAAGGCACATAACTTTTATGCATTACTATATTCTTCAAAATGCTGTTTTCTGTAAGGGAAATAGTGGATTTCACTCATCTCTCTTTCAATTCTTTCAGTACGTTGAAAGCTTTTCTCTTTTGTTGTGGATGAGATGTAATAGCTACTGATGGATATTAGTGATGGGGCTTCAAAAAGAAAAAACAACTGCAGCAAATAGTAATTGCTTGAAGGATTTGTTTGTCAACCTTATGTAATAGCTGCATTTCTTCAGTGTCGGGTGTGCTGGTGGTAAACCAGAAGTGAGTAAACTTCCCACTGAAAGATCAAGGAAATAAGTGCTCTTCACAGTTCATGTGGGCAAGCTCTGTTTACTGTATCATAGCACTCCTTACAGCGTACAAGAGTGCTGTATGTACACTGCCGTAGTTCATCAGTATTGCACAGCTGAGTATACAGGGCTCAGCTGATAATAATGAGAAATGTTTGAAATGTAAATACTTCCAGTAGATTTCAGAAAAGCTCTCTAATTCTGCTATGGTAAAATAGAATGTCTTCATGTTTTTCCTTTGTCTTGTCCAAGCTGTAAGTTCTGAAGTACTGTTACCAGTCACAAAGAAGCATCTGTCCCTTGGCACTATTTCTGAAGAAGACATGGAATTAGAAAGTTCTATGAAACTGATTAGGAACAGAATTATTAGACTGGCTGATGTCATTTGCGTTTCCCAATGTCTTCCTTTACATAATAGCCAGTTCAGTTTCCAAAAAAAGCTGAAATATATCCCACTACAGGCTGCGTGGTTTGTCCTATGCGTGCTCCCATGATGTGGAGACAACTCCTGAAAACAAGGAAAAGTGATTCTGATGTCAGCATGTATCTCCAAGGCAGTCCTTATGCAACTCAGCATCTGCGTCTGGATGGAAAAAAAAAAAACAGTTGTTACACTTTCCAAAAAGGAGAAATTATCTCTGCCTTGAAAATTGCATGAACACGTCCCATGACTACTTCTTTTTCCTAGAAAAATCTGTCAGAGGAGACTCTAGGACAACTTACTATGTTAGGGCTTTTCTCAGCAACATGTTCTAGACCTCTTCTCTCTTTCTGTTTCATTTCTGCTCTCTGCAACTTCCCTAACAGCGGAAATGAGAACTGCAGTCAGAACTGGGAGTAAGGACTGAATGTAGCTTGACCAGTGCTGACCTAGCAGTGTGCTCTGTTTTCAGGATGCTAAAGGGACAACTTTTCTTATTATTGCATTCAAGAAAACCTGCATGCTTCGGAAGGATTCAGTTGCCTCTAGCTAACCCTTGTAAGCTGAGCATCTCGGCAGCCTTGCACAGGATTTGCTCCTGGAAGCTTTTGAGGAGGAAAATGGTGGTTGGCCTCTCATCTCTACACAGGCAGGACCAGATAAGAACCGTAGCAGGGAAGCTCATAGGAGAGACTGAAGGTTAAACTTCTTTCTTCAAGGAAATTCTAAGTTTGTGATGAGTCTGTGATACGCAGGTATATCAGAGGTGCTTTGTAGAGAGGCTTAGAGTGTTTGCTTGGCTGTTCCCCCCTCACCATTAGCAATATCTGGCTCTTTTTCTTCTTTTTGGGGGGGATTGTCCTGTGCTTTTCAGATGTGCTGAAGGTAGTCGGGCTTAAAAAAAAAAAAAAAAAAGAATGGATAAAGTGCAGTGGTGTTTGAGGTAGCAGTGGGAGCTGCCACTTAGAGTTCTGCATACTGGCGCATACCAGAGGGCAGCAGGGAACCACTCCTTGTGATCTAAACACCTGTGGCTGTTGTTAACTGACTTCACCCATTGCAGGTCATCTCCTTTGCTGCTCAGCATCATGGGGAAGGCATTGGTAACAAATCTCTCATCTTGCAGAGGACTTCAGCTCTAGTCTCATGCTCTCTCAAGTGGCAAACCCTAAATGTTTTCCAACATGCACTAAGGTTGTTGTGAGCTCCATTTGTGAGCTGGGACTCAACCAAAAACTATTAAGAAACATCCTTAGATGAGAAATCTGAGAATCAAGATAGAAAGCAGGTGGTTTTTTCAGATGTTAGTTGACATTGTGTAAATTGGAAGTATTCTTTCATTCTGATATTTCACAGGTTAGGTTGTTTCATTCTGATCATCATTTAATTGCTCTTAGGAATCAGGCAGGAAGATTTTGTAGCTGTAAACAGCCTTTCTAAAACACAGTTAGCATTAATTAACATCCTTGCTGTGAATTTAATCAGAAGCAGCAGATTAGTTCTGTTTTCTGAACTGTGTTTTCTCACCTCGGGTGTGGTTGTTGTGGTACAGACTGGAAGCCTTGTGATGTTTGCAGCAAGGAGGCTGTCCTGAAGCTCGGGTCAGCCTGAGTGTTGTCTCATGAGCACAGAACATACATACTTAAATTATTATTATTATTTAATAACTTGAAAAGAACCTTTGTGATGGATTTGATGCTGCAGACTGTCCCCAAATATACATCAATTTTTTGTTCTGCAGCCAATTGACTTAATGCTTTCTCTATACATTAAAAACAAGCAAAACTTACTAACAATTAGCTTTTTGTTTGCGAATTCTCTTCCTTGAGAAATTATAGTTTAAAGCTGCGGGATGTAGACTGTGACCCTGGTAGAAGTACTTGGCTATATCCAGCATAATAGTAAAAGTTGGAAGTAAAGATAGCTCTTATTCATGCTGTGTTCCTCCAAATTGGTTGAAGGGTTGATAATGGGTTAAATGCTTACTTGTTACTTGTTTTTTAGAAGCTAGACAGTAAAATTGATCTCTGTTTACTTACTAGGGTATGCTAAAGGAAACATACTGAAGGAAAACTAAAGGAAAATACTGAATAGATTTAGTATGAAAGCGTCACTAGGATCATTTAAAAAGAAATTTTGTTCTGAGAATGTAAAAACTGAAGACACTTGAGACTTTCGACAAGAATCAAGCTATGATCAAATTCTCTATAGACTTCTACCACTTTCAATAGGAACAAGTCTGCTGAAATTTGATCAGAATTTAAAACTACTGGAATTTTAAAATCTATAGGCTGAGCAGTTCATAATAGGCATGAATAAAGAGTTTTTGGTGCTTTTTTTTTTGTTTCAGTTTTCCTGGTATTATGTTAGTTTATTTGTGGCAGGATACTGTGTTTGCTTTAAATAGTGTAGGCTGTGAATCAAATGATAGTGTGTTACACTTTGGAATTGCAAGTCTATATATCTTGGAAGCTTTTGTTATTTGTATTTTTTTAAAAGTTCATCATCATTGTTCCTTTTTTTTCCAGAAGTTTGGTGTGAATCAGTCCAAACCAGAATTCACAGTGGATCTCAAAGGGGCACTGATTGACTGGGCTTCAAAGGACAAATCCAGCAAAAAGAATGTTATTGAGGTAAATTATTTTACTTAAATGCAAAACTCTAAGCATTTCAAGCAACTTCAAAAATTATCTCTGAACTTAGTTCAGATTTTTTGCATTTCTTCTCTTTAAATCATACATTTATGTACCTGCAAGAGATGTCCATTCTTAATATATTTGTACAGGATATACTTTTCAATTTTAAGACGACTTATTTTGTGCTTTTATTGATTTTAGAGTAGTTATTTATCATCTGAAAATTGTGCCTGAGAGAAGTTTAACTTCATGTAATTTGATTTTGGAGTTCAAGTGTGTTTATCAGTTCTGATGACATCTGTTTTTGTTTCTTTAAAGCTAAAAACCCGCCAGGGAACTGAGCTCTTAATTCAGTCTGATAATGACAGCTTCATTAATGAATGGTATAAAGTCCTTAACTATACCATCAACAATCAGGTAGGTATTTGAATCATGAAGGCTCTGATTTCAAGGTAGTATTTTTTTAGCAAAATTTCTGTAATTACTCCAAGTAGTTCATATACATCTTCATTTTGTCATTTTCTTGGGAATGGGCTGGGGGATATCGGACGATTCCCAATGATAAGAAATAAAATTAAATTGTGCCAAGGAAGGAGCAGCGATCCACTGGATTAAGAACCAGGAGGTGTGGACTCATCTCAGAAACGAGCTGCTTTTTTCTCTCAAGAAAAGAGATGGGGAGTGAAAGGGAGGGCGACCAACAAAAGAATGCTTACTTAGCATCTGCTATTGCTGTTCCCTTCACACGAAATTAAAGTGTGAATCAAAAGCCAAGAGACCTAATACTGCACAGGGAAAAATATACCTTATTTTGACCATCTGATAATTTGAAACACTGAAAGTTTTTGGGTACAAAAATCAGTCAGATCTGAAACAAACTTAAGTTTGAAGAAAAACCCTCTATTGTAATAGTAGCTGTGAATGTTCTTCTACCTATGATGGCTGTGGCTTGCTCAGATGTGAAGCCCAAAAGAAGGTTACAGCTTAGATTCATGTCTCTCACCTCCCTCAGGGAGCTGTTATGTCAATATGTTATATAGAAGGTATATCTGTGAAGGATATCTGCTCTATTTTTACGCACACAAATTTTGAAGTTGTTAGATTATGCTTAGTCCATTTTACAAACATTCTAAGTGAGATATTCAAATCTAGGAGATTTGAAATTTAACAATCCTGAGAAGCTTTGAGGAAGAGAATCCTATTCACAGGATGTCAGTGGCAGTTGAATCCTTGGCAGGGACGTTAATTGAATGTTTGAATATATTGACTGTTGATGTTATAAAAAGTCTAGATGAAGCTTTTGAAAAACAATAAGGAATGAGGATTGTTTAAAGCTCACATCTGCTGTGCAAGTTAAAGTGCAAATTAACTGATGTTATGTATTGAGACCAAAGGAAGCTTTCTTCTTATTTTCTGATGGAATGCAACATAGGTGTGAAGCAGCAAACAATTTCTTCAGCATCTACCATCATAACAGCAGCATGATTTGCATTTCCATTTAACTGTGGGTTTTTTATTCTTTTTGAGAATATGCTGAAAGAACATTAATCCACAGAGCAAGGCTCTTGGACCCTGGTATAGTTACTCTGTTGGACTGAATTCAGCGTGTACTTTGGCAGAGCTCTAATTCTCCAAGTGGCAGTCTATTTCTATCACAGAGAACTTACACTAAGAGATTAGAAACAGGATAAATGTTGTAGAAATTGATTTTGACTTTATCAGTCAGGTGCTTCTGTTGCAGATCATGTGAATGAAACAGCTGATGTCTTCTGAATTTGGGAGGAAGAAAAAAGTTGATGTAATTAAGTTTTTGTCTGTATTGGGTCTTATGACAAAATACTTCTCAAAGTTACTGCCAGCAAGAGTGGTATCATCTCTAAAGATAATTTTAGCATTTAGAATTCTGGAAAGAATTAAGTGAAAGGCAAAATAAAAGTATATTGCAGAGCAGTCTTCATGAAATGCATTTTTTAATGGTGTATTCTGTGAATTGGTAAACTTACCTTTATCTTCTTAAATGTAATAGGTAGTAGAATCTGATGAAGCATTAGAAGATGAGGTACCAGATTCTCCTGGGGTGGAAAAACAAGACAAAGAAAAAGAGAATAAAGACTCTAAGAAACTTCGTTGTGAGTAGAAAACTTTCCAATAATTGATTTTAGGAATGCCAAAAAAAAAAAAAAAAAAATTACCTCGTCTTCACTTGTGTGTAAAGATAAAGAAATTCAAGAGGACGTTTTCCATTTGGTGCCAGTTACTGACCTTTATCTGTGTTTTCCTAATCATACTTAAAAAGTAGGAGAAAACAGGCAGTACAGAAATAATCTATTCTCAAGGTATATTCACTTTTGTCAAATGTGTAGAATTAATTGGATGTTTTCTCTGACATAAATTGTTTTCAATAAGAATCTCTTTGTCCTTGTTCAAAACAGATTTGGATAGTTTTACTTTTTTGTCCATGGTACAGCATCTGTAAATATTTTCACTGTTAACTTACACATCAGTTTCACTAAGTTGCTAACCCTATATTGGATCATTTACAGAAATGAAACACTTTTAATTGCACTCTCAGAATTTGGAAGAAATTTCTTCTAGCCACAGAAATTTTTCTTTGCAAAGAAATATACTAATTAGGCAGTTTGTTTTGTCCTTTACTTCTGGGATGTATGTAAATTGTAAGGAAGTATTTATTTCATTTAAAATGGTTGGTGAGAGCCAGGGCTAGTTTTGAAACATAGCTGTATGTTTTAAATTCCATATTTATTTTAAGTTACTATTTAGTTATTTTCACAGACGGCACTTGGTGACAGGTAGCATCTTGGCAGTTTGAAAAATGGATGCTATGTACAAGAAATTTAAAAAAAAAAAAAAAAAGGAAAATGTGAATGCAATGTAAATTTGAATAGTTTATCTTTTTTTTGTGCTCTGTATTTATTGTCGAATTTTTTTTCCAAGGAACCATGTTAAAAAAAAGTTGTTTTTGTGAATATTCATATTAAGTGTATTTTTATTTCCAGCGATGAAAATACCTGGCAATATAGATGCCACAGATCAGAAAAAGACCAAAACGAAGCTCAAGAAGTTTCTCACACGACGACCTACATTACAAGCTGTCCGTGAAAAAGGCTACATTAAGGGTAAATGAACCTTTTTAACAAAGGAAATAATTTGAGAAACTGAATTTGATAATTCACATGTAAAATTGGGTTCATGTTGTCTAGTTTTAGAGTAAAACATGAATGTAGCTTGCCTAACAAGTCTTGGATAGTGAAACTGGTGATTGTTTGTTGTTCTTCTGAGTCTTCTGAGCAATTTCATCCCATTATTGGCAAAACTGAAGTGGAAAATGAGAGCCCAGGAGCCTCTACGGACTCACAGCGCTTCTGAGCTAGAAAGTGCATTTGGTCTGCTGCTCTGAGCTGGGAATTTTGTATAGCCAAATAATCGTTTGTGCAAACAAGGGAAAGGAAGATTGTCCTTTTGTTACAGAGCTGAATACATGCTCATGTTTTACAGGGGTGTTTTTAGTCTGGATAGAACCAGAGAAGTATGTGCCATCTCTTTAGAAATGAAATGTTTAAGCAGAAAAAGGATGAGGCTAAAGGAATCTCAACTCCAACATCCTTTTTCCCTAACCTTTTTTTTTTTTTTTGAATGTATACTTTTTTTTTGGAGTTTTTTTCACAAAGAATGAGTTTACAGATATTATTGGATCCAACTTATGAAATGATTGATAGCTTAATATATACTTCCATCTATCACATTTGTAGAAACTCTGAAAGAGAACAGTTTTTGCACAGGTCTAAATTAATGTGATTGTGTAAATTTCTTTTTGGTAATTCCTGGTACTCACTGTAAAACTTAATTTGTTTGTGTGCTTTAGCTGGACTCGTAGGTGGTGCTCTACTAGCATCAAAATAGCAGATGGGTAGGCAAATATCAGACCAACTCTGACTGTGATTTGCCTAACTGCATACTTTAACAGATGTGCTTCTATTGCATGTAGCATTTGATATATTTGTGTATCTGCAAATATAATTTAACTGTAAGTTATGAATTTTTTGTTTGAAGTAAGAAGGCATTTTTTCCAGACTTTGATGTTTTGCCCTGCTTTACAGCTTAGAATTCATGTGAATTCTCAAAGACGTAACTTCTGACATGAGCAACAGTAAATGCTAAGCCAAGTTTAATTTGTACACGTGCATGCTGATGATTGGATTTTTAAATAAAGACACTAAGGAACAAAGAGTTTGTTTTTATTTAAAAGCATGATGTAAACTTTAAAAGTTGGATCTGTACTGTACAGTTTTACATTTACTGTATGAGTGAAAAATACAGAAGTTTATCTGAAGCCCAGTGTACTTTGTGGCTGCTATTAAGCTTAGTAAATGAAAGCTTGGCAAATGGAATACGAGTTGAAAAAATGAAAAATTTTTATAAAACACCCTTGAAACAGCATGCATCAAACTGAGAAGTGGCTGTGCTAAACATTTTTTACATGGAAAAACAGAATTACAAAAGCTGCTTTAAAATTGGGGAAACAAATACGGTTCTCCTGTATGTGGAAATTGTTATGGTCAGAAGCGGTTGCAGCAAATAATTTTGTTACATACCAGTATTTTCCTATCCTATCTAATCTGCATTGTTTTACCTGCTACAGCTGCTTGCTAGTCTGCCTTTCTGCTGCGTGGCCTTTTTCAACCCTTTGCTACTACTGATTCTGCTTATACAGCTGGCTGTGTGAGTAGGAGCAGCAGGAATGAGATGTTTTGGGGCACTGGCCTTTATGCATACAGCTAATAATACCAGCTTTCTTACTGTATAATTGGTTTTGGTGTGCTGTTTGGATTTCCCAAAGCAGTTATCAAATGCAAATGTTGTTACTAAACATGAAAAATGGGCTAGATGCTATGCATGGTTCAAATGCAAGAGCAGTTTCTCTCTTGCATAAGCTCTGAAGCAAAATGTATTAAATACTGCAAAGATGGTCACTTACATGCTGCCTTTAAAAGATAAAATAAAACTTTCTTCCTTTTGAGTCTGAGCTTTGCTTCTCTATTTCAAGACCCTGTTTCAGTCTCATGCATCTGAACTTGGGATGTCATCTGTTACTTGGGCATGAAACCATGAGTCTGGGGAACATTTCAGTGCTACCATCTGATCTGAACAAGAGGAATTAACATGTTGGTGAAACACACTAAGACTTTACAACATGTTCTCTGCCAAAGCTGATTTTCATTTTTGCTCTATTTTGTGACAGAAAACACTCCCACTGCCTTTTGTGTAATTTTGAGGGCAAGACACAAAGTATCTGAAAAGATGGACATTGTCCATAAGTACTTGTATTTGAATTGCAACCTTGCGGCCATGTTGCCTATGCGTAGTCACACATGCAGTCAGAGCTGTGTAAAGGTCTATCTTCTATGTAGTTGTTTCAGAACTTAAACGTGTTAGAAATTAAGCTCTATATTGAAACCTTTCTCTGTAAATGAATATGTAATGCCGGATTAAACAGTAGGTGTAATGGAGAATAACATTTTTTTTTCTCCCTGAATGCTTTCATTTGGGTTAAAAGTTTTCTGTTCAGATTTTTTTTTTTTTAATCAAAGATTATGGTAAATGTACTTCATTCCTCTCTGGAGTTCAAAATACAACAGAACATTTGAATCAGTTAAATTTCTCACTGCAGTAATGACTGTATGATTCTTCTAAGTTTTCTTCTGATGGATTAAAATGATTTCAGTACCAAAAGTTCCTCCCTCCAAGACTCATGTTTGGGTGACTGCTGACACTTTTTCTTTCTGGGAGCTGTTGAGAACTCTTTTCAGAACTTTACTCCCTTTCACTCTAATAATGCAACAATTGTATCCAGTACTTTTTGCTCTTTATAGAGGTTTGTTTTAACCTGAACTAGTTCTGTCACTCGAGTCCTGTTCCACTGTAAATCAGTCTCTTTACTTGGTTCCAGATCAAGTGTTTGGTTCCAATCTCACCAGCTTGTGTCAAAGAGAAAACAGCACGGTGCCAAAGTTCGTGAAGCTGTGCATTGAGCATGTTGAGGAACATGGTAGGGTGAATTTCTTGTTTGTCTTTAAAATCCCTCTTGCTCATCACACTGTCTAATTTTCAATGTTTTAATCCTTAATGTGCTGTTGATTTGTTAGAGAAAATAATCTGACGTGTCTGTAGGTAATGAGTTTTTGAGAGTGGGAAGGTAGGTGGAATCCAATGTGGGGAGAGGGAAGGAAATTTTACATCAGAGGAATTTATCTACTTAAGTATCTTTCAAGTGAGGAAAATGCTCAACAGCTTTTTGGCAGTAAGAGTCTAAAGGAGGAGAAATTACAAGAAGTCATAGAAGAGCTTATCTCATCAAAGTTTTACTGCAGGTGAAGAGAGACTTTCAGAAGTTACATGTGATGCTGTGGGCTGTCTGAAACCAAAATTTTATGCAATTTTTTGTTGGAAATTTCTTGGTTGTAATTCCTGACATGTCTGTACTGTAGGTTGGGCTTCTTGCTTGTCTCTTGCCATTGCTCAGATGGTCTTTTAATTTGAGAATATAATCTTGAGATCGGGGTGTTTACAAGGGAATACCAGAAGTGAATTTTAAGGCATTTTCCATGGAAACTTCTTAGGATTTTTTGCAGCATGTTGTCTTCTTTCTTAGTGCTGTTGCCTTGTGTCCTGGAAGGAAAAAATAACTGCTTCCATTGTGATACTGTAGGTCAACAAACTTGAACAAACTGCCGCCTTGTTTGTGACAGCAGGCTTCATTCCCATTTGAGGTCCACAGTTTGATAGAGAGGGCCTATTTTTCCTTTTTTTAAAAGATTTTTTATATTTTAAGACAGCACTGCAGTGAAGATGGTGGTGAAGTTTTCCCTTTTTAAATACCTGAGGGGAAGCTAATAGAAATGAGCAGCTTTTTTTCCTACTTCCAACTCTTCTTACTTCCAACACACATCAAATCTATTCTTTTTGTAAAGGAATGGCTAGTGGATTATGGGGAAAAGGGATATGTCAGATGGTGCTGATAACTGTGCTGCATTGCATCAGATTACTCTATGAGCTACAGGGACTGAAGGTATTCTGGCAGCACTCACCCTCTCAGGGGCACTGACTGATTTGCTGTATTCAAGTGGCATTTCAATTTAATTCTTTACCTGCTAATCAATTTTGACTAATTGCAGTAACAACCACAGAGACAGTTTTCTTCTTTTCCTGGATGAGTGTTACAGTACTGTAAAAGCAAGGGCTACCTGTTTACTTCTAAAGGCAGTTGGATAGTGAGTATGCAGGCACGTTGTTCCTTCTAGCAAACCTGGTCACTTGACAAATTTGAGATGCTCTCTTATGTCTGACTTGATATTTCTTAACCATAAATTAAAAAATGGAACATCCGCAAAATACTTGGTTCTTGCATGTTGGACTCCGCATATATCCCTCCCTCCACCCACTAAAACCATTTTAAATGGTATCTCCAGTCTTACTGGGAAAACTTGAAGCCATTACCTCATTTACTACTATTCTTCTGCCTAGGAAGCTTTAAAGATTACTTTGAGCTTGATACTACAAAACCTTTTTCAGCAAACTAAACCTTCTCTGATGTGCCCTGCCCATCAAAAAATCTAGAGAAATATTTATTGCCGAACCAAGTGATCATTAGCACAAGATTAACTGGGCTGCTTTAGGTTTTGATTTTACAGAGTAGACCTGTGAGCAAGGAGCCTAGTGATTTCAGAATCTGTATGCATGAAAGATTAAAATTGGTTTATCCCTTTATTTTAGGATTAGATGTTGATGGCTTATACCGAGTTAGTGGTAATCTTGCAGTGATACAGAAGTTAAGATTTGCAGTCAATCATGGTAAGTTTTCATCAACTACATTACAGTTACTTAGCTTTTCAGATTGCTTGAAGTTTGTAGAGAACTCATGAGAAATGATTTCTTAATGTGTAACTGCAGCTTTTCTTGAGAAACGATTGCCATCCTTAAGGTTACTTCAAAATTGCAGAATTTAGTGTGTAAACACACACACACACACACACACACACACACACACAAAAAAAAAAAAAAAAAAAAAAAAAAAAAAAAAAAACAATGAAACCACCAAACCCTATCAAAATAAACAAAAAACCACCACCCTAACAGCCTGGAGGTTTGGTCTTACATGGAGGTATTGCTAGAGCATTTTCTGAAGAAAGGTGGTAATAGAATTCAAGAGGGAAAAAATGACTAAAGAATCCCAAACTGCATACCTTATGGGAAAACAAAATACCAAGCTTCTACTAGCGTTAAACTTGTAAGTTAATGGTTTTTAGCAAGATTAGTATGGGGATTGTTAGCTTGACAGTACACTCGTGTATAAAACTTCTTTATGGATCTGTACTATAGTGTTTGGTTCAGTGGGAATCAATAGGTAGCCTGCAGCTGGGAAGATGAACAGTGGCTCATCTGAGCACTATGATTTGATCAGTCATTTCCTGATTAATCAGGTCTAAAAGTAAATTCCATGTTACCTCCACAGTTGGGATTCTTCTCTGGAAAGCCTCCTTGGTAGGACAGCTGCATGTAGTGCAGTAGGCAGAGTTAGACTGCCTCTTTCCATACAGTTCTGAAGAGAACCTGCTTGCAGGTTGAGGTGGAATTACTGTTGAATTTCATCTCATTGGTTCCTTTTGGAGTAGTTTGGGACACTTTGCATTGCTGCAGCTCTCCCAAGGGCTGGATTGTTGACAGTGTTTTAGCCCTTCAAAGAGAGCATGCAAGGTTGCTGTACTGCAACCTTACGAACATCTCACACAGTATTTGTTCTGAAAAGTATTCTCCCAGCCACCTATAAACATAAAAGGTTTCACACTGTTGCAGCTCTGTACGTAGCAGTGAAGAGGCTGAAGTAGGATACTGGTCTTCCATATTTTAAAAGCAATAAACACAGGAAAGAAAAGGAGCTAACATTTTTTTAACTAGGCCTTTATAGTTAAATTATTAACATGAACTATTCATTTTTCTCTCTCAGATGAGAAACTTGACTTGAATGACAGTAAATGGGAAGATATACATGTCATCACAGGAGCTCTAAAGATGTTTTTCAGAGAACTGCCAGAGCCACTGTTCACTTATAACCACTTCAATGACTTTGTCAATGCGATTAGTAAGTATGGAAAGCAGCTCTGTGCTTTTGATAGAAGTTCTGCTCCTGCTCAATTAGAGCAATTTGGTTATTGTAGAATGTTTTGGTTATAAATGTTTGCAAGGCTTACCTGAAGTTCTGTCAGCAATATACAGGCTGCCCAGGAGGTGGCAGCATACTCTCTGGTATCAGCCCTGCAAAATCAAAGTCTTTAGCCCCAGTCTGTTAATTTTTATCATGAAGTTTTGTACAGAATTACTGAGGTTTTGTTTCTACACTTCTTCCTTCTGCAGAGCAAGAACCGAGACAGCGTGTCAATGCTGTTAAAGATCTAATCAAGCAGTTGCCAAAACCAAATCAGGACACTATGCAAGTACTCTTCAGACACCTGAAGAGGTAAGAATCAGAGTGAAAGACTTTATATTGCCAATACTCCCTTAAAGCTAAATAATCAAGTTAAGGAGGTGGCAGTGCCCACTGTGCTTTTCTTGTGTATATTGCACTTGATAAAAGCAATGTATCAGTCTGTATTTGTACAAGCTTGCAGAGCATCAAGAGGACGGCATGTGGCATAACTGTGATGCTTACTGTCTTATGTTAAAGAAAGTGGGAGGATTTCAAGAATAGTATCACAGAACAAAACTTTTTTTGTACAGAAGGAAATCGCAGCACCTCTGTGCTAATAACAAGACTAGTAGTCATTAAATATCATGAATAGTTATTTGCTTTGGACTTCTTTTCTGTCACTCCATTACTCTAGCACTTATACGTCTTTGTGTTTATTTTTTTCTCTTTCAGAGTTGTGGAAAATGGAGAAAAAAACCGAATGACCTATCAGAGCGTAGCAATAGTTTTTGGTCCAACCTTATTAAAACCAGAGAAAGAGACTGGTAACATAGCAGTCCATACAGTGTACCAGAACCAGATTGTAGAATTAATTCTACTGGAATTGAATGCCATCTTTGGACGCTGACATTTTCATGGAGTGGAAACTGGAAGTGGAAGTGATGGGTTGGAAGCAGTATTCCATCAGGAGGAAAATCTCTCACTGTATATGATGTATTATGTTTGTGGACCAAGAAGCAACTTGATTTTTGCACTTTTGGGGGAGGGGAAAAACAGGAGAAGTGTTTTACCACTTTAATGCAAATTAGAGACAACACTTTCCTTGTTTGGATTTCTTTGAAAAATTCATTGTAAAAAAGTGAATTGAAAAGTTTATAGTTTGCCTTTTTTTTTTTTTTTACAGTAGCATTTGAAAATTACAGTATAGGTTCATACACTGGATTTCTTGGAGAGTAAAGCTCTTAATCTTAA
The DNA here is from genome assembly GCA_037305975.1 of Chrysolophus pictus. Lineage (NCBI taxonomy): Eukaryota > Metazoa > Chordata > Aves > Galliformes > Phasianidae > Chrysolophus > Chrysolophus pictus. The sequence continues at coordinate 14,283,802 of JAYKPI010000006.1, forward strand.
ACTGGATAATCTGGAATTTAACCTTAAAATATTCCCACTTGGTATGGAAAAGTTCTATGAAAAAATAATCAGTGAAGTTCCATCTTAGGCATGTGTATTACAAGAAAGCACACTATGCAGGTCAGTATGCTTTTCCGAAGGGTTTCTGCATGCAGTGACTGTCTTAAGCTAACAGTTTGGTTTAGTTATTCAGGTCTAATTCCTCACATGACATCTGCTGTCCTTTTTCCTTTTTTTTTTCTCTTTTTTTCCCCCAGTGACCTTTCTGGAACTTTTTAGTTGCTTTATAGAACAGCATACTATTACTGAACTTGTAAGTGTATCCAGCAATGGATATTTGTCTTGTGGCATAACAAAGTCATATTTAATACATATGTTCATTTTTTCAGGGTGTTTCCTGAGCTAGGTTTTGTGTTATACTGATTTACAGCTAAAACCTAAGTAAATACCGACTGTAACACTGTTTTCAGTTCTTGGTATAATGCTGTGGTAGTGGAAGTTTCTTTTGTAAATACAGACTGTCCTTTTGGTTCTTGTATATAATTCAGTTCTTGTATAGTTTAAGAACGTTCTAGTCACACATTTCTAATGATGGGTAGAGTAGCTGCAGTAGCATAACGTTTCCAGTCTATGTCTGGGTTTCAGCATTGAAACAGGTTATGGAAAGGGAGGGGGGGCCTAACTGTGTGCACTTTTAGATATTAATTACATTTGCGGGCAAATAACTGTAATACGAATGGTACTGGAAAAATACTGAGTGTGCTTGCTAAATTAATGCACTACAAGAGGAGCCTTTCAGGTTATTTAATATGTACAGGATACATTAGAAAAATATATTACTAATTCTAACATCTACAAAAAGTGAAACTCATGTTCTGATAGAGAGAGGTTTGATGGAATCCATGATGCTAAATTTAAGAGTTTCTTTTTACATTAATGTAGAATAATTTGTAAAATTGGTTTTGAAAGATTTTGTTACAGGGAGCACGGTCTGCTGCAGATTTTTTTAAATGTATTTTTCTAGACTAACTGCTGTATCTGAAATTTGTTATGTCTAACCTGAATAAAGAAAACCATTAGTTATTTTGGAGTTTGCCATTCCCGCTTCAGACAACCTTTACACAGTAAGACTGACACGTCTTGTTGCTTAGCATGGATACTGCTTGCAGCAAGGAGTTGTTGTGCCACATTAAAAGATGAAAGCTTACATAATAACCTGACGATTTTAGGAGCCTCCATTCCCCTTTCTTTAACAAGCTAAACTCTTACTTTAAGATTTGTAGAAGACAGAAGTAATTTATGGATATAAGTCTGCAGTCTTTTAAACATCTCAGCTCTCAACCTAACTTACAAATAGCAGATACATTGGGAAATAACTCACTTTCACTTTTAACCTGTCGTATCCTTCTCACGACGGAGTTCCAGATTCCTGCAAAGGGAATGTGTGGTGAATTACTGAGATGTAGGCAGATGAATGGTATGAGAATTTCACAAGCATAAAGCTTGAATGAGAAGTCTTCATAGATAAAGGAGAAAGCAACTTACCTTGTGGCTTTCTCACTGTTTTGTTGTGGTAATGGTGAAGTCTTGTGGTTTGTTGCAAAGCAACCTGGGTGAGAATTGTGATAGCTACATCTGTGTCGTCTTTTCAGCCTTCTGTTAGGCTTTCAAACAAGAGCAGTGCTGAGTGGCAGACGTGCCCCATCTACCAGAGAATACAAGCAAAGTTGAAATCTGTTGTTGTAGATTGTTGAAATCCCAACTTCAGCTGTAAAATAAAGAATTCCCATTGCTAAAGGAGATAGATAAGCTGTATGAGTGTTTCTGTATTCAGAGAAATAATTCCTCCTTAGAACCATTTGATAACCAGGATGAACATCACATTTTTCCTTGTATTCCTAGAAAATAAAGCGTTTTGTTATTACAATACATAGTATGGTTTCATGCAATGAAATTGTCTTGAGTTTTAATTGTCTCATTTGGGAAAGTACTCCTTAACTGACAGTGGTGCAGCTAAACAGTGCCTGTTCAGGAAGAGGTGGCTGCCCGAGCTGAGGGTGTGCTTGAGATTCTGCATGGCAGCACGCTGGGATTCCTCACTACCTGAACTGTGTTGTCTCCTTCCCACAGTTAGCTGTTATTTCCTGTAAAAATCAAACCCAGAGTTCTGTACAAACGTGGGGAGGGAAAGCAATTTGTGTTGGATGAAACAGAGCCTGAACTGAGGAATATATGAAGCAGATAGGATTCTAGCATAAAACCTGTTTTACAGCAATATAAACCTTTGCAATCACAAAGGGACTGGAGGTCTCTTGCTTTGCTGCCAGTTCAAGTCATGTTGCAGTAACAGCTCGCTTCTGCAGTTCAACTACATGGTGGTGTTACCCAGCCACTCTCAGCCTTGATCCATACCAGGTAGGAGTTTCTTCTCTTTAAAGCTGGAGGTGAGCACACAAACAAGACAAATATATGGTCGTTTCATGTTGAATGGACTGTTTTTCAATCAAAGATGTGTGTAAGTTGGTCCCCTCAGTGCCCACTGCTGCCACCCCCCTCACAGACAGCCGCACGGCTTCCCTGTGCACCGAACCCTCTGGCAATCCTCGGTTCTGGCAGCATAAGAGAGAAGGCAGGCTGTGGGTGCTGTACCGTTGCTTCATTCTTATGCAGAGCGCTGGTATTTTCCTCTTAAAGGGAACGGCTTTATTTAGCCCTGAAGTAATGATATTTTCAGAATCAATCGGTGAATTCATGAGCGGGCCGCGCAGCGGCCATTCTGCTGGGGCGCGGGGGGAGGCTCAGCATGTCTGATGAGGAGCGGAGAGTAGCTCTGAGGAATCTTAATTAGCCTTCACAATTGCCAAGTTTTGTGGGCCAGCAGCTGGTAGGGCTGGATCGGCCCTTTCTCAAAAGTAGCCTTATGTGATTGTGTGACTTAAATGAATTTTTTTTTTCCATAGCATTCTTGTAAACAGAGCACTTGTAAAACAAGATCACGCTGTGTAGCAAACCAACATGAAAGACGTGCAGAGGGAGCTTGGCCTCCTGGTCCTTTTTATTTCCTTGAGACTTAAATGGCAGCTCTAATATTAGAGTTTCCTCGGACTTCCCCAGATGCACTGTTTGTTAAGGTACTTAGCTGCTGCTCTCTTTCAAAAGAAGAAATTTACGTTGTGTTCAGCACACACAGAGCAGCAAATGGGAACAGTTATAGGATAGCACCAGGGTTACTGAATCTTGCGGCTTACTGCACTCAGTTGTCACTCACAGGGAAAGGGAGAGCAGGACCCGAGTGTGGGAATGGGCAAATGCAAAGCAGGGCAGGCAACAGGACAAAGCAGGTGTGACGGACAGCTGGGACAGCAGAGGGACTGTTGCTTAGAAAAGCTGCCGGAGCACAGGCAGAGCTGGGAGGGAGCCAGGCTGCCAGGAGCAGGGGTAGTTTTCTTTTTTTCCCTTTTTTTTTTCCTTCTTCTTTATTGATAGTGCAAAAGAAACAGCTGTCCTCTATAGCAATAAGTAAGGAAAGGCTTTTGCGTTTTGCACCAAGCACTGGAAGCTGAGTACCTCCTTTCCTGCCCTGCTAGTTGGTGTGCTGCTGCCCTGTGCTTGGACTCAGCAGCAAGATCTGCCTCATCCCTCCTGCAGTCTGCCTCAACTTTGCCTTGTCCTTAGCTGGGTGCTACTGCCACTCAGCTTTCCCTGTCCTACCCGCACCTCCGCTATGTCTACTGTGTTGCACAGCCCTGGCATTCAATGTGCCTCCCTCCGTGCTGCACCTGCCCTGCTCCGCAAGTCAGCATTGCCCCTGTTACTGGGATCCCAGCACTGCCGCATCCCAGTAGTGGTTTGTTCTGCTTCTGCAGACCCTGTTGGTGGAGGGGGTACAAACTCGCAGACACTCCTTTCTAGCACATAACTCTTTTCTCATTTAGGAAGCTTTTCTTCTTGCACATCTAAGCAATTGTGCCTGCAATTTGCTTTCATCTTTTCCCTATTCTGTCCATTTCACATAGTGCACACATACAGCCATTTCCCCGTTCATCTCTGCACACCCCATAGCAGCCTATGAAGCTATTAAAGGTTTCTGTGTTTCTGTTTTCCTTTCTTCAGACTAAGCAAGCCCAATCCTTTAAATCTTCTCCTGGCTGTCCTGCAGTGTGCTGACCAGAGCGTGAGCTGAGGTGATCGCAGCTGCACTCCCCTTAAGGCTGTGCCTTTGGTGTTCACCTATGAGACAACCTGCAGCATGCTCCCTGCTTCCCCTTGGACTTATGATGCTCCCCATGCCAGCCTCATCCCTTCCTGCTGGCAGCTGCTTTAGCTCACAGAGTTGTGGAATCAGAGTGGTAGGATGGTTTGCGCTGCAAGGGACCTTAAAGGCCTTTCTGTTCCAGCCCCTTGTCCCAGGCAGGTTGCTGCCCACAGTGGGGCAAAAGTCTGCCCACAGACTCAGGCAAAAGAGATGAGCGTGGCCATGCTTTGCTCCAGACCAGGACTTTTTTTAAATTCCAGCCCTAAAATTCAAATCAGGCTCCAGATCACAGCCTGCACCACCAGGCATGAATGCTAAGCAGCCTGTTCCAGCCCAGTCTGTTGGCTGCCCGGCTAATGACTGCTCTCCATAGAAACCCTACCAGAGTCAGTCATTATTCTCTCGTCATGCACTTGTGTCTCTCTTGTATTTATATAAGATTAAGTAGCACCGTTAGGTTTTTACCCCTCTGATTGGAGCTTGTTTTAACCTCAATTAAGCCATCAGCCCCACTTTCCAAAGGCAGAGCAATAGTAGACCATTATATTTCTCCACCTTTTGTACAGAGACGTGCTGGGGCCGGGCTGTGTGGCAGTCACCAGCAGGGACGGATGGTGCCAGACTCCCAGAGGTGCCGTGGCACTGCACAATTATTGCTCCAGACAGCCGAAAGCAGCAGGGCTCCTGCTTCTCCGCTTGGTTTCAGCCTGCCGTGATTGCTGGCGCAGAAAGATGCTGATTATAAGTAAACAATAATTATGCCTTGCTACCTTGCTGCTTGCGGCGCTGGGCCTGCACTTGGTCCTGCCACTGGAAGATCATCCACGTGGATTTCAGCATAGAACCATGGAATATCCCGTGCTAGGAGGGACCAAACAATCACTGAATCCAGCTCCTGGTTCCACACAGGTCCACCCAAGCTCAAACCCTATTTCAGGTACATGTTCATGTATAGAATGAATGTGTATTTCTTTATCCATAACTCCAGGTTCCCATGGCCCTTCATGTTACTTATTTATCAGACACATTTTGGGTTGAAAATCTACTTCTCCTCCAGAGGAAGTATTTTTACTGCAGCCCTGGAGCAGACCACATCCAGAGTCCCATCTTGCTTGGACAAGAGAACATTACTTCTAAGTTCTGTCCTCACTTGTGGATGGAGCTACGGCACTTTTTGTGCCACTGCACTCCCACGCTGCTGCAAAAGCACTGAATAACGCCATTGTCACCCTGAAGAAAGGGAGCTCAGGTGATACAGTGAGCAGCTCTGTGATCTGCTCCCACTGCTCAACAAAGAATCATTTTAGTGTCTCTAAAAGGGGGAAAGAAAGCAAATAAAACCCATCCATCATCCTATACATAAAGGGGATTTTTTACAACTTTTTATTTTTTTTTGTAATGGTAGCCCATTCCTTACTCCTTTAAAGAATATATTACTATTTCTGTATTTTTTCTTTGCTACAAAAGGCTGAGCAGCACTCCTTTGGGGGTATCACAGCTATGCAGAGCACTCCCTAGCACTCGAGCTGCAGCCTCGAGACTGCAGCATGCTGTCATGGGACCACACGGTGGTGGGGCAGCTCGATGTGATGGCCTGGCTCCTCCACCCCATGTGCTCACAGCCTTCCCCACCTCTGGGCATCTGGGAGGACTGGCCATGCTGGAGACAATTCCAAAGGTCAAAGCAATGTGGCGGTTGTGGCTGTAGTTGGCTGACTCTGCAATCTGGAGACCATGTTCTCATGACCAGAGCTGGCAGAAGAACATAGTTAATGTGAAGGATTAGGCTCTTACCTTTAAAATCAGCCCCCTTCTGTTGGCACACAGGACAGATTTGGCCCTGCATGGCTGTTGTTGCTGCCACAAACAACCAAACCACAGAATCACAGAACTGCTTGAGTTAGAAGGGACCCTTATAGGTCATCTGATCCAATGTCACAGCAATGATCAGGGAACTGAATGGCTACCTGAAAGTGTGTAAAGGGTCTCCAGGACTCTACTTTAAAAACCTGGCATGGGTCTGGGGCTTTGCAGATGTGGGAAAGCCTACAGTTCACTTTCACCTTTAATTCTCTCTAACTGTTCTCATTTTGCTCCATCTCCTTCTATCTCTTTGTCCTCACTCCTCAGCCAGTGTTTCCCAGCCCTCAGCAGGGAACACTCACCTCCCCCAGCATCTCAGTGGTTACTAGCAGCAGCACTGCAGGCTGCCCAGAATCCTTCAGCACAAGCCTAGTTTCCAGAGGGTTACAAAACCACCCACAGCTTAAAAGCTTGGTGAGGTTTTCTGAGTGAATTTTGCTTTGGGTTACAATCTTTGCATGCAGCCATGGCACTCTTTCCCCAGGGAGCAGGGAACCTCTCTGTGGGATGATCCCAAGACAGCATCCATGCTTTTTTGGGGGGAAGCCTGACAAGAGCTCCCTCCATGTCTGCAATGGGCCTCTGCAAAGATGTGACTCCAGAAAGGGGCTGATTTACAGTTAGTTTAACAACCTTCACTTTAGCAATCCCTTTCATTCAATGCTCAGCCCGACAACCCCTCTGGAAGCTTTGTGCACAGGCCAGACAGAGATTTTCACTGCAGCCAGGCCAGTGGAGATGTCAATGTTAAATGCATTCGAAGTGTACAAAAGTCAAAGCATATGTGTGAGCAGCACATTGAAGTCACCAAACTGTCAGAAGCTTCAAACATATTCTTATATGTTTCATTTTCATCTCTGCACTGCATTGCTAAGATTTACACACCTCTTCATGTGACAGAGCTGCTAACGGAGCAGGAGGATGTCCTTCTAGAAAATACCCCCAAATTTGGCTTAGCCCACATTGGCTGGGCTGCGTGATTGATTATACTGTGAAATCACGGGGCATAAAATCGTAGAAGTACAGTAGCATTAAGGTTGGAAAAGACCACTAAAACCATCCAGTCATCATCAGCCCATCCCCACCACTCCCACTAACCACGTCCCTCAGTGCCAGATCCTCATGGCTCTTGAACACCTCCCTGGGCAGACCGTGCCAGTGTCCCACCATTCTTTCCGAGAAGCAATTTTTCCTAATATTAAGCCTGAACCTCTATTGGCACAATTTATGACCATTATATGTAGCAAATAGTAGGCAGTGGGGCTGGGCTGGGCTGGCTGGGCCTCCAGCAGTTGCAGGCTGTTCACAGTGAGTGATCTGGGGCTCAGCAAAACTCGGTACAAAAGGGGAGGGAGAGATCGAAATAGCAAGGCATTAAATGAACACAAAACCAAAATACCCGCACCAGGAAATGAGAGTATCTCCACAGCCAGACATGAGAGTCACTCAGGAAATGTTTCTGCAGATAAGACAGCCTGGTTAAAAAAATAAACTAAAAAAAGAGAAGAACTCCTAAGTTGTGCATTGACTGTGGGAGGATTTCACTGCGATGTCTGTTGCAGATAACCAAGGTGACAGGAGGGTGCTGCGTTGCTTTTACAGCTTGCAGAGGCAATGGAGGCAGCAGAGATTGACCTGCAGAAGCAAACCAAAATTGACAAAAGGCGCTGTCTGCAGAGCTAATCACGTGCGTGTGGGGCAGTGGTGGGAATGGGGCTGGGGGCAGCTGGGAGCACCCCCTGGCCCTGAGCTGCACAACAGGTGAGAGCTGAGCCAGTGAGTAACATGAGGCAATGGAACATGACTGATAAAGGGAATTTATGGGAAGCTACAAGGGAAAATCCATCCCATTGTGCTTCTTGTAACAAGCAGCCTTTCCTAATTAATTTCTACTTAATTCAAAAATGTGAGTGGAAGGAAAAGCTTTAAAAGGAAAGAGAACAAACCTCAAATCTCCTACAGTGCCACTAAAGCAGTATGGAGGTCCTGTGACCCAAACCTGTCCATCAGCCCATGGACATCCATGGCCCTCAGCAGTGTACCTCCTGGCTACATGGCATGCAATCTACCTGGGAATATCTTCTATGGAGAGCACAAGGTTTTTCCCATAGTGAAAGAAATGCTGACAAGGGTTGGCCTTTGCCTTACCAGGCTAATGACCTGGTGCTGAAACGACTGGCATCCAGGCCTTTTTGGACACGTTGGCTTTAGGTTCTTGCAAAAAAAGCAGCAGCAGAGGGAACTAACCCCAAAGCAGCTGGGTGTCCCCATGTCAGGTTTGTGGTGAATCTGTAGCCTCCCTCCCTACCTCCCCTTCATTGGCTTCTGGAAGCCATCATGGACGCTGGTAGAAACATCTCCGAAAGTACTTCAAGCCTAAAGTGGTCTTTCCTCCAGAGTTTAACACTGTAATATCATGCCAGCACAGTTCAGCTGGCATGGCTGGATTTAAGCCTGCATTTTTCAGTCTCATTAAATGTTGATCTGCAGTGTCAAATTTGAAAGCAAAGCCAACATCACAAGTCTTACAAAGAAAGGCATGAGACTTTTTTCCCTCTCATGCCTCCTCTGAGCATTTAGAAGGATCTGAAGGAAGAAAGGCCTGCTGGGGAGACCTCACTGAGCATCTCCTTATTTACAGAAGGCAGACAGCTGTGTGTCAGCTTAAGGACAATACGAAACCTCTGCAAGTTTGCCTTTACTGTGGTTTAATACCATAAACCCCTCAATACACAGAAACCAATCTCAGGAAGGAAGATTGCAAGGAAAAGGGAGAGGATGTGTTATAGGGCTGTGGATTCAATAGTTTCAATAGAAAATGATGCTGCAGGAAGAACAGGGCTGCTAACACAGAGCTGTTCAGTCTCTGCCTAGCTAAGAGAAGTTCAGACTCTTCCCATGTGCTGGTGCTCTTTGGAAGTATAACGGCACTTGAGAGAAAGGGTTTTAAAGAAAGGCTCTGACGTATTTCTTCCTTAGAGATTAGTACCTAAAATGCAGCAGTGGAAGGAGATCAAAGTGGGCAAGAACTGGTCACAAAGAAGGAAAAGGCAAACGCCAAATGAAGCTGGAAAAGGTCAATGAGCACAAGTGGAACTGGAAGCAGTCGCAGCAGACAATAGCAATTACTTTGTCATTTTGCTCTTATTGCAGCACTGGAGATGGAAAACACAGTGTTTTTCTGCTCTCTGCAGCACAGCCCACAAAGTCACAGGCTTACTGTGCCCACAGCCTCCAAGTTAACACGCTATACATTTATGTCATTAAAGCAATAAGAGGCCACCTCATTCACGTTATTTAAGCCTATACATTTGAAGTTCCAGGCAGGTTTTGAGTGACAAGGTTCAGTGAGGTTGTTCTGCAATTACCTGCTGCAAAATTCTTCCTGTGCTCCTGTCTGCCTGCTGGGCACAGCCCATTCCTGAGCTCTGCCTGCTGCAAGTGCTCACCCCTTCCCCAGACCAGCATGGTTCCATACCCTGGCTCCCAGCTCCATAGGGGCGATGTGCTCAGGGAGCGGTTGTTTAACAGGAGCACGGCCTTCAGGATCTTCCCTTCTTCTTGATACTAAACAGGTGTTAAACGGTAGGCAATTTTATAAGTTTCTTTTAACTGGAAACTGGCTTGAAAGCAACAAAAGCCTTGCAGAGGAGGTTTTGTGAAATGTCAGAGGGAAACACCTGGTGTGCATAAACTTTATACGAGGAAAGCAGTCAGAAGTGTCTTTTGTGTGCATTTTTTCCATGCAGAGGAGCGCTGCCCCGGGTCTCTCCCTCTCTGCTCAGCTTGGGTGGCTGAGGCTCCTACAGCAGCAGCAGCACAGAGCTCAGCTGGGTCCAGCGGGTGACGGGGAACAGGTCTGCTACACACACTGAGCGAGGGGGTGGGACTAAAGGTGCTTTCAGGGCCGGCAGGGACTCCACTGTAGCTGGAGTGTTCTGGGAACGCATCAGGGAGGGCATGCAGGGAAGAGTCGGTAGGGATGAGAGTCAGGGGCTTACAGCACAGGCAAATCTATCCAGACTTTGGGCTCAGGGAACAAGCTGGATCTAATGCACACCTCGATGTTAGTCATAGGCGAAGCCAGGAAGCCAGGAGTCACTCAGGTTCCTGCTTATGTGCTCATTTCTTTACCCTTCAGTTCGAAGTGGGAGCAGCAGGCAGTTTGCTCCCACGCAGCAGAAGGCAGGGAGGAAACCCGAAGAGCTGAGGCAGAAAGCAAACCCTAACCTGGGGGGGTTTCCCTCGGCTGAGGGCGTGTTCTCAGAGTTGCCTGTTTACGTGACACCATCAGCTTTAACCTGCTTGGTGGGACCGTTTGGGGCAGATAAACAGCTTTTGTTCCGCTCCACCACCGCCTCCGGCTCCTCGTGTCCCAGCTTATTGGATTAAGGCACACTGATTAGGGACTAGGCTAATTGGCATGCTGGCCATGGGCTGCGTAGGGCTGCAGCAGATGGCTGCATGGTGCTTGCTGCCAGCCGGCTGGGGCAGGTGGCTGTACCCCAGACACCTCCGGGTACCCACGGGTCACCAAGTGAGAGCCATGTCCCCTTCGCCCAGAGCCACCTCCTGCATGGTCCCGTAGGTCAGAGTGCCCATCCTGGCACACCTGCTGACCTGCAGACACTGTCTGTCCTGGTCAAAACTTCAGAAGAACCCAGCTCAGGGCCTGGGACACAAAGCAGCTATAAATAGGACAAGCAGGCTTTTGTTCACACTTTTTCCTGGGGCCCTATTCAGCCAGCAGATAAGTGGCACGGGGCGGATCTCACGTCTGAGACAGCTCTGGGCATGTCACACCAGCACAACAACAGTTTGCTAGAGCGTGGGTAACTGGCAGGATTGGGGTGCTGGGTGACACTCATTTTTACACCTCCTAACCCTTAACCAGAAGAAAAGATAACAAAAAATCTTGTATTTTGCTCAGTGGTTACTTACTGATTCAGTTTGTGGATGGCTTGGTCGTGGTGTTCCCTCTTGCACTATTGGCAACAAGTTACTCTCAGAGTGATAGTGTTATAAAAGCCTTTATGCATTACAGATGATGCTCCAGCCAGCTGCCTGCCTGCTGGGAGCACAACGTGAGCCCTGACTGCAGTGTGTGCTGCTAGAGCTGCCTGCACCCAGGGCCCTGTTCACAGAGGCTGCCTACCCTCAGCTCTGGTCTGCAGGAGGGACACAAAGAGTGGAAAGGAGAGCAACATGTGCACACACACACTCATGTGTGCACACTCTTTCTTGTCCAGGTGTGAGCTCAGACAGACATGAGCTTTTTTCTTCTCCTCTGAGCCATTTCTGGGGAACCACACTTGAGCTTTCCAGCCCCTCGCTTCTTGCTGCCACCTCACGTCCTGGTGGCATTTGTTGTAAGCCAGGCTCCTAAAAGTGTTCGCGTGCAGTCCCTCTTAGGAAAGTGGTCTGCCTTCTTCCAGGAAGGCTGCACTGGATGGACTGCAGGGTTAGGATGTAATTAAGTGCAGTTTTACATTACAGAACAGCCTACAGAACAGCTCTGCCTCAGGACCAGCAGCTCAGCATCCAGTGTGCCTGCAGGCAAAAGCAGGGCTGTGTTTTGGATGACCACTGCCCCTTGTGCCTCGTGCTTTGCAGACACCTCCCTGAAAGACCGCTGCATCCCAAGGGTGCTGTGATGCATCCATCACCTTTGCTTTTCCTCACCCTGTTCCATCACAGGGCTGCTTCGTGCATCCTCCTTGCCCTGCCGTCAGCCCTTGCTTTCTCCTTCAAGGAACAAATCATGCAAAATAAAAGGAGGCTGGTTCTCACTCAAAGACACATCTTTGACTTCTTACAAACACATGAAGACAATCCCAAAAGCCCTTCTTCTAATCTGCACTGAGCTGAGACAGCAAATGCTGACCCAGCGGGGCATAGGCTCTGAAACATGTACTATTTCAGCACGTGCTCCTACTGCAAGTATGGCCAAAAGAGAAGTACCAAGTGCACCAATGGACAACAGCTGCACCGCCTGGGGAAGCCAAGCCTAAGGCTCTCCAGAGTCACCTGCTGCTGTACAAACCTCAAGGCAAGAGCCCTTCCTGTCTGCTCTGGGCACAGCCTGCCCCCCAGTTCTCCTGTTTCAGTGTCTTCATGCTATTGGCTCCTTTGCAAATCTGGCAGCAGATACTGCTGAAACCCAGAGCCACTTAACACAGCAGAATACTCCCTTATAAAACACCCAAACCTTGAGCAGAGCCACAAGCTTTGTGTGGAGGCTTCAAAGCACAGTCTAAACCTTCACTAACTGGGAACCCTCTTTTTAAAGATATATTTTTTAGGCTATACTGACATCTGCAGGTGCACCATAATGGATTTTGGAAATTAGACAGACTTTGGTTGAAAAGTCATACTCTGGATTTGTAAAGAAAATGGCTGTTGTGTTGCTGTGGAAGGGAGCAGAAGAGCGGGGCAGGTTTCCACATATGGGCACAGCTCTGCTCCCATCTGCACTCGTGCTGTACGAGAAGAACTTAATTGCTTCTTGAAATTGTTCTCTGGCCAGTAAGTCACAGCAGGCCCACAGGGCAAAGTGCTTCTAAGCTGCAACTCCTCAGGGTTATCAGAGAGCTACAATTAGGTGTACTTTCACTCGTATCCAGGCCTATGTTGATCAGTGCTGGCACTGCTTTATTGTTAAGCTATAGCCGGAGAAACCTATGTTTGGAAAAATGCAGGAGATTAAGGGTCAGCCTAATTTAGGTCATGGTTACTCAAATTTAGAAACACTCTTTGGAAATTGTATTCAGGCAGAATATTATATGCTTTACCCGTGTACCAAAGGTTGCAGAGTTCTGCCCATCATTTCCACCACAGCTTTATAATCCAGAGAGGAAATTAATCACCTCATTTCCACAAGAGAAACAGAATGGGTAGGCCCTGCGGTACACCTGCCATGCATCACAAGTAGAACACAGAGCAGCCATGAAACAGGTGAGGAGAAGAGCCTGGGTCCAGCTGTTACACCTCCATCCCAGCAGTGGGAATGTCCTTGGAAAGTGATCCACAGGAGGGCATATATAGTATGTATTTATTACATGAACAGGGAATATTCACTGTATGCAATCCCTTTGAAGCCCTTATGCTGAGGACAAGACATAGGTTTAGTTTAGCAAAGAGCAGGAGGAGAGAAGGGGAAATCCTAATCCCCATTTGCTGAAACTGATGGGGAGAGGAGAAAGGAAACCAAATGTGAGTGTGGGCCCAGAATGTGTGCTTTGGATTGAGTTTTGTGATGGTCTAAACCTGAACTCTGAACTGAAAGTTTCTGAAGTGCAGGAAATTCAAATTCAGGTCCGGACTTTGCATTTGGATCCACCCCAGGTAAAACCCCAGAGAAGCAAATTCTCTTCTATCTGAAGATCAACACTTTTATCTTCCAAACTGTAACCAAGCTTACACATTTATTTATTAGTTTTTTTAAGAGAGGTGAGTGGAATGCAATTATCTGATTTGTAAGTAATGGATGAATAGTCTGGAACTGAAAATGCCAGGTATGAGGAAATGAGTTCAGCCCAGTGCTGAATCTGAGAGCACTCCAACTGATTAAAAAAGCCCATATAACACATTATCAAAACAAGCAGCAGGTAAACAACCATACAACAGGTGACAGAAGTGTCTGCAAGGTGTATGGTGACAGTTCCTTTTCCACAATACATTAATTTCCAGGTACTTGAACATCTGTTACACATCTCATTCTTTTCTGCTAAAGACAGCAACGCAGGTGATCGTCACTTACACCAAAAGACCATATGTTTGTGAAATGCTGGGAGGTGCACCCAGCAGAGAGAGAAGTGTTTTCACTTCAGGGGAGAGAGAAGCAGATTGAATTTCTTCTTTGCACAAACTACACTTTATTAACATGAAGTTATTAATGCAAGCAATTTAAAATTGCGTACACAGAATAGAGCACCAAGGCTAAATGCTTCTTTGCTGGAAATCAAGCAAAATCAAGCTTTGTCTTCCGTGGGCAAGTCAGTGTAGGGAAGGAAGTCAGAAGTGGCTGTTTTACTCTGCCCTTGTACTGCATCCTCTTTTGGAAATGGAGGCTCCCAGGCAGGTCTTGATCAGTGAAGAGAGAACCCCCAGCAGCACACAGGCTGGAACGTGGGGAACCTGTTAGCTGGTAAGCTGGAAATCATCTGCTGGGAGTGGGGCTAGTATGAGATCTCCCAGTGTGCCTTCTAAACCACCTATTGTGATTCTGAAAGGGGTTGTTCTCCCACTGAGGAGCAGCCCACCTTCTTTGCATATCAGGTTGGGAAAGGCAAAGTAAGGGAGAGAAATCATGTGAAAGAGAAGATCCACTTCTATGTAAGTATTTGACTCTATGCAGGGCAATTCATCTGAGCAGGTATCTTCACTGCAGCAATATGAAGTCCACTTAGAGCATGCAGTGAACAGGTGAACTCAGCCAGTCTGGATTCATCCAGACACAGTACAGCTGGGCCAGCCAGGCTTCAGCTTCCAGAGAAGTTATACTTGTGGAAATCAAACTCACCTGTGTGTACTAACTGGCCAAATAGTGTGAAATTTGTACAGGTGCACGACTCAGACCAGAGTCTCACTGCAGCGGAGGAGGCTTGTCAAGTAGAAACAGCAAAATAGGGCTGGCTGTGAACATCCCAGGCTGTTTGCTGGGAGGGCTTTGGAGTGTTAAGCAAACAAATAAGATATGTCTTTTCCCCCACCCCAAGTTTAAGGAATTCAGGTGCTATACTACAAGTCATGGCTGTGTTACAAAGACTGAAAAAAAATATCTGAAAGACACTGATGGGGAAAGATTATGTTTATATATGTGTGCTGAAGCACAGAAGTGCAAGTGCTGCATTGTAACCTTGCATGACAGGTCTTTCAGTGGTAACAAGGGGAATTTATGTATGAAAAAAAGCCAGACAATTTGCTGCTTGAAAGAGTTTTGTTGAAAAGCAAAGCTCTGATACTCCAAATAGGACTGAGAGCCAGTTTTTAAATGTATTAAACATTTGTTTGTTCAGAAATTACACTGTCTTCTCTCTTTAATGTTAATAGGGGCTGTGGGCACCTTCAGCCAATAGCTAAGACTCGTGTGATGCTTTCATGAAGGACAAAGCTGACGCCTCTGTTTTGAGACGGTGTTCAGCAGAGCTCCGCAGTGCCTGAGTGGGGATGGCTGCAGCAGGGCTGCCCCAAAGGGGATCCTGCCAGCCCTGCGCCCTTGGGGGTGCTGCTGGAGACCTGGTGCATGCAGGCAGAATGGAGACTCCCACACTGCTGCATTCATAGAGCACCTGGAGGGGATCACACCGGTGCTGGTGATTATTTATCAACCCTGCCATCATTAGTACATATGCTTTTAAATAAAGAACATGAGCATAAATAAGGCTAGGGAAAGCAGATACATAAAAACAGCAGGAAACACAGGAGACTTGGAGCAGCATCTTCCCTGTGCTGGGGAGTTTCCTTCTGCACAAACACAACAATAAATAACTGGTGCTTCACCTACTGGCTATATATAGCACCTCGGTGCACGCTCATGTGATTCGCACGCTTGCCCTGGAGTGACTGGGCTGGGATGGATGAGTCACAGCCTGCTCCTCTTCCTACGTGGCAGGAGTTCTCCCAGTACCTAAGCTTCATTATTTTTATTCTTTTTATTCATGGCCTTCATGCATGGCTTGATTCTTCAGATCCTTCCCATCCCAGCTTCCCTCCTTGCCAGCACTTCCAGTGATGGAGATGGCACCTGGCAGTGTGCTGGCCTATGGCTGGTTTCCTTCCCCGGTCTCAAGCCCATCCCACATGCACTGTGCTGCTTCAGCTTCACAGATGTTCCCACTTGTTTTGTTTTCATAGGAGATTTGAAAACATTTTGAAACCATCAGCAGTTGGATGAAAATAATTCAGGTCCCAAGGAACTGCGCTGATTTTAACCATTGTTTGCCCTTGAAGGGAAACCCCTTACTGTTCACCCAGTGTGCTCACTGAAGACATGCAGAGACTTACGTAATTACTATAACACATATATAAATAGCAGAATCATTTCTTCTGCCTAGTACCTTTATAAGCACCAGACTCTGTTAAAGTACCAAAATGCCACTTTCTGTCCAGTTCAGGGGCATCCTGTTAAAGAGGGAACACAAATGCATGTATGTCATGCAAGTAATACATTTTTCCTACTGATTACTCATGGTATAAAGCAATATCTTTTGAGACAGAAAGTATCAGCAGCAAGGTCTGTGTTCTTTGCATTGTTATAACAAAGCTACAGATAAAAATTTTCCTAGGAAAAAGCATAGCACCTGAGTTTCACCCACATTAATGAATATATTAAAAAATGTGTCTTGACTGTATGAAGTGCACATTGTGAGTATTCAGCACAACTCTCCTTGCTGTCCTGACTTCCTCGCTATGGAATTGCACTTGCCTTCTCTAAAGCTCTCCTTCTACCTCAGTTAAATGGAACCCAGAGAAGGGGAATTGAACTACCTTGGTAAAACACATCCCTGTCCCAGAGCAGGGGTCACAGCCTTTTTATTTTCATATGCCAACGCTTAGCCTTTTGAACTACAGCCCCACAGACTGCTATCTCCCTGCAACCCACATGGTGCTGGAGGTGGTTCAAAGACATATGGGGAGTGAGAGCCCATCACAAAGAGAGGACAGCAGCGCATCAGAAGGCAGGAACCAGCCAAAGGGTGTTAAGTGTGATTTACAGAGTCAAGGCTGTGCTTATTCAGCCCACTTAGCAATCCCTGCTGCAGTCACAGCCACTGCTGTTGGCCTGGGAGGACTCACCGGCTGCTTCGGTGTATCAGTACAGGGCACGGGGAAGCAGACCGAGTTTCTCGTGGTTATCTGAGGAGCCCGGATCCCCAGCAGCAGTGCCGTGGGCGCAGGGCTGTGCAGCAATGGGCCTCCCACAGCTGCAGATGCTCCCACACACCGCAGCAGCACGCCTGCAGCTGGGCTGCGCACGGAGCCGTGCACCATGCCCACAAAAGGATGAAGAATGCAGAGAAAACATCTCAGACAACTGTTTGTTTGTGTTAAGGGAGGCAAAGAAAGAGCTCTCAGCAGAGAGCATCAGCTCGAGGCCAAGCACGTGTCTGCGGGCCCGCGGCGCAGCGCTGGAGGCCGGCACCGGGCTGCGCGGTGCAGCCGGGCTCAGCCTCCGTGTGCATCTGTCAGCAGAGGGCAATGTGGTTACAACTAACTGACCGCTCCGGGTCCCCGCCCAGCAGAAGGCGCAGGCCTCAACTTCGTGTTGTACGTCGCCGTGTGCGACCTGCCGGCGTATCCTGCCGTTCTGTGCCGCGTTCAACATACCAGCATCGCTATGTCATGCAGCTGATAGAGAATTAAGGGCTAGGGTATTTGTTTATGAAGGCGGCTTCCCTTGCAGTCGTTGCTGTTTGTGGCAGGGGTAAGGAGAGGACTCAGCATCGGAGCGGGCTCCCAGCGGGCGTTTGTTTGCTGTACTTTGGATGCATGGGTTTATCAGTGCAGGGAATAAGTTATGGCTTCTCAGCCTGCCGGTCTGGTTATGAATTCCAGTCTGCTCCTCCAGGCTGAATATAGAGAGCAGCTGGCTGGAGCTAAATGAATAACACTGCCTCGCCAAACAATAGTGCCGGGCTCAACATGTTGCACAGACATCTATTTTGAGTTTGGATATTTAAAGACTAAGGAGGCATGACAGGCACATTTATGGGGCAGCAATTACCAGCAGCCAGCCTGCAGCCTGTGCCTTGGATTAACACCTTCCTCTCTGCGTGTGTCAAATGCTTCGGTAAAGAGCTCGCTGCTACACACAGAAAGGGTCTCAGAAGAGCTAACAAGTCTTCCCACCTCTGTGCATCCAGCATCTGCATGCAGGGTAGCCCAGAGAGGAGACTTTCTGTGCTGCAATCAATTGTGTCTAGGATAAAGTGATGAAATAGTGCTGCTCTTTCACTCCATCCTATACCTTTTATCAGTGGGAAAATGTAGGAAGACCTAACAGGCCTTTATGGTTTATAAGCTTCTAATTTCAGGCAAACTCTAATCTCTGGAAGAATGAAAGCACTGCTCAGAACATCCTTAACACATGAGGTACCTCAGTACTTAACTGCAGCTATTGCTCTTTGAAAGCTAATGGACAAGGAGGTTATTTTCAGTTTTTCAAGGCAGTCAGAGCCAGGACATGAACTGATATTTAGTTTGCTTCTGGAGACACTTCCTCTCCTCCTGCTTCACTACCTGACTGCAGCTGTGAATTCCTGCATCTGCATATGTTCCAGAAGGAGACTGGATCCTGGTTTGAGGCAAAACCTGCCAGCCGCTATCAATTTCAGGTGAAACTGAACACGTGGAGAAGAGTGGTTTCTGTAGCTTCATGTCATGAGCCTGCAGACATGTCCTGCAAAGCATGGTTCTTGGGACTGCTCTCGTGCAGGGCAGTAATAAGATGAAGCTTTAAAACATATTTATTGTACAACACAGTGTCATTAACTCTGAGCATAAACAGTTACAGGAATTTGCCAGAGCCCTTATAAACTTGTGAGAACTTCAGGTATTTGAAAACACCAGACTTTGTTCTCTTCTGCAGGAAGGACAAATACTCTGAAGCTCTTTTAAATGATGCCTAAGGGAAAAGTTTGGTTTTCTTAGCAAGCCCACTGGCCAATGAACCCAGAGCTCGAGAAAGGTCCTGATCCCAGTAGGCAGAGACACTGTAACTCCAGGCTGAACAACAGATGAGCATGGGAGAAGCTCCTGGCGCAGCCTTCAGCTAACTAGCAGTGTGGACTGGCCAGTACACTGCTTATGCAGTAGTAGTTACATTACAAGTAATTAAAAATTCCTTGTGAGTGAAATTGAGGTAGGAAAAAAGAAAGCTAGTAAATCCCAGATAATTTTTAACTCCAACATTTACTGTCTTTTTCTGCAGTTTTGAAACCAGCACAATTTCCACATCTCATCTTATCATTCTTCATGCATCAAACACTTGACTACGACAGTGAAAACAAGTGATTGACAAAAAATCCCAATTTGCCTGCCTAACCTTCATGAAGGTCTTGGAAAAGAGTGGATGGCTTCTTGAGCAGTCATAACCAAAGGACCTCACTGTGCTCTGGAGCACTTGCTTCACTGCCTTGACAGCAAAGAGACTGGAGGAGACCAGCTGGCCTGGTTAGGCAGGACAGTGCCTTACAGCACTGGAAAATTTGGATCATGGAGGACCTCTGGATGTGATCTTGTTCAGTCCTCCCTTGTGAAGGTCACTCACAACGAGTTGCTCACGGACTTGATGAGTTGGATTTTGAACATCTGTAAGGATGGAGATTCAACAACCTCCTTAGGGAACCAGCTGCAGTGTCAGGACCTCCACCTTCACACCCCACTGAAAAATGTCTTTCCATTGACTGGTTGGAATTTCCCATGTTCACCTCATGCTTTTAGACCTTTGCCCTGTCACTGTGCACCACTGATAAGTCTTTCTCACTGCCTGTCTTGTTTTAGGTAGCCAAAAGTATAGGAGTGCTGTGACTGAATGTCTAGGATATGCTCTGCTCTATCCACAGAACTTATTGTTGTGATAATGCTAATACCAGGACAGTGAGCAGGAGACAGAAAGTCATTATGTTTGTTATCAATACTTTTGCCATCAGCCTGCACTGACAAATTTTTGCCAACCAGGTGCGTGAGTATACCTGAGACTCTGACTGAGCTGGCTGTTCACCCTGAGTTTGGCACTTCTCTATCTTATATTTAATACTGATGTTAAACATCTTTTGTGAGACCAGCTCTCCACTGACAAGACCTGTCTGAGTGAGTCCAAATCCCCAGGCTTGGTCTGTTCCTGTCCCTGACAATGACTGCTCAGGTATCTTGGCCAGAGCCACGTCTCTGATCTGAATTTGATCTAATAAGCGTCTCTGTGCATAGACAGGGAAGCTGATGACACAGGGAAGCCCACACAGCACAGTGTGGATCCTGCCACATCCTCCTGTGTGGGCAATGGGAAGGGCTCTTTGTGTCCTGAGGAAAGCACCAGAGCCTCCTCTGCATGAGGGGGAAACACTGAGCAAGAGCAAACCACTGCTCCTTACTCACGAAAGATTATGACATTTCGAAGGGATGTGATTACAAAGCTAAGCAGACACACTCACACTACCTGTTAATAAACGTTCTGTTAGTTAGACAACGTAAATCTCTTTGCTCACTGGGTTCTGGCAGCACTGGCCTCGCAGGGCACGAAGCTTCACCCTGCAGCCTTCTGCTGCTGCTGGACCCTGGCAGTCATCCATGTTGCTGAATTCTAACTAGCATGCACTTCATCCAAGTGCTAAATTCAATTAGATTTAGAACATTCACAGGCCTACACCTGGCTCCCTGCTAGTGGCAGCTAGCAGCGACATCAGGGAATGAGAGCAAAGCCAGGTCCTGCTGGGTGCCTGGCAGGGAAGCAGTCCAGCTGCAGGCCAGGATGCACTCTGTGCCTGCCCATCATGGGCACAAGGTCTGCCATCCAAGTGTCATCCCTCAACTCTGAGCCTGTCCTGGGCTTTTCCTGGGCCTGTCCTGAGCTTGTCCTGGGCCAACTCTGTACAGCCCAGTCCTGCAGCACTGAGGACCAGAAATGCTCCGTGAGCAGCCTACGCCAAAGCCAGGCCAAGCCATTTCTCCTGAGCAGGAAGAAAGCCTTGAAACTTCTGGATAATTCATTTCTGTGTTTGGGGGAAAAAAAAGAAGAACTTTTTATTTTAATGTTCATCTACTGAAACAGGAAGGACAGATAATTCAGGAAAAAAAAAAACAAAAAACAACCACCAAAAAACAACGTTAACACTGA
The DNA here is from genome assembly GCA_037305975.1 of Chrysolophus pictus. Classification (NCBI taxonomy): domain Eukaryota; kingdom Metazoa; phylum Chordata; class Aves; order Galliformes; family Phasianidae; genus Chrysolophus; species Chrysolophus pictus. The sequence continues at coordinate 14,304,756 of JAYKPI010000006.1, forward strand.
TCTGAGGAAATTATTTAAAAGTTAACAATTTTGCAACACTTTTGGCTGCCAGATTAAAAAAATCCATTATTCATACAACTCTATTCACGAACTATCAGCATACATTTCCTGTATGGCAGAGTTTAGGCTTTCAGGAATAACAAATATCAAATAGTGATGAAACTTTAGGAGGAGGAGAGAAAGACCATGAGAATGTTTATCATTCAGGTGCTGGTGTAAATGATGAAAAAAAAAAGACTTCAAAATGCACTGTGGAGGCAGCATTTAATGTGTTTAACTGGGACTGTACCTTCTGGCAAGCCGGAGAAGGATGAGAGGCATTAACAACAACCTTCCCAAGCTCTGCAAAGTCCTCTGTGAGGTTTCTTTCTGCTGCTGGTTATGAGCCCGGTTGTTAACAGTGTGGAAGCTGTGCCAAAAGCTGTATCCCTGTAATTAGGACTTCAGATCTGATCATTTTGGGAATGAAAAAATAGCAATAACACTTAGGGCACCCGGTAAGTGACAAGCAGAGTTATGAATAACAGGTTTAAAACATTAAAGAGTTGCAAGTTGTCTGTTATTTACTGAGCACTGTATAAAAACAGAGACAGAGTTCTGACAACCTTTTGGCCCTTGTTTTTTAACCAGGAGCATGCAGGCAGGCTGCTGTGGCTGCATAACCAGCCAGTGCTCTCATGCATTTGTCACCAGCAGACCTACATGTTATGGAGCTGCTGCCAAAAAGCAGAGCTATCCAGCAGGAAGCACAAAAGGGAAGCTGGGATTCTGAAGATGGCCTTTCTAATCCCTGTTTTACTTTAGAGAATTTGAGCAAGCCAAAATCTCACGATCCCCATCTTTAAAGACCAGTGACAGCACTTTGCTACCCTGCAAGGTTAGTGAAGATATGTACAGTAAGGACTGCGAGACTGTCTGGCACTAAAAAGAGAGAAGCATCCTAAACAGATAACAAGGAGACAGGCTGCCCCAGAAAGCCCCGAGTGAGGAACAGTTGACACTTTTATTTTGAGTTAATATTTTCTAGCAATTATACTGCTCTCAAAGGATCAGAGCACAGTCTTTTTCATGCTCTGGAGCAGATGTCATATCTCTGGTGCTTTGGTCCATTACATTTATTTTTGGAATTCTTTAAACTCTCAAATCCTCCAAATCTAGATTGAACACCTTATCCATGTTGCAACATAAGTATAAATTGCTGAAAACCTAGTTATGACTGTCAGTACTAATTAGGGAACCTTAATGTGCTTAAATTTAAGCCCACTTAATTTATAGAAAACTATTCAGATGCTGTCAATCAGGCTGGGAATTTGAAGAATATTTAAGTTGTTGATTAAGTGCTTAACACTACAGATTAATGCAAATATGTCTGTCCTACATTTCCTGCAATTATATGGTGACCTGTATAAATGTTTAAGCTCTGCCCCATTCCATTCACTGCAGTCACATTTACAACTCCCCAAGTTAGCTAGGACTGGAGGAGTTGTAAATGTTCGTCCCTGCATGGCATTGCTCACTAGCAACTCACTTGTGCCACGCACTTGCTCCTGCTGATGGGATGCAGATGTTCATGGTCATGCACACTGGATCCAAATGAAGTGGAGGAAGAAGTAGAAACCCCACAGAGCTGTTCCTCTTTGCTGACCTGTGGTGAGGTCTCTGCATGAGAAGGGCAGTACAAACAAGGGCATGGATAGCTAGAGGCATACTCATCTGAGAGTCTGGGTATTGTTAAATTTCCAGAGCCGTATTTAAGGAAAAGTGAAACTGGTAACTCCAGATTCCTTCCCAAATCCCTGCCTGCCCAAAACTGCAGTAAGCTGAGAAAATCCTGACCGTCATCATTTTGCACTTAAAGTGAAAGGTGAAACTGTCCCCCCTCTAGAGGCTGGGGATTTGCATGCAGGACAGCAAATCAGCATCACAGAATAGAACAGAGAATTTGCATTGCCAGCACCAGAGCTTTCACTATGTGTCTTTGATTTCTTTTTTTCCCTGAGTCACAGACTTTGGAATTAAGGGTTTATAGGATGTTTTCAGACAAAAATACACACAAAATCTTCCTATCAAATCCGTAACTATTCTTGAGGAAAAATATCAGAAAAGACAATGTAAAAGTCTTATAACTGAGATCTCACATTCTTGTCATGTGCCATTGTAAAATCTTGTGATTTTTAGGCAAATAGGCCTTTGAATGTTGTGTCTGCCAGCCTTGCCTTGTTGAGGACTGTGTAGGCCAGAGCAGTTCTGCACTTCTGGATGTAGAGTTGGAACTGACCCAGCCTACAAAGCAGAATAACTCCTTACTATGAATAACTCAAGGCCTCTGCTTCTCCATGGGGCCGAATCTGTCCCTTCCACCACTGCATTAACAGTGCTGTGCTGCAAAGCTCCTCTCCAGGTTTGCTTCTTTCTTGTAGACCTCATCTAAAGAAGAGAAAGCTGAGGACCTTGCAAGGTTCTCTGTCCTCAGAGGTCTCACTCGATGTGTTTGAGGCCAGGAACAGCTCTTGTTTATCTCCTCCTGCCGCTGTTTCAATAGCTGAAACAGCCCAGTGTGGGGGCTGAGACTCATTAACAGGTCAGAGCAGAGATCACCCAGTGGCCATGTCCTCCACCTCCACACGCAGTCGCAGAACCCACCTACTCTTCTTCAGCTATTGGCATGCCATCCCCATAGCTGCTGCAATTACTTACTCATCTATGTGACACCTGGGAAGAGGATCATTGATTCTTTGCTTGTTTTAGCGAGTTTAGCAGCTAGGAAGGAGGGAGGACAAGTGCTGCATTGTCAGCCAGTTCCCACAGGTAAGCACCAAGTGGTCTTCAGACCGTAACTAGGAAAACCACTGATAAAGGTGGCATAATGACATGCACAGGGACTCAGCATGACAGAGGTGTTCCTGGCACTATTACTGCATCAGTTTCTCTGCAGTTAAAGAAATCAGATTACTACTTGGTATTTGACTATTTGACTACTGCAGTGCATCATTAAAATAATGCTTTATTACAACATGATACAAAGGTTTATCAATAGTTAGAAATCTAGATCTTTTACTACTAACACATGGAGAATGCTGCCTCGGGTTACTTTAATCCTAAATGTCTGCATGAACCAAAGCAGTATGTTTTTGTTGTTTATTTCACTGTTAAAGAAAAGTGCTCATGACTTATTTGTGAGTGCTAATTCTAGTATGCGTTCACTTCACCTGGAGTTATTTTTTTTAACTGTATTCCCAGGGTAATCAGGATGTTGGTAAATATTCATTGATGAAAGCATCCCCACATGCCTGGAATTCACTCCCAGCAGGCATTAAATTGGAACAGAGGAACAAAGGATATGCCAGACCTGATCAGACCACTGGTCTGTCAAGCCTGGTACCCTCCCTCTGGCAGTAGCCCATTCTTTGCGCTTCAGACAAAGGCAGTAAAAAAGGCCCAAACCCCCTCCAACACAAATAAACAACAACAAAAAACCCAACAGAATGGTGCATCTGTCTGGAAATACAGATACTTAACTCAGGCTTATTACCTCATCTCAATGTAGCTGGTGATAGAGTTGCTGAGGACAAAATAACTGCATACAGCATTGCTAAGAATTATTGTTTTCACATAATTTCAACTTCACTTTATTGATCACCTAATTAGGAGAGACTTTGCTTTAATATTTATTCGGCTCCTCAGTTTCCCTGAAATCTTTGAAAATGAGCAGCTGCTTCTCAGGGATAATTCTGGTGAGTGACTGAGGAATCAATCAGATTTGGCTCTGGCAGGCTGACATGCTAAACCAGCCCTCCTCTTGTATCTCAACAGCCTAAATCCAAGTGAGCTGGGCGGTGCCCTGAAGTCAGTACCTCGGATGGCCTTGGCAGAAATGGATTGGTAGGCTTAGTCTGATTCCAGCAGCTAGACTCTGCCTTTATTACCCTTGCTTAACCAGTATTAAGGCTTCTCTGTGCCACCCCTCAAGACTCACTGTGCTGGTCCTTGTGCAAGCCTGGCTCAGATATGATAGTCCTTGCCCTCAAGCACTTTTTACAGTCCGGAAGAGAAATTGTGGCAAGCGAAGAAAACTCATAAGCTAGCAGGGAAGATGGGAGGAGTACTCGTATATTCATCAGGATTAAATTAACGGGCTTCTCCCACACTGGAACAATGGCAGATGTCGTCTGCTCGTTGTACGTGAGATGTATTGCCCTCTGGAGCAGGTCTAGGTTGTGCTGATGAAGAAAGCAGTCTGCAGACAGGCTTGGGTAGCAAATAAAGGCTCTCATGGAGCATTAGGGACGTCCAATGTTTTTTCTTCATGGGCAACACACGGTGAGCACAAGTATGCTGCACCTTTGGCTGCACACGTGCAGGTCAAGTCTCTTCATGTCTGTGAGCAAGCAGGATCTCTGTTTCTAGGTGAGGAACAAATGTTGTTAAGCACACTTTCTTTGTATTCTGAATGCCTCTGCTTCAGGCCAGTCTCAAATACTTCAGCTGGGAAATCTTTGGTCCCCATGCAATGTGACATGAAAGACGTGTCACAAAGGCCTTGCTTTTTTGTGTAATCAGTTGCGACCATGCATGTTGTGTGCCACTGCTGCATGAAACTGATGGGTGTGAAAAGCAATGCTTTCAGAGAAGTGCAGTGAATGCTATAGGCAGCAAGTTACTGGCTGCAGAGGATGGGCATGATGAAAGGGACCGGTGCTTTGACCTTAAAAGCTGTTCTGAGCATGTCCAGCCCATGTGGAAAACTCAGTCAAGAATGGAGATCTGTGTTTTCAGTTTGCTGACTTGTATTTGACAGCTTGGATTTTAGCAGCCTGAAAAGATTAAAGAAATGCAGCTCAGTCAGGACTGCTCTTGCACTACAGATAGCTGTGAGAGGATTAGGAGTGAAGGCAGGCTGACATCACGAACTAAAGTGCTAGAAGTGGACTGAAAACTCTGCAGACAGCCACAGCACTCACCTCCTCAGCTGTAGCCAGGATTTGGGCTGTCTGGGAGCAACCAGCCACCACTACCTGTCGGTCATGGGAGGCACCTTGCCCACCTACCTCCTGGCAGGCAAGGATGGGTGACAGTGGTGGGATATTAAATACGAGAAAGAAAAAGAATGCAGTGAATAGCAGAAATGTTCAAGATTTTACCTGAGGGCCTTATTTTTCTGTAAAGTTGTTTTATTTTATTGTCTTAAGAAAACAAATTGAGATTTTGCCTGGTTGAACCCCTGACAGGACAGCAGATTTAGAAAAAAGCACTTTTCAACTTTTTGCTGCTAGGAAGGTGACTGCCAAAAGAGATAGCGGTATGCAATACTCACTCCAAGACATTTATTAACTCTTGCCACTGCGAGTACTGCATCAGACATAAATATCCTTCACCATTCTGGAATCTCTGATGGTGATACACTGATAACAATAAGCTAATTTCAGAAGATTTTGCAGGAATTCTTCCCCCCAGCAGCAAGTCACGATGCTGAGTCTTCTGAGTGGATTGTGAAAATACATATATCCTGGTAAAGACATCCTTCTGTGCTATGAGCTCAGGGTACCACTGAATGTGATGCTGACATGAGTCAGTTTGGTGGGGGATCTGTTGTAGCACCCAGCAGTGCAGTCTGCTGCTGGTGAAACAGGGGCAGGAGCCAGCTGGAAGCAAGGATCTGCGGGCTGTGTTGTTCCAGAAAATCCCCCTGCAGCTGAGTGTTAGCGATAGATGATCCTTGCAGCCCTCTGACAGCTCATGACCATTCCAGCTCAGGGTAATTTAGCAATAAGGCCTGACACAGAGGGCGTTCCTGACCAGCTAACGCGTGGCTGCAGATGCTCTGAGGCTGAAAGATAATCCAGACAGTAAAGAGCATTAGGAAATGCCAGTCTAGTTGGTCACTGTAAGCAAACTGCTTGTTTAAAGTTGCGACTGGTAAGAGGGCAGGGTGGCATTCCCAGCATCTGCAATGCTTACAGTGAAGAAGGGGATAGAAAAGTACCATAACAGCCCAGTTCTAGCCGCCAGCAAGGACAGAAACCCTGAACACTTGAAATTATTTCCTATTACTCTTCCAGAGCAGCAGGCACAGCCTTGATGGAGTGTCCAAGCTGCCATGTGGCTTGTTTGAGTGAGTAGTGCGCGGCTGAGTAGACATATGGTGAGGTGAAGCTTCAGTCTGTGCAGGCTGAAGCAAACTCTGCCAATTCACTTTCTGCCACTGCTGGGCAATTAGGCGAATCAGGACCTCACTGATTTTTTTTTTTCCTATCCATGTTTGTAAGTGAAATACATAAAATATCTGCAAAGCTCATGCTCAGTTTCCCTGCCATTGTCTTCATCTGCCCCCTCCTTAGCAGCCATTAAAAAATGAGACAAAAATAACACTGTTTGAGCTGAATGTATCTCTATGCAGAGGGATCATGTAATGCCCTCTACAGTATGCAAGCCTTGCCTTGAGACTGCATATGGCTGATGGGTGAAGCAGCCACACAAAGAGGGCTGTTGTATTGTCAAGCTCCTTCGGCACAATAAAAGTCTCTCTCATCAGCATAAAGCTCCTTTGTGCGGACAGCAAAGCGTTTTCAGGGGCCAGTTTGCCACAGTGGAGAGAACAGCACTGGACACCAGGCAGCATCAGGCTTTCACCGTCTTCTTTCCCACTGTGAGGAGTTTTTCTCTGACACTGCTTCCTCTACACTAAACACACAGCTGCACTGAGGCTGGAGAAACAAGTTACCAAAAGAGGCCTTCTCATGCACCCACTTTTTCTGCCAAGGCACGATAAGGAAGCCTCCATCTTCTCCTGTCAGGACACTGTTGGTAAGGTGACCTCCAAACTGTGCCATCTGCCCTTCCCCACAGTTGGTGGCACGTGATGAAAGATGTGGCAACACCAGGTTCATCCCTGAAAGGGGAAGGGCCAGGCAAGGTTGGGAACTGCAGCTGCACATCCAGAGCTGTCCTGGGGCCTTCTGGCAAGGATGCCAGGTGTGGCTGAGACACTAGGAGCCTCTAACTCCTTATCCTGAGCCCTCCAGGGCCAAGGTTGCAAGTCCACTCAAATGTGCTGACACCAGTCCATCTTGTGAGCTGAGGGAGCTCCTCCTGCTGCTCTGTCAGGACAGGAGCACTTGTGAGGGCTGTGCTTGAAACCACATCTGAAAACAGATTGTGTCAACAGAATATCAAACCAGACATCGGTTACCTCTAAAACCACATGTGAAGCCTGATTTTAAGCTGAATCTACCAGAAGTGCGTGGCCATATGGCTCATGTGACCGCATTTCCTGTTGTCCCTGGGACCAGAGCGCTGCATTGCCGTGAAGCAGAGCATTCATCTGCTGAGGACGGAGCAGCCTCGGGCACCTCCAGATACTCCCATCGCTGTGAGACCTGCCCAGGCAGGCGGCTGTGCTCCTCAGGGGTGTCCTGGCCTGCGCAGGGCACCTGGCTGGTTCATGAGGGGAGAGATGGGGAGGGATGATCCAAAACGAGAGAAGAATTGGAGCGGTTCAGCAGTACCTGCCCTCCCTGTCGGCAGACTTAGGGCACTGGGTGCCGTGGGCATTTTGGCATCTTGATGAGCAGCAGAGGAAGAGGAAAGGAGGGCCTGAATGGGGGCACATAGGGTGAGAGAGGGAGGCTGCCATGCTGCTCTATTCCCGCCGCTTCGAACAGCATTTCTTTTCTGCACGTTTAATATGCAATTATTTAATGGGGTGTATTAGAGCATAACGGCCATAACTTAAGACCTTTCAGTCAAGATTAAACAGGTGCCGAGGCTTTCTTTTCAAGGCTGGGAACAGCTGTGAGCCTCCCCTTCTCATACGTGATTACAGTACACGTGGGGGCCTTTCCATGCCCTCCCCCTCCGTGCTGTGCGCTCCCTCAAAGGCCCTTTTTTGTCTTCCCGCAAGACACCGTCCAGGCAATTCACAGGGAGCAGGAGAAAAGAAGCGTGATTTATTAGCTCTGGCGTGGAGGGCAAGGTTTTGACCTCAGGTGTGAATCTGAGAAAAATATTATTTTCCAGACAGCCAGCTTTCTCTGAGCGAATTAAAACTGCTATTGTGAGGAAATGTATTAGAGCCATTTCAGCTTTTATAACAATATCAGCACGGCTACTTTACAGAGCGCCTAGGATGTGGACTTGCCCCAAGGTGCTTTATAATCATCTGTTTAAAGGGAGAGAATTTGCCTGCAGAGATGAATCAATGAGTGTATTTTATGAAACATTAATGACTGCTTTTGTAGATGTAAATTCCGGGGTATGTTCTTGCATCTCTCTGTGCTGTCCTACAGCTGCAGCTGAAGCCCGTTTGCCGTTAGTGAGGATCATCATCCAGCAGCACAGTTTCGCTGGAGGAGCTTTACATCATCTCCTAATGTAAACAATATTGTAAGAGAGTCCGACAGCCCCACAGGATTTTCATTGGGCGATGATTGATGTGGAAAGGGATGGAGCTGCAGTGATTCTGCATCAGTCACAGCTCTCGCTTGGCTCTCAAACTGACCCTGTTAGCACAGTCTGACTTGGATCATTTGTCTCTGAAGTACCAAGGGATTTTAAAACAGCTGTGGATTCAACCATTTCAAATGGGAACATATTTTTGGTTTGTGGTAAGAACAACATAAACCGTATGTGTTTCAGAGCTCGGGCCCCAGCATTCCTGGCTTGTTTTGTCAGCGCGTCTTTGCTTTCCTCTGCAACATTTGCACAAGCGGCTCCACAGCTGCTTTTTTTTAGTTTTGTTTTTCCACTTCAGGTCTTCCTTCCCTCCTCTCCAGTCCCCCCCCTCCAAGAAAGAAAGACAGAAAGAAAATGAATCCCCTCTGCAAAAGGTTTAAACTCCAGCAATGCTTAAGCAAAGGAAGGATTTGTTTTTCACCCATTGGTGTATCTCCCATCTGACGTATTTTCTCCTAATTGCTGTTGATCACATAAATGCCCGCTGGTAAAAGCAACTACAAGATGTCATGGTCAGATCCTGTGCAGTAACAGCGCGCTGCCAGCCTTCTCTGTGTGTCCAGATGAGTATCCCATTTCACTAATGCGAAAGTTCTCTGATTTTCTTCTCTTCTCTCCAGGCCATCCTATTGCTCTGCCCCTCTTCCTTCTGCAGGTCCCTTCCCTAGTGACATCTGTTCCCAGGAATGATGAGACAAGATTTGAAGCAATTACTATAGTTTATATTTCCTGACCCAGCTTGCTGTGTGCGTGTTAAGAACACAAGTGCTTAAAATCAACAGGGTGTAGAAGGTAACACAGTTCCCCACCTCAAAGCTAATGATATTTTGCTACATACATAAGAGCTGTGGATCTTAATTTTCTGGCTCCTTTCTCAATTGTACAATTTTCAGTTATTGCTTAATGAAGCATACTTGCCTCCCATAATATGATATTATATTATCTCTATGCTCTTGTTAAAGGCCTTATACTTCATCCCAAACACCTGTGGCTGCTACGCAAGGAGAAAAGCTCTGATGTGCCAACTGGACTCTGATTTTGTGTCAGGACAAGCCAGACTTTGGAAAACACTCCTCTGCCTTCTTCAAGGCCGAGCACAGCAGGGAGCTCGGGGTGCCTGATGCCTGAGGTGGAGGAAAGCAGGCTCTGTGCTGCACGATGGATGTCACAGCAAGAGGGAGAGCCGAGTTATTTCCGCAATCCCTTCACATAATGGATGGGGATGTCAAGTTGCCGCCATCTGAAGTATGAGCACCTTGGAACCAAACAAAAAATGACTGGCGGTGTCAGCTTTCAGGAATGTATGAGCAGAGGTGGTGGGGAGCTGCACATGTGGCACAGGCTTTCTCCAGCATCTTCCTTTCAGCATAAGGGATGACCTTGGCCCCTCTCCTCTTCCTCCACAGACTGTCACGCACAGATCTCCCGGTCTGATCCCTCTGCACACTCGCTGCAACGTGAGCAGCTCTCAGCAGGCGGTGCCTCAGGCAGGAGCCCAGCTCAGGGCGGAGTTGTGGCTCCAATCTGCAGATCTGCCAGAGGGCTTTGAACAGATCTGAGCATCTGCAAATCCTGCCTGGCTTCTGATCCATCTCTTTGCTGTGAATTGCTCGTGTGGGATGTGATACAAGACCCATTGGGCAGCATCCTCTGTACAAACACAAGTGAAGATGGAGCAGAGCTTAGTGCTAAGTATAGAATGACCGCAGTCACACCTCAAAGTCTCCTGACAAGAGGATGAAGCACTGACCATATCATCATCGCCTCCATCATTTTGAGTAACCCTGATGGTGAGCTGTTAACGGTATGCTGAAGAGCTGTCTGCTCTCCATCCATCACAGTCTTTCTCTCTCAAAGCGGGGACTCACATGCAAAAAGTCTCATTGCTCACATCTTGGTCTTGGATGGCCAGAAAGCCTCATCCCCAAGGCTGTAGTGGTGCTATATGGCATTAGTAAGAAATAGCAACTTACATTTTCCCTAGAAAAATGTTATGACTGCAGTGAGTCAAGGTGCTGGAGAGCACTGCTCTCTATTTGGAACGATTCCAGCCCAGTCCCTGTCAGAGCTTTGACAGAAGGCCACGTGGAGCAGAATGGGAGTTTTTCTGAGTTTCTGGATTTGATGCCTTGGGCTGCATGGTGAGTGATGGCTTGTGTGACGGAAATAGTACTACATCAGAAGAGCTGTGACAAGAGTTACTTGCCTTTGAATAGACATTCCCCAAATGCTGCCCAAATGTTTTTTTTTTAGTAGAGAGCCCTTAAAGCCTGGACACTGCTCCTCCCCGTCCCTGCTGAGCCACAAGGATCACAGTTCATTAAATGTTCCATGCAAAATGAGTATGGGATCCTTGGATTAGTCCCCACCCATGGACTGTCAGGATACTTCAGCAGCTGGAGAGAGTTCCAATCTGCAGCCCCATGTCACCAACAATCCCATAATGTAATGGAAGTTCATTTCTATGAGAGCAGGGCTGTTCTGGCATTCAGATCTGATTATGATTTGAATTCAGTTTAGTCCACCAAGGTAATAACAACGTCTAGAATCACATTCTGCTGGAATAACTTAGTAAGCCATGTGAGGTCACTATTGCTTCTTGAAAATATGGCTTAAACATGATTTACCTGGCAGTAACTTGACCTGGATGAGAGAGGTTTATCTTCTCGGCATGCTGTTTCTGGGTAGCTTGACAACCTCTACATAAATTTGAGATCTTTCCTTCTACAGCTGGCTGTTATTACTTATAATCTCTTAATGCAAAAAGTATTCCTCCCAGAGATCCCTCTCCTTTTCTTTCTTTCCTCTTATTTATTTAAATATATAAATATTTACGATTTATTGCATATTCCTTGTTTTATGATCTCAGGCCCACACCCTTGCAGCCATTGTAATTTGATCATTACACTAAAAACCTTTGTTACGTTTCAGACACTTATTCACTTCTAAATGTTATGCTATGTTACAGCATACAATTCTGGGGCATTTAGGATCCATCGATTAAAGGACCAACGTTGAAAACTTTTCCTCATGGACAATCCTGCAATATTGTTTGGAATCCCTTTTGCAGAGAGACTGCAAGGAGAAACAGGGGAAAACTGCTGCAGGGGGTCCAGGACGAGGTCAATTTCTGCTCACACTCCATCACTGTATAGCTCCTCCCAGAGCTTGGGGGCACCCTCCTGTCTTTTGTCATCCACTGTAGTTCCAGAAGGGTCTGAATGGCCCCTCACACTCCCCAGGCCCTCACCCCCAGGAACCAGGTGCTCCTTTCTGACGTCTGAGATGCAGCCCCTCCTCCCACACCTACAGCTCTGGTTGGCACAGCATGGGGGATTTCTGCTGCCCTTTGAGCCTTGCCGGCTGCTGGAGCATAAAACACCCCCTCAACATTTCCACGTTTTAGAAAGGGTGGTTTCACTTCTCTTTTGGGTTTTTAGGGTGTTTCAAGCCCAGGAGAGCAGCCTCCTGCAGGCGCTATTTCCTGCTGTCTCCATCATGAGCCAGTGCAGAAGAGCTGCCCCGTCCCTGTGACAAGCACTGCAAAGAATGCGGCACTGCCTGTGCTATGGCCAGGGGAGCTGGGGAGAGGCCAAGCCCTGCTGAAAGTAGACAGTGCCTCTGGCTGGCACCATGATCTGACTGATGGCTGCACAAACCGACTGAGTGCTTTGGTCACTGATGGTCCCACACTGTGTCCATCTGCTGCATGGACACAGCCCATGGGAGCTGGATGGCAGCAGTCCCCAGTGTGTGGGGATGAGCACGAGCAGCAGTCACCCCCAAAGTATGAAAAAGCATTCTGGATGTTTTCTGCTCATTTTCCTTAGTGTAGTGACCTTCAATAAAATGTTTTGCTGTGCAAACCTTCTTTACTGTTTGATACAGTGATAATGGCTGTTGTCTGCTTGCTGTAGTTTTTTAATCTTTCACCTTTTCTGTTACCGTTACCTGGGCCCCAATCACTATCAGTGTCTCCTTTCATTGATCACTGAAAGTCATTTTAGCAGTGTGACAAAATTAAATGACACTTTTAAAGCCTGACTAAATCTTTAACCACACTTCTAAGTTGGGACAGCCGAGAAAGAACTTTTATGTGAAATGATGTAGACCATCACAGCCATCCCATTTGCTGTATTTTCTTTTCTTCTCCCTTCTTCATTGCCTTGAGAAGCTGCCATTTCAGCTTGTATTTGCTTTTTTCTGGCTTATGTTTTTAGCCTTGCTGGAAGGCGCAGCCCTGGAGCACAGCGTTGCAGAAGCTGTACTGCCAGCTCAGGCTGTCAGGGAGTAGATGGCACCTGCGCAGGAGCAGCCCAACTTAAAGTGACTTTTTAATGATGAGGCAGCGTCACAAGAAAGGAGCATAATTTCATTCTAGTAAGAGTGCTGCCCACAAATTGTCTGCAAGGGCTGAGCTTCCCCTTCAGCCTGCCAGGGGCTGGGGGCTGACGTGCACACAGCTATGAGGGGCAGGAAGCAGAAATGAAACTGCTGCACCCTAGCCCTCTCTGTGCAAAAAGTGTGGAGAGAAAGAGGTTCCTCTGTCCTAAAGGCCCGTTGAAGTGTGCTTTGCCTCTGCCAGTGCTAGAGCTGATGGTGAAAAATGGAGCAGGTTTAAAGCCTCTTTCATTTAGTGGCCATTGGCAATGATTACAGGTGGCCCCTCCCTGCCCCTCGTGTGAGCCTACGGCACAGGCAGAGCACCACTTTCCTGCCAGCTGATGGGAAAGAGCTTCTTAGCTTGGCCTGAGAGGAGCCCTCAGCCTTCAGCCACGGACTCTGGCCGCTCCCCTAGCAGAAACAGCTTTGCCTCCTGGCTGCTTCCTCCTCCCACTCTTCAGCTCAGCTCTTTGCTTGTGGTTTTTCAAGTTCTTCCCCACCGTCCCTCCAGCCCCCAGCCATCCCCGCTGGCAGTCCCCGGGTTTGTCCACGTGCTCTGATGATAAAGGCATCAGCAGCACCGCCGCCTCTCGGTCATGTGCTAAGACATGAGTGTCCTCTGCACCTGCCGGCATCACCTGCGCCTGATGCACGCGTCTGCCTCCTGCTGTCACTGTTTGACTCACACTGGCCGCAGTGCACCTCAAAAACTAGGCTGAAGGATGCCCAGATCTCTCACTCTCATGACTGCCAGCATTTCTGGGCAGAAGTGCCCAGCTTCCTCCCCCCGCCCTTTTCCCCTCCCCCCCGTCTCAGGACCATCTGTGCTTCTCCATGGGGCAGACGGGGAGCAGCAGCACCGCTTTCCCAGCTGGCATTCTGGCATGTTCTGAACTGCTCAGGTGAGGGGGATTTGGGCAGGGCAGTGAGACTGTATGTAGGTGGGAGATAGGGCAAGGATGGAAACCCAGAGTGTGCTCAGATGCGGCTAAGTAGGCTTCTGGCTGAGGCAGAGGGGGGGAAATCAGGTCTTATAGGCTCCATTTCCAGAGGTGCCACCAAGTGCTGTAAGAAATGGCAGTGGTGTGGGATTTGTAGGAGGAGGCTCTGACCTCAGCACCTTGCTTGCTTTGTTGGTCAATGCAAGATTCCCGATTAAGGTGGCTGGATTAAGGACACTGCCAGGAAAATGGGGATGGACTTGTCCCTGGTGCCAGCTGACCTTCTGCCTGCCTTTCCCGGAGGCTTTCCACTCCTTCTTTGCTACCTCCCCTCCCTTTGTCCCAGATTTTGTGTGTCAGTATATGTCCCCTCTTTGATTTTTCAGTCCAATCTGAGCGGTCACAGTTCAGTCCTCTTCTTGATCCAGGCACATTTTGTTTTCTCAGGAACTTCTGCCCCTGTTAGAAACCTCCTCCGCTCATTCCAGCCCTTGCTCTTCTGCCTGCCTCTGGGCCTGCCTCTCCAGGGACTCCTCCCTCTCTTTATTCCTCCTCCTCGCATCCTGTGCTCAAAGCCATATTTAGATGAGTCTTAGTGATGTTGTAACAGATTTATCTATCGCCTGGGAAACCGTGGCTCCCCACCTGCCTTCTGGCCCTGCCTCAGCTGTGACATGCACTTGGAGGCGGCCAGGCTTGATGTAATTATTCCTTCACCACGTCTCCCCCGGGTTACTATTTATCCCAAGCGCGATCCACGCTCACCCTTTTATTCCTGATACTGACCGCATCTCTCCCCCGGTGCCCTCTCCTTTGTCCCCACATCAGCAGATCACTCTTAGTAAAAATTATGTTTCTTCTTAAGCCTTTGGCATAGTTCTTTTCTTTCCAGCCAAAAGAAAACAGAGCTGAAATGAAACCGAATTACTTGGCTTATTTCCTTTTGCATATTTGTAGTTTCCTCCTGTTGAGCGCTTCAAAATAGATATAAAGTGCCGTGGTGACAAATACAGCAATTTGCAATTGGCACTGTGCTCATTTAGTAACCTTATTTGATGGTGATTGCCATGACATCAAGCAAAGCCATCAGAGCCGCCCAGCACTGACTGACTGACAGGTCAGCAGCTCACCTCCTCGTCGTTCAGCCCCTGCTGCTGTGCAGCCCGGGCAGTGGGCAGCCAGCCCATGTGTGTGCTGCATTGTGTTTGTACAGAGTGCCCCATCTGGGAGCTTTTCTCTGCTGCCTGCAGTGTTGGACATGTCAGAAGTACTTTCAAGCTTTGCTTGCATGCAATAAGGCAATTTTTTCCTTTCTCTACCTGGCAATGAAGCTGTGTGCTTAAGGAGAAGGATTACAGTTCGTGTTGTTTTCCATTCCCCAGCCTAACTACAGACACAAACCTCCTCATTACTAGCACAGGACTCCGCCATCCCGCTCTGACGGCTGCACAGGCCGCTGAGGCCTTCTCCCAGCGCGCAGCTCTCCTCGCAGCGTTGTCCTGGCGCAGCAGGAGCTGAAGCAGGAGCACAGAGCAGGCGTTCTGAAGGCATCTGTCAGCAGCGCTGTGCTGAGGGACCAGCTGGGACTGTGTTAGGAATCAAAGTGGTTTTGTGTGCCGTGACTCCAGAGAAGAAACATATGCTGCGGCGAATACAGGGTCTGGAATAGTAGACACTAGGGGGAAATAAAAGCATGTTGGTGGGTCGGCTGCTAAGCCCACACAGCCAAATCCTGAGAGGTCCTAAGCCCTCACAAACGATTCCTGTTGACTTCAGGAGGGCTTCAAGTGCTCCTCGCCCTTTAGGATCTGCCCACAAGGCTTTTACTTAAGAAGTAGGTCTTCTGGGTGGAGAATGCAAGATTTCGCAGCCCATGAAGCTGATCCTCAGCAGGAATTGGGGTTCGCAGCAGCAGCAGCTGCTGCCCCAGCCATGGAGGTGCTACCTGGGCTTCCACTGCCACACTTGCATTGAGGGGAGCGGCTCCTGCCTGGCTCCATGGAGGGCAGCAAGTCTCCTTACTCCGTGGCTCAGGGCTTCTGGTGCTCCAGTAAACTGCAGTGTACAGAACAGAACTTCAACAAAAGAGACCTCTTTGCTTCCATGCGATGCCCAACACGACTCCTCACAGGGGCACAAAGCAGTCGCTAACAGGAGAACATTTGAGTGCTCGTGAATCCCACAAAGGGCAGATCTTCATTACAAGACTGTCCTAACATTATTTTTATCTAAAGACACTGAGCAGACGTGCACTAACTCACAGCCTTATTTCAGTAGTCACAGCGATGTCTGCAGCACACCTGTTTGTGTGGACATTTCAAGCCAGCTCCTGCTCTGTTATTGTTGGCTCCGTACCAAGAGCCAGCAAAGCAAAAATTTTTTCACTTAAGCCCAAACTTACTGTTCTCCTGTCAGCTTCCCTGTAATGTATTACTTCACTCTGCCCTTTGACCCCCCGCATTTCTTTGTAGAGAAATATAATTAATTGTGAGCAATGGCTTAGCTCCGGGGGGTTCAAAACTGCTTCACGTGTTTACTCAAAACATTAACTTTTTTTCTTCATTTTTAATTTCCAGGCAGAAAGGGCGATGAGGGTTAAACAAAGCATCTCCTTCCAAGAGATCCAAACCCCAGTGGGGCTGGAAGGAGTTAATGGGAGGGAGGGGAGAGGGGTCCTGAGCTGGAGTCCAACGGTTCGAGCTGTGCCTGGGAGCTCAGATCCAGCAAGAGAAGGTCTTATCTCTACGGATAGCCTCAGAGCGACAAAAGGAAAATATGGTGATGTTCCATGAAAAGCACAAACCAAGCTGTGGTCCACTGGTTTCTAACTGCCCGGGCTCTGGCAAGGCTGTGGATACAGTGCTGCAGCACTGCAGGAAACTCTTACCACATAGGGTGGACAGTGTGGCCTGAGGTGGTACAGAGAGGGCTGGGGAACAACCCCCTGGTGAGGCTGCACCCAAACTGCTGATTCTCCTTCTCTTAGCACTACAAGGTTTAGGAGATGGTGGAGCTCTGCAGACCTCTCTGTATTTTTAGGGAATATTCCTTTACATGTAGACTGCACAAAAAGCTTCAGCTGCCAACAGCAACATCATAGCACACCATTCTCACATGGACTCCCTGGTGGGGAGAGCTCAGCTGGTTCAGCGACGTGTCCCAGGGAGCCAGGCAAACACCAGTGTCTTTGCTTTACACTGAGAAATCAGGAAACAGAGGAGATGTTAAAGTGAGCTGCCAGTTCCCTTACTCAAGCACTAATTCATGAGGATTTGTCTTTCAAATGATGACAGATCACACTGCTAGAGAAAGGTCTTATTTACTCATCACACTGGTAGCACTACTATAGTGTGGAAGTTCTTCACTCATGGATTACCATGATGCCAAAGGCTTCTCTGAAAGCCCAGAAGGATCCAGTTAGGTCACATCTTCCATCCTTTTTCTGCTGCAGTTATGTCTTTTGTTGCAGGACGCTCAAAGCCCATCTGAGCGTGGCCATGATAACCTTGTGCAAGCCCAGTTGGTACCTCTGAAGTCAGTGACAACACTGACACAGTAATAGCTCTGAAGAGCTGTGTTGGCTCTTACATTGCTGGAAGCCCATCCGTGTGATACCTCTAAGATTCTGTGACCAAACACTGCCTCCTGCCCTCAGAGCACCTGAGATCTCTTTGCTCGTTTCTCACTGCTTTTCCCAAGCAGTAACAACAACTTTTTTTTTTTTTTTAATAGTTGTTTTTAATAGGGAAAAAAAAAAAAATGTTCCATAATAAACTCCACATCTAACTTTATTGGAATGTTACACAAACAGTCCTTCTGGGACTGGAGCAGCAACCACTTGCTGAAGGTTCATGTTTGCACATCCTCTTGCTTTAATTCCTTTTCCTTAGTGCAGGCTGGAAAACAATCACACATGGAAACCAGGAGGGAAAGGTCTAGATTTAATATCAAAAAAGGTGCAAAACTAGTTGGAAAACAGACTGTGGGTTTTTCTTAAATCATTTCTTCAGTCTCGTATCGAGAGGATTAAGTAATGTCCCAGCAAGGTTTGTTACAAATCTGGCGCAAAGTAGGCAGCGGCAGTGGCCAAATGCTGTTATAAAGCCAAAGCTGGCAGTGAACATGGTGTATCAGCTAAGAAAACAAGAAACCTCACAGCGCAACTCTGATATAACAGTGGTACATCCAAATCATTACGACTTCTAATAGGTAAGGGAAACCAAGAATAATCGAGCTGAAGTATTATGGTCTTTTGGGTAAACTAATTCTCCCTGCCTCTCAAGCACAAGTTCATGCAATTTGGCAACTCATTTAGTACCTAAACTAAGATAAATGACCATCTTGTCCATGAGTCATCCATACTGTTTCCCTTAGGAAGACAAGGACTGAATTCAAACTGATTCTGAAAAGCCCAAGGAACAGACAGACATCAAATAGATGACAAAGTGGAAAGCACTTCAGAGAGAAATGTCAAATGCAAAGTGTCCCCAGCAAACAAGCCCAACCTGTGGTCCTCATCAACCTGCCAGGCAGCAGTGGACAGAGGCAGACCCACAGCCTGCAGAGATCCAGAAACTGTGGGAGTCCCTGGTATGCTATGTCCACAGAGCAGGAAAAGGAAAACATTATCCTGGGACACACCTGCAAGAGTGGTTTATGTGCGACACAAAAAATTACTGTGCTTTACTTGGCACCAGTGTGGTCTCAGCTGGAGTCTGGTGTCCTGTTCGAGGCACCATGCTTTAAGGAAAATGGAGGTTGCATGAGATCCAAAGGAGGTCATCTGAAAGGCAGAGTGTTTTGAAGATGCAGCCTGAGACAAAATGCTGATAGAATGGTGTCTTCAATGTGGTAATGGGAAGATGGGGAAACCTAACAACATTTACTATGAGGCAGAAACTCAACTTCTTTCTGCCTGTTATGAACTGGAAATGTGAAGCATGATGTCTTCCACTGTCTGCACTCGTTTGATGGGCTGGGCACACCAGGACAGCTTATGTGGTTTAAACTTATGCCACCTGTCAGAGCATTTACACCTTTAATATGCCCT
Organism: Chrysolophus pictus; assembly: GCA_037305975.1. NCBI lineage: Eukaryota > Metazoa > Chordata > Aves > Galliformes > Phasianidae > Chrysolophus > Chrysolophus pictus. Next base: position 14,323,581 of record JAYKPI010000006.1, read on the forward strand.
TAGAGAAACCAGATCTTCTTCAGATCAAAGTGCCTCAAGATTCCCCTCAGGATCAGGTTTGCAGCAGACATTCATCACAACCAACTGATTTTAAACACACTGATTGCCTAGAGACTGTGCAATCTGCTGTGATTAAGCTAAGACAAGCTCTGGGACGCTATGCTTCCTACTGCATCAGGACAGCTAGTGGCTTCTTGCTTCAGGAAACCCCAACTGGACACACAGGGCTTGAGTGGGCATCTCCAGTGGTGCATCAACTGGGGCATGCAGACAGGACATAGGGCATACAGAAGGCCCACACATTTCTGCACCCACATGATGGCAGTTCCTAGGAGAAATGGTAACTAGTTTGCACTCAAGCAGCTGAATTCTGCCCACTGTCTAAGCAGGAAAAGAAACTTTGGAACAGCGTTGAGTTTGTTAAATCACTTATACCAGGGGTACAGAGCCTCCCAACACAAAGCCTGGAGCACTCACAAACACAGCTTGTGCAAAGCCCAGGTGCAATGTGGTGCCCAGCAGGGCTGACAGTAGGAAAGCCAGGGAAGGTAGCAGGACAAGGGCTGCGATAGGGCCTATTACCCCAGCACACTGCTGCATGCACATATCCTGCAGGGCCTGCATGTCTTTCCCATGCAACATCCATTGCTCCGAAGCCCTTTGCCTACCTGTAGCATGGAGCTGGCACAAAATCGCTTTGAGCTCAGATCCTATTTCTGTGTCATGCTGACCAAGAGCGCAGTCATGCACACTTCCTTCCACATTTATGCAAAAAGCATCCACCCCACATATATTTCCACTGTACTCGAGGGCCTTGTGTAGTCTTGGCAGAAGTGGATGGATATTGCCCAGAATACGCAATCTAGTGCTAATTATCTCCTCCTGCTGGGCTTTAGAGCACAGAGCTTTCAGTTCAAGCACAACAGCTATGAGAGCTAATGGATGGCTCTGTTACCAGGAAGCAAACTCTTTTCAGAGCACGACAAGCCCTGCCCCACCGCGAGTTCTGGGGAAAGACCAGCTGAGCAACAATAGGGGAACAAAATTAGTTAACTCTTTAGGGATGGAGAGAGCACTGACAGTATCATGATTGCCTTCCACTGGTGCTGCTCTGAGGAGAGCCCAGCACAAAGAGGCATCTTGCCCTTCCCCAGGGTACAGCAATTATGTCGTGTGAGTAAGAAAAGGAAACTCCTCTCTTCAGGTCAATAGGAGTGTAGAGGAGAAGAGGAAGGAATGACTGTGGCTTAGATTCATTTCCTTCCATGTCACATAGAGTAACAGACTGTAGTTTCTCCTCTCATTTGGACTGAACACATCGGACAGGGATGAATCTTTTGCTTTCCAAACCTGACTTCTCATATGATCCCATATCCAAGAAGGCCTATGGGCTTCTCTGCTGGTGATCTACTGATGGATCACCTCTTTTTTGGTGATATTCCCTGAGACGAGAAAGGGATTTGCACTACTGCTGGCAATTCATCTGCGGGTAATGAATTAACAGCATACGGAGTCGCGCTTGGAGCCAATAATAATTTAATTCACCTGCACTGGCACTTAACCATCCAGCAATAACTGTTGCAGAGCTGCTCTCTGCACAGCTAATTTAGCAGCTTTATAGACCCACATGTGGCGATCATTTGATTTCAATGCTGACATGTTACCTGAAGGACAGTCCAAAGTGCCTCCTGGAATAGCCATTGTTTTGGCTGGTGCTGACCACATCTGAGCTTCTCTTTTGAACGCAGTCTTTTAGGTGTATGTGCTTACCTACTTGAATATCCTTACAAGTGTAAGAAATAAAATGCTGAAATATATAGCAGATGCTTCAGTACCTTGGATTTGGTCCATTATTGACTCAGGACCAGCATTACACCCTTCTCAAAGACACTTTCTCACTTACTCATATGGTGCACAGATGTAGACACTGGCAGTGATCTACAAGGCAACATGGGCAACTTCCAGAATCTCAGCTAACCTTTGTCTCAGTTTCTTGTGCAAGATTTCAGGAAAGTTTATTCTCATTTGTGTTTCCGTAGTCATCACACAACAAATGTGTGTGGACTGCTGTATTTTGTCTCCCTCCTGGAAAAATTGTAAGGAAACAACTTGATGAGCGGGACAACACCCAGTGCTGGATGCAAGGGATGGTGTCCAGCCCCCAGCACGACTGCCCTCAGGCCATCCTGCACAGGCAGGCGGAAGTCGATGTGGTAGCTCCTCTAGCAAGCACCTTACTCCAGCGGCAAAGGTCTTCACGGAGCAAAATTTCAACTGCCGGCACTGAGGAGCAAAAGGCTGTAAGGACTGAGAATTTTTCTTCATGAATCAGTTAAGGAAACAGCTGCGCAAAGAGCGTGACGCTCTTTTGCCGAGGCGATCACAAGGGTGCTCCATCACTCTCAGATGCAGTTTCCTGCCTCTGGAACAAGTTGTCCAGCAGTGACTCACTGGGAAACACTGGAAGAAAAAAGAGAAATATCAGGTTGATTCCAGGAGAGATTTTTGTCTGTGAAAGGAAGGTAAATAGCTGCTGCTTTGTGACCAGCGGCATTACCCTGATGTATTGCACAACAAGCTTAAATAATGTTGAAGTATGACTGCCTCCAGTTTTATCTGCTGTAATTTTTCTCTTTAGCTCATTGCTTCTCAAAAAGGTTAGTTACGAAGCACAAAAGCCTTCCAGGGCTGCAGTCTGTGTGCATACAGGCATATGAAGTACATATTAAAGTAATTCTTTATGATGTTTTATCTCATAACACTTGAAATTGAAGTGAGCTTTTTACTTCTGCAAATAAATATTGAGCTAATTGCACTAATAAACAGGAATAAAGACTATATTTTGGAGAGTAAAATGGCAGAATGTTTTCTTCCTATCTCACATGCAGACAGCAAGAGCAAATCCTTGGGAAACCAGCATGGGTGGCCACCACGGCCTGGCAGTAAGCCTGCAAATGTCCCCATGCTGTACCTCTCCCTGGTTGGCCTCCCACCCCTCCTTGCACAGAGATAACAGGGTTTTCAGCAGCCTTTTTCCACTCACATGGTCTCTACCTTAGTGCTGTCCTGAGAGACCAGATAGAGCCAACGTGCTGCCCGCTTTTGTAGAAAAGGAAGGAGCCATGGTAGCTGCTGCCTTTGGAAGAAATGGGATGATTTTCCTCTACTCACATAGTACTAAGGTCGCTCTATTAACACCCTCCTCACACATCTCCTCAAAGGGAAGTGACTACAGGAAAGCCAGCATTGCATAGGGCATCTGTCAGCTGGGTGTTAGGTGACCGCCATACCACAGGTGATGCTCTAGCTGCACCTGCACTGTAAGAGATCTGTTCTCCCACAGCCCCTATGCTTCACTGACCACGCGGTACTGAAATCCAGGCCCGTGGCATGCCTGTGGATGGTGATTTATATTTATCCTTCCTCTGTAGACAGGGAAGCTGGAACAAAGACAGACTCTTCCTGCTGCAGAAATGTTTCTATTTTTTCACCCTTGAATGTGGTGTTTCTGATCCAGGATTTTTGCCTCCCCCCATTATTCCTGCACTTAAGTAGAAGACAGCCACCTTGCAGTTCCCTGCTTTGAAAACAAGGACAAAATAAGGCATGAATGCTTAGGTTAAGTCATGAGAAAGCCATGGTTATAGGGAGTTAACTTTTTCAGGGCTGCCCACTCAAAAGCCTCCATTCATCCTAGATCATCCTTCCTGCCTGCTTTGGCGTTCATCTGCAATTCAGCTGACACAGAGATGTGGTGGTTTCCTTTGTGCCATGCACTGGCTTTTATTTATTTTGTTTGCCCAGGTAATACAGCAGACAGCAGCAACATGTTTTACTTTAAGACAGCATGGTTATGGGGCTTGCTTTATATTTCTGCTTTGTGGTGCAGCTCTGGTTCTTGTCATCTCCTGCTGCAGTGTGGTCTATGAACATCCATGGTCCGTTCCTTGGGGCAGAGTGCACAGGGACACCTCCCCCAAGGGACTGCTCAGTCCACAGGATCAGAGGAAAGTCCCCAGTGATGCACTGCTTGCATATATGTTCCTCATCCTCTCTTCTCACCCAAGCCCTCAATTGGTGCCTAGAGAGACAAATCTTTGCCAAGGAAAGGAAAGAGAGCACACCAGCCCTGACTTAAAGCAGGCTGTTTCTACTGGGTTTTCAGTTCTCACCATATGAAAGGATGGGTAGTTTTAATGCAGTGTGGGTTTTCTCCTCCTGACACAAATAACTTTGCCTTTTGGATGCGGGCAGCAGAGGGGTCAGCAGATCTGGGAAAAAAACAACACATTCCCAGGGAGAAAGGCATGCTTTGGAGCATGCATGGCCAGAGGGCTGCAAGTACAATCTTGAGCCAGGGCAGTGCTGGCATCACTTCTGCTGCACACCCAACTGTGCCTCTGCACTGCAGAGCTCCCCAGCAAAGATCCTTGGATTTTAGTCCAGGGTCAGTCCCCAAGTCCTTCATTATACTGAATCCATCACCTCACATGGTGCTGTTCTGCTGTTGGTGGCTCGTCTGTAAGGAAGGGAAAACAAACCTATTCTCATTTTAATATGCTAAGTGATTAACAGAGCTAATTGCAGCCTCTGCTCTTGTAACAGCTTGAAAGTAAGGCAGAGGGGATGCAATGGGGCAAAGGGCTTTTTCTAGATCTGACAGTCGCTCAGCCCGGTCTAAAGCAGCCAGATGGATTTGCAGACAGCCCTGATACAGAGCATTGTGCTGCCAGCAGGCTGCCCTGTTCTTGCTTATGTTTTTAATATACTTCAATTTTTGTCTGTTTGGTATAATCTTAAATACATGCCCTTGACTTCACTCTTGTACCTACCTGCACACACAGAAACCCTATGAAGTAAAACCAGAGGAGGACAATGCCTGCAATTCACCTCCTCTTGTTCATCATTATCGCCAAAACAGCAGCATGCAGAGCACCACATAAAAGTAGGAGTGGGGAAGCACTGCTTTCAGTTAACCAGCAGAGGAGTGGCTCTTAGCTCCAGACCAAAGTGACCTGCTTGGGTTACAAAATCAACGATGAAGAAACTTTTTGCAATAGATGAAAACCCACTCAGCCACACATAGAGGGAACAAAGACACTGGTTACACTGCACATCAGAGCAACAGGTGCTGGTGGTGCAGAACTAAGAGCAGAGAATGAGGTTTGGGATTTACCTGTGAGCTGTTAATGCCACAGAGTGTTTTGTCAAACCAGCTTTAAACTGAAGCAGAGAACAGTTTGGGAGAACAGAATAAAAAGCAAGCAGAAGTCGATGATTCTTTCCAGTTAAGTATAGAACAGCTTTACAGAGCATTTTGGCTAGATCCATGAACAGGACCATGGCCTTCCCCAGGGCAGCAGTGTCCTGAGCAGCTCAGGCTGCAGCCCAGAACACACTCAGCGTCACTGCCTGAGCTGCTTTCCCTTGCACGGCCAAAGCTGGGTTCTCCCCTGCTGCAACGCTTGTTAACACTGACTGCAAGTGGTTGTTAATTGCAGATCCAGTGCTTGGAAATACAGTCCTCAGGAGAATTAAACATCTGCTGCTGGACATTCCTAGGAGTCTACCAGCACCAACATGATGGTTTATCCGCAGAGCCGACTGCCAGGTCTTCCTTCACCTGCATCATCTTGGAGCACAGTGAAACAGGCTTACCCCCACAGGCAGTGCGTGGGCTGAGCTGCACACTGATGAGGGGATAACAGGGTAAAATAGGCCCATGTTACAATATTCAGCAGGATAATGTGAAACCTGCACTCAGCTTTCCTATCTACACAAGAAGGGTCAAAATCAGAGTGCTCTGTTCTGGCCCTCCTGGATGACAAAGGCTGTTGTTGGGTCATTTCTACTTTGCATGTCAGAATTCCATACGCATTTGTTTGGCTGGCTAGTGAACAAATAAATGTTATCCTTAGCCTGTGACGGAAGTGAGGTGCCAGTCCTGCTGGCAATGACCCTGGTGAATGGTGGCCTGACACTGTAGTTGGGACCATATTTCATAGAATCATGGAATCATAGAATAGCCTGGGATGAAAAGGACCATAATGATCATCTAGTTTCAACTCCCCTGCTGTGTGCAGGGCTGCCAACCACCAGACCAGGCTGCCCAGAGCCACATCCGTGACACATTACTCAAGCAGCATGCTGCAGGTAGGTCAGAACTGCACTGAGGATTGCAAGTATTGGACATTACCTGCCCGTGCCCAGAGATGGTGCTCATTTGGTCCTGTTCCCAAGGTGGCCAATATTCACAAGTCATCCAAGGACTCATCTTCAACATGGAACCTTTTCTGTCAGTTTTGGCCTGGAACAGTCATGGCCACAAACTGTGTGATGAGAGGAAGGAGCACAGAGCACAGGCTCACAAATCCCATTTGCTTGGAGACCAAGGCCAGCACCAAGGTACATGGTTACAAGGTACAGGTAGCAAGGGAGCAGTATTTTTGAAGGACACTTAATTTATTACTGCCCTTTTTTAAAAAAAAAACCTAATGAATACATCATTATTACAGATTCAGAGCACCCAAGAGGTTATGCAGTATTTTTTCAGCCCTTGCCAGCTGGTGGTTCAGTAGAGCATCTCCATCAGCTGCAGATACTCCCCCCAAAGTGCCTTTGTAGGGGGACACACACTGCTTTCTGCAAGAAGAGCTGGGCACCTGCATGCATTCAGAAACTCCAACACGGATAACATCACACCTCTGAACGGGGCTGGTCAGTAAGGTGAGCAGAATGAATATTGGGAGCTGTGGAAGGTGCTCATTTAGTTGAATTACAAAAAAGATTTATATGTGAAAGATGAAGGTATTAAACATCAGAAATCCCACAGGAGATTAAAATTTGTGCTTAGAAGGAAGTGTAGGATTATGCTATGTTCAATTAGATGACTGCAAAAGCCAGTTCTGCTGTGACAACAAAGTTGGGCTGCCTCCTGTCTGGGAGCTGTCAAGGAGCTCCTTTCCAGCAGCAGAGCTCTGCACTGGAGCATGGCTGCTCCACGTGTGTAACCTGATTTATCTCCAGCAGTGCCAAAGAGTACATAAGCAGCTGGGTGCAATGGGCCTACAGGACAAAAGCTGCATAGAAATGTTGGGAGCAGGAACGGAGGATGTACATGAGCAGCGCTTTTCAATATACTGCTTAAAAAATCAGAAACATAAATGGTCCTTGACCTGTACATGGTTCTGATCATGAAATATCTGCATTTTTTGGCATCAGATTTTCCAGCTATTTTCAATTAGTTTCAGATACAGTGAGCTGAACGGGTTCAGATTTCACTGAAGCACACGGGCAAGCAAAGCAATGCTGCTCTCAGGCAGAAACGGTCAGGACACAGCTAGGAACTAGATGAACTGCTTTACTAAGGTACATTAAAACAGGAATTTCCCTCACCCTCACCTGGAGGCTGCAGCTGGCTGGGAGTCACCAGGACCCAGACAATGCATCGCTGACATTTAACCTTCAGGAAAAAACTGTGAGGGACGAGAGGATGTGCTGGGCAGCAGGAGCACGCAGAGAATCAGCAGCACTTTTGTTCTTTCCCCTCTGTAAGAGTCAGTGGTAGAGCTGGAGCTACCCACAGCCTGACAGCACGCTCACCATCTTGCTTCTCACAGCAATCTCCCGTCAGCTCATGGAGGGAGCAACAGAGCACAAGGATTGCTGCTTTCTGTAAGCACTTCTAGAAGGGAATTGCTGGTGGCAGCCAACCATCTAGCCAAGTGTCCTACCAGTACATTTTTGGCATCTGATGGCCCTGTGTCAAACTCTCTTATGATATACAAAGCCAGAGCCTCTGCTGCTTGAGCAGAACCACCATGATGGTATTGTAACAGGATAAGCTTCAGTATAGCTGCCAGAGGGTGAGCTGCATTATGCCACAAAAATCACAAAAATGATGCACTTACCATAATACTGCTGAAAAAACTGCATGCTAAGACTGAAGGTTCAAGACCCAGTGCTGCTCCTAAACATGCCCAAATAGCCTTGTGCAAGCTCTTAGCATCATTCATCATCAGTGCTCTGTGTTTCCCTAAGCACTGGAATAAAATAACTAACACTTATAATGAGTGCATATGCTAGAATTGCTTGCTCCTTGGTTTATGGAGTGCCCTCACTAAGCTGCAGGACATTTTAAGAGCACTCGACACATTAGATTGCCCTGCAGATCAAAATGCCTGGTACAAAAGGAAACAAATAAAATAAAAAGGCAATGCTATGTTTTGAAGCACACAAGCCATTCATTTCAGGAATTTCTAATGCACAGACCGAGGGGTGGCTGCTCTGCTGGCCCACCTAACAGGAGATGGCAGCTCCTCCAAAGCATGGCAGCCAGTTCCTACTGAAGGAACTCCTTGGAGTTGTCTGAAAAAGAGCTACCTCAAGCTCAGCTTGTCTTGATTGAAAGCTCTGTTGTCTCCTCAATCACAGCTGAGATTGTTTGACCAGCCCAGGCTGTAACCCTGGCCAGCAGTGAGCAGAAAGGTGCAGTGTGGCCCAAGCCACTGGGGTGCATCCTTCCTCCCCCTCACCACCTCATAGGGACTCTGACTGAAGCTTGCACAGTGAGGCAGCAGGTCATCTGCTTTGGATGAGAGCAGTGTGGCACAACACTCATCCTCAGCAGAAGGAATTAACATTTTGCCATAACTGGGCTAATCCGATTGAGAGGGTGGAAAAAAAATAATAATCTAAGTTTCCTTTCTGTGTACAGAAGTGTGATTCTCAAAGCTATTTGAAGCCATCTTAACTTTCAGAATTTTGCAGGAATTTCCAGTGAATTTATTTCTTGAACAATTTGATCCAACAGATTTCATTCTTGCATGTCAAAAGAGCAAGTTGTTCCCTCTATACCTCCACAATAACTTACATGTAATTAAAACTCAAGCAAATACTTCGTCAGCCACACATGGACACAGCGTTGCTGAATTCAAGGTGCCAGGGATACCACCAGCCATCACATGGGGCCTGCCCATGGGCCAGGGCATGGTACAAGCAAGCAGCTTTTCGGGTAAGAGAGAGACAGCAACTCCTGAGGAATGACACAAAATCACTGTAGGATTATTTCATTTTATAGGATTTAACTCATTTATCCTTTTAATTCCTGAATTAACATGTGATGAAAAGCTCGTAATTATAACACAAATCCCAGCTGACACAAAGATGAGAAGAAGACAAGGACATTACAGAAAGGTTGAAGTCTAAGAGCTGAATCAGAAGTTAAGATTCACCAGAAAAAGAAAAGTCCAAAATGGTATTGTTGGAGTACTCACTTCATTTATTTTATACATATATTATATCCTGCTGTCTTCATCATCTTTAAAGAGCTCCTGGGAGATCTCAAACCTTGGAGAACATTACCTATGTGTGGGTGAGCACCACTTGACCCCACAGTTGACATGCTATGAGAACAAACCTTGCTGCCAAGGGCTCCTTGTGTCAGTGCATTTCTTGTAGAATCCCAGCTGCAAGTTTAGTTTCTAATCACAGTTTTAAAGGTTATTTTTGGTGAAACGATGAAATATATCACAATGCATTGTTTCCCCCAGAGACAACATCTATACAATCTGTATAGATGAGATCTAATAAGCACAATAAAGAAGACTGTGTGACAGACATCATGAAGGAGCAGAGGGGTAAAGCGAAAGCAGTAAATATTTGTTCACATTCAAGTGTTATTTCCATCATCATAACCCTGCTGTATTCATTTTCAAACCAAGTGAATGAGATCAATCACCCATGGGAAACATGAAGAATAAATGATAAGATGCAGCCCCAGAGGATAGATATTCTAATACTGAAACTTCTTTTTGCATTGCAGACTTTAATAGTGAAAATCAAAGAAGCCATTCTGTTGAGGAAAAAAGTGAATGTATGTATCAGAGTGTGAATAGCAAAAGATACAACAGAATCTCCCTCCAAACGAAGAATCCCGTGCAGGTTTACTAATTGTTACTAATTGTTGAAGAATCCTGTGCAGGTTTACTCATTGTTAGTAACCAAATCAAAAGCATAAGCTCAGGTCAGCATATAGTCAGCTCTTCCCTTTCTCCTCCACCATTCAAAGGCCATCCGCTATCCTCACTCCTCCCTCCATGAACAAAAGGTACTTCTCTCATCTACACAGCATTACCTTAACCTCTCATGGGCTCCTGTATTCCTGAAGGTATTTCCACTATGGCCATCTCTACACTACAGAATTCTGTACTGGTTCTGAGTGTGAACACCTGATCTCGATGCTTTGATGAGAGAAGTCCCTAACATAGCTCTTAGTAGCCCTATTTTCCCTCTTTGTGAACAGTTTTGCCTTCATGTGGCTGCTCTGTGTTGTGGCCACCGCCCTCGGCACACTTTGCCAGTAGAAATACCAGCACTGAGTCCCATCTCAGTCCGATGCAGGGACCGTGGGTTCCCTCTGAAAGTTGTGTTAGAGTGTGAACACAACACTTCACCGCCCATTTAAGCACTTTTTACTCAGCACGCCTGAAGAATATTGCTTTTTATGATAACTGTCACACTGTGGGCTGATATTCTATGGTCCATCCTTTTGTACTTTAAAATACCAATTGAAACACACAGGCACTTTGAGACTAGACAGACTAACACAACTTCTTGATTTCTTTTTTTGCTATGCTTTAATTCATCTGATTACTTGTAATTCAATGCTGTTCTCCAAAAAGCTCAAACCAGTACTCGGCTTTCATTCTCTCCCCAAGCAGTTTTCTCTTGCATCATTTAAGGCTCTGGAACTCAGAGCCACAGGGGGCCCTTCACGTGCAGCCTTCACGAGCAACCTCAAATTTACTCAACTCTTTGCTCTATTACTAAAGACAGCACAAATGTTCTTTCCATTCCATTTTCAGCAAATGTCTCACTGGATTTATTGCAACAGACGAGCAATGTGCTCTTGAATCTTGAATTAGCTGAAAATCTCCATCTTAAGATATGTTTACAAAGGTGCATTCCATTACTGATAGCTGAGCCCGCTGGACCTGCAAGAAATCCCAGACTGCCCAATTCATTTCTGTCGTAATAATAATTACAAGGCAACATTATTGATGCAATACAAACGGAAATTGTTTTCAAAACGTCTTTCTTACGTTTATCTGAATGAGATACTGCTGAGCCAGGAGCTTACGCCACTGAAAAGTGCAATATTTGGTACACAGAAAAATACACTGAAACTTTAAATTATCACTCTTTCATATGTATTAGTGCTGAGATAGTAAGACTGAAAACTATTCAGAAGTTAGACATGTGAATATTAAGTAATTTATACAACATTTGTGTAAAAAAATCAACAACTGAAATCCCCTTTTAGGAATCATTAATGAACAGGAATTTGCTTAAACAACACTCTCAACTTTGCCAGGTCTGCAAAATGCTGTATAAATGAAGATATAGTACAACGTTCAAACCTTCATACTTAGGTGACAGAAGTCACTTCTGTAATGTTGGTGCCATACCTTCGGAGAACTCAGCAGCGGTACATACCAGCAACTCTTTCACTGGCTTATTGCTACATCAAGAAAACAGCCACAGGCGTATGTCATTTCAAAGCAGTCTTGTTTAAATAAAGCATTGAAACATGTATTATATAGATTAAGGAGGAAAAAAATCACAGAAACATATGGCTCGTTTTAAAAACTTGTGTTCTTCTACTTCAATTTGAGGAATGGACAAAGTAATGCAGCATTGCTTTTCCCTGCACAGAGTCAAACATTCCCTTCCACGCTCCTTTGCAGACAACCAAAACTGAGCAGCGATGCTGAAACAGCCCGTGTCCCAGTGACGGGGCAGGGATAGCTTAAAGCAATCATGTGGAATTACTGGAATAATGACATAAGTCAGACTTGTTGACGCATTTTATTGTGAGATGGGGAGTCTGGTAAAAAACTAGAAAATGACCATGATGTAACAAGGAACTTAAAAATGAAGTTTCAGATTTGTAACATACATACATGAATACAGGAACAAATTGGCACAAAAATGTTAAACGTTGTTCCCAACACTGTTTATAAGATTATTCTAATTTGGCTTACTAAGGAAATGAGAGTTTTATGGTTAGGCTAATCTCTTAATAAAACTGCAGAGCATCATGCTATTAGTCACACAGTGAATTTCAAAATTTAAGAGCTTTATATTAAAAACTGGGTAAAGGTAAAATGAATTGATTGCAATTGTAAAATTAATACATTCCCATTTTAATTCATCTGTTCTACAGTCCAAGGCAAGTATAAATGTTAACATAACACTGTTAAATCAAATCTCAATGCAAGAGAACCGATTGCATCTCTACTTTAAATCTTATCAACTTTCCAAATTTTCATACTAAAATATATTATTGTATTAATACAAACTACAGTATTATACACTACACTGTGTAATAAATAAAGAAATATAAAAATAAGACACATAAATATAAAAGTTTTCTAAAACTAAAAAGGTACATATGTCAGTAAGAAGGGTATTAATACTGCCAGGTTTGGAGACATACAGTACAAAATGTTGCACAGATCTATAAACTAAAAGAAATAAAATAATACTGATAGGTAAAAATCAGCTAACATTGTTAATAAATGGGGTCCATAATAACTAACATTTGAAAAAACTTATGAGCCAGATAACATGTCATGTATTATGTGTCTGAAATTAAAGTAAACCGATAAAGCAATAAAGCAGATTAGAAAATTTCCCTTGTAATTATCGTAGAGAAATTCTGCAAGTCAGGTATTAACCAAAAATACCACCAAATAATTAAATAATGAAAGATACCAGTGTTCTTACTTCTCTGATGGCTGAGTGTTTTTTCCCCCATGATTAGATTAGAAGTTTGATACAAATCAACAAATGCTAGTTATTGTAGGCCACGCATTGGAGAAAGGCTGGTGAGAGCCTTTGTAATACTGATAAATGGCACTTACAGCACACAGGTCTTGCATAAGGCCAAAGGAGATACAAAGCTTCATATCATATCCTTCATATTGTTACTACATACTCAAAACACAATTACAAACACTGATTTTGACAACTTTGCTGTCCTTACCGGTATTAACACTGTTAGTCCCTGCAATCAGAACTCAACAACAATCTTTTCAACTACATTTTTAACCACGTGAGTAAGAAACTTCAGTTCTTCTATCATCTGCTTTCTTAAGGCTAACAATACACTTTAAATGATAATATGCTCTACTACAACATCTAATGTTATAACCGCTACCTTCTAGGTTGAATTTACAAAGGTAGCCAAGCACTGTTAGAGGTTTCTGCAAAAGGGAATTCTGTAGTGCAGAAGTTCTCACATTTTAAAAACATAATAAAATACTGAAGCGGATTTAGGAAATGTTTTGCCATTAAAAAAAAAAAAAATAATAGAAATCTCTCCCAATTGTACAGCTTAAAAATTAATCAACGTAAGAATGAAAATTAATACTGATAAAACAAACAATGCCAGATGCTTGTCTAATAAATCAGGTTTCCTACAACCTGTTAAACCTTCGCTTCCAGAGTCACTGTATTTTTCTAATCTGCTTCATGTTACAAACTTGTTCCTAACTTTGAAAACTGTGTGAAAAATTACTAAGTTTGAGGTTCAGGCACACCTGGATTTCTTTTTTTTTTTTCTTTTTTCTTTTTTTTATATATATATTTTTTTACACAGTAGTGAACAGAAATCACAGTATGCAGGCTACCGTGTTTCCATGAAAAGCATGTATAATATAGAACGAACTTCATTACCGATTTATTTTTTTCATATAGAAAAAACTATCATTTAAGCTTTATTTGTTTTTTCTTCTGACACCTGCCCATTGCTCTGTATAACTTCTGGTTCTGCATTGCTTGCTCGATTTACAACGTCATCGTTCTTGTTACCTTCAGTTTTCCCTTCCTCCTCCTCTTCTTCTTCTTCTACTTCTTCTTCCTCCTCTACATCTTGTAGTTTTCTACATTCTTTTTCTTCCTGAAGTCCTTCTACCTCCTTTTCTTCCTCCTCCTCCTCTTCTTTTTCACTATCTTCCTCTTCTTCCCTGGTTAGACTCTCTCTCTCATCGGAGTCGATCTGCGATGGCGATGCCCTGGCACCAGCATGCTCGCTGCTGAGCACCTCCTGTCCCACCTCCTCCTGCTCCGTGCTGTCACGCTCCTCTGCCTCTCTTTTGCAATAGGAGTAGCGATGATTCATGTGTTGAGAGTATGACCCCGAGTGTGAAAAGCGCTTTCCGCATTTGTCACATTGGTAGGGTTTCTCCCCAGAATGCAGTCGCATGTGCTCGATCAAATGGTGTTTGTGTTTGAAGGCTTTTTTACAGATTCCACACTCATGAGGTCTTTTACCTAGAAAATAAAGCACACACACACACACAAAAGGATTCCTTAAAGTTAATATTTTAAAAATCTGTGCTGCTGCTTTCATTATAAAATGCTGTTGGTGAATGTATTATCAACAGTGAGTAATTGCGTTTAACAGTTTGCTCTCAACATTGTCAGTCTGGGTTTCTTGCATAGGGATACAAAGTACAAGGGCACGTTGTTAAAGTATGAATGTCATTTGTGACCTTCTTATGAAAAATGAACATCAAGAGATAAACAGATTCTCAGATGCAACTCAGAGCACAAAACAAGAGTGAATATAAATAGATCAGAAAAGGAGGCATTTTTCTTTCAATAAAAGTTATTCAAACTTAAAACCATTTCAACTCTTCTATACTGATGGAAATTTAAAATCAATGAACTTTCACGTTAGCTTTCATGCACAAGTCCTTGTACCAAGTCACAGGTAAAAGGAAAATCATTCCAAAATCTTGCCTGGGACAGATGAGTGCCTGACTACATGTATACCAACTGGAAAAATCCACTTTGTTTCATCTACTCCTCTTCCTGCTCTTTTTTCCATCTTTCTACTCGCCTCTTTACTACTTGCCTTCCTGCTGCTGTGTTTAGAGACTCTCATAAAGACAGCACGGACCCAGCTATGCTATCTTGATTCCAACACTCCAAGTTGTTAGGCAAAACAAACTCATACAGCTTCCGCCCAGACATAAAAGACCCAGACAATGAGACAGCGGCTCGCTGCTCGTGCTCTACATCACACTATGTCAAACAAGCAGCATTTCTGAACACTGCACTTCATTTAAGAGCAGAATGGAAAACACAAATGTGTTATGAAAAGGAGGATTAGAGAGTCTCGGAGCAGGAAGGTATGAAAATAGAAGATATTCTTAATGCACACAAGTCGAGAGGTTTAAACAAATGGTAAAGACAAAGGGGAGCCTTTTATGTTTTCAACTGTATGTTTAAGTAAAATGAAATAAAAACATTAATATGCAGAAACATAATGCAGGCAATTAATCAACAAGAAAAGACATTTTTAAGAGATCACTGAAGAAATAGACGGGTAACACTTATTCAAAAAAAAGACTGAAGATACCAGAACAATTATGAACAATTAGAAATAAAAACCAAAGCCAAAATGATATTCCTTTGAGATTACATTCCGTGTCCAGTGAATGTTTAGTAAGTTCAGATAACTAAAAATATGGCTCAATTGGAGAACCCTTCATGCTATGTACACCAGCTTTCAATGTAAAGTATCATACATACACATGGTCCTTTTTTATAATTTATAGTTTTTCTTTGTTTAAAACCAGGCAAGGTAAATTAGAAATAATAAATCATTGATTGCATATTGTAGCACACAGACGATCGTCCATGAGCCAGATGGAAGAAAATCCCAGTATTTCTATTTAGGGTTTAGATCTTACAAATTTAAACATGGAATTGCAGTTCTGTCAAGTAAGTACATAAAGCATGGGTTCTAAGCAAGGCTGGGCACAGATGATAATAAGGATTATTATACTTCCCTCTATTCTTACAACGCTTTCTGAGAACTGAATTTCGTTGAGCTTATCAGTTTCTCAGTATCAACAAAACAAAGATCTGAAACTGCATTTCCTAGTACATACCTGTGTGTTCATACTTATGTCTCAATAACGAGCTGCTCTTCTGGAATATTTTGTCACACAAATCACATGCATACATCCCATTTTCTGTCTTTCTCATCTTTTTCTTTGGGGGTGTTGAATCAGAATCATTTTGATCTTCTACATTTGATACTCCTTCTGAGCTAGTGTCCTGCCTTTCATCCTTAAGAAAAAGCACAAAAAAGGTTGGGTTCAAGAAAAAAAAAGCATTGATGCAGCACACAATTTATAAAACATAAGCTGAAGCTGCACAGTTGTTTCCATTCCATTCAGTAAATGGAAAAACAAAATTGTTTAGACTTACATAGTCAAAATCTTTCACTGCACCTATCTGCCCTGTAGACCCCGCCATCATACAGATGCAATCCCTGGTGGGACCGACTGTAATCATATTCACAGAGTCACCAAAGTTGGAAAAAACCTCCAAGATCACCCAGTCCAACCATCCATCTACCACCAATATTTCCCCACTAAACCACATCTCATAAACTTTAACACGCAAGCATTCTCATAAATCTTTAAGGTTTCTTAGTTTCTGGTATAGAGAAGCCTGCATAAAATGCTGAATAGACAATTTTAAAGATTTAATTAGAAATGCTAAGTCTTTATGTGATCCACTTCTGTTCTGCTATGTCTCTGCCTCCATGAGTGTAGGTAATGCTCAGCAGGACTGAGTCTTGTTAGGTCATGTCTGGAGGGACTCAGGGAAGAATAGAACAGGAACAAAGTATGATGAATACCCATCGTAGTTCCAGTTGAAAATACTTCTGAATTTTGTTTAAAGTGCCATTATGGTGTAGGACACATTATCTACTCTGCAAGCTAAGAAAGCATAGCAGAATGAAGACAGTATCAAGAATTTACAAACAGTTCATTTTCTGGATGTTGGGAAAAAGGAGATAAGGAGCCACCAACAAATATACACTATGACTTTACACTGTTTTTTCATCCAGAGAACTGTCCTCAAAATATTGAGCACTGATGTTCTAGAAAACCCTTCTGAATGGTAGAATTTAGTGAAGAACTAACTTGTCCATGCACAGAACTAGATTGTTGCTGTCAGTCTGGATCTACACTGTTTGAACTGACAGCTTTGCAGAGGTGATAATGGTGGCACCTATTACCCCTTACCAAACAAGAGTAACGTTCAGGATAGGTTTGTGCTTACATTTTCTCATAGAATCACAGAATGGCTTGGATTAGAAGGGATCTTAAAGATTACCCAGTTCCAGCCCCCCTGCCATAGGCAGGATTCCTACCCAGCAGCTCAGGCTGCCCAGGTCTCCATCCTACCTGGCCCCAAAGACCTCCAGAGATGGGGCATCCATAACCTCTCTGAACAGCCTGTTCCAGCACTTCACCACTCTAAATATTATTTAATTTATTTTGACAGTTTTCTGTAAGTTTAATAAGGATACACCATGAACACATCATATACAATGCACAGGAACACAGAGGCTTCAGTACCTGACTTCCGTTGGCTTGGGTCTGTTTTGGTGGTGTTTCCTGAACTGCAGGACTAACTGTAGTAGAGTACGTATAAGCCACCTGGGGAATCAAAATGGTTTGCTTATTGGCAGCAAGAGCTCTCAAGCATGGAACACTGTTCTGGTCAGCAATGGCAACAATTGTAGGTAACTGGGCAGTGACTGTAGGTATAGCAATATTTATGGGATTGGCACTTGGTGGGATTACATTTACAATAGGATCAGAGTCTGTAATACTGTTGTCCTTTTGTGGTTCTTTTTTTGCGCAAGTTAAGTTCAAAGGTTCTTCCTGGACAGAATAAACACTGTTCTGGTAAACACTAGTTATGGTAGATCTTTCCAACAGTTCTCCATGTTGCTTTGGTAGTGAAAGGTCAAGAGGTTCAATTTGTGGCTCTTCTTGTACACCCTCTGCTGTGTACGTATAACCCTGTGAATTTCTTGATGAAGAAAGGTTTAGTGGTGATGGGGATGGCGTGCTACTGCGTGAACCATTCTGAGTTGATCCCCCTGATGAAGTCTGAGATTTACTTGTATTGGCCGGATTTTGTGAGTTGTTTGTGCTGTTCTGGGGCTCACTCTCATTTGTAGTTGCTGCTTGATCCTCATTATCTGTGGGACTGCTTATTTTAACTTGTTCGGGAGAAGATGGTCCAGAAGACTGCACAGAAATTTGTCCAGCTTGCATTTTTTCAAACCACTTTTTTACCACATCCAGTGGTAGGTTTACGGAATCGGCTATTTTTGAAAGCTCTTCTGCGCTTGGTTGTGCATTCAATGCATAATATGCCTTTAGGAGCGATAAAAGGTTCTTTAAAGGTGGCTGACCAGGAGATAAGTTGTTCTCCCCAGTTTCGGATGGGGAAGGGGAGCTGGGCTTCTCAGCTTCTGTTCCACTGGACTGAGGAAGCTGAGGAGGATTTTTTGTTTCATAGTGCTTTAATTCTTGAAGTGCATTAAGGTCTCCTGGACAGTCATCACAAAGAAGACAAGTGCTATCATTGGTCTCTCCTTCAAAGTTTTTATCTTTCTCAGACTTCACTGTAAGATCTTCTGGTAACTTTTCATTTTTGCAACTGTTTGTAGGAACAGAATGTTCTTTTTTTAGATTTTGGGGAACAACCTGAAGTTGACTCGGCTGCTCCAAGCTGTAGTTGATGATAATTTTGGTTGTCCCATCTTGGTCAACCAAAGGAAGACTGATAGCTGAAATGAGGGAATGGCCAGCTTGTTGTATAGATGCATTGCTGATTGTTTCTTGTTCTTTGGATGCAAGATTAGCATGATTGTTTTCCAATACTTGCCTTATTACATTACCATCCACTGCCACTTTAAGTACATTTTGAATGTCACTTAAGTTGATGCTTATAGGAGACACCAGACCCACTGTTGGCAGAACAACAGCTTGCACCACACCCTGAGGAGAACTGGTTGCCTGCAATGGGCTACCACCACTAAAAACCCCATTCTGCAAAGGGGTCGAACAATTAATTCCTGAAGCAACCACTATGGGCTTGAATTCATAATCCACAGGTTCAGTTTTAATTTGGTTAACAGGAAGTTGCTCTTGCAAGGGTTTATTTTCTATCTTTTGTCGTATCTGTGGTCTTGCTGGGCTACCGGGCGATGCAGAAAGGGAAGGGGAGGAGCACTGAGACGTCTTGAGCCCTGACCGAGCGCGACCATTCACGGGCATCAAACCAATACACTTCTTACTGCTTATGTGTGAGCTGTATGAACCAGAATGGGAAAAACGTTTCTTGCAGTTTGGGCACTCATATGGCTTCTCTCCTAAAGATTAAAAAAAAAAAAAAAAGACATATGCAATAGTTTGCTAAGTTACAATGTAGCTTCATCAAACAATAGTAACTAGAAAAGAATATATTAAAATTACTCCTCAGAGCCCTTCAGAGCCCTAGGGAAAAAAGTTCTTTACATTGAATTGAAGACCAAGAGCAATTATATCATCTATAGCTCTGATCCCAGGGTCCTGTGGTAACTTTCACTATGACCCAGCAGACATACAGAATGGCACCCATGTGATCATGACACATTCCAGTACTTTCTAGTAACTGGCTACATATCACACAAATGAGTCTGTGTGGTACTTGAAGATTTCATTAAACTCCATTCCAGTAGTAACACTACTAATGTCAGAAGCAGCATAAGCCACTTCAGAAAAAATAACACAGAATATGCTTAACCAAAGAAAAACTATAAATGCAAATCATAATTAAATAAAGAGTTATACGCATTTTATTGAATCAAACTCAAGTACAATATATCTGTATCTTCCTACAACACTCATCAGCTGAGTAAAAACAAGCAAAGTTTAAGTAAAGGGAAACTAGACACATGCATGAAACAGATGAACATTTGCCTTCAGAGATGTACCCCAGGTTAAATGGTTGGGAAGATGCATACAATGATGCAATCATGACACCCACAGACAGAGGTGACTTTTCAGGGGATCTGGGTTACAGAGGAAGAAGAAAGAAAAGAAGGAAAAAGAACAGCTGGCCTGCATCAGACTGAAAAGCCTGTTGGCTAAAGCCTCCCCATGCACAGGAGCAGACCTCACCGCTCTGTGGAAATGAAATGAAGATGACGTTTCCTGAGCAAGGGCTTATAAGAGTACTTAATTGCTATTATCATGGCTGATTCCAACCAATAAGAAAGGAAAAGATGGCCTAATGCCTTGTTTTCAGACTTACTGCTAGTGAGTAAAATTGGGTCAAATAGAGAAATTGAAGCATACTTATTATTATATAATATTTATAAATACATAACATTATAAGTTCATTATTTATAAATTGAAGCCGCTGTGACAGGGTATGACAATCTCACATTTGTGCCCTGAGGCTATTTTAATCATCCTGTACTGGGGAAAATAGCAGCCACAGTAGGGAAGTATAGTCGCTATATCCTGATTGTTATCAGTTAAAGTTTTCTAGCAAGGCTCAAGCTAAGTGGTCTGCAAACGCTGAGAAAAAACAGACAAGCGAGAAAGACCAGAAGGATGCCCCATTTCTTCTGCCACATGTGAAGCTTCTTTAAATGTCAGAGCTCAAGTTGCAAATGTCCTCTTGAGTTATCCTACATATTTTCAGCACACAGTTGAAGGCTGCAGTCAGTAGGTACAGAGTCTTAGAAAAAGACAAGGGAAAGCCCTAATATTTTAAACTTACGCTTACAAGACTGATATTGCATCAAAGTTATACAGAGTAGGAATGCTAGCATTAGTACATAATTCAGTGCTTGTTTTATTTACCACTGTGGATTCGTAGGTGCTCCTTTAGATGATGTTTATATTTAAAAGCTTTTCCACATTCAGTGCACTTGAATTTTCGATTACCACTGGACTGCGTCACATGTCTCTGCAAGAAAGAATTTGCAATTATTGCAACAAACAGCATACTGGAAAAAAAGCCTGTATTTTCACACAGTAACAGAGAAAATGTAATACAAAACTGAAAATAATCACAATTTGAAGAGACTGAAATTGGCATGTACTATGCATGAAAAAGAAACAAATCAGAAGTCAGGTTAAAATCGAGCCAGGTGAATCTTCTAAATAAATCTGGTAAAAGGGAATAAAAAGTATTCGCTCCTTCTCCTAACTTCAGGTGAAGCTTGACTGACCCACTATGTGAGTAAGTTCCAGCATATACACAGATTGAATGTGTGAAAAAAAAACTGAACAAAAGCCTAAGCCCACCAACCACAGAATATGTCACAAAAGACAGAGAAACATTATAGGGTATAAAAGCCTGTTTAAAGTTTAATCAGTTGACTTGATTTTTCCATTTACGTGCTTGCAGTACTTGGCCTGGGATTACTTTACGTAACGGTGCCACAGGACCGCTCAAGAGAAGATGGCTCAGTGACAGCAAAGGTGCTCAGTCACAATTAATTCTTAAAATAAATAAAAATCTAAATTAAAATAAATAGCAGTATGGAGTTCCTCAGCATGCAACATCACAGTTCTTCACTGTTTGCACTGATGCTCTGTAATTATTTCTGTCATATTTCACCTTTTGAGAGCATTTATTATCAAGTTCTTTAAACTTTTAATCCAATGACATATTTTTTAATTTAGCTTTATCACCGTATCAGCTTCAAAGAAGCAGAAGTGAAGAAAGATAAGTGACATGTGTATATGCTAGATATAATTTTATTACAAACTTCATAATCTATTAATGTGACAGAATCTATTTTTATGACAGAAATAGCACGTGTGCTAAAACTTGGAGCTATTTAATTATTGGCATAGAATGGCCTGGGTTGAAAAGGACCACAATGATCATCTAGTTCCAACCCCCCTGCTATGTGCAGAGTCACCAACCACCAAACCAGGCTGCCCAGAGCCACGTCCAGCCTGGCCTTGAATGCCTCCAGGGATCGGGCATCTACAACCTCTCTGGGCGACCTGTTCCAGTGCGTCACCGGCTTCTGTGTGAAAAACTTCCTTCTAATATCTAACCTAAACCTCCCCCATCTCAGTTTAGAACCATTGCCCCTTGTCCTATCACTATCCACCCTCATAAACAGGAAATATGTTTATTTATGACATGAAATAGAGGAATTAGAGTTTTTATCTGTTCAAAACATCTGCTTATTTAAAAAGTAGCAGCTGCTTTCAGGCTGCACTTGGCCATCTGGGTGAGCTGTGGTTAGGAGGATGCTCAGGAGCTGCCCAGTAGCGCCATGTCTGTGCCGAGAGCCGCCAGCATCCACGCATCTTTGGGGCTCTGTTTAAGCACCGTGAAGGAGATGCTCTGGGAGACTGCAGCTGACTTGCTGCACTCTGTGATCTGACTCCATTGAGTACACAGAACTGTGACAGGATTCACTTAAGCCTGTAGAAAATCAGTTACTGCTGTTTGACTCGAGATCGGGCAAGTTAAAGGCTCTCAGCATGCAGATAGCCACTGTGGATGCCACACTACATTCTAATGCTTCACATTACTGCATGGATGCAATCTGTCAAAAAATGTTTCTGTCCCAGTTTTAAAAATTCAACATTCTACTTCCAAGGCATGGAAGCTCACATTTCTCTTACCAAATTTTTAATGAGTTTTTCTGTTTTCCTGCTTACAGCTGTAAGCCGCCTTGAGCTTTTGGTTAGGTAGCATCTCCATCCTTCTTATCTTTGCAATACAGCTTTCTCTTATTTATTGCTCTAACATCTATACCTTTTATTTTTTGTAAATCTGGAACATCCTCAAGAGTTACACTCCACAATCTTCCCTAGAACTGAGAAATCACAACTCCTCTCTAAATTACCATCTCTGATACTTTCACCTTCATTTTCTCAGATCCAAATGCTTTCTTCCCACTTTGGTACTGTTAAATCTAGATTTTTGTGCCTCTGATGTGTGATATATTGTTTAATGCACTGCATGTAACTGTTCATTACAGAATGAACCTCTGCATTCAGAGAATAATCCTCTGCATTTCTTTTAGTAAAGAAAGAAGAAACATCAGCATTAAGTAGTAATTAACACGGCTCTGTGTCAAATATTTACTACACTCTGGACAGAAGTCCGCCCTTTTCATACCAGAGGATGGGTATGGAAAACAGGAATCACAGGTAGGTGGAGTATTTTCATAAAACCTCTTTATTTTTGCATAAAGGATTTGAGCAGGATGCATGTGACTTTCTTCACAAGTTCTGCTGAACTCCTTATTTACTTCCTCTTTGCCTGCTTTAACTATTTAACTTAATTGTATTATCAGTACAAAGTTAATTCTTCAGTTAGGAGGTGCTATATATTGGAAGATACAATCACTTGGTCATTAAAAATGATCAGGGAATCACACACACGTCACCATTTGAAGGATCACATATTAGATAACTGTCTCAGGATAGAATATTTGGTCTGTATCAGTGTGGGATATATTTTGCTTGCATAATCCTTTGCTACTCCACCAAAATTACTCTCGTTTCTTTCATTAATGCTCTCACACATAGGGTTTGAATTTTGGGTGGTTCTGCGTGGAGCCAGCCTCCTCCCAACTACTCTTTTCTTCTGCTCTGAGGTTTCTGGTTGGAAAAACTGGAAATAAATGTGGAGGCTCATAGCAACTAGATTTTACAAAAAAGCATTCATAGATTTTATAGGCATAGATATCACTAGAAGATGATAGCACCTTTAAAGTGGAAGCCAAGGCAGTAAGAGCGCAAGGAGAAATGAATTGTTCACAGGAAAAAAATCAGAACTGCTCTGCCAGAACACGCTGGTGAGGTTATTCCAAGCCCAGCAGAACAGCAAAACCTTTGGGCAGGATTGTCCATACTTCTTGTAATGTTTCCTGAAACTATTCACTTGGGGATGAAGAACAATGCACTTTTAACCCTGATAAATTCTTTGAATTAGTGATAATTTGAAGAACAGTAATTAATAAGCAATATGTAAAAAATCATCTCCTTTTTTGGTTAATTTTATGTCAGAATTTTTGAGTTTAATGAAAATATTGTTGTTTTAGAGCTGCAAGAAGTACATTATCTTCACTATTCACGGCTTTGTGTATTTCCTTCCTTTCAGCTACAAGGAGTATCAATCTTTGTAGTCTGACCTCAGAAGGGAGAGTTTCCAAGCCTCTCTCTAATCTGGTGGTAAAAAATC
The DNA here is from genome assembly GCA_037305975.1 of Chrysolophus pictus. Classification (NCBI taxonomy): domain Eukaryota; kingdom Metazoa; phylum Chordata; class Aves; order Galliformes; family Phasianidae; genus Chrysolophus; species Chrysolophus pictus. Next base: position 14,347,680 of record JAYKPI010000006.1, read on the forward strand.
TGTATCTGTTTTCATGGCTAATTCCTGACTGTTTCAGTGAGCTTCACCTGACTTACTGAGCTTCAGCACCCCTGGTAAGTTATGAAAGCATGTAATTGGAGTTGGGCGATGGGAAATCCTAAGGATAAAAGAAAAACAGAAAAGCAGAGAGAAGGGAACCTAAGGCACCTCCGCAATAATGGGGTGGTTAACTCATCATGGACATTTCAAGGAACCATGCCCTCAGGTCAACAAATGAACCACAGAAAACAAGCTCAGAATATCTTCAGCGTTTCTGAAAACTAAAATTCAGACCAAACCATACTGCCTAGATGAATGGAAGTACAGGAACTCAGATCACACCCTTTGTTAGCTATGGAAGAACTTCAACAGTGGGTTTAAGTGCTCCGGGATTGGCACTTCAGGCCACAAGACTCTGAGATGAATGTCCAGCATGCTCTGGAGGTCTGTGCTCACACACCAAACATTGCTGCAGAGGACAGCAGGGCCTCCAGTCAACTGCCACTGACCTGATCTCGTCCCGACTTGTGCGACGTCATGTGGCGGTCCAGCTGTGTTCTGTATGCAAACGTGTAACTGCAAAGGGAGCAACTGAAGTTATCCTCGTTTTTTTCATGGCGGTATTTAATGTGTTCCTTCAGAGAGGTAAAGCGCTTGTACCCTCTATCACAGTATGGGCAGGTAAGCAGCTGGGAAAATGCATCGGGTGTTCCTGCACAGCAGAGAGAAAATGGCATATTTAAATAAAATGTAAACTCTGAACTCAACCAACATCGACAGACACAGTTTACATCCATACTTACGACTGTAAGGTAACGTGCAGCTGCTGGAAAGCTTCATCTGGCTTAGAAAAGGAACAACGACTGTTCACATTCTTTCTTTAGGTATTGTGTTACTGACTGCGGTAGGGTGCAGCTGTCCCAGTGTGTGCTGGAGGATGTCAGCACAGTGATGTTCCCCACAACCACACCTCTGTCCCCACACAGCACCAGAGCCTCTGCACGTGTTTCTGATGAGAAAGTACTTTGACCACTGTAACATGTGGTTTTAGACCTAGCAATCTCTGTAGGCCTGCTTAGCCCTACCACTGGCAACTCTGAAATCAAGTTCACAGAATAAGCACTGAAACACTTAATGGTCACCCTATTTCCAGATCCTGAGTAATGAGCAATATTTTTAGGCTGCAGAGAATGATTCACTTTTCTCTCAACACAAAATTGTAAGAGAAAGGAGAACAGAAACACAACTGATATTCTTTATAGTTATGCAGGAGAAGCAGATGAGTGACAGAAAGAAGAGATATCAGATGTGATGCCATAAATATGATTCTAATACAACCTATGGGATTTATTCTATTGGCTTCTGTGAAGTTACTTCTGTACCAGCAAAAAGTGAAATCAGATTGAAGCTGAATATTAATTTGACAGGAATATTTCTGAGAAGCCATCATTTATGAAGCTTTAACTCAATTTTTTCTTATCAGCATTTAGTTATCCCCCATATATAGTAATTTATTCTATGCTAGAAAATATTTTTTTTCTGAGATTTAAAAAACATCTTACTTTATAGATTAATGGAAAAAGTGCTTACAAAAATGCAGGGTTCACAGTACTGGATCAAACTATCTGTTTATGAGGTCTGATAACATCCAATGACCATGCTTCAAGGGAAATGGAAAGCAAATTCTGCAACAAAGCATCTATCCATTGTGCTGAGTGACAGCACGAGAGGAAAGTGGAACATCTGCACAGATTACAACTTTATGATCTGAATCGTGAGGTGCAAAACCGGGGTACAGATTGTCATTTGAAGTTGCTGAACTATAAGCAGTTATTAATACTGATAAAATTAACCAGTAGTTTCTGAAGTACTTCTGAATTATCTATCTTCATGACATTTTCCAGCAGATACTGCCATAGATTGCATATGTGCTCTACACAGTAGCAATCCCTATTTGTGTGGAATTTCCTACCATTTTCACTGAACATGCCATTGCTTTTGCAACAGTGGAGAGTCAGACCAGTTTTCTTTATTAGGTAAAGATAACAACTTTTCTGTCACACGGGATCTTTTTCCCTCCTTATGGGAACAAGCTGGTAACACTCATACTTCACTATTTTTGTGCTGTTCTAACCATTTCAGTTTCTGTTTCTCCAAGATTAAGTAAAATGAACACATGCTCATGTGTGGATACAGCATGCTTCCCTTCAGTTCATTTTTTACATCTACAATTCAATTCACATGACATAAGGAATACCACATTTCAGCACAAATACAAGTCAGTAGAAATGTCACAAGCATAACTTAAATTCTGTTTGCATTGGAGCAAATGCCGAAATGGCAGAGGTTTCACAAAGCCCAGTATTAAATACTCTGATGCTCTGTCACCTCACTTGTCCCTCCCCTGCTATGGAGGAACCTATCTTTACCAAATATCACTACATTTCTGGCATTTTCTCTTCCAAATTATTAAAATACTGAGCATCATTGTTCAGCATTGTGACTTTCAGAGCACTTCCACCTGAACCTACAGAGATAGGTACAATTTCAATTATTAATGCTAAAGTGTATTTTTAATGATTGCATGGAAATCATTGCAAGTCTGTAAAACTAACCTAGCAAGTTATGCCACTGCAACTACAGATAAAAATTAAAAAAAAACTTTAAAATGCTACTGTTAAGAATATATCTTAATTGAATTTTACAAAACTTGTGAAGTAAATCACAGAACATTGGAAATTCACGTCCTACTTATGTAATATATAGGCAGGTACTGAGTTTACATTTCTTAAATATATTCTTTTTTATTACTAAAATGTCTAATAACATAAGAACTCTAAGAGACCGGGACAAATTTGTCAATAACACCCTTTCACTGCTCTCCCCTTAGACTCCAGTAAACTAATACACCCACAATGACATCTTTTGTTCAAATATGTACATTTTTAATGAACAACTGGATAGAACATCTCCAAACCATTTAGGTAGGGTGTTATTTTCAATTAAGTGTTTCATGAAGAATTAACAAAGAACAAAAACAAGTCACAATAAAATAAAAACTTTCTAATTCCAATATGAAACAATATTTTCAAAGTCTACTGGAAAGGCAGTATTTCTCAATGGGCTTCCATTCAGAATCATACAAATATTTTTGTATAAGTAATGTTTCAATTTTCTCTATCGTTGCCTTTTTGGGAAAATAACCCCAACGGATTTACAAGAGCTTGATTTTACTTCCCACTACCATTTAGGTACTCACACAACTGACTCCCAGTGCATGTCTTATGTCACAAAATCAAGTATCATGTGCTATTGTCTTTCAAAACACAACAGAACTTTGGGTCAAGTGCTTAACATAATTTATTTTATATGAACTGAACTGGTGGCATATTTACCATTTTCATCCTGACCACTAGCTTCTGGTGTGCCTTGTCTCTGGTCCTCCTCAGGTGCTTCAGGGTAAATAACAGCTGTATCTTCTTGTTGAAGGAATTCTTCAACATTAGGGTCATGGTTCTGTTCATTTTCTGCATCAGAATCACATTCATCTTCTTTTACTAAGAGCACAAAACCAACATATAATATGTCAAATGAAAACTTAAAAAAAAATAGGAAAAAAGATCAATAACTCACATTTCCAAATCAACCTCTGTCCAAGGATATTCGCTCCTTACGAATACTAGCATAGGCTCTTTAAGGTATAGGAACATGCAAAGTTTTAACACAGAGAAACAGAGGCATAATGACAATTAAAAAAATGACTAAATGCACAGTTTGCATTCTCTGCAAACTTTGCAAAAATGCATTTTTTAACTCAATGCATTTTTGCACCTTATTTTTATCTCCCCTAAGATTCTTAAATGCAGCAGTATAATGATTTAGGCCTTGTAGTTTGAAAGACAGTTTAGCATCTTGCTTCCTACATTTGAAAAAGTCTGTCCTGGTTTGATTCTGATACTGAAGATCCACATTTCATTTTGCTTTCTGTATAATCAGTACAAGTAGAGGAGCGGAAAAGGAGATAAGTACCAGCCTACATTTATTTTGGTGTATTTCTTATTAGTTTAAAACACTACCTACTGGCCTGTAGTTGTATTCTACCAATAAGACCAGTCTTATTCCCCCTTTTATTCTCATCGCTGAAGCTTTGGCAGACAAACTCTAAGAATAAGGGACACAGATAAACAAACAAATACCTGTACATCCAACATCATCTGACTGAGCTTCAGGCCCCAGGATTTCCTTTGTTTCTTTTCCTGCTGAAATATTACATTTCAGAAAAAGAACAACAAATATATAAAAAAAAAAAAAAAAAAGCCCCAAACCAACACCCTCAAACAACAACAACAAAATACAACAAAACAAAACCACATACACACAATAATGTAATGTATTTGAGGAGATATTTCTACAGCATTTTTTTCCATTTTTCTAATTGCATTAAAGGACAACATACTTTCAAAAATATGGATTCCACATTACTCCAGCGTAATTGGTTGAACCACAGAGATATTTTACAGTGAAAGAAATTAAATTTTCAAAGGAAACCATACTACACTACTAGCTATTAAGGCATTATTTGAAGACAGGTAAAGACAGGTAAAGACTAGGACAGTGTGTTTCTCCAGCAAATATGGAATGAGCTATTTAAATGCAGCTAAATGATACACTAGAACATCATTTCCAGAAAACAGAGTACCATAAAAATATTAAATTTACTTCATTTTTTTTCAATTAGCAATTTTTGGAAACAGTTGATGATTTGCAGGTCGTGTCTGCAAAGCTGCACACTGCTTTCCCTTCCTTCAGAGAAACATAGAATGGCTTAGGAGCATATAGCGAAATGGTACCATTTTTTTCACTCCTTTATTTATTAGTATACTATTTTACTGTATGTAAATACCATAGCAGTCAATAGCAGTCAAAAGTCATAGCTTTATTTTGGAGGTGGTACGTGCTTCAAAGCTATAGTGCAAAGACAGACTCTTACATGATTTAAGATGCTAGAATATATGACTGACAGGATCCAAAATGCCAACTGTTATATTTTTATTTACATTACTTCACTCTATTTCAGCGCAGGGAAAAATTTTTCCCATGTCTCGTCACAACTGCAGAATGAGCCAAATATAAATACAGGAAAAGCCAATTTCTTCTTTATACGTGAGATGAGAAATCCTAGGTCAAGTTTGATATCCCAGATACAAACGGCTTCCTTAAAGGAAAAGACTCTTAGTTTGGTCTACTTTGACAAGACTCACCAGGGAAGGGGGAGGAGCTCTATCTGCAGATATTCACAAACAAAAAAAAAAAGGTAAAAAGGAAACTGTATGACATAAATCTTTCATTGATTTGAATTAGCATCTGAAAAAAAACTCACCACGGTACATAAAATATTAGTCAATACCAACTGTGAAGTAATTGTATTTTTGGCTCCTGATACCACAGGCTTTGTTCAGAATACGTATGGCAGTTGATGGCAGGCAATGAAAATTCAAATCCAAAATTTCATTTCTTAAAAATATTTATGATACCAACTACACTATTTTTCTTCCTAAAAAGGTTTGTGATTTTTCCCCATTATGGAATAGGCTATGAGGCACAGAGCTACTATCTGTAAGTTATTACCCATAGCGGCTTAAATTACAGTGTCTCAAGCAAGTTCCATTCTACTGCTGGCAAGCAGCAGAGGGGCTGAGCGAGCTCCTTGCACTGGGTGGGAGTATGGACACTCAGCCACACTCTTATGCATCTCTACAGCACCTGTTAGAGCCATTGAATTAGATCTAGTCAGCCACTCAGAAACCACAACCAGGTTTTTTTTCTTTAAGGCCGTTGAGCATTTTCTGGCCCTGCCACAGCTACCTCAGTATGGCAGCACTACTTGTCTCTGTTCTGTGCAGCATCCGACCATTTCTCATGAACTACTGCATGGACTTCCAGAGCTAAATGCTGTTAATTTCCAGGTCACAGGCACCAAGCATGACACTACCACAATGTCACAAGCTGACTACAAAGATCCAGAGTTGGATAAGATAACTCACTAGAAAAATGGAAAATTTGGTTGTAAGCAGAAAACTTGATCAAGTTGATGCCATGAACATTTAACCTCCCCTCAAATGTAATTAATACAAAATTGTGCAGCAGCCACCAGCAATCCATCACTGAGAGAACACAATCTATCTTACTGTACATAAGCTCAATCTAACATGTTATATGTTAAAGTTATTTTGAATTCCAGAAGGACCTTACATGTAAAACATACTTCCACTAGTTTTGAAAGTTTATTTCACTGTTGGCACAATTTTTTTAACTGTTCAATTTTTTAAACCTATCATAGTTCCAGGCCTGAGATCTCTACATTTCCTAAATACTCAAATACATAACTAATATTTTTTTTCAAGTTTATTAACATAATAAATCAATAGGGTTTGACATTTCCTTTCTTAATTGTAGCACAGGGTTTAGTTTAACCTAAAGCAAAAAGAGTTCACATCATAGGATCGCTGCACACATGAATGCTGGCACCCCGCCAGCAGCTGGTGCCGGATACACGTGGTTCACTTCTTCAAATCTGTGTGACTGCTTCAGTTAAACCTCTGGAGATACACACCTTATATTTAAACCACCTGTTCTGAAGGTCTTGTAGAAGTTCAGTTAGAATGACTGGAAACGGAAGGAAACTAATCTGATAAAGAGATGTTACGTGTGTTCCTATTCTCGTGCACTTGTGAACTGAATAAATGTGTAAAAAACCCATTCTGTCAAGTCCAACTACAGCTAGGAACTTTCAGTACTAATCCAGTGATGAAAAACAACTTACTAAAACTGCCATAGTGTATCTTTACTAAAGACAATTGCCACTCACAGTCACAGTGTCAGCATTGCACAGACACTACCCCAGCTCTGCTCCCTTTGAGATGAAGATCACGTATTCAATACCCTACTCTTAGGATTTCTAATGTACAACCAAGACTGATGATGTGATTTTTCAGCTTGCACTTTTCTTTCTATGAAAGCCATAAAAAAGTAAATAGAGTTTTACCATGGCAAATCAAAGCTCCATGAAACATAATTTAGCGTTCATTTTTCTCACACAGCCTTTGCCAGAAGTTCAAACAATCTATTTTAAAAAACCTTACTATCAGATAAAAAAATCCTTCTGGCTGCTACAAAAGATGCTTCAGAACTCATAATTTTTACACAAGAAATTTACAGTAATTTTAGTAAGCCTGTAAGCAATCATGTGCCTTATGGAAGCCTGGCTGAGTAACCAATGACCAAGGCAGAGAGAATACCATTTGATTCTCACTACATAATTACAGTAGAGTTTGGTTCAAATACTTCATTTTAATCAACAAATCTTAATTAAAATGGTACATTTGAAATAGGAAGTCAAAAAAGATGTCATTACATATCTAGAGCTCTGAGAGTCTCCAGAGGCAGCCTCAGGTAAGCTAATGGGTGTAACTATCTGCAGGTGTAGCCCCAAGACATGTTTAGTTCACATCTGAGCCCAGTCTCAGTCCATACTCCAGGTTTCCTACACCCATGTTTGGCTGGGTCAAGAAATAGTCTCCATGCAGCCCATTTTTATGTAACAGCAGGAGAACAAAGATTTTGCAGAACTAAGAAAATCATCTACCTAATAGTTTAGCTTCAAGTTCCACATTTCACAACACACCTTGGCAAGGGCAGCTACATAAAAGCTGGACCACATTTATTGGCCAAATGATTGCTTTCAGCCCATGTAGATGTGAGGTCACACAATTGAGGTCACACAATTATTTTTAAGTCACAAGTTTTAGCAAAGTGGATGCTAAAGAATTGTGGCTGGAACTGAGGCACACACACAGGGCTGTATCTCATACACCGAATTGAGAAAATAAAGTATAACGCAATAATTACATGTTTATCACTTCTAATCATTTCAGTAATTAGTAAAAAAAAATTCTATTGATTCTTCTTAGAAACATTACTCTACAGAGACTCATGAGTGAAAATCAACGTACCTTCATCTTCCCAGCAGCTGTTTGTGCTCCCTTCCCTTTCACTGTTTTCTGGTAACACTGTGTGGTCTGTTGGCAAGTCATCTTCTGGCACGCTTGCATCACAGTCTGCTGCATCAGTTATACTTTCTTCTTCCACTATATGCAATTTATCTTCGTCATCTGAATCTGAATTTGCTTCTATCACGTTATTGTAATTGGTGACTGTGGACAGACAAAAAGCGAAATACTGGTCAATATACTCTTAATTTACTGCACAAAACTCCAAAGCTTTCAGTACTGTAGCCAGACGCTATATCTAGGGCATCTCTATGGAGTCACATCATTAATTCTTTTTTCCCTATGTGGACGGCAGCAGCATGAAAGCAATCTGGACATAATGGTGGCACAGGAGAAGCTCCTGCAGGCTGCTGGGCTTCTGCCATGGCCAGGAACCAGGAGACTGCTGCACATGCGGTCCAGAATGAGGTTGCACCAGGCCATTCTGATTTGGATGACAGAAGGATGCTATACGTTCCCTTTAAGAACGTTACAGTCTACTCTGTGAAATACCTGATAGGAGCACTAAATGGGAACAACAAGGATACGGCACTCAGAAGTGCTAAAGTGCTCCTGCTCTGGGCTAAAGTGCTCTTGCAGATACACCCAGAGCATGCTGGAGGCTCAGCAGTACAGACGTGAATGTGAAAATCTCTGAGGTGACTTAGAAAACATTTCCAGCTCTCTGCCATAAAAAGGTAATAGCTATTCGTTGTTATCACGGACATCATACATTAAGAGTCTTACAGACACACAATCACACAATGATACATACATTCCTGATGTATAGAAGCAGATTATTATTAAAATAGCCTTAATCTATGAGCACAAAAGATCAGTAATGACAATTTCAACTTAAACAGTACAGACTATCTATTAAGAAAAAATATATTTTCACTTTGAAATGTATTGAAAGATCAAAAACTATTAAACATTTATGGAATCTCTACATTTGTATTAATTCTACATTGTCAAATTTGAACTTCTTACTGAAATGTTTCAAAATACAGTTTAATAGAGAGATTACAGTAATCAGTGACCAAACCAAAAGAATTCCCTGGCTGTGGGAGCCCTTTGGTGGCTGCAGAATTGCACACAGCCACAGGACTCTGCAACCCCTGCCTACTGGCACTGTCAGCACACCACAAGACAGACTGATTGTCTCACGTGAGCACTGCTTATTAATGTAGATAAATGGGAGACTCAACTCCAGCTCTTCTGAAGTTAGTTCTTTCTTTTTCTTTTCTCATAGCTACTCTAGTCATTTGAAAATGCATTTAAGCGGAGAAAGTGAGTAACATTATGAATGGACAAGCCGCTATCTCATTTCCTCCCCATTTCAGAGAAAAATGCCCCATCTCAAATATGCATAAGCATGACAAAAGAGCCTTTTGAATCTAAAATAATCATGTTTCCATATTTTATACATGTAGCATTATTCGAAAAATGTAGTGTGTGCCATAATTCATGGTATCAAGCTATTCTAAGGCACAAATTTAGATAAAACTGCCTAAATACTAGTATTTGACCCATTTCTATCAATAAATTAATTCTCACTTAATATTCTGTAACAGATCCTCCAAAGTAAAATAGGTATTGAGGTAATATAGTGTGAAAGGTAAGACATGCATAGATACCCTCACCACAGCAGAAGAGATTTATGAATTTCCTTGCCTGAAAAGTGGTAAATGCAAGTTTTAAAGAGGTCAAGAATAGACAAAAAATACAAGGAGGACATGGAAAAATCTTTTTGTCCAGTTGGCAGCGATGCTTACATGTAGAGGGCTGTGAATATAAAACACCACATACAGACTTTTGCCACAGGCAAAAGATATAAGTAACAGTAGAGATCAAAATTCACACACAATATATATACAGATATATAGGCAAATGTTCAGATTTCAGCTATGCAGATAACTAATTCTTGAATTATTGTTTTAAATTTCCCTGTTTGGTAAATTAAGCAGAACTCCCTCTATTAGGTTTAAAGTATTCAGTCTGCAGGGAAGATGAAAAACGAATCAGAATGAGGCACGCTGTGACTGTGGCCCAGCACTGCTATGATCCGGCCTCCTCGTCTCAGAGCAGAGCGACCTACACGTTCTTCTTAGTCCCATCAGCCAGCAGTGCTCCCAAAGCCTCCTTTACAGGAAGCATGCCAGAATTAGAGTCCTCATTATATGTTTGGTATTTCCCTCCAAGGCATTCAGCACAAATGCTTTAAAGCATTTAATTAATTTTGCCGTAGCTGGGCGATGGTGTTTCCATTTTACAGACAAGAAACTGACTACTTAAAACTGAGAGGATTCTATCAGCAATTCTGCCATTACCACGTCAGTCTAAGGCCTTTGGAATCTCACTTTGCAGAAGACTTCACGTTCCTATAGCAATTCACATGTCCAAAGCACAGGGGTGCTCAGCCCAGATGCAGTGTGCTCAGAGCCCAGGTAGCTGGGGTGGCACCTGGGAACAGATCACCTCCAGAATACGGGACCTTCCCAAACCACCTAACTGCCCCGTGAGAGAGAGAGAATGAAATGCAGCTCCTCAGTGGTGCCTTCAGACCCTCAGAGAGTCTGCTTTTGACTGTTGCAGCCCTCTACTTGAATTACCGTGCTTCGCAGCAATTAAAGCAAGGGTTCTGGAGACAAGGGCTTCCTTTAATAAATATCCCTGATTCATTCTCCGGGCACCATTCCTCTTGTGAAAAATTTATGTGATCACATAATTAAAGATCTTATCATCATGCATACATGCAAGGGACAAATTAAAACCCTTTGAACAATCTCCTTCTGACATTTTCCAACTTTTTGTGAATGCCTGACTTTGAAAGTCAAGCGTTTGATTTCAAAGAATACATTAATAGAAACGATGGCTTAAAAACAATCAAACTCTGTAATTTTATGTATTTTTAGCTAATTGAAATTAAAACCCCATTACGTTGTAGCACACTGATGCATGCATGGCATTCCCTCCCTGAAGGGCAGAGAGGCTTTGCAGAGAGATCTTGACAAATTGGATGGCTGGGCAGTCACCAACCACATGATATTAAACAAGAGCAAGTGTTGGATTCTGCATCTGGGATGGGGCAGCCCTGGACATGCACAGACTGGAGGATGAGAGGCTGGAGAGCAGCCCCGTGGAGAGGAGTCTGGGGGCTCTGGTTGATGGCAAGGTAAATGTGAGCCAGCAGTGTGCCCTGGCAGCCAAAGGGCCAACCGTGCCCTGGGGTGCACCAGGCCCAGCACTGCCAGTGGGTGAGGGAGGAGTTGTCCTGTTCTGTGGCTTTACCTCAAGCACTGGGTGCAGTTTGGGCAGTATCGTATCAAAAGGACATAAAATTATTAGAGAGCATCCAAAGGAGGGCTGCAAAGATGGGGAAAGATCTGGAGGGTAAGACATGTGAGGAATGGTTGAGGGCCCTTAAATAAATACCAATTATTATATCATTACTACTTCTGTAATAAAAATGAAACAATCATTGAAAACACATGAAAAATACATCTTATGAAGCATAATTTTTTTTTGTTGATTGATTTCTTGCTACACTATCCTGATTCTTAAACCATAAATAAGTGTCTGTGGTTGAAGCTTTCATTGCTTCTTTTTCATTTTTATTGCAAACAACTGCAAAATGGATTGCAGAAAATAAGCTTTGCTTTCTGTATTTTTAGAGTCCTGAATGCTGAAAACACATGTGATGTTGCATCATTCTCATTAAAAAGAAATGTGTTCAAATGGAATACTGGTTAAGTTGCTTAAACAGAGAAGCATATTATTTGACTGGTTGAATGTAGCTATGAAATCACAATACACATTTGTAGTCAAATTCAAACATGATACTTGAATGGAAAATAATCTTTAGTTCTCTGATTTAAAACCCAAGTTCCTGGGAAATTTAAGGAGAAGACCAGCATTGCAGCCATTAAAGACTATAGGAGTTGCAGTGATGAAAGCCTATAGGACTCACTGTTTCCACAGCAAGTACTATATTGGAAGATTCGCCAAAACGACAAGTATAGCTGGCAGTAGGAACCTGGCCACCACTCAGCAGATCAGAATTACTAGACAATATGAGCATTAACAGTTAGTTTACTTTACCATTCCCAACAAGAAGAATGCCCCAGTTAAGTCAACAACACTCTAATTCTGATAGGAATTTATATATCCCAACAGGAAAAAAACGTATGTGGTGGAATACATACAGGAATAATTTGAAATCAGGTGGCAATGGCACAGAATGCACTAATAAACAGAAACGAATCCATAATCTCTCATCTGCATTACCTGGACACAGAAGCCAACAGAGAGAAGGGTCTTGTCATTACAATTCTTTCTTTGTACTCACCAGCAGTCACTATACTTATATAGAGTATGATTTAACATTCTTACTACCTACCTTTTGTATACCTCTTCATGCTTAATCTGAAATCCTACATGTTTCCATAGGGAAAAAAAGCAAAACAACAAGCTCTTTGGGATTTGAGAAATAACACAATCAACCTACATTTATTAAATGAGATGAACACATGCGGTCGACACACTTAAGCTGCACGGGCTCAGTATCTCAACACTGAAAAGTCTGGAGATCCAGAACAACTTGTGAGTGATTCTGATCTTTTACAAATCCCTACTTCTAAAAGCTATTTCAAATCTAATAATAAATTTGGAAAACTTGCTCAAGAGCACTGTTAGAAAAGAAACCTTTGATTCTACAAACTGGAACAGTTCCTGTGCTGTTTGAAGGGCATTCTTGGTTCATGGATTACTGCTCTGATGGCACACAATAATCTCTCAGAGACCATTTACTGTCTACCAGTTCAACTCAAAATCTGCACTTATACATTCTTTTGCTTTAACCTTAAAAATATTTAAAGCAAAATATACTGCGAAGGCAGAAACCTGATAATTTAGCATGCAGTATTTGGGGGTATGCTATTAAGTTTATTACTATTGCTAAATGAAATGCTGTACTTTTATCATTTTGCTGATAAGCTGCCCAGTGTCTTTAGCACAGTTAGATATTTCTGTTCTCACATTTTTCCAGCCAGTTTAATACACAAATTCAAAATTAATAAGTACCTTCTATACAATAATACATACAGAACCTTGTTAGCATCTGATGTAGAAACATGTGGAAAAGCTTAAGGAAAGGGAGAGTGTATGTTGATGCCTTTTGATTAATTCTCCACCCATTTACAACAGTCATTGTCTATGGAATTCCTAAACGAGACACTGACTTCATGCCTATCAGCCTCATTTTTTTTATCAATTTATCTAGTTACTTTTTAAATTCACAAAAATGTTTGCACCCACAATATTCTAAGGCAAGCAGCTCCACAGCTGTGTGTTCTTCCTTGCACAGCCCTTCTTTCTGTGAGGTCTTGTCTACTGTTACTCATAGAGAAGCTGTTCATCATTTCTGTGCACCTCTCTGTACCTTCTTCTGTTTTGCTGTATCCTTGTTCACATGGGGCAGATGACTGCATGCAGTATTCAGGATGCAGATGCAAATAGGAACAGCAGGAGAACAATATGCTGTTTTCTTCTCCATCCTTTGTCCAATGATGCAAGTAAAATACTAGGATGGTACACCCCACAGCACCCTCCACTTACACTGCTTTATCTACATGGATTTTTTTTGCCCTACAATCAGCTGGTTATTTAGAAACATTGCCATTACCTTCCAAACAAGTGCAGGATCCCCTTGGTGGAATTATTCACTGCTTCCCAGCCCTGTCCCAGCCTCCATTGGGCAGCAGGAAGACTTCCTGCAGCACTGGGACAGGCACTGGTGTAGAAGAGAGAAGCGGGAGCTGCACAAAACATCACCTGGGCAGCTTATGCAGCAGTAAAAAGAATTTAAAATGAGATCTCATTATGTGGAAAGTGTGAGGAAAATGCATTACGCCGTTAATAAAATCACTCAAGGAAAACTACAAAAAAAAAAAAAAAAAAAGCTAGATTAGATTCTTAAATAATCATTTTTAAATTTAATTTGAAAACCTACTTGCAATTTTCAGAAAAGTCATTCTGCTTTTAAAAGCAGCATATGCGCTATAGTTGTGGAGAACAGAACTGTATGTTATATATAAAGGGTGACTCACTGCTTATTTATATACATACACACATGTGAGCTGCCCGCACAGGAAAAAAGGAACTGGCTTCAATTCCTTCCTTTGCCTGCAGGGATCAAACTTACATCTCCCACACATGTTTACATAAATATATGAATATTTATACAAATGTAGGACTAAATATTTACACCTACTAAGCACAATTCTTGTTTAACTAATACAAATCTGTTTCAAGACATTTTTACACCGCATAAGTGAATGCCAATTCCCACTCAAATACAGCCTGACACAGACATTTTGAGTGAATATTCTGATGAAATAGAAACTATAAAATCCGATGCACTTCATGTGTACTGTTGTACAGAAATCATCCCAAGACACATGTACCGAATTATTTGGTCTTTGGTCAATTCAAGGAAAGTTTAACACAGACACTTTGCAAAGGGACCACATACTGCTACATGCTCTACTGTGCACTACTGGAGCACTACTACATGCTCTAGAAGGGAGGCTGGGTGGCTGGGTTGTGCCTACATGACACATTTTAAAATCAATGGTGTAAATACAAATTTTCTGTTTGGCAATTTTAAATCACGGATTTCAAATCAGACAGTACTTGAAGTTACAAATCCAAAGCTCTGTGTTCAATTTCTTTATCGATCTGGCAAAACCTGGAGCAAAGCCTGATGATGTGAGTACGGACAGTTCTGCAGCATCATGCTAAATGGCCGCAGCCCTGGCACCAGGCTCTGCAATGACATAAGCTGCACTTGGAGCAAATCTGGCAATATATTCCAGCCTCGGCGATTACATTTTTGCTGCTTGCCTTTGTTAATCTCATCATTGGTCAGATGTAGAGTTTCCTCAGTCCCATAGGCACAATTACATCAGAGCAGGGCAGCTTGGTAGCACACTGCTCAGAAGCCCAGCAGCAGCTGAAGTTTGTCCTAGCGAGGTGGATGAACGCCAGGAGCAGTGACCAGGCAGTGCTGCTGCCTCATCTGCCGTCCCTGGAATGGGGTTTCAGCCAACGCCCTGCTTTGCCCATGACTAACATGAGCTCTGGGCACAAATATTCCCTATATCACCAGCTATTCAGCTACATACTTAAGGCATTAGATTTTACTTTTTTATCATTTCTGGGATGCTGAGCCCAACACTGAATCAGGGAAGGGATCTGAAAAGGAGTCCCACTGACTGTAAGGGCTTTGTAGGAATCTCTGCTGGTTCTGCTGGCCAGGGCAGCAAGGCTGCACCCATGTGAGCAGGCAGGGAGGGGGAAAACAGACATAAATAGACGGTGAACTTGCTTCCATGTGGTCTCTCAACAAAACTAGCTCTCTTCTGGTCTTGGACTGATTGCTAGTGGCTGCAACGCACCTAAGAGTGCACAGTGAGAGCAATACGTGCCAGCCTGATCTGAACTAAGACCCTGAAGGGTGTGCATCTGCAGCCAGACATCTCTGGAAGGGACACATAGTTCCGTCTGCAGAGGCTTCAGGATAAAAATTCCTATTACTCATCCTTTATAACATCAATTAAATGAGACTGGCACCAAAATCTATACCACCTGAAGAGGGGAGGGACCTTTTGGGACATCTGTTTTTCTCCTCTCTACTACAAGCAGCCAGGCCACGTACTCCTTCACAGTTTAATTATCGAAGGGATCAAGCACATTCTTGACAGACTCAGCAGGACGTGACAGCACTGAAAGATGTGTGCGGTCCTTCCACGTACCACTGCAGCCAAGAGCTTGTGGTGACAGGTGCCAGCCACAACCAGTAATAACCTTATACTGGAGATGAAGATGGTTGAGGACATGTGACAAGTTCTATGAATTAAAGCCTGTCCTCAAAAATAGTCTAGATCTGTAGTGCCAATGCACAGCCTTACAAGAAAGCTGTAACACAGCTGACAATGGTGTAGGGAGCCTGCTTTGGCAGGGGGGTTGGACTCGATGATCTCTGGAGGTCCCTTCCAACCCCTACGATTCTGTGATTCTGTGAACCTCTGGGTGCCAGAAGGATGATGGTGCAGATGACATGGGTGCCAGCAAGGATTCAAATTACTCTGCACTGCATGAGGGTAAAGAAGTGTAGATGGCAATGGAGCTCTGAGACTGGTACCAAGTTGCGACACACAGTAGACACACCTCAATAAAGTTACTGTGTGATATGCAGGCTGACCTCTCAGTATTTAGTACAGAGAGCAGCTGGGTCATCCAGTGGCAGAGCTTCTGGGGTACCCACACAGTTTTAGCAATCCACCTACCATCTGAGCAGACAGACAAATATTGCAAGTATTCAGTTCTGGTCCAATGATAATTTTAAAATACAGGAGAACGCACATTTATGTATGCACACATACTCAGTTATTATAATCTAAAATTAGATTTGGAAATGTACACCTCAAGCTATACCATCATAAAAAAATATTTGATTTTGATTTTGAAATGTTTGACTTATTAGGGCTACTTTGGAAAAGTGACTGAAGAAGTGTAATTTTCAGCCCATTGCTTTGAGTCTTTACATTACTCTGCAGTTCTTCTGCTAAAAATGGAAGCTTTACAATTTTGCAAAATGAAGACTTTTGGTGAGACAGAAGGACATGCAATGGTAATTTCTCTATTGTATCTTCAAATGATGGTCCTTTCTCAAATGAAAAAGCTAACTACTGAACAAGTAGTCTCTCCCCATTGTCTCTGAATTCATGTAAATTCTACATGCAAATAAGAAAATTCTCAGTAGCAGCATAATTTGAAAAATGGCATTATTACAAGGTGCTTATGGGTTTGGAAATAGTAGAAAAGGTCACAAAAGAAAAAAATTAACATTCAGAAACAAGAAAGACAAAGGTACATGAGAAAGTTAACTGCATCCCTTGCCTGTTACCTCCATTGTATAACACAAGGTTGGAGAGGTTTCCACAAATGGGAACTAAAATCCGTATAATTCTGTGTCAAATTCTCCTGTCAGGAAGTTTTACTGAAGCTTAAAGTAAGTTTAATACTTCAAATCACAGAGTCATTCGATCAATAGAATAAAATATCAATCATTCTATGATTCTATGATTCTAACTTTAAGCATTCACAAAAACTTACAGTAGAGAACAGCAATAATCAGATTATTCTTCCTCCTCCCTCCCAGCATTTTTTTTTCTTTATTTCAATCTCTGGGAGATAAAAGCAGCACCCAACAAATTTCAATGCAGCTTCTGACAGTAGGCAGGACTGCCTTAGTTTCTTTCTTTCACTCTCACCTCCCCAGTTCACCCCAGGTAAGTTCACCTTTACATTTCCAGTGCTAGTTTCATAGCCCACCGCTTTACTCAGAAGACTGGAAAGAAGAATCCCCCCATCTGCCTGCTGTCTCTCCCAGCTGGGTACAGCACAGGGCCTCAATGCTTTATGGCCCCAGAGGCAACCAAGCATGGTGAGCACTGAAGCTCAGCGCATACAGATGTACAGATATCTGGGAAGCCTTTCTGTTCTAGTGCCTCCAATGACTGAAATAGCATAACGGTGAACTAAAGGGAGGAAAGGCTGAAAGAAATATTTCAGAGTTACTCTGCTTTTACTCTTCAAAAAATCCTTTCCAACTGATGACTTCATTTTGCTGTATTATTTATAAGATGACCGTATTGTTTCTACAAGGTTCCTATTTACGATGCTTGAAATTCTTCCCTTTATTAAACTCCTCACATATGAAAGAAACGTTAACTAAAAGAAGCATTTGATAGGTAAGATTATGAATTATTTTCCCAAAGACAGATTTCTAAAAATAGGAGATTTATTACCACAGTAAAAAAGTAACCCTTGAACGCAGATAAATGTCACAAAGTTGAAGAGGAGCAAAAAAACCTGTCTCATCATTAACAGGTACTCAGCACTCATGTGGGAGAACGTGGTCAATGACAAGAATTGATATGACAGCAGCAAAGTGGAGAGACTCACTGTGAGAGATGTATAGGCATAAACCAGGCACATACCATAGTAGCATGCATACAAATTACCTACAAGTTCCTTCCTATTGACCACAGCACTAAAAAGTGTAGTATCCTATTTCTGTCCATA
Organism: Chrysolophus pictus; assembly: GCA_037305975.1. Classification (NCBI taxonomy): domain Eukaryota; kingdom Metazoa; phylum Chordata; class Aves; order Galliformes; family Phasianidae; genus Chrysolophus; species Chrysolophus pictus. The sequence goes on from JAYKPI010000006.1 coordinate 14,365,877, forward strand.
GCTGTAGCAAAAATGGAATAAAACTGCAATACATCTGATTTTGATTTATCCTCATTAAGACGAAGTCTGAATCACAGTTTGATAATTACCTCCATCCACACTCAAAAGCTGCATTTCTTTTAATATAGAGCAGCTGGCCCATTTAGCATTATTCATGAAAACTAGTTAGTATAAATTATCAGTTGTAAACTCATTCCTTGATGCCAACTCAATCACTGTATGAAGTAATTCCACTCCTGTGGAACCCCTGCACAGGTATCACTTACAGACCATCCATCCATGCGTGAGTTGGTCAGACTCTAGAGGCGTTAATTTGGGTATCATTGGTAATCTTCACTTATTTTACAGATACTAAAAATACTGTGATAGAGATTTATAAAGCTTTGAGATCCTCTTAGATGTGACACAGAAAAATGAAACTGCCAGTGACATGTTTTATATACAAGAATAGTCTATTACAGCAATTCTCTCTAGCACCCACAGTTTTGTAACTATCATAATGTGCTGTTAGTAAAGTCTTCAACATTGATACAACCAAATACATGGTGGAGATATCACCATAAAGAATCACACATCTTAGGAAGCTTTGACATTCTTCTTTACCCTCTCACAAATTCCTAAATCAGCAACAAATGATGCTATTTTGAACTGATATTGCATAAATATAATCTGAATTTAAGGTTACCTAAAAAAAATACAGAAATAATCATTTCACGATGAAATGATTATTCATCGTGAAATGAAATTATTTCATTTCACGATGGTCTTCCTTAACCTCAAGCTCAAATTAATTTGTCATGAGTAGAATACTCAGCTGTTCACACTGATCCAACAGTCAGTTGAAATACTCCAATATTCTGGTATTTCCCCTGGCTAGAACTTGCTCCTATGGCAAAAGAGAAGGGAATTTCCTTTTTTCTTTCAAATTTTCTTTTAAGTTGACAAACCACATTTTGGCTTTGCTCTGATTTCACATAATAGCAGATAAGCATTTTTAATGGTGTACTAGATTTTAGTTTCCAGAACATGGGTCCTGACTTTTGGATTCAGAAAGACTAAACTGAAGATACTGTATGTTATACAAAACATTTCTAATTTACTTCTTATCTGAAAATAAAGAACACAAAGAGATGTAGGATAATAAAAACATTGAAGAACACAGTTTTAGTAAATATAATTTGGGTGATCAGGTCTGCTTCATATAATGTTGCATCTTGAATGATCTGAGTTTAATATGCATACTAGTAAATGACACATACATAACTTTTTGCATTCATAGTCACAGCTAATCAGCCAGAACATCAATAATATAAAATTACCGTCTGGGAGTGCTATGACAAATTCCAAGTTTCTCCAATGTTTAAGGATATACTCATTTTTACCTTACAGATTTTTCACATTGCTGATTTTCAATTCTTTCTGAAATATTAAATCACATACGACTTATATCTTTTATTTGTGTGAAGTGGAAAATAAAACACTACAACTGTGGCTTGTTCATTTTGCAAGATAATGAGCAGCTATCATTCCCAGAAACTGACTGCAATGTAAGAACATGGATAAAGAGAGTCAAAGAATATTGGAAGGATTTACAGTATTTTACTGGATTTCAAGGACAGACATTTCCTGATGTTCTATTTAAACAGGTGGATACATGACACAGTGAAAGGTCTCATTTATCCTGTTTAAATGGAATAGCACAAAGCTTAAGAAAAGGTTTAATACTCCAAAGATGTGTGTATAAGGAAAATATACCTTCCTAAAACAACAATGGGAAATTACGTTAGGGAATTTTCACACATTTAAATAAAACTATATATATTTAAACACATCAGAATGAAACCAAATGGATATTTCTGACATTATACTGAGGAAATAAAAATGTCTTCCCATACTAAGCTTTGAACTTCAAAGGGCTGTGACTGTAGCCCACAGCACACTTCAGTGAGATCTCCATATTCTTTGAAGATCAAGTAACTTCTAATCCTGTTTCCAAAAGCAGCATTTTTAACTTTCAAAAGCTGTAATCCGGATTTGCTCTTAGATTCCTGTACACAGATTTTTCACATATACCTACCGAATCCACCAGCAAAGGCAATTATATCTAGACCTTTAGACGTCGAGATGAACTTGAAAAACTAGCTCGTCAGCTCCCATGCTGAAGTATAACCTTCATCTGGTTAAATCGAGCTAAAATAGCTCATGAACATAGTTAACACCACATTTCAGTGTGAGTCAGGCTCACAAAGGTTTGATGAGAGAACGGGGCGAACTCCCAAAGTTGCACACCATGCTGACACAGTAAGAGTGCATCCGCTTCCCATCAGAGCCTTGACGAAGTACTGCAGGGATGAGTGGGAGAATATACCAGATCCTCTGGTTGGAATTCAGATGCACAAATGCACCCTGACACAACAAAATACTGAATTTATGCTGTAGTCTAAATAAAAAGAAACCTATATCATTCAATTCTCAATAGATTAACTATTTAGATGAACTAGCAAACTAGTTCTTCAGTTAGTGTAACATTACTATAATGTCAGCTGAATGAATGGCAGCTAAGATCCTCATGCTAAAACTCATCTTAAATATTCTTACTAAAGCTTTATAGTATGCAGCCACATGATAAACTGAATTTCCGAGGAAGCAGGCACTTATGTTTGATGAGGATCAACACATAGCACAGAAACACTTGTAAAAAGTTTCTAACAAATAAGTTAAAAAAGAGACCAGCAAATGAAGATGATTTAAAACACCAGTGCATGAGAGATAACAGAGAGATTTTAACTGTTATACTGGAATTTATCATACAGCAGGTATGTCCCATGACTTTTTAATGGTGATGAATAATTGTATTCAATTTAGTCCACACTTCTGAATTCTCACTGTCTACACAGGGAAAAAGCTGGATATTTTGAGACTTTAATTTAAAAGAGCTTATCTGCTTCATTTGACATTGAAATTCATATGTAAGGTGAACTGCAATAAAAAAGAATCTAACAAGGGATCACCTAAGGGTAGCTTAAATAAAGAGACCAGTTTCCCAAAAAAGCAAAAAAAATCCAAACCTGTATTTATTCACATAAATGATTAGACACGCATTATAGGCATTCTTAAATGTAATCCTGACAGCCTTTTGTAAGTGAATGGGAAAGAAGGGAGTTAACAGATGAGCCTGACTTCAGATGAATACAAGGACAGAAAGAAGCACCTGTTAGACACCAAAAGACGGACTTTCTCTTTGGGGAGGCTACTGCAGAAACAGCTGAGCATTAATAAGCCCCGAGAGAAGTGTTTGCCATACAAATAAAAATGTTTTGTTTCAGAGGCAAACGATCATCCATCTTTCCATACATGGTGCTGTTTTATTGAAACGCTCACTGAGGTTGTATGAGACAATGACCCCAAGTAATCTGCCTCAAAAAGAAGCTGAACCTTCCTTCCCCTTCTACTGAAGGATGAAAATAAGTTATATGATGTTCTCTTGGGTTGATTCCCTTATCTGATATTCTTCCATTGGCTCTTACACCATGAAAACAGAACTCAGTCCAAAGACAAGAAACAACCCAAACAAACTGTGCAGGCTTGGACTGAGTTACGAAGAGACAGAACTTATAAAAAGAGAGAAAACCTTTCAAACATCTCATTAATTGTCTTTATTGCTTCACAAGCAATCTTTTAAAAATTCCCATGAGCTATTTGACTAAAATTGCAAGTCAGAGAGATACCAAAGATAGCAAAGGCATGGTGTTACCTGTAGCTACTCTAGCATATGCAAAACTTTGATTTCATATACAGTATTTCTACGGAAGAATTTAATTTTTAAGAATCTTTTGTGTTCTGTCAGACCAGTCCAACTGCAATTCACTCACATGCCACAAAAAGAAATAACAATGAAAATAAAGCTAGTAACAAAGCATTGTAACCTAATTATTCAATTCATGAACGTTAATAATGGACAGCCGTCGTTGGTATTTGAGATATTAAACATCTCTATGCTTCTAGATCCTTTATTTTCTAAGGAAAAAGTGGAAGGAAACATGGCATTTAAAAAGTATGAAGCATTACAGCATGATCAGATCTGACCCTCGGAACTTCTGAAACAGGAGAAATACTTTTTCCAATCTCCAATTTTTTATTTTTTTAATTTTTTCCAAGAAGATACACAAACCTATTCCGAAGACTTAAATATTATTCTGTTTTTCCTAAAAGTACTTGAGAGACCTTCATGGTTACAAGTGTGGATGAGCACGAGCTAAGATGATCAGGACTGGGAAGGAATGAAGTCATCCTCTGACTTCATTCCTTCCCAGTGCTGGGAATTGTACTAAGGGTACACTCAACAAAAGGCTTTCAAGAAGTCATAGAATAGAATAGAAAATCAATATACTCATGAAAGACAAACAGGCAAAATAAAGACGGAAGGATGGGAAAATCCACAACTAGGAGAAATTCCAGGATCTACATTGGTGGTGAAAGACACTGTGTAGAAGTCTGAGATACCTGTTGTGGGCTGGGAAAACTCTTGGATTTTTAAAGCCTAACGTGAAACATGTGAGGTGAAATAAATACTCCCTCATAGAAATATGAGTTAGTACACTCACCCCTGTATTCAGAACATTGATCTTTTTACTCAGTGACATATTAGTTCTTTTTGGAGGATGAGGAACGCCATGAGATAAAGGGCAAAAAATTAAGAACAGACCCACAAGGCTTCATATTACAGTGTAAGCACAACATGACCTAAAATACTCTTCAGTGTAAAAGCGAAAATTAACTTTGTTTTAGCAGCCAAATTCAGACCAATTAGTAACCACTGCACTCTAATAGGAAGCAACTGGTTTGAGCACGGCAGGTAATCACTGTACTCCGGAAAGCAGCAGCTGTAAAAGGTACTGTAACAATACATCATCTGGCTTGCTTATGAGCTCTGCTGATTAACAAACTCAAGGCCACACAAGCATTCAGCAAGGAAAGAAAAAAAAATGTAAGAGGGAGTGGGGTGAGTAATTAAACTTTTCCAACCTCAGCGTCACTGCGCCATGCAAAGAAACACGTGTGAGCATTCCCCGTGCTGGCTCCTCTCCAGGCATCTCCTCTGCCTTATTGCTGCCTCGTGCCACCACTCCCATCAGCTTAAACCCATTAGCAGCTGCAAAAGGAACCAAACTTTCTCAACACAAATGTCATTTTATACTATCTGTGATTGGGAGTTTGAACGACAGGTGATGACTGAGATCTTAAGGCATTTTTTTTGCAATAAGCCATATAGAAGTAATACAAATGAAATATAAAGCATATTAGTGCTTAGGAATAAATTCCAAAGTTCCAGAATTTTGTTATTACAAATATATGTTTTTAAATCAAATCCTTTACATTTTGCAAAGCCACACACTCATTTCTTCATGCCACATTGCAGACAGATTTCTTTTTCCCAGAGAATTAACTCCCAGCTGTTGGGCTGCCTGCAGTGGACAAGGAGATCGGCTCTGGAATGCAACGATCCTTGCAGGTGCAATGTTTCAAGGAAACTGAGTGCAGTGCTATCACCAACCAGACCAGAGAAAGGATGTACCATCATAATCCCAGCACAGCCAGAGAACTCTACCTACTCTATAAACAGCACAAACTAGTTCTTAAGAGAGATAATGAATATTATTTTTAGAATATATTTAGTTAAACAGTACCTGCATCCTATAGCAGTCCATTAACTCTGTGCACATGTTCTGCACTCTCATTTTAGAGACTCATGGAGTAAAACCTGTGAAGTGATGTGCTGGCTCTTACAGGGAGATACCTGTACGTCAGCATTTTATTCGTAGCCACTTGCTCCATTAAGGATTTTTAAAGGTTTAGCAGAAGTTACAAATTCCTTCTATAATTCTACTGGGATTTGACCACTAAGAATGACAGCTCAGAAATAACTTCCTTATTAATAAGCAAATGTGAAAATACAGAACAAAATGAATTTCTGCACTGCTTTGAATAAACAGTTCTGATGTGTCTGGTAAGGTGTGAGTATGTTCAGGTCACTGATAAAGAAAATACTGCAATGAAGAAAAATGAGAAGCAATTTTTTGGTTGGAGAAACTCAAGGTGTGTATGAAAGCCCTCACAAAGTTCTGACATAGGCTCTCAATAATCATTTTCAATTTCTTAGGTTTATGCTGTCTCTAGGGTGTCTACAGACCTACAAGGAATAACGTATTCTTCTAAGTCAAGACACGAGAGTGAACAGGGGCTTTAATTACCGTTTACCTTCAGAATGAGTTCACTAGGTCAAATGAGACACCAGCAATAGCAGTATAAGCCATACAGTTATTTGTGCTTATCAGCTGAATGGATAAACACTCAGTATTATCTGATGATCAGCCTTACCTACAAGCTTATTGATTTCTATTCATGTTGTGAACAAAAGCCCACATTACTTAAGCACAATTTGCAACCAAATAAATCACAGCCCTATTTTCCTTGAATCTTATTTTTGAATAGCAGTGAGAAAGCACCTGATGTCCTTTCTGGAGGTATTTAGGATGCTGATGTAAGATCAAAAGCATCAGAGACCAGACTAAGAATGACTGCACTCATCAGAAAGACAGATGTCTGACTGCTTGGTCAAATTCCTTTGGAGCATCTACTTTTATTTGGGAAGAACAACATCTAATTTTTCCAAGTAAAAATGTTGGATTTTTTTTCAGTCTTACTTTAACGATGTACCGCAGAGAGATCATTAGAAACAGGTAAGCAATTAATTAACCATATGCAGTTAAAGAAATGAAGTCAGATTTTTTTTTAATAATAAAAATGTCAGCCGCATATACCCGTTCTAAGCACTTGTCAAAATGCAGCCTCCCCTTAGAAAAATGAGGTACAACTGAGCAGCAGAAACGTTCTAGCAGTGGTTTAGCAAACAAGAAGCTGTCAACTTCCAATAAGCTATTATTCACACCTCTTTAATCACTGCCACAGAGTCGATTATAAATAGCCTCATACATTTTTAAATAAGGTCATTCTGAAATGAAACAACAAAGAAGGTAGTAAATATTCCAGTACATAAGCAATTTAAATTCTACAGCATAACAGAACTGTGCATTCTCAAATACTCCGTTTAAAGAAAGCCAACAAAACCTTTTATTAACTGGTGCAAATAGTGTCAGGTGCGTAATCTCTGTGAGATCAATAAACCAGCTCAATTATGTGATAGTTTGTAAACAGATTTGAAAGAAATGAAACTATTAAAACTTGCTCATAAAATCCAGCTCCAACAGCATTATTTAAAAACATACAGTAATACAAATGAAGTTAATACAACACATGCATTACAAGAGTCAACCTGCTATACAGAGATTTTATATGAATATGAAACAGCTCCTCTGCGCTTTCCCAGAAGCAGAACACAAATAAAAGACTTAAGTAGAACTCTGACTCACGGCAAACCCTGTTTTCTACTTTCTTGAGATTTTAAAGCATTCAAAATGAACACATAAAGAAAAAACAGAACAGAATTAAATAAACAGCAGTGAGTTCTTACTTTTCCTCTCCTCTCTCAAGTTCAAGAACACTTGAAAAGAATATGACAAAATACTGGTAATTTCCAATCTTTACAAACTAGTTTAGGAAAAAAGGACAAAAATTAGAAGCACTTAAAACTATGTGGCACTTTCTCAGAAATGTTGTCATAAATGCAGACATGAAATTGACAGCAACTGAAAATTAATTTAGCGATATGAGAGAGAGAAAGAATTAGAAGTAAAAAGCAAAGAAGTAGTTTCCATTTTACTGACACCCTACAGGCTTGTTACAGGGATAGGGACCAGAAATCACCTTCCCATTACAGTTTTTGCTTTTCTGATTTGATATCCGCTTTTGTAGAAAGACACAGTTTTTCAAAGTCTCTAAACAAATTCCTACTTCTGCACAAACTCATCATTCCTCAGTGCTCTACTATGGGCAGTTTGTTTTGGAACACGCGTTCCCTCAATGGGGAAGGAGAACCTTTGATTCTTCATGGCCTTGATTCTTAAAAAGAATAGTATTTTACATGAGCAGGCAGTGCTCCCACATCTTCCTGTCTGAGAACAGATCTCAGTACTTGTGACAAAGCCAATTGAAGTCTCTATGTATTAGGGTGGATGTGGGCAAATGTGAGCTGTGTCTTCTTGCGAACTACACAGGTATCAAAGCATTTACCAACATCCCAAAACACCCTAGAAATCAGCATAGAGGATCCACCAACATATGTTTTCAGTTATTCCCACAATAAAACAGTATCCCTAAAAATACTGCAACTTGGTTCATGCCCCATGGCTTGAAAACATCATTTTCTTAGGTGTACGCCCTCTGTCTACCTTGAGTTCCTGAATTTTTTTCCTAATAGAACAATACTTCTGATACATTTCAGCTTCATTCATGGATTTTTTTTTAGCCTGTACCAGGAAAACTGATGACTATCTGAAACTTCTCCAAAAAAACTGTGCTGTATCTCATGCTCTGAGAATATCATCTTCTGTTGGCCTCCTTCCCTGATTCTCCATTTGTTTTGTAGAAGAGATTTTTTGTGCTGCCATCCCAAAAGCTTTTCACAATCACAAAGCCTCTCAAGTGCTGTTTACAAGATGTTTCTGGAAGAAACACAGTGTCTATACAGCATTTCTTACCTGTAGGAGCATTTTGGGAGGAGGGGTTCAGACACTCTGTAATACTGAGAACGCATCTTCTTTGAACTATGTGCAATGAAACAGAAATCTTCCTTCTTGTTGAACACAGAACTAGATTTGTAACCTGGCAATTGAGAGAAGTCTGGCACATAGCGGTTTCAGTGGTTACTGTGAGTCTCACAGTAGTCTGCTTTCAGAACCTTGGAGAAGCCATGGAAGAATAGTAAGTTCTAATAGATAAAAGAAAAAAATGTGACGCATTTCCTGACGCTGTGATAAGAATACAGTTGAGATCCACAAAGCTCAGTGAGCCGGAGAGCTGACAGGTTTGAACTGAAGATCTTCCAGCACACAACTACTGAGCACTGCCACCAGAGACCAAGAAAGCTGCAGCCCTGCGTGGCACTCCACCAGAGAGAGTGAAAGGATCATGCAAAGAAAATGGATCAAACCACATGACATCCAGGTACCAAGAGTGGTGCTCCATGTTCCCAACAGGACCCAAAGTGAGCGCACCGCAAACTACAAAGAGGCCTAGAGCAGAATGAACCCCCAAACCAATGAAACAAGTAAAAGATAAAGACATAAAACACAATAAAACTATACCTGTTGTTTGTATTCGTTAGAATCAGAGGTGACCTCTACAAAAAATAAAAAAGAAATATAAAGTTCGAGTTTTAAAAGCTATATATAAAGAACAGACATACACATATGTACAAATAAATTGTTTGCAAAATTCAACAACCTTCAAAACTGCTACAACCCATCTGATATTCAGCTAACCAACAGAGGGCACCTTACAGTAAATCCTGCAAGGAAGAGCACCCCTTCTTGTGATGCTTCTATTCCAACTAGCTGAGCAGAGGGCAGAAGCAGAAGTGGAAGCTCAGCTCATTCAGTTCAGCAAAGAACCAAGACTTAAAATAAACTGACCCTGAGGGCACAGCCCTCACATGACAGAGTATTTCTCAGTAGGTAGGGAACACAACACAAAGTGTGGCAAAGAAGGCAATGCACGTGCAAAGACAAAAGTAGCACGTTGGCTATGTATATGTGAATGGTAATTGAGAAAGAAAGACCAGTGCAGAGGTACCCAATGAATAACACACCCAGGACAGGATACCTGGGCATCACTTGAAGGGAAAGAGAGACTTTAAGAGTTAATTTTTCCTAAGCCTCTGTCCAGATACTCACAGGTAAATATGTATTAGGAAAGGGTGGTAACTTGTCTTGCACAACATCCGTACGGTTCTCAGCTTTTTTGCCTTTCTGACTTGCTGGAGGTTACCACAATTATGGCACTTCCATTGGCTACATACTAAACACAGACGCCTACCTTGCTAAAAGGCACTTCAACATGTATGTAATTTCCAGGTGAATCTTAACATTTTACTTTAAATAGATTTGGGAAGAGATACCTGAACTCCCTTATTTCTGCAGAGAACACGTCTGCAGAAAGCACAAAGGAGGACAGTATCACTGGAGTGCAAGGAGCTGGCCTCACCTAAGTTTTCAAGCTAGGCATACTGCAAAGAAAGACCTGCGTTAGTGCATAGACTGCTCTGCAAGTGGATGCAAGCTCCACATGCCTGCATCCCAGCTGATGGCAAGCCATAAGCTTCACTGGTGATGCAGCCTTGTGCCCAGTGTGAACAGACCTAAACCTGCAGCCTAACCCTGCTGCCTAGCCTGCTTACTGGGTCAGCTGTGCCGCCACCAAGCCAGGTAGGTACAAGGGATGCTTTATCAAATCCTTGGAGAAACAAATCAGGATAATGATAATTTCAAGGCTTATTCTTATTTTATGAGAACTTGCCACTAGATAAAACAAAACAAACAGATGGCACCTACTCTTTGATTTGGAGTTTTGCTCTTACACAGGACAGACAGACTGATGGGAAGGTCAGAAGCTATCCCATAAATCAGGCTGCGCTGTGCACATGAGTCTGTGCTCAGCAACCCAGCAGAGCTCACTCAGCTTACCAGCAGGGTATTTCCAGGAGAATTTGGAGGTTTTCCTGCTGAGCAAAGGAATTAGGCCAATGAAGAAAGGATCAGTGACAGCACGGCTTAATGTGGCTCTTGCCAATAATCTGAAAAGATGAGCCACTTGTCAGAAAGTATCTATGGAAAGGTCCATTTTGCTTCCTGAAGTCATTCTGAATTAGCCACACACTGGTGCAGCTGGTACATCTGCAGAGAAGGAACATGACAAGACAATTTTTTCCTACTCTCCATCTTAGAATTTATGTATGCCCAGATCCATATTTCAATCATCCTCTATTCACAAGACAACAATACATCAAAGGGTGATTCCTGTACTCATCTTAATTTTTTAAACTCGTGATTAGCTCAAACTCTAAAGATGGACTATGAAAAACTTATTATTTGCAGGAAAATGTTAACAAACTAATGCAATACTCAAATTTAGCACAAAGCCTCCTGGAGAAAAAATGAACAATGTTAGCCAATGTTTTAGGATACATACAGTGTGATGACAAGAGCAGTAAAAACCATTCTACTGTTAAAAATATGAAAGCACTTTATTGTATATTAAATATGGGAGGTAGTTCCTGTAGTTAATGGATCACGTTTATACTTGTACAAGATGTTCAACTCTGTGAATGTGTGCTTCTATTTACTCTATTAATTATCAGCTCAGAGTTTGTTTTGTATGCATTTAGTAGCCTTCTGTATTTGAGACTAAAAATTGTTCTCAAGACTTCTACTTCCTCTGGAGGAATTTTTCAGGAAGTTGTACAGCAGCTTCTCCCTCCCCTTTCCCCCCGAGTTAGTTAATTCAAATCTGTGCAGAGAAAAATCTCCTTTAAAATGTTCTGTGAAAGCACCTTTGGAACAGTGCCACTTAAACAAATGACAACTACGTGTGAAGGTGAGAAAAAATCCTCATAGTACAAAGTCAACTTTAAACTTAGAACTAAAAAGTGATCTTAGAGATTAGCAAAGAAAAAGCGAAAAGGGAAAGTTGTTTTTGCATTGCACCATGTGAAATTAAAGGTTTAAGAAATGCTTATAAATTAACTTTAGCTCATAACAAGTATTTGCTAACTACAGAAAATCTCTAAAGACAGATTAACAGTAGCAAATGCCAACAAATGAACTCCTCCTCTAGAATCAAGTAACGAGCAGCTAACAGATCAGCAGCCAGACATGTGCCATCTGTGAGCTGTGCTAATTAGATTATTTCCAGGGAAGTAATAGTCCCTACACCCCAATCACTTGATCTTTCTAATTTCATCTAACTTTGAACAGTATCTCAGTAGGTAGCAACTCAGTAACACATTGCAGTCACAAAACAGCCTTAATGCCAGGATCGGGAGCATCCCTGCTCACCACTTTAAGTCGTGTTGGAAAACAAATTTCTGGGCTTGAAAGAAATTAACATTACAGATATCTTGCACTTCCTCGTCACAATGTTAAATTGTGAGAGACGTTTTGTTAATGTATACACTAATCTGAGTGGTCCAATATGTTTCAATGCAATACCCTTGAGACAACTGTGTAACATCATCTGACATCGCAGTGGAGGGAGATTAGGTTACCACAGGTGTCCTCACACAACAGGGAGAAGGCTTTGGAATAGGAAGAACCCAATAAGGCAGATGACAATCTATCTATGCTAGAGTAGTCAGGTCAGACTTTATCCTACATGATGATCACTTCCATAAAGCAAAAATGGTGTGTGTTACTTACGGTCATAGGTGATTCCCTTCCGAGGGGACCAGAGGGCTGCATCTGACGACCAGACCCACGAGGTTGGTGCATCCTTAAGGCTCGGGTTGAAAATATTAACAGGAAAGGTCCTAGGCTGGTACAAGCCCTCAGGACATTATCTGCTCTTGCTTTTTTCATGTGGGCAGTAACAAATCCCAAGAGTAACCAAGAGATTTTGGGGCCTTGGATAGATCAGAAAACGGATGAGGAGCACTCTTCTATCTCTCCTTTTGCAAGGAGTGACATTTAAAGAAATAGATGGACCCAGCTTACTGATACCTGGCTCTGAGGCTGATGGCATCAGCAGAACTTGGGATTTTTTTTGACCATGGGATTACCTATGTGACGCCAGGCCCACATGGCCTGGCTGAATTCACCTTTTTCAAACAGGGAAAAGAAATTTCACTCACACATTAGTGGGGCTGACTGCAAGAGCTTAAAGTTAGGTTTGAAAGGGAAAAGCGATAAGATCAGGCTTAACGATCAGGTTCATTAATGATAAGCTATAGGATGGCATAACAATGTCTGAGAGACAGTGTGTTTGTTGGTTTGAGGGCTTTCAATTTGCTCCACCACAGTGTGAGCACAATGAAACGCACTTGAAATGCCATAGGTCCCTTCTGTCTCAGGCTATTCTACTCTTACGATTCTATTCTTGAGAAACCCTCTTTAAGCAATAGCTTCTCCTACTGTTTGCTTAATATCTTACAGCCAAATTATAAAGCATCACAAAACATAATCTGAAAATAATGTTGCATTAGATACCCAAATCTTATTCAAGTAAGAAACTGTTTGATCACCAAAGTACCAGATGCCAAAGTTCAGAGAAGTGACACTACTGAACTGGTGACGAGGCCAAGGGGTTTCTTGTAGCACAGCTTCCACCGACGTGTCAGCTTCCCACTGCCGACAGCAAAGGACTTTACTCCTTTCAATGCCATCACCCAATTTCATTTTCCTCTCTTGAAAAACAGTAATGGTGTCTACACACCTCCTCCACTTTCAACACTTTTCCTCCACTGCATTTTGTCTCAAGCTTCTTTCTGTTATCATTAAAGGTTTACGGTCTTGTTAGTTCTTAGATTTTACTATGAGAAAGGGAATTTGTTGCCACTTGAATGAAGTCTGAGACATATTATCCTCCTTCAAAGCAGAAGGAAACAGAAATTATGGGTGAAGACGTGGCTGGACAAATCGACAATTACAGAGTAGGCACTATGAAAGGATGAAGAAAGTACAACACTCTTTACTTTGGCTGTCTTCAGCTTCTGGACCTGTGATTGAATGTCTTCTCCAAGACATTAAACTGCACTTAAAATGGATAACAACTTTAAATGCAAACAGTTTTTCCAGTATTTCTGTATTAATTCAATGAAGTTTGTGTTGTCCTGCCCATTAATATTCCGGATATTTTCTATTTTTCTTTTCTTTAGTAAAGACTATTTTCAGAATCTATTACATTAAAAAAAAAAAGTGTGTAACAGACTTTGCTTTGCTTAGCCAACAACATTTCTATAAATACCACTCTTAGTCTTTGGAATAAATCTATGTCAGAACAAAGAAAAAACACAGTTCTGCTCCAAAGAGTACTTGACAAAAATGTTCCTGGAGTTTTAAACATTAGTATTTCAAAACAGCAATACATAATTCTTATTTTGTTCCTTTTCACATACAAAGCTATTTTAATACATTCTAGCTTATTATAGCAATGCATTAAAGTTCTAGATGTGTACTGAAAGCAAAACCATGAAACCACTTTGCTATTCTGTAGACGTTAGCTAAGCAAGCTATACCACAGAATCACATGAAGGGATGTGAAATTTCATAAACTAAAGACAGTTGGCAACTTACAACAAAACCTGAATATTAATAGTGCTAAGCAATTTTAAGTGTGCAAACAAAAGTGTCATACCTGGAAACACTTCATTTTAATATTGATACTGTATTACATTCCAAAGTTTACGCAGCTTGATATAACTGCTAATTATGGAGATGAAAATCAGAAAATCATGCATGTGAACAAAAAGTTGAAGTAGGCCTCAGGTTTTGCTTCTTTAAAAAAAAAAAGAGTTAAAGTCATTTTGCTATAGGTCAGTATATCATTTGTTTGATTTAAGATCTTTCTAGATGCTGATTTTCTGAGGTTTTCTGCAGGACAGATTAAACTAGAATTTTCAATTTAAAAAAAACCTGTTGCTAAAAGTTCAGAATTTTCTGGGTGTATAGGATGAAAACAAGACAATTACAAGGAACAAAAATCATTAGTTTTTATTTAGGACAGGTAGCATTTTTAATTCTGCTAACAGTATCGAAGAAAATATATTAATGAACTTTAATTGATAATACTGCCATCTGCATCATCCCCAGAAAGCTTTTAGGATCTACAAAATGAACACTGAAAGCCACTGGTAGCCACATGCTGAATGGCATAGGGAACATTAACGTTCTGACTGAAACACGGTTGTACACAGTAATACCAAAGGCACTGAGACTCATGGAAGAGAGAAGAGCGGACTCAGTGTATGAAGATACCTTAGCATAGATTATATACAAAAATGTAATTGGAAATTAAACAAAGATGACTGCACAAGTAGGTTAGCCAATGAGAAAATCACAGCTGCTTCTGCAATGCCTGCTGGAGTCCCCAATGGGCATCACTACAAAGGTTTCACTTCCACGACCACCTGCCCGTACTGCACAACTCAAGTGTCACACAGAGCACAGGCCAGGCTGTGCTCTCATTAGGCAGTTGGTCACTTTTCATTTTCACATGTATCACTGAGGGATTGATCATTCACTTCTACTACAGGACTTCTGTATTCCTTCTTTGCATCCAAGTACTTACACAATATTCTTTACAACATTTCCCTGGCAGTAGCAAGAACTAGCTCCATATTTCAGAGAAATTAAGACTAAATTTAAAAAACAAACCAAACCAAGAGCTCACTAACTGAAAAGTTAAATCTGAAGTACTTAGGTCAAAGCTTTTAAAACAATTTGTCAATCTGACAGCCATGTAAATGTTTGGCATTTCAATAGAGGATGGTTACTCCTGTGAACAGTGCTCCTACTCAAGTGGCCTACAGCTACATGGCCAGAGTGATGCCTGCCTGCTGACCACTGACTGGAGAACAGATGTGCTGGAAAGTACACAGCTGTAATTAAAGACCTCCACAACCACCCAAGTATGGAAAGGCCACACTTCACGTTTTATGCATGCTCTTCTCCTTCAGCTGTGACCACATGGGTTCACTGGATCTTGACTGCTCTGAGAAATGAGTGGAGTAATGTGACTCTGCTTTCCTCTCAACCCTGCTGGTAGTGCTAGCAATCTTATTTTGGCTCTCAAACATTTCCAGCCAGACACCTCAAATAATTTTGAGCTGACGTTTTCAAAAGACACTCTTAGTGAACTTCAAGAGATATGTGAACAAAGACTAAGCTTTACTCACACTGGATTTCCTGGCACCTCAAAAACACTTTACAAACATTTATGCTCCTCCTGCCCACCCAAGCTGGCACAGCAGCAGCATCCCACTCCTTGATCGCTTCCTTAGAGCCTGCACTTTGCCAGCCATTAGTCTGCAGGCTTCTCTTCATGACTGCTTTTCAGTTAAACCATGGAATTCACTCCAGTTAGTGTAATACCAAAATTACAGAAGTAACATGAGTGGCATACAAAATGTATTAAAGAATACTCTGCAAAGCCTTTTCTCAAGTACATGCATCACCGGCTGAATGAAGGTTTTGCAGGCAGCTTTTCACAATTTTTGAAACTGCCAATGTTTCATCATTTTTCTTCTTAGATGCTATCCCAATATTATAAGCAGTTAAGGAAATCATGTTCAGTGGAACCACACTCATCTCTAAGGGTCATCAGCAAGACCTTGCTGAGTGGACTGTCTTGTCAGTCGTTGATGAGACTTTAGAGATACGAAGGCCACCTAAAAAGTATAACTTTAGGGGCACTCGTAACTATGAGAATTACTCTGAGCAGAGGCAAAAATTTCTATCATTTAACTATTTAACGTGAACCATTCTCCAGTTAGCAGCTCTCTGATGATAACTAAATCTAACAGTATGTATAAATTGCAGTTGAGAACACTGTGTTTCAAAGAACAATGCATCAAGGGTATATTTTCCCAGCCATATTAGTACCATCTTTCCTGATCTTGCATCTGCCCTCTTTTAAAAACGTATTTACATCTTTTCTTAGCTAAAAGCAAATGAATATCCTCAATCAAATGGCACAGAACATTGTGTTCAGAGCTTAAGGAAAAAGATTTGCTCAAATTTCACTTCAACGAACTTTGCAAAGTTGTTCTGCAGGAAGGAGGAACTTATAATACTGAGACATTCACACTGGGGTAGAAATGTGGCACAAACCCCAACCAGAATAGTGAACTTTTTGCAAAAAAGTAAAAAGCAACCAAAAAAGAAAGAAATATATATCTTGTTTTCACAAGGTCAAGTGTTACCCAGGTGCTGCGTCAATTTAACACATATTTTAAACTATTAGTCAGGTGTTGGTTCTAGAGTGTGGCTCAAAATGTGAGAGCCTGAACCATGCTGTTGGGAAGAAAAGCCAGTAAAGCAGATGTTTAAGAACTGAAAGGAAAGAACAGATGAGGGCAGTATAGATTTTTGTCAATTAATGCATGAGAAGATAAGGAAACAGCTATTGCTTTTTTGCAGCTATTTTTAGCTGCTGCTTCCTGCTGTTTTCCAGACTTACAGTGTTTAAATCCAAGTGCCACTTGCAGGGTGACGCTGCAGCTATGACAACTTTCCCAAGCTGAAGTTTTTCCAAGAAAAAGAAACATAAACAAAACCAAACCAAATCACTCAGATAGCATCCTTCTGGCTCCTTTTGTCTAAGTGATCTATGTCATGTCAGCTTATGTTAGTCAGGATGGATCTCAAAGGGTCATTAAAGGGTCACGGGTGCTGTATCATAAAACCAAACACCGAAAAACAGGGGAGGGAATACCACTTTGTGCAGATAAATGAGGAGCAGTCAAAAAGGAATAAATATGCAGAGTTAAGAAAAATATAACCTAGTAAAATTTCCACGTAGAACAGATTAAGCTGACTAGTCAACAGCTAGAAGTGCACTGAAGTGCAGGTGTACAGGTGTAGTTAATTTAAAACAGCGTGAAACTAATAAATAGGCAAATTCAAACAGTCAATTTCATCAAGACTGTTTGTTATAGCAATAGTCATTTCCAACTACAGCTGGTGCGTCATGTTAGGAAATCCTAAATTACTGCCATCAAGGCAAATTTAATTGTTTTCCAGACTTGCTGAAATCATAGAGCTAAAGCAGAGAAATCCAGAAAACAAACTATTTTTACATACCAAAGGTGGAAGATAAAAAGTTTTCGTAAAGTATTTTCTAGGTTATGGTATGATTTACCTCTCTGTCACAAGGTAACTGTTTTACCTGTTGAAATTAGATATTTAAAGAGCCATAATTACAATATATATACACACACAAATGCAAACATACACGTATTTGTGTGTTTTAGAGGATAAAATTGAAAATCAGCACACTGAAATGCTAAATTAGTTTTACACATAGTGAAACTGGGCTAAAAGCAACTGTAATTCCAGTAAAGGCACATAGAAACAACCACATCAAATGCCTTTTCAGTATTGATTTGCTCTGTTGGTAAAAAGCAAAACTGTCTTAACCAAGTTTCTAAAACAAAAGGTTAGACATGGAAATCGACTTTCATACACTCACATTGACTCAGAAAACAAAAATCTTTCCAAGCTTCCACACATTCAATGCTTTGAGATTTTTTTAAGTTGATTTCACAATAGCTGTTGCATGTAACAGAGCTTTAAGTGAAAACAGATGGGAAAATCACTTCTTATTTTTACACACTAAAAACAATTTGTTTTGTGTGTGACAGTTTCAGGTAGAAATAACTGCTGGTATCCATTAAAAACAAAGTAAGTGGCATTTCAGTTAATTTACTACTATACAAAATAGCTGCTATTACTGTCATTTTGCCACTACAAAGTCTCTCTCTATAAGCAAAATCCCAACGCTTTAGAAAAAGCAGAGTAAAACGTAGAGAGAAAATCAGAACACCAAAATAAAAAGCCAACAATTTTATACAGAGACAATGAGGAAACTTGGTAGAGTGACACAGCACAGCATGCCAGATCACACAGAGGGCATTTCATAGAGCAGACATATATAAATCTTTCTGTTCTGACTTCTAATGAACATAGACATTTTACTCAGGAAGTTAGTGGAGCCACACAGCTGAATTTGGTCAGTTTGCTGTTCTCCTTTTAAATGCAGTTCCTTTAGAGTTTGTACTATTATCAATCTCTCACATTCTTCTCTACTTATAGAGGGGTATTAGTCCAACCCTAGCAAAATCCAACAGCCTAAATGATGCAGAGGAACTGTGATTGAAACGGTCAACAAGGGTTTGCGTGCTGGAAGACGAACTGGAAGGGAACTGGATGGAGACATCAGCAGAGAGCAGCCCTGAGAATATCCGCTGGTCCTTAAAGATGTCCAGGGCAATGGAGGATGATGCCCAGTGGCGGTCTGCCCAGAAATGTGAGAAAATGGCAAGAGGCCCACGTGTTGCCAAGATTCCTGTGTAAGGCTGCTTCTCCCAGAGGAAATGAGAGGCTTGCTAGGCCAGGGCCAGGAGGAGACCTTGTGAGCTTAAGAGACTTAAGGTGGAAAGGATACAAACAACAAGCTAAGTGAAAAAGTGCAGTTACAAGCACAGTGAGAGACAACAGAAGAAGACAAGCCACCTCCTGACGCATGTGAAATACACACATGCCTTTGGGTCTTCTCACCAGAAAGGAAATGTGAGTCAGAGGACACTAAGAGGTACACTGTGAGCACACTTTTATCCACTTAGCCTCAGAAACCATCTTGGAGAGTTTTCAGGTTCTGAATACATTTTGGTAGAAGGCTGTCAGCTTAGAATGCTGTTGGAAAAGAACTTTTGATACAACAGTATCTGGAGCTGCTGGTCACATCGGACTCCCCAAAGATGACAACCTAAAGTTGATGGTAGAATGCTCCAGCAGGAAAGCCTGTGCCATACAGGAATCCCTGGTGAGCCTGAAAGTAGAAGGCAAATGCAGGCACAGATCAGGCCCTGTTCCCACTTTCAGTAAGAGGCTCAAAAATCATGCAAAGAACCAGTGCAGGACTCTCTTCAGACCCTCACTCTGACTCAATACAGCCTCAGTGAGAAGATTTGATGATTAAGTTGAATAAACAGAGGGAATAACTTTGATGAATAATTTTTATCTAAGGAGATACTAAAAATCTGAGTTGTAGAGCAAACTACTCTTTTGGCTCAGGATGAACTGCATTCTCACCACTAAGAGAGCAAGAACAAAGGAACAGCTGAATCAAGAGGCAGAAGAGATATCCTGTCACCATAGTTGAAGGATATCACCCTCTTCTAACTGACCAGCGTGGAACCAAGGCATTTGTTGACATTCCAAAAGAACTCTTTATAATTATGTAAGATAGAATGAAATTTAAGGATTGCTCAATACTCAGGTTGCTACTGAAACACTGTATTTTCAGTTGCTTATAACAGTAACTTCAGCTGTTTTGGTACATAACCTGAGGCAAGTGCGTGCTTAACAAGGAGGTTATCCATTGTAAAACAGCTCCAGCCAGTTCAAGAAGAATGTAGACGAAAAAATTTAAAATCTAAGCAGAACACATGCACAAAACCCTCATACAAGGGCTGCTCTGAAAGTAACACTCCCTATTTCCTTATGTTGGCACACGACGTCACAAGTAGACACTGGTGGTAAGGCAGCGGAGGCTGAAACTTCCCAGCTGCATTCCATGTCGCTGCTGTGTGACAGAGGGCAGCAAAGGGGCAGTCTGACAAAATGGCGTCTGGCACAGAAGCGAATATGAAGCGAAGGTGTGTCACTGAATTCCACCATGAGGAAAAAATGGCACCCACTAACATTCACTTGCAGAATTTTGATGGAGATCAACCAGTAGATGGGGCACAGTGGGTGGTGCATTTCATCTGTGGTGACAGTAGGGTCACCACTACTGGTACAAATTTTGACAGGCATGGCCTGCAAGCTCTTACTTATTGCTGGTAAAAATGCATAGCTAGTGGTGGTAACAATGTTGAAAAATAATGTTTTGCAGCTGAGAATTTGCTCTATCAAGCAGAGTTACTGTGCTCACTGCATCTCCTGTAGTTTCCAAGGAAATAAATAGGAGGCATTACTTTCAGAGCAATCTGTATTTGAGCATGATGGCACTTCCACTTTCAGAGGAAACCTGATACATTTAACAGTGTGCAACTTATATGGTAGGAATTTGCCTTTGCTTTCTTTGTCCCTCACAACTTACCCAAAATACATCTTCAGGGAACGTGTGAATACGATATCCCACAGCAAGGCTCAGTGTTTTTCAGACTTCAACAGCTAAGATTTCCAAAAACTGAGAATAGCCCCCACTAATGTTAAGGATTGTTATGCTTCACATTCTTCCCAGAGTAAAAGTTCATGAAGTTACAGCACCCAAATGGTTTCAGTACAGTACACAGGCACTGTCCCAACAAACAAGTACCTTTGTGCACTGGCACTATCAGGGAGCGTACTGCCATGGCAGCACTACAAAAAGATTCAGAACTTCACTCAGAACAAATTCCACAAACTTATGTTTAATAAAGTTAATTCTAAAGGTAAAGTTGGCCTTTTTAAAAAATGAATTTCCCTCATGGTTTTAGCTTGTTGGTGAGGTAAGCACTAAAAATACAACCCAGAGGCCGGAAAGTTTCTTTTATGCTTTCAACTATTCTGTTCTGACACCTAGGCAACATAGAAAGGAAAATGTGACTGGAATGTAAAGGGCATAAATGAAACAAGGAAAACAAAAAAAAAAGTAGATTGTGTCAGATCTACTGAGTGGGAAGCTACAGGAAGTTGGCAAGGGAGGAATTTGAGCCTACTTGGCAAGCAGAGTGGGAACTGGAGGGAAGGTCAGTGGAGAGCCACATTATTTGGGCAAAGAGGATGGAAGACAGAAGAGGCAAATGACTAGAAGTCAGCAAGAAAAGCAGCAGATAAAAGAAGCAAGCAGTTGGATGGAGAGTGAAAATGGGCACCGGGAAGGTGGGAAACTAGTGGCAGAAGGAAAGGCACAAAAAGGGACTATTGCCAGAGACGGGAAATTCTGGGAGCACGAGGAAGGCACAAGGAGGTTGTACCACTGGTGCTGGAAGACAGACTTTTTTTTTCCAGTTCTCCTGATAGATGCAGTTGAGGTGGGGGCACAACATGAAGGAATACACCAAAAAGAGAAAAGTAATAACAAAACCTATATTGTTATTTAGTGTAGAGAATACATCCTCTGATGTAAAGGAACAAGTAAAGGAGCAAGAATCTGCATGTGACACCAGAATCCCAGCATCTTTGGCTTGTTTGCTGCAAAAGCTGAAAGGTGAAGTTGCAAATGACACAAAGTGCTGCAAGTCTTTCAGTTAATGTAACTGTATGCCACAGAGTCTGATAATGCCAAGCTGACCATTCAGATTGTGATTCTTGAACCATATTATTTATCCTTTTTCCATTTTTTAGATACCTTTTTTTTTTTCCCTCCAGAGTTTCTAAAGCAAACAGCGACAGTCAGTGGGAATTCATTCTGGCATTACATACTATTCCTGTGCTTAAGTCACAGGTTAAGCATCTAAGAATGTTAGGTCACCCAAAATTGATAGAAAAACTTCCTTTTAAAACCCCATCTCAAAGAAACACTGAGAAAAGAGACAAGAATTTTGATGTCCTATGAAAAACTACTTCAAAACAATTTTTATTTTGGAATAGCATTGAGCTATATTATACTTTATATATTATACCTGAAGACACAAGGCAACCCACTGAACAATGCTGTGGAAAACAGTTGTGACAAGCTTCCTATTAAAAATATCACACATCTTGCATTCAGGCTGGAGCCCTATGGAAGAAGTGAACACAATCAGGAAATTAATCGGAATTATACATACACATTTACAGAATGATATGAGCATCTGTGCATGGAGGAGAAAGAACAGAGGATAAAAGTGTTGAGCAGGCTACGTGTTAAAGTTGCATCTGTTCTGGACCTCTGAATGTTCTCTCCATATCACCCAGAAAGCACACGTGAAGGACAGAAATTTAGAGAGGGCTTGCTTAAAGTGTTCTTTTCTCCTTTTAATAGAGTATGCCTTTTAAGCCCTAGAATGCAATCTGCAGGTATTCCATTTGCTGCAGTGTTTCTTTCAATGAAATTACATTTGACAAGATTTGGATATCAACAATTAATTAAATCAGAAGTGGCAAATTATGTTCGCAGCCCACTTAAAACATTAAAAGCTTCTTTGACTGTTAAAGTTTAATAAGTAGAATTAACGGGATAAAGCCACAGATTTTGAAAGCAATACTTTTCTCAGGTACAAACTTCTGTTCTTTGCTTAGGAAGCTCCACAGATCTGCCAAAGACTGAGAACTAATGTTACGCGGGGAATAGGTCATCTGCTCTACCTCTCTGCTATGAATAAATAACAGGGGATAGTGACCCACCTCATATGCATATTGAAGGCATAGCCAAGGATGAATCTCCCTGTAAAATACAGTAATCCTTTGTCCAAAATAAGCTTCAATATCTGTCAATCACTCCTGGAGAATAAATACAAATTAAGAGAATTGTTCATACATTCTTTTGAACAGTACCGGCAAAGCCTGGTCTTGAACTAGCATAAGAAAGAAATCCAAAGACAGACTGGAATCCAGCTTCCAGAGCAGTTTCAGTGGGTGTGCGTCACTTAAAACAAGAATTTCCTTTCCCATTTGAAGGCCAAGCAGAGAATATATTTAATAATAGTCATCTCGTATAAAGTTATCAGAAAAGTGAACACTGAGGAAAAGCAAGCTTCTTACCAGACTGGAAGAAAATAGATTTTATGGGAACTAGATGGACTCTCCGGAGTCTGCAGTACTCTTTGGTTCATAGGAAGAGTTGCTACAAACCCACTGTTCCCATTTCAGATGGTATGTGCAGTCTCCAGAGGAAAATTTGATTTGACAGTGAATTAATCTGTTCTTTTGGCTCTTCTTATAAGAGAAGTAATTCTGAGAAGCAGCAACTGTGTAAAGCAACTATACCCCAGGCTTTTTTTTTTTTTTCTCTTCTTAGATGCTCATTTTTTCCTTTTATTGCTCTTTCCCATTCTGCTTTTTCTTTTTAATATCACTTTTTTTTTTTTTTTTTAAATATCATGCTCTTTTAAAAGTAGATTATGCTGAATACCAACTTAATAAAAAGTTGTTGGTGTTTTTCTTCATGTGACTTGGAAAATCATTAATACATAATGAAGTACAAAAACCTTCTCCTGGTGCCCTTACTGCAAGTTTGGTTTACTCTCACATGGCATTACTGTACCCATTTCGTGGACATGGAGACTAATCACAATCATTTGGCTAAATACATGCTTAAAACATAAACTGAGACTCTATAACATGCCAGAAGTTTTCCTAATAGAATTTCTACCACATTTCACTCCAGGTCCCTTTTCTCTGCAGTTCTCACTTTCTGCACTTACGGAATTTTTCTTACTGCTGGCAGCAGTTACACATTTCACATCAGCCAATTCCATACTCTAGAAAAATGCATTTTACATACTTGATCTCACATTCAACTAGTAGAAAGCACTAATATCTAGTTTCAAAAATTAAAGCACGAAGAAAATTGCCAAAAGCGCAATTTCACTTGGGTTTAACTCCCCCTGTTCTTCATTCTGCTTTTCTGTATCTGTTTGGCATTTTGACTTTTCAGATTCACACTACATCTTTTTTAAACCACAGTTCTGCTTTTCCTACACATCTTGCTTAAAACAGTACCTGACTTGTAAGAAGATAAAACTAGTTTTAACAGAATTACTACATTTATTTTCTTGATGCAGCTGCTAGAGCACCTGCTTCTGTTCCTTCATTTCTTAGCAGAGCCATGGAGAAGTGGCTTTTCTTCTTGCTAGATTTTAGTACCTTAAAGATGAGACAGGTACCCGTTCTTTTGACCCATGTATTAGGAACCATTGTATTGTTTGTTTCAATTTTTTACTTAATTTTCACATACCTTGCAAATTGTTCCCCCATATTTTTTTTTTTTGCTTCATCTCTTGAGCTTTTAAAACATGCTTGCCAGAACCTAGGACTCTTTCTACTCCCTACCCTGGGCACCATTTCAACTTTATCAAAGAAGGGAATGTTCCTGTTCCTATACTTCCATTTATTGCACCCCCAATCAGGTACACTTGTGTTTTAGTCTTTCATAGAAGTCAACCACTTACAGGTCACATGAAGATTTCGAGGCTCAGAAAATGCACCCCACTTACGTCTCTTTTAATTCTGTATGGTATTTAAGGAATATCCTTACAGATTTCTCATTTGGGGAAGACTTCAACACAATAAAAAGGACTTGTTCTACACTTTTAGCACCTCTGCAGGACTGGAGCACAGTGTGACCGCTGCTGGAGAAGATCTTCAGTAGTGTCATTAAAATACCAACTCCAGTTCAGCACACTGTTCGGGACAAGCCTATTCTCCCTGCGGGCCCCCCAGCAGACTGGCCTATGGTGCTTACTGCAGCCTAATGTTGAAAGCATCAAACAGACACAGGGATATCGACAACTTCTTGTACCAACTTACCACTGCCTTCTCTAGAAAAAGGATTGGATGTCTGCAAGATCGTTAGATTCCAGAAAGACTGTAATTTAAATAAGGCAGCTTCAGAGCATTCAAATTGTATTTATGCATAATATAGATATAAAATCTCTATTGGCAAATGATTTTATTGTGACCTTGAAGGGACAACAAAGTTCAACTGGTGCCAGTGATATTGTGCATACAGTTACAATTGCATGTCAGAGCATGATAGCGGCCTGCACAGAAAGCTCCATCACCCCCTTCAGCAATCACAGCTTTATTTACACATTTCCGCAGCTTACAAGCATGCTTTCTCTGCTGCAAGTACTAATTAAATAAGTAGTAATCCCTCCCCACACTATGTTAGAATAAGACTGCTGAAAGATTTTCCTCTTTGAGATCACAATGATGTTTACAGTCAAATTAAACATTCCCAAATTGTTTTGGGCTACATTTAGGAATTTACTCTTACTTAACAAAAGCACTGAAAATGTAGGAATGGAGCAACTCCGATGTTTTGATAGAATTATTTGATTTTCTTTAAAATCATGTCTCCTACCAAGATAAGCAACTATAGCTAGCCTTCGTTTCAGAAGTTACACACATGAGCCTTCCATGTACACATAAAAGATATTCTTTAGAGACAGCTGACAGCTATATTAAACAAAAAGTCTTTGTGACAGCCACAGTCATAAAACAAGAAGTACTTGTAGGTGTCTCAACAGCACTCAAAGAGATTAAGACTGAAATAAGCCTGCCAATTTTTATTAAAGAAATTAATAACCATAATTTCCAAATAACTCTGTCTTCAGATTTTGTTACTCAAGCATTTATTTTCTTTGGTTTCTTCAAGTTCTGAGGTAAAATTTGAAGGGAGTATTTATATTAAAAAAAATAAATACCACAACAACAAGAAACAACTCACCCAAATCAAAGCAATTTTAAGTCAAATAGACGCTAAAATTAATGCTATTTACATTTAAATTTCAGAGCCTTGTAAGCTAAAGCAGTATAATAAAGTATTTTGCGCTCATTTAAAAAAGATATCATTAAATCAAGGAAACTCTGAATATCACCTTTTTAAGTATGTGATGTGGATCACAAAGGCCTGAATACTGTGCTGAACTCTGAAAGAGAAGTAATTTTCAAGAGCCGTATAAACATATAAATAAGGAGGAAATTTCTGTATTCACTAACCTCCTTATACCTCATCAGAACTACCAGTATTCAGCAGTCCCATATTAGGAGCCGGAAATGTTTATCATACCAAAAACAGTAATATGATTTCCAAGTGAAGAAAATTGTTTTCTTCATTATCTAGTGAAAAGGTTAGCAGAACATTATTAGATTAGATCTTTCAAGTGGCCTTAATTCTGCCAAATCACACTACTTCCCTCCTCCCCCCCCTTCTGAAGTGTGTGTTTTCAATTAGGGCATCTCTAAATTTCATACTGGTTAAAAGAAGACTCCTGTAGACTTGCAGCTAAGTTATTTAATAAGGAAGTTGGTCGTGCTTGATGATAAACACTGGTAGCTACATCAAATTCAGCAGAAACTATGGATGCTTTCCAGCCACAGAAATCAGAGCGTAGCTTTAGAGAAGATTAAAAAATGTTCTGAAGCTGCCTCAAGTTTATCCACTTTGTTTTAAGTGTACATTTGCTTTTAAGGATCTGGCAACTAATGGCTTTTTCTTCACACCTTTATAAAGAGTTATTTCTTTTACTTATTTTCTTCATTTTACAGGTAGACTCATCTTCATTCAAGTTTACAGTGCAGTCTTCAAACACAGCATCCAAAAATTCACAAACTATTGATGTGGTAAATTTCTTAAACATAAATTTGTTACCTATTCTTCCTCCTCATGTACACTTGATTTTCATTTCCTAACCATATAATTGTATTATCGTATCAGAACATGCTTGCAGTATATGCCCCAACCTTACAATAGGTTTACTACTATAATACATTTCGATACCTATTTACATCCATAAATAAGTAGTATCTAGTAATACTTCACTCACTGCCATGAACACCTAGACCCTTAGACAACAGTTTCCCGAATGCTGTTGATTCCTATCTAAATACTTGGAAGCCATTACTGTACCATAGCAGTGCAAAGTTACGTTTCACCTTTAATCTGAAAGCAAGAAGGAAATAAAAACAGTGCAGTTAAAAGTGAAGTTGATAGCTCTCAGGATTTGTTTTGGCTGAATTTGAAGGAAGAGGAGGAAAAGAAGAAAGAATGATTGTGTAGATTCTGTTTTGTGGGGTTTTTCCCTGCAGCTTGCACGTACGGAACACTAAGATCTTTTGCTAGAATTTCAACAAGTAACTGGATTTTTTTTATGAAGTTTTCTTATTAAGGTTTAAAAAATAAGTTAATAATAGAAAACTATTTTGCACCCAGACATTTGGAACAGCGTTAGAAAGGGCCCGGAAGAGGAAAGAATAGGAAAAGTAAGTAATGCTTTAAGAAGAAATGCTTTTGGCTAAGAGGACTAAAAAGCATTTAAGTGCTACAGTGATATCTGCGCCTTTGCAAATGCATAATGAGATTTTCAGTGAGCAAGCATTTTTTACCTACAGTGTCTGATACACTCCTTTTTCTGTTTGACCTTTCTAATTTTCTTTGAACTGCCTTATTTAAGTTCCTGCAGTTTCTGCAGAAGTGTGCATGAAGGAAGGATGTAGGTCACTGAAACAGACTAAAGTGTAACACGTACTCAAATACTCTACTTGTCTTTAATAATAAAAATGTAGGACAACATTTAATTAGAATAAAATCTACTCTAATTCCATGTAGTTATGTGACTATTAAAAGCCAAGTACAACACATATGCAAAAATATTTTTTTCTTCTACAAGATTCTATGTTTGGTGTCAATGACACACAGCAAGCAACAATTCATAGGAAAAAGAGAATATGCAAAGTATTTTAAAGCAAACTGTCTACAGGGTTTTAGGTGCAGAACCCTCAACTGTACTCTTCATAGGTTTTATAGAAATTCAGAGAAAACATAGAGACATCACCGTGATACCTGTAACACAGCACTTACTGCTTGTGACAGTAGAAGCCCTGTGTGTCACTCTGAGGTATTGGATGCTTGGCCTTGCTCCCAAAGCTGCATTATACAAACAATAGCAGGCATGCTCCCAAGAAGCTGAAAGACCTAAAAGTTTTTTTTTTTTTTTTTTTTTTTTGGGGGGGGGGAATATATAAGTTATAAGTAGGTTGCTCCAAAAATAATGCTTCTTATTTCCACAGAAGCACAGCAGATACAAAGAGCACAATCACATTATTTAATAGAGCAGATTCTCAGCTATAAAACTTTTTTTTTTTTTTTTTTTTTTTTAGAACAGTCACCACCATAATATAAGCAATTTCACCAGCAATGAACAAGAGTCTGTATGCCGTGCTTGTTAAAATCTGCACCAGCAGAGTTGACCCACTGTCGCCACTGCTGAAATGCACCACCCACTGCCTCACTGTGCTCGTCGCCACTGTTTAGTCTCCATCCACACTCAGGAAGTGCTGATGAACATCAGTGAGTGCAACTTTTTCACCTGGAGGAATTCACTGACACACCTTTGCTTCATACACACTTTCACGTCAGACGCCACTTTGCCAGATCACTGTGTGACAGATAGCAGCGGAGGGGGAACAAAATGTAATGGAATGTTGGTGGGAAGGTTCCACCTCTATTGCCATACCACCAACATCCACCTCTGATACCATGTGGCAACATAAGGAAATAGGAGGTGTTACTTTCAGAGCAGCCCAAGCATCAAAAAGAGTTTGCTCAGCATGCAGTGAGATGGAGCAACAAGAGAAACAGAAGTTGCAGAGTGACTTTCACAGAAAGCAGCTCTAGGACAGATACAAGCACGTACAGTGGCAAAGTTTGCATAGGCTGAGGAAACACTTGCATATGTATTTCCATACAACCCCATAAGTAGGTCAAAACAAAACAGTTCCGTACAGTTACTCTTGGAAACAGCTTGGAACTTCCTTTAGAATCAGAGCAGATTTTTATTATTATTTTTAAAGTACCTTAGAACAATAAACATAACTTGTGCTAAAACAAATTAAAAGAAGATCTGAGCACATGCCAGACAGCATTTAGAGTAATAACGTCCAGACAAGCTGTTGACTAACAACAAGGACCCAAGTCCTTCCTCTGCGTGTGAGCAGGATGTTAACAGTGCCACAGCCCTGACCCTGCCCACAGAGGTATGCTCTCTCCCCATGGCCCTTACTCATCTCCACAATCAACTGTTGGAACAACTAAGATCATATCGTTTAAAGGTCAAAAAACTGTTTACAGAAATCCCCTCTACTTAAGAGCTGATGTGGAAGACATTTTGGTTTTAATCTTTAGCATGTCTACAGTAGCTCACAAAGAATATGAGTATAAAACTCTTTCAAACGCATTGCTAAGTTCTCCCTATAGCTAAGAAATAGCTTTGAACTTGGCAAGTACAAGAAAGCACGTATCAACATATTCAAGAAAATGCATCAAAAAAATCTTTTACTACAGAGAAGCCTGCACGTCTTGAAAAGCAGTACTTTCAGAAAAGTCTTCAGAACTACATCGTGAAGGAGCAGAAAATAAGTAGGAATCTGCTGTCTGGACAGACTGAGTATTTCACAGTAATTTAATGTGGCCTAGCTCTTTGCTGTATGGGACTTCCACACCTCCTGCTGGGATACCTGAAAGCAGATACCCAAAGAGTCAGCAGTGATTCAGCAGAGGAAGTTCCTGCCACACTTCTGCAGCTGAAGCTCCCATCCATGCAGAGATGACTCTGCCTGGATGTCCTTATGTCACACCTGCATCAGACAAGAGGGTCTGATCAGCAGGAGGGAGAACAACATCTTCCCTTACAATGGAACAAGCAAAGAAACAGTGTTACGCTTCAGCTGTTCTTAGACTGCAAGCAGCACTGCTTAGTGTCTATCCCAGTTTCATTCCTTCTTCCCAAGCACTGCGTCAGATATTACTGCCTCCACTAAGTTTGCTCCCATTAATTTACACCTGTAAGAAAATTCATTATGAAGCTGTAAGGACTTATCTAGGGATTACAGTAGAAACTAGGGTAACACAACTTGGAATGCGAAGATGCTCATTATAGAGTTAAAAGACTAGTAAAGCACCACACTATCTTTTAAATTACACCCCAAAATGCTATTCCTTCACATAAGCCTATCCCTCAGTATTTTTCCTATCATAAAAAGAACAGAAAACACTAAGTATTGCTTTCTCCATACAATGCCAGAAGGAGCTCTGTATGAAACATGTATATGCAGGAGAGATTAAAATAACAACTAAAAATCCATGCAGCGTCTCTCTCAGAACAAGTAGCAAAGCA
Organism: Chrysolophus pictus; assembly: GCA_037305975.1. Classification (NCBI taxonomy): domain Eukaryota; kingdom Metazoa; phylum Chordata; class Aves; order Galliformes; family Phasianidae; genus Chrysolophus; species Chrysolophus pictus. The sequence continues at coordinate 14,396,352 of JAYKPI010000006.1, forward strand.
GGACTTTGGTACCTCCCAGCACACCCTAGCAGAACTGTGCTGCTAGCCCTGCTCCCCACAGGCAGCTGATGGCAGGGAGCACTTTCAAAAGCGTGACTCCTCCTGTACCTGCTACTCAGCACAGCTGGAAGCCTCCTGGCATGTTTCTTCCAGAAAGGACCAGGTGAGATCCTATTGATTTATGATGCCTAAGTCTAGACAGTTGTAAGAGCATTAATGCTGAAGCTAAACATGGCCCAACTGATAATTTTGGCACTGTTAGCAGACTTCTCAGTCTAAAGCTGTTCTTAGTTCAAAATACCAAAAACACCACTGAGCATAAAGATTCAAGACCTGCACTTTGTTGCTTTTAGCTTCCACTTCCGAAAGTCCTGGTGTACTCTGGTTCTTAGAACACAGAGCTGCCAACAGCTGCAGGAACGCCTGCAAGCAGCACAGCACGTTTTCAACTCACACCAGTGAGATGCGCACAGACCTGGGGCTAGGAAGCTGTGCACTGAAAGGCCCAAAGGACCCCAAGGTACACACAAACCTCATTCACAGGGACTTCAGCCACAAAGAGAGGGCAGAAAGCAACTGCTTTGCTGCTCCTTTTTGGACAGCTGTGTTATGAAATCATTTTCAGGGAAAACCAATATTCCCTTACGAAATATCACAAATGAAGCAAACAAATGGAAGAAACAAGAAAAATTACACTGACAGTTTGTAGCAGAAAGCCCTCCACTGACTGACAAGTAGCATGTGATTGGCCTCTTAGAAGCCAATCCTGGAACCAGCAGAGCCCTTCTCAGCAAAGCAACACGATGCACACAGGAGCACACACCCTCCCACATCGCTCAGTTCTAGTGGCACAGGTAATCCTGCTGGTATTGTTGTTTATTACATTTGTGTATGAGCTTTAGAAATATCTCATGTTCAGTAACACTGCTCTATCTACGCACTCCCTACTTAGGCTTTTTGCTCTCTAGGACAGAAAACAGTCTCCTAGATTCTCAGTTCACAACAGCTTCACTTGGAGGTTTCTTTGAAATACTGTACACTTCTTAAGAGAGCGCGAATGAGTGTGTATACCTGCTTACATTTTGTGAATTATGTGACTGGAAAAAGCATGAGGCCCTTGGTCACAAATCACTTTGTGAGGAAGGCAAGAATAACCATTTGCACTGTGATCCAAAACTGCAGACTTGCAGCACGCAGTAGACAAGCAGGAGATGAGGACACACTGGTTATGCTCGAGTTACACGCCCTGCAAAGCGGAACCTGTGGAGAGGCGAGGCACTGCTCCTCCTCACTTGCTTCTGGAACAAACACTCTTGGCTGCACACTCTGAGTTCACTGAGCACTTATTGCTCCCACTGAGATGCACTGCCTGCTATTCGTATGGCAGCAGCAGACGAGGCAGGTCTGTTCTCACTAACCAGTGTGCTGCTGGTGCCATGCTGTCCCCAGTGCAGAAAAATCCATCTGTGGTTGGAAGATGCAGACAGAAGGAGTCAAAAGGAAGAAGAAGGTTGAGGTCATATCATAACAACCACCCTGTTCTTTTTCAGATTGTTCTCCCTAGCCAATTCACCAAGAGCTTTAACCTGCACCAACACTGTTTCTAATCTTTCTGTAAAGTTGTCAGGTTACCAACTAAGGCTGCTATCTGGGCAAAAAGGAGAGGACATGAAACCAATGCTGAGGTAGGATTAGGGCTTTAGAGGCAGCTGTTTGGTTTAAGTGTTCAATATTCAATACTAAGAGTCTTCAGAACCATAAAACACGGAAGTTAGCTTGCCGACCTGCTTCTGTGTAACTTAACATTATTACATAGCAGCACAAAGCAACAAAAGCAACCTATTTCTCTTTCCTAAGAACTCACTTTGCATTTCTTAGCAGGCTCAATAAATATCACAAACAGGACTGGAAACATATGCTCACAGGCTGACATTCCTCCCCACCCTCCTGTCCCTCCCAAGCAGAGGGATTGGCAGGGTTTATTGTTGTTCTGCTGAGTAGAGTAATAGGAATTAATGCCATCACTGCTCTGGACTTGGAACAGCTTTATTTCTGCATGCTTTCTAACCTCAGTATGACAATAGCATTATAGAGATGCTTTACTTAGTGTACAAAACTTCAGCCAAATATTCTTGTTTATTGCCATCAGGTATTTTCAACTATAAGCCACAGAAGCACAATATGAAATTGTTTTCCTATTAACAGTGACTTTAGAACATAGCTTACTTTCTGCAAATGTATGCATTTTAAATAATTCTATATACCAGACAAGTGCAATAGAAGCCTCCCCACCTGTTCCATAGGATGAGGGATCTGCTACAAACGTTAACACGTTTAACTAAAAATAAACAGGCTTTTTGAGATTCATTACATATTGGCCGCAGTGTGAATTTCAGATAATCCAGGTGTATTCAAACTGCCTTGTTGCTCCATTCCCAGCCAGCAGCCACCAGTTCTACAGCAACCCGGTCCTGGGAAAGTCCTGCAGCAGCAGCAGCCATTACACAGCAAAAGCCCTGGACTGCTGCCGCAGGCAGTGCGGGGCGGGAAGCGTGATGCAGCAGTTTCCATCAGCACCAACGCCTGCACAAGTCTAACAAGAGCACAGCCTCTTTAAATAGTTAGCAAGGACATTCTGTAACTGGTTAAGCAGAGGCACATCCAGCTTCCTCCTCCCTGCTGCTTCTCTACCCACTGAGTGGGAGAAGCAAAAAAGGAACTGGAGGATAGAGCAAGGGCTGTGAGCTTACACTCACATGTACTGCCCAGTCTGAAAGGATTTTATTTCTATCTCCTCATACTACCCAAAAACAGCAAACACAGACAGTACAGACTAAAAATCACTCATTCACATCTGTACCACAAGCTCAGAGCAATAGCTGTTGTATGCAACTGTGTGCCATAAAGGAAGGTGTTCATGGAAATGGAAGACAGGGCTTTCACTTGGCTCGGCAGCTTCACGCACCATGGGTTTGCACTGGTAATGGGCAGAGGGGGGAAAAAAGCAGTCAGCAATTAACTCTGCATTAACTCTTACATTAGATAAACTGTGCCCCTTAACAGGAAGAATGGGAAGCTAGAAAAATCAGAACACATGCTGTCTTAATAAGAGAATTCCTGAAGTAGGCAGGAAAGAGACAGTTCTCCTAAACGTGCTCATAACTGCAAAATGACACTAAAGTGTAGCACTTTTCAAGGCAACACAAAAAAGCTAAATGCTTACAGAGACAAGTGTAGTTTTCTTAAAGTCAAAAGGGGCCCAGATAAACACTGAAAGACAGCAAACATTACATGAGTAACCCTATGAGAAATGCTCCCCTCAAACATGAACAGCCTCCCCAAACACAGTGTATATTTAGATTTATTCACCAAAGTTAGATAGCAATGAACATTACTACTTCAAGATCAAAATTCTATTCTGAGAAGATTAATTTTGGAAGGATCATCTCCTGTTACTTTAATTCCTAGTGTCTCCATGAAGCCTGCAACTTGGAAACAGCCATCAAGATATTAACTAAATACACAAATGGGCATTCCAGGTTAAATACTCATGAACACCCATACCAAGAGAAATATCATAGGAAGTGTTTGGACAAATTCTAACTCATCTAAAGGGATTTTTACACAGCATCCACAATCAGTTTTATGAAAACACTATTTTCAAAACAAAATGCTGACGTTATAATTGGGTTGCAGTTAAAAAAGGTCAAACACCAGTCTGAAGTCCAGTATCTAGTTTTATTTATCATCTTTCCCTACCCTCTCATACCAATCTCATCTAAATTAGGAGAGATGGATCATCTCTACTTAAAAGGGAGCTATGGAGTCCTATACCAGTTGATTGTTTTAGACTGTGAAACACATGCTCTTCTCTGCTAAGGAAACGCCAGCAGGACACACCTGCTGGCACCCACACATGGCCCGAGCAGTTACCAGGCCCCTCCACTGAGTGCCTGCACAGCTCATTACAGACTGAGGTCAATTCCATTTGTGATGCTGTTTGGTTGCCGCTGTGCTTACTCTTCCACACACCGAGTTGGAGATTTCTCTCACTTCCAGTTCAGAGTGAAATACACACACCTTGGCCAGCAAGGGTCTAATGGCATTACAGTATTTTCAGCTACAGGGGCTGATCTTCATGGGCTCGGACCACTGAAAGGAAGCAAGGACAGCAAGCGCTGCATTAGTATTGCTGGGAGTAGTATTGCTGTCTTTCTTTTAACAGAACCCCTGCAATAGAACGGCAGCCTCATCAATACAGCTTCAAGTCAGGCCCCTCCTGCTTTGAGTTTTCCTTGAGGAATACTGTAAGAAATACAGAATACAGTTTTAATAGCAGGCCAGTCCTGCCAGTAGATTGACAGGGATCCTCCTGTATGTTAGGACAGAGACTGGTGTAACTGGTTCTGAAGCCCCCATAACCTCCCAGAACAAGGGGCACACGTAGCCAGCCACATGGCTCCACTCCATCCTACACAGGTAACCAACTGCCTGTACAGTTGTGCCCCTTCTCTTAGCAGCCTGCTGCTCCTTAGTTTTCCTTTCACCTGGAATTTCAAAAGCAGACTCCCAAGCACTACAGCAACTTCTGCTAACAGAAAATCATACAAAGCCATGAGTTAACCATGAAGCTTCCTTGAAGACTGCTGCCATTCACGTGTGCCGTGAGCAGGAGTCTGAAGGACACGCAGGAGCTGGAAGATGCAGCAGTGTAGGGGATCTCCACTGGTACTGGTGCAAGCAGCACAGCACGTGAGCACGGTTCTGCCATCAGCCTGCACAGTCCACTGTGGAGGAGTTTTTCTTTCACACACTGAAGTGCCTAATTATGGTACTTGAAAACTTGACAAACACAACTACGAGGCTTGAAGAACTCGCATAAGCCGATTATTCCTTCAACTTTCAGAACAAATACACTGCTCAGCTTTTAATGACCTTCACATGTACTTACTGCTCTATAGCTGCTAGACTTGATAGTGCAGGTACCTACGTTTGTTCAGTATTATTTCAGTAGTTTGAGTATGCTGTCATTATTTGTTGTCCTGCACAGCGTGAGAGGAGGTTACAATGCAAACAGATACATGAACGTTCACACATTTCTGCAGATGCCCATTATCACATTGCTCAAACCAGAGCTTTTCTGGAGGTGGTCTAGTTTAAAAGACTGACAAGTGCGATTTAGATATATTAGCACTATAAAAATCTTAGTTACACTGATAAAAACTGCCATTCCAAGTCAAATTTATGTCATTCAGGACCTTCTACAACTTGTACTATCATAAAGTATTCTTTTGCTACTAAAAACTGAATTTAAATTAGAACCATGGCTCTACAGTTACTAATGGAACTATTTCTAGGCCTGCAACACACTGATCTTCTCCATCAAGAACACTACTCTAGAGTTCCACAGTACTTCTTTAAGACATCAACAAAACTTTCAGAAACACACTCCAGCTCTGGGTTTACTCGAACACGAACGTAAGTTCCTCAGCTTCTCTTCTGAAACTGCAGTGAGCTGATGTGAGCCCCGCTAGCTCACATGCTTGTAGCAGCACACATTCCCCATGTCACAGCTGGATTTGATACTGGTAAAAGCTATTGTTCAAATTCCTACTTTGTGTTTCTTGCATTTCATTTGGTAAAAACTTTCCTCAACTGCTTTAGCCTTTGTTTTATTTAGGTCAACAAAATGAACTAAGAGCAGTCTTGGCAAAGAGCTAAAAATAATTACAATCAAATTTTAAAATGGTTCTGCTGGAGGGAATGCTTGCAATGAACCCAGTCCATCACCATCCTTAAACCAGCAACTGCAAGCTTTAGTTTCCCCATCGATATATGACAGCTCCCATTGGAGCTAACCATACAGCAGCTAGCATTTTCTCTACAACCACAGAAGAGTCTACTGCCTTTTACACATGCTTCCTTAAGCAGATTCAAGTTGTAAAACATCCAACTGTGCTCTGAATCATTGGCTAGGATATCCATACCTGAGAAGGAATCACAGTAGCCTGGAAAACACAGTGCACCAAAAGCTGTTTTTAAATTCCCAATCCTGTATTTACCTCAAAGGTGTTTGACACCAGGAACTATAAAAGTTATCAGGAGATGAGCACTGCTCAAAAGTTTCAGGGACTTCATAGAAAGCCACTTGCTCCATCATGTTTCTTAAAAATACATAGTACTGGTTACTGTCATAACCCACAGAGCAACTGCCACAGTCAAGAGCAATGAGCTATCAATGATGATACTAAGCGGAAGGACACACTAGCACTAAATCAAACCTTTGGATCAAACCTCAGAAAAACTCTGTACAATTCTGGGGAAGTTTTTAAATTTGACCTTAAGCAGACCGCATGAAACTTCCAGCCATCTACTGTGATGCAAGAAGCCAGCACCCATCTCTGTGTACCGACAAAACGAGAAGTGTCCACATTTACCTACTTGGTACCTGTAAAGATCACAGACATTGCAGTCAAAATGCAGTCAATATCCTAAAAAATTAGACAGGTGAATGCAGAAAACATATTGCCATGAAGGCACAGAGTTGCAGTGACCTAATGCCCAACAGCTGCCTGCTGGATAGGCTTTGGGTGTTGCTGGCAAAACTCAGTTGTGAACCACATAAATAACTATAATAGAGTTGTATCTGATGGCACGTTAATTGGGAATTACTCTACATAAGGTGAAGGCATAATAAAAACACTCCTTGGTAGCTATCAAGCAACCCTACCATTTTGCTGAAAAATTATTCTGAAGAGAAAGACTCCAATCATTGATTATCAGAGTTGACACAAAACTTATCCAAACTACTCTCAACCTGGTGACATCACAGGAGTCAAAAGCATTAAGAAATATGAAGCAGAGGATGAGATTTATTTTTGCTTCATAGGTCGGATCATTTTTTTTTCCTTCCTACTGTTCTGTCAGGACAGCAAAGAACAGCAAGTACGTAATTTGGGAGGAAACCATGACTGTTTATTATGAAAAAGACATACACCAAACCTTTAACTTCTTCAAATTTGACAGTGCCAGCAAAGTTAACAGCAGTCACTGGTTTCACTTCGTCAGCAAGTCCTTTACCCACACTCACACACTGAGATGGGAAAAAAAAGTAAAAAAGAGGGAAAAATGACTATAAGAAACAGTAGTGAGATTCAGTGTGGGAATATTGAAGCGTATATATAGTGTGGGAATATAGAAAAAGCCTAACTTCCTCACAGCTAACAGAGTTCAACTTCTGCACCTTGTGAAATCCTTAGAGGGAATAATACAAGATAGGCTTTCATTTCTCTGACCACATAGATCAAGGTTATTCAGAGATTGGTTGGTTATGACTGTGTTAAAAGAAAGCTCATCTTTGAGCTCCCGAGTCAGGATTACAGAACAGGAAGAAAGCCTACTTTAGGTTCTTCATGTGATTTGGTTATGTATCATATTTGTTGCCTTTACAAAACTGTGGCCATGGCATATTTCTTTCTTGAACTATAGCATTTTTCACTCTTCATTGACAGCCAACGTATGAATCACTCTTTCTAACACCAAAAGGGTAACTTATTTCTTCCAGCCTGAGAACAAAGGTAACTTAAAGTTTCCTAAGATATGGCCACTACCATCACATGTTATATCCATGTATCTTGCTCAAGAGGCAAGGGCCACTCTGCTTAGTGCATCTGAAGTAGAGTTGTAAACCACTGTAAACCTCAACTCAGGTATAGATGGCTTCTGTCCAAAGCAGAGGCTAACAAGCAATAGGAACATTTCCTCAGGAGCGTATGACAGGCAGCCAGAACCCAGCCAGCCTAAATGACTACAAGTTGCCCAGAGGAGTGCACAAGCAGATGAAAGCAAAACCAGCCCTTCCTAGACAGATTCACACAGCCCTACCACATGCAGGTCCATACATAACACGAAGTCCTCAGGTTGCACTTGGTCAGTTCAGTTTTCTTCTGAAGAAAAATACAAAATTGGATAGAAACAAAGAAACAAACAAATCAACATGAGTCCTCTGAAGGTGGTGGTCTGTGCCTGCCAGACAGAAGTTCCTAAGTTAAAATTCTTCCTCCAGAAAGTTCATTTAGATGAATTCCAGGAGAAAGATGTAGTTACCATATAAAAAGACAAAAGTTTAATTGTTTCCGGATTTCTCATTCGTGGCCTCCTGTGAAACTTTAAATAAGTCTGTTTCTTCAGGAAGTAGTGTAACTCAGCAAGTGCAGAAGCGGGTCTGCATACAGCCCACCATTCAGTTATCCCTGCACTGAAGCAGCACACTTTCAGCAAGGTGGGCAGCCAATGGTTCCTCTAAACTTGCAACCGAAAATGGATGCAGCAGTAGCCACCAAAATGCTTATAACATCTAACAAATCGCCTCGTGTACCTAATTCACGCATAATTCAGAAGTATTCTGGGACTTCTCTACCTACCCCCTGTTGTTTCCCACTATCCAGCCCCCCCATCCATAACACTCCACTTCTTGTATATCTAGGAACTATGCCACAGATTTAAGTGATTAAAAATATAAACACACACACGAACTACCATAAGCTACCTTTGGTTAAAATTGTCAGGCAAACAAGGTAAATGTTCACAGTTCAAAGCACAGTGGGACAAGGAGAGAAAAAAAATAAAGTGAGCAAAAAACCCACAACACTCCTTCAGAAATTTATGTGCTATCATGTTCTGCTAACTTAGCTAACAGGTTGGTATCTAATAAAGATTGTCTCCCTGTGTTAATATTCAGTCTCATAAGTTTCCTCCTCCACCCCTTCTCCCCAAATCCTTGGATGCTTTGAATGGCTTTGTTCATAGCTAGAGGGACTTCACTCCCCAGCACACACAAGGAAGCAGCATGCTATTGTGGATTCTGGAGCTCTGGGCTCCCCAAAGCTTGCATGTTTTGCTCTAAGATGCAAGATGAGCCATGGCAATATTCCCTGGGAGAGAGCAAAAGATTCAGCATGAAGTCAATCACAAACATAGAAGGACCACGACAGCAGGAAGTCACAAAGGGTACAAGTACCCCATATACTTAATTTTCCTGGCATGATTTATTTTGCTATACAAGGATCCTCAGTGCAATGGAAAATACAAAAGTCCTTTGTGCAGAGGGCAAGTGTAGCTGAAACAGTGCCAAAAAGACTGTCATGCTTTTTGCTCCATCTGCCTGCTGAGGAACACATGAGCAATCAGCCAGCTGTCTCTGCTGTTGGTGCCTAACACAGAGAAGTTCCCCAAAGACACACAAGAGTCACCAAACCCCTACTTACACACAAAGGTGCAACAAAAAGAATGCAATACTATCCTCCAGAAGAAACTGGAAGATAGAAAACTCAAAAAGAGGTCTGCAAGAACCTCCAGTAACTGTATTTTTGTTGTTCAGGAGGAGTGCCACACCACAGGATAGCAGTCAGTAACAGTGACAGATGCAGCTCAGTGCTGGGTTGGTAAAAGCAGCACTCTTACATTAAGATACAGCTTAGCTCTACTACAACACTAAAAAAAAGCAATACATACAAGGTATTTTCTAAGCAAGCAGTAACCTCATCGGCTTTTGGTTAAGTACTGTTACAACTACAAATGTGGGTAGCTAGAGAGAGATGCCCACTGCAGAAATCTGACTGTCAACCTTTCCTTTGGAAAAGGAAGAGGGCAATAAGCAAAAAAAACCCTAAATAGATGAACAGAAGGAAACCTCCTACAAGTGTATTTTCTTGGTGGTGGGATGGAACACCTTTACTTTTTCCAAACTTACATTCAATTCTTGGCAGAACATCTCAAATGTTATACTGAGATATAACTCAATTTGTTATGTTCAGCCCCTCAGTTTCCCAAATTTCCAGCTCCAGGGGCTTCAGACTTTGCCAGCCAGCAACAGAAAATCAGATTTCTTTTTGGCAGTACATGTTGCATGTTCCAGAACATAGAACAGTTGACAAGCAGAGGCCGCCCTAATGATTAGAATTGACTCTAATACTTCTTTCGGACAGATGAATTAGGAAAACCATAGGACCTTCACTAGAAGCTATTATAAATTTTATGACCTAAATAAACTTTAACAGGAAAAGACAACTCTAGACACACTGGATTTCAATCCGACAAGTAATTTTCACACTCTCAGTAGGTAAAAAGAAACAGTGCCATTTATATAAAAAAAATTGTAGGTATCAATTTCCATGCCACTCATGCATGGCATGTAAAACTGATCAGTGTAAGAAATAAGCCAATATATAATTCGAAATAATAAATCAAACTGTGATTTCAAGTTTAGTAATAACATTGCATTTATTTTTTGCTAGAAATCAAACGTCTTGTAACCACTAGACGTGATATTTGAATAATCTTTAGAATAATCTTTGTTCAACTGAAGGACAGCATACTCTAACTAGTGGCATTATGTGACATCTTACGTGTTATTTCTCCTCTTTTCTACCTTTGATAACGACAAGGCCGGGGGACAGGGGAAAGTCTTATTTCTGATCCATCCACCAAATTTTCTGAGAAAGTACAAAGTCTCCTGAACTTCCATAGGATACTTATTCAGTCCTTAATGGGGATACTTCTAATCATGTTTCAGTCAGTCGAGCACAACTCTCAGACTCACAGCTTCGGAGCAAGCATGACTAACTAAACCCTTTTCAGAGAAATCACATCATGAACACAGCAGTACAAAACATCAATGTAATACTGAGTTGTTTCCAGTATTGGCCTTCTGACTGTAGGTTATGCATGAGAATTGTATTTGGATATGAATTAGGAAGCAGCACTGTATGTGCTTCTGCCCTGAAACTTCACATATGCTATTGCCATTTCTCCCATAGCAGAACATAAAGCCTTCCACTGACTGACTACAACTGAGGAAAAAGGATGAATGAAGTAACAAAGGAGAGAATATTGGTGTTACACTTCTGATGCAGAGGTTTTTTTGTTGTTTTTATTTGCTCTCAATTTCTGAAGTAGACTAAAGTCTAACTGAAGCAGTGCAGTCTTCGCTGAAGTTTTTTTTCTTTGTTCAAAGTCAAAACTCACAAGTTGTTTCCAGTAAGCATGTCATGTTAATTAGTTTTAAACCGGTCATAACAGAGTCATAGTTCACATACAAAGCATTTAACCACTCACTAGAATCTCATTCAATAGGCAACGAAGCTTAACAAACTGCTTCTTCCAGAGGCCTAGCAAAGACAAGTTCCAAACACTGTTGAAGTGAAAATGTACACGTTGACCTTTGCTATCAAAACAGATCAACATGGAATTTGCAGACAGACTGGTTTCCCGCTTTGGCTACCCCCTCTTCCCAGTTAAATGGAGCATTGCAAATCACTTTCACAAAACTTAAGTGAAATTTCCAACAGGCTGTGCAACCAAAAGGTGTGTTTTCAGAAAAAGTAGGAAGCCATCATTAAGAATTAACATCCACAAGACATTACTGAAAAATCTACCTAGATTAGATACATGAGACATGCATTGCTTCCCTTCCACCACTGCTCCATCCCTCTTCCCCCATCACAAAACAAAGGGAATAAAGCAGATTGAAAATGGAAAGGCATGAGTACAGAAGATATAAAGGAAGTGATTCCTTTGAATGTGTTATCCAGATCTTAGATTTGAATCATACAAATCCAGTTGTGATAATAAAGCTGACTGTAATAACTATTAGTTGCCTTAAGTATTGAATCTGTCCATGCTCGCTGACATCTCACATAGTATTTTATTCTGTTATGTAATAATTCATCTACACAAAGCTATGTTCCAGAATCCTACAACTTTATGTAATACAGCACTTACAATCCCCCTCCACAACCTTCTCCCACACTTCACACTGAATTAAAATAAAACCAACGCACCTCATCCCTTACCTCACAGGATGACGTCTGACATGACTCCTTTCATGCCCACTTCTCTGAGCACCAGGCTCACCTTCCCAGTCACAGCAGCTCTGGAACACAATCTGAGGTCATTACTGCCTGAACCTACTCCAAATGCTGAAGATACTAAAGATGAGTAGTTGAAAAAAAAAAAAAAAAAGGTCTATTTTGGATGGAAGAGGATGAACTTCAACTGAGTTAACAAAAAGTTTTCAGCCTGCAGAAGCATAAGGGGGACGACTGTAAAAATGCATATAAAAAGCAGCTTGGAGAACATGGCTCTTTCTTCCAGTGCTTCTTTGGTCACACCATGCTGAGATCTGCCTCTTCACTGCACTTTAATCAGAATGATGGCAAACAACACTGACAGAGAAAACTAGACTTTTAATAAAGACTTCAGTATCTCCAGACCACATTTAATGACACTTACACACACACCCCAACCACCTTTAGGTTTTCCTGTTGCCGTAATACCTGGGGTCATTTCTTCAAATGGAACGTGAACATAAATCTGCTTGGCCTGAATTTGTTTTGCTATCAGCTGAAACTTAGTGTCAGTATTCAAGTATTCAGGATTGTTTTTCCACATTCAGGCTTTAAAGTATGTGCTCAAACACATTATGAGTTCCTCCATTTGTCTGAGAATGTTTTCATTCTGCTTTTATCAGCTACTAATCCCCCAGAAAAAAACACCATACCAACCACCTGTACTCAGAGTACAATTTTCTGATTATTTTCCTTAAGCTAATTTTACAAATGTTGTACTCATTTTCTCCCTTTCATTTAAAGAACAGCCTCAAGTCACGCCAGCTCTCCCAAAACCAGGCAAGACTCCAAAAGGCCAAAGCCTCAGGCCTGGAACACTTCGACTTCCCAAGCCACCTTATGCTAGCTATGTACGCCAGATGCCCTTCTCTTTTCATACAGAAAATAATCTTTAAGCAGCATATGGCCTTGACTACGCATGTATGTCCTGGCAGGTTCAGTCTAAAAGGGTTACAGTCCATTTGTCAAGCCATATCACATTTCCTCCACACCCTTCCTCTCACAAGTAACCCAACACTGCTAACAGCCAACTAGACTTTAGCTACAGTGGCACAACCACAGAGTGAAGATGATTGTTTTAACCTGGCAAAACAGGCTGCAGCACAGATAGTGAATCACAGCTATTAGAATAAAGAGCATGGCAAAGCAGAACCTGAACTGATGAGAAGTTAACGGTTCAACAGTCCCGAGAAGAAAAGCCTGATTCTCAAAAATAGCATTTTATCAGCATACAGCCCCCATTTCTCACAATCTGAGCAGACACACAACGTGTGCACCACTGCATCAGCACAAGAAGTGAGGTCATACTGTGCTGTCCTTCAGACTGCTGGACAAAGAGCCCTCGGCAATCCCATCCCACTCTGGGCAGCGTAAGATTTATAACCCAAAGGCACTGGCAGTATCAGAGAGGCAGCCAAGCGATGAACTATACAGTCCACTTAAGGAAAGGGAGGTTCTAATATTTACCAGCATAACTTAGCATCTCTGCATTTCTTACACTAAAATTAGAGTTTTGCCAATATAAGCTCATAGGTCACTTAGAATTCCTACTGCCATAGCTGTACCAGTCACAAGTCTCGCTGCCATATTCTTACCAGCACAGCTGGAACCACTGGAACCTCAACAAGACTTCAGTATCTCAGCTTGGATTCCAACTTTCTCTCTGGTGCTGCGGTGCTTCAGGACAAGGCACTGAGGGATGGTGGGAGCACCAACTTTGTTTCCACCATCCACAGTTCCACAAACGAGCTCTCTGTACTCCACAATAAACATCCCCTTCACATACACCATGCCAAGCTTCTTCCTTTCTAGACAGCACACTTTGAGTTAGTTTCATAGAATAGCAGAAGTCTTTGCTTACTCAACATCCAACATGCAGAATATAAAAGACTTGCACACATGATTTATTACAAGAACGGAGATGAAAAAAATCACAAGAGATAACACCAAAAGCTTTACCATAACAGCCATTTTGCTCTTCCCAGGGCAGCTGACAGGTGCTTTATAGCGACTGCGTCAGTGTCAGCATAAGGACTTTGTCTGCCTCTAGGCCAGAGGCCTTGGGAGAACACTAAATTCCTTCTTAGTATATGTAATTACAGTTAAGGAAAGTCCATAGACACTTTTTTACTGGGAAAGAGGCCAACAATTCAGAATGTGAAATTTACAGGTATTGCAACACTACAGGAATGAGGATACTCAACTTGTTTACTTATTGTCTCTGAATTTGGCAATTCCTCGATGAACTACAGGAATCCTGATTGAATTCCAAGTTAACCGTATTAAGTACCACACAATGCAAGAATAGGCTGTAAAAATCTGTTCAGATTTGCATGTAAATATGAAATACTGGTTCTATAAAGCAACTTGGGAGCAGGTGACAGTGTTTGAAAGCTTTTTGTCTAAATACAATGGTGACCTGCTGCCTGAAAGACAGAGCTCACTGCCCTGAGTGTCCTCAGAACACCTATTTGAAACCGTAAAGCTTATGGCAACAGACAGGAAATGAGACAGCAATATGCAGCAAAACTCAAATGGGAGAGAGAGGAAGGCTCTGACCATGTTGCTGCCCACCGCGCTGCCGGAACTCAGTATTTACAGCCTATTCCACCAACTTCTTTTTATTTCTTAGTCCAAATGACTGCACAACATGACTTAGACGGTGAGAACATCAGTGTCTGCTTTCCTGGTCTAACCCCCAAGAATCCCCACTTGACAAGACCAAGCAGTTATCCCCAGAAAATGACTCTCAGCTTGAGATACAACTACTCTTGGAATAGCTAACTCTATTTCTAATGGGAAGGTCTGAGCTTAAAAGCAGAAGCAAATTACAGGACTTGGCTTCTGAAGACATTCCCATACAGAAAGTTTGGCCCAAATCACTAAGCACTCCATTAAAAGCAGTTAGAGCACAACAGAAGAACCACAGAAGTGTCCACTCAAGATAAGCTAAGTGCCACCTCTCCACTTCAAGAAGTTGAAAGTTCAGCAGTTTAAGTGCACCAAACTTTGCTTAATGCAGTCCACTCTCCTTCTTCCACGAAGATTTGTAAAAACAGAATAAGTTGTGGGAAGAGCAAACAACAACTGAGGGCACCCACATCCAGTTGAGCATCCTCTTGAAAATACAGCCCTTTGGTACCTTTTGTTTATGTAGAAAAGATATCCATACAAATTCTACAGAAGTGTCAAAATAGGACCATCTCAACTTTTCAGTACTGTAACTAGCACTACAGGAGCCATCTCCAGTGAGGCTATTCAAAGGCAGAGTACTGTGGAAGACCATTACTGACTTTACCCATCTCACCCCAGAGGGACTTGGGAGGACAGGAAGGAGGCTGCAGAGAACACCTGTACAGTGCAGCAATGTACAAGCATTACTTTGTTACGAGGTTTGGTCATTTTAAACAGAATGTGTTAGCAAGCTGCACTGCAGACCCCAGAAAGCTGCTAACTCAATAGGGTAACAGCTTACAGGCTTGGACTGCTGGAAGTAGAGCAGCAAAGTTGTGTTCTCCATTTCAAAACCCAAGCTGAGCTCTTCTTTTATAACTCATCTCCATGGATAACAATGGAAGCAGTTAATAGCACCTCCTGCCATACTTAATATACTTTGTTGGCTGTGCTATTTGTTAATATAACAATAGCATGTGGCAACCTGGAATCAGAAATAGCAAAACTAATACCAGTGACATTTATTTCTAAATGTAAACACCTTGATCTTGAAACCCTAAATTGGAGTCTGAACAGCTTCTTACCATCAGCTAAATACCACACATTTTGCCTGAAAATGAGCTGCCAAACAGAACGTCAGACATCTCTACATCAGTCTGTTTGGTGGTTTGCTTCATCTGTCCCAACCACATTTTAAATTGGGAAGCAGTTTTTGGAACTTCAAGTAATAGAAATGCTCATTACAGAATTTTTTTTTTCCCCCAAACTCCACCATATTTTAAGTTTGGGGCAAAAGCACTGTAACTAGAATAAGGAACGTGGAACAAGTTGAGCTGAATCTATGATAGTACTAATAGTTTTAAGGATGGAAAGTTTTATTCAGATAATATTTCTTATCTTTTTTCCTCCCCCTTGAAGTTCATTAGCTTTTCAAACACCTGGTAGTTGCCTGCATTCTACTTTAAGAAAACGTTACAGCTCAGAATATCAAAAAGCATCACTAAGCATTCAAAAAAAATTTATGGGTGTTCTTCAGAAGTTACTCGGAAGCATTTCAAAACTATCCAAAATCTAGTTGCCCCCTTTGAATCTGCTTCACTTGATTGAACAGCTCAATAACACATGCTTCCCTAACTTATCCAAAGTAATGAGAAGGACTTGCCTAGTTCAAGGGAACTCTCCTTATATGAACAGCTACTCAGCACGAAGTAGCATACTCAGCTACTCGGCCTTGTCCTCAGCCCTTCACAAACACATGCAGTCTAATTCAACATGCTTCTTACAGGACCGTTCTGCATCACTACTGACCTTAGCCTAAATTACAAGTTTAACTCCTAAGTAGTATTTTAAAACAAAAAACAAGGCTAAACTTGATATCTGTCTATATCGGTACATTCATCACCTTTTCTCCATGTTTATATCACTGCTTAACCCAAACATAATCTAAAGAGAAAAACAGCAACAGTGCATTGCAATGATGCAGGAAGTGTGTGTTTGGAGGGGGGGGGGAGCGGGGGAAGGCAAGGAACTACTTAGTAAACTCATGAAGAAGTTTGGGATGAAGTATATGCAACCTACTCCAACTTCAGATTAATTTGAACTGATCTGTTCTAGCACTGGATCAACTTCTCTTGGTACAGCTTCACAGCATTGAGAACACAGGTATGCCCCCATTCTCCCAACTGATACGTTGGAAGCACACAACTGCAATTCCCCCCTCTGGGAGGTGTGGTTTGTTGTCAATGCAGAGCTTTTCATTTTGAAGAAAAAAAAGTGTACTAGATCTGCATATTGTGCTATGAAAAGTGAAACTGCAGCATACCTCAGTAATGGCAGCTGTTAAAGACGCACTGACACAGAAGAGGGAATCAATCACCTGCATCATTTATATACTGAATAAACAGCAGAAAAGATGACTGACAGTATTAGCAATGCGTGCTTTCCCCTTCCCTTCCAGTCAACAGCACGTCATGTTTAAAATTGGTTTAAAACAAATAGTCAAACATCTAGGGGAAAATAAATTAAAAGTATTCAAGAATCTTTCAGCAGAGGGACATTAAAACTCAGTGAGGAATGAGTATGTTAAAGGAGCTAAGAGTGACAAATGCAATTGCCCTAAGAACTGTACAATGAGACTATTTATTTTTCTTTCCAATACAACAATCTGGTTGAAAGAAGTCTGAGATGCCAGGTGTAGCCCAAGAGCATTGGCTTTACTGTGGACAGTCTGCTGCACATGTGACCAGGAAAGTGAATCTGGCAGCATATAATCCCCAGAGAAAGTATGGCCAGGTGCATTACTCAAGACTCAGAGATCCAAGATTTGAACAGATAAGTAAGGCAAATACTCTACACTTCTGCCTGAGCAGCAGCTTTATTTGCTGTTCTGATTTAACCTAAAGAATCCAAACCGCCTGCAACAACACTTCAGGCACCACGCACAATTCAATACTAGAAACAGAATCAGCAATTCATTTTGCCTGGTAGAAAAAAAAATAGAGGTGTGAGGCACGAGAGGGGAAAGGAAAGAACGGGAGAAGACAACTGGAAATACGGTGATTTTTCTTCATGAAAAGCAGTTTTCTGAAAACAAAGGCACTGGCAGCTCCCAAGTTCTCCCCATACTGCCCGTGGAAGGCCATTGTAGACACCAACACCACTCACCAACATCTTCACAGTAAGGCACTTGTCCTGGGGCAAGAATGCAAGCGTACTTATTTTAAAGGCAAGACAGTGCAGAAGATATACATTTAAGTTATCTAAAACAATATTTGAGGAAAGGCTGCATGTATTCTCCAAGCTCTGAGAAGCATAGTATGTGCATTATCATCTTCACTGACTGCATCTTTTTTTCCCCCATGACTTCTCTGAAGCATTCAGTATCCCCACAAGCTTATCTGAACATAGATACTGAAGAAATTGTATCTAGACTGATTTATTCACCTACAAAAAGAATTGTGTTTCTCCTATATACTTGAAGAGAAATCAGGCACCATCATGATGCTCCAGCCTGATCTGGAGTAGCACACATCACAGAAGCCTCATCCATCATAAATCCACAGTTTTTGGTTAATCTGGAAGCTACTGTTTAGAAAGGTATTTTGAGATGATGGAAGAAAATCACTTATGGACATTACAAGACACTTCTCAGTAAATTGACTGATAAGTGGTTTTTGAGATCTAGCAGTCAGAAGCCACGTTAAAAGTAGTACTAAGAAGCTATGTATATATGCACACCTTTGCCTGCCAGAACCACCAAAAACTTTGGCTTTCAGACCTTCCTTCCACTGAACTGTCAGACTCCCACATCACTTCTCACTCTTATTTTGGTGAAACTCAAACCACACGTATTTATTCTCAGCACTAACAACTTCATTACAATTTTTATCTAATGTTTTGTTTCTTTTTCAATAATAAATACAGACACACAATCTTTCCTAATATCACAGCATGCTGGCTGCCATTTTGAAGAGCTACAACAAGAAGCTAAGATGATATTCCACCTATCAACTTCACTGGTGCCTGACACACATAACATAGCACCACGTTCTTAGGACTTTCCTACTCACAGACACACAGCTATTTCCAAGACCTCAGAAAGATCACAGTCAGTCAGACACCACAAACCTTAATGTCTCTCCAATGAAGAGAGGCTGAGAGCTGGGGTTGTTCATCCTGGAAAAAAAATCGTTTCTAGGGAGACCTCACTGTGGCCTTCTAGTACCTAGAGGGTACTTCCAGTTCCTGAAGATGAGGAAGGACTCTTTGATAGGAAGCTTAGAGACAGGACAAGAGGTAATGGCTTCATACTATGAAAGGGTTTATTTAGATCAGATATAAAGAAGAAATTCTTCACCATGAAGTTGGCAAGCTGCACATGCTGCTCAGAGAAGATACCTCATCTCTGTAGGCATTCAAGGCCAGGCTGGATGGGTGTGGGCAACCTGGTCCAGTGGGAGGTGTCCCTGCCCACAGGGGAGGAGCTGGGACTGAATGATCTTAAAAGATCCCTTCCAACCCAAGCCATTCTGTAATTCTCTGGTCTTTCAGGACCACTCTTTTCCCTAAGCAATGCACGTATTATGGAGAGAGCACCTACAGTCTGAAGAAGCATTTTGTTTTCTGTAGTTACCCTCTAGCTCAAAGTTCAAGATCAAAGTCCCAAAAAAGTGAAGACGATAAACCCAAGTAAATACAGAGTTCTCCTTTATTCAACGCTACATACTGGCCAAATTATTTTCAGGCCACAAGTTTCTTTTGAATCATGTTTTGTGACTTGCAGCTATTACATATGTGAATTTATACTTCAAACAAACTTAAGTATATTTAGAACAGCAAAGAAAATGTAAAAGCATTTCCTTAACGCTTAAAATCTACTCTGACATAAGCAAGATCTGAAGAGAACATTGCATATGACTTTTCCACTCCAATATCACATTTTCAGAATACTGAGGTGTGTTGACTAACAGATCTTGTCATCTAATAAATTTGATTTCTACAGAAGTAGATGAATATAATGTTCAGTCTGAAATTAAGCCACTTCTCTGAATTACAACCAAAAAGACAAGTGAATGCCAATCTTCTCATACAGAAAGATTTAGCTCCTTTGATTTTTAGACCACTCAGGAATTCTCAAGCAGAAGCCACAAAACAAGCAAACTGCTGTTTGAAAAATAGAGATTTCTCTGGGGCAGTCAGGAGAAGCACAAAGATGTGTCACTCCACATGGCAAGCACCTGCTGAATATAACACTGAAGAAAAAAATGCATGAAGTTTGAAAAGTAAGGGAGTTTATAGTCACCTTCTAGTACCCCCCTGAACTCTGCACCTGTAGGGATGCTTCAAACAATCCAATTGCCTGACCTCAGAATCTGAAATTTTACAACTGATAGTTACAAACTGGATTCATACAGGATACCTATTGTATATTTCACTGATCCACTAATTTATTGCAGTGGTACAAACTAGTCCTCTCCTAACCTAAGTCTCTTCATCTTCATAAAGAAAGTTAAAGGCTATAAAAACGTTCACATTGTAAAGCGTTAAGATGGAAGAATTTCTATGGGCGCTCTACACAGTGTGCAAGGCTTAACTAAAGACATCAATTTGTTTTAGCATCACCCTTCAGGTTTTTGTCCTCTCTCCAGTCACTTCACTAATTAAGTATAGAATGTATCCCGTGGTTAGCAAGTACTCTCAATATTGACGATGTAGCAAAATTTAAGACATCTGCACATCCAGGCAGACGCTTTCTGGCTCCAAAGAAACCATTAAAAAAGCAACCACATAAGAAGAGCAGGGAGTAAGAAAAGACACTTAGTCTAAGTCTCTCAGTGTTGCAGCTGACCCTTCCTTGATCTGACATAACCAGCAATTACTCCAACCGCACTGAACTCAAGGCCACTGTACTGAAGAACGTTCTGCCGTTTAAGAAGTTATCCCAGATCTCCACAGTGACATTTCACACTTCCAAGCAGCTTTTCCTGTTACCGAACTTCCCCCCTCACTGCAGCACCACACACCAGTTTCAGCTGCACTAATCAGTTCAGCAGGAAAACGTTATTTATGGAAGCAAACAAACGTTAACTTCATTAGAAATTAACACATCAAGTTAAAAGCTAGCTGCGACCAACTGACAGCACATGCTGTCATGCAGTTCGCAGTTAACAAAACCTTGATTTAGGAAGTTATAAATCACCCAGCTGCCTAAGTTCCTCCTATACCCAAGGGTAACTAAAGAACGACTGTGCTCACACTGAAGCAGATACCTACGTTTAGTCAGCTGAGCAGCTCTTCAGGTCCACTGATGAGGTCTCCACAGACTATAATGGGAGCACAGGCAATGAGCTCACACCCTGGCATCTAAATTTAGGTGCTTTAGTCTGTGAGCCAGCCTACAGTTTATACAGCCAAGGTACAAGACATACTGATAGGCTGCACGCATGCATGCTGTAAGCAACTGCTGGGAGAACAGCCTTTCAAAATCCCTTTTCCAAACATGGACTCTCAGGACAAAATAAGGCAGTGTAAGAAAGCCTGCTCGTAGCACACTGGTTGAATTCCTCAGCTACATTCCATACAAGTTTCAGTTTGCATGAAAAGCAAATGGTTTCTAGATATACTTAAGGAGGGAAGGACCCTGCCCTACAAAGGCAGTCTTTAAAAATAGCAACACATCTGAATGATTTCCAGCACACAACTGGTCAGGAAGAACATCCCTCATTCATGAGCTCTGTGAGCAGGGAAGGGCTGGTAAGGAATTGCATTAGAATGGTGCTACGTTGTTCACTGCTGCTAAATGTCCACAAGCCTGGACTTATAAACTAAAGCTAAGGAAAGGTTGGATGAAAGAAAATTTTTGAACAAAAAAATAACATATACAACAGAACCCAGGCAGAGTTGTTTAGAGGCTGTCACATTGTGTCTGATCTTGCCCTAAAACAAGACACCACATCCCTGAATTGGTGTACACAGACCTTAATCTGTCCCAACTGTCAGATGAAAAAAATACAGGGGATAATCTCCACATCCTGTACCTTCTGCAGACCTACTCATTTATAAAACCAAGGGCTGCGTAAATTGTTTGTCTACAAAATAATGCTGGGACCATATGTTCAATCATTATGCAGCCTAATGTTTCTGTAACAGTCATAAAATATCACTCCATCCCAGGAAAGGACAGACCAAAAATCACAGGCTACATTACTGATGCTTTATAGGTCAATAGTTGGTCAATCCAGTGCCCATGTGCACTCAGCTTTCTTAGTGTTCAGGATCTTCTAGTGTAACCAACACACCTTTCTTAACAGCTGATTAATTCTTTCTACGTTAGGTTGCCTGCAAACTTGACGAAGAATTATTTTTAAACAACATTTAAAATGAAGATGTGAAAGTACAAATTCAAGAAGCCGTTACACAAGAAGTTTGACTGAAGTACTGCTGTAAGTAGCATTAAAGCACATCACACTGATTCTGCATTATTCTGCCTTGCTGAAGTCTCACAGAAGTTGTTTCCACAATTTTACTATGATTTCATCAAGGCCACCAGACACAATACTTTCCTTAAACCTTTGCTTAATAGAATTACATTTCCTTCTTTTAACACTTTGTCAAGTCATTCTCAGTAGCAACCTTTATTAGTTTACCTAAGCACATAAATTCATGATTATTTAGATTGCCTTTTATTCCCTTTTAACTATTTGCATTATATTACCCCCACAAAAAAAAAAAAAGAAAAACCTTCAAAACTGTCCCACAATTAACTCTGCAGAGCTCAGTCAGCTTAAGTCTTTAGTAGTAGCTACTTGAATAGGTTACAAGTCACATCAATGAACAGATCTGGTAACTTCTAGTTTTACTTTCAGAAGTTTTCACGCGATAAACAAATTATAGTATTTAGCAAAAACTCAAAACAAGAACTTAGTACCATCAGTGGCTACACGTAGCAGTATTCAGTGCCACTGTTCACAGATAAAAGGGAAGCTTCTTCACACTGTAAGATTAGATTATTAGCATGTTCAATTATTTTCTTCAATAGCTCAAAACCACAGCAGGAGCAGAATAGTGTTCTACAAATACAGACTTCACTGCAGACCAAATGAAAGCTTCGTACCTGTGGGTTTCAGGTCAAGGAAGACAGGCTTTCAAAAGTAGAACAATGAGGCAAGATGCAGGGGCAGACCCCACATGTCAGGCTACTGGTCACCTATTCTGCAAGGAACTTCTGTTTTGAACACATTTCTGCTCATGACTTTATGGTCTAAATTATTCTGAATCAGACAGCCTTTAAGATACATTAGAGTTCATTTACTCCCCCAAGCTTTTTTTTTTTTTTTAAGATAGTAATGGGAAGATCAGATATGTTAAGTATATATTCATGAATGGTCAACTGTTAGTAGTACTGAAGTATTTAGCTGCCTATTTAAACTGCATTTGTGATCGACCGCTGAATTACATCAACAGCACACAGCTAGAATGCATTGCTGTTTCTATGACTGGGTTTTAATATTGTATAAAAATGAGACCTGTTACTCTTTTCACATTCATATCACTTCAAGGAAATGCTGTTTAGTAAGTACATTCGACTGTTCCTTGCTCTGCAACCAGTTTCCTCAACAGCTTCATCTCTCCACTGCATATTCTACCTGAAGCTGGCAGAAGAACAGCTACTTTAACAGGCTTCGGAAAGCCCAGAGAGCAACTAATAACACACTGCTTAGCACTAGATATGTAATAGCAGCTTTGTTTTCTTCAGTATTACCCATCCAGTTCAACAACTTCATCTTGCAGCTGGCAGAGCTGCTTCCCCAAATTCTGCCTTCACAGCCCTAAAGTTAGAAGATGAGAGAACACACCACATTTGGCAGCAAACAGGACTAGCCGATGAGGCACGAGTTACTGAAAAACCTTCTTTAACATCAAGACTGAAGCAGCCTTGAGAAAGCTAAGAGGAAAAAAAAAGGAAAAAACCAACAACAACTCTTACACAAGATGTAGTTTCATAGCCTGACAGAAAAAGAGAGAGACAGAAAGACAAGGAGAAAAGCTAGCACTAGATAAGAGTGGAAGTGGCATTAAAAAGAAAAGCAGCTTAATTACCAATTGGAAAACTTGATATTGCAATAAAAGACATTTGACTGCTGTTTTTCAGTTCTGACCAATGCAACTATAGGTCTGTCTGGTACTTAGAAGCAAATATCAAGAGAGAGCTCAAATCATGTATCAGTTTCACTTGTATATGGTAGCATTTTTCCAGAGCTTTGCTATGATGTCAAACAGTGAAAAAAGTAGCATATAATAATTTGTATGCAGATAGTCTAAATACAGCTCACAAGAGTAAGGGAATTTTAAGTTGTTGATGACTGCAACATGATACAACTAAACTAAGCTTGCAACGAAAACACTACACTGAGTATACACCTTTAAACAGGTTTGTGATAGTCATGAACACAAACGCAAGCCAAAGGAGCAGAAAACGGCAGGTTGGGATGGGAAGTGGCAGGGTGAACAAGCAAGAGAAAATACTACAACAAACCACACTGCTCAGCCTGAGATACTGAGCAAAATCATCTTGACAGTGTTTAACAAAGAGACTAAGCTTATTCCTTAGAGCAGCCAAAGTTGTTCATTACAGCAAGTTCCCTGGAATTGCTTTTCTGAAGTAGTTATTAGCAGCCCTAAGCAGGCTGAGGCTGGAAATTTCTCCAACGCACATGCACAATTTCAAAGGGCAAAACTAACAGGCAAAGAAAGCTACTTCCAAAACCCTGTCAGGCTGCCTCCCAACCCAAAGACCCATTCTGCCCTCCTGCCAGCAGCTACCTCCTCCACAGCACACACAGCTTAGGTGGCCGCAGCCCCAGACCTCAGCTGTTTCATTTTAGAAGCACCGAGCTGGGCTGGAGTCTGTTAATCAGAGCTCATAGCTGGGCTGCCAGCAGCAGGGCAGAGGGCTCTGTTCACTCACAGCCATGCTAGGTGCTGACACCACAGCCAGGCCCAAGCCTGCTCACCCAAGGTGGCCTCAGCTCTCTGCTCCACCCAAAATAAAGCAGCTCACCTGCCAGCCTGTAGAAAAAGGGCTTCAAATCTAAAAACGAGTTACTGAAGGGTGCTGAGCAAAGCAAAGCAGATTTGTTTTCAAGCATCATAAAGGATTTTTTTTTTTTTTTTTTTTTTTAAGTGCTTACCCACTGAGACAAAGAAAAGTAAGTTGTGAGATGCGCGGAAGACACTGAAGGCAGCTGAAGATTTAGCGCAGAAGAAAGTTTCCAAGCCTAGCTTAAAAAATATGAAGCATACTGATGCTTTCAGAATTGGCCTTACTAGACTGAATTAAGAAAAAAATTCTTAGTGCTGTTTTTAAGCTCTAAAATTAAAAAGGCCAATTTACCTCCCAGCTTGGAAGATTTTAAGAAACAATGAACAACTTCACTTAGAAGTCAATTTTTTAAAAAGTAAACACAAAAGCCCCAAGGAAGCACACATGTAAATTGGAAAATACTGGTTAAGTGTCAGATTAGAAAAAGCTCACCCCCACAGGTGTGGTTTGTGCTTTTTCTTCCCCCCGTGCAGAAACACTATGCTGTTCCGAGCTGCCTGTGAATGTGCAAGGTAAATCGAGACAAGCTGAAAACCCACAAGTTGGAGAGAAATTTCCCACAAGCCCTGTGTGAAAGACTGCCTCCTTATATGAGTCTTTCAATAGTGCTTTTCTTCTGAAACAAAGTGCATGAGGTACAGCGGACAAACTGCAAAGGTAACTGGGCCTTTTGTCATCTGGCTCCTCCACCCACTCGTACTTCATGGCACAATAGCTTGTTTACTGATTCAGATTACACTAGCTCCATGCAGAAACAATCCTTTTTTGTGAAGAGAATTTACCACAGGAGTAAATCTAAAAATACTGCGAAAAAAGTCCATAACAAGAGTTTGGTAGAACTTCACAATTCCTCCCTTTGGGAGGAAGGCTTCCCCCACTCTGAACGTGTGATAAAAGACTTAGTTACTCCTTTCTTGAGTGTGACTAACAACTTGCAAGAGGCAAAAATATGTACATACAGTAAACTATATTAAGCGGTTTATCTCTTAAAATACAAAGATCATTTACGTTGAAGCAGAAGTAGTTGCAGTATAAAAATCCATGTTATCTCCCCTCCCCATCTCCACTGAGAAGAACAAAGCGTTATGCGATATAGATCTGTGTCTGCACGTGTTATCCAAGAGGAGCTGTACGTGTTTGTTTACATCAGCCAATAGGTGCAGCAGCCACAGAATAGCTACACTCAGAACAAATAGTGGATCACACGGATCAACCAGCAGCCTGCCCAGTCAGCCATACATTAACGCGAGTAAATCATAGGAGACCAGCCAGGCTGTTGGGAAAGTCTGGAAGAAAAGATGGATAGCCTACCTACACTCTACTTGCACTTTCACCTCAGAGAAAATAGTTACTCCATCCCCCACAAGCCACTATAATAGAATAAAGATAAACGCAGGGATTACGCCAAGTTGACCCCAGGCTTTGTTCTTCCCCTCCAAGCACATTCAGTGAAAAGGTCTAAACACACATCTGATTTGACAAGCATTCAGATTCACAAAGAACGTGGGGAAAGTGAAATCATACTTGGGGCCTTCACGGGTCCCTATGTCAAAGGTCATTTAGCAGTATTTCAGCTGCTGCTTGCTAAGGTTTAAAATGAACTAGTTTAAACCCCCACTGCAACAGACACTGACATATAGTTTGTGCCAGCCAAGAATATTTCACAGCATGTTTAGCAAAGCTTAGTTTACAGACAATATGGTTTCTTATCAAACATTTAAACGTCACAACAGGCACCACCTCATCTCCACAATATTCTCCAGAAGAGGCAAGTGGTTTTCATTTTTAGCCAGATTCCTGTTGTCAAA
Source organism: Chrysolophus pictus (assembly GCA_037305975.1). NCBI lineage: Eukaryota > Metazoa > Chordata > Aves > Galliformes > Phasianidae > Chrysolophus > Chrysolophus pictus. The sequence goes on from JAYKPI010000006.1 coordinate 14,422,841, forward strand.
TCATGTAATTAATCTGCAGAATATTGAATTATTATTATTAGAAAGAAGGTCTGAACAAAGCACTTACGAGATTTCCCCCTTTACAAAAAGCTGTGGCTTTTTGTCATTGTGCTTTTGGTTTTTCAAGCTAATTAAAAGTTGATCAGTTGATTCAAGTGTTTTAAAAAGTCACATTTACATTACTTAACCAGAGAGCACAAGAAGTTCTAATTAATAACTTTTCATTGATTTTCTCAGTTTATCAAGTATCAGAGTCTTTGAGCATTCATTAGGGATGTTTAAAGATATAAGTCAGAAATTAAGTTTCAACAGTAGCAAGCTGGAGAGCTTCAGGGCTAACAGGAATGGGGCAGTAGCAACTGAAAACCTGCTGAGAAACAACAGTGCAGGAAAACAAATGTACTCTTTCCAAGCTTTTGTGAAGCATGCTCTAGGCTCTGAGCTGTTGATTGAGAAAGCTGCAAGACTCACTCCAAAACACGTCACAGCGGAGCAAACAGATTATTTGTACTACAGATGAAGAGTTCTGCTACCTAAGAAACAGTTTCTGAGGCAGTGCTTTCTTTAAACAAAATATACGCCTTTTTGCATTACAGATAACAGTCTGCCCATGGCAACGCACAGTATCATGAGATTTCTTTACCTGAGATAATTTCAAACCTCTCTAATACAGAAGGTGGTTTCACACAAGGAAGCTGGTTTGCCATAGTCGGCAATAGACAGGTTTCTGACTCTGTTAGCAACCCAGAATTCCCTAGATTTGAATGATGCCAGATGTTGAAGGGCAACGTCCCCTACTACTACCCTTAGCCCCATGCTGAGGCATTAAGTGCAACTGCCAAAAGGAAGGCCCTGAATCTTGAGGTTTCCGAAGGCACAGGGTTTGGTAGCACCTCACACAGAACCCACAACCAGCTGCCTCTCAAGGAAATGGCAGGACAGCACATGTTTAGCAGCAGGATGTGCTCCATTAGCCGAGATGAATGTTGCATTACATTCCTTTAGCTCATACACTCAAGCATCAATTTCAATAATCTTTATGCAGAAGACATAACCTTCCTCTTTTTGCCAAATGAGAAAAAGCAAACTCAAGGAAACACAAAGCTTGCCTTCCCTTTTTACTAAGGAACTAGATCCTCATGAACATCTAGACATCTAATGGGACTTCATCTACACCCTTTCTCCATGAATAGGAAACCAATTTAAATAGAAGTTTATGAAATCTTAAAATGGATTATTTTGTTCCAGGGCTCTCACACCTGAACGGAAACCTGTATGTAATAGGCTTTCCACAGGTGTCACACTTGCTGAAGAAACAGAAAAACATTAAAAATAAAGGACACACTTCTGAAAAGCCTGAAACAGAAGACTAATAAAGCCTGGTCCTTCCTTATGTGATGCTACTAGGATGACAACACAGACATCATAAGGCAAGACAGGCCTCATCTCTCTCTAAATCCCTTCCGTCCCCCAGTGAGAACAAAGCACATGGCTTTTCTAATGGCTGCCAGATCAAGTTCAGGACATTATGAAAATCCCTCCTACTCTATCATGCTGTGCAAGCGAACAGATTCATCTTGCTGGTGTAGTGGCTGACTAGTTGTAAAATATTCTGAGTTCTGTAGGAGAGCATGAAGGCTGCAGGATGGTTTAAGAATCAGGGAGGTACAGAAAAGTAAGATTTAATGCAAAATAGCATCACACATTGATTAGACATCACAAACAGCATCTGAGGCAGGAATACCAAGATGTTTTGTCTGTGTGGTTTTCTAAACTACCCTTACAAGTAGAAAGAAATCTAAGGGTAAGCAATCAATGAATCTAAAAAATTCTGGAGGTGACAAGTGTCTTCTGAAACAGTCTGTACTGCATCAAAACAAGGAGTGTCAAACTGCTCTGCTGTGGATTACATTTCAGTCTTTGCAAGTTAAATAAAGGGTTCCTGGCTACAACGTACTAAGTACTGAAGTATGCTGCAGAATTCACATAAGTCTTGCAGACTACATGAATTGTTTCAAGAAATCTAAACCACCTATTATTATAGCAGAGAGATCATAAGCCTTATTTAAGCTCAAAAGCTTTGTTCCCTTGTTTTCTGTTGTGTTCCCTCCCCTCCCCCCCACTTCTTTCCCGAAATAGCCTTGAGAGAGAAGCAGAGAAAAAGAAAGGGGATCAAAATGTACTGTAGGTCTGTGCATCTTAAAGCTCTCTTCCAGTCCAGCATGAAAAAAGATTTTAAGGATAAGTTAGTCTGTATACAGAAAAATTCCCTTCACAGCATTTCCATAATTCATGGACTTTTCACATAGCTGCAACTGATAAGTATTTTGCTCCCACAGACACTAAGGAGACCCCAATAATAAGCTGCTAGAACAACCATTTAAAATACCTTTAGATCTCACACAGACCTCCATGACACAGGTGCAAGAACACAAGCTTCATGTTTTTAGGGCAGCAATATAGGTGATGTGGATTTGGATTTCCTCTACTGCCTAAAATGACGCAAGCAAATGCTCAGAAAGTGAACCAAGCCTGAAGGCTCACATTTCTGACTGCGTCTGGCAGCAGCTACCTCGGCTTCAGAGCAGACTGTCTCCTGGCAAACCCCAGGATGGCCTCATTAACAGGAAGCATCTTCCTGGCAAAACAGCACAGTATGACTTAAGTTACCAGAACTCATGGCTGATGGATAGAGAGCACTAAGATAATTAATTTCTTTGAGTTCTTGGTCACCTGGATAAAACAGCATGAGACTTCAAAACCACACCTAGGAGTCTTTAGCTTCTCATAAGAACCATTGCTATAGGATAAAAATGTGAAAGCCTCACGTGTACCTGGATCACATTCAAGAATATCATCTTTCTACACACAGAACTGAAATCCCACCAAATTGGAGCGACTGGGACTCACACAGGCCCTAAGACGCACAGAAGAAGTAGAAACAAAGAATATCAGTTAGATGACAAAAACAACCACCAACAAATCAGTATCTCAACCAAAGCAGAAGACCTTTCAGAAATAAAAGAGATACAGATTCATTCTCAATCTGAGAGTCTGAAGCGAAGTGGGCACTTCAGGTTTAAATAAGGCTACAAGCTATGTCCCGGGGTGTTGCACAAGCCTCACAGTGTTGAAATAGGTTGTATGCTTACATTAAAACATCTAGCTTCACTGAAGCCAAAAGGGATCTGATTTTCCAAAAATTCAATTTTGAATAGAAGTTTTAAAGCCAAAAAATGGCTGGGAAGAACATTTAATGAAAAGGTAGAAGAGTAACTCATATCTTAATCAGATCTGGGACCTGTGGACTAGTGTTTAGAAGCAGATGACCCATTCAAGAAGTGCCATTGCACTCCACCCAATGTTAGTGGCAGCTTTACCTTTGTATTTACTACATTTCTGTTCTAAACCCACGAACAGAGACACTAGTGACGTTCCTCACTCCCTCGTAAAAATCCAGTAAATAGTAACCACACAGGGTGGTTTTACTGTAGAGATACCAAAGACAAAACATTAACGCATCTATTTCACAGGCATAAATACTTGAGTAATTGGACCACAAGGAAATTCTAAATAGTGCATCTGAATACTGACATTGGAAGTAACAACAAGCAGGCTGGGATTTCAGTCATTCCCAGCACAGCGGAGCTCAAGAAAGAACAAGCCTACTAGGAAATAAGCGTTTTCCTTCTGTGTAAGAACTAACTCCCGAGATCTCATTACTATATAGCAAATAAGATTAAAGTCGCTATTTTACAAGGGTTGCTCCAAAAGTAATGCCCCCTATTTTATTATGTTGGCCCACAACAGAGGCAGATGGTGGTGGTATGGCAGTAGAGGTTGGACTTTCGTACCAATATTCTGTTCCACGTTGTTGCTCTGCGACAGATGCCAGCACAAGGATAGTCTGACAAAATGATATCAGACATGGAAGTGCATATGAAGTAGAAGTGTGAAACTGAATTCCTCTATGAGGAGAAAATGACACCCCTTTGCATTCATCAAAGATCAATGAACATTGGTGGAGACCAACCAGTGGATGTGAGCACAGCAAGGTGCTGGGTGGTACATTTCAGCAGCAACCTCCACTGGTGCAGTTTTTTTGTCTGTTTTGTTTTTAAATACAAGCACTGCATGCAGTCTTTTTTTGCCCCCACTGCTGGCAAAAAATGCACAACTAAAAGTGATGACTGTGTTGTAAGACAGCATTCTGTGGCTGAGAATTTGCTCTGTCAAGCAGTGTTAATTTCCTCTTTGTGTCTGTTGTCATTCCCATAGAAATAAATAAGAGGCATTATTTTTGGAGCAACCTAAGCAGCTTTTATCAGAGGGGCACAGAACACCTAGAACCTAGGAAAAATTGATCTACATCAGTCATAGTCCACATTCAATTACAAATGACACCTGCCAGTACAGCCTGCTACCTGCAAAGAATGCATACAACAGTTCAACCAGCCAGGACATTTGCCTCAGAAAATCTGCCAATAGCACATCATCATAAAACCTGGAGTTTCTGTGTTAACTGCAGTACATCTGTCAATAGGAAAAGCAAGGGTTGGCCCCGGGATTTCACATACAAAAGTAGAATGCAAAATAGCAAGGTATGAAAGTCTGTAACAGTAAGAATGCTTTTAACAGGGGAAAAAAAAGAAAAAGAACACTCAGAACAAAACTAACATGAAGAAATTTTTGGTATCTGCTAGGACTTTATTCTAGCAATGCTTTTTGAAATACTTGATTAGTGCAGGTGAGGTTGTGCAAGTGCTTATTTCCCAACTAGCAGGTACAGACCCAGCTAAGTCTCTCAAACATTCCTTGCTGCAGTGAATGTCTGAAAGGGACATTTGGCAGTGGTCCACAGCTTGGCCAGACAGCCTGACACACCGTATCACTTACTGCACATTAAGGGCACAACGTTAAGGAACAAGATGACTGTTTTCTCCCCACCCGATGTAAAGTCCATCACAAAACTTTTGAAATGCCTTGAATAATTTAGCATGAAGAGGTTTACTAAACAGATCCTTCCATACACACCAGTTTTCATAGGCAGTACTTTAACCAGTTACTCCACTGTTGCAGCCTAAACGCTAGGGAACTGGGGTTAAACTATCTACCAAAGGAGTAACTTCTTTTTCTATACCCTAAATACCTTTTGGACAACAAGAGCCATATTTCCTACTTCTCCACATGACTAAGTTGAGCTTTCAATTGCTTTACGGTTGCCTCCAGTATTCTGTAACTTTCCCAAATCTGTCCTGAAAAGCTGACACAGCTCAGTGTCACAGCTGTGTCAGGCCAGGTCAGCCCAAGGCAGCAATACTTTTCTCAGTTGGACATACAATTTTGAAAGACAAAAACTGTTCTAGAGTTTCCATTCATATTCATTAATGCATGTGGGAAGTTGCATTTATGCACAACACTGCTTTCAGTAATGCCAACTAAATCACAGATGCCGGAGGATTTACAAGATACATAGTTATCTCAGTCCCCTGTAACAGATACCGTTCCTGTATTTTAACTGAAAAGCCAGCATCACCACCAGCAACCACTTCCCTTTCCACAGGGGACAAGAACTTACTGCCCACTGCCCATCACAGCAGTCACAGGAACATGCAGAGGAGAAACCCCACAGATCTACTCTGAATAAACTGTCCTGGAATTTATTGTAGTTGTCTCCATCTACAGACTATCCAATGTTAGAGATAACAGCTTTTGTTTCAACACCAGCTTCCTTCATAAGCAGCTAAAGCACAGCTCTATACACAGTGCTATAAAAAGCACACATGATCATAGAAATGATTTTGAATTGTGAAATAAAAATGTATTTCATGCAAACTAATGCTGCTGTGGAATAATCACTCTTAAATTCACCCGAAGTTTGTGAAGTTTTTCAAAAGGACACAGTCCACAGAATATACACCCAGAACAGTTGCGGGGAGATTGGGCAGAAGCTGGCAGAACACAGAAAGTAACACAAAGTAACTAGCATTAAATAGGAACACAAGTTATAACTTGTACATTTTGTTGCTAGAAATATTTGTTTCCAGGTTGCATGCATAGTGACATGCTGAAAAAGACACCAACAAGCAAGACAGACTGGAAAAAAAAAGTCAAAAGATGTCATAAAAACTTTAGTATTTAAGGACAAGCTTTTCTGTTCTAACAATTATTTTTATGTTAGTTTTCCAGTTGGTTTGGCAGTTCATGTTCACCTGAAGTTGTCCTTTTATTCAAAACAGAGAATGTTCCTTAATTGGGGGGGGGGGGGAGGGGGGGGGAAGAGGGGGAGCAGTACACTTTTGAAAAAAAAAAAAAAAACAAAAAACGTAGAGCTTGCATGTCACAGCATCCAGAAGGCCTTCTGGAAAATTGTAATTGGAAGTTAGGAGGCCAACAGCAGCCACTACAGCTTACGCATACAGGAAACTGTAGAAAATACATCATTTACTTTAACAGCAGATTCTCAGAGCAGGTAAGTGTAGCTGTCAAAACCCTGATAGGATTCTTACCTATTTTTCATGCTACTGTGCTCCTGCACACAGACTTGTGCCTCTGCTCTCTCCAACTCTCTACAGTTTTATTGCTTACATCCTCCTCCAACATCTGGATTCCCTCTGTCTCAGCCAGCCCAGTTTCCTTCAAATCTGTATTAGCACATCTTCCAGAAGACTTAAACTTAGCACACTTCTGCAGGGCAGATTAGATAATCTGTAACTAATCAAAACACTAGAAGCAAAGATTAACAAGAAAGGAGAAGGAAGACACCTGCACAGTGAAAATGAAACTGAACTGTCACGCTGCTACAGCCAGCCTTCCCCCACGTGTACACACCAAGCAGTACATCGTCCACTTGCTCATCAGTATTTTCCTGCTGGAAGGATCTTCAGCACCAGTCTGTAAAGCACCTAGGAATACTTTTGACAGCTGAAAAAAATTAAGTTTATTTTACACCCGTTAACATGATCATAAACCAAAGGCTATCCTCTCCATCTCCCCAGTACAGATATCCTCCATGGCAGCCTTGTCATTTTTTGCTTTCTAATGGACTCATTTTATTGTACGCAAGAAGCCCCAGGCATTCTGTGCAGCCTATTACTCTTTGCTGCCCACATTCGGATGGCTAATCTGCTATCAGCCAGGAGCTTGACAGACAAAAGGAAGGGCAGAAAAACAGCACATGGCTGCGCACGCGCAAACACATTTCAGCTGCAAAATACTTCGATGGCAGACTCCAGGACCAACAAAACAGACACTGAACTGCTTCTGTGGCTGAATGAAGATGCACAAGTTCTTTAAAGATAGATGGGTGGGGAAACAAAAGAAAAAAATTGAAGTAGTATGTCTCTTAAGAGGCATCAAGGCACAATCTTGGAAGCGCATCTTAACTTGAAAAGTCACAAATACCTTTATTCCAAGGATTTGCTTTACAGCAGCTTCAGCATGCTTACAAATACTGGTTATAATTAGGAAGATTAAAGAAGTGCCATATATAAGCAATAGTAAATGACTAGAACAAGAAATTTGACAATTTTATCACTTCTGTTTTCTTACCTGCTTGAAAAATAACTCAACTTATTTAAAATAATGGTAAATCTCCCTATATCCAAACTATTTTAGATGCACAAGCACATAATTTCACTACCTTTGTTTTTGCATACCAAGCAGCTGTTTTGTTTTTTTTTTTTCCTTTTAAAGTTGGAATAAGTTAAATGGAAAAGACTTGCAGTTTCATACAAAAATGAAGCAAACACTCACATCTGACAATTCTTATGTGCCCAGCTGTCTTCTCCTTTTTGAAGGGATGCATCCCAGCAGAATCAAAGGTAGCATTGGTAAGAGGAATACTGGAATATTTCTGGAGCATCAGCTCTACAGATGACAGTTTGCATCAAACCTTCTAAGAACTGTCAGGATCATGAAGATCTCAACACGCAACAGAGGTTTGTTCAACTAGCTTTACTCATATGCTTTAGAATTTGAAAGCTAAAGTTCTCATGCTTGTGTGAACTAGCTTAGCTCACAGGAAGTCTGCTGCTAGCCTTAGATGGTTACAAACTCAGGTATCAATCTGGTTCATCCTTATGAACCAGACTTATACAGACTGATGTCTGAAGGTATGCTTTATCACACGTGGTGAAATGTGGAGAACCATGGCATGTTACACTGCATTTCATCAGGGAACAATCCTCCTTTCCCATGTTACAACTACCAATTCATGTTGCTTCTTGTTTCTATTTAACTTTTTCCACCTTTGGGCTCCCAGAATGTTGGCTACAATATATTAACCTATTACAGCTTAACTCTAGTTTTAGTTAGAAATATATTCAAAGTTCTAGTAATACAGTATGTCAGTGAACTTAAAAATCTGCAAGAAGCACAAGATAAGACTTATCACAAAAAGCATAAGTTGTCAGAACAGTCTTTTCCACAGATTAGTCTCCATGCTTTATAGTATCATTGCTGAATTGGCCTTGTGTTACTGCAGGGAGCATTCAAGCCAGACTAATAGATTAAGGTATTGGATATAATGTACATACAAATGTAAAAAGAAATTCCTATTGCAAACAAATTCACTCTCAGCACTCATCAGCACTCAGAACAGCTAGAATGTATCAAAATGTTGTTAATACAAGTGACCCCAAGTGCTCCTATCTAAAGGATAAGTCTATCAGAAGAGAGCTTTCTTGTTGCCTTTGAGCCAAAGAAGCTCTGAACCCCTGCACAGGGCAAGCCCCAGGGAAGGGAACTTCCTCACTTCTTCAGCACCTTCATCTCTGGTGGTATGCTGCAATCTTATCTTTCTCTCCCACATGTACAAGGTAAGAATAATAAAAAAAATACTGTATTTGCATATGTAATTATGGTCTAGTTCCACAGTGAGCTAAAAATTACTGGAAGTTGAGAACAGATATGCCTGATGACCACACCTTAGCTTTCAAATGAAAATGCCTTGCAAGGAAGGGGAAGGGACAGCAGCAGGGAAGGAAGCCAGTCATTGCAACGCCAAATCTGCTTCAAAGTCCTTGCTCACCACCTCATGCCCCTTGAGAAGTTAACAGTATCTTGGTCCTCCCTGAAAACAATACTCTAAGAACAAACCCACTGGTACCCAGCCTGCATTCCCAATAGTTATTTGGTAAATACTAGAAACAAAGCAAAGACATGCAAAATAGAAGAGAAGATTAGACATGGTACAGATTCAGAATCCTATTTCCTTTTCCAGTCTAGAACTTGACTGGACTGACACTATATGTCATTCTGGAACTTCAGCAAAATAAGATGGAACAGGATGTGGGAAGAAGGAAAATTCAACATATGCCTGAAAGGACAAGGTAAAAATCTTCAAAGCATTGAGGAAAAAAAAAAACTGTTCAAATACACGTGCATGTAGAAAAAAAAAAAGACAACTCATCTCCCTTATGTTTTCAGACATTTTTCCTCTTAACGTTACATATTGGCAGTGAGGGGAGTTGTTAGAAACAACAAACAAGAAAACTCAATTTTTAGGTTAAAAACATCAGTTTAGGAAATAGCAGCCTAAGCCCTGTAATTAAGGTATTATTTGCTGTTCTTTAGCTTACACTTTTTCAGACGGAATAGATTTCCCCAGGCCTTTTCCAATCATGCCACATTTGTGATGTTTTGTAATTTCATTTTGCTTTCTCCCATAGATGCTCTGCAGACAGATGTCTCTACAAAACAGAAAATTGCCCTCAGTATCTGTCAGTTGTCTGTCAGAATATGAACGTTGGCTGAAATAATGAAAATGTTTCATATCACAGTAACTGAAGGTACTATCTAGCATCACTGACCCAAGTAGTATTTGATCCTAATAAGGCCAGGCAGACTGGTTTGTAAGTAAAAATCCTCAACCATATCAGATTCTTAACCCCTTTATTTCAAGTTTTGCCCATGGATGTCTCTCAGGAGCATGGCGCAGAGCCAGCATTAGAATGCATTTGCCTCTGGCACTCTCGATGGCTCCTCCACTGTAGCTCCAATGCTGGACTCAAGAAAATAGAAAAAAGCTACAAAGGCACATAGGAAGAGAGGATATCTGCATCAAATCCAGAACACATTTAAAATATGTACTTAAAAGGCAGTTAGAGTTGTTTCTTTTTCTTCTGATATACTTTACACCATTCTCTCATGACAAAAATCATGAGCTCCTTAGTGCTTAAAGTAGTTTCATGAGTACTTCTGCTCAAGGAATGATATTCACATCTGGACACCCTAACTGGATAGGATGGAATGTAATCTCAGCAGAGAACAGATATATATTTTTTTCCTATTCTTTCATGACTGAGACTCTGAACAGATCCAGAAGAATGCACTGATCATTTATTACAGGTGCTTATCTGCTCTACATAATTCCCAAAAAATAGGATAAACGGAGACAGTGAGCCTAAGGAACAAGGGAGATACTACCAAACAGAAAGCAAGCATCTGTAATGAAAACAAAGGATGCCAGTTTTCAGGTTTTCCACCTTTGGGTGACAGCAGTTGTTAACCAGACTGCTTTGCAACAACAGGAGTAAAGTCGTCACATTAAGAAATTGTGGCAACTGGGAATGACAGCTGAAAAAGAGCGAGCTGAAGCAGGCTGCTTTCAAATAGCATTGGCATCCCAAAGACAAGAAAGCATATTTTTAGTTAATTTCTGTTGCTCTTTAAAAAATAAAGTTAGAAGATAATGTTACATTCCAATAATGGTATCATAAACTAGTTCAATAAGAGAAAAAGTTTCTCTAAAAAAAAAAAACAACAACAAAAAACCCAACTCCATCATGGTTTCCTCAGGGGACAAACTTGCAGGCGTAAAGGACCCTGGTTAACATGTTTAGCACTAACCAACTGAAACATTTGAATCACTGCCCAGCTGCTCCATATGTAAAGATCCAACCTTAACAGGTTTCTTCTTTCTGCTCTACCACCTACCCTCCCAGGATGTGAAAGGAAGCTGTCATGCAAGACATTTGCACAAGAAATCGGATGTACAGGCACAGTTACTGAGAAGACTTTGTACATTTATTTTTACTACCTGAAAGGTGCTTACATGACGGTGACAAAGATACCATCATTTCTCAAGAATACTGAAACAGATTTGTAAAATACTGACCACAGTTAAATACAGCATGGCTTTACAAGCTTCACTCTTGAGTGTGCTTTCCATTCTCCTGAACTGTCAACACAGGACTTTTTCTGATCTACACAAAAAAGAGCCAAATAAATTATTAAGTAAACACACTGAGGCTCCTCACAAGAGGAGAGCTTAGAATAAGCCCGCTCTGTCTTCATAAGAGGAAGGCAAGCAAAGATTAAAAGCTATAACTGAATAGTTTAAATATCAACTTGTTACTCTCTCCAATAACTTAAAAATAAGGCATCAAACAGACAGAAAAGCAAACCAAGATCCATAAGAAATGTTTGTGCCTTCGATAGTTAGCACAAGAAATTGACTATATCACAGGCAACAGTTTAAAGAGAGATTTAAAAAAAAAAAAAAGGAGAAAACACCACACTTGGTAATCTAACACTGGAGCAGAAAGCATTAAAAAACAAACATAAGTACCCCAACATGAATCTCCCAACAACTCCAGTGTTTCAGTGCATAATCTAGTCAATTGATGTCAAAGCTATTTTGCACTGTGATCCCCTGCTTCAGCCAGCACCCAGACCCACATTCATGTCTCCCTGAAAGGCCACCACGGTGTCAGACACGAGGCACCAGACCTTAAAGTACAAATTAGACTACACCCCTCCCTGCTCCACCGTCCCTCCTTACCACACAGCACATGCTGGTAAGACTGCAGCCCACTCAATTGCTTCCCCCACAAGCTCCTTGGGCAGGAAGCAAGCCCTACAGAAGCCTCTCTCAATGCTCCTCTGCTTGGTGTCAGCAACCCCTGCAACCACCTGCTGCAGTGGGAAACTCAGATTTGGCATGGGTTTGCTCTAGCAAACAGAATTCTGAAGTCTGACATTTAGGTGCCTTGGCGGGAAACTTATTTTAAGGCAAAGTTATGCTTTTTTTTTTTTTTTAAACTTGCCAAACATTTGAAAAATGTTAGAAATAACAGTCATATGCCGAAACTCTGTTAGTCATCTCTATTTTGCCCCAGTAAAACCAGAATCTGGACAAGTTGTCAGCCCAGATGTTAACCTCCCAGAAAGCAGCCTTCTGAACACCCCACACATCAGAGTAGGGATTCTGATTTTAACAGCATAGGTCTTAAGTTAATTCTCCCCTGTTTTGTTCTACATTTGTCCACCTGCACATCATTGAACTCAAAACTAAGAATACAAAAAAAAAAAAAAAGCAGCCAAAACATTCAAAATACAAATTCTAATTCTCTGGAACATCATTAGTGATACTTTGTAATCTATGTTGATATCTCATAATATCACTTTACAATGACTATCGAGATGTGAGTATTGCACATTGTCTCTTGCTCATATAAAGTACAAGCATTTCAGGAGAATAAATATGAAAAAGTTTAAATACTTAAACTGAAAGTAATAGTAACTGCTAAACGGTAAGTCTCTAGATCAAGCCACATGCAAGTGTAGTCCCAAGGATTAAAAATGGACTGAGATGCAGTCTTGCCATAGACTTCCTGTGTGACCTTGGGTAAGTCACTTGAGACTTTAGTTCTTAAAAACAACAGCCCTCTTGTAGCTGCCAGAACGAACCATTAATGTTTTTGAGACCATAGCTGCAAGCCAGATCCTGCTGCTCGGCCGTAACTGGGAAGACCCTTTTGAAAAACTAAGTAAAAAGTAGGAACAGAGCTTCAGGAATTTGGCTGTCCTCTTTAATATCAAGCACTTAATGTTCATCCATACATGGCAAATCAGTACAAAAGTCTACATAAAGCAAGAATTTGGTTTAGATTACACACAAGTACAAAACAGGAGGTTGAAAACCATCACAGGTAGAATCCCTCAGACACCCACAGATGCAGCATGCAGTGCTAAGTATTGGCTTCACAGTCAACAAAGCACACCACACACTCATCCGCTTGCAACATCAATTAGCTAGATTTTTAGAAGTGACTATAAATAGCTGAATTAAAGACAGCAAATTCAAGCTTTTGGTAAATAATGGCTTAGTTTAGAAGCACAACTCCTTCAGAGCCATTTGGCTACAAAGCCTAGACCTAGCAGGTTTCCCTGTCCTAGAGAGCAATTGCTCAAACAAAAAAACAACCCAAAAGTTATAAAAGCACAACCCAAGCTTCACAGAACCAGGCTTTAATTCTTAAACACAGTAATAAATTCCATGCACATCAGAAATCCTTGCCATTCCTCACTAGCATTTTAAACCCTACAAAAGCAATGTTTTCACATGAGGAAGAGCATCACACAGGTATTTTCACTTTAGGTTACTCCTGCCTCTCTCTTCCTCTACCCTACACTGTAAAACTTCAGTAATAAGCTACAGGATTCAAATAGCCCCTTGCTTGCAGTTGGATAGGAGGCAGAGCCTACAGAGCTCATCTCTCTGCACTGTCAGGATAAGAGCTCAGTGACACAGCCAAGGCCTAACTGCAGAGCAGCCCTGTTGACAGCAACAGTCCTGTTACAGGCCCAGGACCGAAGCCTAAACCCGTGCAATGCTGCTGACAGCAACGGCTGGTCACAGGCCCAGGGCAGGCAGCAGGAAGACTCAGCAAGAGGAGTGTCTGCTACAGGACGAGGCTTTCCACAGCACACTTTAGCTGAATTCATGAGCCAAATCCTCAGACTTTAACTGAAAAACTTATCTGGATGATCTGTGATTTGTAAGGTCATGTCCCAACTGAAAGTTTCATCCACTTACTATTTTTCATCTGCTGCTTCAGCAAGATATTTACCACAGTCCTGTAAGCAAGGAAAAGTGTTTCAGACAGCTAATCACCTTAGAAAACAAACCTGTTTCAGGTAGCCAATCATCTTAAAACACCGCTTCGCAACCACTGTGAAATAACAAGCACTGAGTGAAAAATGAAAAGATTACAACACTCTTAAATACATTCCCTTACATTTCAGTAGCTAAAATTAAAACAGAACTATTATTGGTTCATATGAGAGAAGACTTTCTTTGTTTCAAACAGTTTATTCAGTTGTCCATATAGATCTGTTCACTGTGCTTGGAATTTTAACTTGGGCTGCATTCCTCAACTCTCCAAACGCTAATTTAAATTAATGCTGGAGTGAGGGGGCAAGAGAAGCAAGGCATGTCGAGGAGTGCTGCATCCCCAGCATCACCGAGACCTGACATCCAGCCAGCAGCTGTCACCTTGCAGTTAGCAGAAACACACCATGCTTCTAGCTTATCCAAAGGCACTGAAGGGCTTCTTACACACAGCAGCTTCACAAAAAAAAAAAAAATTATGATGTGATTATATAATAGAAAGTAAGAGAAAAAAAATTGAACTATAAAGCAACTAAAAAAAAAAAAAAACACTCTAACAAATCAGCCTACACAACATTTTATTAACTTACTGTTACCAGGAGGGAGAGAGAAAACAAACAAAAACCCTGCCTCGTGCCTTCTCCTCACATCCACCCATCAGCATACAGAATTTACTCAGTTCCACCTATCTTTCTTTTAACTACTGAAAATGCATATGAAGAACTGAAGGTATATTTACAATGGGTTTAGTATAACATGAAAGGTTGATAACACCTTTTTACAGTGTCTAGCAAGGGATGCTCCAAAGGTTTTACTTTTCTCAGTAATGCTGAAGAACACAAGATGCAGTATTTTTAGTTTTGCTTTTTAATAGGAATTAAGACAATCATAACATATAATAGAAATGCTGAGAAAGCTACTAATCTGATCCTGCAAGCCCATTCATAATAGAATAAAAACAAGAAAACTTTTGCTGATGTTGAATTTATTAAGTGCGCACAGTACTAGCTGAGCGTGACAGTGCAGATGACTGGCAAAATCCCATCCCTCTTTTCTCCTCCCACTTTCTCTATCAAAAGAAGGGGAGAAGGTAGATAGGAAGAGAAACTCCCAACCAGCACTACGTTCCTGCTTTATCAGAATGTTGCTGTTATCTTAACACTTCACTAACTGCTTCAGTGCAGCAGACGTTTCCATGTACTGCTCAGAAGTAAGAACAGTGACGCAGAATAGTTTTCCTCAGGCTTGAGAGCTGCCGGATCTTGTTGCTTTAAGGCTTTAATGTAGCACCAATCAGACAGCTCTTCTGCTGATCTGCTGTAGTGGTCAATAAAGAAGGTAGCACAGGGACCAGCTCTACCGTTCAGGTCAGACTGTCTTTCAGTAGCAGTTAATGCATCAGGACAGCAGCCATAAGTTCTGGCTCCCAAATGCAGAGACAAAAAGAAACAAAAGTTTACAGTATGAGAATAGCTACATTAAGTTCGTTAACAGATAGGCAGAAGGAAAGCTTAAAGTATGCTAACGATGCCATAGCCCAGTGTTGTTAATTGACACATTGGATATAAAACATGACTTCCCTCTAATAAGGTCCCACTTGGTGCAAAAGGAAGGAAAAAAGATGACTGGAACAGCACAGCACTGATTTAGTGCACACTATAAACAAGACTGTTTCTGAAGCATCTCCTGTACATCAAGCTTGGATTAACAGGAGATACTAATCCGTAAGAGCAGAGTGCATTTAGAGATCTAGAAGAAAAAAAATAAGCCTCATACCTATTTCAAAGGTTAAAGGGTTAACATTTGTCTAGCTGTTTTCTTTAGTAAACATTTGCAAGTCAAACATAAACCCACTGCTGAGAAATCTCTATTATCCAGAATCTATTATCTAACCAATCCTGATGCTTCAGTGCACAATGACTGAAGTTGGTTTTAATTCCTCAAAAAAAAAAAAAAAAAAAAAGAAAAAAGAAACAGCCTAAAACAAGACATATTCTATACAGCAGAACTACTCGATAAAGATGAAAGACATTTCATAATAAAGAGGATGCAATTATGAGGTCCGAAAGTGATGAAGATGAAAGATACCTGGAACGGCACCACGTCTCCTACACCTTTTGTTTTCTGTGAGCAATAAAACACTGCAGACAAAACGTTTTGTGCTTAAGCAGCCTCAAATCTGTTTTTCTAATATTAAGCACAAAGGAAAAACACTGACAGCAAGCGTGGTAAATAAATCCCTCCCTGGAGAATGAGAGCAGAAGGCAGGAGGGGGCTGACATGCATGCAGGAGAAAACTAAACACCATCTTTTTTTCTACCTGCACAAGTTGCCATTTGCTGCAGCAATCAGGAATCTCTTTTTTCCCATTGATTTCAAAAGCTATGCTTCCAGAGAATTTCTCTCGAGTCATCTGTTGATATGCTTTAAGAGCACGCTGTCCGTATCAGTGGATCTCTAAGAGAAAAATCCATTTTCTTTCCTGTTCAGGTAAACATGTTTACAGCTCCTGCACAGACGCTGGGTGGTTCAGGCTCACATGTCACACACATGTCGTCAGCAGCAAGAAAAGCCCCTTTTTCTGATCAGCAACATTTTAAATAAGGTAAAGAGAGAAGCACTTTCCAAACTTACCTTTCGCAGAGCCAAATCATGAGGGAAATACAAATATTTAAACCAGTGCAAGAAATTACTAATGCGATCGTGTAAACAGAAATACTCCTTATAAAACGCACACAGCAAAAATAAGAGCTCCCTCCCCCGAGTTCGAAGGGACCCAAGGAGCCCCCCAGCCCCAGACAGGCCACGGCATATGGGCGCTTCACGCCCAACGTGGTTGGGATCGCAGAGGAGGCACCAGCAGCGTCTCTGGTGCATTTCAGAGAGCGTCCGCTGCGCACGAAAACATCTCGGATCACGGGCGAGAGCCTTCCTATCTGTGACCCTGCACAGGAAATGCCACATAAAACCCAAAATTGCCAAGGAAGGTTACAAAACCTCCTGCTGCACACCCCGTTACGCAGAGCCGCGACGACAACTCGACTACTTCTCTATTTTCCAGCAAATAAGTACGGAGTGGGTGTTCGGAGCGTTTATTTGCCCGGCTGCGTACCTTCAACACGCATCTTAAAGTAACACACGTATCCCCCCAAAAAATAAAAAAGAAAAGCCACAGCAACCCTTAAGTCTGAAATGTAAGTGTAATTCCTTATATAGACTGCAGCAGTGGTCACGTAGCGGAGAGTAGCGGGGGCCCCCGGTCGGGCCGCCGCCACCCCGCCCGAGCCGGGCAGGTACCGCGCCGGGGGGGCAAAAAGAGGCAGCAAACTTCGCCGCCCTTCGCTCCCCCCCCCCCGACCCGGCCCGGCTGCGGGGAGCGCGGGGCTGCGGCAGGAAGACGGCCCCCCCGCGGCAGCAACAGGGCCCCCCGGAAAAAGGAATGTAAATAAACCGAGGGCAGAGGAAAAAAATAAAAAAAATTTTTTTTAAAAAAAAAGTGGAATTAAACGAACCGGCGCCGACCGGGGGCGAGCAGCCGCTCCGGGAGGGGGGACCGCGGGGCGCGGGCAGCGCGGAGCGCGGCACAGCGCCGGATCCCGCCCCCGCGCCGGGGTCCCGCAGGTACCAAGTTCGGAGTTGGAGCTGCCGGGGCCGGGCGCTCCCCCGGCGCTCGGCGCTCCCCGCCCGGCGCGGCGCGGCACGGCGCTGCCCGGGGCCGCGGTCCCGCTGCGGGCAGGGCAGGCGGGAGGCAGCGCCTAACGGTCCCGGCCGGGCGGCACCGCTAGGCGGAGGAGGGCGCCAGGTAGCGGATATAACGGTGCGGGGCGAGCCCGCTGCCGGCGGGGAGCGGCGGGGAAATTACTTTCTACTTCTCCCCACCTCCCCCCCGCCGCGCTCCCGGCGGCCCGACCCGGCCCGCGGCCTCCGGCCCGCCCCGCCGCCCGCCGCCCCGCCGCTCACTGACCGTTGTTGCGCCTCGGGTTCGCCTGCTTCCTGCGCTTACACCTGGGGCCATCCGCCATGATCCTCTCGCTTGTGTCTAAATGCTCCAGTCACCTCCTCCCCCGCCCTCCCCCGCCCGCCCTCCCCTCCCCCCCGGACCTGGTTTACGACACTGGGTGGTTTTACTTTTACATCACCTTCCTACACCTAGTGCTCGGCCGGAACCTTGTTGCCAGGGGAGACCGGCGCTTTACGGCAGCGCGTTTGAACGGCGGCGGGGGAAACGGCGCTGCCCCAGGTACCGGGCGCGGGGCCGGACGCGGCCCTCCGGCGTCGGGGGGCGCGGGACGGGCGGGGGGGGCGCCGGGGGCGGACGGGGAGTCCCGCAGTCAGCGGCGCGGCACGAAGGGGAGCGGCGCCGGGAGCGGCCAGGTGCCGCCAGCGGAGCGGGGAGCGGTGCTGCCCGGAGCTGCCCGGAGCTGCCCGGTGCTGCCCGGTGCTGCCCGGTGCTGCCCGCAGCCCGGCGAGGCCCCGGGAAGCCCACGGGTCGTGGGCTGCGTCATTAGCTGTGTGACCGAGGGAGGTGATCCTGCCCCTCTGCTCTGCGCCGACGGACCTCACCTGCAGCACTGCGTCCGGATGTGGAATCCTCAGTACGGGAGGGACGTGGAGCTGTTGGAGTGCATCCTGAGGAGGGCCGCAAAAATGGAACACCTCTCCTACGAGGACAGGCTGGGAGAGCTGGGGCTGTGCAGCCTGGAGAAGAGAAGGCTGCGGGGAGAGCCGAGAGCGGCCTGCCAGTGTCTGCAGGGGGCCGTAAGAAAAAAGGGGACAGACTCTTTAGCGGGGTCTGCTGTGACAGGACAAGGGAAATGGTTTCAAACTAAAAGAGGGGAGGTTTATACTGGATATAGGGAAAAAGCTTTTTACAGTAAGGCTGATGAGGCACTGGCACGGGGTGCACAGAGAGGTGGTGGATGCCCCATCCCTGGAGATACTCAAGGTCAGGCTGGACGGGGCTCTGAGCTCCTGATGGAGCTGTAGGTATCCCTGTTCACTGCAGGGCGGTTGGATCTGTTGTCGTTTAGGGGTCCCTTCCAACTTAAATAATTCTATGGTTCTATGTTTGTAGTATTTATTTCTTCTTCTGTTTCACTTGGGCAATAAAATAATTCAGTATGTTTCAATTTGTCACCAGGCTTTCTTATTTCTTTCTCCTTATTATTATTATTCCTATTTTGCCACGTTTACAATTCCATGCTTCTGGGGAATGCTTTTATCCAAACAAATTAAATTTTATTGAAAGCATTTCTCTTAGTGGGATCCCTTTAATAAGTGTTTGGTGCACTGCTAAATGTGAGACCTCGGCTCTCCTGTGCTGCATTTCTGCACCATGCCACCAATGTGTCCCCACATTTCACAGAGGCAACACAGCACATCTCCAGAACAGAGCCACTCAGTGCCGACAGCATGCAGCAATGCCTGCGTCTAGAGCTTCCCTGCAGTTCGGCACAATCAGAAATGCCTGGATCAGAGGGGAGAGTAGGGTTGAAGAGGATAGAGTTAGGTCAGGATCCAAAGGGATTTTTTTCAAGTCATCAGTTTGAATATTCACTTGAAAGCTTGCTCTTCTTTACAGGGATAGGTGATTTGTTTACTGTCTTCCCAAATGCGATGGTATTTGTTTAGTGGTTTTGCATATCTGTCTCTCTGTCTCCAGCGGGTGTGAATTGGCTGTTGGCTTCACTACCTGGGAGTGCTTAAGGAAGGGTGACAAATCAAACAGTGCAGAGTGTTTCCAGGGACTAACAGAAGGTGCTTCAAAGGATTTGCCTTGGCATTAGGAGATCAGATCTCCAGATACAAGGGTGACTGAGAACTGCAACATGAGACTTGAGATGAAAGTGAGAAGTCAGGAAAGTTTTCTTGAGAGAGTGAATAGCCAAGAGTAAGGCAGGATCTCGGTTCTGTCCTGCCCTAACAGCTCCGCATCTTGGCTCACCGTGTTCTTGTGTAGAAGACAGCCCTGCCTGTAGAACTGCCTGCAGAGGGGGGCTTACATTGTTTCAGGATTCTTGAATGTTTTTATCATTCTGTGGATGAATGTCACCAAAATGGCATGTACAAGTTTTCGTGCTAAGTTTCCAATTCCTTAAAACTTGTCATGTTTTAGAAGGCAATTGCAAAACCAAAAAAAAAAATTGTATGTATATTGGTAATCTGTAACCCTGTACTCTGCAAACATGCAAACATGCAAACATGCAAAATTCCAGGTCCCTCTAATGTTCAAGTCATCTGTTTGTTTGAATTCTCTTCTGTCTCTCTTCACCTCTGTACAGGAATCCTTGTCTGTTCATTCTGAGCAAGCTGTACTTCCTGACAGTACGAGGTGGGAAGCATCCTCCTGGTGCTCGCTGTTGCTCCTTCACACATGGCTGTAGTGTCAGTGGAACACAAGGCCCTGAGGTCTCTGCACTACTAGGAGAAATGACACCATGCCCAGCGCACCCTGAGAGCACAACTGAAGCTGGCAGGAACATTCCTACCTCTGTGCTGCCATAGCTGGGTAAATGAGGAAATAAAATCAAAGCAATCTCTGAATACTGTACCTTTGATGCCAAGGAGGTCTAGAAACTAGAAAACAGAGCACAGTGTTTTGTATCAAGTTATCAGTTATCACAATCACTGGGGAAAGCTTTTCATTCAGAGCTTGTAAATAGGTGTGTGGGTGGGTTGGTTGTGGCTTTTTTTTTAAACAAGAACAACAACATTTTGATATATTTAATGCCAAAAACTGGGCACCTCACATCTTCCTATACAAAGTTTTCTTTATTTACTCTGCTAAGAAATATCACTAACTGTGATGCAGCCACTGGGAAAGACAGTGCTTTGGCCTAATAAGTTCTTCTAATTGTGGATGCAAATCCAGTAGTTAAAATTCCTGCTATTTCTGTAGAGTTCTGCAATATCTGAGCACATGGTAAGCATAATTTAAATTATATATACACCCTGCAAGAAAGAACTAAGAGTCCTTTTTGTGGAGTACAGCTTTCAATCTGATTCTCAGTCAGCGCAGGACTTAATTTATGCACTAGTTTGTAGTATAGAGGCAAAGCAGCATGTTTTCTGCATCCTTCTGGATGGTGCAGGCTTGGAAAGATATTTATTCATAGGAGGGGGTCTAAGGCAGTGGTTGTTCAGTTTGTCTCTGGCGACATAACTGTGGTGTGTTTCAGCTGCCTGAATAGGCATAATGTTGTTGAAATGTTAGGTCTGCTACACTTCACCTGAAATTTATTTGCATCATCTGAAGACAAAAGTTATCATAGCTCGAGAATTCTGCTGGAATATAGATGTTTGAAAACCACAGCATCTTGGAATATCATCAGCTGATGATTATTACAAGCTGTTTTTGCCAACATAATGTAAGCTGAATATATATTATTAAATAAAAACAATCAGTCCTCTATTTGTATGCCTACTCCTTATTCATGTTTATGAAATAAAGTTTCCCATCCTATCCTGAGTATTCTGGATTCAGTGGTATTCACTTAGTTGAATCAATTTAGAATTACAATGGAAAGTGACTCAGTGAATAGTTTCTTGTTTCATTTCTGGTTTGTGGAGATTTTTTTTTTTTTTTTCTGATTTATATCAGTTAAACTTTATTTTCACTTCCATATATTTTCTTGGAATTTCAGTTCCTGTATCAAATTAATGGATTATATATATATATATATTTTTTTTAATTTGTTTTTCATCTTCTAAAGCAATTGTATTTGAAAGATTTACTAGAAAAATGACCCAGAAATGTGCAGCTCAACTACAGCTAGCTGAGGAACTAATCCTGAACAAAAAGTGAATTTCAGAGATATCAACATGTGGTTTTAATGCCTTCCCAGATGGTCCCTTGATTTCTAGTTTTGCTTTCAAGTGAATCTAATACATTTTGAAGGTGTATAGTACAGGTTGGAGGCTAACCTGCTGCAGAAGCTCTGCAGAGAAGGACCTGGGGGTCCTGGTGGCCAACAGGTTGGCCATGAGCAGCAGTGCACCAAGAAGGCCAATTGGGTCCTGGAGTGACCACAGTTCTGTGGTTCTGTGATTCTGATAGCCCTGGGATGTTAAGCAGTCTCAAAAAAAGAACCCCCAAAAAAACATTAAAGCCAACTGAAATTTGCACATTAATTTAAACTACAGTTTGTATATACTTATAATGAGAAATCATCTTTTTGTACTCTTCTCATCTTCTATTCTTGATTATTTCTATACCATATTTTATTTATTCATTTAAAGCTTGAAGCTGTGACTACTAATAAATCATCCTGTCTTGCACAACTTGAAAAGACTGATCCTGCTTGAGAGATGTAAGGATGTAAGCTGCCACCAAACATCAGTGTGTATGCAGCTATACACAGCTATAATGACTTGCATGCATGCGACTGACTTTTAGAAATCATCCTTGTTCAGAAGTGTTTGTGAAGATCACAAAGGCCTTCAAGACCATTTTGTTTCTCTCACTCTCCTTCTGCTCTATTTGTTGCCTGCTGTTATTCTCACATAAGCAATTAACCTGTGCTGTTAC
The DNA here is from genome assembly GCA_037305975.1 of Chrysolophus pictus. Lineage (NCBI taxonomy): Eukaryota > Metazoa > Chordata > Aves > Galliformes > Phasianidae > Chrysolophus > Chrysolophus pictus. The sequence goes on from JAYKPI010000006.1 coordinate 14,445,265, forward strand.
TTATGTCAGGTTGGTATGCTGTATAAAGTAAATGCACGAAAACAAATCTAGGGCCTCCAGGTTAATTTTCCTATGCTAACATTAACTTCAGATGCTACTCTGTTTTAGAGCTTTCACACAGTTAAATCATATTTTAAAAGAGGAAGAAATTTGGAAGGGCCGTTCCATACTTTTCATCCAAAAGGCACCTCGTGTGTGTTCTCCATGTAATGGGAATGCCAATTTGGGTACAAGTCTTAGATTTCAAACAGTTGTGGTGATTTTTTTTTGTTTGTTTTTGAAGTACCTGGAACCTCAGATGAGAATGTCTCCTTCTATACTTCCTTTTCTATGACTAAATGCAGTAGCAAAATATTGTATCAAAATATTATTTTTGTTTTAAATTTGTGATTGATCAAATTACAGTTGTAGTGCAGTTGCATTACCCACTTTTATTAGTAGCACATTTTCCATTCGTCTTTGTTTATGATGACGCTGCAGAAGTGTCCTTATCCATTGTATTATCTAATTAAACACTAATGTGTTGTGAATATTCTTCCATATGGTTCGCGTTTATTTCCTTCTATAACATGCTCTCTGCTTCTGATTTAGTTCTGCTCCCACCCCTCGTACAGTTTGCTGCCTCACAGGTTTGTTCAATTGCTCATTTGGCTCTCGTGTGGAGTTATCTTCTTCATTTTGCTATCTGTACAGCTGGCTCACTCTGCCCTTTAAATCCCAAATTAAATGTTTGTTTCTTAATTATATTAGTGCATACTCTTCCCACTTATATATATATATATATATACACTTTTTTTTTAATGCATTGTAGTGTTGGATGCCATTCATTTGTTACGTCTTGTTTGTCATTTGTTTTTTTCTCACTGCAAAGCATGCAGTACTTCTGCAGGGACTGTTTACCAACACTTACAGGAAAACTGTTGTTTTGGAGCTGTAATGGTTTTGGAGCTTGCAACATGGATTCTGAATATACAGAATTAACATAAAGGAAACAAAAAAAGAATATATACTAAGTCTACTAAATCAAGCAAATAAATATAAGTAGAAGTCTAATTTTGCTTACTAGTTCTCAACAAATTGTCATTCAGTACCATAAGAAGAAATGCAGAGACTGTAGTAGTTTGTCTCTGAAGTGTGAGCTGAAGCATCGGTGAGCTCAGCTTAATTGGTCCGATTCTCATATTTGGCAGCGTAAGGGTCAGTCTGGTAGATACAAACATATGGTGTTACTATGGAAAGTATTATAATTGAAAGTAAAAAAAAAAAAAAAAAAGGTTAAATTTTTGGCACTTTAGAGCTGTGTAAAACCTAGTGTAAATATATCGGAGGTTAGTTTACTGGAGCTAGGAGTAGCATTTCAGTGCAAGGATGATCATGTGCTGATAAGGAATTGGAAAGCAATTATAGTTCTCCTGTGTTATGCATATGAGGATTTTTTTTTGTTTCAAAATCAAACACAGAAAAAGTGTTCAGATCCATGCAAATAATTATGTTTTTTCCCTCTTGGAAATAAAAAGCTCAAAGATTTTAAATGGGATCAAACTGAAAACACTTTTTAACCCTAGTATTAAAAACTTAGAGCATCCAGAGATGGTCCTGTGGTTCCCAAGACCCCAGTATTTTGAAAATTCCCTGTATCAAGCTCCTTCTTATTGGGAAGGTTTGAACGGAAATGTCTGTGGCAGGCAGTACCCTTTGTCACTGGGCCTGAGATATTCTGAAGAACTCTTGTACTCTCATACTGGTGATCTGACAGTGTAAGAGCGGGAAGAACAAGGACTGTGTCATCTCAAGGGAAGTACTATGAAATACCCTCTGCTCCTCTCACCCCTTAGGTGAATGTTCTGGCCATAAGGCTATAAAGTAATCTTTCTCCAGTTCAATGACTATTTTAAATTATGATATAGAAAACAAATAGCATTCATTGTCTTTAGGGAGGTGAATCAGCTTATGAGTGCTGATGATTCACCTTTCTTTGATGACAGGATAGAATCTAACCTTGGGTTTTAATATTCTGGAGGAACTCAGTGACTGCTGTGCTTCCAGATGGAAGATGAATTACTACCAGCATTTCCAAGGCATCTTCTGCATGCCCCAAACCAGGTGGGGACAGGTAGAGAACAGCCTAGCTTGAAGCTCTGCAGGTGCTCTGCAGGTTAGGTCAGGTGAAGAGCTAGGAAGGTGCAGGGGTGACCAGAAGCATATTTTCACATGTGTGGAGAATTGAACTGAAAGATCTTGTGTAACAAGGATCACAGAGGAGCTGTAGGAAGACAGACACACTCAGGACAGCCCAGTGAAGTGCCACAAAACTAATAAATGTACTGGAGCATCTCATGTGTGAGGAGAGTCTGAGAGAGCTGAGAATGTTTGGACTGGACAAGAGGATGCTTGGGGGGGAGATCTTACCGATGTCCATAAATACTGGAGGGGATGATGCAAAGTGAATGGAACCAGACTCCTTCCAGCGATGCCTAGAATCAGGACAAAAGGCCATGGGACAAAGGAATAAGAGGAACACCAGGAAGCACTTCTGTGCTGTGGGGGTGACAGAGCTCTAGAACAGGCTACCTAGAGGTTGTGGAGTCCGCTCCTTGGAGACCTTCAGAAGCCACCTGGCCTGGCCTGGGCCTGCTGCTCCAGGGCTGGAGTAGGGGTGGGGCCAGATGGACACAGAGGTGCAACCCAAACTCAGCCCTTTTGTGGTTCTGTGGTCACACAGAGAGCTTTGGATTTAGGTGCTTGCAAGATCTCGCTTTTGACCATTGTTTTGCAAATACGAAAGCTGTCTGGAGTAATAAAAATTATTTTATCATGTCTTTTAGGTAATTTTATTTCTATTTAAAAAATTAATTACCTGTTTCAGTAGCTGTTGGTAGGCATTCATTGAAGCAGTTGATTTCTGCAGGTGATGACTAATTCACATATAGTATTGACAGTAGGTGATCATGTGTGGGACTTACCTGCCTCCAGCTCAGATGTAAAGCCTGCTGCAGCCATTTCAGTCTGCCTTTGGGGCTGGTAGGGATCTTGTCAGCAGAGCATGAGGTGCCTACAACTGCATACCTTGCAGGCATCTCACGTAGGTTCTCCTGTTCTTGACATCAGTCCAGTCATTGTGATGGGTTTTCCTGCCATGACATTATTGAGGGTTATGGAGATGACTTCATCTCTCTGTGTAATGAAGTTAGCTCCAACTTTTACTCTCAGTGTTGTAGGGTGAAAAGTCCTGCAATTTGTTGCCTTGCTTGCAACTAGTGTCATTTTTGCATAGTATCTTTAAAAGCTGTTCCCTGATAAGGCCATATACCTGTGGATTTTTATCTTGTATCATGTATCACAGAACACCAAAGGCAACAAAAGCATTTGTTATGCCTTTAAAAATGTTCTTGTTTTTAATATTTGCAATCCATTCAAGTCTTTATAAAACGTTTGGACAATCTTTGCAAAGAGAGGTTAACTGTGAAAACCTTTTCCCACAAAGATGTATAATTAAAAACTTGATGTTTGTTCCTGCAGCCAGATGTGCTTGTATTTTGGATTCATCGTTGTAGCATCTTGACAAGGAGGCTAGAAGAGATTTGCTTGGTTGTTATTAATAATGCTACTTCAGTGCCGTGCCATTTATTCTGAATAATGACAAGAATTTCATGGGATTAATTGCCAATTTTGCAAGCAAGATTAATTGGCAAAATAAAAAAGCTCTTCTCTACAATAGCACTCTTCACCTTGAATGCAGAACTACTATACTTGTGTCTTTAACCTTAGACTGTTTTATCTTTAGTTGATGATTGTTTTGTAAAGACTGCTCTGCTCTTAAATAGTACTTATAGGTTCTCTAGCATTTTTAGTCTTAACGTTGTTGGTTGCTTAAACGTTACTTCCAGAAGGTCTGAAAAATATTTGCAACTACTGTTAATTCATCTGCTGTGAAAAAACAACTTACAGGCAACTGTTTTTCAGAGTTTGTTCTGAGGCATTTTAACTACAATGTAGTCTCAGTCTGAGTCAATCAGAATCAGTCACATTTTCTCTTTAATGGAGATGCACTACATTAGTTTTGCAGCCTCTGAAAATGCATCTGAAGGACATAAACATTGCTTGGGTCTCTATTCTTCTCAAAAAGATGCATAGTGATATGAATCCTAAACAAACATTTTGGTGCTCTATTCACAGTCACTTTCCTGTGCTATAGTGATGGATTACCTGCTCTGTTGACTTGGGCAAGACTGGAGAATAAAAAAAAAAACAGGCAAACCTGTCCACTGCTGTGACAACTTAGCCTAAAGTGCCAAATTCTGCAAACAGGCCATTCTTCATGAGCAGAAGAAAATACTAAATGGTACCCAGCCAGCCAGGGATCACCAAATGCGCCAGAGCAAAACCCATAGCTGAACTGAAAAGGGAACGTTATGTAAGTTCTGCTGTGCATTCTTTTTCTTGCTGCTCACTGATATTTCTCATGTCCTACCACACAAAAGCTCAGGGTGCTTTTCCTGCACTGGCTTTTCCTGTATTTCAGGGCATTAAATAATACGCAGAGCAATTTCACATAACATTTGTAGCGTATATCTGTCATTACATAGCATACGCTTGTATACACACACATGCATAAAGCTATTTTTAAAGATTAGGAAGGTCACAAAGTCATGGGTTTGGCCTAGATTCCTGATCCCTTGGTTATGCCTGTGGCTGTCCCCCTCATCCCTCCCCAGGAGATTGCTGCTGCTGTGGCTGCTGTCAGATCCCGGTGTGTCAGCAAACTGCAAGCAGCAGCGGCTCAGCTAAGAAGTACTGTGCTGGACCAGCAGCTGCGGTCTCAGTCTTTCTCCCATTTATTCAAAGGGACTGAAGAGGTTACCATGTCCAGTTGTACGACCAGTGTTATTCTCAGCTGCTACAGCTATATCCAGCATGGATGACAGCTTCACAGAAAGGAAATATTAATGATTCTCTTTTCAGTGTTCCAACTCCATAATCATCATAACATTACCCCATCTCATTCTGTGCTTTGAGAAGATGTGTACTCAGTGATTTATTAGTTTTTCTTTCCTCTTTATTCAAAATAGTTCCTAAATCCAAGCCATACAGTTTATGCAAATCCCTATTATGAAGTCAACAAAGAATTTCCATTGCAGACAGTTTCAGTTGGATGTTTAAGTTTGACTTAATTTTTTACTTAATTGACATACAGTATATAGAACATCATACATCATGTCAGACTCATCAAGCTGGCTTCCCAAATGCTTTGAGACACTAACCAAGATTATAACACGGGAAATTCCTTAACCAAGAAAAGTATTTGAGGATTCATTTGGACTTTCTTGTTCCAATAGCATCTACTAAAAATACATTTACCAGCTAGGAGTAGAAATCTCTGCTTCTCTGTGGAGGAGTGATATGGGGAGATAGGTAACAAGTACTCCAAGTACTTTTTATTCCACTTTCCTTCTGGGAAAAGATTCAGATTTCTTCAAGCCTTTTGCTCTTCCCCATCAGAATCTTCACAAACTCATCAGAAAGTTCTTTCTCTCTCAATTAAAAGAATGTCAAAGATGCTTAATTTCCCCTTTGCAGTCCTACTCACATCTAAATCTGCATTTGACATTTCATGCTACGCCCAGTTCCAACAGATGTAGGCTCTGCATCCGTACAATTAGGTACTGTGTTAAGTGATATCTAATTATAGGAGATGTCTCCTTGAGCCATATGGCTTTCCCTGTATTTTCCTAGATGGTGTATGAAAGGTAAATGTGCAGTTTTGTTACAGAGATCCACCATTTTTGTGAAGTCGTGGGAAGGGTCATGCTTCTCTGAGGGGATCCAGTGCTCCTTGAACAGTGTGGCCAGACCATATAGAACACTTTCTCCCAGCTGTAAATATGAGCTCAAAAGGAAAACATAGGGATTAATTAATATCTGGACATTGATCTGGAGCCTGAGAATTTATGTTACAGGATGAAACGCTGCAATCATTTCTGTGTCTTTCCCATTTAGAAACAGTACTCTTCAATTTTTGAATTAGTATTCATTTCACTGCAAGAGACCTCTCTTCTGTTACCTGGCCACCTGGGAACCTTTTAAAGAAAAAACATCATTCCAGTATTAGAAGGAATATTTCAACTTGCCATATTTAATCAGGACATACTGAAGCAAGATGCAAAGTAGTATCAGCTAAAAGCTAAACTGTCTTAGATGCTAAGTGAGTGTAACCTTCCTGTCTGAAGAGAGCCAAAGAGTTTAATAAATTACTGGCTTAGTGCTATGCACAAAATAATGAGTAGCAAATTAACAGTGAAAGAATTAAACATTAAACATAATAAGAATAACCCACAAAGCTTAAGATCAGTTAAGATATGTATTAAAATATCTTAATATCTTAAGGGTTAAGGTTTGTGCAGAAGGGTGTCAGGTTTGTTTGCATGCCTCCCCCATTTGGGATTAGATCACATTCCCCAAGGCTGAAGGCAATCTCCTTGTTATCATTTTCCATTATGAAATTTTCAGTGCTGCTCTGTCAGGCTGCAACCACGTCTTTACTGAGCAGCAGACGTGCAGCCGGCTGTCAGCCGCTCTGCGTGCAAACAGCTCAGCATCACTGGGAGCATTGCCTGCTCACCCAATGGTGCTGTTATCCATCTGATCCTGGAGCAGGAATTTGCAGGGGCACCTAAGGAGGAGGAAGACAAGGCTGTTCCCTGAAGCTCTCTGAAATGGACTCAGGGTGTGTTTGGCCAGTGCCTCACTACATTTTGCTGAGTCAAGTCGGCATTAAAGTGAATACAAGTTCTCCCCTGGGAGTCCTAACTACAGCTGAGGACATGAGGAAGTTAAAGAGGGACGCTTTCAGAGCCTTGGAGTGCTTTCAGAGCCTTTTTTTTTTTTTTTTTTTTTAAATTTATTTCTTTTTAATATCCAGGAAAAAATGGAAAGTGAGACCCATGATCCATGGTACCTGAAAACTGTTCATGCACCCATATGCAGCTTCACTCCAGTTGATTTCATCTGGAGGATCCCTACTGGAGAAGGAATTTTGGGGTGACCTGTTATCCACTACCCAATCTACCCAGAGCTGTCCATAGTAGGCATTACTATGAAATTGTATGTACTATGACATTGGTGAGCAGCCTCCATTTCTCCATGCTTGAATTGCTTGTACATGGCATCTGGCAGGTTTCTTTCAGTGCATTTGGTATGTAGTAGCATTTTGTATCATTACAAGAGTGTTCCAGTGCAACTTGGTGGGAGTAATCTGCCTGTAGTTCATTCATCTCAGGGCAGTAGAAAGCAAAATATTTCTTGGAGGGACAGAGCTGAAAGGAATCTGTCCCCCGAAGCTCAGTGCAGGCAGTTCTGCAGTGCAGATGGAAGGATGGGTGCTGGAAGGCAGTGTCACGGGCACAGCCTGCAGAGCTGCTCGTAAAAAGACACGCAACAAAAAGCCGACAAGACAATAAAAACGTGCTCTGGGGAAGAAGTCCAGCGAATGAACTCTGTTGGCGAAGCTCTGGCTGAGAACAGGCTTCAATGGCAACACTGTAGCTGCCTTCTAGCGTCTCATTGCTAACTCCAGTCGCTTAACGTGGGAGCCTCGGCGACCCCTCTATTACCTGCATGGCGCAGGTCGGAGAAACGACCCATTACCGTGCTATCGAGCAGAACAAAGCCGCTAGATCCGATTGGAAGCCCTGCAGAGGCACCAGGCGATGGATAGGGATGCTCCTCCATCAGGAAGAGCCTCGGGGCAGGACGAGGAGAAAAGGTCAGACTTCAGTCAGTGTTAGTGCCTTGAGAGCCCTTGGTTGGTTTTGCTTTGCTTTGTTCCTCTATCACTTTAAATATCTTTCATTTATCTACCTAAGTGGCCTAGAATGAAGTGTTTCGACATAAAGAAGCACAGGTATAGAACAAGAGGAGTTCGAACTATTTTAACTGGTAATCATTCCCAGGATTTCCAAGTAAGAATCTTTGGTATACAGTTAGAAAAAAAAAAAAAAAAGAAAAGAAAAGAAAAAGAAAAAGAAAAAGAAAAAGAAAAAGAAAAAGAAAAAGAAAAAAGAAAAAAGAAAGACAATACTATCTGTGGTGACATCAGTGAGACTCTCCAGAAAATTCTCTGAAAATGAGCCTTGCCCTGAATCTGTTGAAGAGAAGGTCCAGCAGAGCACGATCTCCGCTTTCTGTCCCAAGCTGGCTTGCTTTCAGCCATTTTTTACACTTCATTTTTTGCCCGTCCTTTTCAGTTATAACTAATCTCCCTGGGTGGTGATTCCAGCACTGCTGCAGAACCCATCGTACTGCACATGCCATAATAAAAATATGACACAACAACTTATATTTAACAAGGAAAAGAGGAATAGAAAATGGTACGTCTGCACAATGAATAGAATAGAGCACTGACTTGGTATTTCCTGACTTCAGTGGTCCCTCCAAAATAAGAATGCATTAATAGAATTACACTTAGCTTTCTGCTTTTAAAAGGAAAATATTTGAAAGCAGTCTTTTCATCTTCCAAGTTCTTTTGGCTCTGTATGTGAGATAGTGGAAATAACACAGGGCTGTGTAACCACAGCAAACAAGTGGGGTGGGAATTCTGTAGCTGCTTGCTGGCCCGGCAGGGAAGAGCAGCCTGGATTTTGGATTTAAGAGGTGGAATTTTTTTCCCCCCTAAACTCCATTCATTTCTATGGATGAAAATAAATGTATTCTGTTGTAGGCAGAACTGGTGGTGACCTACAATTAAGGATGTCTGATATTTCCATTACAAGAGGCAGCTTTTAGCTGTCTATAATTTCAGCTGGTGATTGTTTTAAGTTTTAACTGTTTAGGCAGAAGATTTCTTCTCTGGATATCTCTTGCAATCTGATTTTTGGGGGAGAACTACAGTAGAGAACAAGTGACAAATTTGAGTAATGGTTCTCCAATGTCTATAAGGCAACTAAGCAAAAAGACATTGTGAACATATACAGAAGCTCTGAACATCTTGCTTAAAATTTGGCAATGTCATCTGCCTATTGGGATGTTTCCTCTTTCTGTGAAAAATCTCAGCTGATACACTGGCAGTAGAAATTTGTTAAAATTTAGCACATGAATGTGTAAAAAATAAAAGTCACCAATTCTGAGCATGCTCCAAAGCAGGGACAGAATTAGCCTGCTGAGGAACACTTGATTGATCCACCAGCAAAAATGCTGAAAGGCAGCAGAAATATGTGCATATTTAACCTCCCAGCAATTTTAACTTTAGTGGGGCTTAGCTGATGGAATGTGTAAAGTTATTTTGCTTCCCTGTTTTACGAGTAAAATTCCCTAATATAGACAAGATTTCAGAGGTGCAGACTTCTCTCTCTTATAAATGAACTTGATCCTTAACATCACTGTAAAAACAAAAATTGGGCTGACTCACCACCTCCTTCCTAGGTGTTTTTCCAGAAGGCACTACCAAATGCTCTTTGGGTTCTGGAGTTTTTAACCATATCTATAAAAATATCTATGATGTGTAAAGATGATGACATTTTTGGAACTCTGCCAGTGGAGATCAATTGTTATCTGTATATTTCTCTATGTCTTAACACCATTTTCCATCAGATCTGAGTTCAGTATGTGACTCTCAGTAGGGCTGTTACTGGTGTGCTGCTGCTAGAGACCCTGGTTCTGGCTCTTCTTCAGAGCTCCACCACACCAAAAATCCCCTCTGCTCTCACTTGGGCACACATCCTCCTTTTGCTGTCATCGCTATAATCTTGTAATAAAAAAGGGGTAGATTCCATGCTGCTACTGTTCAATGACTTTATTACTATTTGCAGGAAAAGTGGCAACCTTCTTTCCATGCAAAGAGAGCAACTGTGGCTGTTCGCCCTTGCAGGTTGCTCTGTAGGACAGTCACTGCTGGCACTGCTCCTGTGTGAGTGTTTGGAGATAGGTTCACAAACCAGCAGGTTACAAATGAGAAAAGCTACTGCCTGATGGACAGCCTAACAGAATCGTTGGAAGTACAACTGGAGAGTTTGGTGGTGTGGGGTCAGGCCCTGGAGGTGTTGCCTTCTCTTAACTGCAAGCTCAGCAAGCCTTCTCCTGTGTGAGATCAGGGCAAGCACATGTCCTTGAAGCCCCTTGGAACTGGAGAGCATGGAGGGAACGCATAACAGCACTTGGTCATGAGTGCTGCAAGCTGGGAGTCCGGACACTGCACAGCCTCAAAGCCTTTTGGAAGCCTTTGATAAAGTTAGTCTGCTGCAAAGACAGTGAATATTCAACTGGTTTGCCATGTGTTGAAACCATCCCTCCCATATAAGATACAAATAATTAAAAAATGTGAAGTAGGGCTTTTTAACACATTTCTGCAAATTTCTATTTGTTTACAGACTAAAGATATATTACTGATGTTCAGTAATTGAAAATCACAGAGGCCATGGTGCTTTTGTGTTCTAACAGCTAAGTAAAGGTTTTTGTCTACCACTCGTGTTTATCTACCTACTACACATCCTATTATTTGGGTTAAAGGGAAAAAAATGTGCTGGCATGATTTCTTCCATCTGTTCCATAACCTCTGATATTGAGCTTCTAAAAAGCTCAAAGCAGACTAAACAGGTCGTAGTCAAAACAGTAAGGTTGCTTTTCATACACTCTTAAAATCAGATGTTTTAATTATATCTTTTAGCTCATTTTCTAATTAGAAGACAGGTTCACAGTGTGGTATCTATCTTCTTTCATTTGAATCAATAAACAGAGAAGTCATGAGAAAGGGACCTCTTCTCTTCAGGGAGTCTTTTCTTGTTAATGTTGACTCAGGTTGTTCGTGCTTATTCTAGTCTCTTTTCCTCTTCTGCCCACTTCCCACTCTTTTCTCTTTCAGTTCCCCCTCTTGTTTCCCAGATATGCTGCTGTACACATAATGTGTATACATTTGTTCTGTATATTTACCTGCTGTGTTGTGAAGACATTGCATTCTTCAGCCTGCACTGGGAACTCAACTTTCTAACCAGGCCAAGTGTGCTTTTTTACCCTACAGAGATTTCAAGCATGAATTTCCTGAAAGAGAAACAACAGAAACACTTTGGTTACAAGTAACGCAGGCTGCACTTTCAAGTAACTGTGAGATCTGTTTGAAATGTTGGGGAGGGTTTGCCTTCCGCCCTAAAATCATGGAGCTGATCACGGGCTGAGGAATCTGTACTTTACATGTCTGCAACTTGCTGAAATTGAGATCAGTTACCAAATAGTCACACTACTCTGGCTAGCTCTCTGCTTTGGACAATAAAATTGTTTTATATGGCTTTTATGGTTAGTTGGGTCTGACTGCTGCAAAGACTTAACATGCACGTTTACCTTTATTTTGGTTAGCTGTCTGTGCAAAGACTTTTAGATGTGGCACCCTGATTAGTTTCTTCCTTGCTGAAAAGACCACTGTAAATTTCAGTAAGGAAACAGAAAAGTCCCTCATGATTTTTTTAAGGAACCTTTTAAAGCAATAATTTGAGGATGTACTATTTAAAGTGAATTGCATCAGATACTGGGTTATTTTGAAATAAAAAAGACTGTCCAAAAAACATAGGTTTGCTTTTGTGTCTTCAAGCTTTCTACTGCATGCTAACAAATTCAGAAATTATTTGCAATGGAGAAAATCATCAGAAACTCAAAAGCAGCCAAACACTGTGGAGTTCAATGGCTGCAGTTTCTGCTCATGCAGGATATACTGGGTTCCTACAGACTGCAGACACATCTTGCTTGTACTGTATATTGCTCCTGTGCACCAGCTGTGAAAGGCTTCTCCTGTGATCTAGAAGTAAATAACCATTAGTTGAAACAAATACCATAAAAGGATGTTTTCAAATTTGGGGGACATTACCTATCTTCAAATCTCCTCACTGTACCTCCATTAAAGTAATGATTGTGACCCAAATACAGACCGTCCTTTTCAAGGCCAGATGTGGTACATTACATAATACCTTTTTAGGGTGATTGCTGGAGCTCGGAGTAAAGGAAAACGAATGTATTGCAGATATTGTTCCAAAGAGCAAATGTCAGAAAAAATGTTATGAAACTCAAAGCCTTGAGCAAAAATTCTACCAAATAGAACTTTCACTGAGCCCTGCCTGCATACAGACTGAGATCTCCATCAAGGTACAAGCCAGCCACAGGCTCTGGAGATTACAGTAAAACAAGAGCCCAAACACACATCCCTCTACCAGCACGCTTCACAGATACAAAGCACCGTAACTCCTAAAAGCTCCTTCCTTCAGGCACAACACATTTCTGAGTAGTTAAATGTACCACAGTAGAAATCTTCTCCATATGCTTTTCAAAACACTATTAAATAAAAACCATCCAAGCAAGCAGTTGTTGATACGTATATGCAACAGGCTTCCCAGAAATTCTTTGTAAATAGGACATCAATGTTTTCCACTGTGCGCGGGGAGGAAATCTGCTGAGTTCAGAGCGCTGTAATCAAATCCACATTGCAAAGTCACAAATAAAGAAACAAAGGACAGCTCCTGCCTGTTATTTTTGTTGTGGACGCTTCATTTTCTCTGCTGGTTGGATCTCCTGCTCCCAGCACCTACCTGCCCCATGCTTCCCTCGGGTACTTCTCTGCCCACTCATGACAGCCAGCGCTGGGACAGCATGCTTCTGTCTGAAGCTCTGCGCAGCAGGGATTACACGCAGAGGGCTCCGGGAGACAGTGTCCATACAGAGCACAGGGACACCAGGAGGAAGACTCGGAGCACCTCCTTTAAGTGTATAAACATGTAAAGGGGGCATATCACTGTAGTCACTGAGCTCAGTAGGCTCGGGACATATTTCTTCTCTTTCAAACCTGCTTCCTCCTAGAAGAGATTTTTTTCCTTCTCAGGCATTCTGTAGCAAGAGCAAAAATAGGAAGCCAATTACGCTGGCCTCCTTGCAGGGAAGTGAGAGCGGGTGAGGACATGGGGCGCTGCACCGCAGCTCTGCCCTGGGCACAACCTGTGCAGGAACTCGCAGTCCCTGATGAAAAACATGACCTTTAGTGATATGTTTGTTCTGGGAAGCAAAGGGAGACCAGCAGAAATCTGCAGGAGCAGCAGGAAAGGCTGAATCTGAGCTTCCTCTGTTCCTGATGGGTTAAGGCTTGGGGTGCTTCTATTTGATGCACTTTTTGCCACCACCTCTTAGAGCCATGATGCAGGAGAGGATACGTGGTCTCTCCTAAGTCTATTTAAGAAAAACCTGCTTCCCATTGGAAGTGGGGCTTGATAGAAAATGGGAAGAATTCATAGGCTATGGGAGTACCCGCATAGCTTTGGACATGCTGTAGGACAGAAGACTGGCTTTATTTAGCAGGCTCTTAATCTCATAAAGCAAGACACTCATAATAGAAACTGCTTAACATCGCAGTCTTCCTCTGCACCTATCCCAATTTGACTCTGTCTGAATGTGACAGACACAGATGACTAAAGGATTTCAGGTGAGGTGCATAGGGCCTTGTAGAAAGGTCCTAATTCTTCCTTTTCTTTGTCAACACTTTATTGTCCCCATGATCATTTTTGTCATTTATAGGATCATACTGTCTGGTGGGCTACAGTAATCCTGCCATCAATCAATGCACTGGTGTTCATCTCCTTCCTCCGTTGTTTCCTCTTCCTCCTTGTTGTTGCTCAAAGATCCTAATCTCACACTTATTACTGGTAAGTTCCAGCTCATTTCTATTTCTTTGCTCACTCTGAAAAGACATGCTATTCTGATGATGCAGTCTTATCCTCATTAATATCTTCTTGGAACTGCTCTTTAACATAAAATAGTAATGTAAAACTCAAAATAGAACTAGGAAAATCATGAGAATTTCGTTGCTTTATTTATTTTATTTTATTTTATTTTGAGGGAGTTGCATCAATTCATATAATGTGAGATAGTGTGTGTCTGCACACTGCACTGGGGCTTGTAGGCTCGTGAAGCCAGCAATCTGAACAGGGTCTGCAGCTCACAGGAAGTTACTGTAGTTTCTTCATGCAATCAATTCAACTGTACAATGCACAGTCCTCAAAAATGGAGCTTCCCAATGTCTGTAGTGATGTGCCTTATCCTAATCTTTACCGGCAGAGTATCAGAGGAATACCTATCTCTAGATGGAGTAAATGTAAACAGATGTAACTCTCAGCCTAAGTTAGCAAACTTTCCAATTTCTGGAAGTAAACTGAGAGAAAATAATTTCCTCATCCTCTTCCCAAGAAAACATTTTAAGAAATCACAGGTGGAGGATTTGTAATTTCAGGGGGCAGGGCAGCAGGTCTCTCTCTGGTCCTGCTGCAGAAACAAGGGAATGGTGAGTCCTGCAAAGGTGCTTCTGGCAAAGCAGCAGAGGTTCCGTAGTAGCAGAAATACAAATAAAGGCGAAAGGCAAATGTCTGAGGATGAGTCAGCCAGGAGGTGAATGCATTTTCTCCTAAGTGGGCTGTTCTGTAGATCACACCGAGACTTAGAAACCAAGATAAGGCTACAGGTTCTGCGCTTGAACTTTTTACTGATCTGTGATTAATTGCTGGAGAATGACATCAGAAATGTCCCTGCTCTTTTCCTCCTTTCTTTTTTTTTTTTAGCTCCTATTTCTTTAGCTTTCTGTTCTCATGCCTTCTCCCTTTTTCACTTTTTTCCCCTCTAATTAAATAAAAAGCACTGCACGTTCTGGGCTGTCACCCCCCACGTATAGCTTTTCACCAGCATTTCCAGATGCAGAAATGATTTTAACTGGAAGTTTGCAATTAAATAAAGACGGAAGGTCTGTAAGTTCCATCTGCATATCTGCATTTCTTCCATGTGCTTTTGCTTCGCACTTTGCTGTGTAAAATCAAGACTTGTTCCATGTGCACACACACAGACATTTCTGCTTCGGGAGCCATCAGACCAGTGTTATTCAGTGAGTCAGGAAAGCTGTGCTGACAGGGCAGTATCACTCAGGAGAGCGACCTTCTTTCCTGAGTGGGAAAATCTGAGCGTAATGTGCTGCTAAATGAGATGAACCCCAAAGGATTTAACACAAAATCGTGCTTTTTTTTTTTTTTTCCTTCCCTGATTTCTCTTCGGGCAAAGCCCTACAGGTAAGATTACTCTTCTTTTTCTTTCTTTCTTTCTTTTCCTTTTCCCCAACCGCTTCTAAATTAGACAAGGCTGCCGGCACGGCCGCAGCGGCGCGGCCTGCACAGCGCTTCCCGCCAGGCCCGTGCCGTGCCGGGTCCTCCAGCTCGGCGGCCCGGCGTGTCGCCGCAGGCCGGGGGGTGCAGGCCGCGCCCCGCCTCCCGCTGCATTGCCCGGGGTGTGCCGGCAGCCGCCGCTCCCGTCCCCGTGTGGAGGGGCGGCCCGGACTGACGTTGGACGGAGCGCTGAAGTGGGGCAGCTCGGCGCGGGGCTGCGCTGACACAGACGTCGCTGCAGCCTGGCTGCGATGCGCGCTCGCTGCCCTTAGTATCGGCGCTGCTCACTGTTCCGAAGTTAAAGCCCGAAATAAAAAACTGCTTCCCAGAGCAGTAAGAAATATTTGAACGCTTCGGGCATTCGGTCTGTGATTCAGAGATTTATTTATAAAACTGTTGATTTTGGGACACTAAAGCATTGCATTTAAGCTGCAGAAGTGAGTCATGTTTGTGGGAGGTAATTGCTGCCAGAACACACAACCAACTTTTGTAGGTTTCTTTGTAAAATGTCCACTTCTGATCTGCAACTACTAAAAATAAGAAGCTTTGCTGGATTTCAGCTTAAGTTATCTTTATGGGGTTATGTGGCTTTATAAGTAAACTCTGTTTTTCTGACATGATAAAACAAATGACTTACATGCCTGGGAATTTATTTGAGTGTTTTATGTGGGCTGTTCTGACCAGGTAACTTTTTCAGCTCGTGAAGAACCAAAGAGACTGTTGTAATACTGAAAGGAAATTTGTTTGTCAGGGGAATGATAGTAGCCAGCATCTACAAACAATGTTTGTTCACCATAAAGATCTTTGTATTTCTTGTTTTATCCCCAAACACAATAATTTATTCTGCTTTGAGCAGGTCCTGGGAGCTGAGGGAGCTCCAGATGTCGAACACCTGCAAGAATTACATGCAAGGAACTTTCTTCGTTATCCCTCGGTCATGACTGTGGAATTTGAGTTTATTTAACTTGTGGTCACTTAGCAGCACTCCCCACCAGAGATGAGTCAGATGCTGTGCCACCTCTCCCAAGGGAATCTGCTGCAGTTGGGATTAGAAAATTAATGTCATCCATCTTGGCACATAAAGCTTAGAACATTTTTTTCCCATGCCATTAAGGGAGAATATAAGGAGCACCATTAGTCCCAGCGGCCTTTCACCAGAAGTGGAGGTGCTATCCAGAATTCAAACCACAGGCCTCTGACTATCTATCTCCTTCCTCTCCAAAATTTGCAGTTACAGGAGAGGCCTTCCTTTAAAAGCTGCAATTACCTGTGTCGGTAACGTGCCAGCAGTCAGCAGGCTCTGCACCAGCTCCTGGGAATCTCATGACTGACCACATCTGGAAGCCTTCCTTCTGACTTCCGCACTCCCACGCAGCAGTCAAGCTCCCACGGGGTGCACGGCCTCAGTGTGGGGCAGCAGGTAGAGATGGGAAGGGTGGACACTTGCCCCCCAAAGCTTTATAAGGAAGAGAACTAAATACTGTTACCCTTTGCCTCTTTGAGCACTCCCACCTGATTCCCAGGATTCTCTCACAGCAAGTGCTTTGTTTATTTTTCTTGTTCTTTCTTCTTGTTGTTTTGTTTGTTTGTTTTCTCTTTGCTTGGATCAAATTTTAGTTACCAGCTCATTCTGGACAAACATGCTTGGCCATGCTTATTGATTGACCTCCCCTTCAGCAGCACTGGCTAATAAAGGACTATCAAAGGAGCTCCCATGCAGTGGGGATGCCACCAGGACATGCTCCTATAGGAAGAGGGCTGAGTGAGTGCCCACTCGGTGCATCCCACCCTCCTGTGGGATGTCACCGGGGGCTGGCTTTCACCAGCACTGAAGTGGGCTTGGGTACAGTGTCCATTAACTTACAGATTGCTTCTTACAGTTGTGTCAGTACTAATGTTACAGTATAATAGGGTTGGAAGAAAAATTGTGTTTTATCTTGAATTAATTGTGCAGGAAACAGGGATTATCATTTCAGTCTGATTCATGGCCTGCTCATGCTGCTGTCTTAGATTGAGGAGCAAATGTTACCAAACTTGAGAGAAAGAGATAAAACCTGGTCCTAAGTATTTATATGACAAGACGCTTTGTAGGCAAAATTCTTCCTAAAATCAAACTTATTTTTGTATGTCAGGTTAATGAAAGATGAGCACAAATCTTTTCTTCTGATGGTTTCTTTGGTGGCTTTAAAACAGAAGCAGTTGCATCCTCCCAAAAATGCAGTGATGGCTCTGATGTTGGAAAACTGTTTCACAATATGTCCACAAGTTATGAATATTATTTCACAAATAGTCACTATAAAAACATCTTAAAGATAAAGCTAAGCATTGATATTTATCTTTCCACATACATCTTAAAGCTTTCAGTGTCTATGCTAGATGGTGGCTTAACCAAATGATCCTTGCCATACTACTGGCAAAGCAGTTCAATTGCTGTGTTTCTTAGAAATTAGTGTATTTTGGATTCAGGATTTACATATGATAAAGTGAAACACACTTTTACCATGCCTAAATATTCCGTAGATGTAATTTAACTTAGTAAGCTCAAATCAGATAATCTTTGCCAATAGTTTTAAAGATTCCTGATTTTAGAAGCTAAGCTTGCCTGTGTCAAAGAGAGGTCTCTGTTAAAGGCCTCCAGCTGACCTGGCAATCCCTGCTCAGCCTCAGGCTGTGCCATGAGCTGAAGGACATGAGGCAGTTGAAGGACTGAATGCTTGTTGAAGCTGGTCTGCTTTTCTGACTCATGACTTCTGCAGCAGTGAAAGAACACTGGATTCTGCTTCAGCAGTTGCCTAGAGTTGAGTTCACATAATTGCAAAATATTCCCTGCACCAGATCCTGACAGAAACAAGCATTTCCCTGGAAAAAAAAAAACAAACACAAACCATATATCCCAGTTGCATCTTGTACCACATTGGCAGTTCTGCTGTTATTTCACTAGAGAGAGAAATTCAAGGGAAGAGAATCATATTCAAATTGTTTACACTTCTTGAGTCCACTGCAAGTCCTATTAAATTAAGTTTCTGCTGTATAGTTATTTGATCTTTCTGAGGTATCACAGTTGTTCCAGCGCAAACAAACAAGGGGCGTTTGTTGCTGTTGCTGTGTTGCTAGGATTGATCACCAGTGGCTAGGCCACACAGTTTTTGGGTGATATTTGTTGAAATCCCAGCTCCATGTCCTGTCTGAAACAAGGGATGCTAAGCCATCCCAGCAGAGTGTCTGGGACTGCTGCTGCAAGATAAAACAGATGAAGGCAGATGAAAGGTCTAATCCTTCTGGGAGGGCTCGATCAGCAGCAAGGAGGGTTTGGATAGAGGGCCTAAAGGATTTGCCAAGTAAATGCTGCCCAGCTCCCACTTTAATTGTTAAACTAAGCTTCCTCCCCTGTCCCACTGTTTTTAGGCAGTTAGTTGGTGCAGCCTCCTCTAAGTGCCACAAGTAAAAACTTCTTTGTGGCATGCCTCCTTTTCTAACAAACAACACCTTGCCCTAAGGCGTTGGGGTAGAGATGCTGTTTAGACCAATAACCAATGACCTTCTTGAGATGAACAGCAGACCAAAACCTCTCTTTTGATGGCACAGCACCAGGGAGAAGGCTGCTGAGTCCTTTTCCCAGTGGTGTCAGGGATACCAGCATTCACGTGGCATGAATTCTTCGCTCTCATCTTCCACGGCCATTCCTCCACTCCCATCCTTGCTGGCCCTCTGACCACTGGCTCCTATGGAATGCTCACGGCTCTCCAGTTCTGCAGAGGATTGGCGAGCACAGGCCTTGACCTAACAGTGGCTTCCTATGTGCCTGTGTGGTTCTTTGCTCTTCCTGCTTTGTTAAGGACTCTATATTGTGGCTTCTCCTGGGACACTTCCTTGATATGGAGAAGTGTAAGAAAGGCTGCCAGCAGGCAGAAAAACAGAGTGAAACTGCATTTTGTTATGGAGCTTGGGTTCTGGGTCTCTTATTTAGGTGTTTGTACAGGCAGTCAGCTGCACTTCCAAGCCAGTTACTTCCAGCGATTCACCTTCAGGGGACTTAGAAGTGTGGTGGGAATGACAGAGATAAATATTGGTCACAGATTAATAATAAAAAAGAAAGAAATTTTAGTGAAACGATTTAACTGCTAGCTCACAATTTGTTTGCCAAGTTTTAGTCCAGTCAAGTTGAAATGGCTAAGTTCTTAATGCCAACAATTGAGGTTTGTAAAGGAAATTCCAAATCAACCTTGGCGGAAAAAGAGGCAGACATTAAATTTCAGGGCAAAGAATGCATTTGCTTCGTAGGTTTAGAAATAAACAAGTTACTTAGAAGAAAATAAGTTTGAGGTTTTTTTTTGCTTTTTTGATTGCCATGTTGTTGAACTGGAGCAAATACTCTACAGAATTATCAGTGAGGGAAGGGGGAAGGGGACTGGTACAGGGAAGTGCTGCAGAAGTGTTCAGAAACTTGCTCTGCCTCATTGTGCAAAGATCTAAGAAGAGTCCAGACCACAAAGTCTTGCCTCTTCTTATTTCAGCAAGTGCCAAAAAGACACATTCTTTAATGCATACAATAGCTTTTCTTGGATACACTGTCGACACTATATGCTTGCCATTGGACAGGTTTGTGTAATTTTCCCTCTATTATGTGTAACAGTGTGCCCGCAAATTCCTGCAGCAGGAGAGCAGCTGAATTCACTGTGAGGGCTATCTTCCATCCAAGAGGCATTCCACTGGAGCTGGAGAAACTATTCACAGTGTGGGGACTGCCAAGGCACGCTGGAACGAGGATATCAAAATCTTCTCCTGAAATATTATTTCAGTTGTTTCAGTTTTATAAAGAACAAAAGAAAACATTACACAGTGCACGGGCAGGCTTATTTGTCTACTCTGCAAGGTAGAATGTATTTCACCCAGAAGTGACAGCTGAGCCCAAAACACCACTTTTCAGAATTAGCAGGTTTCTTTTGTAGTGCAGCTTGCCAAATCCCAGCTTCCACACCCAGTCATGGACATCAGAGAGGTCACAGCAGGGAAATGACAAAGCGTAGGTGCTGTTTCTTGTGAAAGACCAACCTAGACATAACTTGGTTAAGGAAACCCTGCACCAAATAGATCCATAACAGCCATGTAGCTAGCAGCAGAGAATGGCAGCCAGTAGCCACGATTTCCAGATTGCTTTGTGCACGTTACCTATGAGTGCCTATCATCCTGTTTTCAACTTGCTAGCTCAGTGCAATGCTTTCCTGTTCAATTAAGCAGATGTCAAGCTGCAGGAGAGTATTTCTGGAGTTTCTGCTGTAAATTATTCAAATGTGAAAAAGAAGCAGCACCAGCTAGTATTTGGGTACTCAATCACACACAGCAGTCACCCGTACATCCCTTTTGTAGTGGTTCTGATGAACCGCTGCTGCAGTTTTCACTTATTCTCCATTATGCAGTGCTGTTCTTTCTGAATTGTCCTTTTCTATTTAAAAAATAGAAAAAACTAATAAATTCTAAGTAAGTATGGGAAGACTTTATCATGTATGAACTGGTAGATCTTATGATGCTATTTTCCTTAATCGAAGCATGAACTTTCTAGTTTTAGCCTATCAAATAAAATCTGTAACATCAGGAATACATTATTTAGTTTTCCTGATATAGTCCTTGCTGGAGGTAAATAAGATATCATAGCAATATCATTCACTCAGTTACAGTTCTGGCTGTGTCAGCATTTACACTGCAAACCTCCTCTTTCAGGGTTTATAACGCAGCCATAAAATGCACTCTCATCTTTAACTTGGCACACAAGGTCCCAGTCTGGCAATGAATTTATTTTACAAAATGCAAGAACAATGCAGTATCTGTCTGGCTGTGTTCAAGTTAAAATTCTTTAGCAAAGAGACGGGCCTATGTAGAGAAGCCCATGAAGAATCCACATCGCCAGTACCCAGCTGCAGCCTTTGAAGGTCACCAGATGCATAAAGTCCATGAGTGTCAGTGCCGACAACATTTCATGATATTTTGCACATGCACAGTAAACTTAATCCAGAGTGTGATATTTTGGAAAACTGCTGCATTGGTCCTGCCTGCAGCTGGCGTACTTGTATGATTCTGTGTACTTGTGTGACTGCAGTTCATGGGGCTGGATGTCTTTCCCCAGCCTGTGATGGGTTGGCTTCCTCCACAGGGCCTCTGACCTTTGCCTTCATGGCTGTGTCCTCACTGAGGATCTCCAAGATCATCTTGGTGTCACCAGATGGCTTTTCCTCTTCTGCTAACAGTGCAGCATAACCACAGGAGTTGGACTAGATCCTTATTGGTCCCTTCCAACTCAGGATATTCTATGATTCTGTGACTTAGATAAGTTCACATCCCTGGATTTGCCACAGAATTATATTTTCCAAAGCCATGAGAGTATGAAGACACAAGCCACCTCAGAAGGGCAGGCACAGCACCCCTTGCTGAAGCACTCCCACTCCTGGCTCCCACTCAGTGCCAGTCCTCAGCTTCCTGGAACATGTTGTGGTTTGCAATAGTTCCCAGCTGAGCTGAGCAACACAGGTAGCACTGGTTGAACCTGGCAGACTTCATACAGAATCACCAATGCACAATATTGTAATATACAACAATTATAACATATAGATTCTGAGCAATACTGTTTTCAACCATTATATAAAAGACTTAAAACAGAAAGGATAATGAGATTCTATCTAGAATCCATCTTTAAGGCAAAGATACAGGATGTCAAGTTTCCAAAGATTAATTCACTCTTTTCTTATGACATTTCCTTCTGGAATTAAAAAGCCTCAGCCCTCCAGGTTCTCTCTGTTTCTGTGCTGCAGATGGTTGAAGATTGTGATACTGATTGCATATGCTTTAAAATGAGCGTATTGCTCCCATATCTTCAATCCAAGTAATATAAGACTACATTTAGGGAAAAAAAATCACAGATATAGTTTCTAGGATATACAAGCAAAATAATAATATCAATAATGCCATCATTTTAAGTATAACTCAATAGACACCTTGTATTCTATAAATGTGCAGAACAACAGACATGGTGTTCTGAGTTTGCACTTAGATGTACGTTCAGGGTGTATTTTGCCTGTGTTGTTCAGCTATTTATACCATTTGGAAGGAGATTATTTCCAGTTTCTGGCAATATAACTGATCTTTCAAACTCACTGACAATCTGTACCACAGAAATAGAACTGCTAGCAATTAGGTGATTAAGACACTGACACAGCCAATTCAATTAAATATTTGGACTCAGTTTTAAAATTAATGCTAACTGATAGTCAAGTCATTTTACTGTCTCTGGGGTACATTAAGAAATGGGAAGGAAATAAATCTTAATATTGAAATATGCAAGCTGTCATAAGAAGGGTTTGTGGAGAAGGAAAGAGTAAATAAAAAAATGTGATTCAAATTAGTAAAAAAGAGCCAAAAATGTACATTCCACACTTGCCAAACACGGCAGAGTCACAGTGATGTGCAGCCTCCTCTCTGAAGGATAAGACTTTGCTTCAATTTTTTTCTAACCAGGGAAGGCATGTGCATTTTGTTATCATAATAAAGACATGTGTTAAGCAACTGTGTTCAGCTTTACGTTGGAAAAGCAGGACAGAGTTTTCTGAAGTGGCAGATTTTTAAGGATGAGCTTAGGTGGCTGAAGTGTGTATTGTCACTGGCTTCATTCCTGAAGGAAGATGATGGCAGAAGAATCCACCTAGCAGACAGCAACTGAACTGTAACGTTAGCAGAAATGTTGAACCTGTGAATCTAAATAACAAAATGCTTTCATAGCAGCAAAGGCTAAAAACAAACTCAGGAATCTTATTAAAAGCTCTGATAAATTCTTAGACTGAGTTTGAAACTGGTAGATGTATCCACTTTGTTTATTCGTTTGTGGTTATGGAGACAAGATGTTTTTCTCTGTGCTGAAACCCTCAAAATGACTGGCAGAGTTCAAAGAATGAGAATATTGGTCTCAAGTGAAAAACTGTATGAAAAACTCACATCATCTTTCTCGGAATTTTCCTTTGAACATGTGAGTTAAGGAAATAATCTGACATTTTGAAGAAAATGGACAGGGCAATTTATCTTTCTCTATGTAAGTCTCTGCTCTCTGGACTCAGCGGTCGTGTAAAATTGCTGGAAGGAGCACATGCAGAAAAAGGTCTTTCTGCCTGTCCTCAGAGCAAGTGTACTTGGGGCCTTTCCCCTGTCCCACAAATGGTGCATCAGCTGCAGCCCAAAGAGCCAGTATCTTGGGGTGAACACTTGTGGCTTTTGTGGCATAATAAATCCTTGCTTTTATCCAGAGACCAAAGGAAAACCATCTGGCTAGAATAGTTGCAATTTGCTCAC
This sequence comes from Chrysolophus pictus, assembly GCA_037305975.1. Lineage (NCBI taxonomy): Eukaryota > Metazoa > Chordata > Aves > Galliformes > Phasianidae > Chrysolophus > Chrysolophus pictus. The sequence goes on from JAYKPI010000006.1 coordinate 14,468,760, forward strand.
TTGTTTTTGTGTTTGCCATCAAATGAGCCATCTGATGATAACAGCTTTTGATTACCACCAGTCTTCATTAAGTGTAAGATTTTCCCTTTCTTTAAAAATCTCACTAATCATTCAATTCTTCCACTTTTTCTTTGGCTCTAATTGTGGAATGGGAAAGATGGCACATTCTTTGAAAAAGTCATGATACCCAACTTGTTGAAGGGAATGAGTATCTACCAAAGAAATATAATCATCATAATATCATAATATCATAATATCATAATATCATAATCACAATCCAACCTGATTAGGTTGGAACAGGTTGGCCAGAGAGGTTATAGAGTGTCCCTGTTAGAGGTCTTAGAAAAAATTCTGGATATGTCCCGGTCAGCCTGCTTTAAGTGCCTCTGCTTGAGTGTAGAGTTGGACATGACCTCCTGAGGTCCTTTCCAGCTTCAAGAACTCTGATTCTATATTCTGTGGTATTTAGACAACAGTGCAGAGAACTGAGTTGAACACAGAGATCCCCTGAAGAGTAGTATTTGTCAGCAACCAGACCTAGTGCTATGGATGGATGAGCAGCAGGGATGAGCCAGCCCTTCTCTTCTTCCACTCTCCTCCCTCCCACCACCAAGCTGGCAATGACTGTGGTCTGCGTGTTCACATTTTGACCATGGAAATGATCACACATCTGCATACTGTGTGGCCACCTTCCTACAACCCTCAAGAATATAAAAATTAGCAAACTGGATCAGAACCAGCCCATATAGACCGCAGTCACAGCTGCAGTTTGTCTAAGTGCTGAGTTAGAGCCCCATGTAGAACAGGGCAACCACAGAATGAGCCTCCCCGGTATCCTCCCTGTTTATAACAGTTAGCATTTTAGGGAAGTTCACAGAAGGAAGCTCAGCTTGGTGCTCTGGGCTTGTCACTCACAGATGGACACATCCTCTGCAATAGTTTCATTACAAATCACAACTGACTGTTGCACAGCTGGCTGCAATTTTGGTTATATCCAGTGACAGTAAATTTCAAAGATCTTTTTAAAATGGCAAGAAAAAAAGACATACTAGTGATTGTTTTAAATTGACTGCTGGATGTTTACCTCAAATGCCCCCAATTCTATTGTGACATATGTTTAATGTTTAATTATCCTTTTTCCATTTGTCTTCCATAAACCATTCCTAATTTCACACTGAAAGAGAAATCACCACGTTTCTAAACTACAAAATCCTAGCTACATCAGAATCCCTGTTACAAACACTGTTCCAGACTTCTGATCCTCATCATACATGCTTTATTCACTGCAGTTCCACTATACACCGTCTGAGATGAGGTATCCAGACCTGTGTATGGCATTTAAGAAGTGGGAGCACTTGTAGATCTGCCCTTAAACTCACCATGATTGCTACCTTCAACCAAAAAGCATGAGGCTTACTTGGAAGACAAAATATGGCTGCAGACAAAGCTCTCCACTGTCATATTTAGACTAGAGCAGGCATTTTGCTAATTGAGTTGTAGGAGAAATACACAGTTGTCACAATTAATCCCATGTACAATAGTGGGTAGCTCTGACCTCCTGGCTGAGATGGGAAGGCACGTGGAAGAAAAGGATACCAAAGATTTGAAGAAAAAGTCTATTTTTCTGGGACCTTCACACTGAAAAACAAGTGTGCTCTTGGTATTACTTGCTTTAATAAGTAAACGTATTTTCTGTGAGAAATGGCTTCAAATTACAGGGAGAATTTGATCTTCTGAAAACATCTTATTCATTTTATTTGTTCAGAGTGCTTTGCAAGGTTGGTGGAGCCCATGTTCTCAACCTAATCAGCCTATCATTAACCAGGTTTAACTCTTCACCCCAGTAAAAAAGAAGGAGTAATATAAATATTTCTTAGTCTCATTTCCCATATTCCCAGTGTTATTATTTGAGTGTCACATGGGCTCTTTGCATATATTTAAAGCACATATGTTGAGAGGAGCTCTTTGATTCTGCCCTTTTTGCTATTTCAATGTCCAGGAATGAAATACACTGTTTATGTGTTTCCAGGCTTTGCACTTGTTCATACTGTGTGTGTACTGTTCATAAGCTGGATTTATAAAATGGAATGACCTCAGCCACCTAGTTTTCAAGACTCAGGTCCAGATGTTGACACAAATCTTTCAGTCTGAAGCTCATTGCTTCATATTACTGATGGGTTTTGTTTTATTTTTTTTTTCCCTTGCTGGTTAGAAAAATAGTTAATTGAAATTAAAGATTCTGCACATCCAGCTTTCTCTTTCACAGGTACTTTAAAACTCCCTTAAAGGCCATAATTTCATCCCAATTTATTTAATTTTTCAAAATATATTGTAAATAGTTGCGTTTTCTCATCACTGCAGAAGACAGGCAGAGCTCTACTAGTTCAAGAGGTCAGATCCTGCCCTAACAGTCATGCTATACATTTGGAATTGGACCTGGAAGCACCTCTATTGCCCAGATGGAGCAAATGGCAGTGCCTAGTGGATGGAGGTTTTATAAAATATTTAATATATGCAAAGTCCAAATTTCACAATATCCCAGAGTTGCTCTCCTCTCCCCCCCAAATAGGGAAATGTTACTATTTGTGTAGTTTCTATGGAAATAAATAGGAGGCATTACTTTCATAGAATTATAGAACCATTAAGGCTGGAAAAGACAACTAGGACCATCTTGTCCAACTGGAGACACCTACATAATTATACTGTGATATTTCCTCTTAGCTTAGGATGAATCAGAAATGTCTGATTCTTGCTAACATACTACTGCACAACACCATTACTTTCTCTTCTCTGCTCTTAAACCACTATGCAGGAATGAAACATCCTCTGCCTCTCTCTTATCACATCCTTTTACTTGAATCATATTTTTTTCTTTTTGTTTTTTTTTTCTTTTTTCCTGTGAAGAGCTGAACTTGTATAATTTTTGATTCTCCAGTTGTGAACTAGACCCAAAATGCCCTGGGGGAAGGCTTTAATAATACAAGAGAATTCAAGGTAGGTCATGCTGGTAGGAAGTCTTAAGCTAGTTTTGGGATGCATGAACCTGTACAGAAGCGGAAGCTGGGGGAAGAAAGCATCTTGCAAGGCAGAATATTTTGGAGAAGGTGATAAAAGGTCAATCTCTGAGTGCACAGATCAGTGTCTGCCACAAGTGCAACATCTTTGTCTATCATCCCCTTTAATTTCTCTCCTTTGGCCTCAACACTCAGTACATGCTCTTTGCGTGTGATGTGATTAACAAGCAGTTTCCAGATAAAGTATAAATAGAGAGGAAGGGTACCAGGACATATTAGTGCTGGATTTCAGACAAAATATACTTTGAGGAAGGAGTTATTGGAAGCAAGAAACAAATGCTTGTGTGAAGCAATGGCCATAGTCATGAAATGAAGAAATCAAAGGCAAAGATTTATAATTGATTTTGTTTTGATTTTGTGCTTGCTCTCAACATGCTAAATGACAATGTGTAAGTGAAACTTCAGCAAAGAATAATTCCCAAAACACAGAAACAATAGATAACAGTGTTGGTGACAGCCTGCTCCAGGCAGATGACTGCCAAAGAAAACAGAGATTTGTACCATACATGGGAATTAGTGACCAGGTCACCTGAGTTGCATGTTTCCAACTTGTAAGAGTGACTGGGGAAAGAAATGGTTCAAAGCCATAGATAAATGGTGCAAAAAAGTATTAATAATATCAGGGCAGAGCAGATGTGTAGCCCTATTCTGAAAGAACCAGCAAGGACATAGACGAAGGCTGTAGTACCATAGCTCCAGGATATTTAATGCAGGGAGAAACACAGAAGCTGAAAACCAATTCCTAGCCATTAAGTAAGAGTGAAAGGGATGGAGAAACATATCACTTCTTATTTTAATACAGCAGGAATAGCAGGAAAAAAAAAAGAAGAAAGGAAAAAGGACAAACGACCAGAGAGAAGGCATTTTACAGTGCTGGTCACAGAAGAAAGTTAAATGATTGTTGGTGAAGCCAAGTGCTGAAGAGCAGGGTGAGATGGAGAAAGGGACCAAAACTCCAAAAATCCCAGAGCTCAGCCAGAGCTGCCATCACCTGAGCTTGGAGCACCCCCATGTCTGCACAAGCAGAGAAGCCAGGCAGGGTCCACACGGTCCTCCAGGGAGGAGGCCCAGGGGGAGCACAGCCTCTGAAGGCCGAGGTGTGTGCTGCTCTGCAGGGTGCAACTCTGACTGCCATGCTGCAGGCCTTTTGTTTTGGTGAGACAGCCCAAAGGGACGTGCATCATTCATCCTCTAATCCCAGCACAGAGAGAGTCTGCCTGACACTGTGAGAAAGCCGCCAGGTAAGCAAAGCATCCACGCTGTCCCAGTGCAGCTGAGCTGAATATTGAGAATTATTAATGGCTGAGGAAACGCTCCCTAGTAGTGTGTGGAGCATTTGCCACACTGCCCTCAGGAAGTCCTGGCTTCATGAGCCAGATGAGCCATCAGCCTCCTACCAGCACCAGCCGCAGCTGCTGGCAGGAGCTTGGCAGGAGCGCCCGGCGTCCATCCAGGCTCGGAGGTGCTGCAGTGAGAGCTGAGCTGGCACCAGCGTCTCCCCAGCACAGTGAGCACGTTACGGACAGAGCGGTACGCCAGAGAAAGCCATCGGGAATGCGTGGCTGCACTCTGCAACCTCAGCACAAAGGTCAGGAGGAGAATATTAGTGCGAAACAGGTTTAGTTCAGTGCTAATCTCCTCCGTTTGACACCTGTTGATTTCTGAAGAACTCTTGAGTGACAAGTCCAACCAAAAGAAGACATCTGGCCATTTGTACAGACAGGCAGCTGCTGTCTTTCCTCGCTCTGGGGAGCCTAGGAACAGGCACCCTGATGGCTTCCCTGGTGAAATGCCAACCCCAGTTCTGCGGTACAGCCAGGGCTCCTTGCAGCAGCCTCATGAGGACACCCAGCAAAAACAGAGCAGAATCCTGCAGCCCTGGGCAGCTGCTGGCAGAGCATGGCCGTCCCCAAGAACAGAGCAAGGCTGAGAGAAGTTTCCACCCCCTATTTCCATTGGATCTTTTAGTTCAGCCTTGGGCATGGAGCAGATGGGCAGAGTCACAGTAAAGATCCCTGAGAAGTCCTGATGACACATTTAATTGCACAAGCAACTACATGGTTACTTTTAGTACTTCTGTAGAAAATAAGGTTGTGCCACTGCAACAACATCCAAAGTGCATTTCTCTGAGGCAGACGAGCAGTATTTAATACATGCTGGCAATGTGTTGGGATGCCCAGGTATGTAACGGAGCACTGAAAACTCGGGGTGCTGCAGAGAGTAAGGCAGCTCATGGCCAACTGTTAGAGGGTGCTGCCAAAGAAGTTCTTGCTGCTACTTGGTAGGAGGCCATCCGTAGCCAGAGACAGCAGCCAGAGCTATGGCCCCAGCAGACTGCGACAGGAGATGGACATGCCATCTAGCTAGGGAGTAGCTCTGATTCCAGAATGGGATGCTCACTGCAAAGTGTGCAAGCATCGAGTGATCAGTCCAGGGAAAAACAGCTTTAAAAAATGGCCAGAACGGACTCATTCAATTTTAAAGACATGAACTGTATGGTAATAGTAAATTGGTAATTCTCCTTCTAAAAAAAATAACTGGCTAAGTGAAGGGCATTCAAGCAAGAACTGAGATCATGGAGCACGAAGTACTTTTTTAAAGCCTGACATGCTATTTTCAGACAATAGGTTGCAATGCAGTGCAGTAAAATTCAAATGTTTCAGTATCAGGGGAATCTGAGCACAAGACATCTTCCCCTGGGTACCCCCAAACAAGTGAAAGGCAGCAATGACAGCAAAGAGCCAGGAGCAAGAACTGCATAGACAAGAGAGATGTCTACTTGAAAAAACTGTGCTCCTGCAGCAGCCCTCCTGGGGACTAAACAGCAGATCAGCAAGAGACCATTGAGTGAGAAAATCAAGACACCAGGGGAAACTGACAGGCTGTAAGCAGGCAGAGGCAGGACAAGGCAGGGATAGACCTGCAAGCTTGCCGCAATAAATGGAGCCGAGGATATGAAGCCACCAGAGAACTGTGACCAAGGGGAAGGCCAACCATCAGGCAAAAGGCATCAGTGGGATCTGCAGCAGGCCATGGGGCCTTGGAGACTCAGGGCAGCAGTGGGGACAAAACTGAAGACAGTTCAGCAGAAGGCCACCAGTAAGTATAGAGGACACAGCAGTATTTCAGAAATTTGATTTGACACCAGCATGGTGGGGAATGAGGTGTCCCAGGAAGCCAGGAAGCAGTGAGGCATCAGCTAGCAGCATCCAAGCAGCCAGAGGCTTGTAAAACTCCATCACTAGCAATAACACAAACAAGATGTGGAAGACGGATTGAAGGGGGGTGCACTTGAAAGGCAGTGAGGCTGGAGGTACTGTGGGGCAGCAGCAGTAAAAGTCAGTGCCTGGCCCAGGCTGTGCAGGAGGAACTCCGTGCTCAGCAAGAGCTGCCATCATGGCATCAATAAACAGCTAAGAAGAGATTAATGACCTTCACCGGTCTTGGAAGGAACATGCATGGCCACGGCAAGGGGCTTAGAAGGGGCACCAGCATCTGCATCTGCATTCGCTTGGCTCAAATGGCTGCAACAGTTCAAGTTTTACAAGTGCGGAGTCCTTTCATGTTGTTGTCCAGCACCCAGAACATGAAACATTTGAGGTGAAATCCTGCCCCCACTAACGTTAATGGGAATTTCACCTTGAGTCTGGTTTCTCTCTGCTCACACTATCTGGTATAAGGAAAGACAGATCCCACCTTAAGAGAGAGGGGGAAAATAAAAAGGATGCAAAGAAAAGCATTAGAGCAACATTGCCACTGAGCACATGCTGGGGTGGGGGACAGGGCTGGTGTCCCTTGCTGCCAGGGACAGAGGCATGTCATGAGCTCACTTAGCTAAGTGCAGAGAGCAGGGCTGAGAGGGCAGGAAAGCTGTCAGCAGACGGGGAAGGAAAAGAGGGGTAAACTGGCAGGGGAAGAAAAGATCAAGCTCAAAAGCTCCCAAAATGCAAAGAAGGGGCAAGCCCATGAGCAAGAGAGCAGGCGGGAGCCAGTCACTGAAACAGCATCACAGCAGCACTGGCAGAGGCATAATGGAGTTGGGAAGTGCACAGGGGTGGGTTTCCCACAGTGCCTCATGGTGCCTTGGCTTTGATGCTGAATCAGCAAGGCAAAACCTTCCTCTGTATGGGCTGGGAGGCAGGGGTTTAACTTCTGGGCTTTGCAAACTGAGCAGTGGATAAGTTTATTTCTTTGCACTCATCATAGGAGTCAAGCAACACTAGGGTCGGGTCTGTGCTTTCCAGCAGGACACCTGAATCCTGTGGGTTAGCAAAAGAAAATGGCAGAAGCAAGGAGATAGGACAGTGATGTCCAAACATTAATACATTACCTGGAAATTACATGAGATGCCACCAGAGGCAAAGTAGTAGCTGCATGCTTCTAATCATTTTTTATTTGTTTAACTTGAGAATATAGTTTTCATTATATCTTTTGAAGGGACACTATAGAAGACATGAAGAAAGACCTTGCAGAAAAGGTCCTTTCTCTAGTTGAAAGCCACATCTGTTGTACATACACTTCCTGATTGTGACAGTGCTACAAGAAAATCAGAGAGAAAAGAAATTCCCACTGCAGAGCTGCCAGTAGCAGACGACAGCAGTGATGACAAAGGTAGAAGAACCAGGGAAAGAAGTCTGCAGGCAGACCTGCCTAGGACTTTCTTTTCCTTTGGCTTCTATGTCTTCTAATGGGAAATGCTCACTTAACTGTATTGAAGTTTCCCTATTTTCATTTCCTTGAAGAGTGCATGTCTGAGGCTCGTTGCTTGCCTGAGAACCTCTTGCCAAGTTCCCTTTGCAGGTGAAATGGAAGCAAATTACCTGGGGTTACTATGAGGCTTGAGTCCACAATCTTCTCCCCACTGACACAGCAGCGGTGCCAGAGCCCCATCCCACCACCTGCAGCACCAGTGCTGAGGCAAGGTCTGGTCTGGGCCCACTGCACCCCACCAAGGAGTCTTGGCAGTGGGAGCGGGCAGGCAGGGAAGAAGTGAAAACCTTTCAGCTCTCTCTCTTGTTCATGTGGAAAGCCCTGGCAGTGGTCTGGAGGGAAAGATGTATGAGGAGCAGCTTACGGCCCTGGGTTTGCTCAACCCAGAGCAGAGGAGCTGACAGGAGGTGAAACGTGGCTGCGGCTGATGTGTGGGATGTGAGGCCACAGTGCTGGTGTGGGCTCAGCTGGCAGCCCCAGCCCAGGACCTCTGTTGCTGCCCATCTGCCTGCCTGCCTCTGCACAGCATCTGCTCATCCTCGGCACAATTGCAAAGAGTTGTTCCCGGATTGTCAGGCTGTTGTGAGGCTTAATTACTTAGCGTTTATGGAGGACCTCGTTCATTAGAGGAGCTTGAGCTATGTAAGTGCATATTATCGTTTAGGATACTTCAGGATGAAAGGCACTTAAGTGCTTGACAAACTGAGAAAGTAAATGTATACAGGAATCACACTGTTTGCCTCTGAAATGAAGCATCTGGGCTGAGACATAACAACTGTTCCCAAGCGTGCTGCAGTGAGGCGAGAAGACCTGTGCCTTATGCTTCTTCTCCTGAAGTAGCCAAAAATATGCTCCGCAGGCTACACAACAGCATGGCTGTGAACCTGCAGCTCTTCATGTGTAATAAGCAATGAGCTTGCTGCTCCTGGCCTGTCTCTGGCAGCCTGCACCTGTGTGGGGAGCTAGAGGAGCCCATGGGGAGGCAAACAGGAGCCAGACTAAGTGCCTGCTGGTCCGAGCCCTGCTCTTAGGCTGCTCTGGGGATCTGCCTCACGTTTCGCATCCAGATCCCACAGCACATGCTTGTGCATCTCACCTCTAAGAGGGGCAGCAAAGGGAGTCCGTATTGCATTTCAGTATAGGAAAGATTCACCAAACCACCCTTTTTATGGCTGCGAGATGAAATACATACCAGTGTATGATTTAGCTCCCCTCCAACAGGCCTGTAGTTTTCAGAGGTATTAGCTGTGTGTCTTCAGCAAGGAGTGCTCTGTTTTTCCGTGATAAATCTGTGCTGCACCATGCCTCCCACGTGCAGAAGTACTCGATTTCTGCAGCAAGTGGAGATAGCAATGAAGAGATCTGGAAGGAAACCAGAAAGTAGATTATTGGGTACTGCAGACCATTAGAACACATGCTTGGAGTGAGAGCAAAGTGTATTAGAGCGTCCTCACTAGTTACATCCTTGGTTTTGATTTGCTCAAGCTAGGAGTCTTTAATAATATTCTGCAAACTTCTGAACAATGTAGGATTAGTATGCACTATTACATTTCATTTTTCTATTAAGTTTCTTAAGTTGTGTTAAATTCTTTTAATATAAAAACACTGAGAGAATAATACTGGACTACGTTTTGAAGCCTTTTAGGGAAAAAAAAAAAAAAAAGACTTCTTGCAAGTTTATTTCTTGCAAAATAATATCAGGGTCTTCTCCTGGCTCCTGCCTTGCACAGAAAGGCTTTGGCCTTTGGCTCTCATGTCTCCCAGTTTTATCACACCTTGTGGCTTCTGCTGCCCCTAACATGCTCCTGCCAGCCACTGCGGTTATCTCCCTCTATAGGGACAGCACGAAGGGGCTCTGTTTCTGCTTTGTGTTTGCAGGGGTCAGGGCCGTTAGCTATCTGCAGGGCCATATGTTAGAAGACAGCACTTATCAGCAGGTCACCTTGCAGCTCAGCAGAAATTCAGCCTAAGACAATAGTTAACATTTGCTGGCACCTGTAGTCTACTTACATTCGTCTGTCTGAAAAGAGATGCTCTTGAGAGTACGGACGGTCTTAGAACTTTCTGAGTCCTGGTGCTGCTAGACGTCTCCACCCCAAGTGACTTCCAAGAAAGGCATTTTGCTTTCTGCATCTCTAAATGTAAAGCTCTTTCTACTCACACTGCTGTATTAAGACTGGAAGAGTTGGTCTTTGCTGATAAACTCAGCTGTTCTGGTACAGAAACGACTATATATATAATAGCAAGAAATCAATATTACTGAATATCACTTTAATGTGAATTTAATGTTGCAGAAAAGATAAACCAACCTCATGCCATGTTGTATAAAAGTAGACATATAACAAAGAGTGCAGCACAAAGATGCAGAATATTATCTAACTTGTGCAAGCATATGGCTGTCTTCTATATTTTACTCACATTTTCTTATTAAAAGATAGGTGATTCTGAGGGTCTGTTAGATAAAAGATCCTGTGATGCAATTGGTACCTTGTGCTCTTTGGGGCTGAGGTTGTGGACGTGCTCTCCCAGCAATGCCCTACACAGGCAGGGACCTGATGTGCAGATGACTGAGCTGCCTCCAGCATCACTGACATGGACCTTGATTCAGCAGACCTGGCAGAGAAAGTTAAATTTAATGGTGTAGGATTTCTCACAACCCAGTGCTGAGGCTTTTGAGAACTTCAGCGTCATGCAGAACAGTTCCTGAACATGTAAAATGTGAACAGGGTCCCCCCATGGTGCTCTTCTCAAATATGTAGACTTCAGCAAGTAGGTGCTCATGAACAAAGAAGAAAGTGAAAGAAGGAAAAGTGGACCAAAAGCAAAATCTGAACAAGAAAATAAGGCCACATCCATTTTATAATTAGTACACAATGTAGTATTGAGCCCCTGAAGCGCTACGAAGTCCTGAAAGGCTGAAAGTATACAGCTGAAGGCACAGGCTGAGTGGACTTGTTAGCACTGCTGACGCGGAAAGATATCTAACTCAGCCTTTAAATGTTGACTATTTTGAAGGGAGATATGAGAAGCAAACTTTATCTAATGCAGAGCTCAATCTGCTGTGCCAGCTTCAAAAGAACAGCTGCTGTGAGCGCGTTTCCCAAGGGCTGATTAAACATTGGAAGGAAATTTCCAGAGTGAAAATTTACACTGGGTAGAAGTATCTTTAAAAATAAAACATGGCCTAAGTTTAACAGAATGTTTCTGCACCAGCTGTTTCTGGAAACAGTCGCTCCAATGCAGAAAATATTTCTTAGTAATATTTTCAATGCCGTGCTGTTGCATGAGAACAGGAGAAGGATATTAAGTAGGCAGAAAGTCAAAATGAAGGAGATGCTTTCACTACCCAAATTCAGTGATACACATGAGGGAAAAAAAAAATACACCAAAAAATGGGTAATGAGCAAATGAAATGTTCAAAATGTTCAAAAAATCATTTCTGTGGTAATAAAAGTAGTGTTATTTCATGCTTGACATAGAAGTAAGGAAAGGCAAAGATGGGGGATGGGGAATATAAAAGCCATTCTCCATCCCTCAGGGAAAACAGAGAAATCTAGAAGTGGCAATGGGATGGGGTCTGCAACAGAGGGCAGGGAACTGTGGTGAGGGGAGGGATGGGGATGCTGAGCCCCCTGAAGCACTGGCACAGGGTGCCCAGAGAGGTGATGGATGCACCGTCCCTGGAGACACCCAACGTCAGAGTGGATGGGGCTCTGAGCACCTGATCTTGTGTAGGTGTCCCTGTTCATTGCAGGGGGTTGGGCCAGATGGCCTTTAAAGATCCCTTCCAACTCAAAGGATTCTATGCCTCTATGATTCTTTCTCCCCTTTGCCATGGCTGAGACCCATGGGGGAAATTCCAACCTCATGTACAAGTTGCATACTTTCTGTTTCTCCTTCAACACACCCTCATGTACTTTATCTTACATAGATTTAAACATGTGCGCATCTTTTACATATCAGGAAGGTGAAAGATGACACAAGCTGAAAAAAAACAGTAAATCACAGCAATTCATTTCCTTTTTATAGGAGAGCTCAAGAAGTAAGCCTGTTCCTGCCCAGTATTTCCCCAAGTAGTGCTGGTACACGTGTTCCTGTGCACCTCTCCTCAGCATAACCAGGACTGATGGCTCTGAAAAGTAACAAAAAAAGACACTTCCCTTAGGAAAAGGATTTTTAGCCTTTATTGCAAAATCTGCTCCAGTGTACAAAACCCCAGTGTACAAAACTGTCTATGCAGTGAAAATAGGAACTGGAAACAAGCCTCGTTTTAATGTTAGTCCTTTTTCTTGCAGATCATCAGGGGAGTTTCCCTTCCTATCAGAAGGGCAGCACTTGTCAGCTCATTGACAGTGCGACTTGAGGAAGGCAGACCTTTCTGCTTACACACTGATTATAAAAAGAGGAAGGAGGCGGGGGAGGAAGTGCAGCTATTTGTCAGCCTGTGCTTATGGGCCATGCTCTGTCCTGCAGCTCCCTTCTGCACTAAGAAGGTGGAAGCGCATTAGCAGCTGTAGTGGCAGGTTTGAGCTGCCTGGAGGTGGCCAGCAGAGCCCCTTCCTCAGGTACACAGAAAGTGGCAGAAATGGAAAGAGCTGCAAAGTTTGAGGATGAGTGGCTTCCTCCTAGGTTTGTAGGGCTGAGAAATGGTATGGGGATTTCTGGGCAGCTGGGAGGAGCTCCAGAAACATGGTGGAAAGCTGTGCTGGGGCCTGCCCAACACTTCTGAGAACTCTCACATCTCATAAGGCAATGACAGTGATGGAGGAGTTTGTATTGGTGGTAGAAATTACTCCTTTGGGAAAACACTGGGAATTTTCCTGTGCATTTGGGGAGAAAAAATAGGACTGCTGTTAAATCCCTGAGTATCAAACCCATCCCTTTAGTTTTATTATGAAATGAAAAATCTCTCAGAGCCGTCATTTTCAGTAGAAGGGCACTGGGAGTGTTTCCCATGCAGCAAGTGCCTGCAGCATCCTGGGTGATGAAGTTCATCCACTGCACATTGTGCCCTTTCACAGCTGAGCAAAAAGCTGTGCACTCCATTCTTTGCCCACTTATTTTGAGCGTGAATAAAAAGTAACTTCATTAAAGCCAGTGAATTACACTGATAACAATTACCAGCGTGGGAGGAGAATGAGCTCACTGGATCCACTCCAGGGTTTCATCACACTGGTTTGCAGTTTGTTTTCTTACTGTGATCCCTTTTTTGTTATTTTGTCAAGTCAGACTGAAAGAGATTAAATCCCAGCTCCAATAATTGTTCAATAGTTTAAGGTCTATAAAATATTTATGCACTCAGCAGTTTGCTTCTGCATAATAAGTTTAAAAGATTGATAATGTTCCATATTTGAGCTTTTTGACTGATGGTGCTAACTTTTACCGTGCACTTATTTACTGCCCTAATGCTCTCACTCTCTTTGGCTGTATCAAGCCCTGCAAAGCTTGTCACAATCAAGGTAGAAAATGTGATGAAGAAAGGGAAGATGACAAGAGTGCAGCAGTAGGAAACGCTCCTTGCTGCCGCCATTTTGGTCACCAGTAAGCCGGGATCCCAGGAACGGCCGGACCTGAAGCACTGTGAGCATTGGGTGGGAGGTGATCCACCTGCTGCTGGGGATGGCTGCCAGCTCGGGAAAGCAGGCGTGAGATCTTCCTTTTTCCTGACAAGCCACCTGCCCACAGCTTTACAGCACCCCGGGTCTCCTTTCACGTCCGTGAACAAATCTGCATTACACACAAGTACAAAACACAGTTGGGAGAACAAGAGAACCCCTATTTAAGGGAAGCGAAACAATGACGGGCTCAGCAAGCTGCTGTGGTCTGCCAGCAGCATCCAGATCACTTTTCCTTCTCTGCTCTGTGCAGGGATAGAAGCAAGACTGCAGCACTTAAGGCCTTGGCACCGTTATCTCAGTGAGGATTTGGAGGCACTCCAGGAGGCCCAAGGAACCCACACCCTGTGCCAAGAACTTGAGGCTGGGAGTGCACGGAGCTGCTCAGGAGCCTGGATGATTTAAGGTAGATAACAGCCATTTGAAAATGCCTATTGCCTGGCTATTCCTCCAGACTGCAAAAACGTCTGTGGAAGGCTTCAAGGTCCCAGCGACTGGAGCAATGCAGTTTCTTCCCTTTAGGAAACACTTCCATTTTCTGATATCTGCAAAAAGACAAAGAAAACAGCCTCAAAGGAAAATCTGCTGTGGTATTTCATCCCACCAGTTAGAGACTGTGAAGGCTCTTCACTCACGCTGTTTATTTTGATAAATTCATTTTATTGGTTATTTCCCAATTTTCCCAATTTCATGTTGGGATAACGATGACATTAATAATGGACAGAATATCTTTGACTCATTTCCAGAAGCAAAGAACATAGAGCTCAGAACTCACAAAATATAATGTCTCATTTGCCACAGTGGCTTCATGGTGATGGGAGGGTTGTTTGGATGAGGTTCAAAACTGACAGAACGCATTTGATTTCAAGTGGCTACTAGAAAAACCGCTGTCCTTCAGCTATTTGCCACGCTGATTACTGTCTTGGGCTGCTTTCTGCACATTCATTTTAGAGAGTAGATGAAGAGTTTTTTAAAAGTGCAGATGTAGAGCAGCATCTTCCTGGTGGATCCTATGGGAAAACAACTACATTTACATGTGCATTCTTCAAACAGCAAGTTAGTTTGCCTGTTGGAACAACACTGTCTCATGCAAAAATCTATAGGAAAGTCTTCAGGATTGAAAGAGGCAATACTTTGCATGTGAAACTGGAACTCCAGATGTGAGAGGGTTCGGCCTGCAAATCATGTAGGGTCGTAGTATCCCAGTTTCCCCAGACTTGTGAGAAAAGTAACACAGGTTTGCTGTCTTTCTTTACTTTCTGCCTTATTGTAATATGTTCCGCTGATGCAGCTGATGAGAAGTTCATGTCTGATGTCTGCCCATTTAATTAAGTTGGTTTTTAATGAAACTCTTAAGAAAACCCATAATGAAGAAACGTGTTGGTGTCAGTATTCCACCGATACTTGACAGAGAAGCTACAAGGACTGCTTAAAAGCACCCCATATCCATGCAGTGTTGATATTTGAAGACAGAAGCAGCAAGGTTACAAAAGCAAAGAAAAGATTTGGACATGGTGGGAGCTACAACATCAAGGAGGTAACACTGACATGCAAGCAGAAGACCTTGATGTTTGGATATGCCTGCTTAGTCCATGGCATTTGGCATTGGCTATCCTGCCTCCCAGGTAAATCCTGGATTGCCAATCCCCTGAAATATTCCACTTAGGGCTTTAATTGTGAGATAAAGTGGTCTTCTTCAGACTCAAAGTATGGTGTTATACAAACAGAGTTACAATGGCTGGCAGCACTAACACTGCTACTGTCAATGCACACAAATCCACACCACTGCACAGTATTAGGAAGAGGTCTGTGTCTCAGCACAAATGGATTTGGGGATATTTGCTCTCTGGGATGTTATCAGTTACAGTGAGGGAGAGCTTTCTGAAGAGACTGCCAGTCTCTTACTGCAAGCTCCATATCCATCTTCTCTCAGTGCAGTGCTCATGGCCAGCGCCCAGAGAGTTAGAAGCTCTCCCTGCCTAGTTTCTAGTCCAACATTTTTACAGTTCTAGATATCTTCTAAACTCTCAGTTATTGCCCCATAATTTTCTCTTCCAGCAACATTGCCATGCAGTTCCCTATCAAAAATGGGAAAACACATGATGCTTATAAGTCATGGTTATGAACAGGCCATTTATAAATGTGATGTGATATATATATATATCTCATATTATTTCATTATTACATACATACATTATAACAACTTCCTTATTAAATTCAAAACTGGAGAATCATATCATAAATAAGAGCATCTCTTGCAGATTTTGGGAATAAATAAAAACAGTGTTTTTAATAATAGATAATAGTAACATTTATTGAAAAAATACCAGCCTTTAGAGAATCACTTAACTAATTTCAGGATTAGCATTTGGACAAGCTGCTGATGTTCAGAAAATCCTTCTTCAGAAAGATGAGACTTTGTGTCGGTGGGGAACGTGCTCCACTCCTACTAGAACAAGGCAAACATATGTTCACTCACAGCAATGACTGAACCCGCTTCAGAGAGGTTTGCTGCAAGGACTCCCATGACTCTCAGTGGATTGTGCTTTTCAAATCCTACCAGACCCTTCTAACAGCTTTACTTTCAGCAGCAGCTTCTCAAAGGTTTCATAAAATATTTGAAGATAAAGCAGCTATTTTCTGAAGGAGATCTGTACAGCAGCAGCATTGCTGGATTCTGGAAATTCTCCTAGAAGGATGGCTAAAGTGAAGAGTATCATCATCTCTGTATGTAGCCTTCACAGCCAAGAGAGTGTTACCTGAAACCCAAGGGAAAAATACATGCTGTTCCCCCAAACCTGATTATCTCTGAACACAAACCAGACACTTACTGCATTAAGAAATGCCTGTAACTGCAGCTAAAAAGCATACTTCTGGTTTAAACAGTCCTTGAAAGTAAGTTGAGGAGACAATTTCAGTCCTTCCAAGGGAGATGGAATCCTGGAAAGTGCAAAAGGTTATGGGGCTCAGTGATGTGCTAGAGTGCCATACAAAAATGAATAAATGAATGCATAAATAAAAATGCAGCTCCAGTTCAGGCAGTACCTTAAAACAAGATGTTTGGAACTAAGAAAATGATCAAGAATTAGCTCTAGCTTACTCATACATATGGGGAGAGGGCAAGGTCCTCAGAAAACTGTGGCTGCTGCTGAGGGAGCTACGCTGACCAAGGCAACGGCAAATAGTAGAGGTACCGCTACGCTGAGTTGGGTTAGAGCCCAGCTCAGAGCTTCAGTCCAGTAGGCTCTGCATAGACATAGCCTAGAGGGAGGAGCCCTCTGCTGAGACTCAGCACCCAGCTGGGCAGAGAATGAGAATCATGTGGCTTGGTGCCCTCCGAAACACCTGCTTTGCCTGGTGTTACAGCAGTTGGAGGACCCTCCAGGGAGGAAAATCTGTTTTTTGTCTGAAGAGATTCTTGCCATTCCCTCCTGGACATCCTCTCCTCTTTGAAGTTTACCCAATTAAGTTCTGGAGAACATCAGGGAGAAGGCACTGAGGGGCACATCTACTTAGTCCAGATGTAGTTGGCCAAGCCTGCAGCTGCTGAGGTCTTCAGGTGTGCTACCAGTATGACAAGCAAGAAATGAAACCAACAGTTTGCTACTCTTCACATTTCCCCAGAGCTATGTGGTCAAATGCCCGAACAATCAGAAGTAAAACAAAATTAAAAAAAACCACCTAACACACTGGCAGAAGTGTTTTTTTTCTTTTTTTTCTTTTTTTTTTTTTTTAATGAGATTTTCTATAAGCTCCATTGGGCGGAACAGCAGGAAAGCACTGTCAATTGTCTGCAGGGCCCTTCCCACCACTGGAAGTCAGTCCCACCTGAATTTTGTGTCCTTCCACCCTTCAAAGAGCACCTACATTCCCGCTAATATAGCCTACCACTAGTTGACAGAGCATGCCAACGTGCTCTGAAATTTTAACTGACATCTCACATGTCCATTAATCTCTGGATAAATCAAATAAATTAATGGTGAAATGACATCCTATGCCACAGGTGGATGGGTTTGTAGGGCTTAACTCAGCAAAAATGCATTGAGATGTCACTCAGTCAGGCATTGCCAGGATAACAGGGGACTTTCTAATAGGATTTTTCTCACTCTTCAGTTTCTTCCAGCACCAGAGTAAGCATTTTATTGGGTTTGCTGACTCACACTTTTAATTAGGAAAGAGCAATGTTTTCTGTTCTTTGAATAATATACTTAAATCAAGTGTTACAAGTACTCAAACGTATTAAAATATTTAACAAAATATTCCATAATTTAATGTCATATATATTTCTTGGCAGCAGTGAACTCCAAGAGCCTGAAGCTGTAATTGAACAATAAATTTAAAACATGATTTCAACCCATGTATTATAGATGTGGTGGGGTCTTTACTAAGCTCCTTGCTGGTACCATGTCATCAGGATTCCCATTGTTCTGACAAACTCTTTCTGTTCATTTCTTACAGACAAGACCTGGTATTGCAGCAGTAACGCAAAGTCATTGTTTTAACTTTAGTTTTGAGGTCATAACGTGGAAATTGGATAAAGCTATGATACTCTTTCCTTCAAAGCTGAAAAATATTCTCTAAATTTATTTTTCTGGCTGGTGGAGATTTTGGGGTGGGTTATTCTCTGACACATTACTGATGCTTTCATAGTTTATTCACATGCAGAGCTAGCTTTCTACTTTCTTTGCTATAACTTGGTATTGACAGCTCTTATTTTTTAAGTCCTTCAGAGATCCTTACAGAATCAGATTTACTCATTGCAAATGATCTACAAAGATTATTTTAAATGCTATTTAGCAGCTACTCAGCAAGCTAAAAGCTGGCTCCTTTTCCTTTACCCCGCTGCGTGTGAGGACTCAAATTCTGGCTCTGTGGAGGATCTATAGCCAAGTTAACCCAAACTGTCTCTGTTCAGTTTATGCATAGTATCTCTAGCTCTGGGAAAAGCATTTGTTATTTTGCAAACACATATGCTTAGATCTGGATTCTACTGCTTACTCTGTGGCAGTGAAGCAATATGTCAGTGGAACAAATTCAGAGTTGGCTTCCACCTGAGTTTTGGCTATTGCTTCTCCTTGAGGCTTTGCTGAGCCTCAAGAAAAAAATGCCCTGCAAACTGTCATCTGTGCCCATGCCCTCCATGGCACAAGAAAACTCACCAAATAGGTGCCAACCACATCCACGTTAGAGGAGAAAAATAGCTACTGCTATTTTTTACAGAGTGACTTAGGAGAGCTCTGCTCCAAAGCCTATCCCTTGAGACTGACCATCTGTTGTTTCTGAACCTGCTCCAAACCCCCTGTTCCTGAACAGGACTGTCGAGAAACTTGTGGTAAGGCAGCCCTTGTGTCCCGACACCATCGAGGCTCCTGTACCCCACCATGCCTGGTGCCCAGCCTGTGTATGGTGACAGACTGTCCTGTTTGGGTGGTCAGCAGCTGGTGGCAGGTCCCTGCTAGCACAGGGGTCTCCAGTGGCCGTGCTGGTCCTGTGTTGGCAGCAGTGATCCACAGAAGGTGTTTGTGCTGCTATAAGATGCCCATTCACTCTGGAGCAGAGTACCACATGTTCCCTCTGTTGGCTTTGCCAGGTGGGAAAAAGGACTGGAGTTTATATAATGTGATTAAAGTATGTTTTAGATACTTCCCACTCTTATCAATAACAATTAGATAATACCTCTGTTATGTTGGCATGACTGTGCAAATCCCTGTGTTTGAAGCCAGCAATGGGTCTGACTGAAAACTGGGGAATGCGTTCCGAAGTGCATGATCTCACTTTTGGTACTACAGGATTTCATCCCTTTCCTTTACTCCAGCCTGAAGAGTCATTTATGACTTTTGTATGGTACATTGCTATTCCTCAGTATTCATTATGTGATTCCTAATATTAGGTCACTACCTAATTTATCTGCACAGTTCTAAAGGTTTTGACAAGGTCATTATCAAAATATTAAGACTTTGGAGTCTTGCCTAGTAACATCCCTCCAGACACACACTTCTTGCAGGATTACTCATTGCCTCCTTTTCCTTCCACACTGCTATCTCTAAGACAGCTTTTCACTCACCTTTCACTTCTGCAATTGACCCTGTATTTGCCATCTCAAAGAAAGGAATCCTACATGACCTAGACAAATATAACCTACTGAAGACCGGAGAGTTTAATGGAAACATTTTCTTTGTTAAGTAGATTTGTTGTCTCATTAAAGACAACCTGGCAGAAGCTACCTTAAAATCACTCGTGTTTTATCACATTTTCCCTTCACATCCATGTCTTTAATTATCATTTTCTTCAGAATCAGTTTTAAACCCTGAATATCGTTGAGACAGACTAATGAGTCTAGACTAGATCTAAGCACTTTGTTTTCTTTCTGGAACACCCGTCTTGCCATTTTTTTTGTGCCAGTATTTTTCAGAACACTGAGGTGAGATCATCCAGTTTCTCTGAATCAAGTGCACTGAACTCAAGCTTTGTTTCCACTATGATTTCCAGCTCTTGTTCCCATCATCTGTCTTTTGCTCTCATGATAACTCATTGCTCTTGTTTGAAACCAAATTCTGGATCCATAGTGCCTCGTTTCTAATTTCTGTTTTGTGCTGCTGAAAAACATCTTGTGCTTTAGCTTCGAGTTTTGTAAATTCAATCTCAGGTTGTCTTTGGAAGTACTGAGATTGCCTCTGTTCCTCTCTCTTTACACATCGGTCCTCTCTCCCTTCACTATACAGATTTACTTTCAAGGCGATTGCTGCAGGTGCTTGCTGGAGGAATCAGGCCTTGCTGGGATCCTGCCGCACTCCAGGCACATACACTCAGGCCCAGGCAGTCCTCTGCTTTGAAATGAAGGCTCGGGCATGAGAGAAAGTGAGAACTGGGCAGTTCTCACCATAAGCCTAAACACTGAAGTATGTCTAACCTGTGACTCTCTGCATAGTATGGGGACTTCAGCGAAGCATGGAAAGCTGAAGTCTCAATGGTGTGATGTGGTACTGAACTCAGTAAAGCCATACTGATCCAGATAAGGTGAGGGACTGAGTCCAATGCCTTTAAAATATGTAACTAAGTCTCTACATGGGAGCTGTGCATCTCTCTCTGATTCCTGCTTCTCTTTCTTTCTGTCTGTCTTTTTTTGCAAATAGACATCAACAAAGTCAGTATTGCCAAAGGAAATAAAAACATGCAGCATGTCATTCTTTGCAAGGAAAATCTTACACTGAGCCATTAAATTGTTGTGGACTTCGGATGCACGTTTACCAGTGGGGTAATTCTCAGTTTATTGTTGCTTCGATGGGAAGAGAACTGATTTTATTAAAGTGTTTGTGTTTTTATTTCAGCAAAAGAAGACCTTTGATGTCATTGGTATGTTTTGGTCCTGGGATTATTTCTGTGACATGATGCAAGGTTTGAGAATATTTTATTTGGAAAAAAAATATATTCTCAAATAAAAGTTGATGATGAAATGGAAAAAAAAAAAAAGAACTCTTACTTTATGTAAGAGAAAAACAAGAGTCCACAAAAGTGTCTTACATAAAGCAGCAGCAGGAAACTCCAGGACAAGAATGAAAGAAATCCAGTTGCATAAAGCTGTTTTGCTGTTTATTGGGTTCTTATTTCTTCATCTAGCACAATATCAGCTCCTGTTCAATAACTGATGCAGACTGAGAGCTGTGAAGGTGATGGAGTTTAAATTCTCTAAAGCAAAAACCAAATACGATTCTTTAGTTATTCTAAGCCACTGGACCAGAACATCACAGTACAGAATATTACATCCTTTCACAATTTATCTAGCTTTTAAGCAAATGTATTGTTCTGTTTATAAGAAAAAGCAATGAAACAAAAACAGGCCCTCTGCTTGTCATATTCGATTTTACACTATATTCTTTAACGCCGAGCGCATCGCTGTGGGTGTCTGTAATTTGCCATCATCCCCGAAGATGTTCTTGAAAATGAGATGTTTCGTCTCAGTGGCCATACCCTGCTGACATGTTAAAAATAAATAAATGATCAGTTCTGCAGTCCTGCTGTTAGGGTTTAGGAAGAATTTACATAGAATACTGTGCTTCTCTGGGAATTGTCAAGCCTTAATCTTTCAGTAAGCTACAAAACTATTATTAACATATCTCTAGGTAATGTTGTTTAGTGTTAATACTCAGTGGAATACACTTTTCATTAAAATATGAAAGCAGTCCATGTATGTTCTACCCTCAGGCGCAATATTAGATATGCTGTTTCTTGGAATGACTGTACTACAAAAATTAATCTAGTCTTACTTTCAATGACTTCTGCGTCAATGTATAAACTTGGGATTATTTTCTATGTGGAAAAATGAGTCAAGACAGGGGAAAAAGGCCTGGCAAGTGAACCCAATAAAAATGTGTGCTGAAGCCAGAAGTTTCAAAGCAGTGAGGTCTTCCCAGCGATGTGTAGTGCAGCCCCTCTGCTTTCTGCAGCACATCTGATCTGATCTAGGTTACTTTGTAGAACATCCTGTTTGGTGAGTGTTTATCTCAGCCTGGTCACATGGAAGAGCTATGAGAGCATAAACATGAAGCTAAAGTTGGTGCTGGGACGAGGGAGGGTGATTCCCCCTGCAAGAGGAGCAGATGCTGTGCTTGGTGAAGAACGCACACGCAGAGCAGGGCTGGGTCCCTGTGGCTCCCTCTGCCATACTGCCCAACAGATGCCTTTTGGGGTCAAGCAGACATCTTTGGAAAATGGAAATCCTTCTTGCATGAATCCACAAGAAGAAACAATCTCAGGTTAAAAATACAGCATGGAATTATTGAATTATCGGAGGGTTGTTTTTTTGTTTTTTGTTTTTTTTTAATTTTGTTTTTTTTTTGCAAAAGTAACCCTAGAAATAAAAATACAGAGAAAAAAAAGTGGTTTTTTTTTTCAGCCTGTTGCCAACAGGCTGCCTTTAAGGGGTCCAATGAACCTGCTGGGAAGTGAGTAGTATGCCCACATAAGCTAGTATGTGGGCAAGGAAGGGAGAAATCATAATATCATTTACTTTGACTCTCCAGAAAGGCAAGAATCATGGGAGGAAGAGGCGACCAGAAGTGATGGGATATGACTCAGGATAGTTGCATCTCCTCTGTGTCCCTTGCTCTGCCCAGAGTCAGCAGAGCACTGCAGTCACTGAGTTTCTGGCACTTTGGTGCTGCTGGGCATCTCTTATGCAGTGGGGACTCAGACCCCAGCAGGAGCTCAGGACTCCAAGTGGGTGCTTTGGCACAGCCCAGCTGTGGCACTCCTAGGCCGGATAAAACACTGTGTTATGTGGAGTAGAAGTGAGGGAGTGGGAAAAGAGACCATTTCTGCACAGAAGAAAAATTTAGGAATTTCATGTTTCATGGCTAACCATATTCCAGTCACTGATGGTGCACTTCCTCACATGCACTAATTTTCCTTATAATCTTTGAGGAGAAGATCGCCGTCCTCAATATCTTCCCAAAACAAACCTGAAAGACAAGTTAAATGTTTGACAAATAAAACACCAGACTTTCTTTTTCCTTCCTTATTTTTCCTTCATTGCTCTGAGTGAACACTTTCAACTCCTCTTTTCAAATCTCACAGCCTACAGCATGCAGTAATAGCTCATTCATTATTCAGGTAACTGCTTCTGTAACTGGGTTAATAACAGTTCTCATATCTAAGTACAGCGCTCTGCTCGGTACCGCTCAGGTTCCCACAGAGCTTTTGTTTCCCTCAGTTTGCAGTAATGTTCCCCATAAAGCCATTTACCAAAACAACTGTGCCACAGTAGCTGGTGCATTACGCCCAGTGAATCACTGTAACAAGATTTGTTAAAGCTGTGGCCAACGTTTAGAGTGTAATAGTCATCCGTCAATGATCTCTTATTAAAAAAAAGCTGAAAGCCCTCATTTCAATGTATGTATCTTTCCCCACAGCAGTCAATTCCAAGAGCTGACCAGGTTGCTGTAACGTCTGAAGGCAGCCTGGGATCAAAAAGCTGGGAAAACTTTGCTTTACAGGAAGTAGAAGCCGAGGCACAAGTGGAACCCCATATGTAAAAGAGGAGCTAAGGATAATTATTGAATCAAATACTTCAGTTCATACAAAACTGAGAAAATTATTAGTCATAAAACAAATGAATCTTTATCATTTGATGGCATATACAGCAGTATATACGCTTTTCTAAAGTAGAATTCTCTGGGTTAAAAAAAAATAGTATATTAAGGCAAGATGATGAATATAATTTATTTAGTGTGTTGAAAAGCTTTCAATAGGATTTTACCCATGAGACTGTGAAAGAAGTCTGGTAACAAGAAGGTGAGGTAAAGGCTTGTCCTGGATTAACACACTGCTGAGGAGACAAGCTGGCAGGGGGAATAAATGTCTGCAGCCTGAGGTTGAAAAACATTAGGAGCGAAGTGCCCTAAGGATGTCTGTAAGGACTGCTCTGTATCTATCCTTGCACGGCTGGCTGTGCTTTACATACAGTGCAGCAGCTTCCTTCAGTTACTCTGAGGATCTGTTTGCAACAAAGAGGAGGTGAATGCAGAGTTCCAGATAAGGAAAACACGTAAGTGTTAGGGTCTTTAGAGATTTTCAGAATTATTTCTTACGTCTCAAGACTGTGATGGTCGTTTCAGTGAATTTGCTTAAGCACTGCTAAGAAATGGATGAACAATGAAATGTCAGACTGTATTGCTGACAAAAGCTCGCTCGGAAAAGGAAAAGCTCCAAAGGATTGCTTGAAACATGAGACAACTCTAATACCACCAGTGGTTGTCCTAACAGGATGGCAGATGAACTTGAAATAAAAGGTAACGTGTTTGAAAGAAATAATTTAAACTACTCTGACACACTGATGGCTTCTGAATTAACTGTAATCTTTGGGGGAGAGAGCTGAGCATTACTGTGAGCAGCTCAGTGAAGATACTGAGCAGCGGTACACAACGTGCCTGGGACAGTGAAGTGGGGGATGTGTTAAGAAGAGGATGGGAATGCATTGCCCTGGTGCACAGAGGTGACAGCACGTGTAGCCACACGTGCACACAGGGATGGCTCCTCATCCGCTGTGAGTTCAGATACTGCTTGTAAAATGTGAACTTGACAAATGAACATCTGAATTATTCACCTTTCCCTAGTGAGTAGATGGGATGAGGATGATGCAGTTGGTCACTCACATCCAGTCCCTCTGGCAGTGCACTGGGAGCTGGAAGCCTGGAAAGACCTGGGTTGGCATGAGGGGTGTGCGAGCACTCAGACTCTTCATTAGCTTTGGCCCTGCTTCTCCTTCCCAGGACATTTCCAATTGCTTCTGCCAAAGTTTCCCCTCTCTGTCATTTTCCCACCAGAGTCATTGCCTCTCATGTTTACTAAATACTGTCATATTTTGGTCTGGATTCATAAATCCATGTGGGAAAGCGAAGTGGCGTCAGCCAGGACTCATGAAGAAGCCCTGCGGGGATGGGCTGAGGGATGAAGCTGAGGGAAGTGGTGCCAGTGGGGAACTAGGAGAGGAGCCCCAAGGCCGCAGAACCATGCAGACTGACATCTCACACAGCCTCTCCCCAGCAAAGCCCTTCTCTGTCTCCAGGTCTGTGGTGCACCAGCATCCCTGACACATCATTTTACAGCTTTCAAGATGAATAGAGGAAGCTCATAACTCCGTGGTTTTGTTGCAGCTTCTCAGTAAGATAACCTCCACAAAACGCAAACTGATGCATGGTTATCTTTGCAACCAGAAGGGCTAAACACTTCATTAGCTTTTTAAATGAAAGCTTAGGTTCTGGAGAAGGCAGCCAAATCTGCAGGAAGGACCTAATTCCTCCCACATTTTCATGAGAACAGAGGATCAACATCTTTGCAAGTCAGACGTTCCTGTTCTGCCTGTCCCAGAAAACAAGGAAAATTGTATGCTTGCATTTAAAAGGCAACACACTCAAAGCAGATAAAGAGAGTTGTGAATAAGTAGGGTAGAACAAACCTGCAGCCTTCATTTATGAATGTTCCAGTGACTGCAAATGATGAGGGAAGAAATGTTTTCCCTTCAAAGCAGCACACACCTGGCCCAGGGACTGCATTCAGTCCAAGCCAGCAGCTAAGCAGCTAAATGCATTTATTAGGAAAGCCATCTCTGTATTGGCTGTGGACTTTTTCAGTGGTGTTAGTACTGCGTGAAAATCAAAGTTTTCATTAAAAGAAGGAAGTAAATTGTTTGTTTTCACACCTGTTGAAAGAAACTTGAAAATCTGTCAGACTCCCCCCCCCGCCCCCCAAAAAAACCAAAACAAACAAACAAAAAAAACAACAACAAAAAAAAGAAAATGATAGTGGCACAAGTTTTTTTTTTTGTTTACCTTTCTGTAAAGGTTATGACCTCCACATCAGAAGCAGCACTGCTCATTACTGGCTTAAGTGATAGGGGACTGCTGGAGACTGCCATGTTGGAGCGACTCTTGTACCCATCAACAAGGATGCCTGAGACCCTTGAAATCTGAAACATCGTAACTCGTGATCTGGATGAGTCCTTTCCTATTAAAGCAAATAAGGGCTAAGGGGAAAGTGCTGGCTTTCTCCATTAAGATCCTTAGCAAAAACATAATGAGGAATTGAAATAAAACCCCATTTTAAAGCATAACTTGGATAAAGCGCTGTAATAAAGCTGAGTCATTTGGAAATGTCGTGCTGGCTTTCATAATGCAAACTGTGCACCTGTCTCTACAATGCTATACCCCATCAGAAGATATCATGGTGGAGTCTGATAATGAGCCAACACCACACAGCCGCACTGCTGCTGCATGTGCTGCACGAGGCGTCAGCATCCTGCCAGACTTATTCCCTGAATAGGCATGGCTGATGCTTCTAGGAGCTGTAAGACATCTAGGAGACTCGCCAACGGGGAGCAAAACCAATGCTGCCAGTAGCATGATGGGATAGTGCCAAATTAGTACAGAAGTTGCTGTATGTGCCAAATAGCTTTCTAATTACATTGCGATCAGCAAGACAAAACTGTGTCTCTTTAAAAACATATGTCTGTATTCGCAGCGGGTCTTCAGTGCAGAAGGGAAATTTAGAGGCAAAATGTCAAGCAAGGCTTGTTTTCAGACACATGTGGGCTTCCTGGACCACGGTCCATAGGACTGACCTCCTCCACTCCAGGGAGAGGAAAAAAGAAAGAGAAGCTGGGATCCAGCTTAGATTAGGAAGTGGTGAGACTAATTCAGTGGTGGGACATGTTGAAACATATGCGACACTGGCAAATACCTTCTCCCTTTACATAAAACGTTTAGTGTTCTGTTTCGTTGCTTTTAGGTTGAATAGCACCAATATGGCTCTGTTCCAATGGACCCAGTTCTCTTTTCAGATTGTGTCATTTTTTACTCAAAGGAGTGTAGAATATGTTTCTAAGAGTTGTGATACAGCAGTCCAAACTTGAATAAGCTGGTCCAAATTAAAAGGATGCATCTGCTCCTCATTAAAGAGAGGATGCAAAAGCTTTTGGAACAGATAGTGGACTCCTAGGAGTACATTGTGGAGGAATTTACAAAGAATGAAAAGTGAATCATGTCACTATAGAGATAATTACTCAAATATGTGGTAAGTAAAATTTCATCTGGATCCTTCGCACTCTCAGGCCTTCCTTGAGCTCCTCTAACTGGTAACGTAGACATTGTGCAACAGATTGAAGAGAGCAATATGCACATGGGTTCAACCATCTGCCCCTCATCTAGGCCATTACTCTTGGGGCCATTTGCATTTCATTACCAGCATAAAAAGTTTTAAGAGGAGACAATGTGAGAATATTGGATTTGGTGGGTGACTATACTGCTTTCAGTTCAGGGAGATTAAGGCACAGGGAGCTCTGGTGCTGATGCCCATTACAGTAGCCACGTTAGCTCACGTTCCAGAAACAAAATTTTGGAGGACCAGTTCTGTGGGCCACCACTCCGCAAACTTGATACGTAATGCCTTGACAACCTGTTTTCTTAGAGATTTTGGGCATTCCAACATCTTGGGCCATTTATTGCAGAAGTCTCCTGGCTTCTGTAGAAGAAAAAAAACAATTTACTTCAACAGGAGGTAGTCCCTTATGAGACACATCCAGCTGGCCGCAGCGGGAGCCGGCCTTGTCATCTTTACAAGCAGGATACATTCACATGCCAAAGTCAGCAGAAACAAAATAGATGACACATCCACAGTCTGAAGGTTTGCATTCCCAACAAACCCAAGCAGAAATAAGACAGGATGAGGAGCCAGGTCCAAATCAAGCATTTAGTTCAAACATTTACATGACTGAGATCAAACTCTCGCATTATGGATTAAACCCATAAAATGTGTAGGAAGGCAGGAGCTGCTTGTCGGTTGTCTCTTAGACATGTCTGGGGACATCTTTGTGGCATCTGTTGTACAAGCTTGAGTTAGTAAAACCCACATAGAAAGCAGTAGGTTGAGACCAAACTGCTGATGTCTGAAATTTTCACTCTGCTTGACAGGACGCCCTGCCAGATCTCCGACAGTGTCTGCCTGAGGCTCCTTCTCCTCTCATCCCACACACCTCGAGCTGATGGTTACTTGTGCTGCCTCTTAGGGAGGTACTTAGGGAGCCACGTATTAAGGAGAGCCTTGTTTGGGAGGAGCGGATTCCTTGATCCTTAGTGATGTTTACAGCTTGAAGACGCTTAAGTCTTTCCGTTAAAAAGCCTGTCATCAGTCATGCACATGGGGTTACCAAAGGGTTACAACTTTCTCTTGTGTTCATTCAGTTTGGAGTGGTTTTGTTAGGATGGTCTTTCAATGCTGTGATCTGGGGACACCTTTGGCTCACCCTTGTTCTTAGGGTTCCGTGTCTCTCCGTGCCCACACAGGAGGCAGAAGACCGCTGTAGCTCAACAGTGCTTTGCAGAACATGCCCCAGGAGCTGCTGCTGACATGGCTACAGAGCCCCAGGCTGCCTTCAGTGTCTGGAGACCTGGGTGTGTTTGACCAGAACTGCAAGCTGGTTCCTCACAGACAATTTCAGAATTTGAACTGAAGCCTCTTGCAGCTTTGTCGAACAAAGCCATGGCCAGAGAGAGCCCTTACCCGTGTGTGACTGGCTGCGAGGCACATCCCAATCCTCCTTGTGCCAGCCCTGCGGGGTGAACCTGCACAGTGCTGGAAGGAGAGCTGCACTCACTGGTGTATTTCTCTTTTAGCACACAGTTTGGTTTGAGAAGGCACTGGTGTCAGCAGCTGTACATCACTGAAATACGGAAGTGCCAGGTCTGGCCTTAAAATGAACCTCAATGCAGACCTGGCAATTCAGCTCTGAATTCAATGGGGAACAACACAATGCTTCTGTATGCTCAGTAAAATACAGCAGATGCCAAGATGTCTTAGCCCAGGCATTTCTGGGTGCCTGTCTCATCTGAACATTTGCTAGCAGTGGGTTGATATTTTTAGAGCAGTTATGCATCTTTGGGAAATACTGTGGCACACAGAAATCCAGAGGGAAGAAAGTATTATAGTGCTGTTGTTGAGGGACAGGAGTAAGGCTGTTTGTGGCACTCACGAAAGTTACATCTGTGCTGTATGGATAGAGACAGTTCCTTCACCACATAAACTCACAGAAAGTGAGGGAACAGGAGACTGGGAGGTGCAGAGCTCCACAAACACAGATTCATTGCTTGAATGTAGAAAGACTTGAGTAAAGGGACCTATTTTATATGTCCTCAGCAGTTTGAGCTTCTCGTTTTTCCAAGCTTACTATTTTTTTATCCTTCACTGCGCATACTCCAAGTATTTGTTAACACCCTTTCCTTTGGATTACTTATCAATAAAATCTCTTCTCTCAGTTGCTCCAAAAAATTTCCGTAGTTGCATCCCGCCTTGACCTGACAGAGCTCTGAGACTGCATCCCACAGATAACTTGCCATACAGCATGTGGCTGTGTACGTACAAATGTATATACGCAGTGCACGTGGTGTGCTTTATCAAGCCAGGACTGTGTATATTAGAGCTGTTCAGGATCAACTTGTATTTGGGCAACAGATGTTTTCTGCATTTCATCCTTTTCTTCCAGTTTAAAAATAAACACAACCAATACTGAATTGAGTGAAGAGTGAATTCTCACGTGCACATCTCACATCTAACTGCTTTTCAAAGGCTTAGAAATACTCCTTGCACACAGCTCGGTTACTGCTATTTGCCACTCTTCTCTTCCCCTTCCCAGTATTCTGGAACTTCTCCTGACTTCACAGCTGATGGAGCAGCCAGCCTGTGGTTGCCCAGAGCCATGTGTCAGGGCTGAGCTCAGAGCCCTGGCCCAGTGAAGCTGCATGGAGCTGGCTCAGCTGGCTTGGGCTGGGGATGCAGCTTATCTGCCAGTGGAGAAACACCCTTGGATAATGAAAAGTAGCAATGGAACGTGCTTCAAAACTCCTACTGACTTCATGAGAGCTGACCGACAGAAACCACCGTATACTAGGAAAATAAGCTGGGACACTAAATTAATTTCAGCAGTCCTAGCATCAGGGGTTCTTAAGGCTGTTCTGTGAATTTTGGGTTTGCATGGATTTGTTCTCTATTAAATTCACAGGGACGGAGCCAAGTTTCTCTCAAACTGCTGAGCTAGGCTTCGTTGCAGGATTTTCAGAGAAACAGAAAAAGCCACAGAGTTTTGTCTGACTCCCACCTGGAAGCAGAAATTGGTCCACATCTGCTGACAAGTTAGTGACAGTCAGCTCAAGCCACTCTTGGCCTCGGCACCCCGTTGGTGTCCGCCTGGCTTCGTGTCTCCCTGCAGAAGACCCTCAGGTCTGCTCTGAGCTTGACAAAAGTTTGTAAAATTGTAAATTCAACAGGTTTCTGATTGCTTGTCTTAAAGCAGCCTTTTCCCTTCCTACTTTCTCAGCTGCTGTTAGAACAGTACTGCCGGTCGGATGTTCGTAGCACTGCTTCTTGAAAATACTAGCTTGAAAATACCCAGAGCTGGCCCTGCTGCACACATGGAGTTTTGTAACCTTGTGCAAGCTGAGAGACTTTCTTTTCCCTGCAGAAACCCCCACACCCATGTTCTGAGACTTCCTCTCACTATTCCTGTGACAGTGAGTCACTTCCCAGCCACCTTCTGCCTACACGGGGCCCAGGTGCTGCTGCCTTCGCCACGATGCTGAGTGTGAAACCAAAGGGATTTGCTGAATCAAGACTATATTCAAGCATTTCCTTTTTGTTCACTTTTTAAAAGATTTCCTGTCTCTTTTCTCTTTTCCTCTCTCGCTTTTTGTAGTGTTTCATTTCATCTATGAATTAGCTTGGTCTGCAGAGTCTATGTTTGTTTTCCATTGACAGCCAGGCCAGAGAAGTGCTCACAAATACACTATTTTCTCTCTGCAGTGGGGGAGAGGAATGTCAGCTGGGGACTGGGAGGACTGTGGGAAGACAGGGAAAAAACTCGTTTCATCAGGGCTCTGATGAAGTTAACGCAAGCTGAGGTTTGGAAACATGCTGTTGTGATCCTAAAATGGAGGATCTGAAAGCACTGTGATGTGTAGGTCCAAGCCTGAATACTTTGGTGCATCAATGATACTTAGTTTGGATCAGAAACCTACCTTCAAAGCAAATCTCCCAGTTGTTCCCACTTACTGTGCTCTGTTTTGAATTGTGGAGCAGATCTGGAAAAGATGAGCCCGATGCCTTCCAGACAAAACACACACTTGAAAATGTGCTTCAGGAGCCCACCAGGTGCACTCCAGCCACAAACAAGTATTTAGTCCACACCACACTCCAGGTAGCATGT
The DNA here is from genome assembly GCA_037305975.1 of Chrysolophus pictus. Taxonomy (NCBI): domain Eukaryota; kingdom Metazoa; phylum Chordata; class Aves; order Galliformes; family Phasianidae; genus Chrysolophus; species Chrysolophus pictus. Next base: position 14,499,905 of record JAYKPI010000006.1, read on the forward strand.
CATTTCCATGGGGCAGCTGCAGAAGGGCTCCATAAGCTCAGAATAGTGAAAAATCAAACCTTCAACGTGAACTAACAAACGACAGCCACTGCTCCACTGTGTGCCATGCACAGAAAACCTAATAATGTTTGGGAAAAAGATCATCTGTGCCCTATAACTATTTAGAAAAAAAAATTTGAAGTGAGATACCACTCATACGGGAGAATTGACAGTATAAAAGCAGAGATGTCTAAAACATACCACAGTTACTGTATATGAAGCTCTTCTAGACATTTTAGAAACCTATTAATCTCACTGCATAAATATAAAAATTTATATTTGATATATAAATGTAGATAAGATATATGTAATACATTTCATACATATACATAAAATAGTCTCCCTATATATGTTGTGATTTTTAACACAGTCAATCCATTCTGTACTCCTGCTAATCTCTGTAAGGGAATGCAGAGATGCTTTAGTGTGATGTTTTGGTCCCAGTCCTTCCTTTGTACACAGAAACTCTGTAAAATTACTAATGTATAAGCTGAAAGCAAATAAATCTGAATATCTGAAAGCAAATAAATATATGAAACATAAACTTTGCTGCTCCTGCTGTCACCTGTTTGGCAGAATACAAGGATCATGACAAGCAGTTACAGTAGTAAAAGCTTAATTATTGTTTAGTAATTATTGGCTGAAATAAATTAAATGTCAAAGGTGTCAGTAGTGAAAAATGACATCATGTATGATATAATTAAATACACAAAACAGTGTTTAAATGGCTGTAAGTGTCTGGCCAGCCAAATCAATCAAATATTCAAAGACAATATTGACACTTTGCCCTTACATCACAGTGTTATGAATAAAAGCTTGTCACAGAAACCATGTTAGTCCAAAGCATGAATTTTCTGGTAGGTTGAGGTCTGGTTTGAACTTCTGTGATTATTATTTAATTCTATGGTAATACATGCCAACAGTTGGCATAACTGAGGGAAAGTAAAAATGAGTCAATGAGTATGTAGTATCACCTTGTTACACACATATTCTGGTAAAATGCACCTGAAAGCTCCAGTGAGAGCTGCCTGAATGTGTAGGGTGAGCACCAGAAGTTTGATGGATTCAGTGCTATCAACCACTCATGCTCATCACAGCACATCTTTAACTGGTTTAACATTTAGGTGTTGCACTAAGGGATATAGTTTAGCGGGGAAATATTGGTGGTGGGTGTGCAGTTGGACCAGAGGTCTTTTCTAATGTTGGTGATTCTATGATTCCATGTTCTTATGGTTGTTGAGATGGCAGCACAACTTGAAAACAGCCTTCTCTAACCAAGCTGTGCCAAGATCTGTGGCAGAACCCGAGTGTACATTGGCTGCTAGGACAAGTCTGATGAATTGCTGGGGCTTCTCGCTTGCTGTAGTACAGAATGCCTAAGCATCGCTCTCTGGCTTTTCTCCTAAGTTCCAGGACGAAGCAGGTATCACCAACATTCAACCAGCAACTGACACAGGCAATGGAAACGCGTTAAAAACCCTGTCATCGTTCGCTATATCCATCCTGCAGCATCAGTGAAGCTGAGCTGCCGTTCGGTTTCGATCAGCACAATTGGGCCACGCGTGCCTCGCCGAGCTGCAGGTAGAGGACACAGTGCTATGTGCACGCACTGCCGTGTGCACGCACTGCTATGTGCACGCACAGCTATGTGCACGCACTGCCGTGTGCACGCACAGCTATGTGCACGCACTGCCGTGTGCACGCACTGCCGTGTCCCACCTCCCTGCCACAGCCGGACCTGCGCGGCTCCAACAGCGTGCCTTTCATTTTCTCCGCTCTATCCTTTTTTTCCCCCACTTGCTCACCTGCAGACTCTGTTCGTATTGTTTTATGGTACTTTAGACAACGGGTTTTAACAGCTAAACATAAAAGCCACTGAGAGCATAAACAGGAAACTTGTGTTTAGGTGGGAGTGCCTAGGAATTTTATACCGCTGACCACAGAGGCCATGGGAGAAAGGAAATAGGAAAAACACTATAAATACCTGGGTGACTAATGACTTGTGCTGCTCATCTGGCTCCTCAGCACACGAGAAGTTCAGCGTCTTCCCGGCAGAGCACCGCGCTCGGTCCCGCGCCCCTCCGCCGCCCCTCTCCCCGCTCCGTGCCCGCGGTCACCGCCCGAAGCGCCGGACGGGACGCGCCCCTCTGCCCGCACGGAGCGGCGCGGAGCGTGAGCGCTGCCCGCTGCCGGCGGTCACGCCGCCTAAGAGGATTTGGATGAAAGTAACGCGCGCTCCCTCGTCGTGGCGCGAGGCAGCAGCTGCGGCCCGGTGCAGCCAGCGCCTTTGTCAGCAGCGCTCGGCCGCGGGCTCCCGAGGGCCCGCCATTGTTCCGGAGGGGCCTCTGCGGGGCCGCTCCCGCTCTCCCGCTCCTTTCATCGCCGGCCGACGGTTTGCCGGCGGTTTTGTCTTCTGCCGACGGCGGCAGATTTCCCGAGCGGCATCTCCCACGTGGCGGCGGAGCGGCGCGGGCCGGCCAGGCGGCCATCTGCGCGGGGGGCAGGGCCGCTCCGCTCCGCTCCGGGGCTGCGCTGCAAGCGGGACCGCGGCTTCGGCTTTGCAGAGAGCTGCGGTCCCGAACCGGCGTCTCCAGGCAGTGCTGGTGGGCGGCAGGGAAGCACCGGCGTCGGAATGTGGGGCCCGGTTCGGCTGCTGTGCTTCGCTGAAATCGTGTTACTGAGTAGGGGTGAGACTTCGCTCAGAAAGCTAAGCGCATCTGTGAGCATTTCTCTGAATCCAGGACATCCATAATGAACTTCTTGTTTAATTACTGCAGTGATAAGATAAGCGAAGCTTGGCGGGGTGCTGGGGAGGAGAGCTTTATTATGTCCGGAAATAATCATTTCTAGGCTGTAAACACTACAGTTTAATTGATGCAGATATGTATATCACATTTAGATAAAGATACAGCTGGGATTGATGCAGTCTGTAACTACTGACGAGCGGCATTCCTCAGGGATCGGAGCTGGGATGGCGTTATTTAGCATCTCTGTAGGCATCATGGACAGTGGGATCGTGTGCACCCTCAGCAGGTTTGCAGACAGCAGGCTGAGTGGTGCAGATGACATGCTAGAAGGAAGGGATGCCATCCAGAGGGACCTGGACCGGCCTGAGGGATGCACACATGGCAACATCATGAAGTTCACCAAGGCCAAGTGCAAGGTCCTGCACCTGGGTTGGGGCAGAGTCCCAAGCTGGGGCTTTTCAGCCTGGAGAAGAGAAGGCTCCAAGGAGACCCTACAGAGGCTTCCCCGTACCTGAAGGGGGCCTACAGGAAAGCTGGGGAGGGTCTTTTTATAAGGGTATATAGCATCAAGATGAGGGGAATAGCTTTAAACTGGAAGAGGGTAGATTTAGACTAGATACTGGGAAGAAATTATTTACTGTGGGTGGTGAGAAACTGCAACAGGTTGCCCAGAGAGGTTGTGGATGCCCCACCCTAGAAGCGTTCAAGGTCAGGTTGGATGGGGCTGTGAGCAACCTGGTCTAGAGGGAGGTGTCCCTGCCTATAGCAGGGGGTTCGAACCAGATGGTCTTAAGGGTCTCTTCCAAGGCAAACCATTCTATAATTCTATGATACATGGTTACCCTTCCTATGCAGTTGAAAAAATATACAGGGAAGGTTGCTCTGATCCCAGAGCAACAGATGAAACACCTACGAGCAGATTTCTTTATTCGTACATATAGCGCAGCGACAAAGAATCCTGGGTGCTCTCAAGGAGAAATACAGTATGAAGAATACTGCAACACAAGCCAACCAGCACTGTGTTCCCATGCTGACCTGAGGGGACCCACTCAGACCCTGTGCTCTCTGCAGGCAGTGCATGTCCAGAAGGAAGCAAAAAACCTTACTGCTGCCGAAGGCAATAGCTAAACTCATGTCAGGTAGGTGCAAAACTACATTACTAAATGACAGCCCCAAAGTAAAAAGTCTCGGAGGCACTTAATTATAGTGACATTGCAGTGCTGAAGTTTTTCTCCCCTCTGTCTATTATGCAATGCACTGCTAGGTGAGTACCTTTCTCTCCTCGTGTGCCGGAGGGAATTGCAGTGCTGCGGTACCAGCAAGGAAAGCCTGGCAGTGACTGCACAGGTCTGCAGGAGATGTACTGCAGAGCTAATTTGGGCGGGCAGACAAGCTTTCTTCCACTTGGCTGAGTACCTGCGATTGGTACCTACCTGTGAATGCCACATCTCACGCATGGGCTCTGAAATTATGTCAAGAAGAGCAAAGTGGTGAAAGCATTTCTCGAGGTTTTACTTCTGAATCCCATATGCTGCCTAATACTGAAAAGGGGCTCCAACCAAGGCTCTCTTTTCTCTGTTAAATACCCAAGCTGCCGAGCCAGAAATTTCAGGGATTCCTTTTGAAACTCTTCCCCTCTGTACAAAGTGATTAAATATTCATGGCAGCAGAGACTAGAAACAGGCCTTCTGGATGTGCACCCCCACCCCAAGCCACAGATCCCTTTTCACTCCAATCCTCTGAATATTTAATTAGTTTGTACAAAGCAGAGCCGTTCCAGCAGGGAAGCCTGAGAGAGACCCAGGCAGTGAGACCCACTGATTGAGGCACACAGCAGAAGGGCCTGATCCCAGGCCCCTGCTCCAAAGCAGGCAGAGGAAGGATTTAAGCATTCATCACAGCGTGGCTGCTAGCGTGTTAGCTATTCACAGCAGAGGATGTGACACTTCCTTTCTTTTCTCTCCCCCACCCGGCCTTCTATGCCAGCTAGATGTGGTTTAACCACCTCAGAGTCCGGTAGGAAGACAGGATGAGGAATGCTTCGTTTGTGTCCTGAAAACTGTACAAAATGAATGGATGAAAATTTGATGAGTAGTTTTCCAGCCATTCAAGCACCTCTCTTAATAATTCAGATGTTTGATTTTCTTCTCCAGTACGCAGTAAGGATTAATGCACTTTTGAAATGATATATAAACTTTAGTTTTCAGGAATGAATAAAACCTCGGATTTTAAAACAAAAATACCACAGAGGAGTACTGTTCTGTGAGATGCTATTACCCTGCTTCCCTTTACTGCTGACTGTCACTGTTCGCACTTAAATTTCAGCATATAGGGATCTTCTTCAGCAGCCTCTAATAAACAAAGTGCTCAGTGGAATTGCTGACAGGCTGTGATCAAAGCAGCACCCTCAGGTGTTGCTGTGATACACTGCTTGCTTACTGAAACAGAGCAGTTCAAACAGCCTGCTTGTATTTAATTGGGATATGCAGTATTTCCAGCTTATACAGCTCAGCCCCAAAGAAGGTTTCTGATCTTTCACTCTGTTATTGTTCCACTATTTGCTCAGAAAAAAAAAAAAGAAAAAAAGAAAAAAAAAAAGACATTTAGGGCACCAAATTCTGGTGTTTCACCTGGAACAAGGACTCTCAGACAATCATGGACTTGAGCTGTAAAGGAGGCTGCTCTATGGGCACTTATCCTCTGTACTCAGAGGATGGTCCTCTTCCCTTCACCAGTGTGGTGTGGCTCTGTGGTGAAGATGAACACATCAGCTTGGTCCCAGGCAGGAGCTGTCAGGGGACAGAGCACTTCATGCCCTCATTCCATGAGGACAACTGGCATCTTCTTTGCTTAGCTCCAGTAGCCCTGAGAAACCTGCATATGCTCCTGAAAGGTGGGATGTGTGGCGATACTAGTTGATCCAGTAAAAATGACTTTACTGAGCATGCAAAAAGAGTGGTTTTATTTCAGAAGTTTCTGACTCGACCTAAATGAGACAGTCTTCTGCAAGGACAGCACAGGCATCTCACAGCCAAAGAGATCTTTTTGGCTCCCCTCCTGCTTTTTGAGTCACAGCTACACAACCTCAGGAAATCAGACCTTTCTGAAAAGCAGACTGTTAGCTTTCTTCTTTTCTTTTCTTTTCTTTTCTTTTCTTTTCTTTTCTTTTCTTTTCTTTTCTTTTCTTTTCTTTTCTTTTCTTTTCTTTTCTTTTCTTTTCTTTTCTTTTCTTTTCTTTTCTTTTCTTTTCTTTTGTAGTATGAACAAAACAACACATTTTCTCAATCCCTGTTCTAAGGATCTGATAAAGACTTTGGCCTAAGGTTTTTTTTTTTTTCCCCAAAAATCCAGTCCTAGGCATACATCTGGAATATAAAATACCAGCTCCAAAGTTTAAAGCTTGGCAGTGTCTGAAAATGAGCTTTAATAATAGGAAATTTTGGGCAAACTTCATATTATGTACTGTTAGCTCCGCCTATTAAAAATATTTTCTTACATGTAGCAAAGAACTTTGTACAAACTAGTATATGTAGATATAGTCATCATTTCCTAGTGTACAATATCTCAGTCATTTTGACTTTTCAGAATTACCAAGTGCAACAAGACAACATGAGTGGAATTGCCCCTAGATGGTTTTAGTTTTTAAGTAAAAGCTTGCCTTGAATTTTTCTGAAGAACAATGTGTCTGAACTAATTTCCATTTAATTACATGGATATTAGTTAAAAGCAGCTGATCTGACTTTCTTATTTTTTAATTATGAAAATTCTCTCCCAGGCTGAGCAGTGCTATGCCAAGTTTCAGTGCCGAGCACGTTTTTACGGTCTAGTTATAAACCCTAGAAAAACAAAGTTTATAGGAAATGTTGACACAACCTTAACTAAAGTGGTGCTAGCTGACACCTCTATATTTTCAATTTGGGGATTTCTACTGGGAAAATATAAACGCTAATGCAGTAAGGAAAGCCAACTATAATAAAACCCTCATAGTCTTCCTGTTCACTCCACGAAGGCCTACTTCAAAAAGCACCGAATCAGACTGGAGATGAGTTGAAGTTAACTGCATTCCTCTGAGGGTACTAAAAATTACCCTGCAGGTAGTTTGGCCTTGCAGTTATTTGCAAGACTGCAGTTTGTGCAGTTTGGTCAAAGCCACGTGAATATCCATTTAAAAATCCGGAAAAGAAAATAAGAATGTGCATAAGCTTTAAAAAAAGGGTGCTAGTCCATTTATATCCCCCCTAGCACAACATAAAATGAGGAAAATAGACTTTATAGATTCTAGTGAAACAAATTTAAGTACACACAGGGGACAAATACAAGGAAGGAAACTGAAAAGCAAAGTTAGCTTTCTTACCTGCATCTTTTAAGTCTGGATCACCCAAAATGATGAATAAGGGAGGGGCTGTGGCCTCTGCTTACTGTCTTTTTAAAGACGATTGTATGGATTCATGAGCCAAGGAAGGTCAGGACAGTTTGTCAGGAAATCTGAGATCTGAAAGCATTGGATAGCTGAACCTGCCTCAGGAACAAAGACCAGCCATCCTTAGGTACCTGGACAGTATGCCAAAAGGCACGCTAAGCACATTTGTAGACAACATCAAATGGGGATGAGTGCTCAACAGAGTTGAGGGTAGAGCTACTATTCAGGAGGACCTTGACAAGCCAGAGAAATAGGCTGTAGGGAAACTTTACAGCATTTACCTAAGGAAAAAGCAAGTCTTGCAACTGAGCTGAAATCACCCCATGCATCAAGACAGGCTGTAGTTAGCCATGGCTGGTCAGGAAAGAACTGGCATCCCTGGTGACAGTGGGTCACCTCTGCTGCTGCAGGTTTTGATGAGCGTGGCATGTAGGCTCTTGTTCATTGCTGGCAAAAATGCTTAGCTCATGGTTGCAACTGTATTGAAAAATAGTGTTTTGAAACTGAGAATTTGCTCTATCAAGCAGAGTTACTGTGCTTGTACCTGTTGTAGTTTCCATGGAAATAAATAGGAGGCATTACTTTCAGAGTGATTTATGCATATGTGGTCCTGGACAATTGCTCTTCACTCAATGAGGCCCAGGTGACCCAAAAGATTGGGCATCTGCATTCTGAAAAGTAAAGCCAGCAGGTTGAAGGAATTGACTATTTCCTTTCACTTGGCCCTCAGGGAGCTTGTATGAAGTAAAGTATCCAGTTTAGCTTGGTGGTACTCTGGTCTGCTGAGCTGCAGATGCTATTCAGATCCTCCTTCAGAAAAAAACAACTGCTGATGGAGCCTTCTGAAAGTCCAGCCTTCTCTGTTTTTGTAGAAAGGCAAAAGAAAGGCATGCTGAACCCTAGTAACATTGTAAAGCATTGGTCTGATTTTTTATTTGGTTGATATTATGCATAACCTTTACCTCTTGAGAGGCAAACACTGAAAAGCTGTATGAAAAGACAAAATGAATCATCCCAGTAAACACATGCAAAACAAATGCAAAACAGATTGACCTCTTAGATCTTGCAATGACCTACCCTTGTCCATCTGTAACCCACTCTATTTCACACAGTTAACAAACTGGAGTGCTTTGATTCACCAAGGCACTTTCTGCTTTTACCATTACTTTTGCATTAGATCTAATTGTCTATTAAGAAGGTGATTTGGGTTACACCCCAATTAAAGTCAGACATACCTAACCTTCTGCATGCCCAAGAGACCTCTAGCCAAGGTATCTCTATGAGTTTTGGATGACTTTTTTTTTTTTAACCTTGCTAACATTTCAGTCTTGCTGGCAGCAATTTAGATAGTTTCTGCTCTCTGCCTCTTTCTTCTTTTTTCTCCTAAAAGTTTAACGAGATATCAACAGTAACCTTGGCAAAAATGTGCGGCCTACCTAAAGGTTAATGCTAAACTTCTGTCGTACATTATTTTAAGGTTGAAAAGAAAGATAGTAAGTTTCAGTATGTACCTGTCAGTACTAAATGATTGTTCATTTCCTGTGAATTGGGAATAAAGTAATAACATACATCTGGCTAGCTAAGACATGTTGCTTATTTCTTTTTCTTCTCTGAGCCGTATCCTTTACCAGCTGTGAGACATCACCATGCTGAATCTCCGAATACCTTTGAGGAAAATTCAAACAAAGAAACAGAGGGCTGGAAGGGACCCCTGTGTCTCTGAGCCTAGTCCCCCGCTAGTCCCAGGCCACATCACACAATGCCTTTCATCAGTTGTTCCCACTCCATCTTACAGTCGCTTATGTGTCCTCATACTTGAATTGGAAGTCCAGCTTTGACTGCTCAACTGGCTAGAAAACCATCTTTCAGTTTCCAGTTAAAATGCATTCATGGGCCGTTCATGTCCATTTGTTCTTGTGCCAACACTGTGCTTTATCTTGAAAAGATTTTTCCTTCCTTGATGTTTAACCTCTTGATGTATTTATAGGGAGCAATGGCATTCCATTATCAACTTTTGTTTTGCTGCACTGAAGAAGCCAAGCTCTCCCAGCTTCCTTGCAAAGGCAGGATTTCTATTCCCCATCATACAGTGTCTGTTTGCTGCACTTGTTCCCAGGACATCTTTGAACCAGAAGGCTATTGCTATACATGGTGTTTCAGATGAGGTCTCACCAACTTGTTTTATCTGCTGATCATTTTCTCACGCAAATTACGGCAGAAGATGACATGCTGAGAGGATATACATCAACAAATGTACTAAGTACCTGGAGAAAAATCCAGTTATAAACCTCCTTCCCTACTTTAATGTAATGTTTCTACATGTGAGGTGCCTGTAGTCTTTGCAAGACAGTGTTCTGAGGATGGATCCTGAAGCACACATTAGAGCACAGGAAAGAAAGCTGATGCTTGAAAACAGCCACAGAAATGCAGTGACCAGAATGAAGTCCAAGGAAGAGGTGAAGTAAGATTTATTACTGCACTGTGAGGTATGATAAAGAAGATGATCAGAAATTAAATGTCAAATTCAATTTCTTATATTCTACAGGTACAAAGATCTCTTGAAACACAACAACATATATTTGCATGATAAATCTCAACCTGTGATATTTTCATAACATCTTCCATTTGAAAGCATAAAAAATGTTAAGTGAAATTTACTTCATGCTATAAATACAGTTTTCTTCCTGCATGTCTCTCAGTCAGAACAATAGAAAAATGTAACCAGAATGATTAAGTGGAGAAAATGAGGTCTTTAACATTTTTCTCCACATGCACTCAGTCTACTCAGCTCTTGTGTAACTTAATGTAAAAGTTTAAATTTTATGTCCTCGTTGTTCATTTCTGAATATGACTTGAATAAAATGCCTGGGAGGAAATAAAACAAAAAGCCAACAAGATCTTATTTAATGAATGCTAGTATATGGTCTTTTGCAGAATAAAACTTAAATGCGTACATTGTTTATTATGATAGTAAAATAACAAATCTCTTCAGTTTTTCACAGCAGTCCCAGAAATTGTCTCTTTCATGCTTCCTGCCAGCACTGAGCTGTACCCCAGCAGAGTCATTTTCTTTAGTATCATACACTGCATAAAAATCTTTTTTGTTTTTTTCCTGATAGTAATGAATCTCAGAGGCAAAGAGCTCTTTTCCATCCCTTCAATATTACATCTGTAAAGGTATGAGGGCAGCTTGAATCATTAAACTGAGGAACAACATTCAGGAGAGACCTGAATGGGACCTCCCTGATGGATTAAATGTAATGTTCTCGTTGCAGAAAATAGCTAACATGGATGCAGGCAGGAGGTTGGCTCAATGCTCTGCTAGTTCTCAGCCCAAAGAAACTGTGGTTTGTGCAGTTTTTCTTTATGTAAGAAGCACATTCACAGTCGCTGTTCAGATTCAGTGGCATTATGCAAACTCTTAGAACCTTTTTCACCCTTTGTGGTTCCCTAGACACCAGTGCTGTCTTACTGCATGTATTCCTCTGCGTGTTCTGAAGGTATTTTTCCTCAGTAACCTGCTTACTGGACTGGCTAAAACTCAGATTATGGTGGTTTTCAACGGACATTAAGCACATATGGTACTTTTTCAGGCAGGAGTGACCTTTTGAATTCGGAGCTGTAAAGCGCAGCTACTGTGTTTACTCTGTTGAGGGACAAATCATACTCCGCAGGTCTTGTACTCCCAGGTTGGTTGTAAACCTTTTCATTATGTTTACACTACGCTCTGGGACTCAAATTTCTCACTCTCAAGAGGTCTCTGCCTGTATGAGGCTCTCTTGACAAATGTGACTGATTCAGTTCTTTTGCTGTCTTCCTGTGCCAGTCACACGTCCAGATTGGCATGAGCTTCACTGTAATGCCTGATAAGAGATAAGTCAGCTGCTCTGAAACAAAGTTGCCACACGGGATCATATTTTTTGTTCTAATGTCTTCAAATGAGGCTATTGCAGGAATTGAGAGTAATTCTCTTGCAGAAACAAAGTTTATATAGCCAACATAAACAATCCTATGCCTGCTTCATGCCAGGGAAGGAAGAAAGGGGTGATATTTCTTTTGCTACCAACATAGGCTCTTTTGCTCGAATAGTATTTTTGGCAGATGCTACCATATTTAACTTCCCACAATGGCACTGTTTACTTAAGGCCAATATAAAACATCCCTGGCCCTTCTCTTAGATTTTTCAGTCCCTCGGTGGACTTTCCCCTATCCTTTTAAGCACATTTTTTGTGGTGCCTTTGGAATCACTACTTGGTGCCGTTAAACGAAATACTTCCAAGCAATAAGAACTCCATCTCAGCAGGGCAAGGAAATGTGCTGTAGCACTGCACTATTGTTCATATATTTCATGACCTTCTGTACACCCTGTTCTCACCAGTAGTTCTGAGGAACAAAATAACCGCCAGAGGTTACCTAGCCAAGTACCTTGTCACAGACAGAGCTCAGTTGTGATTACTTAGAGAAGAGAGTAAAAAAAAGGACAGTGGTGCTCTGTCTAATATGTACGGGAACATCTGGCAATCACTTTGGGCAAAGCTATGCTGTTTTGTTTTATCAGACTGACCTACGAGAAGTTTGCTTCTGGATTTTGCTCTCTGCATTCTTTTGCTATAGAAAATGTATTTACACCTACTACTCTTTCCTAGCTTTGCATTTGATTTTAAATCAAATATGTGTAGCTGTAAAAATAAGTTCCAAATTTTTATAGGAAGTATACTAGGTCCTTGCTGATAATGGCTTACGGACAGCCGACACAGTGTCTGCTTTCAACAGAATAATCATTTTTCACTCACGATTTCAGGCAGAAGCCTCCTTCTCCATGTGAGCACAACGGCACTGTTTCTGTTTGTGCCCACCATGCATCCGTTGCTGGTCTTTGGCTTTGCAAATGCTGGAGTAGAACTGCACTCCAACCAAAGCCCCCTCCTTACCCTATCTAGCTGTTCTGCAAGTTGCTACTGCTGCTGATGAGCCACAAAGGGCTGTCCCAGTGAGTCTCTGAAGACAAAGTCATAGGACTCTATAGGTTTGGAGAAGCACAGTTTGGACAGCCAGTATTTTCCCTGGCTTACAGGGATAGCCAAGGAATTCAGTTTTTATCCTTCATGTTTACTGTGCTTGCCTAAACGTGCTGGGGTTGGCCTTGTGGTCACCTATTTGTATTATGCCTAATGTTTCTCCCACATGTGCTATTTCTGTTGAACAGGATTAATTGCATGGAGGTAAATACCAACAGCTCTGGCTCTTGACACTCAGAGCTTCTGGTCATGCTTTTCTATTGTTTTTCTCAGGTAAAAATACTGCCTATTACCTTAGAACCCTCATCGCCGTCATTACCTTTTTCTGCATTTTCCAGTGAATTACTGTGGGTGCCAAACACAATCCAAATAGCCATCTGCAGAAATAGTGTCTCCCGAAGGCAGTGCAAAATGTGTGCAAACGTGTTCTATTTTCCCAAGGACACTTGCCAGAATCCTGCTGATGCATCAAGTGCAGGGAAGTATTTGGCACCAGCCATGTCTCCAAAGATTTCTCTTCTTTATGTAGTGGAAAATGCTCCTTTCAAAATGTACTTATTCCATTTTTTTTGTTCGCTCTATGTATGTGAACCACCCTGTCTTTCCCTGCTACAGTGTCCAATAGGCACAGCCACACTGGGAGGGCTCCTTGGATTCCTTAGAGCACTTACCCAGTCCCTCTCAGCTCCTGCCTTGAGGTGTGAACTCGCCTTGCTGCTGTGCTGCACTCTCTTTGGTCTGTCTCGTGCTTCTGAGAGTTTTCTTCTTCCCCAGAGGACATCCTCTACCTCATTTTCAGTTTTTTAAGTGCTTGGGCTTTCCAACAAATGCATCTTCTTAATGGCACTGGGATGTTTCAAACCCAGTGATGGGTGTTGTTTTCTCTGGTGCACTCACAAATTGTGCTGAGGTGGTAGCACGATAGAATAACAACAAACAAAGCTTTTGCTTGCTCAGGCAAGATTAAAGGGAATGAGACACACTGCCCTGCATTCACAGGTGCATGTGTGTGCTCTGAGGTACAGAGCGTGGAGAAGTCACAGTCTGTGAAGATAAAAACAGAAAAGTGCATGAGGGGTTTGATTGCAGGAGCTGCTAAGCATGAACTAAGGAACATGTGAGGCTTTTTGTGTACAAAATGCGGAATCATCTGAAGGACAGGATTCTGTAGTAATGAGGGATGTTAACCAGGCATTCATTGGTGAAAGAATGCTGCAGAATGCTGACGGTCCAGTGAGTTCTTGGAATTACTGGCGGTGTCTTTACAAAAGTGAGGAAGGAAGCAGAAAGCAGGCTTTTCAAAGTTGATGCTAAGCAGTAAAGAATTACGAGAGTGTGAAGGTGAAAGACTGCATGTGTTGGAGTAACCTTGGAGCCAAAGGTATGTGATCTCTGGGAAAGAAATGAAGGGAACAGAGAATGGTAATGGCCTAGAAGTGTGGAGACTTCAATAAACTCCTGGATACCTGGTAGCTAAGTGAACATAAGCATTAAAGACGGCTGTAAATGCCTCAAAGAAATACTTCTGAGTGCAGCAGTGTACATCATTTCACGTCACAGGAACTACAGAAAATGTGAGAAGAGATCAAACTGAGTAAGCCGTGATCATTCATAATATAGGCTGAAAGGAAGTAAAATGAAACTCTGTCAGATTACTTGGGACACTGAAGAAAAGTAGCCTGGTCACGATGGGCCAAATTTATGTTTTATCTTTTCTCACTCTGTTTTTCTGAGATCCAACTTAGATGCAAAGAGTGAGAGTGATAAAGCTAATAAGTTCAGCAGCAGTGAGGGTGAATACAAGGAACATGACAGTTTCTGCTTAAAAATGCACAAGAGCTACAAAGCCAAAAAGGCTTAATGGATCATTTTGCATCTGTTCCCATTCAAATGATCTCTCTAACCAGCCCTCCAGCACAATTTTGGCTAAGGATTGCAGGGTGTGACTTCAACTTAGAAGAGAAAATAGCCTAAGGAATTCTTATGTTAGATGCTTTCAGACCAGTTGCACCTGCTTCATAACTTCTTCTGTGGTTTCAACTGTAACAGGATGGCAAAAAACTTGGTTAGAGAACTATATCTGAAAATCTGTCATTTGTTCTCTGTTAGAGTATAGGTGTATTTTCAGAAGGATTCCACAGGAATCTGTTCTGGATCACTTTCTGCTTGATCTCTATTGCAAAGATCTGAATATTTAATGTTTGAGGATGACATGGAACTGGGGGAACTACAGATGAGCTGCACAACTGGCTTGCAATTCAGTGTTCTTAAAGGAACTTTTTGAAGAAATAGTCTGAGAAAAGGCAGAATGAAAAAGAAGGGCAAAGCATGCTTGTGCAGGTATGATCACTTGGGTAATACCGGTTGTTGGTGCTGTCAGCTTCTCAAAAAGGAGTCTGGAGAGATAGTGGATCATAAGCTGAGTGAGGCTCTATACAGGCGTTCCGTTTCAAAAAGGCAGACTCAACACTGAGCTATGTAAGCAGGAGCATGGCTTAGTATTGGATGATTTTATCCTGCTCTCCTCAGCACTGCTGAGGCATCAGCTGGAGCATCATACCCAGTTTTACCAATGGCCTTCAAAAAGCACATAAAATAGCTCGGAGCAATCCAGAGGAGGCCTACAGAAATGATTAGTGCTGTGAAACAGAACCTGGGAGGCAAACCTGAGAAAAATGTGCTTGTACAGCCTAAATAAACAACAGAGACAAGATAGAGTGAAAAGGAAAGTGATTCCTTCTCAAATATGTGAAAGACCACATTAAAAATTAAATAAATCTAAATATTAGATAAAACATCTTGCAGGTAATAATAGAGGCAAGCTAGATCCAGTAAATGTGGGGAAATCACAGTATTTCTATCACTGGATGGTGTTAGGAACAGATGACACCAAAAAAAAAAAACACCTGTCAAAATTCACCAATAAATAGTTCTTCCTAATTTTGGGTAGAGAGGTGGGCTACACGATCTCTTCATTGTCTTCACAGCCATATATTCAGTTGTATGGATCTTACAAATTGTTTACATCCTCCTTTTGGGTGGAACTCATTATTAAGAGGCCAAAAGTGTATCACTTCTTTCTGTTTTTTGTGTTAGAATTCCTGGTATACTCTTCCATCCTCTGTAGAATCTGTGGCTGTTCCATTTGCATTTTATATTCTTGCTTTTTTGATGACATTTTCCACTGATCCTTCACAAAAATCATCTTGGCTGTTAATGCTGCCATTGCCCTTTTTTATTCCTGCTGTGCACACTTCCCTGACACTTGCAGACTCTTACACAATGATGTAATCCTTTGGTCTTGCACCTCACTCCATAGATCAGCATTAATTTCCTTATTGTCTGCACAGAACACAGCTCCATTTACAGTCTTGGGGGGCACTACTTCTTAATACCAGTCCTGGCTATGTAACTTCTTTTACATGGTCAAACCCATTCCAGCTGTAGTAAATAAAATTAGAAAGGATCAAGTGGATCACTGTTTCTATTCTTATAAGAGAAATGCTATAGCTCCTAGAGGACTGTCTTAAGACTAGATTAATGCTAAGTACAATCAAAATTTTAAGACGACAGGTGCTTGCCCTTCAAAATATAAAGAAGAGAGTGATTAGAAGAATGAAGGGTGGAGGCAGGAGCACATGGCCTGAAAGTAAATTCATGCTGTGCTGGCAAATTGTGTTCCCTGTAACATTTTCACTGGAGTAAATTGCAGGATAAGAATGAGAATCAGGGGAACTGGTGGCTGAGGCCAGTTCCTTCTGCTTTCCTTAACCCCACTCTTCTTAGCAATTATTTCTTAGAGAATCAGACTTATGCTCAATTTCCCTAGCAGCAGAGTTCATATGTACTTGATTTCTTACACTGGAGACAATTTAACCATGAAAACCTCATATGTGAGGGATTAGCTGAGGGCAAAGTAGGGCTCTTAAACTCTTAATGTAAGTATAGTCATGACAGCACAGTTTGATTAAATTGAAACATTGAACTTACTAAAGTACAGATTTAATTCTAATAATTTTAAAGGTGTCAAAAAGGAAGGGGTACTCATTTCACTCTGTGCATACAGTGTGTATATGTGTCTCCCAGAGGGAAACAATGAACAGACCATGCAGGGGAAAGAAAATAAACTATCCCGTTTCCTGTACATCATTCTTCTTCTGGTACTTACAATTGTTACGGACACATCTGCATGATTTCTACAAATCCTCTTGCACCTCATAGACAGAAATGAGATTAGTGAATCAAAGTTTTATTTGAAAGGCAGAAAGCATTGTTCATCTGTCTTGAGATAAAATACACTTATAAAAGTGTTACAAGTTCTCTCTTATTTTCTGCAGATGTAAAAAATAACTCATTTATAATGTCATGCGAAGGGTTTTTCGAGATATGACTGCCATCTTCTTCTTATTGTCACAGTTTCTGACTTCATGCTTAGTGTTTATGTTTGCCATCAGTCATGCAATTCCAGTTGACATATGATTTGATTTTTCTGCTACGTAAACCAATTGTAGCTGTAGTTTCAGTAACAGGGGCTACTCACACCATAAGAAGAGCACTGAGCCTTTATTTGTTTTCTTTAGGTTTCTTTCCTAAAGTTCTGGGGCCAGATTCTCAGGTGATTCCATTTATTCCCTGGGGTCTTCAGTGCAGTTCTGATGCTCTGTTGTTGCCAAACTCACCTTTCATCTCTACAAATCAACTTTTAAATGAGTCATTCGATATTTCTGTTTTACTGAAATCTTTCCTCTAGGTTGAATGCTTTGAGATCTCTTTCTGTCCTCATGGGCACCCATGTGATTTACTAAAATAATTTGTGCAAAATTATGAGCCCAACTTTAAAGATTGATGCCTAAAAATAACCATCTCAAAATCAATAGCCAGTTTGAAGAAACTTGGTTTGTACATTTTATGTGCTGTGATAAATGACTGTTGCACTGTATTAAGTTTATAGCGAGAGTGACTCAGGTGGATGGCATGAAGTGCTTCATTCACCAGCTACAAATTCATTCTCTTTTGCCTTGTAGAGAGGGAAAAAGCAAACGTGATTTCTGACCAGTGCACAGCAAACAGCCCCACAGGTGTGTGCAGAGATGGATAAAGTGGGCAACTGTCACCATTGTACAATTGCTCACGATTTAAGAGTCAGACAGCAGCAGAAACAGGAAGAGAAAAGGTCATGGGAGGACAGCGTCCATGGCCAGGGTCAGGTTTCAGAGTGGGGTCCATTGGGAGAAAATGAAAAACATTTGGATGTAATTAAGGCACTAATCTGGAAAAATGAGGAACAGTTGAAACCTGCAGAGCTGGGACATTGTACAAACTTCTATCCTTGGTTGCAGAACAGCCTTGCAGTAGCTTCTGCTACCAAGAATAGGGAAGAAAGACTGGAAGAAACTATGGTTCCCAGCTCAACCCTAAGGCACTATCATTTGTGGTGCAGTAGCATCAATAAAGGCAGAGAAAGGAATACAATAGGAAGGGGGTCTGGGAGGAAATGACATGCATTGCTTAGAGCTTTGCTCCTCTGAGTATAGCACTTTCACATCTCTGAAAATGTGTATTTCTCCTAGAAGTGGCTTTCTAGTTGTCATCTTCAATTTTCTGCTAGAAAGTTCGCCTTGTGCTTATAAATAGCATGTAAATAGCAGGTAGGGTTTGAGTTATATAAAATAACATTGTGGAGAATATGCACATACATTCTCTGATCTTCATCTGTTGCTTCACCTCACTCTCACTACCAAAATTAAAGAAATAAATAAATAAAAACCGAGGGAGTGTGAGGATAGCTGCACAAAACAAGGCAAAGGAAGACGATGCTGGAGCTCCTTTTATCTTTTACAGAGTCTATTTACGGTACAGCTCCAAGCAGCTAAGGCCATGGGTATCCAGCTTAGTTCCAGTGCTCTGTGTTTTGTCACTAGGATGTATAACAACAGAGTTGAAGAACAAAATTAGGGCACTTTGTTACACTCAGTGGTCTGCCCATGCTTTAGAAAGCACACTAGAAAACCCATAGTTCTGGGCATCCCAGACAGGCAGACGCTGAAGATGGTAGACTTCAAAGGCTATCTTCAACCACTGGGAACTGGCAGAGCTATACCTCTGAGTAAAGCAGTGCTGCTCAGCATGACAGTGTCATAAATCTTCCTATTAGAAGCTGTATGCACATATATGAGGTTATTGAACAAACCAGAAGTCTAGTTAGATGAGGGTCAGAATGGATGTTGTATATCCTGCTATCTACTAAGAAAAAGAAGTATGCAATAACTTGATATTATTAAATGAGAAAAATGAAATATAGCTTAATATTTGATAGAAATGTCTACTTTTCATTAATTAGGTCTAGATGTTCATGGGTTTCACATGAAAGTAATTTTAAAATTTCATTTTGTGGCAATTCTTTCTAAAAATGGCAGTGGCATGCAGCAAGGACTACAATTGTTGCTTTGAAGAAGTCTGTGTCTGCAGTGGTATGAAAATAAAATCCCACATCAAAGAGTATGGTACGAGTTAGCCCTGACCCACAGACAAGGATATTTATGCAAGGATGTGTGTGCGGTTTTTTCTAAGTTATGCTTTACTGTTTTGTTCTTCTGACTTAGAAATACTTTTTCTCTTCTTGTTTTCCCCTTGCTGGTGATATGGCTGTAGCAGAAAAATGCACAGGTGTACCAAAAGCCCCAAACTTGCAGTTTAAGGGATGCTCTCGTGGTTCACCAGAAGCTGGTAGGGCTTATTCTGGTATTGTTTGAACCAGATTTATGCTGATGGAACACCTCTGGGTGAAATCCAGGTCTTTTGGAACTCAGTGGCAAAGCCCGACTCCAAGGACAGCCAAATGAAATCAGCTTACAGAGAAAGCCTTGGAAATACCTTTGTTATTTATGCATTTGACTCGAGCCAAGTGATCTAACTGTTGATGAATTCCTGTAACGTAAGTCCCAACTGATGCCATTAAAGTAAACTGAGTTAATCTTGTTTTACATACATGGGACTGAGATCAGAATTTGTCCTAAATAATTTTCTTCATTTGTTTAAGTGGAAGAAGTGGAACTAAGGGTACTTATTTACAGCTGGATAAGGATGTAAAGGTAAGAGGAGATGCAGGGAGAAAGGAGGAATAACAGTAATTTCTCTGAAGCGTTCAGGCTGCCTGGGAGCAGCTGCCACCAGCCTGCATGATTACAAGGCATCCACATATTTCTTCCTAACAGAAATGTTACCTTGCTCACTTAGAATATCACAGCAGGTTTTTTACTCATTTTTGGCTCTTGAACAGACTGGTGACATTTTGGTGCTTATAAGTTGTACCAGTGCGAGAGGGCTACATGGGAACCCTTTATTTTATCCTCTTCTACTGCCTGAGGTAGGCTGAGCCACAGGTGCTGGGTGGCAGCCACCAGCGCTCTGCCATGCATGGGTGTGGGCTGCTGCGGAAGTGCTGGGAGCTGCGGGGCTCAGTCCTGTCCTGTGTAAGTGGTGTGTTTATTTCCATCTAACTGAACACGGACATCTAGAAGGCACTGTCAGAGCAAATGAAGCAGAAAAGGTGCTCCCCAAAATCAGTGGAGACAAATACCCCCCCTCTGCTTTCTGAAGAGATGCCAGTTCCTCCTGTGTGTGCACCTGGATGAGCAGCACCATTCAAAAGAACATCTCAATCTCCCATGGCACCGAGCCCAGAAGATGACCTGCCAGCCCCAGCCTGGTTAACTGCTAGCAGGCAGCAGGGCCTCCTGACGGGCAAGAAGAAACAATTTCTGCCACGCTGTGGACAACTCTCACATCATTGCTCTGGAGCTGCATCCTTCTGACCTCTGAGACAGATTTCTGGGAAGTATCCTCTGTCTGATACCTGCTGTGAACACCAGGCACCCGAGTTCTGCTTCATGCTGTCCCAGCAGCCTTCCTAGTGGGCTGAGTCCATGGGCAGGTTTCCTATCATGTGCAGTGATTCCAGAAATACAGCCCTGCAGACTTTGCCTTCCTCCCCCTTCCACATTAAACATATTCCCATGTCCTCAGAAGCCCTATGAACCTACACTGTCAAAACCACCTGCCTTTATGCCTGCCTGTGCTTGTACACTGATGGACATGATCGTGGCCTCCAGCAGCATCCCCTGCACTGCCTGTCAGCAGGTTCACCATGGCACTGGCAGAATTGTTAGATGCCAGAAGAAACATGGGATTTGTTGGTTTTAAGTCTGGTCTCTGAATAACTGCAGTTTCTGGTATACATCCTAGAATTAACTGTTAGAAAGACACACTACAGAATAGCTTCATGAGGGATTTATTCAAACAGAGCAGTGGAGACCCTACCTTGACTCCAGGGTGAAAAAAAGGTGGTATAGGTGGACTTTCATGTGTTGTAGTGAAATCCTTTCACTTTTAATGAATGAATAAACTAGCTCCACGTAACAACCCCAAGCAGACGTTTCCAGGAATTCCCCATCAATGTTCCCCTGGCATACCCACTCTTTGCATATTTCCTGTCCATTGGCTGTAAAAAGGACTTTCAATTTTGTATACTTAGCTTTCCAGCTTATACCAGTTAGGAGCACCCCTACAATGACTTTCTTTCTCTCTTCTGTGGAGAGGAAAGCTTTTATGTTAAAAATCAAAATAACCCTTCTCTCTTACTCTGGTTTTGTGCTGTGTATACTCTGGTATCTCAAATTTTACCACTGCAGACTCAGAGATGTGATCCCTCTGCACAAAGGAGTTCTACTTCTGAGTGTGCCCAAACGTGTAACCAGTGTGAGAGAATCAAACTGGCAGCCTGTGTAATGTTGCTGGGGAGACTGCTTTCCATTGTGTACCTCTTGCATAGCATACAGGGTCTGCTCCATCCTCTGCTGCTCTTTGTACTGGAGATGCCACAAGTTTTCCCAGGGCCGGCATCTCCTTCCTTCTCTCTTACATCTGCTAAGTAATTCAGCATATTATATCTCCCCTCATTTGTGTTCTTGTTACCATGCAGATTGTAACTGGTAGGAATTCCCTAGGATATCCTGCATCCTTCTGGTGACATATTTTGCCCTTAACCCAGGAGACAAATTACCACAGTGGTCTCATTTCTTTCCTTTCAGGACACAGATGTCTTGGCACAGGATTCTCAATGAAGAATCCCAATTCAGAATTGCTATCTTTTCCTTCCTCTCATTGCTACACTACTCGTGGTCAAGAGCTGGACAGTCACAGGCTCTGTTGGCTTCTTTTCTTAACCTGGCTGCACAAGGAAATGAGACATTTACCACAGCACTTTTATTTTTATTTTGTATTTTTTTAACTTTTTTTTTTATTTTATTTTTATTATGACTATTTTTTCTCCTGTCTGTCCGTGCCCTATAGTAACACAGAAATCCACCAAGAAACATCTGAGAAAGGCAGAACCTCAAAGAAAATCACATTCTTACTACGGTAATAAACAGATAGGGGAAGAAAGAAGAGTTAATATGTGTCTAATGCCATCATGGAGGATTACTGGACATAAATGATTACACATTTTAGGTGGCAGCAAGCTCAGGCAGGCTAGCCCAGCACCTTACCATCCTAGCCCTGGCAGTGGCATTCCCTGCAGACTGGGAGTGTCAAAACAGTCCTGAGTGCCATGGAGATGGGAAAATGCACAGGAAATCAAGGTCCATGGATTCTGCCCCTGCTGGAGCCTCTTTTCTTGCCTTATGGTATCCTTTTTAAGAGCACACTATTGTTGGTTTTAAAACTAGAATCAGGTTTTGTCTTTGCATAACTTCTATATTTGAGATCACAATCTACTATATGAGTATTAGATTATTTTTACACCTGCCTTCTGAAATGTAGCACTGGACTAATTAATAAATTAAACATGTAAACATTTGCTTAATTAAGTACAGCTCCATTTTTTCCTTGATGGACCTTACTCAATCCATTTTTAACATACCTATATTTATACATATAATACATATGAAAAAGAAAATAATAGTAAATGTGTTAACTATATAAAATGCTCAGATAATGAACTATGAAAATTATTAGGCTTCACCATTGATTAAAAACTAAAACAGTTGGTTTCACACGTATGTACGGCGTTAACCTTGAAAAGAGCTACTATAAAGAATAAAATAAATGTTAAATGCTTTCAAACTACAGATTTGAGAAGGTTTCAGAAGACAGACTTCTGTTTAATTGTATTTCTGGGCTGCTGCCAGGCTGTCACTATTCCCTAGAGCTTAATCTGTGGACATCAGAGGTTCTCCCCTGGAGCTGCATCTATAGACATTAAAGATTCGGAGTTCTCACATACCTTAAGCTAGGAGAGACAAGGGAGTAGCTTCTAATTACAGCTTGTACCCATTTAAGGTTATTTAAGCTTAATGCACAAGCCTTGATGTAGATGAAAATCAGCTCCTCAGTCAGTTCAAATGTACTCACAAAAAGGGTTACAATTCTGTTTAACTTCTTCTTCTTATCTAAATCTTGGGAAAAAAAGAATCTTTTCATAACCACCAGGGCTCTGTGTGTTTTATCTGAAATCTGCTGTATAAAAAAGGTGATTGATTTTCTTCACATTAAGGGCAAAATAGCAGGAGGTCTGTGACTCACTAACTGTTAAACACATACCTGCCCACAACAGAGCTCACTATTCAAATAAAAATGGGATTTCTGCATTTTAACTGTAGACTTGCAGGGCTCAATTCTTTTGGATTTGCATTAAATTAAAAGCCTAAAATTATTTTCCCATGAATCTTCAAGTCAGATTTTTTCCAAGGCCATGGGTCACTTGATTGTGCCCAGGAGTTTACTCCAAACTTTGCTGGCGATGTCTTACATAATGATGTTTCAGTGCACAATACTTCATAGTGACCAAAGCTGGTTCCCATGATTTTTTACATTCAGTTGGGGAGTACATCTTTCCCAGGCATACTCCATGTTATTGTTTTCCAGAAATGCAACATTTTGTAATAATCCTTGCTTTCTTACTTCTGTTTGCAGGCTGTAGATGTATTCATGGAAACAAAGCTGCCATACAGAAGCAACGATGAGAAAAAATGTTACTAATTAAATGTGGAGTGACATATGTGACTATAATAAAAACTCTTGCTAATACACCTGGCCACTGTGGGGCAGAATGTCATGCTCCACGTGCCAGGAATGACAGTGTGATGCCATATGCACTTGAGAATCGATGGTGAGTCAGTACTCTCGCTCAGTGACCTTGCTTCTGTGGGAACTGTACAAATGCAGGAGGCAACCAAGTAAATAGAGGTGTATTTCTAACTCTCTTGTGTAGTAAGGTAAACTGAACCAAGGGACGTAGAAATGCAAAATTGCCACTAATGGTAAAAGAAAACAGCAATAAACACAACTACACAAATAAGTAGGGTGCACTGAAAGTAATGCCTTGTGTTTATTTCCATGTAAACCACAACAGATACAAAGAGCACAGTAACACTATTTGATAGAGCAAATTCGCAGTTATAAAGCACTATTTTTCAATGCAGTCACCACCACAGCTATGCATTTCTACCAGCAATGAACAAGAGCCTGCATGCCCTAATAGTAAATATCCACACCAGTGGAGGTGACCACTGTTTCACAGCTGTTACAACAGTGTCATTGCCAGGAAAATGTTGTCTATGTAGTCCAGCTTTCTTTGACCCAAAGAGATGGAAGTCAGAAGGTGACAAATCTGGACTATATGGTGGCTGTAGTAGAACAGTCCAGCCAAGGTTGGACTGTGGAACACCCACAGTCTTTGACTGGTGTGGTATGGGGCATGGCATGATTGTATTGCCAGAGAAGGGTTGTCTTCTTCTCTGGTCTGACTCTGCAAGTTTGAGCCTTCAGCTTTGTCAGAGTTGCAGTGTAGCTGTCAGAGTTGATGGTTTGTCCGTGTTCCAGGTATTCCAGAATGATCTCCCCTTTCCTATTTCAAAAAACAGTGCACATCACTTTACCTGATGTAAAGGGCTGAGCTGAGGGCTCTGTCTTGAACATCTTCTTTGATGGTGAATTCACTTGTGCCCACTCCAGGGACTGCAATTTTGACTCTGGCTCAGAGCCTAACCAGAAGGGAGAACAGTCTTCTTGCTCTGTGGGTTCCATATAGAGAAAGCACTTGAATGGTTTTTTTTTTTAAATGAAAGAAAATATAAGTAAGAACTACCTTAAGAGGTATTAAATTTAAGAGGTTTTTTTTAAAGTTTCTTGATGTTAAAATGAAAACAAATCCTCTATGCAAGAACCCTGCTCTGGCCACTGCTTCTCTTCCTGAGCTGTGTTCTTCATTCCAAGTAGTTAATTTTTATGACTTGATGAGGTTTCTCTTCATCGTCAATGTGATGGTTTTATGAACTAACACAAAATTCTAAGAAAAAATAACTTAATTTAACACTTCTCTAATTACAGTATTATCTATTGGTATACTGCATTTATAGAAAAAGATGTATGAAATATTATTTTTTGGATTGCAATTACAAGGCCATTTTCTTTGGAAAAAAAAAAAAAGGCCATAGTTGAGGGATGTTTTTAGTCTTCCAGTTTTTGTCCCTCTTTTCAGGCTTCACTAACAAGTGCTACAAGAAATTTTTTACAAAATACTGCTTGTCCCCTAGGATGCACAGCAGCTGGGCTGGCTGACCGGCTTACACATTTTTCAAGTGTTCTTTTAACAGCTTTTTAGGAACAACAAGTTTTATAAGCCTTTTGTTAATTGTAATTTGTTCAACCCTTATGGAAGTTGTTTTCCAAATGAACACAAAACATTGCTACTGCTGAGTCATTCGTTTCTATCCTTTCCATTTATCTTGAACCTATTCGCAGTTTCCATTTCTCTTCTCTTCATTCTGCTTGCTAAAGCCTACTTTCCCTGAAATAATATGTATTATTTCATTTTTTCTATCCTACCATTTTTGCTGTTTTTATTGACTCCATGTACTTATGTAAGACTCTTAGTTTTCCATTTCCAAAAAGTTCTGCTTTTTTATTCCTTCTCACTGCTATAGTTTCTTGCAGAGCCTTTTTATCTATCCTGCAGCTGTAGCAAAACAAAAACAAAAATCAAAACAAACTAAAAAAAAAAAAACTTAAAAACAAAAAAGTGATGCTGAGAGAAGTGAGGTTACTTCTTCCTGCTTGCAAGCTTGCAGGTTTCCTCTCAGTCATGCAGGTTTCCTTGGCTTTCTCATCAAGAAAAACAAGAAAAGAGACAAGAACTATGTGTTCTTGGCTTGTCACAGTATTTTATTACCTTGAAGGATAGAGATCAACTTGTTGGGCATAAAACGAGCACTTTAGAGCAAGCAGTTTGTGGATTTTTTTAAACAATTTTTATTTGGCATCATCAGTCAAACCTTTCATGTTGCTGAAATCTATTGCCGTCTTTGAAAAATCAGTCATTCTAAGCTGGTACAAAATCAGTTCAAAGACAGATTTTTCTTGCTTTACGATTTCTCAGAAGCTCTTGAGAGCATCACCTCAAAAGAATAATAATAAGTATTTAAAATATACTCTTACTCTCTTCTGTGAACCAATAACAATGGACATAAATTCCAGCCTTCCTCATATTACAACACAAAAACTAGCTTGAAAGAATATTAGAGGTTGAGAAATCACATCTTGAGAAGTTAGGAAATGTCAACTAATATTATTTTAACAATTGTGCATTATGATACAGTTCTCAGTTATGTTCCAAACCTTTAAAAAAAAAAAGTTTCACTGAGTCAGTAACTGCCATGTGCTCACTTGCTCACTTTCTTTTTATTGCTGGGACTGTGTGCAAGACTGTTATGCTTATTATCCCTAAATCTGACACTTTCTCCTACTTGCTCCTGCAAGTCCATCCTCTGCTCAACATCTGGATCTCTGTTCAGTCCCAGTCTCACCGTGCAGTCAGTTTTAAGGTTAGATCAAAACAACTAGCTGAAAACCCCCATTCAGCCATCCTGTTACACTGGAGGTATCTAACCACTGAAGAAGTGGAATTTGTCAATTTGAGCTAGTAGCCTTAGGCCCCTCCTATACACAGAGAGAAACAGAAACTTAAGGGCACCACTGATAACCACTTCAGGAGTCTTCAGGAGAGAAACTGCAGCCCAGTGTATTGGTCTTTCTAGTTGCGTTGATATATGGCAAAAGTATTACTATGCAAACATACTTCTTGATTTTATTCTGAAAATATACTACAGTGCTAAGTACGAGAAAAGAATGTGAGATTTCGTACACCTATTTTTAATCTGTTTAAGTATTCTCAGC
Source organism: Chrysolophus pictus (assembly GCA_037305975.1). Lineage (NCBI taxonomy): Eukaryota > Metazoa > Chordata > Aves > Galliformes > Phasianidae > Chrysolophus > Chrysolophus pictus. The sequence continues at coordinate 14,526,364 of JAYKPI010000006.1, forward strand.
TACTAATGCTCTTCTAAGTAGTGCAAGTTTATACTGTACATTACTTTCTCATATGATCCGAACTCTTAATTATGTACATATACTTTTCGTGTTATTCTACGTGATTGTCCACTACCTTTCTTATAATTTATATAAAGGATCGAGTAAAAACTTTTCTACCTAATATTTATTCTAAACAATTGCCAACGTAATTTTTAAAATGGTTATTATCTCTGTCCATTGTGAGATTGTAAGAGAAAGAAATATTTTCACCAGGTATCACTACCACAATTTTCTTCTGCTATCTTTGATTGTTAGCAAGTTCTTAAATTCTACTTAATTTCACTGCTAAGAGTAAACTTCTACTACTTTGCTTCTAAGAAAAAGTCATTCTCAGAAAACCTCCAAGATGGAATTGAGATCACTGACACACCTTCCCCTAAGATATTCAAAGAGCAGTGCCTCAGCGTATCATAAACTATGATGTTGAGGGGCTATTCCACATGAAATACCATCTTTAAAAAGGGTTGCAAGGAAGTCTTTTTCTTTCTTTTTTTAAACCTGACATTCCAGATTAAAATTTATTACCTCTGCTTCAAAGTTTCTAAAGCTTATCGTGAAGTGTGGTTTTAGGAAAATTAATATACTCTATTAGGAGGAACTGATCTTTTCTGTAAATAGTGAATAGCCCACAGTGGAAGTTTATATTGTCTCACTATTCTCATCAGTTATCTTCCTTTCTTTCACCAGCAACAGATAAACCCACTGTAGTTTTTTATGATGTTTTTAAATGAAAACTAATAGCTGGTAAAGACACAAACGCATTTGCACATCAGAACGAATATTTTGTGTCTCTTCAGATGGCAGGTAAATATATCAACAACCTTCGTATGGTAATTATGTCTCATTTGTGGTTCAAGAAGTCAGTGCATATACTGAATATGGCAACATTTTTGCTCAAGTAAGTTAGACATAAATGACTTCAAAAGAAATTACAACTATTTAGGACCAAGTGGAGGATTCACCTTCAAATTCATTGTATTTTATAGGCTCTGTAATTGCCAAACACTTCAGATTTAGTAGGCACAAAAAGGTGAGGAATAAATTTGTTTATTTTTAAACTTCAGTTCCTGCTGAGATTGTAAATGACTTTTATATGAAGTATTCTGATGCACAGAAGCAGTTCAGATACATACATTCCAAGCAGGAATGTAAAAGAAAGCATCTTATTATAAATGTACCTTGATTCTCAAATGATTCTAAGTCAATTTGTCTGTCCTATCACTGATACTTCATATGCCAAGATGAAGAAATCCGCATGTGTATTTACAGACTTTAAATACGCTAACATACTGAGTACACTACGAAGTTAGTTTTTCAGCCTTAGGTATATGTGGAGTAATATGGAGATTGGAAAGGAGTATATCGTTCTTGCATCTTCTCCTGTCTCGACCTCTATTTTTGCAATTTCTTGTGCTTTTTTCCCAAGCACATGACAACAGATAGCAGAATTAAATGCTTAGTCCAGCCCCACTTCCCCTTCCCAACTCCCACTTCCCAGGAGATGTGCTAAAGCAACTTTACAGATCCATTGCTCCAGCTGGGGTGACCCCATCGTCCTCTTTTTCAGCAAACGGCTGTGACGTGACAGAACAGCTGCGGTAAACGTGGGACTCAGGGTGTCCCGACAGAGCTCCAAAGAGGTTGTGGTGATGGAGACGGCAGAAGACACCAAGCTGAGAGGTGCAGCCGTATGACAGAAGGGGACAGAAGCTGAGCTACGCCCCATCCCTGGAGGCACTCGAGGCCGGGTCGGGTGGGGCCCTGGGCAGCCTGAGGTGCCGGGGGGCAGCCCTGGCCAAGGCAGAGGGTTACGACCGGTGATCTTCAAGGCCCCTTCCGGCCCAACACGTCCGCGCGTCCGTGAGGATGAAGGAAACGAAGGGCCAGGAGGACCAGGCGAGGCGGGTGGCTCAGAGCGACCGCAGCCACCCACTGCAAAGCACGGGCAGCGGCAGGGCGGCGCACGGGCAGCCGAACGCAACCCCGCGCCCAGGAGCCACCCACCGCAGGCCGCAGCCACCCCTCGGCGGCCCCGCTTTCCCGCCAACGCCGGCACTACGCCTGCGCCGCGCCGGGGCGGCGGCCTCCCCGCGGGCCGTGACGCCACACCGTCTCCGTGACGCCGCGGCGGCGTGACGCGGCACGCAGAGGGGCGCGCGTGTAAGTTCCCTTCCCTCGCGGCGGAGGGAGCCGCGGGACGGGGGGGGCGGGCGGGGCCGCTCCCGGTCTCCGCTGGCGCTGCCCCGGCTTCGGGAAGCCGGCGGCGGGGCCGGGCGGTCTGCCGGCCGCTCGGGGCCCGGCAGGAGGAGGAGCCGGCGCCGTCCTGCGGGGCGCTTCCCGCGCTCAGGAGGGTCGAGGCGGGGCCGGGCCGGGGCCGGTGCTCGGGCCGGGAGCTGCGGCGCGGAAGTGCTGCGCCGGCTGAGACCTGTCAGCGCCGAGCCCGGATCCTGGCCCGGTTGCCGCCGGCAGACCCCGCCGCCGCCTCCGGGCAGCGCTGCCGTCCCGTAACGCTGCCGGGGTCCGGAAGGAGCCTGAGCGCCCGGCCTCGGCTCTGTGCGAGTAGATGCGGTCGGGGCGGAGGGCTCCCGCCCGGCTGGGGCTGAGGCTGAGGCCTGTCACCTCCACAGCTCCTCAGGGCTTCGTGGTAACGAGGTAACGACCGTTTCCCAAGCACTGAGCGCTCCTGTGTGTTCTGGCCTTGGAAAAGCAAAGAAGGAAGTGTGAGAAGGCTTCCCTTAGAAGCGCTGTGGGAGGGCTGTGAGCCTGCCCTCGGTGAGGCAGATGAGAAAGAAAGCACGAGAGAGGCTTGCTGCAGTTTGTCTTGTCCCACAGTCACGTTTGCTGGAAGACTGCCCGGTTCTGTGCCTGAGCCGGATCTGCGGGATGCGCCTTACCTTCAGTTGGCAGCCTTATCCCTTCAAGTCAGGAGCCAAACAGAAAGCAGCAGCTGTTTTCTCACTGCTCTCCTGGGAGCTGTGTAAGGAGCCCGAGTCTCAGTCAGCAGTCCCATATCTGTGGTGCATTCACCTGGCTTAGTGTAGAAGTTACCTTCACGGATTTGCTTGCACTGATGCATTTGTAATGTGATATGAGCAATGGAATAATTACTACGTAGTAAAATCACAGAGAAATGAATAAAATAAGGTAAATATACAACTCCCCTGGATCACAGGATTAGCTGAGTGCAGCTTGGTTTTTTGCTCACTTTCTTTTTCTTTCTTTCTTTTTTTTTTCCAGGGCTGCACAGCAGCCAAGATACTCAGTTGTTTTTTTTTTTTTTTTTTTTTTTTCCCATCTAATCTTATCATAGCTACTTATTTTTAGTAGCAGTTCTGGTTAAGTTAATTCTTTTTGTTTATTTTATTTATTTTTATTTTTTAGAAGCTATTTTTGTGCAAAGCAAAATGTACGTATCAACACGAGGGCATATCTTGTTCTACTTCGGCTGTTAAAGGAATTGGGTTTTGTCCAAGTTCCAGAAAGATCAGAAAGGGAAGAAAGGAAAAACCTTATGGCAGTTATGATTCCAGTTTAAAATATTTTCTGTAGTGATCTGGTGTAATGTGTGTAGTGTTGGTTCAGTGAAAAAAAATGTGTTCTTGCATAATGATAGCTGGAGGGTCAGAATAAAAACAACACGAGTCAAAGGTTTTCAACGTTTGCACAGGCTGCTTGAGTAATAGATTTTAAGGTGACCAGAAATTCTCTAGCTAGTGTTTATCCAAACACTCATGAAGGAAATAGTAGTTTTCCATTTATCTTCTGAGTCTAATTGATGGGAATGTTGGAGCTAGCAATGGCAGTGATAGCGTGTGATGAGATTTTTGACATTGCCATATATGACTTTGGGTATGGTTAGCAAATGTCATATGTATATGTTTTTAATGTGCAGGTTCGGTGATTGTGCTGCTTTAGACCAACAGGACTTTCTTCATCAGTGACTTGATATGTTTTGAAGAGTTTTATGTGAAGAGGTAATGTTTATGGATGTGGCTTAATGTTTTAAGCGTTTATATGAAAATGATGATAGTTTTCTGTATGTATTTGAACCTATATTGAATGAGATAGATACTGTCAGGTCAAAGGAAAATGGTCAAATAGTGAAAGCATAACCTGCGAAGGAAACTTGCTGACAACATTATTACAGTTACAGAAACTTACAGAGTTTTAAAAGTAAATGGTCAAATCAGGAATGCGCTTACTTGCAGTTATTTCAGCAATATCAATTCAAACATTCATTACTGTGTCCTGTAACCTAAATTATGAGAAATGTCTGATGAACCTCAAAGGACATGGTGTTGTGTTTGCCCCTACTGAGAACAAACAAATTTAGGAGGAGTCTTGTTTGTTTACTGCTTTCTGAAACATATACCTTTGTTTCTAATTTAATATGATGTCCTGACCTTTGCGAAATACATTTTGTGAGAGATTGGGACTTTCTCTTTTTTCTTTAAAGCAGGAATTAAGATGAATGAAATATTTTATTGGCCATAGCAGGATCAGGATGTGCAAGGTGAGTACTGAAAGAATACAGTAAGTATCCTTGCAGAATATTCAAATGCTTGATTCAGTATTTAAGTAGAAATTAATGGAGGTGTGGGGGGGGTGAAACTAGATGATCATTGTGGTCCTGGTCAACCTAGGCCATTCTATGATTCTATGATTTATGTGGTGTTTGCTCAGTTGAATGCATCTTTGACTTATCATAGTGCAGTACTGGTATTGGTATAGTGCAGTGCAGGTATTGGTTTGTCCTTAATAAGCTAATTAACTGAGTGGGGGAGATGTTCAGAAATCTGTTTTAAAGGACTGTTTTCCTGGGTACTTATAGCATGATTAAACATTCTATGCAGTGTTTTCAGTTTGTGGAGTTGGACAGTGAGCTCAGACAGTGTTTGATTCAAGCAGATACAAGAGATGTGGGAATAAAAAGCACCGTGTCTGACAGTCTTACCTGCCCTTATGAATGGACTTGGTTTGGATTACTAGGTAGCTTCAGAGTTCATGGAGAGTTTTACCTGATTGATTGAATTTGGCAGAGAAACATTTGATCTCTGAATTAGTCAGAGAAACATTGCTGTGCTCAGTCTCCCATATGAAGTCAGGTATTATTGATAACTGAAGATCAAAATATCTGTAGGAATTATTTTGCATGCCCTCATAAAAAAAAAAAAAAGAAGCAGAAACCAAACAAAGTGAGCTCTGCGTTCTTTGGATAATTCTTATTTGAGAATGTCCAAACATCTGGAACATGTATATTGATAATATGAGTAAAGGAATTAAGTTTGTCTCTAGCTTGATTACAGGTGGTTGCATCTCACTGATCTTTGTGTCTGTCTCTGCATCAGGTCCATCTCAGTGGAGTCTCCTTTAGGTACTATGACTTGTTCTCTCGGGACTGTCCACTTACTGCTTTGATCTTCTCATCAGTGGGGACACTGAGAACTTTCAGGCAGTAACACTGAGTCCTTGTCAATTTGAATCGCATCAGGAGAAAAGACTGGCATGGTGACAAGTGCAAGAAGCTACATTTGCTTTTGGTTTCTGTCAAACTCAAATACAAACCTAAATATACAAAAGTATCAAAAGCAGCGTTCAGCAGGAAAAGACTACAGAATTGGCCCCTGCTGATTCCTACTGAACTGTTCTTTTCATTCTGTTTAATGGAGGTTGCAGTTTTTACTTTTTGGTGTAGTTAGCAACAGACTATCTGAAACTTCTTGCATTTGGCTCTAGAACAGCAAAGAACAAATGTCAGGGAGGTGCTGCCACAGGAATAAAAGTGTTCAGAAAGCATGTGGGAATTTGGGGGGAGGTGACAGGAAAATCTTCTTCCTATTTTTTCCCTGCTGGAATTCATATTGTAACATTTAGTGTTGGTGTTCAGTTCAAAACTTACTGTGTTGCAGAGGTTGGTGTGTTGACATGGGCATGCTTTCCCACAGCTCAAATAGTGGAGAGTTTATTTATAAAGCAAAATATACCTCTGAAATTATAATTGATACTGTAATTATGGAGAACTTGCCTTAAAGAGGAGGCTTAGTGGCCTGTAGGACATTTTCCTGGCTTAGAATAGTCAAGATTTATACTGCAGCATTTTCTCTGTATGAGTCTTAAACAGGAAATTCTCCCATCAAGACAGAAAAACTTCAGTAATTAAGAGGTACTGTGACAGGGATGATAAGCCTAAAATAGTGGTCAACTTTAAATGTTATTTATGGTTGGAACATCTAAATAGTAAGTTTTGCTTTACTTCTTAGGGATCAGTGCTTTTTCTAAAATATGTGTTCAGAAGCCAGCGCTGTGTGGTGCCAGCCTTTCCATAAACCAGTGTGTGCCAGATGTGTGTGGGATCCTGGGGAAGGTGGTTGCATTGGTTTCTCTATTTCACTTTGGTAATGAGCAAATGCTTCTGAAGTTGCTGCGTTTTTTTTTTCTTCTTTCAAAAGACTGGAAGTATTGTGCCTCAGCCTTGGGAAGGAGGCTGGTTCTGAATGTGCTTTATGTTCATTTGTTACCTAGTGGAATGGTTGCTTGTTTAACTCATTCTTAATTTTTTTTTTCCCCACTCATTGTCTGCCTGCGCTTCAAGAACACCTATTGCCACTGTGCAGTTTAGAGATGATAAGAATGCAAATACGGTCTAATTTGCAGTGATTTTGATCACAGGTTGCTATGTTTGAGAGTTGTGCCAACTCTCTCTTGACGTGCATGTATAATGATGTACTTAATGCTTAGTGGAGCCTGAGGGATTTGTTCTCCTGTAGTGAAAAAGTGTTATTATTTGCACAGTAATCTGCAGAGGAGGGTAGCAATAAATCTTCTGATTTTTCTTGAGATGGTGCTCCTTTATCTTGTGTTTTATAAAACCGTGCTGTCTCCTGCTCCAGGTGTTTGTGTTCTAATGGTGATTGTAGCAGCCCTTATCATCTTCAGGAGAGATGGGATTTGAAGTAGAGAAGTGTATCTTACTTATTGCACACTTAGTCACAAAGTACAGAAAAAGTCTGACTTTTTTTTTAAAGCAATTGTTATAGCAGAATGAGTTGCCAGAAGCGTCGTATCTGCAAGATATGTAGGATACCTGCTCTGTTCTCCTCAGGGCTTACAAGATCATGACTGGAGTGGGCTGTTCAGATTTAGGAACAAGTCTTGCCCTATTTTCTGCTGATGAGCAACGTAGACGTACTGCGGTAAGAAAACAGGGCAAACCAGCTTCCTTTTTAGCTGCAGCATTTTGAATGGAGGCTAGGTACTCTGATTTGTTATGATGTTGTGCCAAGACCGAGAGCTGCAGTCTGATGTCAGAGTTCTGCAGAGCAAGTTGCCCTGATTCTCCACCTACAAAGTGTTGCATCTCTTGGGTGTCTCCTGATGTGTGTTGTGGAATTCCCACTGAGTTTAGAGCAGTCTGGTTTCTATCCAGGGCAGATGACTTGTGTGTTGGAAAACAATTCAGCATCTTTGCACTGCAGGTAAATAGACAAGGGAAAACGTGGATAATAAAAACTGAAATACAAAACAACTATTTCCTTTTGTTTCCAACAAAATGGCAGTTATGAATTGAAGAAGTAACTTTGACTTCACCAATGAGTTCTTGGCCTTAATTTAGTTCTTTACTGCACTATATCTGCCCCATTCGCATGCCCATCCTTAGACATTTTCATGTGTTGCTTTTGTATTTTGCTTTTGTATATTGTATATTCCATAAGCTTTATTTCCTTAGTGGTTCTACTGAATGAGTGACTGCAGATAGGTATTGGTCTTGCAGGAGTTCACTCTGCATGCACAGCTAGTGATGACAATGGATTACATCAGAAGTGAATGCAAGGAAAAGGAAACAAAATAAGAATCATGTAGAATAATTGAGGAAAGAAAGACTTGTAATAAATGAGTCATCATACATGAGGCGTGATGACAGTGGTAGCGCTGTTCTGATTTGCAACTTCAATGATAACTAAGGAAGTGTGGCATTTAAGTGGTTTATTGTGTATTTTTAATCAGAAAAGTACTTTTAAATTCCATTTTTGAGGAGATTACTTGAAGAATTTACTCCTACAAGTGTACAAATGTTCCTTCTATATAGGAACTTATTTTTGTATAACATAATGAGGATATGTCCATTGTAGTTTTTAATCAACAAATTCATAAAAGCACTGATAATTGGTTGCTTTATTGCATCTCTTGTTAGGGTTATTTGCTAATACTTTATAGTATTATCTATCAATAGATGTAAGGTAATACAGTTTTCTTTAGTGTGAGCTTAAAAAAATAAAATCTCTTAATGTGGAATTTGTTGTGAGTCTTTGAAGAGCATTTGTGTGTGATCATATTCACTTTCCAGCATGGCACTTGGAGGCTTTGTAACTGGGTTGAGATACAGCCAGACTACTCAAACTGTCTGTGCGTCTCTAGAGAATAAAAATCTCTTTACTATCAAATGCATAGGATAGCTTGAAGCCATCCCGTTGAGCTGTGGGATTTATTTCAGGTTTCGGGAGACTCATTTTTGTAAAGTAGATAACTGAGGGAGTGTGTATTCTTGCTTGGATAATGCACTGTTTGTTTTGGAAGGAAGTTTCCAATGACTAAATAAGAACAAGATGTGTGACCACCTTCCAGGGAGGAGACTGTTTGGTCAGCATCAAATTAAAAGGAAAAATTTAGAAGAGGCAATTGCCCATTTTTACATAGTGTTTGAAATGTTTTCATGTTTCTTCTGAGCTTTAATTATACGGTATGTGAATGGCAACAAGAAAGGCCAGAGGTTTTCTTCTGTTCTTGGAAGTATAGCTTTATCACATCGTTGGGAATTTATAGCCTAGTAATATGTAGTGTTTTTTCCATTCCTGCGTTTTACAATTGGTTTGTAGAGCCTCATAGTTTGGCAGCAGAGAGTTCAGTTTTTCATGATTTTTTTTTTTTTTTGGCATGAAAGGGTTACTGTTCACGTTTCCTGTGTAATTCCTTCTGATCTTGCTGGGCTGTAATTACTTTCTTGATGTTAAACATTCCCAGGCTCCTATAACCTTCTAGCCTGCTTGCACTGGCCAAGTTTGTCCCAGGTGATCGTGTGGGCGAACCTCCTGTTTTTGAGGATAAAAATCTCTGCTTCCTGTGTGAGATAGGCCACAAACTCGTTCCTTTGCTGTGCAAACCCAGGAGAAATCTTTTTTAAAAAAATAATAAGGTAACACATCAGCCTTTTAGAGTCAGATTTAGCAGCTAAATTCGTGACAGACGAAGTGTGTGGGTTTAGAATTTGCTGAGTCTTGGTTGAATGATTTCTAGTTCACATTAAAGATTCTTCTCTTAATTCATTTGGAAAATAGGTTATGATATAAAAAAGATCCTGACTGCAACGTCTCACGTCTGACCATATAATTGCCAAATGGTTTTAAGGTTGTTTAAATGGAGAACTACTTAGTTGAGCTTCCAGGATTTTTCTTTTCTTTTAAATTCTTTGCTGAAGTTGTTTTTTTAAATGAGATGGACTCTCTCCTCGACATATAGTTGTTAATTTGTATTTCTTCTAGTTTTCAATTTGTAATATGTAAGCATTAAACAAAGTATTATTTTCCTTTTTAAGTATGTGCATAGAGCTGAAAAATGTTGGCTTCAGAGGTGTGGGAAACTGCAGTGTTCTGTTCTGCAAAGGCATTGCAAGCTTCTATGTGCTTCATTCAAGCTGTTCTTCAGGGGGAACCACCTGTAAGAATGCCAGTGAGATCTGCTTTCTGTGACTTTTGTGCCACTTTCTCACAGCATCCAGAAAGGTGTGGGGCGTTGGTAGTAACAGTGACTGTCTGAACTCTTGTGAATGCATAACTGTGTGTCAGCTCAGTGGGGCACAAATAAATAAAGGTAATAAATAGTGACTTTTCTTTGCTTGATTCTCATACATTCCAAAGCCTATGCTTTTACTGTATAAATAGAAGTTAGACCAGGTGTCGTTCCTGTTAACTGTGCTGATTTGCTAATGAAGGATAGGATGAGTGCATTTTAATGAAAACATCTTTTTATTAGGAGATGCTGAACTTGATGGTTTAGTTATAACTGTGATGCAGTAAGTGTTCTGCCCTGTTCTTAACTGGCTTCTTTGTCATGTAGTTGGTAACATGGCTGTCACACATGTAACGGGTGTGTATTTGTTGTTGAATTTGGAGGTTCTTACCAGCGTGTTACTCAAACATGCAGGAAGCAGAGCCTGGAATAAAGTATGAACACACTAGAAAAGGAAATGAAGGTGGGAGGGAAAACCCACAAGAACAAAAAAACTAACCATGAAACCAAGAAGCACTAAATAAATATGACTGAACGGCCAGGAGGTGCTGCCAGTATCTTGAAATTAAACAGTTTGTCATTTAGTTGTTTATCGTTACCTTTATGTGATTTCCAGGTGCCTGAGATTTCGTAGGAACTCCATCTACACGTAGGGCTTACCTAATGCATCTGGTTGGTGTTGCATTCTGGGCTTCCTGTGCAACAAGCTCAGCTGGGCAGCGCTTTTGCTTAAAGCCCTTTCAAAACAGTTTGCTTTTGACTTTGAATTCAGTGTTTTCCTAATACAGAGTTAGTTGAAAATATGTACAGCTGTACTGAAGTCTTGCCATCCAGTAGGATGTAAAGATATTTCTCTTCCTGTCTTGTTCCACTCCCATTCAGATGAATCCGGTGAGAAATTGTGTGTTATAATTAAAAGTAATCTGTCTTAAATTTGCTTTGTGAGGAGCTTAGAATATAACAAACATGACTTTCCACTGTGAACTTCACCTTTGTGCTAACATGTGGCTTCAGAGTCCTATGCAGTGTACTGCCTTTTGTGTCAAAGACAGGTTAGAGGCCATAAGCTAGTGCTGCTTGTGTGTGTGTGTGCTCGTGTTGGTCTTGTGGTTTAACTTAAATAAAGCTTTTTGATTTAGTTGTCTTTATTGTGCTGGAAGCCAGGTGATGTTTGTAGCTGTGATGCAGGGAAGAACTGGGCCTAAAATTATTGTATTCAGTACAGAGAAAAAGGGGGATTGGTTTTAGCAAGCTAACATGAAATTAGGGAATAATCAGAATGAGATGAGTTTCTTAAGCTTTCAGACAATGTACGCAACCATATTTTTATATTTAGAGTTCTACAAGTTCTCTCCTTGAGAAGACATGTAAATTACTGTTATGACAATGTGCATAAATATTCCTAGGATTTGGTAGTAATTAATTCATTTAACTTATCTGAGGCACAATTAAGTGGCTCAGTTTGAAGCAGGCTATAAAAAGTAACATGTAAACAAATGTAACACACATCAGGTGCAATGGCATGAGTTTTTATAGAACTGCAGACATCTTGTTTTTAGATTCAGTGGTTTCTCACTTTCCAAGCTCACAAACTGAGGTTCAGTTGTGGAGTGCTGCTTGACCAGATCTTTGAGGGCAGTTTTTTTGTTGCTTATTTGAGTGATTTAATACTTTATCGTGTATACTTCAAGTACTGCTAAAATATTAATTAGCATTCTGATAGAGTTATGTTAGTTACCACTGATGCATAAAACAAATGATAGTCTTTTCCAGTTTTCTTGGATTTGCCCTAGTTCAGAAGCAGCTCTCTATCCACCAGTGAGAAAATCTCAGGATTCATGCTGCTTGTGATGGAATAAAATCAGAACAAAACTGTTTTTCAAGGTCTCTTTTATAGGTACTGTTTTTGCTGGGCTACTTACATGAGTTTGACATCATGGACTGCAAAATAGATGTTGTGCTTTTCAAATTGCATTCTATGCTTTCTTGGTTCTCTATATTTACACACACATGTACATATTTACATGTAAATATATTAACACTAGTATTCTTATGTGACTTGACTGTAGTTGTTCTTAAATATAAGCATGCACAAAGCCTTTTTGCAGAGCTCTGCCATAATGGATTATTTACATACCACATTTTAATTCCACCTAGCTGCTTGCTGCTTTTGTTTAGTAATGCTTCCTGACATGCTGCAGGTAATCTTGCTATTCTTTATTTTAATGTATGCATACTGAAATAATCGCTATGTTTGGTCTCAAAACACAGGCCTTATTATGTAATAGTTATTATAAAATATTGGTAATGTAATGTAGGTTGGAATGTTGTAAAATTGGGCAGTGCGGGTAAAGTTCATTGTGGCATTTCTCGCCCTGCATCTCTTCCTGGTAAAAAATAAGTTTTATGAATCCAAGTTTAGGAGAATTAAGTACTCTTCTGTCTGTGTTACCTGAAAGTGAAAATATTTGACCTGAAAAGCTTGAAACAAATTTGAGTTTGTCAGAATGTATGCAAGAAGGAAGAGAGGAACAGACCAGCTTGTCAGACTGCCGTTAGTTCTCGAGACAAAAAAACTCTACAGTTATACTACCCAGCTGGAATTTCATGGTGTGAGTGCTGATTTTAAGGAGAGGAAAAACAACAGAAACAAACAACAACAAAACAAAACAAGCAAAAAAAAACCCCACCAGCTGCCATCTTTCATTTACAAAGTGGAATGGGTGTGATTTCTGTATCAACTCTTTAAAATGAGATTATATACTGACAGAACCAACTGTGCTTTAAAGAGCTGGCACTGAAAATAGTGATTTTTTTCTCAATCAGATGAGAATCTTTCCTACTGTCATAAGTGGAGTAAATCCTATGTGTCGTTTTCTTTTGAGATGGACACAAACAGATGTGGGTACTGGTGATACGCTTCCCACCTCTAATATTTAACTGCTCCATTTCTTATTTCTGGACAGTTATTTTTGAAAGTCTCTCTCTTCAAAGTTCACAAAACATGCACTCAGCTTGTATTCTCACGGACTTGTGCTAAACTGAAGTGGACACAGTAATTTTTGGAGGCAAGATAAACCTGTCTGCAATTTATTCATGTTTGCAATACTGTAACAAACAAGATTCCAGGTAGCTGTTATTTCTGACCACGTAATGGAAGCACACACATTCATTGATAGCTTATTTGCAGCTATTATTGACTAGTGAAAATATTTTCTGTTCCTGGTAGATAAATATAGGAATAAGAATGCCTGATAGGCTCAGCTAATGCTAAGTGTTACTGCACAGCTGACCACATTTAGACACTGCTTTCTTAGCTGAAAAAGAAAAGTGGTTTAAGCGTAGGGATAGACCTGTAGGTATTTTGTTCTGTGCCGAGGAAGAATGAAGAGTCGTAACACTTTTAACATTTGGGGTGAAATAACCACAGAAGTGCTGTCTGTATTTTTAAGACTTTCTAATTGTACGCTTTTAGATGAACAGCTTTGAAAATAAAAATATTTTACAATTTGAAAGGGATTAGGAAACAGAAATACATGATATCTTCCGTGTAGAAAGACTTCTATTTTTGTCCTGTGGTCTGATGCTTTAAGTAGTTTTATGCTTTCTGTGTTATCTATCAGAAGTATATCTATTCTCTAGATTTGTTACTTATTGGTGGCCTCTTTCAAAAAATCCTGTCTTAAGCTTTGCATTTCAGGAACTTAAAGCTCATTCTTCCATCTGTATAAAATGAATTTGGTTTCCATTCTGTGGATTTTCATCATTTTTACATCAAGCAAATGTTACAGCTACTGCAGGGAACAGTTGTGCAAATACTTACAAATTATATATTTATGAAGCCTGAAATACTGAATAAATGAGTTACCTATTCATCTGTAGTCAATGGTAATGTGTATTTTTTTAGATTAATCAAAGGAATGTGGTTTTTAGTGGAACTCCTTATCAGTGCTATTGCACATTTCTTTTTTTTAAAGTTATTTAAGTCCAGACTTATGGCACAATCACTGACATTTACATGCTATAGATCATGAGGCCTGTGTGCAATAAAGCATGCAATAAGTAAATTGATGTATCCAAAAGACTTGTAGAAGGAGAAGTAGAAAATGTCTTTCACAGTTCAACCATTTACTTTCACAGTTAGTACCATTTTTTTTTTTTTTTTTTTTTTAATATCCCCTACCTTTTCTAGACCTCTTCAAAAAACAAAACAAGATATTTCATAGAGTGGCTTGGGTTGGAAGGGGCCTTTAAAGGTTATCAGTTCTACCCCCCTGCTGTGGGCAGAGTTGCCACCCAGTAGATCAGGCTGCCTAGGGTCCATCCAGCCTGGCCTTGAACCTGTCCAGGGATGGAACATCACAACTGCTCTGGGCAACTTATTCCAGTACCTCACTATGCTCTGAGTAAAAGATTTCCTTCTCACACCTGGTCACAACCTCCCCTCTCTTAGCTTAAAGCCATTCCCCATTGTCCTGTTGCTACCAGACCATGTAAAAAGTCAGTCTCTGCCTTGTTTATAAGCACCTTTTAAATAATGAAAGGCTGCTGTAAGGTCTCCCTAGAGCCTTCTCCTGGCTGAACAAGTCTACCTCCCTGTGCCTTTCTTTGTAGGAGAGTGCTCCAACACAAAAACCTGGTTGCTTTAAAATCTTGGTCATGCTTAATTGTTTTTTCTCTTGAAGTACTAATTCAGTTTGGTCTTGCTTAGATTGAGATTAAACTAGTAAATTAGGAATACAAATATCCTTAGGAACAGAAGGCAAAGCTGGAGGCCCAGAGAGGAAGAAGAATGTTCCCAGGGTTAGCATAGTCAGAGCACCACAGCTGGTTGTTGGACATTAGCCAGGAATAATTTTGACTTGTTTATTTCACATATTTTTCTCCATGAACATGTTTGGGGGACACTTCATTAAGTACATCTAATAGTCTTTGAAGCTCTGTGTCTTTAACCTTTTCTTTTTTCAAAGAGCTAACAGGGTAGTGGATACGAAAATGGAAAAATAATATTAGCAAGGATTATCTGCACAATAAAAAGAACACAGTAGAAGTGAATGAAGGCAGTGAAGTAGGACAGGTTAGAATTCAATTTATTCTTTACATGTTTATCTGCATGAAGATTTTCTGTGATAAGGTATGTTTTATTGGCAGCATTGTGCAGGTGTACAGTAACAAATCCTACAAAAAATATAATCTAAGTAAATCACAGAATTTGGATATGCAATTTGTCTGCAGATCTTGTCCTGTGTACTATGTGGCAAATGGCTCTCCATTCTGAGCAGTAGACACTATTTTGTGTTGCTTCTGGCTGCTAATCAATCAAGCAATATCTCCAGATGTAGATAAGCCTGTGGAATATTTGTGTCTGTCTAAATTTTATGATTGGTATTAGGAAATGTATTTAATGCTAGGTTGACTAAAGAAAAATAATACTGTTTTATGATGATCTTGTTCTTAAAAGATATAATGTCTCAGTCTGTTTTTGTGTCAGACTGCTGGGAGCTCCCAACCAGGAATCAGGGCATTCCATGCAGGAGAACTCAAAGTGATGTGTCCTTTCCTGAAGGAAGAGATGAATATGACTGTAAGAGCAAAGAATGCAGACTGAACAGCTGAACCTCTCTGTTCAGAGGAGTGTTAGGACTGAATATAACAGTTTGGTTATGTGACAGCAGGGAGGGAGGATGCTGCTGCCTCTGCATGTTCTCAGCACACAGCTGGACAACTGCTTCTCTTGGTGCAATCTTCGCAAGGGCTCTGTGGCTGAAGTCTGATTTTTCAGCTCTGGAGGCTGAACTGAGTTTAATTTTGCAAGAAAATTTTGATTATGTTGGTTGTATGTTTAGAATTCTTTTTGTCTAAATAAGGAAAAAAATGATTGTTCGTTAGCACTTAGGTTGCTATACTAGAGTTGGCTGGGAGGGAGCTAAGTTTCTTCTTAACACCCTTTATGGTACTGTATTTTAAATTTGTGACCAAAACAACGCTGATAACAGAGCCATGCTTTTTTTTTTTTTTTTTTAATGTGTGTTTTGTTAAGTTCCAAATCTTAGTGTTAAGGAGTTAAGTCCCACTTCCTTGTTTACCATGTTTGAGAAACATAGGCTATAATTCCTAATTAAATAGTGTTTTATACATTCAAGATAATTAAGAAAACACAACTGTTATATTTACGTATCTAGTTTTGTAAGTATGTGTTCACGGAATGAAGTAGGCTCTCAGCTATCCAGAAAAAAGGTCCTTAGCAATGAAACACTGACAGACTGGGTTAGCAGTGCTGTAGACATAATTTGGGGACAGGATCGGTGTAGCGCAAAAGCAGTCAGAGCAGTCCTTAATATAAACATATGATATGGTTTAGTTTTTGCAGAAGGAAAGCTGGGCCTTAGAATCTGTTGTGCTTTGATTGATCATAGGTATATAAGTGTGTGATAGAGGTAAGTCCTTTTTCGGAATCTTGCACAGCCAAACGTCTTAAAACTGATTAGTCGGTATGTAGTTACAGTTTTAACATACTGGGACTGTGTATCACCTTGGCCTGCCTAATCTGTTACTTGATCAGCCAGTTCCAAGTTGGCCATCTCACTTTCTCGTTTTTGCTGTGTACTGGTATGCTCCTTTTATTTTTTTCTTTCCAGCTCTTGAATGCTTATTTTGTTTAAGTCTGCAAATAAGGCTCTTTGAAATTACTTTTTAAAAATGTACTATATTTTCTGTGCGATGGATATAGCTGCACAAACGTAGATGTTTTTGTTGGGTAGAGATTGTATCTTTCTGTAGTTATCTAGTTGAGTTTCTAAGAAACTTCTTAGCAGACATTCTCACAGAAACAACTGTAAATGATGCTCACTTTACATCATGTACTGTTCAACTTTGGAGCTGTAAAGGCAAAACCAGTACTGTTATTTGAGTCAGATTTTCAAAGACAGTTCACCTTGCAAATTTGGAGTGGTTGTTTGATTGCTGAATTTTTGTCAGCTGTTGTTTATCGGTCTTCTAATGTGAATGTTAACAACATCTCCAAACTTCATTAGAATAAGAAAAAGCCTGTACAGAATCCGTCCTGAATGATGTAAGAGGTTGTGTCTTTTTTTAGTCTCCCCTGAGGGAATCAATGTCCAAGTAACCTGAAATATTGTAATACAAATAGAAGTAGTGATTAGGGATTGATTGTTTCTCATTTAGTTTTCATGTAATTTCAAGGCCAGCTATGATTCTCTAAGACTTCAGTGCCACATCTCAGGCTTCTGTTGGTTGTATAGGAGAATTTGTTATATTCTTGCCTTAATCATTAGACTTTTAATAGAATTTTATGGCTGTGTATCTGAGATATTCAAATATGTTTTGACTATGTGTAAGTTCTGAAGTATTGAGTATATCTAAAATACATTAAGACCTCCGTATTAAGAAAACAGAACACCTGATCTGACAGCATTGCAGTCCTGGTTGGTTATTTCTGTGGTCTAAGCTGATAATAAGATCCTAAAAGTGAATTTTTGCCAGAAAAATGTCACTATACTACCAGTAATAGCTTATTCCTCAGCTGTTTGAGTTGAAGAAGATGGAGAAAAGGAAGTAATATGCAAGTACTGTTTTCTTAATCTTTCCTTTAGTAATCTTTAATTATTTCTGTTGGTAACTTTGTCAAACATGTAAGCCTCCTTCTACTCTTTGAAATAACCTGTTTATCTTTAGTGTAAGAATAAATCGGAAAAAAAAGTATGTGGTACTCTGTTAGAAAGTATCTTTTCTCACTGCCAGTCATAAAGAATTTGACTTCTTGTCTGGCTACTGGTGTAGCATGAAAGCAGGAATACCTGTACAGCTATTTCCGAAGTGTGGTAAAAGCATTGGAAAAGGAATTACTGGAGAAATCTGTCATACAAACACAGGCTCAGTATTACCATTTGGCCAAGCAGTAAACCTAATTTCATTTTTGAATGGCATTTGTTGAGTTGGAGGTTTTCAAAACTCACCTGGATAAAGCCTTAAATTCAAGGCAGGTTGACGCTGCCTTGAGCAGGGAAGATGGGCTGGAAGACCTGCCGGGATCCCTGCAGGCCTTAATGGCTGTGTGAGTACTGGTGTACGCAGTTATGGCCATTTCTCTAATGTTGAGTAAGTTGAGCTATAAGTGCAATGCAGCCACTGTCTAGTATTTGTGATATTCTTTATCTGAAAGGAAAGCTAATATACAGCAAAACTAAATTATATATTCTGTGCTTGTTTGGTCAAAGCAATTATTAATTATGAACATCAATAAAGTAAAAAAAAAAAAAAGTCTCAATTGAATCAGTCATTACAAACTACATTATAGCTGAAAAGCTTAATGATGTGCTGTAATTCCACCATGAATGATGCTTCATATTACCAACAGAATGGACCTGCATTATTGAGAACTGCAGTAGAACATATTAGTGACTTGGACCGAAACAATAAATTAGTGCTTAGTTTGGGGCTGGGATAGTACAGAAGAAAGCAGAACAAGAAGGAATTGTACAGATTGAATTTTAAAATGAGTTCAGAAGTATTCATTGCCAAGTAAGAGTACTAGATGTCTCTGTTTGATGTTTTTTAAAAATCAGAGCTCTGTGGGGACAGGAAACGGCCATAAATTGGAGCACAGGAAGTTCCACACCAATATGCAAAGGAACTTCTCCACAGTCAGTGATGGAGCACTGGAACAGGCTGCCCAGGGAGGTTGTGGATTCTATGGAGATACTTAAGACCTGCCTGGACGCCTACCTGTGCAACCTGCTGCAGGGAGCCTGCTTTGCATGGGGATTGGACTCGACGATCTCTGGAAGTCCCTTCCAATGCCTACAATTCTGTGATTCTGTGAATCTGTAGAAACGTGGGAAAAATATTTTTGGTCTTCTAATTGTCTAGTGATAGTCATAGTAACAGTTTTTCTGTTCTTTGCTCTTTTTAGTTTTTGAAATGGTGTTGTTTTTACAAATGGAAAATAGATGAATTTACAGTCATAAAAGAAACGGCTCAGCTACAATTTATTTTGTGCACATACATTTCATAAAATGATGAGCTGGTATTTCTCCTTCATTCAATTAATATTGCTCCCATGCATACTTTTGAGAAACTTGCATGTAATTCTTCGCAAGACCTTGAGCTTACTCTCTTAGTGTTGTTTACAATTGTGAAATATGGATTACTGTAATTTTTTAAGCTATCTTCATTGGTAGAAAATTTTTGAGATATTCTCATTTCTGTGTGAAGTCTTTATTTGTGCAATTGAAGAAATTGGTTTCAAGAGATAAATCTCCTGAAGAAAAGCAATCACCTTCAGTTGCTTTTTCTTTTAAGCCAAAAGATGCAATCAGAAGCTGAGCTTGTCGTTTCCTAAGTAAGCTTTCATTATCAACAAGATATTACTGGAAGTAGCGTAGAACCTGTTATGTAGGCACAGATCCACTCTGACAGATGGGCATAATGTAGCCATGCCAGAGAGCCATTATATAGATCACATAGCAGGGTGTGAAGCAAGGAATTTTTGTCCAGGATTGCCACTGAGACATTCAGTGAGCTTGAAGTTCAGGAAATGTACTCTGGCTGGGCCATCACATAGGATGACCAAACATGTAAAAATAGTCTCGGTTATAAGTTCTGATGGGTTTTTACTGGGGGTGGAGGTGGGAGGGGGGAAGACCAATTGCAGTGAGGCTTCTGTTTCTTTTTGGCTGTCTGCTGAAGTCACCTAGTGGTCTCAGCCAAAAGAATTCTGCTATAGGCACGCATTTCTCCCTGATTAATTACCTAGGTATGGGAACATTAACAGTATGTAATCTGTCTTGTAAGAAAGCTGGTGTTTTAGTCTATGTATATCTGTTCGGATACATAGTTGTAGGATAAGGAGCTACTGATGTAGGGCGAAATACTGGTGTGAAAATAGGGTTAAAATAGAAAATTTTCAGTAATAATAAGTAAAGCTTCTGACTGAAGATTTGGATAATGAAAGCACTGCAGAATTTTGGCAAATACTGTTACTTGAACAAATGCTTTTGTGTGTTGCACTAGTCAGTCTTTATGTATGTCACTGTCATTTCCTCAGGAGCTTTGTCATACTGCATAGCTTCAATGTTCTAATCCTTTGTTTCAAGTCTAACTCAGCCTTCGAACAGTTAGATTTTGCTAACTTTCCTGAAAGCTATTGCTAATCTGTACTTTTTGGGGAGCTTGGTTTCTAAAAAGTTTCCGAATGTTGCAAATAGTGATGGTGTGGAACCATAATTTAAAAGATGACACAGTATGTGAAAGAACAGGTGTGAAAAATGAAGTAAATGAAATGGCTTTTTAAACATTAATTGACGTTTCATGGGCTTCTGCTAAGAGGATGTATTTTCTTAACTGTGCTAAGTAGTTCATTTTTTTCTTTTTGGCTAAATATTTTTTCTTCTGAAATGAAATTACATAATACTATTTAACTGATGCTTTGTTACATGTCTTTTTTTTTTTAATTAGAATTTGTAGTTAAGCTTAATATGAAATTATAAAATTTGATTTAATGCTTTCTTCCAGTACCTGAACTAATGTTCACCGCATTAGATGGTATAGTCATCACTGAGAAGCTTTGTTCTTCTAACAAATGTACCAAAAATAAATTCAGTTAGGGTCATAGTGGTTTGGTTTAATACTATTAAGATATTAAGTAGTGTAATTACTTTCAGATAGTTCTCCTTTCCCAGCGGATGAGATTTTTAGTTTTGATGCCTGCTTAAAGCATGAGAATAACAGTAAAATTAATGTCATAACCTTTACAGCCTATTTATCATTGTCTGTGTAGTATCCTGAAGGATTTTGTCTAACATCAAAAATAAACATCCTAGTATGGACAAGCATCAAATTAGGTTAATTGAGTTCACCTAATATTCAGAACCCATGTGTCTGTCAGGACACCGATTTCCTGTAAAGACCTACGAGTGTTTTTCCATGAAGATTACGTTTGAATTATTACAAGTGTATGCTCTGCTTCCTTTGATTGCTGAAGGCAATTTACAGTGTAGTTTTAAGACTTTTTCATTTTATTTGTTTTTTTTTTCTTCTGTATTTATCCTTTCATTCTGTGGTAATATAAGGAGGAGTGTAAACATGATAGAGCTTTTTTGTGGCATTAAGATGAATTTGACTTTTTAATTCTATCCAACTTGAACTCCACTTGTTTGAAATTCTTAGATCCATTAACAGCAGATTTCAAGGGACTATTCTGTGTTCTGGAGTACTGCATTTTGAATGTCTTTTTTAACTGTCTTATCTTAGTGTTACAAGCGGAACAAAATAGATTGTAAGGTTCTGTAGAGATGTACAAGTTTTGTCATTTGGTTGAATGATGTAAAATTGATTATATTGGTCCATACTCAATGTCATCTTTTGTATCTGGAAAGAACTGGTATTGGAAGAGTAGGAGTGCTATGAAGTCCATTAATAATAAGAAAGTCTCCTAGAATGATTTCTACTTCATCAGTCATTAAAAGTTAAAACCAATAGGACATCTTGAAGTGGTGGCCAACATAACATCTGTTCTGGACGTAGGAGTGTGAAATATGTACAAACTGCAGCTAATAATTTTATTTCTAAGATTGGATCTTTTTGGATGTGACGTTGTTCTTAGGACGAAGTAAACACAACAAGTTAGACTTGCCAGCAAATGGAACAAAGAAAGAAAGAAAGAAATGTGGTGAGGGTAAGTTACAGGTAGATGTTCTGTCCTTGAATCCCGTGCGTTCATTCAGAATTTCAGAACTTTTTGAACTGACAGCAGCATATGTGTTAGGACACCCATCAAATGTGAGTAGCTATTGAGTAGCTGTGAAGCGTGTTACAGAGTGGCTGAAAAATGTCACGAATTTTCAGTGAGCAGGGGACATTAATCATTGTGTTTATACAAAAATGCCAGCGGGGCCAGTTCCCAGAGCAGCACCAGGCAGTGATCAAAAGGCAGCATTGCTGTTGATGGAAAATGTGGATATAGTAAACGTGTAAAATCTCCTCCGGTCCCTGGAAGTTTCGTGTTCCCAGGCTGCAGCCCGGCGGCCCGTTCCGTCGCGGTGGCCCAGGGACGCTTTGGGGCACGCTGTCGCTGTGCAGAGCGGTGCCCCAGGAGCCCGGAGCAGTGTGAGCGCTGCGGCCGCGCTTTTGGTTAAGCACCACGGACAGGGCCCGGGCGGCCGGCGATCTGCTGCTGCTCGTGTTGGAGCTGTGTGTCAGTCAGCGGGTGGTACCTTTCCATAGCCTCCAAAATGAGTATCGGGAGAACAAGAACTTTTATACCCTGTGTGACTTGTTCTTTAACATACTGGTTGTGTTCAGCCAAACCAAACTGTGATGCAGCCAATCCAGATGCTGCACCATTTCATGGCAAAGGAAACCTAAGTAGATAACAGCATAATTTTATGTTGTAATAGTATAATTTCTTTCATACTTTACTGTTAAGTCACACTGGAAAGAAGCAGCCGGTGGCCAAGCAGCCACTTAGTGATTTATGTCAAACACTGTGCAGTAGAGTGCTAAGA
This sequence comes from Chrysolophus pictus, assembly GCA_037305975.1. NCBI lineage: Eukaryota > Metazoa > Chordata > Aves > Galliformes > Phasianidae > Chrysolophus > Chrysolophus pictus. Next base: position 14,548,713 of record JAYKPI010000006.1, read on the forward strand.
ACCAACGTCAAGCTCAGGAGAGGTGGCAGTGTAATGTTTCCTTCACAAATGCACGCTAGCATTCCTCATTGTAACATCCATGGAAGATTCTGCTTATCAGTCTGTTATAGAGGATCCATGCAGTCAGATATTTGAAAGGAAACAGATGCTTAAGCCTACATTGTCTTGTGTCTTCAGAATACATTGTCCCATTGGAAATCATGACATATTTTCTTTCTTTGAGTTTAACAGGGATTTTGAATTACAAGAAACCTAAGTTGTAGACAGAACTGAAATATGAATGCATATGAACAATTCAGTGAAACACTTGATTTAAAACTCAGGTATGGTTGCATGAGGTACAATCATACTGGGATCTATACAGAAATAATTTTGGAAAACTGTTGCCGTTTTTTTGTTGTTAATAAACCCAGTCTTTTTCAACAGGTGAAAAAAAAAATTGCTTTTTCAGGGACCTTTTTAGTTTTGCTTTTAGTATGGTGTTTTTTGAATGAACCAGCAGGTTAAAATTTGAAAATGTATTGTCACTGTTAGTAGTGACTCATAGTAGTGAGCTATTTAGTTTTTGAGAGTGAAGAACTGTTGGGAAGAAGAGTATTAATGGGCATGTGAATGGAGTCTCAGTTCATGTATTGACTGAAGTGTGCTCTTTGAAAATAAAATTGAATAGATACAGAACTGCTGAATACAGTGATTCTAAGTTTACTTTTGTTCACTTAGATAAATTAAAAGATTAGTGTGGAAAAGATGGTCATTGTTTGTGACCTCTGTACTTCAGCAAAAGCTGCTAATACCGAGAAATTACTACGATTTGAATAAAGTTTCAGTGTTGAGTCTGCAAGGTGAACATGTAACACAGTAGTGCTTGAAAGAACGTGAAAATATTTGCATTTTACAGGATACTAACAGTAGCTAAAAATTTGTCAAGGGATCTTCAAGTGGAAAAAAGAACAGTCACAGAAAACATGTATGCTGAGTTAACATCATCAAATTACTTTTCAGTTATGCAGTTGATTTGTGTTTTTCTTCACTGTTTTCTTCCATAATGCTATGTAAGGCTTGCATGTCGTACAATACTGGTATGATGTCAAGCATTTCAATGGATGAGTCAATGATTCAGTGAACTAAATTATCACTGTGGAGATTGGCCTTTGAGTTCAAAACATCTTTGCTAGGACATATAAGGAGACTTTTGGTTTTGTATTGATCTCAGATTGTACACTGTATCTCAGAATTGGAGTTACTGACTCGTTCTGTGAGAATTAAAGAAAAGAAAAGTAAAGAAAAAGTATGATAGCATAAAAAATAGTTACTTCTCATAAAAAATTTTGCTTAATAGTAATTTGTTTACTTCTTGATACATTGCTTTAAAATAGTTTGAGAAGTCAGAGTGAACACACGGTTTTCTTTAATTTGTACATTTAAAAATATATAGCAAAGCATGTTAAATGAAATTTTAAGAACTGAATGTATAGAAAGATAAGAAACCTCATTACGTGTTACTGCTCCCTCTAAATTCACACTTGAACTAAAAAATCTTCCCAGCAAGATGTGGGAATATTATTGCGAGTCTGTTCATTCAACTATACACTACTAGTAACTTCCTTTAGATTTTTGAAAAAAGGTATCAGAACTTCTAAGTATCTGTATTTCTTCTTTCCAGGAACGTTGTCCTATCTATTAGTGGGCATAATGCAGAATCCTTTAACTTTTTCTGCAGGTACGGTATAATTTCTATACATTTTTTCTTTGAGAAATTAGACATTTGTGATTCAAAATGTGGACTAAATAGTATCCTTGTAAACAAAAGCTTAAATAGTAGGCATAACTCATGCCCTAATTTTTCATTACTATTTATTTATAATTACTATTCTTTATAAATAATAACACCTATCACATTAAGTGATTGTAGAAGCTAAGATTGTTTTCTTTTTAGGACATGGCTAATTAATGTTACTAAAACTTTAACATATATATAACTCTGCTTGTTTGAATTAGCAGAGTTAAATATTCAGGGTTTGTTACAGTTTTTATCCTTATATATTTGAAAATCACTGCTATATTTGATTCCTTTGTGTAATTGGGGCTCTGATCTATGTGCAAGTCTTGTAAGTCTAAAACAAGAAAATACGTATTTTCTAAATGCAAACTTCGCCTTTTCTCCAGCATTTCTATCCGTATTAATATTTATTGTGTTCAACTACATTTCTGCTGTTTTGTCTCTTCAAAAGTTATCTTTTGATGTAGTTTTTCAGTGGAGTGTCTTGAATTTTTGTCTTCATTATTAGTGAGGATATTTACATCACAGCTGCATATTCTGAAGTCTCTAAGTGTTCAGCCATAACTTTTATTTCCTTTCCTTGTTGTTCTGTGTTGTGATGCTGGTATTTAAGTACAATTTTTAGCATACACTATTTTTAGTGGTAGCTCTGAAACGTAAGTGAATGTTTGATGGATATGACATAAAGCCTAATGGACCTTGCTGAATCATTTTAGGCTGTCTGTTAAGTTTCCATTGTTAGTACTTATGTTAATTAAGAAAAGCACTCTATATTACTTGCCTGGAAGCACTGAGCTTTTGCTGTCATATAAGTTTATACTTTACCTGTTCTGTCAAGACTATGATAGTTCTGAGGAAGCTATTCCAAGAGGACATCACATGAATTGATTTTTGTTGATGTAGTTCTGTCTAACAGGACTGTTCTATCAAGGCAGGTAGTACGGAGCATTGTATAAAGACATCTGCTGTGCAGTGTGCTCCACATCCATATACTTGGGAGTGAAATAGCTGAAATTCCCATAATTTAAAAAACGTAAATTAAGGGTATTTAACCATCATGTAGTTAAACTGTGTTATCTTTAACAAAGTTATTTCTGGATAACTGAAGGAGAATACAGACTGTGAAGCTATTTGCGAACTCAAAAATAAGTTGGTGGGTTTTTCTTTTTGTTTTCTTAAGAAAAATCCATTGCAGTCTGTATCCCATTAACAGCTTTCATGCAGAGTGAACTACAAGGGCCATGTTCTAACTTCTGGAAGTGTTGCTTATGATGGAGCTCATAACCAGATCCTGACCAAGAGCTGTGTCAGTGTGAAATAGTGGTGCTCTACAAATGTACTTGGCTCAGTATATGTTTGGTGTTCTGTGGCTATCACTCTTTTTTGTCCTTAGTACCATGCGCAACCTTTGATTCTTCAAATGTTATGGCCCTTTGAAAATATCAAAGTTATTAACAATTTATTATGATTTATGTGCAACTGTAACATCAGCATGTCTCCTACAAATAAAAGGTTTGAAAATGAATGGCGTTGGAAGTAGAACATATCCATCAGCTACACTTGGTATGGTATTTTTGTGAGCCTTTCTGTACTGTCAACAGGCTTCTTATTTTTCAGCTGAGTATGGAAGTAATGGTGATTGCAAATGCTTTGAGTGACAACGTAACCAGAATGCTACCATTTGTCATGTAGTAGCATGAGTTCTGTATTTTGAAATGTGCTCTTTCTGCACATATTTTCTTCATATTAAAATATTATATAAGAAAGGTAATTTTTTTTACATATACAATGAACAGTGACGTACATTTAAAATAGGTAGCTTCTCTGAGTAATGAGAAATAGTTAACTTTTGAGATTCCAAAGTTCCTATGAAAAATTATAAAATCATAATAGAAATGTCTTGTTCTGTCATTCACATCCATGTAGATATTTGTGTTTGAACAAATGCTGTGTTGTTTTTTTTTATGGCACTCTATAAGGACACAAAATAACTTTGAACCTTAGAGAGTTAAAATCCCCTTGGATGAGTGGTACTTTTGGATTCATAAAGTGTTTTTGCTAAATATCTCTAAGGTGTAATAACTGTGTATATTGTACAACTGTTATGTAAAATATAAGACTCATGCTTTTTCTAGGAGCTTGTTTAATACTTTCTCGTCTTTTTGAAATATTCATTAGAAAAATATGCTCATAGGCTGGTAGAGTTTTGCTCCTTGATATGTTTGTTTTAATAAAAATCATCATCTAACTTAAAAAAAAAAAAAAAAAAAAAAAAGATTGTATAGTTTAATAGTTTAACATCAATGTTAGTATAGTCATTTGGTGCTAGGAGATCTCAGACTTCAATTAACCATGTAAATGTGTTCCTTAGCATCAGCCCTCACTTTGCTGGAACCCCTGCTGCCTTTATATCATTAACATAAATGCAGGTGCAAATAGCATTTATGCACTTTGATAGAAAGCAGTTGGAGACTTTTCACTGTGGGACACGACACTTTCAGATTGTGTACATCTGTTCAAATAATGTATCCAAGCCAGTGACATGAACGCAAGGATAAAAACATCTGCCCCTGAGACCATTTGCCATACGGCAGATGCTTACATCTTTATTTATGCAGATGGTTTGTGTGATGAGCTGAGAAATGATGAAAGCAGGAAAGTTTGACAAAGATTTCAGGGCATTGCTTGGGATGGGAAAATATGTTGGCAACAGAACTTAATTTTCAGAGGTCTATTAAAAAAAGATCTGTTATAGTTACTGATGTTTTTAGTAACACAGACGTATTTGAGATATTAACAGCATTTAAGAATTCTCTAAACTATTTTTTAAATCAATTTTGTGAAAAACTGTACTGCGGTTAGAGAAGATAATAGTTTAATAGGGAGGCTCAACAGATAATAACTCATTTAATTGCTTTTAACAGGAAGGCTCAACAGCTTTGCTTCAAGATTTTCATATTTTCAAGTTTATTTAAAATACTGAGTTGAGTGAAAGCTTTGCACTAAGTAGAATATTTTGCAATACTGAAGTAACCTTGGGAAGTGTGTAAAGACTGTGTGTTAAGTTTTTGTGTCATTTAAGATTTTTCAGCAGAAGCTGTATTTACTGTTACAAGAAAAATCAGATTTGTAGGCTAGCCTTTGCATTTTTTGAAAATTACTGTAGATTAATTGGCACAAGTTGCATATCTAAGCTGAGTTGGCACTGAATAAATAAAAAGCAAAACAATGGCTTAGACCTCAGTGCTTAGGCCTGAGGAGCCCTACCCTCTGGGGGTGGATGGATGGGGCTCTGTGCTACACCTGACTCCCTCTGCTGGACTTGTATGACCAGGACTTGCTTTGTCTACGGGAGCAGTTGCCACTCGATGCAGCGAGCGCTCCAGCTAAACATAAATTTAATGTTAAATTTAATGATATTTTTGCGTGTAGCAAATGAAGGATGTCGTCTCTGGCCTACATTCTTGCTAATTGTGTGTCATCTCTGGCCTGCATTCTTTTTGCTAATTGTGTGTCTGTTTTAATTCCATTGTATGTTGGTACTCCTTTACAAGCATTGGCTAATACATTATCACTTATCAGCAGCATATTCAATCAATTTCTTTACAGTACATCCAGTACAATCTTTTGAAAATCAGTGCTGCCTTAGGTAACACAGCAGCTGGCATGAGCAAGTGTAATAATGTCATAAAGCACAGAAGATAATGGGAATTATGCTTAGGGGTGGGGGACAGCATTCAGATGCTCTAATTTAAATCTTCTGCTACATCCTGCTGCTGGAAGGGCCTAGCTGTGTTCAGGCATAGAGCAGCAAGTGATAACTTTCTGTTCTGAAAACAAATATTTCAGCCAGGCTCTTTCTGTAGATGTTCACTTTCATTTGCTCTACGGGGACTGTGTTTCCTTTCAAAAATATCCAATCTCCAATATTTGGAGTATTGTGGAGATCCTATGATCTTCATTTTTGTTTTAATTCTTATTGGAACTGATTACAGGTAGCAATGTTTTGCATATCTCAGACAAAGCCATGTAGTATGTCTTCTGAAGCAAACTTTATTGTGATAAAAGAGAATGGGAGAATAGTATAAAAAGCATTCCAGAGCAAAAGCCATAGAGATTCCTCATTCATAGAATCATAGAATGAATCATAGTATCATAGAATGGCCTGGCTTGAAAAGGAGCATAATGATCATCTAATTTCAACCCTCCTGCCACGGGTATGGTTGCCAGCCACTAGACCAGGCTGCCCAGAGCCTATCAAAAGGTAATTGGGTTGGATCATAACAAAAAGAAATGAATTATTTACTAAATCCATCTGAAAATACTCTCCAAAAATCCATCTAAGTTGAACAGTATGTTCTATATTCCAGTCTCTCCTTTGGAGAAGAGAACTATTAAAGCTATTCATACGAGAAGACTCAGAACAAGTCAGGCTGTGTCTAACCATCTTCTAATCCTTTGCTCATCTTCAGTGAGGGAATGCTTTTTGAGTGCAAAACTCAGCAGATAGATACTTCTAATGTCTGAAGTAATACAGATTTGCTCTACGGAGAATCTGTAAGACAAAGCAGTGAATTAATCATTTGTTTTCTCTTACGCAGGTCTCTGTTCAGACAGAAGTGCTCTGACTTTAACGTAAAATGGGTACCCTATAAAATGATTAACAGTCTGACTCTTTTTTAGTGCTTTGTTTGCACATCAGCATTTGTGGAGAAAAAAAAAAATCCGGGTGTTACAGTCTTAATTCCCTTACTGCCATAGTAGTAGTTTTCCATCCCAGAGAGGGATGGAAGGAAAGTTAAATTCCCAGTGAGATGAAGATTGATTCTCTTCTCAGCTTATTTGAAAGGTGAGCAAAAATCTAGCTGGAAAATATTTCATGACTTATTCATAAAATAGTTCTACTTGACCTTTTGTGCTGCTCAGTTTCTGAAGAATTCTGTCTTCATTTTTGTAGCAGATTCCATCATTATTGTCTCCTGTACTTAACAAAAAAAGAGTCTCTTAATTACCACTTACATTAGGTGTATCAGGATTTTGTCCAGTTTGATGTGATCTCGATTGTCCTATTAAAAAGGATTTTACACTGACATCAACTTTACAATGAATGAATTTGTGTTTAGTCTGTATGTTTCTTGAAATTCACTTAAAGAAATTTAAACTGGCAGGTCTTCCAGAAATAACTTTGAAAAATCCACTTGCTTTTTTCTTTTGAAATTAATGTTTGTTCCCACTTCCTAGAGCACCTAATTCATATTCACAATGCCATTGAAGTTTTATGAATTTATAAATAGTGTTTGCATCACCTCCCTTTATCTGTTATGAACAATTAGTTCCTCCAGGTGGTTGCAGCACTGAAGCCTTGCTTTGCAAATCTCTGGGGATGGAATCCTCTCTTGAGTGGAATGACTGGGCAAAAAGAACAAAGATAAAATACTGGAACTGCAGTGCTATCTAAATCATTTCTTTTTTAGTCATCTGACCAGTGTCAGAGCAGCATGGTTTCTAGAAAGTGCACACGTTAGTTTTGATGTGGTTGATGGTTGAATCTAGTAGAGATGTATAGAAGCTGCAATGCGCTCTTTTATCACCTATGCATGTAACAGCATCTCTCAGACAGAAGTGTTCTGTTCTTAAACAGAGAAGAACCAGTGTTCTCCTCTTCGTAAAGTTAAGTGGTTTCAGAGTCCAGGCAACCTTAGATCTATTTGCATGAACATTATTCCTAAGTTCTCTTACTGTGTTAGAGAGAAAAATGTGTGTGATTTCTTCAGCTGTGAATAATATTACTAATAATTATAGATGCTTTATGTCTTGCTCTTCTGTGACAGTTTTTGTTTCTTGATATGAAAACTTTTTAATCTGATTAAAGCTTATCGTATTAACATTAATATGAAATGAGTAGTTCATAATTTGAAAGATAGTGCCTTCAAAAGGAAAAAAAAAGCTTTTTTAAACTTCTCAAACACAACTGTAAGAAGCTAAGAAGAGTCTTTTGGAAACTATTTAAGGAATACAGGAAGTGTCCTGCTGTTCAATGCTTTTATTGAAATGGGCTTTAATCTTGATCCCATAAAATAGTAAACTTGCACAGAGTTTGAAGCAAAGGAGGTCTCTAAATGGTAAAATGCCTTGTGAACAACTGTCAAATTATATTGATGCTAAAATTACTATTAATTAAATATAGCTCTAAAGAGATCTTATTTCCCTTCTTAGTAATTTAACAAACTGTTTTGATCTTGTTCCTCCAATGGTGTGTCAGAACACGTTTTCTAGTGTTTGTATGTTATGTATATTAGACTTTGTGCAAATGTTCCGTGGTTTTCCAGTCTTGCAATAGAGTACTTCGTTATAATGTTTGATTTCCCAATCTACTTTAAATTGCATAAAAGAATTCCTATGTAAACGTAATTATGTTATCAAGCATTGAAAGGTAAAGAGTGCAAGATATGAGATTATCCTTGCAGTTTAAATGCTTCTTCGTTCCAAATTACATGTCATAGTAATGTTCCTTTCTCATCTTAAGTCTACTCATAATTCCTTTATCCCCTTCTGATTCTGTCCTAGACACTTTCCAAATCTCATTTCTAACAATCTTGTCATTTTTCTTCTTGCCCTCTGTATATCCTAGTTTCTCTTTCATGCTGTGTGAGCCCAACAGTTAAAAGCTAAGGAGAGTGAGGCTGTTTTCTTGTTTCCAACACTGATATTTGAAACTAAAACTGTACTTTTTGGAAAAACCTGATTGAGCCTGAAGCACGAGCACGTTTAGTAGAACATAATCATTGGGAAAGGCTAGTTTCTTAAAGTATCTCTGGAACATATGCCAAGAGCATACAACTTGGGCCAAATTGGGGCAGCTTTTCAGGAAGACGAGAAATTATTGTGTCAAATGCCAAGGCCTTCCTCTAGTAATGTACTAGATTTTTATTAAAAAATAAAAATAAAAATGCAGACACCTGGGAATGGCTGACTATTTTCTGTTAGTTTTCTAAGATTATCTAAGGCAAATAGCTAGAATGGAACATTCCACTCAAACCATTTATATTTGGCAAAGAGAAATGACTGAACATTGTTTCTTATATGTGGTGTATGTGGTGTTGGACACTCCTGACTTATGCACTTTATTACCAACTTCACATCTTACAGGTGTGCAGCAAAAGTAGCTTTGAACATAAAAGGCCAGATTCTGTTTTCTAGAATGCTGCCATTCTGTTAATTTATGTAAAATTATGGGAAGTGTCAGTTGGCATAGAACTTAACCTTCTGTATATAAAAAAACTCTGTAAAGTTATGGAAACTCCATTTTTCTGAGCTTTTGGTTTTGTTTTTTTACTGTTGTCTCTCTACCATGATGCTCAAGTTAAACTATCGCATCTGTTTACCACGTTAAACAGCTTTATTTCTTTATTAAACTGTTGCCTTGTGTTTCTTGTGTTTGGTATGTAATATATTGGATTTTAAAACATTTGTGAAGATGGGAAAAAGGTAAAGACCAAGAAGCAATAGCTTTCTTAATGTATTAACTGAAAGATAATGTTATATATACTTTTTGGTGCTGAGATCTATTTGTAACTGACTGAAGCACTTTTGCAGGTGGTGTTTTTTTGCATGCTAATCCTGCAGAGAGACAAAGTGTTCAACACAGTATGCTGGGTCAGCAAAAACAAGAAAGTTGTGCTGGAAAGACAGTATCCACAGGTATTTAGTTTGTATGGAGATTTGGTAAAATTAGTGATATTTCATATAGCATTGACAGAAATAAGTCTAGTGTTGTGTGGTAGAAAGTTGTTACTCATTTTCTTTCCCAAAGAACTCAATAGTCACCTTTTTGAAGTTTGCAAAGGACTGCAGAGTAAATGCACATTAAAATATTGTTAATCTGTTAATCTTTTTTTTTGTCTGTATTTTGCCTTTTCTTTCAGAACTGAGTGGTCTTTCCATGTTACCTTCTGCCAATTGTCCAGTCATACACAAATTAAGTATGTGCCTGCACAAGTAAGGAAGGCTTACAACAGTTGCTTAAAAAAGAAAAAAGGCATTAATACCCAGTGACTTCAGGAATTTTGAGTATTTTTTTTGTTGTTGTTTGTTTGTTTTTGTTTTTTAATTTTTTTTGTAATGTTTGAAGCAGATTAGGTGGGAAATGTAATTTTTTCTGGTGCTTTCAGCGATGCCTAAGTTCTCCAGTGTTGCATGCTATATGTATAGTGAGAACAAACAGAAAGACGTACAAAAAGAAGGCAAAAAAGATTGGACTAAACTAGATTTGAATGACTTGTGAAGAAAAGGGAGCCATGAATGAGTGGCAGTCCAGTGGAAGGTATTCATTCCTCCAGAGGACTCTCCTCAGCATGACTTTGTCAGAAGTTTGATGCATCATTGATTTTTATTGGTGTATCATTGGCCAGTCCTATACAATTTTAAAGTAATATGGAAGTAGGGAAAGCTTATGATATCCTGCAAGTATCAGAGTAATTTGATACTCACATGTATGAGTGTGGTAACCATTAATCTTTCAACAGAGACTTTTAAAGCAAATGGATTGAATTGCAGTCGACTTAACCTTGTACTTAATTATTTAAAAGTGTCTACCTATTGCTCCTACTGTGTGCCCAAGTGAAAGACTGAATATACATCAGTTAAAAATGAGATGCACATCATTCAGATACTGCATTCAATGTGTTCGTTTGTTTCCTTTATTTCTAAGAAAACTGTTTTGGAGAAAGTATAAGAGCTGCTGCCCTGCGATGACAGACCTGTAGACTATGACTTGCAAAAGGAATGTGTTCTAAAACAAGGGCCATCCTTAAGAATGCCATCACAGTGCCTCTCGTAACTGCCAGTTCCCCTTCTCACATGCCGGACTTCATTTGCTCAGCTCACAGCTGGCTAGTCCTTGTAAAAAAAGAGTCCTTCAAACTAATGGAAGTACTTTGGAAGATAGAAGTGGAATAGAAGTGGAATGACCCTGAAAGATGCGTATTAATTATCCAGGTAGCCTTCTGGAATGGTAACAGCCAGAGCATATTCATGTCATTTGACTTCTTCAGTGTCATAGTGGCAAAGACATGAATAACTTCATCGATGTCCAAAGGTTATTGTTGAAACTTCTAGCAAAGTATAAATGAAAGAAATAGTTTTGATCATTGATAATACTTGGGTGCTCTGGGAGGGCTCAGTAGAACCTCCAGATTGTGGATTGACTGGGTCCTTTTTGCTGATCCAAGATGCTAAATTGTCTTCAAATTAGTGTTCCCAGTCCACATCACAATCTTAACTGAGCCTGAAAGATCATTAGAGAGCTACTCTGCATCTAGCCCATCTCTATATTTAGGCAGTGGCTAAGCTGCTTAACTGCAGTAGCTGTGTGGGATGAGGAGGAAATACAGAGCTGAGTATCTTTTGCATTCCAGAGGCATGGCAATGAATATTTCTGCTCTAAAAGGTCTAATGTAAACTTGGCAAAACAAAACAAATACTACTTGTACTCAAGGCTGCTACCAAACATGGTTTGCCTGGAAAAAGTATTCATGATAAAATTACACTAAATGGAAAAGGAACATTTGTATAAACATCCCTTCTGAAACAGTTGTATCAATACTTTAGCATTAGTTTAGCTGGAGAAGAAGAATGTTGATCTAAACGGACCTTATTTCACACAGAATTTTGTGGTTAATTTTTATGAGAGTCTTGGCCTCTTGAATGGTACTTTCTTCTAAAATACTGTGAGAATAATGTAGACGGTCCTTCTATAAATAAAAGCGATTTTACATCTTGAATTGCAGTAGGCAAATCAACATATTTGAGGAGAGTGTACTTATTTCTATACCCAGTACAATGTGTTATTACTGCAAGCATTTGCTTCTAACCGTGAATTAAACACTCTTGATGCTTCAGCTGCCATCTTTGCATCCTTGTAGTGGCATGTCCACAGCAAAATCTTTTTCCTTGAGTGCATGGCATATGCTTCCATTAGTTGGAGAGGAGGTAACCTCCTAACTTGCAGCATGAAGCAGCTCAGTCCTCTAGAAATCTGATGTTCCTAAAAATTTTTTGCAGATCAGTGAGTGAAATTTTGAAAAAAGAAGGCGGCAGAGACACAAGGCAGACATGAAGAGCAAATGGAAACTGCTTCATCTTGCTTACTGTGGCACACTGAATAGCTACTGGTTTGGAAAGTTTATTGTCCGTAAATGGCAGGCATAATCTGGGGAGTAAGCTCACACTCCCTCCCCAAAAAGAAAAATACACTTGTTCAATAATCCGATGCATTCAGATTGTACAGTTTGACCTGTTACTGGCTTTGAAGTTCAGAGTCTAGTTTGGTTAATACTTAAAATACTTCTCAGAAGCTCTTAAAAATATTGCCTTAAAATCAGCAACAAGAAGATACCATGGAGGGCACAAACAGTTCTCAGTGCTATTAGCAATCCAGCAGCTGAAAAGATCAGGATTTATCTATGTATAGTGAGTGGAGGTGGGCAAAATAGAGGTGCTTAGTGAAAAACAGTGCATGCTTCTAGCTTTTGGAGCATAAGAAGATAATTTTAAAATTTCTGCTTCATCCGTGTTGCACAAACTTCTTAGGCCTGGCTTTGTTGCTGTGTGTAAGAATCTCTTGGTATTTGTGCAGGACTTGCATGTATGCTGTAGTGCAGTCTTTGCAGAATATCTAGGAGTTGTGAATAATTCTACAAGTGTCAAGCAAAAAAGAAGAGTACAGTTGATGCCCAGTAGATTCACCAAACTGGGGGGAGGGATGTACAAGGAGATGTATGATAGACTTGGATTTTGATGCTTTAGATGGCAATAAAGGATCAAAGAACTATGCTCTGTATAGCTGCTCTATAAACATGCTGTAGGTAGAAAGCTTTGAAGAAGCATCAGCCCTACTGTGTATGATCTGTACGGTTTCTGTGCAATTGAGCAGTGAATCTAATGTGTCCTGAAGGCAGTGGATTTATTGCACATGTGCTTACCATGTGTGTGCACGTGCATCTGTCCAGAGGTCTCGGTCATGAAATGCGATAGCTCTGTAACTTCCAGTGCATGTTGCAGAGTGTGTAAAGTCTGGAAAGAACATCCAGTGTTAAAATAAACTTACTGGAGTTTCCAGTGTTGGTAGTCACTCACAGTTACCTCTTCAAGTCTGTAACAGTCTGTAACAATGTATAAACACATTCATAATACAGGGTTTAAAAAGGAATAGATACTTCTCTATGGAATTACCTCGTTGCCATTGCAATATTTCGGTATTCCAGCATTTATTTTTACATATATTATTCGTATGTTATCTTTTAATTTTTTCTTCCTACATCCATTGTTGCCTTTCCAAAATAGTTTTTATGTCTGGTATCCTGGTATCTTTGTGATTGAATTTTCAGTGATTGCTGGATTATTGTTTCCTTTGTTGTTTGAGAAAATCTATTCCAGTTTCTGTGAACTGGAAGCATCGTTAATTGAATTTACTTGAGAGTGGGTAATGAGGCTGTTATATGAAATGGTAGCAGTGCAATTTAGCTTTATATTAAGCCTTTTTTATAGAGCATGGGAAAGGTCAGTATATATCTCTGCAGCTGAATGTGGCTTTTATTTTATACATTGTAGGTTTTCCTTTTTTTTTCTTTTTTTCATTTTCCTTAATTATCCTATTCTCCCTTAAAAGCATTTATAATGTTTACCAACACAAGTAGAAACAGCAAAGAACTGGAGTATCTTAGACAAATTGCATATTTAAGAAAATAATTGAATAACTTACTTCAACTTCAGTTCTGTTGTGCTGTAAAAATGGATGAACAATGTGTGTGATTGGGTTTTTAGCAATGGTTCATCTTCTCTTAAGTCCTCATTGATTTATTTATTTTTACATATTTGCATGTTTTATTGCAGTTGTTTTTTTGACAGCTTCATTGGGTAAGCTGTAGTCTGTATCTAACAAAACCCACAAATTCTAAATGGTACAAGAATTTTGAAAGATAGCATGATGCCAAATAAAAAGCATGATCAAGCGTGTGCTCAGTAAGCTTCTATACTGTGAAAAGTTTAAATACAATCCATGTCCTGTCAGTTCTTCCAGATGAATACTGAAACCATGCTAGCACAGCTTCTTGCGTGCAGAAGAGCCTTATCACACATATGTCCTGAAGTATCATGTAGCTTGTAATCTAGAATGAAACATACATTTAAAATAAGAATGAAAAAATGATTTTTTCTTGTTCTTTTTTGTTTGTTTTTGTTTTGCATGTGAATATTTGCATTGCTTCAGAGAGTATTTTTGACTGAGACTTTTGCAGTTCTAAACTTCACTTAGTGCTCATTTAAATAACTGATATTTTTAATAAGTTTGTTTTTAATAGTATCATTTGTAAGCAGTTTTATTTCTGCTCCAGTAATTTTAAAAAAAGAAATACTATACAGTTTACTATTGTCTGTGTTATTTTATTATTACAGATAAACACAGATCCCCTACGGACACAATACAGACTTTTCAGAAGAAAAGTCAGTTTAGGACCATTGCTCCAAAAATGGTGCCAAAAGTTTTAACATCTGGAATGGTTTCTTGTCTTCAGTCATCTTTGCCTGAACAGTGTACAACGATTTCAGCAGCAGGTTCTAAACCACTGGTGGTACCGGCTCAAAACTATGCCATCATGCAGGTTGCTGGTCACGAGGGTACTTTTTCTCTTCTGGCCTTGCCATACATTACCCCTGCTGTGATACAGCCAAGCCAGCAAACAAACGTGGCCCATTCTGAAAACCAAAAGTTGCCTATCCCTCGCTACCAATCTGTAAGAAACAAATTGCTTTGTGACAATAAAACAAGCCAAGCCTCTGTTTTGAATACACAGAGCAAGGTATCCACCAAAGGACAAATCTCACTGCAGACTTCCTCCATGACTGCCTTAGCTGAGGACTGTCCAAAAACTCATTCTAGCTCAGATTCATCTGAGCCAGTAATGCTGACAGACCATAATTCATCTGAAATGATGGTTTCCACATTACAAAGAAAGAACGCTTGTGTGGAATCTGGATCTCCTTCAGTGAACAAAACAAAAACTGCTATCAGTAATGTTTCTGGACCATCTGTAGTTAAAGAGTCTTTAAGCAAGCCAGAAAATTCAAGTAATCCTGTGAAATTTAGCCTTGAATCTGTGAAGACAGCATCTGCAACTACAGAACAGTCATTCATTATATCAGAGAAACTAAAGGAAAAACCCACAAATTCTGCAAATTCTGTTTCTGTCCTGTCACCAGCAGTTTTTGGCAGTACAATACAGATGACTCCACCAGCACCAACAGGAAAACTTCCTATTTTGCCTTATTCAAGAATGAAAAATTCAGTGTTTTGTAAATCACAAAGTACGAACGTAAAGGATATATGTGGTATTTCACTAAGACCAGAATGTGAAAAGACACCAGCTTTGGTGAAAACCTTTCATGCTCCTGCTAAAGCATCTGATAAACGATTAGCTGCATCTTTGACTCAAGCCCCCATACAAACTATTCCAGAAAATACTTTCTCTCCATCCAATAAAGTGGACGTTGACAGCCTTAAAAAGTTGAATGGTACACCCTCTAAAAGGAGAGGCAGGAAGAGAAGAGTCCAAGATGATTTATTGGCTTTTCAGGCCAAGCGAAGGAAATGCATCGTTAATAAATTTAGAGAAGTGAGAGAGAGGGTGAAAGCTGATCTTCAGCCACCTGAAGACAAAAAAGCAGAGGCAGTGAAAAAATACCGTAACATTAGACCCAAACCAGTGGTAGTAGTGCAGGCAATTGCACCACTGACTACTACAGCACTGGTAGAGGATAAGTCTCCTGACCATTCAGACAAAGGTGTTTTTTTAAACAGTTCACTTGCCAATAAATATTCAAGTTATAAATATAATGATACCACATCAGCTACATCAATTGATTTGGGTAGAAATGCGTACTCAGCTGTACCCAAGCCATGGCATAGATGTCATGTATGTAACCATAAGTTCCAGTTCAAACACCATCTTCAGGACCATATGAATGCACACACAAACAAACGACCCTACACTTGCCGAATTTGCCGGAAGGCTTACATTCATTCTGGAAGCCTGAGCACACATATGAAACTTCATCACAATGAAGGAAAACCCAAAAAGTTTGTGTGTTGTGAATTCTGTGCTAAGATTTTTGGCCATGCAAAAGTATACTTTGGTCACCTGAGGGAAGTGCACAGGGTTGTTATTAGCACAGAGACTTCTGGTAGTGAGCAACAGATGCAAGATGCTTTGAGGAACAGGGACACAAATATAAAAGAGGCAGAAGAAGCAACAGAAAGGTGAGTGTTTTCAGTGATCGAAAGCTAAGGAAAATAGAATTTCATATTAATTTCATAGAAATTCATAAACATCACCATTATGAAAATTGTTGATTTTTCTTGGTATATATTTTCTTTGTGGTAAGATTGATAATGATTTAAATATTTTTTCCTATGGAATCTAGTCAATATATTAAACTATCTAGTGTATTTTAGTTGATTTATGGAATATAAATTATTACTGACACTGAAACATCCAAAGTAGTTTTGCGTGTATTCTAGGAATACCCAACTGGCAGTGGAACAATTTTGATCAGTTGATAGCTTCTGCCTAACATTTTTTCTTAATCTTTTGAATCTCTGTATCGTATCCACTTTGTGCTTTTTCCCAGAAGATAAGTGAACCAACTGCAATAAATGAAAAGCAATTCATATTTCGATATTAGCTTGTAGTTTGTTTACACTATTAAATATCATTATCCCATTTCCTTCTCTGGAGTACTGTGAGCTAATCTGTCTTGTGTGCTGATTACCTCTGCTTTTGCTTTTGCTTTGCCAAGTAAAAAAGTTAGTATGTACCATATTAAAATGGATAGAACATTATTTTATTTCTACTTTATGAGTTTGAGGAGAATTTTCTTGGCACAGTAAAATAGTTAGCATTTTTGTTAACTCCATTGTGCATTTACTTTTAAGTGTGCTTTATTAAGCCCACTGCTTTAACCTGATGCCTCCGCACTGCACTGTGTGTGTATTGCTTTGCGTAATTCCACTTCCTGGGGTATCACTTAGAGAATTTTTAAGGTACTGAGACTTAAGCAGTGCTTTTCTTTCAGCCGTTACTAGTTGTCATACAATGAATCATTTAGTCTATCCATTTTGTTAGGTAATCTGTCAAAAGTGTATTGGTAAATGCATATAAATAAACGACAGTGTGGTCCTTTTCCTAGACGTTGCAAGAGGGGGGGGGTTCTGTTGAGTTTCTTTTGGCTTAACTTAAGCCAGGGGCATATTAACTCATACATATATCTCTTTCCTTTCTACTGCAGAGCGGTCCTAAATTAGTGAAAGGGGCTGTCCAGTTGTAAATTACCTTTTTAAACTTTTTTAATGCTCTTACAAGTTTTTAGAAAAAGACTAAGATTTGAAGTTTTCCTGATTCCAGCTCAGAGTGAGAGGTGGGACCTGTGGTTTTGGCTTCACGTCAGTCAGGTGCAAGCACGATAGTTTCTGTTAGTAGTCATCTACTGGAAATGCTCATTTGCACTTTTCTAGCACAGAGCTAGAACAGTTTGAAATGACATCACCAAATTAAGAACTTAAAAAATGTTATTCACCTTTTATTAAAAGGTTAGTGGCATTAAAAGGTTATTCTTACTGAGATTACTTTGCTATTATGAAGGCAATTAGCCTTACTGTTATTTTATTGGGTTCTTTAGCTGCTCCTAATAAATTGGATACTGTAGTAACAGTGCCTGTTTTTAATTAAAAGATTGTTTCATAACGTCATCTTGAAACTTGCGCGGACAGAAACTGTCATCTCTTTAGTGCATGGCTGGTTCTGAAATAGTTTCTATTTCCTTTTTTATAACAGGGGAAATAGATGCGATTTTGAAGACCTATTCCATAATCCAGGAGAAGTTAAATTACAGATCAGATGTGGTCAGTGTCAGTTCATTGCACAGTCTTTTGGTGAAATGAAGTTTCACTTGTTATGCTCTCATGGAGAAGAGATCCAGGGAAGAGTAAAGGAAGGAGCTCTGCAAGGAAATAGAGGAGCTAGGGGAGAACTTATCAAACATGCAGCTCACTTCTGGAAACAGCGCAATGAAAGAAGACATTTGGCAAAATGCAGTGACAACGAGGAGGAGTTTTATACGTTTCCAAAACTGAAAAGACAAATATACCTTCACCATCAAAGTAATGTTGATACATTAACTAAAACTGAAATGACTCAGTCAGGAAGCAATGAAGCAGCCAAGGAGATGCAAAATGTAGGTTGTGGGACACCAAGCAAAAAGATTGAATTTTGGTCTAAAGCTGGATATAACTGCATTTTATGCAAGCAGTTATTTGGAAGAAAAGAGGATCTTTGTAATCATTGGCAAAGTTGTCATAACTGTGAAGACTCTTCTATTTTATGGACAATTTTTAGTTTGTTCTCAAAACAGGGAATTTTTGAACTTTCTAGCATTGGTGAATATTGAGGCTCAGTTCTACAGTGCTGTGTTGATGAACTGACTTGAGGTGCATTGCTTCAGAAGTTTGCTTAGTACGGTGGCTTTTTAGTTATCAGTTACAGTCTTTGCTCACCTTTGTTTTGTTAAATAGAACATGTATTAATCCATTATCTTTCCAGATGGGTAAATGCAGGCTGGTTATGAAGTACTGTACTTAGTATTCTTACGTGAGGAATTTGCAGCAGCAAATACTCAACACTAATGGTTAAAATGAATAAGATGTTTAAGTTCCATTACATACAGAAATAAATCAGTTTATATGAATTAATCCCAATCTTGAACAAAATGGCAAACCAGATTGAAAGTGTGATTTCAATCCTGACTGTGGTTCTAGATTTTATGCCAAACTGTGTTTCTTTGCAGTTCAGTAAGTCATTTTGAAGGTACATACACACAACCTGCATTCCAGAGCATAGTTATCTTTAAAAACACTTTACATTTTGTTTTCTGAATTTCAGTCTTTTTGGACACTAAGTTTCTTAGGTGTTATGTTCAGTCCTTGTAATAGCAGGGATCTTTGGACTTCAATGTGAAAAATCTACAGTTTTTTTTTTTTTTTTTTTGCCTGTAGACCTTTGATTGAAAACAAGAGTTACTCACTACCTGTGGAGATGGAACTCTCAAAGCTTGACTGCTGTATGAAAGTGAAAAAAAAAAAAAAAAAAAAGTTTTAAAAATAGTAATTTGAGTTTGTTACTGCAGGGAAATCTGATGTTCTGCAATAGATCACATGCTTCACTGTGAATTTTAAGCACTTTTCATGTTCCTCCAGTGGCAGCAGCACTACTGCTGTGAACACCTTTAGCAGCATTCTGCCTTTAACACTCTTGGTATGTCTCTTTTATTCCTGTGTAGTTGGCCCAGACATAGCTGCAAAGGGAAATTGTTCCTCTGAGTCTATGATACAGGTAATGAGGTTTTTTCACTTGTATTTCCACATCTACTGTACAGATGGATCCAGAGGCCTTTCCCAGCCGTTCTTTGTGATGCTGTGAAGTCACTATATTGCTGTTCAACAGAAAGCAGTGTATCAGAAAGCAAACTGAAAAGTACACCAATGCTATTTCTAAACTACTACTCCATTCATTTCTTCTTGTGGTCAAACTGTAATTGAGGGATTACAGTGATGAAAGAATCATTCCTAAAATGCCTTGCGTGGCCTCTCACTGTTTTGCAAAAAAATTTTGTGAAGAGATGTTGGGGATTTCAAGGGGAATTCCAGAAGCTGTTGGAATATTTTGCGTATGTATGTTTTTTGTTTTTAAACAGTAAAGGCAGCTTTCTGAGCCAGTGGTTTTGAATGTTTCTTGTACGGTGCTGTGCCTGGTGTTGGACTACAAGACTGAAGCTGAGAAAAAATAAAAAAGGAAAGTTTTCATAGAAGTGCAGGGCTGCTCGGTGAGGTGGAAGAGTCCTTGTGGATTTTTACAACTTCTTTCTTACTGTCTGTTCCTTTGAATACACAACTGGTTTGTTCACTGTTTTAAGATTATACTTTGTATGCTGAACTGCTGTAAAAACACAGTTCTTATGCTTGTGTGAAAAACATGTTTTAATGCATACAATGTACTGAGTATAGTTTAAAATGCACTGAAACGAGAGCAGTGCTGACACTGAGTTCCCCCTATGCAGGCACAGCACAGATGATGGCTGGATAGTCCTTCCAAAATACTTTCCAAAAGTTTGTTTTAAAATGATGCATCAGAGCCAGTGATGTAGATGAGTGGTTTAGTGCTTTTTTTTTTTTTTTTTTTTTTTAACCAAGAAGAGTCACTCTCTCGTTTCCTTAAAGGAGGGGCTTGCTGTGCTCCTGGGGGAGGTTTGGGACTCAGGAGCCAGTTGTTTTTTTTATTTTTATTTAACTGGAAATTCTCATGTACAATCCTTCACTTTCATTATGTTCCTGAACTTCTTTTCCCTTCTGTAGTCCAGGCCAAGCGGGTAAACAGGGCCCAGATTTTCAGCAATTTAAAGCCTGAAAATATGTTTTAAAGCATAGTTCTAAGCTGCTTCTCGGTGTTCTCATAAATGTTTAAAATTAGAAACCTTTTTTTTCTGAGCCTGAAAGCATTCTTACATTTCAGGCTATTAGGATTATGGTAGATCATGAAAGGTTGGGGTTTTTGAAAATACATCTGTATTTGATGCAAAGCTATTCTTTGTTTTAAAAACGCATTTGTTTTGAATTTGTGTTCAGTTTGATAGCATTTGGAAGTACGAAATAAGCCGTATTTACAGCACTGTTAGATAGTGCTGTTCAACAGAATGGTCATCATGAGTGCAGTTTGTTGTTTACCTTCAAGTCGGACAAGCTAACATCTGGTTTTGCACAGGAATTATAGTTTTAAATTGTTAAAATGAATGTTATTGTTTTTGTAGCTGTAGTTTTTTTCCCCTCTGATTTTTCATTAAATCTCTGTTTCAGCTTCGCTCTTAAACTTGAAAGCAGTTTCTCGTATGGAAAATTGTTCTTTCATCATCACACCATAAATAATCAAAGCTGGATGAGTTCCTCTGCTTCTCTGGCTTGCCGAATATTGCCCTTCTCCAGCTGCAGAGCTACAGTTTCCTATGGCTAACATATGGCTAACCTATGGCTAACAACTACGCTGCCAGCATGGTTGCTGGCAGTAAATTTTTACTTCATTTATTTATTAGCATTTAGATGTCTGCTGTTTTGCTCCATCAGAGTTTCTGTCATACCTCGTTAGATACTTATTTTATCTACTATTCACTGAGCTCCTTAGAGTCAGTGTCATAAGAAGGATGAACAGGTATTTAGGAGAGTAGATTTCAACCCTAACTTTGTGCAGCTGATGCTGACGTTTGAGAATCACCAGCTTATCTAGGCTCAGCCATGTAGTATATTATATTTCTACAACGCATCCACCTACATACGCATCTATTTTTGAAAGAAATGTATACTTCAGATTCAGCTCATGTCAGTTATGATTACCAAACCTGTACAATGTAGGTTTGCGATTATTATGCATAAAGATTAACACACTATTAACTATAGTAGGTTGACTTGTCAAGTTCCTTATGGCTCTAAAAATGAAAATCTCTTCATGCTGCGTCTGACACAGAAAAGATCTGGTCTCATGGAGAAGATTCTGATAGCTTAAAATAGTTTAAATAGAATGGCAAAGTTTCTCCTCATTTCACTGGGTGGTTTTATAGCTGATCTGTCATTGTTTATGATTTCCTCCACTTTTTCTTAAAGTGCCCTAATTTTTCCTTTGTTATTAAGACTAACGAGGACCCAGGCAGGCAAGTGAGTTTCATGAAGGCGTGTTGATTTCCTTTCCCCTTGCAGACAGACACATCTGTGGATCGAATTGTCTGGGTGACCTTGCTGTGCAGGCATGGTGCAGGGCAACATGAAGATCTGGCTTCAGCGTGTGACTTTGTGGCTGACCTTTCTGCAGTTCCAAAGTAAAAATTGTGAATTTAAGTGGAAAAAACAGCATACTTTTCAGACATGAGTGAATTTCTAATTCCTTACTGGCAAACCCTTAAGAAATTCTGGAGGTGACAATAACGTACCTCTATATGTGTGCTTTATTTGGCAATTTTATTTATGTGGTGGTACCAGCAGCATTCTAAACCTTGATAGGTCTGGGGCTGTCAAGTACAAAGGGAGCTTTCTCTGCTTTTTTCACATTTTATTGACTTTTTCATGTAAGCATTAGAAACGATGGGATGAGCTGTGACTTCTGCTGCTGACAAAAACATACATTATTCTTAAGTTATTTTGCAGAAATTTGCAATTTAATCTAGAATAACAGATTAAGTCAGTGAAAAGTAAATTCTTTCAGAAAGAGATATAAGCAAACTGTCCATGTGTGGGTTTCTTTGCACAATGTAATGGATGAAATTTGTGGATGACAGACCTACTAGTAGATGCCAACAGTTTCCTCTTATCCAGAGTTATTAAGAGTGGCCAAGGGAAGTGAGAATTAAAAAATTCCTTGCTGTTCTGACTTGAATTTTATTCAGTATTGCTGCTGTGCCGGTACACATCACAGCCCAAGGCATGATATTCAGGCGTTTTCTAAGGCACTTGCAGCATATAGTATAGTTCAGTGGGAGAAAGGAGAAGCAATGTGCAGAGCAGAGTGATGATGGAGAGCAACACAACCCATTGAATGCAGGATGTGTGACTGCCCTTGGTGACCTGTGTGCATGGAAGTTTCTGCTGTAGCCTTCCTCTGAACTTCTCCCTTTGATGCCTGTAGTCGTGATTCTAGAGCCTGCTGTCGCTTGAGGTATGTGAACCTGTAGCATCCCTGGCTTCTCGGGCCATAAACTCATCCTAACAGCAGAGCTGGCTGTATTTGCCCTTCCTTTTGGGGCCTCAGTTACAGACTTGGAGCTAGGTAAGCTCCATCCAGGCTGCTAGACCAGACCCATCACCTGCCAGTTTACCAGGTAAAGCATCTCTCAGCTTTATTCCAAGAAAGTGAAATCTAATGCTGCGTCCTGCAAAGCAGGAACATGACTCACTCAGATTCCTGCAGATACATCACTGACGAGTAGCAGTAGGGAAAAAAAAGCTAACTGTAGCTGTAAGAAACAGAAGTAGTTGAATGTCATTTGAGGGTTTTAAGTGCCATTGGAAAAAGACAGAATGTCCCATCGCTAACATAGAAGTGTCTCATACAGGTGTGATAGCATAAAGCAGCAAAGCTGAGACACTGATCTTTTTGCCCCTTTTTCCTTTCCTCTCTCTCTCTTCCTTTCTTCTTTTCCTTTTCTCTTTTTAAAGCTGTCTTGCCTTTTCTGCATCCTCTGTGAACCATTCTGGCTGAACGCAGTTTTGAAATGACTCCACAAAGTCAAACGGTGCCATATATGATGTCTGTGCTGTGGCCGCAGCAGCTGCGCATGGCTTGACAGGCTGGGGATGTGTGGGGCTAAGGCAGCTGCAGCAAGGCCCGGCAGCCCCATTGCAGCAACCCTGGCCTGCTTGGTGTCTTGGCAAAGAGTTCTGTCAGCGGCACCGCTGGCCTGTCCCCAATGGTAGGGCTGCCAGCGTTAATGAGGTGTCAGTGTGGGAGCTGGTATTTTAAGCACCGCTACAAGCAATTTTGTGACATTTGTAAAGAAAGAACCGAACTTGGGATAAAAAATACCCCCAAGACCAAATAAAGTGATGGTTTCAGCTGGTGATGTTTCAGTAGTGAGAACATGTTTTGGCACGAAACCGCATCCTTTCTGTTGTTGTAGAGCCTGGCCAAGGCCTTTGTATACCTGCACAAAGGGCTGCTACCCGGAGCGCCCCGCGCTTTCTGGGGCTTCAGGCTCTCTGCTTTCATTCACAGTGAATACACTGCTTTTTTCTACAGTTGATTTAGGATGAAAATAAAGCATTTTATTTCCTGTATGCTAAGTAATTTTGTGCAGCTTTGGGTTTAATCTGACTTCTGAACATATACCCAATCAAGGAGATCAATATACCTTCCTACAGCTAGAAGCAATAAATGACACAGCAAGGGAGGAAAGCAGTAAATATCCCTTTGACCATACCTTTGAAGCAATGCAATCGCTTTTCAGTGGAAGTTTAATTTCTTCATGTTTTTAGTTAAAAGCTTTTATTAATTTTAACTGAAGTAAATATGTTATGCTTTGCTTTTCAAATCAATCCTTTTACAGCTTGGAGTCCTTGGAGCTTGAATCCTCTCCAGCCATATTCTGCTATCTGCCAATTCCTTGCTAAGTGCAAATCTGACACTGCTGCCAATAAATCCACCTTCATGCCATTTAAAGTCATCTGCCGTACTTCTGTGAAGCTAATCAAAGTCTGTGAGAAGGCATTTTTTGAAGGGGACAGAATTCTGGCCATTTCAGTTAAGTAAGTTAATTAAAATTAATAGCAGTGAACTATGAAAGAGAGAAGTGGTACAGTTTGTTTGAATGCTCGCTTATTTTTATTCTCCGTTGCCGGAGTTTTCCAGACCAGAACTGATTTTTGTTCTGCTGCTGTTTGTGATGCTCTCCCTGCCCACTTTCAGACTCCTGAATGCAGTGAGCCCCGGCTCTGACCTGATTGCATCCTTGTGAACGCAAAGCACTGCTTTATTTTTACCTGGTGAGACAGCTGGCCTGATAAATGGATGGGATGCCAGCACTGCAGGAGACAACGATGATGTCTGCATGGTTCATGGTCTGCAGTTTTCCAGGAGCAGAATTTCCAATCCCTTTACATGCAAGCATGAGCCACCAAACACAAACTTATAAAGAATTGGGTCTGTGGAACATTTTCTTTGGACTTTGTAGAGCCATACTGTACTCCAGTACTATGCACTCCAGTTATTTTTCTTTTATTAAGTGCACTAGCAGTATGATTATTATACCACCAACATATTTATGGCGAATCTGATTCCTGAAATACACCACGGCCGTCTGGGTTCTTCCAGGAAATTGGATTAATTATTGAATTGTTTGAATTTCATATAAAAAAAAAACTGCTGCTCATGCTGGTTAGCAGTCCACGTAAAGTTTAAACAATATTTCTGAGAGTGATTTATTGGTAGAGCGGAAAAGCCTGGTGCTGAATCCATCCACTGGGATTTGCTTACATTAGGAAGCAGTGCAGGTGGCAGTCTGTTTCAGCACCGAATGGATTTTTCCCTTTTCTCTCTGATAAATGAAGTGCTTATATAAGGTGAAGGATTGGAAAAGTGAGCTGTGCAGAGCCCCTGGGGAGCCACGAGGGCGTGGGGCTGGGTTGCTGGAGCTGCTGGCCTTGCTGGGCTGTGCTGGGGGCTGTGGGGCCCACCTGAGGCCTGCTGGGGCCGTCAGGGGCTGCTCCAGCTCAACCAGCAGCATGGGGACGTGGCTTGAAGAGAGCTGCTGATGGCATCATAGAATCCTAGAATGGTTTGGGTTGGAGGGGGCTTTTCAGATCATCTAGTTTCACCCCCTGTTGAAGTGTTCACCTAGAGCTCCCAGTGTAGTGTGCAGCACAGGAGGATGTTTTGAAACCGGACTTGTTTTGTAGCTTGATAACAAATCGTCCCCATAGCTTCATCCTTGTCAACTTCCTGTAAGCTTTGAGCTTCAGTCTCATGTTTTCGTTGTGTGCATAACGGGTAGGATCTGGTTTTGAACTAGTTCTCAACAAATTATTCTGAGTCTTTATTGTACACGAGACCTCTCCTTTTCTTTATTGCTAATATACAAGATATTTCTCCCAAATCATTATTTTGGTGTCATTTAACGACAAACATTTGATGGCTTTCACTATTAAATACTATATGTAAATTCCTCACAGCGTCATATTTATAAAGTGTTTTAGAGCCTGATTATATCTGCCTCTTTAAAAAGGATCCAGGCTCACTAGCAGTGTTTTCTGCAATGCACATCTCTGGAGAAAACTGAGATCGGACTTTTACAGCCAGGACCAATTAGGCTCAGCCCTTCCCTTCTCTCTGCAGCATTTAGACGAATCCCATTTTTCAGGCACAGCTCGAGCAGCCTGTCAGGCGTCTGGGCTGTCTGTCCCTGGGCACCGTGTTCCCACTGTCAGTCATGAGAAATAGGGCCCCTTGTGCAGCCATGTCTGAGGAAAGCACGATGATGAATCCACAAGTTGAAGTTAAAAGGAGAAAGTGCAGTAGTGTTTACTCAGAGCTGAGTAAGGTTTTGTTCTAGTAGATACATCTGCTGTAATATGGGGAATTGTTCTGATGTCCATGGCTTCCTATCTTATGTAGTTACGAGGATTCACCCTTACTTAAAAGAAAAAATGGGTTTTGCCTTTAGTCTGTCTTCTGGGTGTGCCTAGAACGAGGCAGGGGTTTTGAAAAGAAAAAGGGAAAATACAGTGAGTTGCAAATACAGCATAACAAAGCATTTAGAAAAAAATGGACAGGAAATCTCTGACAAATGCTGGCAGTCTGAGTGTGAACGTTTCCAGATAAAATTTCTGATAGATTGGAGTTCCTGCTCAGCAGCTCTGATGACACTGAAATATAATTAAGTTCTTTAGAACTGAAGGAAAACAATCTTTTAGCTTTGGAGGACTTGAAAGAGACATTCCTGCTGATGTAGAGGCATAGTGCAAAGCTTATCACTTAGAATTGCTGCTCAATTCTATATGCAGTATTTGTTTTCAGTGTTCCTCTCTGACATCATACGAGAGTGGTCTTTCACGTGGAGCAGAGGTGCTACAACTTCCATCAACTTTAAGCCTATGAAGCAGGTGAGTTTTCAGTTTACAGTGTCAGAAGCCTTAAAAAACCAAGCCATTATAACAAAGCCTCTTGCCGTTCACCTTTTCACCTTTCGGGTTTCCTGCCCCTCATTATATTGGTGTTAGATGTAATTCACATCAGTATCAGTTCAGTGCAGCCATCCAGAAGTCTCACTGTCTGCAGGCAAACCATGTCGGTGTTCGAATAAACCTCTAAACGCAACCAAATCCTTCTAAAGGCTTTCAGACAACACAGCAAATAGTGCTTAGCTTGCTGTCAAATTGAAGTGATTACTTTATTTCTAAATGCTGGGCTAAAGCAGTGTTCCTTCTCTGGTGAGCGTACGCCAGCAGGCAGTGTGAAGCAAGAGTTTGTTTGAATTGCAGAGCAAGTATGTCTTATCTCATTAACTATGAGAAAATTGCATGGTAGCAGGAAAAGTCCCATTCCTCGTGCTGATTGCAGTGATCCCAACAATGGATCAAGAAATCCCAGAGCTGCCTTTGGAGTTCAGTCAGTGAATGTTCTTACTGGTGGGCTACCCTGCAGCACAGGTGGAAGAGTGAAGGAAGCCTAAGCTGAGAAAAGGGAATCAAGGAGTAGATTTATTTACTGAGAAAGAGGGCAGCTGCTGTGTACAATAACAATTCAAACTGGAATAAATTGGTCTGGACTCACAGAACAAATTGCAGCTTGCAGAAAGCACCAAATTAGGTCAATAAATGCTGGAGAGGAGTTGAAAAAGTTCAAAATTGTCTTTAGAGCTGGTTATTTTAGAAGGATGAAGGCACATGAAGGTAACTGAAAAAGGATGCAAATGTTTTTATATCCAGCTAAGTTACTGCAAGGGATTAAATGTAAAGACTGTTTGGTTCCTTGCTCTGTTAAATCCCCTGGGCAGCTTTCCTTGCCCTCCTGTTTGCTCTTTCACACATGAGAGCATCCCATGGGAGCAGCAGCGCTGCACAGGCAGAAAGCACAGGGTCCGAGCCCGGTGTCTGCTTGGGTGGGCAGAAAGCAGAACGTTCCTGTATTGTAACATTCTTTATTGTAGCCTCTACAGCACCAAATCTTGGCTAGTCTTTGCCAAGGGCAGCAGTGCATCAGTCCAAGTAGAAATTACTGATTTAGGAAGGACTGGTCATGGGTGCCCAAAGCAGTTTCTTCCTCACAAACTGTGAAGGCACTTTGCTGTAGAATTTTCTCCCTCGTACAGTTTCCTTCTGTAGTGTTGGTAGTTGGTTGATGTTTTATAGATGGTCTGGGAAAAGTAATTAAGCAGGTCTGGAAGTATTTTCAGGGATTTCAAAGAGAAAGACTGAAATACTCTTGGAAAAATGGCTTTGAAAACTTAACAGCAGCTTGATTTTCTTATGTGCCGTGGCAAATAGCATTCTTTGTTGCCTTTCCATTCATATCCCCTTCCTGTCTGGGTACAACAATCCTTTCCAGCAATTAAAACAAATCAGAAGTGAAAAATGACAAACCAGCCGAGGCTGAGCAGCAAGGCTGATTGATTGACGTGGGCTGGGGGAGGCTGTGTGATCCTGCCCCAGCCATTTCCCCATTTCCTATCCCTGCTGTGTTCATGGGCACGATGTTCAAACCAGGGCAGCTGTTTGCAGTCTCCAGCAGTGTCCCAGCAAGAAAGAAGTGACTTGTCATTGGGAACGCAGTACTTTTTATCCCACATAAAATGCTTTGCTGGGGAAATCTGATACAACTTTTATGTTAAAATAATCAATGTAGTTTTTGGTTTGCTGCACTTTGATACCTAAATCTTGAAAGGCTTTGCTTCAGCTGCTGAGAAATTGGGAAGCCAAAAGCCCTTGGGCCACCCCAGAACAAAGGGGAGGAGCTCCAGAGCTGGAGGCAGACGGGGAGGAGCAGCCCGTGGCTTTCCCGGCCAGAGTTCACTGGCAAACTCTTCCAGTATTCCCGTCAGGCTTACAATACCTGCTAACTCTTCACAGATTTCATTAGGATTCTCCTAATGTTTTAACCAGTTGTTATTAAAAACATTCACTGAAGTGTCTTGAAATGCCAGGCCCTCTACAGGCCTGTTGCCCATCTCTCCTTGGTGCCTCCCAACCATGCACTGACGTTCTCTCAGCCAGCCTCTGCCCACTGTGAATGCACTTCATTAAATAACCATTTTTTGCATAGCATCTCTTAACAGAGGCACAGGTTGCTCATACTTAATGCATTGCACCGTGCAAAAAGTCCTTTATCCTGATAAATAATTATAGTAAATCAAATTGAGGGTAGATAACTCTTGGGACTATGTGCAGGACTTCATGTCTTTAATTATCTTTTGACTTCAGAAATGTTTCCGAGTGTTAGTTCAATACTGAAGATGCAAGTGCTGAGATTGCTTTTCCCCTCTTTGTGGGAATGTGTTCTGGCTCGTGCATGGATGAGCTCTTCATCTGATAGATGTTTGCAGTGGAGACATGCCAGTCATTCCCAGTTTCTGTGCCACAAAATCCTGTTTGTGTGGGATGTGGGCACTCTCAGTTTTACACCTACATTCCTGTTCAATTTCCTTTGAAAGGTTTTACTGGGTTTCTCATTTGGCAGCATTCGCACCCTGTACCTTCTTACCTGTAACAGTTGATTTTGCTTTGCCAGTTTTGTTCCAAAAAAGTTATTTGGTATTTCTTCCCTCCATCCTTTCTGCGATGGCAGGATAGGATATTTTCCTTAGAAGGGAAATCCTTTTTGGATGCTGACATTTGAATGGCAATTTTGTTTCCTGATAGAAGTGTCGTGTCTGCCCCGCACTGAATTCCTCAGTCCAGTTGATTTCATTAATCTCTTTCACTTCTTCCTTGAAGTCTGCCATTAGAAATTGAAATCCTGACTTGAATACTCACTTTCTTGATCACTTCTTTGCTTTGAATTTAAAATCAAATCATAAGGAGGAGGCATCAACGTTACCTGTTACAGATGTCAGCCAAGACAGTGTAGCTGAATCCCCTGGTGTTTCTGCACACAGCTGGGCCCAGCACTAGGTGGGTGCAGAGACTCCATGGCAGGCAGGGAACTGCACCACAGAAGGAAAACATTAAGCATTGTGAAACAGCCATGAGAGCCCCCGCAGAATTTATGACCTCTGGGGGCCCGTGAGAGGTTTACGAGGCCGGAAGGTTTCTGGGGAACAGTTTTGTGTGGGATTTTGCAGGTGGCTCCCTGAGATCACACATCTCCTCTCACTGTAATTGCTGGAGCCAGCGCCAAAAAGGATCAGGAGCTGCAGCTATCCCACTGGGCTGTGTGTGCTCCTCCTTGGCTTTGCTTTGACTTTCTGAACTGCTGGCCACATCTTCTGGGGAAACATGCAGGATTTTGCACAGCCATGCTCATGTTTGCATCGCTGAGAGTAATGGCAGGCTGCATTTCTTCTCTTCCTGGTATCAGAAACAATAACCGGTCAAGTTCAACACTTGAATGCTCTCTCGTGCTCATCAACAACAAAGTCTTCATTTGCACATCCAATCTGACACTCCTCCTGGGAGGGGTTTTCCCTTTAGAAAATGACATAGGGTGTCTGAAAATGACACGGGGTGTCTATGTGCCCACTTCCTAACCAGCACCGTCTCACAGGACGTGCCTGCCTCCTGCCCACGTGCACCACTCCGGGCACGGGGCCCTTTTCCAATGGCTTTGGCCAGAAAGGGAAACTGATGGAGGGGCAGAAGCTCCAAGTTCCCCATTGGGGATTTGAATTGTGAGTGATGATGGTGTCTCACCAAAGCCTTTATTTATACAAATGGTGCAAATATCATGGGAAGATTACTGCGAAGGGGTGGATGGGGGTCGTACAAAGCAGATTTCAGAAAGAACACAATGACTGATAATTCTGTTTTATGAGCTGCAAAACTGAGCAATTGAAACTCAAAGAGCTGTGTGGTAATTGCAAGCATAACCTGCTCACCAGATAAATGTGTTATCCTCTCACAGAGAGCTTGCTCTGGCTGCTTTTCAAGGGACATACCTGAATGTAGTTATTCCTCCTGGGTCTTTCTCTCTAGTAGGGCTGGCAGCTGGAGAGCACGCTTTCTGATCATATTTTGCCCTTATTTTTAATTCATTTTCCTACCTTCAAGTATCCATCAGCCACTGCAGCCTGTTGTTTCAGACAGCTGCTAAGGCCCGGCTGATGGAGTTCATTGATTTCTGACCCTGATCTTACAAGCCTTATTTCAGATGCGCTGCCTGCCGTCTGCATGGCGGCACACTGCAGATAGGGGCTGGCAGCCCCATGCCCACCACCCCCAGCATCTCCACACTTCTTGCACATGAATTGGGTCCTCGCTGAGAAGCCTGGAAACCTGATCCAGATGCCCACATCTGGTTTCACCTGTGTTTACAGACGGGCTGGAAGCAATAACTCCAGGAGGTATAAACGCTGCCTTTCATCGTAATCAGATGTTAACGGGGGAAAAGCCCCGCTGCTCTCGGCGGTCCCTATTAACGCCACGGCAGCAGCTGGGGGGTGCTGGCTGGGAGTCAGCAATGCCCACCGCACACGCAGCCCCGTGCCCAGCTCCTGCCTAGGGGCTGCTGCAAAGCAAACAACTGTGTGTCATTGCTTTGGGTTGTTTATAACGTCTTGGTGCTCCATTTGATTTTTAAGATTCTGGCGATCCTTCCAAGCAAAGCATTTTGGAAATGTAGCTCGCTCCTGGTTTATGTATTTCAGTGAAGTTGTGAGGGTCACAGAGCAGGCTGCTCGCTGATGCAAAACCAACCTGGCCCTTCTTTGATACGAAATGAAAATCACATCTTTGCTTTTGAATGCGGGCTGCAATTTCTGGTTATGCAGCATGGGATTAGAGGAGCAAAGCCAGCCGGTGCCCTACTCTGCACGGCTCCCTGACTGTTTGCTTTTATGTAGCAGAAAGCCCATGCAGAAGTACAGGCACCGTGAAGATAACAGGGGATAGAGAGGCAATGTGCTTTCTGCTGGGCACCCTTATCTGCACCGATGGTGCTGGATTTTCAGCTAAGTGCAACTGTGAAGGATAATTACCATCATGTGTTACCTGAGATTACAGGGTTGCTTTCCAACTAATGACACCAGGAGAACCAAGCAGTTGTTAATATTTAATCAGACTCTTGGCTTAACAATTGGATAAATGAGGTGTGTAATTACACAATTATAGAAGACATTTCAGATAGGAACTGTGCTGTTATTAATAGTGAAGGTGAAAGCTGGTGTTTATACACTGTTCAGACCCATCGAGCATGTCATTAAAAGCGATCTTCAGCAGGAGAGTCTGACAGTATGTCCTACGAGATGGTAAACAAAGGTTTCAGCTGCTTTTGAGATAAAAATTCCTGCTCGACCAAGAGCTTTCCATGTCAGAAGAATACCTGACCAGATGTGTTGTTGATGTGGCAAGTTGTTAGCAGGGGCAGCTAGGGAACGTATAAATATGTACACAGAGCATATCTCCCATTTGTCCCTGTGCTGTATGCATCATTTCTCAGCAGCCAGGGGATTATTTTCCCTACGTTATTCATTTCATGTTATCTAGGAAACAGGGAGGTACTTTGTAAGTCAGTGTAGTACTTACCTGCCCAAGTGGAACTTCTCTTTAAAATAAACGTTTGTCACATAGGAAATGCAAGGTTTGTGTGCTTGATCACAAAATATTGGGCAGAATTAACCAGACAGAGGTGCTATTAGAAATAATAATAACAATAATCTGTTCTTTTAATCCTGTACTTTGTCTCTGCTCCTTAAAAATATTTTTTTCCAAGTGATTTTGATCTGTAATGATTACAGTACTGGCAGTTTGTCTGTGCTCCACCACAGTGAGTGTGAGCTGCAGTTCTTGCAAGAGTCACTTCGTGGGATACTGTGAAGTTAGGATCAAGCCAGAGAACGGGTTGACCAACATGACTGCAACTCAATGAAATGATTCTGAATATTGCAACAAATTGGACCTCAAAAGTGCTTTGCACAGTGCCATGAGGCATGTTAGCGTGCTGTCTGCATGAGGGGCTGTAAAGCCAAGCAGAGGTTGTTAGCAGATGCTGAGGGCAATGGTGTTTCAGTCCCCTCCCCATTTAGCACTCCTGAGAGTCTGAAGGGACCCAAATCTGGGCACACAGATGCTGAGTTTTTTGGAGTCTGTTTCTAAGTGTGGTTTCATACCATGACTTTTAGAGTGATGAGGGGAAGAGGCGTCCTGTCCAAGTGACATTAGCATGTTTCTCCTGGAGATCTCTCTATTATCTGATCAGCAGAGTGGCTCGCATTGCCCAGCCGCGTTGGTTCTGTGCCAGCAGAGCTGTCAGGTCCTCCTCTCAGCGTGTGCTGAACATGGGCTCATCTTGAACAATTTGTACGTAGTGTCGAGTTCATGCTGTGAAAAGAGCAGAACCTTTTAATTATAGTGATGCTGAGCCAACAGAGGTAATTAGGAAAAACAAGCTCTCAGCCCCAATGAGTTTAAGATTTACCTATATGACACATTGGCTTGGGAATAATGAAGTAAGCAGCATGCCAGGCTTTCTGATCACACCCTACACACCTATGTCAGCTGTTCCTTCAAGGGCTGAGTGCCCAAGGAATGAAATGTCTTCTGGCAGCACATAAGCAGGCAGCAGAGAAGCTGCTGTGCGGTGGGGTCCGGAGAGAGCAGTTCCTGGGCCCTGCCTGCTGGGAGCAGAGACACGGTGACCCGCCCTGTCCTGCCACGGATTACAGCCTACTTTAAAAGATGGTTTCATTATCTCTAAAGCTTTTTATTGCATCACATCCCGTTAGTCAAGATAAAATCCGTGCCCAGTGCAACTCCAGCAGTTCCGATAAAGGTCTTTTCTGTTGGCATTAGGGGAACAACCATGACTGCCAGAACTTTCCTAGCTACAGCAAGATCTATCCGTTAATTAATGTGTGCGTGATACTTCAAAAAGGGAAAATGCTGTGTGTGCATGTCCTTCTTTCATGCCAAAACGACTTGCATTTAAACCTTTTGAAGCCTTCATACTTGGTCTGTGAGTTCCTGACCTGCTTTATCTATAAAATTGAAAATAAAACAGGAGGATATTGAATCCTGGTGTCTGAAGAACTCTCCTTCCACGTGTTCCCTATCACAGAAGTTCAGAAAACTGCACAGTCAGTGACCATACAGCATTTATGGGATGAACACATAAAACATGGATTTAATTAAAATGTTAAAATAAGTAGAATGCTTCAGAGATGCTGCTTTGTAGATCTCTGCAGATTGGGCACGTCAGTGATTTACACACTGCCTGGTTTCACACACTGCATCGTTCTGTTTCTGCCCGTCAACATGTGCCATGGAGGCCCTTGCACTCCGTGCACACCCTGGTGAGGCTGACCCCTTTCTGAAGGACAAACGGTGACAAATACAACGTCACAGATATTTGAAATGGTGCATGCACAGAGACACACACAGAAGCAGTTCCTGAAGGAAAACAAAGCACTGTTCTCTTGGAGCTCAGGACTGACTCCGGATTTCTGCTCAGCTGACATCCATTTTCTCTAGCTGTTATTTCCAGTGGCAGCTCTTGTGGGTTTCATAAAACTCGTTTGTTTTTCTGTCCTTCTCTTTGAAGGAAGTCTGTGTCACCCAGACCTTGTGCAGCTCTCAGCTGGATGCACGGTTTGGCTGCCCCTTTTGGTTCCCATTGAGCTAAATGTGTTTGTTTGCATTTTGCATCCTTTGATGGGAGCGAGAGGCCGGCAGCTCATCCTCTCTCTGTGCACCCCAGATATGCTCTCCCAGGAGAATCTTTCCACTGGTTTATCCCACTGGGATACAGACCTCGGGTAGGGAGGTGATGGGTGTTTCCCAGGCTCCTGGGCAGCTCCATGGAGCCGTTTGCCATTGCTTTGCATGCATGGGGATCTCTGTTGTGAAGTGCTTTCCTTAAGGAATATTTCTTTGTGTGCCTTCCTAGGAGACCTGCACAGAGGGTGGCCCTCAGGTTGGGCTTTTGTGGTGGCAGCTTGCATCATGACAGTGCTGCTGCTATGGGCGCTCTGGAGCATGGGTGGGATGGAGCAGAGCTGGCTGCACCCCATGTACAACATGGAATCTTTGATCAAGAGGCTTATTCAGCTTGCTTTCGTGGGAGCAAAGATGACTTTTGGTGTTTCATATTCTGATCAGTAGGTGTGTTAAGTCCAATGCAGACAGTTAAGCGCAGAGAACATGGGCTCAGGACATGGGCTGTGGATGCCCAGGGATGGTGAAGATGAGCAATGAGCTCACATTTTGGCAGGGAGGTGACAAGGCTGAACTCAGTTCAGCATGGAGAGAGAAGTGGAATAAGGCAGCACGGGGTTCTGCAGGCAAGTCAGGGACCCGCTTATCTTCTATCTGTGGAATATAATTTCTGTTTGTAGAAGAATGGATGGATGTTACACAACGTTTATCTAATACTCCAGCTGTGGAAAACAAACTACATCTGGTACATAAAATAACAATGAAATTATCTGAAAGCTGTGTTGTTCTTAAAAGCAGCTAAAAGTACATGTCCAAATAACTTGCTGGAAAAGAATACATCCAATTTGTCAGATGATAATGTATAAGCATAGACAAAGGAGAAAAAATAAGCCAAAAGAAATATTGCATGTCAGGGAGTTGAAATAAAGTAGTTCACTTCCACCATACTTCTGTGGTCTTGCAAGGCATAAATTACACAAACAGCACTTAAAAACAGGAATGTGAGACTCAAAGAGCAGAATTAAAAGCTCTGTTCATGTTCCAGCCATGCAGCAAGTGTATGGCAGATGTCGGAGACCAACAGGGGAGAAATGCTGCAGCCTGGGTGCACCCTGACAGTGTGTCCTGTCCTGCTGAGGTGGGACTTCACAAACACACCTGCAGCTACGTACAGCACAGGTCCATGAGATGGGGTAATGCTGCACGTCTGGCTGGGATGCTCTGACCTGTGTGCTCTCTAGCAAAGCTGCTGCCACCTGGGAGGACACGTATCAGGTGACACATGTTGGGAGGACACATCCCGTGCCTGCTGCACCCTTTTTGTGTGAGAACACCTCATGCTGGTCCTCAGCGAGCCAATGGTGAGAGGGAGCAATGAATGTGGACACAGTGTGATGGAAGTGCTCCCAGCACAGCACAACGACTGCACAAAGCCCTTCCTCCGGTGGGATGGTGCTTCATTTAAGTGTTTGTATCTACCAAACAATGATCGTGCAGCAGTCTGTACCACACACAGTTCCCAGCTGAATGCAAAGTTGAAGGAAAGCAAATTAAAGGCTTTGCTGACTGCCTCAGCGAGGGGGTGTTTCAGATGGATCTGGGGGCTTAAAATTAAGGACTAGAAATTAATTAAACAAATTCCTGTTCAGATATCAGGCCTGATTAAACAGTTTTTGCTGTGGGAGCAAAGGGCACGGTGCCTGAGCCATGCGGGCTGGGGTGAGCAAGGGGTGCTGCCATGGCAGGGCAGAGCCTGGGCCAGCAGCAGGCATTGGGGCAGCAGGGCTTGGCCCACCCTGCAATAGGATGTGCAGCCACATCCCACAGGTGCTGGCAGGGCTTTAAAAGGGTTCCTTCGCATACACATTTCTGACTATGTGTTTATTAATAGGAAAACTATTAAGATCTGGGAGCTCCAGCACCGCAAAGCGGGGGAGGGTGGTCACAAAACACCCTGCTTCACGTCAGTGGCAGCTGCAGGTTCATTTCTGTGGCTGGGTGACAGATGAGAGGAATTCACGCTTCCCTCCCCACTCCCTTGGAAGATGTATCCTATAGAGTGAGAACAGACGTGCTGAATTATTGAGAACTATCCTCTTTGCATATGAAAATGGTATGGTGTCATGTTAAATACACTGTATTAAGAGGTCAATTAGAGACCTATTTTGAGTTAATGGACTTTTAGTTCTTTTTTATTTTACATTTTAAATGCAATATTTCAAGTTGTACTGGAGAAGGAAAGAACAGAAAATAGAGGAGATCAGCGAAGGGCAATTAATTACAGCCTGCAGAATGCCTGAGAGCACTGCGGGCACCGGGCAGCAACGACTGGGCCAGGGAACAGCTGAGGGCAGCCTGCAATTGCTATCTGCTCCCCTCCCCTGCGTGTGAATGGGAAATGCTGGGTTTGTAGTTCGTTCTCTATGTCTGAAAAGGCCTTAAAGCAAGGAACAGTATTTCTGGGGGCTGGCTCCCAGCCATAGCCTTAATTTCACTGAGTCTTACAGCACTTTCTTTAAATCCCATTTGGTTCAGTGAAAGCCCTAGTGTCTCTATTGCAGGCACCACACTGACCTCAGCACAGCCCTGGCGCGGTTCAGCCCCCAGCAGGCAGCACAGCTCCTCTGAGTTCACCCTGCCTGCTCACCTTTCAGGTTTCCAAAATGCTTCAGACTGAGGATTTCTTTTATTCTGGTAATTTGCTCTCTGCAGAGCCTATTATCAATGCCTAACAAAGAAAAACGTTGAAACTCAAGCAACTGCAACACTCATACAATGGCAATCTGGAAAGTACCTTGGGCATAAGATTAATCATAGTGCGATTCCAGCTGGATGTGCCATGTAACTGGGTTCTGTCTGCAGCTGCTGGGGCAGGAGGTGGATGTCATCTGGGGCTTGTCATCACTGCACCACGAGCCCCATGGGTGCTCTCCTGCACCAGAGCAACGCCATGAGCAAACCACCCCTCCCAATGGGGGATGCAGGCCGCTCGTTTTCCTGTAACCCAGGCCACAGCACCAATCATTTCCTGGCATTTTCTGTCTTTTGATTGTATTCCACTGATTTTCCTTTACAAACAACATGAGAAAAGCTGGGAAAGCTGTGAAAAACAGAAAGGAGAAATAGGTCATGCTAGAAATTCTGAAACCTCAGCAAAGCTCTTGTTTAAAGTGATTAATTCAGTGACCTCTGACCACAAGGCAGACCTTCAATTTGCCAGCAGAGGATAAAGGAGTCAAGATGTGAATGAGTAAAGCAGGGATGAAGGGTGAGTTAATCCAGTAACTGTGAAAGAACGCTGGAAATAAAAATATTCAACGTATATCCTCCTTCTCTTTAGTCCTATTGAATGTGGTTTATTTCTGGATATGCTGGAATATCAGAAGCATTTATATTCTTTTTGATTCACACAGTTTGATCCGGGTCCTTCCAGAAGAGCAGACTGATACTTAATGCTATTCAGTAGCACAGCCTGCCTTTATTTACTTTTTAGAAAGGGAATAAAATAAAATATCTGCAAAATGTTACAGGGTTAAAAGGAAATGAGGCATTCTAGCAGCTTGTAACATTGCTATACCTATTTGCTGAGGATTCTTATCCTGAAATGCACGTTTCTATGATGCAACGAGACGAACTTGTGAGTGACATTACACTTTTTTCCCCGAGTTCTCTGCCAAACTCGCATGCAGAATATAATCTCTCATCTATACTTATAAGCCTTTAAGCTGCTTACACTATTTTTACTCTAAATTCACCTTTCATCTAGTTAGTCTCCAACAAGTGAAACCAAATTTGCACTTACAAGTTCCCTAGCAATTTCCAGCTAACACCATTAAAAAATGAGTAGTGAAAGCAATACTGAAATAAATCATCATTGTAATGTACAGATTTTTATTGCTGAACAATAAAGCAGATACCTAATCTGTAGTATCCTTAGTACGATACCTTTGATTATGCCATTTTCTCCCAAATTGAAATGAAGACATGAAGTAAATCAATTTTTAAAATGCCTCCATCCATCATTACGAATGGCAGGGAAACTCCTCCATACACTAACTGCCTGTTTAAGCCAGTAGCACTTCAAAATGAGAGAAAGAGAATCTCGGAGTAATGTAAAACATTGGATCAGTCCATTATTTAGCCAAGGTTCAAGTACTAAAGGTTCACCAGAGCAAATTTCCACATTCTTGTGTGGTTCAGGTTTCATTTTACAGCAAAATATCAGGTTTTTGATGATTATTTGATTTTACTGCAAGGAATAAAGGAAGAAGTGAAGATAAAACGTATAATAAACACATCTTCACAGCATCATGAATGTTTTATGATTCAACCAATAACATCAGACCAATCCTTTCCTCAAAGAGAAAATTATTTATTTAAAGTTGTATTAACTCTTATTTATTAAGTGCAGCATTTTTTTAATCGCTATCAAAAAGGAATCTAGAGAAAACCAATAATTCTGCTGAGGTCTGCTCAGCAAAGCGATCGTTTGAGTTGCCTTTGATTAAATCATTATCTTCTTTCTGCTACTTTATTCCCCCTGGAGACGCAAGAAGTCATTAGTAGCAGAGATCAAGTTGTTGAGAGTCCAAGAAACAAGAAAGGGAGATTATATATGTTCAGCAGCCTGCTAAAAGATTGGAAACCCAAGTAATTTTTTAGACGGAAATCATTACCAAGATGAGCGATGCTGTTCTTACCGCTACCCTGCCTTCTTTTCCTTGACTTAGTCTCTCACTGAGAGGTTAAAAATCAACTGAAGAACCAACAGGAAGGTAATTAATATTATAGTAAAGGATGAGGTAAACTTTTGGCTTTTGACAGGTACGGTGTGATGAAACCGTAACTGCCTATAATGAATATTTATTGTTGTTATTTACTGAGCGTGCTAAAAAGTGTGTACTGATTTACAGGGAAATGCACAGATAAAGTCTCCCAGACAGGAACTTTATGTAACAAAATAAATTGTAACCAAACTGATGACAGCAAGGAGGGTCAGCGTGCCTTCTTCTCAAGGAAGAGCCTTACAGCTTCTTTGAGTGCAAAAGTTTCTTGTCTTGTGCTAATTAAGCTAATTGCTTAATAACTCAATGTTTTTTTCCTGCTAGTTAGGAAAACTGATCACATTTTAGTACTCCTGTACTGTAATTGCAAGGAGTGGCCAGCAGGGAGAGGGAGGTAATTGTCACCCTCTACTCAGCTCTTGTGAGGATCCATGTGCAGTACTGAGTCCAGGCCTGGGGCCCCAAGCACAAGAAAGACACAGAGCTCTTGGAACGAGTCCAGAGGAGGGTCACTAAGATGATCAGAGGGCTGGAGCACCTCTCCTATGAGGAAAGGTTGAGGAAACTGGGCTTGTTTAGCTTGGAGAAGGCTCCGGGGAGACCTGACCTCATTGTGGCCTTCCAGTACTTGAAGGGAGCATATAAACAGGAGTGAGAATGGCTGTTAGCGAGGATGGACAGTAATAGGACAATGGGGAATGGTTTTAAACAGACAGGGGAGATTTAGGTTAGATATTAGGAGGAAATTTTTCACACAGAGGGTGGTGAAGCACTGGAACAGGTTGCCCAGGGAGGTTGTGGATGCCCGAACCCTGGAGGCATTCAAAGCCAGGCTGGATGTGGCTCTGGGCAGCCTGGTCTGGTGGTTGGTGACCCTGCACATAGCAGGGGAGTTGAAACTAGATGATCACTGTGGTCCTTTTCAACCCAGGCCATTCTATGATTCTATGATCCTCCAAAGAGAGTAGCACTGATTACATCAAGCATGGCTGCAAATGCAAGTAGCAGCAAAACACTGAGACTATCAATCACGACAGAACCTCAGCAGCAGGTAATATTTATGGTATCAAGCCTATAATATAGAGCTGTTAATGAAAACAGAAGAATGAAAGAATACTGATTTATTGGTCCAGAAACATGAAGATTTTAATGAGAGCATCTTCCCATTGAAAGGCTACTGGGAGATGCTCCAGTAACGCAGGGCTCTCAGCAGCTCATGTTCTCACACGTTGACCCCTCTACAATCCTAAATGGAGTTTTGAACATTTTAGGTTTGGGGGAAAAAACACTGTGGTTATGAGGCTGCTGATCTTCAAATATTTGATTTATCCATTTAAAATTAATAGTAAAAATCACATATAAGAGTTAAAAATTGTCCATAAAAATACGTGGTGTTCAGGACAAGCAGTCATGTCCCTGCCTTAAAATCCAGAGATCTCTTCTCCTCTTTCCTCAGCCTTGAGCAAAAAGCCAAGCAACTGGAGGGCAACTGGGCTTTCCCAAGCAGAGTGCTGACCCCATGCCTTCCTAGCACTGGGGAGTCTCACTTCATTTTGATCCTCACACAGCCCTGCTGCTCCCCAGCTTGTTGGAGCTGGAGCTGATGTTGCAGCCCAGGCACTGAGGATTGCTGCCCCAGGGAGCTGTGCTGCCTGCAGAAGTCTTGGTACTAAGAAGTAATGATTTTCAAAGATAAAGTATACAGTCCATGCCAACACTATTACACTGATATAAAGTGAGAGGAGCTGTGCTTGGCCTCTCCTTCACATTAGTGGGATGAAGGGTTGTCTGAAGCCATGGGTCCTGAATCCAGAGACAAGAAGAAAAGCAGGCCCACTGCAAGAGCAGGCTTCTTCCCCTCTGGTTTGCTATACAGTGCTGTATCTTTCCGCCTTGCCTGTGAAGATCAAGGCCTGTCACACCTATCACTTTTACCTGACAGGCCCTCTTACTGGCTTTTCAAATCTCCAGGTGCCTCCTGATGCTGCCTGCACATGAACCACACAGCACATGCCCGCCTTGGTGTCCCTCCTCTCCTAGGTAAGTGTTCCTTGTGCCTCCAACCCCCAGTCTCCAGCTCACACCTGACATGTTTCTTTGTGACTGCTTTCCTACCTGGAGAAGTGTGGTGGTTAACCCATGGCATCTTTCAGGTGTTGGCTGTAACTGTACTGGAAATGTGATGGTAACCTTTTAAACAGAGGCA
This sequence comes from Chrysolophus pictus, assembly GCA_037305975.1. Lineage (NCBI taxonomy): Eukaryota > Metazoa > Chordata > Aves > Galliformes > Phasianidae > Chrysolophus > Chrysolophus pictus. The sequence goes on from JAYKPI010000006.1 coordinate 14,589,923, forward strand.
ACACCATTAATAAGTACTCAAAACACTGTGTGACTTACAGGAGTCAGTACTATTGCCTACGTTTAGCCAAAAAGGTCAAAGAAGGGGAAGCTGCAAAGATTTGTGCCAAGCACACAGAGAAACACGTAGCTGGGATTAGACTGTAAGAATTCCTTTTTTAATAGCATTATTATTAACTGTTGGACCAAGCCCTACTCTCCAACGTGCCTGTTACGTGCTCTATAAACACACGAATTTTCCAGCTGATCATCCAATAATTTGTCCTCCAACATTTGCACGGGGCACAAATCAAGCCAGCATGATTTGGTGACTGAGGTGGCTTGAATCCTCTTTGTCAGCAGTATTTACAAAATTCACTTCAGTTTTGAGGCACACACCTAGTAACAGCAAAATCGGAGTGTGGTCATGGCAAGAAAAAAGTGCTTGACCTTTCACCATCTTCTATTTTAGTTATATTATAGCTTAGTTTGTTTTTTCAAACTCTCTTAATGCTAATATAAAATGGAATTCAAGCTGAAATAGTTACCATCTGCCTGAAAGAGGACAGGAAAACGTGGTTATAAAAGAATGTCTAAAGTGTGGAGCAAAATATGGTCCTGCTAATGGTAACATTTCTGTCATTAGCATTAAAGATTAAAGGCTGTAATGTACAGGAAAATATACTGCATGGCTTATCACATTTTTAATAAAGGGTTCAGTGTTATAGCAGGCAAGTGCTGAGAAGAAAAATGGACCTCTTGGATTTTATTTGCTCCCTTGGGAAACTCCCCTATCATGGCTGTAGCCTGTAGGATCAGCCAAATGAACACCAGGCAATAAGTCAGCAGTCCGCAAAAGGTTAACAGAGCTTCTTCCTAATGTTACAGCAATGATTAAAAAAATTAGCTCACATTAACCTTTCCCCTTTCAGTGGATGGTTCAAATCTAGTGTGGGTTGGTAGTGACTGAAAGTGGTTACTAAATTTAATGTTTTTTGGTGGCTTACACAGTGTGAGTGGGGGGGGTCTCATACTGCCTCCCAGGGAATGTGTATCTGCCAATTAAAACCCCAAATTGGTGCTAATTGGAAACTTTGCTGGCTGCAGAGTGGGCACAGGCACCGAACTGGCTGCTGAAGACACAGTTGCAAAGTAGGCTGCCCTTAGACGTTCTGGCTTCCCACAAGGTTACCAAGTCCTGCAATTGTTAAGGAAGGTGGATTTGTCCAGCTTTTTTCCTGAGCCTTCCCAGGGGCCTTATCCCTATTCCCTGCTGGGAACTTTGCCTTCTCCCTCTCCTTTTCCTTCTCCCACCCCTCATCCCAGGGGTGCCCCCCAGCTCCTTGCGATATACTAGAAAAAGATCTGAGTCTGTGTGTAGCTTTTGCTTCTGGGGTGAGAGAGCAAGCAATCAGCTCTCAGGGCTGTTTCCATCTTGGGTTAATAGTTCTTGTGAAGCCAACCTAAGTAAGGTGATTTGCGGTATGGATTTTTCCCATCTACATTATTAGAATAAATTCAGTCAGCACATACAATCCTAGTCTCTGGTGGTACATAAATTTAATGCAACGCTCAACTCCCCTTCAGTATTTTTGGTGGATACTCGAGTTTTTCTTGGCACAGAGAGAAGTGGCAGGTGGAACAATCAGAGACTTTTTTCCATCAAAGTGAGATTAGGGCTTTTTGGGTTCCTTTGTTCTGTAAAAGCCTTGGTGTAATTCTCTTACAGGCTACCTAGCACTGAGAATGCCATTTCTTTACTAATTTATATGTTTGGTTTAAAGCTGTGCGCTGATCTCAGCAGAGTTTCTCTATTTTTAGCATCCTGCTAAGAATTTTTAACCAAAGGGCTTTATGCAGAATAAGGGCAGGCTTTGTTGGGATTTCTTTATTTTTGTGTTATGCTATCAGAGGTGATCCTCTCTCTTCCCTCTGATAATTTCTCAGCAAGAGAAAGTGGGACACCCAGGCTCCTGGAGGCAACAGAACCCACCAGCAGCTGCTCAGGACACTGCTGGCTGCCTGCAGCCCAGCGGTGTTACAGTTAAAGCCCGTCATTGCATATGAGGAAGTCTTGGGAAGGAGAAATAGGAGACGGAGAAATGGGATCTGCAATGAGCTGTCTTCTCCAAGAACAGGCTAAATAGAATTCACCTGGCAAAGACAATCGCAGCACGCATGCAGCTTGCTTGGCAGGTGCAGAGAAGGCCTCTGACATGATTTAATGGTATTTTAAAAGGCAAGCACTCGAAACAAATGGGAGTGTGCTGGGATGAATTAGATGGATTAAGATTCAATGCAATAACCCAACCACCTCAGGAATAACTAATGACCTACACTAACAGAAATGTCTGCTGGGTAGGGAATGGGCAAAGCGGCTCACTTTAATGATTCTGCTGGCATCGAAGCCACTTATTTGGGATGTTCAGCAAGAACAGCTTATAAAAAGTATTGACTGAAGTCTTCAGTTTGTGCAAATTGGGTTCCTTTGGCATCAAATGTGTGGCCCTCTGCCCCATCAGAAGTCTGCCACATGCTGGTATCAAGGCTGAAATCAGTGCTAGCCCACATTGCATATGGCTGAAATATGCTTGTCTGTATCATCTTACCAAGAGTAGGCTCGCCTAGAGCTTAGCATCCACAGCATTAGGGATTGCCCCAAATGTTGTACGTGTAAAGAAGCGATGGCAATGCTTAAAGCATCTGAAGGGGCACTGTGATGCTCGGGTGTCAGTTGGACACACAGCAAGAGCCATGTGCACAGGGTGGGTGATGTGTCGCTCCTCTGACGTTTGGAATGAGAAATGAATGACAGTGTACCCGAGAACTGTCCTTCATGTGAGTAATTCACTGCAACCTCTTTTCACTCTGATAATTATTCACTGCGTTGGTTCAAGGGGAAATTTATAGTTATTTTGGCTGAACAAGCTGAAAAAAATATTCCTAGCATAAATTAGCAAATTTGTCTAAGGGCATTGCAATTATTTTGTTGAACTGAAGTCTGTATTTCTTGGCGGTGCTGGGCTGATTTAGTGTCCTGGGGTGCACAGAAATGAGCAGAATGCATGGGTCACCGGAATGAAAGTCCCCTTTCTACAGCCACTTATGGGAGGACACCGGGAGAAGCAAAGCATCTATAAATCTCTGCCTGGCCACTGGCCTTGCCAGGAAGGTGGTCAGAGCCACAGAAGGCCAGGCTGAAAGGAGGGTGTGCCTGGTGGTGGGATCACCACAGCCGTGGGGGCTGCAGGGGCTCTCCATCAAGAGACCTACTGAAAAACTGGAGACAACCTGGATTGTTAGAAATAACGCCGCAAACCACAGTAGTATGCAAGCATGGCTGATATAAAACTGAATATATAAGACTGGATATATAAGGCTGGATATATAATGAAAAAGTTTTTCTACAGTAAGGTCAGAGAGGCAATGGCACAGGGTGCCCAGAGAAGTGGTGGGTGCCTCGTGCCTGAAGACACTCAAGGTCAGGCTGGATGGGGCTCTGAGCATCTGACCTAGTGTAGGTGTCCGTGTTCACGGGGGTTGGACTTGATGGCCTTCAAAGGTCCCTTCCAACTCAAATGGTTCTGTGATTCTATGAAATCTTTCCCACAGCCTCCACTGATAGCTGCGGGCAGCATTTGTAAAGAAGCAAGAATACATTCAAAAACTCAGGTGGGATAGGGTGAGGTCAGTTGCTCTCCTTTCCTACTGTTTTACTGTCTATGTTCTCTACCAGCTTGGGCTCATACAGCATTGTACAACCCTGGCTTCCTATTGCAGACACAGTTACTGAGCAGTGCAGAGCTTCAGAGCCACCAAGCCCTTGGTGGTGGGAAAGCACGTGTGTGTGCAGCTGTGAGTGCGTGTGGGCAGCTAACTGCAAGCTGTGACAGCACAGGGCACATGCAGTTCAACACAGCTGAAAGTTCAGAGCCCGACCTTCACAAAGCCAAGTAAAAACATTTTCCTCAGCCCCAGTTCCAGCTGCTCACCCCAGCCAGAGCTGTGGGAGATGCCCATGTGCTGTGTGGGGCTGGGTGACAGTGCACACTGTCGGCCATCAGCTCCTTTAATGTCTGCCAGGTATGTCAGAGAGCAGCGACCTGTCATTGGGCTGGAGTGCAGTTATAGTGATATCTGATCTGGGAATTTCTTCCAAAGCTCTCCTTTTCCACAATGGTTTTCATTTCCTGTAATTTAGAGCTGGAAGCATTTATGGAATATCACATGGTTTTAGTTTACACAGGAAATCAGCTGCAGTTGTGGGAAGATACTGACTTCAGGTTTTTAGGTTTTGTTGTGGGGGCTTTTTTGTTTGGTGGGGTTTTTTTGTTTGTTTGTTTTGTTTTTTTTTTTTTTTTTTTAAGAAAGAAAGATTGCTTCACAGGAAAACACTGCAGAGTTTTACCTCTGTTGTTTGAAGCCTGTGCTCTGCAAAGTGATCTATGATTATATAGGAACAAGCAGTTTATTTCTGTTACCCAGTAATCACTTAACATGAATGCAGCAATAAATGCCTCTGCTTTTTACAGTGAGGAGATAAACCTAGGGCAGGACAAGCTGTGAGGAGGCGAGGGGAGGAGATGCCGGGCAGCTGCAGACAATCTCACAGAGCAGGAAGTATCAAGTAGTGTGCATGAGGAGCCAGAGACAACCAAATCAGATTAAAGTGGGAAGAGGTGGTTGCCCCTTTTGACTCACAGTCTGCCCTTTTAATCTCTCTGTGTGACTGCTGGGGATGGGCCATGGCAGGAATAAAGCCCAGTAATGCATGTGCCATGAAAGTCTTTTCCCCCCATTGAGGTGCGGGCTGCTTCTCCTGACAGTGCCAGCTCCTTTCTACTTTGGGTTGGGGCGCAAGGCCTTTGGGGGGACAAAGCTGTAGAACTGTTCTCCCACTGCTTGTCAACAAACTGCTCACCCGAGTTGGCTGCACTCTGACAGGCTGTGCGGGGTGGCAGCCAGAAAGCTGTAATGAAAACATCCCTTCCCATAGGCACCCTGCCCGCTTTGGGTCTCTCTGGTACCAGAGGAGGGGGAGATGGCAGGCTGTGAGGAGAGAGATGGAGCAAACAGTGTCTAATGAACCGTGCTGGAAATGCTGTCAAAAGTAAAGAGCTGGGTCTGCATGGCTGCAGAGCAGGGGAGTGCTGGCTGATCTCTTTCTGCACACAGAGGTACATTATGATTTTAAATGAATCCAGAGCAGCTGAGGCATTTTTGGACTAAACGCCAACATAACCATGACCATCTTAATCATCCCCTTGTAAAATGAGCAGCCATAAGCGTGAAATCAGCCCATACGTTTTATGGAATATCTGTTGTAGGCTGGACAAGTACTTGGACTGAGGTTTATTTTCTCAGGACTTCAACTCCTGAAATATAAACCTTGTAACCTTTCTCTTAGCAAAAACAGAACTTAGAGAGAGGAGGGGGCAGTGCCCCAAGTGTGCACCCCGGTGTGCGGCCTCACGCGGTGCCGCGCTTCGCAAGGGCCAGTGCTGTAATGGACACTATAAACACTGATTGCTTTACAGTTCTGCGTATCAGCCCCGGACTTGTTGGGGATGGAGGTTTAAACAAAGGTGTGATGGCTTGTAATATTTGTTAGTGAGATATCAAAATATTTATGTACTGGGTATTTCTTCGCTGTGCTATTCAAAAGCCTGAGGTTAATCAAAGGGAGCCTGTTCCTCGTCTTACAGTTTTGTCCCGAGATGCCTGCTTCCTGATCCCAGAAAGCAGTGTCACATTTCTGGTTGTTTCTCAGCTAATTGATTCAATATTAGTGGCAGCACTGGGCTATTTTAGGATTTCTCAGGGCTGGATAATCCCTCACTGGCCACACCTAAGCAGGGCTTTTAACCATCTGTGCCACAGCCATCTGCGGGGCTCACAGCGCCGCTCGTGTGCATCATTACGCAAACCTTTGCAGGGCCGCAGCCTGATTGCATTTTATGTTGTACCATATCCTGTAATATATCACCTTGTCACTGGCTTATATGTCACAACTGCCTCCAGCTACCTGAACAGACTGTTGGAGACATGGGGGTTTGTAAAGGCCACGGAGCACTCCTTGCCCTTGTGGCCTTGCCTTGACCTTTACCACTTGCTTCTTTTTCATCTTCTGGAGGAAGACATTCCTCTGGAGGAGGAATATTTGGGTGGGATGGTGTCTTCTTCCTGGTTTTGGCTCATGAGCCAGAGGACTCCCCACTTCCCTTCCCTAGCCATCTTCTGGAGAACATTAAACTCTCTGCTGTGTGGGGCCACAGCCTATTTTCCCAGTAGAGGAACTGAGGTGGGCTGGGGTTTTCCAGTCACCTCCTCGACCTGGTTGTTGGGAGGAGCAGGGTCTTTCCCCTGTTGCAAGGGACTGCAGATGTGGCCACCAGAAGCAGTCTGTGCCACGGCAGGAAGACACCGTGCAATGTAGTGAGAGAGTGCTGAGTCCCTAAAGCAGCCCTCACTGTCTCTTGCTCCTGGGGACTCCCGCCCACACACACAGGGTGTGCTGGGGAACAGGACATGGTCCTGGAATGAAGATCGTTTCCTCCATGCTTGGTCTCAGTTGCTTTGTCTTGTTTTGTCAGAGGGAGCATTCCGGGATGCTGCAAACTAAGGCAGCTGTGCAAGAAGCTTCTCAAAGCTCTTCAGTGTGGCACAGGAACTTAGCAGCCCCCCTTCACCCCACCTGTAGGCATCCAGGCAGGACCCCTGCACCCCACATCCTTCTCCAAGCCTCACCAAAGCACCCTGTCTTTAAGGAGTCTTTGTGCAGACAGTGTATGTTGGAACACACTGGGTTTGTGCAGATGTATTTACCAGCCCGAACTAGGTTTTAAACAAATTGACATTTTAATATGCATTTATTCCTGTCACATTAAAAAAAAACCTGCTGGTATTATGCCAGAATGTGATATATAATGATGCTGTTTAGCAGCAACTCTGTCATTTGGTGTTGTTGACAGTAAAGTAAATTAACATAATAAACATAATTTGTTCAAAAACAGCTAAGTAAAAACAGATGGTTACAATATTTTGGCAGGACCCGTTAGCCCAGGTTTACATGTGTGTTTAGACATTAGTTCTGTTTGCAACATATGCCACATATTTTCTCCATCCGTTTAATATGCAAATACACACCCTCCTGTACTGCTGTATAAATGGGTCTTCTAAGGAGCAGGTGACGGGGTGGGTGGAGGCAGCAGTGGTGTTTCTCACTCTTCTGAGTTGGGATCAGATCTCAGCTGCGTAAATGGGTGAGGAAAGTATCCATAGTACCGCCAGAAACAAACAGGAGGGAAGGTGGAATGTAGCAACATAGTTGTGCACTGACACAAAGGCTGTCACTGGCTGCTCACACCTCCTTGTAATGCACCAGCCCGCTGCTTGCCCCCCCGACTGTCCTGTCCCATCCATCTGCATCTCCCTGAGCCCCAGCAGGAGGAGCCCAGGCCCAGCCACGCACCTCCCTTCTCCTCTCTGGGGGCTGATTGAAAAGAGAGGGAAGTTTGCTTAAGAATGGAGCATGGTGGGACTAAGCCCTTCCTTTTAACCTTGTCTGAGCAGTGATCGGACTGATAAGGCGTGTGACTGTCAGGGGATTCTTGCTGGTGCCTAAAGTTTAAATGTCAGACACTCACAAGGTACAGCAGCTCAAAGTAGGCTTTGTGCTGCGAGAGAAACCAAGGGCATCATACCTGGGAATATATTTTATGTAAAATGTATACCCCTCTGCACACATGTAGATAAATGGCACCTTTCAAGCAACAGCTCCAGAGCAGCATGGAGCACTGGCCCCCGGTGGCTCTCAGCACAGCACTGCTTCTGCAGGGGTCTAGACTAGAAGGCAAAGGGATCTGCAGTGCCCTGCCAGGAGTGCCTGGGACATGACCATTCCACACTGTGCCATCAGCATGAGCTGAGGTTTGCTCAGATGTGGACTGGAGAAGCTCAGCAAAAACGGAAAGGGCAGCAGGGAGGGTGGCACAGTGGTGTGAGCTCTTTTCTCTGAGTCAGCTGTGAGTAGCACGTGCTTCAGGGCATGGTGCATGTGCACCGTGGTAGCCTCACGCTGTCTCTCTGCTCAGCTTGAGAAGCTGTGGGTGCCCCATCCCTGGAGGTGTTCAAGGCCAGGTTGGATGCGGCCCTGGGCAACCTGAGCTGCTGGGTGGCAGCCCTGCCTGCAGCAGGAGGTTGAACTAGCTGATCTTTGACATCTCTTCCAGCCCAAGCCATTTTATGATGCCTGTTTGATTCTTTCTCAGCTGCCTTCCACTCGTAGCCCTGCTTGTCCTGCAGGAACGGCTCTTTGGGAAGTATGCACCGCATTGCTACAGAAGTGTGTGAAACGAGGGAGTACTTTAAAGGTTTCTCAAAATGTCATTGTCCCTTTCTGGTGTGGCTCTGTGACATACCAAATATAAAATGTTATTTGTGAAACTTCCTTTTAATTGCTGTTTAATGGCTCCTAATATATTTCAAATAGGCATCTGCAAGTTCGTTTTGACATTTATTAGAAGCCATTAGATACCAATCTAATGGCGATTTTATGACAAATGTCTGACATCATTAAAAATGTGACGGTTGATAAATTATAATGTGATGTGCTTTTGAGTGTCAGGAAATTAGGCTGTTTCCAAATGTGACTGTTTTTGATGTTGCAAATTAACTTTTATTTCCAATTGATTTATGTCTGCAGGCTCTTAAAGTGAAGAGTGTCAGAGGCTGAGGAGTCAGTGAAGAAGCAGGTTGTGATGAGGGTAAAGGCAGTCAGACTGATCAGCACAGGTTCTGATAGCCTGGTCTGAATGAAGGAAGATATTTGGAGTAACTTACTTTTTAGCGGAATTTCTTGATTTCTCCTACCAGTGCTCCAGTAAGTACCTTCCCCAGCATTGCTCCTAGCCCTTGCTCACTTCTTTAATTGCAGTCTTACACAGTATGGCTCATACTGGACCATCCCCTCCAGGTGCAGTGCAGAGGACAGACATGAAGCTGGTCCCGCAAAGGCAGTGTACAGTAAAGGCCCAGGGCCAAGGGACCATGAGGACACAATCAGCCTCATTAATACCAAACACTGGTGTTTAGAAATCATAGCTATCATAGTAGAAGAGATTTTTAGAGAAATTGGCAAATGTTCACAGGAAGTTCCTATTGAGCATGAGAGGAGATTGCTGTGCAAACTAAGAGTGGGGGCCAGAGGCTGCCAAAGGACCCTTAGTGACAGGGTTCAGGCAGGTCATGAATGTGGTCACCAAAGCAACTTTGTCTCAAGTTGCATGGAAATCCCACAGCCACTAACGCTAACATGTGCAGAAAGCAAGGGAGCCAACCATAAGTGTATCTCAGATTTCAAAGTGATTGCAAGACCTGCAGATGTGGGAAAAGATGCTTTCTCACAGAGGGACCCCAGCTTTACAGACAATAAATTGCTCAATCCGCTGTGTATGCCTGGAGGGAAAACAGGACTTTGTGGAGACAAAGGTAACAAGCCAAAGGATGGCAGGGTCACCTTGGCCTCCAGAGGTGGTAAAGGAGATGTGGCTGAGGAGAGGATGCCTTTGGGATAGGTGGTGTGTGGGATGAAAGGGCTGAAGCATCCCTGGGCTTTGATGCTATGGGCTCTGCTGGTTACCCCATCTCCAAGCATGGAAGCAGATGCCCACAGCTCTGAGCTGCTGCTTACCGCAGCAGCACAGAACACTGAAGGACTCTCTAGAAAAAGGTCTGGAAATCAGGCAATTGCACTTCCCCATCTGTATTAGGGAGCCACTCCTTTGGGTACAGACTTTATGGAGAACTTTCTTTCTGTCTCTGTCACAGTACAGCAACTCAGCAGGTGGGTAGGACAGCACAGGCCTGAGTGGGTGACAGTGCTGAAAGCACAGCAGCACCTGGATGGGCAGAAGGGTCTGCAGCCCGCTGGGTTGCTGGCTGTATGGATCTGGGGAGCTTGGCCTCATTAACGTCCACAGCACATCTCCATTGAGGCCTGAATCTCTGACACTGAGCCACGTGGCTTTCTATAATCCAAGAATTTTTGTTAAATAAGTTGCTGTTTTCAGTGGATTGCAAGCATAAACTGGAAGAGATCCATTATGTAATTACACAGTGTCAAAAGCTCTGATATTTTTTTTTTTTTTATAACCCATCTGGGAAGTGTTTTGCTTAGAAACTAAGAAGGCTGTTTTGGTCCCATTAACCTATTGTCTTGTCTATTTTTCAAGACTTTCCTTTGTGTAAACATTGTTTTACAATTGCACAGTGAATTGCATGGGTTACTTGAGACAGACCATGCTGGAAAAATAAAGGCTTGAAAAAAGAACACTTTGCATTGGTATCACCACCACGTATCGGAGCCTTCAGAGTTTATAAAGCTGAGCTTTGGTTTTCTTGACTGAGGTCTTGCCTCTGCCAGGACTGCTGTACACAGTGCTGAAGGGGGGCCAAGTGGCAAGTCTGTCATGCCATGTCTGTTATGCCACATCCACTGTGCCACATTCATCGTGCCATGCCCATCATGCCACATCCATTGTGCCACATCTGTTGTTCCACAACTGCCCTCATGCATGCTTCCCTCTCATGGCAGAGGCAGCAACCTCAGTCCCTCCCCAGGACACACGTGTAGGACACCCACCTCTGGCAGACGTTCACCTTGCACCCTGCAACACTTTCACTTGGCAGAGAAGCCCAACTATATTAAGGTGTCACTGCAGGGCAGCAGAGGGGAGTGTGAGTTGACCCCATCTCCTGAACCCAGCCCCTTGCAGGCACCTTGCAGCCCCACAACTTCCCCTTGCCTTGTACGGAGATACTCTGCCCAACAAGATTTGTTTGGACTGTGCTTCTCTGGCCTTTTTTCCTTCTCATTCTCTCCCCCTGACTTTCCAGAGAGGGAGAGATGCTGGCCAGAGCGAAACACCATTCCAGGAGAGGAAATGCCATTATACTGGCATCATGAGTGAGAAGGATCCTAGTGTTGTATTTAAAGCACAAGCCCTTGATACATCTGGGCTCTGTTCTCAGCCATTATACAAGTTGTCTCTCATTTGCCCTGTTTACTCAGTCTCCATGCTGCATTCCCTCTCCCTGTAACACCACAGCTGTAGTATTTTCTCTTCACCTTAGAAGTGTTGGGGTTGTGAAAGACTTGGATACTTGAGTAGAATGCAATTAAAAGTGTAAGATAGGGTGGATTAATTATATCCTAGGTAACAGCAGCCAAATTCCCCATTCTGTGGTTTACAAGGAAGAAATACATGTTTGGGCCATGCTGTGCCATCAGCTCCTGCTGCCTGAGGCTACATTTAGTCTGAAGGTAGGGCCGGGGGCTCAGATAGCCCTGGTCAGTACATGGCTATGGACAGCCATGGTGCTGCCTCCCTCCTCTCTTGGTGTAGCTATGTATGTGTGTGACTACAACACACATGCCAGAGGGGGATGCCTCTGTACATTATTACTGTTAGCTGGGAGAGAAGCGGCCAGGTATCTTTAGCCTCCTAACAATCCCTCATCTCCTAGGCTGCTTCCAGCATTCTTGCGTTCTGAGAAGGAAAAGACACTGCTACAAACACCAGCTCTGCCCTCCTGTCCTCACTTGAGTGTTTGGCAGTTATCTGCAAAGCCTCTTGTTCCTCTTTCCCTGTGCAGGATGCACTTTGTAGCTGCTGGGCTCACCCTCTTCACACATCACAGGGTGTCACAACCCGGTGTCCCAGCTGTGACCAGTGCTATGTGTGTGCTTTCCCCCCCAGGCTTCCCTTTCCCAAGCTAAGTGCCTCTGCTCCCAGCACCAGGCTACTCTGAGCCTTCATCCCAATCATATGCACACCCTTTTGCATACCAGTTAGGATACAGCAGGACCCCAGCCCACCAATACTGCCACCAAGTAGCAATACCGGCGCTGGTAACCAGCCACAGGAGATTGCATCTTCATGCTGATGTGTATTAATCTGCATTTGATTTTATCCAAGTCTTTATGTGATGATATGGCCCAACCCTACTGTATGTACACAAATCTATTAATTTTTTTTTTTTTTAATTACAAAAAGATGAGATACTTTAAAATAGAGCTGGACTTTCAAAAGGTCTGCTTAATGTGTGAGAAGTATGGACTGTCTGCCGGGGATTTTCATATTCAAGTGAAAATGGAAATCCTCTTACAGAATCTGTTATGTTACTGAGAAATTATAAGTTAAACAATTAAAAAAACAACTTTGCTGATCCTCAGCTAGCAAGTGTCAAGAAAAAAGCGCACAGACCGTGCCAGATGAAGATCACAGATTAAGAAGCAGAGCTCCTTGGGGAAGCAAGCAGCCCATGGGCAGCCGAGGAATCCCTCCTGCAGGAAACCATGGCTCACAGAATGGAGACAAGAGCAGGAATTGCTTGCAAGATGAGTAGGAGCTGGCTGGGCAGCAAGGCCTTATTTTCTCTGGATAATTTTTTCCTAAGTGAGCAAATACCTGCTATAGAAATGTCAAACATTTTCCAAACAAGATTCCAGGTAGAGAGTGTTGCTTTGCGTATCTGAGAAATCACTTAAGCTGCAAACCTCATGAGCAGATGTGGGTGTTTGGGGTGTGTGTGGCATTACTGAAGGTGCAGGTGGCACAGAGGCACACTGGCATCACTGAGTCAGAGCTTGGCAGTGGTGGGCACTGCCTGGAAAGCACAGTATCAAGTCACTCTTCCCAAAACTGCAGTTGTTGTCAATGAGGAAAGCTGGGCTACAACAGATGATACATCTCAAAATGCATATTTTAGATAAAAATTAGGTGTGAAGTTCAAATTAAAACTATATATAATAATATTGGTATTACTGGTGTGTATGCCATTTTTCACGTGCAAGAGGAAATAAGCCAGATCTGTTATGTCAGCTTAAGCCAAAGCACTGCAAAGTCACAGTGAGATGTGCCTGCAGTATGGATGGGGAAGGCAGGATGGGCATTCCTGGGTACCAGCCTGAGTTTCCTCCATGCACTGTGGGGGTGGCAGGTTGCCACGTAGCCAATGTGGGGAGAGAGAATGTGTGGGGATGGGTCAGTCATTACCTCAGAGACCGCCATGGCTTCGAGGCAGACGATGGGAAGATATCTCACCCACCATTATTATGATCTTTCTGAAAGGAATGATCCAGTGTGTAGGGTGAGAAGGCCTAATGGCAGAATTTCTTACCCTGTCTGGAAGCAGTGCTGCCAGAGACAGAGACAGCTTCATGAGTGTAATTTCCTTAGTTCTTATTTAGTAAGAAATGCAGTAGCACTGTCTTGCAGCTGGCATGAAATAGGAATACTCTGGGACCACCTCTGGGCATTATCATTGGCACTGATTTGTGAACCAAATATCAAGCTGAGGTCTTGGCAATATAGTGATTCGGTATAGAAGACCATAACACATAGTGGGCAAGGTAAAAGAGGAACCTTCTAGAATGTGCCAAACATGCTCAGTACTGGGGCCACTCCTATTCAACATCTTTATCAATGATCTTGATGAGGGGATTGAGTGCATCCTCAGTAAGTTTGCAGATGACACCAAGTTGGGAGGAAGTGTTGATCTGCCTGAGGGTAGAAAGGCAGTACAGATGGATCTGGATAGACTGGATCAATGGGCCAAGGTTAACTGTATGAGTTTCAATAGGGCCAAGTGTCAGGTCCTGCATTTTGGTCACAATAATCCCAGGCAACCCTACAGGCGTGGGGAGGAGTGGCTGGAAAGCTGCCTGATGGAAAGGGACTTTGGTGTACTGATGAACAGGCAGCTGAATATGAGCTGGCAGTGTGGCCAGGTGGCCAAGAAGGCCAATGGCATCCTGGCTTGTATCAGGAATGTTGTAGTGAGCAGGACTAGGGAAGTCATCCTGCCCCTGTACTCAGCACTGGTGAGGCCTCACCTCGCGTACTGTGATCAGTTTTGAGCACTTCAATACAGAAAGGACACTGAGGTGCCAGAGCAGGTCCAAAGGAGGGCAACAAAGCTGGTGAAGGGTTTGTAGAATATGCCCTACAAGGGGCGACTGAAGGAACTGCGGCTGTTTAGTCTGGGAAGATGAGGCCGACAGGAGACCTTATTGCTCTCTTCAAATACCTAAAAAGTGATCACAGAGAGAGCGGGATTGGTCTCTTCTCAGTGGTGACAGATGACAGGACAAGGGGAAACGGCCTCAAGTTGTGCCAGGGGAGGTGTAGTTGGATATCAGGAAAACTTCTTTACAGAAAGGGTTGTTAAGCACTGGAATAGGCTCCCCAGGGAGGAGGTTGAGTTACCATCCCTGGATGTGTTTAAAAACTGTTTGGATGTGGTGCTCAAAGACATGATTTAGCAGAGGGGTTGTTAGAGTTAGGGTAGTACGGATAGGTTGTGGTTGAACTTGATGATGTTTAGGGTCTTTTCCAACTGGAGCAATTCTATGATTCAATTTAACATGATAATTAAATGGTGTGAGCCATGGTGCTGGCCCCCTGAGTACTCAGCAGTGCCCATTGACTGCGTGAGACAGCACTGCCCAGGCTACCACCTCTCCTGGGGGCTGTCCCCAGAGCAGCGTGCCCCAGCCTGGATGGCAGTCACTGCTGCTCCTTCACTCCTCCTGGAAATGTCCCAGCAGAAAATGAAGGCTGAAGCGGGAGCATTAACTCTTGGCTTTCCTTTGGAAAAAAAATAATTCCTTGGTCATATTGTGGCAAACTGGTTCACGTATGGGATGTTTAACAATACTGAGAAAAATTTGCACTTTCATACAAAATAAAATGATGATTTATTACCTGAGGAACCTTTTGATTATACATAATGAGCTTCGATTGTATCAGTTTAATAAAAGTGAGACAGTCTTCATTAAAGATATTTCCAGAGTTAAACTGGAAACACTATTAGATCTATCTGGGGACAGAAAAGTCCCACATATGGGAAACTATGCCTTCATCTGAATGTGAGAGCATGGGCATCCTCGTAAATGTGAGTAAGGTGACAGCAATCAGTCAGCTTTCCAAACTGAAATGTCAGTGCTTATTTTCAGGTACTGCATTATTTCTGCGCTCAGTAGCTTGTTTACACACTAAGAAATAGGTTAGCTAAGGTTTGGAAGTACAAGGAGCCCAGCTGCAAGTGGAAAAGCAGAGTTTGTAGTAGATGCTGACTCTATTCTGAAAGCTGAAAATAAATAAGGGAAGAGTTTTTCTTTGGGGAGGGACTTTTTATAAGGACCTGTAGTGACAGGACAAGGGGTTTTAAACTGGGAGAGGGTAGATTTAGACTAGATATCAGAAAGAAATAGGTTGCTCAGTGAGGTTGTTAATGCCACCTCCCTGGAAGCATTCAAGGCCAGGCTGGATGGGACTGTGAGCAACCTGGTCTAGAGGAGGTGTCCCTGCCTATAGCAGGGGGTTGGAACTAGACGCTCTTAAGGGTCTCTTCCAACCCAAACCATTTAGTGATTCTATGAGAAGCAGAGTGACAGCTTTGTGCTCAGCTCTCAGAGCACCTCCAGCTTCCCTCAGAATGATTTATTTCTCACTTTACTCTGTATTTATTAAGTGGTTTGTGTGGTGCTACGCTAGAACAGCTGGAGACGCAGCAGAAATATCCATTTTCCCCACTCACTGCAGATCAGCAGCGACACAAACACTTTGGAACCCCGTGTCACCATGCAGGGGTGTGTCAAACACAATCTATTTCCTGAGTTACACAAGAAGGGAAAACTTACTGAAATGTTTGCATGTGTATGTTTGACAGGACAGCTTGAAAGCTCTGCTTAATGACATGAGCGGATTTTAATGTAATTTAAAGCTACTCTGATCTCTAATCGCACCATAAAGAATGTTGTGGGATTTTTCCTACTTTCCCAGCTCCCACTGACCATTGCTGTCAGTAGGAACGAGTGCACCGAGTCTGCAATGGTGAGTCTGACATTTTAATGAGCCAATGTGCAGGATTTGCAGCACTGAATATCCTGGCCTCTATAGATGACAGATTTCAGGGAACGGGAGAGGAAAAGAGATAGAAAATAACACCTTTTTTGCCTCTTTTATACCAACTGGAGTTAAGAGAGACATCAGCAGGTGATAGGATTGGATCCAAGTCTAGAATCTTTCCCTTGAAATGCCTTTAAAAGCCTCAATTTGCAAAGGGACTGAATAAAACATGAGCTGAAACACTGTGCCTTGCTCAGCTGTGCCATGAGGAAAAGTTAGTGGTGGAACAGGGGTGACTCTTCCCTGGTGGCTGTGGGAGCTGCAATCCCAGGAATTACAGCTTGGCCACACCGTAATAGACTGACAGATACTCTCTATACACTGGAAAATTTCTAGATTCATTTAATCGTCTCACCACTTTTTTTTTCTAACAAAAATTTGCTGCACTTAAATCATGCAGTGCCTGGCCACAGGCTTCTTTCAGAGAATAAATAAAGATTACAGGGAATGTTTGCACTGTTAGAGCACCTGAAGTTGAGTACCTGAGTTGTCTGTATGGTCATGGAACCACAAGTGACACCCAAAGGGTGACTCAGAGCATCCAAGATAGGTGTTGGAATGTAGAAGATGGGGATTCACCTTGCCTGCAGCAATTCAAGTGAGAGATGAATGGCTCTATGTCCTCTCACGAGCCACCTTGTCATCGGTAAGGTGAAGTAAATCTTCCCTCCCCTCCCTTCCCCTTCCATTCCCTTCCCTACCTTGTTGTCCATAGCTCATCCGCCTCTGCACAGTGTGAGGGTATCTTACATTGACAGTACAGCTCTAGCTGGGCTGACAGCCCTGTAGGATGCTCCTCTCAACAGAGCAGCATATGTGCATATCCCGACTCTCTAAAACCGCTTCCCTTCATCTCCTCACTTCCCAGAGGGCGATCAACTGCCATGGGACTGGAGAAATATTTTCCTGCTATCACCCAGATTTGAGTTTCATTTCCAGGAAGAATGCAGTAGGATGAAACCACCTTGCCACTGCTGGGACACTGCCAGTACTGCAGGTGATAACAGATAGTAGCCAGCTGCCCCTTGCCATGTCCTCCTGGCTGTACCCAGCAAAACCCTCCTTCACGGTACAAGCTGACTGCAGGGAGAGTTCCAGGTAACGATGAACATTCTTTTTACATCCGGAGCAGTTCTGTATATGCCAAGGGGATTTCCACACTACTTTGGGAAACACTAGTATCTTCTGGTACCATTCAGAACATTGTATCCTCACATAAAACACATTTTTCCTGCCCATAAATTCACTCAATTACATATAATCTTATCCTAAATGAGCCACCCTTGGTGTTCAGAGCTTCCAAATACTTGTGGAGGGCTATCACATCCTCTTCCCTTACTCATCATTTGGACATATTATTTGTGCAGAACTATTTCAGCCTTCTCTCACCGAGCCATTCCCTCCCACCCCTGGTTTATGGTGGTGTTCTCTGAACAATCCCCACTCCACCTGCATCACTCCGGGCCAGAGGTGCACAGAAATGCTCACATCAGCACAGGTGCATCTCTGGTGCAGCCCTATGCACATCCCCACCTGCGATGTGACACCTCTGCATGCAGCCCCAAATCACAGTGCCTTGCCTTGCAATTCAGCAGGGATGCTAACCAACACACCTGCAGCTAGCAGTCTGCTTTCCAGGTTTCCCTGTCATATTGACTAGCAGTGGTTTGGATTATTTCCCCCAACTCTATTAACCTCAATTTTCCCAGGCAGAGTCTTATTTTGTTATCTCCTGCTTCTATTTCCAATCTCTTCAGTTTCTCCCATATGGCTACATTTCCCTTCCTTTGCTTTAGCCCATTTGGCCCAAACTAGAGAGAAAGGCAAGAGGAACTCGGATGCACACCCAGGAACTCTGAAAGCCACTTCATAAAGAGGTCACCCAGTCCACAGTACCCCACCTCTCCAGGCACACTGACACACTGTGTGTTAACAAACGCCCCTTCCCTTGCAGCCCTCTGTTACCCAGGCAGGAGCTGTCACCCACTGACCCGTGTGGTGTGCAGGACAAAGGTTCCAGGCTCCCTGCGGGGTGCACTGATCCTCAGGGGAGATGATCAGGCATTATTTCCAGGCAGTTCTTTCAGGTCAGACACAAAAGTGAACGTGCTCTGATTTTCAGATATTGAGTACTCGTAGTTTCCACCAGTGTTGTGGGCAATCCCACTACCTAAAGAATCGGGAGCTTTGGGCGCAATTTAATTGAGAGCAGAAATGTTCACCACTTTTGAAATTACTTTTGTGAAGGTGACCAAATTTCAACAGTTTTGGAACTACTCGCACACACCCACTATCATACACTGCTTGTGCATGAGTGTGTGTTCTGGTGTGGGGGACAAAGAGCCAGCAGAGGACACTGGTACTGCCAAAGAGCACCATGACTGAAGGGAGATGAAAGTTGGCCCTGGGAGCCTGCGGCCTGCCTTGGGAGCAGGAGCACAGTGCTTTGGCCAGCAAGCTGCTGCACATCTTCCCTCTTCAGGAACAGCCTGGATCATCTCGCACCTCCTGCTCTCCAGAAGGTGGCTGGCCTTCCCAAATCCATTTAATCAAACCAGGCTTTAATTTTTAGTTCTTTATGTAGAGTTACTCTTGGTTCATGAACATTTTCAGCAGCTGCTCACGGCCTTTCATCATTGCAGCTCTCACTTCCCCGGGGCTTTTTCCCACTCAACAACTGAGGCATCGTGTCTGCCGACACGCAGTGCACGTTATTAATTTCCGTGCCTTGAGCCTTTAGACAACCATCTCTTTAGCAGGAAATGGCTTACATTTCACTAGACTGCAAATGATCTTGGAAACTAAGTCTGACCTAATCTGGGGAAGGTTCCCAGCACCCAGCTGTCTGACAGGCAGGGCCAGCTCCACGGAGTGTGGTGTGAGCCCAGCCCTGGGGCCTGGGCACCGCACAAAGGAGTCGCACACTTGAGCTCCCTATACATTAACCATCAGCTCTCCCTTTCCTGCTCCCCCAGCATGTGGGGTACAATGATCAGCACACAGCCATCACCAGATGGTCAGGAAGATAACATGGAATGCAAAATCTCTGCACTAGACACTATAGTGTTACTGGGTAAAGGCACATTACTGCTATCTCCAGCTCTGCTTCATCATGAGAGGAGCCAGGGCTGGCACGCTCTATGCAGAACTCATTAGTGGAGCATTCTGAGTCCTTCCAAGAAGAGAAGGAGTATGCTGAGCTCCTGTACAGTTTTAGATAGAGGTGAGGGGCCCTGGTGCAATAGCAGGGGTTCAAGGCAGACCTTGCAAAGCCCCGAGAAAACTTCAGTACCTGCAGACTTCAGCAGTGGGATTGCTCTCTCTTCACTCAGACCTCCATAGAGGTGTCATATACGCTGAGATTCTTTACAGTTAGTGGTGAGAAGGAAAAATCATTTGGGTACAGTTCACCTGATTGTCCTGGTTCCTTATGGATGAGATAATTCAAAATCTTAGAATCAAGCAGTGGCAATGAGTGGAGCTCTGCTGGCTACAGGTCCGATCCAATGCTTCTTCCCAGCCTCAGTACAGAGATTTGAGGCGGACTCACACGCAAAGCATCTCTGCAAATCTGAAGACTGAAAACACAAAAGTAAGAGTGAGGCAGTGAAAAGCTGCTTATAGCTGGTCCCATGCTCTCCTTTAGCTTACCTCTACCTGGTCATCTCCTCCTCTGTAG
This sequence comes from Chrysolophus pictus, assembly GCA_037305975.1. Lineage (NCBI taxonomy): Eukaryota > Metazoa > Chordata > Aves > Galliformes > Phasianidae > Chrysolophus > Chrysolophus pictus. The sequence continues at coordinate 14,609,554 of JAYKPI010000006.1, forward strand.
GCAAGAACAAAAGCTGAGGAACTATTTCATCTTTCTGAAGTGCTACAGAAAGCGAGGAAGGCAGTCTGAATGAAGTAGTTACCCTGGCCCTTGAGTCTGTGCTTACCCAGGAAAAATAGCCCAGAGGCATCCATGCTGGTGGGTTGGGAGCCAGCACAAGCCTCTGATGTCAGTGCAGCGCACTGCCCAAGCTAATAACCTGGGGCTCATTAGCTCAGGTGGCAGCAACTGCATCAGTCTTGCCATCATGGCCATGCTGCCATGTCTGTGCAGCACCAGGCTACATCTCACACTTTTACCAGTCCTCTGTGCAAGGGTAGCTCTGGGCTGCTGGTGGTAAGAACATGCAGCTTATAGCCACTGCTGGCTTCAGGTTAAATGTACAAGGCCTACTTCCCTCCCACATCTATTTACACAGTAATAAACCCTATAAATAAGTCAGAGCAAATGAGAGATAAGAAGATCCAAGCCTGGTTTTGGTCATCCACTTGGATCTCTGTCTCAGGAACGAGAAAACTGCCAATAATCACCCATTGCTAGTGCTCCCACCTCAGACACACACATCCCACCCTTCTTGCACATTCCCATTGTCTCTGATGTGCCACGCTTCTGCTGTCCCTTACATGAAACCACTTTCAGCTTTCAGGTTTCTGGGGACTCCTGTGCTGAGCCTCATTGCCTCCATAGGAAGAGCTCCAGGGCAATGCCCCGATGTGCACCTGACCTGAGGGGCTGATGCTCTGACAGAAGGGGCTGGATGTGGTGGGCTGGGCATCACCAGCATTGCTTGAACTGGGGGCTCTCATTCTGCCTTCATTCTCCTAGTTCTCCTGTCCTAGACGCACCACAGAATCATTAAGGTCGGAAAAGACCTTAAACTGAACAATCTCAGCTCCCTCAGCTGCTCCCCATAAGCCCTGTGCTCCAGACCCCTCACAGCTTCGTTGCCTTTCTCTGCACACATAGCAGGGCCTCGATGTCTTTCTTGTAGTGAGGGGCCCCAAACTGAACACAGCACTGGACGTGCTGACATTCCCTTATCCCCTGATGTCACAGACCTCCTGTCCCCTCCTGGGTACTAAAAGTTATCTCAGAAATTGCAGATGTTGTGGAACACAATGAATGCACACCGCCACCAGAGCAGCAGGGCAAGACGCTACTGCTCGTTGCTTCCTTTAGTTCCGACAGGTTTTCCACCGCAGAGTAGGAAGCGCTTAACTCAGCATCTCAGGCGCTTACAAATAAGGGCTGTGTGCGCGGCTCGCCCGCCCCCGCCGCCGGCTGCACAGGGCCGCCCGCCCCGCGTGGAGCCGGGCCCCACAGCCGCCCTCCCCGCCGCCCGGGGGTGGTCGGGGCGGAGGTGCCACCTGCCGGCGGCGGGGCTCCACGGCAGCGGCCCGCGGGCTGCCCTGCCTCCTCGCCGCGGCCCGGGCTCAGGGTCCCGGGCCTTTAACGGCCGCTTGTCGTGCGCGTTAGGCGCCGTCCGGGGCGTGGGCTTCTGTGGCTCGGGCTGCGGCTGCACGGTTTGCTCCCGAGCTCTGCAGTTTCGGCGCAGCTCTGGTGGAACGTCGGCCGGTCCGTCTGTGCCTCGCACCCGCGGTCCGTGCCCGCTGCTGCACAGCACTCCTGTGTGCCCCCCGGGCACCGCGGGCTGGCAGAGCTCTACCAAAGCCAAAACCATTGCAAAAGTTAAGTCTGGTTTGCTGGAATTTGTGTAAACGAGCGGCTTCTGGATAAGGTCAAAGCCTGAGGCTGTTTCTCTTAAGTTTTCCTTCGGTGAGTGTGCTGAATGGCCGGGTTTTGTTCCTGTAATGTAGCGCAGCTTTGCTCCCGCAGCATCCCAGTCCTTCCTGAGCTGTAGAACTTGGGGTCGGGAAACAAGCACTGCACTGCTCTGTGCGCTGAGGTACCGGAACGCAGGTAACAGAATGGAAAAGAACCACCACAACTGTGCATCCAGATGATAAGGCTTCAATGAAACGGAGGTACTAACTGGAGGAACAGCACTAGAACTAGTGTAGATTTTGCTTGGTGACTGCTTGCATGAATGACCAAAGTTAAAAAAAAAAACATAGAAGTAAAGGAATAAAATATTGCCTCGCCCCCATAGGTAAAACTGAGCCAAATCAATTACTTTGCTGTCTGTAAGTTACAAGCAATTCAAAGTGCAGAAAGAACAATGCTGTCCATGAGAACAGAGGCACCTGGAATAAAGTGTTCCCACTTCCACGGCAGCGTTAGGTGCAGCACACACAGTGGGAGCCGTCCTTCGCAGCGCTGCCATCGCTGGGGCAGCCATCCCAGCAAGGCTGCTGTGTGCTCATTGCCCACGTAAAGGCAATTAATAACCACGAGTAAACAGCTACCAGTTTGCAGAGTAAATATCTAAATTAAAGGGATTAGATATGAGTGCTGCTATCACAGCACAAGTGGCTCAGTGATTGCCACTGGAAAGGAACACGCTTATTAGCACAGCCTGGGAGCGGGGGGCTGCAGGGCTGTGAATGCAGCCACTCACTGGTGCGAAATGGAGCTGAAAGCTTCGGATCTGAGTTAATGCACTGGGTATCAGTGAGCAGGGTGGACAGTGGGGATGTTACAGACTGCTTCCTTCTCTCTCCCCTTGCTCCCCCAGCAATGCATTTGTCTAGGACTTGTCCCTGGCTCATGGACACAGTGGTTGGTCCCAAGGATGGGTCCAGGAAGAGGTGAAAACAGAAGCATGATGTTTTGCAGCCCTGGCGTGGGCAGCCAAGCTGGGTAGCCCTCAGATCCTCTTCCTTGCTAACTGTGAGGAGAGAAAAGAAAGCAGATCTGTTCTTGCTGTATAAGTATTGTGTCCTTTAGCAATGGGATGTAAGAAATTCATCCCCAGCCTGGTCCTTACTGTGGAAATAGGTTCCTACTGCAGACTAACAGGTGGCACAAAGCAGGGAAGAGTTACAAAGCTTTACATCAGCTGCAATCCAGAGTCCTGCTGAGAGCAACTGGTCTGTGAGGCAGGAATGCATGTGAACGTCTGGTTGTGGGACTGTACTCCATGAGAACTGTGGCTTTAGAAACAGAACAGGGCCAACTTCACCCCTTGGGCTGCACAAGATTTGGGGTGGAGGAGTGTGAAAATGTAGATCATGGAATGGTTTGGCTTAGAAGGGACATTAAAGCCCATCCAGTTCCACTCTTGCTGTGAGCAGAACTGCCACTCAGCAGATCAGGCTGCTCAGAGACCTTCCTACCTGTCTTTGAGCACCTCCAGGATTGGGGCATCCACAGCTTCTCTAGGCAGCCTGTTGTATGCCTGCATGGCTGCACTGATGGCCCAAGGCAAAGCCACCCAGAGGCAGGAAGGATGATGATGTGCACACAGTGCATGGGGCTCTCCCTTTTGCAGAGGAGCATGGATGAGGGCTGTCCTCCCACAGGCAGGGCTGCCAGCTGAGGTAATGCTGCCACTTGGCTGCACACTCCCGCAAGTATCACACAAACAAACTGCACAAAACGAATGGCATGGAGCTGCTTGAGGGAAGGGTCAGGAAGGGATTAGGGAAAAGTTTTTCACCAGAGGGTGGTAGGCATGGAACAGGCTGCCCGGGGCAGTGGGCATGGCCCTGAGTTCTAGAGTTCAAGGAGTGTCTGGACAGTGCTCTCAGACATTGGGTTTGGATTTTGGGTGGTGCTGTATAGAGCCAGGAGCTGGACTCAATTATCCTCATGGGTCCCTTCCAACTCAGGATATTCTATGATTCTATGAACACAAAACCAGCATCAACATAACAGGGCATGTAAATATGGGACCAGGGGAGGGAAAACCAACCAGTCATTCAAGCACTGTACTCCAAGCTCCTTTATCTCCATATTTGACCTCAAAGGGAAGGTTAAAATTGTTCATTTACCCATGGCAACATCTTGGACTCACAGAATCAACCACAGATCCCTCGAATGGTAAAGATGAGTAATTTTTTTTCCCCCTCCTCTTCTGGCTGAGTACTATGAGTACTGCAATTTTTTTCCATTTTATTTGCAGTTTTTTCATACTCATGTGTCAAATGTCCAGCCCATTTCACTGCTAACTTACACTTGCAGGAATGTTTGTGTAATCAAAGAAAATATTTTTAAGTATCAGGACTGAGGAGTATTAAACCATAGGAGATAAGACTGAATCCTGGCTCAAGGCCTGGAGGCTGTGAGCCAGACTGATGGAAAATGCAGAAGGTCGTGCTCAAGGTACTGGCTTTTTCCAAACACGGAGTCCCAGGTACTTGGCCTTTCAACTCAACCTAGACATTGTGTTTTTGGGAGCTTATTTGAAACGAGCAAACGGCATTAAGCAAACAAACAAACAAACAGACTCCCTTCCTCTCCCCACACTCAGACTAACCCTATTTCAGCCCTATTTCCTATGCAGGGCCGTAAAAACGATTAAAAAAGATGTTAATGGCCTTTTCCAATTTCTAGCCATAAATAGCATCCCTGCAGTGAAGAGGAATGCTAGCAAAAAGTTAAAGTATAACCCGACCGTTCTGTCCAAGGCCTCACACTGACTAACTTTCCATTGTCAGCTTTGCATTTCAGGAAAGCATGTTGATAAATAACAGGAATATTAAGGGCAATACAAACATTTGCATTCTTTCCACACCTTCGAGTTGCTTTTGAAGCTTTCGTATACGAAGTTAGGAACAAAGCACATAAGGAAGTTGGGTTCTGTCCCAGTTCCAGAAAGCGGGCTGTAAGATACCAAATTGCGTAAGCGCTGTGGAAACTCCAAAAGCTGGCACCACTGAATTACATTTCTCTGCCTGCAGGTCTCTGTTCCTGCTTGCTTCCTCTGTTAGCTGAGTTTCTAAAGGCTTCAAAGGTGGATGCTGCCCTTCAGTGGCACTTGGAGGGCTGATAGTGTTTTCAAAAAACAAAAGCAAATGATGCTACCCTGACTGAGGGAAGAACAAGGTCAATCATGCTATGCAAATCAGCTGTTAGAGAAAATCAAAACAGAGGAACCTGCCAGCCCCACAGCATAGACTGAACATGAATAAACAAAACTTGATTCCTGCTTAATTTTATCATCAGAGAAGGTGAAAGAGGAAAATACATAAGTGCAAAAATACTTAGGTAATGCCATGAATACAGCAATGACTTTGGAAACAAAGCTTAAACGATAATCTTGTTGCTATAAAGCCCTGCATGTTCAAGCTAAGTGTGCATCCCATCCAGAAGACATAGCTGAGGACTTCTGAGGATCTGGCAGACGTTTAAATGCTATGTGGGAAGGACTCTGACTCTGAATATCTTTGCTCTCCTTTTATTAGGTTAGTGGTTTTTAGTTCTTGACAGAAACTTTCATAAAAAAATCCAACCAGTTCTGAAAATTCACCTGTAATATCCCACAGCAGCTGAACACTATTTGTGTATTTCAAGACTTTTGTTACAGAAATGCCAGGTTGTATGGGAACTGCTGAATCATGGCCTGAACCTCTGATTGATCACCTGAGGCGAGCAATGAGTCAGCCATGGGAGCATAGGTGAAGGCAATTCACCTGTGCTGACGGAAGGGGTGGAGCCTGGCTCCACCTCTCCTAGACCCATTTAAGAGCTGACTACCAGAAGGAAAGGATCTCTTCTGGAGGTCCTCTCTGCTGGAGTTTCATGAGAGCCCAGGATACGGGTAAGTGTCCTATCTTTTCTGCTTTGGTGTAATAACTATGTAGCCAAGCTCACTGGTATATTATAACATCTGTATATTCATTGATTGTATACTTAGTGAGGCAGGCCAAATATACTTTATACCCTGTCCTTTCTGTGGAATTTCTATAAATGGGTCAGGGGGGAGAGGGAGAACATCACCCCCTTAGATGAAATGATCCCTGGGCAGATCTCTGGGTTCTCCTTATTACCAATTAGCAACCATAGTTGAGAAATGGGGTCCTCTGTGTACTATGGGGAATATTTCCCCATTCCACATGATGGAATGCTTTCAAGGATTAGGCAGAGACATCCTAACTACAAAAGGCAGTTAGCTGCCTCCATGGTGGTATGGCCACTGTTAAATGCTTTAAATCAAGCTGAGATAAGAGCTGACACCTTAAAAAGTGAAAATCAGTTATTAAAAGACCATATTGAAAAAGTAGAATAGGAACTTAATGTATTAACAGGGAAAAGACCAACTTTACATTCCCTAATAGGTCAGGTCTGCAATATTTCAATAGATAATGATGCCTCTGAAGTAATGGACCTGGTTGAACAGGAAAACAAAAACTCTAAGTCAGATTTAGAGGTTCCACTTATGGTGGATTCCTTGGAACTCCATCCATTATAACCCAAAAGACAAAGAAAGTACAAGATGGTCAGGGGGCACCCCTGCCAGTCTAGTGGCCCCCTGCCCAAACACATTTACATGTAATGGCTAGGCTATATACACCAACAGAACTAATGGATATGGTGCAGCAGTTTTGCCAGAGGCTGAAAGAGAGTGTACCCTCATGGTTACTTAGATTATGGGATTCAGGGGTGGAAAGCATCATGGTTAATGGGCTGGACGTATCAAAATTGGCCACCATGATGGTACACCCTGCTCTCAGGCAGAGACTGTATGCTGCTGTTCAGTATGAGAATGAGAACCATTCAATAATAGACTGGTTAATTGCAACATGTTTGGTTGGAGAAATCAGATATTCCATTAAACACAGGATTATGGTCCTCCATGGAGGACCTTCAAAGTTATATTCTTGAACTGGGCATAAGAGAAGCAATATATGAGGATTTGTTTGAAAGCCCGGAGATGGTAAAGTTTTTGGTAGATATGCAAAATTTAATCTTACAGCAGACAACTTCTCACCTCTATGGGACGTTAGTTTCCATATTGAACCCCCTGGTGGCCTTGGAGGCTGTGATTCAACAGACTGCCCAGTTAGTAGCTGATTTGGGGGAGACAGAGCGTCTGTGCACTAGGTGTGATATTTGAGCAGTAGAAGAAGCAGAGATACTTCCAGTAGTTAAAACTAAGAGGCCACCTGTGCAGAATCCTCAGTCAGGGCCTGTAAGGGTCTTGTAAAAACAAATTTTTAATGATCTTATTCGGGCTGGAGCCCAATTTGTGAAAATCGACTGCCAGCCCAATCACATCCTCCTTCAGCTGTCTTCACAGCTGAAGGACAATCAGATTCCAAAATTACCCTAAGAAACCAAGGGTAAGAGTTATAGAAAGAGTACCAATGGTGATGTGAAACTTAGAGAATTTCATTGTTCCCAATAGAATAAAGAAGCCCCCTCAGGTGTGTCGGGTTATGATGCCCAAGTCACCTGAAACAAAAGACTTGACTTTGGCGCAGTTCATGGCATGATGAGGGATGTTAGTCTCCCTAGGGTCTCCAGAAGGGACTGGAGGCTCTATGTAGAGTTGACAGTATTCTGGTCCCGGAAAAAACGTCCAGAGAGTTATGGCACTTGTTGATACTGGAGCAGAAACATCAATTTTTTTATGGAGATCTGACCAAATTTGATGGAGATAGAGTGGTGATCGGTGGTTTTGGGGGACAGACTATTCCTGTCACCCAAACATGGTTGAAACTGGGGGTTGGGTGTTTCCCATCCCGGGAGCATAAGGTATCTATTGCCCCAGTCCAGGAATACATCTTAGGCATAGATATTCTATGGGGTCTGGCTCTCCAGACAATTGTGGGAGATTTCAGACTTCGACAAAGATATATTAGTATCTGGGTGGTGCATGCAATATTCAGAAGCCAAGCGAAACATGGGCCTATTTGCCTGCTGAAACCGTGCTGGATTACTAATGTAAGACAGTACAGACTCCCAGGTGGGCAGGATGAAATATCAAAAATGGTGCAGGACTTAAAAAAGTGGGCATTATAAGACTTGCACACAGCCCATGTAATTCCCCCATATGGTCAGTGCGAAAGTCAGATGGCACTTGGAAAATGATGGTGGATTATAGAAAATTAAATAAGGTCACGCTGCCTATTCATGCGGCCATACCCAATATTGCCTCCCTGATGAATACATTAAGCAGGGAGATAAAAACCTATAATTGTGTCCTAGATTTAGCAAATGCATTCTTCAGAATCCCAATTGCTGAGGAATCACAAGATCAGTTTGCGTTTACATTGGGAGGCAGGCAGTGGACCTTTCAGGTCCTGCCACAGGGGTACATGCATTCACTAATGTAAAGGCAATTCACCTGTGCTGCCAGAAGAGGTGGAGCCTGGCTCCACCTCTCCTAGACCCATTTAAGAACTGACTACCAGTGGGGAAGGATCTCTTCTGGAGATCCACTCTGCTGCAGTTTTGCAAGTGAGCCCAGGATACGGGTAAGCATCCTATCTATTCTAGTTTGGTATAATAACTATGTAGTCAAGCTCTTTAACATCTGTATATTCATTGATTGTACACAGGTGCTCATAAAACATCTCAAATCATGATCATTTTTCCCCCAGTTACTCTATTCAGTATCGTAAGTAGCTGAATGAAAGTGATTTTGACTCTGGTGCTTATGGAAAGAATGGACACAATGCAGACACAATGCCATACTTTTTTTCAGTTCAAGTTTTACTCCCAATTGCACAAAGGTTGAAAAGGTTTTCAGAGGTTGAAAGTCAGTATAATAATTTTGGTTTCATGTATAAAACCACAACCAGAAGGATACAGGAATTGTGTGATGGTTCCAACATGCAGCATGGAAGTGTCATACAAACTAATTTTATCTTATACAATGTTTTTCTTCTACATTCTCTGCTTCTCCAATGATAACTGTACAACACCTGCAGTTTTGTAAGGTTAAAATATTTTGGTAAGATACCACATCATGGAAGATTCCAATGAATTTGTACAGTTTACAGTACAAAATAATGACAAGTCAGAGCATTGCTAAGAGTTTATTTGGAAGCTTTTACTTTCAGTTCTTATATCACAAAAGACATGTTTAATGTTTACAACAAGTATTAGAAACTGAGATGTTTTTATTTCTACTATTATAAAAGTAACAGAGGAGACCATTCTGAGCCATCTTCAAAATGCAGACCAATCTTTTTTTGTATATAAACTGTACACAAAAAAACAAGGCACTATACATTTTTGGATATTAAAGTATAAAGGTTGATTCGCATAGTTTCTCAAGAAATCCATGCTATAAATACAAATGCTTTGTTCAGTTTAGCACCTGAAGCAGCACTGAGAACAATTCATTGCCTATTGCAAAGAGAAACTTTTCAGAATGCGCAAGAGATACATATTGGTGGTATAGCTAATTCAGTACAAGCAACTGCCATCCAGCTACTGTTCTGTAGTTCTGACATTAAAGTCTTGAAAGTGAATATATATTGCATTGTTAAATACATACCTGTTCTATGTGTTTATATAAATATAAATTCTTTGTAATCCACAAACTAACAAAATAACACTTTACAAAGAGAACTTCTTCAAAAACAAAAATGGCAAGTATTGGAGATAGCCAAAGGACAGCTACTGCAGTAGCTCAAGAAACTACTGTTTAAGTGCATAGGAGAGCTGAGCTTAAACATAACCTTCAGAGTCAAAATTGAATTCCATTTCCAAAGAGTTCTCTTGGCCTTTTATAATATTACACACCTCCAGATAGGTAGTTGCTAATAATTTCAGATTATCTCTATTTTGTAAATGTGGAGCACAGTTTTGCTAAAGGGCATAGAAAGTGAAAATGGGCATCCCTTTGGTGCTCAATCCAATAGATACAGCTTAAAAAAGTCCTTTTGCCTTCTTCAGATTAACCTGCTTCCAAGATGGCAGCGCGTTATACTCTTCTCTTGTCATCTCTAATGCAACCTGCGTTGAAAACAAGAGGATACACCACTAGTTAGGCACACAGCAAAACCATCAAATGACTTAACAGCAAGGTTGGACAGATACAGAGTATCAGTGTACCCATTCTCTCCTTACCTCAAAGTCCTCATCTGAAAGATAAATTTCAAGCTTCAGAGGATCAACTCCCTCAGGTAAAGGCCTGGCTAAGAGATCAGCTAGGGGATACACAGTTTTACACAGCTTGGCCAGCACATCTTCTACAAGGATTATCTGATTAGAAACATCAGCATCCTACGGGGAGAGAAAGAAAACACTAAGTTCAGGATCACAGTGCTGAAACCATCAGCTGCTTGTGTCACTCTGAGGACAGCATGGGATCAGCCTGTGCTGCCTGGCTCACAGAGCTGTGCCTGCAGGTCTGCACACTGCCTACCAGACTTTGCCTACAACCATTTCACAGCCACAAAAATGTCTGTGCTTTGCAGAAGGAATTCCTGCACTTTAAGAATCTCAGCTTAAGGTCAACTTCTGTGTTTAGTCACGAATCCAGCAGTTCCCTCTTTGGATTGCTGCAGAAGATTTACAAAGAAACAAATGTGATTTGCCTTGAGATTCCCCTTCACTGAAGGCTTTCAAAACAGTTGTGTAATTCAGCTGTGATGGTGCTTTCCAGGTGGGGAAGTTCATGCTGGAGCTATTTGTGGGGCATGTTGCTCCCCAGCTCCTTCTGTGTGGAGGACTGAGCAGAGCTGAAGGTTACTGCCTGTTTCCCAAAGTTGAAATGCTAACAACCATTTCTAGAGATGATTCAGACAGCACTTCTCTCCAGCCCTGTTTTTAACAAAAAAACAGCATGAGAAGTTACATAAAAAAGAACTGGGAATGCCTCTGATAGCCACACTCACAGTCAAAATTTGGCTATGTTGTTGTGCAGACTCTTAAACCATACTTTAATAGGCTCACTCTTGGGGTTTTGGGGTTTGACATAACAAAATAGCAGTGTTACTGGCAACACAAGACAATTACTAGCAATAGGAAACAGTGCACACTGAAAGTATTTACCATTTCTGTGATCTCTGCAATGTCTTCCCTGTGTTCCCAACTTGGGAACATATTAGTGAAGGTCAGAGGCTCTAGGCCAGCATGAATGAGATAGGACTTTGGGGGCTTCTTTACATTTTTTCCTAAAAAAAAAAAAAAAAAAAAACACAAAAAAGAGAAATTAAGTGTTACCACATGTTCTGGTATCATCTGCTAAAAAGAACTACCCTGTAGGTAGTTAAGTAATTTGAGGCATTAGGAATACACTTCATTATGATTTCTTTTATGCATAGTATGGTATCTTCTAATGTGGGGTTGGTGTTTTTTTGTTTGTTTATTTTTGTTGTTTTGATGTGTGCTTTTTACTGTATCTGACCACAAAGATTAAAGCATGTATACTGACAAAAACTTTACAGTTACTTCCTAATTCAGTGTACATCTTCACTTAAAAAAAAAGTGAGAATAGTGTTAGCAGAATGTGATGATCTGAGATCAGCCAAATTCAAGTAAATAAAACCTCCTCATATGCCCAGTATAAATGTCCTACCAGCAGCAAGTATCGATGAAGCTTGAAAGGCTATGTGAGAATGTGTAAACTGTCCTTAACTTGGGATCCTGACATTTGTTGTCACAACAAATTCAAAGGAACAGGATCTGGAAGTTAAAAAGAAGTATTGCAATAGCTAGTTGGCAAATTCTGCTGATGTTTAAATTTGTACAAAACGTGAGAGAACACTACATATGGCAATAAGCCCTGTCTAGGAGTGATACCATGTAAGAGAAAGGGTTGAAATCATTACACCAAGAACAGCTGAATAAAGGCCCTGGTGCTTGAATGAATTCATACCACAAAGATTCAAAAGCACCAATAAACTCAAATGCCTTTGGAAAGAGGCAGACAGGCAGTCGGGGCTGGGAGGAGCTATTGTTCTAAAAAATATCGTACCTTCTCCTTAGTTGGATTAAATCTGATTAGAGTGATTTGTTTGTTTTTCCAGACAGGAGATGGAAAAGCTGAACATGTTGCCAAGTCCAGAATCAGGAGAAACTAACAAAGCAGCATCACACAACCTCACTTCTGAAAGCTGTATCTTCTTGCAAAATTCTATATGTAATTCCAGAACATCTTTAACAAATTAGGATTTACTCAAGAAAATATCAATCTCATAAAGAAGATTTTGTTTAGTCTCCACCATATGGTCGTCTTTTTTGTGGGAAGATCTGAAAGAATATGGCCACCTACCCTCTGCTAGGGAGCACCCACGGCACTGATGCAACATCTATGCTGAATGCAAATGGAGAGAATAGTTGGACATTGTTGTTCCAGTAAGCTTGCAAAATGTCAACACTACAGGTTTGGCTTAACATCAGCTATTGGTAGCAAGCTGATTAGAGAGAGCATGTTAGCATGAAATTGAACAGTAGAGAAAAAGCTCTATGGAGCAGTCAAACAAATGTATTAGAATGTGAATGCTCTAACTACACAATTTAGACAGGAGGTTTATTATCTGAATGCTTGATGTTAAGTCCTCTCTTCCACGTGTTTGCACTGTGGTTTATTCGTTCACTCTACCATGAATGATTCAACAAGTACTTAAAAATTCAACAGGTACTTTAAAACTCTGTGTTTCAAAAATATGCCAGTCTGCTCTGGTTGAACTGCTCCTGTCTCAGTAATTCAGTCAAGAGACAAAAGGAGAGCTGCATTTGATAATGGGCCAGTATAGGCATAACCATCTCATAAGCAGATAGATAAACAGTTTCATTGCATGAACTCTGCCCTCATCACAAGTTGGTCTCCACAGTCACAGTCACTGATGGTCAGACCAGTTTTTCTCTCTCCTGGCTGTCTGCAGTTCAGTACTCCAGACTGCTGACTTAATGGATAAAACCACAGAAAATTGTTTCACGATGTTCTGATGAACTAAATTAAAATTTATGCACAAGGAGAACTGTTAGGTATATTCAAGGGATATCCAGAGGAGGTAATCAATCTTTTTCATACCATCATGTGGTTAAACATTGCAAGTCAGGAAAGAGAGGAGTGAGAGGGAAATAGAGGATGAAAGAAATGGAGAAAGAAGAATAGAAGTGTCTTCTTATGCTTCTGATCACTCTACCTATATACCAATCAGAATCTTTCCTACATTTAATCTCTTAGTTTTTAATCTCACCCCCTTAATAAGTAATGACACATAAGATCTAGTCAGCCCTGGTAGCCTGATGCAATGAAATTTTGAACTGGTTGACAGAACAGCCCAGTGCTAGATCATGGAAGTGATGGGCCAGCAAAAAAGGTCCCATTCCATGATTCTGTGACATCAGCTTTGGCACAGAAATAGTACAAGTAGTATTGATCTTTAAGGGTAGTAAACTTGCTCTGTACCCATCCAACCAAAGAGGAAAAAGCTCTTACTGCTGCAAAATTATAGTCAGGGGCTACAAAGTTAGCACCCAGCAAAAAACCTATGATATGTATGCTATACTTCAGACCCACGAGGAGTCACTGAAGAGCTTTTAACTGTGCAAACTGAGATGTAGCAAATTTAACCCCCTTTTCTCATCATCTAAGTCAGTGATGTTCAAGAAATCTAGAAAAGTATCCAAACCTCAACATGTATATCAGATTCCATTTTTTGCTGGGGCCAGAAAACATGATTTTTACTGCCAGACGTTTACAGCACTGCATAGGAAACACAGCCTGGGAGGATCTTATTTCCATCTCTCTTACTGCCTGCTGAGCAACTCCGGACATTTCACTGTATGGGCTCTGTTCCTCTATGCAGACATTTACTTCTGCTGGAAGCATACTGTATGAAGTGATCTCAGAGATGCATGTAATCATTCTGGGGGGATGTAGTGAGAGAAGGAAGTGGCTAGCCTCTTCTTTAGGAATTCAGCCGTCCCTGCTAAAGACGTTTCCATGTACTGCCTTGACTGTAGCACCCTATTCCTAAACATATGCTGTTGTTTGGCTGGGCAGTGATAGGGACACCAGAAGATCAACTACACAGAGCAGCAACACAGTCTCAGAAGGGTCACAATTCAGTGTCTCGAACACTGGTTTTCAGCTGTCTCCTGCCAGTTGTTACCAGTTCCCCTCAGTAACACCACGCCACTGAACAGAATCGTCGATTCATAGAATGGCCTGGGTTGAAAAGGAACACAATGATCATCTAGTTTCAACTCCCCTGCTGTGTGTGCAGGGTCACCAACCACCAGACCAGGCTGCCCAGACCCACATCCAGCCAGGCTTTGAAAGCCTCCAGGGATGGGGCATCCACAACCTCTGGGCAAAATAAAATAGAAACATAGCAATTGCTTCTATTCCTATTGGATCTGCAGATTGGGAAGTAGAACGGTTCTATCTTTGTAAGGATGGAATCCAACATGGATATTGCTCTTTCTCTTCAAACATACAAGTGCCCATGGGAGAAGATGACAGTTGTCACTAGTTCTGTCACAAGCTGTAAAGATTATTTGCTACAGAAAAAAAATAATCAGTGTCATCATGAGATCAGCCTTTCCTTGCACAAGGACACAGTTTGCACCAGTGAGTAACTTGGTGCTTTGTGAGAGCAACTGTGAGAATTGCTCTTAGCTGACCAAACATGGCTGTTACCATGCCTTCTTCTCTCCCCACCTTTCTTTATTCATCCTCTGTTGGAAGATGCAAGGTCTGTTTCCAGTCTCACATAACCTTAGATGAAATGAGATGAAAGCACTGCAACGTTTCAAAGAAACTCTACTAGTGCAGAAATGAATCTGGACTCTTACATGACCATCAATTACAGCTTGAATCACTGCATGCTGAGCAGCAGTAACTTTGCCTTGTAGAAATGAGTCTAGGAAATTACTGAGCAAGGGCCTTAGCTCTGTGTTCCAGCTTTTCCAATAGCCATCTGTTTCAGTGTGACACTTGTTCTTGATCTTCAGTCTTTCCATCTCCCCCAATAAATCAAAACCCAGTTATATCAGCAAAAAGTATTTTCATTCAGTCTTTTGACACACACAAGCTTATGAAATCTAAAAGGAGCTAGAGAGAAAGCAAATTTAAGAGGCTCTGTTCTCAGAATTCCCTTTTAGAAATCTGATGTCTGAACTATGCTCCCACAATGAGAACACAGGGGGAAAAAAAGCCTCTTCTGTGAGAAAAGGGTCACCAGAGAAACGTGGCAACTTGGGAATAACGACATTACTGGGCAAATTATTTGCTAGTAAAGAGTGGAGAATGTATCTTCAAATACACAGGTGTTTATCAGGGGAGCACCTAAGTGAACAGCCCCTAGAAAAGAATGGCACACACAGAACAGCCAGGCACACCATCTGTTACCTTTGCAGTACTGGAGCACTGTCTCCATGGCGCATTTCCTGTCTGAAGCCCATCTGATTCGAGCTGATCCAGCAATTTTGTTTTCCACAGGCCACCAGCCTTGCCACAGGTACACTTCATGGTGATTGTCAACAAGGAACAGTGCTATGCAGAAAAAAAAAAAAGCAAACCCGCCATTACCACTCACTAGTTCTTGGAATTCCCTGAACAACATCAGCCTTACATGCTTGTCTGCATCAGAACAGGATCATTTTGAAGCTTACCAATCCCTTTTGTTATTCATCCAGCTGAACCTCAGCTGAACTCTGATTTTCTGATATAAACAAGGTATTTTTATAGCAAGCTTTTGGGATACAAATATATTTGATTAATTCTCAGCATATTTATCATGGAGAAATTACTCATTGCTTAATGCTGTATAAACATCACATACACACATTTTCCTGCTATAAATCAAGTTAGAAGTGATTACAGTAACTGAATTGCTGCCCAAGGTATGATACAGTTATCTGTTTTTCAGTTACAGAAGTATATTAAAGCAGATACCTGGCTGTGGGGCAGTGTAAAGATCCTCTTGCAAGAAGGGCATAGAATTGATGACAGCAGGGTCTCTTGAAGGGTAAATGAACTCAGTGGCTGAGAATTCTCCTGAAGAACTACTGAGGCTGAACAGGCGGGGGGTGAAATTAAACTTTCCTGGATCTTGAAAGAATAAAAACAAGAAAAAAAGATTTTCAATAGGAAATAATGGAGATGAATGTATTAAAATATATATATATATATATATATATATAAATATAAATATTTAGAGTGACTGTAAATTCTGTTTTTTCAAAAATCAAGAAAGATAACCAGATGTCTTGGGAGACTGGCAGCAGCTGTGATGAACTTGAGCTAAAAGGCTGGCTGCCATCAGTTACTAGCTGCCTGGCTAGTTACTGTCAGCCATTTCATAACTGGCTGTTTCACAGCTTAAGTGAAGCAAGCCCTTCTCAAAGTCTACTTTCCACTTTGTAAATCAATTCTCCTGCTACCTTTGCTGGCAGTTTGAAAGCAAAGACTGGAGAACAATGTGTGCAGAACAGTTCCCTAATCCCTTCAGAACAGAAGTAAAATGTTTAGGTAACAGCATTAACTTTGCTCTATGCTGCATAAACACAGAGGGGCTGCAGAAGGGGGTGAGAAGAAAATGAAACACTAGTTTTCCAGCACTTTCCTTCTAGAAGAGTATTGCTTAACTTTGTAGAAGTTGGGATTTTTTTGTTAGCAGCTCATTGAAAGGAAGAAGTTCTTCAAAACCTGTACATTAAATCTGACAATACTATAGACCATTAAAGTAAACTGGAAGTGCCAAACTCAGGAATGCAGGTCTACCTTGCAACATGCAATCATAGGCCTTTCGATCTCGCCTTCCTAATGCGTCCCAGAATCCCAAAGGCTCTGACCCTTCATCACATTCATGTATTGTCACCTTGCTGCTGCTGTGCAGCCCTGCTTCCAGCGGACATCTGCAAAACACAAAGAAAAAGAGTGAATCCAATTTTTCTCCTTGCCCCAATTACCACCACACAAACTTGCTGACTCAGGTTTTACTACAACACAAAACCACTTTTTGTACATTGTGTCATCATGATCTTTTGGAAAATGATGACAAAAGTTATCAGTAAACAAGACACAGAATTTCAACAATCATTCTCATAGCATCACATACCCAAGGAGGAGTAGATGCTCACGGGAGCTCACTGTTCATGTTTGTAATTACTGCTGTCCTCCTTGCATGCTTTCTTAAATTCATTTCCAATCACTTATTCACAAGGCACATCTTCCCCTTGGTTCTAATCCTATCAGCTGGGATTTAGTTTGCTACTCAAATATGGAGATTCTTCCTCCACATGGAAAGAGATGTTTTTAGCAACTATAATTAGTACAGTAGGATGAATAAGTGAATTTCACCTGAAGTGATCACAGAACACATTTTCCCCACTCCAGTGAATCAGTTACCTGTCATTCCTCCTTCTTATCAAGCATGCACATACTGCAATTGTACTCAGAGGACAGCTTTATTTATTTCAATTGTTAGACGAGGCAGACTATTTTAAGCAAATTGATAGTTTGTATAAACATTTCCAAAATATAGGTCAGACACTCACTGTTCTTTTATTTTATTGGCTGCTGTTCTTCCTACATCCTTGGTGTGAGATTGTGCTTTGCAGCCATGCCACAGGTAGATAAGAGCTTTATTTATATTGAGGACAATCATGGATGTCCGGGAACGCAGGCTGCTGCAGTGACATGCTACTTCAAGTAAGTTTCCTTCATTGGGAACTTCTCCTCGCACGCAATATAGTCTCCAGTCACCTGGAGCAGACAGGAACAGTGCAGTGGTATTATACAGTCACACGGAATTGAAAATTCAAGACCTCTGCTCTGGAACAGCTGTTTTCATACTAGATGAATTTCACATGTTGTGTTCCTCTATTGTTACGGAATGAACTAAACATCAGGTTTGGCTAAAATTACTTGAGAAACTGCTGCAGAAAGAAGTGCCTTCTGAAACCTTGCTATGAGAGAGTTTTCAAGAGTCACGTCTGCTCTGTTAAGAGCAGAAAAGTCAAGATTCTGTTCCTTTTTAACTTGCAGGAACAAAAAGGGAAACAAACTGAATTGTCTTTCTATTCAGCATCTCTTTCTCTGTGCACTTTAGGCACAGCAGGTCGCATTCAGAAGTGAACTGGAAAATTTCCAAGCTACATCAAGGAATATGTTGTAAAGTGCAATGAATAGGTAACAAAAGCTTAATTTTGCATTAGTCACAGAACTGCTCATAAAAATGCTCTTATTCCTAGAGTATGTAGAAAAGAATGTTTTAACGCAAAGAGGCACTTTGCTTAATTAAAAACCAACTAGAACAATTTATGCATGCATCAAACAATGAAGTCAGCTTGCTCTTGGCTGACAAAGTCCACTCTAAGCCCAGGGAAGATATAAACTACCTTGACAGCAAAGCAGTCTCATGGTATTCATGGCATTCATGGCTCTTTTCTACAGAGTATGGAGTTGAGACTGAACACAAAGTCCTTCACAATAGTTAAGAAAAGACTGTGGGGCAGAAACTCTTAACGAACAGTAATTTACTTTGTGCATTTTCTTCTTCCTCTTCCCTTCTTCCAGCATGCACAATCATCCCTCCTTGGAAGCACTGCAGAAAGCATGGCGGTTCTTTCCCTTGAAGCACTTGTACCTGGAAATTGGAAAGCACCACTATTCATTAAAAAAAATGAAGCAACCATATAGTCTTGGGAGAACTGTTCCCTGTGATTTATTAAAAATTACATAATTACAGCCACCCACAAAGGTGGCTTTTCTTGCACTTGGCTGAATATCAGTGAAATTACCATATGCGTTGACATGCAATGAGTTTCATATGTGACCTACATATTAAAAGAAACCTCTATCTGGAATCCAACAATTAAGAGTTTCAGAGGAGAAAAAATACAAAATAAACTTTAATTTATATTAGTTTAGTTTAACCATTATTTGAATTCTTTTCAAGACAGAGCCATCTTGCCTGACATTCTTTGAAACTGTTTGGGAAATACTGTAGGAACTCAGGTAGGCTTAAAATTTGCTGTAAAACTGGCTTATGTGATAATGTGCACATTCTTTGTTCAATTCTGATTGTGAAACTGAGATAGCAAATTGTTAAATCAGCTAGGTTGCACAGCATCCCACACACTGGGTCACATGGTGTTTGCAAATCTTCTCTGTGAACTCACGCCTTAATAGTCATGTTTACATTGCTGCTCAAGAATTAATTACAGCTTTATCAAGGTACAGAGATTAACTTTAAATCTCCTAATTTTGTGTGCTCTTACCAGTAATGCTGAACTCAGCCTAACAACCAAGTCTATACTCTTTAAATTAGCTGTATGTGCAGTTGCTAGAATTTTTGCAAAATAAGGCAATCTCCTCCATAATGACAGAGTAAACAAATTGAAAATTTGATTTCAAACATATTTTCATGTTTTAGCCTTGCAGAAAATGCTCCTGACAGAGTTCAACAAAACAGAGTGCTTCTCCTACTCCCAGTGCTAGGAACACATTCTGTTATCTGGATAAATGGAAAGGGAAGGCACAAATTTCTTTCACTATGCTTCACTTCTTTCTAAGGGGGAGGAGAGAAGATGTCTTTCCTCAGCCATTCTCAGAAATACAGACTCTATAAGTGAGAGTGGGAAATGAAGATCCATAAAGAAGACTGATGCGTCTCTGGAAGCTGGACTAAAGCCAAAAGTAATTTTGAAGGCTAGCTAATTCCACCTGCAAGGATATCATTACAGAAAGAGAGGAGGCAAAAAAGATCACCCATGCTTTCTGCCAGTGACTTTGTGGGCTGGTAGCTCTTGCCAGGCCTCCCATTAAGACCTGCAGGAAGCTCACCTGTGCTCCTCTCTCCTCATCAAGTTCCACTGTCATCAGTGCCGATGTCCCTTTCTCACTCACTGTGGAGTGCCTTCCTTGCCAAAAGAAATACACACATTTCTCTTTTCCAACCGCTCTTACTTGTTGCTCTCCTTTTTGTCTGCTTCCAACTGCAAAACAGAAAACACATGCTGAAGAAAGTATGTTGTCTACAGGTTTAAGCGGCACGTGGTTTAATCTCATCTGCCAGCTCAGCACTATCCTGGCCAGAACAGGAAAGATGAAACAACCAATTGGAGGAGCATCAGGCCACCAAGCCAGCATGCTCTTATGCAAAGCTGGTATTACCTCACTGGGTGGATGTAAGCCCAAGTGCAGAGATGCTCACATAAGCCAAAAAGAGAAGAGCATATAGAAAGAAGTGGTAGTATCTGGAGCAAAATCACTAACAATCACTTGAGCAAATTAGCATGTGAAATGGTATGTCCCATCAGGTTACCAGAAGAGTGCTTTATGGCTCATTTTCCACATTACACACTGTTCTTTGGCAGCAAAATAACTGGCTGCTGAGCAATAGTGGAAATAGCAACAGTTGAGAAAGCTACAGGCATAAAAGAAAACTCTTTCTTGGTAAAGGAAAACTACAGAACAAAAGAAACCAAAGAAGTATTTTGCAGTCATAAATGAGACTATTTGGTAAGCTTTTTAAAATGATGTTTACAGTAAGTGAAGTTCAATAATAAAACCAGTTATGGAATATTTTATTCTTACTGGTGAATAGCAGATATCATATAATTAATTCAAAACCAAGAGCTTTCAACCAGATTCCTAAAAATGCGCTGACCAGAATCCAACTGAAACACTTAAGAGAGAGTATCCTGGTTTTATTTTTTCAATTGAGAATATTCAAGCTACTAGTCATATCTAAAATGTATGGTTTCACTCGTAACTGTGCATTTAGCCCATAAAAGTACTGCCTCCTCCACAACAGTGTGTTCTTTTTTGGAGCGATGGAATATATTTTCAGCCCTTTGGATTAAGAGACTGTTTACAATTCAATATTAGTGTTATACACTTCTCCCACGGCTTACAGGCTTTTGTGTTTTTCTTGGATTCACCAGTATCAGAAGTCAATAATGCTGAAAAAGACCTTCCTACGTTTTTTGGCTAAAAGCCTGAGGCTGTATAACTGTTTCACTGCTTTCAACTAGCTTTGATCTTTTCCTACTCAGAGCAATCCTTTTTTATGTTATTTCTATTTTACTGATCACAAATGCCACTTCTTATTATAGTGCCAGAAGGGAGAGTTCCAATGAGCACACTGAGCTGATTTTCAACATTTACCTGCTGCTGTCAAGCACTTTGTCAGAACACAGTCAAAATTGTTTGTTTGAACCTGAAACCCATAGAAAAGGGTTTCCAGCAAAAATGACAGTAAGGGCATTGAGTTGGCAAGGACTCTTCCTGTCACTGTTGCTGTTCTCCATTACCCAACAAAGGCTTTCCTGTTGCTAAGCCTACTTCTCCTGTATCCAGATGCCTAGTTACTTTGGTGTTAAGCTGTGGGCACAATTCTGGCTTAATGAGCTGTCTTGTGAATGTGTACACCACTGTTGGGCAAAAGCAGAGATAGACAGTACTACATTTGAGCTATGAAAAATAACTACTGTTTTTGTGGGTTTTTTTTCTTACTACTTCAAGGCCTAGGAAGACTAAATTAGCATTTCTAACCTTTACAATAGTTTCATATAGTGCTGGATCTCAGCACTAACAGGAACTGTTTTATCTGCACTTATCCATGTTTCAGCAGGATGAAACGGAATTGTTCACTAACCTGTAGTGCTCACCATGTACTTCCACTTCACCACGTATGTGTCTCCCTCATGGAACTGTCCTATGCTTTGTTTAGGCAGTCTACTATAATCAAACTCCAGGATGTGCCAGACATCCACAGATGCAGTGATAATTTCAAACTGCCTCCCATCTTCTCCTTCTACAAGTCCATAGCCCCGGCCAATATTCATTCCATCCAGAACTGTGCCTACAGCAGTTTGAGGCACAGGTACCATTAGCATGACATCATATGGTTTAGAATCAGATTTGGATTCTTCCTGCGAGAAAACACAGAACAGATTTCTTTGAGCATAGCCTTTCCCCCCTTCCCATACCACACAGCTCCATTGAATATTTTGACTCCTGCATATTTCAGTGGTTTCAATCTTGTCATCACCTGATGCCTTGTCAAAGCCACCTTGTCAGTCTTCACTGACTTGCTCAGCACTAATAAAAAACACTTCTGTGGCTTCACACTATAGCTGGTGACATTCTGACCCTCAGGTCAAAGCCCGCAAGATAAAGAAAGTGCTCTGCATCCTAAAGAACAAGCTTCCCTGGCTTCCATCCCAGCTAGGCCATCTAGTTTGAAATACCTAGCATGCTTATTAAATGCACCTTCTGGTGAAGGGATTCACTAGAATTCTTCTCATTGTGTTTCTTCAGCTCTGTCCAATCAAGGAATTTTTCTTTGAACAGTATGGTCTCATTATGTTCTGTGAGCCTGCCAAACACAGCCCAATCTGGACGTCCTTGTCCCTTTCTGTACAAGGCAATATAAGAAAAAGAATCAAATTTAACACTGAAAGAAGGGAAAGAAACCAATGTTTCCGAAATAAGACTAAACTTGAATTTTGGTACCTGGGTATGAGGGGATTGCATTCTCCTGGGTCCAGAGGATTTATGTCACAATTTGAGTAGTCAAAGGTGCCATTCCACAAGTGTTTTGCCAGCTGGAATGCTACTTTTCGTTGTGCTAAAGTAACTTCCTTTCCATGCCAGACATACACTTCACTGCCAAAATCAAATACAAGCACCTGAAAAAAAATAGAAAAAAACCCAAAAAATCATTTGAGTAGCACACCATCAAGTCACTTTCCTGGTGCTACAAGCTGACAGTGTGTTTAACTCAAGCTCCTCCAAATATCAGAGTACCTACAGTGATACTAACAGCTAGCATTATAATGAAAGTAAGGTCAGGGCAGTGGTATGCACCATGGCAGTTAGAAATTGAGAATGACTGGAACTAAGTATTGGGGATGCTATGAGGTGTATCCTTAGTGACAGCTAAGTTGCTAGCAGACCAGAGAGCTGTGGCAAGAACTGATTCTGTTCTATGACCAAATGCTATCTGACTACAGCAACTTTCTCTAAGGTTTACACCTATACTTTTCCTGCAACAAGGGAATGCTGACAGAACATACAGCCTGGGTAACTGGCTCAGCCAATAACCAGCAACGTCAGTACATTCAATAAAATGAATTTTGTCTTTATTTTGGACATCTGCTCTAAGTTGTACTTAAGTAAATGCTACCAAAGTGCTACTTGTTTTGTACTTCACGACTTCACAGTGAAAGGAGCCACTGTTGACTAAAAGATTAACGTTTCCTATAACAGTATTTCACTTTAAAGATATGATCAGATTTTTGAAGACCTGCAGCAAGCTCTATACAACAATATATTCAGAAGCTTTTCCCAAACACAGAAGAGCCCATTTTCAGCGAACATCTCCATGAGCATTTGCAGTCATATCAGCTGTCTGTTCCTGCACTTACCACAGGAGCAGTAAGTGGCACAATACCTCTTTTGGTTGTAGCAGGGTACATTTTGGCATCTTTCCCCAGTAGTCATCTTCAGGAATGAGTTTATCTTCTACAAGACGGTAAATGCAATTAGTTTCTATTATGGCAGCTTCATACATTTCATCCTCTTCAGGTCTTCCAGCAGCTTAAGGAAAAGATTGTCCAAAATAATTAATTTTTTTTTGTAGAGAGAACCAACTCAATTATTTTACTGTGATAAAACATGACATAATGTAAACATGAGAATGCTTACACTGGTAATTTGCTTGGCCACCAAGGAGTTTCCAGAAGTCTTTGGCTGCATGGGTATGGGTGTTTATTCCTTCTTCTATAGTCTGTATATAAGAAGCTCTACAGCCAAGTTCCCTCTTTGTCTGAATCAAAGTTGCAAGTTCTGAAGCCTAAAAGATTAACAGTTATCTGGACAGGGTTGCATAAGTCTTAGGCATACTTGTGCATATGGCATTCTGAGAGAAGGCAAAAGTAGATACACCAAATAAACAGATTCTAGAGAAAAAGTTACAGAAATACATTCATTCTTTCATTTGCCTTAAAACAAGGCTTGATCTTAACAAGAATAGGAATAAAAAGGACATCCTGCAATACAGACTATTTTTTGTTTGCGTGCAAATCCATTTCCTGAGGATATCCTCTTTTCTCTCACAGATTTGCAACCTACACATCTACACCAGCTTTCATTCAGTGCACAGTGCTAAAACATATTTACGGGAAACTTGCATATCTACCCGTTGCTGACTTTCAGCTGCATACAACCTTACAAGACAAGTGGCACCAAGGCTCATTTACATCAAAGATGTTCATGCTGTGTCAGATCTAAAAAAAAAATAATAAAAAAATGAACTAGTACTAACCTTTGCTTTTTCTATGACATTTGCAAACTCTCCTACCCACAAGAAACAGAGATGTGGAGTTAACAATAGGAAACAGTCTCCACTGTTCAGTGATGAGGCCCTTGGTTCAACTAATCTTGTTTGAACATGTCTTCTTCCTAAAGATAAACCAAAGCTAATTATATTCCCATGAATACTGCCATCAAATGCCAAGATCTAATCATTTTGAATGAAAGACAAACAATCCCCGCACAGTTAGCAAAATACATGGAAAAAGTCTGTTAAATAAGAATGAAAGAATATAATGGTGGAAGTAGGATTTACTTACAGGAAGCAAAATTTGTTGCCTCCTATCAACTAATATTTCTATTATTTCCCATTCTTGCTTTAACAACTTTATGTCCTATGGAAAGAAATCAGTTAAGTAGATGGCAGAGAAACAGCCAAATTCTAGAATCACTTATATGCACTCAAGAAGGCATGGCACAGTCTGTAGTCAGTAAAAAGTTTTATGAGTTTTTGCCCAAGTAGCTATTATTTTGAAGAATCAGATACATTACTATGATACAGAATCATAGAATGGCCTGGGTTGTAAAGAACCACAATGATCATCTAGTTCCAACCCCCCTGCTATGTGCAGGGTCGCCAACCACCAGACCAGGCTGCCCAGAGCCACATCCAGCCTGGCCTTGAATGCGTCCAGGGATGGGGCATCCACAACCTCCTTGGGCAACCTGTTCCAGTGCTTCACCACCCTCTGGGTGAAAAACTTCCTGCTAATATCTAACCTAAATCTCCCCTGGCTTAGTTTAAAACCTTCCTCCTTGTCCTGTCACTATTAACCCATGTAAACAGTCATTTCCCCTCCTGTTTATGCACTCCCTTCAAGTAATGGAAGGCCACAATGAGGTCTCCCTGGAGCATTCTCTTCTCCAAGCTAAACAAGCCCAGTTTCGTCAGAGGAGAGGTGCTCCAGCCCTCTGATCATCTTAGTGGCCCTCCTCTGGACCCATTCCAAGAGCTCCACATCCTTCCTGTACTGGGGGCCCCAGGCCTGGATGCAGTACTGCAGATGGGGCCTCACAAGAGCTCAGTAGAGGAGGACAATCACCTGCCTCTCCCTGCTGGCCAGCCCTTTTTTAATGCAGCTCAGAACACAGTTGGCCTTCCGGGCTGCAAGCATACACTGCTGGCTCATGTTCAGCTTCTCGTCCACCTGGACCCCCAAATCCTTCTCCGCAGGGCTGCTCACAAGTAGTTCTTCCCCAGTCTATATAAATACTTGGGACTGCCCCAGACGAAATTCAAGGCCCTGCACCTGGCCTTGTTGAACCCCATTAGGTTCACATGGACCCACTTTACCAGCCTGTCCAGGTTCCTCTGGATGGCTTCCCTTCCTTCCAATGTACAAACTGCACTGCTCAGCTTAGTGTTGTCTGCAAACTTGCTGAGGGTGCACTTGATGCCATCATCTATGCCAGTGATTAAGATGCTGAAGAACACTGGTCCCAAGACAGATCCTTGGGGGCACCAGTCACGACTAGCCTCCACTCAGACACAGAACCATTGATCAGAACCCTTTGGTTGCGAACGGCTAGCCAGTTCTTAATCCATCAAACAGACCATCCTTCAAATCCATTCCTCTCCAATTTAGAGAGAAGGATGTGGTGAGGGACCATGTCAAAGGCTTTACAGAAGTTCAGGTAGATGACATCCACCACCATTCCCCCATCCACCGATGCTGTCACTCCATCATACAAGGCCACCAGATTGATCAGGCAAGATCTGCCCTTGCTGAAGCCGTGCTGGCCATCTCGGATCACTGTATGTGCCTTAACATGGTAACCATGAGGATCTGCTCCATGATCTTCACAGGCACAGAGGTGAGGCTCACCAGGCTGTATTTCCCCGGGTCTTCCTTTCTCCCTTTCTTAAAAATGTGAGTAACATTTCCCTTTTTCCAGTCACCGGTGATTTCACCCAACAGCCATGATTTTTCAAATATGTTGGAGAGTGGCTCAGCAACCACATCTGCCATCTCTCTCAGAACCCTGGGATGCATATCATCTGGCCCCACGGAGTTATATACATTCAGTTTCATGAGGAGGTCTCAGACTTGTTCCACTGCTACAGTGGGATGGAGTCTGCTCCTCTGACCCACACCTAGAGCTTCAGGGTCCTGGCAAACATGGGGAGCCTGATCACCAGTGAAGACTGAGGGAAAGCACTTATTGAGCACCTCAGTTTTTTCCATGCTTGAGGAAGCCAGTTCTCCATCCTCATTTATCAGAGGGGGAACACTCTCCTTGGTATGTCTCCTCCTGTTTATGTAGGACCCCTTCGTGTTATTCTTCACATCCCTTGCCAAGTCCAGCTCCATCTACACCTTGGCTTTCCTGATCTTATCCCTATACGTGCAGACAATGTCCCTGTATTCCTCCCAGGCTACACAGCCTTGCTTCTACTTATAGTACATTCCTCTCTTTTCCCCCAGTTTAAGCTGCAGGTCCTTGCTCAACTATGCCAGTTGCCTGCCTGCTCTGCTCAACTTCTTCTGCATGTGGAGGAAGTGGAAGGAAGTGGAGCAAGAACACCATCAAGGCATTTCCAAGCTATGCTAAACGCTAAAAGAATTATAAGGCAGTTCAAAAATTTCCACAGAAAGCTACAATTCCTGAAACATTCTGTCTTCTCCTTAGAAAATAAACATCAGTGATGAAAATGCAAACCTATTTGAAAGGGTTTTCATTTGTTGCACAGTTCTCACTATTCTTAGCTTTTAGGCATAAATCTTAAGCTGCGCACCTCCTAGAAACTAAGCATTCAGCCATAACAGCAACTCCCACCCACTGCAATCAGCTTAATATATACAGACAATGAATGCAGTTCTAGCATACCTTTAATTTGCAGCAGCATTAACTTCTTGTATGGCACAGCACTGTTGTTAGAATTTTGCTCTGTTAGGTTAACACTCCGCAGACTAACGTTGCTGAAGTTCTCCTTGCTTGCCAAACCAGCAAGTGCGACTTCTGAGAAATTTGAGTTTGCAGACACTTTTACATTAAAAAACAAACAAAACAAAACAAAGTTGGATAAAAAACACATGCAAATGAGGATAAATTATATTCAAATAGCTTCAGTTATTGCATTAAAAAAATGTTTTCTCAAATGTTTGCAATTTTCCCCTCCTCAACAGCAACAGCAAAAACAGGCTGAACTTAGATTAATTGCTACCCTAAAAGCTTTGTGGGTTTACCAGTACCTAAGTTTCTAGATATCATCACAGACTAAACAATTTGCATTGGAATTATAAACTTTGGTGGATACACCAGCGTTAGTATTATCTGGTGTGTTATGAAGTATTGTGTAGATCCTCAATGCCATAAACATGATTAATTATGAAAGAGAGCCAAGTAGTCAATGCTAATGAACTAAAATTCACTTCAGATTTGTCTCAGTCAGTGTGATACAACAGCAATCTGCATTTCAAAGTCCTATTCATTTTTTATTGTACAGTTCAAGCCTTAAACACTTTGCTGCTTTTGCTTATTTCTCTACCAAAGACAAAGTAGTTTATGAATTTATAATTCACGGAAATGCTTCCCATGAAATGCAATAAAATATTAGACACACAATTAGTCTTTCATCAATACAGGCAATACTTAAGAGATGACCTCCCTTTATTCAAACATAATAAAGAAAACTGATACCTCAAATGTTAGAAGTGGCTTGACTAATCTTTGAGCAAATTTTACAGTGATTTGTCTTGCTGTCAAGTCTGGTTATCAGGAGGAAGCAATGTCATAAGCAAAACACAAAGCCTTGCTACAGAGCACAGATCCTTTATAGAAATTAACCTGGCTAGTTCCAGGTTGAGAAAAACCAAGGACCCAAAACTGAGGCTAGTATTCCTGAACATTTATCTATTCTTCCCAGGTCCCTCCAGCCCCTGTAGCATATTGTCAGATTTGCTTTGCTTGATCTCCTGTCCTCACCTGCAAGTACAACTGCTCTACCTCTGCACAAGGTGAGTGCTAACAGTAAATAAATACACAGGGGAAGAGGCTGCAGGTAGTGTTCCCTGAGGAAGTCAAGTGAACTCTTTTTTCCAAGCCTCCTCAGCCAATCTACGTTCAGTCTTATACTTTAACCAATCTGTGGTCTTTTGGAGAATATATCCTATTTCTTCAGTTGTGGTTTTTGCTTTTTGTTTAGTTTTGGTTTGAATTAAATTAGCAAGATAGTGGCTTCCACAAACCACCTTGTTAACTTACTTTTTTCTACTTTCATTCGCTTTGACTCCATGAAGGCAACATTCAGTCTTTGTTCAGTGTACTCATGAAGAATATCTTCTCTTGCTGCCAGCATTTTCAGGGGGTTTCTGGAGGACTGAACCCTGCGCATAGGCCTTACTGCACGTTTGTGCTCTGCTACAGAGGATATTAACCTGAAAAAACAAGCAGCGTTTAATATTATTGGTTGATAACTGATAAATCATAAGAGTTTAATGACAAGAGATTTGCTTGATTTGGAGTATGACATTTGTGAGGAAACCAGAATTAGTTCATTGATCCAGGCAGAAGGCTGGATTTAGAGAAATGTAGTGGAAACAGACATGCCCAGTATAACACTATCTACAAGATAACTTAAAGCCGAACATTGTGACCACCATTCCTATTTCTGCATTCCAAGCAGTGAAAAGAGTAATTCTTACTTTGGTGCATAAGGATCAAAGATGGCATCAAAGTCCTCATCAAGGTCCAAAGGCACTGAGGAGGAAGGGAAATCCACATGGCGGTAAAATTTGGAAAATGTTTCATCATCATCCAACTTCATCACTTCTTTCACAGATTTTCCTGTAACTGTCAGCACTGTCTCTTGCATTCCAGCAACTGTAGGAAACAAAAACAAAAAAACAGCCCACCCAATAAATAATCACACTAGATTCTAACTCAATAAGGGGTAAATATGACTTGCTGTGGTTTTAGTTTGGTTCTCACTGACTGATGGAATTTGAAGGAAACACAATAGAAGTGTCTCTTGGAAAATAAATGATTAAAAGGAGCATACCTTACTCATATACAATAATCCCTGTTAAAAAATGGTTGGGAAATATGGCCAAAACAAAATTAGGCGCTATTAAAAATGAGTTATTTTGGTAGGAGGATATATGTGCATTTTATGGTCTTGCCTCCAACCAAATAACTCTTTCCCTTCCAAAGATCTACTGGAGCCTCAAGTACAAAATCAATTCTTGAGATTATTGAGTCTAAAGCAATCATTCCACTGTGCTACTGCCTCTGCTGGTGAAATGTAAATACATTCATTTTTGCTATTTGAAACTCTACCATTCACAAAAGAATTTTTGTTTTTACAACACTGAAGACTAATATATGAGATGGAAACACAGCTCAAATAAGATCAGTAAGTTCAACAACATTTAAAGCTGCCTCATTGCATACCTTCAGTATGATCCAGAGTGACTTGAGAACATGGATTTAAAGAATTTTGCTCACAACAAGAGCAAATAGGAATAATAAAGGGTGGTTTTTGGTTTGCTTTTTTGTTTTGTTTTTTTTTTTTCAGTTGTGATTTATTTTGCTGTATATGTATAATGTATCAGCATAAGGACTAGAAGTACTTTAAGTGATTTAGTGAAGTCAGAATGAACACATTGCCTTCTTTGGTAACTACTGACCTTTGTTATTCAGCCTTCCCAAGAATGACTCCAGCTTGTCGAGCTTCATATCTGATTCCAATTGCATATCAGGCCTAGCTTCAATTTCTAAGCAAAACAGAATGCAGAACTTGTTTAGTGATAGGAAGTTAAAAAATATATATATATCCTGGACTTATTTCAGCCATGTCTATTCCTTACCTTCCAAAGGCTTTGTAACCGGAGTGGTAGACTTCTGCCTGTTACCGTAAGGGGATGCTACTGGTGTTAGTGCACTTGGAGAAGCTAGTCCTGCATAAGAACAGAGAATATCAAAAACACCATCTCACCTTATCCCACATCTCCAACAGTGATGACAGGAGGTGAGCTATTTAGGGAAAGCAGATGGGCCTCGCCATTTCCTACGGTCCCTCATCCTATTGCAGCCTCCACAAGTGCTGTATCAGGGATGCCGGAGTGCGCTCTTTTGAAGCATCACTAGGTTTACATTTTAGACTCAAGTTCTACTCCAGGCTACGTGTGAGAAATACACAACTGCTTTTGTTCGAA
Source organism: Chrysolophus pictus (assembly GCA_037305975.1). Classification (NCBI taxonomy): domain Eukaryota; kingdom Metazoa; phylum Chordata; class Aves; order Galliformes; family Phasianidae; genus Chrysolophus; species Chrysolophus pictus. The sequence goes on from JAYKPI010000006.1 coordinate 14,639,851, forward strand.
AGATACAGAAATAGCAGTGAAACCTTCCAGACCTTGGTGTGGTGTCTCCTGTCCCCTTTTAAATCAAAACCCAGTCTTAACAGATCTATCAGAATGCATCTGACTTGTGAATACAGTCTGTAGATTAAACAGTAATTTTTGGACATGGTTGTTTTTTGTGTGTGTGATTGAGGGGCTTTTTTTTTGTGTTGTTGTTGTTTTTAAGGACACACAGAAATAGAAGTGGAAATGGATGCCCTCACCATGTAAAGCAGTCTACCCACTGAATTTGTACTGTCCTCCCTTCTTTTCAGAAGTTATCATGAAACAATTTATTTCAGACTCCGAAGACAAAAATGAATGCTTTGTTCTTTTGGTATGAATCCACTGACACAGTAAAATAAATGGCACACTACCAATTTAGTGTTTTCGATTAGGTGGAAAAGCGTATTGTATCAAATAATTCTGTCAATTAACCACTGCTGCCTAGGTTTCCAGTGATGGAGGGAAATGATACTTTAAGCCTTCCTCTAATGCCTATTTTTCATCTAGCCATAGCTTACTAATTAGAGAGCCACATAAATTTCAATCCTTAGTTGTTTTGATCAGATAAACTAGTGCTGTACTGAGAGAATATACACTATGTTTCCACTGCCTTTAATTCAAATCCTAACAAGTCTTAACCGCTAAACACCAAGATAGATTTATTATATAATGCAGTAGCTTTTCCACAAACACTGTTTTTCCCTTCTACCTAAGACATTCAATTTTTCAGCAAGTCAGTTTGTAATGCCTTCAGCAAGACATATTTGAGAAGACATAGTTTTTAAGCAGTTCTAACAGGACTTAATCCACAAGACTACAAGATCTACTTCATGTGTTAGTCAAGAATCACCTTCCAACTAAGGAATTTAAAATTTCAAGCTGTAAGAATCAATTAAAATACAGCATCTGTGCACATGTATATAACAAGGATCTAATTTTGCAGTGCTTTCTCATCATCCCTTAAATTAAAAACCCATCATGATAATTTCTTCTTCTTGGCAACAAAAATAGCACACATCTGCATAAAATCTCATTTGGGCTACTTTTATTGATGTCGCTGTCACAAGAATGCCTTTCTTCTCCACAAGACAGATCACAGCACCTAAAGAGATGCTTTCTGGGTATTTTTCACTTCCCATTAAGGGTGAACGTTATCACCTTCCCTTCCTTTCCAAAGACCAATTTTTTTTATTTATTTAATTTTTTTTAAGTAAAATAAAATCTCAGTCAGCAGTCTGTGGGCAACTGACCACTTTTTCTCAGTGACCCACCAAAATAGGTTAGTCTTGAAACAAACAGCAGTCAATTATCAAAGCAAAATACAAAACAGTGTAAGCAGCAGCTAAAGTATTCTGCTAATAAATGAAATTCTTAATACAATCTGTTTGTTTTCCAACAGAATATGCTCTGGATTGCAAATGGAGTTGTTCCCTCTTGCAGTACCTCCACCATGAATTTTGCCAGCTTCTTGTCATGGAACAGATTTTAGTATTCTCTGACTACAAGAGATCAGTTTAGGCACCTTCTTCCAAAACTATCACCTTCCCAGGCCCAGTGCATGAACAGCTGTGTTTCTACCATGGATAACCCTCACATATTTCTTTCCACTTCTGGAGAATGGCTGCATCTGGAAACAGAGTCTGGCTGAATTCAAGTGATCCCAAAAATGTCAGCATTGCTCCCATGTCATTTCTACTCCCAGATTCTATGCAAAAATATGTTCACTGATTTCTTCAGCCAAGTTGTTGTCCGAAACAGCAACCATAAAAATAACATGTGTTTCCTACATATTCCCAGTGACCCTCGGAGTGGGGAAAGTGCCAGCAACACCAAGATTTCACAACTTTTCCACAAAAACAGCACCTGGGTTTTTAAACAATAAATAAATAAGAAAGGATAATCCAACTGTGCCCTTTGGATTGCATCAGACAGAAAGATGAAGCACATGAATGTTGAAGTGATTGACGATCACCAGTCGGACAGATCCCTGTTATAACTGGATGGTAGTGCAACAGGGCAGAACAAAACGGATCAGTACTGAGAGCCACAAGAAGCTCAAGAGAATGGCCTTACGACACCATATTCGGTTGAATATAAACAGTCCTCCTCTTGCTAAACATGGGTACTGTTTCTGCTTAACTTTAGTCTGACTTTATTTTAACTAGACAGATAAGCAGCGGCTTGTTTATATTGGGATCATTTCATCACTGACCTTTTTTTACCATTCGACCAGCTACAGTGAACTGCGTGGAGTCATTTGCTGCGCCTTTTCCCCTGGACTTCCAGGCTTCTTCTCGAGCTGTGATCAGGTGTTTTCTTTCTTCTATAGTCATTTGACTCTCCTGATTATCTGCTATCCTCTGCTTTTTCGGGGGGCAGAGAGAAAAAAGATGTTTAACAATAAGTAACCGATCAGGATATAGCAAAAGACTGGGTCCCTTGCCCTCTGAAGAGACAGGAGGACTAACAAGCTACTGAAGGAAAGTCACAGATTCAGCTTAGTGACCCTGGCCCTGACAAACTTCACTGTTTCGCTGCTTCGTTACACTGAGATGATAAGGTTTCAATCTATGCATTTTGATTTTTTATTGAAACTTCCAGCCAAAGCAAAGCAAACCAAACTACTTACTCTGGATATTCTTCCAGATTTTGCTCTCTTCAAATGTTACTTGCTACACTACTGAGATCATGAATTGAACTTTCAACAGACGTTTTCAAGTGTAAATTTGCAGGGGGCACTGGGAATAACAATTAAGAAAATGTAACCTCAGTAGTTCGTCATTTCTGAAAAAGTAACTCAATTTTCCAGGCAGGATTAGCAGGCTTATTGCTCCAGAGGCTGCTCATTGTAGGCCCTATGTCAGCTTGCTCCTATCAGTATCTTCCAATGACTGTGATCGTTCCTTCCCCTGCCATCCCCCAGATTTATTTTGTGGAGGTCACCTTTAGCTTTCCTTGCCTTCTTTAGAGAGTAGCACCCAACAGCTTGAGTGACTGAAAGCAGCCAAAAGCACTAAGCATCTTAGTGCCTTCCTAATACAAAGGACAGATGAAGGCACATCGAATTGGAAGGAATTTACATAATCAGCTATAGCCAGGTTTGGCTAAAAAATATTGCTTCAATGCACTAAGCTTAAAAATGTAGCAACATTTCAGGATTATTCTGCATGGAAATCAAGTATGAAAGTTTTTTTAGTGCATGGGGCTGTCAGTACTAGAATTACTTCCAAGTTGTGTGCTGTTCAGCATTTTTCTTCACAAGTTAACTTAAGAACTGAAAACCACATGAAAATTAAAAGCTAGTGCTTTAGCATAGCACACTTCTAACTACATAGAATTTTAAATTAATAGGAATCCAATTGTGAATATGAGGTAAACTCTCTTCTTGAGATCAAGATGCAAGGAAGGGATATAAACCCAGTTGATCTTATTTATTTTCTTTAAATTAACAGCACTGAAGAAATCAGTCCAGGGTTACTACTCTGTATAAAACTATGTAAGAGCTATTCTGACTACAGAAGATGCAGTGAAATAAGATTTTCTTACACCTTTCAGCATGTACTATTAGTAACATGAATCAGTCAGAAGAATAAAGACAAATGCAATGGCTGTACAAGGACTAGCACAGGCAAACTCTCCAGTCCTTCCTTTAGATCCATGCAACTCCACAGCCTTCTGCAGTAATGTTTGCTCCCAGTTTATCAAGGGAACACAGTCACCACTACAACTGCAGGGTCACGATAACCAGAGTAAAACACACTGAATTTTTCCCAGACCTCCAAATTGTTCCATAGAAATAACAAAATGGAAGTCTACTCAAGTATTTCCTCCTCTTCTGTAAAAGCCTCTAAATACTTTCAATAGAAACAGTGAAAGCAATCTCTACTTGCTTTCCTGAATCTTTTCCCATTCCAATGCTGGAAGCACAGCCACCTTTGGGATGAGCAGCTAGTAGAAGAAAATGACAGTAACATACTACCAAAGATCTGGGCAGGAAATTAATATATCCCTAATGAAACCACAAGTGAAATTTCATACACAAAACAAGTACTTTTAACTTAGTGAATATGAATAAGTTTTTGATTACAACATGTGGGGAGGCAAGGGAGAGACAAGAAGATGGAAGATGTAATCACATGGATTCTTTTATATGTTGGGTTTTTCCCCAACCTCTAACAATAGGAAGCTTAATTTTAATTTCATCTCCAGGGAATACATTAAGTTTCAAAGTGTACAGAGCCACTGGACATTCTGAAGGCACAAACCCAGAATGCATTTGCATTAGTCACTGAACACACAAACTGTAAGAAAGATCATGACCAACTCTAGAGCAGTGTCAAAGAACAAAAGAGTACGTAGCTCCAACAGCATTAACAAACTTCTTTCAATAGAAGATGTCACGTTATTCCTTTGTGCAAAACATCTCTGGATTTCCTAGAAATCGGACAGGTTGTGTATTACACAGGCTTCAGAATAATTTTGTATCAGGTCTCTCCCTAATGCAAAAAGACTCCCATCTTTCTTTATTAATGAACTGAAAACCAATGGTAGGCTGAATAGACAGTAAGCCATTCTTAGGCTATGTAACCTGCCATAATAATGCTGGTGAAAAACAAAAGCATATGCGGCGCCTAAAAGGACGAACAATTTTCTCTAGCAGGAAAACTAGTATGAGCCAACAGAATTGTCCATGGAAATTTCATAACACGCACACATGGTAATTAGTAGTAGTTTAAAAAGCTTTCACAATTGCCAAAGGGCAGCATTCCTAAAGAAGTGAGTTGGCTAAACCACATTCTGCTTGGGGGGAAAATATTGTGAGAAATACAAAACTTGTCAGTCTTTAAAGTGCAAGTTTTAGTTCCAAGTGGGGAATAACTACATGAAGATATAAAATAAAGATCTCAAATGCATAAATGTGACTTTTTGGTAAAATAAAGAGCCCATTCTAATTTGTACTGAAAGATACATCTCTGTTTTCGTTGATCTCTCTTCTTTCAGACAAATGACAAAACCCTAAAATCAAGTGAAAATACAAAAAAGGTCAGAAGAACTGGCACCCAACAAGAAGAAATAACTGGGACAGGAGATGCTCCAAGCATAAGTACCGATCTTTTCTAATTTAAAAAATAAAATTCAAACAAACAAGCAAATTAAACAAAATTTAAACAATAAAATTGTCCAACCAAAATGGACAATAGACAGCATTGATAAAACCTTACATGGGGACAGCATTTAGAAGAAGCAGAACTGAAGCACATAAGCACAGGCCACATAAGCTGTGTTTTGTTCCAGACAATCATGGCAAGATTGCTGTTAGACAATCAATAAAGAATCAAAACACAGTTGCATAATTAATGCCATTCCACATGGCATTATGGAAAACAGGTTTAATCAAAATGGTAAGTTTGATGAGATCAAGTATGATTAAATATGTTAACAGTTACTTCTGATTTCTTTAATATATTTGACTTAATCACAGATGACATTCTGAGCTTTTTTTTTGGGCGCTATAAAAATGCAGCTCACTAGTTAACTGACAGAAAAAAAAATTCTGAACAGAAAACAGCCATGCAGTGATCTGAATCATCCCAACCCTGACTGAGATTATTTCATGCAGGTGGAAAAAAATCCGCAGTTCTGCTGAGAACCACCTCAGGAAAACACCAACACACAGAGAGAAGAGAGGTCTGGGTAATCATGAAAAAGAAGTAATCACATATATTTTCAAAAAGGCTATAAAAAAAAGAAAAAAACAACTGGAAGATCAGGCTTCTAAGAGCAGTTATCAGTTGAAAAGAGAATCAATTAAAAAAAGAAAAAAAAATAGGCCAATTAGAAATACAGAAAAAGAGAAGAAAAAATTCCCATGGAACAGTAGTTCTGAACAGATAATTAACTGAAAAAGGGATGACTTACACAGGTAGCTAAGAGCTGGTATAATCTGTCATTACTTGTATAAACAAGAAGCTGAGGAGAGGAGGAAGATGGTGATACTGAAATCTTTATTGAAATAGCTCATCCATTTCTAGCATCTACATGTCTATCTGGGACATTGATAGCTTTGGAAGCTTTTCTTGCCCACTGCTTGCGAGGCTAGCTGATGATACTAGTCTCTTCTAGCAAGGCAACATATTTTTTGAGAGCATGCACTGGCACTCCACTGCACCTGTAGCACCAATTTAGGCTAAGGAAGGGATCACATCTAGGCAATGTTCTGTTTTGCATCCCACAATTTTTAGTCTAAGTAGCAACACTTTAGGTCACAGCGTCACAGTTCAAAATGGTCTGAAGTGATCTATGAGCCTGCTTTTTTTTTTCCTTTATTTTAAAAAGCTTTTTTTTTTTTTTTTTTTTGGTAATATGCAAGAAATACATGAATTGGCAGTTTTCTATGTTGAGGACCATGATGGCCCCTAGGTGTAGGAGTCTAAAACTAAGAATGGGTGCTAAAAATGGATTTTTCAAAGTGAAGATCCACTTAAAACCAGTGTCATGAACATTTAAAGAAGTATTCCAAAAAGTATCTGCCTTACAACACAGATAATTTCTCTGGTTTGGAGGCAACTGTTCCTCTTTTAGGGCAGCTGAGATGAACAGCCACTGAAGGACCTCCTCTCTCCCCTGATGACTGCAGGGATACCAGGGTTATTAAGTTAGAAAATAAATTTACGTTCTCAATATATAGAGTGAGTGAACTTTCACAACAGAATGAATAGGTTATCTTAAGTCAAACAGTAATAAAATTGTACTAAATCCAGAACTTAAAGAGGGGAGGCACACCCAGTGATTTTCAGTTGATAGCCCCAAACCTACTTTTTAATTAAAAAGTTCAGAGTAAAAGATAATCCTCAGAAAGTGGCCTGAAAGCGAGTGTGGGAATGGCACATGTCAGTAGTCAAAATATTTGAACATAGTTACAGTAATCTCTACCGTAATCATAATCCTCTGCTGTAGCAGTGAACCACCATCCTATGCATTCATTACCATTATGCATGCTAGCCAGAATGCTCCTGACACATCCCATGTGCTGTGTTCAGAGGGGAATGGAGAACAGTGCATTGCTTGTAGAACTACAGCCACACATCTGAGCTGAGAGGCAAGGCAATAAAACAGAAGTAGGCTTGCAGATCTATCAGGACCTGTCTTGATAGATCTGTCAAGTCTTTCCACTCAGTTCTCCTTGTTTTCTTGTGTTCAGCTTGTTACCTTGCCCGCTCCTGACTTTATTGCTTTCACCTCTAATCGCATGACACAAGTGCTGTTTGCTCAAATAGAGATCTGGTATTCTACTTCTGCTCCAAGACAACTTCATTATGTAGTTCTAACTGAATAAAGCAGGTTGTTTCACATTTCTCGTTATCTATTAATTCTTCCTAAGTAAATCCTTCCAGTCATTTCTGATGAGTTTGCAAAGATGTATGCATGATTTTGCCGAAAACTTCGGAGGAAGTTTTACTGTTTACTGTTGCAGCAGCAGATGTCTATTCCCAAGCAAACGCAGTTAACTTTGTTATCACAAGTTGCTTTGGGAACAAGCATCTTAGACCTGAACATAATTTTCTGTCTTACTTCTCACTTTGTTAATTAATTAGGAAGTCTGTACAGCATTTCACCTTCAATCTCCAAGGATGCCGTTCAGCAGAGAGCTTGATTCTTTCAAGCTAGTACTACAGACCTTAGGAAAGAGAGAAAAGCAAGGAGATGGGACAGTCAGAGAATAGAGGCAGTATGTGCCAAGGCAAAAATCCTTCAGACATGGAATAGGAAAAAAAAAGCATTAGAAGTCACTTCTAAACAGAAGCAGCTTGCTCTGCACAGTTAATGAATTAGACTATTTAGACTTTTACAGTTGTATATGCACATTTCTCACAGAGAAGACAGGGCACATGGAATTTTATTCAGAAATAAATGCTGTACAGTTGCATGCTGTTCATTTTCTATGTTTTGTGTGTTTTTTTTTTTTATAAACAAGTGACAAGTTTTCTGTATTGTAACTAATGCAATAGCACCTCCTTCATTTCATTTCTTATTCATGTAGTCTTACAGATAATGAACTCTTAGAAAACCAGTCATAAGGGAAACAATAGCAGAATGTGTCAGTAGCAGACATACTGAAGAAGGGTACACATTGCAGTGGTACAATGCTATGTTTCTTTAAAGCAGCCTTTGTTAAGTTGGTTAATCAAATCAACAAGAGGACTGCTAATTCCCTATATTAAAAAAAAGTCAAAATGAGTCTAATGGACATTGTTGAGCATTTGAACTGTGCAGACTTTTGCTCACCTGATTAATAGGTAGAAAAGGATGAAATTTATGGACAGCAGGTATAACAGGAGAGTAAGTAGAAGCATATACAGGTTCCTATGACAAGGACAAGAAGCAAAGTGAAGGAATTAGAAAAGAACTGAACTGCCAGAGATGGGGATGGGGGAAAAGCACTCCTCTTCCCCCAAGTTCTTGAAGTAAATTAAATCTCAATCTTTAATCTTCTAGAAGCATCTTCCCTACCAGGAAGCTAGAGATCAAAAAATGTTTTCATAATACAACAGCATGTTTATCAGAGCCAATCCATGCAAGAATTAAACAAGTTAGTAACAACATCACTACAACTCAACACAAAACTAAACAGCACAGCCAGGAGATAAAAATGACCTATGTATGAAAAGCGTGTGTCTCTGTTTCATGCACCATTAAAATGATAAACCATGTCAATCATGATGGGAATCATTCTGCTGCAAGTTTAATCATACCCGTTAAATAACAAGCCACTTATTTTGAGGATAGAGGAAGGAATACTTAGTGAAACTAAGATACTCAAAAACCATCTGGAGGGAACTGCTAAGCCCATGGCACCTAGCAAAGGTGGGTTCACCATTCCAAGCAAAGACTACAAGTAAGCCCTGCCTCAGAGCTGGTCTTACTCAAAGCTGATTAGGCACAGCTTTACCATCAATAATTATTCTTCCTTTCAGTAGGCTAAAGCAAATACAGAACAGTGCACAGAATGCAGGCAATCGTAGTTCATTAGAGTGACCTGAAATGAAGCCAAACCACAAGAGCCTCAGCTTTGTTTAGGACTGGATGCAAGTACTTGGATGCCACATCTGAAATAGACAAAACTATTATCACAGTAGGAGACCAATAGTTTGTCTAAAGGTCGATTTTTAGCGGCCTACCCCTGTAAGATTTTTATACTCCTTATCTGTTTAGTCCCATCTTTTAACACCAGTACCAAGATGCAATATGAGCTTGCCATAAGAATAAAGTGCTTTTGAAATATTATTCACTGCTTTAACGTTACTGCAATACAGCTGGTAATCACATTAATCAGGGTCTCCATTAAAGCCAGCCAACAACAGGACAGGAATTTTCATTCCAGTAAAGCTCATTGTTTTGATACTAAGGAAAGATTTCAAAGTTTGTTAATTCTTCTATACGAGGAAAAAAAAAGAAGTCTTCCACCAACTTAAGAAGAGGAATACAAACATAAAATCCAAAAATTTTTTTTCCAAATAAAATGCATTTCTTTCCTCACACTACAGTAGTTCCTCTGATGTTAGAGCTATTCTTTAAATTCTCCAAGGATGTTTTATTGTACATGTAAGTCATTTATGAAGTCTCACAGCTTCCAACACGTTTTCCTCAAATATGCAGCAATCATCAAAACAAGATGCTAGATCTCCATGTAAATCTCAATTGTTTTTTCTTAAATCTGTCTCTCTGAATTAAAAACTTATTCTTTTATTTCCTACTTTATATTGCTGCCAGCTTTTCCATTAATTTCATGGCTGTTCTAAGTTTAGTCTACATATAAATGGCTGTAACACCTTTAGAGAAGTATCTCAACATGTAGACTATTGTGCAGAAGCATTTTGACTAACACTACTTAGTGTAACTATTTTATTGAAATGAATCTTTCAACTTTTGTTGATTAGAAGTAATCTAAAAGTACTCTAACACTTCTATTTTAAATAGCTATGCTTCAGTAATCAAACCTCTAGAAAAAGCTGAATCACTTTTCTAAGGACAAAAAAAAAAAAAAATCAAAAAAGGTGCACTTTGCTATGTTAACAAGAGTTACTTAACACAATTAGAAAAACTTCAGACATTATTGTGAACCAGCAAGCTGTGACAGAAGCATACACAGCCTTGTGACAAATGCATGGCTGTGATTTGTGGAAGGTGTACTTTAACTAGCTCAAAAACAGTAGTCAATTCAACATCTGCACTTTTACCATAAATTCAGCAACAGAAAGCAGTAAGTACATTATAGTCTCAGAGCTCTTCTACAAATGGAAACTTCATCTGACAGCAATGTGCTGTAACCAATGTGGTCAACTTGGACAAAACTTTACATTATTTGTCATGTATATAATAAATCAGCATCACAAATATCAATATTGCTGTGTGTCTGATCAGGTATTTTTTCTTACAGAGTCAAGACTTCACTGACATTTTGGCAAAACTGCAAATGCTTGGGTTTAGTCTCCACGTAGCCAAGAGCTAACATGAACCAACACAGTGAGTGACCTTATGTCACAGAAGCTTCCACTGCTAGCACTACCACATCAAAGCACACACCCTTCAAGCACTTCATGTTCTCTTATTTGCTTCAAAAGCCTAACTTGTGCTATGCTGAGTGAAGCTGCTAACACAGCAGGGAGGATATGGGTGCTGGAGAGCAAGAAAAAAGAAAGAACAAAGGTTTTGTCTCTGCCTAAATCTTGGCAGCTGCTTAAAGCTTTTTCTTTGCCCCATTGTCTTTAGACAGAGTACATCTGTAATCTGATCTCAACAGTTGTCATTTTGGAGACTAGGCTGTTAAAAATGTGACCACAGTTTTGCTTTCCTCAGTCAAACTATTTGTGCTTTAGGACATCTTCAAACTAGCAACCTATTTTTTCAGCAACCCCAAACTGCAAAGATCAGTTTTCTTGCCTTTCTGTACAGTTAACTAACACACAACCACCAAGGAGCTCAGGTACAGAGTTATCCTTGATAATGACAGACTGTAACAACTCCTTACTTGTCACTTACTGATGGAACAATGAGACTGCTGTAATTGTTTGCTTACCTCAACCAGAGAAATGGTATTTCACAACTAAATAATTAGATTCAAGGAGTGCTGTTCCCTGTGGTGAAATTGGTATTATAAATCTTATCCATGGAAATATTCCTTCAAAAATCAGAGGCTTTTGGAACAGCTATTTTATCTTAATGACAGTGTCATTTTCAAAAATATTAAGCGCAGTACAGAAGCAAATCTATATTAGTTTGAATCGGGATTCCATTCTTGAAGTAGATCTCTCATTAATTCTCTTTTTTTTTTTTTCCTGTGCTTTGGATCATGTTACAGAATGAACAGATGTTTGGATGAAACTAAGCTCTAAAGCATACTCCTGGGCTCCCATTTAACACCACAGCTGCTAACAAGCAGTCAGGCCACAGGAACAGACTAAATCTAAAACCCGTCAAGTAAGTATGGCATACATATCTGGTCCTCATCAGTAATTTTTATGCTTTACAGATCCACTCCTGATGGCCAACACAACCAAAAAGACTTTGCTACAGTATGCTAATGGTGTGAACTTACCTTTCCTCCACACCTTCCTACCATCTCTTACTCTATTCACTGACAAGACAAAGTCCTTGTCCAAGAGGTTCTGGCTATCTACAAACAAAAAGATCACTCAAGACAACCAAAGGTGGAATGAATGATGCAGGAATGCTCTGGTGTCAGCACTTCCTTCTATGATTGAACATTATTGCTCAATTAAAAAAAAAAAAAAAGTACATGGATAGAGACAACACAGCTTTAGCAATGTGAAATTCTTCCAAGTTCATTCAAAAAGAAAACACTTGACCTTAAAGTCTTAAGCCATTTTCACATATTTAGGTGCATGTGGCGGAAAACTTGTAAATATTCCAGAAGCCTTTGAAGCCCACTTACTTATTGCTTTCATGAAGACAGACATAAAGACATACTTGTTTAAAAAGCTCTCACATTGGGAGAATTGCTTTTTAAACAAGCCTAACAATGAGAGGAATAGCAGAAGCTAGTAACTACTATTAGGCATGCCTGTCTTATGGGATGCATCTTCAAAGCAGAAACATTTCAAGCAAGATGTTTTTTCCAAACAAGGTTTTCCAGACAGAGATAGAGTTACCTTCTTCAACAGCTGCTCAACTTCTTGCATCTGTGCACTACGATCAGTGGCAGACACTTTTGCATACTCCTGCTTTTTACTGAGCCTGCTCTTCCAATCTTCTTCACCACTCTTTTTCAGCAATGCCAACCTAGAAGAAAAACCATGTCAAAAGATTAGCTTTAAATACTATACCTCCCGTTATCCTTACAAGCTACCTCTATTGCCTCAGTAATGACACATCCAAGAAAATTTGAAATTAAGTTTTCTACCTGATTGCAGTTATTTACATTTCATACACATATACAAAGCTCACAAATGAACAACAAGCCTTTACTTAACAGGTCAAACAAAAAATATCTGACAAAACACAGACATCTAGATCTGAAAAAGGCACTCCAGTTAATTTGTATAGTCAGTGGAAACTGCCAACACAATCAAGAGAGGCCATGGTACAATGCAGACCATCCTGAAGTAAACATATAAGCAGGTCAGATGAATCACTGCTATTTTTTCCTCTTCTTGTCGATAATATACAGAGATTGACTAACTCAGCTATGGATGCTTATGCTGTAGATGACCAAAGTTAATGAGATGAATCCTATCACTGGTATTTATTGTACTCATTAAAAAAAGATTTAAAAATTTATTTTCTTTAAACCCAAGAAGGAAGAGCTGTATTCAGCAAGCAGCTATCAATAAAGTCTCATCAGGCACGTCAAGTGATAACTTTGCAATTAGTGGTTGGACTAGAGTTCCGATGACTATCGGACTGCTAGAGAACATTTAGCATCTTCTTGCTCATCTAAGGTATTGATGTCATAAATCAGTAGTTACAACACAGTAACATCTTAGTGCTACTGTGCTACAGCTGTGAACACCATCTGCAAGATTCAAGTGGTTTAAATGATGCCTTAAGCTTAAAATGTAGATTACCACTAATCTCAGGTAAGCAGGATCTTGAAGAAGGGCTATTTTCTAATCTTAACCAACATTCTGAACGTAGCACAGAGGGACAATGATTGTTCTCATGGGCAAGCAAATATGTTTGTTTTGCTGGATTAGAACCTGTTCGTCCATGCAAACCCCAAAGTGACTAGCTTTGGGCACAGGATAAGTCAGTTCAGAATAGAAGGTCCACAAATACATGAATCTTCAGCTTATTTCTCTCAGAAATTAAACATTTGTATGAATTTTCTAGCTTTCAGAAACCATTCTTAGTATTCCATAAATCGTATATTTGTAATACCTGTTCAAACAATTGCACTGTTCCACTAAGTCATTTTATTTCAGTTGAATAGTTAAATTTTGCTACATAACTTTTTTAAATCTAAAGCATTCCAGCAAGAATTACACTAAGACCCCTTAACCCTATTTGTATTTGCACAGTTTGGTAGGTTCAGTAGGTTGGCAACCTGTTCCAATCACAGGAGGTGAAGATGTGTTTTCAAAGATGTGACTACTGTAAGTACGTGAGGGTTGTCCTGAACCTACAAGTAGAAGGGAGGATTAGGACTGAATAGGTCTAGCCAGAAGCCAAGTTTCAGTCAGTTGCTTCCTGCAGAAATCCAGGGAGTGTACTTGTGTAGACTACTACAGGGAGTGTACAGTGTGGACTACTGACCTCTTGAAGGACACCCAATTGGTCCTAAGGCAGTCAGCTGAGGAAAACTGAGGATTCAGAAGACAGTAAATCTACAGCGTACAATGGCAGTAAGAATGTTAGTATTCAATAAGGCAGTAATTTCCTCTGTTCCTGCCCAGGCAGGCAGTGCAGGCAGGCCTAACTGCCTGGCTGCTTCATACCTCACTGCATGGCATGAATAGAGGTGAAGAGGACTCACAGTAAGGAGCTGAGACCATAGCTATTGCTTCCAGAATATATACAAGATTTCACTGTCCAGAACTAATCTTCTAGAGTGCATCCATGCATGTGTGGAACTGCACAGGAGATCAAGATCAGACGGAATTGCCATCACACTGTTGATTCAATAGTTATGTTCTCTCAGGTCAGCTTTGCTTAGAAATGATCTTCAGTAACTGAAGCTGGAAGGCATTTTGATCAGCTCAGGCCTAAAATCAGTTTGTTTCTAAAAATGTCTATTAGCTGCACAGCACAGAAGGAAAGATTTCTCTTCCTGTGTTTTTTTTTTTTTAAAACATCACTGCAGTGTTTTGTCCAAGACATTTGTTTTGAACAGCTTGGCTGACCAGAAAGAGAAAATCTCTAATTCTAAGACTGTTTCTATGTCTTTGGAGACTGCTCTTTTCTCTATTATAAGGATGGATTATTCACTCTCATCTTCCACTTGTACATGTAATGAAACAATGCATTCCTAGAGTAAGGCTGCATCTGTCTGGCCCAAATGATGAAATCACTCCTTAAAGAAATTGGTATGCCCAGCATGCCATTGAAAACATCGCTGCTGTGCAAAACCTAAAGCCATGCATTTGTTATGAACCATAGAAAGAGCATTAAATTCAGACCACTTTGACTCAGCAGCCATTGGAGGGCGTTTTTTTTTGTTTAAATAAAGATGCAAAAACTGCTCAATTAAATCACATAAGCAAGCCCAACAGATCAATAGCTTAACTTAGAAGGCAGATAGCAGTTGATTCTTTGGAAAGTCTGCAAAGAAAGAACGAACAAAGACAGTTTTTGGTTCTAACTCTCGGATCTATTTAAGATCTGCTTACTAGGTTCACTGCACACATCTAGTTTTCCACCTTTAATAAACAATTAATTCATTATTCACTTTTATCGATCTTTACATACTTCCTCCTTTTCATCCAAAAGTTCCTTTTCCAATCTGAAAATGTTTTACTCTATTCTTGGAAGGAAAAGCTTTATTATGTATCCGCCCATCTTTGCAGCTTGTTCTGTGTCTTTTTTTCAGCTGTTACTGAGATAGAATGATGCAGAGGTGTCAGGACAGATTCAAAGCAAAAGATTTCACATCTGAGGGCAAAATGCTGGATTAGTACTGAAGGGAAATATGAGCAAGATTTTAGCAATAATTTTGCCTAAACTAGGAATGTTATATGAAAGGCCTTGGCAAAAGCCCACACAAAAAAATGGCTAAAAGAAAACAAAGATGCATCTTTCTTCTGTGGCAGTATTTCAGTATCTGACTGAACTGGACACAGGTTTGGCTTCCACACAGACTCCATTGGTTGCACTTGACTGGTACTTTCCTGCGGCCATTTATAAATCCTAGAGGCCAATTTGAGTGAAGAAACTACAAAATGGAAGCTGATGGTCAAAGAGTTCACAAATTCACTGCGTATGTGAACTAGCCTACATAAGAAGCTAACTGTGATATTCAAACATCAATGACGGCTGAAAATAAAGCCTAGTCTTGGCTTGTCTTGACAAAGACTGAATGAAAGTTGGAGATCCACCAACTACTTATCTGTGGTTTTTGAAAATGGTGATCATGGCATATCGCTGACTTCTATAAAAGAGCAGACCAGGTGGCCCTTCTAGCAATTTCGGTCTCCATAAATGTACAGATACAGGCTACACGCAGCTGACACTGTGTTCCTCCAAGACATTCCCCTTACTGAAGGCCTCTCCCAGGCTTTTCATTTGGTTGAAATCAAGGTGATTATAAAAAGGTTTCCAGTCTAACACAAAACACAGCCAAAACAACTGTAAGAGAGGAGTCTCTGCTCCCTCTCACCTCCAAGTGGCATGTTGGCAGAACATATATTTTCTGTCTTGAAAAATCATAATTTTTAGTCTTCGACATAATATTGGTAATTTAAAAAATGCCAAGTATGCACTCAGCCCGCAAGATAATACTACTTCAGTGAAATAAGTCTTTGTGGAAAATCACTTTCATCCAGATCAACAAGTGTGCATCCTGCCCAAATAACATTACATCTGTGGAAAAGCTGTTCTTCCATAAGGTGAAAGAATGTCTGATACAGCCAGAAAAAAAACACTGGATAGGAAGATGAAGTTCATGAATGTAAAAAGAAAGAAAGAAAAAAAAAAAACAACAAAGAATCCCAGCAAAGAAAAAAACAACACCTAAAACACAATGTGTAAAAGGTAATTTTTAGCAGAAATGTTCTTTGAGGTTTATGAGTAGTTGGCGCCAGTTACGGACAAGCAAAAGAAAAAAATGCAACCAGTCACTAATATTATTTTATTAATTCTGTGTCAAGAAGAAGACTACTGTGCTATTTTGGAAGGCTAAAATATTTTGATACCAGCTTTGTCATTTACAGACATTTGCAGAGTCAGAATAAAAAAATTCCTGACAAGAAAGCAGGTATTTTATGGTGTCAGTTCTGGAATTAAGTAGACAACCACAAAGGCTTAACAAAAGCAATTTCAGATTGTGAGTGTGATTGACAGTCTGACAGGAACATCAGTTCCTCATGAGACCAACTCAACTGAAGCATTTCATTTAGGACCAAGAGAGCTGCTAACACATGGATTTTCCCCCTCCTTCCAATCTTTGTCTCCCCATGACGCTCAGGGAAAAACAGATCATTTACTACCCCAAAATCAGAAGTTACTGGACTTAAATCTTATCTGACCAGATAAAATACATATTTACAGAAAGATGAGGGGAGGGCAAGGTTGCACTAAAATGAACAAAGAAAAACCCAGTGAACTGAAGTTGGTAAGTAAATAATTCAGAAAGGGATCCAAGACTGTATAACTGTTCTAGCTGCTCTGCTCTCCACTTAATGTTAAAGGGATAAAAGGGAGTGAGGATGCTAAAAATGAGGATGACTCACACATCTAGAAATACATGAAGCAAGCTTTGGAATCCTTCCTAATATCATACTCGCCTCACAAAGTGATGGAATACTTTGACACAGTGAAAGTTAGAAGCTACTTTGTTGCATTGGTTCTACTTTTACCATACAAAAGCAGAAGGATAAGGCTATTTGTCAACTTGATGCAAACCACCATAACTTTACTCATTGGATTGCTACTTGAACCCTTTCATACTCCACCGTTGAGTTTATACTCTCAAAGTTTTAACTGAATTAGAATGAGTTTCATAAGTGCTACTGTAGTTCCAGCTAGAACTATAAGCACACAGTAATTATCGTTTAATTTCAGATTATAATGGTCTTAGGTTGAAAAAAACATTTCTAATACTCCTACAAACCTGTGAAGCTCATCATCCTTAAAAATCTCTGAGCAAATCTCAGAAGTCAAAATGGAAACTATGTATTTCTGAAGTGGGAAAAATCACCAAGTGTACCCCCGATTTCCCGTACTCAGCTTACTAAGAAGAGACAATTTCCATAAAGCAACAAAAAACCACACATTTTAAAAAAAAACACCCAGTAACTATTTTAACTGAAGCACCCGAGGAAGCACGTTGAGTATGCCAGCATAAATGTAACTAGAATATGAATTTTTACTGCTTTCATTTTCTGACTTTCTTATTGTTCATTCGGGTGGCTCTTTCAAAATCATGATCTCCCAAATAGTAATTCTCATTCACCATCTGCCTTACAGGTGTGTCAAGCAGATTAGCTGCATATTTCAACTGTTAGCTTTTGACATCTAATAAAGCCGTATCATCACTGCTTAGCTTTCTGAGAAACAGGCTTAAACCTTCTCTCTTATATCACTCTAATAACTTTATTTATAGATTAAAAAAAAAAAAAAAAAGAAAATAGAAAAGTGAAATTCAAGTACCTTTCCTTAATTGACATCGTTTTGCTCGAACTATCAAGGGCATCCTCAGTTGTTTGTATTTTGTTCTCTCCAGCAGAAAACATGTCACAGGAATTCTTGTAGAATTTTCCCTCCAGTTGTTCAGACAGCTCCTGTAGCCTACAGGATGCCACAGCTGCACTCTGTGAAAGCGTCCTCGTTGCTGGTGTGCTGGTGAGTTCAGAAGTAGGCTCAACATGGTCTGCCCAGTCAAAAGAAAAGTGCTGAATTACACTTAGCACTATTCTCAAACCTTTTTTTAAAAATTACTAACACTAAAGCAGCAGGTCTGCTTTTTTGATATTCAAATCACATGCTGTCCTAACACAGAAAAAAATTTCTGTCTGAGCTAGCATAGAAAGATTAATTGGTTAGTATTATCTGCTGCATAGACTGGTCCCTTCTGACTGAAGTTCACATGAAACTGCAGAGTATCACGTTCAGTACTCAACTCTGAACTTCATACAGCTGAGGCACAAACTGCTGCTCCTGTCATCATGCCAACAGGAAAAAAAAAAAACAGACAGATGAAAGAGAGAGGGGAACAAAGAGCAGGACAAAGAAAGGAAAATTTAATGAAGTTAATATATAGGCAAAGCATTCTAATGTATAGGTAGCACACTAGGAGAATATTTAATAATTTAATGAAGGTCTTGTTTTCTAGGAAGATCTTAGGGACATATTTTCCTGAGCTGCAACTCAACCACAGGAAAAACTGCCCTGAGAAAAAAATAAATGCATGTTATCTTCATTTTTCTTTTTGAAATTCTGCAAGCACAACATTCCCTGTTACAGGTCTGCTCCTGTTCTATCCATTCTGTCTCCCCAGAAGTCAGAGAAATTTAATTAGAATGGACACTGATTTGAGGAATACAAGCAGAACTGTATTTTTCTCCCTACATCTGTTTGGAGACTATTTACATTTAAAATAAATTAACTTCATAGGTCAATTGCAAAACTGTTTCCAGCACCTCAGAGCACTCTTGACCTGTACCCCAACCTAGTGAAAAAGAAAACTGCTCTGAGAATTACTTGATTTACATTTTGTCACAACACTGACAGGAAAATAATACCACTGCTTCAAAAACCACCCACAACTACCTATGTATGTACACATGCAGTTAAAATGAAGACAATGGCTCAGAGCAGACTTAACAGTTTGCAGCAGACACTTGACCCAGAGCAGCTAGTTCAGTGTGTTCACGGTTTCAGGACAGGGGTAAGGGCAATGGAGGAAAGAATACATCTTAACTTCAGCATATACTACCATTTCTTTCAAGGTAAGAAAACATCAGTAAAAATGAGCCATCTCTAAGACCTGAAGTGTTATAAGAACAACTAAAAAAACTGCACTTCCAAAACTTAAAGGCTTAACTTAACAGTTAACTTAAACTACTGCTTTCACTAGTTTAAGCAGCATTAAAAAATAAAAACGAAATAGTCTTGATAACACTTGAAAAGAAGTTGTAAAACAGAAACACTGTTGTTTGCTGAACCAAACTACACCAACAACGAGTACATATACTGCACCTCTGTGCAAAGTCTTGCTTTTCACATCACTTTCCAAATCCATTTTTTCACCAAAGGAGTGGCTTTCTGTGACTTCCCATTTACCTTGCATGATGGTATCAATTTCCTTCCTTTCAAGAGGCTGAAAAAGTGGTTGTGAACTAAACAGTTCCATGCTGCCCTTCCTCAGGAAGCTGTAGGCTGCCTCTTTATGGTAGTCTCCTGTTTTTTCAAGAACAGGATGTGTGGTTTCATCCTCAAAGGAGCTGTACTTTCTAATTTCATTAGCTTCATGTGCTAGAAACCTCTTTCCCTCTTCTTCATGCTTCTTTGATGCTCTTTTGCTTTCTAGCACTTCCATTGAGGGCTGCCACTGTTCTGACTTCTGTGTGCGTTTTCCTGATGAGTCTGAGCTTTCTGCTGAAGCGTGGAATCTCAAATCATCTTTTGTGGCAGCACTTACACTTCCATCAGTACGTGGTTTCGCATGCACGTCTCCAGCAAACAGTGCAGAAAGGGCAGAAGCCATTGCTGAAACTGATGTTGAAACTGTACTTGACAGGGGAGTAAGTTTTCCACTTTCATTTTGAACCTATGAACAAAAAAATAACAGAAATAAAAAACAACCTGAGAGTTCCAAAATCATCCATTTCCAAGAAAAGACAAAATCATCCATTCCCAAAAAAAGGTGTATCACATTAAGTTCCTCAGAGCAGAAGGTGTGCTTCCATATGAATATACTGCTCTACAAAAAGACAAGGAGAGCAACAATGCCCCCATAATTTGTCCGCAAACAGGTGATTCCACCCAGAGTAAAAATGACTGCACATGAACAGCAGCATCGTTAGCAGTAAAGGGTATATGCATAGCATGCAATATGACATGTCAGAGCTCCATGAAGAGATTTGTACTGACCTGGTGCTGCACAGCACTGGGAAAAGAAATTAGTTCAGGT
The DNA here is from genome assembly GCA_037305975.1 of Chrysolophus pictus. Classification (NCBI taxonomy): domain Eukaryota; kingdom Metazoa; phylum Chordata; class Aves; order Galliformes; family Phasianidae; genus Chrysolophus; species Chrysolophus pictus. The sequence goes on from JAYKPI010000006.1 coordinate 14,660,180, forward strand.
TCCAGACGCCGGATGACATGCCATGTGCCCAGGCTAATCAACTCTGTGTCTCAGCAGGGCTAATTAGCTTTGGCACAGCTCTGCTCTGATACGGTCATGCAGCTTCCAGCTCTAGAGCCAGCACAGCACCAGAAAGAGCATTCTGTGCTGATGGTGGGCACACTTTTCTGACACTTCTGCTAGAAAAATCACCTTCTGAGGGCTGTTAGTCTGAGACTTTTGGATACCAAACATTTTCTGTCCAATACATCTCTGAGCAAAATATTAAAAAAGAAGTCCAAATTTGCTTTGGTGGCCTCTGTAGTATGTTTTCTACACAAATACAATACTTTTTCTGAAATTTTTCTAGACAATTGAGATGAAAATTTTCTCTGAAATGCAGAGCTTGGCATTTTCTTCTCCAAAGAGGACAAAGGCAGTGAGAGTATTTGTATGCCTTCAAACAAATCAGGAGATGGCTTTTGTTTGACTTATTTGCTGTTTTCTTAAACTGCAGGGCTAATGAACAGCATGCAAAAGGAGTCGACAAAAATCACACCATCAGGAGACAAACAACTGAGAACTTAAAAAACACATGCAAATTCCACCAAGTGTGGACAGTACACTCATACACACATCAGAAAGCAGAGCAAAGACTACTACACTAGCTCAAAGATTCAAAAAAAAAAGAACATTAATAAAATAGTTACCGGTTTACTCTTTTTCCATTGCATCTATCAGAATCAGAAACGTAGAGGAAATCAGCAAAGAGATTTCAGCTTTAATTACAAGATATTTATTTACATTTGCAACTACGTATTTTGTGAATGAAACCTCCAGTTGCCTATTTTATTACTGTATTTATATTTCTTCCTACAAAAACCATAACTGTCTCTCCAAACTCCAAATACACAGCATGCTACATGAAGTCTTTCTGTCAACACATTCTCACCGCACTCTGATTCAGAGGCAAGCCTGGTTTCTTTTGCTAGGTTCAGAAAGAAACGACAAAACGTGCTTCCTCTGTGTTTCCTTGCCTGAAATCTAAGTTCATCTGTAAAAGCCTGACAAACTGAAGTGACTGTCACTGGCTTCTTTCTCGTCTGCTTCAGTGCAGTTCTGTTGCCTGGCCCCCAAACATGTTAGTAACACGATCATAAAGGAGTCCAGGCTGTGACAGTAGGTAGCATTAGAAAACGAATGCAAACAGTACTCTGTAATGCCTGGAAATCTTTATGTATACATGCCAAATATTTACTACTGCTTCAAGCCTAAGAAAATTAGGCATAATGTACAGTTACATAGTCATACAGCTTTGCACCAATATGGTTAAAGAATCCTACCTTCTCACAATTCTATTATTATATGGAAAAATGTATAAATATGGATGAAAATACGGAAAGAGAAGTATAAGAACTTTCTCACACTTAGATAAATCCAAATTTGTAGAAGCAGAACATGCAAAACTGTTGTCCCTAAGGAATGGATTTTTCTGTCGTGAACATCAGCTCTAAAATACTGGCCACTGTTCTCAAACTTCACTAAAAATACTCCTTTCCAGTTTCGAAGAACTCTGGAAGGGGAAGCCCAATTCCACTTCACAAATTACATCACTTCATTTTGACTGGAAATTTCTAACTTTCAGAAGTATTTTGCTTTGGGGGGGAAAAAAATAAAAATTAGAATCAATGCCCTCTCTTGTAGGAAAAAGACAGAGCAGAGCCCTAATGATGGAAATAAATAACGCCTTCAGGAAAGGATTTGAAAGATGCACATCATGGACTTCAATAACGAGATGTGTCATGGCTTTCAGCCCTTTGGTCAGGAATTTACTTTCAGAAGGCATACAGCATTGCACAGGAAAAGACAGATGCTATGCAAGGTACAGCATGCACTTATCAGGAAAATTACATACTCTTGAAGTACTAAAAAAAGAAAACCATATCAATGAACTCAAACATTTTGGAGGATGCTGTTCCTCTATGTCTGCTTCTTGACAAGTTTTTTCCTGTGAATATGTCATGACCTCTACGTGTAGCTTGGAGCAAAGAAAAGGCCAGCTGTCATGACATCTTACATGGAAGCTGTTTTCTCTGATGAAAAGACACAAACAAAAAACAGCTAAGATTGCACTTACCTGCTCAACTTCTCCAAGAGTGACTGGCTGAGTCTGGTAACGAGAATTCATCCTCCTGTGCCTAATATCTCCTCGACTCCTTGTGGATATAGCCCTGGATACTGGCTGAGACAGTTTGTTAAACAAAGCCATCTTTTCTGCCAAGCTTAATGTGGATGAATCTGGTTCCTCAGACTGATCTTGCCCCATCGCCTCCTTGGCTGCTCTTATCTCCTCTTTAGCTAATATTTTTTGGTGTGCTGATGCCTGCAAGCTGAAGAAACAGAACTGGAAATGAGTTTTAAAGATGCTGTTGGAAAGGTTTAAAATCTTAACCTGAGAGAAGCAGAAGAACTTGCATATGAAGCATAATAGCCAATGTAATGTAGCAGCCTAAGTGATTATGCAGTGGTTCAACATTGGCACGAAGGGTTCCAATTAAACAGCTGAAGATTTAAAGAAATGTTAATTTTTCAATCACAAATTCATTTGATTATGATACCACAATTTTTGAGAAGGGAAACTCAAGGCTGAAGACAGGCTTTTGAGACCTATCGATTTATACATAATACAGATCGATGGAGAGACATTTAAGATGCTGCTGTAGAACAAACACTTGTCCTACACTGTAATTTATATAAATTTCAGCTTCATTAGAAATAATTCATGGAGCACATTTTATAAAACATGTAAGAGATGGATTTAAACTCCAAGTTAGCGCGGCTTTTAGGTTAGCATAAATTGTAATGTCTCTTTTGATTTGAAGGAGAATAGAATTCGTGGTTTTTTTAGTTTTAGTTATATGGGGAGACCCAGTAATAAAAAATAATTTTGCAATTTACTCCATTAATTTTTAGATTGTATGACCAATGCTGAAGGCAGACACATTCATTCATAAAAGCTGTAACTGCATTTGTCTCTACAATAACGTTTTATTCACCTCTAGCTAAATTCAGCCACGTTTAAGGAATTAGTATATATATTTTCTGTTGTGCTCTTTGCTGAAATGCTCTTGTTCAGAACAGGCAAACAGTATTCTGCAACGTTACCTATAGGTGGTGCAATTTCTTATCTTTCCTTAAATTTTGCAAGCTAAAAAATACATGTAGAGACAGACAAAGAGGGTACGTCCTGCTTGTGAAGTCAAGCACCCAGCTTCGGTTTTTCATGTCAGGATGACATTATTGTATAAAAACGTAACAGAGCAAAGAGGCTTCTGCCAGGTCTGCTCACATGCAATTTCATGTTTTTCACATATAAGAATAGGTGAGTGTGGTTAGAAAGATCCTAAAAACAGATGCTTGACAAAAAAAGCTGCAATGTTTCATCATGCAAACATAAATGAATTTGACAAGTGTTTTAGATATTCTTGAAACGAGTTTTCACTTGACACATTGAAAAAGGCATTCAAGATTTTAAAGATGCATCTGCTATTGAGGAATCTTGTGCTCCATGTAACATGCATGTTTATCCCCCCCAGTACCTGGTAGGTTGTACAGTGCTCTTAACTACAGTGGGACTAGGTACTCTTGTCACTACTGTGTGGGTATTCACAGAACGTGAAGCAGGGGTAGTTTCACTTTAAAGAATTGCCAAGGAAGGAAAATTCACAGGGAGAGAGAAGAAAAAAGCATTAAGAAAAGCAATACATTAAGTGTTAACTACAGAAAAGACCAAAAACAAAACAAAACAGAAAAAAAAACAAACAGCAATGATTTTTAATTAACAGAGTTACCTGCTATGAACTTTGCAAAACAACATCAAATACTTTGGAAGAGCTAAAAGCTTAGAGGAGCAAACAGGTTGTCTTTTGAAGTTGCTGTCACCCGTAATGTTATCTTTTAGCAGATCATTAGATGGATGTTCATTTGCCTTTTTTTTTTTCACCTATTTTTCCCCCCAAAAGATATTTTCCTTCTTTTAAGAAAGCTTCATGATGTCCGAGCAGAACACAAAAAATGTTTTCAAGATGTACACTTGAAATTCCAGACTCTAAAAGGTTTACCCCAATACAAATACATTACATGAGAAATTGAGCAGACTTCCCTCAGTGCAAAATATCCTTTTCATTTGAGTTACAAACCAATAATCCCTTTTTCCTAATCCTAATCCACAGCTTCATAAAACTGCTAAATTACAGTTCATGCAGTTGATACTTTACTATTCCCTCTATTTCAAAAAGAAATTTCAATATAGCTTCCCCTGTGGTTCTCAAGGAAGTTGGCCCTTAAGAAAACACATTCGTTGTGCTACACAGTTGTAAACACCACATATATGGAACTTGTTCTCAGATTTAAAAGCAGGAACCAAGGTTAGAGCCAACACATGCACAAGACTTACGTAGCTGCAATGACCACTTCCTCGCTGGTAATTGGCTGTGTGTGTGATCTGTCCTGCAAACGCCGCATTCTTCTCTCTACTGCTGAGCTTCTCGTAGGTGGTTTAGGAATACTCTTCATTTCAAAAGATTTTTCCATTTCCTTAGAGGACAAATGTCAGAATTCAAACTGTGCAAGAAAAGTTCTAAACACTACTTTGTTTTCAGCCTTCTTGGTTGCAAAGTATTAATTTTGCTGATTGTCCACCTCTGAATTAGAAGCAGGCTACGATCACATAGTAGGCATCACGCGGTAAAAATTAACTACACATCTCTTTAAATAATGTTCTCAAAGAAGGCTTTAAAGCAACAGGTCTGCTGTGTAAGTAGTTGAGGTAAAGTAAAAAAAAAAAGTACGTACTTGGATGTGGTTAACTGCATTACATTTCATTCTTATTAACTTAGTGACCGTCAGCATCTTGAATATGAAATGTTCAGCTATGAACTCAGCAACCTTCTACACCTTGAACATGAAATGTTTACCTCTATTTTCTATTTAAAAAGTTTAATACTTACTCTAAACAGCAGCCTCTTTGCAGCTACACTTAGTTTGGCTCGGTCATCTAATTTTTCTTCATCTACAAAAAGTAAATAAGAAAAAGCTCATATTAAGTTAAAGTTTTTCTGAACTCACCCTAAATGATGTTTAGCTAATGAAAAAAATGTCTGAAGTTAAAAGATGGCTGCACTCTCTTTCAGTTGAAGATATATCGTGAAGAAAATTGTATAAAGTTTTACCTGTATTTACATGGATAGCATCAGAGAAAAATTCTGAACAGGATTTCTAGAGCAAAAGAATTTTCTGCATTGCAGCTCATGTCCTTTCAGGTTAACTAGAGAAACTTTTATGAATGATCATATATATTATGGTAGTCTCTGATAACACACAGACTAAGAAAACACTTAAACTAAGAGACAGACCACTCTCTTGAGGCTCATTATTCATTGTGCTGCACAAAGCATCTATTTTCTCTCAGTCAGCCAGACATGCTGGTCTTTCTGATTACCACCTTGTTTCCCCATTTTTCAGAGGTTCATCTGGTATCCTGAGGAGCTGAAATCAGCATCCTCCAGATCCAACAGACAGCATCTCAAAGCTGCAGAGTATCAGCTTTCAAATAGCACAAGGCATTACATCTAAATTTAGCTACTCATGAGATTAGCTTCTTAATTTGTGCCAGACTTGCTGAGAGCGACAAGAGGAAAAGAGAGGCAAGATGGCAGACAATTATATAATTTAATAACCAGCATCTTCCAACATTCTTAGCTAGAAAATACCAATATGATTTTCCCATTATAACAAAGGCTTTTTGTTATTAGACTTAGAACACTGCTCAAAACAAGTTGTTTTTTTCCAGCCAGATAAATGTAATTATGTTGAAAAAGCAAGCCACTCCATCCTCTGCCCCCCATATATACTTAGATATCTGCAGACTTTCAAGCTTAAGTGAATTTAAAACGAAGTCTGCAGCAGACGTGGCCCAAGGAAAAGTGGTATTTCAAATATATACTGTTACTGATGCTTATTTTCAGATGGATTTATTTTTTGCATTATCAAACACCACTTCAGTAAAGAAAGTACACTCATTCCCATTTCTTCCTTTGAAAATAGCATAGTGACGTACCGTCAGCAGTTGGTATTTCTGCACACAAAACGGACCTAGTGAAAAATAAACAGAAACAAGTTAGCTTGAAAGAAGATATCAAAGACTAGACTCAAACTTCATCTAAAGCAGCAAGACCTCAAAATTCTTAAGAATAGAGAAACCATGCCTATCTTTCAAGGTTCAGCAACTTCCAACTAATTTCACTTACAACATCCTTTAATAAAATAGAAAGGCAAGCAATCATATCCAAACTTTAGTAAAGGAAAATTATTTCCTATTTATCTCACAGAAGACTAAGGTCTAAGATTTGCTGCCCAGTCCATTAACATCAAATACATAGATTTGATTGCTCACAATTAATGAAACAGAGTAGGATGGACTCTCTATTCTATATAACTCTTTTATGACAACAAACAAAATCATTTATCATCAGACAGAACCAGACAAGTGCAATACTTCATGACTGACTGTTAACCACATCATGTACGGAGATTTGTAGCACACTGCTTTCTGTTGATTTTTGTTTTGTAAGAAACTTCACACCCAAGTCAATTGGAATTTATTCTATAACGAATGCTTGATCTTTTTTTTTTTTTTTTTAAGAAGAATGATAACCTTTTAAAATACTGATGCTAACAAATGAACAAATTTTCTTGACATGCTCATTCACATCTACCTGCACCAGAACGCTACACGGAGCTACACACATGCCTACCTATCCATCTCCTTTCGTTCTGCTGACGTTATAGGTTGGGTTTTAAATCGCTCAGAAGTCTTTCTATTTTCACCAGGAGTGAAATAGCGCCTCGGCCTTCGCGGCCCTCTTTCACGGTCACCACCGGCAGACAAAGCGCTGCCTGACGTTGACATCTCAAACCGAGATTCGCTTTTAAACCACACGATAGAAAGTGCATAGAAAAGAAAATAGGAGAGAGAAGTAAAGCATAGATGTAAGCATCTCAACAGTTCACCAGAGATCACTCTGCATGCTCTTCCAGTAACATGCATAGACGGACACATTCCAGCTCCCCACACCGCAACTCGCACTAGCAAGCAGAAGCATGGAAGCGGGATTCAAACCATCTCAGCCTAAAATACACACTGGTGAGAGCTAAGCTGTGTGCTGTAAGTGCCGAACACAACTGATGTTGAGTGTGTGTCATTTTGCCAAGGACGTGCAACTTTCACACGAAAATACATCTGAAATGTCACCTACAGGTCCGTTTTCTTGTTGGCATGAGCAGTTTCCAGAAAGACATTACGGAGCTGGGCAACAGAGACCTTTGTGTCAACCATGCCAATCTCACCATTTGCTGCGTTTGCTTCCATGCTCTTACTATGAAAAGCTTCTAGCTTAGGAGGCACAGTATAGTCAGACATTGAGCGAGTCAGGACTTTATGCTTTGACACCTTCCAAACAGGGCCTTTTGCCTGCGCCGGCTGCGATACAGACCCGCTCTGTATGTACATGACAGCTTCGCTCCTCTCCATGTTCTCAGGTGTCTTCAGCTGCTGCTCAGGCGCCTGCTTCTTTCTGCACTCCTGCTCCTGCTGAACATCTGAGCCGACCTTCAGCTTGCTTGCAGATAGGCTCCCCACACCGGTATCCAGGTCTTCTCCTCCAAAGAGGCCTTCATGGCTCTTCCCTTGTTTGCGAATCTCAGATGGCAAAATTGGCCTTCTGCCTTTGGAAGCCTGCTCGCCTTCCGGGGATTCTTCTTCGCCAGGCTTTGCTCCATAAGCCAGCGCCTCTTTCTTTTCACCCTCCGGTGCAGTGGCTGCAGCTGATTTCGTTAAGGGGCTGACACTGTCTGGAAGGAGGCGGCTGCCAGTGAAGATGTTTTCTGGTTCTTCTGTTGCCATCAGCTGAGCTGTGTGCGCAACGCCAGCAGGCTGAATATAGCCATGTATTGGTTGGCGGACCGCGCTGACGGGCTGATTGAGAACCCTGTCAAAGGCAGATGTTTCTGTCTGAAGAGGCATGTAGTGGGCTGGCACTGGCTGGGATTTTCTCTGAGATACACTGTCTGTGACAGGTTCAGGGCTTCCACGCGCACTTTCCTCTTTCACCAGTTTCTCTCTAACTTTTACTCTTTAAGAAAGAAAAAGGATTAAAGCCGTGAACAGCAATACCCAACAAGGGAAGGAACATAGACACCTACTGTGGGTATAGACAGCAGTATCATCTTAAAATAAAAAATAAATGGTATATATAAGGAAGCCAAGTTATAATGCAACCCCTTTCTACTCCCCCTCCCCTGAGTATTAGAAGTGATATTGCTTAACAACATTCAGGGAGATTCACAGGTTCTTAAACATGCATGGCTCCTGAGAAAATATTACAGGTGCAAGCCTCAAAGCCCTAGGTGAAACTGTGAGATGGCTACCACTGTTTGGAGGGCTTGAAGGGGATCAAAAGAAAAAAAAAAGAGAAAAATCTTGGTTTGAAAGTAAGCAACCCAGCTTGAAGTATGTGCAATTCTAGGCTTGCCACCATCATACTTTGGAATGTTTATGTTACTAAAAAAAAGTACTACTTAGAAAAAGGGAAAAATTTTGAGAGAATAATTCAGGATATCCAAAGTTATCCAAAACATTAACCTTTCTTGTGGTTATTTCTTTTCTCCCCCAAGAACTGGTGCACTTGTTAGTGAAACTTCTCAAGTTTACTCAAACACAAATTTTATTCAGTCTGATAAAGTGATTCTTTAAACTATAATGCATGTATCAAGCATTTTCCAGAACATCCACAATGATGTTAGTACTGGGTTACAAGAATTATTCTAACTAGAAATGCAGAAAAGAGTCTTCCTGCAGTGCTTTGCATGGTGGGCTAAGGGTATATGTTACTGAATGGGAGGAAGCAGCTGCTTGTAGCTCTGATCTTTTCAGTATTAAATTTTTACTTTTCTCACACCATCACCTTTGGAATTCAATGAATTAATTGTAAGGAAGGCTAACATGGATTGGATTGAGGTGGAAAAATCTGTTCATTTGTAGAGTGCAAAATGAGATAAAGTAAGTCATTATAAAAAATAAGGGAAGCTGGTATGATAGCAATTGTAAAAAAATGAGTGGCATTTATATTTCTTCAACAGAATATCAGTTGGTCACAAGTCACAATAAAAGCAGATGCTTCAGAAAAGTTTAAACAGCTGCTTATCTGCAAGGAACAATACTTTGTAATTGCTGTTAAGGGAAAATAAAGGGCAAATGTTAAATCATGACAGGGTAAAGGGGAAAAAGGGGAGTTTCACAGTCCACTTGTTAGCCACACAGCTCTGTGATACCTGGAGGGCCAGCTGATAAGAGATGGTGTGTCCCCTTCTGAATCTTTCTGAAGGAACCATTCAGGTTTTGCTTTCCCTGCACTACTACAGAAAACAGAACTTCAGGTCGTTTTGGAGAAGGTTGCAATGCATGCTCACCCTCAGCTCCCACTCTTCCCTCCCCCATCTTCATCTCAAAACCTTTTCGTTTTTTAAAAAACATGTGATTACTTTGTTACTGAAAATGATTAAGGAAAAGGAAAGTACAGCACATTAATAAAAATACAAGGTGACAACCTGTGAAACAGACCATCAACAGACATTTCCACAAATGACTGCATTGCCTTCTGAGCACTGTTTTTTGTTTTTTTCGCAAAGGTAAGTTTGCCAAGTGTGCGCTGTTCAGAATTCGAGAAGTAAAAGCCACTGTACAATTTCATTTTTGCCACTGCCACTGCAGGTTTGAAGGGTATGTGAAGGATATCCCTACAGCTTGCTGAAATTGTTCCTTTAGTGGTAAAAACCTGTCACAGCCTGCAGGTTCCAAAGGAAAGAAATATGAGTTTAATGAAGTTAGAAACTCGGGTGGCATATTGTACTTCCTAAGAAAGTACCTCCCCCTCTGGGGCAGCAGGAATCCCCCTCTCTCCCAATGCTCCAATACAGCAGTTTCAGAGTGCAAACCCTGCAAGCTCTCAGAGCCACCAGTTGAGGTGTGCTGTGTAACTGCACGATTGGAAACAAAAAGGAGCAGGAAAAGCAACCCCTGACTTCCTTCTGCCTCTGTGTGGGAGTTAAAGGCATATAAAGACAAAAAACCTTGCAAACTTACAAGCCCTACAGGAAATGGTGTTTGCAAGCCCTAGTTTCCCCAAGCACTTGCCCACTTCAATGCACAATGATCAGCAAGAAGAGATCACAAGGGGCTTTCTGGCCACACTGGTGCTTATTCCCGGGGGGTGACAACACGGGCTGCTTTCCATTATGATCAGGTGGGTGTGAAAGAACTCCTCACCTTGCACTACAATCATTTGGGATTAGAAATCCCACCAAGCTCCAGGTCTTCTGCTTCAATTTTTCTTATCTAGTCATTTAATAAGAACAGTTGGAAAAGGACAAATCAAAGATGGTTCTTAAGATAAATTCACTTGCAGTAAATACACTGGCAAATCTGAGAACTCACCGACAGCTGTCACCTCATCCAAATCTAGCTTAGAACAAAGCCGAACGCCAACTGCTGAAATAATTTTTGCATTCTTTTTCCAAATATTTCTGAATTTCTGGAGGAACTGACCAAAGAGGAGGCATTCATGGGAGCTTTAACAGGAGCAGACTGGTAGCTGAAATCGCTCTGAAGAAAGTAAACTTCCCTCTTGTCTCCTGATATGTACTTTGGCTCATTTTATAGTGGGCAGGGCACAAGCAACATTTATTTGTACTTGATCATTCATCCTTTGAAGAGGGCTGTCAGAAGAATGCAAGCCATATTTTGAATGTGAAGTTAATCAGCAACTTCAGCAGCAGAATGTATACAATGTCAAACAATACCTTCTCAGCACTTTGTTGTCTTCTCAGTGATGGATTATAGGATTGCTCATTAATACACTTAAGACTAAAGGCACAGAGCTTCCATACTTACCCCAAACTAAGCTGAATTTATTTTCTAGTTTGAACTCAGCAAACTAAAATTTAACAAAACACAGTTTAACAACTTATATGATGGAAAGCTGCTTTCAGACCAGCACTGATCTGGAAATTGGCATTTAAACATTATTTTATTTGAGCAAATCTCCGGAACTATTCCTACATCAGATTCCACATGAAAATGGATTTTAGCACTTTATTATCTGGAAACAGAAAATAACCAAGCCTTAGAAAACAGGAAGATCTTACAGTTGGAGACTGCCTCCAGTTATTGCCAAACACAACTGACCCATAATGTTACACACAGTATTAGATCCCAGAGTGACATACAACTTATAACAGATGAAGAAGTATGTCTCCCTTGAAGACTGTTTCCTTTGTTATTTCTCTTCAGCACAACTTCTGCAGGACCTTTTATCACAGCAATAGGTAATGGCTGAAGTGGCAGATTTAAAGCGAAGCAGCTGGAACATATTGACTTGATATGCCTTCATCCTACTCAGCCTGAGTTTGTGGCTGTTTTATACACTAGAAAAGCACACTTGTTAGCTCTGATTCCTTTAAGACAGATTTTGGTAAACTATTTTCACGAGAACCAATCCTTGATCTTGAAAAAGCAGAATTTAAAAATGAAAAGAGCTTTATAAGAAGGTCGGACTTCTTATAAAAACCATCTTTGAACAAGTCTGCAAGGAGCTCTATTCAACAAGAGCTGCTTTGCCAAAACAACTGCAGCCTTCCCAGTGCTGCATGTAGCCTGCCTAATCTTGAGCTGGAAGAGAAAATTTTCTAGAAAGCATTACAGTGCCTCATTGGTTTCCCCTCGCAGAAAAACAGACTGTGGTTGCTTTAAGAAAATAAAGTTCCTTTTACACTGCAGCTGACACATTCTTGGCTATGAAGTTTGATATGCTATTCTCTTTACTTTTCCAAGGTTGAAAACTTGATCCCTTCCTTCACCTTATAAAGCAAAAAAAATAACTTATAAAATTAAGGATGAACCTGCCAAATTACTTCCTTCCAATTGCTCAGTATCCCTTCCTATCAGTAATTGGATTAGCCAAGAGATGTATCTTAAATTGACCATCTGCAGCAAAGGGATAATATTTTGTAGCGTTTGAGTTGAGACTGCTTCTGAGATTTGTGGAGTTTGGAATAACCTAGTCAGCTCAAAGCTTCAATACAATTCTCTTTTCAATTCTATGGGTGACCTTACAATGATTGCTTTCCTTACTCTGGTAACAGAATTGTAAAATTACATCAAATCACAGTAACTTCCCTAGCATGCTACCTTTTTTTAAAATGACAATATTCCTTTAATGTGAATTGGAAGAGCCCAGTAGTAGTGTGTATACCCACCTATCCATGCAGAAGAAGGTGAGCAGGATTAGAAGTCAAGTGAATAATGAAAGGAGATAAAAAAAATACTAAATACTATCACTAGTGTTTCCTATTCAATAAAGTGAATAAAAAAAAAGAAAGTAAAACTACCTTCCAGCAGTTTTCAGGCAGTGTATACAGGTGACATGATCAACCCAAAAGGTTGTTAACCCTTGACATTGAAGATGGGGTCATCATTCAAACATCAAGGTACAGTTGTGCGAGTTAGTAAGTAAGGCTGTAACCATTTAACCACTTCTATATAGGAATCAAGTTTTGTGATTTTGATGGAAACGATACAGAAATCCAGTCAAGGTACCTTGTTTCTAAACTCATTGCTTCCATGGTTACAATGGCCAAATTTTTCAGCTTAAGCAATTCACCTGCTTAGAAACAGTCAGCAAAGCTCTATGATGAGCATGTGTTTAGAGTGCAGTTCTCACTCTAATTTCTAACATTTTTAACTGCAGGATTCTAACATAACTTCTACTTAAAGTTCTGATTTTTCATATAAGCACCTATCCAGAAATTAAAGAATCAACCCTGGAGAAAATCCTACTATTTAAAAATTCTTATTCATTTGTTTTCAGTTACCATGATGCCTTGATAGACTGTTTTTAAATTACATTGTGAAACTATGATATGGAATTTGTGAAAAATACTTTTTTTTCCTGTTGGAAAAATCTGGTAATCCTTTTTATACATTAGTTTTGTCAAATCTGAAGTAATTCAGCATATCAAGAGGGAGGCTGTGTTTTCCCAGTTCATCATGGAATTTTTACTGCCCCTCTGCCCCTTCATACATACCCTGATACTATCTGAGCTATCAGCTATCACAGTTCAAAAGGGGTTTTACATTTTCACAGCAGGAATACAAATCAACTATCCTTTCAGCTAACCCAAGACACATTTCAGCTTTTAACTCTGAGGCCTATTTTATCTTGGCAGAAGCTGTCATGAAGCTATTCAAATCTTCACTGATAAACAATTCATATTTGCTTGGAAACTGCATCCAAACAATTACAGGACATAGAGGGAAAAAGTAGAAGGCTTGCTTTAACAGGTAATAATAAAGCAGATTTAAAACCGTATCTACTCCTGTTTCTAGTTTGTATAAATAAAGATATTTAAGAAAACATCAATTATTCCACTGCCCCAGGAGGAGCATAAATTCTGCAAGTATAAAGGTAAACCAAGCACATATCTAATCACAGAAATACAGATATCCACACTGTTGCATCACAAATATACCACAATTCAAGAAACCCAACCAATCCAGTTTGCAAGTGGGCTGGTAAGGGGGATGAGGGATAAGGCATATCTCCTATGTTGTTCAAACTAGAGAAGATCAGGTTTTGACAGGACCTTATAGCTGCCTTCCAGTAAATAAAGGGGGCCTACAGGAAAGCTGTAAGAGGGAGAGATTTGGATTAGACATTAGGAAGAAATTCTTTACGCAGAGGGAGATCAAGCATTGAAACACTTAAAAGCTGTGAATGCCTCATCCCTGGAGGTGTTCAAGGCCAGTCTGGATGGGGCTGTGGGCAAATTGATCTGATGGGTGAATAAGTTAAACAAACAAACTGTATGAACAAATGAAAAAATCCTTGTTACCTTTGTCTGATGTTACTGTGCAAGGGCTGATCATTCTGCAAATGGATTGGTGAGGCTGCCCGCTTTGGTGAAGAAAGAGACTCTCGGGGGGTTTGCTTTGGTGATATTGGCACTTCATTACAGGAGGAAGACTCTCGTCCAGAAAGTGTAAGTGAGACAGAACTATCCAGTGTTGCTGAAGGGTCAGAAGCCTGTCTAATGGCACTGTCATCATCTGCTCTTTTATCACTCTTTTCATTTGAAAGCTCTTCTTTAGCTGGAATACCATCTTTTTCACGGCTGGAGTACTCCCTGGATTCAGAAATCACACTCTTTGACTCCTTCATCTCAGTCCTGGACAAATACAAGGAGCCAGAGTCCTTGTTTTCATCATCATGCCTTTCACTTCTCAATCCCTTTCTTTCCACACTGTCAGGATCTTTCCTTGCCCGGGAATATCTGGATGAGTAGTCAGAATCCAAATCAGAATCAAGAGATAATCCATACTTTTCTGCCAGCTGGCGCCGTCTCTCTGCCTTGTACCTAGCTATTCTTTCTGCTTTAGACTCTAGTTCATGGGTATCCATGTTTCCTGTACTGTATGAAGACTCTGTATTTCCTCCTGTGGTTTCTGTGCGGTATCTGGATGATCTGGGTTGTTTCTCTACAGAAGAATCTGAAGTTTCCTCCTCTTCATTTGATCTGCCTGTCAAAAGTACAACACACATGGACCAATCCACCCAAAACTCCACCAAGTACCCTAGCCCACTTACTCTGAATGGTGGGTAAATGCTTTCCATCTTCATACAAATCAAAACGTACTAGCGACTGCATAGACATACTACAGTTTTTCACTACAGTCTTCAAAGGCACATAAAAATGATTAAGAAACTTACATTAATTGTAACCCTCTAAGAGTTTCCTATCAAATTATTATTATATCAAAAGCAGGTTAAAAAAAAAAATCCTGATCGAAGCTGTTCTACAAAACTCTTCTTCTGTTACTGAGCATACATATGACAAGGTAGAAAACAAGAAGTAATTCAGCAACGGAATATACTCCTTACCTAAGTGATGACTGTATGGATCAGTTGCACGCATATACCTTGGTGTATCTTCTTCTAGTAAACGGTGTGTGACTGACCCTGGGCAGTTCTGTAGAAGCATAGGTTGCGTATCATTTTCAATTCCCTCTAAGCGTCTAGCTATTCTCTCCTTTCTGAAAAAGATGCAAAACAACTGAAGTGAAATATCCTTGAAGATTTGAAGGGAGAGTTTCTAAGAGGAGGTAACAAAACAAGCTGTATGTTTTGTTTTACAGGCCAAAGACTTTTTCTTCTTTACCTTTTCATTTCCAAAAAATCTTGGTTGTTTGGTTCAAACAGTTTTCTTAATTCTGAAACTGAGACAACAAAAGATTATACAGTTTATAAGCTACTAAGTTTCAGAAACTCAAAGAAACTTTCTAAAATGCTTCAGAATAAGAAGGAACAGTCAAAAAGTTAAGTGATTTCACATAATTTTTGTCTGGAAATAAGCATTTACCTTTTGTTTTCCTAGTTTACTAGCTTGCTCTGCCAAAAGTGCATTAGGCCAACAGATGTAAACACAAGGAGTTCTCCAAGTACTTTCAGGTTATGCTAGTTTTTAAGATCCAGTGTAAACTGGGCAAGTTAAATTTTCATTAGCTTATGTGCTATATTAACTCCTTCAAAACCAGGCTGTACAGAGTTACTGTTTACACTGTCTACACAAAGGTTGGTGACCATGCTTAAAGAGAAGAAGTGTCCCTCCGTTATTCCTTAGTTCCCACGGCTGCAAGTGGCTCAAGTTTGGAGATAACCTGTACAAAACACCACGTATTCTCGCAGTATTCCTGCATGGTTAATCACTTCCCTAGTTTTCCCTTGTAGTTCTAACTGGATATATTCTCCTTCTCTTGCCCTAAACCCATTTGGTGGTGTTATGTGCTAGCAGACAGCTGTCACAGATCACAAAATAGTAGAGAACCAACAAGAAGCATGATAGATGAAGTAATCCCTATATATATATATATATATATATATATGTATATGCACAGTTATCAGTACTGTTTGCAAATCACACTGGAGCAGCGAGTGCTACATAATCAAGTGTGTATCATTTCTTGAAAGCAAAAAGAGAAGCCAATGGACACAGTAGATCAGAGGGACTGTGGATGTCATAAGTCCCCAAACTGTCACTGCCATGGCTAAGATGATGCTAAAAGCTTTGTGTATCTATTCTGAGGTAATGTATCTCTAGCCTTCTGATCCTGTTCACACAGGAATCAAAAGCTGAAGCAAAATAAAATCTTCAGCCTGTTAGATCACTCCAAGATTGCCATCAGAAACACCTCATGACTCAGGAGAATCTAGAAGACACTGTTCCACATCACTGTAGAAGTGACTCCACCAGCTTTATTCCTTATTGGACTTCACAGATCTAGATATTTGTAAGTTAAATATTGTTGAAACACCACCCTTCTAAAGGTCAGGTGCACCTTCTCTCCTTTTCCTTCTTACCTATTAGAATTCATGAACAAATCTAAGTCAGTGTTTCAGCTGACGCATACCCCAGATGGTTTCTGTAGTCACTATCAGTGCTTGCACATCACATCACAGCTAGGAAAAGATAGGTACTATTAACATTGGCTACTATTAACATTGGTCATACTATGTTTACATGATGAAAATCCACCAGGACTCCAGGTAAAAGGCCTTTGACCAATAAGACTGAATACACTCTCATTCTGCTACTCAGAGAGGCAAATGACTGAGGTACTGATATAGTGTCTAAGGCTGAAGATAGAGTATAATACATATGGGAAAAAAATCATCTGGGACACTCTCTGAAAAAGCCCTAGTCTACATTTTTACAGAACACAGACTGAAACCATCAACTTCAATTTTTTGAGGCAGGTTATGTCAGACTGCTTGCCATCACATCATAAAAATCTAAGATGTTCCACCCTACCTAACAGGGCTAGCCCCCTCCCACACCTTGCTTAAGCACCTGCAGCAAAATAGGGTGAAGCCTTCTCTGTTGACCAAGTTGACCACATATGTAGACAGTCTCTGAAAGCCAGCAAGCTTCAGGCAGAGATCTCTACAGATAGATAAGAACAGAATGTGGCCAATGGAAAATCTGCATCCCAAATCAAGATTAAAGGAAGATGAGTTCTTACACTGTATTTTCATAGTTTTTTTTCCGTCTCAATTCATGAGCAATTCCCACTCTGCTCTACCCATTCAGTACCACTGAGTAAACTGTATTAAAGATCTTATCCACATGAAACAAGCTGTTCCACGTTGACACCAAAGGAAACAATTTCTCAAATACTTTGCTTTCCACCTCTACCAAATCTACTTCTATTTAAGTTTGTCCTCTGGATATTAGGGTTTTCTCTTGCACCTGTACACTATACGTATAAGAAATGGTCAAAACAAAAGCCATAATTGTTCTGCTACTTCAGGCAGGGAGAAGGCCTCCATCACTCACAGTTAATAAAACCACATTCCATTCAAACCCTGATCATTTTTCTTCCCTAGTCACCAATTTATTCAGCCCTCTAAAACATCAAAAAACAGGTCTTTTAGAGAGTTTTAGTCAGGCTCTGAAGCACAGCCTCATATATTAAAACCTCCACCCTCCCCTCCCCCCCCCCCCAAACAAGGAAATTTGACTATAAGTCATTCTCATACAAGAAATTTGGAACATCCAAAGAACTCCCAGCAGCATTAGCTCAACACCCTCCCAATATGTGTTAGCTGAAGTTCCAGAGATTCTACTACCACTCTGCAGTCCTAAAAAGAGCATTGGACTCACGAAGCATCGCTCCAACACCTTCCCAAACAACATGGGACAAAAATAGCATGAGACTGCTCTACAGTGCCTTATACTTTTTCCACACTTGAGATTCCAGACAGCTATTTCAGCTAGGTTGACCAATACCTGCAGAGTTCTTTTGTGAAAATAGTTGCAGTAATACTTTTCTTTTCCAATACGATTAAAAAAAAATAAAAATAACACGTTACACAATAAAATAAAAATAAAAAGAAAAAAAAAAAGAAAAAATGCAGGAAGTCTTCTATTACTGTAGTGATTTTTCTGCTAGCTAAAATACAGCACTTAAAATTATGAAAGTTAGTTGGAAAAATTTCTGTCCCAAGGACCTTGGCTGGCCTTTACACTCTTAGTTGCACGTTTCTCTTTTTTGGGTTGCAGTTTGGATATGCTGGTGCCAGTTTCCCATCTGTTCATTAATGATTTTCCACATAATCATCAGAAATGACATCATCTCAAAGACATCTATGACAAAGTTAAAAAATAACACCTCTTCCAAAACGTAGCACAAAGATCTGATTCAGCAAACAAGATTCCAATTTAGCACACGAAAAAAGACTAAAATTAATCTCACTATAAAAGCTCCTTATCTAAGTTAGTTCATGTTAACAATTCATAAGCACTGTTAGTAAGTATAGTTAAGAAAAAGAAGAACTGCAACAGTTCAGGAACTGTCCTGTGCTTCAGGCCTTATTTCAGGATGTTGAGCAAGATGCTATGGTAAGATATCCTCTAAGACAGACTGTCAAGAAGGCATCTTAAATTTGGTAACTGCAGACATCCTGAGCAAAATTTACCTTGTAAGACAAGGTATCTAGCAAAAGTGGTATTGTTCCATGTCTCATCCCAGTGCGAGTGCATTGAGCAGTGATTTTTAGAAGCATATTTGGAGTTCACATTACAAGAATTTTAAAAAACAAGTGAACAAAAAAACCCAGCACTTCAAATTTGAGTGAGATTTCTTGGAGAATTCAGAATTATTTCAGAAAAATTACTTACAGAATATAAATGTTTTTTGCCGGAAGCCCTCCTTAATAATAGCACAGCAGAAACATGTCGGTAAAGTTGAAGACACATGATAATATTATTCATAAAATACAGAAGCTGTAAAAACTAAATCAAGTCTTTGAAAAGTCTCTAGAAGAAAGTAGGGATGTACATTTTTGAATCTTGCACAGACATACAGGTTTACAAAGCCTGGTAGAGGTGGGTTAAAATTACCTGCCACAGGCACGACTTCTTAGAAACTCTAAATATTCACTGCAACACAAATTTTCCTCAAAATGTTTAACACAGTAATGAAGTCAACCAGCCTTTTTCCTTCCTCCTCTTCCTCCCACCTGGAAAGGAAACGCTCTGCAAATCAAGCTGGAGGAGCATTTACCTTCTGTTCATGGAGCAGGGGCACTCTGATATACTTAATGCCTAATCATAAGCAGCAGTGTGAGACTTCAGCTAGACTTTTTGATCATTAGTTCTGTCCCTATCTGTTGAAAATTAAGTATGTTCCTCCCATTTTCCAACACATGCAAATGTGAACCAAAGATAACCCCTAGATGTGGAAAATAGCCTCAAGTAATGCAGCCCTCAGAATGTAAGAATCAGCTCCAGTACAAACTGAATCTGGCATCTTTATTACAAAAATCAATTCTTCAGACAAAAGGAGGCATCTTGGAACAGAAATTAGTTCACTGAGAAGTAACTTGCAGAGAAGGTTTCCCAAGTGAAGGCTCTCACAATTAACTTACTGCCCATTTTGGCCAGCGTGCCTGCAAAGCTAAGTATCTGGAGTAATGAGGACTGTTTATTCATACTGGCTGGTACTCTTTAGTAGTCTGCACTGTATAAGTACATATTATTTTAATCTATCAATGTGCCAATGAAATCTCTTTCTAAACATTTGCACTACAAGAGCAAGCACATCACTTAAATACTATGTTGGAAGAAGTAAGCTGCAGTAAATTACATCAGAGAGAAAGCCAGTTAGTTCCATTTTCCTGGAATTAGTGCATCTAGCCTTGTAGACTTTTGTCTGAAAAGAATAAATACCATCAGTTTTGAGAGAATACAAACACAATTTTAATCAAAGCTCTGAGATCTACAACATGCCTCAAACAAAGGGAACATCTTGATGCCAATTACATAGAGCTCTTCATTCAAATGTAATCTTTTAACGTAGTTCCAAAAAGACTGTGATTCCTCTAACAAAAACAGGTGAATTTCAGTCCTCTATTTCAGCTGTCTTAAAGGATAAAGATGACACTGATGTCATCTTCTTAAGTTATTTAAGGTAAGACGACAAATTTAAAACCAAACAAGAAGTATCCCCCAATGCACAAAAAACAGCTGCGAGGTTTCTTTGAATACTTCTCTCCTTAAAATACTACGTAGAGACAGGATATTACGGTCATTTTTTTTTTTACTTGAAAAAGACATTAAGCCAAACCCTCTGGTTCTTGAATAATTTGGCTGCACTGAGGTTTACTATCCACTGTAAACAAAATTTCTTCTATGAGTCAAGTCACAGAACTAGCCACAGCCCACTGCTGAACTGCTTTACAGTGTTAGTGCTAAGAGTGTTGGGAATACTGCTGCTCTGCTTTGCTACAAACTGATCTCATCCACTATACATTAAACCTTATGTAGTACAGGTCCTTTAGCGTGCAAGATCAAAGATCTGTGTGTAGTCAGTCATTCACATAAACATGGTTATTCTACCAACTACTGAGAGTGACTGGAAAGAGTCATAAATACAAGCCAAGTTAATACCTTTCAATTCAGTACTCATATACTTTTACAAATAAACGTTTCAGAAGTTTTGAATTTCAGCTACTTTTTAAACTATTCAAAATGAAGTAAACGAAACTGAGCTTTATGAAGCAGGGACATCAAGTCTTGTAAAACAGCATTGTGATTCATCCCATTTCATTCCATTTGAATACTTCATGGGGAAAAGAAAACTCATTTACAAAACAGCTCTGCCTAAGTGAATTTAACTGTGCTGTGCACTTGCGTAGGCTAAATTTCATACTCTATTACCATTTGTGTTCATAATATGTCTCCTTTACCTACCTTTTGGAAGTACTGCTAAGAGGTTAGCATCAATATCCTTTGTGCTGTTGGCAAGTTCCTCTTTATCTTCAAATGAGAACTCCTTCTGAAAACTGAAAGCAACATCTGGTTTACAGAACTGCGACTGTTTCTGCTACAAATCAAATACAGTCAAGATGTAACCAATTCCTGCAAGATAGTCCAACAGAGATACCAAAGAAAATACTTTCCATAAGAACGAAACTAGAAATAACCCCAAGAAACTCACAAAGCCAAACCTAACATCATTTGAAACTTATTTGGAACTGACTATGACACATTTTTGCATTAAATTGCTCACCGGAGACTGCCTTGAAAACTAGTAATTGCATTTGAAATCTATATAGAATGACTTGCCACAAATACTAAAACATACTTCATCAAATGCAGTACTAACTGTACTCTCCACCCAGAAGCCTTCTACACAACCACCTAGTTGCTGCTCCTGCTCTGATCTCTGGATAACACACAGTTCATAATACATTTAATAGTAACAGGTGATTCAGTCACTTCATAACAGCAAAAACGCCCAATTAGATGAGAAAGAATCTCTTAAATATGGTCATTAAACATACAAATTTTCACTCTGAAATGGGAGTGTCATAATTGCCTATAGTAACTTTTTCAGAAGAAAAGTGTTCATCCCTGTGGGATCTACTCTATTAAGAACAGATGGAAACCTGATGTATTAGAATCATAGAACCACAGAATTGCTCAGGCTGGAAAAGACCGTAAACATCAAGTCCAACCACAACCTAACCATACTACCCTAACTCTAACAACCCTCTGCTAAATCATGTCTCTGAGCATCACATCCCAATGGTTTTTAAACACATCCAGGGATGGTGACTCAATCACCTCCCTGGGGAGCCTATTCCAGTGCTTAACAACTCTTTCTGTAAAGAAGTTTTCCTGATATCCAACTTACACCTCCCCTGGCAGAACTTGAGGCCATTCCCCCCGTCCTGTCACCTGTCACCACTGAGAAGAGACCAGCCCTACTCTTGCTGTAAGCACCTTTTAGGTATTGAAAGAGAGCAGTAAGGCCCCCCTCAGCTTTCTTTTCCCCAGACTAAACAGCCCCAGTTCCTTCAGTCGCTCCTCATTGGACATATTCTACAAGGCCTTCACAAGCCTTGTTGTTAATCTATCCCCAGCAGGCAACTTCTACTAGTCTTAAGATCTTCAGTAAATTATGTAGACAGGTGTAACAGATGCAAATCCCCACAGTGATCCTGGACTCTTCATTTTGCCACAGAATTGATGTGCTGTACAAGTTGCTGTCATTCTGATAAAACAAATTACACAGCCTTAACACTGGAAAATCTTTTCTTAGGACAGCTTTTAAATGGCTTTTTGAAGAGCTAAATATCATTTCATCAAGGGTATTTGGCTAGGAAAAAAAAAAAGAAATTGTACCTTTTTTCTCCTTTTTTTTTTTTTTTTTTTTGTACTGATGTATCCAGATGAACATTTCTCAATGAAAACGCTGAAATATGACGACTAAATAATATTTTACGTGAACTGCAAGAAATATATGCTTCTCAATCATTTACAAATAATTTTCCTTTGTATGAAGACATTGTGGGAAAAACTGAACTCTTGAAATGACCATAAGGAACTGGCTGTGCCACATCCATGCTGCAAATTGTCTTCAACAACTGCACTTAGAGTAATTGTTCAAGGTGCTGCCAAGAGCAGGAATGCTAGCCACACAGAAAAGCAATAGCAAATAGAAGATTAAGAGCAGCAATAAGCTGCTTGTTACAGAAAACCGTGCATCCTTATAGGGCAAAAACACTTAGAACAGAACTAAAAGAAATAATTCCACAGTGGCCACGAGCAAATGGGTGCACATGTCATGTGAGACTGGGCTGGGACTCAGCCAATTAATAGCACACTTCCACGTGCTTTACCCCATACTGCAAGCACTCATGGCTTTTATTAGCTTCACAATACGCTATTTTCTTACAGATAGGTTCTGGAGAAACCCCAAGGTTGAGGGACTCAGTTTCAATTTGAAAGCAGTTTCTACTCCTTTTGGCTGAGGTTGGAAACTGCAAGTAAATCAAAACCAAAATCAATTTTGCCAAAACATTTTGATTACTTAAGATTTGTCTCAAAGTGCTGAGGGACCCAACTTATGACTTTTGAGTATCTGGGGTTTGTTTGACAGCACCTCCAATTGCTTCAGTAATGCTTGTGTCAGAATAGTACCCTATGTTTCCATTAACCTACGGCTCTCAATATTCTCTTATGCAGCAAAATCCTTGTTTAAATTAACTGCACACTAATATCCACCACTGTCCCTGAGTCACATATCAATTTCCAAGGGAAAATCCATATAGAATCATGACCAGTACTAGCACATTGGTCATAAAAAGAATGGCATTATTGGATGGCTTGTGGATTTTCAACAAATTTTCAAATACTGTAAACTAGTTCAGTTCCCCTTTGCCCCTTCATCCAAACTGTTTCAAAGACTCTGAAGCTAGAGATCCTTTAATTGTAGCCTATACGTCTCTTGCTGGGTTTACATGCATTTGTTCTCTTGCCAGCATAGTTAGTTATGTTACTCCTTTACAGAAGTTTCCACGTTTACTCAGTTTTTTCAATACAGACTCTTTCAATTTCATTGATCATCATTAAAAAATATTCTCTACCTGTTTCAGTCATCGTTTTTGTATAATGGTGATTGGAACTAGAACATTTTGACTCCAGGCTCAGCTTTGCTACTGTCCTGTAAAAACAGGACCTCTAATGGAGAAAGCAGGATTACACGACCAGCTGGATGAATCATGTGTCCTACAATGTTTGCTTTCTTATAACTACACTACATTAACTGCTCAATCCCACAAGATAAACTAATATGTCCAGTCTTTCATCAGTTGCA
The DNA here is from genome assembly GCA_037305975.1 of Chrysolophus pictus. NCBI lineage: Eukaryota > Metazoa > Chordata > Aves > Galliformes > Phasianidae > Chrysolophus > Chrysolophus pictus. Next base: position 14,683,992 of record JAYKPI010000006.1, read on the forward strand.
AGTGACAGAAAAACGTATTGGCCCCCAGTGTACAAAGGTGCACTTAGTATTATTACATTAGGTCCCTTTTTTTCATTCCTTTTCAAGGTCACCCAGTTCCTAGTGCACATGAACTCCTTCCTCCTTTGTACTGAGAGTGGCTTCCACCCTCTGCTCATTGGCAGATTTCATTAAAGTTCTTGTAAAAATCACAAACTTCTTAAGCTTCACCCTTCTGGGCTACATGACATCATAGGCTACCTGCTTCTCATGTCCCTTCACAGTTTCCCCCATGCCCTCATTTATCCTTTCCTTTGAGACACACTGTCAACATTTATTTATTTATTTATTTTAATCATTAACTGTTTTCATCTAGTGACTACATTATCCACAGGGGAGAATTTTTGCTTCTCCTCTTCGCAGGCAGTTTTGTGCCATGCTCTCTCATACTGCTGCAGGTACTATTGCTTGTTTTAAATATTTACACATTAGAAACAAAATGTTTTCAACCAATGTATCAATTATTTTGCTTTTACTTGATCAGAGAATTCAGAGACAGAGTACTGTTCTGAGGATGATGGTCTGTCCAAATAATTGGCTATTTATAGGTACATATATAAAAATTGTTCTAAAAATGAATATAGACATATTTAGGACATGTCACAGTGTTCACTAAGAACATTCATTAGGAACCTAAACTGAGTCAGAATGATGTTAAAGCAATTCCAAGTAGTTTTAAAGCAACAATTTTTGAAAATTATTCCTAAGGGTTTAAAAAATATGCTCATAAGCAATTCCACATCAAGACTTCCCTTTTTCCCTCAAGGGAATCTATCTAGATGTTGCCCTTTTTTATTAGCTTATCTGCTAAAGGAGCAGGTGCATCATCAATTTAGCTGCTTATGTAGGGTCAGACAGCCCGATTTAGAATGCCAGGTATATTGTGCTTTCAAACTCATCTACTGCCCTTTTTCCTTTTCAGTTAAATTTGGGTATCACAGAACCACAGAATTGTAGGGGTTGGAAGGAACCTCCAGAAATCATCTAGTCCAGCCCCCCTCAAAGCAGGCTCCCTACAGCAGGCTGCACAGGTAGGTGTCCAGGTGGGTCTTGAATATCTCCATAGAAGGAGAGTCCACAACCTCCTTGGGCAGCCTGTTCCAGTGCTCTGTCACCCTTACTGTGAAGAAGTTCCTTTGCATATTGGTGCAGAACTTCCTATGCTCCAGTTTATGGCCATTTCCCCTTGTCCCGTTCCCACGAACCACTGAAAAGAGGTTGGCCATAAAAGGGTTGTATCAAAAGGGTAAATCCTCCTCATTTGCTTGCCTGGATTATAGCCTGTGTTTACGGTTCGTGAAATAGAATAAACAGCATGAGGTCCCACAAATTCGCTTCATGAAGGATTTACATGTGGTTTGGCCTCAGGTTGCCTCAGGAACTCATGCTACACAACTGTCAGAATTCATACAATTCCTATTGCAACACAGACAGTGTTTCACAACCTCAGTAGCTTTTCTTTAAAAACGGTGTAGAAGTGGCATTAGTAGAGCCATCTGACAACCTCAGTAGGTACACTGCTCTTGCAGGTTCCAAAGTGCAGGCTCCTTCTATACATCAGGGATTCCAATTTGAAAACTTCATCTGCTGCAGTAGCAGCATATGGTTTCTAAATAGCTGTCCCACTAACCTAGTTACATGCCCAAAAGCAAGCAGAAGTTTGATCCAAATGCCACTGGTAACACTGCTCTGGCATCTGGATTAAAACTACAGGACATAATGAGATTTTTTTGACTGAAAGACATACGTGAAAATTCACTTGTGTACCTGCCAGACACGGGCTTGGCATTTATTATTATTCTCCTTCTGTAGTTCCACAAGTTCTCTGGGTTCCAAAATAAAAGATCTGTTCCATGGTTGCATCTTTCTCCAGTAGCCTCATCACAGATTTCCCCGACCTGCACTCCCTAAGACTGTGCAACTCATACACCTGCTCACCGTTTCTCTATAGCAGGTAACCAGAAATGCTCAAGAAGTGTGTACTGATGGGAGGGGGTCCTACAGATGAAGTGGGGAAGGGAACAGAGAGGGAATGTGACCTGCCACATTCTTACCTACGCACTACAACACCTTACCCAGGTTCACGTGACCAGGCCTTAAGGCTGCAAGCATGAGGCAGCAGTGCCCTGCAAGGAATCAGCCACCTCACCCCTCTGTTCACCTGCAAGGTCCCCTTCTATATGCTGACAAAGCTGTCTGCACAACTGTACCAATAATTCCCTTACATTGACCACCTCACTTTTCAGGCAGATCAGGTTTGCACACTGGCCCACTAGATGTGGGTACTGTGCTCATGCCTTTCAGGAACATGGAACTTTGAGCAACCCGGTCTAAAGGGAGGTATCCCTGCCTACAGCAGGGGGGTTGGAACCCTCAACCAACTCAAACCATTCTATGATTCTATGATTCATTGCAGCAGCATGAGACGCAGTGCAGAGTGGGACTCTTTCCTTAGCAGTATGAGTTGTAAATTTACACGATTATTTAGGAGGCAGTTTTCAGTAACTGTTCAGACCAAAGCTTGGTCCTGTGAGAGGACCAAGAATCATTTTTCCCAGCAAAAGGACAAATGGAAATTCCTGCCATGACTGAAGTAACAATCATGCAACGACATGACTTCACCAGGCAAGAAGACAGACTTGGCCTTACCTTAATGTTCTCTTCCTGTGGAGCAATCGTGAAGGTTTAAATCTAACCGAGTTTCCTTTGTCAAAATCTGTGAAATTAAAAAAAAAAAGAAAAAAGAAAAAGAAAAAAAACATTACAAAGATATGTTTTAATAAATAGGGAACTTTCAAGAAACCACTTCGTAACTTCCAGCCATAGTCCTTTTCCACTGGAAAAAACTGTACAAGGACCTTTCTTCTAGTCAAAGGAGCATAGGCTGCCATGCCCAAGGTGGTAATAAACCAAAGCCTTGCAAAAATAAGTAAAGAAAATAAAACATATGGCAGTTTCATAAGGTATTGAAGCTTTTGATATTCTAATCCCAGTATTCAGTGTAGCACTGCAGCCTGGGGGTGTCATTTAAACTGCTTGACTTGGTTTCCCTGCTTGGAAAACGCACAGTAGACATGTTTTATGTTTGTAAAGCACTTTGATAATGAAAAACGCAGCAACAGCCTTTATGGCTGCAGACAGGCAATACTCTAAAAACTGCATAATCACTGCAGAAATCAGAGATACCCGGCTGAGGGTTTGTTGTAGCAACATCCTCCGCGACAAAAACATTTCTGAAGGTTGACCACTGTTTGGAAACTCCTATTTTTTTTTCTGAATAACCTTGTACTGCGTTCTACTCTGATAATAAACATGGTTACATGAGAGCAAAATTATATCAGATGCAGCCTTAAATTCAAGAAGTATGCATTACAAAGCCACTGGTTTCCAAACCTATCTGTGACCCACAGCAAGCAACAGGCAATCTCCCCTCCCTCCCCACAGTTATAACTTCCTCATTTCTGCACTCAAGAACATCACTGTAGGTCTATACATGATGACTGGTAGCAAGGGGGGGGCAGTGCACCAAACATCAGCTGCCTCCATTCATCAGTGAGAATGCTGAGGATGCTATCAGGAGACCTCACAGAATGGACAGCCAGGAAGCAGGGCAGCCTGGTCTGTTACTGCTGCTGAAGAAAACATGAAGCTACTAAAAAAGTACTCCCAATGAGAAAATGGCTTTAAATCTCCATTTGCATTAAGTCAACTACTCCAGGACTCAAAATCAGTACACCATTTTTCAGCTTATTCTTCAGACAAAAACTTCAAAACAATTCAAAAGCAGCAACAACCCTTTAAACTCTAATGCAAAGCTCAGATTTAACTATTTCAAGGAAGAGCTAATCAGCCAGTATATTTTGTTACATGTTACTGTATTATTTAAAATAACAAATTGTTTTGCAAGCAAAAATACTCTTGTGTTTTAAAATCTAGGTATGATGATGATTATTTTTTGCAGAAAGGTTTTTAAAAAAGCTTATTATAGCTGACAATATCAGTCTGAATTTATAAAATGCACATTTTCTCACTGGCTTTCAAAACTTTTCTCCTTCCTTTGCTCTTCCATGTCTTTCCCTTCGTCATCTTTTCATGTCCACTGGTTTAAAAAAAAAATAATAAGTTTAACACTTTATATATAAAGAGGCTTAAAATGTGCAAAAGGGCATTTTTTGGCATTCGCTGCAAGTCAATGTAAATTTCAAGCAATTGTGCTAACAGCATTCTTCAGTGTTAATAAGCAACTTTTTCCTGTTTTTCTTAACATTTGCTTTTTCTCCCCAAGCAAATGGAGAATAAAGCACAGAGATTACACAGAATCAGCTTGCCAGACCAAACAGAGTATTTTAGGGAACAACAGTATTAATGGTATATAAGGCATTTTACACAAGAACATTAAAAAGAAGATAATACTGCATACTGTAAGTATCTCTAAAAAGGCCAGGTTTACATCACTGTGAGAACAGTATGTCACAGCTTAACAAGCCCAGCTCAGTATCAGTTCAGTTAATCAGAACCAGGCATATCTTAACCACACAGCCATTCCAACAGGATAACCACCCATCCTATAGTTTCTGGCACTAAACAGCTGTCTGCCACAAAGTCCTCAAGCAGATCACAGAGAAATGCTCCCTTATCCTGGCCAAAAATAAAGAGGAGATGTGAGAGGGGAAGAAGGCAGCTTTCATCACGGCAGTGGGAGAGGAGCTGCTCAGATGGACACACAAGCTTTTCTGACTGTTGCTCCCCATTAAACACACACAGTAATATTCGTACATGCCATATTCACAGTGCCTCAAAAACCTATTAAAACTCTGCTGTAATTTGTATGGGAAGCTCCTCTCTTCCCCCACACAAATAAACAGAGAACTACGTGCTGTTACACAGTTCTGATATTTTATGAATTTCCTCCTGTTCAAATTAAACCCCATGTGGGAGGATGAAAGTCTAATCGAACTTACTTAATATGGAAGCTTTAAGATTAAATGAAAGCAAAGACAAAAAATTAAAAACAATTGTGCTTCAAAAGGAAATAAATAAGCCCACAAAATGAACATCAGTCTTATTTCAATGGTTAATTTAAAGAAACCCTCATACTACCTGATACAACAGAAAGAAAATCATTGCAACATCGTATTGTCGCCCCTTTCACTGAAGAATAAACATCCATATAACCCTATTAACACAATTTTAAATATTTGTATTCAAAATTGAAAGTATATTTACTCAAGTGTAAACTGAATTTGCTCACAAGTTTAACCATTTGTTCAATCTTATCCTCCTGCCCCCCAGATACAAACTACCCAATAAAGCCACTGTCCTCAGTTTAATAAATAGGAAATTAAAAATGCTGAATTAAAAAAAAAATCCAGATGCAACCTTGCACTGATATTTGCTATTTTTAAAGGCCCTAAGTCGGTGGCAAGCTAAGCTAATTAGAAGATCCATCTAATCGGATCTTTCAAAAGTGTCCTTTAGGAAATAATGAAACAGCCGAAGTGACTAACTGCATACTGATCACTAAAGTAGCTAATGTAGCTGAAGGAGATGCAGTCAAACAATATTTACACATACAACCGTACAAGAGATTAAAAGCACACAAACTGCATTTTCCTCTATCTACTTGGAACTCTTACCTTGCTCCTCAGAGTGTTTAACATTTCCCAAATAGCTGGAGATCCAAGGATTTCGGAACATGGTTGTACAAATAAAGGATTCAGCAAAGAGAAACTACAACAGCAGCTAATTCCCAACCAGCCACAGCCCTAGGCCTGTCTGAGCAATATCATGTAGAGATTTTTTCATAGCACAGGACTGGAGCTGTCAGGCTACCGCGTCCCGGGGAGTACAGTAAATGCATAGCAATAGGCTGCAAGCTGGAGCAGCTCAAGCCAATAATCAGATTACAAACAGAAATTAGGCACATGAATGCTAAAACAGATTGGGCAATGGTGATTGGAAGATTTATAATATCACCACTTCAAAGATGCAGCCAAATCACACGTTATATTCCTGCAAAATGAATGCAGACTGTCTAAATCCTCATATAAAAAGAAAGAATTCTGCAAAAAGAGGAATGATGCCTCTCCATCTCTGACCAGGATAAACTGCAAATGCTTGCTGAAGAAAAACTGCATCCAGGCTGCCAAAAAATGGACTCTGTTAATCATATCATTATGCTAAACGTTTTGCCCAACTATTAGTTGGAACGTTTAAAACAGACAAGATTTATGGATAACATGTGAGCAAAACTACTGGTGGGGGTGGGGATTTAAGAACAGACACTGCAGCTCAAAATATTTTAATTTGATACAGAAGGTATAAAATTGCACAAGTACTGTCTGTCTAGCTACCATTTTTTTATTAAACAGATTTGATGGATTTTCAATCCAAGAGAGGAGTCAGAATCCTTTACAGTTCTTTGTGGAAGACTGGAAATGTTTGTTCAAAATGGGGCAAGAGCCCTGGCTCAGCCTTCCACAGCTTTACCCAGTCATCCCAGCAACCACCCAGCACACAAATACCTGACTGAGACAGACCCACACAATGAACCCCATCCAAATGAAGGCAGAAGCTGCCTGCTGGCTTCTCTGTCCCAAACACACTTGTTCATTATCTTCAGAAAGATTTCAGCCAGCAGCAGCAAACTCAGCACAAAGATGAGGTTGTGAGGACACTGAAAAAGTCCTAGAAACAGAAGTTCTTAACTTTCTTACCCATTTCTATGATATCTGCTATATTAGAATCCTTATCCATGCTTGAAATTTCCACGTACCAGCAAAAATATAAGCATCAATGCTGTGAAATAGACTCCAGAACTACAAGTGAAAAATATAATCTATGAAAAAACTAACAGTATTAATTGGCTCACTGCGAAGCTGTTGTTAGCCTCTCTAGGTCATCAAAACTACAGCTTTTCATGCTAACAGGTTCTGTCAATGTACATAAGAATATGCACTCCATATTGTCTAATGTTACTGCTATTTTATTTTTAATCATGACTCATTTTGAGTGGCTTTAACAGAAGCATGATTATTGGTTGATCTTTCAACTGTATAGAGTTCTCTTGAACAAGAGTAGCCCAACGCTTAGGACATGACATTGAAGCCCCCCAGTTCCTAAAGTAGAATCATAGAATCATAGAGTCACAGAGCTGGAAAGGACCTACAAGATCATCTAGTCCAACCATCCTGTTACCTCCATTCCTACTCACTAAGCTACTAAACCATATCTCGTAGCACCTCATCCAGTAATATATAAGTAATGTATACTTAGATCAAAATCATCTGATGGTACGCACCCTGTTTTTTTCTTTGCTTGTAAACTTACTAGCTCGTGCATTTAATTCTAACCATCACAGCACTACCATGTAGGACAGGGACACAAACACTGCTGTGCTCTGTGGGTCAGCTGTACCAGGCCTAGAAAATATAAAAGCAGCAACAAAAAACGCAATCAGTCAACACCTGTTGAAAACTTGCCATTAACCTGAAAATCTACTTTCTGGACCAGACATATGTGCTGATGTGCTTAAAACACAAATGAGACAGTGAGTACGGAGGTAATACAAACTGCTAATACCGCCTACTTCAGATATTATAGACTGAATCCTGCTTCCATGAATACTCATATGAATGCTCATAAAATGAATATATTACTTACTACCTGTAGCATTTTTAAGCACCTGTAACTCATTTGGTTACACAATAAGGGATTTTTTTTTCCCATAAAACACAAATAAGTAATTATAATTTGATAAATCTTGTGGCCGTGGTCTTTAGAAGGGTTGGAGAAGAAGTTATACTTGACAGCTCAGCCTTAGTGATCCACTGGTATAACTAGAATGATATTAAACATTTCCTTCTAATTTTTGTGTATGCTTTTCTGAAGGTACCAGAGCAGTTTCTGGCGATCGAAGGAGACTATCTCAACTCAAACATCACCCCCATGCAGATGCTGCCCCACAAGCAGAAGAGATGGGTGCTCGGTTGCATTTGCAGAGGGAAGGGCAGGCTTCCACATCTTACTGAGGTGGGATCACATCTCCAGCATTTTGTCCCCAGCATCCTTCTGGTGAACAAGGTGCAGAAGGTAAAGCACACTGAAGTATGGAAAGATGGGAAGTCTCCTGATACTGTGTACAATCTGCAACCAGAAGGTCACATCAGCTTCCTCTCGAGACAAAGGCTGTGTGCCAATGCTGCTACCAATGTTAAGGTCTTAAAGTCACGAGGAGCTGGAGCTCTAAGATATTATACCAAGGCTCTGCACTTCACATGGGTCAGTGGAGGCATACAACTGTTTGCTTACTCCTCCATCAAAAGGGGCTGTCTCAAAAAGTCTCTTGTTGGAAGAGAGATCTCTGTGCTGACCCTGAATCAGCTTTAGGAGTGGAGAAGACACCTTGATAAAAACAGCAATTCAGCAGGGTCAAACAGTTGTATGAAGGAAATCTTGGATTTAGGTTTTTGCTGCCTGTTTGGAAACAGTAGGTTTGAGAAGTCATGTTTCCCAGAAGAAAAGAAATCCATCTCCAAGTACTTGAGGAGGGAAGGACGAAGAATCTTTTCTCCTTTAAAGCACCCAGTCTTCAAGACCCAGAAGTACGGTCAGCCAAACTACATTATCAAGGCTGTTGCATATCAGTAGTAACGTTCTTCTCCTCCCCTGCCATCATTAATTCCTAGGCTTTTGTAGCCTCCAACATAAGCAAACAGAAAGAGAACAACAGTTCAGCTGTTGGAAAGGGGGGCAAACCCAGCTGGAAGTAAAGTTTGCAGTAATCTAGGCAAAGAGCTGGAGGTTAAACATGCATACATTTCCAGTCTGAGACTGCTCAAGAAAGACCAGCTGGCAGTTAAATGCTGTTCCGAAGCTTCTCACAGGAAGAGAAGAAAAATATCTTTCTTTTGTCTGGCAAAACTAATCATTGTAATCAAAGTTGGAGTTTAAACAGCTTGCAAAGCTGTTCCCAACCTACAGAGCTGCCAGCCCCAAAGCACTGGAGAGTTATGAATCAGGTCCCACTAAGATCAAGCCTTTTTATTTCTAAATTTTGATCACGTAAGAATTTATATTTAGATGTGTTTCTCTGCAATAAGAAGAACTAGATACTTTGTTGTGACTTTCAGTTATGATAAAAACAAAAATCAAAGAAGCCTATGACAGCTGTTTGAAGAAAGTCTAAAAATAAAAAAGAATCAAGAATGCCAAAGGGAAAAAAAACAAAAACAAACCACCACAGTGATTGCAAGGAAACTTTCAGCAAATATGCTAGTTAGGTAAACATGAGACCAAGCAGCATGGAAAACTGAGATGATCTGTATAAACAAGATGATGAAATAATATTTGCATCTACACTTCATGGGATGAAGTCTAAAGGAGTTCATGAATTTTATTCCAGTGTTCTGCTCCTGGATAGGGGGAGAGTGCACTTGAAATAGCAAGTCCAAGCAAGCAGTGCTGAGATCTCAGAGGTAGTGGATGATCTCAGGAACAAAGGTGAGAAGAGAGGACCACTCTTTTTCCATCTGACTCTTCCCAGCCTCCAGGCCACGAACACACTCAAGAACACCATGATGGTTTTCAGCCTGCAAGGTATGTATTTCTAAAGAGAAGCACCAGGGCACAAAGAAAAGCCTCCCTTTTCTTATCTTTCCTTTCCTTCACTCTCCAGCAAGTTCTGCCAAGGTTTTCAAGAAATAATTTAACCCAAAGCTCAAGACCCATCAAAAATCTATCAAAAGATTACTTCCATGGTATAATCACTTAATAACAAGTTATGGTCTCGAGTCATGTTCAAGCATCCTTGCTTGCAAATACGGTGTATTCAGGATTGGCAGGGCCAGTGGGTTTTGTCATCTCCATCTAAAGCCTCTGTACACAGACAAGTGAAATTCTTACTTCCTAAATGAAGTCATTCATAAGGACGGAAACTAGGATAAAGTTCCCTCACATGGTGCCATCCCTTCAACAGGAATCAAGTTTAATCCTTTTCACTTTTTTTTTTTTTTTTTTCACTTCCACAGTGCAATAGTTTTCAAGTAATGATTCTCTCAAGATGACATGTGCTGTTTGGCTACTGACTGCGTTTTGGACAAGTCCAAATAAATGTCAACATCACATCACCTGTGTGACAATTCAAAGCAGGTACCACACCAAGATCAGAAAAGCTTATTAGGAAGGGTCATAAAAAGAACTAAGCTTTTTTAGCATAGCATAGCAAGGCAACAGATGTATTAAAAAATATGGATCATTTTTTGGTACTGAATATTTAGTAATGTTCTGGAGAATTCTGTTTTCCATGTGTACTCTAAGAAAACCTTTCAGAATGATTACTATTCCAGATTTAACAAAATCTCAGTTAAGCCATTAATTTTAGCAGTTAATTACTCCTAAAAGGAGATTCTGGTACCTTTCAATCTGCAACATTTTTTCTTATTCTGAAATGCAAAGGTAATTCCCACTGACATTCCCACAACTTGGATCACTGTTCATTAAATGCCATGTTGAGACTACAGCATATATAAACATGTATGGGAACTATTGAGTCATGGCCTGAACCACTGACTGATCACCTGGGGAAAGAACCAGGTCAAGCCTGGGAGCACAGATGAAGGCAACTCACCTGTGTGACTGGAAGGGGTGGAGACTGGCTCCACCTCTCTTAGACCCCATTTAAGGGCTGACTTCCACTGGGTAAGAGTCTCTTTCTGGGGATCCCTCTCTGGTGGAGCTTTTCCCTGCAAACCTGGAATTTTCTGATACAGGCAAGCAATCTTTTTCCCTTCCCTTATAGCACCTTTCTATCATGCTAATCCTTCCATTATATTGATCTGCCTAGTTGCTACAAAACACCTTCAAGGTTTTTCTCTTTAGCAATTGGCTCAGCCTAGATTAGCTCTTGGGAGGATGCTGAAAAACCATACACTCCTCTCACTTGTCATAATCAGACACACCAGTGAGGCATATCCAAATTGAATCAGACCTGGTATCTGTGAGCCCAAAGATATAAAAGAACTCTTCAAGCACACATCATTAGGGATGCACTGAGTAAACTACTGGAAACAAGGGATAAAGGAGGAGCTCCTGCCTCAGCGGGATGTGCAATTTGTATGCCCAAAGACTTTGAGGAAGAAGAGTTTTGGACGTGAATATTAATTTTATTACAAATATTTTTCTATGAAGAATATAACAAATAATAGCTAAATAATAGCTAAGCATTTTGCACCAGAGCCTGATGTAAAGCAGCTGCAGTTCAGATTGTAGAGGCATAGGGGTCAGACTCTGCAACCACCCTACATCAACATCATACCATAGGCAGCAGTCTCTTGTTTACTAGTGTGGTGGGTGATAGCTTTGCTGTTGCAGCGACCAAGGGTAAAAAAAGAGGGACTGTTTGCAGGTCTCCTGTTCTCTTAACAAGTTGTTTAGGACAGGTTTCCCTATCTTGTGTCACCTCCAGTTCCTTCCATTTCCAGAAAGCTTCACCAGATTGCAACAGAACTGTCTCCTTGTCTGCAGACACAAGTGGTCCTGGGCAGTAAAGTGATATTAAAAGCACAGCCATGCTACCAAGATTCCTCCTGGCTGTTCCATCTGCTCGCATTTAAAGCCCAAAAAGGGAGCAGAGAGGCATGCATACCACAAGAAAGAATTTATAACGAAGTTCTTTGGCTCTTCTCGATAGTCATCTAAGGAAGGCACTGATTTTGTTTACCACAGTGACGTGACATTTCGCAGGCCACTTCATAGTCCTGCACACTTACCTTGAAAAATAACTCATTTTTAAGCCTCAGGCAGAAAACAATCTTGCAGACAAGGAATATAAATCTAGTTCCCATCCTGTTTATATTATGTTGTAATGCTTCCCCAGAAAATTAAATATTCAGTAAAACAAAAACAGAAAAAAAAACCCCATATGCTCTATTCTAGTGCTGATGGTCAAGGTGACGCAGCTCAATTACAAACTCTGCCACTGAAAATAATGTCACTCTGAATAAGCACATACACAAGGCTTAATCTGCATCTAGCATTGCTGAGCACAAATTCATGAAGAAAGGAAATCTGTTTAGCACAGTGATACTGCAGTTCTGGAGCAACTTGCTGTGGAGAGCAGCCTTAAATTCAAAGCAGCCAAGACCTTTTCTCTCTATTGCCCTCATGTGCTCCCAAGCTCCTACAAGGACCCCAGGTGTGCACAGCGCTCAGTGGGGTGCTGATCACTAATAGCAGGCAATCAGCATACAACCTGAAGAGCTTTACCACAGCACCTGGCTGTACTGAATTTGTCTTAGTCTAGGGGGATTTCACTGAAGAAATAACACAGACTTTTTTTTTAAAGCCTTCATCCACAATAAAAGTCAGCTTGTATTATGGGAATATGATGAAACCTAGTTGAACTCTGGTCTGTATACAGGCAACAGGTGTCAGCACTCCCACTCCCCTGGGAACAGGACCATTGCGTTAGGCAATAAAACACAGCCCTCCAATAAAGGGCAGAAACTGCACAAGAGGAGAGCAGAAACCGTCCTGAAGTCACAAAAACAAAATACCTCTCTTAGTTCAGGTGTGTGCCTAAAATCACACAGCATAACAAAGACTTTGAAAGGCATTTGATATGTGGGATAACAACGTGAATGTTAGGGTATAACTGAGCCTGTGAGAAATACTTCAGGAAAGAGAGCTGCTACTACAAGCATTTACACAGGAGGCTTTTCTGAGCCATCTCTAGAATGATGCAGCTCCTCCAGGCGCAGCACATGGCAGTACTGGGCCATGTCTCCCAGGGCCTGGGCTGGATCTGTTCCGGGCTGCACGCTCCTTGCTGCCCTGCAGCACATCCTGTCCCCAGACACCATTGCTGCAGCCTAATAAGGCCAGGCTGAGCTCCGGGCTGCCTTGTGACCATCCATTGCTTACCTTGTGGCTGCCCACCCACCCCAGGCTTCCACAACACAGGGTGGGAGAGGCAGCAACCACAGCCTGGGGTGAGCTATGGGCAGCACAAGCCAATGGCTGGCTGTGGGGTGGCTTTCTGCACAGCACCATTTAGGATCAGTAGCTGCAGAAATAATGGGGTTTCTCAGTACATGAATTGCTCAAAAGTAGGCCAGCAGCACGAGTGCTGCCAGCCACCAGGCAGGTACTTGTCAAGCCCGAAAACCAAATGAAGAAGATAAAAGCAAAGCACAGACACTCGTTTGAACGCTACCATTGAATTATTTAATGCTGTTGATCAGTTATGGTGAGATTTGCTGCAATTCAGACAGATGGCTTCAAAAGTAATGATCTGCTCTCCCCAAAATAACTAACTAGCAAAAAATCTGCTTTTGCTGCTTGGAGTCTCTCTTGTAACACTGGCTAGCTCCTCTCTCACACCTCTCCCAAGGTAATATCAAGAGGCTAGATTTGGACAGCTCTCGTCTTTCACAGAGCAGAGGCTGTGCAGGAAGCACATAGCCTGCCCGAGGCTGGGCCAGGCCACGGGGCACGGGTCACTTCCACCCGCTGCTGCAGCCTCAGCTGTCAGCAGGCAGCACTTCAGTGCAGACGCAGCTCCACGCCCTGTCTGGCACTGAGCAGTAAAATACAGAGGCAGTCAAATGCTGCTTGTACCCTGATATTTCTAAAATTGGCATCCAATCTTCTAAGTGCTCTGCTGCCTTGAATGAAGCATCACTGGTGAGCACGCTGCCGAGGCCGCAGTCTGACCATCTAATCAGTACACATCTGCGGAGCACGTAGGAGGCACTGCAGGGGGATGCTGCCTGCTGCCCTGGGAAATTTAGTCCTTGAAATTTGGAACTCAGTCTCACAGCTCCGAAGAACCAAAGAAACACTGCCTTGTAAGGGCTCAATGCCTATCAAACACTAGATGTATGTAAGAATGCATTTAAGGACCATGCTTCTCACAGCTAGAAAGACCTCCAACACAGTGATTAAAACTGAGCCACGATTATCACCCCAGTGAAAGAAATCAAACTGTTACAGGTATTCCCAGTTCCCACAGCAACCCCCAGGTTCATACTGTTAGATCGAAAGTGAGAGCATATTTGGCAACTTGCTCTTTCAGTAGTGTGCATTAAGCAGTACAGCTGTGAATCGTGCTGGCAGTATGTAAGCTCAGCCATTACCATCTCAGGTTGAAGCCGTGCCCAGATGCACTCACAGATCCTGGCTCAGAATTGCTGATTTTCTGCTAAAATACGCCTCACTAATCCAAAGAAATGGGGCACATTCAAAAAAAGAGTCAGAAATGATTACACGCCAGTAGTCCTAAAAATAAACTTACTTTGTGTCCAATTTGCTTAGATCAGCAGCACAGTATGTTCTCATTACTATTTAATATTAATAACAAAAGCTGTATAAAAGTAAATAAGAGGGAATGAGATGGATTGGTGCATGTGTGCATTCGACAGATCTGTCAACAAAGTCTTACAAAGAATAGCACTGGCCTATGGAAATCAGTCACAGCTAACACAGACAAAACCTACCAGGCTTGCTCTACTTCCTGACAGAAATGGGTTTCAAGACTTCCAGATTTTTCTGATCTTTCAGAATACACACTAACAAACCCCAAGTACCAGGGGAACTCTTTCTTTTTGATTAAAAAGGAGAATCTCCATCAATTCAGACACATTCAGAAAGCCACTGTGGCACTCTCACAGGTGATTATTTGGCACCTGTTAATTTAGGGCCATTTGTGCAGCTGCACACCAGAAAATGCTTTCAAAAGCCTTTTATGCTTTTGCAGTTTTAATTTCAAACCAAGGTAAAGTAATAGCTGACATTTTCCCCTTATAACACTCCCACTGTCCATCTTTGCTTACAGACATTAAGAATTTCAAAAACCACACTTTAGGTAGAAATTTTGGGGACTGGTTAGAAATATGGGGGTATTTCTCCATTGTGAGTAAGACAGAAAGGAAAAAAGTACAATTAACATTTTTGTGTCTGTATGCTGATTATCTTAAATGCAAAAGGGCACCTGTTGGGCACAGAAGTCACCCCCACCAAGAAGCATGGCTTTTTCATTGCTCAGGACAAAGCATAGCTTTTTTACTAGCTACTTAACTGGTAGAGAGCTAGGAGTGAGAACTCTATCCTCTTCAGGAATAAAGTTGGAAGGCAATTTCCGCAAAATCTATGCATATCAAAGGTTACACTTACAGAACAGAGTAATGAATGACTCACGTAAGTCCACTGCTTTAAATCAAGGCTGAATAGGTGTGGTGTTTTTTTTTCCCCACACTCCCCCACAGAGCCAGGCCACTTCCCCCAGTGATCCTACAAGAGTCAACTCCCACCCCAGTCCACACGAGAGGAAATACATCTGCCATGTAACCAACATCTATGTGTTGCAGGCACATTTTGGACTGAAGACAAATGGGGAGGTTCTTCCTTTGATTTAAATATGCTCCAAAATTAAATACAGAATATTACTGCCTTGTTCAAATGAAACATAGTAAGCAAAGGAAAAAGAGATCCTACAAATGAAAGGACGAGGACATGGGAAGTTGAGAAGTTCGTTATGACTCCTCAGGGCACCTAGAGAACATAAAGTGGACATCTCTAAGACTGCTCTGCTGCTCCACAGCTCATCTGACATAGAGGAGCTCAGCTGCTCCAGACTGCATCAGTCTTCCTGAGATTAAAAAATGCCATTCCCAGACACAGTCCCCTTTCACTCCCTCGTTCTCACCCTTGCCTGTCCCTCTCTTCTGACTTTTATTCTTGCTGCTTTCTTGATAGCTTTACCTTCCTCCTGCACCCCCCTTCTTACTGGTAATCCAGCTACATCTGTTTTGATTAGCACATTCCATTTTATTTCCACTTTTCCCCTGTCTCTTCTCCAGCTCCTACTGCAGAGTCTCCCATCACACCCAGTCCCACCGTCATGGCTCTCTTTACCTCGGCTCCAAACCAGGTCACCTTCTCAAGCAGGGTTTTGCTTTCCTTCTCTAGGTCCAGTCCAGTAGACTCAATTCCTACCTTCCCCTTCAGTAGATGAGATCTGCACATGGGAAACTGAAAGTATGATGAGCAACAGCATTTGAGAGAGCCAAACCAACTTCAGCTTCAGCAGCAAGCTGCAGAGCATGCCAACAACTGCAGGTCATAGTGTGAGCATGCAGATAATCTTAGACACTTGTTTTTTGCAGGTAAATTCCCTTCATCAGTCAACTTGTTTGTCCCATGAATAGCACCAAAGGAATGCTGTGCTGATGGAAGAGAGGTACTAAGCATGTGTAATGGAAAAAGAGACATCTCTTAGAGGAGAGAGAAGAGCCAGCTTGAATAAATTAGAGTTGGAAAGAATGAAGGACTCTCTGGACATCTTGATGGCCACCAGTTATTACAGTAATACAGTAACAACCAGTTACAGAAAGAATTCTGTATTGCTAAGTCTGGACTAGGTCCTTGCAAAAGCAGACCTTACAGCCACAGTTTTAAAAATATACCTATAGCATTACTTGTCCCAAAGAGAGGAAGAACACTCAGAAGAAGCAGAACATTATTAGGTAAATCACAAACACACACAGCACGGTGTTTCCTAGCCCACAGGTGCCAGGTGATGCTGCAAACCCATACTCACCAAGGCACATCACGTGTGGCTTCAGTCTGCTGCTGAGCAAAGTGTTCCAGCAGCTCAGGCAAGACAGCAGCAAGGTGCAGCTACCATGGGCCAGAGCTCAGCAAGGGCTGTAAAACCCAGTAGGCAAACAGCACATGTGCTGCAGCAAGACTTCCCACTCACAACATCTGCCGCAAATCCAAGTCCTGGCAGTCTTGGGGAACAATCATAGAATCGTAGGATCACTAAGGTTGGAAAAGGGCTCTGAGAGCCATCCACCTATCACCAATATTTCCCACTAAACTATGTTCCTCAGTACAACATGTAAATGTTTCTTGAACACCTCCAGAGTCAGTGACTCCACCACCTCCCTGGGCAGCCCGTTCCAGCACCCAACCACTCTCTTGGAGAAGTATTTCCTAACATCCAACATGAATCTCCCCTGGCACAAATTGAGGCCATTACCTCTAGTCCTATCGCTAGTTAGATGGGAGAAGAGGCCTACCCCCACCTCACCACAGCCTCTCATTGTATCAGAAATAGCGCTGCCAGCAGGAGCAGGGCAGTGATCATCCCTCTGTGATGGGCCCTGGTGATCAGCCCTGGTGAGCTTGAATCTCAAGTACTGCGTTCAGTTTTGGGCCCCTCACTGCAAGAAAGACATCAAGGCCTTGGAGTGTGTCCAGAGAAGAGCAATGAAGATGTGAGGGGTCTGGAGCATAAGGCTTATGGGGAGCAGCAGCTGAGGGAGCTGGGATTGTTCAGTTTGGAGAAGAGGAGGCTCAGGGGAGACCTTATTGCTTTTCACAA
Source organism: Chrysolophus pictus (assembly GCA_037305975.1). Classification (NCBI taxonomy): domain Eukaryota; kingdom Metazoa; phylum Chordata; class Aves; order Galliformes; family Phasianidae; genus Chrysolophus; species Chrysolophus pictus. The sequence goes on from JAYKPI010000006.1 coordinate 14,701,417, forward strand.
CTTCCTGAAAGGAGGCTATGACCTGTGGTGAATATTAGGGTACATCATCCCCAAGCTAACTCAAGCACTACAGCATAGCCGTATGCCAACTTCAGCTTTTCCAACTTTTAACAGAACACGCGTGGGGCAGTCACACAAGAAATTCACAGAAACCCACCTTGTTTATTGGTGGTGCCCTGCTCACAAGGCCTGCTGCACAAGGTTGTCTTAATGCATGAGAATAGCCCTCCTGCTACAGGAGGGAGCTGCTGGGAGCCATTTGGAAACTCTATTTCAGCACCGGCAGTACTGGCGCGCTTACTGCTGAACTGATATATCAGCACTCCACACAAAGGATCTGGAGACCCAAACAAGATATTTGTTTTCTTCAGTGTCCTTCTATGCCTGGCCTGATTCTTATATTTGCTAATGGAAAAACTGAATAAGAGAAAGTAGCAGAAAAGCTAGAGAACCCAGCAGTTTCTCCAAATTTAAGAATCTGTATCATCTTTCACTTCAGCATCTGCATCTTGCTTGGACTTAGTCCTCAAATAGTCAAGTAGACAGAAAAAAAGCTCAGTCAAGGCTATAATTCAAGACATTGACGCTATCTTTTATGTCTATTGCTTGCCAATGGCTTCAAGTCAAACTACAGTAGTACTTCAAACTCCTATGGAAAGTATGTCAGCATTAAAACTCAGTACAAGAAACTTAAACATCCTGACAGCATGTAGCCATGCATGAGATCACTGTGAAAAGCTGCAGCATTTTCTTCAGCTCTTTATATTTTTGTTTCCTGGGAAGTATGAAACCATAATCAGCAGCTTATACCCGAAGTCTATATTTCAGACAGTACAGACTGGAGAAAGTCCAAGAGTTGCATTAGCTAACAATATGCAGTAAAGTAACACAACCCTATCCAAGAAGATCCAGAGAACTAGAATGCTATTTAATGTAGGCTGAACAAAACTAGACAACTGCTCTTAGAGAGAACACTATATAGGGATTTCACTTGGAAAGCATAATTTCATTTTTATAGTCAAATTCACACTTCTATCCCAAGAGAGAGGAAAAAATAATATTAAAGACTTTGGCATATGTAAGTTCTCAAGTTCTCAGCTAGTCCTATTTTTTGGAGCTTTTTTGATTGTCAAGAATTATTTTTATTTCTTGCAAGTCATTATGAGGAACAGTATGAGAGCATTCACAGTTTCTGATGTTTCAAGGTAAGGCTTTGTTTCAGCTATAGACTGTAAGAAAATGTTCTGTTAGAACAAACACAAAACTCGTGATGGGAAATGTCTTATTAACCCATTCTGTCTTCTTATCCTGTAATCAGGAAGCAAAGAGAAACAGAAGGCAGACAGCTTGGTAAGTAAAACTGAAAAATGACTTCCAAACATAGAAAGGCAGGGAAGAGAAAGGAGGAGACTGAAGGGATGCCGAGGTGAATCAGCACCAGGAACGCCAGAAATCTCCATTGGTGTACACCACTGCCTGTTTTATGTAAAAAGTCAAGCAGCTGTTTCTTTGTGTTAGTGATACACTGGCAGACACTGTACTTTTTGTTCCCAAGGATGAAAGTGTGTCACTGAGGGCATTCCAGGTTCACTACTTTGTGGCAAGTACCTTAAAAGGAACATCCAGTAAATTGCATTGTTAAATGATGTAACAAAATTTAACCTCCCCCCCCAGAAATAAAACTTACATTTTGTTTCTCTTTCCATACCTGAACTACTCCTGTTCACAGATTATTACTACGACTACTATTATTATTATTACTATTATTGCCTTAATATCCTGCTGTGAAGAAAATAAGCTAGTAGAGACTCCATACAGGGTGCTTGTATTTTCAAGTTTAAAGCCTGCAGCAGGACTTTGGCTGCTCTTAGTTATCCTTACTAAGAGGTAGGGTTTGGAAAATACGATGGTGAGAAAGAGAGCTCAGAACCCCTTTTGGGTTCCATTATGTAAGAACAATAGATAGATATATCCATCACCATCTACTGGTGCTACAAATATAGAATATCCCGAGTTGGAAGAGACTCACAAGGATCATCGAGTCCAACTCCTGGCTGGAACTGATATCTAAGCTACTCCTATTTTTAATTCCTCTTATTCTGACTTAACAGAGCATGTTGGTAACTTCTGTCATAAATAAAAGCCACTTATATGATGCACAGCCAATCTACAAACAAAGCCCTTATCTTTCTTAGAACTGAGCCACTGCACTCCGTTAAGCTCCAATTAAATTATAGTTTTTCCTGTGACTTCTTCCACATCAAAAGCTTTCTGAATGCATATTGCTGCTACTCTGTTTTGGTCAAATATTAAAATGATATATTATTTGAAACTTTTAATATTAACTTGCTTGTGAACTTGTGGCACAGAGGCCACACTCAGTCTATCTCTATCTGATGCCTGAAGACCAGTTGTGGGGTGACTTTGTGTCTACCTTAGGTTTTCAGGACATCTCCTGGGATCCATAAGACAGGTTACAAAAGCATGCAGCAGTAATGGTGGAAGGGCTTTACTAATACACACTAGTATTGAAAAAATTGAGAGCAGAACACAAAACCCTCCCTCCAGTTCCATCCACATTACTGAAGACATACGGAACCAAAGTGCCATGTGAAAGGGATGTTTTAACATACTCCTATTTTTCACAGTTTCTGATAGAACTGCCTTCAGAGAAGCTCAGACACAGATAAGCTGTACCTACAACATCAATGACCATGGAAGATGACGCCGTCACTCCTTCAATATATCCTATTTGCTGCTGACCTGTTCCCAACAAGACTCCATTTTTCCCTGTTGGGTGAGCAGCTTGGAAGCTGCTGGCTTGTAACACATAAAGATAAATGCTAGCACAACAACACCCTCTTTCCTGGCACGCAATTTATCCAAATTAGCTTTTCTGACCTCCTCCACCCAGCCAGAGCTTGGGCTGAGGACTGTAGTTGGCTCTGCAGCACTGACAGCCCGCAGCTGAGCGCACAGCCCAGCCCTCCTGGCACACAGCCCTGGGCGCAGTTTGGGGAGCAGGCTGCTTCCAGACCCCTCACCACACCAGTGGCCTCTGCCATTTTGAATACTGTAACTGATATGCAAAGTTTTCATGAGAAAGCCAGATATCTTAACTTTAAAATCAACATTTATAATGACTTAATTTAGAGGCCATTTGTACTGACACCCTATTAAAAGGAACCAAAAAGTCAGACAAGCAAGTCAGAAGGTACTGACCTCTCCTGTAACTTCTTTAATCTGACATTGCTTTAACTATACATTAATCACTTTCGGGTACAGCACCTAAGGAAAAAAAAAACAGTGAAAAGCTTCAAAAAAGAGCACTGAGAGCTTTGCTCTGCTCTCCTCTGCACTGTGCAGCCCAATACACATTGACAGTGCATCACTGGATGTGCACTGAAACCACCACCTTGATAAAACAGCCTAATTCAAAGCCTAAAAAAGCCTATTGCCAACTGTGCTAACAGCACAAGTAAAGCATTCGTCACTCTGCAAAGCCTTGAAACTGTTTCTTAATGTTCCAACTCTGGATTTTGTTCCTGCTAAGGAAAAAAAAAAAAAGAAGAAAAAAACTAAAAACAACTCACAGTTTTTTTTAGAGTAGATTTTATCTGATTTCAAAAGTAAATAATATGGGCATTAAAAAAAAAGAGAGAGAGAGAGAGAAACAATAGTTTTTTCCTTTTTACTATTTCACTTTCACTTGCAACTATGGACTGACTGCAGGTAGCTCTGTAAGCTAACACCATAGGCTAAGGATGGAAACCAGCTGACAAAGAATGCCTGAAGCTACATTTGCCCGATTAAGTTCCTTTAAATAAAGCTGATTCTATTTGTGTGCAAATGAATCTGATCTTGAAATCTCAATGCTCAAAGAAAAACTATAAAAATAAAACCTTTCAAAGAGAAGTCAGAGAACTACTTGACAACTAGAACAGCCATGGGCTCACCAGGTAACATGTTTATAGCCTCCCCAGCCTGTAAACTCCTTATTTCTTTCCCCATTTAATCAATTACCTTCTCCTCCTCCCCCTCTGCTGCAGGAACACCATACCAGCAAGCTCCTCTCCAACACTTCAACACATATCTGATTGAACGGAGTAGTTTTTCATAACTTCTGTTTAACCTTGAAATCTGCTGCTTCTATTTCAGACTGATGAAGTGCTGGTGTGCCTGAAAGCTTGTCTCATTTTTTCCCCCCCTATACCAGCTGGTCTAATAAATTACCTATTCCTGTGTGAGGTATGTCCTTAGATCATACAGCAAAAACACTATCATGCCACTTCAAACTTACATTAAGCCCTAATTCTAAACCTTCTGACTTAGTTAAAAATAAGTCATCTAAACTACTGCCTTGCATTACAAAAGTACTTGTTCAAATTCTCCACTCGTCACACAGATGAGGGTATACACACAAGCAAAGGCTCACTTATTAAATAACTTTCAGCAATAGAAATATTTCCTGTCCAAGTTGCTCTAAATATTTGAAATAAAAATACTGATTGCAGATCATACTCAGTTTGAGGTGTCTCCAGGGCTGATGGTTAGGCTCTTAAACTCTTTGCTGCAGAGCACCAGCGTATAACCAGTTTGCATGATTTAAATTTAAAAGCAACTTTCTCATTTCATTTGAGAAAGGGAAGGGGGCTGGGGGAGGAACGTTTAGCTGCAGATAAATCATCTCTTTTCAGTCCATTGGGAAAGGCTCTTTTTTTTCCCCCAAGGTCCGGCAGCTGGAGGCTCAGCTCCCACTCAGACATGCCTTTATTTGGAAACAATGCCGGAGCTCGCAGGGCCGGGCTTCTTCAGACACGGTGCCCGGAGAGCTAACAACAACTGGGCAAACTGAGTGGCAGTTCTGCTCAGTCAATGCAGCCACATGCTGCTCTAAACATCCCTGCACACAAACAAAACAAAAACCCCTTGTGATTGCTTATTGATCATTAAAGGAAAGAGAAGAATTACAGTCTCTGCTTGTTGACAGAGGCCAATACTCCTTAAAAATCCTACAAGCTTTAAGCTCACACAGCTATACTCTTCAAGATGTTTGTTTCCTGTACCACAGTATTACTCTCAGTAATAATTTTGCTCCTGAGAGCAAATAAGAGACACTTACTCCAGTGTCTGCAGCCACACAAGCAGCACTGGTTGTAAATGCAAGAGTTGGGCAGCTAAATGAAATGCTGCCAAATGACTGAGAATAAAATCATTAAGGTTGGAAAAGACCACTAAGATCATCCAATCAGAACCTACCACCATGCCCACTAACCATGCCCATCAGTGCCACATCTCCACGGTTCCCAAACACCCCCAGGGATGGTGATTCCACCACCTCTCAGCTCAGCCTGTACTAATGCACCATCACTTTCTGAGAAGAACTTTTTCCTAACATCTGACCTGAATCTCTCCTACTGCTACTTAAGTCCATTACCTCTCATCCTAGCTTCAAACTTTGTACCATCAATGTACCAAAACGTAGGAATCAGCTCACACGTTGGCACTGCACTCACCACTTCACTGTAACTCCTGCAAGACAATTCCCTGGGATCACATCCCCCTTTCTTCCTACAGACAGAGAAGAGATATACTATTTTTACACACCCGCTGTTTATTTTCATCAAAGTGGGCCAGTCAGAACTAGAACTCAAGGCCAGCCATCTTCCTTACACCACTGTCTTCCATGGGTTGCAGGGACATGGGCAGCAAAGGAACCCAAGTGACAACAGGAGACCCTGAGAATTCAAAGCTGTTCACCTCTGATGCTCACCTAACATCAGGATCCATATGAATGTCCTTTCTTCACCCTGCTTTTCTCATACCTTCTCAGCTAAGAGGCTTATCATCTCTTCAACGATTTTTATTTTTTGGAAAACCCCCAATCATGTTCCATTCAGGTTCCCCTCAGCCTCCATCTCCTCCCTCTCAGACACTGCCAAGGTCATACACAGGAATCTTTTAAAAATAAATAAGTAAAAATTTTAAAAAGGCACGGAAGCAAAATAGGAGATATCTATTTAAATGCACTTTCAGCTTTCACAGAAAATGAACTTCTGTTCCTGAAGTCAAAGCTTTCATTCTGTCGTCTTCAGCCTGGATTATCCCGTGCTGCTCCCAGAGCACTGGCTCAGCATTGTTGAGCTGAGGAAAGATTATCTACTCTGACATTGCTATCCACTTGTGCTGGGTGGGTCACCACCACCAAGCCAGTCTCCTGCTTCCCAGTTTTCTAGTCCACAGTGTTCACAGAAACACCTGCTTGCCATGACAGGCACAACGTCCCAAGAAACTACTTGCATGCATCCCATGGCAGACACCTGATCTGATTACACCAGGCCCTGTGCCTGTGGGTACTGTTCACCTCAGGAGGGCAACCAAAAGAATCTCTTGAGCCAGACATGATTCATATCTTTCTAAAAATGCCAGATCCCCATCTGGAAAGCCCAGACATTTCAGCCAAGAAAACCAATTACAACAGCAACACAACAATGAGCCTGTGGTAGAATGAAGAGGAAATACCTGCTTAAAAAACTTAATTTGCTAAGGAAAAGCCTGGACTTAAAACAAAGAGCTTTTCTTCTCAGGGGACAGCCTTGTGCTGATGGTTTGGCACCTGTTCAGTTCCTCCTCCCTGACAGCAGCCTTGCTGCCTCCTGCACAGACGCAATCAGCTGCATTTTGCCTGCCTGCAAGTTACATTTTTCAAGGCTCACCCAGAAGAGCCTTGAAGTTTGTTTCCCATCATGAAATACATCTTGCAATCGTGTACTTTTTCCTGATCTCACAAAGAGAGTCCATGCAGTGTCTTGGAAAGTAAAGCAGGAGGAGGTGGGTTGGGAGAAAGACCATTTCTGTTACTCACTTTTCAGCAAGGGACCAGAGCTGAAGAATAAGCATGGAAGGAATCATGCTTATTTAGTCATGCAAACTGCAAAATTACTTATGTGGTAAATAATTTCTCCTTGCAGAAGATTCTGAAGGCTGTTGTAAAAAGGCAGACATTGCCTCTGTAGTCATCCCACAGTAAGGGCTGTGGAAGGCTGAGGTAAGAAGTGATTTTCCTTCTCTCAAAATTGAAGCAAGTCTCATTAGGCACAGTTTCCTTTTGCACTCCCCCAGTTTGCAAGCACTCTCATGAGCATTATTTCTCATACAGGATATTTCAAAATTTGAGGCTTCTTGCGACTTTATGGCTATAATGGCATCTCTGTTGCTCACCGCTGAAGGGTTTCCTCTTAAGTAAGATTTCAACTTCAAAACAACTCAGAACTATTTCTCAAACCTTCCAAATCCTATTTAGCATGTTTTGAGATATGCAGTTGTTCTCAGACTTTTTTGCTGGCATTTACAAAGTGCTTCATTTATGTTTACAGTGTTTGCTGTTCCTTGCTCTGGCAGAAGGCAGGGGATGGTCAGCTGTTCCAATCCCTTGACCCAAACAAATGACTAGTTTAGTTCAGTTTAGATTGTAGCTTATAAAATAAAATTCAAGTATTATTTCTGTTCCTCTTCCTTCTACCAGCTGTGCTGATAAAAGATTCTTGTGTCACAATTTTGATTCAAGAAGCACAAGAGTGTGTTCTTTCTTATCATTCTCCCTATTTAAGAAAGAAAATGTGTATTTTACTTTAAGCAGAACAGTAGTATTAATTTCAGGAAGATCCTAAAATTCAAGACCCGACTACCTTGATTCCAAGTAGTTCAACACTTTTGTCCATCATATCACTGTAGGGATTGCATAGGATTTATTTCAGCATTTCTGAAGTTTCAACCAATATGATGGAGAAAGGCAGTAGAAAAAATAAGAGCACACAGACCATCAACAATAGCTAGAGATTTTTCAAACTGTTTCAGCCAAGTGAGACTAGAACTATGATCTCTGTAGCTCTCTCCATTCCCCAGCAATTCTGAAAGCAAAATAAACTACTGATAACATACAAAACAGAAATGAGGTATTTTTCATAGCTCTTTCAAGAGGCATAGAGTCTCTTAAAGCAACAATCCTTACAAGTGAGTTATTGCAGTATTAGTATCCCCTGTAATAAGTCTAGTGCATGCTCCAGATAAAACACTGCGTCTAACAACAACTGGCAATTTTCAAGAGAGCCACTCCATGCTTCCCAGCTCAGCAGGGTACTTCATAGCAAGCAAGCCAGAAATCAAGACCAACTCAGTAACAAAAGACCCAATCAGCTGCTGAACTACTTGAAGATGATTTATTTACGCAGTAGCTAGATGTAAATACTTCTCCTCTAAAGCAGTAGACCTTTAGTTCAGGGAATATATTAAGAGATTTGGAACCTACATCCAAGGCTGTGGCTCCCTCTGATTGCCATACTGTGTAAAAATTGCTGCGAGCCTGTGTTCAGCCTAGTTAGCCAAGAATTTTACCATCTCTATAATTAACTCTGGAGTCTGACATCATCACCCCCTCAAGGTTCTCTTAAAATTTTAATAACATGGTTTATGAATATTCATTTGCCAGCATTACACTTCCAGGGATTTATGAAAACCCAATGGCATGTCAGTTCCCAAATAGATTCCATTATTCCTGCTGCTCCTTAGTGTATTTATTACAAACCAATTTCATGCTGTCAGAAAGTGCATCAAGCCTGCAGTTGGTCCAACCATCGAGGTCATTTCATAGAGATTAACAGGCAAAGCAGATGGAGTGCTCCTGCTAAGGATGCTTTTTAATCCCTCACTGGACACGATGCTTCTTCACAGGCCTCATTGGTTCTAGCCTTTAAACCCTGCTCCTCCTTTATCTCCTCCCACATGCCACTGGAATGAGAAACCAGGCACGCAGCAGCCAGCCCTTCAAAGTCTGCTGCTGCGTAAGAGCAGCCATGGACTCCCAAAGCCCAGACCTGAGGGGTTTATGAGTCTGGGAGAGACAGTTATTTCATGCAGTCAGCTTGCTTCAGCAAATGCTGCAAGTCAGATGAAACTGGCACACTGCAAACAGCTAAATAAAGTTTGTGACACATCATTCCATTACCGAGAGTCGTAAACACTTCTTATGTACTGAAATACATCATTTGCTTGACAATTGCTCTTCTTTTTGTTTTCCCCCTCAGAACTGTGGCAGTACTGCAGTGTAAAACCACTGACTTGGACATTATTGCATTTCAGATGTGTGACCGAACCATCCCCAGATGCAAAGCAGCTCCTTGTTCTGAAAGGAGAGATCAATGAAACCTCACAGAGCATGTTTATCAAAAGCTCTTCTGGATTTGAATCATAAAACAAATGCATCATTTGAAAAGGCTATGTTAAATATATTAAGTCAGGTGTATTTTCACTCAATTACTTAGAAGTTTTCTTATAATATTCATGTAAACTGGTAAGCAAAACCAGACAGCCAAGTGGTATTTGTCATTTCTCTCATCTATTCCTTAGTTGCACTTCTTTGTCAGCAAAAAAGCAGCTCAAGAGTCTCAGAACTACTTTTATTTTGCTACAGAATGGCAAATTTAAAGAGATCTGTTTGAAGGCACTGTCAAACCTTACCTTAAAACGGTTTATGCAATTATGTTGTTTTCCCCTCGCTGTCACCACTACAGAACAAGTTCATGAAAGGTTTCGATTTGTCATAAACAACTATTCAAAGTTTCTGCTTTGTTTGTGTTTCTACTCCAAATATTTAAAAAGCAATGGAAAGATCTCTGTTTCACAGAGTCATTTCCAATAGTACCATTCAGCAAATGCAATATTTAAAAGTACCTCCAAATGGAACCTGCAGGCCATTGAAAGCTAGCAAGGGAAAAGAGGGTCAGAAACACAGATAAAGAATAACTTAAGTAATAAAAGGGTATGGTCCTTGGAGGGAAAGGAAGGGGAAATTAGAGACCAGCAACTCAAAGGCAGTCAAGAAGAAAGGTCAGAAAGTCTTGAGGGATGTAATCATGATCTTGTTTTAAAAAGGGAAAGGCTAAAATTGCAACTGATACAATGGCCTAATGGCCAGTCCAGAAACTTAGAAGTACCATGAATAAAATGATTTACAGAACATCACTTGAGATTTTTTGCTTGATGCTTCCTTTAGCTCCAAGGCCAAAGCTTTGGGAGTTGGAGCAGAGCTGTAAATTCTTCCCAAAACCTGGTGAAAAGCTCCAAGACTGCAGGCAGTCCTCCCTGCACTGGCTAGAGTACAGCAGGCACAGCACCACTGTGATTCAGCTACACTATTTCTGGTTGCTTCTGCAGACAAACCAGGCTATTTGGCCAATTTTTTTTTTATTCTGAGACCTCTTTGGTGAGGGAATAATTTAAGCTATGTTTTCAGAACACAAAGGCCTATTGTCAGTCACCAGCAGCTTGTTTGCCCCAACAGGGAACAACGATATATCTTTTGTGGTGGAGGGAGAAGGGGAACCTTTTGCTTCTAAGAGATTTCCTTGAGAAGCAACATGTTGTTATTACTGTTTTTAAACAACAACAACAAAAGTTACAATAAATTATTTCAAGAATCCTTGAGCTAGATTTTTGCTTTTCTAAGAAATCCAGAAGGAAGAAAAAAAAAACAAGTTTGCTCTGCTTTTCTCTCATTTATTTATTTGTTTTTATGGACTTGCAAGCTAAACCCTCAGCCCACAACAAAACCTCGTTTGGGTTGCTGTCAGCCCTTAAAGCTGAAAAGCTACACCACTTGGCAGCTGGTTGTAGGAAGGAACTTCAGCTACATGGAAAAACAAGATAGGCAGGGTAAAGCTGGATGCCCAGGGTTTTTTTGGCATCCAATTCTCTCATAAGACATAGAGCTATATTGGCTAGCGTTAGGGTCCTGCGTTATGTAAATACTTCCTAGTGCTTACAGCTTGTCTGCCTTGCTGGACCACCCAGACAGTACACCCTGGTGGCCATAGGAACAATACAGCCAAATGTATAGTGCCTTACTGTATTGTACTCATAACCCCAGGGAACTTACAGAAGACTCTTCTGTGTCAGAAGAGCCACGTGCCTGCACAGCATGATGCACCAGAGCATCACTGTGCAGAAAGAAGCACTGCCTGTCATGTTCAAGTTTCAGCCTACCAGTCTCATAATGTGCAAGGGCCATTCTGAAGTTTTGCTCCTCTGCCAATGGAAGCCTTCTGTTCAGCAAAATAAATAAATAAATAAAAATAAGTCTAGGCTTACAGAAGCAACACAAACACCAGAAAACTACTTTGTAATTGAACCAATCATTGCATGCTGCAAGAGAGAAGCAATTCAGGAGTGTTAATCAACCTGGAGCCAATTACACTTGAGCTACCTGTTTCTTCAGGTTGCATTTCAACAGCCACTGAATCAAAGATGGAGTAAAGCACCCCAAGGTGCCGAACACTGTTAGGTGCATGACACATGAGTGAAGTCTTGTCAAGCAACAGCCACTTACACCTCCTAGGGTGTAATCTCATGATGCAATACTCAGATTAAATCTTAGACTATTATCCCAGCATATCAACCCTGACTGTTTCCAGCAGAGAGGTGACCCAAAGATCCTGTTTAAACCAGCCCATTTATCCAATCAAGACAGTAAAAACAAAAGCTTGTGAAAGCTTCTCTTTAAGTAGTTCCCTTGGTTCTCCTTGAAATCACCTCTAGGTTTCGGTCTCAAAGCCTGATCCCCTGTCCTCGGTCACACCCGAACTCTGCTCTCACTGCTCTCTCTCCACCTCCCTCATGTTTTGCACAGGGACCAAGTGGACCACTGTGACAGGCTGCCGAGCTTGGAAGACAAGCCAGAGCAACCAAGCCTAGCAGTGCTTGCTCCTTAGTGTTTGCTTAGAGGAATGTGCACAGAGTCACTTTCTTTTCTGGCAGTTACTTTCAGAGATCCATGCTGTCAGGACATATCAACGTCTGCATACAGTCTCACATCACAGACAATTGCAAGTCAGTCATAGAAGACTATGAAACTACTAGCTCCATGTTTAACTCAGAAATACACATTCATTTAGTGTTTCAGTGCAAACTAGCAATTTCTGTGCTGGCTCAATAAAGTTGTGAAGCTCCCAAGATATCAAATTTATTTGTCTTTGGTATCTACGCTTCAAAATTATGCTCGCTTTACCTACACCTCTTTTAATGAAGTCCAAAGAAATCAGCACAGGTAGCATGTAAGCCTCTGCAATTCAGACAAAAGTTTATTTAAATGTCATATGAAGGGTGCAGAGGTGACTAATTTTAAGAGGACTGTTCAGACCTTATTCCCCATGATGCTTTTTCAGAGGAATGAAGCAGAAGCAAGGAGGCAGCTGGGCAACATGAACTCAGAGCTAGAAGGAACAGTAGTAGGCTTAGCCCAAGAATCAAACTTAAAATGAGAGAGAAGCTCTTTTTGGCATAAGAATACTAAGGATATAGAGTAAAACTAAGAATATTAGAACAACAGCACAACACTCAAACAGCGCTGTGCAGCCAGATGGTGAACTGCGGCAGATGGAGAGAACAGTTCTGGAGCAATTTGGGGAGTGGCAACAACCTGAATGGTTTCCTAAAAGAGTATTTTATAGCAAGGTTGCCATTTCCACCATTCTCATTTGCAAATCCAAACCATCAGCTGCCTAAAGCAGTCAGAAAAAGAAAAACACCTTTTATGCCTAGCCTTAAACATTGGCAGGAACATGACCCAGTAGGTGTGCTTGAATATACCTAACATACGTGGGCAGCAACCATGATTGCTTTTATTAACTCAGCTGACAGTAGGAAAGAATGTTGCTGGCTTCACCAAATGGTGTTCAAACTGTTTAGGCATCTCCACGGTAAATAGGGAGACCTGAATTTGAAACCTATGAGCCAGAAATCTGAACCTCCACTTCAAGGAATAGCCATAAACATAAGTCTACAAGCACATGAACTGCAAGACAACTCTTGAGCTCCCTTGCTTCAAAAGCAGGGCAGCTGAGATGAGCAAAGAAAGTCTTATTGACTATTTCATGTTTTTCTGCATCCTCTTAGTTAACGTTTGACACATGACTTGCTCAGAGAACAGAATTTTGGACTGAAGTGTGCTGGGCAACCTGATGCTGTTTTCACCTTTGACTCAACCATTATGCATCATTATATCCAGCATATATACATGATCCTAATATCCCAGAACACGATTAACACTGGAAAAACTATGCCTTTATGATTCTGAATGCCAGAATGGATTCTTTTTCCTTTGCCCACCTACATGGGACCTTTACACATAAAGCACTGTGTCTTTGTCTAATGACTGATGAGAGCAGAAATCCCAACCACTTACATACATGTGAGCTTTCTAAACTTTACAACTACTAAGTTACCAGAATTCTCAGCTGAATGCTTCTCTCTCTTAATCTGGCACTCAGGATGCTATGCATGAGTTTACGGTCAAAGCTCTTCAGTTGAGCTCTGAGATACCTCAAAACAACCAATTCTTCGCTGCTGCTTCGAAGAACCTAACTAACCAAGCTCTCCACAGCTCCAGTATCCCATTTATCCTAGTATCGCTGTGAGATCTCTGCTGGACATCTCACTTGAAATGCAGAGGACAGCAAGTAGCTCAATGAAGACTCAGCTCCTCCTCTACTTTGGCTGGCACCAGCATCACTGGTCTGCCTGGCTCTTCACTGTATCACTTGCATCTGCAGATGTAGCCTGAACTGGTTTTGTGGTAATTGACATCACAAGCATTTTTTTTATCATCAGTTACCCAATATATTCTTATCTGCTTAAGGCAGATTCCAACTAGGACATATTTTGCTCTTTAAAAACCAGAGACCTTCCAATGTGTTAATGAACTCTAAGCCAGCTAGCAGGGAAAGTAGTAAAAACAGTAAATTCATAAGGGGAGAAAGTTTTGCCTACTGTTTCACTTGACAGCATAGTACTCCCTTCCACAGTGCCAAATGAAAATTTTGTGTGGAGAAACAGGAGCCTACATCTTCTGCAAGAAACAGCACTGCCTCTGAAAAGTGAACAATCTCAGGCCACCCTGATCCTGCAAACTGTTCCACAGCTTTGGCTTTTTTGAAGTTGTAATGAAATTGCCATGCACAAGAGCCAACAAATTGGAGAGCAAAAACGCACTCTAGCAATGGCAATTTAAACTAAATGAGCTCATGCAATTTTCACTTAAGTCCATAATATGAAAGGCTTCACACACAACAGCACGTATTGTCAATCCATTGTAAGCAAGGAAAATAACAATGCTGCACACATTTTGTACAAACATACAAAATTCTACACACTATAGGAAGAGCTTTGCTTAAACAAATGTACTAAGACTACAAAAAGCTTTCAAACCACTTCATCGGCATAACTCCAAAAAAAAGTTCAGAGGGTGTTATGAAGAGTGCATGGTAACACATGGCCACGCAGGGAACCAGCAATAGGCTCCTCCAGCCTCTGGGAATGTCTTTGTCACAAATGGCTCAGCTCCACCACCTCCAGCTCTGCTTAGACTCACTGCGAAGAAGAAATGTGTAAACCACAGTTTCACTTTTCCTCCCCCTCTCTGGGTTCTACATGCAGATTATGTTTATACTGTAATCTCTCTTCTCTGTACAAAAAGCAAAGATGGAATTGCGGGATTACAGCTCCTTGCCTGGCCCCTATTACCTTCATCCCATTGACACTATCAAATATAAGGAATTTGGCAAAGAAACGTCAAATACAAAGCTGTACACCTTCAGAATAAGCCCTTAGAGATCTGAAAATCTCCTTCACATGGAAGATTTCTGCCAAGAATGTCATTTACTAATACAACCAAGATAAAACAGCATTGGAAGAGGTAGAATTAATGCTTAAATTAACTAACTAATCTCCTCTGAGATAGACACCAAGGAAGAAATGTTTACCTGCTCCAACAGTTAAAACATCTGCTGCACAAAGAGGAGCTGATATTATTACTTCTCATCAGTTCCTGCACTACACTCTTGGTGCTCTTCAGGTTGAAACCCAAGTTAGAGACTTGTGCTCTTGCGCAGACCCAGGGGTAGCCAACTATCATGTCTGCTGTCTTTGTGGCCTGTTTTAAGGCTTATAAGGCACTGACACCTTCTAGCACATTTACAGGAGCACAACATTGGCATGCTAAAATGATGAATTTACATCAACTTGCTTTTTAAAATGCAGGCAGCAAAATAAAAAAAAAAGTCATCTCTAAAAAAGGGTAATTATTAAAAATACTAACTTAACTGAAAGCAGTGTAAAAGGTAGGTTTTACACCTGTCAATCCCAGAGAAAAATTAACAGATAATCAGAATATTCTTTTTTTCTCCATTGCCTCTGCAGGCAGAAGGATCTAATCTCCTATAAAATCTACAAATAGAGGTGAGTATTTAAATGGTAATGGCTCATGTGAAAAAAGTTAAAAATATACATCTATTTTTTTCAAATAAATAATCCTTGCACTAAACTGCTAAAAATACTTCTCAAACATTTAGACACATTTTGTTTCTGTCTCCTGATATTCTCTAGGCTAAAACATTTTTATACGGTTCAGAACAAAAATTTTAGAGCCATCTGACAGACAAACGCAGACTTGCAATCCAGAGAAAATGGAAGATAGCCCTAAATTGCTAGCTCCTGGAAGGGAAACAGAGGCAATGAGTAGAGCTATTTTTAAAACTTATTTCCTTGGTAAAGACAATCTTGTTGCATTTCTGGAGACCAGAATACAACACCTGGAACACCCTTGAAGCGAGGAACCTCCTCTTCCCCCCAGCCCTCACTGTACTCCCCGTTAGCAGCTGATGTGCAGCAGGAGTGGATGGAAAGGCAGTGGCAGTAACTTTCACCTGTTGCGTCCCAGTAACGTTTAAAAATAAGGGAATGGAAAGTCGGAGGAAGCTTTCTTCAGAATACTCCAGGTGTCAACACACAACAGTTACCTAATGCAACAGTATCCACTATGTATACAGAATCTCTCGGACAGGACAAAATAGCTACTGAAAAATTTTGTTTTTCAGAGTTCTTACAGCTGCTTGTAGCTGTGCGTAAGGTTAGTCTATTAAAACTACGAAAGATTCACCTTGCACACAAGCCAACCAGCAATGGGACCTTCCATTCATAGCAGCATGAACTCATCCTCCAAGCAAAACCACAAGAATAAAAACGCAAAATGCCTTAAGGAGGGCTGAATGAGCGGCATGCACAGGCTGGAATAAACCCACTATCATTTCAACCTGACAAAGCCTCAGACAACTGGCGCAGGTGGCCGCACGCATGCTCTGCGAAGGACATACGACTTACTTCAGAATCCTGCAAAAATCCACTTGCCTGCCCCTAAGCAAAGGAGGAAAGAAAGAAGGTACAGGCGCAGCAGAAGGGGTCAGCCTTCTCAAAATACTTACTGATAACTCCGGCAGCACCCGCGAGCCAAGAATTTCATGATTCTTGTTTTAGAGAAGTTTCTCACTTCAGCTAAGGTTCCTTTCCAAAGGACTAATGCTCACCGCTAATAAAACGGAAAAGTGACTTCACAAAGTTACCAGATATCAACATGCAAGGCTGGCGAGTACATGTGCAGTCAAGATGATTCAGATAAGTCAGATAAATTTAGAACAACGCTTTCCTAAAAGCATGCGTTCACCAAATGCAGTGCACACGCGGGAGCTATATTCCGAGAGCTGATTCCAAACATCAGAACAGAAAATTTATTAGTGAAAATCTCCTTTTAAGAGTTCGCTGCCATCTGAAGTCCTCGACAATGTTACTCCTCGATCTGCCTTTAGTACTTCCATCCATCACTGGATTTATCCACATAAAAAGCTAT
Organism: Chrysolophus pictus; assembly: GCA_037305975.1. Classification (NCBI taxonomy): domain Eukaryota; kingdom Metazoa; phylum Chordata; class Aves; order Galliformes; family Phasianidae; genus Chrysolophus; species Chrysolophus pictus. The sequence continues at coordinate 14,718,149 of JAYKPI010000006.1, forward strand.
AGGCTCTCCAACCTCGGAGGACTAAGCCAAATGCAGTGTGGCAACTTCGCATAGGACCGGCCTTTTATGGTTGGAACAGTAGAGCTTTGATACAGCTAATCTACCATAAATAGCTCTTGAAACTCAGAAGGATCAAATCAGCTGTTGCAACAGTCCAGCCTGTAGCTGCTTCAAATCCAATTATACTGTCAGCTCTGTCCTGCAGCTTTCCTTTTTATTCCCCCATCCACAACTTTTGAAGTCCCACTCCTACAAGAAATTAAATGCTGCAGGGACAAATGCGACAGAATAAAACGTGTTTCATAAAAACAGAAACAAGCATGTATTTTTACAGTTCTGTTAAGGAGAAAAGGTTTTGCTGTGTTAAAAACATCTTGAGCATTTGATGCCAGTAATTTTTTATATCAGCCCTGACTCGTAACGCAAACATACAATCTGAAATAAGCAAACAGTCCCAAGAACAGTCAGCTCAGCCTTAAAAGGTGGGTAAAAATAAGCAGATAAAACTTCATGGCATGCTATCCATGGCCCAGATTAAGGTACTGAATTGCTTGCATATTTTTATTGTAACTTAAACACAAATGCAAAGCACTAGAACTCACAGTTAAATCCTTATATTATAATGTTTCCTTTCTAGCATTTTGAACCATTTGCCCACCAAGAAGCTCAGGACTATAATTTCAGAACTCTTCAATACCTGGGAGCTTCCAAAATGAGCTCTTGCTAACAATGTAAGTCAACAGAACCATGAAAAACACCCCAAGGGCTGCCAGAGCCCTGCGACCCCGAGCGCTCAGTGAAAGGAGATACCCTTTGGAGCCAGGGGAGCACAGATGAGCGGCGTTATCTTTATGGTTCACTTCACAGTGCAAAGCAGCAGCACACAAATACATAAGGATACATAAACAACAGATGTATTTTTAACTGTGTATTATTAACATCTCCCCAGTCTTTCCAAAACAAAGAGTTAAATTACTCCAATACAGTGCAGGAACTCCAACACTCTGACAGGGATGATGTGCCCTGTGCACAAAGTCTGAATCCTTTCTCTTCTGGGAGCACTTTCAGCCTGCACGTTGCCCCCTGTAATACCAGGCACAACATCTAGCACAGACATTGGTTCTTCTTGCACAAGGCAGAGAGAAGAGCATTATTAACTCCCAGTGCCCAAACTGCTTTAGCAAGGGCCAGAAATTTGGCTCCTCTAGAATAAAAACAACAAAATAAAACATAAAAAACAAGTCCATTGTGGAAAATTCTGTATCCCTTTATCAGCTACATGCTACCTCACTCTTTCCTCTCTGAGCTTCTGTTCATCTTATCATCTCAATTAAAGGGCCTGGGCTTTGCAAAGTATGCAACATACATCGAACACAGGAGTCACTGCCTTCAATCCTGTCTGCAGTGACAGTGGATGACAAAATAACTTCAATTAAGTGTGGGTGGGTTAAATGAAGAGGTTTGTTATTTCCTTCAAACAGTGCATGGAGAGCCTAGCTGTGTCACTTTCTGCAAGTCTCAGAAAAGAAAGAGTTGAAAGTGGGCACAGAGTTTCCCTTTAGGCTCTAGCAAGTGTCCAAACAAATTAATTCAGATGTACAACAGACAGAGAGCTTTTCATTAGCATGGAGTAAACTGAGCATGTGACAAGTAGATTAAACAGACCTGCAAGATTGTGCCTGAATAAGTTCATCACTTTGAACGCTACTTGTAGGACTTGTCACATTGTGCTGCTTCTGCACACTGGTGGAAAAGTAGCTGAACCAATTGCTGACAGAAGTTCAACAGATCTCTTAGAATGCAGCAAGCATGCTTGCAACTGCTAAGAGAAAGAGAGTTGTCAGCACACTGCCAGAGCACAAGTGCTGGCGCTTTATGCCCTACCCATAAGCATTTAACATCTTAGAACTTTTCTTGCTAAGGAATGTGAAGGATGTGGGCTATGAGATGGAAACGTAGCTCCCTCCTTAAGGAGCACAACTGGGATCCCTTGTTTCTTTCAGACATACCACCCTACATCTTACTGCTGGCATTCATCCTCCCTATCACACAGTGCATTATGTTAAAGATTTTACTTCCATAGCAAATGTAAAAAAAAAAAAAAAAAAAAAAAAATCCTGCATGTGCTCTTTTCACACATACTTCCTTAGCTATAAACACAGAAACAGAACTGATCTTCATGGGAATGCAACACATGCAACACTTTCTTCCGCTTCCTCCCCAGCACAAGATTTCTGTAAGCATAAAGTAGAGCAAGCTACAGCCAACACATTAATTTCTCTCTAGCTCTTTACGGAAAGTGTAAAATCTGACTTTTATCATACAAAAATGATACTACTTCTCAGGTCACAGGCTTTGCCTCAATGAAGACAGATGTACAAATGAATAAACACAACTTCGGTACCATGGTCTTCCATTGCAAGAGAGGTTACGTGCTTCTGTGACTAACAGTCAAGAAAAACCACGCAGTAGAGTGCACACAGCTTAAAGGAGGCATGTCTTTATTTAACATTCAGCTTCTTAATTTACAGCTATCTTTTTTACAGCTGGAGACAGGAGGGAAAGGCAAGATTCCCAGAAAAATCAAAGACAAATTTAATAACAAGCAACTTACCAGCATCCATTGTTAGAATCATGACCCCACTTCTGTGTCCCAGGAAGCAGGAAGCCTTACCCATCCAGTGCATGCGAATGACTCAGAAGGACTGCATGGCTTTGTTTCAGCTTATATCTTCCAGCTCATTCACCCCTCCTCCCCCATGTGGGATAAAAGTGATGCCTGTGCCTGACCATCCCCATTGGCTCAGTTCAGAAGCCACTCATTCAGCACATTCAAATTGCTGTGAGAGCCTAAAATGACCCACAGAGAAATTCTTATTTATCATTTTTCAACCCAACCCACTTTTTTTCTTCTGAGAGAACAAGCCATTCATTGTTTCACTATCAGACACATGCCACAGTTGGTGTGATTGTCATGGAGCCAAATAATTGCCTGTGCTCTGAACTGGGAGAAGTGGGCAGCAGGGAGGAATCCCCCAGCCCCAGTTCCACAGCACTGGCTGCCTGTGGAAGTAAAGACATGTTTTATGCCACAGTCTATGCCCTCCAGCCCAGCTCCTCTTCAATGCAAACCACATACACCCCCAGAATGAGGATCTCTGGTTTGTCAGGGAGGATTTACTCATTCATTTTATTTTTAAATAGGAGGATAGCTGTCTTACTGAAGAAGCAAACCCAAACTCTATAGGTTAAACTTTGCAGTAAAGAAAGGTTTTTTTTTCTGTTTTTTTTTTTGTTTGTTTTTGTTTTTAATCTGTAGGACTTCTTAAATATAATAGCTGGTATGAGCTTGGCTCTACCCAAAGAATTTGGAAAGCTGTTACAACCTATTTGTTAACCACCACCCCAGTGAGACAATGCAGTCTGAAAAAAACAAACCATATCACAACGTAAATGCAATTCTATCTGATTAAGAGACATCTCCGTCTTTTGTTAACTTTGATCATACAATAAGAGAGACTAAAAACATGCACATGGAAGGAGAGAAAGTGGAGGACATTTGTCTCTGTGCCACGCAATCCTCAAGAACTTACTGTGCAGCTGTGAAAGGCAAGTTCCTGCATCACGCAGTGTGAGGTGTTGACAGACACAGTATCTGTGCTTAGAGATTCAACAAACACAGTGAATGAAACACTGATGTTCTTCATCTTTTGATAAGAACTACCTTTTCCAAATAAAGCATGGACATATTAGGCTGCCATTTCACCACATTAGTCACCACTAGATAACCTAAGATTCATAACTGTGATACAACCACAAGTGTATTTTGGAAGTGTTGCTTGTGCTTGTTGAAATAAACAGAGCTCCCTCTCCTCCCCTCCTGTTTTTAGAAAAGGTATCAGTTGCAGTCTCACACACTAACGTTTGCAAGGCAATAACGAATTTAGAATCCACAATTCAAAGGAATTAGCAAAAGCATGATAATTGAGTCATCACTTCTCAGATTTCTTTACCTTCCCTTGCTTTGCACAGCTCCACAACAACAGCCTTGAGTCAACACAGTCTGGGGAAAACAAAATATTCCTAAACACAAAGATTTCTGATGTTTTCAGTGGGACACCGCAAGAAAAGTTTTGGAAAGAGGCATGGGTAATTCAGACCCTAGAAAACAAATCCAAAACCTTTGCTTCTTGATCTCTATTCGCTGAATTTCTCAGGTAGACAGATTGCTCCTCAAAAACTTTCCTACAAGGCTTCTGTTTTCAGAAGGAAAGCCAGATTAGTGAACCAGTCATTCCATCCAAAGCTTACAGCTCTCAAATTGTTCTTTTGTTGATCATAATCAATAGCCAAGGACATAGGGCAGCAATCATTGCTGTTAAAACATCACAATGATGTGGACAAACCAACCCCGCCCCCCCTCCCCCCCCAAAAATAATAATAATTGTTTTTGAGTATTGCACTTCAAACACTGCGAGCCCAAAGCCTGAGAGAAACTCTATGGGTAAAAAAACTGGTTCTTACCCACAAAATACAAAGCGAATAGTGAGAGCCCCCACACTTTGTACCTATACACCAGGCTAACCCAGTGCTAACACAGGCATCTTCAGGCAAAGCAAGCATGAAAATACTCACAACAGGTACCACACCAACTGCACACAAACCAACAAACCACTCTCAAGAGGATTAGATTTTCTGTATGCTTAGTTTTTGCAAGAAGCCCAGTACTACTGTTCTACAGCAGTAAAACACAAAAGTTCAGACAAAATATTCTTAAAAAAAAGTTTTCCACAGTAAGAAATTGTGAAATACTGCCTGGTATTATTGCTTAAGCAGCCTACTTCTGCTTACTTTCAGAAAGCACAGTTGAGAAATGTGAAGTGAATATGCTTGTACTAAATATTTTCTAAGGAAGTTTTACACAATTAATTGTATTCAGAATTGTCAAGATTCAATTCATTTTTCATGACCATGCATGTCTAATCTTTTGGGAATCGTGGTCAAGTTTCACTTTTCTATTGCAAGCCTTTCCAACTTGTCAAGCTCTATGGCACATATGAGTGTACTCACTGTCCTCAGACCTCCTTTATTCCAGCCTTTACTCAAACTTCCACTCTTCACAGCATGTTCTCACTGCCTTAGGAAGCTATGGCAAGTTGCAAGAAAAGAGTTCTCTCATAGTTTTGGAGCAACATCTAAAACAGTACCCAATGCACCTTTGAGAAAAAACGGAGGCTACCTGTTGTGAGAGAAATAGTGGGGCCACAGCTCTTACCAGCCATTATAACCATAATTATACATCACTTCTGTTTTAGGAAGCTTAAGAATCATGAAAGGATTTTCTATCCATTATTTTGCTGATATAAAATAGTGACGCCCTGCTGATCATTTCCAAGAAATCATGTCCCTCTACTCACAGTAACTATATAATTTGCAAAGAGCAAGTCTAATCCGATGCTCTATACCAGTTGCAGGAGCTGCCTTTATGGAAGCGGCAGGACCTGATACACATACACAAAAGGTCCTTTTTGTTCTTTGTTTGTGTGGGGAAATGCTTTCCAATTTTCTACAGGAAAAACAACTGTAACACATATGAAAGATCTGGCTGGATTAAACACCACTTCAAGCTTTCAAATAACAGAGAGTTGAAATGTTTTTAAAATGATACATATCAATAGCTTTATACTTCCAGAGTGTTTTGCAAACAAAAGGCATTTTCTCTGTTGGTTTTTATCTGAGTTCCCAGAATGTCTGTCCTCTATTACAGATAAATACAGTGCTACAAGTGAAGAACTCATTTCTCTTCAGTAAAGGGGAATGACAGATGAAGGTGAAGGAGAAAGATTCTCTCACCCCACAGTTTGTTTTCAAACAATGTCAGCACAGAGAAACATGGGCCTATTTATAATTTTAGCTTTCCAAAAGAATCAGTTCCTCAGTATTGCAAAGCAGAGATGACACCAAAGCATAGTGCTGAGCACAACTAAACAAGGCTGGCAACAAAGTACTCTGTTAGTCACTTTCATAGAGCAGATCATTAATGCCTTAACACCATGTACTCAAGTCACACAGCTGCAGCCTGCTCTGTGATGGCTGGAGAACTTGTACCAGACCTCACTCATTACCGAAGAATCTAGAAAGTTATTTATATTCAAGAAAACAACATAAAACCAAAAAAATCCACTTGGCAGGACCAGATTCAAGCCTTTTAGTAGCCAAGAACCAAAATAACTGAATTAAGTTGCAAATGTATCTCAAAACTGTAGGGCTTGGAAGGGACCTCCAGAGATCATCAAGTCCAAACCCCCTGCTAAAGCAGGTTCTCTACAGTGTACAACATAAAGGCCAGACTACAGATCTGTGACTAAAATGTTAGATTTAATATAAATGCCATTAGAATGGTTGAAATTATTTTAACACACAATTGGAAAAGGCAATGACAGAAAGGCTGGAAGAAGGGATCCATCTCAGCTGCCTGCTGCCTTTTCATTTAGGTGAAGTTTTGGGAACACCTATTGTCAATTTCACATTGAATTACATTTCACCTTAAAGTAGCAGCAGCATTTACAAGGTATTTAAATACCATTTGTCTTTCCTGAATTTCATAAAGACTACTCAGCAGTCTGAACTGTTACTTATGCTATACCTTACACAAGTATTAGGAGGCATATGTGGATTCTTCTTTAAATGTTTGGTACAAACTCTAGGGAAAATTAAAAAAAACTAAAAAACCAATCACCACTACCACCACCAACAAAAAAGCCACAGGTCATGGTTCAGATCAGCACACTTTTTTTCAGAACAGACATACCTTAAATCCCAGTCATCCAGGCCTTACTCTCCAGGTAGATCCGTATCACCATGACCAAGACAGTCCTCCTCCTACAAGAAATAAACACAAAGTGTGAGTAAGAACCCCAAACGTACATCCCAAGGTACGAAAACAACTCTAGGCAGTTGCACAAAGTGTTAAATACAGGAATGAGAGCAGTTTATATTGTTACCTCATTCATTCATATGAGCAAGATCATCAGCACAAGCAACAGCACTTTTCAAAGTTTATCTACTGACATACTGCAGTTATGGTCATATGGAAAGAGAGGTTTTGCATGATTACCAGGAACCCTGAAGAACCTGAGCCCTCAGTTAAAGTCAGAGCCTTTGACACAAGACACATTCTTGAACCACCAATTTCTCCAGAAATGGAGTTTTTACTTCACCACCTCACAGAAAGCAGTCTGTGTTACATCTTTCAGTAAGGTCAAGCAGCACTGAAAACAACACGAAGATCGCGTCGTCTACCACAAGATTGTTACCCTCACAATCTTCCATTTTTACCTTAACGTATGCAACTGGAACAGCCAGTTCTCCTCTCAGAGCTATGGTGACTGGGATACAGACCGGCAGCCTCTGCCAGGGGAAAGCACCAGCCCAGTAAGCAGGCCTGGCCTGCCCGCAGTGCTCACCACAGAGCCTGCCTCCTGGTCCCCACATCTTCAACCACAGCTGCTTGTGTTTGCTTTGATAAATATAAACCATCTCCAGCTCTGCCTGTAATGCAAACTGCTGTCCTGCCTGGTGACTTTGCCCGTGTGGAGATTTGTGTTAATGCAGCATCCGAGCTAGGTTATTTCAAACTAGTTGAACTATCCTGGCACTGACCTGTCCTTAAGGATGCCAACCCTTGAACTCATTAAAAACCCACAACAATCAACTGCTCCACACTTGCTACTTTATTTCCTACCACTAAAGTGGCAGTTTCTTCCCAAAGAGAAAAGCCCTAGAACACGTACTGACCTCCACGAGACAGGACCTGTGCTGAACAGACTGTTGTCTCCCTTCCTGTAGCAAAGGATAAAAAAACCTTATTTTTATTCCTGTGGGGTGAGGCTCAGCTCGTCTGCATGATATTCTTAGCTGGCAAATACACTGCTCAAGTCCTTCACTTCCACAGTCACTTCATTAAACTTTCTGTTTTAATCAAGTAAGAGGCATAAAATGAAGCCATGATAACTCCGAGCAACCAGAGCAACAACTGCTCAGAGCAGTCAGATCACTGCTCTGCATCCACTGCAGCTGCTGAACATGTCAGACACTAATAACAGCATCTAGAGAAGACGTCAAAGCAAAAATAATTCACTGAAAAGGCAGAAAGACAGACAAGACAGGAATTTTGCTTGAGTTCAAAAAAATTCTCATTTTCGAAAGCAAATAAAAAGCCCCAGTATAGGCTATTTCAGAGTCCATAGGAACAGGAAAGGGAGCAGTTCAGCTTGCTCCAAATGTTATGCAGCTGTTAACACATTTTAATTAATTCCCTTTTCACCATCAACTCACATTTACACTCTTATTTTGGAATAAACTACTCGAAAATTCCTTGAATATGGCAAACCACATGCTATTCCCACTTCCAACTTTCCAAGGAACATCATTTGAAATGAATGAATGATAGATGCTTTCTGTCCTTAAACAGAAAAGCCAGGGATCTGAAGTACAGCCATAGGTTTGGACAACTACTTACTTCATGGGTTTCCTGGAAGTCAACGTGAGGTGGGAAGAGACAGCATCCAGTGCAGTGAACCTAGCGTGCACTGCCGCTGTTCCCATGGCACATTTCATTATTTCTTTTGATTTGGAAAGCGACACATTTGTTTATTATATTGAAATGAAATAGAGAAAATGGCAGCACTGCAATTTTGAAGGCTTGTAACTTTGAAACCTGTCAAAGTCAGTCCTTGCAAAGGAGCTCTGAGTATCTGGTGTGTGTGTGGATCTTGACGGATTTGTTTGTTGGTGGCTTTGTTGGTTGGCTGGTTTTTGGATATTTGCCCATGTCACTATATTCTATGCATTCTTCTTAGCTACAGAAGTTCTTACAAGAAGTTTTGGCACAAATGTATGATGAGACAAACACAAGGCCCAAGAAATACAGAGCACCTATCAGTGACCATTTGCAATTGCAATCAACATGTGAGAGCTAGCGATTCAATTTCAACCTTTTAAAGGCTGACCTTGGCTGCAATTTTTTTGTACTCTCTCCAGTTTGTCTGAGAAGTGTCTGGCAGGTCACTTGAACCATTTATCTGACAACTCACACATTGTGAGAGCTTAGAACAAAAGCAGGAAAAGGCACTCCAAATACTAATTTTGCCTTTTTGATGGATTCCGCTTTGCTACATAACAGATGGCTCCTGGGATCACATAGTATGTTATAAAAGGAAGACAAACACCAAAATACTATTTGGCTGCTTGATATTATGATTCAGAAAGAGTGGCTAGGGTGTAACTGCTTCCACTCAGCCACACAGATGCATCATTTTTGACTGAAAAAAGAGTCAAACTTCCAGTTTTTCTAGACAAAGATTGTCTTGGATGTGGAACATCAGTGCATCGCTATCTGCACTGATTTATCACTTGGAAGTCAAACCAGGAAAGATTGTCACTAGCGCGCAGCAGAGAGAGCTGTAGCTGCTTTGAGAGAGTCTGCACCAAACTGGGTTGTATAAAGGGTGGCTACATAACAGATTAGCTACTTTTTTAAAGAGTCCTGTAGTTCTGCAGTTCTTACATGCAGAGAAACTTGAAAGCATTTCACTTAAACAAATTAAGGTAAAAAAATAAGAGCTGACTATCTGAAGCAGAAGTCTGCAAGCCTATCAGTAAGCTAGAATCACCTTACAAAAGTAGCACCCAAATCCCTGACATTCATTTTAAGATGCATGTTTCATGTGTTAAAATTGCATTTTTTGTTTTTCAGTAGGTTATGTATATTTTTTATAAGAAAGAAATGATTCTAGCAAGTTGAAGCAAGGTGACTTGAATCACCATCTGTTTTATGAGCTAACCTTCAGTATTAAGTTTTCTATAATAAAAACATCACTGAAGCGTTATGTCTAGAAAGGAGACATGTACCTGGCATTGGGAAATAGGTTTTGCTAGCTGATTTAGTTTGCTTCAATCATCTCTTTCTATTGGATATGATTTCGTTGTGCATTCACTCCTCCGTCTATTTACAGGTATTTAGTGTTTTGTGTTTTGCTTTTGTATGCAACTAGCTGATCAAAGCAAGCATTTTTGAAGTAAACATTCAGCTTGCTTCTATCTTCATAAAAATTTAGCAGCTCACCAGGGCATGTAGTACGAAAGTGACCTTGAGGGATGATTGTGTGGCCTATCCCCAACAACTGTGTTTCTGTCATTCTTGCATTACATTCCAATCAACAAGACTACAGGAGAGAGCTGTGCCTCAAAATTACTTCATGTGTCCTTTCCAAACAGGAAAGGGAGCCAAGCAGTAAGTAAAATCATACAGAACAGTGTGTGTTGCTTTCAAACATTTAGTGCAGCAAGTCAAAAGAGTTTTGGTTACTACATTGAAAATTTCTTCTCATTTCAAGAAGCAAAATGAACTGGTATCCACACAAAGCCTCTGTAAAAGCAAGAACAATGCTGTAAGTCACTGGAGCACAAGTTAACTTTTTATGTATATAAATCATCTCCAATCAGCAGGACTCTCCTTCAGCTAATTTTCATTTGACCTCAGATAGCACTGTTGTGGTTTGTCCATCTGTTTCAGTCCCCCTGCCCCATGACGTTTTCAGAAACAATCTGCTTTTGCACATTCCAGATGTTAAAAGTGATCACTTTTCTTCAGTACTGAGGACGACCTGCTAAGGAGCCAACCTCTGCAAGTCTCATGGGGGAATCATGCATGACTGCTTCCCTCAACACCCTGAAGTGAAACCATCCACCTGAAAGGTATCATCTGGCACCCTGGAGAGCTACACAAAGCATAATAGGTGCAGACGCAATTCTCTCACCACATCAGTAATAAGTTTATACAGAGCGTGAGATAAAGATGACTCCTAGAGCAAGCACTGCATACAGAAATACATCTGAAACAAAAGTCCTGTTATTGCAACACAGTGTGGATGTTTGAGGTGCATGTTGAAACAATCGAGTGCGTACATTCATCCTTACCACATTAAAGCACTATTATTGATACGTGCCAAATACTCCTCAAGCAAGGAGAATTAAAAGCAGGAAGCTCAAAAAAGCCCTTCAGCCAAGAAAGTCATAAGACATATTAGCATGAAGATTTTTTTTCCAAAGTAGCAGGCTACAGTTTCTCTTAGAATCTGGTTTCAAATTTGATGAAATAGGATTCTGCAAGAAACTCTACACCACATCACAAGCTCCCGTCATACACTGACCTCTAGTGTAATAAAGACTCAAGACATCGGGAGTCTTTGCAAAGCCTTAGAAAATACTATCATGTTATTTTCCCAATACTCTAAAAGACATTTCCATGCAATAAAACATACTTTAGTCAGATGGTCCCGCAAAATAGGTCACTCTCAATAGGTAAATAAAGATAAAAGAAGTTATGAAACTTAAGCTCTTCAATTGATACAAAACTATTGCTGCGTTTACAAACCGTACTTTACATCAAAGCTGCGTGTAGGTACTCTGAATCCCAGCTTAATTTAACTTCTAAATACTCTGGATGTATAGAATTGTTTCCTAAATAGAATTTTATAAAGCTCAGTTAAAAAGGCATCCGAGATAGAAACACCTGGTTTGGGAAAACTGTATCTGACAGACACAGATCAGCCCAGGTTCTGCCCCAGACCATCAGAGGGCACACGGAAAGGGGCCTGACTGCAGCCAGCACTCAGAACAAGAAGTCTGCTAGAAGCAAAGGGAACTCCCTCAAACAGGATGCACAAACCCCCAGAAGTCCTCACACCCCAGGTAATAGGGCAGGCAGGTGGGATAGGGACAGCAGCTGCCTAGTTTTGACCAACAGCTTTTGAAAAAGACGTTAAGCTGGTTTCCAAAGTGCCAAATCAAAATCTAAACATCCATTTTTTCCACTCAGCTTAAACGATTAATAGTTTGCACTTGATTATGAGCTGACTATAGTTTTATTATAAAGTCTACCTAGAGGATGTGGAGTAAATTTTAAGACAGTGTTGCTGAACACAATTAAAATGGAAACTCAAATTATTTAGGGCTTTAATACCATTACATAAACACCAGTCCAGACGACTTTGGACAGCATGTCCCAGAGACATTCAGTTTGTCCCAAAGTCCTGTAAGAGCAGTGAGTCATCCAGAAAACATTTCTGAGTTAAGTGACATTCCCAAAGAGACCAAGTTATGTTTAAACCTAAACATGTAATGCTAAGGGCCACTTTGAAATACATGTAAGTCATGATGAAGACAACTGCTGGCATCTACCACACTTGCGTTCCACATAACATGGAGCTTCTTGCTACTCCAGCAATGAATTCCATGTTAACAAATTAGCCACCTACATCCCAAAGCATCCCAAATTCTTCTTTTTGGACTCGCTGTATCCTGCAGTCTAACCCCTGCAGACCTAAGACATAACACCAAATATACAAATTGTAATGAAGCATGGAAGCCTTCATGCAATCTACTAAACATTCTAGAAGAAATGGGATTCCTGCCGACTGGTCCAGAACTGCAAAAAACAAATCTCACCTATAAGAATAGCTTTTCTTTTCTGTGCCATAGCCCTTCTATACTCACACTTAAATGTAGCATTGAGTCAAAATAGCAGCATTCAGGATTTCCAAGATACTGGTCACTAAGTAAGGTTGTTTTATGCTGAAGTACTTACAAGATGATGTTTTAATATGAGAGATACTAGGCTAAGCCACTCAGCCACATTTCACTTCTAATTCAAGCGAGCAAACTTGGTCAACTACTTCCTTCATACACATCAGAGAAGGAAAAGTATCAAGAAATTCCTTATGCTACACTACCATTTCTGTTCACCAAACGCTTCACCACGACCAGGAAAGCACAGTGCTTCTCCTGCTTGTCCGAAGGGGGCACAGGTAACACACTGCACACATCCAATAGATCTCTAAGCAAAAAGTGTGTGGAAAAGCACAGAGTGAATTCTGATGGCTTGAACAACAGATCCCTGCCATTGTATTTGACAATGTATTCTTCCAACTATTTTTGTCCTAAATTCTTGTATTTAATTCAATACATGTGGTAGTGGAATTAACTTTTAGAACAGTGGTGTGCATCAGTACACAGATGTTCCACATTTGTCATGTCACATGAACCTTGTGGCTAACACCCAACCATTACAGGCTAAAAATCCTCCTACATAAAAATCCACACATGATACATTTGTTCCTAGATGAACGATACATGAGATTGTTGAAGACAGGCTTCTCCAACATTGCCTTTTTTTTCTTTTTCTTTTTTTAAGCTGGAACAAGATTTCTTTCCATAACTAACATTAAAATACATACAGAGACCTCAAATCAAAAGGTACCTTGACAAAATTTGACAGAGCTAAAGAAAGTCCTTCAAACTGAACTGACTGTTGTGTTAAGAAGCACATGCATTTACTACATATGTTCATGTCCAAAACTGTTATTTGGCCAGCCATTTTCTAAGGGAGGCATAAAAACACAAGAGAGAAGCAGACAACTTCATAGTCAGCACAGAGCTCTAAACTCTTCCCTCAAGTTTCCTAGAGAATTCCTTCGCAAACAAAAGTATGGCACAGAAATAAATTCCAAACCACATTACCTAAGTTCTGCCCTCAGACACTTACGTTCAGCACTGTGATCATCATAAGGAACACAGCTCAGGGGGTGGTATCTGTTAAGACACTCTTGTCTTCAGGATTAGTGAATAAATGTTTTATTAGGCAACTGATAAAGTGCATGCTGCATGAGTTATCAGGCAATTGTGTGTGAACCCAATTTTTACCACTCTAGCAAACAAACCAATATCTGTGCTATCTTGGGGTAGTGGCTCTTGCTGACAGATTGCTGTCCATCTAACAACCACATTTCCAAGGGAAAGTTATCTGGAGTTGACTATGCATTCCTCATCAAACACGCACAGAGACTTACATGACCAGCTCTTACATTTGGATTTTGGCATACACTAGACAACATCTATTAATCCAGACATCAGTACCTGCAATAAATTCAAGTGGAAAAAAAAATCCTAGGTCGCTTTCTACCAGCTATTGCACATGACCGACCAACAGTCCATCCTGACATGGTTTCAGTTTCTTGCTGGCAGAAGCCTGTGTGACCTTGCAGGAGTCCCTAGGGCTGGTCAGTGGCTCTGCAGCGACCTCAACTGCTGCCAGCTGCTAGATTCCCAACTCCCCTTTCTGGCAGCACAAGCATTCTGTCCCTGCCCCACAACTTGTTTGGCCCTGCGCTGATTCATTTCAGACCAGTGACCACAAAAATAATTCCACTGCTTCCTTGCACGTTAAACACACAGATGACTCAACTCAGGGTCAGAAACGCAGAGCCGATGCACAGAAGAAAGCTGGGACGTGGGAGTTTGCCCCTACATTCCAGCTCCCAGTCCATCACCTGAAAGGAGTGTTGGTGAGGATGAATAACTAGAGCTTAAAAGTCACTGAGATTCACCTTAACTCTGGAATAAAATTTTAGAGGATATCCATAAGGAAGGGAATTTCTTAGCAGAATACCCATCTTCAGAGAAGTCCATGGTCCCCATCATCTAGAGTCAAAGCAGAGACTTCCTGAAATGAAATGCAGTTTTCATAGGAATCCTTGTTGAGGCAGGAAACTTCAGACCAAGCTGAAGGACAAGAGAGGTAGAGGGGAACAGGCACAGAATTGACGTTCTCTTCAAGTCTTCAACAAGACCATAATTTGCTGCTGTTTCTTTTTGTTTTTGGCTACGGGACACCACACAGCACATCTATCCAAACAAGTGCACACTTCTGCTTTATCTTAAGTGGGTAAGACTTGACCATAAAAAGGGAAAAGGCAAGACAGGCTCCTCAGCAAGTTCCCTACATCAGATGTCCTCCAAAGGCAGAGTGTCATTTCTCCTTCCTCGACAAAAGGAAGAGGTGAAATTCATTCATAAAGCATCCCAAAGGGAAGCTACAACTTCCTATGATCTCCAGTGCAATGGCAGTTCCTCTGCCAGCCGAATAAATAGTGAAGACCTAACTCAACATTTAAAGGTTATGGTAGACAGAAGATGAAAAATGTGGCCTTTAGGAAACAGCTGTACCGATAAAGAAATTCAGTACATACATAATGATGAGTTTCTCTCTTAGACATTATTTCTGTGGCTGCCATGTATCCCCTTACATACACTTCAAACAATTAAGCAGTAGCCATTAAACCATCTGCAGAGCCTTAAGTAGCCTCCAGAGCCTTTAGTCTCCTTGTTTATTTTATGAAATCATAAAACAAACAAACCAGTTTTATTTACAAGCTAAGCTTTGGAAATTTTACTCACTTAGTTGACTGCATAGTTATGCTAGAGACTGCCCAGTCCTGTGGGATTCACTCAGTTCCTTGCTAGCTGTCTCCGGTATTAAGAAGTTCATTGTGCTCACAGTTTATTTATGGACTTTGCTTCTTATGTTTTGAACTTTGAGACAAATACCTTAATCTGAGATCAGAGCAATCTTACTGCATGCTCCGTTGTAGCCAAGCAGCCTTATTAGTTGTAGGCATAAGCACAAATACATAAAAGACAACAGCCTGAATTTCATGGGAGCAATGTTATTGCCATTCTATCTGCCCATTTTGCATATATCTGTTCAGAACATATCTTTATTGTTTGGCAGGCTATTGAATGAACACCATGACATGCAGCTCTTGTTATAAAGGAAAGTTACATGAGTTATGTGTGTTTATTACAACACAACAAGCACTTGTGATAAGATTTTTACATTTTCAGAGTGAAGTAGTCTGTCTGTGCTGACAAATTCTGTTTTGAAAACAGAAGCAAGTGCAATAAGCCAAAACACCAGTAACACTGAAAGAGCCATAGCCTGATTAGTTGCATGTCATATAGCTGCTGGAGGCAAGAAGCTCCCAACTGTACCGACAACAGAAGCACCTCCTTGCTCACTCAACTCCTGGGAAAGCAGGGCTGTGATTCTCAGAACATGATTTCTGTGCTCAGCACCTGGAGGCCTTATCATTCCTGGCAAGCAGTTAGCTCTGCTCTCCTCCCACCACATGCTGGGGAAGGCATCTATCTGAACCAGAGCAGACCTCCCTGCTGCAGCTCTTGAGAAACTGCAGCTCAGTCCTGCCCTGCACAGGAGTGTGTTCTCTTGCTTTTCCTCAAGCTCACACAAATTCATGAAATATATTCTTAAGGCAGACCATCAGTTTGCTAGCTAGCCAGGAGAGAATAAATGAATTTTCTGAAACATATACAAAGGTATGACATAAAAATAGAAGTACAGTTTACTCTTTAATTGAATTTTATACATGGTCTTGCTTCACTTGAAATGCCTGGGAGCTAGGTTATTTTTAGGCTGGAAACAAGCTTTCAAAAACCTGGCCATACTGCAGAAAAGCAATTCCCTTACAGCTAGGTTGCCCTCTAGGCTAGATGAAGGGCAAGAACCTCAATGAAAACAAAAATTAACTATTTGCATTATCTTTGAATTTAATCTAAGTTTAAGGGAATTTCCCTACCTCAAGGCTAAACACAACAGTGCAATACAAACAAAAATATTAAAATTAAGTTTACAGCAAGCCCAGGAATCAACCACTGCTTTCACCCTGAACTGTGAGCAAGAGTTTATGTGCTACAGAGCACCCACCATGTGCATTAGCCAACCAGCAGACCCGGGACCCAACATCTATCATCAGTTCAGAGGGCAAATCATACAGTTTGTTCTCTCTTAGGCACACCTACTCCTTAATCTTCAAGTTGAATTCCTTCCTCATCTTTTACATATCAAGTAGATAGATCAAAACAAAAGCCAAATGGCAGCTGTGTGAACTTTCTCATCCCCAAAGTCCGATTTCAAAGAAGTGAAGCACAGCAACTGCTGCATGTTCAGGACAGCACAAGAATAGGTATCCTGGTGATGAAGAATTCTGAAGCCTTTACACAGTGCAAAGGTACAGCTTTCACTGATCTGTTCATTGCCTCCAACAGCTTTGTCCAAAAAACACCTGGCAATCAGAAGCTACCTTTTATGTTTGTAGATTAACAGCCAGTGACTCAAATTAGGCAGCGGTCCATCTCGACCTCACCGCCCAACAGAGGCAAACACCGATGGCTAACGACACTTAACAGATGAAGAGAAGGCTGAGGTACTGAATGAGTTTTTTGCCTCGGTCTTCACTGGCAGCCAGGATTCCAGTACTTCTCATGTCCCTGAGCCCTGCATCCCTAAAACTCTGGGTGGGGACCGGGGTGATAAATCCCTCCCCGCTGTGAGGACAGAGCAGGTCTGAGACCGCCTCATGAGACTGAATGTGTACAAGTCTATGGGGCTGGATGGCGTGCATCCCAGGGTTCTGAAGGAGCTGGCTGAGGTGGTTGCCAAGCCGCTCTCCATCATATTTGAAAAGTCGTGGCTGTCAGGTGAGGTCCCAGATGACTGAAGGAAGAGCCATGTCACTCCCATTTACAAGAAAGGGAGCAAGGAGGACCAAGGAGGACCACGGGAACTACAGGCCGGTGAATCTCACCTCTGTGCCTGGGAAGGTCATGGAACAGATCATCCTGGATGACATGCTTGATCACATGAGGAATGGGTGTGTGATCCGAGAAAGCCAGCATGGCTTCACCAGAGGAAGGTCATGCTTGACCAATCTGGTGGCCTTTTATGATGGAGTGACGGCATCGGTGGACAAGGGAAAGGTGACCGATGTCATTTACCTGGTCTTGAGCAAGGCCTTTGACATGGTCCCCCACCACATCCTTATCTCCAAACTGGAGGGATGTGGATTTGATGGGTGGACCACTCGATGGATAAGAAACTGGTTGAAAGGCCGCAGACAGAGGGTGGTCATCAATGGCTCCATGTCCAGGTGGAGGCCGGTAACGAGTGGTGTCCCCCAGGGTTCTGTCTTGGGACCGGTCCTCTTTAACATCTTTATCAATGACATTGATGATGGAATTGAGTGTACCCTCAGCAAGTTTGCTGACGACACCAAGCTGAGTGGTGCAGTCAACACAGTTGAAGGAAGGGATGCCATTCAGAGGGACCTCAAGAGGGTAAAAAGGTGGGCCCGGGTGAACCTGATGAGGTTCAAAACGACAAAGTGCAGAGTTTTGCACTTGAGCCAGAGGAATCCCAGGCATCCATACAGACTGGAAGGAGCGGTCCTTGAGAGCAGCCCTGCGGAGAAGGACCTGGGGGTCTGGATAGATGAAAAACTTAATATGAGCCAGCAGTGTGCCCTTGTGGCTTGGAAGGCAAATGGTATCCTGGGCTCCATCAAAAGAGGGGTGGCCAGCAGGGAGAGGGAGGTGATTGTTCCCCTCTACTCTGCTCTTGTGAGGCCCTGTCTGGAATACTGTGTCCAAGTGTGGAGCCCCCAGTACAAAAAAGACAGGGAGCTGTTGGAGAGGGTCCAGAGAAGGGCCATAAAGATGATCAGGGGACTGGAGCACCTCCCCTATGAGGACAGGCTGAGGGAGCTGGGCTTGTTCAGCCTGGAGAAAAGAAGGCTGCGGGATGACCTCATTGCAGCATTTCAGTACCTAAAGGGAGCCTACAGAGGGGAGGGGAATCAACTCTTTGAAAGGGTAGATAACTGCAGGACGAGGGGAAATTTTTTTTAAGTTTTTAAGTTGAGGGATGGGAGATTTAGGTTGGATGTCGGGGGGAAATTCTTTACAGAGCGAGTGGTGAGGTGCTGGAACAGGCTGCCCAGAGAGGTTGTGGATGCCCCGTCCCTGGAGGTGTTCAAGGCCAGATTGGATGGGGCCTTGGCAGCCTGGTCTAGCGTTAAATGAGGAGTTTGGTGGCCCTGCATGTGGCAGGGGGGTTGGAGATTCATGATCCTTGAGGTCCCTTCCAACCCTACCCATTCTGTGATTCTGTGACACTTGTGGTAAATTGCGATGCTCAGCAGTGTGTTTGTGCAAGAACATTTCACAACTTCCACAAATTTCTCACAGAAGCCCTGGAACTAGAGCAAACCTGCAATGAAATAAATGCCACTCTTAGCCAAAACAAAACGCAAGCTTAGATTTAAAGGAGGCTTCATGACTTAAAAAGCTCCTCCACAACTGAAGTGGTTCCATTACAGTCTCTTTTAGCTCCTTAGGCAGAAACATCAATTATTTAGGAAACCTTCTGAAAAGGTTGCAAAACTGAATTATTATGTTCTTAGACTTGTTGAGTTGTAGCACTCATGGAAGAGATATTTTATCAGCATATAAACCAATGATTTCTGCCAACCTAGTAAGTACTATGGAACAGATTGCCACATGAGCTTATTGGACTGTTTTCCAAGCCCTCCAAAGGAATTTTCGGAAGCATTTGTTCAGGCTCAGAAATATTTGCATGTTCTGATTTCATAAGAGCAGCAGGTTTTTTTCCTTCAGAAATCATATCTGGTTATGTTGCAACTTACAGTACTCAAAGAAACCCCACAACTTCAAAACAAACAATACATAAATAAATAAATTCACATTTGAGACTTTGTTACCACACGGAAACTTAAGTTTGATTTACCTAATTTCTCTTACTACTCCTAATCATTTTGCAGCTGCGTTATCTCCCACACTCTGTGGCACTCAAACTACTTCTTTCAGTGTTAATACCCAGCACTGGGATCAAAAGTATTGTCATTCCTCTCTCCCTAATGCAGTAATTGCCCAATTTGGGGCAATCGATCAAGTTTTTTTCAAAGTAGTCTGGAAGAGCCTTTTTAGTTTGTCTTGGTTTTGACCCTCCTTGGTTCTTACCTATGGAAAAGAAACTTGGGAAACTTCTGCCCCTTCTGGACTCTGGAACGTTGGGGCTGATGGTTTCAAATGCATGTCAGGGGAGCAAAGGCTTTTAAACGATTATACTCCTCACTCCATGCAAAACAAACAAACAAGAACACCAAACAACCACCAGTGGAATTGGTGAGCATGGGTGATACCAAAGAGTTCTGCACACATTTATCTCAGACCCTCACCTCCCAGAAGAGGAGAAATTCATGCTTCAGTTACCACAGCCTGTCCCAAAAGTCATTCTTTCTTGGATAATGCAGACAGGCAGCTGAGGGCAAGGCAGAAGAGCAGGCAGTGTTGGTTCCAGCCCTCTCAGCACTCCCATTTAGCTGGCAGCAGGAAGGGAGATGCTATTCCCCAGAATACAGTATTTCAACAAACACTGCTGCCCCAACCTGGTAAAGCAGAGATGACTGGTGCATAAACCAAACCTAAGAGATGTGCTTCTTTCGGCCAGAAGAGAAAATCTTGCAGACACAGCTAAAGGAGAGGCTTTGGTGGAAGGCAGGCAGAAGTAGAGGTGCTAGGATGGTTGGCAACTACAAGTGCTCAGTCAGCCAGTGTGGAAGTGGGAAGTCCAGGAATGTTATTTGAATAAAAAGTGGGAGAGGGAAGGAAGTACAAACCATGTTCCAAGACTCTGATGAATAAGAGACTTCTTACTTGAATTGGGCAATTGGTATCGATTTCAGGCAGAAAGAGTAGTAGATTCTCTGCAGTAAGATAGACCAAGTTTCCATTAAACTGGTCTGCATGTGATCTATCACATATCACCCACTATAAAACCTAGAAGGTAGCACTTATCTTCAGTTACAGTCAGCTATTTTGCAAGACCTGCTCATACAGATGCCTCAGCACATGCTCCTTTTACATCTCTACAAAGTAAGAATCAAATTTGGGTTTGGCAGAAACAGATTGGCATTTCCTGCCCCAGCTAGACTAGCAATTACTACAATTCTGCACCAAAGCAGCACCATTCACAGGGTAAGTACAGAAATAGCAGAATTGCCTTGTGTATCTGGATAAAACCAGGAACAGCTGAGTAATCCAAAAAGAGAGAATTAAAGCTGTGCTGACCTGTAAAACAAAACCAGTTCCTTAGGAGTACCTGCTTTCCAGAAACTCTTCTTCTAAAACTACCAAAGAAAACACCTAATTCAGAAAGCTTCCCTTCAACAGATTATCATTCCTGATAGATTGTCATGCATCATCCTAAAACGCAAAAGCACACCATCCAAACTCAACAGAACACAAGGCTCCTTCACTGCTGGGACAATGTGTATCAACTGAACATTGCCTGAGCGTCTTGCAAGAATGTCTTCAGAGCTTCAACCTCGGCAGTGAAATTTCATTAGTTATATATTCAATAAATGTCACAATCCTTTCAGTTTAAAAACAATGTATTTTTCAAACAATAATTTGTTTTATAACCTGAAATTACAGCAATCAATGCAGAATCTATTAAGAGGATTCAAAGGAACAAAACACAATACTGGGGTTTCCATGAATAACCAAGTAATGTTAGGTCTTATGATCGAAGATCAAAACAAGTTTGCTTTCTTCCCTCTCCATTAATTAGAGCACACCAAACAGAATGAATCAAGTAGATGCTGTAATTAAATCTGGAGAAAATATCAAGTCGTATTTGTGAGCAAACACTCTCCAGTAAGTTCTAGCAGCAGATTTGAGGATAAGGGTCTTTCATGTAACAGCTATTAAATCAAACACGTCAGTGCTGTGGGACACGAGGAACAGCACCTGAACAGCTGACATGCTCCAGGCAGTGCCCAGCTACCAAACCCTACACCTCCAGACAGGAGCACCCTGTTAACAATTAACTGGAACACGGACTTTGCCATTGAGGTATAACCTTTGAGTCAAAACCTCAGATTCCAACTAAAATACTCCAATTTATTCTATAGAGAGCAGAAGTTTTGTTAAGATGTGAAAGAAGATGGAGTTTGTGGCCACATAAGCACTGATGGCATGATGGGGCAGTGCCAGAAAGGGGGAGGAATCAGACTGTTGCTGGGAACATGCCCAGCCAGGCACTTGTGCTAGGCAGCGCCAACAAGACCCTCCTCTCCTCTGTGCCAAAGCAAACCCTGAGTTGCAAAGCTAGGAGAAAAGCAGCTACTTGCTCATGATCACAAGCCAAAGTTATCAGGTTAACAGCACATACTACTCTCTAGTAAATTTTTTTAAATACTCAGTCTGAGTTTCAGAAAGCTTCCCAAACCCACTAACCTGTAGGTACTGGCCTGAGCATAGCTCTCCTGCACCTCCTTCCTCCCGAGTACTTCTTCCCTGTTCTTCTTAATTCACTCCAAGCACAGAAGAGACACTGTCACCATGAATACTGCAACTCCAAAAAACAACACCTCCTGCTCTCTTCAAGATGCTCACATAGCATCTTTACAGTCTGATGCACAAGTAAAGGATCTACAGTTTCAGGGGAAGACAAGTTCTGCTCACCATACACAGACCAGTAGAGCCCAGACACACTGCAATAGCTTTTGGTGTTCCCCCACTAAAGGCATAACGCTTCCTTTAGACAAACAACTTTTTAAAATAGCTTGGGGAAGGAGCCACAAGCACAAAGAAAAAGAACATCCATTCTAGCATTTTAAGCAACAAATAAATACTACTCAGAGTTCTGTTTGAAAGCTTTTAAGGTGCAGTGGGAAAATGCATGTTTATGCTGTGGTTAGATCAAACACAGCTAATAGGGCAGTTCAAAGAGCGGACAGAGCCACCCCACAATAATCAGTGTAGGCATATGGCTGGGAGCAGGAAGGAAGAGGGGTGGGAGGAGCAGGGAGCTGCTAGGCTCATGAAACTTCATCCCCAGAACTGTGTTACTGCAAAGCCACACACACATATTCTGGTCTCAGAACTGTACTGTGGGTTTCAACGCTCGTTAAAATGCCTCCAAAACAACGTTTTCAGAGTAGGGTTTCAATGAGAGAAGGAAAATCATTCCTTTGGATTGCTCTGTAAAGTCTGCTCCTTCCAGAAATGAATGCTGAGGCTTCCTTGCTCTCCTGCTCAGGGAATATTCCATAATACCAGAATTCAGCAGCCAGCACCAAGGCCGGGAGGAGCCCCAAGCCCAGGGCAGCCCCTGTGCAAGGCATGGGAGCAGAAAGTCAGCACGAAGGTTGTACGCAACTTCCCAGCACAGAAAGTTATGCCTGACCAGAAAAGAAAGGAAATTCAGCCTAGTTTTGCAAATTCTTAACACTAAAAGCTCTGCCAAAGCATTGCCCAGAAACACCAGGTACAGCTACTGGTGAGTTCCTGCTCTCAGAAATCACAGAGCTGTATAACCTCACCACAGCTTTGTTTATTTGCAGTATTTTTAGTTTGTAGAAGAAGCAACAGCTACATAGGTACAGTATAAAAGCAAGAATTGTTCTGGCTTGGGGAAATCAGACTCTAGACACACCATGACAGATGCCTTGCCTCAAATAGCAGCAATAATGTTGCCACACTTGAGAGCCCACCTAAAATACAAAATAGTAGAAAGTATCAAAAATCATAGAATCATAGAATGATTTGGGTTGGAAGGGAACTTTAAGATACCTAGTTCCAACCTCCTGCTATAGGCAGGGACACCTCCCTCTGGACCAGGTTGCTCACAGCCCCATCCAGCCTGGCCTTGAATGCTTCCAGGGAGGGGGCATTAATGAACATTAATGAAGATGATGTGATAGATCAGTTTCAAACAAGCAGTGCACCCTGCAAAGCAAAAAAAGAAAAAAAAAAAGAAAAAAATCACTATTTATCATCACTAGCTTAGTCAATTTGCTACATCCCTACCCACTGTTATTTCATCAAAAAGAAAGAAAAAAAAAAGGACCGTGTAATTTGAGTTCTACTCTTGACAGCACATGTGAATGAAACAAAGTAAGGATCAAGCTCTCAGATAACAGAAAGCCTTACATTAGATCAAGTCTGAAAAACTAATCCTTGGAAATCCAGAAGAAGGATTAAAACAAACAGCAAATAGAAGATGAGGAAATTGACAAGATCGGATCATACTTCAAGGTGAAATAAGGAATGCTGAAAACCCAGAAGTGACCCATGAAAAACATAAAGATGGAAGCCCCAGCTATAGCCCCAAGGAATTGATAAAGCCAGTAATTTTTCAAGTCACCAGAACTCAAAGCTCCCAGCCTGCAGCACACACTGACAAGTTGCACACCACGTTGATGCTGCACACATGTATTGGCCAAGTACAGCTAAAGAGTGGGTACATGCACATAAGTGTGTGAGCACACCTGTACACCCACGTGTACACCCACTGCCAACCACATGGGCAATTTCCAAGTGCACCACTTTCAGAAGCCCTAGCAAAGCAGCTCATCAGACACCAGGATGTATTTAAGACTGAAATCATGTTCAGTTGCCACAGCTGTCATCTCTACAGACTTGAGGGGGTAGAAATAACTGAGAAATACATGTAGTCTCAGACTTGCAGGTATCCAAGCCCTTAGAACTCACACAAATGGATGCAAGACTACAAACATTTGAGCAAGCGATCTTCTGCTTATCAAAACAGCAGAGTTTCTTACAGCAGCTCTACAGCCCACACCAAAAACACCAGAACATTCTGAACAACTTTAAAACACAAATCTAATGACTATTTTACAGGAGTTAGAAGTTTTCCACAATAAGAATTTGTGGTTTCCTGTGCAAGAAAGCATGCCAATTCATACCAACATGTTCATGGAAAAAGTTTTTTTGGGGCTTCCTTGAAAAACTGAGTTCTGTAACATCACTTGTTTTGTTTCAGCAGACTGGCACAATGGTAAGTTCTCATGCCAGTCTTTCCATAAGAATCATTTCCTGACGTAGTACTTGCTTTATTGGAAGGATGCTGTTTACTATTACACCACGAATGCACACATGCATGTTGCTCTAGGAATTTCACAACTAATCATAATTCCTGAAGGAGGTAGTTAAGGTGTTGCCTCTCCAGATTGAATTTGAAGAGATCTTTAGGCCAGGCTGCAGTTCAGCACAAACCATGCAGACCCAGGGCTTTCTTCATACACACATCCCTGCCTTCTGGTGTCAGCAGTTTGTTCACCTGGCACCCCACAGAGAGCATGTCCAACCCAAGGCTGCTCTAAGGATCTCTTTTAAAAGGCTCCTAGGTCAAAATTTCACCAGTGGATCAGATGAAACTAAATGGCAGTTCCCCATGGGAAGTCAGATTAGGTTCCCAAAATAAGGAAGGGAAGTTCTCACTCAGAATTTGCCAACTCCTGCCCACACAGATCCCTTCAAGTTGTCTGTGGCTGTGCTACCCCAGCAGGGTACAATGCATTGTGCATTTCAGACATCAAATTTAATACAGAAGTCATAGCCAGGCATTTCCCTCTTAAACCACAAGTTTCAAGAACCTGAAATGCATGCCCAGCAGGCTATTACTTACACTACAGTTAGCTTTTATTAGCCTAAGTCCTAGGAAGTTGTTTTTCTGGGTTCACTGCCACTTTAAGTTAATTTTATTCAAAGTAACTTTATTTCAAGCTGGAAGAATTAAACTTGCATTCCATACCAAGAATCCATAAAAACAACTTTCCATTCTCCAGGCCTTTGCTTGGAGTAGGAAGCCAGAACAGTTTTGTTGCCAACCCACAAAAACAATACAAAATTGTTATTTGCATGCAAGTTGTAAAGTCAGGCATGCACCAAATATTACAGAGACAAGATAAACAAGTGTATTTAAAATAACCAAGTCTTTTATCTGCAGGCTCCTGGCCTGCGCAATATGACAGGAAGGAAGAGGGCAGGCTCAGCATGCTCTGTGCTCCAGCCTGCTCTAGAGTTCCCCCAGTATGGGACACTGAGGAGAGATTTCATCCAAAGCCTCAGTCAGAGCATTTCTGGAGCTCAGGGGAATCTTTACTCTGAGCCTTACAAGGATCAGGTTTGGTACAAACTCCTCTGAAGTAGTATTTGTCACAGTATACACTTGAAACCACAAATGACACAATATTCTAACATAATTTAAGCCTAAAGCCAACAATGATGCAATCAGAAATACACAAATTGAGTATTCTTCTGGAGCATGGTGGGAGAGGCAGCTACGTTTTAGCATGTAACACCTCAGTGCCTGCTACAAACAAGAATGCAGCCTCACAGCAGCTCATAAACAAGGCACAACATCCAGAACTCAAATAACTATAACAGGAAACCCTCAAAAAAAGAACACATTAAAGCCAGATCTGTGCTGATAGACATTATCTCAGCAAATACACTTTCTTTTTGTACATATTTCTGTTCACTACTGCAACTTCTGCTGAAGTCAACTTCCAAGCTCTTGAATCTTTCCATAACCATTTTTAACAGCTCCGTGGTGCCTTGCATGTGGCCAATCCATGGTTACAGGGCAGGCTCAGGAACCACACAGCCCATCAGATAACACACACCTAAGCTCACCAGCTTGCTGGATAACCCACAGCAAGAGCTGCAGTGACCAACCTGGAGAGAAACCAAGCACAGCAGCTGTAAATCGCTCTCAGCAAACATCAGCCTGTGGCTTGGGAAAGCAGCTCTGCCTGACACTGCTCTGCTGCTCCTTTTAAATTAATCCATTCTACAGTTTTGTTTTTAGTTCCAGAGAGCAGTGGAAGAAGCAGTGCAGCGAGGCAGGCAGAGCAGCACTTACCACAAACTGTGCAAAGGAAATCATTAACAACAGCAGAAGGAAGCAAAGGTTGAAGGGATGAATTCAAGTTACAGTTCAGGACAGGAATTTCCCTGCTGCTGGAAATGCCGCTCTCCCATGCAGCCCAAGGTCTCTTCCTCTGCTGAGCCACAGAGCTGCCAGCTTTCCTGGAGCCGGAAAGCTTGACATGGACAGACATGTCTTTAAATTGGCAGGGAAGCCAATTTAAATTTAGAGGAAACTTTAAAATAAATATTTTCCCCTTTAGGGGACGGAGCAAATTTAAGCCAAGTTGACAACATTGGCAGAACCTTCCATTTAAAAGAAACAACAAAAAGCTTTCTCTGATACTCTTTTTTCATGCATCTCCAGAACTTCTACCAATTTCAATTAGGAACAGTTTTGGAGGCGGGTGAGAAGGATAACTCCTTCTATTTACTCCATTTCTTTGAACACGTTTGGTGATTTAAAGGCATTTAAAGTCATGCCACTCAGCTTCCCACCACCTTTCAAGAAAAATAAGTATTTGTTTTTCTTAAAGCCTTTCGTAAGAGGTGTTAAAGTTATTCATCAGATATTGTCTTCTTCCACAGCTCAGCTGAGGACAGACACCCCCTTATTTTTATACTTCTCAAATTCCACTTCTCCATGCCCATTCCCTCCACTCACTCCAAAGGCGGGGGTGGAGGGGGGGGAGAGAGAGTATAAATTAAACAAAAGTACTTTTAAAAAAAGTAAGACATTCCTTAACCTTCTCTGTGACATACGTTTCTCCTTCAGTCCTCACTTGCTCCTCCTGTCCTCACCGGGCATTTTTGAATTTTTGAAACATGGCTACTCTGCCATTCGTGCACATCACTTTTAACCCCATGCACTTCTACTTTTTTTTTTTTTTTTTTTTTTAAATTTCCCTGTATTAAATACATATTTAAAACTAATAACCATGCCTCTGCCCAGCTATGTACCTAATAAGATCATTCTAAACTAGTGGCCTGTACCTCTGCTCTGATTTCAGAGATACACTGTTCTCACAGTCCAACACAGAGTCTGAAGGAGTAATTTTTCCAGAGGACAAGAGCAAATATCTAGCCAAAGACAGTGGTTTAATATCTCCTAAGACACTAGTTCACAAGCATTGGGATGGAAAAGTTCAAAATCTCAGCATTTGGAAACAAGAAGAGATTCTGAAATATACTACTTTAAATCAAGGAGTTTCTTTTTGTGTTCTTGCTTTGTTTTTATAGGGCAATGCTTTACTATCAAGCCAAAGTCATCATCCTATTAAGCACAAATAGTATGGAAATCACGTTAACGCAAGCAGGACAGCTATGACCAGCTGTGATGGAGTAGGCCTGGTGAAAGAAAAAACAGGCCAGGGGAAAAATACATATATACCTCTACAGTCACCTGAAAATTTCCTCTCTGAATAAGAGGGGTTTCAGATCAATTAAAATGGGTGACTAAGAGCCCAGTGCAGAGGAAATGTTCTGTTCTCTGCAGCAAGAAGGCTCATGTTCCCTTCCAGTCTGCTACACCATGCAATGATTCACACAGCCAGGAAAATGCAAGTTTTCATACAAAGTGCATTAAATGTTTTCAAGAAAATGCCTAATCTATTCCCTTGAAGAGCAGTATGGAATACCAGCTAATGAAATCACCCCAGGCTTCTGAAAGGCTTTCTACCTTTATCTCATCCTCAATGCTGCCTTGCAGCAAACAAGGACACATTCTTTCCTATCCAAAGTTTCAAGCTAACACTGTAGCACAGTTTAAGTGCTTTGAACAATAACTCTGACTACTGAAAGATTTCTCCTCTCCAAAGCAGCCAAAGTTACCCCGTTCAAAACTTCGCTTGAAATTCACCCTCAACCTTTCTATGAAGACAGTCTGCTTTTTCACTTCTCCATCTGCAGTCATACTTACGTACTCAAGAGTTCACTTTCCATGCCCTATTCCTCCCACAGCGGGGCAGGAGCAGCTGAGAACCTTCACCTGGGCTGAGCACACACAGCAGAAACCAGCTTCACGGCTCCAGCCCTCCTCAACATCTGATCCCTGTGGCACTGCCTGTGAAACACAACTCAGAGCTGGGAAATGAGCGCCTTGGCTGACAACCATCAGAAGGTGCCTTGTTCAGCTGGAGGCAGGTCAGAGAAGTGGGGAACAAAAGAGCTGTTGACGAGGCTGTAAGGGGAGCTTCTCTTACACGAGTTACTACCACAGGTTGTGGATTTACAGCAATATGTAAATAACACTGCACTTCATTCTTGCACCAAATCCATAGGAAAAGGTTTTTTTTATGCCATTGATGCAACAAGTGACCAAAAAAGCATCTCCTGGCTATCTTGGCGTTGTAAGAACAGTCTGCTTCTGGTTTAAGTCCATTAGAAGCAGCACAGGGGCTCCCAGCATTTAGCAAGAAGTCAATTTTATCTCCAGTAATACTTAACACCACAGAAGCAAATGTAGCTACAGTTGCCTGTATTAAGCAGCTGGCAAGCCCCGAGATGGAAAAGCTGCAGAACAGCTGGGGAATGCGAGACCCTTTTGAACAGGCTGCTATGTGATCCAAAATAATGGTGGACGTTTACACACAACACAATGGCAGCAACAGCCAAATGCAGGCCTGGCGGACGCACCACAGCTGCTTCTGCCTTCAGACGAGGCACAGCCAGCAGATACAAAAGAGTTCATATTCACAAAAATATGGCTTTCATCTTAAAAAGCAGCAGCTTGGTTTCCAAAATAAGCAGCTGGCCTTCCAACTGGGCTAAACCCAATGATATTCTGCACTGGAAGTTACCCTGTAGAACAGCTCTGGATTAGGGTCACAGACTGCTGCTACTCTGCCACTGGCAGCTACCAAAAATGCAGTCTTCAGACCAACAGGCTGACAGGCCTGACATGCAACAAGGGCTCTCATTACAGCGCTTTCCAGCTCGCGCCAGGAAGATAGCAGCATAGTGTCTGTACTAAGAGTTTCTAAGTACATAGAAGTTGGCTATCCAAAGAAATAATCAGTGAGCTAGACAGCAGTATTTAACTGAGCATGGACCATTTTGCTGCTTTTTTACACCAGTTTTGCACATTAGTGTAAAGGTAAGTTGGTGTCTGAAGACAACACATCGCACTGCTCACACCTAGAGAGATAGCCTTTGTTGTTTGCTGGTTTTGCAATGACTGATTGCATGCTGCAAGGAGCGCTGGCTTGTTTCGCAATTGCCATCTAAGTAAGACACAGTTCTGTATGCGACTGTGCACAAAAATTGCATCACATCTTCTCAAGTTTTCACCTTCCAGAAGCACAGTATCACCAGTCCCATCTTTCTTGCTCAAGACAAGCCATGATTAAACGGTGCTAACAACCTGGTTACTACTTTGTACCATAACTGTACCACTTCTAATTACACTGGGCACCAAAACATGGTACTGGAATGTTTCAACCATCCGCATCTTGATTAAAACCCAAAAGTACAACACAAAAGAAACTGGTTTTGAGTGAGAGAAGGAGACGGAGGAGGGAATCTTTCAGTGCTTCTTCCTCTGTACGTAACTATTAATGTTACAATCCCAGTTAAGAGCTATTCAGAGTATGGTGGCTAAAACTGGACAAAGACAGCTGTCATAGCGACTAAAACAGACGCAAGCACAATATTTAATCTTCTTCATTTTTTAAAGTAAAGTGCTAGTAATAGTGAACACAGAAAGGATTTAGAAACAGAGATTGTAAGACTGTCACTGGTTAACAGGAAGTGTATGCTTTTGCACACCTACCCAACTAAATGTCACATCCACACATTTCAGTCTCAGATTTCTTGTGCAGGCTTTCTAGCAAAATCCCTTCATTAAATAAGCCATATTTCTAAGAATTTCCCCATAGAAATAGAGCATGTGTATACAATAAAGAAGGAAATAAGTAGTAGCCTTGAATCACAAGCCCAGAAAACACTTCTTGCATCAAAATACTATTGCACTATAGCATAGTGCCCTTCCTGGAGGCAAAGCAATGACAGGCATGCTACCTTGCAATCCTAACATTTGTAAAGATAAGAACACAGATTTGCTCTTCCAGCTGTACTGGCACTAGAAACAGCTGCTGGCATGCCACGTTGGGAGTGATGCCTTATGTCCTCAAGGGACCAACATTTTTGTCGGTGACACGGACAGGAGGACTGAGCACACCCTTAGCAAGTTTACTGACTTAACCAAGTGGAGTGGTGTGGTTGATATGCTGCAGGAAAAGGCTGCCATCCATATTTCCCGGACAGGCTCAAGAAAACGTCAGGAAGTTCAACAGGGCCAAATACAAAGCCCTACAGCCAGCTCACAGTAATTCCAAGCACAAACATAGGCTGGGTAGAGAGAAGGTTGGGAGCAGCCCTTAGGAGAAAGATCTGGGGGTTCTGTTGGATGAAAAGCTGGTCATGAGCCAGCAGCGTGTGACTGCAGCCCAGAAGGCCAACTGTATCCCAGGCTGCATCAAAAGCAGCATGACCAGCAGGGAGAGAGAGGTGACTGTTCCTCTGCTCTGCCTTCATGAGGCTCCATCTGAAGTACTGCACTCAGGGTCCCCAACACAGGAAAGATGTGGAGCTGTAGGAGCTGGTCCAGAGAAGGCCATGAAGATGCTCAGAGGGCTGCAGCACTTTTCCTGCAAGAAAGGCTGGGGGAGCTGGGGC
Source organism: Chrysolophus pictus (assembly GCA_037305975.1). Lineage (NCBI taxonomy): Eukaryota > Metazoa > Chordata > Aves > Galliformes > Phasianidae > Chrysolophus > Chrysolophus pictus. The sequence continues at coordinate 14,749,277 of JAYKPI010000006.1, forward strand.
TGTTCAGCTTAGAGGAAAAAAAGGCTCTGGGGAGACCTCACTGTGGCCTTCCAGTACGTATAGGTAAAGCTGGAGAAGGACCATTTATCAGGGAGTATAGTGATAGAGCAAGGGGTAAAGGCTTTAAACTGGAAAACAGGAGACTTAAGCTAGGTGTTAGGAGGAAATTCTTCACTCAGAGGGCAGCGAGGCCCTGGCACTGCTGCCCAGAGAAGCTGGGTTATGTCCCATCCCTGGAAGTGTTGAAGGTGGGTTGAATGGAGCCCTGGGCAGCCTGAGCTACTGGGTGGCAGCCCTGCCCATGGCAGTGGTTTGGATCAAAACGGTGTTTGAGTTCCAGTCTAACCCAAACCAAATAACAATAAATAATGAACAACCTCAGTATGAGCTTTTCAGCCTAATCTATAGCATGAGGTTTTTCTCCAGTTTTGACCCAGGCTTGCTACTCAGATCTATCCAGCTCTGAATACACTAGTGTCTCTAAAGTCTTGTTCTGAAAATAAAAAAGGATTAATGGAAGCAAGAGCAGGATACTGGAATGAGCTAAGACATCCGCGAAGCTTAGCACAGTTCAGCAAACAGCTGATTGTTAACAGTTACATGTAATGTACAGACAGTCAACCCACAAGAGTAAATGAGATGTAAGTGATCTGCGCCAAGCTGCACTTGTAGCTGGAAATCACTCTTTTAACCACCACCCCACTTCTTTGTAGTCAAGTTATAAATCGAAAGACCTTCTGGGCTGTTTGTGTGCACACATGGATCAGTAGCAGGACAAGTTTCTCAGTTCTCTTTAACATTTTACACGTGGATGTAAACTGAACTCTTTCACAAAGTAATTACAGTTGTTATTTACTAAGGAGGAACTAAGAAAACAAGTCTGTTGATAACTTATTCTGGATTTATTATAACTACACCGATATTACTTAAAAATGATTAGGAGGTGCAACTACACCAAAGTTTACTTTCAGTAACAGACATTTCCCTACCATGTAGATCCCTCGACAGCCATGTCCCAACAGGCTCTAAATCGCTTATACACATACTGAGCACTGTTCAAAGCAGACTTGCTTTCAGCAAGATTAAATACCTGTTCAGTTTGAACTGTCCCGGTGCCAGGACAAACTACAGCTCAACCAGTTCAGACAGCCATCCCACCGGGCACTAATGGCCTCTGCAACTCCCAGCACCCCAAATCTGCTGCTTCTGGGAATTCTGCCAGGAGCTGTGGGATAGCTCTCCACTGAGGACATTGCAAATTAAATATTTTAGATGTGTGCTTGTGTTTATGTGGAGCAAGGCTGCAACAGTTCAGAATATGAGTCAGCACGGTTTGCATCTACAGAACTGAGTAGCGCAGTTAGAAACAGTGCATTTTCAAGGAAGCAGGGGGTGTGAAACGATTCCCCCAGGGGAACAGTCAGGCTGCACCTGGCAGGAGCCAGCACTCACCTGGAGACAGGAATTTGCTCCAGTACCTCACTGCTCCAGAGCGCACGATTTTCCTATACTAATGTCAGAAGTTTCTGCACAGGGCAGGCACTTTGGTCCTGCCTGTATCAGCGAGGCTAACAGTGGTACAGCCAGACAGGCTGACAGGCACGCACACCCATAATGAGGCTCTCAGCCTTGCCTTTTTTTTTTTTTTGCCTTGCTTAGAGTGGAAGCTGAAATATATTTCCGATTAGAACAGCAAAGAAAAAAATTAAAAGCATCTCAATTAGTTAACACCATCCAATATGTAGCATCCAATAAAGTCCTCAGACCAGAAAAGCAAAGCAGAACTGAAGAAGAGCAGTTTGCCCCCGTGCATCTCACCACACTGGTACCTATGGCCAGGTGCATTTTAAGGCCAGCACACCTTCATCAAGGCACAGGAGAACAGCTTGCCCTCCCAGGGAGCCCTTCCGGCAGCTGTTGGAGCATGCAGCCAGCGAGCACACCAGAGGAGCACCGCTGTCTCTCAGGGATCTGATGCAGGACAGTTCCTCTGCAAACACAGCTGGAGCCCCCAGCCGCGCCGTGCACACGGCCGTGGGACAGCACACCTCAGCTCCGGCCACGCTTCAGCTCCCAGAGCACAGCACCCCACACAAAAAGCTACGTACCGCTCTGCTGTCACAAACGTTAGCCGTGCGAATCTGTCGAGAAGTTCCCATTCTGAAGTGGCTTTTGTTTTCATTTTGAACAGAAACGATTAAGATAACCGCAAACTGAGAACACTTTTCAGTATCATACAGTCTGCTTTGCTTCTCAGGAAGCACACGATCCAAGCAGGGCAGCTCACACGCTCAAAGCGGGACGCTGAGCGGGGACGGGGCTGCGATAGCGCTGACAGCTCTCGAAGCCCCACAAAAGCATCGCAACCAACCGGATAGCTCGCACTCCCCATTTGCTCCCCCGGCCCCGGGCTGCAGCCCCCTGCCAAGTAATAAACCTGAGTATAGCTGATCTTCGCGACACCGCTTAAATCTCTCTTAAGAGAGCCATAATCCACCATCACGTGCAGCATTAAGGAGCATTACGAGTAAAACAGATCCCGAGGTGTCAGTAAGCAGCCGGCTGCGGCGCCGGGCACCGCGCTCGCCGCTACCAGCACGCCCTGCCCGGCGAACACGAACCTCCACGCCGCGATAAAGGCTCTTCCTTCACGCCACACGTGCGCGCCGCTGCCGCCTTCCTCCGGCTGAAAGCGGGGACAGAACTCCGGGCCGACCCGACCCCGCCGCACGGCGAGGGGCGAACGGCGCTGACCCCGAGCCCGGCGCCGTCGGGCGGCAGGTGCGGGGCTGGAGGGCGGCAGCGCCGTGGGAGTGGGCTGACGGCGGGGCTGCGGGCTTCGCTCGGCGGAGGGGGAGGAAACGGGGAAGTTTTCCGCAGGAGCCCGGCGGCGCGCCCCCGGCTCCGGCGGCTCCGGCCGCCCCGCACCGCCCGCGCCCCACCCGCCGCCGCCGCCGCCGCCGCTCACCTCGCAGCCCGCGGCTCGGGGCAGCCACAGCCTCGGGCATCCGCGCCTCCGGCCGGAGCGGGGCGGGACGGGGCGGGGCGGGGGAAGCGGGGCGGCCGCGCGGACCCCGCGGCAGGGGCCGGCGCCTCCTCCTTCCCCTCCTCCTCGGCGGGGCGAGGCGGGGAAGCGCTCGCCGCCGCAGCGCCCAGCGGGGAGCGGAGAGACTCGAGCTCGGCGGGGCGCGCGAGGAACAACCGCTGGCAGCGGCCCCACGCGGGATGCGACGGGAGCGGACGAGACGCGCTTCCACTTGGCCCGGCCCCGCCCCGCCCCGCGCCCCCCAACCGCCCGGCCCCGCTTCCGCGCGCCTCCTGCGGGCGCTGCTCCGCTCCTTAAAGGGGCCGCGCCCGGCCCGACTGGGGCGCGGTGTGAGGGGCCCCTGCCCTGAGCTCCCTGACACGCGGGACGGCCCTCCGTGTCACACCGAGACCTGCCCCGCTCCCTCGTTGGTCCCCTCTAAACAAGCCACGAGTTGTTCTTTGGGCCGCCAGGATAGAGACCAGATCCCCACTTCCCCTGTCACAGCCCCCAGCAGTACTGAGGTGAGGGGGTATGGGAACACGTCCACGTTCTCTGATATTAAACAGCTCAGAACGTAGAATCACCTTCCTTTTTTTTTTTTTTTTTTTTTTTAATTTATTTATTTAGACAGACTTTTTTTTTAAGTGTATCACATGAAGGATTTGAGGCCCATTCCTCTTGATCAGGTCTCAGAAAGCAACATGAAATGTGAACATGAGAAGAATTGCCAAAGAGAGAAAGAGAGAATCACTCAGGGGCTGCTGATCTGGAGCAGACAGTGTGTGGAACCCAATAGACTGGCTGATTCCCTTCTGCCCAGCTCGGTGCACAGAAGCAGAAGGGAATCTCAGGGTGCAGAAACATGCTAAGATGAGGCAAATCATAAAGCCTTCAAATCAATGCCCAAATGCACTCTGCAGATCACGCTACAAAATGCCTCCCTGCAGCACTACAGCAGCTTTGTGCCCTAGGTGAGCTCTAACTGAATGCTGAGGGCTTGAGGCACTGCTGGGCTTTATAGCTTTGTGCAGGCAGAAGTTTCTTAATTGCCGGCTAATGATGCGGTGTGGGCACTGCCTTTTGCCCAGTGGTTATGAATTACTTTGTGCAGGTACACAAAACCCACATCAAACAGAAAGCACAGACAGGTCATTCCAGTCTGACTGAGGGAGAGAAGGAGCGAGGCTAGCTCAGAAAGGAGGACAGAAATAAACCATAGCAAGGTTAAAAATCCTGGAGAGGACAGTGACCTTAAAGGTGTGCTTCCTCCTGCTGCCTTTCAGCACAGCTCCTGTCATCCTGATTGAAACTATCAAAGGTGTTCCCTCTCCCTGAAGATAAAAAAGGCAGCAGCTTCTCACTGGAATCATCACGGAATTTTGATGCTGTAAGAAACAGCCTATAAAACGGGCCTAAGAGAGCTGTCTGAGTGGGGGAAAGTGCAATTTTATGTTACATTTGCTCATGTTGTGATTGACGTGACACTGTCCTGATTTATTTTCAAATATCAGAATGGGATGGGACTCTACAACCAAAACCTGCGATCCGTTTGCCAAGAACTGTTTTTACTCCAGTTGAGAACCGATTTGTCTGGATTTTGCCTTAGGCACAGTCCTTGCCATCTTCTGCCAGAGATTTTTTCCCCTGCAGACTTAATCCAGGATCCAGATACACGATTGTTTAAAATTTACATTTAAAAAGGAGTAAAAGATTGATTGGAATTCCAGGGGAGGAGAGGGAGGCATGATGATATATTGGAATCTTTTGTTCCCAGAAGAGCCAGGAAAGAATTAAGATTATTAAAGAAACATAATTTGGGTCAGACCAAGCATCTTAATCCACGTCAGTTAAAAAGATGATTTTCCCTACTTTTTTAATGTGTTTGACACAAGCATGTTTGATTTATGATGGGAGTCAAAAGCATCTGCATTTGGGGCACAAGCACATGCTTATTTAAACAATGGGGCTGCCTGGGGGGAGACATAGGAAAGAAATGACATTCTTTTGCAAAGAATTCAGTGTTTTTCACTTCATGAAGTAACTGGCACTGTTTTGAAAAGTGCTCTGCAGAAGATGCAGTAGCCCAACATATTTTAAAGGAGTCCAGCAGTTTACCTTTATGCAATTGATATGATAGTGAAAGTGAACAAGGTTATCACTGATAAAGCTCTGCTATTCTCCACTCTCCTTTGAGTGACCCCTGTGAAGAGAATTTGTCTCATTGGCAGCAAGTAATTATTCACATCTTAAAGACATTTGAAGTTCCTTGGTAGTCTGAAGCCCAGACTGCACTCTGGGCTTCACAGGATTAGCTCTGGTTTCAGCAATTTTTGTAGCTCCTGGTCCAAACATACCACAGATACAGCAAGTTGTGATTTTCTCCGTTCAATATCTGAGTACAGAACCACAGAATCATAGGGCTGGAAGGGACCTCTGGCCCTTGCTACAGCGGGTTCCATACAGTAGGTTTCACAGGTGGGTTTTGAACATCTCCTGAGAAGACTCCACAACCTCTTTGGGCAACCTGTTCCAGTGCTTTGTCACCTTCCCAGTAAACACTGTCCTTGTGTTCAGACAGAACCTCCCATGTGCCAGTTTGCACTCACTGCCCATTGTCCTGTTGCTGGGCACCGCTGAAAAGAGCCTGGCCCCATCCGTTTGACTCCCTCCCTTCAGATATTAGGGACTTGTTCTAACTGCAGATGAGGTGGAAACAAAGGAACTGCTTTCTGAAGATGTCCTCCTCAGCTCTCATCTTCTGTTGAAATAGTTTATTTGAAGTTTTTTTAGGGAAAAAGTGGTGAAGGCTATCAGGATGACATCTACAGTGTTAAGTTCTAGCCTATGCTGGGTGGAGATTCCATTCTGTAACCAGATGCTGCACTCATATGGATTGATATGATTAGAAACAGGCTTGGAAATAACATTGAACTTTACCAGTCAGCTTCCCAGAGCTCCGTAAGCCATGTGAATGGATGTTTTGCCTGCTGCTTCCTTTTAATCTATAACCTTGAATCCAAGCATCCCTGTGCTTAGGGGACCTTCTTGGCAAGCTGTGGAACTGATCTCCAAAGCTCAACACAGTCAATATCCCATGACAAAGATGGGCCTCACTGTAAAGCCCAGTGTAAACTACGAACATCAACAAAGGGGCCAGAGGGGAGACAGAAATATGTCTGTCCCTGCAAGGTTTCCACATACGGAGAAAGCAGAAAGTAACAATCTGCATTTCAGCTGCTTTTCTAAATGAATCTGTTCAACAATGTGGCGGACCGGTAGCTCTCTCTTCCTGTGTAAGGCTATGCCAAACTCGAGCGAGGAAGCCTAGGGTCTTTTAAAAGAAGGTGAGAAAAACTCAAGGGCAAGTGTAGAATTTTAGAAAAGAGCCAAAGCCTCTGTCCACCATCAGAAGAGCAGAACGACGGAGTTCTGGCAGCCATTGCAGCCACCACCGATTTATTTACGAGTTCCTTGAGTCGATCCAGTGTAATTATGGGCCTGAACTCCAGATCAGATTCACTTGACATTTGAGAAAGTCTGTGGAAAAACAGTAATAATAAACTGATAATAACCATCCGTCTCGTAAGCAATGAGAAATAAAGGGAAGAGAAAGGGCAGGTGGGGAGAGGGGAAGGCGGCATAATCCCGAAAAGATCTCTTGTTTGTCAGGAGATACTCTCAGCGTATAACCCTGTGTATTTTCTAGAAGGAGCTGCAGAGAATTTTGGAGTAAGTCCTGGATCGTGTCAATGCTTTTGCTATTACTGCACTGGAAAAAATGAAAACGGTGGGTGCAGAGGAAGCTGGGATAAGTTGGGACGGCAGTTTCTCTTGGTTGAGCAGATAGTTTGTGGCCCACGTGGCATTTATCCAAGCGTGCTCATCACCTAAATTATGTTACCATGAAACCACTGGCTTTGGAAAAAGATGTTTGAAAAAACTATGATTCGGCATGTGATTTATTTTCAAATTCATGCACTGAGTAGAAATAGGCTTATTGTACTTTTTTGCAAGTCTCTCATTCTGCCAGTTCAAATTATTGGTATAACATGGATGAGTATTAGGGTTAAAAATATTTGTATTTAAAACATCTGCAGTCTTATATCAGGATTTATATCCCATTGTTTGATCCTTCCCATCTGAATCACCCCATATTGTTTTCTATTGAATTGCTGGGAGATGGCTTCACAAAGCTAACTCTCTGGGAGGTTTCCAGAAAAAAAATATTTTTCAAGTAAGATAAGTTGATTAACGGAAAAGTCTTCTTCTCTGACAAGAAAGAGGCCTGACATTTAGTTTACAGTTGTCTCATGTATTTTATTTCAGGTGATGGAATTGAATTGCAAGTTATGAGTGAATGTTTAATGAAGCAAGAAGAGTTACATTTGTGCTACACCCAAGCAGCATTTGGTGAGCTTTCCTTATGTAGGGTTTCAGGACATAATAACTACGTATGCAAAGATACAGCGGAGCCCATATATGTCAATAGTTTTTCTCAGAGGGAGCATTCCAGTTAGTTGCTCTCATCAGACAACAACCAAATGTCGATGCCCTGGCAATCAACACCGAGCGTGGTAACACTAGACAGTATCCGAAGGAAAAAGAATCCTGGGTGGATGAATGGGGTTAGTGGCCCAGAACATGTCATCTTCACGTGACCTGCTTTGCCATACTCATGTAACTTCTCAGGAACTTCTCTCTCACAACAAGGGTGGTGTAGCTCCAATTGTGAAGGAGAAAGAATATTGAAAAAGGAACAGCTGCAACTGTATGCAGAACAGTGAATACACACTTTGAGCTCAATTTCTGTGAACTGCGCACATTGGTTATACAGCCCATTCTTCCTGATCTGACAATGGTATCAATTTTTTCTGCATAGGAATAATTTGTAGAATTGTAGTTCTATGTTATTTAAAGCTTTTTTTTTTTTTTTTTTTTAATTTTACACTGACTTTTTATTTAACTTCATTCAACATTTACTTAACACTTCAGGTTACAGTGTTATTTCAGTATGCTTTGATATTTTCCTCTATAAATATACATCTCATAGGTTTTGAGGAGGAGACTTAGCAGCCTGGAGCTCTGATGCAAGGTCAGTAGCAAAATGTAATACACAGGAATGCAATATATTTTTTATCTCTTACCTACCATGCATCTGGTTTTCACCAAACAGGTCCTTTTCTTGTTCCCGGTATTTCATAGGAGCAGAATGCTGACAGTTGTCTGGGACAGCCTGATCAGAATAGCAGCTCAGCCTGAGCTTCTGGATACCTAGACATCCCAGACACATTCACCATGCACAGCAGATCAGCCCCACAAAACGTGCGGTACTTCCACAAAGCTAAACCTTTGGAGCATGTGTTGCCCAGATGAACTGCACAATGCATAGTAAACCCACTTACTGTGTGAAGTCAGACTAACCATATAATTTATGCACTATACATGTGATGCATTGACATGCTGGGCTCACAGTTATCTTCTATTCTGCATATGCATATGTCTTCCACTGGGTATTTCCTGGGCATGAAGTAAATGTCTTTTTATTTCCTTGCTTGTATGTATCACATGATGAGATGCTGCTACTTGGAAATAACTAATTTTTGTTTGGGATCAACTAATGAAATTCTGCAAGGCTTTGTTGTAGATGGTCAGCTGTGTTTGCATCCAAACCACTGAACTCGGCGGAATGTTGGAACACAACAGTATTGGAGGCACACTGAATAAAGCTTTCAACTACTGACAGCATCTGAAGAACATCAGGAAAATGATGAAAGCCTAGGTAAATATCCTTCAGAAACCAGCTGGCATGGCTGCATGGTTTTCAGCACAGGGCCTGTCTGCCACAGAATTTTGTTCGTGTTATTTGGTATAACAGTCCTCACATGGAGCTCATAGTTATTAAAATAAACAGTGCTTTTAGAATAGTATGCAGGATTTTGAACTCCATTCCTCTCTTGGCTTCCAGTGCCATGTAACAATCTCATGGCAGGGATAATCAAAATAATTCCATGACGAGAAAAATCACCTCATTTTAACAATCCCAGTTTGCTGTTTGTAACTATTGCATGAGTTATTGGAACAAATATGGGCAGTTGACAGTGTCTAATAGGAGCTTACTGTAGATCTTCCAGAGGTACTGCTTTACCTGGACAATATCAGAATGTGCCCATGTGCATCCTAGAGACATCAGGAAGAACAGATTCTCCTTGCGCAGTGATACCATCATTTATCCATTCGATTGAAGCCTATCATCTGTGATGTTAATGGCTTTAATATACAAGCTTATGCAAGGCGCATAGAAGAAATTCCTCAGGCTTCTCGGCCTCAGCTGGCTATGGAGCCATGGCATGAGTTTGTAATCTGGTTCTGCTTTCTGGAATTACATGTGAAAAGAAGATGGAGAAAAAAAAGTGCCAATCTGTTTGCATACAGGGCTCTTCCCCCATGGAAAACCCTAGAGGTTCCAGCTCCCTGCATCTGTGTAACTGGGCTTAATCAGTTGTCTGTACTTCCAAGTTCTGATCCACAGAAGTATTGTTCTGTGAAGCTGTGTTTGTGTTTGCAGTACTGTGACGGAGCATTCAAATTTTAAGCAACGTAAATAAAAATAAAACATGAAAGCAAGGTGTTTACTTGAAAACTCCTACAATTAGAACTGCAAATGTTTCAATATGTGCAACATGTGATTGCTTATGTGGGACTGCATGAGAGTGGACTGCCCATTGGGAGCACTTTTGGCTCAGCTTTGCAGAATGTCTTGGCTGCAGAGGAAGGATTGCTTTGCACTGCTTCGGAGGAACTAGATTTTTATTTTAAATAGTAAATTCTCTGAACAAGTCATGTTCAAGGGATCAAGAGTACATGGGAACTTCAAATGAATTTCCTTAATTGTTTCATCTGGAAAAGCTAAGAGGGAAGGAGTCAGAGATTAAAAGTTTAATCTTGATATTTTCACAATAAATGCTTTGATTTTGGATTTGGCAGTGGCACACCAATTTTATATTTAGCTTAATTGTGAAGAGTTGCAAAATAGGTAAATAAATCTGTGAAACAGAACACCTTGAAAATTCACAACTGAGAAGGTTTTCAAATTTCAGAAACCCATGGCCTATGTGGCTCCATAGGCAGCTCTGGCCACTGCTCAGAGATCCAGTAATACTCAAGGATTCCAGTGATATTCCAGCATGAAGCTGTGCCTTGGTGTCTTCAGCTGGGACTAGAACTGGTGAGTAATAAAGCCCAGCGATGGAAGTGGATGGTCCTGAATGATCTGCTAGCAGTAATGATTTATCCGTAGCACTCTTGTGCAACTTAAACACAGGCTTCCCCTGAGACCCACAAAGACAAATATTTAAAGATATGTGAGAACAACAAACTGTTAAAATAATCCCTCCTAAGTCTTATGGCTGCCAATATTATGCAAGCGTATGGTATGAATCTTGTTAGCCCTCCCTGGAAAAGTCTGAGTTTCTTGCAGCCTTTCATTAGGATCCTGCAGTGTAAATATCTCAGTATACAAAAATGGTGGTTGGAGTGATGCTGAGATGGAAACTTGGTCTCTGAATACACAGCTTGCATACAAACCACTACACGTCTTTCTGAAGTGATCCAGAATGTTACCACTATACTGTGAGCGGTAAAGCACAAAGTGAAAAAAAGATTTTAAAGGACAAGCTTGTAAATCCATTTGTAATGTCAATACTATTTCAGACACATTTTCCCCAGCCTCAAAGATACTGTTGCCAAAGATTTGTGACAGATTAAAAGCATCAGGAAAACATAAACATCTCAGCTCTGACAGTGTGTCAACAAGCAATTTCCATAGTGTTTTGCAAAGATCAGAAATTATTTAGTGATAAAATGCATTATCCTAAACAACAGTGAAAACACTCAAATCAAGGACACATTCTTTTCTGCCTTATATAAATATCTTATTTACTCGTTTCTTTAAGCCCCAGTTAAATATATCAGTGAAGTACTCGAGAGTACTTCCTAGTATACAATAGTAACACTTGAAGGTTTTAAGTTAAACATACTGTGAGCTGGTTTGCCAGAATTAGCTTTGCAGATCTGAGAGATGAGCTCGACATCCAGGACAAGCTGCTGTTGATACAGGTGTGTGGCAAAGGATGCTGGTACTTTGAGCTGTATTTTTGCTTCTTCTTTTCAACAGCCTAGCAAGTAATACAATAGCTGAAGAAAAAAAAAAAAGCTGTAATATAGCATGGCAACAAGTCTCTCACCATTAATATGTTCCAAAGAATGGCTGCTGAAGCTGGGGATGACTAAGGGACCACTGAATGCCTTGTAGAATCTCTGCAGAGCAGTTGCATTGCTATGAACACCATCATGCTGCTGAAACAGCAGGGAAGAGCCAGAGCAGAAGCAGGCATCAGGAGAAGGTTTCTGAAAGCCCAGTGGGCTTTATGTCATGGGAAGGTCACGAGCACTAAACTGCCAAACTGTGCATTGAGGCCTTACCTCTACTGTAAAGTTATGGCTATATTACTGTACCAGGTAGTGGAAAATCAGCTCAACAGTTATTCTTCATTAAATGTAAAATGTTTGCATTTTAGCCAATTAAGATATCTCAGTGTGTTCAAATAATCTGTAAATCCATGATTCTGGAACATTCCCAGAACATAATTAAAAACCCAGTCATTACCTGTAACAAAGAAGTCACAAGTCAAAGAATATTAAGTGTCTTACAGTTCTATAAAATGAACACAGTTGGGTGAGATTGCTTTTAGGTCAGCAGGGTTGGCCTTGCTTGAGCAGGCTTAGCTCACTTTAAGTGCATCCTCTTACCTTTGTAAATTGATATTTTCCATTTTGAAAATGCCAATTCAACAGTGGGAATTGATATCAAGTTGAGTGTTTCAAATTGAAAACATTCATTCTTAGTAAAAGAGGATTTGTTTAAGGCTCATTGCAGAGCTTTTGGAATCGAATGCTTCTTATTTACAACGCCTCTTTCAGAAAAGCTCTTTTAAAAAATAACAATATTTTAATAAAATGGCATATTTCTATTGACAAGGCTTTAGGGGAATGTTTTATTATATGGGAATTTTCCCTCCAAACCTGGATGTGTTTCAAAATGTCAGAACTTCCTGTGAAACAGAATTTTCAGTTCTGACATAGCCCTGACTGTTGAGCCTTTAGCATGAAGAACAGTCATTAACACTGGTAATCAGCCAACAAACCCAAACTCGCAGGAGAGACAAAAAAGATTAAGAGAGAGAGAGAGAAAGAGTAGAAATACCTTCTGCAGATTTTTGTACTCAGTATGTCCTCAGGAGCTCAAGCATACATGCAATTGTCTTTCTAACGGAACTTAGATATGGGAGCTTTCTAGCCCCAAACCTCTGACGTTGTTGTACAAAGGAGGCATCAGTGGTATGGTACTTCTTCAAGTCATTTTTTTCAGCAAGCTGGAGTAAGATGATAGGCTTTGTTTAAATCTGTGGCAAAAATAATCACTCATAAAATCATGGAATGTGGATGAAAGCATTTGGAGCCTTTTAAAGCTGCCTTGATTTGCTCAGCTGTACAACTTCAACTGCTCATTGTTGGCGTACTTGAATCTTCATCTACAAACTTGGAAATCTCAATTTTCCATCTGAGTTAAAACTCCATAATTTATGTACACAAGGTCTTCTATTTTTTAAGGGAAATCTATCAAGCAGTTTCTCTGTCTCAAATCCGCTTTCTGAAGATTAAAAGAGGGAATATCTAAAGAGGATATAATATCCTGTGGCATTCAGCTACTCAACAAGATTGATTCTGCCTAAGAAGATGATGGATAATTCACACTATCGGACCAATTGGCTTTTAATTTCTAAAAATGTTTCCATCAGATCATCTACACCAGTGTGGACAAAGAGAGAGATATGTAGAGAGATATGTAGACATCAGTAAATACAGACAGTTAACTTTTGATAAACTGAGGACCAGAGAAAGAATAGCTAATGATTTGGAAGGAAGTTCTGTGCTACTAATGCTTTTAAAAGAAATAATTTTAAAAAGGAACCAAAAAATGTTCAGGACTTTGTTTATTACAAGAATGTATAAATCTGCATGCACAGAGAACAAACATGCTATCTACATAAAACACTTCAGTTTGCTGGCTCCTCCTACTTGGATTTACTGGATTATAGCCAAAGAGTTGCAACTGCCAGATTTTTCTCTAACAGAAAACCCATCTGAGCGGAATTTAGTATTGGCAGAGGACGTTTGGAGACATGTGTGAAAAATTATGAACTCTTTAAGGAAAGAAGTCACCCAATTAAAAACGTGCAGAAAATAATCCATCATATGTTCCCATCAAATCTCTTTTGCTTTCAAGTACCAAAATAATGACTGGATGAGACTCCAATTGAGTCTAGAGCTGGCCGAACTGTTTATTGTGGATTTAACATTATTTTTGAAGAGAGAAAATTCTGAAATGGACTTTTTAGTGTTTTTAGTTTTGTTTTTTTTAAGTTCTTTCTTTGTGGAATACTTTTACATAAATAATATTCAATCCTCTGGCTGTTTGAATGAACTTTCTTTGAGCATTTAAGTGTATTTGTACATGTCATGTGCTTGCACTTTCAAGTAGTGTCTTCCCTGTCTGGATGACTCTTAAATTTTAAAAAGGATCACAAATCAATGAATGAAAACATCAAACTATCACATATTCAGTTTCAAGAGGATAATCATTTTCTTAAAACTTATGAAACATCTATAGTCACAGACATTTGGATGAAGTGCTCAGTGATTTTCTAAAAGGCAACATAATAATAATACTAATTAACAGATCACATTCTGCAGCTTATGAGCAACCATATTTGCTACTTAAGAGGCTTTTTGTTTTGCTCTGTAAATACTGACTCAACCCTACCATAATGTGTGTGGTACAGGACCTGTAGAATGTAAAACAGTGAGTTAGTTTTTCTGTTGTGTTGAGAAAACAAAAAAAACTGCAAAGAAAAGAAAGCTCAGTGGTTGGTTTTTTATCCAAGAAGTAGAGCTAGATGTTGGATTTCACAATTTTGTAATTATTAATCAAAATGCATTCTTCTTCAAAGTAATAGCCCCACTTTTTTAGAAAAAGTCAAAATAATTTCCTTATTTCCATAGTTAAATATTTACTTTTCAACATTATGAAACATTTGAGTGGTATTCATTTCATCAGCTATAAGAATCACAGTTTCAAATGCGTGCCCTTGGACAGAATAAATTGACCTCCAGACATGCCTGTTTCTCTACATTGACTATAACTTTGGGGTTAGACAAAATGCTTAACTTAGTGTTGGCTACAGATAAGTATTTTCCCAGAAGAAACTCACCCCAAACCTGTCTTTTTTGGAGTAGGTTTGAAATTGCTTCACATATTGAACTCTTAAATATGTGATTACTTGTCAGTTCAAACTTGAGTTACTCCACATATTTGGTTCGGCTTCACTTCTGAAGAATGCCCCAGAGAGAGAAAAGATCATATAGCCTTTACTTCTCTACAGAATTTAATTTCCATTATTTTTTTCCCATTTTATCTCTTTTATCATAGCTGCAGGGTATGTTACAGAGTTATCCTTCACTCTGCTAATCAAGAAGAATGTGTCTATTATTCTCTATACATACATTCTCTATTACATTTACTTCATAGAAGAGATCACTGTTCCTGGGCATATGCAAGCAAACTGTTCACATCACCAGACATCACTGGAAGTCTGAACAGCACACTGAATTTCCAGCTTTATGGCTTCTGTGATTGATTAAACAGACACTCACAACCTATGAAGATAAAATAACTTTATAATAAATATGAAATACATTTTGTATTCTTATATTGATGAAACTACTTCTGGAAATAAAGAGATTTAATTTAGTACTTTTTGTTTCTTGTGCAAGTTGTGGTATACCCATCATCGTATGTCTTATTAGACAACTAATTACAACAGTTTTTCATAGAATCAATGCAAAATTCAGGGAATATCATAAGAAAGGGAAGTCTAGTCTTCTGCTCAAAACAGGACTAACTTGAATATTATGTCAGGTTGCTCTGGGTTTTGTCTAGTTGAGTTATGAGTACTTGCCAGAATGGTCTCCACAAGTTCTCTGGATGACTTGTTTTGATGTTTGGCCACCTTCACTGTGAGGATTTTTTTCTTAGTCAGAATTTTCTTCTTGTGATTCATCTCTGTTGCCTCTTTTGCTGTTGACTTCCCAGAAAGTGTCTCCATTTTCCCTGTAACTATCCAGCAGGTAGTCGTGACAGCAGTTAGACGCCCCTTTTAGCCTTCTCTTCTGCAGGCTGAACATGCCAAATTCTCTCTGTAAGTCATGCACTCCAGACCCCTGGCCATTTTAATGACCCTCTGCTAATGTATATTTTTCCAATTTTCTGCTTTTTCTTAGAATTTCTACCTTAAAAAATCCCAGGCCCTTGAAGTTAAAGTAAATCTTTATTTGTATAATTGCTGATAAATTTGCTGTAACTTGATCATCCCGAAAGAGAACTGCCTGAGAAATATAACCAGCCTTTCTATTCATCTGGTCTGTAGGAGGGTGGATTACTCTGTCAAGGCAGTCAAATTTAACAGGGAAAAGAACCAGATTTAGCAACCGTATCAAAAGCAGACATTGTCTCGAGAGACATAAGACTCATACTCCAACCAGATATGAGCCAAGGCGAGTAGCACAAACAAGTTCCTAAGTATCTATTTAAAAGTGGATGGAAAGTGTATTTCTTATCTAAAACTGTTTAAACTCCAAAATTAGTAATTACTATGCATACAGAATTAGAAATTACACATACATTTATGGAGCGGTGCTGGAGAAGAGCAATGACAGTGTGATCAAAACTAATGCACTGAGCCCCTTCTCAGCATAAAACATTAGGAGTTAACATAAAGTACAGAAACACAGAATCACAGGATAGCTTGTGTTGGAGGCTGTACAGATCATTCTGTTCCAACCCCTGCCATGGACAGGGCTGCCACCCACCAGATCAGGCTTCACAGTGCCCCATCCAGCTTGACCTTGAATGTCTCCAGGGATGGAGCATGACAAAGGGGCATGAAAATTATCACATGTTAGTAGAAGGCCTCTAAGATGATCAAGAAGCTGGATGGCATGACTGGAATTGAAATGGCAGTTCTTCCTTGACTTTAGTAACACCACAGTAGACTGGCAGATTACTCCTCCATTAATTTCACATTCATAGAACACCCTCTGAGCCTAGCCCTGCTTTCATGTTCATGGGATCTGTTTTAAATACCACAGGGGAAACTGGACCTGTACTCCTGGCCCCTGCATGTGGAAGCCCCGGAGTTAGCATCAAATGCAGAATGAAGCCAGTTAGGAACTGAAGTGAGGAGTCAGCTGGGAAGGGACAAAAATGCCATCCTGAGCGCGGGCTGAGTGCCTGCTGCTGCTGCTGGCCCCTCCGCAAGTAGGTCAGCAGCCTATTTGTGGTGTCCGTGTGGCTGTGGGCTGCCAGCAGGGAGTGAGTCAGCTGGGCCACAGGAACCCTGCACAAGGCTGTGGCCGTGGGGAGCCTCTGCTGTTTTCATTCCCAAAGCACTTCGCCCCCTCCCTGCAGTGCAGAGAAATTTAATCCCACTTTCAGAAGAGTGAAAGGATAAGTTCTCTTTTTTGCAGGACGGCTGGGGTCTGACAGTCTCGGCTGCCTGATGGCTGCTGTTTTGCTTCTGGAAGGAAGAGCTGAAATACTTCCCCTGACCCCAAAAGCTCCAGCCATGGTCTGAGGCTGAGACGGTGCCAATGCCCTTCCTGTAGCAAGGCTGATATATTTTTATCTCATCTGTGTAAGCAACACCACCAACTGCAACTCCATCTGCAGGGGAGGAGAGAACCTCTGCCAGGTATAGAGTTGTTTTTATAGGTAGCAGTATTTGACTTGCTTGTTGAAGGAAGTCGGGTCCATTTGTCATGTCATAGTGATGTGGTTTAACCAGACACATGGCCCTCTTGTCCATTGGGTGACCACTGGGAAATAATTTCTTCGTACCTTTCAGACCAAGTGCAACTGCTGGGGTGATGGACACAAGGAGAAAATCAACAGCCTCTTAACCAACCTGGCTTTTGAATCACTAATTCTGTCTGCTGTGCCTCGTCTGTGCAATTCTCTCCTGCATGTCAAAGCAGAATTTGTGATCTTTACACATTTTTCCACAATTTCTGGACCTATGCCTAGAAGACAAAACCAGTGTATAATATAAATGATTAAGATAAACAGTATTATAAATTAATATATTATAACTAAAATAATATTTATGTCTGTATATTAGAAATTAACGTAGAGGTAAATGTATGTACCTAGCTATGCTGCTAGTGTCCAGAAATTCCTCCCATGTGCACTGTGCAAAGGCAGACCTTTTCTCCTGCTTTGGTGCATGTTCAGTAAGCTTAGTTATGGTATCTACCCTACAAGGTACGTATCGTGCTATTAAAGTGCACATGTGCAAAATGTCCATTATATTCCAAATATTTCAGACTTACGTGACCCGCAAAGACAAAGCAGATATGTCTCCAGTGACTAGTATATTTGTAAAAGAGCCTCAAGATTTTTCCCACGTGATTCTGTTCATTGCTTGCTGTTGAGCTAGTAACATTTCTTGTCTTTCTTTCCCTCCATAGTCCTGACACTTTGCCTGTTTTGTTTTAAAAAGGAGTTACTGTAGAAGTTTCCAAAGGATAATTATCTGGGGAAATACTTGCGTTCTCTGGAAGTCAGCATCACGAAATACCTGCGGATTTACTTCAAAGGAGAGGAATGTTTAAATACAGAAACACTGGCACATTAGCTCATTTCTATTTTTTATCTGCCTATTTTAGATTTGTAGCTACAGGCAAACCTTAATGTAGGGTAAACTTTGGCTTAAGGAGGCACTATTGTTTGCCATGAGATGAGGGTCAGAAACAAAGTCTGGAAACCATTTGTCAAAAAAAACCCTTATAAAACTAGGAAGCTATTCATGTGGTTTGTGTTCACACCAAGTCTCGAAAAGCAACATTTATCATGGTGGCAGCCACCAAATAAATCTCATAAAGGCATACTGCTGAACAGTTTCAAGACGAAAATTCTGAGTTGAAGCATCAGACACTCAGCTGAGCCATGTGCTGGGAAGAAGTTGAAACTGTCTCCTGGGCACTTAACAAAGGTGATTGTAGCTAGGAAACCATATGGACTCACGTAAATGAACTTTACTGTGTAAAAGTGATGTGCACAGAAAAATACCACATGATTCTTGACACCTGTTCGGGATGAAAGGATACCCTGAAATCCCAGGAGATGAGAAAGGAAATCAAATGTAAAGAATACTTCACTGGAGATGGTTTTCAGTGGATTGTTGTCCCTGGAGAAAGATGGATATGTCTTACTCTGCAAACACAAACACACAAAAAAAACCAAACCAAACCAAAACAAAACAAAACAAAAATATAGTTGGAATGTATGCCTTCCCTGGTACTTTAAAAACATTAGGCAGTGAATTAGTTGGTCATGGAAGAAAAGGGCCAGCAGCACTTGTGGCTTTGGGACAACAGAAGTTTTGGGGCCTGGAAAGCAAACAGCAAGTCATGAGATGGGCAGTTAATGAACTGGGTAGAAAGAAGATTCAGCTCTCTGGTTCTCTCTCTCTCTCTTTTTTTCTTCTTCTTTTTTTCCTTTTCATTTTCTTTTTTCCCCCCATAGACAGTTCTTACTGAGGCTAGCTTGGCTTCTGGTTTAGGAAAAGCTTGGCTGATCTGCCCAGAAATAATGAGATTCCTTGATTTTCTGCAAAGGTTTTCACCAAAAGATTCTGCACCAGCTACAATAGTATTTTCAAGACGAGTCTGGCTCAGGGCACTGTGATGGCTTCTCAGAGGAGGCAAGCTGTGCATTTCCCTGGCTGTTCCTTTTCTCAGGCTAGTAAAAGAGCCAACCTCAATCCCTTCTAGAAATTAAGCAAATAAAGACATTTGTAAGGCTGATACTCTTTGTACTAAATAAAAAGTTCATAGCAGAAGAAAGAGAGTTTTCCTGCTCTGTATGTGTTGTATGAATTAGTTCAGCTCTCCCTTTCTTGTCTTTTGCTCTTTTGTTTTCCACCTCTCCACATCTCAGTTAGGATCCTGAGTACACCATCATGCCCTAATTGCCCCCACTTTCACTCATATTCCAATAGTCCCTTTTGTCTCCTATTTCAATTCAATTTTCCCCCAATGTCCTGAATCCAGGTTCATGTAACATAACGAAAGCAAATGAGTAAGAAAGAAATTGAGCTAACAAGCCATGCATCTCTCATCACTCCCTCCTTCAATTTGTCTCTGCTGTTATATCCCATGGTTGTGACCACTGTTTGTCCTTTTAACTTGCAAGTAATTAAGGCCAGGAACTGCATCTTTGTATGCATTCGGGCAGCACGCCATTCAGCAGGGACCTAATTTCTGCTTGGAGCATTATCATGATATTAATCACGATAGTTGAG
This sequence comes from Chrysolophus pictus, assembly GCA_037305975.1. Lineage (NCBI taxonomy): Eukaryota > Metazoa > Chordata > Aves > Galliformes > Phasianidae > Chrysolophus > Chrysolophus pictus. The sequence goes on from JAYKPI010000006.1 coordinate 14,768,783, forward strand.
AGTCTCAGGTGTGTTTTGACTGCAATTGAACCAGAACAAAAAGCAAGCCTGCATACTATAAGCAAAGCAGATGCTTACTCAGTCCTGATAATGGAGTTTCTCCCTTTTGCCAAACATGGAGTAATAATTTATATTTTTTCTTTCCTAGAACAGGAGGAAAGCATGGGGGTTCTAGCCCATGCTAGCGCTGGGCAAAGAGCTGAGTAGTGTCCTAGTGACATCCGTATGATCCTTCTGCTGCAGCTCAATGAAAGCCATCCTCCAAGAACTCCCTAACATGACCTCCCAGATGATCCTGCCCTACTCAATTTTTTTCCAGTTTTCAGTGGCGTGCAAGAGGCATTCTGGGCTTCACTCTCCAGCTCTTCTGTAAGTACATGCACAGTCCAGGCAGATTCTTTGAAGCATATAGAAAGAAAGAAGTAATTCCAACAGGGGTCTTGTGATTCCTTCATACTTGTGCTATTAATCTAGGTATGGTTGGAATTCCTGCTGATTTTAAGAGCCTTACCTCCAAGGCAATTAGTCAGTCTGGCATCAGCTTTTAGACAAATAAATTCTTTTGTGAGAACATGTGCATATGTTTTGTCAGGAGGTGCTTCTATTGCTAGGCAGCTATCTCAGGTCTGCACCTTGTAGGCTGAAATGTGTTATGTGGCATTTACTTTTGCACAGTGGTCATTTGTATCCATGCATATGGCAGAACTGCCGAAGCAGCGAGTGGCAGCTCCCTTTTAGTGCAATGACAGGGAAGCATTTTAAGATTTGTCTAATGCTCACAACCACAGGCTTCATTTGGTTTCCAGCTTCAAGACTGAGTCTGTCAAGATGTCAAGCTGTTTTAACACAGCTGAAAGTATCAAGATAGAGAGCTAAGATGACAGGAATGCACAAACAGCTATCTGGTTCATTAACTTGCAGACACTTTCTGGAAATCTGGAAATAGTGCTGTGGACTAACCTTGAATTCAGACGACCTGGCTTGTTCCCATCTCTCTGCCACAGCCATGGTATATCAGCCTAGGCAAGAAGTTTCCATTCTGTGCTTTACCTCCTACCTTTGTTTTTCTCTAAATAACAAGGCCTCATTATTCAATTTCCATAAAATTCCTGTTAGGTTAACCTATTTTTCATGGGGAGTCTGTGAAGAGAAAAGGTTAAATGGAAATACCAACTCCACTTAACAGCCTGATGCAGATGAGTATATCTCCCTAAAGAATCTTACAAGACCACAAGACAAATCGAGACTGGGTCAAGAACAGAAAGACTTCAGTTTCTAGACCTGTTACAGAAGATCAGCTCCTTGTTCTCATTCATTTATCACAGCTGAAATTTCTGTGCCCAAGGAATGTGGTGGACAGAGACGCAGAGATGGGAGAAAAAGAAATGGCCTTGTTGGCATGGCACTCAGCTCTGGCACAAGTTTTGGCCTTGTCTGCATCCCTTTTGGAAAAAAGGGAGGGAGCTTTGTACAACTTGAGGGAGTATTTCAATACGAAACATATTGTCACAGAACCGAGCTAGCAGGAGAAACATTTTCACCTTAATCACATTGTATTCTCCACATTTGATCAATGATCCATCATACTTAGTTTCTGCTCAGGCAGTGGTAGATACCAGATGTTTCAGAAAAATGTGTAAGCAATCTGGTAAGTTTAAGGTTTAGCCTGCCCAAGGCACGCTTCCTCCAAAGCCAGGTAGCTGGCTTATGGCCTGGCCCTTGGAGGTTTATTTCCCTACAGTCATGGTTCAAACAAAGGTGCAATGGTGCATTGGTTCCATAGGTTACCTAATCACCACACAGAACTATTTGTTATTCCAAAGTACAATTTATTAGAAACAGAACTGGAAGGAATGTTTTGAACTATCTTGGCTTCTAACCTACCCAGATGAACCAAAGCTCTCAAGAGTTATTCTAAGAGTTCTTCAAATAGAATGGTAAAATAATTTGAGGCTTGAGAGGAGAGTCAGTTACATGCATTCTGGGGCATATGTCTTTTTTCTACCTATCAAAAGAAAAGGAATAGTCAGGAAAAAGTTTGACTGGTCTTCATAATTTTCAGTGTCAGGGTTCTAATGTTTATCTGGCTAGTGTTTATCTGGCATTTACATATATCTCATAATTTAGCAGGTCAGGGACCAGTGAAATTCTCTCACATAAAAATTTTCAGCTCTCCGACTTCAGACACTGGCCAAAACCCTGCAAAGCCAGCTTTTCATGTGAAATTCTGGCATTATTTGTCCTGGTCAAAAGAGGAAACATAAAGTGTAAAAAAGTAAAAAAGTGTAAAAATTTACATATTTCAGGTAGAGTCTATCTTTGAAACAGTGTCTTGTTCTAGAAACATTCTATCTGATGACTTTTGCCAAATCCTAGGGTATTCTGGATGGGGTGGAATTGAGTTGCTCCTGCAGCTTTTCTGTCTTTGATAAGAGAGAAACATCCAGGTTAAATTTAGTTTCAAATATTTTTAAAATTGTTTGTTTCTTCACAGTTTGTATCTGTCTTTGAACAGACTTCAGCTACACTTGTGAGCTTTTCCTACTTCTTTCAGCTGAGGTATTCCCAAAGACAGAAGAAGGAACAAAATAGGCCTTTCTGATGTTCCCAGTCCTCCTCACAAATTCCACAACAATAGCATCCAACCTCTTGACGCTGTGATAGCCCTTAGAGGGTCAGCTGTGAGGACACCATGAAGCCAGAAATACCTGCTGCTCAGTAGCATAGCTGGGACACTCCTTCTTATGTGTTTGTTCTTGAAATACAGCCACATCACTTCTCGGCTCTTTGAGACATCTGCGATACCTCACCACTGTGGCAAGCTTCCCTTTGTGCTCTTTATGTTCACTGTGAGTTATTTTATGGACTACAAGTTAAGTTATTTTATGGAAAGAAAAGAAAAGAAAAGAAAAGAAAAGAAAAGAAAAGAAAAGAAAAGAAAAGAAAAGAAAAGGAAAGAAAAGGAAAGAAAAGGAAAGAAAAGGAAAGAAAAGGAAAGAAAAGGAAAGAAAAGGAAAGAAAAGGAAAGAAAAGGAAAGAAAAGGAAAGAAAAGGAAAGAAAAGGAAAGAAAAGGAAAGAAAAGGAAAGAAAAGGAAAGAAAAGAAAAGAAAAGAAAAGAAAAGAAAAGAAAAGAAAAGAAAAGAAAAGAAAAGAAAAGAAAAGAAAAGAAAAGAAAAGAAAAGAAAAGAAAAGAAAAGAAAAGTCCCAGGAATGAAAAAGTTGTACAGCACCAATTCTCTCTTAAGTGAGATCTCTTGCAGGTTTGATACTCAGTCCATCTCCTTTGCTTATCCTTCAACTCTTCAGCTCACATCATTTTGCTCCTAGAGGTAGTTCCATGTGAGTCATAGTGCTGGAATGCCAATAAATATGGCTGTAACCATGTCCCAGTTTGTTGCTGCAGATCATTTTGGCACAAAATTGGTCTGTTCTTATCTTTCTTTGTGCAACTCTCCTCAAAAAAAAAAAAAAAAAAAAAAAAAAAAGCTTCAGGCCTGGCTGTGATCTTCTTTGAGTATAAAACCAGGAGAGAGATTTCAAAACAACACAAATCATTTGCATTGTTGAAACAGACTATGGACAGAGACAGGTTTCCAAGCATCTGAGATGGTATATGCTACTCATAAAGATGGGAGATCCATGCTTCCTTCTTTGAGGGTTTTCCAGGTAAGACAAAGATAATTTTGCCACTTGTTAACTGTGATAGGACCAGAAGAGGTCTCAAACAGTGACTTAAATTAGTAGCAGTGCTCTGTTTCCATCTGTTCCGATGACGCTTGTGTATTTAAGTTTGTTGTTCATCAATTGCATATGGAAATAAAAGGGGAGTACTTAACAATGCTCCTACCTTCCTTCTTGCTCACTCTTTCATATACTCTCACTTTCTAGCACATCTTAAAACTTACTTTCCTTACGATTTTTCCTCAAGAATCCGTTGTCAGAAAGTCCCTGATCTCAAGAGAAATGACGAGGAGGCCCATGGCAATTACCTTTCCTAACAAGGATGTCCATGTAGGCTGGGTAATGAGATCCATGTCCTGGAATGCAGTGCAGTAATGTAGGCAACTATATATAAGCTAGTTCAGAGATAATTGTGTTTACCTAATATTGAATCATTTGTGTGCAGTTTTACAAATAATCCAGCCTCTTGGATATTATCCTAGTATGAAAAACTTCTACCCAAAAATACAAAGCAAGAAACCATGGGCAGTGCATAACACAGTCAAAATGAGCACTGTGCAGATCCACTTTGGTTTGTGCTACATTAAAAAAGCAGAGCTGTTCAGGGTTTCGCAGGCCTGTCTAATACTGCATTCCTCAAAATGCAGAGGCTGAGCCATGCCCCTGCTCTGCCTGGTTGGATGCATGCAGTGCCATGGGGGACACGTCGTTCGCCACCAAACACACCCAGACCCTACTCCAGCGCCCCTGAGGCTCCCATTCCCACAGATCACTGCTGCTGTTGAGCAAGACTTCTTGCTTAATGAGCCATTATCTCAAAATTGCTTCAGAACAACCAAGTTTCATTGGCTGGAAGCCAGCATGCTTTCCTCTTTTTGTTGAAGGGTGTTATTTTAGGTGTGAACACTGTTGCTGTTTTTTAATGGCACCAGTTTCTCGTTTCTAACTGAAGTAACATGCAGTTCCTTGGCCAGTTTTTGAACCTGGGACCCTAAACCTGACTGTTTTTTTTAACTTCATTTAGTCATCTAACTATGGAGAGGTCTAATGATTGGCATTCAGAAATGCCTCCCAAACGAGTCCAGGCACACACTAGTGTTATTTTCCTACTGTTTTCTGATAGTGTGTGGTTAGTTGCATGGCAAAGCCATCCCAAAATAAAGCTTTGTGTTCTGGGACAAGAGAATTTCTTCATCCAAGATTTCTATATTCAGTGGTCATTATCTACAATGCAGATTGCAAACTCCTTGAGAAGAGCTAGGTAAATAGATCATACTTGTGTTTACAACACACATTTAGGAGTCATGCCAGGGCAAGATCCCAGGAACTCTACTTAGAGTGGACTCATGATTACACAGTGCAATACTTACACATTCTTCCTCAGATCAGTGTGCTTGGCTGATAGAATCCTATTCCCAGCACCTTGAGTGCAGCGTAAGAGACAAATTAAGTGAGACTCCAGAATATGTGTTTTTTTTGTTGTTGTTGTTGTTTTGTTTTTTTAATAAATTGTATTTCCATCTTTCTCCTGTGAAAGTTAAACAAAATACAATGCAAAGATCATTACCTGAGATTGTTTGCACTGAACAAATCTTGAGGGATAAAACTTATATTCATAACTGTAAATATATCCAAGCAAAAGCATTCTGTGTATATATTATGTTTTTATATGCATGCGCATGAATGTGTGCATATATAGGTATGTTCTTGTAAGTTATGTGATGGCAATGGAATTTCTGTCCTGCATAAAGAAAATCTTTCTCTTTTGAACTTTCCCTAAAAAATCTGCCCCTAAAGTGGAGCATTCCTTGTAGGTCAGCTTGTTACCAGTCGTGGCTCCAGGAAGAGCAAACACTGTCTGTCTCCTAATTGACAGCAGGAGCCCGCAGGGATCTATAATTCACTGACAAGAAACAATTTAATTACCTTAACTGTTGTAACTTGCAGATCAGTCAGCGCAGAGCCCTGAGATAAGCTCTGTGCTGAGTGTACCTGAGCCTCCTGACTCAGGTGCGGTGCCCAGATAAGCACAAGGGAGCTGTGATGTGGAGCCAGGCTCCCTGTGCACACAGCCCACACTGAGGCTGAAGGCCCATCCTATGAGGAACAGTGACAGCAGCCAGATGAGGACCAAGAGCTTTCTTCAGGACCACTCTTGTTTGATCTGTCTGGGATATGAATTTCCTCCTGGCACATATCTTGAGCAGCCCTAGAAACAGTCCTTCTTTTCACCCGTCAGGCATCCGGGCTTTGATCTGCACTTGGATAATGCAGATGTTTCAAAATCAGCCTAAGTGTAACATTGAACATTTTAGAACATGATTTTTTGTTTAGTCCTGGAATAAGCTGTGCTTCTTCCTTCGTCTGACAGACATGGGTTAATGGGTGTGGCAGTGGTAGGTTGATGGCTGGACTAGATGATTTCAGTGGCCTTTTCCAAACTTAAAGATTCTGTGATTCTTGAAACCTCCTAAGGAAAGCACCCAGGCCCGAACAAAGGTTCTTAGAGTACAAAAGGATCCATTGTCCCAGAACCGCTGCAAATTAGCAGTTAAAATGAAGGATGGAAGTATTTTTCTTAACCTTACTAAAACTGTTTGGGATAATTATCCAAAAGTACATTGATAAAAGTCCCTTAGGGATTGCCATTCTCTTGTGATCCCACGCAGTGCCTGATGCTGTCAGACATCTGATCAGAACATGATTATGTGTTCGACGCAGACTGGAGCTTGACTGCTTCAACTACCCATTGACTGCTTGTGTGCCTCTGGCAGCTGTGATGAGCGTTAGCGGCAGCACCAGGGACTTCTCCCTGGTTACTCAGGGGAGGACTCACTCTGTGCTCAGATAGCATGAGGTGAGAAGCCCAGAGATTTGTGCAGCTGTGGTGCTTCTTCTCAATGTAACCCTTGGCTTTAACTTAGCTCAGGCAGTGATTATCAGCCATCTTGGCACATCTATGGCCACAAAGACAGAGCCATATTGGCCCTTGCATTCAACAGTGTCATGGGGGCAGTGGTAGAGAACGTGGGTAGCAGGCAAAAGTGTAGCTGCCATCTTCTGGTAACTTCATGTAGAATGCTATGTCAGGCCTTTGCTTTAATTGGTGAAGGTGAGATCCTTCTCCAGCTGAGGATCTGAACCAGTGGTGGCCATCTGTGCAATCCCAGTGGAAGTTCCTGTGGGAGAAGAAGGATCAAATGCATCCCAAGTCAACAGGTAACCAGTTGGCACCCCATGTGAGCAGGGTGCTCCTTGCACAGGCTGGACGCCTCAAGACTATCTTTTTTGGTTGGGTTTGTGCACTGCCTACTGCCTGTGTATGTCCTCTGTAAGAGGATTTGGCTTCTGTTTCTGTTACGGATAACAGCACAGAGAGAAGACATGCAGACTGGGAAGGCTCAACTCCACGGAGATCTCATGGCTGTGATCCCTTTGCTACCCTGGATGTCTTGAGAAAGGCTACAGGGAGGGGAGCTTCTTCAGAGCAAAACCTGGGCTGTCGCTCAAATTGGCCCTCAGACCTCTGTGTTCCTATTTTGTAGGAAATATGGGTGTTTAAAGAGCAAGGATAATAACAGTTACTTTGAAAATTAGCTGTAGAATGAGAGGACAGAAGAATCACAGAATCACAGAATCACAGAATCACTAAGGTTGGAAAAGACCTATAAGATCATCCAGTCCAACCATCCACCTATCACCTAGGTGGTTCTCGCTAAAAGATAGAAATCTATCTAGAAAATGTCATTTATAAATTTACTGAAATACAATTTAAAAACAAATCATATCTTACTCTTCCTTAAATATTGTTACTGATTCATTACTTTAGGGGAGGTAAATAGCAGCACATAATATCTTACTGTTACATTTTTATTTTATCTTCTGGTCATCACAAGATCATAGGGAAAGAGATCACTTACAGTGTCCCACATCCTATTATTTCAAGGCAATAAATAGGAATAACAAAATCAGAACAGCTGCAACTGAGCATAAATTTGGGCTGCATTTTCTAGCTCAGAGTGGATCCATTTTGGCTCAACATTTCCATCATAACTTCTGGTATACACAGAGCACCATGCTGGAGAAAACACAGTGATTCAACTCCACTTGGCAACACTGGCACCAACCAAGCCTGCAGAGAAGGTAGGCTGAGAGATACCACATAGCTGGGCAAAATGGGACAAATGGGACAATCTTCAGCACATGGAAAGCTCTGAAATTGTCAGAGGGCAGTTGTGTTATCCCTCCTGCATTGGGTGCATACTGCCTTGGCCACTCCTGGCTTGCTCTCCTGTGTACCACCACATGGCCTAGGGCCTTTGACCTGCAGGGAATGTAGTGGTCTTCACAGAACCAGGGCAGGCTGAGCATGAGGGGGAGATGAGTGGCTCCAAGGCTGCAGCACGAGAAGGATTTGCACTGTGGTAATTGATCTGGGGGAGTGAGAGGATGAGGGATGCCTCCTGTTTCTAAGTTAGTGTGCACAAGACTTCAGTGCTCTCACTTAACTCGTTTAGAAGAAAATCTCCCAGATTCAGACCTGAAGGCATCCAGAGCACTGCTAGCCTTTATTCATGGTGACAAGCAGTTTCATTCCGATCTTTGATACACTTCCCCAGTCCTTCATTATTTAAAGTGTGGTTTTACTGTAAAGAGTGACTGTATAAAGTTGGCATCTGCTTCCTCTGCAGATATATTCCATGTGTGAAATCAGAATCAGCTCTAATTACTTAGATGGCAAGGATTTATATAATGTAATCCCTCTCTATGTTATCAGTGCAGTGGTTGGATTGTGCTGTCCCATCCCAAGCAGTAGCATTACCACTCTCCCATTTTAATCTGAGCCTTTCAGCCAAACAAAGGAATTGTGAATTATTTCCTTCAAAAAGAGAAAGGGTGATGAGGAAGGTATTTCTTTTGATACACTTCTTAATTCACTAAGGATGTGTACCAGTCACAAAACAGAAGAAAAATCAGAAAAAGGGAGATAATCCCTTTTCTTACACTCTCACCCAGACAAGTGCCCTTTCTTTCTTGCACAGCTTCTATTGGGGTGTTCTTGGTTTAAGTGCTTCTTTTACATTTTCTCTGCTAGCTTTCCTTGGCTTCCTCTTTCTCAAACCTATGAGCCTTTGTAAAAGGATAGGCAGTAAAAGCTCTCCCCCCTTCCATGCCCTGTGTGTACTTTCATCTTTGGCAGTGACACATACTTGTGTTTGATGTGGAAGTTTCTGTAGGTTTAATTATATGGTTTCTTGTGGAATGTAATAGTTTCTTCAGCTATCAAGCGGTGGTCGCTGTGGCTGGCCAAAGGCAGTACTAAACTTCATTAATACCTGCTCAGTTGGGTTTCTGTACTCATTCGTCACTCTGCAATCCCAAGGAAGACAAAGGAGGTCCCTAAGGCGTTGGGATGGAGCACAGTGGCATACATCACCTGCCAGGTCTGCAGGTTGTTTGGGGCCAGGAATGGGATACAAGCAGGGGAACCCAGTTCGTCTTTCAAAACTGAAGTGAATCTTTTTTCTTAACAAATCAGAAAACCAGTGCTGCTTGAGAAAGGGCTTTTCCAAAGATTTTAGAGTAATGATATTGAATAACTCAGAAGTTTTGTCACAATTCCCTAGAGAAATCCAACCTGGCACAAAGTGCACTCTAATTTTGTGAAATTAGAGAAAGTCTACTGCCTGTGGAAAGGTTTGCTGGGGGCAAGTGGGGTTCAGGAGAGGAAGGTGGGGAGCTCTTGTGCTGCTGGGTGCCTGGTGTGCCTCTGCCCAGTGCTTACTCAGTGCTGGGCATTGACCAGAGGTTCAAGCTGGTCATACACATCACAAAGTATCCTCAAACCTTACTTAAGCTAAACAACCAACAGAAATCACTTGAAAAATACAATAAATTCTGTCTGTTTAGAGACCTGAAGACCTGACTGTTATAAACCTGAGTTCAGCCCCATGTCCAGCCTCCGCAAGTTCACCTCCTCCCACAGTCCTGGCAGTAGAACAGATGCCCTCTCCTGAGCTGCCCTCTGCATCCTGAGCCATTAGCAGCCCCCTCCATGGTGTGGGGCTCAGAGCAGATCGGGTTCTAATGTCATCTGCACTAAGTCCTCCTCTCTTGTAGTCCCTTCCACTTTATGGCAGACTTTATTACTGCAGCTGTGCGTTGGCCTCATGGTTTCAATGATTTTTCCATAATACTCTCAATCCCTTTTCTGCTCATTGCTCTGGATGATTGGTTCCTTGCCCTTATATTAAATTATGGTACATTTTTTTCCACAGCAAACTGCATTATACTGTATTATGAGCTGGTATTTACCATCTGGCTCAATCACAGTAACAAGCTGAGCACTTCTGAATAAAAGACATTTTTCCTCAGATTTTATACTGCCTCCAGTGCCAGTATTCTCTATGGACCCTGAGCACATAATTATTTCATGGAGTATCCTGCAAATAGACCCAAGCAGATGCTGGGACATCCTGCAGAAATACTCTTGGAGGGTTTAGCCTTTCCAAGGCAGGCAGGTAAGACAAGCAGTCTTGCTACTTTCTTGATGCCTTCTTATTGCTGCCTCCACACTTCCTGCTTGAAGTAATTAAAATCTCCTCTCACAGGTGCACTTTGCATCCTGATCCTAGTCTGCTCTTTGATATTGCTTCCAGTTTGATCAGTTTTATAAACCAATTAGTCATGGGCTTCCCCCCCGAGGACCATTAATTGCTGACTACCTCAGAACCGCCGGAGCATGACTGTATTTATTTAGATTTCTAAAAGATGTTCAGTCCCACTCTCCAACAATTTGTGATATCCGAGCCCGCTGAAGTCCACCACAAATGCCCCAAACCCAGGAGCCCCCCCGCCTCTCCCTCCCTCTCTGCCAATTATCTCTTTTAGTCTTATTACTTTTTGTTGATCTCTGACTGAAATTGAAATGTGTATAAAAAGAATGAACTTCCAACTCAGTCCTTGGAAACAGTGGGGGGAGAAAAGGAAAGAATGTGACGATGCTCAGAAATGACCCTGAGAGTTCAGGAAGCATCTCATTATCCCTGGCTGAAATGAGGTTGCTATGAACTGGGGCTTGGGGAGTAAATTAAGAAAGGGTAAAGGTGGCCCCAGGCTAGTGGGATACTGAGAAGGTCAGAGTGGAGCTGAGACCTCAGGCTTTGTCACAAATTTGCATGCACAAACCCTATAGCAAGACACCTTATTTTAAAAGGTGATGGCTGAAACCAGCAGCCTAGGGAATATGTGTCTGGATCTGGCTGGAGGTTGTTTCTTTATGTTAACAAATGTGCATTTTCTCCCATACATGGGTATGCACAACCTTTGAGCCTCACTTCACAGCTCCTTTACCAAAAGGAATACCTCTAAGTCATAACAACACCTATGCACAGAAACATCTGTGTGAGCCCCAGACTTGGCTGCGTTCTTCTCGTCCTAATTTCTGCTCTGTTCTACACCTCTGGTCTGTGCTTGCAGTGCGGATTTTTAAATTACTTGAAGTGTTATTAAAACAGGGTTTGTAAGGAAAAAAACAGCTTCCTCAGGCTTAGGAATACAGCATCAGCAAAAGAAAGCTATGTCTATCAGCAGCAGAACTGTATGTGTGAAGTGATTTCTTGTAAATATGTCTCTGCCACAAGACAAAGCATTTTCATTTGGTACATTTGATATATTTCAGCTTTTTTAGGGCTTCTGGGTTCCTGTCCAGTGTTTCTACTGGCTGGCTTAAAAAGATAAACATATTTAAATATAAAAGCATACAACTATGAATATTAATAAAATTAATTTAAAATATTATTATATTATTATAATCATGTATTATAATATTGTTACAGTATATAATATAAGGTTTATTGAAGCATGGGCATGCACTGAATAACTGCCTACTTCAGTCTGAGAACATGGACTCAGCCTTTCCTCTTCTGTAAACAATGTACACAGGCAAAAAAAGTAAACACAATTTTTCTGCTCACCTGAGTCCCTATACCTGAGCGTGAACAACCTGAGGGATAAAGAACTTAGGGAGAAGAGCCTGAGTTGAACTGAAGAGCATGCAGGTGAGAGAACTTCTACAGGTAAGATGCTTTCTAGAGGCTTGGGCAGTGCTTTGAGAAGTTTGCAAGGAAACTGTTGTTTTGTATTAGTTCTGTTGTTATTCACAGTCTGAGAAATTACAGGAGGACAGTAGAAACTACCATGTCACCAAGTGTGATAACCTTTACAGAGAATGTGCAGCCAACCTCAGTGACAGTAGTGTGTTCCGTAGGGTGTAGGAGGCCTGTTCTGCTTGTGAAGGTAAGACATGAGGTTGTCAGAGAGCAACAGTTTCTGACTGGCTCCTTTTAAGTATTCCAGATTAGGAAGGCTTTGTATTTAATATGAGATTTACTTAGTTATGGGTATTTGACATTGCGTGGGAGTTTGATTTACCAGAACATACAAAAATGAAAATCCAAACACAATATAATGACTGAAACATACAGCTGGATTGCAGTATTGAACCCAGATCATTGCTCTCCTCAATGTTTTGTTAGCTGCTTAATTTTCAGATTGTGTTGGGATGAACCACAAATACCCTTCCCCCCAGATGCTCTGTTGGGCTCAGGAAGATAGTACTCCATTGATTATTTTTGGGCAAACCATTTACAAAACTAGGCGACCCGCTCGGCTGTTGTAGCTGTTTGTCTAAAGCAAAGGCCACTCTTCAGTACCCTTCATTTTGAGTTAAGTTCAGCCTCTGTTATGACAGCTGTGGTTATTTCCAATATGTATTTGTAAGCTCCATGGTCACATCCTCCTTGCCCATCTTTTCTAAGCCTTCTTCCGCTAGAGAGATCCCCTTTCCACCCACAGAAGTCACCATGCTACAAAGCAGCCAGAGGTTCCATGTGTTAGGTGGGCAATTAAATCCATATGGAAATCATTCCTGTTGGAAAAGAGGCAGTACCCAGAGCTGCGTGTTTGAGAGGCTGGATGAAGCACTGCTCAGCTCATCAGCTCCGCTTCTGTAAACGGTGCTGCACACGGCATGGCTGAAGTCTCTGCCATCCCAGTAATGGTGCCTAGCATTTTTGTTATGGCTGGTCATCCCCCTGGGGTTTGTAAGCCATTTACCCAGCTAGAGACCATACATGGCTAAGATTTATGTATATTTATTGCCGATGGCCTATTCGCTAGCTCTGCAGGACTGTGCACGCAACACGGGGCACCCAGAGCTCGTTTATCCCAGGGCGGGAGGAGCAGAGAGGAAAAATGAAGATTAAACAAGTGAGACCATTATTAACAATCACTTTTTACAGCATTCTTTTGAATGAATACCTTTTTACAACATATTTTTCTCTTAAATGATGTGTTCAGGCAGAGGCCCAGCGTTGTAAAAAGACACATAATTGGCACTCGGACAGGTCTGAGTTATTGCCTGGTTGGTGTAATTTTACACCTGTCACTACCCATATATTTAGAAACAGTGAAAAAAGCAGGCCCAGGGTTGTTTCCCTGCTGGTAATGTGCTCGCTGAATCCATAGCAGGCCTTTGTGCAGAACATTGCACGGGGAAATGAGGTCTGAGAAATACCAGGGAATACCCAGAGAAGTTGTGCGTGCACCCCTCCTGAAAGTGGTCAAGGCCAGGTTGGATGGGTCCCTGGGCAGCATCAGCTGGTGAGTGGCATCCCTGCCATGGCAGGGGATTGGAAATGGATGACCTTTAAGTTCCCCTTCAACCCAAGTCATTCTATGATTTTATGAATACTGTGCACAGGTAAGCTTATGAATGCCCTAAGAGCACCTGACACTGCTTTCCTTTTGCCATAGTAGTCATGCCAATGGCTGGAGGTGTTGCCACTGTGTACCTTTTCACAATGGGATGGGTATTCCTATGGGAACATTTTTAGGCAGTGTTGTTTTTATTTTCCTGGGATTTTCTGAAGTTATCCAGCCTCTGACCTCAGCTGCATTCCCTGGGCTTAAAATATGCAAAAATAAGAATAGAAATCCAGAAGTTCTGCCAGCCAAGGCTGCCCAAATGTCAGTAGTGCTGGGTACACAGGCTCCAGGGCAGGGAGAGCCACAGTTCTGCAGCCTGAAAGGCCTCAGGATGAGGGGGCTGCTGGGTGTCAGAGGGAAGGGATCAGCACTGAGTGAATGGGATGAACCCATACCAGGACTTTCCTGTGAGGTGCCCCGGGAGCCCTCTGAAGGTGTCTTGACCAGGGGACTGGGGCTGAGGAAGGCAGAGCAGCTGGATGTTCTGCTCATGAGCCCACTGTGCAAATCCCATCCCTACTGTGAAAACATTTATCCACATACCTCACCCCCTTACCCTCCTCCTTTGTTTGACTCAAGCTGGGTGACTTTGGGGCAATGGCAGGCAGTAATCCTCATCCTCTGCTCCACAGTTTCCAGGGCCTGAGCAGAGGGGCTGCAGCACTGCCATCAGCACAGCTCTGCAGATCTTTTCTGAGAAGATTCATACAACAGCAATCAGACTGGTTGCATTATTGTAGTCAACAGTTTTTGCAATGCTGGAAGAACACTGGCCCTTCTGGCTGTAGGACACACCCCTGGTCAATCAGACCTAATGATTCTGATTTGATGTTGTGATATTTGGTACAATAATATACTTCACATACTTTTTCCTCTCAATTTCTGTGAGTCATTAATACTATTTTTTATGATCTCTAGAGGTTCCTTCCAACCCCTACAATTCTGTGATTCTATGATTCATTTCATATTTTCCAGGGTATTTTTGTTTCTGCAGTGCTGAGAACAAGAAAATTGTCTTGTGAACTGACATTTGTATTTCTTGCATGTCCATATGGCAGATCTCTCAGGACAGCTGAAATGGCAGACCCTTGTGGCAGCAGAGGCTGACAGCAGGTCCCTGCATCCCGGGAGCCTCAGTACTCAATGGGAACAGCTCTGCACATTGCATATGGGTCCCTCCTCTGCTTAAACTCTTTAATTTCCTGTGGCTGTAAGCACCATAAAGGAAGGCCTCACTGCCCCAGGCTGGCCACCATTACCTTTGAGTTAGATTATATACACACCTGTGATAAATATTAATGACACAGTTCTGGTTTTTAGTTTCTATCTGCAATCTCTGACCTAGAGAATCATGAAAGCTGTATGCCCAAACCACCCGAAATCAAGAGGGAGCCTTTGAAAGGCAGAGGTTTTCCAGAACAAGCTTTCTCATTGTGAAAGGCTGAAACTATTGCTCTCATGTGATTTATAGTGCAAAAGTGTTCAGTCTTGTACAGCACCTGCAATCCTCAGCAATAATTCAAGAACAGAGCAGCCTGTTGTTGATACAGGGTATCACTGGAGAATATACAGAATGCCTGCACATGCTTTTCACACAGTGAAATCACCCTGAATGCGCTACTAATGTGTGTAAATATATTTGCTATTGTTGGCATAATCCACAAGCTCCAAATGAATGTGGCTACAGCAGAACCCTCTGGCTGCTCCATCAATTACTGCTCTTTTTCCAGCTGTGACCTGTACCTGCTCACATCTTCCTAGAAACGATGAATGATGAGAGATGAGAATGATTTAATTTATAGTTTCACCATAAATTAAGCCTTGGGTTACAAGTATGTAATCTTTAGCACTGTAGAGAAGCTACTAATACAGTGAGGCTCCTTACAAGACAGGGAGAAACAGTGTTTGCTACTGAGATCCTGCAGTGCTGGAGTTGAAGACTCCTGTTTCACCTTTGGACCTGGGCAGCACAGGGAATTTCTTGGTGTCCATCACCTGTTTTTTGACTCTTTCTTTCTATGCCTGTTCTTCTCTGCTGCTAAATGAGGAAATTCATTTCACTCCAAACACAGCCACACCGCAGTCCTGGGGCAATGAACCTGATGAAGAGGCCAAGGAAAGTTCGGCATTAGATGTATGTTTTCCTAACAATATGGTGTAGTATCTCAGCATCACTAGTAAATACCCCATACTTTCGCAGGAGGATTCAGCATCCCAGGCCCTGGGAGATGCCCCGGAGCCAGCCTAGGGCTCAGGCTGTTGGTCCCTCTGTGCTCCCCAGCCCAGGTCTGCAGGGACATCCTTGAGAGCCAAACCATGGAGCTGGAGGAATGTACACAAGGGAGAAATGGCAAAACAGTAGTGCATTTCAGGACAGCTCCCGACTGAGGCACACTGCAAATAAGATCATGACCCAGGCAATTCTGCCAGCATGGGTGGCTGGGACAAGCGTTTGGTCTCATTTTTTTCTATCACCAAAAGAAGGCATAGAGCTCTGTGCAGAATAATATTAAGGGCTGATTGATTGCAGATTAAAAGCCCGAGTAAAAGCTTAGTGACGTCAATGGAAAGATTCTCATAGGCTTCAGCCAGCCCTTAGACCGATGGAATGAGATTTTCTTTTTTTAAAATGCAATTGTTATAATGTAAAAGCTTCTGTTGGACAGAAATATCTCATAGAAACAGAATTAAAGAGGCCTCGAACAAAAGAACAGATTTAGCTGCCCAAGACTGCCATTTCATCATGGATTAATGTTTGTGTACTATGATGTTCCACAATCATGTGCTTTGCACTGTGCTTTGGAGGAAAAGCTCAGGTGCACCAGCAGAGGGTTAACATCATGAACTGGGTGTTCCCCCATGTCAGCTAGAAAAGACCTCTCTCATACAGTAAATGAAATGGTTTTTTTTTACAGGGTTTTTCTATATCTCTAAGGATCTGCGTGCTATTGGGGAGATCTTTACCAGGCTAGAGTGATTCAGCCCCAGTGCTCATAGGAACATGTCATGCTTGGCACAGGTGTACAGGTGTCATTTGCAGGATAGACTGGGCCCTGGCTCCTCTTGCCTGTAACGTATATTACCCGTAAGAAAAACACATACAAATATATCCAACTTTATATCATAGCTTATTGTCCTCTTTCAAAGCTAAGGAATTTTCATGAAGCGTGTATGCATCTGGTATCAAATCAATTCAAGATTACAATAAAAAGATTATTTATAGCTCTGCATTGACATTTGTTTATTGTATAGATGATATCACCACACCAGACAGTTGCTTTAACTCAACATTTCCCACTTTTATTGCATTTGTGATCCTGAATATGGCCACAGAACAAATCATTAAAGAGGATTGCGTGAACGATAATGAATACCATAATACTTCTAAGCCTCACATATACTCTTTAGCTGGACTCAAATTCTTTTGATCTGTTGAACAAAGTCGCAAAAAACAGAATATAATGGATCTTGAATGACACATTTGTTTGTAATCTCAGATTTTCCAAATCCCTCTGGTGTACCTGTGTTCCCCTTTCCCTCACTAATGAACTCTGACACTGAAACAGATGCTGCCCTGTAAATTCTCATACATTATTTCCCAGCAAAACCGCTGCTCCAATTCATTCACTATGAGGCAAATGCTCAAATATGCTGACCCCTGTGTCAAGTGTCTTCTCTTCTCCTCCCCTTGCTGTTTGCCAGATCATGGTGGACTGTCCTGCATCAAGCAATGGTGACACAGGGGCAGCAGTTTTCCCTGTAGGGAAGTGCCCTGTTTCTATAATGGCTGCAGATCCAGCCACCTCTGTACTACTCTCTGTGTTACTCTGTCACTGCACAAGCAAAAAGCCAGTGCACCTCCCATCCTGCTGCTCTGGCTGGAGCGTTATTTTATATGACTTTACAGTTTTGCTTGTAAAACACCTTATTTTGCATCGCTGCAGAAAGCAGCCTTTCTACCAAGGGACTCATTCTAGCCAGTTTTTCTTTCTGTGCTCTGAATTTCATGGAAAAGAGAGGTTTGTTTCGTGCTAAGTAGGAAATGGATTGCACTGACTCTGAAATGTTTATACAAGGGGTTTCACGGGCCTGATCTCACACTAATTGGCCAAATTAAGTTGCCTCTCAGACTTCCTCCAAGTTTGGCATGTAGAACATTTGTAATTAAGGCAACAGCATTGTGGCACAAAACCATTTTCTGCTTCAGAACAGCAGATCCGCCCACGGAGTCAGAGGGACGAGCCTGTGGTTGTGTGTGGTTGCACAAACTCAGCTGGGGGGGGCTCTATTTCTCATCCAGTCTGTTCAAATTTCTGAGAAAAGGCCTATTTGCCAATTCAGAACCGTTTCATCTTTATTTTTTAAATGAAAATGTGTAATGCCTGTTCTTCTCCCTAATCTTCATATTTCTTTTCATTTTCCTTCTGCTGCTCTCTAAATTTTCAGAACTTCCTCGTTTTTATGATGTCTTGAAAACTTTAGGTAACAAAGAGAAAAGTGAAAAAGTAGGGAAAAGTGCTACCCTGTGGCCACAGCTTAGCTTGTTACATTTGGCAGCAAAGAAGCTTAAAGCTAAACCATCACAAAGTTGAAACACTTCAAAAATTTTTCACAGATTGTGAAAAACATAAAAATGTTCACCTCCAATTCTGCAAAATGAAATTTTTAATTGTTTTTGGTTACTTTTTTTTTACTTCACTCTGGTTTCTTATTGCATTCATTAGGAGTCATAACTGTTTGGCTTTGAACTGTCCCTCCTGGTGTGGGCTGCAAGAGACAAGTTCAGAAGAATCCCTGTGAGATACATGGCCGTGTGTTTCTCTCTGCCATGGGAGACCAATTCTGGTGGCTTCCCAGGAAAAAGGATGGGATCAGAGGGAATCCTTAGAGGTGGCCTGCCTCTTCCCTCATGACTAGCTAAGAGTTCAAGTGCACCACATTAGGTGGCTTTTGGCAGTACTGCATTGTTGGTGACACCCACTGGGCAGGGGCGTCCACCTTTGGGAGCCCAGGGCAGGACGTGTGCCTGTTACAAGCATCTCTGGAGGTACAACTGAGGGTCTTCTCCCAGAGGGTCTTCTGGATTCACAGTCATCTGCCTCTAAGCACTGAAAATCCAAGTCCCAAATTCTTCACCTTCCTAAAACCAATGAGAATTTTACCTGCCTAAAGGATTGTCGTACAAAACTGAACCAGCACTTCAAGGTCTGCTGTTCTGGTATCTTTGCACTGTGTCTTGGCTGCAGCTGACATAATCTCTAGGGATACCTTCAGAGCCCAGCTTTTGCTGTGTTTGGCTGCTGGCTGCTAGCTTTCCAGTCTAAGATCGTATGTGATTTGGCTTAGGGACACATCACATGCAGCTTTACGTCACAAATGGCAGCTTGCCAGTGTAGGTATAATTAACAGACAGGAAAAAAAAAATCCAAACAATATCTTCCAGTAGCCTGAAGCCAAGTTGTGGGTAGAATATTAAATAGAGGAGTATATAGAGAGAAGTAAATCTGTGGCTGAGGAATGGCTCCAGACAACCTGAAGGGAGCTTTGGAGGGCTCATTAGCTTGTGATGCTGAAATCTAAACTTTGGCTTTGTTAGGCTGCTCAAGCCTGTGTTATTTTCTGGGCTTACACAATTTAGACTCAACCTGATTGCTCCTGTACCCACTCACACTGAGAAAAAGAGCAAATGGTAGTTACTGAATTGAGGTCCCTCAGCAGTAGCTGACACCCCATTCTGCCCTCAGGATTAATAGGGCAGTTGCGCACATAAGATGCTCTTGGGGATCTGGGACATCTGAGTTCATTTATCAACGTTGCTATGGTTTCTATGGAGTCTGGCTCCTCTGTCTCTCAGTCTCTAGTCTGCAAAATGGGGATAATAACAATTCCATCTCCATGCCTTGTTTTACTGAATGTAATAACTTTAAAGAATAGAGAAACTCCTCTTGCAAAATAGGTTGTCAGATCTCTGTGCCACTGTGCACTAAGAAACATGATAAAATTCAACAGGCACTGTGGAAAACTGCATACCAATCAGACAAGGGAAAGCTGTTCAGGGATTCAGGGCAGGACATGGACGGAATGGAACACCAGGTAATAATAATCATTTACGGACATAAAAAGTCACAGGATCATAGAAAAATAGATGGAAAGGGACCCCAACAATCCCCCATCCTTTTCCACTTCTCCACTTTTTTTCCATTCACTATGGATATTTGTCTAGCCTTTCCTGAGAGAAGTCCTGTCCTCCTACCATGAATTATGCTTGACACCTGATGGCTGCAAAGACTAACACAAAAATGTATGAGAAATTTAAGTGTTTTCCCAAGGGCTGCATCCCTATTGAGCTGTGAACCCAAGCTCCATGTGAACTTACTCTCTTGAATGCAGTAAAGCACCAGCACTCACAAAGGCACAAATGTCATGCACCCTTCTGAGATGTTCCTGTCCGGCTCCAGGCTTGCTTCTCTCTTTCAGTCTTCATGCTTCCTTCACACAACAAGGTTTTCACTTTCTTTCTGTTTCCCTTTAGTGCTCAAAGCCACTCTTTTAAACAACTTATTCTTCATCCTCTCATCTTCTCCTAGTTGACACATTTGTCCACGTACTCAAACTACCACTTCTTTGAGGAAATGCCAGCTCTCCCTTGCATCTTTTCTTTCTTCTTTCCCATGGAATCAGTCAAGAGCAGCTTTCTCCATTCATTTATCCTCAGACATGCAGTCCTTGCTGAGAATCTTGGATTGCGTCTTAGGGACATACTTTTTCATTATTATTTTCATTAAAAACAACAATAAAAATTCAGGCACAAGTTAAAAAATATAAATCTTTTGCTTGTCCTTAACAGAAATTTCATATAGCCTGGGAAAATCTTCAGCCTGAGCCTTAGGGATGAACAAATAAAAAAAATGAAATACAAATTCAATAAATAATATAATGAGCTCTTCAAATCTTCTGGAAAAGTTTAATAAATCTGAGATACTTAGACACATGTTTATCATATAGCTATTTGTCGGAACATGGTATGTATCAAAAAAGTAAAATGTACTTGCATTCCTGTAGAGACATATTGCAAGGTGTGAGAAGATTTTCCCAGTCAACAAATGTCCTTTGCTTTCAAAGGCTGAACTATTTTCTCATATAAATAAAAGGACAAGCCAATAAGTGAAGGTTATTTCAGTGGAGAAAAGTAACAGCTAATCCTGGAGTTAGATTTTTCATCGCAGACTGCATTTTACAGCTTTGAAGTTTCATTCATTTCAGACAGAATATTGCAAATTAATCCTGATTGTGAAAAAAACACAAGATGGTTAAAACATCCTGTGTTAACAAGAATGAAGACATTGATTGAAATAAGCTTTTGGAAAGAGGCTATTGTTTATAATACAAAGAAAAAGAAGATTATATCCCAAAAGCAAAATGTTCAATGTTATTCAAATAGTATTTCCAATTTCTTTCCTTCCGTTGATTTTTGTTTTTAACTGAAGGGCCAAAATATCCTCAAGACAGTTAGCTGCAGTCAGCATTTTGCAAAAAGAATCTTTCCATTGGAAGACTTCCAACCAGGTCTCCATTTCAGTTCTGCAGAACATATAATTGATTTTTCCATATAGTTCTAGTCTATTAGATGCATTTAAATCTTTACAATGCTGCCTGTTTGATGTGGGTGACATATTTCATCCACAGTAAATGGTAATTTCTTCTTTCCAATTTTTAGGTGGATTTCTGCAGTTACTATCCACAAGCTGAGATCCAGACTTTGATGTTGGAATTCTTGCTTTCACTGTGGCATAACCTACCTGTGCGTGCAGCCACACATCTGTTGGAGTGACAGCATGCACACAAACAGCTAATCTGGATGAGGACACCAGGCTTAGCAACACAAGGGTCTGTGCGGTATCCAATGCATCCTCCAGGACCTCCTGGTGACTGCCTACAAAACACAACAATCTGGCTGTAAATTCTGGGATGGAATTCAGCCCCCAGAGCCATACAGCAAAAAGCAGGGCTCTGCAGGAGAATGAGGTGTCAGAGCTCCTGCTGCTGTCAAGGGTGATCTCACTGCAGCAAAGGATTTTGGAGAGCCTTTGGTGATTACAAGTAGAACCCTTGTCAAAATAAAGCTAAAGACAATATGGAGGCCTAGGTACCTTGCTCATCTATAGGAACAAGTGAACTGACTCCACACTCTGTTTCTCACTAAAGCAACTGTATCTAGGAATTATGGGTCTGCTCTACTGTGAACTTCCCTCCGCACACACAATGAAAAATCCCAAATCTTTCTGAGGTTCTAAAAAGGATTAAAAAACCCTCTTTCTTCCAGTCCATTGTTGGATATGTTAACCAGGCTCAGAGCTGCTCCCATGAAGATACAAATGGGAACTGAAGACTGAAGAGCTACAGCTGTTTCAAGGTAAGTTTCAAGGAAGTACCAACTTTTCAGTGGGTTATTACTGTTGAAGTTTTCAATCTTTGAAGGCTTGAGGGTCACTACTCTTTCCTCATATCATGCCACCACTTTAGATAGAAAGTATGCAAGATTAAAAGTATTGTCAACAAAGGACACTATTCTGCATACTGTATTCTGCATACTTCAGCAGATGCAGAACAGTGTATTTCTTACTTCTTGTTCTCCCTGGTTTGACTTTATCTCCCCTTGCAGCAGTGTAATTATTGTACCAGCAGTGGAATTAAGATGGCAGCATCAAAATACCAAATTTCACATACATACAAAGAACTCTTTATGCTGATTCCACTGTGTCCTTGGAGTTTTAAATGGTACAGGCTGAGCGCAGGTCTGATGTTTCTCTAGTCTGGAGATGGACACAGGAAAACTGATATGCGATTTGCAATGTTTGTTAGAAATTATAGAAGGTCACAAAGACAGCAGTAAAAACAAAAGGGGAATCTTTCATTGTTGTTTCCTTGCAGTAGCTGAATTCAAGTGTGAACAATCTTTGTAAGCAGCCTGAGATTTTTCAGGAAATACCAGTGCCAGCTGTACAACTCTTGGCAACAAGTCACACTACATATCTGCCTGGACCAGCTCCATGCTTGATCTGGGTAGCTGAGTGATCACTCTTACAGTATCTTCAATTCATGTGCTTATCCTGCCTCTGACAGAGTCTTTCATGGAGGACAGGGTGTGAATATTCCCTTGGATAATAGTTTGGTGCCAGTTAGAGTGAATGCTCCCGTATTTTTTATAAATCATAAGTACGTTCATGAAGGAAATCTTAAAAAAACAATCCTTTACTTGTTTGTTTACGCAGCAGCTGTAGGCAAAAGGGCTCCCAGCACACCCAGTGCATGTTGTCTTCATGACAGTTAACCGAGCGTGTGGTTATCTGAACAAACCTTTTTTATGACTAGATAAGTGCTGTTAAACCTGAATTTTGCAACTGTCATCTGCTCATTCATTGACTGCGTCATTCCCGTTCTCATGTCATTCAGTTATAACAATGAATGAAAGGTAAATTATTTCATCACTGACAGAAAAAAGTGATGATAGTAGCACACTTAAAATCTGCTGACTGTTAGCATGTAAATACAAACTGGCTATTGCATGAAACGGAGAAGTATGAAAGAAGACTTTCCCTGCACACACAACTCGCTGGAGAGTTCCCAGATACCCACCTCAGTGACACTAGCCAAAGTCAGGAGTGACATGGAATTGTTCTTGCATGACCTTGCTTTGACAAATTCATTTCTAAGACAATGTTAATGCTAAGAATTATGGAAATAAACCAAAAGATTTAGGGCACGTACAGGCTGGCGAAATAAACTGATGTTATTTCATGATATCTAGGGTAAAGCTTTGAATAGCTACCTGGCTATTAAGAAGGCTAGCACTTCTTTTTAGGGAAGTTGGGGTCTGAAGATGACAGGATGTTGAAAATTGAGGAAAGCAGAGCCTATAAAAAAAAATCCCTGCCTTACTGTAAAACACATCTATTTCAAGAGGAAACTCCTATACCCAATTAAAAGATAGACAAGGAACAACTCCATTTGTTTAAATAGGAGGAAAACTGTAATGTGGATGCATTGTGCTGAGGGCCATGTCAACCCACAAAGTGTTTGAGGAGTTCTTGCTTAGTTCTATCTGGATGTGGTCGCATGGGACATATGCCCCTGCTCTGCTGGGTACATGACTGGAGTATATCCATGTTCTGTTGGGAAGAACCCAGTTCACAACCTCCAAAGCTCCTCTGTGATCGCAGTCAAAGCATTGCATGTGGGGATGTTTTCTTCAAAAGCCTCATTAGCACTGAGGTGCTAATGGAGACACAGCCAGCATATGCTGAAGCTCAGGGGTCTCCTTCCATCCCTTCATCTGGCATCACAGAAGCATTCAAGCTGAGGGAGACTGTGACTCCCCTCTTTTATAACCTGTCTGGCAACACTTCCACAGTTTCGGACAGTTGCAATACTGATGACCTAATTCTCCAGCTTTGACAGGAGGGATGATGGCCTCCAGATCCATGAAGTCTGGATCTTTTTATCCCTTGAGCCCTAAAAGCAAGCAGTGACACCACAGCATACGGATTAAAGTTATTCCACATTCTACAACCATGTAAGGACTTTTGTCATGAGGTCTCCCCTCATAGAAACCAAGGGATATCAGCACAGGCCCTGAGCAGAGCCAGTTGCCAGCTTTACTATACCTTGAGGTCCACCAAGTCCCGCTATGTACTCAAGATATGCTGCTTCAACTAGACAGAGCTAGTACTTAGGTGGTGACTGATTAAACAGGGGTTACGGAGTATCTGAGGAGGCTGCCAAAATGCCTCGTGATTAATCAAAATCTTAAAAAAATGCAGGGAATTTAAGTGCTGCAAAGTCTCACTCTGTTTTTCATCTTCCGGGAAGGTAAACAATTTCTGCAGCAGAAATTAATGGGCTTGGGAGATCCTGGCGTCAACAAACCTCACAGCCTTTCCTGAAGCAAATCCCTGTCCCTTTCCTAATAACTGGATTTTAATGATTGCCCCCTCTCTTGGAGCATCTTCCTCAGCCTGGTCCCTCTGTTCCTGTTCCCTCCGGCCATCACACATCACCTCTGCACAACACATGGTGATTAGCAGAGAGAGTCTTTAAAATATGGCACTTCTAGGACAGGGAGAAGGTCTGTCTGGCTACAGAAATGAGGGTAGCCGAGTCAGGTGATGTTCATAGATTCATAGAAGAGTTTGGGTTGAAAGGGACCTCAAAGATCATTGAGCTCCAACTCTCTACTTTGGGCAGTGCCACCCAGCAGCTCAGGCTGCCCAGGGTCCCATCCAACCCAGCCTTAAGCACCTCCAGGGATGGGGCACCCTCAACATCTCTGGGCAGCCTGTGCCAGCTCTCACCACCATTTCTGTGAAAAACTTCCCCTGGCATCTAATTTAAATCCTCTTTTAATTTAAAACCATTCCTCCTTGTCCTATCACTATCCACCTGTGTAAAAAGTTGACTTTCCTCCTGTTTATAATCTCCGTTTAAGGTCTAATTATGGCCTCCCTTGGAAGGCCATAATTAAAGAACTTTTACAATAGGTTCAGGGGTTCCTCATTTCTTTCTTTCAAGGGACAGAGTTCATGGTGTCTCTACTGTAGCCATTCATCAAGGTGTTTTGGGGAGCCCACATTGTGCTGAGAAGTTTGCAGAAGGCTATCAGGAGACAGCTTCACTGTAACTGCACCTGACTGCAACCTGATGACAGCACCTGCCTGTTTTCTCCTTGCTCAGTGCTGTCAGCACAGGATGGAAACAGCTGTGAAAGCACTGTAGATGCCAGCAGTCACCATGGCCTGGTGGTGCCCCACAGCTCAGTGGGATGCCCTGCACTGGGGGGCAAGAAGATGCCAAAAAAGCTCTGACATATGCAGGCTGTGCTTATTGCTTAGGCAAACCGGATGAATAAACAGCAAGACAGAATAAAGCATTTTTCTTTTAATCATTTAAGTTTGCATGTCAGTGCTTTGAAGTTTAAAACAAACATTGAAAGGAGATCATTTTCTGCATGGCAACACACATGTTGGGAAAAACTGTGGGTCTGTGAGTCAACTACATTTTTATCTGACCAAAACAATTGACACAGACCTGCAAAATGTGGCCTCAGTTGGGTCTGGAGCTGCAGATGTCAGAGCTGTCCCAGCACCACAGGGGTTCGCACCTTCATCTCCTGCATGTTCAGTGTCCTATGACACATCCTCTCAGCCACTGCTTCTGCAACCATTCTGCTCAGGGAGTCTCTTCTTCCCACAGAAACAGGAAAATGAAATGTAATGAAAGTATATGCTTTGCCGGAGTTCTGCTAATCTGCAGAGGGAGCCAGACAGGAAATTTGTGCATGAGTCCTCACTGACATTGCAAATAATATAAACTCCTTATTTCCTCCACAGCTGGCTGGAAGCTTGGCTTCCTCAACACAATGAGGGGAAATCTAATTTTCTGTTTGTTGTGTTACTGGAGGTTCTCGTTTTTACAGCTGCTATGTGAATCCCCCACTTTTTATAAAAGGTTCTTATTTCTCCTTGCAGGCTGGTCACCTCCCAAAAAAACAAACCTGTGGAGGATGTACATCTGGAGGTAGCTCCCGCTGCCCAAAGCATCCCTGCTACACCAGCAGCATCCCATGTGGTGGGGACTCAACCTTGAGCTTCAACCCCCTGTGGTGGGCAGGGCTGTTACCCCCCAGATCAGTCTGCACAGGGCATAGTGTCCATATTAAAGCTCTCAGACTACAAAACTCTCTTTCTTGACCTAAGAAATTTACAACTATCCATCAGCAATCCCTGGAAAGATGATGCCTTCTGGTATGTTCAGGTGGCTGATCAGCTGATTAAATGTGGTGAAATACTTTGAGCACTTCCAGGGATGGGGCATTCTCTCCTTCCTTTCAGGACATGACAGGGTCTCGTTACCAAATCACTTCGCACACAGGGGGCTAGATCCAGCTCTCCTAATTGTCACACGGAGCCCGTAGACTGTTAACAGCAGCCCACATTAGCATGGAGCCAAGTCCTTAGTGTGCTGTGATAATAACACTGTTTAATAGAATTAGGGGAAGTATATAACCAGAACAAGTCTGCTGTGTGTACACAAAGGCAAGATTAATACACATCCAGTGAGCCAGGGCTAAGTCGATAAAGTGGAATTCACTGGGAGCCAAGATAGCGGACAGGTAAACATTAATCTCTGTGTGTGATGTAGAGTTTAGAGATCAGATGTTACTCGAAACCTGTGCAGATGCATGGGGTGTATGGAGGGCACCACAGCCTCTGTTACCTTACACTCCTCATGCGGAGCAGGAAGAGCTGCATTCTTTGTGATTAACCCAGCTTGAACTTTGAAATGTGACTCCCAAATATTTGTGAGAATACTGCAGCTAAGACAAAGGAGTGGGATTTTAAAGGCCTTGTGGTTCTACAGTGTGCAGCTAGCTTCCTGCAGGGCTTAGGGCAAGTCTTTGTACCTCCTGGGACCTCACTTGCCTATGAATTTTCTCCAAATAGATTTCCTTTGCACATCTTATTTCCATGGGGAATTAGTATGGAAGTTTCAGAAGAGAAAAACAAGAAAGCTAAGCAAGAAACTTCTACACCAAAACTATACCTCTGGGGGAGTTTTTCTTATTTCCAAGAAGAAGAGCACATTTGGTCACAGAACTGGCAAACATTTCCAACTCCAAAAGATGTCTTTGCCTAAATACTGGGTACTGCTCTGTTACCGATCTCAGACCCAGTATTTCACCACATTTAATCAACTAAACAACCACTTGAAGGTACCAGAAGGCATAATCTTTCCAGGAATCACTGATGGATAGTTGTAGATTTCTTATGTCAAGGAAGAAAGTTTTGTATTCTGAGAGCTTCAATACAGACACTATGCCCAAATTTGGCTGGCCATTAAATTAAACCCTTCTTTCCAGAAGCAATCACAAGGGATCCCAAATGACAAGCAGAGTCAGAAGAGCCCCAGGGATTCTATCATCCATGGGTGCTGTGTGCCCACATTTAGAGCAGGAGTGAGGTCTCAGCTCCTGCAGCACAGGACACTGCACTTGAATGAGCCCCAGCCAGCACAACCTACTTATTTTACCCTTGTGAAAGTGCTTTAACTTCAGAATAAAATATTGTTTTACCCTCTGCCCTGCTGCTCTGTGTAACTCTAGTGTAAGCTTCCAAAACCATAACAAACCTCCTAAACAAAAAGATCTTAAGTTCTGCTTCCAAACCAGGCTGGATAAGGAGAAAGCAAGCTGAATTAGATGCAGGGGCTGATTCATCACCCCTTCCTCTGCTTCCTGGTCCCCTTGGCATTTGGGCATTCCCAGCTGTCTCACCTGCATGACAAACAGGGCTGAAGGAGTTGCTTTTGCAAGGTGCCAATGGCCAGTCAGCCTCTTCGCAAGGTGAGAGCAAGCTACCAGCTCTCTCAAGGAGCACAGTCCTAGAGGCCAGCAGAGCAGGAGGAGAGGCTATGGAAACTTCCCAGGGGAGGGTTGTTGCGAGAGACTGAACAGGCTCTGCTCTATCCAAGCACAAGGAAATGTATTAATGTCAGGCCCAAGTGCCCTGCTTTGTCTCATGACAGCACCTTCACAAACATCTCAAACATTTGTTTTCTTTTGTACAGCCTCACATGCCACCACCCAGCACCAACAAATAGAAGCTCCATACTTCTTAAGCAAAGCCTTATGAGGAAATATTGTTACAGTGAGCCGCAGTTCTGTCCTGGCATGGAGATGAAAATGCCAGCAGGGACAGCAGGCAGAGTGTGTGCAGAACAGCAGCTGCAAGAAGAGGGGCCTATGGCAATTGCAATGGTTCCCAGGAGCCAATGGGGAGAATGGGCCATACAGAGAAATTCAGGAGACCTCTTAGGAATTACGTGCTATGAGGTTAGTTAAAGCTGTTTTATGACTCTCTGGATTGGGAAAGAAACAACTAAGTCCTGTTTTTCTGAGGTACAGTGAACTGTGTCACTGCTGTAGCACCAGAAGGAGCTGCTGCCCTGCAAGAAGGCCTGTCTAGTGAGCAGGGGTCTTGCTAAGCTCCATGAAATGTGGGGCTGGCAGTCTGGGCCCCTGGGTGCGCAGCTGTTCTGCTCAGTGCCCAGCTCATAGCAGAGAGCTGCCCCAGGCTGGGCCACCAAGGCCTGCTCTCCTGGAGACCTCCCACTGCTCCAGGCCTCTCGCGGCTGCAGACTTGGCAGCTGGCACTAGCTGGCTCCACCACACAGATCGTTCTCTAAATATTATGCTTTTCAGGGTGTTGGTTTTAGCTGTTGTAATTGGCAGGTTTCCTTCATTGCCTTTAGGAGCAATGTCTTACTGATAGGAGGAAAAATTTGAGGACATAAGCAGCTTATTTCAGCCCCTACTTTGCCTCCTGCATAATGCATGCCACCCTATTACTACCATGCCCAAAAATGGATGAGTACTGGTGCTCAGGACAGAATATGTCTGTATTGGCCTTGCAGAATTTTTCCAGAATTAGATTTTCTCTTCTTTCTATATTATTTTTCTGCTAATGTTCCACAGCTCCTTGGTAAGTTGAGTTGTGGGGCAGGTCAAGAAGTTCAGATCTTCAAGTTTCCACATTACATTGTCTTCTTAACACTACAGGCTGGCATTTTGAAATTCCCTCTTAAATGCCACAGAAGTATCTGCTATCTCATCAGAGTTCGGATCCTGCATGCTGCAGGTCTGTGAGGATCTCAATGGATATACTGCCTGCTCCTTGCAGAGCTTCTGAAAAAGTTAATCCTATGTCTGCAGCTACTTTTAGTTTTTCAGCCACTCAAATACCTGGTTAGAAGAAAGAGAGCTGAAAGATGGTAGGAAAAGAGAGAGAGAGAAGATTTCTCTCTTCTTCCTAAATGTTGCAGCTTTGTGAGCAATGGCAGAGATGTGCAAATCCCCTGCCCTATTCTGAGCAAAACATGCATAAGTGGAAATAAATACATACTCAGCTGAGGCATCAGACGCTTACCAAGGCCACCTAGTGAGCTGGCTCACTATTCTGGCCCGTCTTCTGTTCTGCATTTGTGCATGTCTTACACCACAGGGTGCACAGCTCAGAGGGGGACCAGGACCCACCACTGCTGTGCCAATAGCAGCAGGGGGCTGTCTGCTGCATGCATAGCTCTGAGTCTCCTCCAGGAACTGCCAGAAAGCTTCTCAATGTGGGATGTGTAGGGGTGGAAAGCTCTTTGGCAGGGTTGATTTCTCAACACAGTGAAGGGCTGTATCTTGCTTAATGCTAGTTGTTGGAAGAGATTAGTAATTAGTCCTTCTCAAGTATTCCTATTGCTGTTAGTGCAAGTGCAGAAAAAATGGGCACTTCTGAAGATGATTTGCATCTTCTCTCAGGAGAGGTGATGATTCCTTGAGTCCTCTCTCTATCTCTTTCCCAGCAGAGGCAGCCTGGACCATTAACACTGGATCTTCATGATCTGGAGCCTTCTAGGGGTGGAAGGAATCTGGCTTAGAGGGGCTTTGAGGGCTTCAGTCCAGTTTGCTGAAGGCAGGAAGGGCAGCACCCAGCCCTCCTCCCTTAGTTTGTTCTACAGACCTTGGCTTGCCTTCTGGGAGCTTCCACTGTAGCCAAAAACAATAGCACCTCTGGAGTTGAGCCACAAAGACATTCAGCTCCCCTTTTTATGCTGTAGCTGCCTCGTAGGCACCATCTGAGTATCCAGTTGAGATGAGCACTTCTTGTACTGCATGCAATATATACAAGTTACAGGATAATTTCTGTCTCCGGGAACTCAGTCTAAATTAAGACAGGATTGCAGTGAGAGATGTCACGAGAACTGGCAACAGGGAAGAAGGAGGATGGGAAATAGGAACCTTGCTACAATCTCGTCCTTCTTTTAGCACACTGCCTTTTTGTTTAAGACAAACTTTCTTGTCTTCTAGAATGATCTCCCAGCACACCCCACATCTCTTCTGTTTTTCTCTGTCAGTATCTGGTGCTTACATTGCATCTACATGATGCATCAGATTTACATGTGGTTTTAATAAGCAGTGGGTATCTGTACAGAATGGTTGCAAAGAGCATCTGACTGATTGCATTACAGAAGGATGCCTGGAACTGGAGTTGCTTTCCCAGATGAACACAGGACAGATCTGAGAACTTTTTTCTTCATTCTTTCTCATCACATACATATTTTCATGGCTCACAGTCTGGACAAGCAGAACATCACGATGTCAACCAAGGGAAGATGTAAATCTCTTTAAGTAATTTTTAATGAAAAAAAATATTGAGTTACTCTGAGTGCCATAGTTTCTGGGTGGCTGGTTTTAACTTTAGCAATCCATACTTAAAGGGAAATTTTACAGTCTTAATACATTCCAGATGTTCTCCTAGTCCCAGATGAAAGCTCTGTCATCGTTTACTGTTAATATTTTTGTCAGCAGTAGAATTTTATTGTAATACCCTATCTTATTTGTAGGCACTATTAGTCATGAGAGAAACTTCTTCCAAAAGTAATCCTTGGGTCACTCCTTGAGTGCTTTGTCTCACTCCATTTAATTAAAAACCATGAACTGTTTGTTGTGTCCAAGACTTGTCTGTATAATGCATATATACAATGACTTTTTACCTGATGAAAGCCATTTGCCTTGAACAGTTAGACTAAAAAAAATATAGTTATATTCTACAGTAACAATAGTTGGCTTTGTAACAGCTCTCTGGTGGAACGAAAACAAGAGATTTGCTTTGAAAATAAACCTCCATGAACTTGGATCGACAACAAGGGACGTGAAGGTTTACTGCAAAAACAAGAAATGCATTTCATGCTGTTAAGCTTTGATCATATGTTAGTTTCTCACAAGGAGAGTAGTATTTAAACATGGCAATTTTGATCCTTTGTAGTGACTGATGGTCTGATTACAGAGGGAAGGGGAGATGGGGGAGCACAGCAGAGCAGATTATCAAAGCACAAGTCCTCTGGTTGAACCTCTGAGGATTCTCCTTATTCATTGAAGACTAACTTGAGTCAAAAAGCTGGCACTGCACAACGGTATCTATATAACATTCATTTAGTAAACAAATTGGAAGATGCGGTTATTTTTTTCTCACTGATATATCTGAAGATCAAGCTGGATTTTGAAATTTTCTGTTCTTGCCACATCACCTTTCTCTTAGGGCTCTGGAGCTGCTAACAGCAGCTGAGAGGAGACATGAGGACACATACACTCCAAGTGGGTTGGCCAGTTCCTGGGCCAGCTCTTCAGCACCAGATCCAGGGTTCTGCTTTCTAGAAAAAAAGAAATAATAATATAGAGTCTTCTCTGGCTATAGCAGTGGTTGAGAATAGGTTTCCAGTGTCCTAAGGTGATGCACAGGGTCTTGGCAAGGGTGAAGCATGCCTTTAATCCTTGGCTGTGTTATCAATATGATTGTAATAGGCTACAAACAGCACTTTTAGTGACATCTCCAACATGAAACATTCTTGTGCTGGATTCTAGGAGGGAAATGCTTTACAGCATGATAAAACTCTGGACAACCATACTGAGACAAAAAAAAGAGTGCAATGTCAAACAAGACTTGACCAAATGACTCTCAATGGGCTGGAACTCTGCCCTGTGTTTTGTGCTTCTAATTTTGGTGCTGGGACCCACACGAAGGTGGTGAAGACCCAGGAATACCCTCATAACCCTAGGAACCAAGATCTATTTCAAAGTCCTTGTTTGTACCATCTGAATGAATTCAAGCAAGTGCAGATTCCTAAAGCAATACAAAGGTATGCAATAGAAGCCCTGGGCATCTGGTCTTCAGGTGCAGCCTGAAGACATCTTCCTGTGCAGCCTATTGGCATCTCAGAGTGTAATCAAAAATTTGTTACCCTTTTCAAAAGTCTTCTTTTAAGTTTACAAGTAGGCTTAGAGCAGGACTTAAAATGTGAGTTAAAAAGATATTAGAGAGATAATTATTATCTGGAGGGAGCAGTCAGATTACAGTAATAATGAGATAAAAGTTTCTTAGGTTTCTTCTGTCCTGCATCTGCAGCTGTGGTCGGGTCTTCAGGAGGTGGCTAAAAGAAAAGCATTTTAGCTGAGCTCTTCTCTGTATGAAGCTATTCAGAAGAACATAATGGAGTCACAACAAATGAATGGAAGAGGAGAATATTCTGTTCTGCAGCTATGGAGTGTGCATAATGAGCCTTCATACCATAGAGGCTTAAAGAGGTCACAGCTCATCTGAATGTCACTGAGACACTAATGTACTGTTTCTGAAACTTCTTTTGTAGAGCAGTACTGTACACTGCTGCTAATATTGGTGAGCCACACTAACTATGGAGAGTAAAACTACATCTGTTCATGGTATGCTACTGGGTGAATTTCAGAAAGAAGGCAGCAGGCCCTACTAAGAGGACTGGGCCTTATACATACCTTCCTTTCACTTTGGCACCATCGTTGTCTTTCAGGTGTTGTTATCCCATGTGAGTTCAGGATCTACTGCAACGTCTGCACAGTGATGACTGACAACACAGAATAAACACAACTGCAATTTCTGGAGGCAACCTGCACTTTTTCCTGATGTTTGTGGTTAAGA
Organism: Chrysolophus pictus; assembly: GCA_037305975.1. Lineage (NCBI taxonomy): Eukaryota > Metazoa > Chordata > Aves > Galliformes > Phasianidae > Chrysolophus > Chrysolophus pictus. The sequence goes on from JAYKPI010000006.1 coordinate 14,801,783, forward strand.
CAGCCATTGGAAAGCTTCATCTCTGACTACATGGTAATTGCACATCAGTGATCTGGCACTGAGGCGGTTGGTACCACAGACTGTATGTTTGGCTGGATGCAAGGCACAAATGGAGAGAACAATTCTTGCAGGGGCTGTCAGAGGCATGACATTTCCCTTAGAGACAATGCATTTTCCTCTTAGGCATATATTTCTTCTACCCTTCAACAAATAATTCAGGCCTTCTTGTTTAAGATAATAGTTACAGACAGGTTTTAGTACCTTTTTTTTTTTCCCTAAAAAATTAATAAAAATGTGTGGAGCTTTGTCTATTTAGACAAGGAAAATGTTCTCTCTATTCTTGCAGGTGAAGAAGGAAAGTACCTGATAAACTTAATGCATTTTAACAAATTCAAGAGAATGACTGAAGACAGAACTTAGACTCCATCCTTGTGCGATTATTCTTAATCATGAATGACTGGCTTGGTAATTCATTTCAAACCTTCTGTCAACATTTTTTTTTCAATGAAAGTGGTTAAATTGATTAATGGAATTTTGTTTGCTGAAATCAAAATGCAAAGTCAGGTATTCAAAAGCTATTTTATACCTAGAAAGATATTGTTTTTCATCTTTTTGTTTTGCCATTATACTTTTAAAATGAGAAACAAAGACATGACCAAATAATGTGCTGACCATTTTTAGTGTATGTTTCTTCTATATGTTGTGTGAAACACCACAGACCACACCCATCTCCTTAAGAACCTCTCCTTAATACCTGCAGTAAGCCCAACGACAATTGCAACTACTCTTACTTATCCATGAAAATACATTTCTCCACTCATTTTCAACACTGCCAAGTCTTTTTGCCTACCTCCAAGAGCACTCATCATGACAGGTCAAGAATGTTCCCAAAGCAGTCACTATCATGGCAGTAATTTACACAAGAGGTAAGGAATGACTCTAAGAGCTTAGACCCACCCACAGGTAATGCCAGCTCTGTTTCCTCTGCATTGCCTTTGTGAAGGGTAGCACAGCTCTGAGAACCTGGTCACAGCTGTGAGCTGTGAGAAACACCTGGGGTAAGAGTCATCTTGTGACAGCATGAGCTCATCTGTCAACAGGCCTTCTAAACAGAGAGGATAATTGCTGGGCACATAATGGGGTATTTTCCCTGGAGGAGAGATGCTGATCAGGATTTCTCCTCTCTGTGCAGCTCCTAGGTTCTACAGAGCAGGAAGGAGGAGCCTCTCTTGTACCCTTATTCTGCTCCATCCTGGCTGAATTGGCAGGCAAACTGCAAAGATGTGGTCTGCACGAAAGGGTGTCTGGCAGAGTGAAACCATGTGAACTTCGTTTCCTTCTGGAAGCAGTCTCAGCAAGAAGTATATAGACCCTTTTATTTGTGTATTTTAATGTATTTTATTTTATTTTTTAGAGGGATTTCTTCTTGCAGATAGTAGAAGCCTACAGAGAAACTTCTCTCTTGGACTCCTCTTCACATTTTAGGCATTTAAGTGCAGATTTAAGTCTTACTATAAAAAGGGCATAAGTGATGGGTTGAACTAGAACCTTAGGACTCAGGTGTGATCAGACACTTCACCACAAGAGCAGCTCTGAAGGTGTTTGCCTCTGCTTGAGCAAAGGCAAAGTTCCTCTCCCCAGGTGCAGAAGCCCATCAATACCCAGGGAAAAATCATCCTGCTCACAGAGACTGTGCACAAGGCTGCTGCTTGTTCAGGAACACAAAGGCAGTTGCCACAAATGCAAGCAGTTTGCATTTCATATCCAGGCAGCTTGGAGGGCTGGTGTGGACTTCCATGTAGAAGTCAGCCAACATCCCAAATACTTCAGAAGTGGTCATTCTAGGTGGATTCTGCTGAGATTTTTGCTTTTCCCGGAACATATATCTCATTTATTTGCCAACCACAAACAAGAAATGGAGTTTCAGCACAAGGCCTTTAGTGCAATGAAATCAATCACCCTGAGTTCACAGCGTGTAGTATGTTCTCCCTCCCAGTGTGGAACACAGCTTTGGAAGGGCAGCACCTTAGCATAAACCACGCTGTTGTCTCTGGGTGCAAATGTGTTCATGATGAATCGGCTTGTTGTGGATATCTCTTTCCATACCCTCCTTCTCACTCACTTGTGTCTTGCTTTTAGAACAGATGGCATAACTTCCTTTGCAGCTCTACTTCCCATTGCACACTTCTTATCTTGCCGCTGGGGAGCACTCCCAGGTAGGGCAGCTCGTGAATAAATCTTTCCTTACTCAGTCTTTGCTCAGTGACATGTGCACCCTATAAATAGCCCAGCAATGTTGAATAAGGAGCTAATTCACCCGTAAGCATGAACTGAGTGCCATGAGTAAAGACAGCTGGGTTATGGGTTTTGCTACTTTCATAAAGCATGCTTTAAATAAAGGTAAATACATTAAATGTGAACTTAGCTATAATCCAAACCAAAATCCACGTAGAGTAGAAAATTCCTAGATACGCAGGACCAGCAGTCAGCTGCTTAAACAGGGTGCATAAATCAGTAAATGATTGTCATGTGAGGATTAAAATTTGTGATATAAAGCAATTTGATGCATTTCAGGAGTTCTTGCTTCAGTCTTGTACAGTTCCAAATTCATTGTTTTGAAATAGCATTTAAAAGATCCTTTTTCTGAAAGGAAAGATGAGTGTAACTTGCTATACATTTCAGCAAACAGCATATGCAGTTGCTCAGGACATGAGTCACTGGGGTTATGTTAAAAAACTCTGTATGTTGGAGAGTAAGGATTTTATTTACAGCATGGACCGCTATTAGAAAACTAACATTTCTTCCCCAAGAAGGTCGTGGGAAGTTCTTCCCCTAGAGCTCTGTCCAGGAGCCTCTACTCCAATGGCAGCCATTTTATTAAAACCTCTGTTTTCTGTCAAGGAAACTTAGCACATCTTTAACTGTCAGAAATGGCTATACAAGCATGTGCTATAGGCAAGCACAGAGTCCATGTACATTTACTAACAATACGCTCTGACTTTGCTGATAACAAGCTCATCGACTGCTGGAGTTACCACAGCCAGCACCGCAGAGCTTTGCGCTCAGTCACAGCTGACCCCACAGAAGTGCTGCAGGAATGGTGTCTTCTCCCATATCAGCATAGAGTCAGCAATCTATCCTGGCAAGTCGCTCAGCTGCTCTGTTCTTCCTGTGCTGAAGCTTATGCACATCATCACTGTCTCAGCACATCTCAGCCCTGGGTTCCCTGTTAGGACTAGTCTCCTATGCTCGCTTTCTTTTCCTCTCTTCCAGAGTATACAACGATTTGAGTTTCATAACACCACACACTTGTTATTATACATTTCAGAGAAGGTGACATCAAAGGAGCACAGTGAGAGCAGAAGATGATGAGGTATTTCCAGTAGGAGTTCATGCTACAGCCTTGGCACTGTGAAATACTATTGTTCAGAGCAGTTGTATCTTTGGTAACCTTAGGAGTTTATGTAAGTTGACACCATGTGTGGTGTTCTCTAACCAATGTTTAGCATGCAGTTTGAATTATTTGGCTGAGATTCTTATGGCAACTCAACGACAGAGGGGAGGAAGGCAGGCTGAAAATCTATGGTATACAAAAGCTTCTGAAGTTCCCACTTGAGAAGCCACTGTTGTGCAGTATGGCACAGCAATCCTTTGATTTTTGCTGCCCTGAGGCACTCTGCTTGTACTCACCCACCTTCTGCAGCTTTTCTGTCAGGCCAACAACCATCTTCCTTCGACTTTGTACATACTCATTTTGATGCAGCCTAAGTATCAGCTGAGATGCTAACAAAGTACAAATGTTCACTGCTGCTAGCAGGTTTGACAGACAACTGCTAATTCTGCAGCAATGGATAGCTGGAAAAAGATGCCCCACAACTGTAGAAAGATCTCAGATGTGGAAGAAGAAAAGGTAATAATGATGGGAGAGATGCTGGACTTCAGCAGGGGTCTGGGGAGAGGGCCTGGCTGAGAGCTTGGTGCAATGATGAGAGAGGCAGGGCTGGACCGGGAGGCACAGGGAGACCAAAATGGACAGAGAAAGAGAGGTCAGGCTTAAAGTATGAACAAACCCATGGAGAAAAGAGAAATAGAAGCAGGAGTGCATAGAGAGCACTCAAGCATCTTTCTATAGATGCCAGGTTCCAGGTACTGCCTTAGAACAGGAGAAAGCCATTTGCAAGAATGGGTACATGGGTATATACAATCTGGGCTAGACTGAGAGTGTTTCAGTACCATGGCAGTGAGGCAGACTTGTATTCTGCATGAAATCTCATATGTAAGAGCTATATACTCCCTTTCCTATTACTGCAGATCAGAGTTGTTCAGTGTATATGTGCTCCTATGTGATGGTCTTTGACGGACACGCAGGAAATCATGAGACAGAGTAAGCGATAGAAGGAGCCAGATGGAGCTGCCTGGTTAGAGAGCAAAATATAGGGGTCCTAAGAACACCATGGGAAACATGCAAAAGGAAGCAGACAGCCAGGAGGGGTTAGAGAATGCATCTGCTCCTGGATGCGGGGAGCCTGGAGTGCAGGCTGGCAGGGCAGGGAAGCTGCCATGGAGCGTGAGATGCAGTTGGTCACTGGGGTACAGGCAGTGTTTCCACAGAGCTTGTTTCTTCTGTGGTGGACTGAGAAACCACTACTCTGGGTCATGCTGATAGTCCCAACCTCTGATCCCAGAGCAGCAAAGGAGCGGAGCCTGGAGCTGACTTTGGAGACAAGATGATGCAAGGAAGAGTTTCCCCAGGCATCAGGGAACGACATCTGCCCCACTGCTTGGAGTTTTAGATCTTTCCCATTTCTCTTGCAGCTTTACTTTGTTTAGTGCTAGAGTGGTAATTGTTATTGCTGGTTTTCAAACCAGATTTAGCCCTCATTTTTTAAAATCTCTTCAGAAATATACCACATTTTCACTAATTACTGCATGAAAAATATATTCCAAAGTATGGAAACTATCAAGGATATGTTTTGTTATTTCTACAGCGTCAGGGATTCTCACTTTCCCACCATTTTCCTATCTCAAAACTGGATTGTTTTAGAGGAAGATGTTATTTCAGGATTAGCTGTAAGGACCATCTGAGATGATATCTGATTAAAATACCCCAGTTTATTTCTACAGAAGTTCCTTACATGCCACACTTTATTTTTACTATTTAACACATTTTCCTTTCATAGAAAGCGAGATGTTCACATCTTATATTGACTCTTTTTTTTTTTTTCATAGAAATACTTCCCTGATGCTCTGCATTGCAATTTTTGAGTAATGTCGTTATCCATGAAGTTATTGTTTTTGTTTCACTTGGCATCTACATTTGGGAAAGAGCCAAGGGAGGAAGTGACAAATCCATTAGCTTAAGATGGGAAACCCTGTGGTTTCAGAGCTGCTCATATCTCATTAGGAGCTGCTTTTCCCCTTGGCTCACATCCTTTCATGGGATAGTTTCTCCCCTCACATCATTAAAATATACCATCAGAATGTTTACTCATCAAAAACTGACTGGAATAAGCCTAATCTTGCCCACTATGTATACACTACCTTGTTTGCAGAGCCAAAAACCAGCAGTCCTTAATGGGAAGTGGAGACTTGAGCATATGTTAAACATAAGCTAGTAATAACAACTTTACAAAAAGAATGGCTCATTTGTCTAATTGCTACCTTGCTTATGTATTATTTTGCCCAGAAGGTACTAAGTCAATCACAAGAACAACCTTTTATGTATATGCTCATATTTCTGTCATATCTTTCCTCCTTTGCTCCAGGCATAGAGGAAACAAGCAGCAGTCTCTTACTCCATCTCCTTCCCCATGGACAACGCTGCATATTTCAGCATCAAAGAAAGGTAAGTTTGCAGTTTGCTTCTCTCAGCAGCAGCTCTCGGAGCCTCAAGATGCTTATTATGGGAGAAAAGCAAAGGGGAATAAACGCATTGATTAAGTTGTGCTTAGCACAAGCCCTGGATAGTGATTCAGAGTAATAATAAAAACATTGCAAAACAATATAAATACCAGTGGGATTAAAAAGCCTAACCCTAAAGCAAGCAAGTCAGAGCACACAGAAGGAGTGTTGTATCTAATAACTGCCCTGAGTTGCACAACACCCAACATCTGCTGTCAGAAGCTCTCCGCCCCACTCAGAGCAGCCTCCAGCAAGCAGAGGGCATTTCATCCCCAAATCACAGCTCCCCATGGGGTTTGGTACCTCCATGTACGTCCTCTAACTCCTCCTGTTGCACTGCAACACCAATTGAGAGCCATAGGGATGCTGCTACCTGAAAGAAATGGGAGATGTGGGTGAAGGCTTCAGGGAACCAGAGCCAGGCAGGCAAACCACATTGCTTACACAGTAAGTAAATGTGCTGGCAACTTTGCTCACCTCTCAGCACTTGTCCCTTCTAAACAATTCTGCAGTATCTGGTGCCCTTACTCTAACAACGCATCGCCCTGGGTGCTGACATTTAATCTGTTTGTCAGCAGATCCATTTGCATCTCATTTTGCTGTCACTGTGTACAAGAGACAGTAAGTGATGAGCATTTCAGTGTGAGTGATGAAAGATGTCACTGCTGGTGCCCTTTTGTGCTGCCCGCACTGCCGTGAAGTACAGCTGCCATTAGTAACAGGGATTTGAGCGCAACATCTACCTTTACCCAGCAGAGTCAGAGATTTATGATTCTGACCTTTTCTCTCCCATTTGGAGTTGGAGTGGGCTTGGGTCATGTTTGCAAGAAATAATGGAAAATCAAATAGAGTTGATGTGCGTTCAGTGTGAAGTGATGCAGAGACAGAGCCCCACTTCTCCCTAATAAAAATGGCTCCAATGACTTTAATACTGAGGGCCATAAAGTTCCACAAACTTTACAGAAGTGGTTTGCTAAAGTTTAATTGTTTCAAAGGGTCACAAAAAAAAGGCAATTAGATTATAAGAAGGCCTACATTTATTTTGTAGTTTTTCAAACGCATTTCTCAAGGTCTCATATGTATATGTTTCAAAGGAAAAGTTCCTCTTGTCAGTTGCTTAAATCCTCAAGAGTTTTCTGGGCATGGGACAGCCTGGGAGAGGCAGGAGGCACCATCAAGTGGGGATGGCTTGAACAAGTCACCTGCTGCTTGCGGGTCAGGCAGGGAGCGCTCAGATACATCAGCTGCTAAATAGGTAATGTGCAGCACAGGAAGGTGAAAAGCTGTTGAGAGTGGTAATCTTTCCCACCCTACTGATGGCCCCAGATGAGCAACTCTTTTATGGCATGAGATTTTGCTTTAGTTAAACAGCAGAACTGTTGAGTGCTGTCATTAAACAGGCTGTGAAAGGCTTTGACTTAGCTTGAGTTGGTTGCTCTGCAGCATGAGCTTGAGAGTCAGTAGCCCTGTGCTGTGTTTCACTGCTTTGAACACTGGTTTGATTTGGATTTAGGCTCAGTTGGACTGATGTCTATGCTGAGAAGCCTGGGAATGTTAATGGACTGTCATACTTCCTTCTGATTCTCACTTTTAAGTACTGGTTGACCAGTACTTTTCAACAGGAACTGTTTTCAACAGGACTGAAGACATGTTGAAAAGAGAAGATCTGGAGCAATTCTAGACACTCATGAAACACGGCTCATGAAGGATCTGCATATATCCTGCAAATTTTTTGCGCTGCTGTTTTTCACTTTGTACTTGTAAATGCTCCCCCTGGCTGCAGTACCGTATGTTATATTATCACACCTAAGCAAACGTAGCCTTCCTTGAAGAACATCTTTCCTTCATCAATTCCCCAAGGTCTATACTTAAATTTGAGACTTCTGCCAGCAAATCTAATGTCTTTTTGCATTCAAGCTATCTGTTTTATGCATGTACAAGCTGTCCTCTGTTGTCATGGACTCCAGCAAGAACTGCTGTTTAACAGCATCTTTGGAAATATGAAGTCATACATAAGCTATGAAATAGATTGTTATTGTTATGTGGATAATTTTAACACATTTGAGCACTGAGCAATTAATACAAACATACTTTGATTCCTATTAGCTAAATCCCTCGGTATCCAGCATGCTTCCCTCTGGCTTTTGTCACCCAAGCATGAGAGACCTTTGGCACCAGTGCATCCAGGGAGAAAGATGTAAGCTGTGTGCTGTGTGTCCTTTCTTGCCAGTTTTCACTGCCACAGTGACCTGTCTCCTCTGCAAAACTTCATGTCCAGATTTCCTCAATACCACAGGAAGCTGCAATTTACTGGCTAGAAGAGGTACAGAGTAGGGGAAGCAGTGAGATCAGCAAGTGTACCAAGAGATGGAGGGGTAACTCTTATTCCATTTATTCCATTTAGACATTTCCAGCACTGGTTCTAACCTTGAGAAGACCACTATGAGAGAGCATTATTTCCACTAATGTTCCCTGTCAGGCTTAATGGATTATAAGCACACCAGCTGCTCCTTATATAGATACTTTAAACTTGCTCCACGAGACAGAAATGCCAAACACCTACCTCTAACCAGTGCTGCTCGGTGCTGCAGCCCATGCCTTGCCTTGCACTCTGCCGTGTCCATCGCGTCCATGCGCAGCCCTTCCTTCTCCTCAGGAATGCAGTGGCAGGGATGTTGTCTTGCCTGGATGCATAGACTGTTCCCCACGAGGAGAAAAGCAGCATGCTGCTTTGGTTACTACAGGTAGTCTGCACTTTCCTAGGTAGTCTGATTCATCCAGGGAATAATGGAATTTCAAAGCCAGTTTTCACAGTGTTGAGTCAATATGGAATGATGGCCTCCCAGGAACTACGAGAAACTAAAATCTTTCAGGTTTTGTCCCTCTTGGATGGAGCCTGGTGCTGCTGTTCCCAGGGCCCCCAGCCTGGGGCTCAGTGCTGCAGGGCCACAGATACATGGCATAGGCAAGCCACAGTCCTGTAACTCACTGGAGTGGGAAATCCTTACCCATGGGATAAAATTTGCAAATGCAAAAATAGGGATAAACTTTGGTTAGTCTTTTTTTTTTTTTTTTTTTCCCATTTGAAAAAAAATATGTTGAATTCTAATTCAGTTTTCTAAGTGGATATCAGCATTTCAAAACTCACACTACAGGGCTGCAGAACGTTAGTACAAGAACATGACACTGTGCTCAGAAATGCTATCCTTAATGCATGGCTTACCCTACTGAATATTTTATGCTTTTTTGTTCTGCTTTCCTGCTTAAGCAATTAGAAAGTGCCCTTTGTTTTTGTCTGGGCAGAATTACTGCAGCAGGATGCTCTACACAAACAGGCAAGAACACATCTTTCATGTCAGTCAAGAGTTTTTATTTTTCTAATAACGACAAATTCACAAAACTGGAGTATTTCAGACATGCAGGATCTGCAGTTTGGTGAAACAGCAACGAAGCAAAACCTACAGGTGACAACTTGTTCTTCTAACAAGGATTGCCTCTAAAGCAGGAAGCATTACACAGCAAACCTCCCTTTGTTTGCATTCTCATACAGCAGCTAAAATGCCACTTCTCTGCTCCAAAGCGTGCGGAGCCCAAGCTGCTCCTGTGCCCACTGCTGCAGGGTGCCAACATCCGCATGCCCCGCTGGCCTGGCACACCTGATCTGCCATGCCTTTGTGCTGCTGGTTTCTGCCATATTCCACGTTGATGGAAGGAAAAGGGGGCACAGTCACACAGAGCTGCCCCCCTCCCTCCCCCCCAGCAGGCTCTTTTCTCATCACCACATGACTAACATAACCACAGGCTCTTCGAGTGCATGGGAATTCTTCCAGGCAGTAGTCAGAGGGCAGCAGCAACCTTTCTGCTGCAGAGGGTCTTGTGACATGTTTCCTATTTTTTTCCTCTCAGGACAGAGTTTGCTGGCACAAGCTGTGCATCAAGAGAGACCCCAAATTCAGTGTCACTGGAAAATGGCTGTTATTGAATCCTTGATATACCCCGAATTTCATGTCATATGTGACAGTGATAGCCATGTGCTCAGACCAGACCCAGTTAACTCCTGCATGTGCTGATGTTGCCTTTCTGGGTCCCAGTCCAGCCAGCCTGGAGCCTGCAACACCCAGTGCGGGGTTAACCAGCTCCCTGCTGGGCTCTGTTAGCAGCAGTGAGGCATTGCTGCTCCTCTGTGCCTCTTTACATCTGTTTCTGTGTTTTGGAGGAGCCCTGCCAAGAACAAGAACACCCCCTTTCAATTGGCCCTCGTGTCTGCTTTATTTGGAGTCTCTCAGCCCCTCACCCTTGTGTTGGCCAGATCACTGGAGCAGGAGTCGCAAGATTTTTTAAAAACAACAATAAAAAAAGCTGATTAGACAAAACTCTAAAGAAAATCTCCAAGAATTAATGTACAGACTACATGTGATTGTTTCCCAGAAAGGCATCTCTCCAGCTGCAGTGTCCCTATCACTCCAGCCAGTGATGGGACAGATTAGGCATTGGGTTCCTGCCAGCTGATGCACTGCAGCATTTTTATTTATGGGAAATGTTGCAGTTTGTAGAGCTTGACAATTCCTTTGAACTTTGAACTCTGGTGAGCCTATCACCTGCTTTTGGTGAGTTTGCACTTTGGTGAATAGAAGTGTGCTGCTCAAAATTCACACGGCCATAACAATAATACCTGTGACTTATGAATGTCACACGTAGTCTGGCTGCACAAGGCTTGGTAGATGGAGAATGCAATTATACTTTAGCATAAGAAGAGACACAGAGCTGAACTAAACGAGGGGGATGAGGATGTTTTGCATTTTTCAATGCTATAAGACTGAAAAATCTTATCTGAACCACAACATCAGAGCAGCTAATTAATTATTAGCATTGACGCCAATGACTTGTAAATAAAGGAATATGCAGCTATCTTCAGGGCTGACACTTCAGCTATGAAATGTGGTCTCATGCTGGAGGCCCTTCACTCTGTCTGACGATGAGCTCTCTGAATGTGCTGCCAACCTGTGGGAACCCAGATCTGCAAACAGCCCTGGATTATGTTGAGTACCAGCCCAGGGCTGGCATCTGAAAGCCAAGAGCATCCCTCAGTGCTCCATAAAATGAATGTTAGTGGGTCTTTTCTAAGGCAGAAAAGGCTCAGAGAAAAGAGATCTGAAACAAGCTGCTAACTATGAAATCTCTATGGGATCAGTACTTCATGGCAAAACCTACAGCTATCAGTAGATAAAAGAAAAGGCTAAAACCAGATCTTTATAATTCTGAAATATGGGGAAATCATATAGAATCCTGCAGACCAAAATTTCTAGGGAGCTCCGCAGTGTCCAGACCTCAACAAGAAGAGAGGTGTTTCCTGAGAGCATGGAGAACATTCCATGTGGCCAGATGCACAATTTTTTCACAACAGCTTATGAAAATTACAGTCATTTCCCTGGGCTCAGCTTACAACTGAATCTCTGGGATAAAAATATGGATTTAAGACCAAACTCTGCTTCTTATAGTAGAAGAGATTGTTTTGTTTGATATGTTTCCTACAGAGGTCAATGAAGGGCAGTTATTTTTTCACAAATCCGAATGGGTATCAAGTGATGGTTAAAATAGTAGAGCACCTCAGGAGCTGCATTCCTTCTGCATAGGTGCAAATCTCTGTTTCAGTCAAACTCGTCTCAGCACTGAGAACCTTAACATGGGTCAGCAGTGAGTGGAGAGGACAGAGAAGGGCAGGGGAAGGGATGTGCCACACTCAGCCCTGCTGCCGGACCCCTGCATGTGTGGGGCACACCAGGTCTGTGGATTGATTTAATTCAGGAAACCCAGTTGCAGTTCCTGGAGAGCCTAAAGATAGCTCTGTCACAGCAGAGCAGCGATGTGGATTCTGCTGTGCACAACAAGCAGAGCTCTTCACACATCAGGTGCCAAGGCATGGGGTGGGACAGGCAGCAGGATGCTGAGGCAGAGGGGGGACTGCAGGCATTGCAGCATGTACAGGAGCAGGGCTTCAGTCTGCAGGGCAGACTGGCTTCCATCAGAGTAAAACACAATACTCCAGTGGCAAAAGAAGTTATCTGCACAGAAAGCAAATGGTAATTACATGTTTATAGAGAAAAAAAACTCACTCTAAAGCAAGATGTGGAGGAAATCTGGTTTTTACTTGTGCAAGCAGCCTTAGCCAAATGTCTTCTATTCCCTCTCCCTTCACTGCTTTGCTAGAAATCCCCTGCATTACTCAAACACAAACAAGGCTGTTGCCATAGGAGTCGTCTTGAGCTGGTTAAAAAGTGATTCAAGAGATCACCCGGTGGCTGAGTGTGCTGCTGCTGGGAGCAGAGCAGCAGACACCGGAGCTGTACTGGGGGCTGGGGTGAGGGGAGAGCCCAGACCTCCTGCTGCAGCCTTCCTATCCCTGGGTGTGCTCACAAAGTGAAGCCGAACAGGAAATTATTTTGCTCTGTGACATGAAGAACCATGTTATAGGGTATTAGGAAGACTGTGATGATGAAATGCTTTTTTCCCACTTTAGTGGTTAAATCTTCGGGTGTGTTTTCTTAACATCATTCTCATTTTATGCAGTTATTTAGGTTGGGATTCCCTCCTCTTGCACTAAGACATAAGTTCTGCGCCTCCCTGGCAGCCTAAGGAGCCTAAAGAAAGGAAGGTGAGTTGTGGTGTGTCTGTGATGTAAACTATCCCTGCAATGGAAACATTCCATGTGCCCCATCACTGCCATCCCACACCAGAGCCACAGGCAGGGGGGGACGTGGCAGCAGATGGGAGGAGGAAGGGGCAGTGATGTGGCCTCACCTCCATCACCATTCAGAAACAGGCTGTAGTTGAGCGCTGGCACTGCAATGGGCTTTGTCACCCAGAGACCGCAGTATGAAATATTTAATCTATTTCCAAGACAAAGGCTAAAATAAAACATACACAGCTCAGCTCCCTGTGAAATTTAGCAACCTCTCTTGTAGCCTTTCTGGGAAGTCTCCTCTGGATACCACATGCTGCAGCTGCCATTGGCTCTGCCACTGCAGATTCACCTGTGCCAGCAGAGAGGAAAGGGCTGGGAAGCAGCATCCTGCCTGCAACCAAAGGTGATACAGAGAAGAAAGGGGGAGGAAGGATGGTAGGAAGACATGGAGGAAGACCTGTGATTGTTGGGGCACGAGGCCTGCAGGAGGCAGGAAGAAGGGCCATCTTCTCCAGCTCCCTGAGGTGATGGAAGCTCGCTCTCAGCTCCAGCTGCAGGGCTGTGCTCTGACCTTGCCACAGCAAGTCTGCTGGGCCACCTCCAAGGGACAGGATGAAACTCATCCCCTGATTAACTGTTGGTTAATTAATGATAGCCTGATGTCCCCTGGGTGAGATGGAGGTCCTGCAGGAAGTGTAGTGTCTGTGAAACCAGCGGCTCTGTCACTGTGCAGGATGTACAAGGAGACACAAGAGAGTAGCTCAATCATGGATACTGGCTTTTCCCAGCTCAGCACCTTCATTTGACAGTGTAAATCTTTAATAAGATTTTTTTGTGTGTTATTTTATATTTTGAAACACATCCTGAATTTTAGCACAAACCACTATCACAAGCCTGAAGCTGAAAACAAGACAGCTCATGGTGTGTCATATATGCACACATGGATCCAATTGTCAGGGGAGCATTAACAAAATAAGCTCCCTCTGCTGCGGCTTGCCAAGGCTCCCAAGACACCATCTGAGAGATGTATCTGACATCTTCAGTGTTGAGCTGATCATTTTTCACATTATTTAGAACTAAACATGTGGGACACATACAATATCATTTTCCATTCTAAAGGGTCTCTTCACTGGTGAAACTCTGCCTGGCCCTGATGCTTCTAAGAGACACAGTAGTACACAGGCTATGCAGGCCATAGGAAAAAACAGATCTGGCAAGGAAGTATAACTATACAGGATTTTAAGCAGCTTCCATTCACCCAGCAAATTATATAATACTGATTTTAAAGACACAAGCAGTCTTGGAAGTAAAATTAAACTGTTGACAGAGAGAGCAAAGAAAAAGCTCTGTGTGGACTTCTATGTGACTTTGCAGACAGGTATACACCACACACCACCTTGTCAGCTGCATGCTGTGGTTTGAACAGGAGATCAAACCTCAGCTTGAAAGTTGTATCCATTTGGTATGTAGTTCACAGTATTGATGTGCTAAGCTGCTTGTGGATGCAGTAAATCAAGGAGGAGCAGAAGGTAACTGCCAGCTTCTATAGAGTGTGGCTTGCTTCATTTATTGCCCATTGAAATGAGTTCATTTTGCAAACAAATGTGGCATTTTCATCTCTTGCTCAGGATGACTAGGGCAAGAGGCATACTGACAGCTTGGCTTAGAAGTGCCCCATACCCTGAACCCAAACCAGTGAAGTCTGGTCTGATGCAGGAGTGACAGAAGTCCTCTAATGTTATTTACTGGGGAAGGGATGTGTCTGAAAGGGAAAAGAAAAGAATCTTGACCAGCTGCCATGTCAAATGTGAGGTGCTCTGCTCTCCACTGAGCTGCAGCAGTAGGCCTGAGGAGGTACGGCTTTCCGAACATACAGGGATGCAGCTGGAGCACCAAAACAAGCCTGTGCCCCTGTTAAAACAGGCCTGGAGCTCCTTCAGAGCTCAAGAGATGAAAAGCAGGAGATACATGTTCCACCACTCACAGCAGTATGTTACACTATCAGCTTTCAAGAAGCTGATCACAAAAGCAACTACAGACTTGTACAAAGCTGAAAAAGTGCTGATGCCTCTGTGTGTCACTGTCACCAATCCTCACCTGTTCCAACCTCACCCAGCAGCCTGATTTTTGGATGAGGCTCTGGAAAAGCTGGAGCACATCCAGCTGAAGAGGGCTGAGCACAGGTGCAGCCCTGCTGTACTGCATGGCCCTTCCCAGAGACACAGAAGCTGCGCACTGAATTTGCAAGGGCTCTTGGCTGAGGTTCTCAGAGTGCTTACCATGAACTTTTCTTGACCTGCCTGCAGCTTTGTTTCACTTTGTTTTGCTTCATTTAGCTGTGGCAGCAATTTCTCAAAATGACCACATTCACAAAGCTCTTTTTTTTTTTACTTTTGTGATCTTTGCACTGTACAACCTTAGCTTTATATAGATAGCGGAAACAAGCAGTTGTTCTGTGCAGAGAGATACATTTATGACTTCTAGAGAAATGATCAACATGAACATCACATTCATCCCAAAGGAGGACTTGAGGAAAAAAAAAAAAAAAAGAAAGAAAGAAAGCCAGCAATAATGAAATGTGTTGCCATTAAAATGACAGAGAGGCCTTGGATAGGAAGGTCTAGTGGCCTCCTGCAGTTCGCTGAGGGCTGTCACCATTACACAGCAGAGCTGCATTTGGGTGACTGCAGGAGGTCAGGCCAGAGCACACACACATGGCCCTGGGCACGGGACATTGCCCCAGCCAGCAGCCACCAGGAAACCACTGCCTTTCCCAGGAGAAGGAATGGATTCTACCAGGAAAGGAGAATCTTGTGACGGATGAGCTGCAGCGAATGTTATTTATGTTGAAATACTAAGATTGGGCTGGGAAATGCTGTAGCCAAATTGATTTGGAAGGGCTGAGCTGGACTCATGAGAAGGAGGTTAGTGGGGGACAGCATGTATATAATTTGTAACCTAACCCAGGCTGCTGTGACATGGGGACACCAGCTGTCATACCCTTATGGATGCATCGAAAACATTTAACATGATTAAATGAGCCTATTTGGATAAAGTGATGTTGAGGTTTGTTTTTCACAGGACCTTTGCTGACAATGTCTTCTTTATGGACCCTCCTCTGCCAAACAGCCACCCAAACTCAGTGGAATGCAATTTCTTCTCCATTTTCCCTGGGGGGGAAAAAAAAAAAAGGCACTGTAATGTAGTGGGGATAATCATACACTAGGTATCAAGCCTTTAACAGTCTTTAATCAGTTCTTTTGCCCAGCCAAAGAAGCTGCATTGTAACTTGTCAAGGGTATGTCCTTCTTTCTTCTTCCACAGTGCTACTGTTAAAGCACCTCGGCAGAACCAAAGGCAAAAAACAGCCCCACTCTCTCACACACAGGAAGCCAGTGCCCAATGCGTTATTCAAACTACAGCACACACAGCACTGACTATCAGTTCTATAATGAAAGTTTTTATCAACTCCAGGAGCTGTAATATACTTTGAACACATTTTTTTGGATGGGCATATCTGGATGCTGGATCCAAATCAGCCTATCCAGTTCAGTGCAATGAAATGCAGATATCATCACCTTATGCATCAATAGAAGCATCAGTTCCTGGCCACTCTTCAGAGAGGCCAACATTTTCAGATATCACTGCTGATTTTGCAATACCAGATTTTGAGTCTATGCTCAGATCTATGCCACCTGCTTTACAGATTCACAGTAACGCTGGTCTTTGCTGCAAAGACATTACTTTCTAAACAGATGGATTCTATACAGGCAAGCTTGTTGCTAGAATTACTACTCTACTAATCACGTTAGCTTTTAGTTTTCAGCATATGCTGATGCCATATTTCTGCAGCCAAGTTATCTATAACAAGATGGATAATTTTGCCTGCTTCTAATTTCCTAGTAATGGTGGGAAAAAAATAGATTTAATCAGTAAAACTTGACATTATTGTATGGTTTTGTTCTTAGTATTGCCTCCATGATTCAAAAATATTCCCAGAGCTCTGTTTTAAACCTCTTAATAGAGAAGGGGGGAGGATATACACAAATTTCCTGTTTCCATCATTATGAGTGAGTTTCCCATTTCTGGGTGTAGGACCAGGGAGTGCTGCTTGCACAGGTGAAGCCCAGCAGTCCCCGATTTCAAAGCCAGTAGACACCCTTGCAATGGGAAAACGGTGCAGGAAAGAGGCAGCTGTTGCTGTCCTGGAGCCATTCTGAAAAGCTGTCTATCCACAGCAGCAACATATTGTGTTTCCAAAGCAGCTGGCAGCAGAAAGAGAAGACACAGTGGGTGGAGGAGTCTGGAGGATGCAGCACCCCGCCGCGCTGTGACAGTCCTCGCCCCAGTTGGAGAGTGTGCTGTCAAAAGGAAATGCTGGGGAATGCTTTGCTGCCATGTGTTGCCTTTCCCATCCTGGAAAGATAAGTCAGAGAGCATGGCGAGTTCATTATGTTCCATGTTTGTTGATCTAAGCAAGACAGAATGAACTAAGACTGAGTTTATTTGGCTGGAAAGGGATTAACAGCAGCTGATATTAAACACCTCTCATTTGAGGCAGAGACACTGGTACTGAAAGAATTATAATGACTTAACACGAGTACTAATATAGTGTTCATGAATAATACACTTTAAATTATTACCCAGATATTGGCTGGCTGGAGTTCCAGCCTTAGTCCATATTTCTTTGGCACTATTTTACCTCGTCACTAACTTAGGGAATTATAGGCACTAGAAATCTAGTTGTGGGGGAATACGGATAGACTGATAGGGTTATCTTTGTCTCATTAATGCACTATTTCTCCTTTCTTTTTGTAAAAAGGGTAATAGATAAAGTCTGTGACTCAAGTCTATGAAACAGCCCACACGGAACCTGTGGCCTCTCCACAGGAGAGGGCTGAGCAGTGTCCCTAGGAGCTCAGCAGATGTGCAGGAGCCATTCCCCTGCCAGGCTGCAAGTTTCTCCAGCAGGTATTCTTTCCACACGCCGATGAAATGACCAACGTGTGAGTAACTGCACAGTGCATGATGATGTAGATAGAAACTTTGGTCCATCTCCTTTTGATTAATGGATTATCAGATAATGAATCATTTGGAAAGCACCTTGCTGGCCAGAATTATCTAAGTAATGGACAGAGGAGAAAGATAATGTATGACCTTGTGAAGTGGTGCTGACCCTGGACTCCTCTCCCCTCCCCCCATCATTTTCTCCCTCCATCTCTAACACCCAGCTCATGGTGCATGCTTGGACTAGACCTCCTGAATGGCTGCTTCTTCCATCCATGGAACCATACCTCTAGCAAGCGCATTAGTGACATGGTATATGGCTATGAAAACATTACTCTAAATGGAGAGCAGGTGTGGATTTACAGTGCAGGTTTAGCTGGTAATAGCAGATTCTCAGGGGCAACCTCTTTCCTTAGAGCAAACTTGCCTTTAGGGTTAGGCAACTTTTCACTTACCACAGGCTGTGTATGGCACCTTGCTGTGGAAAACACAATGTGATGTAAATGCACATCCCCAGTCACTTGTTTGTATAGCTGTACCTTCAGAAATAAGAGTAGCAACCAGATCGAATCTTGAAAAGACCCCTGCTGCTGGCCAAACAATGCTTTCAAAGGACTTCCAAACACTGCCTCATGTGGGCTTTGTCAATTGTTTTGCTCTGTGAATCTCTGCAGTACCCGAATCCACTTCAGCCAGAGTCTGAAGTGTGGTTTATAGCTGAGAACACCGTGCAGCTGTAATACAGTAACAATGTTGTTCTTCTGACTAAAGCTGGCTGCAGTCCTAGGGGCTTTTCTCTTGCTTTCTCAGCCACACCCTACCCTTAAACCTTCTCCTGGGGCGTGCAGTTGATTCCAAGTCCAAACCAGCAAAATCAGTTTTGAGCCCAGATCATTTAGGATTAAATATATTGTCAGTGAGCATACATACTGTCATATTTTGGACTCATGAGCAATGCCAAACATTATTTATATGCTCCCAGCTGGTTTTTAGAAACTAAGCAATCGAGAGAAATATTCATCCCCAAATTCCCAAGCACCAGAAGACCATGTAGCATGCACACCCACACACCTCTCCTTTGCCCTACTGCAGAGCACTGCGGCCATTCAGGAGCTTGAACATCTGCAGCCTTTCTACTGCTCCTGTGTATTTATGTAGACGATGGCTGGGGTTTTGCTCCAGCCAACACTGCCCAGCAGTGTGAGCACTGAGAAGGCAGCAAGGACACAGTGTGCTGGCATCCACCAGCCACATCTCCACATCTGGGACACGTATACAGCCAAGCAACTCGCTGCAGGACCGCACTCTAATTTTGGACTGGAGGCAAGGTTAATCTGAACGGACATTTTCTACAGGAGAGAAATTAAAGTAAGGGACTGCTTAGAAATGGATCTCTGCAGGAATCAATTCGAAATCTTCATTTTTTTAATGTTATCCTTAAATAAAATATGCCTAAATTTCTTGAAATTTTCCCCAAAGTTAAATCCAGGCACTTCCACAGAAACAAAAGCAGTAATAAAGCTAGAATTCTAAAATTGTGTAGAAGTCCAGTTTCAGCTGAACGTGGTGGAACTTTTGATCCTTTCAATATCTTTTTTACCATCTCTAATAGGTCACAGAATTAGAGGAAGGAGAAGCAGTGACACACAAAGACCTTAGCACTTTTCCTTGTTGATCTCTCTTTAGCAAAATAAGGTGTCTGTTTTTGTCACCAGCTTTACATACAAGAGCAGCTCAGTGAGGAAGTCCACAGGACCATCTGTCTCCAGGCCAAATGCTCCAGCAAGAGAAATGCATTCTTTTAATGTTGCTTTCCTCCACTTCTCCATCACTAAAGGGATCTTCCCTTATTAAATCAACATGACTCAGCCTGCAGTAGGAGCAGACAAAACCTGAATGGAGCCAAAGAGGTCCTCTGCTATTCTGAGTTTGATGGCACCAAGATGACTTGAGACAGCTAATCTAAGATGCCAACAAATGAAGCAGGTAGCAGGAAAATCTTGCAGTTTGTGTCAATATGACAGGATGGGTGAAGACCATCTTGGTTGCTTGACTCAGAACCACCCAATGGGTTCTTCCAGCCCAGCACAGAGAACAGCAGGAAGGCACGAGGAGAAGTAATTGCTTTGTGCTCTGCCCCTCCCTCTGTGCCCAAGACCCGAAGTAGAGGATAGAAATAGCATCTGCAGCCTTTCCCCACTAGTTGGCCATTTGAGAGTCACTAGATCTGCCCATAAGTGGCCTGCCCAGCTTCTTAAAGTGCTCTATTTCCCATTATGCTGAAGGAGAGCAGTATCTGATGGCATGCAGTGCACAAAAACAGGGTAAAAATATTATTCAGAGGATTTACAACCTAATTAAAGAGTTTAATTTTTTATACACACTGTAAAACTGAAAATCCAGGGTAGGTCCAAGTGAAAACAAAGAAAAACAAATAAATGTGAGCTGTTTCACACTGGGCTATGTGTATATTTATGCGGAAGACTGAACAAATAAATTAGTGGTTTCTTTCTGATAATGTAAATACTCCTGAGAACATTGGAGATCCCAGTGAAGTCATCTGGACGGGGATGTAATGCACTGCAGATGTGAAAGTGCTTGAAGGGAAGGAGCATCCAAGCCTTTCCTGAAACTCTCCTAGCACCCTCACAACAGTGATCTACCTCACTGTTGTTGTTGGCATGGCTCATTCTGCAGCCGTCATAGCCCAGCTTCGTAATTGAAGCTACAGGTCCAATTCATTAAAAGAAGATTTACTGGTGTTAAGAGGGTTTTGTTACAGATCTTGTTTTCATAAATGGGGCTCTACAGTGCACTGTGCATGTGATTTACAACAGAAAAAAAAAAGTTATAGGAAGAGCATACAAGCAAGGTTCATGGAGTGCGATTAGTTTAGTATGGAAACAAGATACAGATTTGGGGAGAAAAAAAGCCATGTTCCTCCATATGCTGGTGTCCCAGGAGATGTGACAGCAAGATGTGACCATGCTCAGGCTGTTGAGATGCTCTGTCCACCACTCTGCTCCTGCTACCTTCCTGTGTACTTCAGTACCTTCAAGGGAAGTTGGCAGAGAGCAGAAGGGCCCCAGCTTCCACAGCTCACTGCTTCCTGAATGGAAGCACTTCTGTGTGGGAGAACAGTTAAGCTAAGTGCTGAAACCCCAGTACCTTTCTATACTTAGAGTGGCTCTCCATTTACACTTGGAAAGAGCAGCAAAAGCTACAGTGACCATGGAGAGACATGGCAGAACTGAGTATGGAATAATAAATAATATTTTGCTGATATCGTTGAGTCTTGAGTATGTCATGTCTTATCCCAAAACAGATGTCTAAAAAGCATGACCCCAATGTGTTCCCTGCCTCTTTTCATTGACTACAAAGAAAGTCAGGGCAGTGCAGTGTTCTAATCCTTTTTGCTCACATGAAAGAATGAGAACAGTGTTGATACCTAGAGTGCTATCTGTCAGGCAGAAGCAACACAATGGCTGGATCCAGACAGGGAAATTCGGAAGACCAACCAAAACCCTTCTAGATCCCTTTTCTGTATTTAAAACAGTTTATGATATTAGCCTGTAAGTTTAGAGTGTGACAAAAAGAGTAAAATATGCAGTTTCTTTATTGAACCTTTTTCATTTCAGTTATGAGAAGAACAGCTACATTATTTTATTTAAAAAACAACAACTATGGAGGTTTCTAATTTGTATGAGTTTTGTCTCTCAAAGTCTATAAAAGGCAATCTTATATTTGAGAAACCTAGTGAGCAGTGCACAGCTTAGTATCTATCCCTTTGGAGCTGCTCAAAATCCACTACACTCAGGAGTTAACTGACTTAGAGCAGTCAAGAAGGGAAACTGCTGTATGCTTTGATTTACAATACTTTATTATAGCTATTTTGCTCTTGCAATATTTGATATGCTGTAGTGACCTACAAGTGACATACATCTCTTCCAGAGTTGCCCTATACACAACCAAAGCGATTTCCCTCTCCAGATCTTGAACATTAAAAATATTTTCTAAAATATTAATTCACATCTTTACAACTGATTCACTTACTTACTACAAGAATATCATAAAGGCCAAAGAGTTGGTAGATACTTTAATAAAAAGAAAGTGTGAAGTGAAGCATTTACTGCCTTTAATTTAAGCTGCTCATGTGTCTCCAGCAATCAGTTTCCAGAGGCCATGCAGGTGTTCAAATGCACATTGTATTTGACAGGATCTATTGTTTGAGCCAAGCAGTACATTTTTAAGAAACAATAGGAAATGTTCACAGAAAAGGGCAATTTTAGACTTGTACAAGTGGGAGTGATCAGGCAGAAAACTTGCAGCTAAGTTTCACTTGCCCAATGGGAAAACACGGAGCAACAATATCCTTGTGATTCATGAATTCAGCCAACGTCCAAATATTGAATACTAGTCATAGTATTCAGTATTCTTTTGATCAGAAAGTTATGGAAGTTATCCACTGAGTAATTCTGAATAAGCAAAATGTTTTTAAATGATCATAACTTGTTTGTGGCCAATTCACAAAAAAAGGTTAATGGTGAGAGGAGGCCTCATGGCAGCCTTCATCTCTGGGAGCAGAGGGGCAGCGCTGAGTGGCAGTGACAGAGCCCAAGGGAATGGCAGGGAGCTGTGTCAGGGGAGGGCAGCTGGGGTCAGGGAATGGTTCTGCACCAGAGGGCGGTGGGCATGGAACGGGCTGCACAGGGCTGTGGGCACCGTCCTGAGTGCTGGAGTTCAACGAGCATCTGGACACTGCTTGCAGGCATTAGATTTGGGTGGTCCCATGTGGAGCCAGGGTTTGGACTTGGTAAACTTTTGATTCCCTTCCAACTGGGGATATTCTGTTCCCCTATGATTCTATAATAAAATCCATGATTTTTATTTGCAAACCTCTAAAGAGCACATAGTGTTGTGGAAGGCGCTGCTTCTCAAATGTAAGCTGGCTGACAACAAGCAGTTCGTTAACTCGGACAGTTCCCTCAGGAGCTGTTCCAGGGATCCACAGATGATGACTGAGAACCATAGTTTTAGATCAGTCTTATTTGACAACTCAATTTCAGAGCTGGGTGCTGGAACTGTAAAGTTAGAAAGAGATTAAGAAGCTTGCCTAATAATTGGCTTTTCAGCTTGTCAGAGTCATATTATCTCACATAAAAACCCTATTTAAAGAACAATACAAAGGGTGCCAAGTCAAGTATTCAAAAGTTAGGCAATACCAGAAATAAGGTCATTATACTGTTTTAGCTTTTTGAATGACAGAGTCATGTTATCCTTCTGTTGCAGTCATCACTGTAGTCTCTGTGCTCCACAGAAAACAATCATTATTTTCAAGGCAGTCTGCGAGATTAACATATCTGTGAGTGAACACCCTATTCTACACTCACCCATATCAATCATGACAGTTAAAGCCTGCTAGAAAATTGAGTGTTTAGTTTGAAGTGTGTCACACTTGATTTTTCAGGATTTTCAAGCATGACACTTCATTTGCCCAAAGCACAGCTCTTGCTGGCTGTTAGTGGTGCTACCATAGCCTCCAAAAACTATTTGAATGATGTTTCCTGCAAGGCGTGGGGGCAGAGGGATGGGGAGAATTTATTTTTTGGGGATGGTACTCTTTCCTATCCACGTGCTTCCCTGCAGCAATGTGCACATCCCTTCTGCACATGCTCTGAGAGGATGTGCTCTGGGAAATGCTAAAATCACAGTCTGTAAATGTGTCTTTATGACTGCTTTGGTGTTTCAAGGGCTGTTCTTCTGGCCCATTCTCTGCACTATGACCACTTCTTCTGCCACACTGTGAGCCTTTTCCTGAGTGTTAAAGAACTGTCTCCAGCTGCCACAACCCACCAAGGGGCTCTCAAATATTTCAGGACACGGGGGAAAAAAAAAAAGCGTTTTTCATCCTGAACTTGAATTTTGGAGGTAGCTCAATTTGTTGAAATCAAAGCCCAAAACAGATGCCTGACATGGAAAATCTATCGCCCAAATATATTTAAAAGTTTAGTGAAATTATAAGCAAAGAAGACTAGGCTTTATAGCAAGCAGCTAAGCACTGCTAGACCTCTTCAAAGTAGCACATGATATAGAACATATAAAAAAGTTTCTCCACACAGCGTTCAAAGCTATTAAGCCTAGGAGTGATGTTTTATGAAGATCTACATTTTCCTGCAGACATTCACTGAGATTAGACTGACACCAAGAGTTGCACTGAACTAAATCCACAACCAGAAAGTGATGGTGTCTCTTGCTTAATGTGAATATCCAGTATGCTCAGATTGAGTCACTAGAGTTCTGTTCTGCTCTAAAAAATGTGCAGGGTTAATTCATGGACTACAGCTGTTGTCAGATTAAACCAGAATGATAACAAATATTCCCCAAAATCAGCTTCTTTGTTCCTGTGGATGGTCACTTCAAAAATGTTGGTATTTACTTGCAGGAAGCCCTGTTTGAAAGAGAAAGGAAAAGCATTATCTTGACACTAACTCCTTCTGTGTGAGCATTGCCTTGCCTCTCTTTGCCTGCTTTTCCCTTTCTAAGGCTTAAAATGTGAGAACTCTGTAACTCAGATAAGGTTCTGATTAAGATACCTAAATGTACATAGATATATACTTTTGTACCTAAATGTACATAGATATATTTATTAACCTAAATGCTGTTAGTTCTTTTGAATTTGCTTTTCACTGGTACACATTTTCCCTATAGTCTTTTGCACTGCAGGAGAGATGAGCTCACTGAAGATGTTTGTGCAGGTCTTTAAAATAATACTGGCTTATACATTAAAAGCAGACGCTGCTGGAGTGAAAGGCATTAGGCTTTTGACCTTAAAAACAAACAAACAAAAAACAAAACTGGGCTTAAAGAACATTAGTTTTATGAAAATAAATCTGCCACCCAAAAAAACCTTTGTAAGACCAATCTGTGCCCTTTAGAAAAGAAGGAAAGCAGCTGGCTTGGCTCGTATAGGAAGCAGCCTGCAGGTGCTGGGAGCTTACCAAAGGGTGAGATTCACAGCTGTTGTGCTTAAACCCGACTTTTGCCATGGGGCAGCAGGAAGATGTGTCTGAAAAAGGGGGACTCCTGTGGCAATTTCCTTAGGAGAGATGTTCACTCCCTCCTGCCTCCAAGTCCTTGAAGGGTGCAGCCTATTTGTTTTCATCTAGTGAATAACCTGGGTGTTCTGTTTCTCTTGTTCTTTTTCTTGTCATTTGAGTCTCAATTTGAGAAATGTTTGTTTGAAAGAGGTGGCTGGCAGGCATTTCCCAGGAGGGCAGCCTGTGCTCTGGCTCTGGTCAGCTCAGAAGAAAATCAGATAAATGCTTCTGGAGCACTGTAGAGGAGAGTGTGATCTCACACTCATTTGAAACAAGAGAAGTTTCTATTTATGGGACTTAAATTCTTTATCTGTTTATTTCTCCAGTTTTGGTTCTGCAGTTATAACTGTATTGACACCATCTTCAGAGTCCTTTAAGAGAGTACTCTCCTTTCTCATAGGCAGGATTAGAAGGTGAGGGGAGAAGGAGACACAAAAGGAGCACAATAGCTATTTGGCTTCTGTAGTCTCCTATAGCCTGTGATGCCAAAGGGATTCGTATAGATTAAAAAAGGATTTGTTGTATGACTTGAAAGGGGCTAGCAATTCCAAGGATGGTCTAAAGTGCCATGGTGGGCACAGCACAGGTAATGGAAGGCCCTGCTTGGCTTTTGTGAAGCCGGAAAAGGAACCAAAATATCTACCCATCTCCCCGTGAGGACAGGAAAGAGAAGATGTGTAGGGAGCTGGAAATACACTCTTTTTTAAGAAATACACATGAGAAAAAATAGAAAACTCTTACAGAAATACAGTGCTAGTACATTCTTTTCTTACTTTCAGACCTCAAAATGCTTCTCAAAAGAAAGTGGGTAAACTACAACCATTTTATAAAGTGAAAAGCACACAGAACCTATTGCTGAGTTCACCACATATTTTTTTCCATGAGAATTAAGGGTGAAAAATTATCTTCACGCACTCCTGAAATATCCTTCATTCCTCTTCCCAGCTCACCTACTGACATATTCAAATACACATGTCCATCTCCCCTCAGCAGAGGGTTTGCTCAGATCAAAGACTGGAGAAAATCTTTATTAAGACTGGGATTTAGATGAATTTCGAGGCAAAACTGGGTTATTTCAGCAACAACTCTTTCAAAATTTGAGAAAAAAACGTCTTAAGTGATTCGTGAGGTTACAGAGCAGCAGGATGACTGATGGTTCTGTTCAGTGGGTGTTCCCAGCTATCCTAGGACACAGCTCCCCATGACAGAAATGCCAAGACATAGCATCGAGATACCTTCCCTAATCCCTTTCCAGCTATTCTTCAGCCATCTCAACACAATCAGTAATGAAAAATAAAGTCATCCTTCACACACTCCCCATTTACTCACTGCCCCAAAGCAATTTTCCACACAAGTGTGAAATGTCAAATTTGCCTGTGTTGAGTCTAAAGCAGCAGGACAGAGATCAGACAATTCAGTTGTGAATTGGCCCAAAGGTAAATGGGATCATGGGTCATATATTTGGGCGTGGGGTGTAGGACACCTGGTATGAAAGGAGACATGGAGCTCTGGCTGCTGGGATTTGGAAAGTGGCAAGAAGATGTGGTTATTTGATTTTGAAAACAACCTCCTATTGCTTTGCCTCCATGAGAACCACCACTGGAAAAAACTCAGGCCTTCTGAAATCTGCATTAAGAGTTAGACATTCTCTTTTGCCCAAAGTCTCTCTAGTCCCAAAAGTGAGACTAGAATCACAGAATCTTTAAGGTTAGAAGAGATGATTAAAATAATCGAGTCCAGGAGAAGAGTTCCTGAAATTGTTGTCTCTCTGTGGTTCTGCTGAACAGTGCTTCTAACAGCATGCCACAGTACCAACTGTCTCCCCCACAGCATTTTCCCACTCCTCCCCTGATCTGACTTCTCCTATACAGGCTCCAGTTTATGAGGACTCGGAGCCACCAGCTCCCACCCAACCCCAACTCGGCCCTGAACGTTCCTGCCGCATCCCGCGGCTGCCTCACAACCCCGTCCCCGCGCGCCCCACGCTGCTCCCGCCGCGCCGAGACCCGCGCAGCGCCCGCTCCTGCCAGCAGGTGGCGCTGTTTCGAAGGCTCCGCCGGCGACGGCCCGGCCCGGCGGGACAGCGGCGGGCTCCAGCGGCCGCTGAGCGCCTCGGGGAGCCGCGGAGTTTCCGTCGCCGCTCTGCCCTCGCAGGCAGCACGGCCGTTTTTTGGAAGGCTGCGAGGAAGGCGTGAATTTGCCAGGATACCGCCCTGTCTCCAGAGCTCCTTTACCTGGAAGGAAAAGGGAGATTGCGTACCCCTGGAGAAGCCGCGAGGAGTGGGGCAGCTTCTTTCTTCTCAAGTTTTCCCACGTGTAAAGAACACCAAGAAAAAAAGAAGAAGAAAAAAAACGATAGTAACACAAGACCGTTTTTTTTTCACAGGGGGTCCTTATTCTGCAGAAAACAAACAAGCCACCAAGGTGGCAGATCCACTGGCAGCCTTTCCCCAGCAGAGAGACCCACAGCCCACGGGCCATGTGCTCTGCGGCACAGAACGGCCCATCTCCTCGCACGGACGGTGCAGGGAAGCCCTGTGTCTCCTTACAGCTCTTGCCATGGAATTGGGGCAGTCTCAAGCCCTGCACGGCTGCCGGTCAATGCCAGCTCTTGGGCTGAGCAGCGGTGTGGGGACATGGCCTCTGTGTGAGGAAGGGGCTGCAGCAGCTCCTCACGCTCTGTGGCAGAAAATGGAGAAGAAATGGAGAAATAAGATCCAAGTACTGCTGATGAGGTGCTCTAAGCTGACTGGAGAGAGAAGAACCAGCCCCCTGACAGGCCACTGGGCCGCCGAAGAGGTGGTGATGTGGTGTGTAACAACAGAAAGGGGGAACAGGTGCTCGGAAGTCAGAAATTAAGCTGAATTCACAGCTGTGATTTTCTCTGTCCTGTTATCTTCACCCTCAGGCAGCAAGGAAGAGTCTTCCAGTAGGACATGGAGAGGGCCTGCCATGGGTTTGCGCTGCACAGCACGGCCAGACCTGTCACAGAGGGGTTATCACTGACCACCTGCTAAGGGACAGGCAGGCAGAACACCGCTCCGGGTCCGTTTGTGGGCTGACAGAGGTCAGCTGCAGCCCTTTGAACAAGTGACTTCCCTGAATAGGACTTGTGGGTTTTTTGCTGCACTGTCTGCATGTGATTGAGTTTTTTCTTTCCCTTCTCAGCTCAATCTCTTTGCTTCGCTGCTCTACTACTATGTTGAACTCTTTCAACTATTTATATGGTTGAAAAGTGCAGACAGCACCTAAAAAAATTCCTGAGGCAAAGTTTAGGAAATTGGTCAGAAGTCCTAGAAACTGAGTCATTGGGATGGGTTAAACTTTGTTTTCTTGTTGTTTCTTTTTTTCTTCCAGTTGCCTGCTGTGTGTTTGTCAGCTAGGGATTGAATTGAGGAAGGGTCCAGGAGTTCAAATGTTTTCCCTGCTGCAGGGAGGTGGGGGTGCTCCTGGGGCACTTATCTCAGATCACAGCTGTGTGCAGCAGGGGCTCAGCTCCCTCCCTGCCTCGTGCTCGCTAATGGGGGAGGGGCTCGGATGGGATGCGATTTTTAGACTCATTAACAGCTCTTCAGCCAGCTAAAGGCTCTGTCACAGGGCATATCCTGCTGATTCAGCATGAGAGCAGTTCCTGTCTCAAGAAGAGGAATAAAAAAGGGAAATCAATCTCCCTTACTTTAGGAGACATGAGTAACACCTTGCACAGCTGTCTTTGTGAAATGTGAACCTATAGTATGGAATTCTGTGGCCTCGGTGATGCAGTTAAAGCAATATGATTTTTTCAGCAGTCAACAAAATTGTGTGGGTATAAATGCAGTCACCAAACACTGATTGTAACTTTGATTTGAAGAGATCCGTTGCTCTGCAGAGCTGTTTGTATACAGTTTGGGTGGCTGTGGTGTGAAGGATGGGGAGGTGGAACCTAGGGAAGTAAGCAGATCAAAAAATGGAAAAAAGGAAAAGAAGATTTTCAAAGGGCACTTGTGAGGGTTTGAAGTACACCTGTAATTGTGTCATTATCCCCTCTTCCTCTGAATTTTCTTTTTAAATCTTTTGCAGTAAACATTGTCCAGGGGATATTAAAACACCAGAACCATAGCCAATAAGCATTTGGTAAGAAAAAAGCAAAATACACAGGAATAAAGGGCACATATTCACCATGAACATCCTCTTATTACAAGAGCTGACAACACTCGTGAATTTTTACACTTCTTTGGGGGAACAAATGATTTTTACATGAGGAATCTTTGTGTTAAAAATATGAATATGATGCAGGCCTTAGTTGGTCTCTGCCCTGACTCACCTCCCTGAAGTCACTGTGCTTCTTTGGAGCAGGGGAAAGGACCCTCCCTGTTTTTTGGCGTGGTACCAATATCCCTCAGGACACCTATGACCAGAGTAACTGATTTGTATGAGAGCTGCTTAGGGTAAGGGAGGTGCTGCAGGGACATAGATGTGCATCTGCATTGAGAAGGAAAATGACCTGAAAGGTAAAATGAAAGGAAAAAAGTGTTGTGGATACTTTTCAGCCTTGGGCACTCAAGAAGAGGCTGGGAAGGGAAGGAAATAAGAAAAGCAGCATATCACAAAGTGAAGAGAGCAGTAACATTTTACAGCAGCCGAAGATCTCTTTCACTGTGTTTGCAGTCCTTTCATGTGGTGTTATCGGAGTTCTTTGCAAAGGTTTATTATCACGTTCTCCCAGACATAAAGCAGACAGTGGTCCTGTGACCCACATCCTGGATTTTACAGCCCTCGTTGTCCTGTGCCATCTGGATATTTATAGTGTGACCCACCACTGGGAGAGCAGAGGACTTCCTTTATACTCTAAACACTGTGCTACGATAATAATGAGAAAGTGGGACAAATGACAGGCCTTTCTGCCCACAAGATGTCATAACCTCTCCATTTCATATGACACTAGCTGGCTATGTCACTGCGCTGTTTGTTCAGTGGGTTTCACATGACTGGTCTTGCAGCTGCAGTGAAACTGAGGTGAAGGGCTGTACCTGGGGTGGTACAGAGTTTAAATGATCTGTAGTTTGAATGGAGAAGCAAAGGGGTAAGAGGAGAAGCTAAAGCTGCTCAGTTAGGACAACATGTGACCAGCCGGTCCGTCCCAAGTCTGGCTGTTAAATCAATGGCAAAGCAAGACGCAGACAGCTCTTTAAGTTCAGTGCTGGAGGGCCCAGGTGAAATAAAGCCCTTCACAGGGATCTAATGTTTTTATTCCTATTGTTTTTGGCAAGCATTTGCCTTGATCTTGATTATCTTTACAATAAATGTTTTTACTTCAGAGGTTAAAACGAAGGAGTTGGCTTCCTGATCAGCCCCCTTCCTTTCTGCATCATCCCCGAGGTGTGATGCTGCTTCGGGCTGGTGTTAGCACCTCTGCATGAATCACACAAGGGGATTCCCAGCAGCTGTTTGTCTTCCCCCTGAGAAGATTCAGAGCAGAACAGAGAGAGAGATAACACAGCCTTTAACTAAATTTGGGCATGTATACCGCCACTACCCAGCAAAGGTCAAACATGCTCTAGAGCTGTGAGAGGCCAGTGAGAGAGATAAAGAAGATGAGATGTGTGTTGAGTAAGATAAGAGCAAGGGGACTTACATGATTAGCAAAGAATCAGGGCTGTGTGGGATAATGTGACCAGGGGTTAGTGACCCACTGGCTCCAAAGCTGGTGCTGGAAGGGGTGCAGAGCCTTGCAGCTGGTTTCTGGTTGCCCTAGCAGAAACCTGAGTGAGGGCTGAGCAGCTCAGCCACCTCTGCCTTTCCTGCTCACTTGTTTTGCAGGGTTGTCATGAGTGCCTACAGATTTGCTTGGAAGGAGTACTGGGCTCTATGTGCTGGCCCCCATGACACATCCATCCCCATGCTTTGTGCATAAGATCTCAGGGTACCAGAACAAAGAAATAACTGCAACTGGGTAGAACTGTATGTCTGCCCTCTCCTGCCTCCAGAAGAAAAAAAACCAAGATTGTAGATTTGTAGATTCAAATTGGATGGTTGTTGGGATTATGCCAGACTAGAGCTCTTAATACTTAAAGAAGCTGGGGAAGAAGGAAAGGGAGGGTGAGATCAGAGTGGTTAGTTAATGGAAAAGAGAGCGAAACTACAACAGTGGTTTCCACATGCAGCCTCCCTGGATCTGGGCTGGTCTCATGTTCTGCAGGTAGAACTGGGACAGGAGATGGGTACGAAGATGAATTCATTGTTTCTCCACAGCATGTGTGGGCCCAACGGTGAGGTCTAACTTGTTTGTGAGCCAGTGACAAAAGACAGACTTGCACATTTTAACCATGCGTAGCTTACACTATTGTCAGTGAGTTGTTGGTATTTTTTTTTTTTTAATATTAAAATAATAGCTTTGCTGTCTTGAAGTCTTATCAGCACAGAGCATGCCATTCTTTACTGCAACATAGCCAAAGTAAACTATCCCAGTTTCATATCAAGTTGTGCAAAGAGAGTGGAAAATGTTCTGACATGGTGGGTTTACACAGAGCAAATGGCTGGTTGCCAGGCTGTAAAGGAGGAACCTGCTCATGCATGGAAGCAGAACATACCTTAAAGGTAGCAAACAAAGAACTAAGCTTGGAAACATGTGACCTAGTGACTAAGAAGATCTCGGAAACTGTGGATGTGCAAGGTAATTTTTTTGCAAGTAAACATACAAAAGAGAAAGCCAGTATCTGTACTCTGTGGTGTAACTAACCAGCCAAGTCAGGTTTTGCTACAGTGAAGTAGCAGTCCCCTAGAGAATACTGCAGCCTTTTAACACTTCACCAATGTACTTGTCTTTATCAAGACAGTGCAAACATCAGAGCACATGCTCCATTTTGACTCCACGATAACATTATCAGTGAAGAGCATATCCATGCAAAATCTTTATTTGGAGAATGTCTCCTGTTGAACAACAGCCCCCTCCAATTTACATGTAAGCACAGAAACACAGTATTTGCATTGTGTGGAGAAAAATCCAGAGAAAACTCTTAAAACACATTCATTTTCTGATACAAATACTATTGTAATTGCTTGCTCCTGTTCTCTTTCTCCCTCTAACTTCCCTTGGGCTACCTGGAGCAGAAATCCATGGAAATTAGCCAGTATTAGTTTTGGAGGAAGGCCACGGTATCTTAAAAGAGAATTATCTGCAATGTGTAAAGACAAAGACAGATACCAGTATTCTGTCTAGCACATATAACTCCTCATTTTCCTTAGGTTAGGAACGACTTTTGGAATGGTTCTGATTGTTTTCTCTGCAAGTCCAGATCTAGAAAGAAGGCTGAGATTGCTGCTGTTTAGGGTGGAAAGCTCCTCTTTCATTTATAATCCGTATGTTATTGTGGTTTCTCTTGGCTGGGAAATTTCATTTTTATTTCTAATCTCAGCCATGTGTTGGTCGGTTCTGACTTAAGTTCCCTTCACCCTCTCCCTGCTGTCAGCTCTGCAAGTCATATTGCAAACATATTTTTCTGCATGGGTGGGAGATAGCACTGCGGTTTGGGGCTTTGCTATTGATATCAGGATTTCCCTTTTTCTTTCTTGGAAACATTTTTTTCCTTTAAAAATAGAGTTGATGGTAAACAGCTTTTGTTTAGTTCCAGAGGGGAGGTGCAGTGTACATTTTCATGCAAGTTTGAATAGCAGCACTAAATCACAATTTCCCAACATTTCTAATGGATTCAGTGACAGAATCATCATCTCATGAAATCTCCAGTTTGATCCTTTATTGAGGCTGTGCAGAAGAATAGAAGTTTAAATGCTGTGGTCTGCGCGTGTAAGTAAATCTCACTGCAGTAAATGAGGACCACAGTATCATTTTTTACTGCCAGTGGAATGAAATTGGGACAGTGATTCATCCTTCCCCAAAGTCACACTGTCCTGCAAAAGGACAGCTTTACAAAAATCATTCAAAAAGCCAATAGGTCACCAATCCTTTCCCATCCTTTTAACACATATTACCCTGCAGTTTTGTCTCACTTCAGCTGTTGGCTCCTGTCAAGTAAAGATTTACTTCTAAGGTATATTCACCTCAGTCAGATCTTAAACTTGGACAAAATGCCTGTTTTGCAAGAACTTCTGCCATTTGAAATGCAAGACTCTCACTTTTACTATTCTCCCAATCATTTGTTTTTCTTTTGAAAAGGGGCAGTGAAGAAAATGTCATTTTAAATGTGAGGAAGAGGTCCAGTACCGCAAAACTAACATTCAGCTGGCTGTCCATATGCCAAAGGCAACAGAATATTGACTAATATTGATTTATGATGTTAAACAGAAATATTTTACTGAACTCAAATGTTTATATGTGAGTAAGCTTGACAGGACTGGTTGTTTTCAAAGGGTGCGCACTTGACAGATTAATTTTATTACTCGACCACTTTAAGCACATACTATCCTTCCTTTTTTCAAAGGTTTTGGCTGTTTCAGTATATAGGATCTTTGCTCCCAATATCCTTTCATTTTTATATGTTCCATCAGGAGCTGAGTGAAGGAAACAATGGCTTCAAAACAGTATGCAGTTGTTTGCTGTGGAAGCTGTGGTATGAAATACAACAGTCTATCTTATGCTTAAGAAAAGCTTTTTTGTTGTTTTTTGTTGTTGCTGTTTTTGTTAGCTGGCAAATGAGGCTTATTCCGGCCTTTCAGTTATCAATGATTTTGAGTCATGCAAAGGGATTTCTCTTCTTTGCACGACTTATCCCACCCCACTTAGCTGCGATGGCAGTGGGATTTGAAATACACACTTCGGAACACACTTCTGCCCAGTTCAGGATGCCTCTAGCAAGGACTGGAGTGGCTCAGAGTAGTGATTCTTCCTTCAGAGTTCTAATTCGTGCTCAGGGGAACCACACGAGGGAGCACTTCAACCTTCAAAAAATGCCATTCCCTCAGGGAGTGAGTCTCCGAGCACATTTTCACTTCTCACCTCCTCACTGTAAAGCCAGTGACATGATTTTCTCGCTCAGCATAGGTGAGCAAAGCTGGTGTAGCACTCAGAGCTCACTGGTGATTCGTCTTTCTCAGCCAGAAGAGCCTCAACCTTTGGATTCGCTGTGTATCTTCCTGGCACACGAGCTGGCACCTTAGCACTGCCATAGTAAGTGCTGTTACTGTTGCTAACCCTGAAAGTTGACCATCCATTGTGGATTTCAGCAGAGTAAATGAAAGGAGATGGTTGTTTAGCTATCCATCTCCAGGGGAGTTTCCCCATTAAATGTTTTTAAAATATGTAAACCCAGACTCTGGTTTGTTGGGTTTATTTGTGGGGATTTTTTTTTTGCATGTTTCTAGGAACACTTGTGAAACCAGTATCATCCCAACCAACCACTCTGACAGCCTACCATCCAACCCCAGCATCCTCAGATTCAGTAGTAGGACAGCAAGACAAGCTGCATACATATCCAACAACGTGCTTTTTGAGGAACCAGCTCTGCTCTTCCTCCTGAGAATAAATGTAAATGCAGAGTCCTGCAGTCACACCGCTGCATTGCAGGAGGCACTATAAACAGGCCCCGCAACCTCTTCTGCATCCATTCATCCTGCAGCTGCCATTACCACTGATAGCTGTTGCCATGACAGTTTATGCTCCTACTGAGCACTGAAAGTGATCATTTTCTACTTTTTAACTACATCTGGTGTAGAAGGAGCTTTCTGCTGACTATTTGCAAGTGGTGGAAAAATGTTAATTTATGGTATTTCCCAGCACATTCAAATAGCTGGTATTTTAATTATGGCACAAGTACTATAAAAACACTAAGCCACAATAATTCATAAAGCTGTACTCCGTGTTCTTCTTACTGGTATGCATAATAGTATGAAATAGCCAGGGCACTTAGACTAAAACACCATTTTTAAGGCAGAACTAACTGCAGTCTTTCAACCATCGGTCAGTCATATTTCTGCAAAATAAAGCTTACTAACTTCCTATGTTTTTATTTCTCATAGTCTTGCCCACTAAAAGCAATTTTGCAATATTGCTTCTTCCTATCTTTTCTGATTTTTGTTTTCTTTTTTTAACGTCATGGATGCTTACATGTGTTGGAAAAGTAATTACTTGACATGAGCGATGAAACAGATGTGTTGCAGAATCAATCAATCCCTTCCCATCTGAAGGAAAAAAATGCACAAAAACCTATTTTTCCACACAGCCATGAACAACTGAAGGGAGCAGGAGCAGTGATGTGACAACTTACAGTTCTCTAGAAACCAAGGGTAAATTAAAATCTTCAAGTTATTGCCAGGCCTCTCAACTCTGCTATTAGGGGGGATGATGAGAGTCGAAGCAGTTCTTTTTTTGGAAGTAGCTCTTTGTGGACAGAGTGGGTTGAAAGAAGTTTTGTAATCACGTAATGGCTCCCAGACATCCTAGATGAGTACTGGTGATTATTTTAAAAGAAAGGTGAATATAGTAAGAATGGTAGAAAAAGTTTGTCAGCGAGTATTGCTAGGCAGCACGCTCAAGAGTTAATGAAATAAATTATACACCACATTTTCTTTTCAAACAAGCTTTAAATAGTCCATATGTAACAGAATTGTGTGTTACAGACAAGAAATTCATTCTGTCAAAACACAGGATGAGTGTTTCTCCCTGTTGTTCTTTCCAGATTACAGACTTCTTAGGAAAAAATATTTAAAGACATTAGATTTTAGAAAATAAAATTATGCTACAAAACAACGACAACAAAAAAAAGATGGTAAAATAGACCAGTGATGTACATGAACAAGTTATCTGAAGAATGTTAGCAAACAGGTACTTACAAAAAAAAACAAAACAAAACAACAACGCACATAAATGAACATAAAGGCTTCAAAATCACAGATTCTACGCAGGCTAATTCAGTATCAAAGAGCAGAATGCATAGGCTTTATTATATACTTTGCAGTTCATGCATTTGTGTGTGCAGATAACATACACTTAAAGACATGTATTCAAATGCCTTGAAGAAGACATCTGAACTCCTCCCCAGCACCATCAGTTAGCCGCAGGGAAGAAGTTAACCCAGGTTTATTTCTTTTATTACACTGGCCTAATCCAAAATCACGATGTGTAAAAGGAAGTTAAGTGAAAGAAAGAAACAGGTATTTCATCCAAGCCGCTCAAAGATACCGGGACAGAGATCCAAACCCACTTTTTTGGTAAGCACAGTCACTGGAATGTTATGGCAGCAACACCAGCCCAGACGGTTCTCAGCTGTGTTTCAGAAAGCTGGAAAGCTGCTCCAAGAAGAACGATCCAAGGCTTGAGTGCCGAAAAATAGAAATAACCCTGTTGTACATACATATGTACACAGATGGCTCTTCTCAGAAAATAAGGGAGCGCTACTGAATATGGGGCAATATGGAGTGTGCATTAAGATATACAAGTGAAATCTTCTTGGGTCACCTTCACTCAGAGGGATAAGTCTTCTTAAAATATAATAATAATAATAATACTTCTTTATACTTGCCACTTGTTAGCAATTGTTTACATCGTAGAAAAATAGATAGTATTCTGTAACAAGAAATATAGTTATTTTGTTAAAATGGGCTATTTTAAACCAGCTACTATTCTTTCATATAAAGAATTTCTAAACAGCGAAACAAAAATAGGTAATACTGAGTGCAAAACAGCCAGTGGTATACTTTGCATTGGTCAGGAACACTAGTTGCCAGCTACTATAATTACACGTTCTGTACAATGTATTACAAAAGTCTTCATTTTTTAGAAGCTTTGGGATTTTTGCTTTTCTTCTCTCTAGGTGGCAAGTATTTAATCCAAGTAAATTCAGACTCTGGAAGTCAGAAATAATTTCACAATCAGTCTTTGCTACCATTGTCTCGCATTCCTTCCCCCACTTAGTGCAGCAGCACTTTCTGCTTATGGCCAAAAATCCCTTAAGTTAAACAATGTTTAGACTGTAGAGACTTAGAAGTTTAGCTTATAAATTCACATTCTTTTAAAAATCATTTCACTAATCTCCCACGTTTACATCTACACCAAAGAGAAAGCTCAAAAGCCTCACTTCATGCATTTCATCATCCCAGATGAAGACTGAAATACTGTTCAGATAAAAACTCTTTGCCAACTGTAGGCATTAAGTCTTAATGCTACAAAGCCAGATGGTTCCAATGTAGAAGTCAGATTTTTCTGCGGTCTCCGCAACAGTCTCAGATACGAATAGCTAATTCCTAGTGGCAGTGGTAAAGGCATTATCAGTACACCATGAACACCACAAATGGAGGCAATTTCCAAGCATCAAAGAACAAAAACAAACAAAAAGCACCCAGAAAAAAAAAATCAGTGAAACATTCTTAGTAGAGCACGCATCTTTATTCTCTTCTCTGTTCATCTCACACCTTTTCAACTTTGGTGGGGTCATATGTGTCTGAAAAAGACAAGAAAACACAATGAATAATGTATTGTGGAACTTTTTCAACACCAGTACATGCAGTGAGCCATGGAAATAAGACTTTTTTTCCCTAATTTTTATATAAAGAAAAGGGAAACTAACACTGGACTGACAGCCCTAAAAATACATAATACATTCCTGACCCAAATTCTGTATTTGCACCAGTATAACTCAGGAACAACTCAGATCAAATGCATGGGGATATAACTGGGAATCCTTGTGTGGGTAGTAGGAGAGAGCTCACCGACTTCTAGTGTTCATATGCTTTGAGACTGAAAGACACAAGATTTGCTCCCCTAACACCGAACACTACATAAATGCTGCACACTTCCTAGTGGGGTGATTAAAGCCAGTTCAGTGATAGAGTTCAGTTTTCAGCATCTTTTTATTTGATTGTGCTTTCTCAGCTTGAGATTCATGCAGTGGCATAATGGAAAGCATCACCGTATCACATCACAGCAGTCAAACTACCTCACTTCAGCCAGCAAAACTGCAGCTCGTGGTTTGAACATCGTTCACTAAAGCACTGGACTGTCTTACTAACATTGATCTTTATTTTAAGCCTACCTCTTGCTAGGTCACAGGATAGACCTCACTTTGCATTTCTGACATTGGCCATGCAGCGAACAGACACAAGACTTCTCTTTCATCCTACATCCCTGTGACTCTGGGAGAGGATTGCAATGAAAGGGCTTTGCCTTCTGAGATCTGCCTGCCCTTGCACATGCCTGCCTTACCCCAGACACCTTGGGATACACAGCCGCAGAGG
Source organism: Chrysolophus pictus (assembly GCA_037305975.1). Classification (NCBI taxonomy): domain Eukaryota; kingdom Metazoa; phylum Chordata; class Aves; order Galliformes; family Phasianidae; genus Chrysolophus; species Chrysolophus pictus. The sequence continues at coordinate 14,839,634 of JAYKPI010000006.1, forward strand.
AGTCTGTATTCCCACAGGGGTCTGGACAACCCAGCACTGCAGCCTATGATACTTGCTGTGCCTGTGTAACTTGGGTATCTGTGCTAACCTTAAAAGTCCCTCCCGCAGGCTATACTCCCATAGCTTGCATTTAAACAGTTAAGCATGAAAATAGTTGGACCCATAAATAGCACACTTGAGAGTAAAATGTTCACCCTGAGGAGTCTTACATTGATATGAGTGAACATCTTCATTCAAACAAGCATAAAAATCCTCAGAGGGAAATTTTTACTTCTATGTGTCCCTCTGCAGCATCCAGATGCATATCAAGAGACTGGCTAAGAAAGAACTTTGGCCCTAGTGGGTGCTGGGGTGGGATCTGTAATTCCACTCTCCTCACACTGATAGGCTAGCCAAGAAGGGAGTCTGTGCCAGCAGCGCCTATGTAAGAACTGCTTATCACTGTTCAGCCTCTGCTGGTATTTCCAAACTTCAAGGACAGACACCACATTAATGCACAAACTCAAAAGGAACTGAGGGCTGGTGCACTCCAGGACAGCGCTGCATCTAAGCTTAGTGCATTGGCAATGGGAGAAGATACTATTTCAGTTGCAATTACAAATGTTTTCTCCATCTAAAATATAAGAACACAACAGTTCTGAACCGCTCTGCACGAAGCTGACCTAAGAATAAAAATGGATTAACATTTCAGAAACTAGGTTCTCCCAAGGCCTCCCTGGCCCAGTTTTTGGACTCATTCACGCTGTGAGAACTCACCACCAGTTGGAGGAGCTCACTATCTGAGGGAGTGGGGTGAGAAACTCAGGCCACAAGACTTCTGCACAGCCTAGATTATTCCTTAAAAGCGTACTCAGATCTTCAGCATCTAAACCAAGGACCCCAAAGATTCAGACTGACAGGAAGACTCCTAGCAATGTCAGAATTCTGGAAGGGCAAATACTGGAATTCCTGCACTGATGCACAAACATTTCTTCAGCATTTGGTTAAGCTAATTTGCAATGCTCTTTACAGAAACAAGGCCAGATAAATAGCCTCACGGAAGCAGTCTTCAAACAGCAAAGAAGAAAAAAAACATCCAGTGCATTTGGGAACATTGGAGATGTTCTTCAAATGGCACTATTTGCATAGTAAGATCAGCTCTTACTCTGAGATGACTGTTCATCTGCCAAGCTACATTATACATGCAAAAGCCTGTTTCTTCTAAGGCCTCTGAGCCTCTAAAGGAGGCCCAGTCTGCAATTGTAAGAATAACATCATCTTAGCTCACTCCAACTAGAATGGACTTCAGAAATATCTACTCCCTGAAAGGAACGCATATCAGTGGTTTTCAAGACTAGTTCTCATTTTGGCTTTCACTGGTACCAGTGAGACAGTCTGGAAGATGGAATGAGAGTTAACAAGGTCGACAAACATCAGGCCCGTCTATAAACACAAATCTTCAGTCCTGCTTTACTAAGGCAAGGTGAAGATCTTGCGGCTGTCAGCAAATCAGTCTCTTTGGATGGGAGGAGGTCAGTGGAGGGGATTGCTTCTACCATGTGTGTTACTCTGCAGTGATGGATGTGTTCAGCGCAAAGGAACAGCCATGATGCAGACATGGGGAAATCTGTTAAAAGGAACTACTGCAGTGGGCAAACCTTGCAGAATACGAGCCTGGTATTGTCAGTAAGAAGGATAAAACTAGGCCTAATTTGCTGCAGAATAATTCTGAGTACAAGGCTCCAATAAAACACACACAATCTGTTTTCATACATCCCTGAAGTCTTGTCACTACAACATAACTACAAAATAACATCAGTTATTTTCTTCATTCCAGCAGAAATCCCAAAAGAGGAAAGCATATGAAATACATGTGGGGCATACTAGATCAGATGGATACGTGGAAGCTGAATTAGCCTGTTTGGAAAACCTGCTCTAAAGAAATACGGTTCAGAGCAGAAAGAGATGCAGAGCCGTGGGATATAGAAAAAGAAACAAAGGAAAAGGCTGTAAGACTGGAAGAGTCAATGCTTAGAATTCACATAAACATTTATCTTCAGAAATAAATACATACATTCACTGTGAAGTATGCTCAATTTAGTTTTAGTCCCTCTGTACTGGAAAACTATAAATAGATTTACATCAATGGAGTTTAATGAATAACCTGTTTGAATTTCAAGATAGAGTGGCTTTTGCAAGGAGGATAGAGAAAGAGAGAAGATTAATATTAATTAAACAACTTTCACACTATGCACTGGCTCACTCCAATTAATTTAATGCACTAGGCAGGTAGCCTGGGAGATTTATCCCTTTACACAAATCTACGGCAACAACTGATTTTCAGCTGCTCAATACAATGCCATATGAAAACTGTTGTGGAGAGAGAACAGCTCACGTTACTTCGGGGGTGCATATGGACTACCCAAGTTTATGTGCTTTTGAGAGATGAGGAACACACACACCAAAAAAAAAGGTGTTCACTGAAAAAGTCAACGTTTCATTTGACCTGGGGATAACAGTTGTGCTCAACATGTGATTTGGAAAATATTCATGAGAGAGAGAATTTTCCAGGCCCCTTAATGTAGCCATTTCCCAGAGGCTTCACAGAAGAACATCAGATTTTTATTTTTAGTTCTTTCTGAATTCTGATACAGTATGTGTCTACTTAAGTATTAGAGATGGAAAATTAGGTATTCAAGGAGAGGCTATGATTAAATCACCACATGTTCCTAAACACTGGCACAAGAGTGACTATCTTTGAACTGAGCTATTTAAAACTGGCAGTTCCCTGAAACAATTAGACAGACAGCAGACCTCGGGGACTGCTCCAGCCTCTGTGAATGAGTTTCAGTATCACAAGTTAGTTTTACAGTAAGTTTTCCTAAAATAGGATCACTCACTCATGTTACCTCTTCCACAAGGAGAGTAAAGGAGGTGGCAACCAGATGGGGGTAGTACCACCTACAGCCTGTTACTATTTGAGCATCATTACGTGGGCATAAGCAAAGTGATCGTGCCTGTTACATAAGAAAACAGTACCCACTTGGATCTCCCAAAGTAGGGTCTTACCTAAGGAAAAATCTCTGTCGATTTTCTTCTTGTCCATTCCACCGAAATATCCATTTTCACTGAGAGAGACAACACGCTTGGAGACAGTCCCTGAAGTTGCCAGTTTGCTTCCTCTCTCCTCATGTACCTTCGACAGCTTCTCCTCATCCACCTCCTCTCCTGAGTCTGCACTTTTAATGCTCAGCCGTCTCATCCGGGACACAGAGTCAACTTCTTTCATTCGCACTAAGCGATCCATGGCAGTCCGGCTTGGTGGAGACGTTAGCTTGCCTTGTAGTGTCTCTATCACTTTTGAGGTGCTCCTCACTCTCTTTTCTGAGTGCTGACATACAGTTGGTTTGGACACCAAGTTTTGCTCTTCACTTTGGCTGAGTCTCACAGGTTGTTCAAACGCTTGCTCCTTCACCAACATTTTAGTGCTGCCTTCCTGGTGAGTGGTCTGGCATTCATCAGGGTATAATGATTGGTCTCTCTCTCCAACAAAGAGAGCACTCTCCGTCCAGCCACACTTACGTCTGCTTTCATAAGAACTGTCTTTTTTTCCTTCTTTGCCACTTACAGTGCTCTCTGCTGATGACCCAAAGTCATGGGCATTGCTTGCAGGCCTTGTGCCTGGCTGGGGCCCAATGTGGTCATCTGGAAGGAGAGATTCCACTGCTATTTCTATGCCTAAAATTCTTGCAGCTCTTGCCTGCAAGGACTCATTCACAGGGATTTCCACAGAATTTTCATTTGAAGAGTAATCAGAATTGCTAGCACCAGGGCCTGAGGCTGTATCAAGTCCCACTGCCCTCAAATCTGGCTCAGAGCTCCTCTTAGTTAAGGACAAGCGTACTACTGAGCCTCTCTCAAATTTTGTATCGTTTTGGGGAGCTGCACCTTTGCTCAGTTTAACAAAGTCTAGATAATTTTGGTCTTCACTCATCTCCTGTAAGACAGGATTATTGAAAGGATTACCATGGTAGGAGCTGCTTGGGCTACTGGACAAGAATCTCTTGATAGGTCCTGTGCGAACTGGCTGGCTGTTTGCTCTATCCTTGGCTTCCCCTGTCCTCATTTCTGTTATCAGACTTCCATCTGCTGGTCTGACTCCTTCATTGCTCCCTCCTGGCTGCGAAGAGCACTGAGAGCCAACGCAGCCCATCTCAGCGCCATGCTCTGTCCCTGTGCTCCAACTTTCAGACTTACTTTTAACTCTTCCTGACTTGAATACAGGCACCTCTGGCATAACTGTCTCCAACTTCCCACAACGTTTTGGTTCTTGGTTCCCATTTCTAGGTGACCTTCTCTGTGGAAGGGCATGTGGCTGCGGAGAAGCTCCTGCACTTTCCAAGTCTTCCTCACTGCTCATGCTCTCTTCCTGCCCTTGCAGCTCCTTGTTAAAACTTTCTAGCTCACTTATTGCATCCCAGGGTCGGCGACTGACAGGCTTCAAAAGGAACTGCCCAAACAGCTCTTTACTGTTGCAAGGAGCTCCTGCTCCTCCCTTAACTACATTAGTCTTGGGAAGAACGCCAGCTTCCCGCTCCTGGGCAGGCAGAGTCTGGCTCTGGTGGCCCTTTGGCGAGGAGGCCTGTGGGACAGAAGTGGCAGTTCTAGAAAATGCACTGTTGCTGGACTGGCTGAGGTACATCTGTCCCTTCATGCCATAAGCACTCTGTACGCAGCCTCTGTCGTCAGAAGGCGACCCTGTCTGTTTCGACCCAGCTGTGGATGTCATACATCCTAGTTGCTTTGGAGACAGTGATTTGTTACTGCTGGGTTGCCCAGGCTTTGTACCATGGAAAATCTGTGGGTTTTTAGGTTCTTCAGAGAAACTGGTCTGTGTTTGCTGGTCTTTGTACTGATCACCTGGCCAGGAGCCAGAGTATTTGAGCTCTCTGTGTTTTGCAGGCTGAATAAATCTGAGGTCATTCATTTGTTTGAACTCTTCTGGTCTCCACAGCTCTTGTTTTTGTAACTCATTTTTATTGGTCATGCTTCCTGTAAGAGCTTGTAACTCCAAGTCAGTTGAAGACATACTTAAGAGACTTTGTTCTTGCAAAGCCCCATTGTTATCAAACCCGTTCTTATCAGGGCTCTGGGTTATGTTGTTGTTCCTATCTGTATCTGGCAGATTTGATTCTGATTTAACTGGGATAGAGACCAAACAAAATATAGTCTCATTCATTTTTTTCTTTGAACTCTTTTTGCTCTGCATCCCAGTTCCAGGTTCAAACTTTTTCACTTTTGTAACGGTCTCACAGGTGCTATCCATATGTGAATTTCTTACAAGTTTGCCTTTTGTGTACTCTGTGCTGGCTTCATTACAGGGGCTGTGATTAGCTGTGCTACAACTGTCTCTTTGGTCCAGCAAGGCACAATTTTCCTGATCTCGGACGGATGGTGCCAACCATCTGCTGCTGTGGGTGGAGCTGTCAGAAGTTCTTTCTCCCTTTACAGAACTGGCTAAGTGTGATGCATCCAAAAAGGCACTGTTGTACTGTACTTCAAGATCTCTCTCTTGCAAAGTACCGGAACTGGGACTATGTGCATTTTCAATGTATTTAATGTTGTCCTGCAGACCTTCGGGTGGTGCAATTTTAATATGCCGTATCCGAGGATCATCAAAGGGAATATACTGAACAGAACGCAGGAAGTCAGCGGGGCGCCTCGAATGGCTTTGCTTCCCAGGAGGAAGATGGCTGTCTTTGCAAGGTGTGGCCCCCATTTCAGTGCTGTTCACAGCTGGTCGTTGGCAGGCAACAGCCCGCTCTGCAGTGTCCTGCTGATCACTGCTGGCATATGTGGCATTGTTAGGCACTTCACTGAGGGGATGTGGGCTCACGGTATGGTGAGGTGGGGATTTGTAAGAAGGAGGAGGTACATAGACCGGGGGCTCCAAACCAGGATCATGAACACAAGCATCTTGCCTCGGCTCACTTGCTTTGGCTAAATAGGAAATGGGTTCATCCTTCTTGTAGTGGTCCTGAAAACCAGTTTCAGCAGTTCTGCTCTGTCGCTGCAGTTCATAGGATGGAGGCTTCAGAGGCCTCCCATACTTGGGCTTCACCAGAGGAAGGAAATGGCCTCCCGTTTCATGGTGCTTGGCTGATTCCACAGTCAATCTGTGTGAGGGATAGGAGGGGGCTTTACTTACACTGAGAGAGTTGTTGCTGTTGGTCAGGGAGGGCATTTCCACACACCTCATGCTCTCCTGCAGAAGGACTCTCGGCAAGGACTGTGATTTCCCTTTGTTGTGGGAGCCTAAGACATCGTCTCCCAGAGTCAGCGAATACAGCTCTTGGAGCAGTTTCTCTCTGTCACCATCCGACATTTGCCTTCCTACCTTTTTTGGCTGATTCCAGCTTTCTGTTCTCATGTTCTGCCATTTGCAGTCCCCAGACCCCTCACAGCTCTCGGGCAATCCACTTCTCCTGACGTACTCTGTGCTCAACCCCACTTTCAGCTGGGCATCCTTGGGGTGCCTGGGTGCCCCGTGGGCTGCGGCCAGACCCTGCATTTCTGCACCTCCTTTCTGGGAGTAGCCCAGCAGCACGCTGAAGTCCTGCCCTCTCCTTCTCCAGTAGGCCAGCTCTTTATCACTCTTGGGCTGGGAAGACCATGCTAGTTGAGGCCTGTCATAAACCCTGAAAAAGAAACACAGTGTCATAGGCAATTTCCACAGATGCACTTTCTTTCCCTTATGGGTATTTCCATTAAGAGGTCAAATGGTGAGTTATGCCAATGGGGTTTCTGTAATCTATTTGCAACCAGAAGGCTTCATGATTTTAATGAGAGGATTTAAGTCAGTCGTTAGCATGAGCAAAGGAACAGTGAAGGAACCGATGCTCTTCTGGCATGTTGTTAGCAATGCAAAGCTGTTAGAAAGAGAAATAAATGCACACAGTTATGTGCTCTGCAAACATGTACAACTCCCTCAATGGGCACCAGAAAGCCAGAAATGATTATGATGAACTTATTTCTGCACTCTGTTACATCAAAATCTATAAACTTCAAGGGGATCACTGGTACAAGCAAGTTTAATAGGAATCTAAAGCTAAAATGCAGAGGGTAAGGAGAACAAGTAGAGGGCTACTTCCTAAAATATATCGTGTAAGAAGCATGATAAGCTGAAATTAAACATGTCATTTCCTGCGTTGATTCTTGTTCATCTTTCTGAGGGGACAAATCCTTTTGATAGGCTTTGGATGAAATGATACATGACACAACAATAGCAGCGTATCAGCACATAGCTCTTACTATGATGGAACCAACATTTAAATCTAAAACACCCCCAAAGAAGTATAACATTTGCTTAGAAATAAAAGAGGGATCATCTCCAGCTACCCATTACTGAAATATGAAAGACATCAGATATTTTATTGCAGATTAGAAATTCAGAACACAGACTTAAAAGAACAAAACAGTTTCTCCATGTGTTCTGAACAGACTGGACTATTTTGTATATTACTACTGAACAAAATTGGTACCTTTTCTTCTAAATAATTAATCTTCTACTTCAACTGTGTTCTGCTATTCTTATACCTATGGTGTCCAACAGGATAACTGCTATTACACTATGCAGCTGCCACCAGCATACAACTAGAATGAAAAATCAATTTTGACATAAATAGGACAAGTATGTAGATAGAACCCAAGAATTTCTCCCTCTTCCGTCAACCCCAAGGTACATAAACAGTGTCATTGGGCTCCTTTTTCTTTTTTTCACTATGAACAATCTATTTGAACAGCAGTTTGTGAAAAAATAATATAATTCAATTGAAAATTACTCAGTCTAGATCCAAAGTAATTTTCTTTTACATATATTAACTTTATCTTATAAGAGCTGAAAATAAAGCTGGGATATCTTGTTCACATTAATTCTGTTAGATTAAGATGTAACATCTGAACAAAATGTTCTGACTCTAACGCACAAAATACTGTTCAATTGTAGAACCCCAGGAAGTAATAAATGTCTAAATTAATCAGTGAGCTACAACAGGGCACCTCCTATATTAGAAAGTTGTTTGCAATAACAACAAACTTTTCAGTGCCTTTCAGCACGTGGAAACAACTGAACTTCTGTCTTCTTCTGAGATTATCACATCTTTACTTTCATCTGATCCCAGTGCTACTACAGCACTGTTTGTATCTCTGTTTACAACACCAGGAGGGAACCAGGCTCTAGCAGTAGTAAAGTGGGGACAGACAGATTCCTATTTCTTTTCTGTCAGATTTGCTAACAACACAAAATACCCAGTGTGATTAAATTAATCACCATGTGAGGATCTAAGGAAAATCCTAGAAAGTACAGAGTCATAGATGCCGAGATCAGAAGAGACCCTTATAATTATTTGGTTTGACATCCTGCTCAGTGCAGGCCAGCAGACTTTCCTGAAATGGTTCCTGCTTCAGTGCTACCAGGTCTCCTAGAAAAGCATCTCAAAATCTTAATCTTTACATTTCTAGAAGTGGTGAATCACTATTGTTACAAAGATTCATTCACCATTTAAAAAAAGAACAAAAACACTGAACATAAAGTAAAAACAAATACAAATGTTCAGCCCAAGTACAAAAACATAAAAACATTGGTGGAAGGAAGTATGGTCGACACTAGTAGTGAGATTTGCAATGGCCACAGATAACAGTACAGAAATGAAATGGGCTGGCTGTTCAAAGGCTTTAATAGGAAACAGGGAATGGGGAAGGAAACATTACTCAACTCTTTCCTAGGAAACCAATAAAAGAACAGTTTTGGTTAGTTTGCTTTTTTAAAGACAACCAAAGCTCAAGCTCAGATTTTCATTAAAGTAAATTGGCCCTAAGTGAGGAGAGTGCCAGTTACAGAAAGGGTGTTCCTCTATTTAGTAAAACTCTTTAAACGTATTAAAACTATTAAAAATAATAAATTTATTTTTTAAGATTAAATGATTAATAGCTGGACTCTGATAATAAACTTCCAAACATGATACAAACAATCTATCTCATGGTCATGCAAGTGTAGAAAAGAATTTAAAAAGAAGTATTTAGAGCATTTAAATCTGATCTTTTTCATGATCTTTTCACTAGGCAAATAATGCATTCTCTCCAGCTCCAGGTTAGGTGCTAGAGGTGGTTACGTGCAGCCATCCAGGGATATAGAAGAGTCCCATTGGACCAAGTAGAAAAATTAAAACATTATCAACTCTTTTCTGAAAGTCCTGCTTCAAGCAGATACCATATATGTTATCACAAAGTGCTTGGAATTAATTCTGTATAAAATTAGGTTAATGAGAAAACATTTTAAAAACTATTGCTAGCTCTTCTCAGTAGAGGAGGCCATCAGCCTGCCCTGCACTGGCTGCTCAGCCACATGTCACTGAGCTGATGCCCTCAGAGCAATGGGTCATGGTTGCCACAGGGCAGTGCTGGACAAGTGGACTTCGCATGACTCACCAGAAGCAAAGGAGCATGGCTGACATCACAAAACTGCAGGGCTGTACAGAAACAGCATAGGAGTTTCTGTCCCAGAGTGTAAGCGGTAGGCATCAGGCACCCAGCTACTCAGGGTCCATGAGATGTGGGCACTGGGGCAGTTCTTTGTGCCCAACAGGGAGGTACTGTTTATTTACAGGATTTGGCAGCAAGGGGGAAAAATTTCAGAGAGCATTTATGGACACTGGCAACTTCTGTTCTATTTTGGGATCCTATCCTCACATACACTCATCCACTCTGAAACACCAGTACCGTCTTCTAATTTTTGCAGCAGGTGACCTCATTAATGATACTATCTACTTAGCTCTAAATTTGCTAGCTACTAACATAGTTCCTCCCACACAAATAAAGAAGCAACACGCATCTCCTCACCTGAAAAAGAAGCAGCCATTCTCCTTCTATGAATCCTCTCTTCTCTACCACAAGGGCAGCTTCCCACCTTTCTTTGCCTTTACTGTGTGGCCTTCCTAATGCTCAGCAAAGCAAGGATGTCTGGGATAGCCCTACCAGCACCTGCTCCTCTATGTAGAGAACAAGATATAATAAATCATCATACTAGCAGAACAGTGAAACAACCCCAAAGTGGCTCATCTCTCAAGAGCAATGTCTGTATGGCTGTGTCTTTTCTTCTCCTGAGTTTTAAAAACGGGGAAAGCCAGGGTCTAGCTTAAGGAGATGGGCTGGAGGGTTCTCATCGTACAGCCTGGCAGTTAAAGCACAGGTGCTGCAGCACCAACACTGCAGCAAACTTTATTCAGTCTGGCCCACCGACTGCTCCTGGGCAGAGCCAGCACTGTGCTGTGCATCCAGGGATGGCAAGGAAGGGGCAGCTGCTACAGAGTTTCTCCCTCATTCCTAGCTGTGAGTGACACATAAGAGCTCCCAAGAGGTTCACTGGGAGTTGCAGTTTCCTTAAGAATAAGAAAAGATTTCTATTTTTGTTGAAGAGCAGCAAAGTCATTTACAGGACCATGATCCCTATTTCATGTGAAAAAGCAGCTTTTTAAAACCAGGATACCATATTTACCATGCTGTAGGCTGACAGATTCCTCGCCTTGCTTCTGAGAGGTTAGAAAGGGACACTCAATCTGCCAGGAGTTTTGCTCTTAGCGTCCCCTCACCCCTGCAGATGTCTCTGTCACATCTCAGACACATGGCAGACAAGTAAGCCTCTGCCATGACTTTCTTCACTTCATTGCTGTCCAGTTCCCCTCATTCCAGGCACACTGTGAAGAATCCTCCTTACCACCAGTAAGGCCATGTCCTCTCCTGCCTCCAGAAGCGCTGCTTTCACCTGGGCCTTTCCCCGCCGTGGGACATGCCACCTTAGCACCACCTCACAGTGCTCCCATCCAACCCTGCCCGCTATTCCAGCTGGCAGTCAGGAGCCACTCCTGCTCCAGGCAACTGGCCTCGCAAGGGGAAGGGAGATGAAGGGGATGGGAGATGAAAGGGAAGAGCAGACAGGCCCAGCATCCAGGGGATACATGCCTTTGCCACAAGATACTGAAGGTCTTTGAAAGAGGACAAGGTCCCAAGGCTGGAGAATTGTGTCCTGCTTTCAGTTTCAAGCCTTTTCTGCAGGAGGAAGGGGCTTTTCCTCACGAAATGCCGTCACAGCAGGGCTGGATCCCAGTCCTACTCTCACCCCTTCCTTTGTTCACGGGGAGCACTCAAACAGCTGCAGAACAATGCTGGGCCGCTGTATACACACAGCTCTTCCTGCCCAGCCTGCCCCAGCCCAGTGCGCACGTACTCTGCAGTGAGAGAGCCATGCTGGTGCTAGTGCACATCCTATGGAGTGACGACAAGAGCTTCCACTGGCTTTGAGTTGCTTTAAAAAGAAACACACAGGCACCTCCTTATGTTTACTTCATAAGAACAGCCTCAGGAAAACAAGAAAGTCCTCTGTGCATGGAAGAACACCCACCGAGAGCTTCACACAGCTCTATCTACCACCACAACCAGGGCATGCATGTGGCTGGGTTTGGATTTTTAAAACTACTCCTTTACAAAAGGAAGAGCTTTTGCCCCTTTATGTTTTACCGCACTTAAGACTGAGCTTTCCTAAGAGCATCAGCAAGGCATTTCTGAGGCAGACAGTATGAGTCAATGGCATTTTCCCTCACCTCAGTATTCTCAAAGCAGCAGCCAAATGGAAGTGCCATCTCTTTGGGTGGACATCTCATAGCATTATAAGGTTGGAAAAGAGCACTATAATCATCCAGTCCAACCATCAACCCATCACCACTTGCCCACTAATCCACATCTGTAAGTACCACATCTACTTATATTGAACACCTTCAGGGACCATGACTCCATCAACTCCTTCAGCAGCCCATTCCAATATCTCACGACTCCTTCTGAGAAAAATTTTCTCCTAATATCCAACATGAACCTTTCTGGGCACAACTTAAGGGTATTACCTCTCATCTCAACTTGCAGTGCATGGAAATAATCACACTGGTATGGAAGCAGGAAAGGATCACAGGAAGATGGTGTCAGGGGTTAGGGGCATGCTCAGTTATCTGACAGAACCAAAAGAAAAAGAAAGCAAAGCCATGGCATGGTGCTGAAACTTACCCCCCTTCTGAAGTATGAAAAGTGGACAAACCCTGAAGGTCATGGTGGTAACCAGGACCTGCTTGTCTCCCTTGGCTCCCATGACTGCTTTCGGTGCTGCTCGAGTTGGTTTTCGTCAGAGGCTTCTTGCAGTAAGCAGCTCTAGGGTCTGCTTCAAAGCCATTCAGCGTCCTCTGAGCAGATCTGTTCCCTGCAGCTTCATGCCGGTATCCATCATATCTGTTCTCATAGGAAGCAGGGGGATTTTTAGACAATTTGTATCCATGAGAAATCAGGAGGTCCTCCACACTGAACATATTGCGTTGGTTACACTCACAGTTGTGCCTTCAGAAAGCTCTCTCCAGCAAGACCCATCACTGGAAAAAAATCAAAGAGAAGACAGCCTTAAACAAGGAGAGACATCCCTGATCCATAGGTAGTGCTGCTAAAGACAAGGGTTTCATTGGTCAATGCAGTTTTCAGATTTTACTATGGGATCTCAAAAAACCCTATGCCAGAGCTGAGCCCACCGTCCGAGTCAAGCCTTTGCCTAAAATCCAGCTTCACTCCTGTCCTGGAGTGATGTGCTCTGCATTATGTTTCAAGTCACTGTGGGAGGAGGGGAAGGCCTACAAGACAACGTGCCACTCCCTACAGCTCTGCATATTCCTATTAAGAAAAAATGTTCACATGAATAAGGACAGTATTTGCATGAGAACCAAAATTCATGATGCAACCACATGAGAAACCCAGGTAATGCCATGCAACACCCCCGTTAAGCAGCCTTTTTTACAGATGATTTTCATCTTGCCCTATATTGACCTGCTGGAATCCAGCAATCATCACCCAGAACAACACAAAGCCTAAGATTTCAAGTATGCTCTATTTTTACAGCACACTTTCCCTGTGAAAAATGACTGAAAACAACCTGAGGTGCCTGTGTCTATTGTGTCTCAGTGATTACAACACACACGACAGTCGGGATTTTTCTCTCCAGTGACAGCTCTCAACTCTTCACCAACTACAGCAAAGATTCAGCAAAATGAATTAGTTGGCCGGAAACAATCTCTATTGTCTGCACCTCTCTCACATCTTGTTATGGCAATTATGGGATATCCATTCCTCCATAGTTCTAAAACGATTGGAAAGTAATGATCTACTCTGTAGGTTGTGCACAGCGAGAAACCAATTCTGGGACATTCCTCCTTGCTTGAACTGCACTACAAGAAAAGAAAAAGGTGCATAAATGAGAAGTGAAACACACCAAAATAGATTTGTTACGTAAAACAGAACACTCGAGATGATCTTCCCCGCATAAGCACTTCATCCAACATGCAGGGTGAGTGCTGAGTACCCTGCATAGCAGCAGCCCTACCTGAGGGACAAGAGCTCTCACTGGCAGCTGCTCGGAAGGAGATCTCTGCAAAGATCATGAATCATAGAATCAGAGAAACATTACAGTTGGGAAAGGCCACTAAGATCATCTAGTCCAACCATGAAAAGTGAGTGCATGTTATACACAGGGCTCTATTGCTCTTCTTGGGCAAGAGGAAGGCAAGAACTCTTGTCACTGTTATTTAATGAAATACATGAACATATGTAGTGCAGAAATACACAAACATTTGTAATGCAGAGCCAAGATGCAGCCAGTAACTTAGAACGCTGCAAAAGTGGCTTTGCAGCCTGCTAGCCTGCTTAGCATTTAAACCGGTTTGTCTCTGGAGCTTAATGAATCTCTTCCCTCTTCACACATATAACACTACACACCCTTTAAAGTATAAAAATAAAGCTGTGATGAAGATATGTTAGGAGTATCCCTTGCTTGAACAGGGCTCCAAACTCCAGTAGGGAGGAGCGGGCTGTTCCCTCCTGGAAGGCTCTGTGGGTTATTTTTAAATGCTAACCTAAAAGGCTGATTTTCCATCCACCCCCCACCCTGGACTGCGTGAGGAGCCAGGTAGGAGCTGAGCAAGGGGAACAGCTGGCTGCTAGAGCTGTTCAGCCTCCAACAGGAGAAAGATCTGATGTGACGACCAGGGAGAGCAGAAAGCCCATCGGAGCGCTCACAGGTGCAAGGAAGAGCTGCGCTTTTCCTGCTATTATTGCCAGTCTGGCACAGAGCATGGCTTAACCCTCTCGCTGCTGCTGCAGGGCCATCAGGGAGGCAGAGGGGAGCAGTGAGAACACACAGCCATGGGCTCAGCTCCGATCCCACTCCTGATGAGGAGCAGTGGGATGCCCAGTGAGTTAGCACCCAGCACCCACAGGGACACAAGCTGGCTTCCCCAAACCAGTCATGGTGCTGTGATGCTCTTCCCAGCCTCCCTTAGATAAAAAAACGTAAAAAATGAATATCAAAGGAGTTGCACTGGCAGGAGTAGCAAAACTGTGGCTGCAGCACATCCTTGTAAATAATCTGTGAGACTGGGCCAAAGAGCAAAGGCTGCACAGGGCTTCCAATTTGAGGTAAGATCAACAACGCTGGAAAACAGTTTGTTTTTCCAGCACTCATTTGTTTTGTTTGCCAATGACATCAGTGCTCTCTGATAGGGTTTGCTTCCTGAGGATGCCTGCTATCTTGCCAGGGTTTCCGACTTGTCCCCGTCAGCCGGTACAGCTCTGCACTAAACCGCAAACAGAGCCAAGCTTTTCTAAGGAAACTTCTCAGCAACTCTCAGATGCACGGGGGCTGACTGTGGTACCAGCACACAGACACGATGGGATCCCAGCAAGGAGGTCACGATGGGAGCCTTGGGTGGGATGGCCACAAAGCGGCAGGGATGCCTGTCCCAGCATGGCGATGGCATTACTGCCCCAGGGATAAGCCCCAGGCACTCCCAAAAGCCTCTGAGAAACCTGGTGCTGGAGCCACCGCCATGCTGCTTCCAGAGTCCCCTGTCTGTGGGAAAAACATGCTCATTTCTGCTATGTTCTGCCTGCATCTGCACGTTTGCACAGCTGCTTTCCAGCCTTATTTTTTAGGAGTGCCACCAGTGCTGTCAGTGACAATGAATGCCAACTCTTGCTGCAGCAGCAGCTCTATCAGTGCTCTGGAAGAGCTCATGTGCTACTGACCCCCCATACAGCTCTGGCCCTTTACTCAGCACATGGCAGAGTTCCCTGGCAGAATACCATGCATCTCAGTGGGAAGCAGCAGGGACACAGAGCTGGCCACAGGCTGGCTGCCCTCTGTTACATCTCACCTCCCTCTGCCATTTAAAGTAATTTGGATTGCGTGATTCTCCCCATTCATTTTTGCTCAAGTATAACATTTTGCAAGCAATTCTGTACAACTTTTCAGAAACAGAAACAATGAAGGAGCGTTATTCACGCTGCAAAATGAATCATGCAGCCATCATGAGTTGCCAAATGGGGGCCCTCTGCATGGACATACAAGGTGCTGCAGCTAGTGATTATACCAAGCCTGCAGGACTCCCTCTTCTGGAGATGATGTTATCTTCATGGGTTTATCTACAGCAATTATCCAGATGCTACTCTGAAGATGGAGTTACCAACAGGCATTTGAATTATAAACTGTGTTATCTAGATGGGTCACAATTAAACTAGCTTATCTTCCCTCACTTCTGCAGTGTGGTGACATTATTCTTGTTTTATGTCAGAGGAGTGCCACACAGAAGTATTTATGTAGACAGATTTAAGTGACAACCACCCTCTGCATTCTAGGCACCCGGTGTGAAGTGTCTGCATCCAAAGTTTTTGAAAGCACAGCATTAAAACTGAGCAAGATACTGCTGAAGAGCCCAGTGCTCTGCACGCCGTGCCACATGTGGGAAGCCAGGTGCCAGGAGCCCACGGAGACATAGAAACATAGAAAGAGTAAGGTCAGAAAAGACCTTTGAGATGATGTAGTCCATCCTCACCATGTCCACTAAACCATGTCCCTCTGAGGGACACTGAGGGACAGTGCCACATCCACATGTTTCTTGATCACCTTCAGGAACGATGACTCCACTATCTCCTTAGAAAGCTGTTCTAATGTCTTACCACTCTTTCTGAGAAGAAATTTTTCCAAATATCCAACCCGAATCTCTCCTGGCACAGAGGCTGACCTCCAACTCACTACAACCTCTATTCAAGCAGTCATAAGGAGAGTGACAAGGTCTCCCTGAGCTACCTCTTCTCCAGACTAAACAATTCCATAAAAGAGGTGACCTAAGAGGTTGGCTGCAGTAATTTCTCTCTTACTCACCTCTGTTCCTCTGTCCACCTAACCCAGCCACAACCCTTTTGTCCAGGCTGCCCCCACTTTCCTTGTGCCGTTAACTTCTCACCTCTTTGCACTCCGGTGCCTTCATTTCCCAGTTCCCTGAGAAACTAAGGAGCAGTTTGCCTGGGGAAAACAGGGGCTACAGAGGCACGCTCTGCTTAAACATCCATAGGAGCAATGAGAGCACCAGCACTGTCCCTGCACCCGGGGCTATGAGATGCTGATGAATGTGAAAACAAAATCTTGGGAAAATGGAGTGACTGGAATCAGAGATGCACCTGCTGAGAACACACACAAACATCTCCAAGCCTCATAACCAAAGATCCTGTTCCTGAATGTGATGGCACTGCAGCTCTCAATCAAACAGCTGGAAGTTTTTTTTTTTTCCTTTCTCCTTTTTAATGTGGCTGAAACAACATTCCTTTTGCCCTTCCTCCTCCCCCTAGTTTTTCTTGGAAATGGTTGAATTAGTTTGGCTGATGATATGAGAATAAATTTAGCCAGAGAGAGACACAACCTGAAAGTCTCTGATTGAATGATAAAAGCCTGACAGACTACAGCGACAAAGAACAGGTTCCTGGAGCAGAAGTTACAATACTAGATGGGACTGCTAGCTCAGTCTAAATATAACCCTGAGCAACATCCCAGGAGAACATGCAAGTCTTTGGCCATGGTAATCCGTCCTGTTTTCTCACTGGTTTTGCATGTATGCATACAAGTCAGCTTATCAAAAACACACACTTAGCAGGGCTTCCACCTTGATCATTTTGTCCTTTTGGAGACAATGAAGTCAGACGGAGTGTACGGGGCAGTGCAGAGCAGCGCAGCTATGCCCCTGCCCTCTGCTCAGACCCACAGACGCTGCCCAAACAGCCACCTCTACGGCCGGTTACTTTACTGATAAACACATTCACGTGGTAAAGATGAAATTCATGTATTTGAAGAGTTTACAACAGCAGCATTCACTACAATCAAATATTAGATGGTTAGTGCAAAGCTAGGCCAATACACAGACAAAAGAGGTTACAGAAAATTAATGTAGGTTGAATGCATTCTGCACAGCAGGGCCTGATTAAGTGTATACCAGGAGTGAGGAGGGAGCAGAGAATTCACCAGAGCAGCCTCCAAGCCATTAGCAAACACCTCTGAGAATTTTCAGAGGATGGGCAAAGGGCAAACATCCTATCTAACTTCAAACAAAAGGGGGAAGGAGACAGAATGGAGGAATCATAGACCAAACAGCCCGCCTTTGATATCAATTCAGACACATCAGCATCTCTACTTGTAAATCCTTCTTGCAGGTGTTGATTATCATGGAGC
The DNA here is from genome assembly GCA_037305975.1 of Chrysolophus pictus. Taxonomy (NCBI): domain Eukaryota; kingdom Metazoa; phylum Chordata; class Aves; order Galliformes; family Phasianidae; genus Chrysolophus; species Chrysolophus pictus. The sequence goes on from JAYKPI010000006.1 coordinate 14,857,248, forward strand.
ACATGGGAGAGGGAGTGAGCGTGCGACCCAGGAAGGGCAGAGCCTCTTCCAGCTCCTGCACTGCAGCTGCGTCCACTCCCACATGATAAAGCCATGAGAAAACAGAAAATGTAGACTTGTCAAGAACAAATAAGGTCTAATCAATTTAATTTTCTTCTTTGATGGAGTTGGTATTGTAGTGACTATGGGGAAAAAAACAGAAGTAGCACGCTGGAACAAGGAAAGCTTTTGATGGATGCATGTGACAGTTTTACAGGCAAACAAGGTGAATGTTATTTAGGTATAATTTACTGTAGGTGGGTATACAAATGTTCCTGATCTGTACGCAAAGAAGAGTTAGTAAATTCCACATCAACCTGAGAAGACAGATACCAGCTCTGCCTGGAGTCTTGCTCTATTCAGTATTTCCATTAATGACTTGTAAATTAGAATAAAGATTACAATTACAAATCTGTAGGGAGTGCTGTGAGCATTTTCAGGGATTACAATTAGAATAAAATAATAATGAATTAGAAAAGCAATGTGAAGTGAATGACTGAGATTCCATATGGGCTGATGCAAAGCACCACACTGATGAAGGAAGACAGAAAAGTCCAAAATGGAACAAGTAAGAGAGCAAGAGAGTCTCAGGAGAAGAGCCACAGAGAGGTAAGGCATCAGGAACAGCACGGGACTTGGCACCTGGCGACAAGTGTATCTGGAGAAAGACCAAGAGGAGCACCTCTTGTCATGCTGCTCTACGCCTCGTGCTGCAGCCCTGCGTCCAGCATTGAACCTGATTCCAGCCAGATGCTGCTCCCTGCCAGTTGCTCACAGGAATGATAAAAGGTCGGTGGAGTGTTACCCCATGAGAAAAGGCTACAAGAAGTGGGCTTGTTCAGCTGAAAGAAGAGGGAGGAGGTGAGAGAACGAGACATGATAATGAATTTCAAATATATCAGGCTGTTTGAAGGCAGTGATAATCTTGTTCTGCTCCTTCTAGATTTGGAAATCGTGTGTGAAAGCTTAGCAGGCAGCAGGGGAGACTGAGGCTAGACATTAGGAGCAGCTATCTAACCATGATGATTGGTAAACTCTGCCTACCCTGGGAAGCTACAAATCTCCACTGACACAGCTTTTCAAAAAAGAGCTAAATGGACATCTATTAGGAACAGCACAAATAAAGCAGATCCTAACATGGAAAGAAGAGATTTTGGACAGAAACTAAACAGTTTGACATTACTCCACCTCCCCTCAGCCCCAAAGGTACTGCTTTGTTAAAATGCCCACAACTGTAATTTCTGAGCATTTGACTGGAATTCAAATATCACTTATTTCCCAGTTGATTCCCCAGCTGTAGTTTGTTGGCTTCCATTCTCTCACATTCCTGGCTTCCTGGCTTTGTTCACCTGTAGGACCTGTACCGCCTTACCTCCCAAATAGCTGCATGCAACTGAGCACCACCAGCTCTTTGGGAGGCCAAGTCTTCTGCACAATGCACAGCTGCACAAGGAGAGGGGTCAGAAACAAATCCCCAGCACAACACATGTCATATACTAGGTGCTGTATAGCAGTTTGGCTTTCTCATTGGAAATAATACATTTCAAAGAAAACCAAAAGCCTTCTGCAGAAGATTTCCGGTCTTATTAATAATCACCCCACCTGAACTACAGTGCAACTTTCTCCTTCAGTACAACTGTAAAGAGTTAAAGAAATGCTCCATCACAGCATGCCACCAATGCCCACACTGCCCCAGACAAAGCTCCAAGACAGTTCCCATTACAGCCAACACGATACTGAGGACTTCCAGTCCACTGGTGCTAAATGCATCATCATCCCTGCAGGCTACATATGAAGATGTGCCAAACTATTGCTGGCAGATAATTCAGTGTTATGTTGGCTTCACATCTCTTCCCAGGATGGCATTTTCATTCATCTCATAGAAATGATAAAGAAAACCGTGAATTTTATTTTTCACCCTCATTACTTGTGTGCAGCAGGGTGAACATTTTTTTCCTCTAAATGCAGAGATTCAGACAGGGAAAATTACAGCTCACATCCTCTCTGCATTCCTTCAGGAAGAAGTCCTGACTGATATCACCGAGGAACTGTGCCAGATGAACCCATGAATGAACCAAACGTGTCTCCAATAAAATTAGGAAGCAGGGAGGAGGAGAGGAGTGAGCATTAAAGAAAGTTTATCTAACAGTGAGCAGGTACTTACTCCTGTCTTTTAGCTCACTGGCACAGATGCATCAGCAAACACATGGGAGCAAGAGGGAGAGCAGCAGAAATCTCCTTGGTTGCAGGAGGGCAGGGAGGGAGTGCTGACTGCTGGGCTCAGCATCCCTCTGCTGTGAGATGGGCAGAACTCAGGGCTCGCTTTCCCAGATCTACCAAGGAAAAATGGTACTGAGCGAGATTCATTTCTTGCTAAAGTAATGTGGGTGATTGAGCATTCAGTTCTCACAATGATGCACAGGCAGGAGTTTGTACTGAAATACAATTTTAAATTTGCTGTAGCCCAACCCAGCACCGACCAAGCATTCATTGACTGAAGCTCATAAGTGTCCAAGGAGAAATAAGCACATAAACAGAGAGAGGAAACATCCATACAGGCATAGACACCTCTGCTCATCCAGGAGGCTTCTCGAAACGCCAACAGCTTGCTTCCACTGCTGTCAGCGCACTAACTTGCTGCTCTGTCACCGGTCCAGGTTCTTCTCAGCAAAGGAGCAATTGTTAAAGAGCACTCGCAGTTATTCTGTCCCGCAGATACAACGAGTTCTTAGACCAATTGGCAGCATATGGTGCATTTCATCAAATGACAGCTTTTGTTTGTCACAAGAGGAGAACAAAATAGTACATTTATTAAACAAAACATAATTAGCCAACTCTTTCCCTCCCCAAAAAGAACTATAGAAGATGCTGTTTTTCAGAACTCGGACGAATGTTTCCCTGCTGTTATGACACTTCTGTACGGAGTGATCCATCAGGGCTCTGGCGGAACAAAGCAAATGACATCCCATTTGTTGTTCACATCTAAGAATCACGATGCTAAGGGCTAATCATCTCACCTCAAATACTGATGGGCAAAGTGCTAATGAGCTACTCTCATGCTAGGATAGCAGGAATTTTGTGTTTGTTTTTTGTTTTACTGTTTGTTTTTTTTTTAAAGGAAGGCTCTCATTTGCACAAATCACAAAAAGAAGGGTCTACATAACAATATTAAATATCTTAAAGATTAAATTTTTAGTAAAGGATCCATCACACAGCCAAATATCTTTGAGGTGACAGTGACGTGACTTATAGAGCCTGGGATCTGTGATCAAAAGGATCGCACACTTCACATCCCACTCATCACAGCAGGATGGGCCGGCCCATCAGCCAGGGCTTACAGAGGAGATCCCCAAACAAACACTTTCCCCCACTCCAGACATGGCCGGGAGCAGGGTGATCCAAGCCAGGAAGGGCATTCTCCTCTTTCAAAGAGATAAGGGCTATGTCTGTGGGGTAAATAAATGCATCTGTTTGTTTATCCATTTTCAGACGTTACCACCCTCTCCTGCGTTGTTATCCCTTTTATATTACACTTGTACGTGTAATCGAGTGTCCTCTCTTCTGGATTGACCCTCTGCTTCTTCCTGTATTATATATGTCTTTGATCTTCCCCTCCTGCATCTGTGTGTCCTGCCTTGGAGTCTCAGCAGGATTTCCCCTCGACCCCTTGCACTACTAGAAAATAAATGCCAAAGTGGTGTTTGCAAGCACTGGTGCAGAAAAAAAACAGACAGCAAAGAAGCCCGCACCCACCTCCCCTGCAGTGGTAGGGTATGCACAAATGGGGGAAAGGCATGGCACGGATGAGCCCCAAGGACCAACAAACAGCATTAAGAAGAATTATCCTAAAAGTTCAGAAACGGGTGTTAAATTTCCCCCCTTCACCCTGCATTTGGGCACTTTCAAAAAGCAGAACTCTATCTCCAACCTTGTTAGACTAACTCAAATTCCAAATACCCTCCTCTTGCCCCACTATTTGGGATGGCCCAAGTCACGGCCAACTGCAATACACTCAGCCAACAAAGAGACTGCTGCTAATGTTTGTTCTCTGCAGTATCACAGTGCCAAAGGAACGGCTGGTTATCACTACACATGTGAAAAGATGCCGTCAGTTCACATGGAGACCTTAACAATGGCATCAAGACTGCTGGAAGGCTGACCAGCTCCTTCCTCTGCAGCTGGAACCGGTGAGTAAGCTTCCCCGGCCAGCCCCAGTCCCCTGGCTCTTGGAACAAAGCACAATAGCAAGGTTGCAGAAAGTGAGATAACCCTTTCCACTCAGGCGCTGGAAAACAACATCTGTTAAAAAATAAATAAACGGGTGTAATGGCTTTTGCAAGAGACCCAAAGGATTTCATAGATGCAGCTCTCGGCTGGGTCAACACATTGTGAAAAGCAAATTATAGGAGAACAATTGTTTCAGAGCAAGCTCTTCCACCCCTGAACTCCCTCAAGGTTAATTAGGATGGCCTCCAGCCAAATTAATTAGAAGATTTGGGCAGGACTTTGCTGCACTCATAACTAGTTCCAAGGTGTCCGAGAAGTTCAGAAATGCATCATTTTCCAAAGTCTACTTGGCAGAACCCAAGTCCACGTGCACCGTGTCATTTCTCTGGCAACTTAAAAGTAACCACTTAAAAGTAATCTTTCCCTAACCAGACGGCTAAGACAGAAGAATTTTCTGCATCCTTTTCACTGAACAATATGCCCTTGTTTATTTCTGTGTGCTTTTTAGGTCATAGGACACCAGCAAAACGATTCATCCAAAGAACAATATACCACTGTAATATGCCACTTGACACACACGGCCGGGCAGGCTCCGACAGATCAGTGTTGGCCAAGAGTTGAGGAGTACATGTCACAGGAGCGAGAAGAGATCTTGAACATCACCATAGAATGGGAGGATGGAGGAACAGGGCCCACCTTTTGAAATAACAGACTTGTGGCATCTGGAAACACGCTGTGCCCAGCACTGAGAGTGAGCATCCTGCTGTGGGGAATGGATCTGCCCAATTCTACACCCCAGGCAGTGCTTGCCCCGGTCCCTCCTGACTCCTGCTGCCAGCCGTGCACAGCTGGCAGGACAGCAGGATTTCCTCCAAGTGTTATCTTGGTGTGTGGTACATTTGTAAGAACATAACAGGGTAGGGCAGGTCCGGCCTCTGTGATTAGGAATTGGAAGCACAAACTGAGGCTCTCGTGGTGGCTGCATCTCCAAACAGCACAGCCCTTCTCTGTCATCCATCTGATCATCCGCAGTTTGAAGGCTGCTATTTTCCACGTGTCTGTTACCCACAGACAGCAGCAGCTTTGCCGGGCAGAATCAGAACTTTTAAAGCAACAAAACGAAGAGGCTGCAGATCCCGCGGAGCAGCACAGCAGGATGCTGCCCGGCAGCACACCGCTCCCATTGTCACCGGCCGAGATGTGACGTCCCGGCTTTGCGGATCAGACCGACCGCTCGGCACGGTTACATCACATCTCCGCTGACAGACATGGGCTGCAGGATCTCGGCATGTAGGGGCCACCCCACAAAAAGCTATTATTCTCATTTCTTCACACACACACACACACACACACACACACAAAAAAAAAAAAAAAAAAAAAAAAAACAAACCCAAACCCACAACAAAACTTTAATAGATGCGAGTGCCCGTTGGCACAGATCCAGGGGCAGAGCGAGGTCATAATCTGTAATTCTGGGCCAATTATGAAATGACATAATGGTACAGATCTCCTCCCTACATAACCGCTTTTTTTTCACCCCCTTTGCAACAGTCAGTGGTTTGAAACGGCGACGGGAAAGGAAACAAACCCCCACGAGCTCCGGCTGCCGAGCAGGCATCACGAGGAGCGCAGACCCCAGGAGCAGGCGATGCCTCCGACCCCCACGCCGCATCCCGCCGCCTGACCCCCGCCGGTGCCGAGCGGCAGCGCAGGGGACCCCGAGGCCACCCACGGCCCCGCTGAGCAGCGGGCGCCCACCGACCCCGGCACTGGGCGCTCCGCGGATCCGAGGCTCCCGCCGAGGCCGGGGGGACGGGACCTCCCTCCGCAGCCACCCCCCCCCCCCCGTCCCGCGGGAGAGACGGGGGCAGCGGGGGCAGGTGCAGGGCGGCGGGAGAGTCCAGAAGAGAACGACGGGAGGGGGACGCCCGGCGCCGGCGGGACGCTTCCCCCAGCGCGCTTCCGAGCCCCGAGCCCGCCCGCCGCGCGCCCCCGCAGCCGCCCGCCGCCACTCACCGCTCCGCCGGCCGCCGCGGGACCCTCGGGGCGGCGGGGCCGCCGCGCTCAGCGGCCGCGGCAGCCGGGAGGCGCCCAGCCTGTGGCGCCCGCGACCCGCGCGGGGCGGAGCGGGGCGGGCCGGGGCGGGGCGGCCGCGGGCGGGTCCCGGGGCTCTCCCGGCCGCTGGCGCTGGGCCGCTGGGGCCGGGTCCGCGGGCTCGTCTCTCTTATTTTTTCGGCTATTATTTTGGCTTGTTTTCTTGTTCCCCCGCTGTGCCCGCCGCATCCCGCACGGCGCACGCCGTGGAGCTGCCACACGTTGGGCCCCCTCTGTCCGACTGCCTCGGGCACGTCCGCGCTTCTCCCAAGTCCCGTTTGTCCAGGTCGGGAGGAGCGCTGCTGTGCCCACTGCCAGCTCCAGGCGCCGGCCCCCACTGCCTTGTGGGCTCACCCCGGGATCCGCCGATCCGCGTTTAATCCGGCTCCGTAAACGCCACATCGCTGGGTCTGACGTCCAGCTCCGGCAGGGAGACGGGCACGAGGCGCTGCCAGCTGAACACCGCAGGGCCCGGCAGGCCTGGGCAGCTTCGGACACCGCCGCCCACCGCCGCAGGCTTCGGCCTGGGCCGTGAGCCGTCAGAGACACGTCCCGCGGCAGCGTGTCCTTCAGGAAGGTGACACCTTAGGGCCTGACCCAGGAGCTCTGCCAGGACCCTCCACGGGCACCACCGCCTCCTCCCTGCACCAAGGCCTGAGCACGCAGCCCAGCTCATTCCTGTAGAGGAATATAAACTTTCCCCTCACGAGGAAAACCTGCACTGAGGAGGGAGAGGAACTGGAACACGTCCTCCACAGCCACTGCCAGTATAGGTTGGTGTGGGCCCTGGGCTCGTCCTGCCAGGGCTCACACTGTGAAATCCACTTTTGAAACATCCCCTACCTCTCTGGCTCCCATCATGGATTCAGCCTCAGGAAGCAGGTGACTGATTTGGAAACCTATTTTAGCTTAATGACCATCTTAGAAGGGTATATTTGTGAATCATTTACCTCAGCAAATGCTTGGGCTTGCCAACTGCTCAACATCTCTTAGTTGACTTCTACCCTACACCATCACAGTGCTCACATGTGTTCACAATTGGAGTCCTATTCAACATGTGCTCTGGTTCCTTGTAAAAAAGTAAGGGCGAGGAGCTTGGTGAGGTGTCCAAGGGCCCTGCAGTCTGGTGGTACGGCAGTAGATGCTAAAACTTTCCTCCAGTACTCTGTTAAATTTTGTTGCTGTGGGACAGATGGCAGTAGAAGAGCAGTCTGATAAAATGGTATCTGATATGAAAGTGCATAGGAAGCAAAGATGTGGAGTTGAATTTCTCCATATGGAAAAAATTGTACCCATTGACATTCATTTCAGCTCTTGCTGAAAGTTTATGGAGACAAAAAATGGATGTCAGCACAGAAAGGCGGTGGATGGTGCATTTCAGCAGTGACATCAGGGACATGAGAGACAAGCCACATTCCAGATGGCCATGCACAGCTGTCACACCACAAAATGAAGAGTGTCTTTATCAACTTGTTTGTGTGAATTGGCAGATTACAACCAGGGAACTGTGTACAAAGCTGAATATCTGCTCCAGTGCTTTGGAAATGATGGTGGCAGCATTGGAATATCACGAAGTTTGTGCCAGGTGGGTTCCACAATTGCTCACACAGGAACAGAAAGAACATTGTAAGTTTTTCAGGGCCTATTGAACCAATACAGCACTGAAGGTGACAGTTTTCAGGACTGCATCATTACCAGTGACAAAATGTGGTGTCACCACTACAAGTCAGAGTCAAAATGGCAGTCCATACAGTGGGCACAGGAGAATTCCCCATCAAAGAAAAAGTTCAAGACACAGCACTCAGCAGGTAAAGTGAGGTACACTGCCTTTTGGGATAGGAAAGGGATGATTCTGGATTTCCTGAAACCCAGACAAACCATCAATTCTGACTGCTACATTGCAACTCTGACTAAGCTGAAAGCTTGAACTTGCAGTCAGGCAGAAGACAACCTTTCTCTTGCAATACTAGAAGGCCAGCTCCATACCAGTTTGAAGACTATGGAGAACATAGCTGATCTTGGTTGGACCGTCCTACCACTCCCACCATAAAGTCCAAATTTGACACCTTCTGATTTCCAGCTGTTCAGGCTGATGAAAACTGGACTACATGGGCAAAGTTTTCTTGAGCAGCTGTAAAACAGTGGTCACCTCAACTGGTGCAGATATTTACCAGGACGACATGCAGGCTCTTGTTCATTGCTGGTGAGAATGCATAGCAATGGTGCAGTCTGCATTGAAAAATAGTATTTTATAGCCGAGAATTTGCTCTATATATAGTGTTATTGTGCTCCTTGCATCTTTTGAAGTTTCCATGGAAATAAATAGGAGGCATTACTTTTGGTGTGGCATTCATAAATGTGGCTGCATTAGAGGCGTACAAACAGGGTCTGCAGAATAGAAACCTGTGCCTGCTGGGAGCACCAAGGCTCAGCCCCTCAGAAGTCACAAACAACACCTGCAAGTCAGGGCTAGTGGTTGTTATATAGGGAAATCATGGAAAACAGGAACTCACAAGTATGGGAGAGACAGGTCAGATGTGGGAAATGCAGATGAATTAATGCTTAGGGCGGGGGAGGGAAAAACATATGTGTGCTGCCCACCAGCCAGCTCTTCAGCCTCAGCACTGATGCTGGCCACTGCTGTATGCTGAGTGAATGGGAAGTCCTCCTCTGTTCAATGCAGGTGTGATTTTTTTGTGTGTGATTTTAACTGGGTAGGAATAGTTATTCCCTGAAATACTGTACAGCTTTGTCTTAGATCCAGTTGCTGGGGATGTATTTAGGAACATATGCTGAAATCATCACATACCTGAAGTTTGCCATAATTAACTAGCCACAGATGTGCTATTGAAACTCTTCTTATTCCTCTTGCCTGTCCTACATGGCATGTTACAGCCACAATGTGTTTAACTGTCTTAGAACAGATGATATTAATAAACAAAGCAGCTATTACACGAGAAGCAAGAAAACATGTCACAATACCCCTCCTGCCAATAGTCACCTGCTTATAGAATTGGCACCTCTCTTGGTTTTGGAACAGGGGCTTCAGATATTTTATAGCTTCATCAAGGGAAACATTGAATGTTACCATGGAGAGGAGATGTTTTAATTTTTTTTTCCCCCCTGCTCTTTTACCTGTATTTTGACCTGATATTTGGGAATTCTGTTCCTTAACTACTTTCCCACTTCCTACACATCCCAAAGGAGTGGATGGAATAAGCATGAGTTTGTATGGAAGAGGGAAATAGATCACAATACTGGGTGATGACCTCTCTGCAAGGATTATTTAATACATAATTGTTGATGTTTGCAGGGGGTGTTGAACCAGAGGCTGAAGTAATTCACTGCAGACAAATAGAGCCTGGGGACAGCAGTGAGGTCTCACAATCAGCTCTGGTCCAGAGGGATGGTGAAGGAAGAGAAGGGTCTTTGCCTCAGTCAGTCTTTGGTGTCTGCTGCAACTATGGAACTCAGGTAATTGCTGGCCTTTGACACTCAGTTCTTCAGAGATATGTATGAGGCAGTCACTGGTGCACTGCTATGGATGCTGACAGAGAACAGTGGTTCTTGGCACTGCCAGAGCATATTTTCCTGTAGATGTATGGATCCACCGACCATAGAAATACCTCAAATCTTGAAGTGTGACACCTGAACATGTGATGAATGGAGGAAAAATGGATAAAAAGCTAAAACAGTAATTAATGTGGAGGTATTGTACACACATACTGTGTAAGAAAACGCCTGAACATTGTGAAGGCTGACAAAGAGGTTAAGAGGTGTGGCACACAAATTACCCTTCGAGTTTTAGCTGTTTTACATTTTGGAAAACTAGGTAGTGTTTCTAAAACGTTTGAAGTGCTAAGTATTGTTAAAATAATCCTTGCAACTTTTCATTCAAGGACTTGGGTGGGGGTGCTCAGCAAATATTAATGAATTTCTCATCATAACTCCCAGGAGAGGTGGGAAGCTCCAGCAGCAATTACCCAAGTCACACAGTTGAGAAACAGAACAGCTAGGCCTAATTTTTTAGAAAAGTTTCCTGACCAAAATATTTGTACAGTCGTTCAGCTGGAAAGCTCTCGGGAAGGGTTGGGAGCTCCAGCAAACCTCCCAGAAAGGTGCTGGATGTGGGGCTGGACAAGTCACCCCTAAAGCAAGGGAAGGTAGAAGGGAAATTGTTGTGAAGTAATGAAGTGTATTGGTGCTGGATCGGTCCTGTACTTTCTAGTTTAAAATGTGCATGCTTACTACCCTACTGAAGGCTGATGCTTGCTTTAGCTCAATGGAAAGAAGATGGATTTGATGCATTAAGTACGAGGGTACACAAATGTTCTCATAGAGATATTACAGCAGCTTAGCTGATGTCCACAGGTATGAAGGCCAAGGACTGTGATGGCCACATCGTCATTTCTGCCAGTGACCTGACAGTTTACTCATTAGAGAGCAAAGTCTCTCAGACACTGTCAGGTGAGGTCATGGCTGAGAATGGGCATTTGAGATGTATGCAGCTGGGAAGCAGTATTTTTTTGAGCATAGGTGAGGCTTTATTTCTGCAGTCAATAAGCAGTGGTAGCAAGGGCTGTTATCCCACTGACATCGCTGTGGAATAGTCTGATGAAAGCATGCTTCAAAGAAGATAAAAGAAGAGTGGACTCTGGTTGGAGCTCATGTATTATCACAAGATCTTGATGGTCTCTGTTAAATGCCCACTTCACTATTATGTGAGGTGCTGGCAGCTCACAGCCAACACTCATCAGCCTGTGAGGTCCTGCCTGATTTCCAGTGTGACCCCAGATTTACAGTGGGGAGGTCAGACAGTGACCTGTTGACATTACAGTGAAGGCTGAGCAGAAATTCAGGTTGGCCACAGGTATCAGCTGAGGATTCTTTGCTTTTCATGAAGCTAGTTACAAAGCTACTTTGAAAAAAGCAACTTCATCTTCAGAACAGCTGCAGACATATTCTTAGCAGCATAAATAATTTAACTTGCAAACACATCATGTGTTTGCTGAACAGCTCTTTATCTGGGAGAACAGAGGCTAAAATAGTGGGGTACCTGTGGAAGAGATGAACAGAGAAAGCATGCAAAGTAATATAGAAACAGGAAAGGCAGTAGAGGGATTCTTACTTATTTCTGCTGTATGTAGTTAGGCTGTGACAATCACTGCTGTAAGATTCAACTAAAGGCCTGAGATTCATAAGGAACAAATAAAAAATGTGTACAGGCAGCAACAGAACCTGTAGTTACAGCAGTAAATACCAAGAAATGAGTCTGGAGGGGTTGCACTCTGCAGCATGCCCTTCCCCAGGACCGTGGGTTCACACTGGGGAGTAGAGGAGTAAAATGAAATGGTGCATTTTAATACAAATCCACATACAGCATACAGTAAAAAGGATCTTTTTATGAAGTTTTGTGGCACAGTTCCTATTAGTTCCATAAGGGTTTAAATAACAGCAATTTAACTTTTGCTGACCAATTACTGCCTATAGCTGTGGCAGTATTAAATTTTAAAATCATTTATTTCAAAGGCAGTGTCTTTCTTCCTGAAATACCGCCTTCTTGCCACGGATCGACATGAGCTCATTTTGGGAGATGTTGAGGGCAGAAAACTACCTATAATGGGCTGCTTTCTCTTTTGCTTTTCTGTAGATGTTGAGTGCTGTGGCAGGGGCAGGCATAGGAGGCAGGGCTGTCTGCAGTGGGAGTACTCAAAGAGTTCAACAAGAGTTTGCGAGACCCCTTCATGCCAGGACGTTCCCACACAAAACCTCACCCAAAAAGCTGAAATTACAGTTCTGCTACGGAGAAAAATGTGAGAATGGCATGCAGTTTTTGAAGCAGAAGAGCTATGTTTATCTCCCACAGAACAGCCCCTTGAAGGTGGGAGCATCACCCAGGGTTGAAAGGCAGCCAGACAGCCCGTGGAGGGACGGATGCTGGGACATGGCGCACAGGGAGTGTCTCCTGGGGGGGATGCTCCGGTTATCTGGCTGATATACACCAGGATGGAGCAGCTTTCCATATCCAAACACATCTTGACACTGGAGATTGTGCAGATCCCCGGCCTCTGGAGGGAGGCCAGGGCAACACTCCCACCCCACACAGCTCACCATGATGGAACAGGCGGGGTATGGCAGAGATCTGTTATCAGGGCAAGGATGTGTCGCTCTGATGTGCCGGGAGGGGTCAAAGGATTATAGCTTAAATCCATTCTTAACAGAAAAATCTTTTCAAAGTGCCTGACTTGAAGCTGTGAAATCACCTCAGGAGCACGCTGTTATCTGTGGGGGCAGCATGGGCACACCTCTGCCTCAAGTGTGGGTCCAAAAAAAAAAAACCCAAGATGCGAAAAGCATCTCTGTGGCACAAGAACATGCTTGCCAAGCTGCTTTCCTTCCCCCTCACACCCACTGGTGAACAGGTTCAGAGAAGTGAGTGGGAGCTTTAGACCCACAGCAATAAACTTGCACATGTATATTTTGGTCCTGAATTTAACTCTTATTCCCTCTCATATTATTTTGCAGCAGGAGTTGTGCTTATACAATACTGCTGTCATCCCTTTTCCTAACTAATCTTCACTTCCAGTGCTTCTGGAGGGACTGGAGAGGGGATACTTCTTTGAGAAAGTGCATGTGCCAAGAGCTATCTGAGAAACATTATGAAAACATGGTTTTGGTCAGTAACATGTTAAATTACTGAAACAGGGCCACAGAACCAACAACAGAACATAAGGTCTTCAGGTTTGTAGGGGGCAGTTTAGCATGAGAGTCACTGAAGGCTATCAATTTCTTAAGTAAATCTGTGGCAGCTGATATTGATATTACAAATAAGCCTTGCTTGGAAGTTGAAGAACTCCCAGATTCTCACACCAAAATGCTTCTCTGGTTAAGCTGAATTCTCCCATTTCCCTCCTTCTCTCCAACACCTGAAGGAAAATGGAACCAAGGACCAAAATAATAAAAAGCTTTTATTAGGCAAGACTTTGTTCAGATTAATCAGAAGGCATCCATATTCATTTTACTAGGCTGTTTAAGTCCAAGGCTGCCTCTTCTGTACACACAGCCCACTTGAATCACCAGAGGGCTTTTAGGCTCATCAGTGAAAATCACACCTATACTTATGCTGTACTTTCTCTGCTTTCGATCAGCAACAACCACCACAGAACCCTAAGTTATCACATCCTTTCCTTCCCTGGCTGAAGATTCATTCCCCATGCTTGGGGGCACTGCGGTGCAGTACAGTGTCACACACTCATCAAGAGGCAAGCTGTGTGCTGTGATGTGTTTGTACCACGCGCTCTTTAATGCCATCAATGGACTTCGCAAACCCAGTCATCCCTACAGACAGGTCCTCAATCTGGGGAACCCTTTTCCCCCTGCCCAGACAAGGGGGACCTCATGAGATCTCACTTCACCTAAAAGTATTGCAAAGACTTGAACTTAGGAGATCCTTTGTTCAGGCTGTTTTAGGCTGTTTGTCCTCGGGAAGCTCTGAAACAAAAGCAGCCAGTCAGCCTCTGAGTGAACTCCTGCCTGAAATGAGATTAAGCACTCCCATGCACATGCAACTTGGAGCTGGGCAGACAACATCAGGAAGCTGAATTGCATCCACTCCAAGGAGAAAATTGAAATAGAAATGAGTCTTCCTCCTTCATCTCTGTCTTTTGTTGTGCCCCGCAGGCAGCGTGCACCTGTGACCATGTGTCCTCCAAAGTCAGTGTACACTTGCCTGAAGAAAAAAAGGCAGGCTTTGTTGTTTATTTCCAGTCTTTACCAGACAAGCCTCTCTTCTATTCAGCATGAGCACTCTGTGCTCATGAGTAGCATCACAAAAAACGTAACCACTTGACACATCTCAGAAGGGATGTTCAAGAATGAGTTGCTGAGATCAGTTCCTTACAAGTGGTGATTCTATGGAAAAGAGGCAAGCCATCACTGCAGAAACACTACTCTACAATGCTGTCCCCTGCCTGCCAGGAGCCATATTCCTCCTAGACTGGGCCAGAGGGGTGGGTGGCAGGAGCTACTCATTATTTTCAACACAAGGCAATGGCAGTTCTCTGGAGTGTCCTGGGATGATGGTGTTGCAGTAAAGCCAGTGAGGAAATCTATGCTGAAGGGTGTTTCCATGTAGGAGTGATGAAGGAAACAGCCTGGGGCAATGACACCATAACCCAATACAGCTGTTTCTGCAGTGATCATCTGTTTGCATCCTAGGATGCAGTAAAAGAGCAGCTTGGAGCATTTGTGTTGCTGCTTATCCTCTGTCTGGGCTGTTGTTAAAACTAATGCAGTGCTCACTAAATGAAGTGTTTGGGATGAGGTCCAAAAAAGCACTTAGGTGCCTAAATCGAAGACGGCAATTCACAGCTGCCTAAGGACTTGGGTTCTCCCTTCTGTATACACCTTCACAGAGCTCCTTTAGAAACCTGGACTTCTGTACCTTAGATGGGTCCAGCCACCAGAGCCAGCCTCCTGCCTCTCTGCCAGGACCCCCGGTGAGGTGGTCATTCCCAGAGTCCCTCGGATGCCCTGGGAATATGCCCTAGGCACTGGGTTCAGGTTGCACTTACTCAAACTATGGCCAGTGTTATCCTTCCCCATTGATACATGCACTATGAGGGTGATGCTGCTTGCTGATGCTATGGGCTGTCTCCAGCTGGAGAGCATGGTGAGTATGGGACAAGGTTTGGTTTCATGATGCCAAAGAAAGCAGCAAGAATGAGTCTACTACTGGCCTGTGTGCATGGAAACTGGATTGGACATGGGGTGCCTGGCTAAGAGCTACTTGTACCATGTCTTGTCAATCATGCTGGATTGATATAGCTTAAAGTCATTTCTAACAGTATAAAATGCTTCCACTAACAAACTCTTCTACAACAGTATAGGATACATCTCCATGTGCGTCTTTCCTTAAAACAAAGCTCCAGTTGGAACAGAAACCCAGTTATTGAACCTCAGTGACTGTCTAGGAGAAAGAGAGAGGAGTGTAGGTTGCTACTCTGCTACAATTTATTCATTCTACTCCTGAAAAAGTCTTTCAGGAAGCTCTTTGGAGAAGCAAAGAGCTGAGGTGCTTGTGCTGGGATTATCTGGGATGGCAGCACCCTGGCCTGCAGCCGGAGTATCTGTTTGGATGATCTGGCAGATACCTCAGCCTTGTTCATGTCCTTTGCTGTGAGATCATTAAGTTTTGCCGGGTTTCTTCTCTCATCTGATAAAGCAGTTAGGGCCCATGTAACAGACACTTGCACATTTCAGATATACATCTCAGGTAGGGCTCTACAAGCACAGGCTGTTTTTCTCATTTAGCCTTTCAGCTAAAGCAGTTTACCTAAATCCATGTTGGACTGTAAAAGGCATAATTGATCTAACACATACGCTCCTGATGATGTCAGGGAGTGGCTGTAATAATCCGGCAGATGAGCTGAACTGATAGCTAGTAAATGAGATGACAAGCATGGTTTATAATGTTAAACCAGACGCTGTCAGCACCCTTCAGTCCTGCAAAAATGCTCTAATTCTTCATATAGCTATTACTGAAATATATCAAGAAAATGGGAGCTCTGAGCTTCTCCTGCTCCAGTCTGCTATTTGTTCCTCGTGCTTGTACCTGGACAGCCCAAAGTGGTGGCATGTTTCTGAAGCAATTTTGAAGATCAATTTTGTGTCTCCTCTGCCTGCAGAGACCTTGGCAGAATGAAGATGAGGGCTACTCTGGGAAGGAAAATGGGTCATCTGTAGGTCTATCCACGTGTATGTATCTAGCTGGGCCCCATGCTCCAGTCACACTGCAATCCATATTTCAAAGGGACCATCATTCCTACTCAAATTACTGGTGCTGGCAGGGCAGTAGAGCTGGCAAGTGAGCTTTCGGGAATGTCTTGATCCTTCACAATCTGTATGAATTGGGTCCAAGTAGTAATATTCTTGGAGAGCCAGATACACTGGTTTTGCAACAGTTGGGAATGGCAAAGCACGCATATTAATAAAACAGTCACAGTGCTCTTGCATTTGTTCTGATTGTAGTGTTTGAAAGCAGAAGTTTTCTTTGGTTCACAGTCTCTGCTGCTTCAAGCTTGGAGCTGTCGTAGGCAGCTGAATAAGAGTGCTACGATCAATGGACAGGAGTGTTTGATCCAGGAAGAACCAGGAGTCTACTTTGGCACGTGTAGTGGAAGCGTGAGGAGGAGAGATTATCTGAAGGCTCATTTCCCCATCACTGTTAACACAATGAAGCTCAGAGTACATTATCAAGAGTGTCCTGGCTTACAGATAAAACTCAATTCCACTGGACATGTACGTGCATATCCATAACTGTATATAACAGCAAAAGCAAGTATCACATCAACTGTCACATCTGTTGTTCTCTTATTACAGCCTTACTTTGATGAGGTGCCATCAACAGGGACAAATACAGGACCCATTCTAGAAATACTGTGAACTAGATAAAAAACAAAGCTGCTTATAAGCATCTCTTTTACCCTCAGCCAAAAATAAGTGAATCAAAATTGTTTCCTTCTGATGATACAGGCTTTCTTAGCAGAGGAGAATTTGCTCTGAAAGTCAAAAAAATTTCCCTGCACATTTTCAAAAAGTTATAATAGCTGCCATTAAGAATCAAAGCCTTCGTTCTCCAGAGGCCAAAACACCCCACATTTCACCTCTTTTACAATTGCACAGGTTTATCATTTGCACAATGCTGTCTCTTTTCTGGGAATTCCCAGTGAAAATATATTAGATTTTGGGTGCAGCAGAAAAATGTATAGCAAAGCACATTTATTTTAGAGACACTTTTGTGCCTGGGTACACTGCAGTGGATTTTGCTGAAATGGGCAACTTTTCTGCAAAGTTTTGCTAGATCCTTCTCAGCAGGAAACAATTATCTGTAATATCAATTTCCTGCAGAATTTCACAAATCCTTCCCTACAGGTATTTCACCTTTCGTTATTTCCCCTATACAGAACAGAAAATCTAACTGCAGTAGTGCAGAATCTAAGCCATATTTTTCAGCCTCAGGCAGTTGAAGGGAATAATCTCATCTTGGAGTAGAGGGAGGTGGACAACCAAGGTAGTGGCTGATAACCGGAGTCCCAAGATGACCTCCAGCGAGGTGTGCTGGTGATGCTGTATTTCTGTGCCTGTGTGTACCCAAAGGAAAAGGAGTGGAAGGCAGGGTGATGGGGTGGGTGGCAGACTGCTAGCAATTTGCTGTCTTAACCTGTTCTCTTTTTGTTCAGCTGTAGCGGTGAAGGATTACCATGCAGGATTACAGCCATGATAATCACAAATTGCATTTTTGGTGTGCTGTTTGCATTTTTTGTCTTGTTCCTAACCCCTTTCCAAAATGAGATATCTACATGCATAGACACAACTGCACCTATACAGGCTGCCTAAGAAACAACCCCAGGCATTGGAAAGAAGCTTTGAGATTGCTGTACACATGTGCAAACCCTACAGTGGCGTGGCTGAGTGCCCAGGGAAGGAGAACTCATGGGATGCTGCTGGGGACACACTGCTGGAGCAGGGACTTCTCTCTTGGAGCAGATTTGTGTGTGCAGAGCTATCAGACACCAAAGTTTCCTTGCAGAATCTATCTTTTTCCTCTTCCACAGACATTTCTAGAAGGATACCCTAATTTGGGCTGTGTGTAGGGTTTCTGCATGGGCAGCAGTGCAGGCAGTATACCCTGGGGACACCACACCACCCTCAACTGCAACAAGACAGGGCAGCCATGGCAGGTGCATTTTGCACCAAAAAGGCCCATGCTGCCTTTCTACCTTCCTGGGACAACCAGTTTCATTCAGTCCTGATATAGGGGGCCATTACGGTCATGCATCAGGCTAAGAACATCCTCAGCACCAGGAACTGCTCAGCCAGCTGAGGTCTGGCCATGGGGAGGATGGGAGAAGCCATAGGGAAGCATGAAGGTCTGGGCCTGGCAGCAAGTCAAGCCTCTACCTGCATGGAGCAGCTCATTCAGTGTTTGTCCACCTCCATCCCAAGCTATTTATTAACTCCACCCACATGACTCCACATTCAAGTAAGTTGGATCCAATTTTCCGAATGAGGGAGCCCTCAGATCTTTACCACTCCCAACCTGATTTCATCATGAAAAGCAAATTAACCTCCAAAGCCTGATCTTCAATACCACTAGCAGCAAGCACAGAGTGTGCACAGCTGCTGGCAAGAGAAAATTCAAACCCTTGCTAAGCTCTTCACAGTCTTTTTACTTGTTGCAGTTTTGATAGGACAAGAGGTAATGCCTTCAAGTTTCTCTGGTGGAGGTTCAAGTTGTATATTAGGACAAAATAGGAGAAAATTCTCAGAAAGAGTGGTGAGGCATTGGAATAGGCTGCCCGGAGTGGTGGTGGAGTTGCCATCCCTGGATGTGTTCAAGAAAAAGTAGATGTCACACTAAATGACCTGGTGCAGAGCAGTCACAAGGATGAACTGATGGTTAGACTAGATCTTGTTAGTCTTTCCAACCTTAACGATTCTATGATTCTATGATTTTAGCAACCTTCAATCCCCTCCAAAATTAATTTCCCATTGGAGATCTTAGAGGAACAGGGTAAAAATGTGGCTTACATGGTATTCAAGGTCTCCTTCAAGGAAAGCAGATGGTCTAGATAAATCAGCCACAACCCAGAAAGAGTGGGAATGTCCATCAAAAGTTTGTTTGCTTAGTTCCAAAGTCCAAGTGATCCTAAAAATGTTGTTTTGTAGAAACTAGGGGAACAACAACAAAAGGAAAGAGATTTGTTATGGTGAGGTTTGTATTCCGGAAACCCTTCTGAAGTGCCTGCAGATGACAAATGAGACTTGCTCACAGGCTGTCCTGCTGTCCAGGGAGGGCAGGAGGTGGAGCATACCCAACACTCACCCCAATGCTTTGTTCTTACCCAGCTGTGGCGTAGCTGTCCCGTGACATGCCACAAAATCAACAGTGGGCAAACTGACTTCACTGGCTGGGAGCACTGCTATTATTTCCAAGTAGCGGGAGGAGCAGCAGCGTGGGATCCTGGCGCTGCTCTGAGAACATGCTCGAGCAGCGTGTCATCACCAAGCTGCTCTTCTGGTCTTCTGCCGTACGGTCCCTGACTGACAGCGTGGGCCAACCCCTGCTTCTCTCATTCATCACAAGGGAAGCTTATCTGACTGCTGTGCCAATAAAAATAAATCATCTACTGGCCTCGTGTTCTGTGTGGATGAAAACAGTCATCAGGGCTCTGTGTACTTCCACGCTAACTTTACGCCTACAGCATTTTTTTTCAAATAAAATTGCAGGATTTTGAAGAGACTTCTCTGTAGTTGAGAGGAGCGGAGCTGGAGCTCAATATGTGGAAATGATGAGGTTACAATACTTGCATTGTTAAGTCTAAATAATGGTTTTTCAAATTAGTTTTGCGTGTATGAGTTTAATGTTCTCATTGACTACAGCAATGCACAATAGACCACCCACAATTTGGGAGAGCACTATGAATTTTTCCCTCTGTGTGCGGGAATCACTTGGTTGTTCATCCCCATTCTGTCATTGTATCTTCAGCCTGGCCTTAGCCATTCATGCTAGAAAAGTGAATCTGGATCACAGTTTTCCACGGGAGCTTTGTACACAGTTAAATGATGGTTTCGGGTTAAGGGAGCCCAAAGTCTGGAAGGGTAAGGCCTGTACCAATGGCCCCAAATCCAGCTTCAGCACTTTCCATCCATTCACTGTGGGAATGAATCAGGACTCATTCTGCTGAGGTCAGAAATTTACATCACTTTAAAGCAGGAATAAGTGAATGCGCCTCATCTGTTGAGGGACAACCAGGGAGAAGGTTGCATCATGGGGAGTTGGACTGCATGAGCTTTAAAGGTCCCTTCCAACTCAAATGATTCTGTGATTTTTCTACTATATTTTGAGAGTCTCAGCTGCTTTGCGGTAGTTTTGTCATTGTTCCTATTGTTACTCCCATAATTTCACTAAAAAAACAAGTGTGTAAGCAGTCAAATAGGATGCAGTTTGTGAAAGAATCCCTCCTACTGAGATCTTATCTGAGGTAAAATTAGATAAATTGAAGCTACTGTGGGAGCAAACCCTGGCTGTGTTTCCATCTGGAACATGTGTCTTTCCCCTTCCCCAGCACTGGTCAGGGGGATGCTAGGACAGGTTGTTATTTATGTCAGCACAAACTGACATAATCTGTGGTGCCAGGCATGTCTTGGTGGTAGTGGAGGGAAGTGTTAGTAATGGCATCTTTGCATAGCACATGTATGTGATGAGATAATAGACATTTGGCACTGAGCGGCTACTGAGATTCTGTACAACCCTTGTTTTGTATTTTTTTTTCAGAAAACCTACCTCCAGCACAGTATATGATTGTATAGTCTGGAGTAATGAATTAAAGATCATGTTGGTTCTTTTAAAGCACTGAACCATGTGATGTTCTTTTCAGATCCCAGCTGAGCACGTGTGCCTGGACAGCCCCAAGGATGCTGGTGTCTGCAGAGGGGCACAGGGAGCTCTCAGGTGTCCCTGGACTTTGTGTGTGAGACTCTCAGGTTTGCTTCACTTACTGCATCCCATCATTTTGACTGGGTCAAGCAGCTCAGTAGCAGCCCTGGGGCTGGATGCATCCCACGTCTGAGTGACTCGTCACACAGGAACCCCTGCAATCCCAGCCCTGCCAGCGCCTGGAGTGCAGGACGTAGGGTCCTCCTGGTCTGGGCCAGAACAGACATAGGTGCCACATTTCCCACTTTAGGAGCAGGAAACGCCCCTGGGCAAGGAGAGATGGGTATTGAGGTCCCTGCTGCAGGCGCACACTGCACGCTGCATCCAATTACTGTTTAGGATAAACACCCAAACATCCCTGTTATTATCTCAAGGCTAACACACAGCTAATCTTATTCCAAATCAAGGAAATTACAAATGCCATTAACATGCACTGCTGTTGAGAAACATAAGCGTAAACAATTCATTAGAGAGTGCTGTGATTAGGGCGAGCCCGCTGCAGAACACTCAGCATGTTCAGCTCCGTGATGAGGCACTTCCAGCTCAAAATCCCTTGGGATGGGTACAGGACCAAAAGCAGCTCTTGCTCCTGTGGCCAGAGTGACTTCAGCTCGCTGGCAGTTCGCATCCTGTGGCTTTTATTATGTAGTAAACTGATGGGGTATTTGATCTCCAGCGCCAAGAATAGGAACAATTTCAGTGCACGATATTCTGCAAACATCTCTTGGAGTATCCAGGTCTGAGTGAAAAAAAAAATCAAATAGAGGGATGTGGAAAAATCTCCTTATGCCTATAAAAGGATCACTTCAAAACCACAGGATTTTGTATAGGAACCTTTTTCCTTAAATAGTAGAAACAGTCGCCGGTTGCATTCCAGCAGTGTAAGAAATGGGGGTTAGCGGAGAGCCAAAGTGTCTGACGGCAGCTTCCCTTCCTTCAGCCTCCTCCTCTTCCTCCCCCTGCTGTACGTGTGCCTTGTGCTAGCTGAGCCTGAGCAGGTGGGGAGCGTGCAAGCAGTGCAACTGCAGCAGATCTGTGTTTATACACTCACATGTAATCAAACCCATACACATATGCTGTAGAGTTAAAGATGAGCTGCCCGGTGGGATCTCTCTGCATTCCTGCAGAAAAGCCTTTCTGTTGTGTTTTCCTCAGAACAACCACACCTTGGCAGTGAATGCTGCTGTTCCCTATCACAGGCTCTTGCCTGCTCCCTGCTCCCTGCCCACGGCCAGAAGGAGGGGGAACGAAAGCAAAGCTCTTGTGCTTCCCGCAGGAGGGCGGTGGGCCAAATCCTGCCGTGCAAAGCCCCACTGACATCACAGGGATTAGGAGGGCTGCTAATCAGGGCAGCAGGATTTGTGTCAGCTGCTGACTTGGGATAGGATGCTGAGTCTCCCAGTATCAGAAACTCAGGGGAGATCTGAAGTTCCCCTTTGCAGCAGGCAGGGGGTGAGGTGGGGAAAGGGGACAGCAGGTTTCCATCTTCCAGCTGGAAGGGCTCAGCCAAGTCTGATGCCTCTTGTGGAGGTTTGCAGACCAGAGTCGTGTTCTATGTAAGAGGAGCCTTGCGTATTCAGATTGATGCACTGAAAGCACTATGCAGAAGGGCTCTCCCAGCTGCCTTCAGCCCATCCCTGTACTCTGAGCCTGAGTCTGTGCTTGCAGACATCTGGATAACCCATACTGCAGAACCTCTGATGGCAGAACCTCCACAGCCTCCTGAGGCAAAGCATTTCAGTGGTACTGCTCTTACTACTAAATCCATCTTAAATCTTTCTCCCAGCCAGACTCAATACACACCCTCACTGAAATTTTAGCACGTGGCTCTTATCTACAGCAGAGACAGAGAACAGTTATTTGCTTTCCCTTGGCTCAGTCGCTAATGTGAAAGATGTTATTTCACCCTCCATCCATCTCTCCTCTAATCCACTCTGGTTTATTCAGCATACCTACCTACCTGCCTGCATCTGTGTGAAGCTGCTGAACAGAGGGAAGGGAGATGCCTTGCATGCTGCATTTCTGTTTACATATTATCATTGAATCATACAGTAATTAAGGTTGGAAAAGACCACCAAGATCATCTAATCCAACCATCAACCTTTCACCACTATGCCCATGGAGGATTTGTTTGTTTGTTTGTTTCCAACAGGGTGACATTATGGGAACACGCTCGTGAACCCACTGCAGGGGCAGGTCCCTAAGCCCACCTGTGTACTGTTTCCATGGGCAGACGTGGGCCCTGAACTGCACTTTCCTTCTTTTTAATCCAGACTTTGTGATGCACTTCCACAGATATCCAGTAAAGTTGCTAGTGCTGTTAGCAAAGGATAAAAATTACTTCTGGTGTAGTTGCTCAGCCTCTTTTCCAGAGAGCAACACATCATGCAGCTGGAGACACGCTGCCAGAGCAGGCTCACTCGGTGTACAGGTCTAGCAAACACCTCCTGAACATTTTTTAATGTGACCTGGCAGCAGACCAGGATAAATGGGATGTTCTTTTTCCAGCACTTTGGCCCAAAGTGTGTATTTCAGAGGCTTAAAAGGACAGTCAGCCAATTAAATGTGATAAACGAGACCATTTGTCACCAGCATTTTAGCTTTTCTTTTAAAGTATAAAAGGAGATAATGAGCAGGGCTTGAAGAAATCCCTTTGTGGTGTTGGGAGCCAAGGGCACATGATATACAGAACGGATTTTCTGCATCTCCCATCATGCGAATGAGATCTGACAATACTCCCCCTCATGACACAGAAATCAGAGACGTTGTTCAGAGAAAAAAATCACTAATGGATGAAGAACCAGTGACATGTTGCAGTGAAGATAAGAAGAGAAATGCACTTAGTTAAGGGCAAGTCTACCCCCATTTGCATTCTTTGCGTTCCTATTTTACAGGCTACTCAAGAGGAACAGAGAGACAGCTATGGAGCACTTTTAGCTTACAAGAAAGTCCCAGGTAGTGTAGTTATTTACACACCAACTGTTCATAAGCCAGCATGGTATGCATCCAGGGGCAGGCAGTGGTTGATGGAGAGGAGATATATATCATTGCTTTTCCCTTGCTTTCCCACCCCACTGGAGAGGGGACATAACTGCAGTGAGCTCTGACAGACGAGAATCCCACACAGTACGGGAGCTCGACGCAGAACCGAAGTGTTTCCAGGTCTCTATTTAAAAATAGCACCTTTAATGCAGGCAGGTTCTGAATGCATTTCAGTCTGTATTGTCCTTTTCTGTCAGGTGTATCTAGGAATTAGAAAATATTTACTGTAGGAAGTAAAACCTCTCTGCACCTGCAGGACGTGAACATATTCTTAGA
Source organism: Chrysolophus pictus (assembly GCA_037305975.1). NCBI lineage: Eukaryota > Metazoa > Chordata > Aves > Galliformes > Phasianidae > Chrysolophus > Chrysolophus pictus. The sequence goes on from JAYKPI010000006.1 coordinate 14,881,426, forward strand.
ATCATAGAATGGTTTGGGTTGGAAGGGACCTTCAAGATCATCTAGTTCCAACCTCTGTGCTATAGGCAGGGACACCTCTGTCTAGAGCAGGTTGCTTCACAGCCTCATCCAGCCTGGCCTTGAATGCTTCCAGGAAGGGGGCATTTAGAACCTCGCTGGGCAACCTGTTCCAGTGTCTCATTGCCCTCTCAGTAAGAATTTCTTCCTGATATCTAGTCTAAATCTACCCTCTACCAGTTTAAAACCATTTCCCCTCATCCTCTCACTACACACTGTTCTAAAAAGCCCCTCCCCAGCTTTCCTGTAGGCCCCCTGTATTGAGTGTGTTTCACATTGAAGTATGCACAAATGTGATGCTGCACACATTGGTCAGTGTTGCTTCTGCATCCTTTTCTCATTTCCCCTCTGCATTTACCCACTTGTGCTGCCACGATAAGAAATTACTCTTACTTTACTTGCTTTCGTATACTGATCAGTTGATTCTGAGGATACTGAGGTGGGAATGCCAGTACACATGGTTGTGCACAACCATGAGAAGGCATTTAAGGGGATGAAAACTGCTGACAGTTTGCAGAGGCAAACTATCTTTTATTTATGTCCATACTGTGCTGTCTTGGCAGCATTTGGTCTAGTCCTGGGATTAAAACCTACCTTCTTGGAAACTTGGGCAGCCTCATATACACCTCTGACACTAAATAAATAATACACACCAAACATGGAAACTTACACTTTTAGGAAAACTTCACAGCTGCACCAGCATAGTCAGGAGGTATGGAAGTAACTCAAGAGAAAGGATCAAAATATTTTTAAAGGGATTAGATGGAAGTAACTCCCAGACAAGTCCTGGAGGAGCAAGCACCAAACAGGCAGCTCAGCCAATAGCTCAGTATCAGGTTCACGTTGAGTCAGTGAATTTTCAGCTCAAAAGAATCTTTATGCATGCCCTCCATGGGATTCTGCATGGAGGACTGTCCTCCTCAGCCACTGCTTGACACAGGGAGCTGCATGCTTTGGTTTCCACCAAAGCTCACAGTTGCTACCTTGTTGGTGAGATCTGTGCTGAAGGGAAGATTCATGAGGCTTCAAACAACGGTGCGAGAATCACAGAATCAGTCACAGAATGGCTTAGGTTGGAAGGGACCTTAAAGATCATGCAGTCCCACCCTGCTGCCGCAGGTAGGGTTTCCACCCACCAGATCAGGCTCCCCAGGGTCCCATCTAACCTGGCCTTGAACACCACCAGGGATGGGACTCCAGGGTTAGAACCTGTTCTGTGCCAGAACCACCCTTAGCTGTAGGCTCTGTCCCTCCCTCCCTGGGAAGCCCCAGTCCATGATTTGCCCCTGCTGTGATTTGCTGTAAGTGTGGGATAATCCTGCCAAAGCCTTTGGTGGGCTGCCCATTTCCTCTCCTTCCGACTCGTTTACTTCCAAAACAAATTCCTGCTACAAAGGCTCAGGCCTGCTTAACTTTGCATTCCTCCTTGTAACACGATGCCTATTTGTGTATGGAGGTGAGCTGGTACAATTCGGTGAACTCAAAAGGAAAAAGATCCCAAGTAATTATTGGAAGCAACTGGAAAGAAATACTCCATGAAACAACATCCTAAACCAAATAAAAGGCTGTGTGCTTCAGAAGAATTTGGCTGTGCAATAGTATGCGCTCGAAAGCGTGGTGCCTTACCTGTGGGTAGACAAGAATGTTGGTCTGGGCTAAGCAAGGAGGATGTGGAGAAGGGGTACCCTCTGAGTCTCAAAAATACAGATTTACAACTACAGGAAGATAGCTGGTAAGAACTCACCATGGTTTTCCTCCTCTTTTTAGCTCCATGGAAAGATCAGCATCTTTAAAACTGCATTAGCCTCCCTGAGGGAGGCTTGTTTTCACATCTCTTCTCAACACAATTTGGAGCAGGGATATCAAAGGCAAAGCAAATCTAGTCCCCTGCTAACTCATATCCACTTGGAGCTGGTCTGAGCAGTTGGAGCTTGCAATGGTGTTCACAATCTTTTGAAATATTTACTTATCTGACTGACAAGAGAGTTCTTTTGTAAGTTACGATGTCTGCAGTTTTGTGTAAACAATTTACAGTGCCGTGATCGATGCTGGGTGCTGTCTGGAGAGCAGCAAACCCAAATGTATACACTATGCTTTGGTGTGGGAAATTCAGCACCAGGACTGGGCAGCATTAAGTCTAATAAATAGCAACAATTAATCATTCGGACTCAAGCTGCTCTCAACACTTGTAAAGCAATACAAACATGACTGAACTAACCCAATGCTTATTGTGCAGCCCTCAGCCATACGAGAGTCAGGGACCTCTCAGAGGTGCCCATCATGATGGTCCCACACCACTGGCTCCACCAACAGGGCTGCAGGCCTCATGGCTGCCTCCACTCTTGGTTTGGATAACCTGGTTGAGTTGGTCCTGATCTTGTGTTGGTCCTGGCCTGGGTGCCTGCATCTCCACCATCAGCGCTTTGACCAACCTTCCTCCAGCACTGCATTTTTCTGTGCCCTACCTCAGGTCTTCGAGACATCCTGGTGGGATGGGACTTCTACTCCAATGCTTTGGGCCACCTCATCAAAGACCTTTTTGTGGGTCCATTACAGGTGTGTGGGATTAAGCAGGATTGAAAATCAGAATCATTATGGTTGGAAAAGACTCCTAAGATCTAGTCCAACCACCAAATCACTTAGTTCAACCATCCAAAAATAGTATTTTTTGATGTCAGAGGTGTTTCCAGCTCCACCAGGGCAACACAGAAGTGCAATTGCTTTGGCTCACAGGTGCACACAGCCCAGCTAGTGAGACAGATACAGCTCCATGAGACATCAGAGCACAAAACAGGGGCATGGCCTAATGTCATTCCAAGAGGAAATAAGAGAGTTTGGTTCAGTTATAGCTGGAAACAAGTTGCTTCCTTTCTGAACTACCAACATTCTTTGTTTCTGGAACTTAAATAACATGGATATTTCTGAATTAAAGGAGATTTCTGACCCTGGCACTGACACAAGATAACTCAGTGGATGTGTCAGTGGTTGCATAAAGGCTTCATGTACCCACCTGGGGAAATACGCTCTCAACAGAGGTATTTATTTAAATGCATTGAACTGTGATACTACATCCATGTTGCTGAAGATGCCTTGTGTGGTGGAGAGTAAAGTACAAGGAGGTCTTTCCAGTTCAGATTGAAAAAAAGGAAAAGGATGTCTGAGACAGCCTTTCCACATATTGCACTCACCACGGGAGAAAAGTAATGCTCAGTGCCATGCCGATGTTCAAATCTGTTTCTGCAATCATCCTCAGCCACAAAAAAAGACTAATTGATCCCCCAGCTTCACCAATAACACTCACTCTCTAAAGGATATATCTTTTTATTTAGTCTGTTGAAATTTCCACTCAGAACAAGAAGGACCTTGATCAAAACACAGCCTGTTTCTTCCTCCCAAGGGACTTTCCAGAGAAACACTGCACTTAGAAAAGCAAGTGAAGGTGCCAAGGGGGACTGGAGGGACTGCAGCTGATGGCACCACTCTCGGTCTCCATGGAAATATGTCGTGATGTAATTAGTGATAAAGAACCGGGACAAGAATAAAAATGATTCAGAGAAGCTGTGGTACTTCTCCCTTGTTCAGCTCCCCCAATTAAACCCACATAGAGCCTAGAATGGGAAGGTGGGCTTCAATTATACCTTAGAAACAGCATAATGAATTACCTCTTTTGCACTTGCTTATGTGGGTGAGTAATCCAATTCTTACTCAAGCCTACACTGGCTATGGAGATTTTGCCAATATCTGATTCATCAGGATGCTGGAATAATGTGGAATTAGAAAGACAGAAGGACTGTAGGTCTCTACTACTTAGTCTTAAAAACTGATTATGCCAGGCAAACTTCTTAACAGATAACATGGAAGTTACCAAATACTTTGCTGAAAGTGTACCTCCAGCTAAAATTAAATATGAGCAAATGCCCTGGTTGGTGAATCCTCTTTTATAATGTACAGTATCAATTGTGTATTGCTGTTAATGGTGAGCCCTTATCTGATTTGAGGGCTTCACCTGAATAGTACAGAACATTTTGTGTGTCTCAAAAGCCTATTGCTCAGAAAATGCACAGAACTGCAGGTTTGGAAGTTATAATTTATGTGTTATTGAAAGGTTCATTTTACGTGAGTATCAGAAATTAAAAAAAAATAAAAATACAGGACATTCTTCTGCAGAGTTCCACCTGAAACACAAAGCCCCACTCACCTCAGCTCCCAGCTTTGGGCCAAAGAGCCCTCCTTGGTGTCTCCAAATGCAGGTGGGTTTGCACTCCTGGGGACCATTCTGGGGACATCAGACATTTAATCCACAGCTGCTATTGTCTACTTGAAATTTTAATCCACCTTGTATATGAAAACAAACAAGTGACTGCATATGCATGTGCTTCCAAGCTTAGCTGTTGTGTGTGAGTAATAGTAGGAAGAGAGAAGGCTATCAGAGCAGCTTTTCTGCCTCTGACAGGAGCTATTCCTGGAAGTTATAGGGTTGTTGAGTTCCTGGGACAGAAACAATATGCATGCCAAAGCTCTGCCCTGCAGCTCTGGCAGTCCTTGGTAGGTGCTGGAGATGAGATCTGAGAGCCCCATGGAGCAGGCACCAGTGCCTAAGGTACATGTTCTGCAGCCTCAGCAGAAGGAGGTGCTGGTTCCCAGTAGGCCATGGGATGGGAAAGCAAGAAAATAAATAAAATCTGGAGTGTTTTATAAAAGACAATTCTATACAAGTTTTAAAGAGCTCAAGGGATGTTATTATTATATAAATAATATAAAATAAATATTTAAGGGAGATTCCTCTCAACTTAAACAGAGAGCTGTAGCATGTGGAAAGCAGCAACATTTGATTACAGACATGCAAGAGTCCAAAAGCAAGCCACTGTGAACAAAGGCAGTGGTGGAAAAAGCAATTTATTTTGGTTGTGTTTCTCCATGGCAGGTTATCAGCAACCCCATTTCTGCTTTGTGCCAAAAGGCAGCAGGGGTGCAAAGCAATCACAGCAGTGGGCACACTGTGTGAGCCCTTCTGGTGCTTCGCCTGATGGGATGGCTGGGGATATGGGTAAGAGCAGGGTTTGAGCATGGCGGGGCTGTGTGCAATGGGGCAAAGGTGGTTATGGATGGTCAGGCATAGTTCATAGAATCATAGAATCATAGAATTGGTCAGATTGGAAAAGACCTTAAAGATCACCAAGTCCAACCACAACCTAACCATACTACCCTAACTCTAACAACCCTCTGCTAAACCATGTCCCCGAGCACCACATCCTAATGGTTTTTAAACACATCCAGGGATGGTGACTCAACCTCCTCCCTGGGGAGTCTATTCCAGTGCTTAACAATCCTTTCTGTAAAGAAGTTTTCCTGATATCCAATCTAAACCCCCCCTGGCACAACTTCAGGCCATTTCCCCTCGTCCTGTCACCTGTAACCAGCCCCGCTCTCTCTGTAAGCACCTTTCAGGTATTGGAAGAGAGCAGTCAGGTCTCTTCTCAGGCTCCTTTTCCCCATACTAAACAGCCCCAGTTCAAGGCCTCTGCATGGGCCTTGTTGCCCTTCTTTGAACCTGCTCCAGCACTTCGATGTCCTTTCTGTACTGAGGTGCTCAAAACTGAACACAGTACTCAAGGTGAGGCCTCACCAGTGCTGAGTACAGGGGCAGGATGACTTCCCTAGTCCTGCTCACTACAACATTCCTGATACAAGCCAGGATGCCATTGGTCCTCTTGGCCACCTGGGCACACTGCTGGCTCATATTCAGCCAACTGTCCATCATGAGGTAGGTTTTAGCCAAGACACGGTCACAGCCTTGGTGGTAGAGTGGTACAAATCACCTTAAAATGCTGCTTTATTTGGCTGGGCTTAGGGATGGAAACATGGATGAGAGTTTTTCTGTGGCTATAGAGCTCCTTGTGTGGTGAGTTTGGCACAGCCTAAGCTCAGTGCTGTGCTTGGTTTGATAGATGTGCCCTGCAGGTAGCAAATGCCAAGTGCATAAACACCCGACCAACAGCAGCAGAAAAGAGAGAAAAAATAAGAGAAACTCACTGCTGAGGGACAAGACATCCAAATAAAAGTGAAAACATACTAAAAGACTGTAAGCAGTTAAAAAACAAAACAAACAAACAACAAAACCACAACAACTCCAGAGAGTTTGAGATTATTAGGAACTTGTGTATGTTGTAAGCCTATACATAGATTTCGGTTACGTGATTCACAGGGGTATTGTAAATAATAGAAAAGGACATACAAGAACATCTGACACTTGTCTCAGAGTGGGAGACCTGTATTTAGGTTTGGGTGGGAGTTCCCCAGATGATCTTTGCCATTGCGAAAGTGAAATACTCATCTTCCTCACCCTATGCTGTAGTCTCCTTCTTTTGGAAAAGATAAGGCCTCTCTTTATCCTTGCATCCAAAGTGAGGGAAGAGCCCCAGCACAAAGTAGGACATGAATTACATGGGGAAATAATGTTTGGATCATTAGGATGTTTGCTACAAGAATACTCAGCCATGGCTGTGCCTTGATAGGAGACAAAATAGATGCAACTTTTCATGAAGAATCTTTTTGTGTCTCACCCTATCCCACACCACTGGGCTACAGAATAACATAAAGACAAACTTATACCTGCAGCACAACTACGGGAAAGTTGCAGGCCTCTCTCAGGGCTGTGGTGAGCCTGAATCTTTTAGACACGGGATCGAGATCTAAAAGGTACTATACAACTGTCTTCCAAAACCCAAGCCCTGGTGTGGCTCAGGACAGAAGACCTGGCCTGTGCAGTCTGCGGAGACCAGGAGTCTGCAGAGTAGGGCAAAGCAGAATGTTTGGAAAATAGCATTAACTTCTGAGAAAAAATAGCACATATTTCAATACTGTATGGAAACATAAGAAATAGGAATTGTACAAAAGCCTCACTTCATTCATTGAGAAACTGCAAAATGAATTTCATACACTTTAGCAAAGACCACATCCCAAGGTACAGTACTTTTGAACCAGTCACACAGGCTAGAGTAATTCAACCAGAACTGTAGGAAGAATGTGATGGCATAAATGCACAGATGCAAGCTGTGAACAGATCTGGGGTAAGAGCAGGTCTGAGTCTCAAGTAGGTTACAAGCAATGAAGGTTTTGGGTTTGTACCCATCAGGTGACCTCACCGTGAAAGGTGTCTGAACCAGCAAGGGCTGCAGGTTAGGAGGCAGCAGCACTTCCAGAGCTGTGCAAGAGACCTTGCATACAGCCACTTCATTAATGGTGTTAGTCCCTATGCGTGGTCAGTATATGGAAGCTGTAATAGCAATGTCTTCCAAGAGTTCTTCCCTTTGAAGTTCTTCCTTGAGAATTTGATAGTTGCCACAAGGGCATGCCCTATGAGCATTTCTGGTCCTTTGGCTATTCTGCTGACAGCTCCCGAGGAGCTGTGGCTGTTCATCCGGTCATTGCTCCCACACTGCCTTGCACACCAGAGCCCTGATGTGAGCGTGGTGCTCCCAGGAGCTGATATTGATGAGGAAACATTGCTGCCTGTTTCTGTGAAAGGAGAGGCCATGCAAGATGCTCCATAGCTGGTAGCTCTACGAGAAGTGAAAGAAATCAATGCTTCCTGCAGCTCTGGTGGGAAGGGAAGCGAGCAGACTGCAGCTCCCTACCTTCCAATGTAGGACTCACATCAAGTGGCAAAATGGAAACCCTGACATTTCACCATCTGCCTGCATATACTGCATAAGTATCGCATACAGAAATAGGCTGTGAGAGTACTGTTAAGATTGAAAAACCCAGGAGATAAGAGATGCTAGAACTAGGACTCCCTTGTGCTATGTACGTTATGAGACATTTTAGAAGACCACCCATGAATTTGCCAGAGATCTCAGCTTTTAATCCAGTTTACAAAGTGGACAGTCTTCATTGAGTAAAATGTTATACAGGACTGCGTGTTCTCCTCAGTGCTCAGGGTGGTCGTAGGCCACCTATTTTTTCACAACAGTGACAATCTCTGTATAGTCCTTGAATGCTTCACAGCATTTGTCGTAGAACTGAATCATGGAATCATTAAGGTTGGAAAAGATCTCCAAGATCATCCAGCCATCCACTTGCCACCAATATTGCCCACTAAATCATATCCTTAAGTACTACATCTACACGTTTCTTGACCACTTCCAGAGACGGTGACTCCACCACTTCCCTGGACAGCTTGTTCCAATGCCTCCCCATTCTTTCTGAAAAGAAATTTTTCCTGGTGTCCAATCTGAACTTCTCCTGGCACAGCTTAAGGCCATCCACTCTTGTCCTATCACTCCTACCTGGGAGAAGAGGCCAACTTCCATCTCATCACAACCTCCTTTCAGGGAGTTGTAGAGCGATAAGGTCTCCCATGAGCCTCCTCTTCTCCAGACTGAACTGTCCCAGCTCCCTCAGTCACTCTCCATCAGCACTGTGCTTCAGACCCCTCACATCTTCATTGCCCTTCTCTCTCCACGCATTCCAGGGCCTCGATGTCTTTCTTGAAGTGAGGGACCCAAAACTGAACACAGTACTTGAGGTGTGGCCTCACTAGAGCTGAGTACAGAGAGATGATCACCTCCCTGCTCCTGCTAGCAACACTATTTCTGATACAAGCCAGGATGCCATTGGCTTTCCTGATCATCTGAGCATACTGCTGGCTCATTTTTAGCTGAGCGTTGACCATCACCCCCAGGTCTATTTCTTCCACACGGAAGGAGAGACGGGTGTTGAGGTCTCTCAACCAGGCTCTCTCCCCCAGGCCCGTAGCAATGCTTGGGATTGTTGTGGCCAAAGTACAGGACCCAGCGTTTGGTCTTACTGAACTTCATCCCATTGGCCTCAGCCCAGTATTCCAGCTTGTCCAGGTCCTTCTGTAGGGCCTTCCTACCCCCAAGCTCTTGAACACTTCCCCACAATTTGGTTTCACCTGCAAATTTACTGAGGGTACACTCAATTCCTTCATGCAGATAAATAAACATATTATCACTCATGACTGGTTGCCAGCTGTATTTTGCTCCATTCACCACCACTCTCTGGGCCTGGCCATCCAGCCAGTTTTTCACCCAGCAAAGGGTGAACCTCTCCAAGCCATGGGTTGCCAGATTCTCTAGGAGAATGGGAGACTGTCAAAGGCTTTGCTGAAGTCTCCCTCATCTACCAGGCAGGCCACCCAGTCATAGAAGGAGATGAGGTTGATCAAACAGGACCTGTTTTTCACAAACTCATGCTGGCAGGGCCTGATCCCCCAGTTATCCTGCACGTGTTGTGTGATTGCCCTCAAGATGATCTGTTCATTAACCTTCCCTGGCACCAAGATCAGGCTGACAGGTCTGTAGTTCCCCAAGCTATGCTATCAGCCGGGGTGTGATGGTGCTTCAGCCTCCTGAACCAAAAGGTCACAGAGGAAAGGCATGCAGGCAGGCAGCTCAATCACATTAAGCCCCATTTTGTCAGAGTCTGGCCAGGGGATAGGGCTGCTCAGTCCCTGCAGAGCCGTGGGAGTAGCAGAAGTTTGGTAGCACCCCTGGGTGCACAGGAACTTCGGGGTCAGCTCTGGGATCTGCTGGGGCAGTGGGCTGGGCTCACTCACTGGAAGAAATCTCAGCAGATTTTGACTACTGAGCCCTAGCATGTCCTTAATAACTTGCTATTTTTTCCTTTCAAAGTCTATCACGAGGCCAAATTGGAGGAGATTTACAAAGTAAGAAAAAACAATAATAAAACAAGCCACAGTCCTGACACAAAATCTCTGCCAAATTTCAGATCTCTACTCCAAAGTGCAGAGAAATAAGAGCTATCCAAAAGGATCACTAGGTTCTCCTCCTGTTTTTCCTTTTCTTTTTTTTTTTTTTTTTTTTCCAGTTGGACAACAATGCCTTTTTCCCCTATGTTCATTCTTGGAAATAGCTGGACAGTTTTGGCTGAAATTTTCCAGAAAAGAACTTAGCCTGAGGCAGACAATCAAGTAGGAAAAATTCAGTCTGAATGATTCTAGTCTGGCAAAGTTATAAACAACTGTGAATGTGGAATTATAGCAGGGCATGTTCGGGTAATCTTAATCATAGGAGTCAAACACATGGTCGCAACTTTGTCACATTCAAAGCTATGAAAGCGGATGATGCTGTTCCATTCAGGTGTCTCATATCATGATTCTGATTTGTCACCAGGATAAAAGCGTTAATGCAGTCATCCCACTGAGCCTTCCCACACCCTTCCCACTTGAACAGCTCTTTCCATCGAACAACTGGTCATACAGAAAACACACTTCCCTCGCCTCCAGTATTTGCGTTTGAGCTTCTGCTTCTTGGATGAGGCAGCTGATGCTAAAATGGGATTGCTCTCTGAACTAACATATTCAAAATTAATAGAAGAAGTAAAGCAACACACTCCTCTGGCAGTTTCCCATGCATATTTTCCATGAAAGTTCATTTTTCCACATGAACAAATTGTGAGTATGTGGGGGATTTTCACTGAATCTTGATATGGAGCTTAGAATTCTTGGCACCACTCTGGGAAGTTGAAATGACATCAGCTCAACTTTCTATATTGAAATTTTATAGTTGCTGCCTGACCGCATTTCTTTGTTCCGCGCATATTCTCTCTCCTCTGAGCTGCCTCTCTGCCATGGCATGTGGTACACAACCACTGCAAAAAAGCCCCACGCCAGGCACCCAGATGGTGAAGCCACATCATTTCCTCTGGGACAAAGCAGTGGCGCTGGCTTAGGGGAAGAGGTTACTTTTGCCAGCCAGGAGCTCCCTGCAGCACGGCAGCTCAGTGCTACAAGGGTCTTGGCACAGCATCCTCCTCCTCCTTCCTCTGGAGGGTGGCACAGGAATGGGACAGTGGGACTGGAGGGAACAGGCACGGACACTGTGAGAAACCATCCCGCCTCACTCAAGGGAGGGAAGGAGGAGAAAAGAAAGAAGAGAGGGTGGGAGATGAGGCTCCTCGAGACCGGTGAGCATCACCTGGAGCAGCACTGCTTTGCTGGAGGGAAGGAATGTGTGCCCTCCCCTCAGGGTGGGAAGCAGAAGCATGCTTTAAAATTAAGCAAAAATCTGAGCGTTGGTGTTCCTGTATTATCCCTCAGTGCACAAGGTGTGCTGTGTTCGGTGATGCCCCGTGACTCTTGTTGGGACACGGAGAGTTAACAGAGTCAGCATGGGGAGCACAGCACCACACAGACATCCTTCTGCCTGCCTGGATTTCAGCTAAAAGCAGATTTCAAGATAAAGATGATGCTTTCCTGCATCCTCTGGGACTTGGAAAGTCCAAAGAGTAAATAAAGACAGATAATTATCTGGCACGCCATATCCCAGCATTCTTGCATGCACTGCACTGTGTTAGTGTGAGGGTCGCACCGCCACGTCCCTCACACAGCCCTCACACAGCACACAGCCTGCACACAGCACGCAGCCCTCGCATACAGCACACAGCCTGCACACAGCCCCCAGCCCAGAGCCTCCAGTGCCTGCAGGGCTGCAGCCCGCCTGTATCGCAGCAGTGCCCGGCACTGTCAGTGCTCCATCTCCTACATGCGTGGCAGGAGCTGCTGCTGTCTCCAGATTACCATTTTTACCTTTTCTCAGCTGTATGGGAACAGCCGCGGGAGCAGATTAACAGTTAAAGATTGTGAAGCCATTTGCCAAATGCTTCTCACTACATAAGCAGCAACGTTTTCACAGTCGCGTTTGCAACGGTATTTTCACAGTCACATTGGTAGGCTCCTTTAGTATCCATGCAAACACACACAGAATGCAGCAAATCTTTACCTTGTGTGCAGGCAGGAGAGCTCCCATTGCGCTCTCCTGGATCAGCAGCGGGGTGGGAAGCAGCACCACCAGAGCCCCTTGGGCACATCCATCAGTGGAGTTGTGTGACTCCTGCTCGCGGCTCTAAGTTTGCGCTCTGAATAGAGGCTGTGTTATTTTAACCACAGGATTTCTGGTCATGGGGGAGGAGAGATGGATTAGGTACGTTGCAGCCTAATGCTTCACATCTACCTCAGTTGCAACGAACTACTTTAAGCCCGATGTAAATAAGTGCTGTGAAGATATAAATTTCAAGAGCCCGCTCACCAATTATGCCTAAACTAACATGTTAAATAACTGCGGAAAATTCCAGAGGAATAAGATAACATACTTTTGTGTTCTTTCCTAAATAAAAGGCATGTGTGGAATTCCATGCTAGATACTGAGACAAGTGAGAGATAGCAGATGAACTGTGCAAAGCAGGCTCTGCAAGGTGCTGTGCCTCTGAAAGTGATATTCCCAACACCTGTTGGCATGGATTTCATCAGACATCAGTGCAAATTGCTTTTTCACGGCTTGTAAAAAGTACGGCTATGAGGGATTTGTATATAGCATTTCAAAAAACATCACAAATAAAGCTCTTCAAGGAAAAAAAACAGGCTGTAGAATAGGGGAGCACAGGCATTAGCATGCTGAGTAAATGCCACCTCCAACAGGGCTGCTGGCCTGATCACCTCATGTGGCTCACAGATTGCTACGGAGATCGTCAGATGCAGGCAACACACTGTGCCCAGGGAGCTGGTGTGGCAGCTGTGCTTTTTTTCTGGTCCAGCTCCAAATCCTCATCGTTTCCTTCTCTGAGACACCTCTGTGCTTCAGCTGTCACCACACAGCCCCAGCTCCCAGGTCCACCTCCAGCTGCCGGCTGAGGAGCGCAGATCTGTGAGTGCTGGGGAGGAGTGTTGTGTAAATAAAGCACTCCTTAATGTTTGAGCTGAACCGAGGGGAAGGATGAATGCAAAACGCTGGAGGAAAGAAGGACAAGTTCCCTTTTGTCTCTGACAACAGAGGCTTCACGAGCACAATTTTAATTCCATTTTGGATAAAACCTGGCTCTATAAATAACATTATCTTGCCCTTACATAATGCTTTTCATCCTGAAGCATTCCCAAGTGCTTTGCAGATGTAATCAGCCCATCAGAGAACCTCCATCAGGCATCCCTGCCTGCAGAGCTAGAAGCAGTCCGGCTGCCACCACAGTGTCCTGCTCCTGGCTGCTGTGTCCTGTGGTCCCTGCAGGCTCTGGGAGAACCCAGACTGAGTTCTGGTCCAGTGCCTTGAACCACCAATGTGGGCAGGAGTGTTCTGATCCATCACCCAGTGGGTCCTCAGAAAGGATGAAGCCTCTTATTCATGGAATGCTAGAAACATAAATCTTTGCTTTGAAAGGGACCCTCAAAAGCCATTTGGTCCAATCCCCTTGCAATGAACAGGGACACCTACACTAGATCAGGTGCTCAGAGCCCTGTCCAGCCTGACCCTGAGTGTCTCCAAGGCTGGGGCATCCACCACCTCTCTGGGCACCCTGTGCCAGTGCCTCACAACGCTTAGTTTAAAAAATTTCTTCCTTTTGTCCAATCTAAATCTCCCTCTTTTCATTTGAAACCATTTCCTCTTGTTTGTAATCATTTCCCCTTGGCAGGCTGGTTCTCCTGTTGTGGAACATGCTCTGGAGACACTGAGCTTCCCACATGCCCAGCCTGACTCAGCTGAGCTTGGTTTTGGCCTTGGGAGCAGGGACAGGACTGGGATCCCAGCATCTGTGCCAGCAATGGACAGGGCTAGGCACCGAGTTGGAGCCTCCCAGTTGGCAGAGATACTGATGTGTCAGGCACTGGACCTGTGCACCAACATTGCAAGCTGCTGGACAGCCCTGCAGGAAGAAAGTGACACTTTTTTTCCTGTGCTTTTATGCTTCATTTGGAAAGAGGAGTTTTGCTTGCACAACGGTTTCTGTGCTGCAGAGGGGTATATTTTCAATTTTTGCTTAGCTGACTAGATAGGAAACAGTGGGAGGAAGAGAGGACAACAGAAGTTCCTCTGCAGGTTGACCTGAAAAGAGCCCATTTTTTCCAGAGAAATTCAAAGAAAACTCAAAACCAGTGGGAGTTAGAGAAAGCAAAAGTAATTTTGAATCAAGTGAAAACATTTGATCCTAACGTATGGTTTCACTTTTGAATCTTTCTCTTAGGTCAGACTGAGACTACATTTAATTTACAAAGAAACAGCACTTTAAAAACAAACAAAAAGGAAATGAAGATTTTCATTTCTAAAATGGCACTGCTGCTGTGTCTTAGCAGTGAGATATGTTCAGAGTCCGTTTCCCTTCTCCCAAACAAGTCAGTGAATTGGGCCCAAATTCCCAAACTGTTTTGTTCAAGTCTATGTATTTTCGAAAAATAAATAAATAAAATAGTTCTGTCTGAAACCCTTGCCAGATTTATACCCTGACACAGCAGCCAGCATCTGGAGGCCAAACACCTGCCCAGGGACGAAGCTTGCCTAACAGCACAGAACTTAGTTGAAATGGCTGTTTCACAAGTGTAAATGGCAACAAACTATTGCCAACCAGTGAGAGGAACCTTCCCTTTCAGCACCTTCTGCACCACACTGGTATTTCTGCACCACAACCCCACCAGGCTGAGGTCTGCAGATGCTGGTGCTCACCCACCTTCTGCCAAAGCCTGCAAAAAATGCACAGCCCGTGCCAAATTTATGTAGGAATTCTGTTTTGCATCTCAAGCATTGCTCAGATGAATCAAGCCACAAATGAAAGGAAATGTGAAGCCCAGTGAACACTACAAAGGAGTACAATTTTGTAACAATGCCTGCAGTGGCCTCCTCTTCTGAGATAATTGGGTGAAGAATTCATACTAGGCATTCTTGGTAGAAAGCAACATGTTAAAGGAACCTGAATAGAGTTACAGAATCATAGAATTATAGAATTATAGAGTGGTTTGGGTTGGAAGGGACCTTAAAGGCCATATAGATCAACCCCCTGTCACGTGCTGGTTCTCAACCAGAAGACGAGGCTGCCCAGGGTCCCATCCAGCCTGGCTTTGAATACTTCCAGGGATGGGGCACCTACAACTTCTCTGGGCAGCACTGCCAGGGCCTCACAACCCTCTGAATAATGATTTTTTTTCCTAACAACTAAGCTAAATTTCCCCTTTTTTTAGTTCAAAGTCATTCCCCCTCATTGCCTGTCTATTTTGCACATTTTCTCCCTTTTTTATAAAGCTGAGGTTTAGGGAGAAACTGTTTCTGATCCTTTTGAATTAGGAAGCCATCTCTAGAAGTGATATTGCCAATCTATGCTGCTAAAATGCCTTCAGATAGAATCCAAACAAACCTGTAAGACTGATCTAGGAAACACAAGCTTTTGGGAAAAAAGCCCACTGGGAATGGTAGCAGGCCATATTTTCACACTTCTGCTCTGTAGTTTTGACAGCTGGTACTTGCTTCTGTTGAAAAATAAAGCAAAAGTTTTCTTTAATCAAAGTACCAGGGAGCTGAGGCCCTGAACCAGCCCTTCCTGATATCAAGTGCCATAAGGCACACAATTGCAATCGTTGTCAAAAAAGAAAAAAATAATAACAAGAAAAGTGAATTTAAGCTGATACCTCTTGAATTATTTTCTTTTGGGAATATGGTGCTTTCTTTTCTGTTGCATTTATTTCTAAAATTATGCCAGTCACAACCATCGGTGAACACAAAACCCCAAGCGATGTGACAAGTTGAACAAACTCACAACAGCTGCAGGTTAACCCACTGGATTTCACTCTGTGATAGATTTTCATACACTTGGCACCAAAGCCAAGTTGCTGCAATAACTATATAAAGCAAGATCTCCAGAAGACCTCATTTCCCCTTGTTCTTTGGAAGAGTCATCTCATTATTTCACTCATGAAAGGGGAGCTCAGCTCTTCTGAGTACCTGCCCTCACTTGGCAGGACCAACTTCTGGAGAAACACTGTCCCTACACCTCTGCCTTCATCCCCATCTGTGTGTTGAAAGAAACCATCTTTCCTTGATGTCCTCGGTCTGGCTTTTCAGTTCCAAGCACTAATTCCCCATGGTGAGACCTCTCTCCCATGTAGTTGTCTCAGCCCCTCTGGAGTGGTAGGGCACACACCCCCAAGACTTCTGTTCACAAATATACACCATTTCTAACAGGAAACAGTGCAGCACAGAGGAAGGACACTGAAAATGGAAACAAAACATCATGTTAAATTCCTCTTTGACCCATTTCAGTCTGTTTTCTCTTGTAAGATGGTGGGTATTTGGGGCCTATTTCTGCTTTGTACACTTGGAGGATTAAAGGGCACTTTTCTGGGAAAGGCCCTGTAAATCCTCTTCAGGTTTTTAATGATGAAGATGAATAAGGATGAGCATGCTCCGTCTGGAGTGAACATCAGAAAGAGCAAAACACCAGGAAGTATAATGAAAAAGACCTTAAGGTCAGAGTAATCTGAACTTTCCTCAATTTTATGACCACATTAATTCTGCTTGATTTTTTCTGAAACTGCATTTACCACATGATTTCTCAGGGGCTGGAACTGCTTCTTAGAGCTATGGAAACTCACTCACAAGCAAAGCTGTAAAGGGAGCTGCATTCAGATTGTACATTTTCCCTAGGAGATCCACATTCATTCAAAGCCACCTGCTGCTGTACCAGGAAAACCAAAGCCCGCACCTGGTTTGAAAACCAAGTTTCTCTTCTGGTAGAGGAAAACGGGGCTCTTTATGGCAAAGTTCTGATAAGCAAACTCGGATCTATGCTCAGACCAAAGAACTCACAGAAATCTTCCCCACCAAAAATCACAATAAAAGATTATAAAGGTAAGAAAAACAATGCAGAGACTGGCAGGTGAGATCTGGGCTCTATCCTTCATGGACACAACCAGCTGAAGGGGCAATATCTGGGAAATGCTGTGCACCTTATGGGACATGGCAGGTGCCAGCATCCCCCTGTGAAGCCAGGGGCACTTTATGGCTGGGCCACCGGGAAAACTTACCTCATGGCCTGCCCTGTTCTCCACTCCACAGCAAAGTAGGAGGCCACTGGAGGACACAAGTATGGCTATGGCCCACATTGACCTACTTTAGTGCTCCTTTGGAAAGGCAGCGCAGAGTTGTCAACATAAGCATTAAGGCAGAAATGAATGCTGGATTTCTGAAACCAAGGAGCAAAAAGCATTTTGTTTATCATCTTCATTTTCTGTGTACCTGCAGATGCCGCTTTCCCATTGTGTTACACAAACTTTGTTTTCAGGCTTTTTGGGTGAAATACTTCATTTTCTCTGCTTTACGGATAAAGAACCAAACACACAGCAGGGTGAATCACTCACCTTTGTACATGCTGTGGGTCACTGCTGGACTGATGACTCAGAGCACAGCTCTATTCATCTAACTCCATGTCGCAAAGAAAGGCCTGAGTTTATCCTAGTTCAGTACGGTAATTCAGGCCATTTCCTGGTGCTGGTGGACTCAGCACTGTGCTTGAAGTGACCCCTCTCCTTTCACAAGCTTTCTCCCCCACCTCCCACAGCCCGGTTCTGCCCATCTCCCTCCAGCATCTCCCAAAGGCTCTCAGAAAACTGCTATGAGGCTGCTAAATTTTCAAGAAGTGATCTGGATCAAAATGCAAATTCTATAAATGAAGGATAACTCCCACCCCCTGAAAAAATGAGCCAAGAGGCAGCACTGGAATGCTTAAGGAACCTTGTGTTCGCACCTCTCCTTGTAGGGTTCTGGCTTCTCTGTAAGGCTCCAGTTCCTGGAATAATGTGACTATGTGAAAACACCCATGATCATTTAAGAAAAGCACTAGTAGCTCTCCAATTTGGGGAGAAAAGCTCGAAAACATGACACTGAAGGAATCAAAATCCCCAAATTAAAAAGCTACCTGGTGATTTTTTTTTTTGGCCCATAACCTTGTCCTGCCCTCACTGGTGGAGGCAGTGGGTGGGCATGGCAAGGTGTCATCAGCCAGCAATAAAAGGAAAACCCTAACTCACTTCATGCAATGAGGCTTTTTCCCATAAGGTTCCTCTTACCAGTGTCAGCTTTTTAAGCTACCGATGTATTTCAACAATATTGGAAAACATCAATATAATGAAAATACTGCATTTGAAAGCTTGTAACCTCCACAGTAGTTTTGCTGAAGAAGAGATGTGCAGATGCTTTGGGTCTGGCTGTTAAGAATCACTGTATTGCCCTGCAAATCTGTACCTAGGATTCACAGCATGACACTACCTTCATAGGCAAGGGAAGGGTAAGGGAAATATAATCACTGAACATAGGTTTTATGTGCTCATGCAGGAGGGCTGACAGCAAAGTAAGAATGGTTTTCCTTCCTATTTCTTTCTCCTCCTAATTCAAAAAGGAGGAAACCAACTTATAATGACTTCACTTCAATGTGAGTCTGGAAATTGTTTAACTAACCGCAGTGAGGGAAAAGAATAAAATAACAGAGAAAGGATCCTGGGAGAAAATGGTGCAGAAAGCAAGCTGAGGAAAATGCAACATTTTCTTTTTGTTGGCATTGTAATGGCCAAATGACACACATATAGTGTTGGTAGGGCTTTTGGAATAGAAATCTCTGTCCAGTTGGACAAGTCCCCTGGCTCCCTGGAGAGGTGTCTCTGGAAGGAGGACCTTAGGATATGTCCACAGTGCCTCCTGCTCCTCCCCACCAGCTGAAGGACAGCTGAGGCTGCAGGTGCCCATTGTGCTCCTCCATCTGGAGATGCTCCAGCTCCCATGGGGTCTTTGTCCCCCTGGCGTCTATGTCCCCATGGGAGGCAAGCAAGCACACAGTCCTGTCCTTTTCTTTGCATTAAATGAAGGCAATGGGATAGATGAACCTGGATTTAACCCTAAGGTTTGGGGGTCGACTCATGGACTGCTGGAGAGGGGCAGTGTGTGCTCCCCTGGCGTGTACTGGGGACCCTTCAGATCCTGATATGCACAGAGTCCTCATGTGTTCAGGAAGTGAATGAAGGGATCATTTGTGAAGCACTTAGAAGACGTCAACAAAATCCACTTTATTCATCTTTAATACATCCAATGCATCTTCTCAAATCTATCAGTTCAGAGCTGCCTTCTCCAAGGCTTTGGTTTGTTGTAGCAGTGAATGCTAGAAGAAAGCTAAAAGAAGACTTGTTCTGATAATTTTCTCCAGATACTGGAAGAGCCTTTTCTTTTCTTTATAACAGCCTTTTTCTGGAACACAGGAACAAGACAGGGACATGTGGGAGGCTTTTGAGGTGCTATGGGCTGGGGGCTGAAGGGACAAGAACAGTGGTTCACCCACAGCACAGGGCTGCAGCGCCAGCTGGAACTGGGAATTCCACTGGGGTGAGAACTGAAGGCACAAGGCCTGCTCTGACAAAGGCTGTCAAGTATGCTGTCACAGAGGAGAGAAAGCTATTTATGTAAAGCCATTATAGAAACCGAAGACACTTTAGCCCTAATTCCTAGATTTCACTTCACTCTCTGCAGGGAAGATGGAGAAAATACTCTGTGTGCTCTCAGTTTGCTGTTTAAATGGGTAGGTTTCCTTAAGAGAAGCCTTTGACCTGCTAATGGCTAATACAGAAACACTCCACTTTCTCCCAGCTTTTAAAAGCTATTCTCCATCTCTCCTTTTTAGTCAGATATGCAGGAGAAATTGAGGAATATCCTGCTACAGAATAATTGCTTAACCTGTTGTATTTCAAGACACTACACCCTTGCCTGAAGGAGAATTCGCAAAAATTTAGGTTCTGGCAGAGGGAGAATATGAGAAAATCCTCATTGATAGAGAGGATGCAAATGTTACCTCCCTGGGGAGTTAAAGTTGGTGGGCTTTTTGTGGTTTTTTTTTTGTTATTGTTGTTTTTTCCTCTACAACATAAGAATTTAGCTAATCAAATCTGAGAAATACAGGAAATCTCAGTTGGAAAGAAATCCAAAGAAACCCTTAGAGTTAATTGAATCCCTCCAGGGTAGCAAGTTTCCTAGTGGTTTTGAGGTTGTCACATAAACTCAACAAAAGCCAGAGTGCCCACAGTAGATAGGGTGACAGAATGCTGCTAGAGTGGTGCCAGGTGACAAACCTACTCCAAGAGTCATGCGCTGCATGACTGGATGGAGCAGAGCGGCTCTCACACTCAGCTCTTGGCTCAGGATGAGCAGAACCACTAACCAGAGAGGTGATGCAAGACATGTACCTGAGGATGCAAGAGTTCAGCAGCTTCCCTGGAGGAAATCTTTGTCTGGGAGGTGGTTTTCAATGTGACCTTGAACTGAAGTGTGTGAACCTTGGCCTACAAGAGGTTTCTTCCTGTTCTGGAAATGCTTCAATAGGAAAGGCTGCAAAGCTGTCACGGACACTCAGGAAATCCCACCAGCGGACCTGGCAGCTCCAGCCTTGGACCAAGGCTTGGAAATACAAGGTTTTATTCCCATTAAACTGATGTGTGATCTTGGGGAAGGCAATCCACCCACCCATGCTTCACTTTTACCTTGTCTGAAATGGGAATAATCTCTGTATTGTGCTTTCAGCTGTACTAATTAAAAGAACAGATAAATGTTCACTATTAATTATTATCATCGTTATGAAATAGTCAACTAATTGGCAACTAATTGATTCAAGGTCAAGTGCAAGGTCCTGCACCTGGGTCAAAGCAATCCCAAGCACAGATACAGCTCGGGTGGAGAATGGCTCAAGAGCAGCCCTGAGGAAAAGAATTTGGGATATTGATTGGTTAAAGATTCTACATGAGCCGGCAATGTGTGCTTTCAGCCAAGAAGGCCAGCCATATCCTGGGTTGCATCAAGAGAAGTATGACCAGCAGGTTGAGGGAGGTGATTCTGCCCCTCTGCTCTGTTCTCCCCACCTGGAGGACTGCGTGAAGTTCTGAGGTGCCCAACACAAGAAAGACACGGAGCTGTTAGAGTGGATCCAGAGGAGGACCACGAAGATGATCAGGGGGCTGGAGCAACTCCTCTTACTGGGACAGGCTGAGAGAGCTGGGGCTCTTCAGTCTGGAGAAGAGAAGGCTCTAAGGGGACCTTATAGTGGCCTTCCAATACCTGAAGGGGGCCTACCAAACAGCTGAGGAGGGACTTTTTAAAAGGGCGTGTAGCTACAGGACAAGGGTAAATGGCTTTAAACTGAAAGAGGGTAGACTTACACTAGGTATTAAGAAGAAATTCTTTACTGTTAGGGCAGTGAGACATTGGAATTGGTTGCCCAGTGAGGTTGTGGATGCCCTACCCTGGAGGTGTTCAAGGCCAGGCTTGATGGGGCTTTGAGCAACCTGGTCTAGGGTTAGGTGTCCCTGCTTATAGCAGGGGGGTTGGAACTAGATGATCTTAAGGGCCCCTTCCAACCCAAACCATTCTCTGATTCTATGAGAACAGCTCAAATATTAAGATTCTTAACTCCAAGGTACAGACTTGCTTTGCCCACTGCTTGTGAGCTGGGACCACCATGCAGGGATCAGCCATGAGCCCTAATCAAGAGTCAGTTCTAAGGAGCTCTTCCCACAGCGCTGGTTGCAGGGACAATATACTGCGCTGGTTGCAGCAATATACTCTCGTAGTCTCCCTGCTGATGAGATTTCTAGATAATCTGCTTAGCAGGACATGAAAACCCCTTCTCACCAGCCAGTGTGACTGCCACATGTAGGCTACCTTAGTTATAGTCATTTTAATTCATGAAGGACTCTTGAGAATGATCACAAACAGTAACATAACTGACCTGACAGATGTTAGCTTGGGTTGGCTGACAGAAGAACGTCATTCACAGTTGGAGTGGGTTTAAATAGCCTTTCATTACATTTACTTCACTGCAGAAAATGAAACGTTCCTTCACCTCTGTGTACTCAGCTTTACACTTTTTGCAAAGGAACGTTACCCCACTGGTATGTCAGGTTTGCTCCTGGCTCACTGCCCTGCCGGCTGGTGTCTGTACCACTCCCTACAGCCCTCACCAAAGTCTCCTGCCTTGTAGGGCTGCCTCAGTGCCTGCAATGACCATGGGCATGTTCTGCTCCGTGCAGCAGGGCAAAGGCAGTTATTTTAAATGGATGGTCTGGTACTAACAGCTTCACTGTCAGTATTATCACCGGTTATTCAAGAAGTGAAGTCTTTATACAGACATACGTCAAGCTTTAACAGCAAACTTTGAGAGAGACATGCATAATTGACACAGCACTGCAATTTACACTATGAGAAGACAACCAAATGACCATTTCTTCAGATCTCTCTTGTGCTGGTGGGGCTTTTCATAACAAGGGAAGGAGCACTGAGGGTTTGGAAACATTCATTGCCTTCAAGAGTTTTGCTCATCAGTTTGTTTGGTTTCCTTCTAGCTTTAGCTCAATAGAGATATTTTTAAAACAAAAAACTCACCTCCACAGGGATCAGTGATGAATAATACGTAGAAAAATTTAGCAACAAATATTTGCAGACGATTATGCTTTGTTTTCCTCTTTGGGGAATTCACTACCACTGATGATCTATATAACAGCAAAAGCTGAGACACAATGGAGGAAAAGTCAATATAAGATGGTACAGGTAGTAAAACTAACAGGGAAAAGCTGAACAGAAGCATAGATGTCTGTTAAACCAGACAAGGAAGGAAAAAAATATATAATAATCAGAAATTTTGTGGGAGTAACTTTCTGTAATACCAATGAATATAATCCACTACTACTTTAGAAGCAATACAGCAAGCAAATCCAAGTTTCTTCCTTTTTTTTTTTTCTTAACACCTTTATTTTTCTAGACACGTGGAATTTCCAGGCTGTATAAACGTGCTTGGCTGAACCTCCTACTCTGTTTTTTTTGGGACAGACACAGTGACTGGAGCACGGTTGTTCACAGCTCAGTGCTGGGTCTGGCTCCTGTCATCCCTGGAACAGGAGAAGACTGTGTCAGTTTATGAGGCATTCTTCTGTTGGCTGCAGAGCATCACCTGGATGGAGAGCAAGCTCAGTTAAATCCCATTCCCCAGGTTCAAAGGGCAACAGCTGGTGAGGTCAGGCTCTCCTGGATGCATAGGTGCTGACTGAGGTGCAGCCAGGCACTCCAGCTTGGGAAAGAAGGGCACTCCTGGGATTGAGCAGAGGCCCACTCATGGCTCTGCAGCAAGCAAGGTTTGCTCCAAATGTGCAGAAGCAGCAAAATGTCCCAACAGTTAATGAGGGGAATCATAAAATCATAGCGTCATTAAGGTTGGAAAAGACCTCTCAGATAATCTAGTCCAACCATCAACCCATCATCACCATGCCCACTGATCTATGTCACATCTCCCCTTTTAATGAAAACCTCCGGAGAGGACAACAGGACCTCCATGCTCTGGGGTGCTTGGTGGCTTCTTGTCCACTGTGCCCTAGGGAAAATCTGGAAGAGAACAGATGCTTTCTGATGAGCTGTAAGCATGCACAAAGGGCGTCCAGGAAAAAGTCTCTCCAAAAGGAAAACCTGGAAATAGAACAGAAAAGGGAAGTGGCTGGGGGTTTGGGGAAGCAGGGAGGGAGGGAGGCACCAGCACAGCCAGATGTTCCTGTAGCTGTCCCTGGTGTCAGGGAGCAGTGTGGCTGGGGCTCACGCTGCTGTCCCTGCAGCTGCACCCACATTTGGGTGCGGAGCGCGGAGTTCCCCATGGACACAGACGAGGCAGCAAAAATAACTCCTGAAAGAATGGACTGTGTCCCGACCATTGTTTTAACATTTAGGTAAGTCTAATCTGCAGCTGGAAAGGGCAAGATATTTTTGTTGGGGCTTTTTGTAAAGTTGGAGGAAAAATAAGGGTAGGGTTTGGGAAGCTGTAACGATCTGAGGATGATGGGAAGGAGAGAAGACTCCTCTTGATACAACACATTTTGGTGACTATGTTGTGTTTTTGTAGTTTGTCAGAGATGAGTGAAGATGGCTGGAATTGCTGACTGCTGGGTTGAGTCTCATCTGACCAAAAGTAGACGTATTTAGGCTTCTTTAGACTCTCTCCAAAGTCAGTGCAGAGCATTAAGTGCTTTGGGATGCAATTCTCCTTCTGCTGAAGAAGAGATCTAAACCGGGTCACAAAGACTGTACTCTCAAAGCACCTGATCCCTCAGCTGAGCATAAGCAGAGCCTGCAGTGAGCTGCCCTGCTGAGACATCCACTGCAGGTAGCTGAGTGAAGGCAGCATGGAGCCCACCATTAATGATGACCAGGGAGTTCATTGGTCTGGAGAACAGCGCAGTCAGATTTGGAGCTGGAAACTGAAGCAGAGGGATTTTAGATGAAATGGAAGATATTTTAGAGCAATGTTAACTAAACACTAGAATTGTTTAGTGTAGGCTGGGGTAGATTTCCAAACCCCAGAAATTTACCTATATTTCATCTTTAAACAGAAATATTTTTGTTCTAAAGCAAACTAATTCAAGGAACATCTGGCTGGGGATGCATGTGAAGTGAGAGTAAATGTTTATAACAGCCTCTTCTGACTTCAATATTCTTTGAATCTAAATGGCAAACTGAGGACAAGTTTCACCAGCTTCAGTGTCTTTCTTCCAGTTTGCCAGTTGCCTCATGTCAGCAATGGGAAGTGGATGTGATAGTCATTAGTCATGCTGAGCATAGCAGGGCCCCAT
The DNA here is from genome assembly GCA_037305975.1 of Chrysolophus pictus. Classification (NCBI taxonomy): domain Eukaryota; kingdom Metazoa; phylum Chordata; class Aves; order Galliformes; family Phasianidae; genus Chrysolophus; species Chrysolophus pictus. The sequence goes on from JAYKPI010000006.1 coordinate 14,905,919, forward strand.
ATTCCTGCCACTTCTTCACCAGCACTGGCAGCAAGAGAGAAATGTCACCTTGATTGCATGTTCCAGGATGCACCAGGTAAGCAATCATTTTGAAAGGGGAGCGACTGAGATCAGTCAAGGTTTTGCCCCACAGAATAAAGCGGGATACAGTTGAACCTGGGGTGCTGTGGCAGTCCTGGAGAATGGATATCTTCTGGTCTGACCCAGCACCTTTTCCTTCCCATGCAGGTATGCAGGAGTAGCACAGAGCTGGACTGGGAAAAAGGCTGGAATCATCTTTGCAGAAGGTCAGCCGAACAATGTAGTTTTGTTCCCAAACAAAACCCAACAATGTTGGGTTTTTCTCTTTCTTCTGCCTTTTGATTTTTGCTGTCATTGTTTAACTGGGGAGACATTTCACAGATACTTTTTCACCTTGTGTGTGTATGAGCACACACACCTCTGGCATAAAGCCTTCTATGTGAACAAGCTCTGGGGCAGGGGGGCTAGTGTTCTTCCAGTGTCCAACAGGAGGGGCTGCTCAGAGCCCTTTGGAAAGTCTCTGGGGCTCTCTCACAGACACACAATTCTTCCAGGAGTGTGATACAATGGGTTGTTCACACAGAGGCCAGCTAAGAACACCCCAAGCCACAGGTCCAAGTGCTAAGCACACCTTCTTCCCATGCACTGTCTCATTTCTCTTGCCCCTCCGATGGTCCATCTGACACTCACCACACAGCCCTTGCCATGACCCAACCTCCTCACACCAGTTTTTTACTCACTGCTGTTGGCTTTGTCATTTTGAGACACCAAAGCTGCATATTAATAAGAATTATTTAATCTCTAAGTCTCTTCCCTTTTTCACGTGTAAAGAACAAATCCTTTTTGAGAGGACATACTAAATATTTAATGTTATGCTACAGTTGGTCTTCACCAGAAGTATCAAAGAAGGTATTTGGGAAATCTTAGGCTTAGTTAATAGTTGTCTTTTTTTTTTTTTTTTTTCTCCTTAAGAAACAGAGGGGAAAATGAGTCAAGGGAAGCACTATGGTGTATGAATGGAAAATATGCTGCAGGGCATCTCCAACACATGTGAAGTGTTGCTGTTGGCCATCTCCCTGTGGGCTCTGTGTCACAGTGCCTGGCACAACACCAGCACCCGGAACAATACCACCCATCACCTAGAACAACACCACCACTTGGCACAACACCAACACCTGGCACAACACCATGACCTGGCACAAAACCAACACCTGGCACAACCCCATCACCTGGCACTGCACCAATGTCTGGTAGAACATGATCACCTGGCACGACACCATCTAGTACAACACCAGCATCTGGTACAAAAACAACACCTGGCACAACACCAGCACCTGGCACAATGCCAACACCTGATAGTGCACCACCACCTGGTAAAACACCAGCACCTGGCACAACACCAGCACCTGGCACAACAGCAGCAATTGGCAGGGTGAGCAATTGGCTCAGCTGGGCCACAGTTGTGGCAAACTTTGGGCATCAGAGCAAACTCAAAACTTAGAAAATGAGAAGCGTTAGAACTCAGTATAGAAAAGAGAGGACAGATTTAGACCTGCTGGGAATGGCACTTCTCAGTGATGGGATACAACCTCCCCTCCTGCTATCTGCTGAGAAAGTGAACTTAATGCTAATCTCAGCCTGGGTCCTTATCTGGCTGATGCTGGGCGTTCACTCCCTCGCAGCAATAGCAATCCTGGTGCTGCTCCTCCCTCTCCTCTCCGAGTCTGTAGGGACTGCACAGAGCTGCACAGCCTCACTTGCACTGATGTGAAGGAGGCTGGAAAGACTCGCAGGGCAGATAGGGAAGGTGGGGTGGCAGAAAGAAATCCCTGAGCTATCCCATGCACTGTGATGAGCCCCATCACCATCCCGTGAGAGGCAGCTCCAACAGCATGCAACCAGAGAAGAAAGAGCAGTCACTGTCCAAATGCTTAGAGAAATGGCCCAGCTAAAGATACTGAGCTTGGGCAGTTTAAATAAAATAAAATATTTATATTAAAGACATCAGCAAAGGGATGATATCAGATGGAAGTTGTTCACTGAGAGGGCAGTGAGGCACTGGCACAGCTGCCCAGAGAAGCTGTGGGTGCCCCATCCCTGGAGGCACTCGAGGCCAGGCTGGATGGGGCCCTGGGCAGCCTGAACTGGGTGCCTGATATAGCAGCTGGCAACTCTGCTCACAGCAGGGAGGTTGGAACTAGACAGACTCTGAGATCTCTTTCACCTCAAGCCATTCTATGAAAATTTTCAGAAAATCAGGAGTAAACCAGCCTGAAAGGGAACTAGGACCTTCTGGCTTTAAACCTTTGAGGGAGTCTTTCCTGCAGAGCGAGGAGCAGAGGGACATTCTGAGGCACAGCACTCTGCACCCAGCCCTGAAGCTCACCCTTGGCTGTTCCCTTGTGACAGAGAGGGGTTGATGTTGGCAGAAGCCTGCTTCTCTGTGGAACGCAGCCCTGAGCTGCACAGCAGGATTACTTTCTGGAAGATTTTGCTGTGTGTCAAGTGAACAGGAGCATAAAAATACTTTCTAACCACTAATGAGAAACCCAGCAATCCCTGTAGTCAATGAACCACAGAGGTCAGAGATAAGAAAGATCAGTGAAATTAGGTCAGTTGAAGCATCCTTGTACCAGTGCCAGAAAACCTTAAAGGACTGTTTGTAAAGCAGGCGTGCACATTTCAAAGAGCACAGTGGATGTAAGGTGCCTGAGTGGCCCCTCCAGCAAAGGCAACCCAAAGGCACTGACAGCCCCAGATGCAACACAACCCAAGCAGCTGTGAGCAGGAGCTGCCAGCCCCCCACCTCCTGCCAGCTGGGCTGCAGTCAGGATGAGACCCCATTTCCAGATTTTATCTTGGTTTGTAGGAAATGAGGTCCCAGCAGCTCTGAGAAGTGACAAGGGAAGGAAAGGCCTGTGTACAGCATCGTAGTGCTGCTACTCTGCTTTCCAGCTTCCTTGCAACCGTCTGCTGGAGGGGGAATAGATGTCTCTGGGGAATAATGAAGCTATTCATTGCCTCTTCCTATTTACCATGTGGTCCTCTTCTCCTCAGCCCTAAAATCTTTCTTAGCCACGGCCATGGCCTGGGAGATGCTGAGGCTGAGCCTGACTTGTGCCCCTCCAGCTGACATCACTTCAGACCTCTCCCTGCAGCACTACTGGATCAGCACACCTGGAGCCAGGTCGTGGGGACGGGGCATAGCAGGCCCTTGCTGGCAGACTGCGTTTTGGAGCTTTTCCTCCTGAGCTTCCTTCCTTCTCCCTCCTTTCTTCCCATGTCTCCATCTGCTGGAGGACCTCGGAGCAGCGATGCCCGGGTTGCATCACCCGGCCACACGCAGGCAGGTGTTTCTGCTGGCTGCAGTCCTGCTGTCTCCACACAGCACAAGGAATTGCTGGACTCAAGTTTGCTGATGCTTCCCACTCCTATGGGGGCAGAGATGTCAGTCCCATTTAAGTCCGGTGCTCAGGGGGGTAAAATGCATTTTTATTTTTTGTTACAAAAGAGCTTAAAGTAAAACAAATAAATGTGATGGAAAAGGATACAAACTGCATTATTTCTTCAGGATTTTTAATACTTGTCCATTACAAATATTTAAATACCTGTGCTGTGTATATTTTAGATACTTCTAGTCCTCGTTTGCCAGCAGCTGTCTCACACAGAGCCAAGCCAGCGTGCCAGGCCAGGTGTGCACCTCTGCTTGCCAGGGCCATGTGGTGCCCAGCTGTGTGCACAGCCATCTGCGCCCTGCAGGCCGCTGTGGTGCTGCCACAGTTCAGCCTCGTGCTGTGTCACAGAGCAGTGACCTGCAGCACCGGCACCCCCTTATCAAATGGGCCCTGCTCCGGGACACCTTCTCTCAGGGGTCCTCAGTGTGGATGAAGTTAGAAGGGACCTCTGGGCCCATCTGGCCTAGCCCCAGCTGCAGCAGGGATGCCCCGAGCAGGGGTCCCACACCCAAGCAGATTCTAAAGGTCTCCAAGATGGAGACCCCACAGCATCTCTGGGCTCCTCTTTTCCAGGCTGACCAGTCCCAGCTCTCTCAGCCTTCCCTCATTTAAGACATGTTTCAGTCCATCATTGCTGTGGCCCTTTGCTGGACCGTCTCAGTTAGCTCTGTCTCTTGCACCGAGGAGCCCAGACCTGGGCACAGTTCTCCTGGTAAGGTCTCAGCAGTGCTGAGCAGAGGGAAGGATCCTCTCCCTGCCCCTGCTGGCACCAGGCTCCTCACTGAGCTGTTCCGCAGTGGCTCATTGCCCTCCTCCGCCCAGCTCACCTGTGAAGCACAGGGCTGCCATCACCGAGCTCAGCCACAGTGGTGTTAAAGGTTGGGTGATTTCAGGATGCTTCAGTGAACAAAGGAAAATGAGCCAGAGGAGGCTGTTCCCAGCTGCGAGCGAGCATGGGAGGAAGCATGGCGAGTGTCTCACACAATGCCAGCCCAACAATCAGAGGAACTTGGAGAGGAAGCGACCAGAATAGCTGTGCGGGGCAGCCCGCAGAGCTGGCTTCTAATAAATGACCAAGGGACAGCTGATCTGTGCCAGGTGAGGGGGAGCGAGCAGGGCTGGGGGGCAGAAGGGGATGGCAGAGGGCACGGCTGCTGACTTGTGGTGAGCCCGAGCCTGCCATGGTTGGGAGTTCTCTGTGGCTAGCATGGGACGCAGGGACTTGTCATCATGTGAAGCTGGGGAACAAGCAACTGGCACAGCTATGGGTGAGCAGAAGCCCACACTCTTCCCCTTTTGGAAAAGCATGGCCACAGCTCGTTCTGTCAGCATGATGGCACAGGAGGGAGGTGTTTTCCATAGTGCTTGCCTGAGAAGGAAAGGACTTGGCAACAAATGTCCCCAGGGGGAGCTGCCATCCAGCACAGTCAGGGTCAGCACCCATCTGCCTGCCTTGTATCAGCCACCCCTGCAACCTGCACAGGACTTTGCAATCTGTACAAATGCAGTGACTCCGATGAACAGTCTCCTTTAAAAACAAGCAAACAGAGCAAAGTTTCCTTGTCAGCCTTTGTTTGAGCAATAGCCTTTGGCTATTGCTGAAATGGATTTGTTTCTTCATCGCAGATATTCCCTATATAAAATATATAGTTTATTTGCTTTGATCTGCCCACATGCAGCACTTGAAGCTGATTCCAAGTTTTATACAGTTAAATACTACCACATGCTTCCAGAGCTGGATACAGCCTTTTCTATAAACTAGCATAAATCAGAGTAAGAATTTGAACCACTTCTTGCCAAAACAGAGGGTGTGCCTCTTGTCCGAGTTCAGCTCTTTTCTTCTTCTCTGCTCCACTCACAGCTAACCTGCAGTTTAACAGCCTGAGTTTACACGATGTCCTTACCACCCGTAAAGGAACACTGCATCCTCTGGGAAGTGCAGAAGGAATGTCACAGCCCAGTTCACCAACAGCTGTGGAAGTTCTCCTGGTTCTGGTTAATCACTCTGTGGCCTGGTTACATTTAGTCGTCAAAACTAAGAAAACTTGGGAAAAAAATTGAAAGGAAAAAACAACATCTGTGGGATATATGAGACAGCCATACATCACAGGGCAATTGTCCTAGTCTCACCACCCATGGAGCCATTGCAAGCACAGGAATGTCATTCATCACCACAACAGCCCTGTTTTGCTGCAGAGCAGTACATCCTTGTCTCTGTGGGGACCCGAGCCTTTCTGCATCCCCAGGAAGGACCGAGGGAAAGGGCTGGCTCCTGTGGACACAGCAGGTCTGCCAGGTGTTGCATGGTCTCTTGTCCTTTTGGCAAAGTCCATCTACTTTGGAATGCTTAGTCCAGGAGCTCACAGCAAGCACAGGACACAATCCCATTGAAAGCATTCAAACAGCTTGTCCTCACCACTTGCCACTAACAAGAAACATGAGCATCTGAAAAGAGGGAGAGGACACAGATTGGTCTGGTGGCAGCCCATGCTGCTCATCCACAGGGAGAGCTCTTGGAAGCAGTCTGAGCATCTACTTGATAACAAGTTACAGTAATAATTAAGCACTTACTGCTGTTTACTTTTGCAGTGGGAACAATTGATCCTTCTTCCTTCTGACTGCCACCTCTGACCCTAATTCTTGCTCTGCACACAGCCAAGCATAGTTCAGATGAGGAAACAGTAGGAGAGATTAAGATTCTGGGCTTCAGCTAGAAATATAAATCAGCTTTGAAACAGCTACATTTTTGTCCTAACTAAAGAAAGGCATCTGTACCAATCAGGCTATGATCGCTTTTTTGTAGTAACATTGTAGAAATTTGTGACAAAGACCGAGGAAGAGCCCAGAATGGCCTTTTGGATCATATTATTGTATATGTGCATGAAATGGAAAGAAGAGAGCGTAGAGGATGATGGGAGAGACGTAATACACTTCTTTTTCCACTTCTACAAAGCAAAGTTATAATGTAAATGTTTCAGGACTGTAGCAATGGGAGGGGAAGTGCGTTGAAGTATAAAACATATGAAACATCTCATGGCAAAGAATAGCTGAGAAATGCCCAGCAATAACAAAACTTTAGTTTCACATCTGTTCTTAAATATATAAAACATTTAAAACTCCACTGGGCAGTTCCTGCTGCCAAATCTGGATGTGCTGGACCTCATATTAACACAGTTTTCTCTCTGTTACCAGCTACTGAAGTTTCAAAGCAAAACGTGCCGCCCTTCGCTGCGATTTTTCTGTGTTCTTCTGCAGCTTAGTATCCCATATGGCACTGATGTTAGATGAGAAGCTTCACTAAAAACCCTCCCCTGCTAAAGGGAGAGAGTGTACTCCTGCAAACACAGCGCCTTTGCAGATCAATGTCTTTGAAGGCAGGAAAATGTCACATATATTTTTAAAACCTGGAGCACAATCACCTTCCCGCTGGCCATGTCAGCACTGCAACCTCCAACTGAGACTGCGGTTTATGAACCAAACCCTGGGCCAATTTTCTGCTGCCAGCCCCAACAGCACTCGTGCCGTTATCCATCCCAACGCAGTGCTGCCAGCACCCCTGGGCCCACCTGGCCCTGCCAGAAGGCATATCAAGCACATGCCTGATGCCCTCCAGCTCACCCACAGCTGACACGCAAATGTGCCCATGACAACCTACAGCAGGGAGTCTGCTTTAGCAGGAGGTTGGACTCCGTGATTCTCCGAGGTCCCTTCCAACCCCTCCGATTCTGTGATCCCTGAAGAAAACACACCCACAGGCTCTTTGATTTCAAAACTGGCTGCAGAATCCTGGGTTCTTACTGCATTTCTTTGTGCTGTGTAGGGATTTTCCACCAGGATCTCCAGGAGAAGCATGTAGTTCCCATGGCTGATGCATTAGGTAAGTGAAGGGGCTGAATACAGAAGATCCAAGAGGGCAATGTAAATCACCATGTGGCTCTTGTAAGGTGACATGGGTCTGAAGAGTGAGCATGTCACAGAGCAAACCCAGCACATCCTGATGCAGCCCCACATGGACTCTTCCTCCACCTCCCCAAAGCAAAGCATCCGATCTGTTGCATCTCAGAGAAAAGCAGGTGAAACCAGTGGTGTCTGTGGACCCACACAAACATTCCCTCACCACCACAGTTGTTTATGTTATATGGCAGGCATGACATTCGTGGTTTGAAGTTTGGGTGTCCAGTGCGGAGCCAGGAGTGGAACGCAGTGATCCATGTGTGTCCCTTCGACTCAGGATGTTCTATGATTCTGTGATCACGCTGCAAGAAGCCGCACTCACTGCCATGATCTGTACTCCCATCTCCCATAGCCACCATGGAAAAGGACAGCAGCAGTGCTCCTGTCACCGCTTATCAGCATCCCTGTACCAAGGAGAGCCAGAAAGCACTGGAGTTTGCTTTAATCATCTCTCTCCACCGCATGTGGCCAAAGAAAGTCAGACATGATCAACCTCAGAGCCCAGGCAGCTGCTGCTGTGCTGCTCTGCAGGCAGGGCAGGGCAGGGCAGGGCAGAGCAAGAGCCTGTGTGGATCTGGGCCCTTCACATCTGTGATGCAGCACTGCAGAGCAATGTTCCTGCTGAGGAGCATGGCCATTCACATCTCCTGTCTGTTTTCTGCCCCACCAGTTCCCTCTGCACTGGTCTTTGCTACACCTTCTTTATTTATTCATGGCGTTAGGTGGTTTGGGGGGCTAGTAGCTTTAAGTGTGACAACCTCCAAAAAAGAATTCAGCCTGAATTGTGTATTTTAATAGCCCATATTTACTACTTCACTTTCCTCTCTTCCACCTGGAAAAGCTTACAGAATTAATAGGGATTAACCTTATTAATATAACCCTATATAATATAACCCTGACAGCTGGGTTCTGTTGAAGTTACTCTTTGGTCATATGTAGATTAATAGAGATTGACACCATTGAAATCATTTTCTGTTAAAGGAGAAAAACCATTATGTATGGCATTCCTCCCATCTTCTGTTCAGGTCTATGGGTAGGACCCGCTCCCTTTCCAAATTAAAATGGCGTGCTCCAGAGCATAGCATTTAACTTGATTCTTTCAACAAGAGTGGCAAATTGGCAGGGGCATGGGCTTGAAACCAGAGAGCTGCTCTTCTACCTGTTGGAGGATCTCATGTGCCCATCCTCTTGTCTGTGCTCTGTGCCTTAGGCATTTACTTTGTGCCAAATGCAGTCCACAGCACCCAGGAGCAGCCCCGTGGCCCATGCTCATTGTCACTGGCAATGCGGTGTAGGTTGCCAAATTTTTGTTCTTTATTCATGTCCCAGAGCAGTGAATAATGTCTCCTCAGAGAGAATATTCCCAGCTAACAATGCCCAAAATCCAATTGTCCCATAGTGGCTGAAACTACAAGAAGAATGAAATCTCCCTAAAAAAGCTGGGGAGGAGAAAAGTGCCAGCATGGGGCATGGACAGACTTTGCACCCAGCTGGAAGCTGGGGAGCTGTCTGGTTCCCAGGGGGATGTGAGTACAGGCAGAGAAGCACAGGAATGAGCTTGTGCTTCTCGCCTTCAGCTGGGGACAATGCAGATGGACAGGCAGAGGCCAGAACTGCATTTCTGAAAAACTTGCCATGGTTTCTAATGTGGAGAGCCTTCTTCTGCTTCAGGGGGCAAACATGAAAGGCAGATGAGCTGTTTGGAAAAACTGTCATTTCAGAGCATGCCTGCTCCGCTGAAGCACGAGGCAGGAGTGTTGGGAGGCAGCAGCGCCCCGTACCACACTCATGGCCCCAAAATTGGCACGGCATCTCCCCCCGAGCACCACTTTTACTTTGATTTGTACAGCACTGGTGGCAGGTCGTGCAGCTAAAAGCAGCTCTTCCATTAGCGCATTTTAACATCATTAATCTTTCAGGCAAATCCTGCCGTACTGCAAGGCACATGCTGGGTTGCAGGTTCAATCTGTGTGTTTAAGAAGCACCGTTTCACCTTCTCGCTGCAGTGATGTGGCAGTCCTCCTTCCTGGGGATCTGACAACATCAGCATGGCTTGAGTGCTGGTACTGGCATGAAGTTAATGGAAAACCTTCACCAGAGCTCTCCTTCTTTGGAAAATGAAGCTGAAGTTTTCAAAGGTACATCAGAGAGGTATAAAAGGAAGGAAGACTTACAATTAGTGGAGGAAGGTCAAATTAGGGAACATACAATAGAAAATAGAATCATAGGAGTTGGAATGGGCCTCTGGAGACCATCAAATTGAACAAGCTGGACATACACAAGTCCTTGGAACGTCATGGGATGCTGAGGAAACTGGCCTATGTCAGTGCAAGGCCACTGATTCTCTCGATCATCTTTGAAAGGTCAGGGCAACCAGAAGAGGCTGCTGGAGACTGGAAGAAAGAAAACACTCCTCTAAAAAGGACAAGAACAAAGATTTTGGGAGCTACAGACCAGTTAGCTTCATTTCAATCCTGGGAAGGTGCAGATCCTGAAAACCATTTTCCGACACATGAAGACTGCAAGTAATCAGCATGGATTTATGAAAGGAAAGTTACACTTGATCAACCTGGTAGTCTTCCAGAATGAGATGGCTGGCTTGGTAGATGAGGTAGATGTTATTTATGCAAACTTCAGTAAGTCTTTTGATTCTCTCTTACCAACCTCATAGTTAAGCTAAAGAAGTATAGGCTAGATAGACAGTCAGATGGACTGAAAACTGGCCAAACTGCTGGGCTCAAAGGGATGTAATTTGTTGCAAGAGTCCAGGATTATGCCAGAGGTATACCCCAGGAGTTAATATCTGGACCAATATTATTTAGCAGCTTTATTAGTGGCCTGGACAACGGGGCAGAAACCACCCACAACAAGGTTGCAGACAATTGCCAACCTCAACCATTCTGCAATTCTGTACGGCCCAGCTTAAAACTGATATGATTTTTATTTCTCCATTCAATTTTTGGTACAAAGACTTTTTAATGAATGATGGAACGGCTTTTTGTTGGCAAGGAGAGATTATCTCATATCCTGGACTTCATCAGCTCTCAGGCCAAATGAAAAAGTCTATAGATCTTCACGACGACTAAACAGTTCTGCTACCAGGTGTACTTAACAGGGCTTGAAAAATTACCCTGAAATAATGGGAATTCAGCAAAACAAATTGTATTATTTTCTGATTGATGTTTGCAAGAAAATGAACAAGCCTCCCAGGAAGAATCTTTTTCAAGTTCCACTTTAGAGAAAGCTGTAGAGTGACGGGCAGGGTTTCACAGCTTGTTTGGGACTTCAGCAAAGCCCTCTCTAAACAGCACCCTCATGCTCCAGGTTCGGGAGGAAAGGTCAGGCAGAGCTTTGCAGGGATCACTTTGGCACCTTTGACGTGTACTTCTAACAGAAGCATTTATTCTGTCTCAGAAATTATGTAATTTTTCTGCACAGTAACACAGACTCACACGGAAAGAAGCTGAGCCGAGGGAGTGAGGGCTTATGTCAGGAGGTCAGTAGCAGGCAGAACAGATGCATAATTTCATTCTGGGAGATCACCTCCCTGTATGAGCAGCCTCTGATATCCCTCCCACCAAATATTGGTGGCAGACTGCCTTTCTGGAAAATGAGCCTACTGCATAAAGAAGTGATTTATCTTCTTTTAGGAGATGTTTTTACTGGAAGGGCCAAATATACTCTTTGCTCTTCAAGGTTTTCCAAGCACTGTGACGGAACATTTCTAAACACACTCCAGCAAAGCCCACCAACACACTCGTTGCTTGGCTGGGAGCACACAGGAGGGTGGATATGCTCAGCTTCATGGGCCATGGGCCCCTTCAAGGCAGCCTGAACCCTGTGGCACCACGGGCACCTTCATCCAACAGGAACAAGGCTCAGCCAGGGTGCAGCTAAGCAGTAAATGTTTTTTGACAGGGAACAGCAGTGTGAAGTTCAGTCTTCTGTGATGCGCTGAAGTCATCCAAAATTATGATCTACACCATCTCCCCACCCACCAACTTGCTACTCCTGGGAGCAGACCACCCAATCTCTCTTTCTCAGTGTAACACAGACTCCTGTGATGTGCTGTCCCAATGTGCTGTGGAGCAGAGAGCTTTTCAGCCCGCTACCTTTGCCATTGTTAGAGAGTGGCTGTGGTTAAAGCCCATGCAAATAGCTTTCTTTTATTATTGCTGGAGGTAAACCCAAAACTTCTGAAGTAGAACTGTGCTGGCAAGGTGCTAAGTATGAAGAAGGCAGCAGGTAGTGCATGCACGACAGGAGATGGCTCTTTGCCATCATCTGGCTTTCAGGATCTGTCCTTCTCCCAGCTGTTGAACATTCAGAAGGACAAGATCTGTCCAGGACATGGAATTAACACCACAAAGATGTTCAGTGATGCAGCAATCCAGTACTGAATAAACAGGGAGGTGGAGGAGGAAGTAGATAGAAGGTAGTTCCAAAATCCAGGTGCTCATAGCAGGCAGATCACAGCCTGTGTCCATCGGACATCCCTGCTTTCAGATATAGGGCTCCGTGATGCGACGTGTGATACAGTCACTCTCACATTGTCTGCCCATGCTCTCTGGTGATGGAAAAAAAAAACAAAAAAACAACAAAAAAAAATCACTTCAAGCTGAGTAAATGCCTTAAAAGGAAGAAAACAGAATTAGCAGTTTTTGTGCTGTCAGTTTGCGGATGAACTTTTTCCCTCCAGTGCCATACCAGGAGAAAACGTGCTGTGTATTGTATCCCCAGCAGGGCTCCAGCAGCACAGAAACACTCCTACAGTGTTCGTGGAGGAGATGTGAATGTGTGAATTAGTCTCTTTTCACGTTAATGGATTTATTCACTTCTCTGGGCCAGAATTTCTATTTCCTGGTACAAAAAGAGCTCTCCAGCCCAGCATCTCAGAACTGGAACTGAACCCAGCAACTGACCAGGGCCTGAGCAGGAGCAGGGGAGCTGCAGTCTTCCCCAGTCCCCTTTCAGCTAAATTCCCCTACTCTGCCTCCAGTGATTAACTACAAAAAAGAGGGGAGATGTCGTACTTGCCAGGCACTGAAAAAAGGCATTCAGCTGACATGCAGGGGGCCCACGTTAGCAGCAGAACGGCCTTGAGCTTGTGTCAGGGTTTGGCCTAGTTCAGCCTAGTTCTGTGACAAATGCACCGCAGATGCCATGGTTCTAGGCTGTTTCAGTTCTCCAAATATTTAATGACAGAGGGATTATAATAGACTATCTATAGACTTTCTTGTGGTTCACAGCTTTTCTCCTACATTTTCCATCAAAAGTTAGCTGCTGCTTTGCTTGCTGCTGTGCAAAATCAGGTCTTTTGTAGAAAAGCTGGAGGTGCTGGAATACAGAACAAAAGTTATAAGTCCAGGACAGCTTGCTTCTGATTCAACACCCAAACTCAAAGGGGTGCAAAAGCCATACTAACCCCAGAGCTATAATACAGTGTTCTGCAAATTTCAATACATTTTGCCCATTGTATAGAGGAGCTTGTTTCTGAAAACTGCACTGGCGGGGTATCAGTGGCACTGATTAGCTTTAGCGGGCATGGGTGATGGGTTGGAGTTGAACAAGATATCTTAGAGTTTTCCAACCTTAACGATTCCCCAATTCTGCAATATGCTTTATCTCACAGCAACAAGCTTTCCCACAAACACATATGCACTGCTCTATATAAGTGAGGAAGGAACAAGAAAACTTTTATGAGCAGGCCAGAAATCCAGTCTTGAGCTTTATGGGATTCTGACCATCTTGTCAGCAGCATCCTTGAGTGTCAATGGAGAAAAATAAGATGGACCTCATTTATCTTAATAGAAAACAGATCAAATCTAATAAGCTACTTTAAAAAATAGCTTTATTTAAATTTGTTTTAAATAGATGCATATAAAATAGCTTAATAGAGCTTAATTATTACGCTATTCATATATAAATACAATCTTTAAACCTGACAATTAAAGTTTGAGTGGTAAAGTTTTACCAAAAGGTCATTTTCCATTCTATCTCCTACCCCTTATCCTTATGTTACAGATATCAAAACAGGAAGATTAAAGTGTATCTCATGATCTACACTCCTTTTTTTTCCCCACTCCTTTCAGCAACAAACAGTAGCAGCAGTGTTAAACAAGGTTATAATATCTTGTTTTATTAAAAGCATCACATCTGAACATCTGAAATGATTACATTTTTGTCACAGCACCAACTGAGCTATTTCTTGGATCAGTTTTCAGGTTCCAGATGAGTTCCTATTCTCCCAGATACACACTAGCTCATTTACAGAAACAAAGAGCAGCCTGGATGGATGATTGACTCACCAGACCTACTGGCCATTCATCACAGCATGATGCTTCCACAGAAGACATGCCCTGTTTCTTCTTCCCAGCATAAACTGCTGTGTCATTCATACTGACAGTAGCTTCTCAAAGATGCCTACAAGGGTTGGGATTCAACACTGAAGCCCTTTGAAAATTCAAGTTGCATTTACACACAGATGCTTCTCTGTGCCTGATCTTGGTGTTCTGTTTGGACTGTATCTGAGTGCATTTTGTGCAAGAGCACTGTAGCAGAAACCAACAACTTTTCCAATATTGGAATTTATGTTATATATTATACATATTTATGCCCTTTTTCATAATCAGTAACAATCAAGATCTTCAATTGGTGACTTCTGTTGAAAGCTCTCAAGCTACAGGTGCTTCCACAATCATACAGCCCAGGGCTTCAGTCTGCTTTTCTCTGGAGGAGAGCACTGACCTGTAGACAGGTAGACAGAATTTCCTCGGCTTTTTTTTAAATTAAGCCTCACCAATAAGAAAAAGTAGATTAAATCAAATTCTTATGTTGAGGCTGAAATAAAAATGGAAATAAAAATGTCAGTTACCACCCACTTTCCTTCTGAATTGTGTTGCAATTTAACATCTTTAATTTTAAATTTATTATTGCCTCACTTGCTATTTTTCCTCTACAAGACAGATCTTCATAAAATAATTAACTGTACCTCTGAGAAAAGAATTGCTATAAATGGTTAGGTCTGATGGAGGGAGGAGAACAGTCTCCAAAAAGTCCAGATTGTACTAATAAACATGCCAAGAAAGAGTAGGATCATCAGACAACATCATGTCCAGCCATCAGGATTTATTTCCTCCTTTCCCGAGAAAAACAAATGAGTGTATGATCTGATCTTGGAACACTGCCTCCAACTGCTTCAAAATCTATTCAGATCTCAAGGTATGGGGACAAAGTAAATATTTCCTTAATTATGTACGATGCAGGGCCTAATCAAACATGGCTCTGACTGCAATCCTTGCCATAACACACTCACCCAATGCCATAAGGCATTGCGCATTTCTCCCAGTGTTACAAGAAGAATCTGACAGTCAGCATCAAGGAGATGCATTGTTTAGAAAAGACTTCTGTGCCCAGACCAGGAGGGCATAATATATGTCTCGGTTTCTCCTGGGTGTAGAGCATAGAGCAGTATTATTTATAGTGCTTCTGTTTATGTAGCTGATGGTAACAAAGAACCACGATGAACAAGCCTGGAAACTGGTGCTGGAGGTGACTGCAGGGAAATATGCAGAAGCACTCCATGCTCTGAAGAGTGGATGGTGTCATCCAAAGCTACCAAACGAAAGCAGTCCCAGCTCCCTCCCATGGTGCAGGACAAAAATAAAAGCTTACCTCTTGATCTTCAAATGCAAACGGCTTTCCTGGAAGGAAAAGACAGCAGGGGAGAGCCAGCAGACACCCACAAGAAGGCGTGCTGTGACAATGTGCAGTGAGGCGTCCAATAAAGCATTACAATGCATTAAACAACATGATTCTCCCCAACATTGCTTCCTGCCAATAGGTGAAGCTGGCATTGACTGGATAGGTTAAAACAAAACTGACAGATGAACAGGTTTCTGATGCACTATTGTAGACTTTAAAAGGCACAGAGATGCAATAAATAACCAGAGCCAAGTAACCTGCTAATTTCCCCTGACTCTTAAGTACATGAAGTATCTCCACGAACATAAACTGTTGTCAGGTAGTCACAGTGGAACAGCATGATTGAGTATTTCTAGGGGCCTTCTCCTCGACACGGATCCAGATTTTAATCAAAGAGCTTGGGTAAAGAGTAAATGAGCTATTTAACCTGAAGAACTAAACCTCCTCGTGTACAGACAGCAGCCAGCTATGCCAGCTAGACAGCAAGTATTTCACAGCAAATTGTTTATAGCCTACCTCTGCCAGGGGAACAATTTAAGTATTAGCAGCACAGTTTTTTTTCTGCAATGCTTCCCATTCCCAGACTTCTTTGTAAAGTCTGCAAACAGAGATGCCAACATACCCCATTCTGACCTACATAGCAAACAATTGGACCTGTGTTCCTGCTGTGTTATCAGAGAAATGAATCATTGTCGTGTCTCCTCAATGTCCTGGCAAGACAGGGAATTTTCTGCTGGGAAGTGTTAGTTGAATCCTGCACCTACTACTATCATGACACCAACTGCATATTTTCTGTTTATCGCAGAGAAGAAAAACACCCAGCAGGAAAAGGCTCAGCTTTAAATTCTGCTTTCTGCCAGTACAAACATGGGAGCAAGTGAAGCACAACTTTGAAAGCTCCAGCTTACTGAACTCCAGAAGAAGAAAAAAAAACTTCATCAATCTTTTTAGAAAAACAGAATAAAGATTCTAGAGAAAAACATTCACCGCACCCCAGATACTTACATAATTTGTGCAAGTATGAGGAGTAGCAGTGGCCACACTATAACATCATCATCCGCTATCTCTGCATCTGAGAAAAATGTCAGGGTTGTGTCCTGCTGTTATTGGAGGAAAAAAACTTGCTGGGAATGGGGAATAGGGATGACAAACAGTTTGCCTTCTCAGGCTTAAGGATCAGGTAAAACAAACAGATGACTTCAGAAGCCCCTGGGTCGGCTTGGCAATGAGAGGTCCCCACTGAATCAGAAAGATTAACTTCAGAGGAAGGCATCCATTCCTACTGGGAGCAAGCAGCTGGCGGCCCTGAGTATTTATAGACTCCTGCAGCAATAGTGGGTGAATCTGGAAAAGTCTAGCAGTTTCTGACTAGGTGTCTCTGAATGAAGTCTACATTAACCTATGTGATTTGAAGCTTCTCTCTTATCAGCATTTGGAGCATAAAATCATATCACTTATGCCTAACTGCCACATACTTGTAACCCTATACATGTGGGATAAAACTAAATCATGACAAACAGAGATGTCTGTATTCTCCCTTTATAGTTTATAAGGATAAAGGCAAGTTTTTTGCCAGGGCAGGGGTCAGGAACTTTCGATAGTCTGCTCAAAAATAAGAATTCTCTCGCCATTAAGAGATATCACTCAGAGTTTGTCAGACATCCAAAAAAATATTTCTGCTTTCTCCATCAGAAACCATGTTTTGTGAGTGACATAGTCTTCACATATCACCATTTACTTGGACAAAACATTAATCATAAAGTGATCTTGGAATGCAAGAAATGCTCCATCTCTAATGACAACTCAATAGTGCTCACTTTGACCTTTGTTTTGTTTGGAAGATCCTGAAAGATAAACACTTTTGTTGTGGGAATTTAAGCTAGCCAAAACATAGCTCAGCTTTCTTAGCATTGTTTTCTTGCTTTTTGTTTTTGCAAGTTCTTTAGATGTAGTTTTCTAGACCATCAGGGGTTCTGAGATCAATAGTTAAAACCACTGCTTTACGAAATGCATTCTCATTTTAGTATGCAACAAAAACTGCCTGCATCTGAGGAAGGAAAGCACCAGACAGTTTACTTTATCGTACTGAAGACTCCAACATCACAAAAGAACAGCAACTTACTGAAGAAACACAGAGATCATCTTACTTTGTTATCTCCTAGAGGAAATATAAAATTAATTGCTGCAAAACACGTTAGAGATTGAGAACATTGTCTACACTAAAGAGAGGACCTAAAAGCATATATTCTGTGTGGGAGAAGAGTGAAAGTCTGGTCCTATCTATAAGCACTGTTTTTTTAGGGTAATTCAGAAAGGTAATATTCCAAGTTCCTAAGCCAACTGCAAGGCAAAGCCTCTTAGAGATGGATTTCATTGCAGAGCTAGTGTAGCTAAGGTCTTTAGTGTCTCCACAAAAGAGATTACGGTCATTTCAAATGAGATCTTCCTTTCCAAGCTCCTGTATCAAGTAATTAGAGCAAACACACTTTTGTTGGGTGTCTAGAGATAATTTTCAAAATAAAGAGGCACAAATCACCTAAAGATGTACGAAGCCATTCTCTATACTGTATTTCTGGAGTCACTAAATCTGTGAATCCCATTTCATTTACTCACAGTAAGAGTATTTACTCACAGTTGCATGTATTTAATTTGTGATTACCATTTCAGTATGCTCTCTCAAATCCCATCTTTTTATAAAAGCACTGCATCACTGAGAGGACTACAGAAAATTAATGGAGGAATTTTTTCAAAGAGACAAAGCATTTTACTTTTAATTGACAGTTTGTTATATGTATTTCTTTCCACTATGTGATTATTTTTGATGAATAATAGGATAGTAATTACCATTTGTCTATGAGACCTATATGAATTCTTCCAGGTCTTCCTCTCACCCTAAAAATCTCCAGCGATAGCTCCTAGCAAAAGACTTCAGAAAATCAAAGTTTAGATGTAAATACATGGAAAGTATTGAAATAATAGTGCTTTTCCATCTAACAATCCAATGCCTAATGTAAAGTCCTCTCTGCAGGAACAGCAGTTCCTGCAGTTTTGCTTCTGTCCAACATAGGAAAAAGAGATACAGAAATACAGGAATTGTTCCTCCCTACAGAGTGAGCAATACAAGTGGGAGCTGATGCTTTTGTAATTAGTTGTGCATTGACTTCCCCCATCGGGCTGCGATGATAATACCTACAAGACATATTCTGGGAGTTGATCCATGCAAGATTCCAATATAGGGCTGCACTGTTTACATTTACTACAAATTTGTATGCACAAGAGAGCTCAGCATGGGAACAAAAACCCATCTCTGAAGGCTTTCTGTAAAACAAATTGAACATAATGTTTCCCATTATAACAGTAGAAAACAAATCTTTTTCAAAGGGTCGAGTGCCTCAAGGAGTTTGCACCAAATTTCTGTTTTCTAATACTACAGATAGTGTTAGACAAATGTCTTAGATGAACAAAATTCTTGGAAACGTGTGTAAGAATTGGTGAGGCCCACCAAGCCTGGTTAATTGATCTCTCTGTAGGCACTGTAGGCCACGGAAAAGGCAGTATGACAAGTCAATCCACGCAGGAGATCAAGCTGTAGAAAGTTGCAGTGCAATGCTCTAAATACTACCCCACTTTCCTTGAACATAGCTTTATTCACTGTTGGTCCCCAAAACATTATGGGCCAAATGAAAAGCTATTGTTTATTGATCAAATCAGATTATACACAGCGAAATGGGATGACCTGCTGGAGAGGAGCTCTGTGGAGAAGAATCTGGATGTTCTTGTGGACAACAGGTTGGACATGAGCCAGCAGTTTGCCCTTGTGGGATCCTGGGCTGCATTAAAAAGGGCATGGCCAGCAGGTTGAGAGAGTTGGTCCTCCCCCCCTACTCTGTCTTGGCACAGCCACATTTGGACTACTGTGTCCAAAGTTCTGGGCTCCCCAGTTCAAAAAAGACAGGGATCTCCTAGGAGTCCAGCATAGGGCCACAAAGATGATAAATGGCTTAGAACATCTCTCATATGAGGAAAGGCTAAGTAACCCACATCTGTTCATCTTAGGTAAAAGAAGACTGAGAAGGGATCTGATAAATATTTATAAATAACTAAAGGGAGGTGGGAGGCAAATGGATAAGGCCAGGTTCTCTTCGGTAGTGTATAGCAATAGGACAAAGAGTAACGGCCTAAAACTTGAACACAGGGAGTTGCACACAAACATGCAGAAGAACTTTAAGGGTGATGGAGCACTGGAACAGTGAAAAGAGAATGGACAGGAAAAACAGAAGTAGGAGGGAAGGGAAGTATTTGTGATAATGATAATACTGGAGAGATTACACAAGGAATTAGTGAGGAGAAATGCATTCAAGCACCTGCTGCGATCTCCTCCTGCAGAACAAACTTGGCAGAGAACTGTACTCCACAGTGATACCAAATGATTTCAGATTTGAAGTGGTTAAAAATCCACTTGTAATTGAGGATTTCACAGTGGCATCAAACAAGCTGCCTGTTAGGTGTAGAGAACTAGGCACCATCTATTCACAGAATCACACAGAACCACAGAATTGTAGGGATTGGAAGATCATCTAGTCCCCAGTTCATGTTGGAGTGGCAAAGAAGGCAACTTCAGGAGCATGTGAGTTTACCTCCAGGCCCAGGGTACTTTTGTGTGAATCTTAATGCATGTTTGAATATTAATCCTTGTTTTCAAGCAGCATCGAATTATCCATGGTGTCAGGAAGACTTCTGTACTAGAAGAGAGCCTTGGAGGTAATTCAGTGATAAGCAAGGTAGAGTCTTTGGAACAGAGTTTTCCAGTGAACAGGCTGATTTCATTTTAAAAACTTCTTGGTTGTTGATTCATCAGATCTCAAAAGCAGCTCAGGCTAGAAATCCTGACCTTGCTTCAGCTGAACTCGGCACAGACCTGTGTTTATTGGCAAAATTACTGAAATATTCTTTGTCTATCTTTCCTGTTCCAAAGGCACATACCTGAACCAATGTCTCCATATGGTGCTGTGCAGCCCTGCAGATGCCACAGTACAGTCGAAGCTAGCTCAGAAGTGTGCAGTATGCCACTTTTCTGTCATGGCAACCTTGTATTTACAGCCTCTGGTTTTCCTCCAGATCCTTTTAGAAATTAATGTTTAGGCTGTATTTGAATGTCCTAATCGGGTTCATATGAGTGGCTGTAACTCAGCCAAGCTGGTGAGAGCAGCTTTCAGCTGTGAGCAGTAAAGAGAGGGCTACTGTAAGCACCAGTTAAGTGAGGAAGTGATTGAAAGTAAGGATGCAGGCTGATGGGAACAAGAGAGATTTCAAGAATATCAAAAAGATGAAAGCTGCCTCAAATGTATGGATGCAAATGTGTGCAGCCCTAGGGAACAAGTGGGAGGAATTCATGCTGTTGGTACAGCAACATTGGAACAGCAAGATGATGGTGATGGATGGACATGCTCCTCAGGAGGAAAAGAGGGAAGAGCTGGGGATGAAGAGGATTGCCCTTTTTGTGAAGGAGCAGCTTGGGCATTTGGGTTGGACAGCAGTTTGCCTCAGAGCATGGCTAAGGATGAGAAAAGAAGATGGTAGGAGTGACAGGATGGTGAGAATGCATTGCAGTCCTGCTGAGCAGGGTGCTAAGGGAAGTCCAGCACTGGAACAGGTCGTCTGGGAAGGTTGTACAATCCTCACCCACAGAAATTTTCAAGACCTGTCTAGATATGGGCCTGAGCAACTTGGTTGGAGCTCACAGCTAATCCTACCAGCGCAGGAGGCTGAGTAGGTCTAAAGGTCCCTTCCAACCTGATTTATCCTGGGATCTGAAGTCCAAAGGACAGAACCACAACTGAGGCAGACAAAGAGCACCACCTAAGAAGACCCAACATTGTGACTGTATCTCAGCCAAGAGCATTTTGCACAGATCCTCACACAGCCAATGGCTGAAGATCACAGCTTTGGAGTCCCATGAAGCCCCAGAGGAATAGTGGAATAGTAGCAATTGCAGCAGAACCCTCTCCTGAAACTCTTGTGAGCATGAAAATGTACGGAAAAGGAAAAAAAAAAAAAAAAAAACCAGCCACAACAACCAAAAAAGCAAACCTGGCAGTAAGTGTGAACTTGAAGTTAATGTCCCAGAGAGCATTTTCTCAGGGCAAGGAACTTTGAAATGTTTCCAATTTCTCTCACCAATTAAGAGTCAGGGAATGTAAGACTGCACTAAAAAGTACTCCCAGTGAGGGGAAGGGGCAAAGGGTCAAAAATGTGTTTAATTTACTGATGTTCCTTACTCTACATTGCTGGGGAGGACACTTGTATCAGCAGCAAGTTTGAAAACTAAAACTTATTGCCTCACTCTTGCTGAGACATCGTTTAGAGCCTATGAAC
Source organism: Chrysolophus pictus (assembly GCA_037305975.1). Lineage (NCBI taxonomy): Eukaryota > Metazoa > Chordata > Aves > Galliformes > Phasianidae > Chrysolophus > Chrysolophus pictus. The sequence continues at coordinate 14,927,428 of JAYKPI010000006.1, forward strand.
TTTCAAGTACAGACCATCTCCACTCTCTTTTTTTTGACAAACATCCAACCTTTGTTTTTACTGACAGAACCATATTGATGGCTTCTAAACACCATCAGTGCAATAAGGCTGCTGCCCTCAGGAAATTATAATCACATCATCCTCTTGATTTGCTACATACACCCCCTCAAGGCATGGTCCTCTTCTCACAGGTGGTTTCATGGCTCTTCCCTCAACTGCAAGCTGTGTCTGGCAGAAGCTGACCAGCTGCCTCCACACCCTGCCCTCAGCTTCTTCCAAGAAAGCTGACAGGCTGATTCACATTGTCAATGAGAACTGTTCCTGTAGGCTTTGCTCAGCAGCTGGCCTCCAGCGCCCTGAACCTGCAACAGGTACCTGAAACAAGCACCTGTGCACTTTCATTGTTGCAGCAATGCTTTGGACTTCTAGCTTTTCTATTCAGAAGTCGGACTGCAGCCAGGACGATTGTTCAGAACTATTCCCAGAAGAGACAGACAGTCTAAACAGAAACGTGATGCTGAAAGGCTCTGCATATATAGCAACCACGTTTTACCCTGCCTTTTAAGGAATTCTAAGCAGCTTGAATGCCTATGTACATTTACAAATAAACCATTTTGACCCAAAGTCGTGTTCCAGAGTCATTCAACTGTATAAACAAAATACAAAGTTTATTGGTGTTTGACTACAAGCATCTTATGTCTAAGTGTCAAAATTGTTATAGTCTTTCTACGTGACATCAAACCAGTGTGAATATAATGCAAGTTGGTATACACTATCACAGATGGGCTGTATGCTTCTGTCTCTGCTATGCCATTCTCTTAGTATTGCACTGCAAAAGAATTCAGTTGGAAGGGACCTACAAAGACCATAGCATTCAGCCATCTGACCACATCAGGGCTAACCAAATGTTAAAGCATACTAAAAGTATTATCTACATCATGTCTCCTCAATAGAGACAAGCACTGGGCATCAGTCACCTTGCTAGGAAAGGAAGGCTGTTCCAGTGTTTGACCATGCTCAGGGTAATGGAATTTTCCTAATGCCATAGGTTCCCAGAAGCACAGCTCTTGGCCTCCTCTTTGCCAAATCGAGAAAAGTGGTCTCAGCTCCTCCACACAGGATATCCCTTCCAGTCCTGTCACCACCTTTGGTGCCTTTTTCTCAAAACACCTTAATGTGGGTTTAACACCATAGAGCCCAGAACTGCACGCAGTTTCAGCTGAGGCTTCACCAACACTAAATATAGTGAGTGTTACCTCCTTTGGCTGGCTGGCTATGCTGTGTGGAATGAATCCCAAAAATACATTTACTCCCTTGACTACCAGGGGGCGCTGCTGGCTCAGGCTGAGCCTGCTGTCAAGAGCATCCCCGGGCTCCTCCTGCTGAGCAGCTCTCCAGCCACCCCTCTTCACATGTACGTGAGTCCGGCATTGCTCTGTACCAGCTGCAGAAACCAGCATTTTCCTTTGTAGAACATCACGCTGTTGATGGCTGGTTGCCCAGTGCTCGGTTCCAATGTGTCTAATTCAGACCTCTCAACCCTCCAGAGAGCCAGCAGCACCTTCCAGTTTAGCATTCTCAGTAAGTTTGCTGTTGATACACCTACTGCCCAGATATGTAAGACCTTCAGTAAATTCTTGAGAGGTCCTTTGCTCTGGAGTGAACCCTGTCAGGTCCTACAAACTATGAACACTGTGCTGATGCAAGTATTCTCTTACACTTACGGTGACCACAGATCATGCTCCCTTAGTCATGAGTCATGTCCCTCCAACTCACAGGACCAGCAACCCAAGAACTATCATTAATATTAAAAACCAGGGCAAAAAGTGCTTTAGATGTCTGCTTTTCTTCATTCCAATTTTTTAGGTAACCATCTTCATCAAGTATCAGTCCAACGTTTTCCTTAGATCTCCTCTCGCTGCTGACGTACTTAAAAAATCCTTTTTTGCTGACACAATGGCCAGTGTCAACTCGAGTTGAGCTTTGGCTTCTCTTATTTTCTCCCTACAACTGTGAACTGTAGCTCTTTTAATCTCCCTGACCTCGCTTCCAGAGATCATAAGTTATTTTTCTGCCCATGTTCCAAAAGGAGTTTCCTGTTCAGCAAAGCTGATATTCTCTTCTATTTGCTTGACACACTGGGATTGCTAGCTCCCATGTTTTTAAAAGGCGGTTCTTAAGAAGCGAGCAGCTCTCATAGAGCTCCTGAACTCTCTAAAGCAGATTGCCAGGGGATACTGCTAACTAGCTCTCTGAGCAGCTTAAAGTTTGCTCGCTTAAGATCCATGGTGGTAACTCTGCTGACCTCTTTTGAACTCAGCTATTTAATGATCGCTGCGGCTAAGACAGCCACCTACCATCACACCTCCCACAAGACTTTCTTTATGCTCAAAAGACAGTTCTAGAAGGGCACCTTTCCTAGCTGGCTAAGCACTTGTGACAAGAAGTTATCTTCAGTGTGCTTTAGGAATTTCACAGACTTACCTGTCGCAGTACTAAAATATTCCCAGTTTATATCTGGGAAGTTTAAGTCTCCCAGAAGGATGAGAGTTACTGATCCAGAGATTTCTCTTAATTGCTTGTAGAATACCTCATCTCTGTCACCATGGACAGATGACTGATAGCAAAAACAAACGACAAAATCTGTTTGCTATCCTTCCCCTTAATCCTTGCCAGAGACTCTCTACCACATCATCCCTATGTGGGGATCCCTGTTACCTTTTCTATTTAACAGGGAAAGAGACAACTCACAAGTACTCAAGTGTCACCTAATCTTCAAATGTTTCAAAAAGCTTTCAAGTCTACTGCTTAGGGAACAGAAGAAAACATATCTAGGTTCTATAAAGTTTAAGTTAGCAGCAGACTGCTTACCACATCCATGCCAAGCTCACTATGAAAAGATTTGTATTAGCACCAATAATAAGTTACAGTACACTTCATCCAGCCTCCAAAAAGGTTACAGTTCATACACTTGCACAGAGGTTTAAGTAGAAAGCTAAGTTTGAATTTCAAGTCTCAGGAAAGTTAATAGAAGAATTAGTTCCTGTGACTAAGATAATAAATCTGTAAGTCATTCTTTGATAAAACATCTAGCAGTGTGAAATGGACACATACGAATATTTAAAATTCAAATAAATTAATATAGTACTGATCTGTCCCTCAAAGTCTGTTTAGACTGTTAACTGCTGAACTCCTTACCCAGCAGTGTTTTTACAAATACTCTGGAATTACACATTACTTCCTATATGATCTCTAATAAATATATCTCAGGGAAAAGAGACACTTCTCAAACGATAACACCAGTTCTGGCAAACAAAAAGAAAGCCCACAACAAAGCATATACCAGTACAGCATTAAAGAATCTAAAAATATTGAAAATGAAAGTTATCATAAACATGAATATTGCATCTGTATGGCAATCTCTGATTTAAAATAATTCTTGTACAGTACTTCTTGAAGAGTCAAAATAACAATCTGTGTAATCATTCTCATCATGCTTGCCATTTAGTTTTAATGAATCAGTGGCACAAACTAAATAGGCAGAATAATCACAAATCTACCTGAAAATCTGTAATTTGTCTGCTCTCTTTCCATTACTCTTTCTGTCTTCATTCCTTCCAGCCCTCTCTGTACTCCTCCAAAAACTCTCTTGCGGTATAAGCACAGAGAACTCGATGCTTTCTTCAAGACAGTGAGAAAAGTTGACTCTTGCTGGCCTAGCTGATCTGAAACATGGACAGTCAGCACTCCACTGAATATCTGAAAAGAAAGACAGGACTGTGGGCTCAAGTATGTTATAGGATTTCCTGTGAAATCCCAGAAAGGACGAAGAGAGAAGCAGAGATAGTGAGAGGAAGGTTTTGGTGCTGTCCAGTAGGCAGCAACTTTCAGGAGAGTTGATAAGACCAGAAGGGCACCAAAAAAAGTCCCTTGATGGAACCTGAAATACAATCTTAAATTGAAGTTGAAGGCAAAATGAGAAACATGAGCAGATAAGTATGAGTCAGAACAAGCACTACATGTACAAAAAAATAAAGATTTGGTTGAAGTTTGAGAACAAGTGGTAAACACGAGCACACCCACTTTTCCAACACAAAGCAGGTGCTCTATATCCTTGGAGAGCAATAACCTACGAAACTGTAAACCCTGTTATCTAATTCCATCCTCTTTATTTTTGTCATAGCTCTAGCTCTATGAATTGAAAACAATTACAAAAATAGATACACGCACTTTAGTTTTACTGGCTTCCTGCATGTGACCGCAGTGGAAGCAATGGTTCAAAATTCATCTTCTTTTAAGATGCGCTTTCACTGAAAGGTGGTTACTTCTTAAGCCTTTACTTAACCAAAGAGAATTAACTGAAACAACTCCCAGTGGCTTTTTCCCATGCTTCTCTTTCCATTTGTGGTTTTTTTTTTCTTTTTTGAAGAGTGCCCAAAGTCTACTTCCAAAATGTACCTGTGAAATTTGCATTTTAATGCTCCTCATTCACAAAACAGATGGAAAAGTGAAGAGTAAAGGACAAGATGATGTACAGAAAATAGACCTGTGCAAAAAACATCACAATGACAACCAGAGGTCACCCAACTCTCCATTTCACCACAAAAGAAATATTAAAAGCAATATTCTTCAAACTGTGTCACATTCAATTTCTAAAACAGAATAGCAGCTACTGTGTTTCTGTGATGAAAGTCACTTTCCCACTGCTTTCTGTACGTTGTTTGCATCACTTAACTTTAAAGAGTCCAAGAGGCTTTTGATTGTTTCACTTCCTATTCCCTTTGTCCTACTCTTCATCGTGTTTGGATTGCTTTTTCCAAATGGTATCAGTACAGCTGCCAGTCCCCAGGGCTCCTTATTGATCATTTGCTGAGTTTTATCTTCCTTCTGTAAAATCCAGGCACTTTCTCTGGCCACAGCTACAAATTTCTCCAGCTGTGGCTGATTAACATTCTTGCTGATATTAAGGTCTTGTTCAAAAGGATTCCAGATATAAAGAGGAGACGACTCAGGTTTATTTACTTCCTTTCCCTGCAGATAGTGTAAAGAAAAAAACTAAGTTGCACATACGCATTATATGCTGAGCAAGTAATAAATCACTTGAGTGATTACATTAAGAGTTTTTTTTAATCACCTTCTGGGGAAAAAAATAGGCATTATTAATCAAATTAATTTTCCTGCCAATCTGAGTGTATGACTCCTGTTCTCTAAATCCTCTTTGTGGTTGCTTTCCTTGCCACATTGAACTTAGATTTCCTTCAAGGCAAAGAATGTAGTACAACAACTCACCCTGTCTTTTTGGCTATTCTCCCATTTGCTTTTCCACAAACCTCAAATTTCACTTGCTGCAATCTACTCCTATCCTTGTTTGTGTATGGGCAGCATGAGCATCAAATTAATGTGCACAGCCTAGTCTGATAAACAACTTCATGAGCTTAACCTGTTCAAATCATTTCTCTCACAGTGCTCACTAAGAGCTGGTATAAAGCAAGATTACTGCCCTGGCTGAAATTCTCCCCAGTTCAGTTTGTCATTTAAGTACTGAGCTATTTAGACCACGGTCCACTTTTGTGCAGTTAGTATAGTAAAATACAAGTTATTGTCAACTATGCAGTTTGCTAGTTATACACACTTCCATCACATTGCTCATCAGCTCTCCTCAGGTGACTTGCTCTGCACTACAGCATCTCTACAAGCCTTCCAATGCATGCCTTAGCAGGAGCCTAGCAGCTAATGCTAGTCCAGAAGTGTTCACATGCATGCTGCATATCCTTGCTCCAGGGCTAGGACAACTAATTAAACAGAAGAACATCCACAGTGCAGACATTTCCCTTGTCAGTTGAGGATCTGCACAAGGAGGTCTGTGTTGTTTTTTAATTATTATTTTTTTATTTTTTTATTTTTTAACTTGTCTTTTAAGGCATAGTAGCAAACAATAGTTACCCAGCTTAATTAATTAGTTTCTAGATCAATCTATATCAGAAAAACAAACAAAAAAACTTTTATGCCAGAAACTGGTAGTGCTCAAGTAGGAAACGAAACACAACCAAGAGTGACCACACAACAACAAAGCAATGAAACCCCTTACTCCGCAAGAAGCCCAGCAGAAACAGGTACTAGTAGTTATTGCATTTACATATACGTGTCTATTACACTTGTATATATATATACACACACAGAAATCCCCAAAGAGCATAACTTAATTATATAAAGAAAACAAGATTACAGTGCAGACCTCTTGGTAAGCATACAATCATGTTATCTGTCATGCTCACTGAGTTGTAACTATGCTAACTGAAGGCTGATGGTAACTGCAGTAAGAAACAGAAGCGTAAAAAGCAAGTTTCAAAATTTAGTTTAAATTTTAATGTGGACACTGTTTGGATCTGTACTCGCAACTTGAAATGCAAAGTTTTTAAGCGTGCTGTGTTTGTCACTGACTTTTGCCATGACAAATATTGTGACAATTTAAAAGTTCCTGCTTTTTAAAACAGTCACTTTGTATACAGGGTGGTCACAAAAGAATCATAAAGACTTAGCATTATAGTTTCTGCTTTCCAACATACAGAAGTACTGACACAGCACTGTTAAGAATGTTACTATAAGCAATCAGGGTTCGAGAAGAAAGCTCTTCCTTCAAGCAGAGGACTCAGTTTCTGAAACAACCAATTTAAATGCACTTTGCATAGATATTTAAAAATGAAAGCAGTTGTTTAACATAGGCAGTTTCTCAAACTGTAGACAATAGAAGTTTAACTGATAATGAAAGGAGATTAAAATTCATTTACCTTTCGAAGATTTATGGAATTCTTTCTGAAGTCAAAGTTTCCAAAGAATTGAAAGAAGTCACACAGCAACTCATCTAAGGGAGAGAAAGCGAACCAGCATTAAGGAAACGTTTATTTTCAACACGCTCAGAAAAAGCAAAGTTAATGAAGATTTACCTACCAAGCGTTTCTTTATTTTTTGTAGGCTTAATCTTGCTCAAGTCGCTCACAAATGAGCAATCATACCCTCCAATTACATGTTTGTCTTTTTCATCTGAAACAAAAATTGCAAGCATATTTTGAAGAGAGAAAAAATAAAATGCCATTGTACGTAATAAAATTCAGATATAAGACATGATTGAATTCAATGAATGTATCGTATTAAGTTATGCAAATTACAAATTCATAACGAACTTTAAGGTTAAGATTCAAATTAAACGGTTAAAGATTTAAAAGGAAAAACAAATCTTTGGACAAACTAAGGGAAAGAAGCATGAGGAAATGGTATTTTCAAAAACCTACAGGAATAAGGTGTATGACATCTATATACCTCTGAAGTTTAAGCAACAAACATGGTATCTCTGCATACAGAGCTTTATAGTACACTAAACCAGTAAAATTTTCTGAGGTTAATAACTACACAAAGACATCAACAATTACATTCAAGCTCCATCCTCTTTTTCAGAAAAGCTATTAGGAATGTCTTGTAAAAATTTCATACATAGCTGTTTCATTATTCTATGTATACAAGTGCTTGATTTATTTTGAGAGTCTGTTGGTAACTGCTAATGGAAACATTCCAAATGATTTTAAAGCAACAGATCATCTTCTCAAAGCTTTCAAGGAAGCATGTCAATAAGCTGTGGAAAAAGGCAGGGAATCAAGAATTTGGGATATCATTCTCCATGCTTTGTTCAATTAGCTGAAGATAACACACTCTGAAATTGAGATATTAAAACAATCAGAACAGCTTGCTTATTAAGGTAAAAAATTATTTGCAATTGCCCTGAATAGTCTCAAGGACATTACAAATAGTGTAGGAAGAAAATACAGGTACATTTGGTGTCTTTAAAACAATACATAGAATCATAGAATCACAGAATCACTCAGGTTGGAAAAGACCTTCAAGATCATCAAGTCCAGCTACAACCTAACCATACTACTCTAATTCTAACATCCCACCACTAAATCATGTTCCTGAGCACCACATCCAAACGGTTTTTAAACACATCCAAGGATGGTGACTCAACCACCTCCTTGGGGAACGTATTCCAGTGCTTAACAACCCTTTCTGTAAAGAAGTTTTCCTGATATCCAACCTAAACTTCCCCTGGCACATATATCAATCTGCACAAAATGCTTAAAACCTGCAGAGACATTTGAAATCTTATGAGTCTGCTGCAAAATAAACAACAAAAAGAAACAGCATGGGAACACTGTGAAAATAAATGATTTTAAGTTGGCCAAGGCACTCTGAGCAGAATTAAGCACTGTACTGAAAACTGATTTAGTTTGCATCTTAGGATAAATTACTTTTACAAAAAGTACATATGAAACTTACACATTCCCTCAAACATCAGGCACAGACAATGCATATTGCTACTTGAGAGCATAGAGGAATGGGTTTATTCCTAACCTTACAAAGTTAAAATAATTGTGAGAAATGCCTCAAGCTCTTTCACAAACAGTTGCTCTTACCTGCCAGCTCTTTAAGTTGGTCTAGTGTTGGAATGATAGGTGGCGATCTCTTTTGCAGAAAAAACATGATCATCATGGTTAAAGAGAAGTTTGTAATCCAGGTACCAGGCACGCTGTTTGTAAGTCCATGAACACGGGCCCAGCATCGTAAACTGAACACCAGAGCTCTTACACGGGGATCTAGACAGCCGTAAATATACAGGAGTTCTGAACATTTTATAGCAATGCTGAGGAAGAAAAAGTATAAGATGTAAATAATAATGCAATTATTACTATGATGCCAGTGCTGGCTATTCAGCACCAGATTATCAGTTATAAGGGAAGAAGGTATCCATATAAAAACAAAGAAACAAACAAAAATCCACACATAACTTTTATTCCTTAAAAAAAAAACAAACAAAACAACCAGATGAAAGTGTATGAAGTTGTCCAGGATAATGTATCTGATAACTGTCAATAATAAAAAGGATACAGTTAAAGGTAAACAATAATATTGCACTTGTGCTGTTTCCTGTTTCCTTGTTCCACGAGATAGTGGGAAAGAAAAAAGAATATTACGTATTTGGAGTTAGATCTACACACAGTCGAGGCCAAAACCACATAATTTAGCCACAGTTGCCTTTGGACTATACTAGAGAACATCCCTATCCTAACATAGAGGGGGAAAAAATAAATATAAAAAGTACAAAATAGAACTTATCTTACAATCTCACTCTAAAGACTTAACAATTTATTGATTTTCCAACAACTAATGTTTGAAGTTGGATGTCATTCAGTTTGTGAAAGCACAAAATGCACTTAATCTTTTTTAAAACAATTTTGAAGTATTAAAAACGTTACTGGTGTGAATGGAAGAAATTTGAAGTTGTTCAGCAAATTCTTTAAACAAACACAAGCAGATATTGCAGCTGAAAGCAGCAGCTTTGCTCCCAGGTGCTCGCTCTTATTTCTACATTACCACATCCACTGTGTTGATATGTGTTGACAGTTGTTCATAATAACTATCCAAATTCAGGTCTGCTGCAAAACAACTAATTTGGAAGGATAAAAGTTTTCAGATGGATCAGCTCTGTTTCATCACATGGTTGTACAAACTTTCTTATAGTGTACAAATGGGAGGGCAATATAGAGCAGACAATAAATGGAAGGAGGATGCGAGAGCAAAACTTACTTTGCAAAGCTAGTTTAAAGTGCTTGCTGAACTACTTTGTAAGAGTTTTTACTTCCAGTCTTACACTGAATTCCTCTAAAAATTCACCAAGGCGACTGGGGATGGCTGCTGCATCAAAACCTTCTAATACCTGCACTTCTAAAGTTTCAACTGTGAAGTTCTCCTTGTGTCCATAAAGATTTCTTATTTCTCCAAGTAACAATACTAACACAGTCCCACCAAACCATCCTTTGCAGAGAATTAAAAAAAAAAAAAAACCTGAAAGGAAACCTATGCTGACTCTCACTGTGGCTAAACATATTTTAAAACATGTTAACGTTATGACAATACTGAGCAAATATCACAGAACTCCTGTATATTCTGAAACAGAACGTGCAGCAACTCAGAAAATTCAGTCTACTACCTGACTGCATCTGATGTGTGCAAATCACAAAATCTGTAGTAGAAGGTGAGTTGAAAAGAATTTTCAAAGATAATCACTTGTGTTTTACTATTCCCTAACAAACAAAAATGGTTACATACTTATTTTTAATTATGTGCAAGTATGCTGGTGCTACAGATGAATACCGGATTCAGGTGGTTATTTCTTAATAAAGTAAGTGACAGCAAAACAAATAAATCAAATGCTTGACTATCAGCCACTGATCACCTAAAAACATGGGAGCAAGATGAAAAAGAAAAAGATGCAGAGAACAATTTGTGAGATGCCTGCTCCCTCTACTGGGTGCTGTTGTGAATGGTACAAATGATAGCAAAACTTCAGGCTGCTTTCTAATGCACAAAGTTAATGCAGTATTCCAGATATTTTGCCAGTAAAAAGGATGTAGACCCCCAAAATAACTAGAAATCCAATGACTGCAGATAATCTGATAATTACAATTATCATGATACAGCTGCTTAATTTGGAAAGCAATCCAAACAAGGCTTTGCATTACATGTACACGAACAGATGACTTAATAACCATGTCTGCTTTCAGTTCCTTACAAGACAACCTTATTGGGTAGGATGTTTTTCAGGCCTTCAGTTTTTGCTAGCAATTATTTACTATATTGGAGAAATAGATATTTAACACATTGGGAAATAAAGTTCTAATAGGCAAAAATATCCCTTTCAGACCCAACATTCATATTTGATAAAAAACACAGAACTGAGTAGGCTGAACACTTCTCATGACAAGTTTCCAGAACTTAGTATTCATCCTAAACCATTTAAAACCAGGTCTTACCTGTTGCTCACCGACAGGTCACACTGGAATCCTGTTGGCTGATGGGAGAATTTCACCAGGGGGCAGCGAGCATTGAGTATCTTCTGTACACTTGAATACCCAGGACCAAAATTGTCAAGACAATCACCAATTATAGAAAGAATCTTCTGAGTTGCTAACCTTTCTGATGGTAATCTTTTCATCTGATACTCCATTTCAAAGGGACCTTTTTTCTAACAAAAGATTTTAAAAAGTAATCTGTTAGTTCTGGAACTGAAGAGAAATTTAAGAATACTTCTGCAAGATTACAAAAGTTTGCAAAGTAGTTTGTACAGTGAATTTTCCAAAGCAGTCGGCAGAAGTTGTAAAAAGTTAAACCATACCGCTTTTTCTTGTACAATTCTTTTCTCAGTGATTCAATTTTTCCCACACTGATAGTGAGTAACTTACTGTGAAGTCGGTTGTTCTGATGAGGGTACAATGCCACTACATTACCTAAAACAATGCATTCTGGAATTCTCAAGATGGCATATACATTGACTGAAGAAAGTATTACAAAGTAGGAGGGACAAAATACAACCAAACTATTGCCAATTTCAAACCACCAGTAATTCTATTTCATAACCTCAAAGTACAGTGTACTAGTTAGTACAAGTATAAAGGAAAATGCCTTTTTTATTTAAAAATAAAATAAGAAATCAGCACATGAGTTGCTTACTGCTTCAAGATGAAAGTTAGTTTCCTTAAGATTTAAAGTAATCACACCAGAGCAGCTGCCTTCTGACATCAGACATAAATTTCCCTGTGGATCTTTGAATTTTGAATTGTCACATGTGCAGTTTACATCCCAGTAAAACAACCTACAAAATTTGTTCTCTTTCTACTCTCTCAGTTTTTAAGCCTCAGCTAATTTTGCTTGCTGATCTGATGCTTGACAGTGGCATATCCTCCCGTCTGAAATATATAATGAATGTAATCCACAAAACAAAGAGCATTACACAGTGACCTAAGAGACAAGTAAAGGTGGTCACTTCTGTTGTCAACACGCCAGTGCAAAGAATGCCTTGCAGACAGGAAAAACAGTTCAGAAGTCACAGACCTCGCAACCCTCCCCACAATTTCACTTCAGGAACTGAAATTTATGTCTCTGTGATAACAGCTAAGGTAACCTTTCCTTGTTGCCAACAGTTCTCATGCTAGCATATGTGTAAGCATATCAGGAGAGTGGCCCCTAACCCCACTGGGCTGTACAGCTTCATGTTACAGCAGTGCTGGCTCTAAGCGAAAGGAGCCTACAACCATGAACTCCAAGGGAGGTAACAGGAAAAAAAAATATAGGGACTTGGCTGACTCACAGGCACGCTGGTGTTTGTACCTCTACGTGACAAAAAAATATCACTATGTGCCTTCCTGGGCGGCAGCTGAATATCATAGAAGCTGGATGGACTTTTTCATGATGAAACAGACACTCTTAGTCGGTAGAACTTACAGATGGAGTTTTGGTTCCTCTTGTGGGAGAATGAAGTACTGACACCACTTGTGATTCTCCATCAGTTCTTACCACGCCACTCAAAACAGGTTTGGACAAACTACTACTTTGGGGGTAAATTCATGGCCCTCGGTAGCATAAATGTTACTCTCAAACACCTACTGTTACTTTAAAATTTTCATAGAACTCTGCTTTAAGTCATTCACTGATCTCCCAAACCACCAGAAGTTGAAAACAAATGCTGCACTGATTATCTGATCTTGGTAAGGGAACAATTTACTGAAGTCTGATGATGTGGACTGAAACATCTCCAGTAAGGCTAAATATTGGGAAAGCAACAGTGAATTAGTTGTCCTTGTGATCTGAGGCATCTTAGAACATGTAAAGAAATGCTAATTAAAAAAAAAAAAACTAAGTGAAGTTCTATGGTCTAGGAAATCTGTCATTAGAATGACATCGTTCATTATGTCAATTAAAATAAAATCTCCTTTTTCCTGAAATCTACCTTGATTTCAAAACTATTTTAGAAGTTGATCTCAAGCACAAGGATGTTAAAGTGAGAATTTCTGGTCTTACAAAATAGGACTGCAGTGACGTGAATCATTCAATTTAAGCTGAATTTATTAAGCGTTCTCTAATACTCCGTGATATCTAGACATGTCATCACTTCAAAATTAAAAAAAAAAAAAAAAAAAAACCAACGGAAGAGAAAAATTATTTTAAAATGGGCAGCTGTGATTACACTTGCCTCCCTTCTTGATTTGCAACAGTTTTTCAAAACCACAAACAAAAAGTTGACCTCTCAGGATAAATGACATCAACAACCAAATGTTCTTTTTCATGTCGTTAATACAGGACTTCTGCAGAACGATGACTGATTTGATGATCTCTTTTCCAGCTTTCACACATTAAGTAATAGATTTTAGGTATACTCATTTTTCTCAGAACTGGGATTAATGCCCTGCTGAAGTACATGTTCTCAGAGAAATCATATGCTTATCAATCCAACTCAGTTTTTAATACCAGTCTGACTGAACAACTGGTATATGCATATAGAAAGGATTAAAACAGATGTTAAACTGTGGGAAAGATGTTTTCACACCTAAGATTTACCATGACCCACTGCCTTTCTTAGGACTGTTTTGCGATTCTGAATTCGTCTACTGCAAGACTGCCTTTAGAGTATGTGTTTTCCTTAGAAACTATGAAAGAAGAATTTTATTGCTGCAGAGCATCAGTACCAAACGTCAGCTAGTTACAATATGTGCTTTGAAAACAGGCATTTTATACTTAGATTTTTTTCCCCCAAACTCAAGAGGCAACTAAATATAATGAGTTCTTGGATTTTAACCCTTCCAACAAAGTCTCAGTGATCCTGTCTTTCCGCTGACATATCTTTCATTATATCTGATCACTGCAATAAAACGAAAACTTTGAATTGAAGGGATATTTCTTTAAATATCAAAAACAGGGCAAAACAGAAGTAACACAGAAAAGCTGAGCAAATCTCAATCTCCAAAAGCTTTAGGCCATCGTCTTTTTTTTTTTTTAAGAGGAAAACAGAACTAGCTTTCCCCAAGACATTACTATATAAATGAAGAGAACAGTTTTCAAAATGCCAGAATCACTTAATTACCAACTCTGAATTCATGAAGAATCCCAGCTTCTTCACAGGATACTTATGAGCCAAATCTCTCTACTTCCTGTCCCAATTCTCACCTCCTTTCATATTTCCTTCTCCAATTCAAAAGGACAATTACACTATCCATAGAAAAAAACAGCAGCAAGAGACAAGAGCCTTTCAAAAATACTTTGCCTGGTCATTTCCCACTCTCTATGCCTGCATGCACCAGGACTAAAATACAAGATACAACCCATTCTAAATAACCCTTACAATCTGAAGCTGCCTGAACCCCAATACAGGGATACACACAGGTACAGATTTCCACATCCTTGCATGGATGAAGACGCAGTTAAGATAAAACTTAATGCGTGTGTTGAAAAAAGCAACGCTGTTCCCTGAGTATTGCTTATTGGCAGTCTTGTGTAACCATCCAACTTCTCAAGATACAGATGGAAATTCTGCAATTTGGTCAGCAAATTCAAGTGAACATATTTCAATTTCAAGCCTCTACACTTGCTTAGTAAGCATCACTTGTCTTGGTGCTTACTGCTGTGTTATCAATGAGATAATCAAATAATTACAAAGTACGTTATGGAAAGTGCGACAACAACTAAGAACATCTACATTATTATTTGGCTCAGTTCCTGTTTCACTCCTAGGTCCTAATCCCAGCACATCCTCAGGTTCCTTCCAGTAGTAAGCCAAACCAATTCCCTTCTCAACGAAACCATACAATGCTAACACAATAAATTGTCTCTGGACAGACACTGCAAACACGAATAGTGCTAACTGCCATTATCCACCAGCATTACCCCAGCAGGTCTCAACACCTCCACACACACTTATAGGTAATGTCTTTGTAGCATTGCTACAGTAACTTAAATATGAGGAAAAACAATCTGACAGCACATGATGCACATGCACACACATGCATAAGATTATTACGTATCAGGATAGAGAGGACCCTAAAAATCACAGCCACGCATTGGTGAAGTCCAGCAGCTTCAGAAAAGAAAAAAGCAGCAGGACTGGAAGGTCTAGTATTGCTGAATCAGCTTCAGAGGATGAAGGTTATCTTCAGCCTGGAAGTTGTCATGGGTTTGTTTTTTTGATTTTCAATATTCCACATCAAAACATCATGTACTGGAATTAAGGTGTTAATGCTCTCATTTCTACGCACCTATCCCTATACATTACAGAAGTCATGGGATCTGACCCTTCCAGGGGGGCGGTCTCTTACTGCCTGGCAGTGGGTGCTGGAGGGTGCTTTCCTGGCCGTTCCAAGCTTTTTTCAGGTTTGACTCAGTCTCGGGAACTCTCTCGCATATCTTATTTGATTTATTAGTCTCAATTTTAATTAGGTTGTATTATATTGTATTATCTTGCATTCTGATATCATAGTTAGTAAAATAAGTTTACCTCCACAGATTGTTGCCGCTGTTTTTCTTCTTTTTCCCCCTTCCTCCCTCCGTGGGGCCAGGCGGGGGGTGGGGAGGGCAGGGGCCTATTGCCCCCTGTCACGGGCATAAACTGATCTAGTTAATTCCGTGACAGAAGTACACACAAAGTCTGCACAACCAGCAAATTATTTTCTTCCTATTACAAAGAATGAAGACTGGAGCTGTGCAGCATCATCTTACCATTTTTGTAGGATGCTTCTGTATATCACGGAAGTCCAGGAACATGTCCACATCACAGCCCAATTTGCCAAAGGTGTTCACTGAAGAGCCAAATGGCTTTACGGTGCTGTCTGGAAAATACGCGCGTGCAAAATCCCGAACCAGAGAACAGGCCAGGTATCGGAGCTTGATGTTTTCTTCTGTAAGTTGATACTCATTCAGCAGAATGTACATTTGACTGCTTATCTATTTAAGAAAATAAACATTGCAAAAACATAACGACCCATCTTCTGCCTAGTGATATATCTTTTCATCCACCTACTAACACCGCAATTAGAAAATTTTAATCTAGACTCAAACAAGTTTACTTCCCATAGACAAAATTATTGTAAGTATCAGACATTTTTTTCTATTTGTTTCAATGTATGACAGCCATTGACACAATTCTAACGGGTTATTTTTTTAACAGGAAAAAAAACGCTTTAAAAGCTTCACACGACCACTTGCAAATGTTACAAATGGACAAGGTTTGTTTTCATTTGAGAGAACGTATACTTACACTGTCTGCACAACAAAGCTTTGGAATAAGCTCATTCACTGGAATGTGAAACTGAGGAGAGAGGTTTACTGGCCTTTCTTCAGCAGCTTGACTACTGGGGTTTTTCAGTGTGAAAGTAAAAAGTCTGGATTTATATGGGACAACATGATGCTCAGCAGCCCTTGGAATTCCAGTAACAGCCTGTAGTGAGGCTACACTGCTCTTCTCAGAAAATTCTATTAAAGCATGAACACCCTAAAATATAAAAATGGAAACAGTGTTAGATAAATGCATAAGAGCATTGAACTGATTGTACTCACATTTTTCAGATCTGCCTGTGAATACCGTGGCATCTTAGTAAGAGTCCTGAAGCTGAATGACAGCTTCTGTATGTTAATACTTTTAAGACAGTTTTATACAAAAGGTCAAAAAAATTTAAGCTATGTTATTCTTGATAGGTAAGCATTAAACATCTACCTTCAAAAAGAAGCATAACAAAGAGTTAGCTCTATTTTTCAGACAATCAGCAGTGCAACATTAAAATTTCAAAGATTTGGCATAAAACAGGTTGCGAGATTCACTCAAAAACAGGCATTGCTTAGGTAATTTAAATACACAAATTTGTTGTGCAACATCTTGAAAAAAATAATAAAGACAAAAACTGGTTGAATATATTGTGTATAATATGCATAACTTAGATGCATGAAGGCTTGACTAAATGACTGTGTTTCTTTTCATCTAAGCCTAGATTTTAGTTTGTATTGTCAGCTACTTACACGATTTTCAAAAAAGAAGTAATTGTCAATTTTTCCATGGGTGGATAAATACTGCAGTAATTTTTTTTCATTAAGTTTTGATGGGCACTTAATTAAAACACTCCGATCTGCCTGTTCCAATCGTTCTGCTTGAACCTCAGTGAATGTCTTCTTCCTGCTATTGACTTCAGCATCTGTAACAAGAAACAAGCATCAAGTTTTCCTTCTACACAAAGATGTAAAATTGATTTCTGTTCTCTCCTCTGGGTTTGCTCTTGCACTCTGGGAGGATCACAGCAAAACAAAAACTTCAGAGAGAATGAAATACATTCAGAAGTGTATTTCTCTCACAGATGTATACATTTTCTAAGAACACAGAATAGAAAATGTAGGATGGAAACAATATTGACCTTCCTCGATACCACAGGACATTTGATGATATGAGGAATCTTTGGTTTTCTCTGATCTGCAACTCACCATTAGAAACTCAGCACGTGAGTCCAGCAACAAGGCACCCAGCAATGGCACCAGACAGAGCTATACTGTTAGCAAGCTGCTCCAGAAAAATAATGCCTCTTTGCCACCACAAAAACAGCACTTTCACCTTCGGAACAATTCTACACTTGGTTATTTTTACAACTCATCATCTTCCTTTACAGCAAACTCCTACACAAAATTTTCTTTCTGTACTATACTTTCATTAGCTCACTTCAAAGATCAGTCACACCTTGCCACACTACTGGCAATCTATACTACTGCTGCTGACAGTCAACAAAATCAACATGGAAATAAGACATGCTGGAATATCCAGAAACACAGAAAACACATCCCAAACCTGAATTATAATCGCAAACCTGCACAACTCAAACTAATAAAATGACCACATCACGTTACATGTCGGAGGCTCCCTGTTAACACTACCATTCAAAACTGAAGACTGGGAAGACAGACAGCATGCAGCTATTTCCCTGTGGCTACCACATGCTACAAAGATTCAATAGGGAGCTTTCTTTCTGACTTTGCGGATTCAAGAAAATCTTAGTCTAACCAAACCTGCTAGCATTTATACTTATTTTAAAAAAAGAAGTTTTACGGTTTCTTTCTGCCTTTCACACAAGCTTGTAAATACAAAGCAGCTGTTTCCACAGCTTAGTTGTATGTAGCACTGTTCATCAAAATAGTAAAGAGGCACAAGTGGCTGAGTATCAACAGCAGACAGTCCTCAGATGAACTCATTCACTTTAAATGCTTGAAATGCAGTCTTCATCGCTTTCTTTCTTCCCCTGTACAACGTTTCAGGTTTGTGCCATAGTCTTGCAGTCACTAAACAGGTGCTCACCTGCACTGCTGCTGGACCCCAGCAGTGCTCAATGCACCCTAACACTGCCCTCCGTGATACTGACATACCTGTTCACACAGCATGGAGCAAACCAGGTGAAACAAATGACCTAATGTGTACACCAAAACAAGGAGATTAATTGAAATCTGGACATGCTCCTTCACCCAACTTGCTGCATGTCTGTTAACATAGGGACACAAACAGCAGAGAACTGTGTTTTTTCTGTGCGACTGCCATACTACAGCCCGGCCTTTCCCGCTCGCTAGGCTTCAGAACGCCTCTCAGGCTCAGAAACACGAGCATACACGTGGTCGCCTGAGGCCTTTCCAGCTCCGACCAGGCGCACGGGCACAGGCCAGCTGCGGGGACCGAGCCACACGGCACGGCCACGGCACAGCGCTCAGCCCTCACCGCTCTCTGCCTCGCAACGAAGGCGCAGCCAAACCCCCGGGTCGTTTAGCGGGACGGACATCTCCGGCCACCTCCGGCCTCCACGCACGCAGTACGCCCAGGCCAGGCGGCGGGCCCCGCTCTCCCGGCTGCACTGTGAGCCGGGAGGTCACACGCCGACCCCCTCGGCCGGGACACCGCGACCCGCGGACGCCCCGCGGCCTCTCCCGGAGCGTCACCGCCCCTCCCCCAGCTCCCCGAGAGGAGACACGACACGACGGCCCGAGGCGAGCGGGGAGCCTCACCTGCCTCCTCGGCGCCGCCCGCCCGCTGCAGCGCGGGCCCCGAGGAGCCGAGGCGGGCGGCCGCCGGGCCGGGGGGCAGCAGGCGGCCCCGCAGCAGGCACAGAGCCCGCCCTCCCGCGCGCTGCGCCATCACCCGGCCGTTCCGCGCCGCCTGCCGGCATCGCGCACGCGCACGGCGCCCGGCCTACGGCGGCCGGCGGGGCTCAGCCCGGCGCCTCCGCGCGTCTCTCAGCAGGAGTCCTGTCGGCCTGGGGGGAGGGAAAGGTGGGCCAGGAGAGCCTGTGGAGAGCCTGAAAGGGTAGCTTTCATCTGAGCGATTAATTAAAAAGGAGAAATAAAAGGCGTCCGAGCAGTCACATACATAAGACCTGTGGGCACACTGGTCGCATAGGTTAGGGGTGAGGTTAGCTTAGCAGCACTCCTTGGTGAGCTGCACTCTTGTATGTCTCCTGTGGGGACTACAGCTGTGTAACTTACCCTGATTCTGTATCCTGGGTGACCCAGAAGAGGGAGGGCAGACTGCTTGTAAAACACTGCCTTTCAATTAATACCCTATTTCACAGAGCGTGAACTTTGGTTTCCTCCACGTGCCCATAACGAGTACACGAGCTTCCTCGGGAATCCTACAGCACGTCCTTCCCAAATTCATTGATGTGGGGTGGTAGAAACTCCTCCTCTTTTCTCCTTTGAAGCTGGTCTAAAAAAAGAAAATGGTTTCATTAAAATTAATTGTGGGTTTAAGAAAACTAACAACACAGGCATGTTCCTGGAGGAAAACCAGTGTGCTAGCTGCTGTGCGTGAAGGATGTGTTACTCAGCCTTAGCCTAGAATCATTTGAGGTGGAAGGGATCCTTAAAGGTCATCTGGTCCAACTTCCCTGCAATGAACAGGGACACCTACAGCTGCATCAGGTTGCTCAACAGCCTGGGCAACCTATGCCAGTGCCTCACCACTCTTAGTGTAAAAAACTTTTTCCCTATATCTAATATAAATCTCCCTTCTTTTAGTTTGAAGCCATTTCCCCCATTCTATCCTGACATACTCCCACTAAAGAGTCCATCCCCCAGAGCCTTCTTTTCTTCAGGCTGCACAACAACAGTTCTCCCAGCCTGTCCTTGTTGGAGAAGTGTTCCATCTCTGGCATCACTTTTGCGGCCCTCCTCAGGATGCACTCCAACAGGTCCACATCTCTCCTGTACTGAGGACTCCACAACTGGATGTAGTACTCCAGGTGAGGTCTGACACTACAGGGGAAAGAGGCAGGATCACCTCCCTTCCCCTGCTTAGCATGCTTCTTCTGATGCAGCCCAGCTGCCTTACAGGGCTGTGAGGGCTCATGTCCATGCGCCGTCCACCTGCCGTACCCCCAGGTCCTTTCCAGCAGGGCTGCATTCCATCTTTACCTCCCTCAGTCCGTACTGATAGTGGGGTTGGCTTGACCCAGGTGCAACACCTTGCACTTGGCTTTGCTGAACCTCATGAGGTTCTCCTGAACCCACTGAGCAGCCTGTCTAGGTCCCTCTGGATGACATCCCATCCCTCAGGTTTGTTGACTGCATCACACAGCTTGGTGTCATCCGCAAACTGGCTGAGGGTACACTCGATCCCATAATCTCCCTCCTTCGAGCTGCTGCTAGTTCTTCTCTAAAGGCCTCTCTCCCTTTTAGCTCTCGTACACCCTATCTTTGTCCTAAATTTCCTCCATTTTGCCTTCCTCCATTTTTAGTTCATCATCTTCAATTTTTTTGCACATTTTCACGGGCATTTTTCAGCAAACACACCAAATAGCACAACTGAACAAGTTCAAACTTGACACAGAAGGTATGTATTTCTTAGTGGAGGTTTGCCAATGTATTTATCACCTGTGTGTTTTGGAGGAGAAAGCAGAGGTCAGTGCTGCAGGCAGGGTTCTGCATACTCTGTCCTGGTGCTGAGTGCATCGTGGCCCCTGTGCACTCCAGAACATCGCTTGTGTCAAAATTTGAACTGTTTTGAATAGCAGGGGATGTACCTGTGACCTTCAGACAGGGCACTCAGTGTGTCTGGGTAACGAACAGAAAAGAAGCCACACATACTACAACACTGAAGCCCTGAGGGGAGCCTATCCCAGACATTCGTAATGAAAGCTTTGTAATGGACGCAAACAGTCCTTTATACTGCAGATAATAGACAGAAAACGCGGTGCTTGTCTCCTGGGACGGCGAGGCTGTTCCGCCCCACGGCTGCTCGTGGTGCAGGGTCGGCTGCGGTGACCAGAGGCGCCATTCCCCCGGCGATGAAACACCGGCAGTGGCCGCGGGTCAGCACAGCCCCGCCGGAGTTACCGCCGCTGGGACAAGAAGCGCAGCAACAACTGCCAACTAACAATACCGGCACCCGGAGCATTTTAATCCGAATGCCGCCATCAAATCCTACACATTGTTGTCCTAAATTCCACCAGACTTCCAGCTCAACTTTTTATTTAGCTAACGCTTACACCGTGCTCACGTACCGAACGGGTGGCAGCGCTCTGGGTCGCGTGGGGCTACGACCCGCTGTGGCAGGGCTCGCAGCGCTGCCGGCGGGACGAGACACAGCTCCCCGGGCCGCTGCGTGGGGTGCGGAAAACACCACGCCGCTTTTCCGAGCTCCGGCGGCGCGACCCGGCGGGGCGGCGCTGACTCCCGCCTTCCCGTAAAGCGAAATAGAAACCGCGGTCGGAGCCCGCCCCGCGCCCCGCCCGCCCCCAGAGCTTCCCGCTGCGGGCCGAGCGGCCGCGGCGCCGGCTGAGAGCGGGCGGGAGGACGGGCGGGAGGCTGCCGGCGCCCCGCAGGTAAGCCCGGCGCGGGGGGGCGCGGGGGTCCCGGGCGGGCGGCACCTGCCGGCACCTGAGGCGCTGCGGAGCGGGAGGGGCAGCGGAGCCGTTCCCTGCAGGTGAGCGGGTCGGCTTCTCGGAGCTGCTCTCACCGCTGTGCGGTTGCAGCTGTTTGCAAAGGGCGGGTATGAGGACGCGTTAAGGAGATCTTTTTCTCAGAAAGATGGTTTTAAGGAAATGCTGTTCGTCATAAACGGGAAAAACACATTCTTGGCCAGCAGACGGCTCATGTGATGGTGTTGAAATAATGACAGAATTGGAGAAGCAGTCCCGTGCTGTAGCAACTGACCTGAGAGATCAAGCTGAGATAAAACCTGAATCCTGGCGAGAACACAGGTAGAACAGTATTAGTGACGTGATTTCTCGGTGTACCTGGGTTGTACAGAAAGACTTAAAGCTTTATTTAAGCGCCCAACACAAGCGTTAGTATGGAATTGAGAGTACTGTTAGCTTCACGCTGTGGTTTGGGAACATCTTGGGGCACAGAGCTTATGGAGAGCTGCATCTGCTCTCAGCTGCACTGTGGTCTATTGTATGAAAGTATTATCAAGGAGTGAATTAGTTTAACTGTGGCGCTCGCTTGTCTCTGCCCACAAGGGATGGGGCGTCTGGAGGCTCGTGTTTTTCTGCACAAAGTCCCCTGGGGTTGGTGTGTAACCCAGCCTTGCTCTTCAGAAGCAGCCCCACAGTTCCCCTCAGCAGACTGGCTGATACTTTTCTCTTTACTCCCAATAATTCGGCATCATAAAAGCAACAAATAAAAGCCCAGCTCTGGGGCAAAGGCTAGAAATCTCCTCTATGATTGAGAGTAACCACTTGTAGGCTTTTAGGGCAGTAGCGTGGTAGGGTGAGATGCTAGGGGTTAGATAACAGCTTGGGCTTCTGCTAGCTCTTGTATAGGTGTAGGCTGACAAAACCCTGACCCCTCTCAGCACCCGGCTAGATAAATGCTTGGGGGTTCCCCCTCTGTGCCCTGATACTGGGTGCCAGCACGTAGACTGCAGGCTGCTGAGCCCATCACAGGGCTTTGGAAAGGGGGATGTGGTACCACAGTCTCTCTCATGCCGTTTTTTGTTCTGCCCATGCCGAGTTTTCCTGTCCTGCCTCTTGAGCTTGCAGCACATGGTCTGAATTTCTCTGCCAGCTGCATCAATTTACTCATTTTTCTTCGACGTTAGAGCTGACGTAAGCATCTTCCAGCCCATGAGAAATACGTGCCGCAAAGCTTCCACGTCCTTGCGGGGATGTAAGATAGTGATCATAACCAGAAACTGTATCTGGGCAAGCTGCATTGCTTCATGACCTCGGGGGACTGAGGCTGCTGGTGGTGCCTGAGATAAATAGGTTGTACTTATTTCTTTTCTTTTTTTCTTTTGTAAGTATTTTTTTGTTTGTTTGTCATCTTTTACTGAGAATAGGTGGTTTATGAAAAAGGGAAATGAGAGCTCTCTGAATGGGGTGTGTGCTACTGGAGGAAAAGAAGATTCGTCTCTTCTTTGCTATCTTCAAGCATGAGGCAGAGAGGATAAAACTCCAGACCTAACCATGGAAAACTTATTTTGCAGTAGTACCTGGAAATCTGGGTGATCATACAGCAGCTTGACTCTTTTTAGCTGTCATCTTTTTCTGCAAAAAATCCCCTGTTATCTCACTCAGCCTTGTGATTACTACTTTTACTTTCCATGAAGCCTGTGAAACAAATGATCATATGAGCATAAACCAGTCCTTCTGCTTGAGCTGGTGTGCCATGGCTTTATTTGTTTTGCCTTTTTTAATAGACTGCAAAGGAACACTTTGAATCTATCATCGGTGGTAAATACGGGTTCGAGAAACATGACGTCTTTACCCATTATATTGAGATCTTTTTGATGATTTTGTGTGATGTAACCGGGATAAATATAAGGTAAGTTCACTTAGACATTTACGTGTTGAAAACTGTGTGTGTAAGAATATTAATGGCTGACTGTGCACATGCCTTTCACTTGGGTAGAATAACTCTGGCTCAATCTGGGAATCTGGGATGAGAAAGGACTTCTTGGGATGCTGAATCCAGTTTCTTAGAGCTAAAGTCCACTTCAGCCATATGGTCGAGATGTATCTTAAAAGTTGTTAGGAATAGTAAGGGCTGAACAAAGTGCTTGAAACTGCTTTAGAAGTTCATTACTTTCATAGTAACTCCATTTCTGACTTTTTTCGTAAATTGGTAAAAATTTCAGTTCAAGTCTAATTCTAGTCAGTCATTTGCAGAAAAGGTGGGTGGTGTATCTCAGCTGGTGATAGATGGTGCTTCATGCAGTGATACTAACAGGTGTTTATTACTGGTGGATGCTTATTAGCTTTGCTCTGTGATCTTCTCTTTCTGGACACATCACATAAGTTGCTCACAAAATCTTGGGGATAAATTTATATGGTATGTTTATATCCCTGTTTGTCATCCATTTCCAAATAATGAGTCCCTGCAGTGGTACTGAGGGTGCTGCATTTTTGCATATCCAGCAAAACATAACTGGCTCGTGCTTCCTTACTGTGTCACCACCTCCAGTGAGAAACTTTATGTAAAGTCCAAGATTGAATGATTGCAGGAGTTCACAAATAACTTCCGAAACAGGTTGTTAGTGAAGACTTTCTTCTTCTCTTTACCCCTTCTACTAATTATGACTTTTCTTAATACAAAATAACTTAAAAATCTAACCATATAACGATGAACTACTTATCATTCTGATCACTTCTTTTCCTTCTTGCTTTGCTACTACAGATTCAGATGAAAAAATGTCCTCAGGTTTGTTTTATTTCTTTTTTTTTCAGGAGTGGTTTTGCAAAGTGGACAGTAATGGAGTATATGAGCACGGGTAGTGATAGCAAAGAGGAAATTGACTTGTTGCTAACTAATTTAAATATGTCTGAAGTGATAGACATCATGGAAAACCTTTATCCAGGTGGAGACCTTGCCGTCTATGAGGACAGCTTAATTACAATGTGTGAAGAGGAAAATCAAAATGAAGAACGTGCAGAATCTTTACTGTTTTGTGAGAGGGAGGTTTCTTTGATGTCCTCCGTCAAATATGGGACTGTGGAAGACCTGCTTGCTTTTGCAAATCAGGTGTCCAACACTGCAAAACAATTTAAAGGATGCAGACAGCAAGAATCTGGAATTCTCTTGAATATGGTACGTCTTTTTTCTTTTCACTTGAAAATTAGTAGGTATAGGTGTTACAAGTTATTCCTGAATCTAAGTGGAGGTCACCTCCATTCCCAGCAGTAACAGGCAGACTGTTGTTCACTGTGGAAGCTTGAGCCTGGAGGGGATCCCTAGGGACATCAGATCCAGCCCCTGCACTCCCAGGCAGCTGTGAAGAAACGTGCTCAGAAAGATGCAGTCTGTGTTACGTGTTGGTAGCCTGGAGATTAGAAAGCATTTCCCAGTGCTGGAGGCAAGCTTAATACGTGCAGTAAGAAAGCAAAAGCCACAGCTGTGAGGGCTTACAAGGAGCATCTGGGAGTTCTTCAGTGCCTTTGCTCATGCAGTAGCAGAGATTATTATGCACAATTCCTAAGTAAAGGTCTGGAATCTATTCTGAATTCCTTATCTGCACAAAAGGTTGTAAAATATGGTAATACAAGGAGAAAAGGTGTTTAACATCAACAGCAACATTCAGAAATACAATATTATGTTATATCACACAATACTAAATGCAAGCATAGATGCGGTGTCTTAAGAGATGTTAATTATTTTTTTTCCTAAAATGACCTTTGTTCTACAAACATCTATAGATATTAGTGTCATTGAACTGCTAGTAAAAATTAATTGCTTTGGAAACAACCAGTCATGAAATGGAAGTTTTATATTTTTGTCCTACTGTTTTGTTTTGTTATTATGTTCTAGATCGGTCATCTAAAACTCTTGCATGCAGTGTGTTTTGTACATGAGGATTCATTGCTTGAGGCTTGCCAGTTTCTTAGGGGTGAAACAGCAAAGAGTAATGAATTATCCTGATTTTGAGGGAATATTGCAAAATGGTCACTTTTTGAATTGTAACATTGAAATGACAATTACTAATATTCAGTGTTTCCTATACTAAGGGTAGGCACTGTTTTATGTACTCAGAGTTGTTTTGCTTGGATATTATTTCTATAGATGCATGCAATTGGTATGAACCAGGTGTTATTAGGTGCGTGTGACTCATTGAGCAACTGAGGACTGAAGGCAGGGCCTTACCAATGGATGCATTTCAACAGGTACAACTGCACTGTATGTAGCTGCTGCTCCTTAGCCAGGGTCAGGAGCATTCCCGGCTGTCTGCTTATCCCACAGACTGCACTGTGAAGGGCCTCCGAGTGCCCAGGCTGAGTTTCTTTAAGCTGGAAGACAGCAGTCTACAGCCACAGGAGAATGTTCAGTTCACAATGTCAGGCAAGGATCTAGTCTGATGCAAAGCCTGCTGAAATGCGAATAGTGTGCTGTTCGTTGATCTCTTTTGTTCTGCACATCCACCCTGTATCCGTGTTGCTTACCAGGACAGTTGTAACACATGTAGATTAACTAGTTTCTGCCTGTGAAACATAGAAGCGCGTAGGGGAGGTGCAGGAGCTGGTACAATTTTTGCCTTGCTTTTAATAAGCACGAGGGGGGCTCATTCTGCTCATCCTGAGCAAAGCACTTGTATTAAAAAAGCACCCTCCACAGCACTTAGGAACTTATCCTCCCAAAAGTTAACTAAAAATGAACTTATTTCACGTATTTAAATAATAGTCACAAGTTCCAGCTTTAGTGGCGAAGATGATACTTTCCTAAATCAAAGCCACCAAGGTAAAGCACAGACTCTGTGCGTGACATCTCAAATCTAAAACTAGTAATCTTCTGAGATGTTGTTATCTTAGAAAGGGCTGCAGAAGAGCTGAGCACGGTGAGACCATGTGACAGACAGCGATAAATATCTTTGATCTACTTTTATATGTCTTTAAGCATCTTGGTTACCTATCAGTAAACAGGTTAACAATATTCTGTTTACTGGTGATGCTGTATATCCCGATTTAATAAGAAGCATATTTGCTGGAAAGATTAGTGCTGTTTTAGCTAAGAGAATATGAAGAGACTTCAGAACCAACGTCAAACCTAAAGCAAGACTTGCATCACTGCAGTTAGGAGTTTGATGTCTGGCATGTGCAGAGGGAGGGCGCTCTTCCAAAGGATGATTCAGAGCGAGATACTGACTTGGATGCTCAGGACTACTTTCTAGAGGAGCCTCCTTGCCCTTGTGGCAGTGCAGAGACCCAAGGCTCTCTATACATGGCCACCTAAAGCAGATAGTGTGATTCCCGGTCACTTTTCAGCTACAGTGTAAAATTGCAGGAAGGTAGCTGGTGAAATTGCAGCAGACTTCTTCAACTGCTTAGTAAGCAGCAGAAATTCTGATACAAGATGGAAAATTGAAATTCTTCTAGCAGTCCATTTGATATTAGGAAATGCTGAAACTCTTGCTCACATCACAGAAGATAGCCTGTGAGTAACAGCTATGTGGCATAACAAGTTAGCAGATTGCAGGAAGGGCAAACGTGCAGGTAAATCTAATAACAAGAGGTGGGTAATTTCATTAAACCAGCTGCTGTTGTTGTTGTTTCAAGACAATTAATTGCAACTTACACTTTGTGAGTTAGTCACTTGAGAGAAACGTGGATGCCTGGGCTGTGAATGGATGCCACACCTCACATGCTGTTCCCATTTGGTGTTTCTAAATAAAGACTGCTGAACAGATTGCGTGCATTGTGTACATACATAAGCAACGTATATTTTTTTCCATCCCATGTATAAGATTAATTAGACTTGATGTAGTTTTAACTTCAGTGTGATTTATTATTTCATTGTAACTTAACTCCACAGATCACTCCCAAGAATGGCCGCTATCAGATTGACTCGGATGTGCTCCTGTTTCCTTGGAAGCTGACTTACAGGAATATTGGCTCTGACTTTATTCCGCGAGGAGCTTTTGGGAAGGTGTACTTGGCCCAAGATAGAGAAACCAAGAAACGGATGGCATGCAAACTGGTATGTTAGTTCAGGAGCTTTATCTATGTGCAGATAGTGTGTGACATGGAGCATGTAGTATATTTTTAAATGTGTCTGCATTACATTCCACTACTAGGCTGAATATTGCCTGTGTTCTGTTGGCCTACATAAAGCAAGAGAAATGGATGTTTTTAATTGTTAGCTTGTTTTCAGCCTTGAGACTTGAAAAGTTTAAGCACTGTGGAAATGTCTGGAAGCCTGTATAGCTATCCTGTGGGCAGGCCTGCTACCCCCTGCAGCTGTGCCTGGGGTAAAGGGCAGAATTTATGCTTGTCCTTCAGTGGCAGTAATGTATCAACATGGAATCATGTGTCTGCTGGAGATGAGAATGAAACCCTGCTGCTGCAGATGAGTCTGGGATCTCACCCTTCAACTGAGGCTTTCAAACTCCAATGGCGTTTATGTCTCAGTGACCTCAGATTATGTGCAGATCCCATGGTGTTTTGAACACTAACTTAGCATAAAGTTGAGAGATGTCTCTAGGAAATTGCTGACCACCCCTCTACATTAATGCAAGCCTGTGTTTTCTTTTAACATCACCTCTCAATGAACTATTCTGAATTGAGGGTCAGCAAAAGCTCAGGTGGTATACTTGTCTATACACCACCACTTGTGAATAAGTACCTGCCTTCTATGTGCAACAGAATAGGCAGGGAGTTGTATGTCCTGCCCTTCTGCCAAACATATGGGCCTAGAAAAGGATTTAGTTTGTCTGCTTAACCCACTGCAGGGTCAAAGTTATCTAATATTTCTTAATGTGCAAAAAGTATTTCTCACTGCACTAAAATTATTAGTGTGTTAATTGTTTCACAGCCACAAGCCTGAGGGGCAGAAAATAAAAAGAGTGATAATAGCCTTCCTGAGTGTAAGCAAACATTGGCCATTGCTTTAATAATCTGCCATCAATACTTTTAAAATAAATAAAGTGTTGCTGAGTGCTCACTTTAAAGCGGACTTCCTTTCTCTGAAGTCATAAAAGAAGGCTGATAAGGAGTTAAACAAGGTCAGTAACAGTGTGGAGCACTGTCAGTCTGCAGACTGTGCTGAGCATTGTTGTGCTGCAAGCACTGATCCACATGTCAAAAGGGTGCACAGTTCTTGTAGAGCAGATGAGACTGCACAAAGCTAGCTGAAAAAGCAGTGGGATTTTTATCTCCTTCACCAGGAAGTCTGCATAGAGCTTTTGCGTAACAACCACCCGTTTTTGACGGGAATAACTCTTGCTACATTGCTTTTTCTGGAAGACTGCACTTTTTATTAGGGCAAGATGCCAAAAATTCTCTTATTTTTGAGCAGGATGTATCTGGATTAGAAAGGAATAAAGCACAAAATCAAAATAAAACTTTGTATTTAAACAAGTAGTTAAGAGCCCTTTGCTTCCTTCTTCCATTTTAATCTATAGGAAAACTAACATTAGTATAAATAACCTGGGTTTTGAGCTGCTTTTATGTGGTTCTGTTTCCACCTCCTAGGTGCCAGTGGAACAGTTCAAACCATCAGATGTAGAAATACAGGCATGTTTCCGTCATGAAAACATTGCTGAATTATATGGAGCTATTCTGTGGGATGAGACTATCCATCTCTTCATGGAAGCTGGGGAGGGAGGATCTGTCATGGAGAAGCTGGAGAGCTGTGGGCCTATGCGAGAATTTGAAATAATTTGGGTGACAAAGCATATCCTGAAAGGCCTCGACTTTCTCCACTCCAAAAGGATTATCCATCATGATATCAAACGTAAGTGTGCTCGGTTCCTTGGGGGTGCTCTCTGTTCCAGATCAGGGTGGGGCTCTCCTAAAAGCCTGCTACAGAGGTGGGGTGCATAGCCTTGCATCACAGGGATGGAGAAACTGGATCATGCCAACAAATAACAACGTTGGGTTCTTCAGATAAGTTATATACACTATTTATTGCTATGTTAATGGGGAGGATGATTCAAAAGTCATCGGTCCTTTGCCTTTCTTGAGCAATACAGATTTGAAATAAAAATCAAAAGAAGTTTGAGCAAAATTATCAGAGTGCATTGAGCCAGAACTTCTTTCCTTGGAAATTTGCCCTAAATATTTCCTTTCATAGAATCATAGAATGGCTTGGGTTGGAAGGGACCTCAAGGATCTTCAAGCTCCGACCCCCCTGCCACATGCAGGGCCCCCAACCTCCACATTTAATACTAGACCAGGCTGCCGAGAGCCCCATCCAACCTGGCATTGAACACCGCCAGGGATGGGGCATCCACAGCCTCTCTGGGCAGCCTGTTCCAGCACCTCACCTCATGCTCTTGGTAAAGAACTCCCCCCTGACATTCAACCTAAATCCTTCCTGTCTTCTTCTTATGCCTGCTTTTAGTAGTTCTGTGCCTGTACGTGGCTGTTCCTCAACTAAATACATAATTTCTATTGTTTTTTTTTCTTTTAACAATTATTTCAAATTTCAACTTGTTTTTAAAATCCCCTGGGCATTAACTTGTGTAAATCATCAAAATATATTGATATTAAAACTAAAGTTATTGGAATCATATTTAATTGCTTTATCATACAGCTTTAATGCACTGCATGTAATTTAATATTGAATACTATTCCTCCCAGTATCTCCTCCTCACTGCAAACAGATAAAATCTGCCTGCCACTCTAGTAAGAGTGTTACTAATTAAAACATATTTCCTCTGCAAGTTTATTTTTTCTTAAAGTAGATTTTTTTCTGTGCGTGTAAAATAGAAATATTCAACTTAAGTGTTAGAATAATTAGTTGATGGGATGATTATCAGGAATTACCAGTGCCTTCTGGAACAGGTTGCTAGGAGAGATGGTGAATGCCCCATCCCTGGAGACACTGAAGTTCAGGCTGGACAAGGCTCTGAGCACCCTGATCAAGCTGTAGGTGTCCCCGTTCCTTGGAAGGGAGTTGGACCAAATGACCTTTAAAGGTCCCTTCCAACTCAAATAGTTCTGTTATTCTGTTATATTAGTAAAAGGTTTATTTGGAATACTACCCAGTGCCCTGCCTCAGATACGTGACGGAAAAAGTACCCATATATCTGATTTCTTCCTGAGTTCTTCTATTGAGTCCGTCATGCTGACATATGGGGGAACTGGGATTTTAGTGAGAGAAAGGCTTCCTTGAGCCAAGAAGGAGGAACCACTTTCTGTTGGATTTTAGCAGTAGATCAGTGGGTTGTTTTAATCCTTCATTGGAAAGCTATTAAATCACGAGAGCTGAGTACAAGGGGATAATCACCTCCCTGCTCCTGCTGCCAACTATTTCTGATACAAAACAGGATGCCACTGGCCTTCCTGGCCACCTGGGCACACTGCTGGCTCATGTTTAGCTGAGCATTGACCAACACTGCCAGGCTCATTTCTTCCACGCAGTCTTTCAGAAACTCTGTCCCAAGCCTGTAATGTTGCCTGGGGTTGTTGTGGCCTAATTGAGTGTAGGGTCAGTGTTGGGATTTTTCAGCTGTGTCAGACAAGAAATGAAGCAGAGCTGTCCCTCTCTTCCTGTGTCCTGACAAGAAGCTGGAGTTGAGTGCAGTCCCAAGGAGGCAGCAAAGCTTGCCACGTTTCTGGCAATGCTGCATTCTGCATGATTTTTTATGTGTTGTGTAAAATCTGTATCTTCATAGTTGTACTTAAAAATACTGATTTATTCATTTATTCATAGCACTTGTAAGTAGGCAGTTTTCTGGGAGATTACTTGAGGAATCAGTGCAATGAAATTCTGTTTCTTCCCACTGTGTGGTCACGGCAGACACTATCAAGATGGGAAATGACCTGATTCCACTGTTTGCTTTGGGGGGAAAATATATTTCTCTTGCATAACTTGGAGACTTGTCTGTGGCTGCAGAAGAAATGAATAAGAATTTCTCAAGACTTAAAAAGAAGCATTACGTTCATAAATATTTGATCAGAAATACAACTGCAAAGAAAGCCTCTGAGTACACTGTGCCTTAGGCAGAGTTTGATGAAGGAAAGTGAATGAAGCTCCTAGATAGTGCTGCAATTCAGACAGGGAACTCTCTGCCCTTTCTTACTTTTACATTTATCTTCTTTCATTATGCTGAGCCACTGTTGCTGACAGGTATGGTGGCTGTAGAGGAGCCTCAGTTCTTATTTATTTTGCTAGTGTTAAGAAATCCCTTGGTGACCATAGTTTTGTTGTCTGTAGCAATAGCTGCACAGCGTGCTCACAATTCTGGAGACAGGAAGGCTCTTCAGAGCAAGCCAGGAGACTGGCTGTGCAAAGATCTTCATCAGTCCCCCAGCTTGATCCTTTGCCCTCAGCCATTTTCTCTGTTTCTCACTCTATTTTATTTTTGTTTTGTTTTGTTAGAAAAATGACCAGACATTAATTTCTTCTTTTAAACAAACCAGTCTTGCTTGATTTTCTGAGATATAATTAAAAATTGGTCTTGGATCACTAACAGACATGTTTTGGCTAGCAGAAGAACTGGCTGTTGGGACTGGTTGTGCTGGCCTCCTGTTTCAGGCAAACATCCAAATGAAACAGTCACGTTGTGAAATAAATGCCCAACATGCTAGAACCTTAAATGCCACTTTTTTGTTTTTCTTTTAGCAAGCAACATTGTGTTTATGTCAACTAAGGCCGTGTTGGTGGATTTTGGCTTAAGTGTTCAAATGACTGAGGACATTTACTATCCCAAAGACCTTAGAGGAACAGAGGTAAGACACAAGAGGGACAGAAATCTGTGTGTTGTATCACTCCTATTACTGTGATGCCCACATTCAATTTTGGAGCTTGAGAGTAAATACATATATTACTTGATGTTATATTTGTTTTGTAAGTTTTTAATGTTTTGGGGTTTTTTTGTTGGTGGTGGTGGTGGTTTTTTTTGAACTTGCTGAGTGGAGAGTCAGGTGTTGCACTTTGAAAGCTGTGTTAGCTTCCCTGCTGTCCCACTTGTTAGTGATTATTCAACCTGAAGTCAAGGAGGAAGTCAGGATGCTCTGAAGCCAAATAAAGGAACAGTGCTGGGGAGGGTAGTTTGCAGCACATCAGCTGCTGGTCAGAGATGCTTCAGACTGGAATTTAGTTCTTTGCTCGGTCTAAGATTTCTCCTGAGATACCAGCCATTGACTGGGGTGACCTGCTCAGCACTCCACCTTTGAAACCACAGAAACAACAAACCTGTGGATTCATTTCCCACATGTCTGTAGTCCTTATTTCCTATGGAGATTATGTACTGCGTGGTTGATGCTTATCTGGTAAAATGCTTAGGTGTTACAGCAAAGGAGGCAGGGGCTTTTAAACGTTCTCAATGACTTGCACTCTGAACACGCAGAGAGGTCCTGCTCACCACTTGAGCACTCTCATACCAAAGTGTTTCCAGACTGGCTATTTAGCAAACAGCCAAGCAGCAGCAACTGGCTTGGATAGCTGCTACAAATGGGCCTTTGCTTGCTCTCTGTTGCCAGAGGAGGCTGTTTACAGGAAACACTCCAGCTAAACTGTTGGCACTTACTATTTTGATGCTCTTTCATAGCATAGGCATGTGTGTGGAGGAGATACTCATGTAACTGACAGAGAGCATCTTGCTTCCTTGGAAGGGTAGGATAAACTCATATTTCACAGAATGCCAAGCTTGTTTGATTTTTGTTTTCAGAATATTTGGAAAATACTCAGGTATTTGTATTGTCAGAGGAGTTAAGAGTTTAAAATGTTTACTGTATTGAAAGCGATGTGCTTTCTGGCACTTAATGTATGTGCTTTGATCATTTGTGTGGGTGCGTGCATGCTATTAACAAGAATCAAAAAAAAGGGGGGGGGAGGGGACATGATAGAAAAAATGAGATAGAAGGCCTGGTGTATAATTTCCCAAGGATAGAGTTGTTTTAGATGTGCAGTTTGCAGGTTTGTGGAGCAGGTGATGGTGCAACCCTGGCTGTTGGAGGACAGGTCAAGATAATGTTGGGAAGCACAACTGTGAAAAACACTTCTTCCCTTCCAGAAAGAAAAATGAGTTTGCACTGTTGAGCACCTGCAGCCATGCCCACAGAAAGCAGACAGTCCATGCAGCTCTAAAACATGCACTGTCCTGTGGTGTGCTGTATCCTACAGAGTGGTGTAGAGGGGCAGCTGGTTTTCAGAACTGGCCGTCCTGGCGCTCTGCTGCAGCATGCTGGATGATAATTAGGCTGTGGAGAGATCACTGGGAAAAGAGATGCTCAAATTCCAGTCAAAGGCTTACAGGAACATTGTGAATGCTAGCATATGAGGTTTTTGTGCTCACAAGACCCACAGCACTCATGGGCTCTGTGGAGTCCAGTCATTCACAAATGCCTTCTTCAGATTCACAGCACTGTTTTCTCATCATTTCTTCCATGTAAGATCTTATCTCTTGTTCCAAAGTCCTCTTGAGCTTTACAC
Organism: Chrysolophus pictus; assembly: GCA_037305975.1. Lineage (NCBI taxonomy): Eukaryota > Metazoa > Chordata > Aves > Galliformes > Phasianidae > Chrysolophus > Chrysolophus pictus. Next base: position 14,961,628 of record JAYKPI010000006.1, read on the forward strand.
CTCTGTTACGCAGCCTTAAGAAGTGGTGCAGCTGTTGTCCTGGAGGGCTGTTTCTGCATGTGGCTGTGTAATGACCTCCCCTTTTTAGGGCTGTATTGCTGCCATGGAGATTCCTTCATAGGAACTGCCTGGCTCCTCTTGCACTGGTACTGGCTGCGGCTGGTTTCCACTCGGGAGGCCACAGTTGGAGTTAGCGTTCTCCTCTGAGGGTGCAGGCACTAACTACGTACTGCACCATGCTTCTGTCACTGTGTTAAATTGCACAAGCTTCAGCTGCAAATATTGCTGAGGTTATTTAAATATTGAGGGTGTGGTTAATTTGCAAGAACGCTAAACTAAAACTAGCACAGTGTTTAAAAAAAAAAGGCTGATATGGCTGGGTCACCAGCCCAGCAGCAGAGAGTACTGGCAATGGGGCAGGATCAGGGGTTAGGCTGCCCACCTTGGTGGCAGCTGAGCTCAAGGCCAGACAAAATCGCTCTGTGAAATCACAGTGTGGGTGCACATCTCGTGTTTGCTTTTTGTCCTTGTGCAATTGGGGTGTGTCTTGACCTTTCTCACACTCTGACTGTAACTGCAGACAAGTTATACTTCCAGCATCCTTTTTCCTCAAGAAAGTAGCTGCTTTTCATCCGTACAGATTTCACTGTGGTTGTATTGTTTGCATTGTACACAGTTCTAATTACTTATTTCATAAAAATGGGATTCTGTTCTTTGGTCTTTGTGAGACTTAATTGTGGCAGATGCCTCTTTCTACCACAGCTTTGAGGAAGGCAATGGACAGGAGTCAGTAGCAGCTCCAGACGTGCTCCTGTGTGCGTGCTTCCAGTCCACAACTCTGGTTGCAGATGTGAAGTGTGATTTACTGGGAAATATTCCATGGTATTTGCGTGAGCCTTGCGGCCATTCTCCATCTGGTAGTGAGCAGGCCAGCGATGCGGCAATGATTTAACTTCCTGCCCTTGTCTCAATTAATGGCCTTTAATGTGATTCTTTGTGGCAGGGTGGCATGAACTAATTAAAGATCTGTTTGGCTCCTTTAGAGGGCAATTGGGTGAGGGAAAAGTGGAAACCAGGGGTGACAACCAGGACAGCTCAGTGCTGAAACCTTCCCCCTGCACATGGCCGGGTGCTTGGCAGCGGTGGGCAGCAGTGCCTCTTGCACTCCAGTTCTCCTCATCCCAGCTCAGCTGGCAGGGAGGTGCCCTCAGAGTGCTTCAACTGCTCTGACAAAGCTCAGCTTTTCTGTGGAAAATTTTGGATGGAAACCATAACTTGGATGGCAAGGAATTTCTGGTTTAAAAAGAAATGGGAGAGAGACGCTTGCCTTAACAACTGATCTGGGGATTGGTCACACAGCAGGAGCTGACTTTTAATCTGTGCCTTGCCTTAGACCTGGCTTGTGCCTCGCTGCCCCATTTCTTAGGGTGGTGCCCCACCATGCTGGTTATTGGATAATGAGTGGAGAGAACACTAAGAAAGCCAGTCCTGCCCTAACAGTTGTGTATTGTTCAGTGTAACAGAGCAGAAAATCTGTTCCCCAGCTGGTGCTTGGTTTCTAGGCTGCAGGTATCAGAGGGATTTGTCGTGTGTGTGTTTCAAATCACAACATATCATGACTGGTCATTGCTTATTGTTTACCACTGCTGATAGTCTTTTTTTTTTTTGCTATTCTTCACAGATTTACATGAGCCCTGAAGTTATCCTGTGCCGAGGCCACACAACCAAAGCAGACATCTACAGCATGGGAGCTACTATTATTCACATGCAAACTGGCATTCCGCCCTGGGTGAACAGATATCCTCGTTCTGCATATCCATCCTACCTCTATATTGTGAGTGCCCTTAGAAAAATCATCTCTCTGCTTCCCTTAAAGGGGTTCTTGTACTCTTGTTGGGAAAACTTCAGTCATACAAAGATATGTCAAAATATTTGTCAGAGAGATGATATCATCCTTTTTGCTTTGGGGGAGGGAGGGAAGAAGTAAGTTTTGATCATTTAGTGGAAGGCTGAAACTGAGCTGGAGTAATCTCTGTGGTTTTGTTACAAGTTGACAGGCCTTGGGCTTCCTGCAAGAACAGGGATAGAACAGGGTGAAACTTGATTGGAACAAGTTCGTCTCTGTCCTGCTGCTGGTCTGTTTTGCTTAGAAGCTGCAGATAAAAACAGAGCTTGATTCTATAGTTCACATGCTGCGGTACAGAAGTCTGGTGAATTTGTGTTGCACTGGATTTTATACTTTCTTGGAATTGCTTTGAGTTTTAAAATTTATGATAAAATCTGACAAAAAGGTGGATTTTCTGTTGTTACATATTATGTTCTACTTGATTATACTAGCTTGGAGAGGCGGTAAGTTGTAAATGAGGAATTCCCAGACCACCAAGGTGATGATTTGTGACTACTTTTTCCATTGTTTTTGGAGTAACTGTATCAATGGTCTTTTTTTTTTTTTAATTATTATTATAATTCCAACAGATACACAAACAAGCTCCCCCTTTAGAGGACATTGCTGAAGACTGTAGCACTTCCATGAGGGAGTTGTTAGAAGCAGCTCTAGAAAGGAATCCTAACCATAGACTGTCTGCAGCAGAGTTATTGAAACATGAAGCCTTACACCCACCCCCAGAAGAGCAGCCACGTTGTCAGAGTTTGGACTCAGCACTGTTTGAAAGGAAAAGACTACTTGCAAGGAAGGAGCTGCAGTTGCCAGAAAACATTACAGGTAAACAATATCAGCCTTACCTTGCACTCTGTAGATTTTACATTGTGTCAAACTTCAGCTTGACAAGTGTTTTGAAATGAGCTAAACTCAAAAAGCTTCTGGAAGGAGATCAGTAGAAATCCCAATCAGATTAGGTCAGAAGCAGCCCTCATTAGGTGATGTGTAAAACACTCATTGACTTCAGCAGGAGAACATAGCCTGAATTCTGCAGCTCCAGAACAATTGGCTCATGAAAAGGCCCTGGCAGTTTTTCATTAAGTATAGATTGCTGTCCCAAGATGACTAAATTCATCCCTGTATTACAGGGGTATGTGTCAGTGATTTGTCTTTCAACAAGTAAAGTTTCAACAACTGCCATGGAAATAAATACTTTTTGCCTACTTAAAGATAAGCCACATGCAAAATCTAATGATGCTGTCAACAGCACAAGCCCTTTGTTTTAAAAATGGTAATGACTCTAGGATGGAATTCAGCTCCCTCATGCATTGATAATTGCTCTATGAAGGATAACATATGAGCCAGATAAACAAACAAAAAAGCCCAAACAAAAAAATATGTGGCCTCAGATAGTATCAAGCCCAAGGGAATTTTGGTGTCAGCAACTTGCTAGCAGGCTTCAAAATGCTTTTCTTCTACTTCTAAAATATGTTAGGATCACCCTGATAAAGGGCATTTATAAAATGAGTCCAGACAAGTGGTTCATTTAATTGCACTAATTATTTGAAGAGATACCTTTGCAAAATTTTGGGTGCTCTAATGAGTAACTGTTGAAATGAAACATTTAAAGTAATCACTGCCTTTACATCTATAGTGGTGTTGCTCCTTCTGGATTTTGCCTCATGGGTGCATAATCCTATGACCAGCACAGGCTATCTCAATCAATTCTTTTGAAGATGAAAGAATATTTGGCCATTACACTGGAACTCTAATTTAGGTGCCTGAGATTCCAAGACACTCATTGCACAAGTATTCAGGGGAGTTCTACAGCTGCAAAGTTTCTTCAGACCTTGACTTAAAAGAAAATAATCTGAGACAGGCAGTCCCAGGTTTGTTCTTTACTGTCACAAAGAGGATGTCGTTTACTTAAATGAAAATTCCCCTGTAATGAAGGGGAATTCTCGACTGTCAGAAAACTAGCAGTTTTTTCTTGTACCAAACTCTCCTTTAGCACTGTGGCCCAGAGAATGAGGAAGCTCTGTCTAGCTGTGCCAGCAGACAGGGTTTTTTGTAGCAACTGAGCACACTTGCTATTTGCAGTAGCAAGCTGCTTACTTTTCTTTGTTCTGGATTTATGGGTTGATTTATTATCTTTCATTTTATTTTATATGAGATATATTTTATATTGGCTTTAAAAATGAAGCTTTCTAGACCACAAACAAATAAAAGCAAATGTTAGGCTAATCATTCCAATAATACCTTTAACTATGAAATTACATTGATGCAGCTATTTGTGCAATAATGTCATGCTTTGTGTCTTTTCTTTTTAGATTCCTCATTGTGTACTGGGAGCATGGAGGAGTCAGACCTGGTAAAGAGGCAAAGATCACTTTACATAGATCTTGGAGCGCTTGCTGGTTACTTCAATATTGTTAGGGCACCACCAGCATTAGAATATGACTGACCCAGTAACATTTTCTATCAGCAAGTCAGAAATGGACCTCTACCTCTTAAAACTTGATTTTAAGACTTGATTTTCAAATTTGTACATAAAAATGTTGCCACTGTAGGCTGTAAAATGTGAATAGTTTATAATTGCACAGATGATTAAGCTAAGCCCTTTGGGGCTCTGATAAGCTGATCTCAAGCAATGCTATTGGTGCATCTACTGGCTGACCAACAAGAAGACAACACAAAGAACACTGCAGGGAATGTCTTATTCTGGGAGACCTTCCTGTGCTGGGCCTTTACACTTTTGTAAAGTTTATATGATATGCTTGCAAGTATTGCCATTTAAAAAAAAAAAAAAAAAAAAAAAGAGCATGTGGGCCATAAGATCAGGTCTATCTGAGCTGTCCTTAGTGAAAACCTTCCCCCCAAAAGTCTTTTTTCAGTCTTGAAATCTGGCCAGTCTCTGGTCGTTCTCAGTGTAAATTAGGAGCTTTCTCAAGCTGAGCTAGTTTCTATATCAAGTGTCTCTGGAGTCAAAGCATCACTTGGTTACAGATGTGTTTTAGCTTTGTATCTTCCCTGTCCCCCTGCTCCTTGGGCAGAGGGAGTATCTGGCCGTATCTGTTAGCTCTGGGACTAGCACAGCAAGTTGGCCCTGGCTCCACCAGCTTTCAATGTTGCAGCTACTGCAAGGTTATCTCAGCTAGTTTTCAAGGGTAGAGCAAGCGTTAGTTCATATTGGTAACAGTGGGCAATCTCCAGTCTCTTGCTTTTTAATGCTTTAAATTTGTGTATGATTGGCGTGAGCGCTACGGTTTGGAAAGCGTGTCATTAATGACAAGCTGTGTTTATGTTCCTATGGAAATGGAATTATACTGCTCTTGCTGTGCCTCATACATTTGAAACACGATGTTTTGGATGATAGTAAAACTATGCAAACTGCATAGTTCTGTACATCCCATGGGATGAGAACGTAAACTTTTATAAAACTCTCTTTGATGCTTAGGATGACTCTTTTTAAGCATTTTTGTTAAAATGGCATACTATGTATGTTGTACACTGAATCTTTTCTGAAGCACGGTCTCTTTTTCATACATCCATTATTTAATGCTGCTCCTTTCTAACATGTAATCTTAAACAGATTATTTCCAGTTTGATACTGATATGGTCAAATGAATAAATCCAGCTCAGTGCCTTGAGAAGTGGTCTCTGTGTTCTTTGCTCTTTGAAAGCAGTGTGGGGCTGTGACCCTGTATGTCTCCTTCCACGACCCAGTTACACTACATACATTGTTCCACGTGCTGAAGTGTTGGGTGGAGGGTGCTGTTAACAGATTTTGGGCTCAGAACAGACAATTAATGCTTCTGACAAAATCTCACTCTTGGAACACAACACTCCTTCTGGACTGCCTGAATCTCGCACAGCAGATGTGTGCAACATGCAGCACTTAAGTTCTGATGGTAATTTCTGCAAAAAAAAACAAAAAACAACCATTTGGGAATAGTCAAGCTGCCCATTGCTGGCTGCAAATCTCTAGATGGCCATCTGCTTTGAGGAGAGCTGTGTAGGGAAGTCCCCTTCATATTTACATGGGCTGCAGTTATCAGGATATTTGGGGATCGGATTTCCAGTGTAGCTGACTTAAAGAAGAAGTGCCATAATGGTTTGGATACTCACATTCTTCTTGAGAGAACAATTTTCAGTTTTCTGATACCTTGCTGCTGCCTTTTGATCTCTGAGATTTACAGAACCAATAGGAAACGGCTTTAGGTGGTGGTGAGTTTAAAATATGTTCCCCAGTTTCCATTGTATAAAATTAAGATGTTTATCATTGCCAAATAGTGGCTGGATGTTATGCAAGTGCTTATCAAGTGCTAAGATACTGCAAAAGTGAGGTGCATGTAAGAATTAAAGGTTGCAAGGAAACTTTTACTATTACTTGAAAAATGCTGAATTTTTTGCTTGTTTTTTAATGCGATCTTCCTGTGTGATAAACACCCCTTTAGGCCTAGTACACAACCAACAAATGGCTGTTCAGGTACGCTAAACACCAAGCAGTGCTGCTGGAGCTTTCTAATATCTGAGGACGATATTTTGGATGAGCTGCAGGCTGCAGCTAAGCAGGGATTTCTCTCCAGAATGATGCACTGCATACCATATCTCTCAGGAGTATCCCACAGGGGTTGTTTCCCATGAACTTGAAGCAATGGAAGTGGAGGGATGATGGGGAAGGAATGAAAAGCTGTGGTAGGAACACTGCCACCCAGGAGGATCGTTATTGTGTCCCATGCAGTGGGATTCTGCCAGCAGGTTGCCTTTGTGCTAATTCCTAGTGTGTCATTTCATTTTTACCTGCGAGGAGACTGACTCCAGTTGCAGAGGAAATTAAGTGTGTAGAGGACACACAGCTCTGGGTTGCAGCTAGCGATAGGAGCAGAAGAGCCAGCAGTCAAATTTGTCCTGAGATCAGCCTGAGACCGAAGCCTCCACTGCTGTCCTCTGCAGAGTTTCCCCATGCTCTCTGTCAGAGCCCTGCAGGAGCATTTGGATGATGCAGAAATACGGGCTTTCTTGCCTGGCTTTTCTGATGCCTGTTCCCTTTAAACAAGCACCAAAGCACTGTTGGGAGACAGAGCATCCATTTCTCTTCTCTGAGAAAAGCTCAGCAAGGTGCATTTCTAAAACCATCCTCATCCAAAGCTAATAATTGGAACAATGCATAAACAACTCCTTTATAAACTGCGTGCCAACAAAACTCAACAACGCCCCAAAACTCAGACAGACCATGGGAGTGGCTCATTAAGATCCTGGGCTGTGCTCATGCTACTTCAGGAACAGCCCTGCTGCATGGTGCTGGGGCACAGTGACTCACCGGGGAGGAGACAAGCGGCCACCCCACAACTCCCACAGCTGGCAGTGCCTGTGCAACGTGGGCAGCGGGGTGCTATCGTTGCAGGAAGGGGAGCTTGTCTGTGGCAAAAGGAAGTCCTCAAAATGAGTGTGAGAATTCCCACTGCCAGGCTTTTCCCATCACCCCTGCCTGCAGCTCTCCCTTCCCACATCACTCACCCTCCCTTGGCACTGCGGGTGTTACTGTCTCATGCAGTTAGCCATAAGCCATTTCCAGGTACACACTGGGTTATTTTCAGGGAAAATCGAAAAAACTTATGTGTAAAGTAGGAACTTTCAAGCAAGGCAGGCTACCTCTTGGAGGCAGACTGACTTCCCCACAGAAATATGAAAACATACTTGGCTGCAATACATCAATAACTCATCTTGCCAAAAGAGCAACACTTCAGGGAAGGGAAATGACACAAATAACGACAAAAAGGCTCAGGAAGTTCTGGCTTACTTCGTACTTTTATGCAACTGCTACCACGGCCAGGATTTGTTTTCCAGCTGTGCAGCAGTTCTCCAGCATTGACTGCAGAACCATCCCTTCACTGCCCGTGTAATGCACGTGAAAAAGCACGTCTGATAAGAAGGCAGAAGTGAGATAGAAGGAGGAAGCCTCGAGGTGTGTCACTGTGTGTGCATACCTTACGGAGAGGCCTGGTATTTCCTCCTGCACCCATTAACTTGTACGTGGGGCCAGAACATTCCTGCCTCAGTGACGAGTGTGGGGTGACATTCAGATGGCATTTACTGGGCAGGCACTTGGGCAGTGCTGCACATTCAGCCACCAGCAGCCAGACTTGGTGTGTGCCTGGCCCATGTGCTCATCATCAGCAGGTGTCCATGCACACCTCATCTGCTGGCAGAGAAGGGGAGAACCAACCAGCAGGCCGCAGATTAGGCTGCTCGTGGGCATGAGTCTCTTCTCATGCATGCTTCCGGGTAGCACAAGCAGGGTGTTTTCTCCATGGGCTTGAGAATGACAGGATCACTGAACAGCTGAGGTCAGAAGGGACCTCTGGAGGACACGTGGAAGAAGACCCAACATGATCACAAAGCCCACTTACCTAAGGGATGAAACAAGGTGGGAAGGCCTGATGGAGACGATGGGCAATGGGCCATTCATGCCTCAGTGTCCTGGAAAGTAGAAAAATTCTGGATTCAGACAAGGTACTGTGGCACTCCTTGCAAACTTCAGTCGTAAGCTGGAACTGGCTTTCTCTTAGACTTCAACTTTTTATGTGCTCAGCCTGTATATTTCAGTTGGTACTTTCCTTCCAGGTTTTCTGTTACTGATATTACAGTACTTCATCATGCCCTTTTAAACAGGAAAGGTCTTATCTATGTTTAGGAAGTGGTTTTAGTGAACTGATGCTACATGTAAAGCCATCATAGCAGTCAAGGTGCTCACAGGAGCAACTGGCACCAGAAGACTTGAAGACGTCTTCTGAAGACATTTTGTCTTCTCAGAAGTGATAATGTGGTCCTCTGCTTGCATATGCTGTCTCAGACCACATCACCTCTGCCCCAGAAAGATTACAAAGTAAGGCAGAGTTTAAGCACCAGGGAAATATGTGCAGTGACTGAATATCGGCCTGCCTGGGTGATTCAGCCCAGCAGCAATCCCTGTTGGGTTCTCCTCTCACCAGCCCCAACCCGCGAGGCTCTGACTGTTTCTCTGAAGTCACACACTTGCCATGACATAATATCTTCACACCTGGCTTTTGGAGACACCAGCGACCAACTGGTATGTAAGACTGCATGCACATTTTCCAGTCTAATTTATAAAGCCAGTCACCTTATGCTTGCAGACTTGTATTTGGACAGATAAAGTGATGAATTTTTGAAGCACGGAAGAGCAGGGCCGTGAAGAACCAGTTCTGACTTCACAGTTGCCTTGTGTGGAGCAGAGGTTGGACTTGCGACATCTACTTCTCACTGCCTGACCTCAGTGTTGTGGGGCCACAGGCAGCAGGGGAAGGATGAGCTGTGCTGCATCCCATTGCCCACTGACAAACAGTTCTGGTGGAGAGCAGAGGCTGGTAGATAAAAGCTGTGGCAGACCTTGTCTCCCTACAGCCAGTCTGCTCACATCTGGCTGATTTGCCCAAGAAGTGGGACCCATCCTCTTTGGCTTGCTCACCAGTGCTCTGACACCTAGCCTTGATAGGTCACAGGAACGGCTTCTATAGTTTCCACCTTCCCGTAACACTGAGTCTTCTCCTCTCTGTCCCTCCAGGCTTTTCCTAAAAAAAAACTACAGAAGGAAGCCCTTTTTCCCCCATTCAGGCATCCTTTGATGTGTTGTGGAGCAGGGCCATGGCCACTGGCTCAGTTATCTGCTGTCCCCTCTCCTCCAGGGTCACTGGAGAAGGGACCACAAGACGTCAGTGCTTCTCCAAGTAGCAATAATCACATAAGCACAAATACTGTGATACCAGCACACCTCTACTTCCTTACAGCTCCTGTGAGGGAAGTTTTGCTGAGAGAGGAGCCAGGCAGAAAGGCTCGAAGTGTCAGAGCCTCTAGTGCAGGACAAGACTTGTAACTAAGAAGTCACCAAAATGAGTTGAAGAGCAGGACTGGCCTGTGCTGAGACCAGCTTCCATGCTGAGTACCCACGGAAGCTGGCCACCATGGGACAGATCCTGCACTGCTCATGAGCCAGCACCAAGCAGCCCCACCACGCAGTGTGTGCTGGCACAGGGAGCGGAAGGATGAGAGATGACTTATTTCCACTTTCCCAGCATTGTCAGTGTCTCTGCCTCTTCTCTCAGACCATGAGGCCCTAAATCCAAATAGTCGTTCCACTGCCATCTCATGAGTCAAGGCGATAGAGTGATGCATTCACCCAAAGGGCACCATGAAGGTAGAAATGGGGAAAGGCATGGAGTGTAGACCAGCTGTATTTATTTCCCTAATGCATTTATCTATAACATGCACACAGGTGCTTTTTTTTCAGTGAAACAGATCTCACCTAGACTCTACCTTGCACCTCCACCTTGCAGACCCAGGCATGCTCTTCAAAAACTGCAGGCACAGCATGCCTGCTGCGTGTCTGCTGGGACAGTGCATAGCCACATGCATTTTGGGAGCTATGTTCCCGCTGGCAATGAGCTCCACGTAGCTTCCCATCACAGGGAGCTGCATGTCGGCTCTTTCACAGCCCTGCAGTCCCCCCAGGCTGACTTCAGCTGTTCCCAGCGTCACACTGTTCACCACATGGCACGCTGCCAGGGATGGGATGCCTCCCTGTTTGTAAAGGGTTTCTAGCTGCCTCCACTTATTTCCTTGCTGTTGGGAGCCAAGCGCAGTGTAGTGATTATTTATTTGTGCCTGAGCTCGTCTTTCACAGGGTGAGGAAGGAAAGGCCGGTGCCCAAGAGCAGCATCCTCTCCTCTGCACTCTCTGCCCTGCCCTGTGGTTCCCCAGCCCCTGGGGGCTTTCCCCAGCGGGGTTTGGTGCAGTCGCTGTGGGACGCAGGAGATGCCCGGCAGCAGAGCTCACCACAGGCAGCCGGCTCCACAGCTGCAGGCCCAGGGGGAGCTCTGGTGTGGGGCAAAACAAACAGTGAGAACGCATGAGATGGAGAGGAAGTGGTTCAGAAACCTTCAAGCTGGAAGGGAGAGTTATCACCTTGTTTTACTTGTTGTGTCACGCAAGGTAGGGGCCTCTTTGCGGGAAGTTCCCTCGCTCCTTTTTCTGGCCCTGCTCCCTGGAGCAGGTGGGGATGAACACCCCATCATGCCAGTCCTTGGGCATGAAGGTGGAGATGGGGTGGTGACTCCAGTATGGGGAGTGCCTCCATTTCATGCCCTCCTCAACAACTTGCTTGGAAAAGCTGAGGCTCTTGGGCTAATGTTCTCTACGCACAAGAATAGTGCAGAAATGAGCTGGCAGACAGGAAAGTTGAATTTGAAAAGAACTTTCAGGCTTCACTTGAATGCAGAGAAAAACTCTGACATTTTCAGGAGCTTCTCTCTACTCTGGGACATCTAAGTTAGTTTTATTTTAAATACTGGAAGCTGGGGGATTTCCTGAGAGCCTGAAGGAGGAACGTGTCTGGAATCAGGTCCTAAAAAAGGCTTAGGAACCGAAGTCCTGTGCCTGATCAGCTGATGTCATGCCAACATCATGTCTGAGGGCTCCTCCTCTATTTTTTTTTTTTTTTTCCATTATGCATATACTTCCCTAGAAACTGGAGGTAAACTCGAACAAACTGAGAGGATGTAGAAAAACACTGTTAGGGAAAATGTTTGCACTGTCTTGCTGGTTTGTGCAACACCCCCAGCACTGCTGCATCACACAGCAAGCAGACCTTGCACAAAAGAGGAAGGTTCCTGTGGTGAGTTCTTTCTCCACTTAACCCACGCTTTGCTCTTTGTTTTGATGTCCCTCAGCTGCTTTTGTTGCTTCATGACTGCTCTCACTTTCTTCTTGCACTGTAAGATGTCCAAGACATGACACCAGCTGCTCAGTTCTTTTTTCCAGCTTCTGCAGTTTCCTTCTTGCACCTGAAAGCTCACTAATTCATCCCATCAGAGATGGAGCCTTCCCAAACTTTATTCTTTGTCTTGTAGGGCATTTTCCCAAATAGATTCTGTATTTGCTACTCAGACCACAAAGCAGTGGCCCAACAGATGGCAGCAAAAGGCCTAACAGACGGAGATGTGCAACCCACAACAGTGATGCCACATCCTCACCATCCCTTTCCTCATCGTCCTCATTCGATGAAGAGAGCACTGAGAGTCATTGTAAGTGCAGGACTCCTAGAAGTCATCTACCAATAAACTTCCAGGAGGATGAGTTGAAGGGAGCTCTCAAGGACTGAATGAAAACTGGAAAAAGTCTGGTTGATGTTGATTCAATGCAAATCAATTGCTTGGTATGATTTGATGCCCTGGATGGCTTTTCAGACTGTATTTCAGCTTTAAAAGAGAAGGCCATTTTTCCCATTCTTTATCCGGAAGTATTTGAGAGATTCAAAATTCTATGGTCCACTAGGAACTGCAAAAACCCTGGTTTCTTGTGCTCTTTTTAAATGTTTTGGATGTCCCATCTCTGGAGATGTTCAAGACCAAGCTGGATGTGGCTCTGGACAATCTTATCTAATGCTTGATCTAATAGTGGTCATCAACCCTGCCTGCAGCAGGGGGTTGGAACTAGATGATTTTTGAGGTCCCTTCCAACCCAAGCCATTCTATGATTCTCAACAAGCTTGCCACTTACCCCTGGACAGGGGAAGGCCCTGCCAGCCCACAGACCATTCTGTCACCCTTGCTATCAAGGTCTCTGTGTTTGTTTTTTTTCTCCTACGGGACCTGTGTCCATGCATGCAGGCATCATACTAGCAAAAGATGACTGACCACCCACAAGTCTGGAATGCGTGAGGACATGTGCCACAGTCTCATGACAAGCACGTGTCTGCTTCCACAGCAGAACTGCTGCCCTGCATTGCAGCTCATCAAGTCAAGGAGAAAAGCCTGCTGGCTACCACTTCCAGGGAAAGGTAGGCCATTGCCAGTGCCCATTCAGTAATACAGGAGCTGAAGTTCCTCTCCGAAATTGTCATTATTACCCCTGCTGTAATCATATTTAGAGACTGCCATCACAATACAAAATTCTCAATGACCAGTTCAACAAACACAGATCAAAATCGCTTTCTTTCCCATTCCCAAATTGAGCTATGCTTTCTATCACCACCGCAGTACCATTCTTCTTCCTGCCCTCCATCAAACATACATACAATCCTGAGAGACACTCTCCCTGCTGTTATACCATACAAGCTGATTTCATGTCTTTTATCAGAAGATCAAGGTTCTCCTCATTTCTTCTATTTTATTACCTGGGCTGTTTATGTGTAATGCTCCTCAGTTTCTTGAAGTTATTTTTTTGTTGTTATTCTTTTTGTCTGTCATCACCATGCTAGTGGAAATATGCACCATTTTCTCATTGACTGTAGTGTTTCCTCAATAAGTGACCTTATCAGCATGACTACTTCCTCTCTCCTTGACACACATTCTTCTTGTATCCCCTACTCTATCTTATTTCCCTCTTCCTGTCTTGTAAGATTAGGCAGAGCAAGCATAAGCTTTTTTCAACTGTTAAAACTTGGAGCTGAATGGGAAGCAGCCCAGATGACAGACTATGAGCTGCAAGGATAATTCCCTGCTCAGACAGAAATTTTTAAAGATCAATTATTTTATTTATTTAACTTGAAGCATCCTGGATTTGGCTCACACCCAGAGCTCAGTTTTTCAGCTGCATAGATTTCATTCTGTGAATGCCTCCTCCAGGTCTTATATACCCAGACTGTCCTTAAAGTACAAAATCTTAAACAGCATCTTAACAGCATCTGTTTGTTTCCAGTGCACAGCCAGGACTGTGTAACCCTTCTCTGTGGCCTTAAAACTCCATTGGACATCACCTAAAACTCCATCCCTTAAAGCAGCTTCCATAACCTGTTCTGTATTGGCCTATTCCAGTATGAATTCCTCACAGGTATTTGGTATAACATAAAAATCATAAAAGAAAAATCTAAAGCCTTTCACTACTCCTAAATGATCTTTTCAGTTTCAATTCCACACTTCACACTGTTGTTGGAAAACACGTTTGCTCTGCAGAAAAAGCCATCGTGCTCCTTTGCAAGAGTGTGCAGTGCATCATCAGATCTGCCTCTCCCCTCCCTATCCTGACCATAGGCTAACACCAAATCTGTACTGAAGTGACCATGAAAAGGAGACAATCATTATTTTTACCAAAGTAGGTCTTCTTGCTGAAGGAAAATGTGAGGAAATACTGCCTAGGTAAGGACAGAGGATGCCTAGGCTCTCTCCCAGAAACAGAGCATTAGCTTGGGCAGGTAAGGTTCAGCCTCCTGTTCAGCAAATCTGATGTTTCTCAGTTCTTTGGCAAAATGAGAGTTATTATGTATTTTGAGACCTCCAGACAGGAATTCCTTCTGAAAAGAGAAACACTGTTACTCAGAAACATTTTCTGCTAGGCAAGAAGCATCTGGACAGCACTCTCAGAAATTAGGTGTAATTTCTGCGTGGTTCTGTGGGGAGCCAGGAGTTGGACTCAATGATCCTCTTGGGTCATATTTCAACTTGGGGTATTCTACGTGTCTATCATTTTATGAAAACTGGAACTGTCCTGAGGATGTTGACAAGTGGGGAGGAAAAAGTATACAGTTCGTTCACAGGCAGAGATAAGTGTCAGAGTTTGGTTTTCGTTTAGCTAAGCAAAACCAAATTATCTCATAATGCCCATTTTGTTTCTGAAACTTCCTGACCCTGCCTGAACCTAAAATACCCTGAAAATGGCCTTTCTTGCTGCTCTTTTACTTCTGTTTTCTGATGTAACTAGAAACCAGAAGCTCAGATGAGCATGAAAATGAAAACGGTGGTGACAGAAGAAAGAGAATTACATGTACTCCTTTGAACTACTGATGAAAAAAAAAAAGCTAAAATTCCCAGCTCCATTCAAGCTTTTGGTGCAGCCTGCAGTGAGCAGCTGGTGTGACTGCAGGTACCATCCCCAAGGCAAGAGCCATCTCACGTGCCTGCAGGCTGGCTGCCTGTTAATATGCAGGTATTAAATATTAAATTGCTGACATGGACTGCGATTGGCCAAAATAGAGCACTGCAGCTTCTGAGACTTCCATTTTTACTTTTCCCCCTCCCCCCTTCAGGATATGCTGATATTGTCAGGATGCAGTTTTGACATGTCCTTCAAGATCCCCTCCACGACCTTGCCTTGGATGGGAGAGGGGTGCACTGATGCTGGGCTCCTCTTTTTGGCAGAAGACTTCTATCTCAGCCTGAGCTCCTCAGGATTTGTGGGCATTTCCACTGGTAGGAGAAGAGAGTGATGCAATCCTGACCTTTCCTCTGCAAAACCTCCGTGACTGTGTGAACTGCCTGGTAGCTCCAGGAGGAGTCAGGCCAAGCAGATGGGTCAGTATTCATCATACCAAGTTAGTGTTCTGCCCTTGCAGCATCCAAGTAACAATGGTCTGGGGGGTGGGAGATACACAGTTTGGTCTTCTGTTTCTGAGAAATGGGACAGAGAAGCTCCTGGGGTTGTCAGCAAAGAGTACTGGCTTTCCCCAAAGCCATGCTGACACCATGCTGATAATGGCACAGCAAATGCTTGCTGACACACTTCCCTGGGTGCTGCACAGTATCATCTTGCTGAGCCTTGCAGTAGGCAAGCAGGGTTTGCAGGAGGCAGTGAAGCATCTGAGGTGCCCATTTCCCTTAGCTCCAGCTAGCAGTTAGAAATCAAAAGACTGTCATCTAGATTACTACTCCTCTTTCGTATCTCATGGAGCACAAATTCATCCAGATCCTCACTGCATGGCAAGAGGCTGTGGGAGATAAAAAAAAAGGCATACTATTGAGAGGGTGGCACAAGGACAGGCAGCCTATGGCAATGTACTTTTGCTCCCCAGCAAGGACATATTCTTGCTGCAGAGATATGACCAGACCTATGTCTGCATTCATCCTTGACTCAAGGGAGACAATGATTTATCCTTAGCAAGGTGTGACATTTCCTGAGTCACTGAGGAGATCTGAGGCACAGGCACATGTCAAGTCCATCAAAATATATCCTTGCAAGCCCATGAAGTTGATGTTTCAGATGATGGATATGGGTACTGGAGGAGCAGTGGAAAAGTTGGTCGTGGTGGGTTGATGGTTGGACTACATGACCCTAGTGGTCCTTTCCAATCTTAATGATTCTATGATAAGTTTCCTGGCCCCAGCAGAACCTGCTGTCTCTGCTGTGAGGCACAGGTATTACTTTGCTTTTGGGATGCTATCTCTGCTCCCTACCACCATCAGCAGCAGAACAGAAAGCAAACAGGAACATGTGGGAAACAGGCATTCTTGGCCTTGGAAACTTCAGTAATATGCCAAAACATGTGAAGTAATTAACCCTTGTGTGATTTCACAGTTGTGTGTGATGGGCCAGAAAACATCAACTTGTTCAAACCCTTTTTAAAATTCATCTGGAACTGAAACCGTGCAGATTGCTTGACAACAATGAATCACAGAGATCATTTATACAGAAAAACAAGTTAATCACATTTACAGCACATAATGAGGAGATACGCCTGCCATAGCATCCCCAGGGAGTAGCTTAACTCCAGAATGGTGAGTGACTTCCTTGCAGAAGATATTGACTGCATATAATATTAATTTTTTTTTTCATGGCCTCTCTTCATTTGCTCTATTTTCCCTCATACACATACATGCTTGCATCAAGCTAAATTAATATTAATTGTGTGAGCAGGATTGTTCCCCAGGGACAGAGATGTGCCAGGGCTGGGATGCATCCTGGAAATGAGCCTGGACTTTTGTTCCCAAGTGACATGGCGAACACTGCTCTGGGCACCATGATGTTGTTCTGGCCAGCTGGCAAGCCCAAGTAGCTGCAGCAGGTATGGTGGGAT
Organism: Chrysolophus pictus; assembly: GCA_037305975.1. NCBI lineage: Eukaryota > Metazoa > Chordata > Aves > Galliformes > Phasianidae > Chrysolophus > Chrysolophus pictus. The sequence goes on from JAYKPI010000006.1 coordinate 14,978,310, forward strand.
GTGATTCCTGGCACGGCCACATTGGCAGGCAGAGGTCCTCCAGCTGCCTTTACATCCCCATCCCAGCACATCGCTTCTGTATCTTAAAACGAATACAAGTATATTGTGGTTTATCTCCTCTGAAGGAGAGAAAGCAGGTGATGACCAGTAACAGCCCAACCTGTGGTTTCTAACCCATAGGGTTATATACAGGCAGGGGAAGTTAGGCAGTTGTTCTGGCAGTGTACAAGGCAATATTAACACAATATGTGAGGTCCTTCCTTGTCTCCCTGGCTGACATTTCTGCAGATGAGATTGAATTCCGGGTCAGTTTCGGTCAGAGGAAGCCTGAAACTGTAAGTCCGCGCAAATCCTCAGACTCGGCTTTGTTTGAAAACTTCGATCGCCATCTAGTGATACCCCGTGTAAAGGAACAACTCGCACCAGCCAGTTTCATTCTCTGAAACTGATAAGGAAAAATGACTGACTGACTGAGAGCAGAGCCACTGCCACTGCTGTGCCCTTGATGTGATGGCTTTGGTTTCACGGTGCACCAAGATCCTGTTGTCCTCTGAGGATGTCATCTTTCCAAAATGTGGCTGAGCCTTCAGGGACAGCGAGGAGGGCCCAAAGGTTGTGTGCTGCCAGTGGGTACAGTGCCGCTCCGGCACATTCTGCTCCGTGGGCGGCCCCTATCGACACAGCAGTCAGAGAGCAACCAGGCAGTGCTTCCTCATCACAAAGCAAGATCTAAGCAATGCATGCTTCAAAACCCTAAGTACAGTGTGATCTCACTGGCATTTCACAGGTTAAACCAGCAATATAAATATGTGGTCATTGGGAGCATTTAATTGGCATTCTAGCTTTACTGCCACAAAATGTAGGTCAGGCCTTCATAAAGTCATCAAATGCAAAACTTAATGTGAAGCAGAGATGAAACAAAATACAGAGCAGCTACATGTTCTATACACAAAAATAAACTAATTAAAATGTTCAGCAGAAAATGGCATGCATTTGTCAATTATTCCACCAGGAATGCAAATGCATTCATTGCATTTATGAATTTTCTTAAATACAAAACTTTTAAGAGATGCCCTGAGATATTTGTGCACTAGAGCAGTAAGACCTAGATGCACAGGAAGAAAAACTAAACACATATGTGAAAAGGTTAAGTAACAGCTGTTAAATAACATCCACAGCTTTCCACCATTCTTGATGGGGCTGGCATAGGTGGTGTCAGACGAGCCCTGCTGTAAAGCTGGAACACAGAATCCTCTGCTCTGCTCCAAGTACTCTTCCCCATCCCTATGCAGGGCACATCTCCCTTTCACTCCTGCCTGGAAATTGATCTGACTTTAAAAAGATCTCACAATAACATTGAATAATTTGGGGAATGAGCAGGCAGGGATGGGGAGATGGGATGCTTTTGGCTGCACTGCTGTAGAGTCTCCAATCCCAAACATGCAATCTCTGAGTGTTGGGGAAAGATACCCTGACAAACATAGTGTTTAGTTTTCTTTCCCTTTAATTTTGAAGTCCAATTTCATTTTCCTGGAATTTCTTCTAATTTCACACCCTCCTTTTGAGTTTCTTCCTCCCTCTACTTCACCATGGAGTACTCAAGTGCAATAGTAAGCTCCTGTTCTTGCCGGCAGCTGGGTGGTGCCAGAAGGTCACTAGGAGTGATGGGCATCTGCCGATTCAGCAGCTGCTGTGCAAGTGCCATTAGCACTTTCTTCTCTCTGTGCCTCTGCTGATGTGCAGCATTTCTACTTCTCCCTTTGTTTCTTGATCTCACTTTCACCCAAACAACCTTTGCCCTTCGCTAGCAGTACTCAAAGCTTCACTGGGCACAAGTCAGTCCCCGGTTCCCTTTCCGTGCAGTGCAGGAGGAAGCAGCTGAGGCAGCTGAGATCAAATGGGCTGCAGCACTTTTCCGGTGCTGGGGGCCCTAATTCCTGCACACGTTGCACAGAGGTGATTGCTCAGAGTCCTTCCTGCCTTCTTCACTCTGACTAGCTTGTGCCATTCCCCAGCTCTCCAGGTTTTGTCTGTGCCCATGTGCTCTGAGCAGCCTTCCTCTTTTCCTTTTTCCTTTTTCCTTTTTTCCTTTTCTTTCTTTTTTCCTTTTTCTTTTGCCATTGAAGAATTCACAAACTCTTTCTTGAGACTTTTTTCAACTTTCCAGTGGGGTCACTTGTGATGGAAAGCAGTGAATAAAAACAAAAAAGCTAGGATAAAAATAAATAAAAAACAAGGAGATATACAAAGGCATATGGAATTGAAAAAGAGCTTATTAATTGCTATTTGAGCTGAGCTGGGACATATATTTTAATCTTGGTCAGAACTATAAAACAAAGGCTTTTGGACTGCCCTTAGTTTGTATCATCCTTTCTAAGTAGTATTTTTGAAAATGAATTAATTGTCAGAAACTGCCCACTAGGTCCAGGGGATTTCCAGTGGATTTCAAACCAGTACCTAAGAATAGTTGTCAGAAGATAGCTTCATACTCAAAATCCACAAGCTACTTACCAGTGAAATCTCTTTTTGAGAACTTTTCAAACAAAAACTACTGATCACTTCTGTTTTGCCAAGACCAAAAGTTAGAACATGCAGTTATCAACAGTCACTCTTCCAACATTAAGCAAATAATCCTAATAATAATGTATGAAACAACAACCTCCTCCAGCAAAATCACATTTTCTGTGAAATTTTCGATCAGAAAAAAAAGCAAACAGTTTTCTGAGTCCATCTCAAGTACTGATTTGGGGTTTTTTTGTTGTAAGAAGACAACAGGGCTGTCTACTTCCTGGCTCTTCCTCTCCTGGCATAAGAAATAACCCAAGCATCCTCCTGTGTTCAGAAGCCTGAGCTGTGCAGGCTCACCACAGTGCTTTAGTGGAAATTATGCTTATGCCATGATACCACATGTTTTCAGAGCATGGGCCTCAGGAGAGGAGGAAAAGGACTAAAAATAGCATAGGAAGCCAACCCGTCCTCTCTCACTGGTGGCCCGTGACCATGTGCACCATCACAGGCAGTGATGGGCCACACTTGGACCACTGCTACGGCATGGGCCACTACTCCCACATGGGCCACCCTTCCCATACCGGCCACCACTGCATAGGCCACCACTCCCTTATGGGCCACCATTCCAACACAGACCACCACTCCGTGTAGACCACCCCTCCAGTACAGACCATCATTCCAGCACGGGCCACCAGTCGCCTGGGCTGCCACTGAAAGTTGAGCCACCACTCCAACATGGGCCACCTTTCCAGTATGGACACTCACTCCAGTGTGGGCAATCACTCCACCATGAGCCGTCACACTGGCCCAGTGCCAGAACATTTTGGCAGACCTCTGCCAAAACACTGCTACATCCCAATGCTTCATCATCAACAGAATACAGGAAGAAAATCTTGCATCCCTTTGAGTGTTGGAAGGCATGTCCAACATTTGGTATGGGGAGATTTTTAACAGAGAACTTGCTCTCAATGTCAAAGTACATTTTGAGAAGTAGCATACAGTGGGTTTTAGGCTAATATGAAGTCCTACAAACTCCTATAAGCACGACTGGCAAAATGAATTGGTGTTATGTAATAAGCACAAGTCAGTAAGGATAAATGAAGTCAATACCTGTGCTTGTGGCTCAGAAGGAAAGATAATACACCTGAAAGGAAGCAAAACTCATCCCATCCTGGTGATTATCACTATCCAGCCATATAAACAACGCTTTGCTAGTAAAGCCACACAACACTGTTAACTGGTTGATACATTAAACAGGAACTATGGATTTCCCAGAAGCTCATCTCACTTCCTTGACAACTGTGCAAGGGTTTACCCATATATGCATCCATTTTAGTATCTCTCTTCTTCATCTACAGGCAGGACTGTGAAGGCTGAGCTGAGCTGCTTTCTGCAAACAGCTTTGCTTTTGTTGGCAAGAAGCTCCTGTACCAGGTGAAGAGAAATCATGCAGTAAGGAGTCGCCTTTTCTAAAAAAGTTTATTAGTTTATAAAAAAAGGCCAGGAAGTTCCTCCCTGCCTGGCTATAATGCCACTTCCTTCAGCCTGCAAATTAAAGCTGCCCTTTGGCTGCTCTGCTCTGTATACACTGCAGTGCTTATTAAATAACATTCGACTGAAAAGGATCTGGAAAATCAAATAGAGTTTACTACTAGTTGATAACGATAGAGGAAACTACATAAAGATAAGCACTTTCATGTTTCAATAACAACAACAAGACCTATAAAAATAATCTTCAGTATACAATGTCATTTCCTTGAAGTATAAACCACCAGTCCTGTCTTCTGCAAGCCTGGAACTTGTATCTCAATAAAAGGCATACACAAACCGCTTATTTACCACTGGCAGCTCAGCAAAAGCTTTAGCCTGTGGAAGTTTCCAGTAAAAGGAGTTCTCAGTCATTTGAAGTTTTCCAAATCTTTTTACTATTAATGCGTTTTGTAACTGTTGGTTTAAGGGCCACTACACCTCTGTCATTAGCAGCTGATTTTAGGAGCAACTCTTAAATTGGTGCAAGGTTTCACAGACTTTACCTTGCTTCTTTCAGAGAGACATATCCTGGATTTTAGGGGAGAGTGGTCAGTTCTTTTCCATAATTTGGGCAAAAATGGATTGCTTCTATTTAGGACCAAGTGAAAATCATATGTTTCCATTTAAACTGCTATTTGGGATTGAGGTGGGGATGAGTTGGCACTGGGAGGATGGAAGTGTCTCATGCTGGACGCTGTGGGAACAGCATCTTGGCATTTTGTGTGTAGGTGAGCTCACCATCCAGGCAGGCTGGGGTGGGGAATTGGTTTTGCCTGTATGTCACTTTCACAGATGAGCATTTACAGAACCAAACACTGCTAACGCTTTCATTAAACATCAAGCAAAAAAATCTTGCAACTTTCTCTCTCAGGTTCATTTGTTTTCAAGCTAAAATAAAAGGTAGTGTTTGCTGATACAACATACACCAGCAAATTGTATGACCATAGAGTGGAAGTCCTCAGAAGGGAAACCAGCTCTTCCATTTAAAGACAACACACCCCAAAACGCTTCGTACAACTTTCCTTCCTCTTTAAATACCAGCACTTCCCCATTCAAGCTGTTGCAATGAAGCTTTCAAATACCCCAAATTCTGCAATAGCTTTTTTTTTTTCTTCTTCTTTTCTTTTTGACATCCTAACTGTTGAAATCAGCAGATATTTATGCAAATTTTGTATGGCCGCTGCTGTGAGTTGGGAATGACCAGAATGACCACGACCAGTTTGTGGTCTCTGCTCTCATCCGGACTTCCATCCCGCCCTGCGCCCAGCTCCCCGCTTCACCCCCCGTTGTGCGGCCGTCCCCCCGTTTCCCCCAGTGCGGCCCGCCCTTCCCGCAGGCCTGCGGCCTCTCGGTGCCCGCGCTCCGGGCGCTGTGCGGCGGCCCGCAGCCGGCAGGGGGCAGCGCATCCCCGGCCTCGGGCAGTGCTGGGCGCCGCGCTCTGCCCGCGCCCTCCGGCCGCGCTAGGCCGCGCTCAGGGAGCGGGGTCGGAGGGAGGCTGCACAGCGCGGCCGGCAGTGGCAAGCTGGGGCTCTTGGAGGGTCAGTGCAGCAGGAGCTGATGGGGATAGCCCCCTCAAAATGTGTGTGACGTGTTCCGCACCCGTCAGAGGCAGGTGTCTGCTCTCCTTGTCCTGCCTGCTTTGTCTCCAAGAATGCAGCCATGGGGGCAGCTTGAATGTATTTCCAGCCAAGTGCCTGGTGCCCTGTGGAAAGTCTCATCATACACGAGGGTGGAAACATTTGACTGAATCATGAGCGTTTCTCATTAAAAAAAATAGTTTTGTTTCTTTTCACTCTACAGATATGTCCTCTTATCAGTTTAGATTATCCATACCTAAGTCCTTTCAGACATCTGATATAGACTTGGCTCAAATGCAATGCATGAGGCAGTAAGTGCCAGAGGTAACGTGATATTGAAATTCCTTTCTTTTGTTCATTTTAAAATTGTCTTTAAAAGTAACTTTTCATTTTCATTGAGTTTCACAATTCTAGTGTTTCTCATTGCTCAAAAATTCTGTGAAAAACATAGAATCAGAGAATTGTTTGATTTGGAAGGGACCCTTAAAGGCTATCAGGTCCAACCCTCCCGCAATGAACAGGGACACCTACACTAGATCAGGTGCTCAGAGCCCCATCCAGCTTGACCTTGAGTGCCTCTAGGGACAGGGCATCCACCACACCACTGGGCAACCAGTGCCAGTGCCTCACCACCCTTATCATAAAAATCTTTCTCCTTATATCCAATCTAAATTTCACCTCTCTTAATTGGAAGCCATTCCCTCCTTATCCGTCACAACAGATCCTGCTGAAGAGTCTGTCCCCTTCTCTCTTACAGTTCCTCCTTAGATACAGAAAGGCCACTCTCAAATCTCCCCAGATACTTCTCCAGGCTGAACAGCCTTTATCTTTTCTACCTTTGTAGCTATTTTACTATTCCTGTCTAGCAGCTCTCACTATCTCTGCATCATTTCTTGAGACTGATTGACCAGAGCTGAACAAATTCCTGTCAGGGCAGACTTGACACTTACTGAACATTATAAAATACTTTTTCATGAGATGGGGTGGAGGACATGCAAGGGGAGCTAGTTTAGAGGCATGAATCTAAATTTTCTAGGATTCCTAGTTCTTTGGCAATCACTGCTTCATGCACGGCTCACAGCTTGATTTCTGTTCCAAAATCTGCTTTGATGTCATGATACTGCAGTCACTATTGCACTGTGAAGTGAGTATAGCCAGAGCTGGAGCAAGGGGAGGTTGACAGCCATCAAGTGAAGCAAACAAGTGACTTCATGTCTCTTTGCAACATACACTGGAAGTTCAAGTCCTGCTGTCATCGTGCTCTGTAAAGGGTGTCAACACCTGCCTTGGAAGCGTTGGCATGACCCACAGGCACGCGGGAACTGCTGCAGATGGTGGCTGGAAGGCTCAGCACTGTGCAGTATGGAGAGGTAGCATCAGTCAGCACTGGAAAATTGGCCCAGAAGATGTTTCTGACCTGCGGGCATCCAGCTCAGCAGTGCAGTTTGGTATGGACAAATGCAGGTGTCTAGACTGTGCTGTGCCTGTAACAGTTCTGCAGGATGTGAGAATTATCTGGCGTGTTTTTAAGGGGAGAAAATGACCAAGGCAAAGCTGTTCCTTCAACTGAAGGATATGAGAGGAGACACTTTTATAACCATCAGAGTAATCCTAAACAAATCCTGAAACTTTAATGGGAGTAATTTTAGCATATTTCCTGTAATTTGTAATATTTATTTTGATATACATTCAGAAAGTTTATGTAATATTTTTTATGCATGAGCTACTTTTGGCAAAATATAGAGATCTTCACATAAGAACAAATTTGCTATTATGATTGGCTGTGCTTTAATAAATGATTTGTAATACCAAATACTGGACATGTGTTTGGAACGGAGATGTGCCAGGAGCACAGTGCTCCAGGATGGAAATATCTGCTTATGGCAGAGGACCTGACCTCAGCTGGCCTTTGTGTGACCGCTGCAGGAATCGCTTTTAACCTGTGGCCCAGCTTTCATGTCTGTTGTTTTCCTTTGAATATTTGGAAATGTTTTATTCCGGCTTTGAATATGCTCTGAACAATATGAGAAATGCTGGTGAATGGAGCAGACATTGATCTCTCTGTCACTTGTAAAATCACAGAATCTCTCTGTCATCGGAAAAGGTAATTCAAAATTATAGTCTGGAACTGAATGCAGCTTGTCTTGTCCATTAGTAAGAGTGATTAATTTCTGCAATTAATTGAAAATAGTGAAGGAAAAAATGAAAGCTGGTATTAGGTAAGAAACATTTAGAAACAGGAGTTCCCGAGGTACCTGCGTGTGCATCCATGAGAAGCAGTGCCCTATGGTAACTGAATGTGAGTAACTGATGTTGTGTATTAAGTGCATGCTTCCACAAAGATCCAACTTTTCAAATGAACTGGTTTTCTTAATATATGAGAGACTGATGCAGTATGATGCAGTATGATGCAATATGAGAGACTGATGATATGCTGTGTTGTGGGCCCTTCCAAGGAGGAAGGTATCCTCTCCTCCTCACCCATGGTCTGGTGCTTCCATACATCACTGGCCACTGTTCACCAATGGAATTTTCTGCTGACCACCACTCATCTCAGAAACAATGTATGTCACCCACATCCTTCATAGGTAAGTCTTGTGACTGGCTTTCTTGGACCACAAAACAGAGGGGAACACTGCAAAGCCCATGTTCTACAGCAGCACATTTCATGGAGATGCTCCCACCTCTGAGTGCACACTTCAGTTTCATCCCCAGTCCTGGCAGCAGTCTCTCCTGCAGGAGCTGTTTGAAAACTTGGCTGGCTTGAATGAAAGGGTTTTCTGTTTGCTGGCTGCTGACCTGCTGAAGCCGTGGAAGTGAGCATGCTGCTGCTCACCTCAGCCAGGCCAATGGGCAGGGGCTGGAATTCTTGGAGCAGCCTTGCAGCAGATGAGAATTCTGAGCTTGCATCCACACCCTACACTGCACCAGCCAGCTCAGTTTCTGCCAGTCATGAGGATGCTCAATTTGAAAAAAACTGGAGGCACCAACCTGCATCTGAGCTAGCCCCTCTCTTTTAGGGCACATCTATGCATCAACTAGACTAAATTTAGCTTAAATCAGAGAAACTGGCTTCCAGCTAATTTTAAAGTACACACTTTGCACATTGCAGACCTATGTATCAGTGGAACATTGCCATTTCAGCAGTTGTGCATCATGAGAAAGGGGCTGTTTGTCGAAGCAGCACTCGGGGCAGTTACATTACTTTCTAGCACCATCTAGTGGGTACCTCGACCGCAAAGGCAGCTTTCCTGCACGCACTCCGCATTGAGAGAATGTTTTCCCATTATTACAGGTTTAAACAAACGGTTATAAAAACTTGCACTTGACCTCTTCTTTCCATTCATTCCTTCCAGTGCTATCTGGTGACATGATGCACTGATCTATGAAAAAGCAGTCTGGCCTGTCCCCGGGGGCACAGGCTGCTGAAGAGCACCAGAAGATCTCAGTTTATCATCAGCCTTTCATGGGAACTTGACTGGACAGGCTTTGACAGAAACTGAACATTTGGTAAGAAAAAAATATGTTTGACAAAGCTGCTACTGATCTAATTTTGTTGCCTGAAATACAGTGGACAAGCCATCTGTAAGCAGATATGAAAAAGAAAACATTCATTTTCTATTATTTATAGCCTGGCTGTCACACTCTCATAATGTGCCAGAATTTTCTTGGTGGTTGTTTTCCTCTGGGTTTAAAACACACAAATAGTAAACACAGAACAGATAAGGCTCAGCCACAGCAATATATAAAAAGAGGCAGCAAACAACAAGGCTGCCTGCAGCTCCTTAGCACTCCTGCAGCTGGATTTGTAGATTGTGCTCAAATCAAACAACCTTTAAGCTAGGTTTTATCATAACTTTTGTTGTCAGAACATGGAGAACAAGGCTGACTGGGACCTTTCAGCAAAAACTCTGCCAGCTCCTGAAAACCAAACCTGTTCTTTTTTTCATTCACGGGAAGGAGGCAAATTTATGTGCAAACTGAAGACATATGTGGGAGGAAACACATAAGAGAACACTGGGTCCTTACTTGACTGGCACTCCTCACAGCACAGAAATCCAATCAATGGAGCCCTAACCCTGAGCATACACTGCTGAAGCTTTACTCACCTTAGTAGTCCTTTACCTTTTTCACTCAGATGCAGTCTGGCCTGTGGATTTCAAGGAGGTTTGGGAGAAGCTGTTCTTTGTATCTGTGCAGATTCTTTTTTCTGTTGAACTCTCACATTTCTCTTATAGCAGCATATTATTACACAGCAACTGTCTTTTATTCCATTTGTTTGCCTCGAGATTGCCATTTTTATGTTGACTCCTGGAGAATTATTTCCAGTTCTCACCAGCTGAGAGAACACATTCACTGTAAATAGCCTAAATAATAACTTTGGTGGAACAAGAGTGGACACGGTCAGAAAGGGGCATTTGCTGGATTCAGCACTGCACTGATCTACCAGCACTTTGTAGATGTGTCTATCAACATCCATAGGTAACATTCAGACCTGTGCTTCTCTATCTCAGTCCCAAGGGAGAAGGTTGCTAGAGACATTGCTTGAGGGACAAGGATGGTGGCATTCCTTGGACAAGTGACACATGCTCTGGGAAAACCTTGTCAGTGCTGTAGCAGCCAGTACAAACAAGGGCTTCCCCTGGCCAGGATGTTGGCTTCTTCAGCCCTGCCCAAACCTCCGCTTGGAAATCCCAGAGGCTCAGTTTTTGTACCTTATTTCAACTTTTCCCAGGCACAGAAGATCTAGTCTCCAGGCTCTGGTTGAATGCTTTTTTTTTTTTTTTTGAGCAGAACTGCACCCAGTTTGTACAGTGCTAATGTCAACCTCAAATAATTAGCACACGTGGCCAGTTAATCATCTGGCTGGCTTCAAGTGGAAACATGCCAAGACGTTTCTGTAGTAGTGAGGCCATTACATTTGTATTTTATTTGCATTGGATGTTTAAATATTTCTGCATCCCAGTCACAGTTTCCTGCACTAATTTTTTTAAGTGTTATACATGTTTTGGATGGAGCTGAGCAGAAAATATTTTCAGTTAGTATATACATTTGTGACAGTTTTAGAGCAATTGAATCAAGTTGGGTCAAGTTTGATAAATCATTTTGACAAAACGTGGGGAGAAAGCCTGGAAAGCATCTTGACATTTTGTTTTAAAATAATATTTTTACACAGGCAGATAGTGATAGGACAAGGGAGAATGGTTTTAAACTGAAAGAGAGGAGATTTTGATTAGATTTTTGGAAGAAATTTTTTACTCTGGGGATGATGAGTCACTATGGATGCCCATCCCTGGAGGTGTTCAAGGCCAGGTTGGATGGGGCCCTGGGCAACCTGTTCTAATGGAAAGTATTCCTGCCCATGGCAGAGAGTTGGAACTGCATGATCTTTACCGTCCCTTTCAACCCAGACCCCTCTATGATTCTATTATTTTCATTTGGAAATCAGGCTATATTTAAAAATAAAAAATTCAAATCAGCCCCAAATATTTCTTTCTACTTGAGAGTTATTAAAAATCTATAATTCACCCAGTTCTGCTGGAAAATTTGACAGGTCCTGGTGACCTAGTAAGCACATCTTAATAGGAGAAATATTTCTGGGTAACTTGTGGTTGAATCTATAACAGCTTCCCACTTTGGATTGTCACAGAAGGTTTTGCAAGCAAAGTTCTTACTTTGGCATTCCTGAAGAAATCATTGTGCAAGAGACTGTCACTTCAGGACCATTTTCAAGGGCTGATCATTCTCTACAGCATGAGGAGAACTGTAAGCCAGAAGGCTGGTTTTCTTTCAGGTAACATCTCCCACAGTCTCTTGGCCAGAATGATTTGGTGGCATTGCTTCTAGAATCATTCTCTGTCTCAGCTCTCAGCTCAGGTTAAATACAATCCCAGCAAGGAACTAGACAGTGTTTGGGACTAGGTGAAGGGGTTGGAATTGATGATCTTTAAGGTCCCTTCCAACATAAGCCATTCTGTGATTCCAAAGAACTCAGTGAAGAAGTGTTTTAACACCCAGGTAATTTGCTGATGCATAGCTGTCAAGTATTCAGTACGTGTACAAATCGTGCTTGTAACCTATACCCACACATGGGAGAGATGAAAAGAGAAGCTAAAATGTAGTTTGTGTGGGAGTGTCACGCTACAGCACCTGCCAACAGTCATTTTTTGCACTGCCATTAGTGTTGCTGGTTACCATCTGATCGATGTCACTGCTGTTACTGGTCTGACTAATTTATGTTGCTTAAGAGCATGATGTATATAAATTACCCCCTCCCCAGTATGCACGTGTGTATTTAATTGTGAATGAACTCTCTGATCAGTCTGATCCATCCTCTGGTCATGTTCTGACTTCTGTTTGCTTGTTCATTATTCATAAGCATTTGCTGAATAACACAGACAAACAGTTTTCAGACTATGAGTTTTCTGGGAATCATTCACTTCAGCTATTCACTATTCATCTTTTGTGGTATAAGACTGGCTACTTAAACCACATAGTGGTTTTCCCCTAATTCCTAACTGGGTATTTATAAACAGTAAAATAATGAAGGACGAATTGTGAATGCATTTCTTTGATTGTGAAGATCCTGTTTGCCTGCCTACGTGGGCATGTGTCCCAAATGCAGCCTTGCCTGGAACAGTGTACATCCGTACAAACACAGAAATTTGGGCTTTGGGAAAAGATCTATGAATATAAAGGAGCATAGTGCACTGAAGCCATGTTTCAGGGCATTGAACCTACCATGGACATGTTTTGAATAGAATATAGCCATTCTTTGCTTTGCTTTGCAGTGCAGAATAATACTGTTTGTTCTTACATTTACAGCTTTGGTCCAGTGCTACCTTTATCCTAGGTCTGTTTGGGTGGCTCATTGCCACCCGCGCCCTTGGGTAGGGCTGTGATGACAACATTAGAAATCATCCAAAAGGGCAGACAGGGAGGTTTTCATAATTGTAGTTCATCTGGAAAAAAGCAAAAGTTTTTCTGTCCCACTGAGGTGAAATATCTTGGAGGCTGCCCTCTGTGATCTGATTTAGACTCCAATGCTTGATGGTTTAGGATGGACTCCATCTCTCCTACGACTGGATTCCCTCTGTATGTAGGAGTGCATCTCAGGAGGGTGAGATGGATCCCCTCTGCCGGTGTTGACCTCAGGGCTTGAAGTTCAAACATGAGCATTGATGTGTTCCTATATGTGCAACTCACGGAAGTCCTTGATGTATGTTGGTTCTTTGGAAGTTATAACTACACCTCTCTCCTTTACAGAAGATTGTGAGCACCTTTGAGAGGTTTCTACCAGGTTGTCTGCAAGAAGCCCATTCAGCTTCACATAAGAATGAGGTGTTTTCACAGTCAGCTAGGTGTGATCCGTTGAGCTAAGGGGAGATAAGGTGAATGACTGTGGCCAGCTGAAATGACTTAGCTTTTGTTTGTATTTTCCAAGTAGAGAGCCTTCTGAGGAATGCTTGTGTCCTGTCACCACCAGTATTGTGCTGTCTAGTCAGACTGTACTGAGAGCCTCTGAAGTGTGGGAAAACTGAATTTTCAGTTTTTATTTTAAAGTAAGAACATCCTGAAGTATCTATGGGTAACATAGCAAGTGACTGGAGATTCTATGCGCTACATTTCTGAAGTACTTAAATTCTGCTTATACGCCAGATTTGGCAACCATATCTTTTTTTAGCTTGAGCCTAGAAAACAGTGATATCTTGCTGTCAGAAAAGATATCCATTTTCTGTAATTTGTTTTGACCTATTTCTGTCTATGTATCTATTTCAAAGTTTACTGCAGATCCCATCATCACTGTAAATAAGCAAATGAAGAAAGGACAGTTTCCATGGTGATGTACTAAGGAAGTAGTGTTTGATCTAATCAGTTTTTATTTCAAACATTTCCAGGTCTGGAATTTAATGATAAAATAGTGAGTTGGCTTGTGGATTCTGTTAAACAGACATTGGTGTTACCACAGGGGGAACCTCAGAGAACACAGGAAATTATGCTCACTTCAGACAGCACCATGCTATTCCCTGAATTGCAAGCAGGTGAGTAGCAATCCTTCCTCCCTTACCTGCAATACATTTTACAAAGGTATGGTAACACAGGGAGACAAAATAATCATAAAACCAAGGGATGAACATTGGGCTGCTTTGCATGATGTCCTGCTCCATCCTTAGGCCACAATGAAGTGAAGACCAAAAGGACTTCTCCTGTGCTTTGGGAGAAACCAGCACCTAAGTGCCATGGTGAACCACAAATATAGTTATGAGGCTATTGGAGAACAAGTGATGACAAGCAAGGAAGCTGTGCTTGTTATTCCTTCTCCAGTCAGTATCACTAAAAATTGGGAAGAAATAAGGTCCTTATACTTCCCAGGCCAAGTAGTAAATGCTAGAAATGACACACTTCTGATAAAGGATCTCAGAACTCTGAGATGTCAGTCAAGGTGTCCTTATTTACCAGTTTGTAGTCCCTGAGTTGCTACCCTGCCATGAATGTAAAAGTTTCAAAGGAGGTATGCTCATAGACTGGACTGTTCAAGGGCTGAGGAGGTGAAGGTGGGCTGGACTGCCTTGCTGCAGACACATTAAGGTGGGTCCAACAGCCCTGTAATGTTAAGTCCAAAGTCCTCAGATGAGAACACATATTTCCTTGCAGATGCATTAGTGAAAACTTCGACCAAGCTGGATCGTGAGCATGCCAGAAAGCTATACTGGATTTCACTTACTAGTTTAATGAGGTACAAATTTCCATTTTCTCCCTGAGATGTCTGTAAACCCACCACCTTGCTAAAGAAGTGAAATTAAAAAAAAAAAAAAATAAAACAAGGACTTATTTTGTGTCCATATGCAAGATTACTTCAACAGTCCATTTTCAACCACAGTCAACAGAGTACCTTATGTTTATCAAAGTAGATTTTCCATTATATATACAAATATATTTTTTTAAATATGAAAGGCCATTTTGAGAGACCACAGTGGCACACTGTTACATAGGCCTAACAGAACTTCTGGAAATGTTTCATTTGTTTACTGTGATGAAAGCTTCCTTAAACAAAGTGTGCATCATTTAACTTATAGAACTCCTCACTTCTCCAAATTATACTCTCATTCTTTCTTTCTGCTAAGAAAGCCTTACTTTCTTCTGACATCAATTTTTAGTGTTTTATTGTGAGCATTAGGGATAGTCAAACTTGTTCAAATCAAACAAAAATATCTGCAGTTTTCTGTCATCTCTCTCTTCTTCCTTGGAGTGTATTTTTGTTTGAAACGGCCTTCTTGAGGACTTGGAAAAACACCAAGATTTTAAAATAAAATAAAAAAGGTGTGTGAAGGGAAAGCAAGACATACTAAGCTAAAAGACTCCCCAAACAGACACGATTTCCCATCTACTCTAGTAGACTACAGTATGGTCTTATAATGATCCTAAAAGGAGGTTGTGGGTGAGATGTGGGTCAGCCTCTTTTCCTATCCTATCAGCGATAGGACTAGAGGCTTTAAGTGGCATCAGGGGAGCTTCAGGTTGGATATTAGGAAAAATTTCTTAGAATGAGAGGTGAGGCACTAGTACAGGCTGCCCAGGGAGGTGGTGGAGTCACCGTCCTTGGAGGTTTTCAAGAAACTTGTAGATATGGCACTGAGAGACATGGTTTAGTGGGTGTGGTGGGGATGGGTCAGTGGTTGGACTAGATGATCTTAAAGGTCTTTTCTAACCTTCATGCTTCTATGATTCTTTCAGGAGAACCTGAGCAGTCTCCCTGGGAAGCTGGACTTGCTCAGTGTATCTGAAGGCAAGACTGGCCCCATGCTTTCTAACCAGCTGGAAGGCTCAAGGCTGCTTTGGTGGTGAGGTCAGACCATAAGGAGAGGTAAGGAAGGGCTGCAGAGCTGGGATTTTGGCTATATTGGGTGTACCTCAGGAATTTAATTTGGCTGTGGAATTATTCCCAGCACAGCAGTATTCTCCCTCATTAAAGGAGGGAAAATAGCTGTAGCCTATAACCTCTATAGGAGAGGAATTAACTTTTAATCTGAGTACTGCATTTGGATAGGAAATGAGCTTAGTGGGGTCTATGTGCTAAGAGCGTGTGTGCTTTGGTATCAACACTGTGTCAAGTTTCAATCTACGCGTGGAGGAGCAATAGTGAAACAGACCAGAAATTAATTACTGAGAAGTGGTTTCCAGTTTAAAAAAAACCCTTATCAGTTTATCATGTACCTTTTCTGAATACTTCCTAGTACCACATAATTTTGATGATTACTAAAATAATTACAGAAATGAATCATGGAGGTCATTTGCCCAGATGGAAGGAGTGAGCAAAAACCTTCTGAGCAGCTCCATGCTGTCTTAGCATGGATGCAGAGCTGCAGTGTGACCTGCAGCCATGCAGGTCAGCATGTTGCCAGTGGGCAGCCTCCAGGCAGCCTGTAGTGAAAGGGGAGTAGAGTAGTGAAGCACTGACACAAGTTGCCCAGAGGGGTGGTGGATGCCCCATCCTTGGAGACATTCAAGATCAGGCTGGACTGGGCTCTGAACAGCTTGATCTAGCTGTAGGTGTCCTTGTTCACTGCAAGGAAGTTGGATTAGGTAATCTTTTAAAGATCTCTTCCAACTCAAATGATTCTATCATTCAATGGTTCTATGATTCTGTGGGAACACATGGTGCAAGACTGGAGGACTGGGGAGCCCCATAGAGCTTACCTCCCAGAGCTATTCAGGGCTTTGTTTTACTCTGCCTTGCCTTTGGTTTTGTTTTCTTGCCATCATTCATGTTATGAAAAATTAAATAATGAGTTAGGATTTGATTAGGCCATTAGGTTGGTTTTAATCTTAGTAGAGGTATAAACAAAAAGCTGAAGTTTAAAGTTGAATCTCTTTTTTGATTACTCATTCTTGCATTGTAATTTTGTGGCATATACTCTAATGCTGTCATGGTGTCAGACAAACATGCTTCTCCTGAATAATTCATCTGAGAAAACTGAAGCAATGTCTTCTGATATTTGCTCTGTAATATCGGACCTCTGTGGTGAAGGGATGAATTGGAGTCCTGAAAATGTTCTTTCAACACTCACATAGATTACTGGAACTGCAAGTACAACTTTTGCCAGTTAATACAGCTGAAGCATAACATTTTTATGACATTCCCAGCTTTTTAATATGTTTTCTTTCTAACTGAAATGTGGCTCATCAGCGAAATGAACCAAGAATTAGCTTAATCTTTTCTGGAGCATTTTTAAGTCCAGATCACTCTTCTTTTCTTGTGAGACTTCATGAGCCTTAAGAAGTTCCAAACTCTCATCAGATTTTTCAAAGCAAAACATGTCCAACTTTGATTTTACATATGTATAAAACATTATTATTTTCAATTTCTGACTGATGCTTTTCCAATTCTTTCCTTGGTTTAGCTAGATGAAATTTTGCCTTACTTTTTTGCTGAAGAATGTAGCCATGTAGCCTGAATATATGTATAAGACAGAGTGAAGTGTGTGTCACCCACTTTTTCATAGCTGATTTCTTTTTCTTTCTTTTCTTTTTTTTTCATAATTCCTAGAGAGGATTCAGGAAAAAGAGAAAAGCTGTTTGATGTCTGAAGGTGACATTTTTACTCAAACACCATGCGTGGTCATTGTTTATGTGAAGGAATTTTTATTGCCATTTTATCAGCTTTGGTGTGAGTCCAATGCCTTTAAAGACATTTTTTTTTCAGGTGAAATGCCAGAATTTGTGATCCGTGTTCTGGCAGAAAGTTTTGCACTCCAAGAATCACTGCAGCATCACAGCTGCACACTGTCTAGTAGGATAGAGCATTTCTTTAAATTTCATTATAATTTTATAGCTAGAACCAGTCTCAGTTTGTGTTATTTCCATTCTTTACAGAACTGAGGTGCTTTACGTGTTGTGCCAAACGTTTTTATTCTGGCAGCATCTCTGCTGCAATCTGCAGTCTATGGGCAGAGTGGTTTTAAACTCCTGGCTTCTGTGTATGTTGGAAACTATGCTTTGATGTTGACCATGTCACCTTGGACACCTCTCTCAAAGACTGAATTTTCAGTTTTGTCTCTCATTTTTTCTTTGTTTTATTCAACTCTCCTTCAGCTGTTTGCTCCATTCTCTGTTCTGTTATTCCAAGCATGCTAACAACTTAAAGAATCATTTTAAAAAAGAAATAGTTATGTCTTTACAGGCATATGTTATGCTCATCCAGTAACAAAGTTCAAGAACATCCTGTCTTGCAGGAATGTAGTGAAACCTTGTTAAGAACAAATGTTGTGTAGTACAATACACTACAATTAAACTAGACTTTTCCTTGTCTCTTTTGATAAATCTCGAATTGGTGGTTGCTAAAGTGGTAATTTTACTTCATGTGTTTTCCACTTTAGTATGATTTTGACCTCAGCTCATCCTGAACAGAGTCAGTAGTTTTGCAGGATCTTGAACCTTACAGTAGTTTAAGTAATCTGCTTTCACTGATGGGATCTATAGAAAAGCAATCTGCAAGGTGGTGTCAATCAAGTCCTACTGTAATTGACTTATTTTTAAATACTAGTCCAGAGTAATTTGTACTATGTTAAAACTCTGTGCTGAGGCTTCAGTGATACCATGTATTTCTTGTGATTCTTCACTGTCCTCATCCTGCTTTTCCTTCATATAGAAAAAAGTAAATGCAGCATACTCCTGAGAGCACTATCTTTGGCTGTACCTCACTGTTCAGCCATTGCACTTCCCGCTGCTTCTGGCTAACTGAGAGGTTCAGCTTTGACATTGCCGTTTGAAGTACTCGTATGTGAGATCCTTCCTAGCTTTTGCATGAGCTGTTCAGGTTTGAGAAGGGGTCCTGTTCATCTTGTCCCGATCATGTCAGTAAACAGGACACAATTATGGGTAGATTCCACTCCAGTGCTGGTAAAACAAAAGCAGAAATAATTCTTCAGTTCCTGTTTAGTTCCAGTTTAATTCTGTTGAATTGCTCCTCTTTGCCATAGAGGCCTGGAGGAACGTTTTTCATCCACTGTGTAGTGCTGCTCCAGTTCAGGACGGAGCTGCTGGACAGTGATGTGCTTCCCTGAAGAGAGTAAATAGCAGTGGTCAGTGCTTGGGCCGCAGCTGTATGAGAGCCCTTGGCTTCGTGCTATCTTTTCAGAAACTGCCAGGTCAACTCACTTAGGAAAGAATATGTGAACAAGGGATTTTACTGATGCCCCAAGCTATTGGTAGCACATAGAGTGGTGCCATTAATGCTTGCAGGAAACATCATGAGCATGAAGTTATGCCAGAAAGCAAGCAACCTATTTATTTCTTTAGAAATATTTTTAGAAGTTAACTTTTTACAGTTAAGAAGTGATCATTCCTCACCTCACTAAACAGCTAGCACATTTTCACATTCAAACTGGTTGGCATTGGGTGAGGATATTGCGGACGCAAGTTTGGCTCATTTGTGCTCTGATGATTCATTCATGGTGCCCCTTGTTTCATTCTTACTCTTCGGGGAGGAAGGTCTAGGTATGCAGCAATGATAAGCTACCTTGATTGGCCATTTCTTCCTAGACAAGAAAATCTCCCTTTTCGATTTTTATTTATTTTTTGTCCAATTCAGTGCTGATATGGAGTGTTGCTAGAACGACAGTCTGTCTAATCCAAATAGTTATTTCATTGTAAATCACCAGGGTGTTGATTTTACAATTCAGATATTACTGTTTTTCTTCTGCTTCTTTACTTTGCAGGCTCAAAATCAGACAATGCAAGATTTCAGAACATGAATAAAAAATTAAATGTTTCAGAACTGGGACATAGTTTGCCAAGTATCAGCCTGAGGTGTTCTATAACTGCACTAAACCCCAGTGTATATAATCACAAAAGAAAAGCTGACAGACCTTTACCAGTAGTTTTGAAGTAATAAAGTATTATTATTAACAGATTCTTTCATCCAGGGATCTCAAAGCACTTTAGGAATATTCTTTTACAGGGAAATGAGAAGGGATAATGCATACAGTTTAATCTTCATTACATTATTCTCTATCAAGTGCTGGGTCCAGACACTCTCTCTTCCCAGCATGTGCCTTCTGCTGTGCAAGGGGCTCAGACTTAAGGACATGGCCATGGCAGAGGTTTTGGGAAAGGGCGGCCTAATATGAAGATAAAAAGCTGGATAAGACTTGAATGTGATGGCAAGTTTTCTCTGGAGAAGCGGTTCCATATGAACAAGATACAAGCTCTGACATTGTCCTGATAAACTTCCAGGGCCTGAAGCATTCAGGAGCGTTTTTTTCCTCTTTGCACAACATGCTATTGGCGTTCTCTCTTTTGCTGGGACAGACTGCAGTGGTGGCTTTGTGTCTTGTGAGGGGTGCTTTGCTTTGGACCCCATGAACCTATGGCTGACAAGGCTACTTGTCTGATGTCCTCTGTCTACAGAGACCCAGTGAGATGATCTGGCCACAGCAGGTATTTGAAGGAAGTCAGCTAATCCTTGCAAGAAAAGAGCCAGGCTATGAAGCTTAGTTTATCTCTTGTTTGTCAAGACTTTAATAAGATAAATGCTATGATTTTATTTACCGATTTAATCCCTGACCAGCCACTGCAGGACTTGGGCTACAAAGTCTCCCAGTCTGTCTGTTTGAGTGACTTTAATTGACTGCGCTTTGCAATGAGATCTGGGCTAGTGCAGCTCATGCTCAAGTGGCATCCTTTCTTTTTGACATCCCTCTGCCCCTTCTCTGCTGCACAAACACCCTCTGCGCTTGTGTGTGCTGCTCAAACATCTGCTAGCAGCCAGCCTGGGACGGCCTCATGCAGCCTTCCTCTTCCTTCTCTTTGCTTACCCCTTCAATCAACAGGTGTATTTATTAGATTGCATACCCTCTATGGAGCATTTCACCATTTACTCTGGGAAAGGTTTTATTAATTTCTGACTTCCTTCTGTCTCACTCAGCAGCTGTTTGTTTAACATGGTCTTAAAAAACTGTACCCACAGACTGATAGAAAATAATCTTTTAGTCTTTTAAATAATCCATTTGTAGAATATGGCACATCTGCTAATAAATTTTGGGACATTTTTGTGGCACCAAAATAAACCATGTAGTGAGAATGCAGGAATGATGGATACCATGAGAAAAGGCACAAGGGGGTATCCCTTGCACAGAGCTCCTATCACAGCACTGTGTCTGGTCAAGGCAGAGGTGGCTGCACATGCACTGCTAAAGTTTTTGCATGTCTTAGCCCCCCCAAACTCCTCTGGTGCCTCAGTGAGATGGACACAGCCCCACTGGGCATTCCTGGTGGGGAGGTACCTGCACTGCTGCAGGGGGACAAGAGCTGTCTTGATCTTAAAAATGGAATCAATGGCAGAATCAGAATGGTATCACATGCCCAAGAATGCTGGTTTCTCCATATGGCACAGATGAGCTAAAAGATCAGGTCATTCCCAGAGCATCAGCTCAGCTCTGCAAAAGCATTCAAATGTGGGTTTGGACCAGATCTAGTACAAAGCGACCATCTGTTAGACACAGCAAAGCTCTCAAGCTCCCAGATCTCTTAATCACCCTGCTTCCCCACAAATTAAATCCATCATACTTTAAGAAAATACACTTATGGGGGGTTTTCTACCTATTATCACCCTTGAAATTTTCTTCTTTTCTTCTGTTGTCTTGCATGAGGAAGGTTTCTTACTGTCAGGAAAATATATGAGCAAATAATTCATTTTGGAGGCTGTGGGTGGCCCCCGAGCTGAACTGGTGTGTTGAGTTCTACATGCGCACACCCCCACACACAGGCTCTGCCTTTGCTTCCAGTAAGCCTCAGTGAGCCCACGCACACCTCTCCTGAGGCCTTTGTACAAGCCTTTATCCTACAAGCTACCAACGGGGAAGCCAAGCCCCCAGGGTGAAAGAGAAGTTGAAAGCAAAGATCAGAATGATTTGGCAGAAATTGGAGCTATTGCAAGATTTTCCAAGATGAGCCCACCGGGGGACTGGAGAGCTCATCGTGGTTTAATGGTTTAAGAAAAGAGAATGAGGCTTAATCTAGACCATGTGCTGAGATGATCTGCTGAGCATGGAGGTAGAGGATGGCAAACCCGCCCTGACTGCAGCGCTTGCCCTCTCCACATCTGGATTGCTTGCAAATGGCGCCTGTCTTCTTCCTTTCCTGGTCCTTAAAACAACGTATTACTGAGCCGAGCTTCCTTTTTGTGGTTGGGCCCTCCTACGTGTGGCCGGCTCTGCACTCTGGGAGTGCCCAAGGCCATCTTTGGAGAGCTCTCTATGGCTGCAGTGTTTTGGGAGCAGGTGGGGAAGGCAGATTCTGCCTGCAAGCCAGCCCAGGCATGTGGGGTCCCTCAGTTCCTGAAGAGGGTGCTCAGAAAAAGCATCTTGAGGCATTGCTGGGCTTGCAAGAGGAGCTTCAGGCCCTGCAGCTGCAGCAGGAGGAGCCCCTGCAGTCAGCTTGTTTAAGACATGATCAGTGCTGGGGCACTGAAGATGAGGGGAAATATCTCTACTGACTGTAAAAGTTTTCAGGCCTTAGGAAACAGGAGTTCCCAAACCTCCCTCTTTCAAGCTGTAATTACAAGTAAATGATCAGCGGCACCTCAAAAGCAGCAGTAAGAGCTCAGAAGACTGTTTATGTATGTGGAAGTGAGTGCACACTGATTGAAATGACTCAAGAAAGTGATTTCATAGAAAATATCATCTTCAGTCAAGCACTGAAAATGAAGAACAATTTCTGAGAGACTGAAGCTTGGTGAAGCAATGGTGTCACAAATAATGGTTGCTTGGGTTCTTCCATGTGCCTGGAAATCAGTCCCGTTCGTGACAGAACAACTTGGCTGCCTCACCAAAAATAGGAAAAGAAAAAGCAATCACAGGAAGAAAAGTAGGGAGCAGGTCAAAGGAAGAGGACTTAATGTGCATGTAGGGTGGGAGGAGGAATTTGAGACCCATGGTGCTGAGCTGCATCCTTCCTTACCTGTGTCCTAACAGCTCCCTGTTCTCCCTGACTTCACTGCTGCTGTGTCCAGATGGACAAAATGGAAATAAACCTTTCCATGGCTTTGATCCAGAAATACCTTTTAGCAATCAGAGATGGGACTAGGTTCTTCTGTTTTCTCAGCATAAATACTCTGAACTGTATCTATCATGTCTGGTCTGAGAGAGCTGCTTGCTCAGTCTCCCTGCGATTCAAAGTCTTCTGAACCAGAGCAGCTGTGAGATGATGCAAAAAAAAAAAAAAAAGTGAACCCAGAAAGGACACAAGCCCAGCCAAGAAAGATTGTCTGCAGGGAGAAACACTGTTTTAGAAAGCAAGATTTTCTTTGTTACACTGTTGAGCAATCAGGTATTTATTCATTTTAGGTAGTACACTCAGCCCAGGCCAGCCAGCACTAATCTCAGCATTCTGAGATTTGGATTTGGATGGAGGTTTGCTGTGGAAGCTGGAAGGTCTCACAGCTCATAAACCATCTTCAGCACCCTCCTTTGGACATGACTTTCACTTTTAGATAATAACCTGCTCTGCTCTAGTTTGGAAAGCTTTGCAGTGAGAAGCAGAGCCATCTCACCGACCTTGGGATGCCCAACAGTTAAGGGGACGGAAGCAGTCTCATCACCAGGAGGTGCAAAAAAAGCCTTGTTGCTGTATTTCAGTTGCTTGGCACAGTGTGTGGGTATCTGGGGCTGCTGGGTCAGCTCAGCAGTGTGGGTGACTCTCTGCTATGGCATTGGCAACAGGGACCATGAGAAGGCTGTCTTCTCCTGCCTTGACACATTTAACTTTTGACCCGTATCAGCTGTCAGATTAGGAAGAGTTTAGTCACATCAGTCTGAGCAGGAATGAAAGCCAAGCTCCAGGGGTGAAAGGGCAGAGCCTTAAAGGGATCACCTTAATTCACAGGGCCTCTTAATCCGCCTGTTCTTGTACATTAATCCAAATATCTCCAGTTCTTCTTAACCTGTTTTCATAAAAGTAAAGGGAATTATGCTTAATACAACAAAGCTGAGCGTAGGAGGAAAATGTGACCTTAGCCCTCCAGAAGAAGGGGTTTAAGGCTGCTCTCAATGCTGCTCTTTATCCTGGTCACTCCCCAGCCATTCCCCGGCAGTTTGAGAGCTGGGAATGATCAGACAGCTCCTCCCGGCTGAGTCGTGGCAGTGACAGTGTGCAGGACAGGGCTGTTGTTTGATGTTCCATTTGCAGTTTACATTTATAATGGCAGCGCTCTGATAACCTGGGGTCTTGAAACAAGCCCAAGCAGAAAGGCACTGGGAGCACAGCACATCCATCACTGCAGAGCCAGGCCGCTCAACTCGGAGCATCATGCTGTATGGTAGCAGCTAGTGTGTGGGACCTGGATGCTCTGCTGTGCGCCTCTGCAGGGATCTGGAGAGCCCTGGAGGAGTCCTGTGCATCAGGAAAGTGCTGAGATTGCTTTCACAGTGCCTGATGCACAGAGGGTGCTAGGCTCTCTGATTGTCAGCCCAGAAGCTTTCCAGGCTATCAGCTGGATTTTAATATACACAAGGAATGACAGTGGCCATTTACACTCACTTTTGGGAAGCAAAGTACTGGTGTGCAAAATCAGTCTTTTCTGAAACATCGGTAAGCTCCCACAGGGGCTGACCTCCAGCACAGGATATATCACTGAGATACAAGCACAAAATGCACTATTTGGGCAGGCTAACTAGTAATCTGGAAAAGTTAATTACAAGCTGTTAAATTAAGCTGTTAGCCCCTAAACTGTTAAACTCTCAAGGGTATGAACTGTGCCTTTGTGTGCTTTGGCATTGTTCAACTGCTGACCCACGGGGAGGAGGGAGAAATCCTGCACTTGGTTAGATCCATATGACAACTCTGACATTAACAGAGGTTCGGGCATTGTGAACATTGCACACCTTGCCAACACTGTGGACCCTGCTGATCCTGGGCAAATTCTCCAATGGTCAGTGCTGATCTGTTTCTCACTGCCAAACAGAGCCAGCCCCACAGAAGAACAACAAAACCCACATCCTTAATACTGCCCTGCTGCCATCCCTATGCACTGCACTTTGTAGACATGCTGACTTGTTCTGGTTGTGAGAACCCTGTAAATTGAGTTCCTTTAAAAATATATGTGAGGCATCTATTTTTCTGCTGGCATGGTGGTGAAAGCCACAGAAAACTGTGGAAGGAATGAAGTTTCCAGGGGCAAATTTATTTTGTCTCATTCTCAGCCGGCTTAAAGTTCAACTCAGATGTTTCAGGAGACATTTTGTACTGAAGGGAATCAGTCTAAGAAACAGTTGTGGATAAAATAAATCTGAAGTCTGTTCAAAAAAAAGGGAAAAAAAAGAAAAGCCCTTTAGTGGGCTGAAGGAAAACAAACACAGACTCCATGATGAGGAGGAGAAAAGAAAAACTCCAATGAAAAAAAAAAGTGAAAACCTTGTCTCGCAGAAGTCAATTGTATTTTTCTGCTAGCTTCATAGGACCAGAATTTTATCCATCATTTCTAATCAAAGTGATAGGCTCTCCCTTCCAAAGTTTTTCTTCCATCTCATGATTCATAACATCTCCTGTCTGGACATGCAGTAACATAGAACTCCCTTACTAGTGAGGAAAATACTCTTTTAATGGAACGAATCGCTCTTGGAAAAAAAACCTAGTTTCAAATGACAAGAGGAGGAGGAGGGGAAAGGTTCATGAACTCAAGCTAATTTTTGAACCCTGTGAACACACAAAAATCATTTAAAGGGTTCATAAAACATCAAATTCCAGCAGGTTTGCCAGCCCAAAAGTTAGGGGTTATCAGGCCAGAAGCCCAGATTCCTCCTCAGATCCAGGCCTGGGCAGGCAGTTACACCGATGCACTTTGTAAAAAAAACTGTCCAGAAACAGAGCCCTGGAAAAGGAGCTGTTTGAGCAGCAGAAGCAAGAGAGAGGAGAGCCAGTCCCTTTGAAGTAATCAGCTAAGTGAAGCATTGGATAAGCTAGGGCCTTTCATAATCAGATGTCTGAGAGGACTGTCAAAGAAATCTCCCAACACTTGCCTTGTCGCTGATGGTATCTCAGCGCAGATAAAATACAAGCAGCAGTAAAAGGGAAGTCCCAAGACATTATCTGCCCACACCTGGGCTGTGAAGGATGCTGAGCAGAGACAGAGACCAGGTGTGACTTTTACTGCTTGGAGATTTCAAGGTAAAGAAGCTGCATCCTACAAAGTTTGGGAGAACATCACCCCATGCCCTTTGGGAGCACAGTCCATCATAGATTCCAGCATCCATGCTTGGGGTTTTCTACTTATGGCAGATAATTTGTATGTGAGGTATTCACAGCCTTGACAATCAGTTTCCAGTGAATGCTGGGCTGAAAATATGTTTTCCTTTCAGGATAATGGGGAAATGCCATTAAGCTTTTTGAGAAGTATTTGCAAACTTTCACAAGGCGGCTCATTATACCTCTGCCTGGCCTCCAGTGTTTACAGAAGTAGCTTCACAAGCTGCAAAACCAAATGAAGTGTCAGTTTTAGTACTGCCTTTCCTTGTATATTTGAGGTTATGTAGTATGTATAGTTGAGGTTATGTAGCAGATTTTACTTTGAAGCTCTCTGTATCTTATGCATTTTAAATCATCTTGCAAGAATGTGATCTCCTGAAACTTCTTCTGCTTCCAAAAATTAATTGAAATTGACCGGCAGGTTTGAAGGAACAGATGGATATACAAACATATAAACAAATGGCACTGTTGTATTTATTCCATTTTCCTTGGAAAGCTGAAATAGAAAGTCCAGTAACATAATGAGAAACCTGAGATAATATCATGTAACACAGGCAACCCATCATAGGCTCTACTCTGTGACTTAATGAGGGATGCTCCACTAGCAACAAGAATCCATCCACACCTTCAGTAACCTCAGCTGTGCCCTCAGTCACTGTAACAGGTGACAGTCGGAAGCTTTGGTCATAAATCCACGACTGTTGTGAGATAACAGCATAAAATGCCCATTGGGACTCAGAACAAGGAGCTTCTGTATTAGAGATTTTAGACTGATCCAGCATTGCCAATTACTCCTTTTACTGAGTTTTCTATTTGGTCTTTGGGCCACGACATTTCATGCCGGTGTTCTACCATCATGAGCAGATATGTTAGTGAGAACTTTGAAGAGCTTTTATATCAGCCTAAACTTGTTTGCTCCAAGAAAACAACCATAGCCTTAATTCTAGCCACCATGCAGAGACCAAGGGAGTCAATAGGATTACAGTGGTGTGGAAAGAGACTTTGAACCCTTCATCATATTTAAAATAAATCAAATGTCACGGAGGTTGAAATTCCATGTGTATTAACCATCTTCCCATAGTTATTAAACTACAGCAACTATCTCTCTGCCCTTCCCCCTCTTCCTAATAGCGGCAGAAATAGTCCAAAGGTCTCTTGTCAACACAGCTCCCAGACTTCTAGCTCTTTGAGGGGGCAAACGTACTTTGTTTTATTAGTTGTGTGGCATTCCTCAGAGAAGGGGACTTTGACCTTCTTAAATTCCTTCTGGAGATTAAATGCCAAAAGCAGCAGTCCACAAGGGAATTAATAGACAGCTTCAATACACACAGCAGGACCTTTGGAGGGGGTCAAGTTATTAACACACTGGGAAATGTAGATTGTATCTTTCAGTGCTGGATATATCTTGCATTCTAGATCGGATAATGATATTGGGACCTAGAAAGCTGCATTTCTGTGACGAGTTCTGCAGCTCTCATCAGAGCATCCAATTGCTCATATTTACTGAGGATGCAAACTTTGCTGATGTTAGAAATCCTCACATAGAAAGGAATGCAAAATACACTTATTTTGGGAGAAAACTATCTTTTTTTTTCTAGTAGTGGGCACAGTGTGGCTTTATTTTTCATTACACAAGGAATCTTACCTGGGGGCTAAATACTTATGCAACCTCTTACCACCACACAGTCCTACAAAAAAATATTCGCTTAATATTTGTATATTTAAGAAAATTAATATCAGACCTTGAAATCCTTTTAATTTTTTTTTTTTCTTCACCATCTTTACTTTTTTTCCACATTTAGATAATCAAAGTTTGCTTCCTCAAAGTTAAACAGGAAAATATTTGAACATGACTGTAACTAAATAGCCATAGAACTCACTTCAGTTTCCTTGCAGTGTATATTTTCACTGGAAGCATCATTAAAAATCTTCATTTAAGGTAGCTGGACAAAGGAACAAGGATATGTGATAGAATCAATCAATCAGATTGATTCACTGTATATTGGTGATTGATTCACCACTATAAAAATTTATACTTGAATAAAGTGAAGAAATATGACAGTTTAATACTCCTCCCTTGTTTTTGAACATGCAGTGTATCAGTCTGAGATCTGAAATTCTGAAGAAGGGGATTATGACTTATGAAATGCTTTCTCTTTTTTTGCCTCCATTTGCTGTATGTGGCTGGCCACTCCTAAGCAGCACAGATCGCTGAGATGAAAGCCCTACAGTAAATTAAAATCACAGAAAAAAAAAAAAAAAAAAGAATGCTTTGGAATATATTACTTGTTATGAAATATTTATTTGGCAAGAATTACAATAAACAAACCAGCATCCATTCCGAAACAGCTGTAAACAAATCTTTACTACTCCCTGGTTGCCAAAAATCTCACACCACTCAAAGTGACATGGAAAAAAGCATTAATGTTAGTGAGGAATGAATTTCAGGAAGGCTGGGTTTGGTCTGGATAAGCATATCTGACATATGCAAGCCTTCTGGGAGCCTATAAAAACAATCTTTCTTGGGAGATTTCCTGCACTACTGGTTGGGTTGGAAATGTCATGACAGCCTGCTTCACCGCAGCACTTGGGCACTCCAGGTTCTGTTCCTGGCCAGAAATCTGGGAAACAAAGATGCCTGGAAAGGGAAGAAACCGCATAACAATACTTAGAGCTTCTAGGGCCAATTCTCAGCCAATGTGCTCAGCGTGCACTTCCATACACTCTGAGTTGCACAACATCTTTATCGAAGATCTGCTCTCCTCCTTCTGTACAGAAATAGATTGATGAACAAACATTTGAAAACTACTTTCCACCCCTTTTCTACACATCGTCCTTCCTGGTTGGCTGTAGGATATTTAACTATGAAGCACAATCCCTAGAATTATAGCCTTGAGGCCCAGAAGAAGTGCAAAGGTAAAAGCTGTCACAAATCCTATGCACATGCCCACATATACATGCAAAATATAATGACTTTTCCACTTTCTGTTCTCTTGTGAAATAATTTTGTTCCTAGAATCTCAAAAGCAAATTTAAGAACTCTGGCATGGGGAAGCCAAGTCTGGTGGGCAGAGCACCTACTGAGAGATTTGAATGCCAACCTCTGCACAGTTTGTAGCAAGGGCAGAAATGGGACTTTTCTCCTTTGAAGACCTGTTACCATTTGTGCACCAGCCTCAGTTTCTCAGACAAATCAAGAGAGTGAAACCGAGGAGTCCCTTTCCAGAAGAAGCTTTGAGTGCTAAAAGATTGAAAGGGTTTAAAAAGGCAAATTTAGAGACAAAAAAATCTAGCAATGGTTACTAAAAATGAAAAAACAAACAAACAAACAAACAAAACAAAACAAAACAAAAAAAAACAACTTGGGAGTGCCTGTGCTATGAATTACTGGATGTCAGGGGGGCATTCAGAGGCTATGTAAGTGCTTGCTAGTCTGAAACCTACCTTCTCTGGCTATCCACATATGTGCTGTAGGAATACAAGGGCACTGTGGAACACAGGGAGATCACACCACAGGAGATGGGCTGCTGCCCTGAATCTGTGCACACCAAAGGTACTTTTTCTGTCCATCCTACACAAGGATCAGATTTGCCTTTGTGTTGATTTTTTTTCCTCATTTGAACAGAGAAAGCGATGTTACTGTGGACAAATCTTCCTCTAAGACTGTTTCTAGGTGTGCTCCAGATGGGTTATTGTCTCATTATTGAACTTACCTAGGCAGACACATGATCTGTCCTAAAGATATCCCAAGTGAGACCCCAAGCTGATGCCTCCCTTGTGATTAGCCTCAGTAGCCAGTGTGCCAGCTGTGGACTATTGGCTGGGTTGTAAAAAATGTCTCCTGGAAATAATTTGTTCCTGTTTAGAAATCTTGAAAAGCATTCCTCACTCTGTTATGACTGACAATGGAGTCGATTTTGCTGCCTTCTGATGGTTTCGCAGACAATTCAGAGGCAAGAGGACATTTTTCCAAGGGAGACATTTATAGAAATAAGGCTCCCTTGAATATGTAAGGGATGATGAAAGTTGGTGGGGGGATAAGGTCTCTAGCTGTGATATTTCCTCATGATGCTTCAGAACATTACTTGATGCTGCTTTTCCCATTGGCGGTCTTTGTTGTGTTATCCATCCTTAGATTATCTTAGCTATAGGACCAAGTGTTGTGCCCAGTTTGCAGACATACACTACCTTTACACAGTCATGTGTCCTGCTCCACGCAAGCTTATCTAACCCTGAGCTCCCAGGATGTACCCAGGACAGTCTTCTAGACTATGTTATTGTGACCCATATGCTAGCAGTACCTAAGTATGCCTTCCCCCTTTCAAGGGACAGGAGATTTAACTGGCCATCCATCTCAGTGGGCACAAGGCACAGCTTTTCCTGTGTCTATAGCTTGTAGCTGTACCCATAAAACACAGTGAAGTGTAAAATAACATGCCTGGCCTTTGATCCTTTGGCCAAATGCAACACCAGTGTAACCCCATTGATTTTCCTATTGAAAGAAACTTTAATTTCCTCCAAGAGGCCAGTATAGGTCTAAATGCACAGTGCTTTTGGCTTCTAGCCTAATTCCTCATCATCCACTGCTCTTCTACACACATCCAGGGAAAGAAAGGTGTCACCAGCCGGGGAGTACAGTGGCAGGAAGAAATGGCCTGGAGATGGCAAAGCAAGATTGTCTGCACAAGTCTTATATGACAGATCTGTTCTTCTAATGAAGAATCAGAAAGGTTTATGAATACAGAGGCTTTTGATGTTGCAACTCAGCAAATGGTCCCTTAAAGACAACAGACAATTTCATGGGCTGAGCCCTTAGCTGAGGGGTCGCAGCTAATGCTGTGTGAGCCAGGCACTTATTCAGTGTCTTTTACCAGGTAACCAGTGATAGAACGAGAACCAGGACAGGTTCAGGTTGGATATTAGGAAAAATTTCTTCTCAGAAAGAGAGGTGAGACATTGGTACAGGCTGCCCAGGGAAGTGGTGGAGTCATCATCCTTGGAGGTCTTCAAGAAATGTGTAGATGTGGCACTGAGGTATCTGGTTTACTGGGCATGGTGATGATGGGTTGATGGGTGGACTAGATGATCTAAATGGTCTTTTCTAACCTTAATGATTCTATGATTTTATACATCTCCTATTCTGATGGCAGCTTAAAGACCACCCCATCTCTTCTGCTCACCTGGAAAGAGAGGAGAAAACTTCCTTCCTCTTGGCATCTTCCAAAGCCACATTGTTGTTCTCTAGCTTCTTTGAAGATAACTTTTATTGACTGACAAACATTTGCTAACTTGCTTTATCCTTTCGGGTGGAGCTCCATGTAGGCAGCACAAGCAGATTCAGCCTGACATCAAGATAATGTCACAAGGAACTGCCTTTCCTTTGGCCCCTTGGCTCTGCCACTCCAGTGTGCATCTCTGACGAGTCACTTCAGAGTTTGGTGGGATTTGGCTATCAGATAACCAGGAAGGAGCTGCAGTACTGCTTTTTCCATACACAACCAGATTTGAAACCTGTTTTGGGGCTGACACACAAGGCCTTCATGGGGATATGCACCCCTCTTGGGGACCTGTCATCTCCCTGGCACTGCTATGGTGTCCCTCTGTCTTTCTGCAGTTCATGTGCTTTTGGCATCCTGATATCCTACAAACATCTCCCAGTGCTTTGCCCTGAGTGAGTTCGATGTCCCCTCCTGTTCCTTTCCTGTCCACAAAGAAGGTGGCAACGTTGAAGGTGCACTTGGCATCACCAGTATAGGAGGCTGCAGATCCCATGAGTGAGACCAAAGCATTGTAACTGGCAGAAGGCATAAGTCCCCAACAGGAGCTTTAATCCTCTTCCTGTGCTGCCACTTATGATTTATCTTTCCATTTAATTTTAATACTGTTGCATCCCCTGTGCTCCTGCCCTGTGCAGCAACTGGGACACTTTTCCTCGGGGGAGGGTGTGGTTGTGTGTGCATTTCAAACTGTGCAACATGAGCTGAATTCAAAGTGCCTCCTCAGGACATTGTTGCTGCAGATGGGCACTTTGTTCATCTCCGTGGTGGAGCCATCAGTCCCTCAAAGCTCGCATCACAACCCCAACGCAAAATGAGTTCCATTTCAGCAGCTTTCCCCCTCCCCACGCCAGCACATAATGTTTCTATTGTGCCAGTGCTGTTTTTCTGGGGAAGCGGCAAGGATTTAAATATCATAAAGGCAGTAGTTGGGCTTTGATATACTGTCAGCAAAAGCTGAATACTGTAATTTTGAGCAATTTTCTCCAAACTTTCCTTCCCACCCTCCCCCTGCTCTCCAGGGCCTCCTCCCTGGTGCTTTTCCCTGACAAGCCGCCCGTCGCTTCTTTTGCACGATCCTCACAAGGCAAATTAATGTGCTGCTGCTGATGAGAGACAGTGGGTTACTGTGAGCCTCGGCTCTCTCGTCTCCTTGCGCTATTACACCCTGGCAACTTCAAAGGTCCAGTCATCCTGTTTCCATCTCCCCGTGGGTCTGCAGGGCCTGACTCAACAGCATGGTTCAAAAGTGCAGGCTGGGATGGCAGCAGCCCGGCCCGCAGTGCTCCGGCCCTCACTCAGCCCCTGCCAGTACTATAGAGCTCCTTCCCCTTCTCCCTCTGAAATTAAATGCCACATCGAAGGGATAATCCTACTTCTCCCGCTTTGCTCCCTTTAATTTCCAGCTGAGGTGATCTTTTGTAGAAAGAGCCCTTTTTCTTCTCTTTTTAATCTTCTACGACCTGCCTCTCTGCGCTGCCTGGCAGTTCCCTGGGCAGTAGCTATGCTGTTTGTTTTAGCCAGTAACTGGATACTGTTTTGAAAAGTAATTCTGATTACTCTGTGAATTTGGGATTCTTTTTGTACGTGTACTTTCCTCAGTTGTGAAACATCTTGGTGATTTCTCCTGCAGTAGCAATGATTTTTGAATAGGAGTGAGGGAGAGGTGCACTGTGAGGGGGTTGAAGGCTTGCCTTCCTCCTGCCCTCAAAAATGGGGAGCACTCATGAGAAATGTTGCTGCATTTTAACTGTCTACAGGCTTTTGCAAACCTTTGGATGGCAAGTATAATGAGATGAAGACAGCAAGCCACAGAGAACCAGGGCTGTATCATGGTCACTATGGCTGCAGGTAAGGCAAACCTCTTGAGTGTATAGGGCCCAGGTCCTCCATCTCCCTTCCAAGGGCCATCAACATGCCCCCAGTCCCCACCCTGCTTGGATGTGAGGGAAAGGCAGTTCCCAACCTGCCCATAAGTTCTTTGCCCAAACAGCAGTGTAGAAGAGACATAAAGGGACCAGTCAGCAGTATGCCCAGATGGCCAAGAAAGCCAATGGCATCCTGGCTTGTGTCAGAAGTAGTGTAGCCAGCAGGACATGGGAGGCGATTGTCCCTCTGCACTTAGCACTGCTGAAGCTGCACTTTGAGTACTGTGTTCAGTTTTGAACCCGTCACCACAAGAAATACACTGAAGCCCTGGAGCGTGTCCAGAGAAGGGCAACAAAGCTATGAGAAGTTGGGAGCACAAGGCTTATGTGCATTGTCTGAGGGAGCTGGGATTGTTCAGTCCAGAGAAGAGGATGCTCAGAGGAGAGTTTATCACTCTCTGCAACTACCTGAAAGGAGGATGTGGTGAGGTGGGGGTCAGCCTCTTCTCCTAGGTAACAGCAATAGGATGAGAGGGAATGGCCTTAAGTTGCATCACAGGAAGTTCAGGAAGAATTTGTGAGTGAGTGGAGTGGCACTGAAACAGGCTGCCCAAAGGGGTGGTGGAGTCACTGTCCCTGGAAGTGTTCAAGGAAAGGGGAGGTGTGGCACTGAGTAACATGGTCCAGAGTGGTCACAGGCATGGGTTGATGGTTAGACTAGATGATCTTAGTGGTCTTTCCAACCTTAATGATTCTATAATTCTGTTATATATTCTCTGCTCATCCCTTGCCTGAATCTTTTGTGACAAGGAGCCGTAAATGTTTCTCTTCTGCATGCCTGCAAGAGTGGATGTCCCGATCCGGACAGGGGAAAGCCACTCTTCAGAAGCAGCAGTCCATGTTCAGAGAGAATTCCCTGAGAAACAGGAGACATCCCTCCCCTCAGCTACTCAGTCCCATTACCACACACCATGGTGCAGTGTCCCAAGCTGTACCCACCCCAGGGGTTGTATTGCAGCAAGTCTGGCACTCTTGTTCCCTTAGCGTTGTATTTTATTTTGCTGAGCCAGTGGCTGCTGGAACAACCCAGTGCTGGCCTCAGTCCGAGGACTACAGTAGCTCTTCCTCTCTGGAGAAAGCAAGACAGCCTAAGAATAAAGAGCAGCTTGAAGAGGGAGAGGCTCATGTTACAGCCCGAGAGATTTTAACTGACTTGTGGATTTTATTCACCCAAGCTGCTCTCATCTGCCCCCACAAGCACCCAAAATCCAAATCTTCTGCCTCACAAGAAGCCACTGGAGAGCACAGATAAAATAAGGAAAGAAGACAGATGTTCCAGCAACTGGAGTGGCTTTCCATGGAAACCCGGGCTCGCATCCTTGAATTGTTACACAAATATAGCCTTGAGTATGTCTAACACTGCTTTTCTTCAGTTTTTCATTTCCTACAGCATAGAGAGACAGTTCAGTTGATATAACATGTCTAAGTTTGCTCAGATTTCTTTCTAGGTGTCTAAGATTTGCAGAATTTTGAGTATCATAGATTTATCAAGGATGAACTTCAATGTGTGCCAAACACAGATTCATTCAAAAAAAGAACAAGTTCTTTCATTAACTACCTATCTGAATATATTTTCTTCTCAGTCAGGTCCTACGACGTTTAGCAGGCTCCTATTGGGTTTTGCAGCATGTTAGTGGACGATCTGTTAAAATGTACAAGTTTGCCAAGGTTACAATTGAATTAAAATATGTCTGAAGCTCCCAACCATGTCACTCCCATTACCTCAGCATGATTTAACTACATTAAAGAAACAAGGAGAACAACAAGCCCATGCAGCATAGTAGGGTTTGAATGGCTGATATTAAGGCACTGAAATTTATCCTGACTACTTCAGTTTGAGTCAGTATTTTATGACGAAGTTCTCAGATCTCAGTGACTAAAAATCTTGCTTCAGGCATCCCTGTTGTGTTATTTTCCATATAATGACATCGTTGCATGTAATGAGATGTTAGCAGCTCATTTACCGCTTGCATCTGTCTTGGAGGAGAAAACTGTAATTTTGTGACATATATACACTGATTACTGTAAACATAAATTAGTCATGGCAAATTTTGAGAAGTCCTAGCTTCAGAAATTATGGCAAGAATGATGGAGATGCAAAGGTATGTTTTGAAGGAACCACCTATTTTTGGAGAATTTGTCTTCTGCTTTTGATTCACTTCATGTTAGAGATATCTCCCTCTCAAACCTCCATGTGCAATTTGAAGGATGTAGCATATTGAATCCAGGACTGATTAAACCAGTCAGAATGCCATGAGATTCAAACCTTAACCTCAACCTTTGTCTGGATAATTTGTGTGAAAAGACAAAACCTAAGCAAAATCCACAAGCTGCTCTTTACTTTAGATGGAATAACAACATTGGGTTCAAGTCACTCAGGAGGCCTCTGCTTGTGTGTGCTCTTCTTGCAGCGGGTCACTGACAGTACAGAGGTTTTTTCTGATACAGTCATCCTGGGGTTCTACAGAGGATTAAGCCCCTTTGTAGGCATTAAAATATAAGTGTGTGTCTGAAACCAGCCCTCTAAATTCTCATTATAGTCACTGTAAGTTTGAGTCAGCTGCCCAAATAAGGCCAACTAGTGCAGTGCTTCTTTCCTATTCCCTGAACTCCCTCCTTTGAAGACCAGATGTCTCAGACTGTGCCTCCTAACAACAGCCTAGATACTAGAACAAAAAAGGTAGTTCGGGAAAGTAATTTGCTATTGATTTTAGAGGGTGAATAAAATAAAACATTTAATATCTCTCTTGTTCAGAATAAGACTTTTCATTTTGTTGAACCTGCAATAGGATGTGTGATTTGAGTAGGCTTTATAGGAATATGGATGAGGCCCCGTCCTGGAAGATCTCTTCTAAGGCATGTGCAGCTCCTCCAAGGGAATGCTGGTGTATTTTGGCAGCCATTTGGTCACAGATGTGGGACCATGTACCAGGCAAGGAGCCTGGCACACAGACAGGAACTGGAGATGATGCTGGTCCTAGCAGCAGCAAGGGCTCAAGCAGACACAATCAAACATGGAATTTCAGTTCCAGAATGTCAAAATATTTTTGCATTGCAGTATCAAAAAAAAAATGTATTTTACACAGGGATTTACTAGAACTTTATATTTCTTGAGAAACTTTGGCTACTCAAACTTTTCATTTTCAATGAAAGCAAAAGAGCAATGACTGTTGTTTCTCAGGGTCAGAAAGTCTGATCTTCTGCTGCCTGCTGAGCAGCAGCCTGAGAGTACCTATAAGCAAGAGAACAGGGAAATGTTTTTGCTCTCATGTTTTCCTCTCTCTTATGTTACACCACTCCTTGTAGCCTCATGTCGGTGAGTACAAAGTACCCCCTGGCCATGACATCATGCCACAGAAAACAGACTAATGAGGCAAAGGAAGCAAGGCTCACTTTTCTGCGGGGAGGCTGGCTCTGATCACCTGGTTATAGTTAAGACAGATCACACTGAGCTGTTCTGCTTTGTAAGAGCTGAATTTCTTTCTGTTACTGCATGTTTATCTGATATCTTGTAAAAACTGTCCATTTCTCCAGCCTTTAGATCTTTTGCTTTTCTGAAATACTTAATCTCCAACTGTGACCCTTCAGCAAAACCAGCTCACTTCATCAAATGAATCCTGTGACTTTGATTATGTAGGAGCTTTCATTAAAGAAGTCCAAAGTAAAGCAGACAAGGAAACGTCTTTGTGTTTTGCAGCAGTGCATTGAGAAACAAAAGGAAACGGATGGCAGAGATAAGGAAAATAAAATAGCCACAATTTTTTAATAAGTGGAATGGAATTTCCCCTGAGGGTCTGTGTTATAATGTTCTTTGGTAAAACACAAGCAAAACTCGTAGTAGTGGAACTTAAATGCAAAGTACTGCCAACTTCAAGCAGCACAATGAAATTGCTAATAGTCAGAAAATGCTGACATGAAGGTTTCAAATCTTTAGACAAGTAGCTGTTATATATTTAGCCAATGAAACTGGGATGACCGTGCACACAGTCTGTATGACATATGCTGCAACAACATTGCATTTTATACTTTGTTATTTTAAGTGTTCAATTATGGCACAACATTCTGATTATTTTGTTTGTCGGCACTGTATTTTGTAGTTCTAAAGATCAAAATCTTCTGTGGGTGATGTGAATGGGGCTAGTTTTATCTTCAGTTAAACCATTACTGGCTAGTACGAGGGCAGTATATTTACAAAGGGGTCTGATTGGCATTCAATACCAGAATTGTACAAATACAGACTGTACAAATCAGTGCAGAAAATCAGCCAGTCCTGCTGATGATCTCACATGTAATATCTTTTTTGTATTTTCCACATTGATTTTCTCATAGTCTAATGTTAAGCAACTGAGTAAGACTGAGGAATGTTTTTTTGAGTATTTTACTGATTTGGACATTTTTAAAGCAGAAATTATGTTTTATTGTTATTCCATTTACAGATTCCTTCATAAAAATGATCCAAACAGCCATGACAGGGCTGCTGTCTTATGTAAAATCTAGTAAAACTATGCGGCAATGTTGCCTATGAGTTGAATTTCTTTAACTAAGACTTAGAACAGATCCCAGGCCATGATAGATCTCATAAATTCTCATTTTTTAAAAATTCCTTCAACCAAGCAAAGTACAAGATCCCAAAAAGGATTATTTTACTGCTAACCTTTCAACATCATGTATTTTCTTGTAGCATTGCCAGAAGAAATGATTATCCTTTTAACAATTACAGAAGTGTACTTTACCACTCCCTCACAACTCAAAAGAGTCTGAAGGAATTTTGTTCTGAGTTTCCACGAAGCCAAGACCAACATGGATGAGGTCAGGCCAAAACTGTTTAAAAAAGATTCAGCATGTGGAAAGAAGTTAAGGACAGAAAGTGACCTGCAGACTTGAAGGAGAAAGGAATCTGACATAAATCTGACGTAATTTTCCTGAGATGGTTTGTCGTAGTCCAGGTTGCATTGGTCTAGAAATTCTGAGCTGGAGGGAACCAGCAGTTGTACAGCTGGGGGTTGACCTGCTTGAGAGGAGCTCTGCGAAGAACGACTTGGATGTCCTGGTGTGCAACAGGCAGGCCACGAGCCAGCAGTGTGCTCTTATGGCCAAGAAGGCCAATGGTCCTGGGGTAAATAGGTGTGGTCAGCAGATCAAGGGAGGTGATCCTCCCCCTGTACTCTGCCCTGGTGAAGCCACATCTGGAATTCTGCGTCCAGTTCTGTGTTCTGTGCTCCTCAGTCAAGAAAGACAGAGAACTGCTGGAGAGAGTCCAGCAGAGGGCTACAAAGATGATGAGGAGCATCTCCTGTGAGGGAGAGAAGACAGGGGTGATCTCAACAGTGCTTAAAAATATCTAAGGGGCAGGAGTCAAGTTGATGGGTCAGGCTCTTTTCAACAGTGCCCAGCGATAGAACAAGAGCCAGTGTGCACAAACTGGAACATAGGAAGTTTTATACAAAAATGAGGTAAAAATTCTTTACTGAGCACTGGAATGGCTGCCAAGAGAGGTTATGGAGTCTCCTTCTTTGGAGATATTAAAAACTCACCTGGTTGCTTTCTTTTGTAACATACTGCAGGGAACCTGCTTTAGAAGAGGGGTTGGACTAGATTATCTCCAGAGGTTCTTCACAACCCCTTTTATTCTGAGATTCTGTGAGGAAGAAGAAAAAAAAAAATAGAGCAGGTTCAATTTCAAGGCTCTTGTAGTAAAAACACCTTCAACTCATTATCTAATAACCTTGGAAATTCAATTACAATGTCTGAGATCTAAAGCATGAAGGATACTTCCCCTGCCATTCAAGTTAGACAAAAATATTGAAGCCTGGGGCCGTTAAGGCTTCTACTTTCCAGCTGTTAGATGTCCATGGTGGCCTCTGCCCCTCTCCCCTTAGGACTCTTTGGGATCCTGCTAACATAAGCAAGACTAAACAGCTCTCCATGTCCATAATCACAGGGAGGTGGTGGTGTCAAGGTTTTCAAGAAGTGTGTAGATGTGGTACTTCAGGACATGGGTTAGTGGGCAATATTGGTGGACAGTTGGACAGTTGGACTGGATGATCTTAGAAGTTTTTTCCAACCTTAATGCCTCTATGATTCTGTGTGGATGGTGGGTAGAGCGGATACAGAGAGCAGCAAAAGGTAACAGGCTGGTCCCAATGGAGTGGTACCAGACTCTGCTCCATGCGGGCAGGACATGCAGCAAGTACTGGGACTGTCACAATAATCTGTGGAGCAGAGCTGCTGACAGCAAGCTACCTCATCGAGAAAGGGGTGGGAGATGTGGCAAAGCCATTCAGGTGAAGGGTAAAACCTGAGCCTGATCCAGCCCGAAGGTGAGGAAGCTGCAATTGCTGACACCCAACTGTAGAATTTCACCCCTCTCCCCTTTGGCAGAGCCCCGGGAGCTGTCTTCCACCATCTCAGACCCAGGAAAAGGTTTCTGGTCTCTGTCAGGAGATTTGAAGAGCTGGAGAACCCACATTTTTCCTCCTCTTTTATTCTGGTCATTAATCTCCTTTCACTGATTAAAAGTTCATAACTGTTTCTCAGTTGGATTTGCTTGTAGTTAAGTCCCAGCCATCGGTTCTTGTTATGCTTTTCTCCTCTAGATTAAAGAGCTCTGCCATGCCCAGAATTTCTCCCCAAGAAGGTACTTATGTTTTATAATCATATCATTCCTTGATCTTTTTGATCAGGTCACCAGACTGAGCTCCTCAGTCCCAGGGAGATCTCTTGGAGATAGCAGTAATGATCAGAAACACTAACTTTATACTGCACTGACTCCATATACTGCACTGACTCCATGCAGAGCTGAATGTGCAAGATCAGGCTCTCCTGTTTAACATCACTGATACAGGAGCACACTCCATGAATATGGGCAAGGATTTGGAGATTAAATTGTTAAAAAGGATTAAACATATTCCCCAGTCTCTGTAATGATTTTATTTTTCAGTGAAGATGCCAAGCTACAGAGCTTTGTATCTTTTCAACATTTTCTCTCCTTGTGAATTATACAAGTGTTTCTTGCCTCAGCAGCTGCTGCTTTACTCACACTACATTTTCTTATGCAAACACAGCAATATTTACTGTATTATCCTGGTTTAGATTAAATTACACTGAAGTTGCCAGAGTCTCTCTCAGGATCTGTGTAAAAACAATTGTGTTTCTTTCTGTAAGCTCTGGGATCAGTAGCTGAAGCAGCAGGACTCCAGCCAGGCAATGGGCAGGGAGCACATACTGGGCAGGAACTGCTCCATGGTGACAATGTGTACCCGTCACCCATCCTGCAGGGGACTGGTGACACTGGGCTGTGTGCAAGCCTGTGTGCAAGAGAAGGACATGGGAAGGCCAGGAGCAGATTTGGAGGACAGACAAGCTGGCAGCCAGACCACACAGAGCAGTGGTTACAAGAGGAGATCTCTGAGAGGGCACCAGAAAAAATTTCCTTTCGAACTGGGAGTAAATAATTGTCCCTGCTTGCTTGAGGCATCCTGAGCTCGGTACACTTTGCATAATTTTGCACAGAAAGGGGCTTGCATTGAGAAAATAGCTAATTTCACCTTCATCTAATTTCTGCCATCTACAGGATCCAAAAATCTGGCCGTGTATTCAGATTGGAAGAAGTCAGTGCAATTTGCCTAGTAGCTAAACAGAGAAACTGGGTTTGCAGTACCACCTATGACATGGATGCTCAGAGTGTCTCCTGCATTCACGCTACATCCAGGGCTTTGTTCAGCTGATCTTATGGGAGCACAGGACCAGCTCTCCTTCCTGACCTCATAAATCTCATACCAACACTGTAATGTCCTTATAATAGCTACATAGGTAGCTCAGTCTCAGATTGCTTTCCAGAAGATGACAGCAAAGCTGTAAGGTTGACTGGCTGGCCATACAGCTGCATTTTGGGGTAATCTGTAACACTGGCTCCGACAGTTCCAGCTGCTTTGATGCATCTCCACCATTCTAGGAGTGGCTTCCTGACTGCTGGCTGATCCCCTGGTATCACATACTTCTCTTTGCAGCAGAAAGCAGTGATTGCATTATCAATTAGTTTATTTTGCATTTTTATTTATTTAAAAACAAGTGAAGTCATTTCTAAGGTACAGCAGTGCAAAGACTAGACATTTTTACACAGCACCAGCAACTTAAAAACATCCAAGAGCTCTTTATTTCTCTCTCTTTTTTTTTTTTCCTCATTGTGAGTGGAAAAAATGTTAAAAACAAATCCTCTAGTTAATTTGCTTGTAGGCTGAGATTCCTGCCAAGTGAATATTTACGTCCAGTTCTGAAAGATGGAAGTGTTGAAATACTCTGAAGAAATCTGGAACTTTTTGATGGCATACTCTCTAAGGTCAATCTTATTGCTGTTAAAACCAGTGGTAAAATTGTCTTCAAATTCATGGGGAAACAGGAATAGGCCCTTGCATTAATCTGTTTCTATCTTTACAGGAGGTTTCTCGTTCCTCCAAAATGTGCCTATAGATGATCTCATGATCCTTATTGCCCATGTGTGCTGGCGAGACCCTCAAGTATTTAAGTGCTCAGGGACAACAG
This sequence comes from Chrysolophus pictus, assembly GCA_037305975.1. NCBI lineage: Eukaryota > Metazoa > Chordata > Aves > Galliformes > Phasianidae > Chrysolophus > Chrysolophus pictus. The sequence continues at coordinate 15,019,911 of JAYKPI010000006.1, forward strand.
CATGCCAGATTACCTGCTGTCCTCATGTCAGCAGGGGGCTGCAGGTTGGGGGATACTGGTTTTTTTATAAGTATTACTGAATTTCCCCTACAAACACTACTTCATAGAAAGTCGTCTTTCACCAAGAAAAAAAGGAAAACAGTCTTTTCCTTTCTTGGGATTTCAGATGGATATGGTTGAAAGCAAGTTTCTTACTGTTTCCAAGTAAAAGTGAAGTTGCACACGTAGGTTTTTGCCTTAAGGGGAAGGGAAAAGACAGGCTATCAATCATTTATGCAAGGCAGCTTCTCTGAGCCCTGCAATGGGCCAACTGTTGCATCTTGTTGAGGAAGATAACAGAGCTTTAGTGATATGTCATTTGGCGGAACTGAATACATCATGGATGCCCAACCTTTTGGCTTGTCTGAGCCACATGAAGTGAAGAGGAATCATCTTTGGCCACAGGGGAAGTAGTGTCTCTCATTTATTTTCATGGAAACTACATCAGATACAGAGAGCACAGTAACACAACAGGATAGAGCGAATTCTCACTTTGTGAGAAAATATATTATATAAAATACATAGCCCCATCCCTGGAGACTTTGAAGGCCAGGCAGAAGGAAGCTCTGAGCACCTGATTGAGCTGTGGATGTCCCTGTTCATTGCAGGCAAGTTGGACTAGGTGTCCTTTAAAAGTTCTTCCGCCTCTAAGGATTCTGTGATTCTATTTTCAAATTTCCTTTTCAAAATGGAAAGCATGGATACCTGTTCTTCGGTGTTCAAAGTCTTCTTTTAGCCAATGTATCAAAATGCACAGAAGTGTTTGCCATCATTTGAATCAGCAGTGCACAGCACTGCCCTCCCTGTGCCCCAGTTTCAGTCGGCACTGTTAGTAGTGCACTGAGGGTTTGGCTGTTGCTGAGAGATGGGCATGTGCCTGGGTCTGGTTGACAGTGAAGATTCACTGCCTTTACAGCACAGAGAGAGGATGGGCTGCATTGCCCGCCATGGTGGCCTGCAGATTGGATGTGCCTGGATTACATCAAGAAGTTGCCCTGTCTCACTCCAGGACTTCTGCATTAAGATTTGAGTACTTGAAATGTCTGCCATGTCTAGAATACAAGGAGAAGGTGCAACTAAGCCACAAATTAAAATGTTGAACTTAACTGATAATACTATATAGATTGCCCCAGATTTTCCTTAGAACAAGAATGATTAGGATCTCTCAAGCACTGAAGTATATTAGGGACTGCTGTACAAGCCCAACCACAGAACCAACAGGTTATGGGGTAAACAGATCTGCAGAGTGGTGATGGAGAACTGGAGCTTGTCTCTTCCTTCATTCCTGCAGCTGTGAGCGACCATGGACTTCAGAGCACTTGAGAGGGAGACTGTCTGCACTAAGGTTAAACTTAATCTCTTTTGGATTGTAGTGTCAGTGAAGGTGAACATGATGTTTTTCTCACCTTCCTGCACTTTGTAACACGGTTGTGTGAGCATTGTGGGAAATACGCAGTATTTTAAGCAAAACTTGTTTTTACCTAGTAGCATCTGAGGTTATGCTTTACTGTATGTTTATCATAACCATAAATAAGAGATTCTGTCTGCTCAAAAGCTTGCCGATTTGCATCCTTTTTTGAGCTTTTCCCTTTTTTTTTCCTTTAAAACTCAGATCTGTCAGCTGTGCCAAGGATGTTGCTGCCTGCCCAGCCCCTGCTCCTCATCTCCTGCCGCATCTACTTTCCAGTTTACTTTCATTCAAGCATGCACAAAAAGGCCTGGGGCAAATCTTTTGAGGCTGGATCCTCAATCACATGTGGAAATGGAAAACTAAGTATGTTTATTTTTTTTAAAGACCACTCTATACTTTAAAAGTTATTTTATACTTTATGGAATGCACTGAGTTAGTAAATACTGAGATGTGCTGTGCAGTGAGAGCAGGAGGCTCTCCCCATCCAGAAGAGGAGAGGCAGTCCCATCAGAGCTGAGCTGGAGCTTTCTCACCGGCCACATCCTTCCTTTCACACAGCTCTCGTCCCTTGCAATGCCAGTCCTCTGTGAAGGTGGAAGAGGCAAAAGGGGCTCTTTAGGCACTTCACCGATACCATTCATATTCAATACCAATGAGCTTTTTTCTGTAGGGTCCTTCATCCAAAGGATGCATTGTTGCCAGCTCTGGAGAAGCACGTGCAGGCTGTTCCATTCTAGCTGAAAGCCTGACATGAGGAGTGCAACACTCACTGTCCTGTGACGCCACACTAACACTCACTCTGCTTATGAAGAGCAAATTGCAGTGGCAGGTCTTGACACTTTCTGTCTCTCTTCTCCTGGACCATCGCAGTTGAACACAGCTCAGTGAACAAGCAGCAAAGAGTGAGTGCAACAGCAACATTCGCTTCATGGGAGCCCAGGACCATTTACTGCGTACACTACACAAATGACTTACCTCACCTCTACTCTGAAATACTGCTGCTTTTGTGGTGAGCCAGGCATAGCAGCAGCCCACCACAGGAAGCAGAGCAGGCTAATGAGGCTAACTGAAATGGTAAAGGGGGACTTGGAGGCAGAATCTGGTCCCTCAAATTGGAACACATTCAGGATTCAGTGGTTAACACCACTATTTTTGCACAAAATGCCTTGGGACTTCAGACAACCACATATTTATATGGTTGTTGGAATTGTCTTCTACCCCCACTTCTGTTTCCTTAGCCTGTTTGCTGCTCTTCCTCCATAGATATCCATTCTTATAGCAGCCCAGAGCCCCGTGGATGGTTCAAGGCTGCACTAGACGAGGGTCAGCACCTAGATTCACCAGGATATATCAGTGATTAATGCTCTCAAATGCTCTAGGAAGAAATGCTTCCATGTTAAGTGCTTCCAGCTTAGTACCTGGTGATAAGAGGTGGCAAAAAGTGGGTGAAGGAGATCTCTGAAGCACTTTGAAAGCAGAGAGAAATCTTCAAGGACGACCCACTAGCTGATGGTTTGCTGACCATTTATTTTTCACCTGGGATATTTCTTTGAATCTTCAAAGACCACCTACTTTCAACCTCCCTGCTATGTGCAAAAGGTCACCAACCACTAGACCAGACTGTCCAGAGCCACATCCAGCCTGGCCTTAAATGCCCATCCAAGGATGGGGCATCTACAACCTCTCTGAAAAACCTGTTCCAGTGCTTCACCGCCCTCTGAGTGAAAAACTTCCTCCTAATATCTAACCTAAACCTTCCCTGTCTCAGTTTAAGACCATTCCCCCTTGTCCTATCACTATCCACCCTCATAAACAGTCATTGCCACTCCTGTTTATATGCTCCCTTCAAGTACTGGAAGGCCACAATGAGGTCTCCCTGGAGCCTTCTCAAAGCTAAACAGTTCCCTCAGTTTCTCTTCATAGGAGAGGTGCTACAGCCCTCTGATCATCTTGGTGGCCATTCTCCTCTGGACCCACTCCAAGATCTCTGTGTCTTTCTTGTGCGGGGGGCCCCAGGCCTGGATGCAGTACTGCAGATGGGGCCTCACAAGAGCTGAGTAGAGGGTGACAATCACCTCCCTCTTACTGCTGGCCATCCCTTTTTTAATGCAGTTCAGAATGTAGTTGGCCTTTTACCCACAGCAGTTTGAAGATGAAGTCTTTCTAACATAGCAGTTTCTGTAGCGCAGTACAGGTTTGGGCTTACCCTGTAGGTATGCAGGAACAGTCCAGCTCAGGGAAGAGGTATGAGTGGAGGGAGTTAGGCAGTATCTCATGAAAACATGTTTTTTGTGTGTATTAGGAAACAGTTTTGGTATCAAGATGTTTCAGACTATCTTCCATTTTTATTGTCCCTGACCATATATATACACATATAGAGAAAGAAATCAGCAATGGGGCTCAACACCAGGCCCAGGATGGGCATCACAGCAGGTCATCCCTCAGTGACTGAGCTTGAAGAACCCTCAGCCCTGTGTCCATGCACTATCACTGAGGGAAGAAGCCCTGCCCCATGCCTGGGGCCACAGATGGGAGCCCTGGTGGCGCTGCCAGCACAGCCAGGGAGCACTGCAGCTTTGGCTCTGCTTTTCAGGGATAGCTCTTTTGGGGGCTCATTTTCTGCTTCATGTGAAAACTGCTCCTTCAAGTGAGTCTACAAGCAGGAGTATTTTTTTTATATTTTAAGTTCATATTGCAGGACATTTACACAAACAGAGAAATATCACCTTCTCACCAAGAATAATAGCAGAACTGTTTCTTACGTCTCCAGCTGGGCAAGGGTGTGATCCGTTGAACAAAATTCAAGTTAAACTGTGGCCAAAATGATTTTAACTTCTACAGGGAATTGCTCATGATTAAGGGGCAAGCCAGAAATTATCACACAAATCAATCAATTAGCAGTGGCAAGAAAGAGTTACGTGTTTGTGCTGTGTTTGGTGCTGTAAAGACAAATAATCATAGAACCATAGAATGGTTTGTGTTGGAAAGGTACTGTAAGATCATCTAGTTCCAACCCCCAGTGAGACAGTCCTCCAGTCAAAGCAGTAAAACATGAGCATCCCCATTTTTCTCAGGTTTTCTGTACACCCCAGTGCCTGCTCCTGGCATGTCGGTGTCTCCCACTGGGTCAGTGAAAGCTGCTCCTGCCCTGGTGCTGGTACCAGCTGGGCCAGGGCCTGCCTGCACAGTACAGCTGCAGTTCTTGCTTACTCTTGTCTTCCCATTTGGGTATGTCTTTGTTTTTGGCCATGAACACAAGTAAACCCAATGAAAATTAGAAAACCACTTAGAAGAAGAGCAGTGGAAGGAATCTCCTCCTTATGGGAACATTTGTTTTAATTTAACTATCTAAAGATAATAAATAACAGACCTCCATAATGACATAATTTTCTCATCTTCTTGGTTTCAAAGTACTTTTTAACAAGCAAAATGAGGTTTCAAACATGCCTGTGATATCTTCTCTGGATTAAATATTAATCACGATGCCAAAGCTATAAATATGGCAATCCTGTCTGGTTGTTCTGACATGCAAGTCCCTAATTGTGTGGGAAGCTGCTCAGATGGGTTTCAGTTTCAGCAGGAGATAAAATGCCACAGAGGCAGTACAGTATCTGTGTCACTGCAAGATTTACAGCAGAGTTCCCTGCTTGGAAACAAAGAAACGAATAGCTGCGTGTCACGCACTGAGCTGAAACATTATGGATTATATTATTACTCCTGTTTCTACAGGACTTCTCAGTGGGGGAAAAAAAATTCTATTAACTCTCTTTTATGACTACCAGCAGGGCAACGTGAAGAGAATAATCTCCTCCATTTATAAGATCTGGGGGCCCTAAAACCTGAATAGCAGCCCAGGAACTTTGTCTCAAGGACTGGCTGTTTCCTTTCCTTCATAAAATTCCTATCTCCATTAATCTCTGTTTATTTTCCTTCTGCTTTTTAATTTGCTTAATGGACTTCAGCCGAAGTCTCTCCTAGAAGTCAGAGGAAAGTAAACTCTGATAAATCCTTTGGGACTTAATAGTCACAGTTAAGCACTTCTTTGGATTATTTTGTCTGACTTTCATCTTTGCTGCTGCAGAAATGACGGCTGCCTAGTACTGCTGCCCTAACCCGTGACTTAAGAGCCTGGGAATGAACCAGCAAAAGATATCCTTCTTTCTTTCTTCTTCTGCAAGTATGGAAATACAGCAAGACTGGATTTAAATTCGTAAAATGCAACCAGAATGTGTACTATGCACTTGCTCCATGCAGAAAGCATGCTGGAAGGTCAGTACTCCTCAGAATGCCAACTTCTGCCAGTCTCTGCCATCTCCAGGAATAGGTCCCCAAGTACAGCAGGAAGCCCAGATGGATGGAAACTTGGTGCACAGTACTGAACCCAGGCCTGTGACATTTTCTTGTTCTCAGTTCTATCGGCATTATCTGTTCAATAACTCTTCGTGTTATTAATCTATTATTGTTTTCTTTTCAGTGGGTAGGCTTTGACTGACAGCCAGGGTGGATATTAGTCTCTAAATACCTTTTTTGTTAGGAGTCCAAATCCTTGTTCTAACTTATATATTACTTTCTAAGCAGCAGATTTATTTTTGTACAGCATTTATTCCTGCAGGATCTGCTTACTCTGAAATTGCATTGTATAATTAGGTCCCAACTGCCTATTTCTAATCCTGAACAAAGGTTAACTTTATTGTTCATTCCTGCAACTCCCATTTCCATTTCACTTCTTCCATGTATGATAGACATAATTAATTAGGTCCCATTCCACCAACCTTCGATTTCCTATTTCTAATGATTAGGCTTTTTAAAAAGCCCTCCATGGCTTCAGCATGTTGCTGGAGCAATTTACACTTGTCCACTTATGGTGAGGCAAAGGCATGAAGCAAAGGCAAGCACTTAAATCCAAGCTCCACTAACTGACAAGCCATGGTACAAGCAAATGACGAGCCCATTAAATTATTGCAACCCGTAACTGAAATTTTACATATATTTTGCCCTATCTGATTTTATTTGACTTTGTAAAGCTGTCATCTGTGAATGCATAGGCTTCTTTCTCTGAAGCAGCAAGGAGATGGCCATGGAGCAGGTCATTCTGATTGTTTTTTTTAATGAAAATACACAATCACGTGCCAGAAGAAAAGCTAAGCTATTGGGCAGCCCCCATATCACAGTTATATCCAACCTTGACAACTTTACCTTGGATCTGTTTTTCTTTCTGCAGTATGCAAGGACTCACACCCCCACTTACTTACCATAAATCTCAGCAATGCTTCATTACAGCAGGGCATATCTTACCTGAACTTGCATCTTCCAGGACCACATGGTCAGCCATAGCACTTCTAGACTTGCTGTTCTGCAGTATAGTCTGTCATAGGTGTAACAAGAGATGAGGAGCTGGAAGTTAATACACTGAGGGAATATAAATATATACTGATGGCTTTATTTAAAAGAGTGATCTGGGACTGGGGGATATCAGCAAACTGGAGGTAGTATCACAAAGAAATATGCTCTTTGGAAAGGTTTTATCAAACAGCAGAGGCTAGCTAGAATGATTGCTGTACAAAGAAAATGAACCCTGGAGTGCTTGATACCAGGCAGCTAATGGCATAGGAGAAGTATGGCTGTGAGAGCACAGAACTCTACTGGATGCAAAACTCATCCAAGAAGCTGGGTAAATACTCTGGTGATTTGCTCAGCACAGTTCCAGGCAGGCTGTGCTCCTGCTCAGGAGTGTCAGCGTGGCACAGCAGGATTAGTGGGGCTGTGCAGTTGGTTGCACAGGCTGATGCGCCTCCTGGGACCAGCTAAGATAAATGTTAAGGAGCTCTATTTTGGAGCTGCCAGTGGTGAAACAAAGGATGAGGCTGGGATCTGCTGTCTGCTTCAGTGAAATACACACTGACTGAGGAGAAGCTGCATAGCTTGGTGTGGGATGATGAAGAGCAGACTGGACCTGCACAGATGACTCTTTCCATGGGTGGATGGGAGCTCCATGGCATATTAGTCTCACTCACTGATCCATGTTCTGATGTCTGGGATTCTGCTAACAAAATTATCACATCTAGAAAGAGTCAAAGTGGCTTTGTGGGAACCATGAGCTTCCTGTCTTCTTTGCATTTGTGAATAAAGACTTTGTCATGTTCCCAGGGTAGAAGTCACAATTTGCATTAGGAAAATATAAACAAAAAGAAAAGATCGGCCTCATGATAGAGCCGGCACAACAACAAGAGACTCAGGAAAGTACTAACTAAATGCTGCACAGCAGGCAGATTTTGATTTATATTTGTAAGCTTTTTTGTTTGTTTGTTTCAAAATACAGTATTGTCCCTCTTTCATGTCCAAAACCCAGTCAATACAGAGCAGAAACATAGCTTTTGGCAGTCTGTATTTTTCAGCTAAACTTGTTTGTGTTCTCTCATAGCGCTTGAAGCGGAGCAGTAGCAAATTACATTAGTGCTTCTTGGTTTGTGACACACTTTGCCATGTTTTTTCAATAAAAACGACACCACTTAACTTTGCTGGGTCGGTAATGAAGCAGTAAGAGAGATTTTGTTTGGCAAGGCAAACTAGCTAAGAATCCAGGGCTTCTTACAGCTAAAGCAAAATAAAGGATTTAGGTTAATTAGACTATTTATGGACTCTAAACTCTTCCTTTAATTTATGTATTATGATGAAATGTATCTGTGCAGCCCCTGTGAGCAGTCTTCCACACGCTATGGGAATATTTTTCCCAATCTGCTCAACAGTGGCTGTGCACAGGCCCTGCAAAGCCGACCTTGTCCCTTGGGGTATTGCTGGGAGTCATCGTGTCTGTCTGAGTGAGGTATGTCCCGTCCCTTGGATGTAAACTATGACCACAATCCTGTAAAAAGCCTTCTCAGCAGAGATGGCCACCCGGCTGGAAAGGAGCAAGGGTAAGCTGTCCTTGTCCTCAAGGACCTTCTCAGCTTGGTGGATGCACCTCAGCTGTACGGCTTTTCAAGGGATGCAGATTTAAGTGCATCTCTGTCACCACCCTGTCAGTCACCAGACAGAGGGATGGGTGAGCCACAGTCCTGAGGTCTTGTTATGTTCTCCAAAGAAAACCTGGAGGGTGCCAGGCACTCTGCTGCGTCTGGGAACAGAAAGCACACTTCCAGAGGTGTCAGACATCACGACCCAAGTCTTCCCTCACCGAGCCCGCTTTTCTGTCACTTCTCATTACTTTAACCCCATGACACCAGTGTCTCTAAACGTGGTGCCACAAGGAGCAGGAACACAAGCCCCAAGAGCTGGGTTTGGCTCAGAAGGTGGTGCCCTGGGCTTGTGAAGCCCCTGCCATTGCACAAAATGGTGGTCAGCACACTGAAGGGAGTCATTATCGCAGATCCTCCCTAATCCAGAAAGACTTCTATTTTCCCCAGAATGCTTTTACTCCAGCAGCATTTAAACAAGCAGAATAATGGGGATTATTGATGAAAGAGTGATGGATGGTTTCTGTCAGCAGTGAATCCAGCCAGTCCTGGTCAGTGGCTTCAAGATACCCGCACAGCAGCTGTGGGGCAGTATGAAAGCCGGGACTGGCAGCCATGTTGATGTCACGGTGACTCCCTTAACAAGGGTGAACTTCCCTCAGACTGGCTCACAGCAACGTTCCTTCCTGTGCTACAGGTATTTTTGGGGTGGCGTTGGTTTCAACAGCAAATCATGTCAATGGCACTAAACTGTCACCAAGAAATGATCTACGCTGACAACTGTATCTTGGCTTTGCCTTGTATCTTTATTTCCATAAATACCCCGGCAATTCTCTTGCAGTGTCAGACTTTCTTCCAGGCACAGAGGTCTCTCCCATCCACCTCACTTCTTAAGAGCAACTTCTTTCTTTTTTGTAGAAGCACTGTGGTGAGTCTGAACTTACACAATTTTGGGGAGGAAGGAGGTAAAGAAACATTCCTCACTCATATCTGAAAGGGATTTTCTCAACTTTGTACAAGGTCCATTTTAGCTGGTTAACTGGTATTAAAGTTAATAAAAAGTTATGCAGATAAAAAGCTTAATGTAACAAGCTGGAAATATCAGCATATATACAGTTAGACATGCATGCAGGCATATACAAACACAGTCTTCCTTTATTTTCCAGTTAAACTATTACCTAACACTGAAAATGCATAGGAAAAAAAGAGTCATAATATAAATTTTCTTGACTTTACGACACCCTAATATAGAGGATCATGTTTTTTCCTGAACAAAGTCACAGGCCCACTTTGGTTGTTTCTTAAACAGTCTCTTCGTTTGCCTAAGAAATGCGCTGAATGTGCTTTACTGTGACTATTCTGGATGCCTCAATTTCATACTCAAAAGAATACTGGAAATGCTATTAGCTTAAAAGGGTATTTGAATTTATTCATGGTTTGACAACAGAGAAAATGATATCATGTTTTGTCCCCATTTGTAAGAGAATTTAGTAAGTTTGGAGGCTGGATGTTTATCCATGCTTATCTGTGAGTACAACGTGAGTTAACTGCATCAAATCGGATAATATCACATAAAAGATGTTAAAATAATGTCAAACAATTTTGTTGTTCTCAAATACAGAGATGAATGTACATATTTTTGTTTTCCTCCAATTCTGATGAGTAGACAAATCCAAAAAGCTTATTTAAAAATAAGAAAACAGATTTCCTTTTTTTTTTTAACTTTATTTTTTGACCTTTTTTTTCTTACTTAATATATGAACAAATAAAGTCCCTAAAAACTAAAAACAATCCATGAAACACACTAATTTCCCTCTCCATGCTTCCACCCAGCTGATCCAGATCAATAAGATGGGAACATATTCAGCTTCTGTTTTTTTCAGTCAAAACCCACAAGTATATGGAGGATATATTTTGGGAAATGGTATTGCCTTTTTTTTCATCTGTTCTATCCTGACCTGTGTTGTGCACTTGCATTTCCTGGGTGGATGGGTTGCCCCAGGATGGTACAGCTTGGGTTGTGTGGAGATTTCTCATCCCCCAGGTTCCTGATGTGGATGCAGTTTTGTGACAGTGAACTCAAAGTTTGATTTTCTGTGGGGATTCTTCTCACATATCACCCAGGTCTGTCTGCCTGGGGATGGCTGAGCTGGACAGGCCAATCTTGCACCTATTTCTAGTGTCTTCTGCATGCTGCAGTTTTTACAAGCATTGGTGAGCCTCCTGCTTACAGTTCTACCACTTTTGTCCTTATCTGGGCCTTGTTACCCTTCTGTGTGGCGAGAGCAGGGTACTGGAATACATAGAGAAACACTGCTTTTAAACTACACAGGAAAACATTCAAGTGTAAATTCAAGCTCGGGTTTTTTGCATAACTGTCAAAGATGTGCTCTAGTCAGCACCACTGCCACACTTCTCGGAGAAGCGTTCAACCCCCAGTTTACACCAGCTCTGAATCCTTCCCCTTGCCACTCATTTGCATAGCCTTTTGGTATATGCTCCTATCAACATCTGTAAACATTGTTAACTTTCTAGGCTACGCAGGGGTTAAAGTTGCTCTAGCAAGTGTCCTTAATAAGGAATTCAGACAGTTTCTGTTTGGTTTTAATTATGACAGCCTTTCATATAGGTTGGAGGGGCTCCTGGCTCTGTCCTGTTGAGACATTAAAGGTCCCTTTGTTTAAAAGCTCAGAGCCAGATCTGAGATTGCCTGTAGTTCACCTTTAGGATATGGAAAAGTGCTGAGACATGGCAGGATTTGATGCTGGTAGCTCCCATGGTGGGAGCTGCAGCACGGGGTGTTGTCAGCATTGCTCTCCCTGCTGCAGCCTGCTCGCTCCGGCCGCGATGCTATCAGCATTCCTTGCTGGAGTCAGTCTGAGTGATGGCTGATTAATGAACTGGGGCCACAGCTATCTGTGAGAAAGAAGAATTGCTTATTTCACCCTTGTCACAGTCCTAACTGGAAAAGTCTGACAGCATCTGGTTCATTCTGCGTATAGACACCACATACACAAAAGGACTTCTACCAAGATAGCTGTGATTTTCACTAATCTCTCCCCTGCAACACCACTCTCCTCAGGAAATAAAACAACTGACTGTGGAATTTCTTTCTAAGGTAAAGAAAGAGGAAGGAAAAACATGACCCTCCTCCAAAGTAAGTTCTATGAAACGAAGCACAGGGCACAAACTTGTTTCACAAGTACTTTGACATAGCAAGTCTCACGCACTGTTTCATCTGAAAAAACAACATTCTTGCAAGTAAATACAGCAGTTCTCTGTTCTGATGACTGGTGAGACCTTTCAATCCCTGCTCTTAAAATGAGATATCTGCTTTTATTTGTTCTGTTCACCTACCTGGTACAACATCATCAAAATAAAAGGCTCCTGATGCATCCCAGATCATGACCCAAGGTGGATCAGCAAGTGTCAGCAACCCACATTGTCCCTTTTTCATGTGTACCAATGCAGGGGGACCACAGATCTTCCATGTTTTCATATAAACCACTGCTCAACATGCTACAGAGCTCAAGAATAAAGGAGCAGGTCTCCTAAGAAGCAAGCTGGAGTCACTGATGTTACTCCCTAGTTTCTCTTGGCAACCAATTATTTTCTCATCCACATTATACTTGGCAGGACACGTAGGGTTTCCCAGATGGTAGATCTGGCCTCTATTTTGCCTGCCTGAAAATATCAGTGAAAATATAAAGCAGCAGAAGTTCAGATCTGACATCTGTGGTACTGGAATTAAATCTCTTTGCCATCTATGACTAGCTGCCAGCCTTAAGCACTGGGGGTGTTTCAGCTGTGTAGAATTTCTCACAGTTGCCTGCAGATGAACACATAACAGACACCTTCAAGGGCATTTTGTTTTCTAGAAGGTCTGCTAAACAGTGATTCTCATAACAGTGATTTATAAGCTGTGGATGCTGAAAATTGTGCTTGTCTGAAGGGCAATATCAAATCAGAGCACCAAAAAGATATTGGATGCCATAAAGGAGTCTCTTCACTGGCTGAAATGTCAACTTGCTGGTTCTCTGTTGACCAGGATAGTATGTCTTATAGGAAATGCACAATTTCTGCCATGGCAGCGAGTCAGGATGTAGGTATCCTGCCTCATCTTCTCATCCCCTGCCAAATCAATAAGCTCTTCTCAATGATGGGATTTTCAATTGCAGTATGGGAAGATACTGTGGGAGGTGTAATGTAAACTGAGCAGTGTTGGCTTTGAGAAACCTCGCTCTTACACTAAAGCCACCTGCAGTGTAGTGGGAGCTACGATTTGTGCAGGCACAGGGCCAGCTGACTCCCAGGTCCCAGATTCTCTTCTTCAAAGGAAAATCTGAGTAGCTCATGTACTTGAAGAAAAACGCTTTACTGGGAGACTGTATTTTGGTGAGATGAGCATGACTGATGAACTCACCTTGATGTGCTGTGCCACAGCACTTGAGATTGAATGAAAATCCATCTCTCTGGCTGTGTGGTTGTTTCAGCCTGTCTTGCTTTAATGTAATGGCTTGAAGTTCAAAAGACATCTTTGAACCTCAAGCCTGAACACTCTCAAAATACTTGCACTGGGCCAGCTTCTGGGGTTTGCTCATGGATCCCAGAGGTGAGTGAGGGACCTGGTGTTAAGCTCCGTCCAAATACTAGAGCTGAAATAAATCTGCAAAGTTAAAATAGCATCAGCAGTATTTCCAGGTACACTGCAACACTCACAGATCGGAGACACTGGGACTCAGGGGCAAAGCTCTTTCTGTCCCTGCGCTGCGGCCACCCACCTGCAGCTGTCACTTCTCTTTGGGGGATATTCCAATGGCACTGGCTGTACCAGCTCTCTGGCTGACATGCACACATGCAATTTTAACAGAATTTGCATTCAGATTTCTAGTTCCTTCAGCCTGCAGTAGTGGCAAACAATCCAAATCTTAAAACAGTGGAGGTGCACTGAGAGAAACTAGAGAAATATTGTCAAAGAAACATGAAATGGAAAGGCAAAAGAGATTAAAAGTGCTGCAGCCCCATCAGCTAACTAGGTTGTAATATACTGCCATAATTGCCATAACCAATTTTCTTCCACAGATCTGTAGCACAGCACTGCAAAGAGGACATAAATGGTCTAGAAAAAAAAAAAAGAATGTATATCCATGGCAACTATGGACCACCTAGCTCCAGGGATGCACAATCTCAGGTCCTAGGAGCCACAAAATCATGATAGAGTGGGAACAACGGCACTTTGGCAACCTTCAGGACCATGAAGTAAATGCTGCTGCTTTCTCTGATAGCAACACTGGGGTAGATCAGGGATACCTGTAGCTGTCTTATTTGCAGTCATAGTCTCTGACTTGAAGTCTGAGCAGGGAAAATTAGTTTAAACTTATTATATTTGGGAGATCCTGAGAAGAGGAAAAAAGGGATACAATCATCCCACACTTACACCTGGTGCAGCTTAATGCATTGCATATTGGTGTTAGAACTCTATGGGGCTGTGCCTTTCCATGGGGACAACTTGCAGAATAAGATTAAACACCTGGATTTGTGTAGGAACAGCAGGTTCAGTGCATACAAAGTGAGGTGAAGTCACAGCAATTTAGGAACACTATGTGCTGAGCCCTGTACTCGCCTTGTTTTACCTTACATTTGAAGTCAGTGCATAGTCTATGCTTCAGACCATTCCAGCAAGCTTCCCACTTGTTCCCAGCTGCCTTCATGAACCCTATTTGGGTGGCAGGGGTACTGCAGCCAAAGTGCACAAATATCGCATGGGGTGGGCAGCCTGCTTTAGAGATTTCAGTCGTTGGGTCTTCCCAGGGATACTTCAAAGATATCACATTAACAAAGTGCGTAGAGTCCAAGCTGGAAGATTCTGTTCTCCTTTAAATCCACCCATTAGATGTTTCCGGCAGCTCGGAAGCTCTCTTCCTAATGGTGCCAGGGGGACAGCTGGGGGAGGCTGCACAGCGCCCACCTTTCAGTCTGATCTCAATGAACCTTTGTGGCTCCAGCGATGCCAACGTGAGAACATTTCCTCTGAAGTCATTCCTGTAAACAGCACAGGGACTACTCAGAGCATTCAGCTTTGTTCCATGTGATGGGGGACAGTAGCCTGACTGTTAATTTATTTAAAAGGAAAAAAAAACAGCAACAAAAACACTGCCAGGAACTTATGTGACTATCAGGAAATGCTCACCAAAGGCACTGCATTTAGCAGCGTATGCAACGCCAACAACAAATCCACTATTTTATAACGTAACACTTTGCATTTGTATTTTTGACAACACATTAAACTAGTCTGTTAGGGATGTCCACTCTGTTCCAGATCCCTTTTTACCTTTTAAAAATGTTTTTAAGCATGGAGCATTTCTTTAGGACACATGGCAAAAAGTGGCAAAGTGGCTGTAAGAGGAAATTTATTTTCATGCTTGTGTGTTCCCTGTTTTGTCATTAACATTCTTTCCACTGTAACATGGCCAGGAATGGGTGCCAGGTCCTGGAGTTTAGAATGAATTCTGCATCATGTGGATGCTCCTCTAATCGGATTGTGTTCTTTGATGCAATAAGAAAGTCCCGGGATTTTCAGCTGCAACATTTTCATACAAGCCTGTTCCATCTTCCTATAACAGTTATCTCCCCTCGAAACTCTGGCTGTAGAGATTTCCTGCCCTAAATTCTCTTTCTGCCCTCTGAGAAGAGGAGAGGTGGGGAAGGTATCCAGTAATACTGGGAACATGGGTGTTATTATAGGATGGAAAATGAAAAACAAAATTCATCAACACTTTCTTCAGTAAAAGTTATGTCTATTTGAAGTTAAGTCAAGTCCTTTATTCTATGGGTTACATGCATTTTGTTCTTTGTTCATGCCACCTAGCTCAGTGGGGCTGTTGGTGACACCCAGCCTCCATGCCAGTTCTGATGGCCATTGCCACAGCTGGGGAACTTTTAGATCTTATTTGAATCATGCTCCAGTAAACTATTGACAAAAGGGTAGAATTCCCATTTTTCCACCCAAATTTGTCTGTGCTTTATATTCTCTCTCAAAGTGTTTTTTTTCATTTGGGATCCAATCTGGAGAAGCACCATACTGCATATTTTCTGCACTCAGAAAAGTAAGCACGAACTTAAGTAGATAATAAAGCTTTGCTGCTTCAGGGTCTTTTTGGCATATATTACAAACTGGTACCCACCGCTAATTGACTTGAAAGTGGGGTACTGAAACCAGGAACTGAAGGAAGATCCTATTTCAATGTCCAGTACAAGCCAGCATGTCACTAAGCTTCTATAAACATAGGATTCGGTCTAGATTACATCAACACAAACCAGTTCAAGCCATTCATTTGAAAGCAGACTATTGCATTTCATTAAAACTGGAACTGCAATTTCACAGCTCCAATTCCCATAAAATAATAAGAGCAGTGAGCCAAGAATGGGCTTTCTTGTTTAAAATTAGATGTATCAATAGATGAAAAACTGTGATTACCGTCCAAGAGACGGTAAGAAGGTGTGCACAGTAGTTCAGCACTTGAGATACTCACTAAATAGACATATTTCAATAATATATGGGAGAATGTTCCTGTTATTTTAGCAACTAATCCAGTCACTGTATATTTACTGCTAGTCTGCATTTGCCCAAACTTGTGTTACTTTAACACCTTGTTGAAATGTTCTAGTTAAATATCATTTCTAAATAGGCTCTTTTATTCTTTTATTGATTGGTAAGGGACTCATATATGGATTGGGAAATACAGCTCCTTCTCTACAGTCACTGATTTTTCTGTGTGAGCACCATTGTCTTGGGGATGGGAACAGTCATGCGAGAGACAGATCAACACAGCACATCTTGTTTGTTTCTTCTCCAACAACCCAAAATCTTGGGTTTTGCCTGCAGAAAGAATTGGCTGCCCCCATTGCAGGTTGTATTGTCCCAGAGTGGTGGCACAGGCTGAGTGTAGCTCCCCAATAGCCTGAGCTGGAAAGGGGATTGAGCTTTCTTTGCTGGGGATACTGTGGGGTGGAAGCAGAAGGCTGGCAACAAGCTGCAGGCCCTTGGTCAGGTCTCTCTGCTGGCTGCCCACAGTCAGACGGAGTCTCACCAGCAGGGACATGCGTAGTTCTTCTGTGACCATTCCCTCTTTGTCAGGACAAATGCAGTTTTTCCCAGAAAATCTCTTCGAGCACATGAATAGCCAGCAGTCTGAAGCCTGGACCTGCTGCCAAAGAACTGTAGTGACAGTAAAGCCATAGCCTGTGAGTAGAAAGAGCTACAAAATTTGGGGCCAAATAGACCAATATGTCCATATTCTCAGTAAATGAGCTTTTGTTTAGCTGTGAAACCATGTGTCCAAGGAGGGGCTGCCAAACCAAGTATTACAGACTGGCCTAAACAACTGTCTACTTTTCATCACTGTTTAATACTTCCTCAAGATCTGACACCTACAAGATTGATAGTAATGTCTCTCCACACTGGTAATGCTACTCTCCATCTTGATGCAACTTCCCTCCTAACAGAGCCAGTTGGTCACTCTTTACCTTTGCAAGGAATTTTCAGAGAGGAAAGTTTCACAGAAGGAAATCAAGAAAATTTCCTCCTAAATCCCATCTATAACCTGCCTAAACCTCCTTAGAGAGATGACTCACACTGTGAAGTAGTCTAGGAGCTTGCTCATCAGAAACACTATAGGAAAATATGGTCCTGTGTTCCTGTTATGTTGACTTTTGTTGCCAGGTCTAAGTAATGTCCAAGGCTTCCGTGGGCCATCACTGCCTCACAGAGCAGCGGAAAGGCTGTTTAGGACCCCAGTGCATGAATACTATTGAGTTAAAATGGGAACTGTTTGATATGGCTGCATGGACCAGGACTGATGACTTTGGATCAGGACTAAATTGAGAGTATATTATAAACTATTAGCAAACCCAGTATCACCTGGGTAAGCCTTCTGGAGAGCATGTCACAGTTTATGAAGGGATGGAGTCTTTCCTGCCTTACTCAGGAGACAGTCCCATGGGTAGGTAGCCCGTCTGATGCTTCTTTTACCATCAGAGAGTTTTGTACTGTTTTCTCCTTGCTGCTCCTGTCACTGTTTGAAATGCTTCTGCCTGCAAGTGCAGGACTGTGTGTGATAGGAGGGAATGCAGCAAGGTTCAAAATCATAAGCTTATCTGGAATACCACCCCAGGATCCCAACTTACTCCTTGCGCAATATAATTTGAAAACCAGAAGTGGCTGAGTTGCCAGTTCAGGCAGTGCGCAAGACAGTCAAAACTTGCAGATAACTGATGACTGGCAGCGATTTCATGTGTGAGCTTCCCCTGCCT
Organism: Chrysolophus pictus; assembly: GCA_037305975.1. Lineage (NCBI taxonomy): Eukaryota > Metazoa > Chordata > Aves > Galliformes > Phasianidae > Chrysolophus > Chrysolophus pictus. The sequence continues at coordinate 15,037,626 of JAYKPI010000006.1, forward strand.
CTGGGCAGCAACCTTGCAGGATTTCCTCCCCACGCCGTGGCACTCGTGATCCACCCTCTCCCTCACTGCAATGGGGCCTGGCCCTGAGGTGTGATGGGGAGGAGGAAGGAAGGGGAATCTGATACTCCCTAGGGCATCACGTCAGAAAGGACCCTATTACTCAGCCTTATAAAGATCCTGCTATCAAAACATAACAGCTCTGAAGCTGTCACAGTTATTTAAATTGTTTATAAGCCTAAAAACTGAGTTTTAGGTTGGATTTCATAGGATTAGCACTGTGGAACATTCCCAACTCTATCATCCCAAGCTAGCACCTCTCAGCTGGGAGAAACAGAGAGCTCCTGTGGTGCTTTTCTGAGCTCCATAAAGTAACACAGTAGAGTCATGATGAGGTTCAGGATGGAGAGTCCACAAACTCTCTGGGCAGCTCTGCAACAAAAATTAAAACTGTTATGTTTAAATGGAATTTCCTGCATTTCAATTTGTACCCACTGCCTCTTGTCCTGTCATTGGGCACCACTGAAAAAGTCTGTCTCAGTCTCATTTACTACTCCTATCAGGTATTCACAAGCACTGATGTGATTCCCCTGAGCCTTTGCTACTGCCTCTTTGATGTTTCTCCTTTCTATCTTATGAAACAACAACAAAATTTAATATATGCCCTCTACAAGTAGGCAGGGTGCCACCTAGAGAGAATCTCACTGGAAGAAATATTTTCATAATACATTCCTCATCGTAGGATTGAGATCACAGCAAGGTGCATATTTCAGCACATGGTGGGGCTTTATTTAAAGTAGAGACAGCCAACTCCAAAATTTTGGATCAAACAATTCCCAACTTGGGGTGAGAGATTTCAGGCCTGGATCTTCGTCTCTTGAAGTTTTGCTGTTGATAGATTCAAAACACTGAGGGATTTTCTGGAAATTGGGCTCAGGCAAATAGTGTGCAACTGGGTGAGCTTTTTGCTAAAGCTTTTAGAAATGTTGCTTGGCCTATTCTATCCATGTTGGACCTTCCCACCATGGTTATTAGCTCCTAATAGCAGGCTGGGTAAGGAGTTTCTCCTTCCCATGCTGTATTCTCTTGACAAGCATTGGCTCCTCTAGACAGAGGTGTCCGCATGCCAAGCCACAATATTCCTCCCAGCATGTTTTACACAGTCATTTATTTATTTATTTCTGTGCTGCATCCTGCTTGCTTGCCAGTGGAAATCTGCCTGGGGGATTTGTTTCATGTCTCCTGCAATGGGACCTGGAAATTTGCCTTCTCAGCTTTACCAAAACACTCCTGACCAATATTAGGAGAAGATGCCAGAATATAAGAGCTCCTGTAGTGCATGGGAAATGCATCTCCCCTGCTGGCTAAAGACTTTTGCTCTTTGATGATTCTCATCTACGCCACCACCTCCTCCTCCTCATCATCATCATTCTCCTCCTCCTCTTCCTCCTCCTCCTTTTTCTCCTCATTCCCTTAAGAATTGTTGTTAATTACACATAGGTTGCTCTGAAAGTAATGCCTCCTATTTATTTTCATAGAAACTACAAAAGATACAAAGATCGTAATAACACTGTTTGATAGAGCAAATTCACAGCTACAAGACACTACTTTTTTTCCATGGCATGTATCCATTGCCATTATCTATGTATCCTCACCAGCAATGAACAACAGCGTTCATGCTGCGCTTATAAAAACTGCGTGGCCATCTGGAATGTGGTTTGTCTTTCATGTTGTTGTTGCCACTGCTGAAGTGCACCATCCACAGTGTCACTGTGCTCATATCCAGTTTGGTGTCCATAAACATTCAGCAAATGTCAACAAATGTTGGTGGGTGCAATCTTTTCCACATGGAGGAATTCAGTGACATACCTTTGCTTCACACACACTTCCATGTCAGATGCCATTCTGTCAGACTGCCCCTCTGCTGCCATCTGTCACATGGCAACAAAATGTAATGGGATACTGGTGGGAAGGCTCAGCCTCTGCTGCCATACCATCAACATCCACCTCTGATGTCATGCACCAACATAATAAAACAAGAGGCATTACTTTCAGAGCAGCCTTCATAAATTTGTTTTCCAGAAAAGCCAAACAAGCATCCTGCAGCCCTACCAAGGAGCCTTATCTGCACACTACACCTGAAATTTAGATCCCCATGTAGTCAGAGACCAATACTTATTATTTCATTTCACTGACCAGCTTTATTAAATCCATCTGTCCAACTCTTTGCCTAATAGAATTGAAACCTATTTTGTTAATGATCACTTCAATCCTTGCTTAGTACAGAATGGACACAGAAGATCTTCCCCCATGTAATGTTTAAAGCAGAACATTACACCAGAGATATCACTAGGTTTGTATTGCAGCTCTTGTATGTAAATGCAGGACTGCGTGGCTGAATGTGTGAGTCTTTCAGAAGGATTTTATCTGCTGCATGTTTGTATAGGAAGACAAGCTAAACAGTGGCCTGATGCATCCTGGCTGCAGTATATGGAAGGCTGTCAGATGATTGCAATGGGTCTTCAATCTCAACTTCATTTATTTAAGTCCATGGGATTTTGCAGCTGACTTTATGGGCTCCTTCATTTTGGCTTTCAACATTTCAACTGTCTACAAGGAGGCATGAAGCCTTCCTATGCTCTTGGCTTTGGTTTAGTGAAGTTTCTTTACAGGAGCATCAGCTGTAATTGACCATGAAGTCCAGAGAAGAAGAAAGGTGTGGCAGTGCATTTTGGAAGAGCTGCAGTTTGGATCTTCAGTATGACAACATGGGAAAGCATCATCACTGAGCTATTGCTATACCAAGAATATAGAAGATACTAAGATAATGAACTCAAAATGTCCTGAATTTGTATTTGCTTCACTGAGATAATCTTGATTTTTGCAATAAGAACTTACTGAAAACACTGAAATAATAAATCCATGTCCATTTCCCAATTGCATCAGATTTATTAACAACTAAATCTGTAAGATCCTAAGAAGATTTGTCCCGCAGAAAGCTGGCCACGTTACAGCTTGTCGTGGGAAAAGAGCCTATTGTGTCAGTCTTGCACCAAGAGGCATCCCACAGCTCTTCTGAGCAGCAGAGGTGGCAGAATGAAGAGGTCTTGTCCTGGCATAGGTGGCCACAGAGTATACAGAATTTATTCCATTTTCCTTCCTCCCTTCTCCTGGTGGCAAATACCAGCTGGGGAGGAATGTTGGGCCAGGTGCAGTGGGGGATAAGCCTCCTCTGATTGGCAGGAGAGGTTGGAAAAGAGGATTAGAAATGGTTATTTGAATGCATGCACTTCTTGGCAAAGTCAGTGCAGAAGATCCTCCTCTTTGCTCTCAGCACACCTAACCCAGCTGGAATTGCAGTTTCTCAGACAGAGCTTTCATCACTCAGACTTTCAGACCAACCAAATTCACACTTGCCTGTGCTAAACTGTAGCCCTGAGCCCTGCATGGTAGTGTGGGAGGAGAGAAAAGCACCTCTATTTCTACAGCCTTTTCCCAGGCTTTGTGAATCCAGTTGTGGCCCCGGGTGTAGCTGTGCATCCAAGCTGCAAATTAAATCTTCAAAAGAAGCTGGTGTGAGCTAGTACCTGTCCAGTCAGGCAGCTGGGAAAGCCACAGCACAGAAACATAACGCAGTAACATAAGCTGTTACAACAAGTAATCAGAATACTTAGGGTTGCCTGAGTCATCGTCATACCTTCCTGATGAACGTACTGGGAATTCGGCTAGCGGCAGGCAAACTCCTTTGGAAGTCAAAATTTTACAGTCCTACATTGACTTGTGTATAGTTACTAGTTCATCTCCAAACTTGAGATGAGCAAATGTGTGGACAAGTTCACAACCATCTTGGGGCTGGAGTGTATGAAAACCCACAGGACTGACTGAATAGAAAGACTTTAAGGAGAGGCTACTGGCAAAGGATGCTGGGGAAGGTCCTCAGAAATGGTGCTGAGGTGCCCAGGCAAGATGCAAGAATTGAGCTGGTTGGATTGAAACTCATTCTTCAGTGAGCCCATCAAACTCCTGAATTTTATCTCCACATCACTTGATTTTTAGTCTCATCACAGAAACAGCATAAGAGACATAGAGGCAAGAATCCTGGTGTCTTAGTGCCCTGCACCACACCTCCTCCTCTGTCCAGTGATTCTTCCATCCATTTATTAATCCCTCTTCCAGGCACCAGAAGAAGGAAGAGGCTCACAACAGGGTACTCTGGAGGGTGGAGAGGTGATAACTCCTTCCTCTCCAGCTTGTGTGAGACTTTGCTACCCAAATGGGTAATGGTACTTCCCATGCAGCCTTGAGATAGGCACTAAGTTCCCACAAGGCAATAAGAAAACTGATGCATGCCTCTGTTCAGGATTTTTATAATTTATCAGCCTTGCTTTGAGTTTTTGTAGGCTAATCTGCTGAGTCACCAAGGTTTTCCCATAGGCCAAGAATCATTGTTCAGGATTTCTCCCCTGACTACTGGGCACAGATACACAAAGGGTATCACAGAATCATAGACTGGTTTTGGTTGGAAAGGATCATTAAAGACCATCTAGTCCAATCAAGTGAATTTTTCAGGCATCTAAACACTGCTTACAACATCAGTCAACCTTTCTGAATTTTTCTGCAGCCTTTGCCAAAAGTGCCTATCTCTGTATCAGAAGTTCTAAATTAGGGACATACAAAGCTGCAAAGCACTCAGTGTGTCACTTCCAATGGCTGTAACAGTAAATTAATGTTGCTTAGGTGTTTCAGAACTGAGCCTGAATGAAGTCAAATTCACGCACACACATGCGCAGCCTGTCAAACCCGAGGCATTAAGACACTGGGCCAAGCAATATCTGTGACTCCTTTCCAACTCTTCAACAGGCCAATGTAGGCCATGCGTGGAAGATCAAGTCTGGTCCATGACGCAATTAATCACTTTAATATCATGAGACTTATGTGTATTTCTGACATGAAGAGGAGATATGGAAACACATTTCCATATACATATGTTTGTCTGAACATGTTAGCTTGGTGAAAAACATATTGCTGCATCAAAAGAAGGGTAGCCGGCAAGGAGAGGGAGGTGATTGTCACCCTCTACTCTGCTCTTGTAAAGTCCCATGGGGAGTACTGCGTCCAATACAGGAGATCCCCAGTTCAGGAAGGATATGGAACTGTTGGAGTGGGTCCAAAGGAGGACTATGAAGATTATCAAAGGGCTGGAGCACTTCTCCTATGAAAAAAAGGCTGAGGGAGTTGGAGTTGTTCAGTCTGAAAAAGAGAAGGTTCTGGGGAGACCTCACTGTTGCCTTCCAGTACTTGAAGGGAGCTTATAAGCAAGAGAGGGACCAACATTTTGTATGGTCTGATAGAGATAGGACAAGGGGGAATAGGTTTAAACTAAAAAAGGGGAGATTTAGGATCGATGTTAGGGGGAAATTCTTTACTCAGATTGTCGGAGAAGCTGTGGGTGTGTCATCCCTGGAGGTGTTCAAGGCTGGTTTGGATGGGCCCCTGGGCAGCCTGAGCTTCTGGGTGGCAGCCCTGCCCATGGCAGGGGGTTGAAACTAGATGATCTTTAAGGTCCCCTCCAACGTAAGCCATTCTGTGATTCCATGATTTCTCAGAAAGCTGAGAACTGATGTGAGTCCATGCATCAAATCTTACATTTACAAAGAACCTCTCCACAGCTTCTCAGGCACAAGAAAGCCTTGTGTGGTTGTTTGGAGATAGAGGGACACATGGGGGTAAGAGGGAACTTCTGAAGGGAGATACAGGGTAAAGACATCTCCTTGGCACTGTGTAATGATCCATATGTTCCAGTCAGTTGTCTGATTTCGTTCCTCAGTGGGGCATGATTGCTTGGGCTGAGCAGTTTTTGCAGATAAACAGTTTCCAATATACACATGGTCTCTTTCTGCAGCCCTGTGTTTGATAAATGTGTCCCACATGCCTAGAAGAGGTAGGCAGTGTGTGTTTAACTTGCTCCCCTCCCCCCCTGCTCTTCCTTTGACTCTCCATTTAGATGACTTGATGTTCCATAAAGCCCTGCTTATCACTCACAGCTCAGTCCAATATATGCAGTGTCAAACGAGAGAAGAAAGCAACTCTCAGACACAGTGATTCTGGTCTGGAAGCTGCATCACTTTAATGTGGGTTGTAGTAGCACTAATACAAGCTGGTGGATTGGAGATGATTGCTGTCAGACCAGTTTGGTATCACTGCAATATATTTTACAGAATCAGAGCATGATACAAAGATATCTAAATGCGAAGTCAGCTCAAATAAATCGAGCTGGAGCTGTTAGCACGGCCCTGGGGGTGGGAGAGAGGGCAGTGGGTGGAGGCAGCACCTGGAACTGCCTCGCTGCATTCTTTGTGTTCTGGGGTCTGGAAAATCTCTCTGCTCCATCACAACACAGCCTAGGCCTGGCAGCAGCTCTGCGAGAGCTCACCCTGCAATAACCAACAGCAGGGGACAGAAGGGTTTCTGCAGGCATCAACCCAGCTGGACCAATGCTGGACTTTTATCAGGTTGTTCTGGAATCAGTGCATCCTGCTACAGGAGTTATACATTGCCAGGAGGATGCTGGCTTGGTGTCTCCCCAGCTGATGGTGAACTGACCATAAATCATATATTTAGCATGATTCAACTTCAAAGCCCTGCATAAATGTTAGCTGACAGCTCTCTGAAGTACATGTTCCTTATCTGAAGCGGGCAGGGTGAAGGTGTTTGCTTGATGTCACCCAGTGAATTGGTGACAGAGCAGGGACATGCACCAGGGGGCTCTGGCTCTCTGAATCACTCATGGGCCTCGCTGCCTCTCATGTTAACGGCTTCCATGCACAGCACACATTGAGTATGAGAAAGTCCCCTGCTAGGAATCTTTGAAGGTTCAGAGAAGCCTAGTAAGGACAGGGCCTACAGGAAAGATGGCTTAACTGGGTTCTCATCACATGGATTATGCTAGCAGCATTCTTTGAAAAGAGGGCACTTTTACACCCATTCATGCAGCTATGTGTCTGAAGTGCACTTAGCCAGGTAGAGCCACTTGATCTAGATCAAAAGCTGTTCTGATATCTGAGCATATTTGAATCACAATTAAATGCCTCAGCTGGAGCAGCCCGGTTCTGAGCTCAGGCAGGTGAGTGGGAGTCAGAAGGTACCTGAGAGCATGGGGCCTTTTTAAAGTCATAGAATCATAGGACAGTTTGGGTTGGAAGGGACCTTATAGATCATTGAGCTCCATTTCCATGCCTTGGGCTGGCTCCCACCCAGCAGCTCAGGCTGCCCAGGGCCCCCTCCAACCCGGCCGTCAGTGCCTCCAGGGATGGGGCACACACAGTTTCTCTGGGCAGCCTGTGCCAGTGCCTCACCATCCTCCAAGTTGAGAATTTCTTTCTAATATCTAACCTGAATCTCCCCTCTCTTAGTTTAAATTCATTCCCCTTGCCCTATCACTATTAGCCTACATAAAGTTGTTCTGCTTCCTGCTGTCCTGCTTATAAGTTCCCTTCAAGTACTAGAAGTCTCAGGCTATCACCTCTTCCTTTTTTTTTTTCTTGCTGTACCTTTTAATCTAAAAGAGCTTTTTGCCTTTTCTGTTTGACAAAATCTCTGTGTCCCACACACGTTGCCTACATGAGCTCCACGCACACCCATGTGAAAACCAATGCTTTGTATTTGCAGACATCCGTTAGCTGAAGATGTGGTATTTGGGTCTCATCTCTGATTTCTTGATAACTTTTTTTTTTTTTTTTTAAAGGTAGATAAGACTTGCGAAAGAACATGGGAAAATTCTTGGACCTAAAAGTTGATTGAGTCCAGCAGTGATCTGAGCTGTGCATCTGCATGTGCCTGGGCATGCCTCTGTGCGGTGACCACAATGCCAGGCTGCAGCCTGTAAATAAGAACCACAACAACAAAGTAGATATAAACAGCTCGTGAGATCAAAGAGAGAAACTCTCAGTACATGTGAAATGCAGTATCAGACAGCACTAAATAGGATCAGCCTCAAAACTTAAACCAATCCCGTGCCAAGTCCATGGCTGTAATAACTTCATGGAGTTTAGTGGTGAACCAGGGATGAGTATGGCATGTGGTAAACTTTTTGTTCTCAGCTAAGTTATGACAAAACATTGAAGTTATTGTTACTCAAGTATAGCTGCCTCAAATTAGCTGAGGCTCCAAGAAGGAGCTCTGTTGTTTGGAACGTAAACTGCCTGTAAAGTTCACCAAGGCTGGTTCAGACAGCCATTGCTTGCAGCTGATTAAAGTAAGATAACCATCCTGCTGAAAACCATAACTGAATTTCCACAGCCATTCCTGCTCAGAAGGCTTCAATTAGACTACTGTGCATCCCTTCTCTGTGTTGGCAACCACACTGTTCCTCTTGGAGCCACCTAGGAGCTTACATGGTCTCTCTCTCTCACTACCATACGGCCATAGGGAATGGAAACACCCATTTTCAGTTTTCAGATATAGGCCTGTAAGTTTTGATCAAATCCTGTTTTCCCTAGTTTGCTGTTGGTATATGTTAATGATTTGAACAGAGGAACTGAAATGTATCTACATTCTTGGCATGAGCAATTTTGGCCTACTGGGTTTACCTCTGCAGGGCCCTGATCCTGGGCTGCATTTAGGGCACCCCTTCTTCACTGCTGTGTCACCAGCATAAGTTGTACACATCGTGGATTGTTTTCTGGAGCAGTGAGCAATGGACCTCAGGGCTTTCTGAGATCAGAGAAATGATCCAAAAAGCAGAAGTACTAGCTCTAAAATAAACAGACAGCTTTGGGCCCTGGGGAGAATGTAATGATTCAGAACTACGCAAGAAACATAGCCCCAGACTCTCCTTATTTTTTTGTAAAATACTCCATTGCACATCTGAGTTTTGCAATGCATTCTGCTCCCTGGAATCCTCACCAAAGCAAGTACCAATGATGATAAGGTTTTTTTTTTTTTTTTTTTCTCTAAACATGAAAAGAAAACACCATCTCAGTTGTAAAAGCTCATTTATGAAAGATGCTCCTAACCTACCAAAGCTGTACAGATAAAGTGCTGCAATTCCTCAGTGGGAGCACATTGTGGAATGGCTCTGCATGGCTCTCCTCATGGCAGGTATTCCTGGTGCCTGGCTGATTTATAGGCTGCCCTAAATAACTTGGCTTCCCCTTACTGACAGCAGAAGTCTGCTTTGCTTAATCCCACTGCAGCAGAGTCGGTGTCATCTGTGCTTCTGATGAGCGCTTACTTGTGAACTGACTGATAACATGTCCTCCAACAAAGCCGATACTGACAGAACAGTAGTTTCTCTGCTGACAAAGTTATTTTAAAGACAAAACAACTAGGTTATATTACATATTATTGGATCCTACAAGAAGATGCATGAGATCTAATTTCCACAGTGTACTTCATTGAACTTATTATTTCCTAACACTGCACTGATTATGTCTCAGCTGTCTCCATTAGCTTCAGCTGAGTGCTTTGGAATTATGCTGATATTGAGTAGAGTATCAGTGTAGAGGACAGGAGATATGTGGCTTGTTGGTTATCCAGTGCCACGCAGACTAAAAGAGGGAATGAAGAATAAAGAGAGGTGCACATTACAAATTAAAGCGATGACAAAAAATTCTGTTTTCAAGGCTTTTCTGGCAAAGTAAGGCTGCAAGATGTCACATGAGTTTGTTCGTTTAGTTTTGCTGCAAGACATACTGATTACACACACATGGGTCTCAGCTGAAAAGGGTTGGATTTTGGCAGCTTTCGCAAGGAGAGTTTTCTCTGAACTGGGTTTTAGAATTTGCCAATACTGCTGAAGAACTGCGGTGTTGTATTAATTTTTGGTTGCTTCCACTGCAGTCTCTTTTGCTTCTTCAGTCATTCTCGTATGGCAATAGCCAACCATATGATGCACTGAACAGGAGCTGTGGAAATGTATGGACAGAACTTTTTGTCAAAATTTTGCTATTAAATGCTATTAAATTCAGATCTTCTTTTTTTTTTTTTTTTTTTCTCAAGAAATACCAAAAATACCACATTTTTTTCTGCAGTTACGGAAACTGCATCCTGCAATTAACCTTAATATTATTTTTCCTTACCCTGAACTATTTTAATTCATGCAGCTGCCATGTTTTTTTTTTTTTTCTGGGAAAGGTATTTGTGGAAGAAAATCCACTGATTTTTATCTTCGGTGCCATCTAAAAGAGATATGCATGGGTTTGCTCACGTCTGCTGTTAAACCAAAATGATAATTTGGAAGCCATATATTCAGAATGTAAATGACTCATCTTTAGGTGAAACTGACCCTAATTAGATCTAGATCAGCCATCGTTTGACAGAGAGAAAGAAAATTCATTTTCTCTGAAATGTGGTAATGGCTAGGAAACTAGCCCCAGAACCTTAAATTAAAAGCAGGTTTTAACATGCTGGCTCCATGCCTGCCTTCAATATCAGCCTCTGCCTGTTTTAGTTAAATAAATGGTAACAAAAGAAGACAGGCTGGGTGACGTTAAATAAAGAGAAATTTAAGAGAGTAATTATAGCATTAAGCAAGGCCAGAGGTGAGGAGCTGTAAACTCTGTGGAACAAAAATGCAGCATGGCAGTTTCTCCAGAACTTTATTTGCTAAAACCCTTTTACTCCTGGTCACACAGAGGTGTCTGCCAGCTCAGGTGCCTATCCCCAGTTCAGGGCACAGCGTGCTCAGTCTGCCCCATCTCCTGGCGTGCAGCTGTCCCACTCAGGTGGCTGTGAATATGAGGTGGGAAATGATGGAGCTGTGGCTCTGGAGGGCAAGGATGGGTCTTTTGGAGGGTTCAGGCATCCCCAGAACAGTGCCTCATGATGCTTTTCTGTCCCATTTTTCACTGCATTTTGATAGCACACTGTTCTTCCCCTAATTGCTTTGTGTTTTTGGAGGTGGAATCTTGCTGGAGAATGGACTTAGCCTCCTACATCCAGATTTTGAAAGGTTTGTGTTAAGGAGGTACAGTGAAAGAAAGGCTCATCTGAGTCCTTAAGAGTCCTACAAGAACAGTTCTGGCTATCAGCTATTCTAATAAAACCAAAGATACCTCTGCAAAGCAATTCTCTAAGAACATACGGTGGGGAGAGCTCAGAAGGTTGGGGGTTTAATTCATGTAAGCACCCAGGAGAGGCACATGGAAGGGAATTGAATTTAAAAAAAAAAATTGTGTCTTTTTTGTCTTTGAAATGTGATGCCCTTGTTATGAATGAGGCTATTTAGGCGTCTGTGCTCTGCGTGTGTGGGTATGTGTGTGGAGAGACACACAAGGAACATACTAATGGCCAGAAAAATAGCATGGCCTGCTGTTCTTAGGTAATTCAGAGGACAGAAAGACTGTTTAATGCTTCCTAAATGTTTAGCTGCGGGAGCTAGAGGAAAAGGCTTGAGCATCCAGTAGGCTTTGGGGCTGCCATGGGGTCCTGATCTCCCCCCTTAACAGCCTCAGGTGCCCAAGCAAACCCAGCTGTCGCACAACCTGCTTCTGGAGATGAAGTGAAGAGCAGTTCTGTGCACCAGAAGCAGGGACCTCAGTACTGCCCAGTGCAGCAGAGCTGAGCTTCCCTGTCCTAAAAAGTCCCAGCAGGGGCCAGAGAAGGCATTCCCAGTCAGGCATTCACACATCAGGAGCTGCACTCGAAACTCAGGAGTTTTCTGGCATTACCAGTTTTGATACTGATTGCTGTTGCCTTCCGCTTTCATACTATTTCAGCTGCACGATTTCCAACTTTTTGCTAAATTTGAGAGTCTAAGAAAATAAAAATTGTCAATTAATTACATAAATTTGGGATCTAGGGATTTAGAAAAAAGGATTAAGTACTGTGAGAGTTGGCAGTGTTCAGTGAAAGCTATTACAAGAATCTATTGCCTATTTCAGGAATGTCCAGTGTAATACTAAGTTAATTTGTTGCTGGATACTGAACATGGAAAAAATGAGAAGGGGATAGAATATTTTTGGAACTGGAGCATCTTTTTATGGAAAAAAATACCTTTTCTTTTTTACACGAAAGTAAGTAAAAATGCCACGATTGTTTTTTGATAATACTCTTTCATTTAGAACATTTCTCCATGACCATTTATGCAAGGTATTACACTCAGTTTAGAATGAAATGTCAGTGGAAAACTACTATATTTTTAATGAGACTTTTAAAATCAGTTCCTTTGAAAGACTTGAAATAAAGTATTCTAAATGTTAGTGGCTGATCATATATTTTTTTCATATGTTAGAGCCTGCAGCTACCTACCAAGAAAGTCACAGTCAGCTTGCTTAGAGATCCCTGTAAAGGGATAATACCTGCACCAAAGTCTCCATTTTCCTTGTGTTTTTAAGGTAACTTTTACAAATGCAGAACATGCTGAATTTTACAGAAGTCCTGCTGGTTTCTGAGTCCTGACACCTTTGGCTATCTGTAGTATTTGCATCTTAAAATATTCCAAGGAAATGGAAGAGCAGATTTTATGGTCCTAGTGACTTGTTCATGAATTTCAAAGTGTTGTTATCAGGATTAATGCATAGGTCTGGGAAAATGTCCCTTTTCCATCACCCGATGAAAGAGGAAGGAGAATATACATTGGATTCTTGAGGAAAAATGAAAGTGCTTATGCTGATCTGATAAAGTTTCTTTGAAAAAAGGAGTAACTCTGTGCTCACTCAGTAGCGCTATCATGGTGGGAACTCTTCCCTCCTGCCTCTAAGATTTTGCTCAGAAATTTCCATTTTTTGCAGTTTGTGGTGTCAGTTGACAGTGGGCAAAACGATATGAGTAGGTCAGCTTTTATGTGGGTTTTGGCTTTTTTTGTTTTGTTTTGTTTTGTTTTTTTGAGGGGGACAGTGTCTTCCTTCAGTTTACAAAGATTTCTCAAATTGCTTCTGTAATTTATTCCCATGAATCAGTCACTCTCCCCGTTTTTACTATGCTCCCTTCAGAGCTGTTGTCTTGCATTCCTGAGCCAGCCTCTTGTTGCCCAGGTTGGCAGAACCTTCTGGTGTCCCAAGGCAGTGGTGCTCAGAGACCGCTTCATCTTGCAGGTAAAGATTTGGAAGTCACACACTTGCTTTGAAGAATTTTGCAGAATGATCTTTCCTCAATGAGCATTAAGATGATCTACTCAATGCCAAGTCCAGGCTCTGATGTCTTAACTGGCATTTCTTGTCTTCATTGTAGTGAGGCAGTGCACTATAGCAGCTCTAAAAATCTGTTCCTTAGCTCAGCTGTAAGCAAGCCTTGCTCTTACTACAGCTTGTTGTGTTTAGCATGGTAACTCCAATGAGGGACAAGGAAGCCCTGGCTTGTAGAACTATGGGCTGTTGTTTGAGTTCTAATGTGCACAGATGTGACTGATGCTTTCACAGAATCATAGAGTCACAGAATGGCTTGGGTTGGAAGGGATTTTAAAGACCATCCAGTTCCAACCCCTGCCGTGAGCAGGGTTGCCAACCACAAGATCATGCTTTGAATCCAGTGTGTTGGATGTATGTGTGTATGGCATACAGGTAATGAAATGCAGACATGGTGTCAGATGACACCCAAATAACCAGCAACTTCAGGCCCTTGGCTGATGTCCCTGTGGCATTATTTTCCTGCTTTGCACTGATGGGAGGTGGGAAACCCAGGCTGGCTCCCTCCCCAGGAGCTGCCTGGTGGCAGGCCCTGCTGTCTCACACTCTGGGTCCTGCCTCAGCACAGACTTGTAAACCTGGGCCCAGCTAATCCTCCAGGGGGCTTTGCAGCAGCTGTGGCATGCTTCAGTCCAGCCATGCTGCTGAGCACTCTGCAAACTTAAGACTTCTGCTGCCCCTCTAGGAACTTCCTTAATTAAATGCTATCACGATTTTCATATGTGTATTCCATGAGTATGGGCATGTTCACTGTTCATTTGCAAACTACCAATAACACAATTTTCTCTAATATTGAAACCAAAATTGTTTGAAAGGCAGGAGCTTGTGTGTTGGGGCAGTGATCTACAAAGTTTTTAATAGCAGCTTTTTTCTTTTAAGTTTTTACTGTATGCATCTGCTGGAGAAGTTGATGGTCTTATACAGCAAAAGGCAGGACACATTAGCAGAAGCAAAGGGAATCAAGTCTCTTGTTTTTAGGTATTAACAGTTCTCCTTGTACACACACGCTAAGAAGGGCAGCTGTATCAAGGTAATCTCCTTGTTGTTGTTGCTTTATGTATGTCAGCTCTTCCATGACTAATGTGTCCCATATTCTTATCATCTAAATCTTGACGTCAGATGGTTCTTTTTAGACTGGGATGTGATTAAGCTTTGCAGGCACTGCGAGTTCACAGATCAGCTTACACTCCTCACTCCTCACTGCACTGAGATAGTAGTGCCACTGTTCTTGTAGAGCACTAAAACTGAGAGCTGAGTGCCAGCTTTCTAGTACTTCTGCAGGCAATGTGGAAGCCACAGTGCCTATGTGCATCTGCTGGAGAAGCTGGCTGCAAGCCATCCACATGGAGAGGATTCACACCTCGGATAGTTTCCTCTCTGCTACCTATTTTCCCTCCTGAGGACACCTTTCCCATCTGGGCATTCTCATCTGGAGGATGTCTGGGTACTGAGACAGGCTGCTCAGGGCAGTGGGCACAGCCCCAGTCTGCTGGAGTTCAAGAAGCATTTGAACAATGCTCTCAGACACTGGGTTTGAATTTTGGGTGGTCCTGTGTGAATCCAGGATTTGGACTTGATGATCCACATGGGTCCCTTCAACTCGGGATTGTCTACAATTCTGTGATTCTCAAATCTTATTTGTTCCTTCTCTTCTCTTAGATGTATCTACAACATCTTTGATGAAAGTTTCTTATAGGGAGAAAATCCCATTTTTCATCTAAGAAGTGGTCTGAGGTTCAAAAACAAATGTAAGCAGGTTTTAAGGAATTAAATACTTTGAAAATGAAGTGTTCCATTACGGGTTAAATAGAAAGTTTCAGTCAGAGCCCTGCTATCTTTTGTCTTTTCCTCTTTTTTTTTTTTTTTTTTAATTCTACAATATTTTGTGGGTTATTTTCTTGATTTTCGTGACTTACGCTTGTTTTTCTCATCAAGCAGAAACTGCAGTTTCTAGTCCAGTATTGGTGATAGCCCATGCTTGGATCAGTGCTGTATAAAAAGCAGCAATGCTTTATCTGGACCGGAGTCTGGTGCATACTTCAGTAATGTCTTTGTTGTTTAGACTTTATTTTCCAGGGAAGTAATAATTGCACGTATTCCATTTTAAAAAATCACAGTAAATCTCAGGAAAAAGTGGCTCGCTTTTAAACATCCCTGTATCACTACTGTACTACTACAGCAGAAACGACTAACCGAAACGATGGGTGACACTCCAGACCCTAAACCGTGCCCACTGTGCAACAGCGAACCTCCTCAGAGCTACTGGGGCTGTGTTCCCTTGGCTGTGGCTTCTCTGCTGCTGGGTCACTTGCCACTACAAAGAGATGTTTTTGCTTCACTGTTGTTCTGCCACATGTTCAATCTTAGATTGGATATTCCCAGTTGTGCAGGTCTAGCTGTGATGTGGAACTTTCACATCTATCTCTTTGCCTTTGCTTTGCTGTGGTTAGGTCAGGAGGTCCCTATTCAAACCGGTAGATCCGAAAAGGACACCGTTTCTCCTGGGAGAGTCAACTCAGCCACACTGCCATACCAGACTAAGAATGGGACACACTGCCTCTGCATCAGCTACTGGGCTCCCCTAAGGCTCTGAATGTCATAGTGATTTCTGAGTTGGAATATCTGGGCAGGGTTTGGGGAATGGATTAAGAAAATAATAAGGTTGAACAATTGCAAACAGTCAGAAAACACCATGTGGGAGGTATACATAGTCTGAGTTCAGCCCCTCTGTATCCCTGTGATGCCTGACACCCTGTAATTACAGGCTCATAGACATAACTTGTACTTAAAGTTTCACTTCAATCACAGATCCACAGAGACAGCGCCTCTTTTTGGAGTAGCCATCCTTAATTTCATTGACCTAAGCTTCCCAACTGTCTTTTTTGACTTCGGCTTTTATTACAATTCACTCTTTTTTCTCTATTTCCCAAATAGTCTGTGGAGCCAGACTAATCACCACTCATCAAGTGCCCATTGTGTTTCTATTTCCCTGTCCCATGGTAACAGACACTTTTATTGTGATTATTCATCTGTTCTTTCATTAATGAAACATTTAGATTTCATTGCCCCAAGGGCTTTTCAATAGCCTTATAGCATAAATTGAAACCTTTTATTTTGTACCCTTAGCAGTGAACTTGAAATTCTGTTCTAGCTTCTCCCTTGACCAGTGAGAGTAAGGAAAGTCCACTTCAGGAATTGATGTTCTCCATTCCCTCTTAGATGTGCTAGTTTGCTGCATCCTTGATGTCCTCGAGCCATAAGGGGAAGGACCACCCTTCTTAGCGTTCCTCCTACCCACTGAGCTTTAGTAAGAGGATAAGTTTCCCACACTTTCAGGAACTATTGATTGACTCTGCTGGTAAGATTATGTCTCTATTTGTTCTACCCTGTGCGAGATTGTGCATATGTTGCCTGAAATGTCATTTAGATAGGCCTAGTATGAAGACATGAGGAGTATGTTTATCAAGGGAATTCCCCTGCTGCCCCAGAATCAGGGCTGTCATCACTGCTGAGTCCCTGCTGAGCTCCAGGTGAATCAAGTGTTTTCCTGACCAGCAGACTGTGTGAACATGCTCTTTGGATCAGCCTTTTCTTTTTAATTAAGACCAATACTGTTATCTAGAACTGGAGAAAACGAAGACACATTTGGCCTTGCATTGGGTAAGTGTGTTTATGACCACTCTTGGTAGCATAAAAATGCCTTTTCCAGGAAGAATGTCTCCTGGACTGATTGCCCTCAGGGACCGTCTGTTTTTATAGGTTTGTTCTGGGGGACTGAATGATTTTTACAGGTACAGCAACTGCCATATAGACTGAGTTTTGGACTATGCCCTTTGCCTTAGTTATTTGAGGTCTGTAGTGATAAGAGAAAAGGAAGAAAATCTACCTTTGCGCAATACCCATTTTTATAGATCACATTCCTCAAAGCAAAAATCTCAGTAGGGTGGTGGTGATGGCAATGTTTTTTTTTTTTTTAAATTCTCTGGAAAGCTCTTCTCTCCTTAATCCTCTGAGAAAGAATCTGTACCAGACCCCCACTAAATTCCTCATGGTCTCCTACTGCGCCTGTGTTGCACTGAAACCCTGGCAGTTTCCTGGCCTGGGACCCTGTCCCTTCCTCCCGGATGGCTCCTACTTTACGTCCAATCTGTTGGGTATACTAACACTTGCAGTTGGACCAGGTTCCCTGAGAGCCCAGGAGCGCTCAGGCTGAGCAGGATGCTTGTTTACTTCTTGTAATACAGCAGCACTTCCAAGCTCCGTCTGCAGAGCAGGTCTCTCCTGACAAACATCTTTGCAAGGTGGTGCCCACCCCAAACAACCCATAATTGGAGTGTAAGGCGAAAGTCCATTAGAGAAACAACAGGTTCACAGCACACAAGAAACTAGTGAGGTAATACTAAGGGAGTAATCTTACATAGTGAGATAATGAGCCTATGGTAAACTGTAATAAGATTATTCCCCAGAGGCTTGTCTTTATAAGAATCTTTAGGTACAGTCAAGGCTTTAATCATGCTGCTGCTGCCCTGCAACAACCTGGCTGATGGCTCACGAGTTTGCAGAGGATAAGAAAGAGTGAAAATGCTGGGCTCTGTGCAGGGAGTTGTGTGCAGCATTTGCAGAGGATGCTGAGAGCAGTTCCCAAGGCAGCCGTGGAGAGAACAGATTCAGGCTGCCTGGCTTGGGCAATAGCAGTGCCTTTCAGAATTCAGTCTTTCAGCACAATTCTCACATTTTAGCCAGCTGACAGCCTGCTCTTTGAAAGGGTATCTGTGTAACTGTGTGAACATGGATCAGATCCCCACATCCCCGCATTGTTGTGCACTGCCCTGTGAACTCAATACACCAAGGTGGGAGTTCACTCAGATCAGCACCTTTGGTACATTTCACCAAGTGCATCAATTTCACTTTATAGCAAATCACCTGAATTTGACCTGAGTTGTTACAGCAAGGGATATTCTGCAAACTCAAGGCCAACAGATCTGCTTTCTGAAACAAATCTATGCTCTTTCCTAAGGCTTGCAATACCTTCTTCTGTACACATAATAAGAATTTCTGGTGGCATCAGTGTGGCCCATATAGAAAAACATTTATTTTTGAAAATCTTCCACTCCTTGACTTTTCTCCAAGCTGCTATTTCTGCATGGGGTTTATGGCCAGACTGACTGATCCCGATTGTCCTTCTGGCTAGAGAAGTGTATGCCCAAAGACCATATTTCTGGGGCACTTCTGGGGTTATTTGACATGGTTTCAGTTCTGAAGTGTGAATAATGTGTGTGGAGAGAGCAAGTAAGTTTAAAAAATAAAGAGGGAAAAGAGCAACATCCTTGGTTGGCTATGAGCAGAGACCACGTGAACAGACTGGCACTGATGCTGTGATGGACCCACAGGAAAAAACTCTTATATTTCTCAAATACTTATTTTTTTAATAGCAAAAGTTACTTCACTCTCAGCAATAGTTTTATTAATGAACAGAGCAATCACATAGTTTATCTGCATGATAATATGCGCTATTTTAGTTTAACATGGTGCTGCGTGTTGCAAGAGTGTGCTTATTTAATTTGAGAAGAATCTATTTCAATTTGTTATCATCCTGCCCTGATCTCATATGAAGTCAAATAGAAAAAGACCTGTCTCAGTAGATTGCTGAATTAACCACACACTTTCAAAGCAACCTGTCCCACAGGGTGCGGTTCGGAAGGCAGTTTTGTACATATCTGTATCTGAATTGGTCACCACTACCTAACTATCTGTAGTCAGTGAATCCGAGGCACAATTCCTTCCATCCTAAAGAAGATGAGTGAATAATATTAGTTGAATTATATCTCATGGACACCTCTCCTTTCCCATGGCCCCCAAACAGAGGTAAGGGAGACAAACTCAGCTGAAGATTTCTAGGCTCTTATACTGTAAACTCAGGTCATCCTCCCTGTTCTGCTCCAGATATGTGACCTGAGCCCTCCATGCAAGGCCCAGTCTCATGGTGAGCTCTGGTGTCCTCTGCCCCAGGTGCTGGTGGGTTATGTGGAACTGCAGAAAATAACGTGGGTTTGATTGCCACTAACAGGCTACACAAGCAATAGCTCCAGGAGAGATGGGAGCAGGCAGAAAAGGAATGTAATGCTGAGCTGAAGTGAGGTTATCACTCTGACCTTTCAGTTTGCTCCTGCTGGGAGCACTTCTCTCCCCTTTTTGCAATGTCCTATTCATAAAAATATAAAAAAGAACATTTCATTGGCATAGCGTGATGTTCAAGACACTGCTAGTTTTTAAAATTACTGAAATTTATTATAAAATCATATATAAAATTTGTTATTCATGATGAATAAAGTAAAATGGTTTCTTGACGTCTTTTGAATTAATTAAAAAAGATCCATTCCTAAACTTTTGGGAAAAGATGTGATGCTGAACTTGGGGATCATACAGAATAGAAGGGATCCTGTAGCTCCCACAAAACAATGTAAGCTCCAGTGTGGAGCACTGCAGGTGGGAGAAACAATAAAAATTTGAGACCCCGTGATGGAATTGTTTTCCAAATTCAATAACAAACTCTAATTGGGTTTGGCAGAGCTTTTCAAGTTCCAAAGGATTCTGAGTGTTTCAATTATTTGGATATTTTCCTATTATCTGATATATTAAGGCAGTTAAAACCTGTTAAAAATGTGAACTATGTCTCTATATATTTTGTGGTGTTATCAGTTAATCCCAAGTCTGCTCAAGGAATCCAGTTCGTAGTCTGGGATTTAGAAAGATGATATAAATGTTCCTTTGCCTCTTACTGTGCATCCTTGCAACCCACTACATTTAATTACAGCCTCTTCCAGCTTGATTGCTGGAGATCCTTGCTCTTGTGCCTCCTGGCACCTGTTGTCTTCCCACCCACCACCCAACTAACTCAGTCCTACAGTCTTTGCAACTCTATCATCATCTATCATCTATTGCTCACCTGCTCTGGGCTCCTCTGCATAAAACCTTGTCTGCAGCAGCTGAACGGTGAGCTCTGATGTAACCCAGTGAGCTGGAGGGGGTACTTTGTTCCTCGTAGTAGCCACCCCTCATTTCTTAGGCAGCAAATGGAAAGAGAATGTGGAGAAAAGAGGGAGAGGAGGAGAGGAATGGCAAAATATAAGGAAGTTCAGCCAAGATTAACATCAGCAACCAACTGAAAAGATACAATAGATCTTCTAGAATCTTAGAAATACTGTTAAGAAAACGGAAGAGAAAGAGAAAAATCCAAAATCCTTAACTGTGTTTAGAATTTTTTTAGTATCAAAGAGGTAGCGGAGGTGCCACTTCACAGGGAAAGATAGAACAAGCCATAAGGCTATAGATCATTTGAAACTCAGCATGGCAACAGCTGGCAAGACAGATATATGCAGCCTCTATGGAAGGAGAGCAATTGTTCAAGGCTGACTGAAGTAGAGGAACTGGGAATAAGGAGATGAAACTGAACTTCAGATTACTCATTAATGACTAAGTTTCCCTGGAGTCACTGCTTTTATTAAGAGAAGAGAGCCCTAGAGGTTGAAGGACTCAACTAGGTAAAAGTAGGCATCCTCTTCTGGAAGAGGCTGACAGATATGATGAGATGATGATGAAGAGTCCTTTGGCAGGGCCTTGAGCCAGCTTGCCCAGCACACCAGCAGATTTCCACATGCTGACAAAATGTGCAAAACTTGAAAATATCTCTGTCAAGTTCAAGGGAAATGTGCGTGTTTGCAGTGGGGAACTTCTGTCTGGTTGTCATGGCAAAACACCATGCTGATCTCTTAACACTTTCATATAACTATATGTATATATATATATATATACACAACTATATGTATATATGTATATATATATATATAAAGGAATAATAGGATTAGCTGGCTAACTACATTGCTGAGACCTAAGCGTAATTAATGATTCAAACTTATTCTACTTCTAGGTGAAATTCTTAGACCTGAGGTCACTTCACAGAAGATAAATGATGTTCATCATTTCTAGGGGCTAGAAACTCTGTGTCTCTACTTTGATGTCTAACAGCAACCTCTCCTGGTGTTAGAGGATCTTCCTGTGGAAGTTTTTTAAGATTGTATTTATCTCTGGATTCTTCATTGCTGTAAGCAAAGTTGCTTTACATAATTATATGAAAAGAGCAAAATATTCAGTATTTTATTATCATTTAAAAGGGGAAGATTTATTTTTTTTACATGGCAGGCTGGAATTCAGCTTCATTTAATGATCTGAAGTGACCAAACATCAGTTCTCACAATTATGCAGTCTAAACTTAAGACAGGCTTCAGCTGCACACATACAGTATTTCTGATGTTTTGGGGGAGAATGAAAAGCTAAAATGAAAACAGACTCTAAATATTTTTTTGTATACTAAATATTCCTATTAAGAGCATTGCTTTGGCTTGGCAGATCATAGTAATGCATTTGATGAATGCAATATGTGTAATATTTCCTGGTATTTCCTATTTCAAGATAGATCAGAAGTATGATTGCTATCACTGTAGCCTGTGAAGTCAGAGATACAATCCAAACATATTCTTTAGCAGTATCTTGAAATGAGATACATTTGAAAGGTACTTCTGCCAAGAGAAAAATTGGTTGAAGATTCTCCAAACTTTGTCAAGATAATACAATAATACTTAAGGTATGTGTAAGCTGTGGCAGCTTTAGCACTTTGAAAAGAGAAATCACTGCAAATGAATATAAAACCACAAACACAGCATTTGGGATTTGGAGACTTGTTTTGAACCCTTATTACTCATAAACAGTAGTACATAAGCTGTGCTCCCTGAATTCAATACCAATGCTGGCAAAACTGCCTGCCATAGATTTTCTGCTCAGCTTGCCAGGAAGTGGCTCTTCAGTAGCTGGACGAATTTGCCTGGGTTTGTCTTGGAGCTGCTGATTACCCTGCCCCCATGTCTCTGCCAGGCTGCAAAGCCCATTTGGGAGGTAGGATGATGCTTATCTGCTGTTTTTTCCTGTGTTGAAGTAAAACTCATAGAGCAAAACCAGTACAATTCTTACATGTGAGTTATTAAACACAAACAGAATGAACGTTATTAAACTTTGGTGGTCATCTCTCTAAGTGGAGTACCCCTGGATTATAGGGAGCACCAATTGCATCAGACAAGATCAGTTTGATCAGCTATTGAACTCAACTGGAAGAAACATGCAGTGGATCACCAGTAAACCTGATCAAAAGATCATCTACAAAGGGGACAGAACGTGGTTTAAAGAAGTGTGTCAGGATTTCAGGAAGTAGGGCAGTGCTGAACAAGAAGGTTTCAGAGAAGGACCAGGGTGCCTGTTGCCGAAGGATCCTTGGTATATTTTTCTCTGCAACTACTGTTGCTTTGCTCTTTCGGATATCGGTTTCAAACACATCACTTGAATTTCAGCCATGGGATACATATTGTTTGAATTGATGAGGGAACGTTTTCTTGTGCTCTCTTAACAACAATGAACTGAATTATATATTTGTTTAACAGTCATTCTTGCATGAGATGGAATATTTTCCATTTCCTGTCTCTTGCCTATCTTCTTGTTTACAAACAGTATTCAGTGAAAAGAAGCTATTGCTCAAAGGAAGGATTTAATTATAACTACTTTTTCATTGCCTTAGTTAGAGTGGAGTAAACTGCATTTTATGCTCTCATGTTGGTTTACTAGTCCAGATACTTTGATATTATTCCAAAATTAGTGGGTGGGTATTAAATAAATTAGTAGTGGTCTATACTGCTATAGAGTGAAGCAAGATAATTTCAATTTAAATAATTACACAGTTGATGATATTGCAAAACTGCATAATTCAGAAAAAAACATTTTGATCAAACAAATCTAAGCTCATCCAGTCCAACCATCAACCCATTGCCACCATGCCCATTAACTATGTCCCTCAGTGCCACAGCCACATGTTTCTTGAACACCTCCAGGGGAGCAGTGACTCTGCCGGGACAGCCTGTGCCAACGTATCACTGCTCTTTCTAAGAACAAATTTTTTTTAAATTCCAGCCTGGTGTAACTTACATCCATTACCTCTTATACTATCAAATAGTTATCTTCAACTTTTCTGAAATTCTTTCTCTGATCTTCACTTCTGTCCAGAACTATTCATTTAGTTGTATCCTGAAAGTGATCTGCTTCTCACTGAGGCACAGAGAAAATGAACTGTGCCAAAGAAAGGATGCTGTGCAACAGAGTCCCCAGCCAAGACTTGGGATTCATGCATGTGACTTGGTAACCAGCAGAGTGATCAAACTATTTTTGTGTTGGGTTTGATGCTTCTGGCTGAAGTTTCTAAGTAGCTGAAGATTCCAGATCCACATACGCTGTGCTGCTGTAGCACAACAGCTTATAGATTTGAGAAATTGATTTGGCACCAGGTTGATAACTCCTGGTGGATAACAGCATGACCATTTCACAGCTAAAGCTGAGGAAAGCATTTGTGGATCCTTCTGTGAGAAAGCTTTGTGTGCGCAAAGAACCCTCCACACCCAAATGAAATGAAAGAAACTCACAACGAGCATGCCATGTGTGGAATCAAAGACTCTTATCTGCCAGCTTGCAATCATATTCAATTCCAAAAAATCCTTTTTTTTTCTTCCTGTGCTGATTAAGACCCAGAACAGGATCATCCCACAGATTTTGATCCATATATGGTGATGGACTGACTGGAAGAGCTTTCTGCAGTCTGCGTGTTGCTGACATTTGATTCATGTCTGCTAAGGCATTTCCCCAAGAGGAAGTCTTTTGGTTAATTTCTACTGCGATGTCTTGAGGGCATTTTCCTTTCTGTGATCTCACAATGAAGCAGAGCCAAATATGTTTGGCATTTGGCTGGGAGACTTCATGGAAACCTGTAAATGAGAACTGCATTAAGTTCTGCCAGTGAATCAGCAGGAGTGCTCAGTGTTGAGGTTATTGGTAAACAAATGCACATAAATATGCACAAACATTTAAATGTATGCAAACATGAAGAGAAGCCAAATTATCTCTTTGCATCTCCAGAACCCTGCGTTTACTGTACTGTGATGCTGCTGGAGTTGCTGCTGGACACATAACAGTAAGCTGGCAAATACAAGGAATGAACAGAAGCTTGGGTGATGTTTGAAAATAGTCTGGCTTCCAAGGTTATACAGCCCTCAGCCTTAGCCTTAATGTTGTTCTAGAAGTGCCAGGATTTTTAATTTGCTTTATCATTAAATAACTCCTGCCAATTTGCACACAAGCAGACCAGGACCCCATGGCATATGTTGCCTGGGTTTGTTTGTATGGCCTTGGTATCCAGCTTGGATACATTTCTGCTAGCAGAAATGAGAAGCTCTCAGTCCAGTTTCCAAAAAAACCCATCTTTACACCCACACTAAAGAGTTAACAGGTCATGGAGCTTTCCTGTAACGGATTTAGAAAAGCAGAAACCAGGGTTATTTACTGTTCCCACACTCTGTGCTCAGAGCAGTTTTAAATTGCTAGGTTAACTAGTCGTTCCTGAAAGAAATTTTCTGTGCCCCAATGTATTCTTTGTGGTTGAAGCAAAAATTACTTACAGACAGTGCAATGTTTCTTGCAAGGGAAAGCTTCAGCCAATGGAATATTTTAAAATTCAACTGTGATATTGGTTAGCTGCTTCCTGGCTGAGGGTTAATTCCATCTACACTTTTCATGCAAACGTTTTGAAGAAATGTCTCACTTGCTAAGAGGCGTTGCAGTGGAGATATGATGCAAAGTAGAACATATTTAAAAATTGCCCCCAGTTCTATCCTAGTTACTGTTAATAGCACTGAGATGTAGTGTAAGCACACATCAAGCCAACTTTGATGTCAATTACATCTATGTAAGCAAGATTAGAAATTGGCCCAAGTCTGTATGTTTAAACATGACTGCCTTGAACTCTATTTTCAGGACAGATAATGTTTTCTAGGAAAACAATGCACTTGTTAATTTTAACAGTTTTATCTCAGCGCAGATTGGCACCAGTTCTAATATATTCCTAGCTTTTGGCTTTATTTTATTATTGTATTTCCTGAGCATCAGTACAACTCAAGAAGAGTAAGAAGAGATATTTCAATCAACAAAAAACATGTTTGAATATGAAGGAAAAATAATGGGAGAAATGTAAACAACTGACATTGGACATGATTTTCATATTATGTGAATGACATATTTTCCTCTCTGGCAGGTCTGTGTCAGGTCTGTTTCTATCCCATCTGGTATTCAACATTCAGGCTGCTTATTATTAGATGTAGAAATCAATAACACATTTCAAACAGATCAATGCTGTCAGAAAACCTGCCATCATTCAAGAGTGAAACAATTCAACAAGATAAGAATGAATTTATTTTCTCTGGCAGCTGCAATCTTTTTGGATACTCAAAGAACAATGTTTCTTTGACCTCTTGATTAACTGATATACTTAAAGAAGAGAAACAACAGTTGTCCAGCATTTGAAATATCTTAATACAAACCTGAATCTTCCCCAAGGAAAAACAGTGGGACTGATACTACTAAGGCCAGCAGAAGTCTCATGTGACTTAAAGCATCACTTGTACCTTTCCTTTGAGCCCGGACAAGGGGTTTCTGTGCTGGTCTGTAACAAATACATCACAGTTGATGTGAATGTTACTAAGCTAACTCAAAATTTCAGGACAAAGATTTGGACCTACATGCCCCTACCAGACAAGATGAGAGTTTGCAAAGACCACCTTTAAAACAAACAAACAAAAAAAAGCAAGATTTCATCACAGAACATGAATGTTCTCAAAAAACAGTGTGCAAGAATTCTAGTCCAACCTATGTCAACCAAGAGCAAGGAATGAATCAACGAACACAAGTTCGCAGGAAAACAAGTGAAAGATCTAATCACTAATGGGAAGCATTTATTCCCTTGCTGATTGGACTGTGTGGTGATCTTCATTCACTTTCTCTTTTTTTTTTTTTTTAAAGTATTTTCTGTGCTATGATTCACAACAGCTGGAAGTAGTTTGTGTGTATATGCGCCTATGTGTGTGTGCTGGACAAAAGAACATTACCAATTTGTAAAGGAAAAGGATGGGCACAGTTTCTGGAACTTGGCCATGAAAGGGATAGGTAATGATACAAGAAAGATTAAGTAAGTGGAGAAGGCTGAGGATATTCAAGCCACAAGGCCGCTGCAGTGTGGGTGGGCTCAGCAAGGGTCTCTGCACATCCTGTCCTACCACTAATACCCTGACCCCAGTTCACAGATTTTACAGCTCGGTAGAGCAAGAGGGTGGATATGTTCACTGCAAAGCTTCTGCAGCCAAAATGTCTTCAGACGGAGGCCTGGCCAGTGGCTGATATCTGTGCACAATATTTTCAATTTCTTTTACATAAACATAATGAGGCGTAGTTTATTGTGGTCCTGAAAGCCTTGGAGATGAGATAGTGGGAAAAACAAACAAAGAGACATTCTGTGAGCTCTCTGAGCAGTAAATGATTCCTCTTGGCATGCTCTGACAGGCCATTTCATTTTAACTTTGCTGAATCAGCTTGATGGGGAAAACTCAAAACTCATTGCCAGAGTCTTATGGCAATTTTTCTTCACCACTGTGGTCATAAACAGATGTTGTTATCCTTTATCTTGGGAACCAAATATTCCTTGAGGCAGGTTTGGAGGATGTGCAGATTGCTCCAAAATCAGGGAAAGGTTGAGGTTAGAGGTGTACTCGGGAAGAGAGGCACTTGTGTTTCACATTGAACAGACAAGTTCAATTGAAAGCTTACGTGTGAAGGTGGCCAGTGTGACAACAGAGCACATCAGCATCTGTGTTAAACACAACTCTGTGAGTGCTGGGCGGAGATGTGTGTCTCTGATTTTTATCTCATGAAATACCACAAGTAAGTGCAGTATATATACGTTAACCATTTCCTTTCCACAGTGGCGCTACAACACAAATCATCAGCTGGGTCCTATGGAAGTAGTTGCATCAGGAAGTCCAGTTCTCAGAATGAGTTAGCAGAGTGTTGGTTTCAGTAGAAGCTACCAAGAGAATTCGGTGGTGTCCTCCAAAGGGCTACCACCAAAGTCCCATTTCCAGCCACAAGGGAAGGCAGAGGTTGTGTCCAAGGCCTTTTGCTGAGGATCATAATATCACCACAAGCTAATGTTGCTTGGGACAGATTCAACGTTTATTATACTAATTGAAACAAGAAACAAAGACACATGTTTTCAAGCGTGATATTTTGAACTGTATACAAATAGGTCCTATGCAGTATTCAGAAGAGTATGAAAGTATTTACTCACTCATTATAGTTCTGTTAATGTAATCAAAGATGCTGCTTGCAGTTTACAATATCTTCACGTTGCTAAATGGCTCATTATAAACCTCAAGAGGTACAAGAGCCACAGCAAACACAGGTGAAAAGTTGTTTATACTGGGACATTCTTCTCATGATCACACATCATGTAATTTATCCCAAGAAAAATGTATGTCCAAACATTTGACTGGAGAAGAACCTCATAACTAACTTCACATCCTTCCCTGCCTGCTGAGCTTTGGCAAAAGTCACCATCAGAAGTGTACATTGCTGTCAATGTAATTTTTCTGCTCAGAAGGTGTAAACACTCTGCCCTGACACCCTGACAATGGGCTATCTCAGCTAAGCTGTACTAAGAGCTATATGGAAATCTTTCATTTTGTCAAGGCATTAATTGGATTCCTCAAAATCTCTGCCATATCCTCTTGTGCTGTGGGGTCCTGTAACCAGTAACCCCTGCTCCTCAAATCAGGCCAGGCTTCCTCTGCAATTGATGTTAGCTGCATAGAATCAGTTGTCCCCACATCCAGAAGTGCTGTTTCCTACAGAAAACCCATAATGGGGATCATGGTTTCTGATTAATATATCCGTACGTTCTTTATGCCTGAATGCATGCCATAATTTGTGAGTAAGAAGGATGTGTTCTCCAAGGAAAGTAATACTTGACTAAATTGTTCTCTTGACGTAAACCTGTAATTTAAAAATTATATATATTTAGAGTGCAAGTCAAAACAGGAAGTGCATTCCCAAAGTGGATAAAGATATTTCTGAACCTAAATATCTAGTGATACAAAATTGCCATGAAATGTCTCTCTCTTCCCCGCCTAACAAAACCACCCCTTACCAAATAAGCGTGCTATTTACGGGAGAGCTTTGCTGCCCAGGCAAGCTAGCTATTGCTGCCTTTTTGACTCTGAGACAGAGGAGTTTCATAGTTACAGACTGTCCAAAGAGCATTCTGCCATGGGAAAGTAAAAGCATATCCTTCAAAAGCAAAGGAAACGTGGCATCAGGAAAGCATTTATGAAAAGTCGGATAAGAAAGCATGTATCTGGGCAAATCAATACAAATCATTGGCAGACAGCTGAATATCCAGTGGGAGATTCATCCAGATGAATGCAGAGTTTTGCATCTTTGCTGACTTCCATCAGCTCTCTCCGTATTCCATTGGGAGCCAGTCAGTCTGGGCAGCTGGGTCTGGGCTGGGACACGTCCTGTGTCCAAGCTGATGTCTAAAACTGGGGAGCAAGAAACATGCTCAGAAGCTGCCTGCAGACAGCCACGTGGGGAATACTGAAGTTAGGTGCTGTGACTATGCTGCAGCTGTGAATCTTAACATCAGGTGAGAGACATTAACAGGAAAATAAAATCTGAGTGTGGAAAAAGAGATTAAACAGGCGCCAGCTGAAAGGAAGTGGTTGCTGTGCTGAGTCCCTTCCTCCACTTAGGGAGCAGCAGCTCATGCCTGAGCCCCATCCCCTTTGGCAGGCAGGCGTTGTGCCTGTGCAGTGACTGTCATGGTGAGCTGCATGGATTGCTCCTCTCCATTACAGAGTTGCCTGCATGCAGCATACACCACCAAATCACAGTGGTCTATTTCTAGAAACATTTCCAGATTCATAAAGTAGCAAAGCCTATATCTGTACATGTAGGTCTACACACACACACACATATATATTACATATTTTATTTATAACTTAAGGCTTTGCTTAGGAACTCATACAGATGTTAGAGCAAACCACATGAAACATGTTCCAGCAGAGAAGAGTCAGTATGGCATGGCAGCAGCTGGGTATGGTCACACCAATTTTGCTGAAGCCCTAAATCCTAGTGCAATTTCTGATTTATGATATTCAGATATATAATAGCTGAAGGAGTGACTCCGAAGAGTAAGAGCTGTTGCCTCAGAGTTATTTTTATTATTTTTTGAGACACAAATTAGTTCGGAACTACAACCTGTAATTAATTCCATGGCAAATTCATATTATTATTGTACTTTTCCATGCAATTGCAAAACAGCAGATTATTTCAGCTGCATTTCCATGAAAGCCATTTAGTCCAGGCATTGTTTCATGACTACAGGTTGTTTTTTTGGGTAGGTCGGGTGGAGAGTTCACCTCCTTTAAGATCTGAACTCACCCTGGGCTCACCTTTATTTCTCCAGAGGTCTGTCCAGTGCACATCAGACACATTTCTCTTGACAGAGGCAACATGCAGGAGATGACATGATCCAAAATCTGCTTTGGTAACTATTTCCCATAACTTCAGAGCCACTGTGCTTTGTGTTTTAGGCTAAAGGGTAGCATGACAAGAACCAAGTCATTTTACATTTGTCCATTTGCTCTCCAAAGCATTGTTGCAAGAAATATTAAATATCCTCTTCCATGCAGAGAAGATTTCAAAGAGGTCCTATGCCAACATCTGCTCTACCAGTTGGCTGTGCTCTGGTAAAGAGGTTTAGCTGTGTGCTCTATACTGTTGTGATCATGGATACACAAACCAGTCTAAAAGTCTCTTCCTTGCAGGACACAGCTTCTTTAGTTTAAATAATGTTTAACTGAGGCCCTGCTAGTGCTGCTGGAGTGCTGGAGTGCTCTATTTGTGCTAGCTTAAAGAAAATATCGCCAACATCCTCAGTTACCACATCCTCCATGAAACACAGGATTCAGTGTTCACTATCTCCTTTTGATATATGTTGTTGTCAGAAGAATATGCAGTATTTGAAGTTTCCTGCCTTTCTAACTGATGTTACTCATCCAATTGTACGTAATTTTTTTTATTATTTTTTTCATATGAGTTAACAGTATTTTGCTAACTGAAGTTACAGCATGTCTTCGGCGTGCATCAGAAAGTAACCATTCAGGGGAATGCCAGAAAATAACAGAAAAGACTTCAGGCACTCTATTTAGTTGGATTTCACTTAAAAAAGCTTACACCCTTGTCTGATGGTTTTACAGCCCCATTGCACAATAACCTGTTATTATGCGACTTTTTTACCATGCTCACCTTAGGCAATATGAGCTCTTATAATTGAAGTGAAACACTGAAGCAGAGTTTCCTACCAGCTACACCATTATGAGTGATACTGATCTACAGTATTCTGTTTTTAGTTCATTTGTAGGGGACAATAATAAAATATTCCTACTAGCTTGATTAATGTGTATCATGAAACAGAAACACCAGAATCAAGGTCAAGAGTATGCGAGCATTTTAATTTCCCTGGTTCTAGCCCATAGTAAAACTCCTCAGGATATAGTCTCCTGGTCTCCTGCAAGTCATTATGTATTTAATTTTCTCCCTGTAAAGTGCTTTTCTTGAATGCAAAGTCTGTGTACTCTAGAGGTAAATGCATTAAGATAAAAGGTTCATAGACTCCTTTTCTAAAGACATCTTAAAATGTCTCATAGGCTTCCTTATGAAATTCCAAGGCAAACCCCAACCAGACTGTCTTCAAAAGACTTCCCAGTGCATTCTCTTTATTTGCACAAAGGAAGGAAGGAAAATTAAAGGGGAGAGGGAGAAGAAAACCGCGGTGAATGTTGTGGCCCTGCAGATTGCTGGAGTCAGACACTTGGGACCTTTGGAGTGTAGTTTGGACATAGTAGTGGGCATGGTGGTGATGGGTCAGTGGTTGGACCAGATGATCTCAGTGGTCTTTTCCAATCTCACCAATGATTCTATAAAAGATCTACTTGGCAGTGCACTGCATGGGATTCTGCCTGTAGCTACATATCTTAGTTTCCAGGCCCTTTGGAGCACCTCCTGCTGCCATGCTGCCAGTTCCCCCAGCACAGCACATCAATGGCATGTTTTTGGGTGACCTGCTGCTCCCTCCCATCAGGGTGGAGCCTCCAGTAGAAAAAGCCCAAAGCTCACCTTCTCAAATCACTCTCTCACCAGCAAAACTACCTTAAAAATTGCATTGGTGTGCTGTTACTACTAGCTGACGTGCTGCCCAAACCTGTCTTGCTGGTTTTCCTTGCTGCCTCTCAATCTCCTTGTTTTATCTACCCATTATCTTGTGTGTTTTATTCTGAGGGCTCTTTGAGGAAGAGATGGCGTTCACCTCCTGGAGCAATGCGCTCCAGGAAGAGGCACCCCAAAGTGCTGATGACCTGAATGTCATAATAAATCTAAGTAGTCATGTGAGGAAGTTTAACATTTAAGAATGTGGTATGAAAGAGAAAGATGAGGTAGATAAAGGATATTGCAGCAACCAGCTTGTCATGTAGCTTGGCTTTGTTTTGTACAGGATTTTTGCGAGACTGTAGGCAGCTCTGCTTGTGGAAGGTCTCACTAACCCCTCTGGTTAGGCAGGCTTGGTTACTCTGCAGCACCAAAAACTGGCAAAGGCATCCTTCCTAGAATTCCACTCTCTGCCAGGGAGCTCTTGCACTCCCAAGGGCTGGTTCCAGCTCCAGGAAGGCTGCACTTCCCCTCCCAGCATCTATGGTATGAGAAGTTCTGCTGAAGTCCGGTATAGTTCAGCATCTTCAGCCTCAGCCCAGCACCAGATCAGTCCAAACCAGCTGCTCTCCAGACCCAAAGGAGTTATTGGTGATTTTCTGGGCTAAAAAGGTGAGGCACTTTAGGGATGCAAATGGCTGAGGGCCTTTTTCTGAAGGGCCAGGTTGTCTTCTGTTGTCAGCCAGGAGACTGTGCTAGCCTCAGGTGGCCATGGCCTGGTGGCCCTAACAGGGGTAGGTCAGCACGGAATGCAACAGTCTTCTTGGCAGCTAAACATGTGTGTGCTATAGACTGTGAGAAAATGACTCCAAAGTGACCTTTGTTTTACCTGCAGGTATACTGCCCTACTCTGTGATCTTGTCAGATCTTGTCAAGCAATCAGTGCTAGGGTAATCTTGGATGATAAAAGCCAGGGAAGACCTCACTGCTGAGGGAGTTTGTGCCTGTAGGATCACAAAAAGTGGAACAATGAGGCACCAGCATCTTTTATTACTCCATTTTATGAAGAACTTTACAGGAGTCATTAACAACGCATTACAGATGGCTTGCGAAGAGGCCCCGCATCTGAGATCCTGCAGGAGAGAAACTTCTTGCTGAGGGCTGGGCTGAGCCAATTCACTTTATAAAAGCTGTTGTATAGCCAGTTTCTCCCTTTTCTCCCCTACTTTATTAGCCTTTAATGCAAAACAGTGTGCACTGCGCTAGAGTCTGCAGTTGTTTTCTGAAAGAGATTTTAGGATGGCTTATTTAGCACTGTTTTTGCTGTGCCTCTCTGTCCCTGCAATGGTCTTCTGATGCTGTGCAGTGACCTCTGGAGCGACACCTCCGGATTCCCTGCAGCTCAGCCTGAGGAGAAGGTCAGGAAGGCGGTGTGTCAGGTTGCATCTTCCTCCTAAAGTCAGGGGATGTTCCAGGCAGTGGGAGCAAAATAGGGATGAAACACAGACTCTGGAAGAGATGGGATATCACTGTCCCTCTCAGCATTACCACACTCAATGCCAGCAAGGGGAGTTTCTTTCCCCAAACTTTTTCCTAAACGAAATTTTAAAAAATAATAATTAATAGAGCTCTACAAAGTAATAGCTTGTGTGTGTGATGGTGGAGCACATCTGCTTGTGGAAAGAAAACTTGTATGGATACAACAACTTTTCTGACACAAGGAGGGGAAATCCAAGTCACCTCACTTAGTTCAGTTAATCTGCACTAATTGATGGAATAAAAGCCAAAGCCCTGAGCACCGAGGTACTCCAGGTTTCAGATGTTTTAAATATTCTGGGTGGTTATAAAGCTACTCTGATCCTTTAATACTGAATCGAAGAAGTTATTTTCTATTCAAGCTTGAATGTTCGGAATTCACTAGGTTAGGGTTAATTGCAGAATAATAGACAAGGAAATGTTTGTGAAACTAGGAAAGATACAGAACTGGATGGAAGTCTGAAACATCACATCCCGAGTCTGCCTCTGGAATCTTTTGTTCAGGAGCCCTCAGTTCTCCAACACCCAGGGCACAGTGCCCTCAAGGTGAGTTCACACAGCCCATCTTGTCTTCCACCTGCTACCTGAGAGCAGAGAAACATGCACTCCAGTGGAGGGGTCCAAAGAAAGAAAGCACAAATCTGCCCATAGGATAAAATGTTGCTAGTGAAAATGAAGGTGAAAGAAGGTCATTCATGTTTGTTGTGGATCCAGGCATAAATGGGAGAAACAGGACATATGACATTACCTTTGGAAACTGGGCAGAAGTGCTGAGGTTGAAAATGCTGGAAGCGAGTGTCTATAAGATACCCATGTCAGATTTTCCTCCAGAAGCATTCCTAGTTACTAGAGCTTGGAAAATCAATTCACTTAGTTTGTGCAATATTAGATTAGCTGCTGTTCACACTGGTGGCTGCTGCTGTGCAGTGAGCTAGTTTCTGATTTCTCTCTGTACAAACCCTGAGGAAGGGACCAGCTTGTCAGATGCTGATGTCAGCTCTGGGGACACATTACAGCAGAGCGGGATCTCTTCCACGAGGTTTTTCTGCAGCACTCCCCAAGTGTGTTGCAAGAAATGAGCTTGCCAGCAAAAGCTGCTCGGTGCTGCTGAGTGTTCTCCAGCACTCAGCACTGCTTCTCCCTCATCCCCGCTGTCGCAGTGAGGCAGCTCAGCCAGGAGCAGGCGGCTGTGGGTCTGCTCCCTCGTCCCCCTCTCTCCTCCCTACTAGAGGTGCATGAGACCCACACCCAAGCAGGCATATCTTTGCTCTCAGTCAGTTTTGTACAAGCATTTCTAGCAGTTTTGTTGTTTACTGGTGCCGACTTCCCACATTTCTAATGGTTGTGCAAGGAACCTCCCTTAGAATAAAGCCTGAGCTTCAGAGGGCTGGGGTGGGGTTCTTAGGTGTAAGTTGAAATAAGAATTTCCATAGCTATTTTGGATTTCCAAACCAGCCTTTCTGTTCATAAATATCCAGGCAGCTGAGAACGTGCCCTCCCTCCCTCCCTTCTCCCACAAGATGGTCCCAAGGCACCCGTGGAACACATTCTCAGCTCCCTCTTCTCTCCCCACCGGCCTTCTTGCATCACACAGCAACAACTATGCGACAGCAGCTAAAAGTGGCTGGAAAAGCAGTGCCTGGCCTTTGGAAAAATAACCAACCCCAGGAGCTCCAGGCTGGAAGATGCTATTAGAGGTTTGCCTCTGGCCTCCTCTTGGCTCTGAAATGCTGAGATGGGATTTAAAGGCAAAAAGGATTTTGCAGCATTTGTGGATAATGGCCTTCTTGAGGTGCTTTCACCTCCAGAGGGTCATTTTCTCACCTTTCCTTATTACTGCCTTCTCCACTGACTGGCCAGGTGCCTGTTCCTGGGGAAGACCACCCTGTTGCTTCACCTTGTTGATGGACCGATGAACAGACACCCTTCCATATCCTGCCAGGATCCCAACTGCATACCACTGCTGCCCCCACTGCCAAAGGCTGGGAACCCCTACACTCAGAAAGGGAAGGCAAGACACAACGCACTGTGCTAACTATTCTTGGTGGTACAGCCACATTTTTCACAATTAAGTGCGTGAAGGAAAAAGCCCAGGGATTTTCCACTGAGTGCTGAAGTCTTGGTTTTTTTGGTGCTCAGGGAGCCAGCTGTCAGCTAATCAATTGAGGCATCTCTAAATGTGGCTGTAGATAAACCAATTTTAGGTGTTGACATTTCACCTTTGACATTTCCCTTATTAAAGTTACCCCACATGAGGCCCCACAGGCCAGATCTGAATACTGCTGGCACTGGCTTTGGACACAGTGCATGCCATTTCATGGAAAAATGATCCCTATGAGGGCAGTGCTTTCACCTCTTGGTGGCCTTTGCAGTCTGTCCAAGTGTCTGCTGGATGACTCCTCAGCTCCAGACATCCTTTCTCTAGTGTCTCAGAACTTTTCTGGTAACAGTCTTCTGAGTCAGATGAACAGAGGGAGGTTTTCATCATGGGAGCTATACCCTTTGATTATGGCTAAAAAAGTTCTTTATTAATCACTTACCCATTTCAACTTTTTTTCCAAGGCAGAGAATGAAGTAGGACAAAACTCTAGAGACCAAAAAGCTCAAAGACAAGATTGGAAAACACATGTATGTAAGAAAATTCCAAGGAAAGAAGGACCTAGAGCTTTAATTTAGATGTTTGGGGTTTTTTTAGCAGCTCTTTTTGTGGACAATTACAGAGAAACTGGGTCTTACAGAGACCTATGAGTGTGAGCAAATTGTCTGTTTAGTATCAGGATGGGGACAGCAGTCAGTGAATAAAGGCTACATGGAGAAAGGCCAAAAGAAAAGGAAAGAAAAAGAAAGCAGGCAGCAAAAGCAGCAGTCTCCATTAGGAAGATGAGAGATGGAGGAAAAAGGTGAAATTCAAGACGCAAACGCAAGGACATGGGATTTTCATGCAGAAAGGAGAACTTTAGAGACTTTCAGAGACTGTGGATCAACCTGAGGTGATTTCCTTCAAGAAGGAGTATGATGTCAGATTTTTCCCCTTGGTACCTGGCATCTAAATGCCAGCTCCAGCAAGACAGCTCAGGGCAGCACAGCCTTGAGCATCCCCAGGTGAACTGACAATGGAAAACTGGCTCTGCACATTTGGACACAGCTGCAGCGACAGGGCTGATCTGGCAGGCTCATGTAGGCTGAAAGTCAGTGTGAAAACTCGGAGCGTGGAAGTGCTGACAGGATAAAGGCATCCTTGCAGTGTTTGAACCCAGTCCAAGACTAACATGAATGAAAACCTCTGGAGAAGTGTTCTTGTTGAACTTCAAGTTGCTTTCTTCTCCCTATTTAAATAAAGCTAAGCAGTTAAACTGAGATGATAAGCATCTGAACTGCTTATCTGAAGCTTATCAGTGAATTCTACCTTTCAAAAATAGTTATTCAGATTCTTACTTCATCAGGTTTTAGGAGGTAATGGATTTAGAGAAATGAAATGTGGAAAAAAATCAATTTGAAAGTTCTTCATCTGCATGGCAATGAAATGTTCTTAAAAAAGGCGTTTACTTTTAATTAATAATAAAGCAAATGCAAACCACCACAGGCCACATTTGAGAAAATGCTCCAGTTCAAAGTGAGAAAAGACTTTTATTAAATGAAAGTGTTAGTGAGTACCATTAAATGAATGTCAACACAGCCATTAGAGTAATCTATCAACCAGCAAAAGAAAGCATAAAAACACACAGGCAAGTTATGGGCATAACAGGGCTATGACTATATTTTTGCACTTTGACTCCAGAAAAGAGAGGTCTCTCCACAACAAAAGGCGAGCATCTCAAAGCAAACCCCAGTCCTAAACGGGAGGGGCTGGCTCCAACCTTACACATTTTTGGAGATCCCTATTGCATGAGTTTAGCACAGCGCATATGGCCAGCTTTGTTAATTCCTGTTCTGACATGGTCTGCACCATCGCCGTGCTTTGAGCTCGTGCCTCCACTAATGCCTACACCTTCAGAACACTGCTTCTTGTGAATCTGGCCATGGATAAGGTGCAGCAAAGAACAAGGCTCCCTGATTCTGGGTCAGAAGGTGGACAGCTTCCATGTTACCCTTCATTTCTCTTCTCCGTCCTGGAGTTAGAAATTATTCCTCAGTTCTAGGGCTGCCTGTTCTTGAGTAGGGGAAAACCCGTAGTGTACCATGGATGCTGCTAGCAGCCAATACATACACAGTCATAAAACCAGCAGATTGCTGAGCCAATTTCCAACCTCACTGCCCACACGCCTTCACTTCTAGCACCACAACCCACATTCGCTATCACTGTAAATAAAGCCTTACCACGAACAAAATGCAAAGGAAAAGTATTGAGAGGATGCCTGAGTGCACCCCTCCCTCCAGGAGGTGTTTAAATTTCTGTATTTAAGCTGCATCGAGAAAGAGAGAATGATGCTCGATCTCTTTTCTTGCTGCTCAGTGCTCCCCTTCCATTTGCAAGTTGAGATGATGGGAGCTGCTTTCTGGGAGGAGCAGGGAGTGTAGGCGCTGCAGGAGGAACTGCTGAATATAAGGGTGGCTAAATGGGAGCTCAGTGACCTCAGCTCTGTGTGAAATGATAGGAAAAACAAGGGTTATGTTCAGCTCTGCTGGGCTTGACAGCAAGGGCATGAAGTCCTCTGAGTGGGCTAAATGGCTCCAGCCCCCAAAAAAGACAGTGGAGTCGCTGAGATTGCAGTTAATTGGCACCATGGGAAGCCTGCCTCTCTGCAAGGCAGCCCACGCTGTCCCCTTGTACAAAGCCTTTTCATCAGCTCCAGGGGATGTGCTGCCAAGCATCCCAGCAAATGCCAGTGCTGTAATGTCATCTCAGGAAGCAGAGGAGCCTGAAGCCACCAGGATAGTCTCACTGTCCTTGTGGTGAATGCCAGCCAGCCCTACCCTGTCTTTTCCCTTCCAGGACCATTCACCCCTGTTCCCTGTGCTCCAGCCCCAAGACAACCCCCAGTGCCATTGACAGCATGGGCAAGACTTTCATCTAGGAAAGGACTTGGGTGTATCCCATGACACCATATCTCATTTAATCATTTGTTCAGGATGCAGTCTAATTGGGAGAAGGCAGTGTTACAGAAAATAACCGTGGAGCAAGACAGTGCAGACTGCATACCCAGAGCAGCTTTCTGCACAGCTATCACATACACACAGCTTTTCTCCATCTGCTGCACCATCAGTCTCAGCATGACCACCAGCTTCTGAAAGGCCTCCTTGGTAACTAAGCACAACAGGATCCATGGGCAGGTGGCACCAATCCTGTGGGAAGCAGAGCAGGAATGGGGCAATGCTGAGATTATTTCCAACAGTATAAAGGGAGTACAAGAGTGGCACAGCCAAATCACAGCATAGAAGTCACCCAGTCACTGGATGGAAGTTACTTTGAAACTTGGCCTGGAACATGCTGCTGAGATGCTGACAGAGACTTACCCACACCAGGAGTCCTGGGGAATCAGCAGACATATCCTTATCTCCATGGCACCTCTTCCACAGATAGGAAGTTACCAAGGAAAATGAAATCTTGCTCAATTTTGTCACTGATATTCTCTACCTCTCAGTCACTAGAAACCCCCACACACAACATGCTCTGTATATGGACTGCAAAATCTGTACAAGTCAATAAGGGGTTTGGGGCTTTGTGTTACTCAAGAGAGACTGAGAGCAAAACAGGACTCTCGTGTGATGTTGAGGTATTGAGATGGGTAACCAAATCACTGTTTTTTCGTCTTGTACATATTTACCAAGCCTAAGCACACCCATAGATTTTCTGCAAGCTTTCTGTATGTCTCATACACAGAGCAGGTTACTAATGCAGTCTCTTGTGACAGGACAAATGGAAATGGTTTTAGACTAATAGAGAGGAGATTTAGATTGGATATACGGAAGTTTTTTACAATAAGGGTGATGAGGCACTGACACAGGCTGCCCACAGAGGTGGTGGATGCCCTGTCCTTGGAGACATCCAAAGTCAGGCTGAATGGGGGCTTGAGCACCTGAGATAGTGTAGGTGTCCCTGTTCATTATGGGGGAGCTGGACAAAATAAAGGTCCCTTCCCACTCAAATGATTCTATGATTCTATGGTTCTGTGATTCTATGATTCATCTGTATGGCAGCAAATTGATCATACCCTGAAATAGGCCATGGATAGAGCTCACCCACAGACGTTATCCAATAGACAGGGCAGGGATCAGGGATCAAGCTTCCCATGGAATTTTCATTTCCTGGATTAACTGGGACAGTAGGAGCAGCTGGGACCCATGCGTGTATTTGGTTGTGTGACTTTAAGTTGCATGAGTGCATGGATATGTGCATCCTCTGTGTCTGCATCAAAATGTCTAATCTATATACACAGTGCCAGCAAAGATGTCCCAGACAAATGAGAATACCCGGTTTTTTGCTTTTTTGGGGTTTTCTTTTTTTGTTTTTTGGATCAAGCTTTTATATGTAGAAGGTGTGGTTCAATTGATTCAGCAATTTTGTTCTCTGAAGGAACAGTTTTACTCTTCTTGTTTATTTTCTCAACTTTGAAACCTGAACCTAAGCTCCCTTTTTTCCTAACCATGCCTAGAAAATAAATGACTTAGAGCCAAACACTGAGTTGGTATATCCATAGGAACACTTCATTTTGTTTCCTAAACGCTGCTTTTACTGACAGCCCACTCTGAGGCTGGGCACAGCACAGCAAGCTCAACTGGGCGGCTTCCAGGGATCACTCAATCTGAAATTCATGGTCTCATGAGGCCAACTGGTGAGACAGTTGTTCCCAAGGGACGGAATTCTGCTTCAGCTGCTCAATGGAGCTGGGAGCATGGGGCAGGTGCCTGAGCAGCCCAGGGAAGAGCCAGCATCCTGCAGCTGGGCCTTCAGGCCCCACCACCAAGCAGGCCAAGGCCTAGAGCACCCAGTGGGGTTGGAGCTGGTGGGATCCAGGAGGGAGAAAGGCAACATCTGGGGTTGCAGCTGCCATGTATAAGTCATGGAACACTTTCATAAATGAAAGTACTAACTGGGGTATGCAGGAGGTGGTAAGAGAAAAGGTCCCCAGAGCAGGGTACAGGAGCCCTTGGTCTTGCTCTGCTGTTTTTCAGCATTCTCACTACACTTTTTGTCTTTTGAGCTCAGCCTTGCAACCTTCAAGGCATATCAACAAGTTCAAGCATGAATCTAATTCAAGTTCTGTATAAAACCCATACTTGACAACTTTAATTATTAGGCTGATGCGTCATATTTACATTAATTTGAGAACTACTTAGATTCAATTACAATAATTCTTCTATATATTCATTCCAAAAGATTTCAATGACTTAGCAGATAGCATATATAATCAAAGCCGAGCTAAAGAAACTGGTTTGCTTTCTACTGACAAATTTTTCCTGTATCTGGGTGCTGACTTCAGCATCCTGCTCATGTTCTTGCATCATAGAATCATAGAATCATAGAATCACAGAATGGCTTAGGTTGGAGGGGACCCTAAAGATCATCTTATTCCAATTCCTACTATGGGCAGTGCTGCCACCCAGCAGCTCGGGCCCATCCAAACTGGCTTTGAATACCTCCAGGGATGGGGCACCCACAGCTTCTCTGGCCCGCCTTGCCAGTGCCTCACCACTTTTTGTGTAAAAAAATTCTTCCAAACATCTAACCTAAATCTCTCTTCTTTTAATTTAATAGTTTAAATCCATTCCCCCTTGTCCTATCAGAACATATAAAATGTCAGTTCCCCTTCTGCTCATAAGCTCCCTTCAAGTACTGGAAGGCTACAGTGAGGTCTCTCCAGAGCCTTCTCTTTTCCAAACTGAACAAGCACAATTTTCTCAACTTTTCTTCATAGGAGAGGTGCTCCAGCCCTTTAACCATCTTCATGCCTCCTCTGGACCCACTCCAAAAGCTCTGCATTCCTTCCATATTGGTGGCGTCAATATACCTAACACTGTATTGGCATTTTGAACAGAAGTGAGCCAAAGGACAGGGACTGGAATGTCCATAAGCCTTGGCAGTGCTCCCAGGAACAAATCACATTGCCCTGCAATGGGCAATCTGCGTCCATCTTGGCATGTATTTTTGCAGTATTGCTGGATTCCCCTTTGGCTACTCATTGATCACCCTGCAGCAGTGACCTGGACAGACATTTTTTAGTCATCAGCCAGCAAGAAGGCTTATTTCATGTGGGATGTTATTCACTCTCCTACCTCTTTCTCTGTGCCTCTTTCAGAGACCACACATAAGCCATGCTGCACTAGCAACTTCCTACACCATACCTAACTCTGCTCCATACTCCAAGCTATAGCCTGTGCTATCAGTGAGTGATAAGGTGTATAATGACACATTTCTCTCGAAGTGGGGAATCTGCTTCTCCCCTTCCCTCACTAAC
This sequence comes from Chrysolophus pictus, assembly GCA_037305975.1. Taxonomy (NCBI): domain Eukaryota; kingdom Metazoa; phylum Chordata; class Aves; order Galliformes; family Phasianidae; genus Chrysolophus; species Chrysolophus pictus. The sequence continues at coordinate 15,078,862 of JAYKPI010000006.1, forward strand.
ACACACTTGGACTGTACTCTCATGTTCATGAGTGCAGCACAAAAGCTTCTGCCCAGGTGTTCCCGACCCTGATGTTTGGGTTTCTTCCACCTAATTGATACAGACCTCTGAGATGTATGGCAAGGTGCTACTCTTCTCCCAGGCTTTGGATATGAAACAAACTACAGAATCATAAACATTGGAAAAGACCTCGAAGATTATCTAACACAACCATCAGCCTATCACCAATATTGCTCACTAAACCATGTCCCTTAACAGCACATCTACGTATTTCTTGAACACTCCAGTGATAGTGACTCCACCACCTCCCCTGGCAACCTGTTTGCCTGACCATTCCTTCAGAGAACAAGTTTTTCCAAATATCCAAATCTTATAGTCCAAGTTCTGTTTAAATACCTATGTCCTCCCAAAATTCCTCAGTATGTTGTGGTGGGACAAAAGCAGAAGGGACGTCTGTATGAACATAAATTTCATTCTCAAGATAGGAGATAAGCAAATGGATTGAGGCTTCTTCAAAACTCAGCAAAAATTCTGCAGTTGTGTAACTACTCTGTAAAATGCAGTGGTGGAAATTAGCTTCCTAAGCAGTCACCTGCATTGAGGAACATCTTGATCTCAAGCGAAGCAAGCTGTAGTTCTGAAAATCACTGTATTTCCATGCCGCTTACTCCTGCCAGAACATTTTTTGAATTGAGCTGATACTACCAATGCACTGCAAACCCTGTGTCCCTGCAGAGTGGGGGACAGCGTGTCCCTGAAAGGAGCAAACTCCCCACTTTGTGCCCGCTGTCGTCCCGCTGCAGTGGGGTGTTTGCTCCACTCGAGGGAGCTCCTGCTTTTGAGTAGCTGAACTTCAAGCCTCGAAGCATCTCCAGGCAAAACCCTTCGGGTGACAAGTCGTCAGGGCCATGGGGAGAGCCTGAACCCCACCGACGTGCTGTGCCAGAGCAGGGCTGCTCCTGGCTGTGCTAAGGTCGAGTTTGAGCCCTGGCTGCTGTCACGCGTTCCCCTTTGGCTCACTCCCACATGTTCCAGGTGAAGGAGTGGACCACAGGACATGTAGGAAGGGAGAGGCTGATAAGGTTAAGGAGACCACAGAACGGTTTAAAAAGTAGATTTCTGGAAAAAGACTTGCTTTTTCTGTTGCTTTATAAGCAATCCTTGGTCTTACTGTGCCCTGCACTGGGACTTGGCACAGCAGTCTGCATTTTCCCAAGAAATCAGTCTTTCAAGGAAGTTGGCTGCTTGTAAAGGGAATGGATGAGGAGATATTTTGTTCATGAAAAATCCTTATCTCACATGTGCATGCCTTACAATACCAAGGCAAATCCAGGGCTTAGTCAAATGCTTAAGAAGCATCTGCAGCTTTGTCAGGACAAGAGGAAAGGAGTGGGGAAAGAGTTGCTCCTTGCACTCCAGGTCGTCAGGGACTCCCAGAAGTGCACATGCTTTTGGAGAAGGCCGAAGGGCAAGATCCATCCCTGGCTCCAACAGAGACAGTAAAACCTGATTCATCCTGTCTCCAGCCACTCCCTGCCTTGTTTCCTGAGCACCAGGCACACCGAGGCGTTCCTCAGCCAGGGTCAGGTGTCAGAGACAGATCTGCATAAAATTTAGCTTTGCCAGTGAGCTGGTGTGAGTCAGAGGGTTTGGGAACCGCTCCAAGCTATTGGAAAAAAACAGCTCCCAAATTAGCTGGGGTGGCTCCCAAGCGAATCCACCTCCGCAGGGAAGGAGGTGATCTAATGAAAGCGTGCGGTCAGAAATCAAAAGAGCCTGGAAAGCATTCCAAGCTGCATAATAAGATTTCACATTTCATATCTTCAAAGCATTAAGTGAACATTATCTAATTAATCCTCACAACACTCCTCAGAGATATTATCCCTATTTTACAGACAGAGAAACCAAGGCGCAAAGCTAAGTCACTTGCCTGGGGCAGGAGAAGGGAGTGTCAGGGCTAGGATTAGAGTCCAGGAGTTCCTGGCGCCCAACTTTTTCCTCAGACTACTGGGTCATGTGTTTTCCCTGCAGGGAAGATAATAATGAGCCCATAATTACCCATACAAATTCCCAGTGACCAGGCTAACTTGTCTGTATACAGCTATTAGTAATTTCAATAAACACGCCCTCAATTTAGCTGCCTCTCCATGAACAACAAGGACTCTCCCAGAAGTAGGGAGACAGACCCAAAATAAAGGCTCTTTCCAGTGCAAATCTCATCTCTGACCCATGAGCCAGTGAAGAACATTTTCCCACTTGTACATCCCCAGTGTCCATCCACATATGGTATGAGCACTGCAGTAGGTGCAGTGGAAAGGCAAGTTTTGTGGGAAGAGGGAACAGAGATGCTATAACTGGATGAGCCCTTTGGGCACAAATGCCCTCTTCCAAGCCTGGCTCAAAAACAGATACTTTGTGCTTCATATAGGCCGAGAACAGCTCCTTACCATCAATTAAGAGATTTTGTGATCAAATGCATAGATCAGCTCGATCAGCGTCATAAAATAAATGACCACTTCCGCATCATCAGCACAATCCCCAGAACTGGAGCTGTGCATACTCACTACAGTGTTACTAGAAAAATTGTGGCACCCAAGGTGCCCACACCTTCAGCTTATTCCCCTCTTGCCCAGGAGCTGTTGCCTCACTGTTGCTTGAACTCCTGTATACATCAGCACTTAGGCACCAGGTATGCCTGGTTCTCAGTCTGCTCTAATAACAAAATAATTCTCTGTGATTATGCCATATGTGTGAGTGTGTGTTCCTGTGCCTTCACTCTGTGATGCTGCATTCACCTTTCTACCACTGTCTTCTGAGCTCAGATGAGGCAGTCTTCCTGGGATGAGACTCAGGCATCAGGTGCCTGAAGTCTTCTGTCATGCAGCACTCATCTGTTGCCATCCTGGCAGTGGTGCCTTTCCATAAAGCCTCCATTGTTCCTTCTCAGCCCCTACTTGTTGTAACACCAGATCACCATGTGGGTCGGACTGCTCAGAGCAATGTCACTGATGCTACAAGAAGTAACAGTTAATACAGGTTTTGGTTCTTGAGAGGTCTACAGTGCTGCCTGGGTGCAGGTTAGCCTTTGGAACAGACAGGGACAAGGCTGCATCTGCTCCACCAGACTCAGGGGATTCAGGCTCACCACCCCAGAGCACTATTATTGCTGTGATGAGGATTTATGCAAGCACCTTATCTTTAGGCGTGTGGCCATTCTGTCCCAGCCAGGCTATACTTATGGCTCATGAAGGTTTGCTTCTGCTCACCGACCAGGCATCACCCCCAGAGGTGCTCCCATGCAGCTGAAGCATTACTTATTATTTATCCATTGCTTCCCAGGATCACATCGGTTACTTTTCCGCAGGTTTCAAAACCAGGCTAAGCCAGCAGCAGATTTGTACTCCAGTTAAAGCTGTGGAGGCTGAGAGCTGTCCCATACTGTTGCTCATTGAATCATAGGATTGTAGAATCACCAAGGCTGGAAAAGACCTACAAGATCATCCAGTCCAACAATCTACCTATCACCAATAGTTCTCATTAAGCAATGTCCCTCAACACAACGTCTAAGTGGTCCTTGAACACCTCCTGGGTCAGTGACTCCACCACCTCCCTGGGCAGCCCATTCACTCTTTTGGAGAAGTACTATTTCCTAACATCCAACCTGAATTTCTGTGACGCAGGTTGAGGCTATATTTGCTCAACTTGCTCTTTACAGGAGCTCAGTGAGAGATCAGGAGGCAGAAAGGAAGCAAAGATCAATGCTTGGACGCCAGAGTTGGCCACCATATCCCTGTAGAGTAACCGCAAAGAGCCCTTCTTCCCTGGTGTCCCCCAACATATACCCCTCCACACCAGACACCTTACCTCTAGCATCCACGCAATAACCCAAGGTCCCTCTCCTCCATATGACACCAGTCTCCCAACCTCATGGAGCTCTCCATTTTGTCCCAGAATCTTGTCAATGCCTGCTGACCATCCTAGAGCATTGCCTTTTGGGACTCCAGGGATTAGTAGGGACAAGGAAGAAGGGACAGCCCTTGAGGAGACACAGCAGCAATGAGGTTTGCTCCTAGTAGGGTTGGATGTCCAATCTATCTGAAAGCTGTCCATATCCTGGGGTGGCACCTTGTTATTGAGGAGAGGTGAACAAAAGGACAACTCTATGACTTTTTAACAAAAATTAAAAAAACAAAAAACATGCCTGTTGAGCCTCAGGATACCACATCACAACCCAGCAGACTGCAGGACAGGGTTATAATGGAACACTGGAGAAAATGCACAACTCTTCCCAAGCCAAGACTTGCACAGCAGAGCTGACTGCGGAGTGATGGAAGAGGGGCAGCTTGACACTTTGGGCCATATTTCTCAGAACTTGATCAAAACCTGCTATGGTCCCAGGCTTTTAGTGCACTCAGTTGAGGAGTCTAATTGTAATGTCTCTGCTTTCAAAGTACAGAGCAGTGGTTTCTGCTGGGGGCTAAGTGCTTTGGACGGAGAACTGCTTCGATGCCTTGCTGAAATGAGAGATATTGCTCTTCGGAGAATCTGGCTTTTCCTTTATTTTTCATTTTTCCTTTGATTTGTATAACTGCTATTATTTGAACATCCAGAATCATCATTAAAAGAAATTAAAGCCATATTTTGTTTACTAAAATACTTTGATGCAATTTTAAAAAAATAATTATGGTAAACATCCACACACACATTCGAGCTAACTCTTACATTTATGAGCAAACTTACTCTTGTGAGGAATCAAATTTCTTTTTCCTCATTTCTTTGATCTAAGGACCAAGGACTCCTGTGCAATAACATGTGTGATCATGATATCAAGTGATAGAAATGTTTTCAGTGTAATAATTACCAGAAGTTCAGAAGAGTTTCTTGTGTGCTCATCTCCTACAGAGCTGTAACGATAAAAACATACAAAACAAATATATGTATTTGTAGACCTTTTCCCACCAATGCAGACTCTTTTTTGAAGATGGCTGACAATAAATGCTGACAAACAGGAGTTATATTATTCCAGGAATACCACTAGCAATAACAGTAAAACACTTTTCTTTTTCTTTGAATAGTAGGATTTAGTGATATAAAGCAATAGTATATGAACTAGCATGTTAGTGGCTCATTGGAGGCTGACAGCATTGTAGGATAATGTATTTAAAAAAAAAAAAGGCATAAATGCAAAGGTGTCATTAAAGAAAGACATGAATGAAAGGTTAAGACTGTCTTCACATCTAATTCATTCTCTGGTGACTGCTGAAGCATGGACTGATCAACACCTCCCAGATTCAATAAACTCAACACAGCAAGGGACAGACCCTTGGGATCTGGGCCCACTCTCTCAAGTTACCCATTTTGCCTTAAATTCCCCAGCTTATGTGGCATGTGTTTTGTGAAAAGTGTTCATATGCTTGCCATGTAAGAAGTGGCTTCCAGTAATCAACGTAGTCACCTTCCCTCCTATCACTTAGTAGATGCAGTCTAGCAAACTTTTCACTCAACATGCTCAAGAATGGTTTTGGATGTGAAGAGGCCCTGGGCTGCAGAGGGAGGCTCAAATATTTGCTTAGGATATTGTACAGCAACAGGGAAATACACGTGGAGTCGATCACCCAGACTCCAGATGCAGCTACTGTTTGGCATCTGCTTCTGCTGTTTCTAATTTTGTTTTTCCCAAAGCCGAATTGCTGTACCTTTGGTGTCTGCAGCTCCCAGGTGTTGGCACACAGACAAGGAATGCAGGAGGAGGTGACCTGGTGGTACTTTCATGCCAAATAACACAAAAAGATTAGAAAAGAAGCAAACCCAACCCAACCCCCAGCCTCCTACACTGGAGCCACGAGCTGATCTGGTCTGGTCCCTAAATGGGGACACTTCTGAGTCTATTGGCCATGGCAAAATGGAGAAATGACACTTGTTTGCCAAGGGCTGATAGAAGGAAAATTCCCAGAGAGCCTAAAAGCAAGGTACTCTGGTGAAGGATTGCAGTTCTAGTTGCAAAAGTAGTGAGTGACCCCCAGGCAAAGATGGAAGCTTTTCCTCCTCCTCTGCTGCAGCAAAGCACTGCAAAATACCGCTGCAAGCAGAATATGGAGTTGCAATATTCTGTGAAATACTGTTACATTTCTAACAGGACTAAGAATTGGAAATGGGAAGTGTCAACAAAAAGTCATGGATGTAAAATCTTCCCTTTATGCTAAATTTCCAAATTCAACAGTTCCTCAGAACCTTTTTATTAAAAAATCTGCATTTTCCATCTCTGGAGGCATTAGCACCTGACACCTGGAAACTGGCCTGGCAATGAGCATCGATGCAGATGTTCTCCTAATATTTCAACTACTTAAGTTTCCCAGGACAGAAAACCTGAAGGGAAAAAGTGTTTCTAGGGGTAGCCTGTTGAAATCTAGAGAAGTTGAATATGCAAATGCCATACAAAAAGGAAACTTGGTCATTCTTGAAAACAGGATGATTCTCAAAGTTTAACAGCCCAGCAGCAAGGTTAAATTCTTCAGCCTTGTATTTGCTGAGCATCATCTGAGCTGTGTGTATGCTTGGAATGCCAAGTGATGCAAAACTAAATTACTTTACATGTCCCATGACCCAATCTGCAGATAGGCATGGACAATCCCTTCCTCAGCTGATCTGGTGTCAGCTGATATGGGAACATGGTGAGCTCTAGCAACACGATGGTCCAAGCCTGTGAGGAGCTCCCTGTGGCTCTCCTTTCACTTCAGTGGATTTTGGCTTGGGCACCTGCTGAAGTGTTGTACCTATGTAGTGCTTTTGACACGGAGACATAATTTTCCCTTTGCATTTAGTGTAGGGCAGGAAGAAAGCCTCAACACATGAATACAAAGTTTTTTGCTGCTTCCATTTTCAGATGCTCTGTGGCTGATTGGGAAACAAAATAAAACCTCACAAAATTTTTCACCAAACACTTTTGCTCCTCAGCAGCAGTCCTGCTTCCAGCAGCCCATTTACCCAAAACCATCCTTCGACACATATGAAGTCTCCCTTCCTCCTGCCAACCCACAGGGAATTTCACGGGCAATTACTTGCTGCCTCTATCTTGAGCCTAGGACTCATAGAAAGATTTATTTCTGAGCAAACATCGGAAAGCTTCACCAATTGTGTCTAAATATTTATATTCATGCCTACATGGTAAAAGATTGCATCTAGTATAAATGAAAGGTGTACAGACAAATAAAGGAAGCCGCTGTGACAAAGGAAAGTGATGAAAGCAGCCGATCAGTTGGAAGGTTAAACAAATGGTTCCTGAGTTGTGAGCTGCATTCCTGCTCAGATCATAAGACTGTAACTGCATTGTTAACATGGCTAATTGTGACTTTGCACAGTCTTCAGAGAGGTATTCTGCACAGCGCATCTTTCATAATTAAAAGGAAAACAATTGTCTCTTTTCCAAGTCAAATAAACCTTGTTTATCTGGAGAGGTATAGGCAGTAAGTGCAGTAAGCTGCTCCAGGAGACAATTTTGAAACTTTAGATCCAGAGGAGTCTGAAAGTCTGAGCTGGGGACAAAGGACTCATCTGCAGCTTTCCATAAAAGGCCCTGGCACAGAAGGCTATTGGGATCCTGGCTGTGAACACTTGGGGCATATTGAAAACCCAAAAACAATAGACCTGGCCCAGCATTGGAAAACCAGAGGGCACTCAAGCAAACCTGCAGTGCTGGATCTCAGTGGATGCGAGTGGAGGGGATGGAAGGTAATGTGAGCTGTTCCCACATGCTGCCCTGCTTGTGCAGCCTCCATGCTCATCCCTGAAGAGCAATTTGGAGATATGGGAGGTTGTATTTTTTGTCTCATCCGGTGACCACAGAGAGGGAATGCACAGATCTTGCTGGATTTAGCAGTCAGTTTCCATGCACCCAGCTGGAAGCGTCCCCTGGGCCCTCACTGCACTGCCACATACTGCACCTCACTGTGCCGACCATGGTCAGGGAGAAAAAAGCTCCAAGCAACATATTTGTCGCCAAGAAGTCTTGCAATTACAAAGATGAGTCTTGAAAGTGGTGCTTCTGGTGATGTGCTTGATCTCCCTTCTTTCATGTGCTGGACTCCAGCAGTAAGTCAGTAATTGTGGCCACTCACACAGTAAGAATGGCAGGTTCACAATGCCAAGTGGCATGTATCACTGGCAAAGAGCAGCAAGGTTTGTGGCTGGATTTAGGCTAAGTCACTGGCAAATTCCAGTGCTGACTCCACTGGCATGTCTTCAGAGAAAGCCTCTGGGGCTGTTTTGGATTTAGGCAATTGCTGGTTTGGCCTCTCTCACATGTCTTCTTGGACATGGCTCCCCTTTGTCTTTCTGTCTATGACATGTATCCCCTCTGGAACAATTAAGACCTTCACAAGCTCTTTGTTTCTAACTTGGGGCAGTTTAGCACAGAGTATATTTATGCTAATTGCATACTGAAAGTGCACTGGACTCAGCTTGACTTTCCCTCTGCAGGACTTTTAAGAAGCTATTTGTCATTGCTATTGTCACACAGTTGGACCTAGATGATCTTAGTGATCTTTCCCAACCTTAATGATTGGTGATGGCAGCAGAAGGCTAAGCATGGTTTGCAAGAACTGCCCCAGAAAGAGGCTATAGAACCTGGGCTTCTGGCCTCAGTGATCTCTCAGCTGTTCTTAGTGATGGAAGAGCTGGTGAACCCAAGCCTTCAAGCTCTGGCACCTATAGCACAGCAGTCATAGAATCATAAAATCACAGAATGGCATGGGTTGAAAAGGACCACAATGATCATGTAGTTTCAACTCCCCTGCTATGTGCAGGGTCGTCAACCACCAGACCAGGCTGCCCAGAGCCACATCCAGCCTGGCCTTGAATGCCTCCAGGGTTGGGGCATCCACAACATCCTTTGGCAACCTGTTCCAGTGCGTCACCATCCTCTGTATGAAAAACTTCCTCCTAATATCTAACCTAAATCTCCTCTGTCTCAGTTTAAGACCATTCCCCCTTGTCCTATCACTACCCTCGTAAACAGTCGTTGCAGTTCCTGTTTATATGCTCCTTTCAAATATTGGAAAGCCACAATGAGGTCTACCTGGAGCCTTCTCTTCTCCAAGCTAAACAAGCCCAGTTCCTCCAACCTTTCCTCACAGGAGAGGTGCTCCAGCCCACTGATCATCTTAGTGGCCCTCCTCTGGACCCCTTCCAAGAGCTCCACGTCCTTCTTGTACGGGGGGCCGCAGGCTTGGACGCAGTACTGCAGATGGGTCTCACAAGAGCAATGTCCCAGATATGTCTGTGGGCCAGGAACTGTAAAGGCTTCGTAATCAGCTCTGGTCTTCTGCTGAGTTTGAGATAGAAGCTAAACAACCTTTACCACCACCGTCACTTCCTGATGGGCTGGGCTGAGATGGCACAAAGTGGACATGCTGGCCCTAACTCAGTATCTGCAAGTTTTGCTTGTGATGGCTGATATGTTTCCAGCACTTCCAAGTGTGCTGGAAGGAGCAGAAAATGGCACTAGGATGGCCCTTTACACCTTGGGATTTCCTGTCAGTGGGCAAGTCTGTGGTTACACGGTTTCCTGTTTGCTTTACTCCCCAAAAAGTTGCAGTCAGCATCCAGCCCAAATATTCCAGGGGTATTACATTCATTTCTCTTTTAGCTTAGACTATTTCGATTTCCCAAGCCACATTCAGCCTCATGAAAAGAAAAAAAAGGCACCTTGTAGCCCGAAAGGACTCGTTTGTTTGAAAAACTGAGTGGCAGTGGGTGTGTGCTGCTGGATTTATGGCTGCGGAGGTAACGCACAAGGGCTGCCCTGCGCTTTGATAGCTTAGCACTTCTCTGATGTGTGAATGAAGTCCAGCAGGCCCGGGACCACGTTAATCTCCCAGTTTTGATCTCTGTCTGTAATGAAAGGCCAACAGCCTGTACTTCAAAGCCTGCACTGATACAGATAATCTTGTGAAAGGCTCTCTGCATTTCCAGCCAGCTTGTATCGGGGATTACAGCAACAACGGGAGGAGATGATAGAAGAGGAGATGCTTGTTTGATGGCACTCCTTCAGTTTCTTTCTCATATTCCTTTTGTTTTTAATTAAGCCGGGGGTCCCCCACCCCCTGCCCAGACAGAGCTGTGTCTGCAAGGGGGGAGTCCGGCTGTACTGCGCTGGGGCAGTGGATGCAGCACAGTCCTACAGCCTTACAGCTGGAACATGGACAGGGCAGCCTTAGAAACTGCATGGGCAGTGAAATGTAGCATTCCAGCATTGTGAAGTTCTTTCTTTCTCAAAACTGTTGCAAGAAAGTAGAGGAGAGGGTAAAGATGACAGGAGACCACAGGCTTTGAGAAGCATGTTATAAAGCAAAGTGAGCATTAGTTCCACATACACAATTATGCTTTATGTTGAAAGTATATAATTTTCAAGGCGTGTCTGACTAGGAAGCAGAACTAAAATATTTTTATGTTGACAAACTCTACCGATCTAAGAGAAAAACATTAAAAAAGAAACAATTGTAAATGTGTATCTTGCTTCCTTCTCCAGCAAGAGCATTTATAGAAAATCAGAGCAAAAAAGACTGAATTTAATTGGAATAAATAAAGGTTAATACTCAGGACCATGGCACTAACCACCTTATTCTCAGAACCCTTGTTGAAGCCTACTCAAACATGTATTTAAGCACAGTTCAATAAATATTTTCCAGACCTAAAAAGGCATAATGTGAATTGGGTCTGTATGTTGTCTCATAAGGATGGCAGGATTGACTACAGGATGACAAGAGAAATTGGAGAGGAAGGAAGAGCAGAAAAGCGGATGCACTGAACAAATTTAGTTACCCTAGTGTTTTTAAAGTATCATCCAAGAAGCTTGGATGTTGGGAATGATGTGAATGCGTCCCACTGAGTTAGATGTAAAAACATAAGTAGGCCACTTAATGCCTTAGGTACCAAATTCCTGAAGACATCAAAGCCACTTCTGAACACTGCTTCAATATACAGAGATCAAAATGCCTGGCAGAAGTCTGTAGGACTACCATGATGTCGAGACTCCAAATGCAATGCTCGTGGAGGACAAGAAAAGGTCAGCAAATTCTTGGTACCCACAGCTGCTTGTAGCAGAGACTGGGAGATGCCCACACAGGAAACTTCTGGAAGAGGATTTCAGAAGGATGTCCACAAAACTTGGGGGCTTACACGGAAGAAGCTATGATAGATATGATATACCTGTGAAAAGTCAGTGTGGCATTTGGAAATCCTGTTTCCAATCTCTAGAAATGGGTAACAAATATGGTGACTAAGGTTATCCAGTAAAGTTTCTCCCCACAGACATTTTAGGGAAACTGAAGAGCCGGAAGGGGAAGTGTCCTGGCATGGGGACTTGGCTGAAAGGAGCAGGAGAAATGGCCAGTTCTCTCAGTGGAGTAAAGATACCCGTGGAAATTTCAGGGATCTGCACTGAGGTCTGTTCTCTTCAAATTGGTCATGAATAACATGGAAAGGGCACAGGCAGTGAGAGACAAAGGTCATACATGACACAAAGTTGTTTAAAGTAGTTAGGGCAGCCCATGACACATGGGGAAAGGATCTTATGCGACCAAATGAAATATCAGGTAAAGTTTAACGTAGCTGAAGATAAAGCAGTAACACACCCTAAAAGCCAGCCATAGTTTCACATGTCAAATTTTGTTCCTTGAGCTGACCATTTCCTACTGAGAAACAAAGTTTTGGGATTAGACAGTTCCATAAACACATAACTGCGATGCTTATCAGCTAAAGGCCTTCAGGAAAGAAGCAGAAGCATAAAGTAAATAGAAAAAATCATTATGCCATTGTAATGTTTCATCCACACCATTTTACTCAAGAATTTTTCAGCTAAATGCATCATCAGTAAGCAAAGTTTTGGACCAAGTTCCACATGAGAGCTCTGTAGACCAAATAACAGCATTAGAGGGTTATGACAAAGGTCTACAAAGTCATATGTAGTGTGGAAATGAAGGACACAACTCAATGTCTCATCTCATATGGAAACCAGATGTCACCAAATGAAGATAGTAGTAGGCAGGTTCAAAGCAAAGCAAAAGACCTAATTTTTTTTTTTTTTTTATCTTGGACAGCAAAGCTGTGGAACTCCTTGCAGAAGAACGCATGGGACAGGTTCAAGGGAAGACTGGACAGTACTTGGAAGGAAATTCATTGCAAGTCACTTGACAAATCACAATGGGTTCAGAAAATCATCTGACATTAATCAGAGGCTAAAAGCAGATTAAGGGTAACCACCATACTTGTTTGTCTTATTCATCCCCTTTCCAAGCCATTTATGTCTGCTATTGGAGGAAAATAGCAGACTAGGGAGATATAATCTGGCCTCGGATGTGGTATTTTCTTAACACTGAGTTCTATTGAGTTTGTTCTCCTCTAGTCAATTCAACACTTCTGATGAGCTCCCTGCTCCTTCTGTTTGACCTTCCTAAATCTAAAATCTCTTTGAAAAGAGATTATCTTCACTAAGCCCATTTTGCAAAGGAAAAAGTGAGTCTATAGCCATCTCAGTCACACCTTGACTGAGTGGGGAGAAAGCCCCATGCCTCTGCTCCTCTCCTGCCCCACAGACCTGTCTGCCTTTGACTACCTTATTTGTGTGGTCCTTGTGGAGTGGAGTGGAAACATAACACTATTAGCAGCTGAGAGCCTCTGGGACCAAGAGGAAAGAGGGACAAGGTGAAAATGAAGCAACAGTGCCTGCGCAAAGGAACAATTATACATAGCTGATACAGAGCAGCTGGGTTACTGCTTCTGTCTCACACCACATACTTGTGGCAAAGTTAATGTTTAAAACATGGCATGTCTGGAGCTGTATCTCACAAACCAGCTAGGGATTTTAAAACAATGGTATGAGATAATTGCTGCTCGTGAAGCCATATGTGAGGGCAATGAAACAAAGACTAGATGTATCCAGTAATTACAAGAGACAGAAGGGCATTTATGTTTCCAGTGAAACTGCATGTCTGCACTGGGCGCCAGCAAAAGGGGTTCAAGTGGGGCTGGGAATTGAACAGAAGTTGACTCATTGGAGGTAAGTTGACTGGAGGAAGCCATGGGAAAGCATGGCAGGAGGAGCAGCTGCCTGTGCATTACAGATATAGGGACACTGGCAGATTGCCTGTTTCAATGGGGGGATTAAGCACAATGATGGAGGCAAGGAAGTCTAGAGGGGAAGAGATTGGAGGCAGTTACATTAGTGTTGATACCTTAGTAAATATCTTGATAGGATTAGCCATTTACATTATGTAAAATGGGGGAGAAAGAGAGTAAGAGGAGGTGAGAAAGAAAGAGTAAGCTCTTAAGAGCAGAAGACTCAGAAAAAGTGCAAGAAAAAAAAGAAAGGCCATAGAGAACATAGAGCCATCCACTAAAAAATAAAAAAAAAAGCTAACAAACAAACAACAAAAAATAAACAACAACAAAACCAACGAAACAACCACCAGAGAAAAAAGAAAGAAATAGGCCCTAGGAAACTGAAATATTAGCTGTCATTCATGGCCATAAATGCAGAAGTGAAATAGATATACAGCTGAGGACAGACTGTATTTGGTTTCAGTGATGCGTTAGGACACATCTACAGTATCTTACATGCAGCTAAATATTAAGTCACTCTGCATATCAGACTCCTTTCCTCATTCAGAAAGTTCTGCATACGTCCATGCCCCAGCCACTTACCTGTGCTCACACAGGCACAAACATAGCCCGACAAATCCCTCCCAAGGAAAGCTGCAGATCCCTGTGCAGGCAGTTTGGTGGGACTTGCTGGTGCATTCACTCTCAGGCCTGCTGTGCCCCAGTGCCCCAGGAGCCCCCTTAGAGGCACAGATGGAGGAAAGGCAAGAAATACAGAGAATGTTTTTTTTCCAAGTAGAGCTGTCTCAGAAGCAGCTGTACTGTCAATATTAAACTGAGAAAAATACCAGAGGAATGCTGAGGTTCATAGTCTGTGATTACAGATACCCTAATTTATGCTTGCCTGTATCCAACGGATGTCTGCTACTCAGGGCTGAGCCTACCAGCTTTTGCTCAGAAAGGAAAAAAGAAGCAGATGCCATCAAAGCAATATACTGGCTTTGTTCATTAAAACCAGCAGCTGCCACAAAGAAAGTTTCCTGCAGGACCACAAGTCAAACAGCACCTCCTTTCAGGCAGCCCTGACAAGAAGATAAATCCCTGCTTGAGTGCCTCCCTCTGACTCAGCTTCCCTTGGACAAACCATGGGGCCTGCAGGGAGATGGGACAGGGCAGGAGGAGGGACAGCAGGAGGAAGCTGGAGGGGAAGCTCTCCCCTTTCTGCCCACTGCTCCATTCCCCAGTGCCACCATTCCATCAATGGCTCCTGACCTCAGAGCAGCAATGGCTGGGGATGTGCCACAATCTCAGCAGCTAACCTTCCTCCTCCAAATGTCAAAATCCAAACTAAAAGAGCAATGAGAGATGCTTAACTGTTTTTAAACTGAAATTCTTCAGATGTGAATAAAGAAAACAGATCATTAGAACTACTGTCTTCCGCCTAGTCTGGCAAATTATATTCAGTCCCATTTCAGCAGGGGCAGGAATGAGGACTGGTCCTTTGTGAGACAGTTAGATGTCTCTCCAATCAGCAGGACAAGAAATGCAATGAGCAAAATGACTGTCTCTTGCTTCAGAAGAAATCAAAGAACAAATTTTTATAGCACATGGTAAAGAGAGAATTTGTTTGGGTTGAGTATTATTAAATTCTATTTAAAATGCTTTCTAAATATATACCTCCATGCTGTCCCTGTGCTTCTGCAAGATGTCTATTTATGCTAATTAATAAACCTCCATAATCATAAAATGCTACTATTCTAACATCAAAGACTTTCTTGAGCCTTAGCTGGAGATTTTCATTCAACATTTTACATCACATAATTTTATTGCTCTGAAGTATCTTCAGAACTCTACAGAAATCTTTCTCCAAGCTTTTGTTCAGTTGAAGCAAGCACCTGCAATATATACACACAACTATGTTTCTAAGAGACAGGCTTATCACAACTTCAGCCAGAGGGAATCTGTGTTTTATCTCACCTGATCCAATCTATGTTAGTCTTAATTCACATTTCACTTCTGGTAACCTCTGGGGCACCTTTAATGGCTACTGGAAATCTCCTTTAGCAGGCTGTACATTTTGGGATTAAATTCCTTGACTGAAATCAATGTCTTCTGGCTTCTAAAAAGCCAGTTTTACTCCTTGTTTCCAGCTACTGCATACTTGGAAACAGTCCCAAATGCTTCTAGCTATGTACTGGCTGTAGAAATGCAATTCTGCTGCCAGTGGTGCAGCCATAAAGTCAGCCCAAAATCTCAGCAGTCTTCATTCTCTCCTGCTTTATTTGCTTTGCATGCCACCCCATCCTACCAGTATAATAAAGCATACGCTTGCAGGGGAGGTAAATGTCATACTTAATGTAAGAATCTGGAGAATCAGTTTTGGCAGTCAGCAAGCAGGGTGCTTGCCCAGACAATGGTCTTGTGAGAGGTCCCACACTGCCGTATTTCATGTAGAAACACCTACCTTCACAGTAAGCTCCCGCCAAAGGCATCTTCCAATTTTCCATCAGGCCAGGAGTGTCTCCTCCACAGAAAAGCATGTCTGCACACTCTCGAATTTCATCCGCATATGGAAGAATCGTCACTGTTTTGCAGGTGAAGGAATATTAAAGCAAAAATCCAATACCTGTTCTGGATCAGTGGGTCAATGCTAGAAATGAATCAGGTGTCCTGACTCCTCGTGCTATGGCCATGTCTTGCTCTTCTTTTAGACCAGAAGGCCATTGCTAAGTGAGAAGTAAGATGAGCCAGAGCTATATTACTATTGATCGACTCTTGAGGTCACTCCAGACAGTGCAGAGGCTGCTATGAGGCATTGAGACCACTCTGCCCATGGATGGACAGGCTCTGCCAGCCCAGGGATAGGGGCAGACCAGGGAGCAGGGAGCCCTGCAAGATGGCAGGGCCCAATTAGACTCATGTTTTACTACTGCTCAGAATGTTTTCTCAGTGCATTTCTCACCTTTACAAATAAGGTTTTGTGGGGCCCATTTTTAGATGGGATTCTAGAATTAAAAACACAAATAGAAAAGAAAAAAGCTGGAGCCTCTGGCCATGGAGACAGTAGATCAAAAACAGTATTTTTGTACATGGAAAATCCACATGGAATTTTTCTCACGTAATTAATTTGTGAAGCAGTACTGGTAAATCAGGGAAGATATTAGAAACTAATGAAGGAAATAATCTGACACATCTGGGGAAAGTGAGTGATTTTCCTCTGGAGACTTCTATTTTTAAAAGAAATAGGGGATGTCTGTCAGCTCACAAGTTTTCTGTGTCTCTTTTCTGCATCATTAAAAAACAACCCTTTTGTGATCAGGGAAAAAGGTCAGAGTTATTTAATTTTCAAATTTGCTACAGAAGATGGAAGAAAATAATAAGGAATGTTCACTTCTTTGGCAAGCCATTACCCAGTACTAGTGTAATTCTGAATGTAGGCGGTCTCCATCACAAATGCCATTATTACAACTTTTTGTCTGCCCTAAAATGTCTTGTCTGCATTTTAAAAATAAACCAGTGCAGCCTTCTTAAGTGATGAATTCTAGCCACTACACCCTTGCTGTTATCCCTCTGCATGCTTCCTGCACATTCAGAAACTCAGTGGAGCTCCTCACACCTTTTCCTGCCAGATGAGAAAGTGCTTGGTTTTGGCTTGCTTATGAGTACCTAACACCGCATCTTCTAATCTAAGACCTCCTTGCAGCATAGGTACAGGATAGATCATGCATTTGTACAGCGAAAGGATAAAGAAATAATGCTATGACTCAGATACACAACTGGAAAACAGTTGGGCAGAAGTGACTAATGAAGGCTGACCTGAAAGTCTATTTTCATCTAAAATTTCTTCTGATTTTTTTTTTTTTTCTGAGCTGTTATTTAGCCAAAATAGTGTTGCAGACAAAGACAATTTGTCTTCTTTTCTAAAACTCCCACCTAAGGAGAAGAAAATACTTCTGATATGTGAATAGAGACTGGCGCTTAACAATTATGAAGTGAAAAATTGCACTTAGATCTGCCCAGTTCGCACAAATACTTGGGCACGTGACTTTAGCAGGTGTGACACACATCCATACCTTCAGGTAGTCACTGAAGAATGAGTTTGTTACATATTTGGGTGAGTTAGTTTTCCCTCCACTATATGAAATGTGGAAATTACAGCAGAATTTTCAGTTTGAATGTTACTGTGAGAATTTATCATTATATCTAATGAAAAAAAAATAATAATCGTGTAGTTTACTTGTAGTACCATTAGTTACTTTATATTTCAAAGATCTCTAGCTCATCTGTGGAGTATTAGTGACCTAGAAAGGAGGAAATTAAGAAGTCGGAGTAGAGCACATTTGGTCCAAACTTGTGAATATGTATGATATCATCCATCACACCTAACCATTGGTATCATCTATCACACCTAAATATAGCCATCCAAAATATAAGGTCTGGTTCATGATGTTCCTCCTACAGCAAGGGATTCACCAAAGACAGCAAAATTCTGTGCAGTGGTTCCAGTTGGATGAGCATAGTCAAAAAGCTTCTTTCAACTGTGCCTAAGTAATGCGTTCGACCTCTTTTTGGCAGATGCTGGTTTAGGAATACCATTTTTCAAAGTAGAGTTCAGTTTTCATTGAATGTCTTCAATGAATGTTACAAACCCAATATTTTAATTATCCCTCTGGAGATAATTGGAACTTAGCACATGAACACAAGAGAGTACACAAGTACTTTCTCTCCATTTCAAATTTTGTATTTATTTATGCCTTTCTTTTTTTTTGCTGGATTTTTTAATTGCAATTTGTTGTTCTTTAATGAAAACTGCTTTCTTTTTCATGCAGTGATGAAGAAATGCTAGATTCATTGGATCAGCCGTGTAGATTGAGCCTGTGCATTTCTCTCACAGACAGAAATAGAAGTGCTCTCCATATGAGGCTGACACTCTATGCCTGGAAGCAAGAAAATAAACTAGGAAACAAGACATCTGAAGCTACAGAACCAAACAAAGCAAAATTATACTGACAGGATTTATTTATTTATTTATTTATTTATTTTTTAGAGCAGCTACTTAAGGATGCTGGAATTTCCATGTTGTTCTAGATCTTCTTATTTTGGAGCCATCTATTCAATCCATAGTGTTTAATGCAGCTAAAGGAGCTCTCTCTAGAGCTGAATCAGTAGTGGTTTCCTCTGGGACAACTCACTTCCAGTTGTGCTTAGAGCACAGGCTGCTGTGCAGCTGGTGGTCTGCTTGCAATCTGAAGTGCTGCTGCAGATCCTCCTGCACCAGGACACAGAGGTGATATTAATACCAGTGCTACCAGAAACCGCAAGAAATTATTGTGGTTTGCAGTCTCATTCCAAGGTCTCAACTCAATCCAGATGTATGCTTCAGGTCTGCAGATTTTTTCAGAAAAATTGGACATAATTCTTAAAAAATTGAGTTACTTCGCAGTTTGTGGCAAAATAATAATAATATTAAAAATAATAGAATTACAAAAGGAGGAAAAACCTGATGAGTTTAGTCAGATTTTTGGTTTCTGTTTGCAATACACATACTCACACAACATACACTTTAAAGTGATAGAAACAAGTACAGTTTTATTACAAGTACTGTTTTATTAGAACAACTGATGTACTTTTAGAAAAAAACTCCTCACCAGATCAGAAACAGAGACTACAAGCTTCTGTCAGATATGTGAAATGACTGGAATCTGCCTGAGCAGCAAGCTAAAGACCTGCCCACAAAAATCTCCCCAAAAGCAGCACTGCCAACACCTGTGCTCGACCTGCTGGAAGGCACCCATGGGAAAGGGAATGACTGCTGCTCACTGGAGTGCAGTCACACTGGCAGTGGGAGACATCTTACCAAGAGGAATGCTTTTCTCATCTAACATCTGCTTTAGCCCTTCCATCCTGGCTCTCAGGAAAAAGTTGTAAAATATTTTAGACTGGTGAACCTCTACTGGCTGTTGAACATCATGGATTTAGCTGGTTATTTACATCAGCAGGATTCCCTCTTCAAACCTCGTTCCAATTCCTGCTCTCTCTTCTTCCTGTATGATAACCACATTATCATCTCTTCTTCTGTAATATGCAGTCCTTGGCTCCATAGGAGCCAACCCCATTTTTTATTCAATTAACTATGCAATTGCCGTGTCCAGAGAAGCAAGGAAGGTTGTTCCCAGATTGACACTTGCTACTCCTCTTTCAGACGTGATGTTCAGCATACATCAGGAGATAGGAATGCATTATCTGCCTTGGATGTTTGTTCTACAAGATGATCACCCTCCTTGGTATAAATTTGTTTCTTTTTATTTTTTATTTGTGTGTGTGTGTGTGTGTGTGTGTGTGAAAGAGCACTTCAATGCCCATGAAAACAATTCTACAAAATCATCAAATCTGTCTTTGTACAAACTAACTGGTCAGGGTGAGCACTTTAAAGTTTCTCACTATAACGCATTATCTCAAACTCTAAAACCTTTCTTGAACTCTTTTCTGCACCCCAAAAAGTGACCAGACCTGTAAAGGGTTTTGCAGGAGTGGCATGATCAGTGCTACATATAGATTTTCAGCCCTCTTTCCTATCTTCTCACTGTACTTGCTTTATTAATACAACTTGTTTTTCCTTTGTTCATTTAATGTAAATTCATGCTAGTTACCATTGCTCCACAGCCCTGCTGAACTGAGTTGTTTTCAGCGACAAACCCCGAAGTCTTTTTCAAAGACATTGCTCTCTGGACACCCCCTACTTTGCTTTTACTGTATACTTTTGCTTATAGCTGGAAAATTAAAATTTTTACCATAATAGAACAGACTAACACCTGCGTGAATTTGTAATTGAATCCCACATCAGGTTTTCCATGCTAAGAAATTCAGATTAGCCACTGCCCTCTGAAAATCTTCTAAAAATATAATCCAATTAATGTTCTCTGGCACTATTGAAATTAAGATAGTATTTCAAGACAAAACAAATAAGCAACAACAAATGAAGAATTTCATCTGCCAGCTCTTCAAAATATTTATTTCTAATAGCTGTTTTCCAGTAGCCTACTTAGTCCTTAGTAGACTGCAGTCATTTATCATCCTCACATGGTGGTAGTAGCCCATTATCTTGCTCTTTCCTAAATGGAAAACGATAGTATTCATTGAATGTTTTGTTCCATATAATTACTATCTCCTTTCAAATAATGCTCCTGTACCACTGATTCATTGTTCCTGATTTAGGGAAAAACTTTTCTGTGTCCTTTGCTTCAGTTGCTCTATTTGTTCCCCCCTTGCCACACCACCAGTGTTTTCTTTGTCCTCTTACAGCATTGTCTGCTTCAAAGCCTGTAATTTCCGATCATTGGCATTTCCAGAGTGCTGAGGGGATATTTGTAATTTATTTTATTTATAAGTGGTGCTCTCAGTTCACCACCGGACCAGAATGAGCTCTTACCCAAAGCTGATGTCCAAAGCTTTCATACACCCACTCTTACACCACTTGATGCACTCAGTTGTATGGAGAGAGAGCTACAGAACACATCCACTGCAGCTCCCTTCTACCATTTAGGAATAAAATATTTTCCATTTTAGAGGGTGCTTTGTTTTCATTTTTTAGCCATACATTTTTTTTTTAGCAAATTTTTCCTTATAGTTGTGATTTTCTTCCCACAGAGATCAGACTCAAAAAGTTTCTTTTCTTGGAAATCCAATTTTCCATTAATACAACCAAAGATGATGGAAGATGCTCAGCCCACGCCGCAGGCACAGCATGTTTCACTTAAATGCTCATTAAAGAAAGGAGTTATGGACTTCGTGAAATTCTATGTGCAGTCCTACTGAGCAGCTGCTCTGCACAGGAAGAGTGTGGAAGGCTACGAAGAGGAAGGAGATAAATGAGTGTGATATCCTCACAAGCAAAATATAGCAGTGCCTGGAGTGAGTTAGGAGTGAGTTAGGAGTTTGCTTGTCTGTAAGGAGAGCAAACAATGAGCAGATTTGTTTCCATAAGGGATGGACACTGCTACAGTGATATTTGGGATTATTCTGCAGAGAAATTCCAACACAATTTCATACAGAGCTATCACAACTCTGCAACACTGAGGCACAAGCAAAGTCCAGCCCATTATCACAACACTGCAAACTGGAGAGGTCAAATGGCTGGGTGGGAGTAATTCTGCCTAGCATTTTTATTTGGTCTTCGGGCACGCACTCAAACTGCAAAATTTACTTTGTGATATAGTAAAGTCTAAACACTTCAAACATTTTTAAAGTTTCCTGAGGCTTGTCAGAGCCCTGTCCTATTTTATTGAGCAGCATGTTTAACTTCATGGGTCTATCAGATGAATTCTAAAGTAAATAACATTTGAACAAGATGAAGAACATGAAGTTGCAAAATAAAAAGCTTTTTTAAAAGCACCCTATTACTCTGTTCAAATACCCCAGCATTAGAGTGCTTGGAAACCTCTTAGAGCTAAGTATGCATTTTTAAATAACGCCAGTTGTGCGGGCTGCAGTTACCGAATTCCAGCCTGACATTGAGCACTTAAAGAGTTTAGAGAATCCAGACTCTCTTATCAGTTTGCAGACAAGGGCACTAAATGTCATGTGGGCTTCCTTTTGGCTTATAGCCACAAGCTGCACATAGTATTTAATGTAGTCTCTGGTGCTTAAAGTATTAGGAAAACCTGAAAACAAAGTGCCTGCCATTAGCAAAATTGGTGCTGTCTTTTAACATTCTACAGTATGCATTTCTGGATTGGTATTAGACAAAACTTCCCTAAAAACAGAGGTCTGTGTTTTTGTTTTGTTTTGTTTTGTTTTTCGCCTATGACTTCTTCACAAGGTCCTGAGAAATTTTTCTGGGTAGGATCCTGGAGGCAAGTGTTTCTACTTTCCATCCACACACTTGGTGTGTTCATTAAATAACCCACTTAACTATGTTTCTTAATGTCCCACACTACCAAAAAATAATATATGGATCATGTGTATTATAACAATACTTATGGCATATCTCTTGTACGTAGTAAAACATTTTAATTGTGGAGCTAAATTCACTGTAGCTTGATGCTTAAAGAAAATAGGAAGGGAAGATAATAAAATCATTAAATCTCCTCAATTTTTTTTTTCTAATTTTTTTTTTTTTTTTTTTTTTTGCTGTAATAAAAAGCATAGTGCTGTAGAAAGGAAAGGATTATTCTTAAAAGCTATCTGTCAAAAATAAACAGGTTATAGAAAGATTGGCATAGAGAGCTACAAGAAAGTAACAGCCTGTGTGAAAATAGACAAGACCAGTTTAATCTCAGTAGTATTAAAATGAATCAGTGGGGAAAAAGTCAAAGAGATCACCAAAATTATAAATCACAAAGGAAAAACAAAAGGATGGTGTTCTTAATACATCTCTAGCCATGAACACATCTGACAAAAATTGGATTTGCCAAAGGTTTTGTGCAAGTGATATTGATGAGTTGTCTTCCAAAAACCCTTGTGACATTTCAGTCCCTCTTTGAGCGCTGCATTATCAGATCCAATCCCTGATTTCTGTGTTTTCCCGTGACTGCTGGATGGTTTCTCTTCTACCCAAGCTGCCTCCCAGCATCCTGCCCTACTTGAGTACCAGGTTAGATTCTGCTCTATAATAATCTACACAAATTCTCAGTTCTAGCCATGTTTATCTCCATTCTTCTTATTTGCTCTCTTTTCTGTGGCCTTTGCCTATATGAAGATGTGCCTTGGACCAAACCAAAGAGAGCATAGGTGAGGAAAAATACCCAGAGTTTCAGAGGGACTAGAAGAGGATCTATGAATTGGATACTGGTGGAAAGCTGGTGGAATACTTCCAAATGTGCTTTGTAGGGGTTTTCCCACATCCCAGTCTACAATGCTAGAGCCATGCTGGGGTGATCCACAAGGGAAAGGTGACATTCCCACATAAACATCCTACACATGACTGTGATATGCACTTCAAGCAACCAGTGTGTTGAGAGAAGTGGACGGACATCCTTCAAGAACTGGGGGCATCTCTCAGGTCCTTTCTTTTGGGCTGAAATTTGAATCCAAACTAGAGTAGAATAAAATGCTGTAACATGTAATATAGTTAGTTGGGGAAGTCGGTTCCAGGGGTAGCTCACTGCATCCTAAGAGAAAGTTCTTCCCAGACATTTTGGGTGCTAAAAACCAGATGCAGCAACACAGACTGGACTTGTGCGTTAGTTAAGTCATGGAGTGAGCATCTAGCCATCAGCTGTGTTTTATGCAAGAAACTGAATAACTGTCTGCATTTACAAAACAGGCAAATTTGTAGGAAAATTACATGTTCTGAAACTGATTTTGTTGAAAATCTTTATTTCCTTTCCACATATGGCTTTCTTACTTTCTTTTATGCATTTTGACATTATGTACACAAAAGAGCTTTAATGCAATTACTTCTCTCCGTATTAAATTATTCTGACATTGTTTATTCCATTACTACTTCTACAAATTTGAGGAGGGTTGAACGCTGGTTTTAATTCTGTCTGTCAGTTCCTGATTCACTGCCATTGCAATGTACATCATTTGAAGTGGGAAATATTAGCAAAAGCTGGAAATTGCTTGCGGGCATACTACTGGATGCACCCAGACTGACAATCCAGAGAGAGAAGGGGAAAACAGTTATTCTGGTCACAAAAACATCATGAGTAGATGGAGATCTGAACATAAGAATAGAAGTGAAACATTTATATCTGAATATAAATGGAAAGTTAATGGCAACATGTGAGTTACAGATTGAAATTGGAGCCAACTGATAAAAGTGACAGAAAATAAATTAATGAAATTTTAGCCAGTAGTAGCATTAATAAATCACTGCATACAAATATATATTAGGAAAAAAAGGAGCTCAAAGGATCTGTATACATTAAATAGATGTTTTTGCCTCCAGAAGAAAGCAGAACTAATTCAACTCATAGCACACACAGACTGGAAAGCTAATCATCTTCTGTAAAGGAGGATTGAAGCCAGCATCAACTAAAATGAAATGATCTCAAATCAAAAGGACTAAATAACTTATCCCAATGGGTCCTAAGGGCTAGGGAATTACTGACATTAATACTTCTCGCAGTAAACACATTGGCATTTCCCCTGGCTTTGATGCATTTTTACTTTTCCAGGACTGAAAAAGAAGGAGAGAATCTACCCAGGAACTGCTGCATTGCTTCTCTTCCCAAGCAAAATAATGGAACACATTCTCTATAAAAAAAGATTATGAGACTAATACAGAACTAACACAGGCATATACGGTTTCATGGAGCACAGATCTTGTCAAACAAACCATTTCTGTTTTGGAGAAGATGACATTTCTTGTTGATAAAGGCAACCACGTTGACCGATGCAGTTTATTTGAACAAAGTGTTTGGTTTGGTACCACACTAAACTTTAACTCAAATATTTATAAAGAAATAAATGGGCACACCCGAGATTAAAAATCTGGCTCTCTTATGATCTCTGCTCTGTTAATATTTGTACCAGTGCCATTCAGTGTTGTGTGCAGCAGGGCAGATCCAGCTCACAAAAAGATGAATTCTAAGGGAGAACTGGGATGGGATCTGTGCAGGTGCCACCCTTCAGGACAGGGTTGCAAGTCCAGGACACTGAGACCAGGCCAATAGTGGAAAAGAAGGCGTATGGGAGTTCTCTGGGGTCCCTTTGAAGATGAGGAAGCTGCAAACGGACTCAACATAGTTCAGTCTTCCATAGCAAAGGTACCTGAGGGTAGGGAGAGCATGAGATACTGTTCACAAACAAGGGCTTCTTTGCTTTCATTTCAACCTAAGAACCAGCCAATAGGGAAGAGTAACAAAGTTCTCACTTTTTCTCATTTTTTTCTCATCACCTTTTTGGGTGTTCACAACATGATTTGGGCCACTCTGTGCACGTGTGTGTGTTTGTGTTTTCCTCCTCGTAAGAGGAAAAAACTTGCAGCCTGTGCACATAGGATGTCTCATCAGACCATTGGTGTGGTTGCCTGGGGACATCAGTTCTGTGTCCCCACCAGTTCTGTCAGTCTGTGTTTCCTGAGGGCTGCTGGCTTGTATCTCAAATGCTCTCACAAGCTGCAATGTGGATTTAAGTGTGCACAGTGACAAAGAACTATAACTCAAAATCAGTGTAACTCTAATATTCCATACATGTTTTACATCACAAGTTTGTTTTTTTTCTTTTCCAAATTGGGGTTTTTTACTTAAGTATTCTAATCTCGTGAATTGCTGTAGGTCTAAGGAACATATGTAAATAGTTAGCTTTACAAGACATGTATGTACATGTACAGAACGGTGAAAGTTCTGCTGATCTTTTATTTAAATATAATGCATTAATAACATCAGTTAGCCTGATGCACTCAAAACTACCTTCTTTAGAACACTTTCTACCTGGTTACATCAAACAATGGCAGTAAAATAGGTGCTAAAAACTTGGGCTAAATTTGGACTATCCACAGAAACATTTTCACAGTTTGCGTGCTATTGCTGGTAGAAAATAGAAGAAACAGGCATGTGAACATAGCAGAATCAAATACCAATATAGGAAATAAAAGACCACATGGGAGGCAAACAATCTCCCTGATTCTGGATTTTAAGGAACACCTGTCCCACATACTAGGATTTGCATCTGCAAACACGAGAGGATAAAAATAATTTCCTATTTCCTCAGACTGCTGTATTTAATTTTCTCATTCCTACATCAACCTAAAGCATTTTCGAAGATGGATTAAACTCAAATTCTAATGCAAACAAAACATTTTTACACTCCACAGATGAGCAAAACAAAAAAAATAATCCCACTCCTTTTCTGCTTTATGGGTCTTCTGCAACAATCAAAACCAAGTGCAGTGCAGGAAAAGTAAGCTGATGCCAATTTCAGCTTTTGTCAGAGAGCTGCATTTAGATAATGCATAGAGAGCAAAAATAGCACTTAATCTCACTGCCTAACCCAGAAATACTTTTGGTTAAAAAACCCACTAATATACAAAGGAAGTAAACATGGGAATTTGAAGAATGTGAGAGCAAATGGATGCCTTTTGCTAATGGAGAACACTGGAAAAGCTTACTGGAAGAGAATTCCACTCACGGCTGTTTAGTATGCATGATCCAAGTGTTGTTTTTAACATATTTTTTTCATATCAGTGAAATAAGCCAATTTCACTGGGACTGTTGCTTAAAACCTTTCTGGACTGAAATGTTTATCCTATGCAACCTTCATGAAAACAAAGCTAAACGGTGCTAGAAGCAGGAAGTTATGTTGGGGTCCCATCAGGCTGCCCAAGGACGTGGTGGAGTCACCATCCCTGGAGGAGTTCAAGAGCTGTGTGGATGTGGCAATGGGGGACGTGGTTAATAGGCATGGTTAGTAGGGGTGGAAACTTGGGCTAGAGAAGCTTAGTGGTCTTTTCCAACCTCAATGAATCAATGATGCTGTAACCTAGTTCCAGCAATTATGTTGCATGGACAATTGAAGATTTCACTGCTGGCTTATCTAGTGGGGAGCTGTAAGCCATGTCTGGCCCACAGGTGCACTCTGAGGGGTGCTGGTCCAGGGGGCTGCCTTGCATCATTTCCCATCCATCTGTCCATCTGTCCTGCACATGAGCAGTGCCCGTTCAAGATGGATGTCCAGCACTCACCCCGTGCAGAGAGCAGTGGCTGCCCTGGCAGGACAAACTGAGCAGATGAGACGCTGAGACCACCTCTGGTTGACTGCTGGGCTATGGCACCAGAGGTCACAGGTTTGGGAGTGGAAGAGAGGATGAGTCTAAATTCCCACTGACTTTAACAGGCCCTGATTTTACCCACATCATTTTAATACTGGCAAATGCAAACAGCGTTTCTCATCCCTTATTTATCTTCCACAGCATTTAAAGTAGGTTTACCCTGCTAAGTAGGTCACAGAAGATTCATTTCGGTGCCCAAAGCTTAATGAAAAACTATTAAATGCTAAATCAAGTATTAAAATCATATTTCTCTGCCATATTTCACAGATTTATAGCATTTAACAACTTAAGAACTTTTTCTTTCCTCTTATTGAATTTCTGTTTTCTTTAATTGCTGGAGTTAATTAACATGAGCACAGTAACAGTGAAGTGGCAACCACTACTTAGCAATTAGCAAACCGGTCACCCTGAAGTGCCATTAAAGCTGTTTTACTTTCTCGCTGTTAACAGAGCAGCTGAAACTTCACAGAAAGCTCTGTTTTTTAAACATACCTGCTGGCACCAGTGCATCAGTTTTGGTGTTGGCTGAAGATGTTTAGGAGGAATAACCTTAAGGAGCTGAGAAATCACATTGCTCTGCCTTTAGAATCACCCTGTCCATGTGCAGCACCGTGCAGCTTACATTTAGATCAGCCCAAAAGATAACTGTTCCTCAAGGCTCAATTTCACATTATTTTTCAGATAGTTTATTGAATTACACTTTCTGTTATGCTCTGCCAGGGTGAGTAACCTTAGCTAGTAATCAGTTCTATTTTATTTTTAAAAATTTACTAATCCATTTAATTAACTTCTTGTAATACTGCACTTGGAGTTACTGAAAGTTTTAACCAGTCCCAGATAATATGTTGTCCTGCAAACAGGAAAGTGAAAGAGTGTGGAATGAGCCTAAATGCCATACTGTGGCAAAGAGCAAAGAGCAGTCTAGTGGTCAAAGTGAAATTTTTACAACAAGGCTGGTGAGGCACTGGCACAGGGTGCCCAGAGAGGTGGTGGATGTCCTGTGCCTGGAGGCACTCAAGGTCGAGCTGGGGCTCTGAGCACCTGATCCAGTGTAAGTGTCCCTGTTCATTGCTGGGGGGGGTTGAGCCAGATGAAAACCCTTTAAGGGTTCTTTCCAACTCAAACAGTGCTGATCCTAAGTTTAAAGCTCAGTGTGTTACAGCAGACATAGTGTTGGGAGAAACAGAGTGAGCGTTAGGGGAGCACACACCGTAGTTGCCTTACTGTTGCTTGCTTTGTTTGATGTATATTTCAGTCTAGACAGGGAAGCTTTGACTTCCTCTCTGATGAGCGGTTGGTGCCACCTCAACCCTGAAGGGGCAGAGGGAGGAACTGCCATCCCATGCCCAGAACATGTTTATTTCACAATAAAAATAAAACCAGTTTGATAGAAGAAAACCATTCCCCTGCTACTGCTGCCATACTGGCTGGGAGGATTCTCCACAATTATCCCCCACTCATCCAAACCAGCAGTGTGGCTTTTTCTCTCTTAATTCAGTTCAGCGTTCAGCTTTGATTTTGGAAATCCTATCATCATCGTGGCTTGTAAGGAGAGCACAACAGTGAGCAAAGCCTGCTTTGAATTAGGGAATTACAGAGAAACACTGCTCATTTAGAACAATGAGCATGTGATCTTTTTATCTGGTGTGGCTGGATCCCCAGCAAAAGCTTGTGTGTGTCCAGAGAGGGGGAATAAAGGTGCTTTAACCCTTCAGAGCCACATCTTGCACCATGGGGATGAAGGCCAGCCTGCTGGGCAGCTCATCCTGATTTGGAGCATGCTCCTTTCTCTGCTCAACTTGGAGAAACTCTCCACTGACTGCATCTAGGCACTCTTCCTCACATAGCTGGAACATCTGTAGGCTTGGCTGTGCCACCTCTCAGTTCTGTATGGCATAGAGCTGCTTAACATCAGCACATGGCAGGAGAGGAAGCGTAGTCTTGGAACTCTGAAAGGCATTTGTTCTTCAGCAGCTGGCACCAGAAATACCTCACTGTAGCTCCTCCCATCAGTGCCAGCCCAGGGTCAGTGAATACACAGACCTGATCTGTACAATTGTCCAAAATGTTAGCACAACCACAATGGACCTGTGCTTCTTTTGATCAAGACACTACGTTAGCAACTGAAGCAAATACTGTACACCATGCACACAGAGGAACCTCCCTGCTTCTCTACACCGAGTGATTTACCCAGTGATTGCCACCTTTTTTTCTCAGCTAAGCTATTTTGTATCTACCAAGCTTGTCCTGTGCTACCTATGGTGTCCCAAAAAGAGGAGTCTAAGCTGCCAGAGTTGCCTGGCAGAATGGCAGTGGTTCTCACTGGTGCTGCAGTTACACGGCTGTGTCCCATTCAGAAAGTTATGTTCATCTTTAAATCTGAAGAAAATGAACTAAAAGATTAATTTAAAAACAAAAACAAAACAGGAAGAACTAACCCTACAAAACATTTACGATGCTTATGATTCAATTAAGCCCTAACTGATGCTTCAGAGGCACCTTAAAGCTTGCATGCATCTGACTTTTTTCCAAATATGTCAAGAAAAGAAACTCAATTATGCAGATAAAACCTACACACAACACTGGATTTTAAGGCTCAGAAAACACTGCATTTTTCTATATAACAAAATACTATACAAGTAAATCCCATCATCATTCAGTTCTAGTGGCTCTTACACCAACAGAAGGGCTGCTCTTATTGCTGAAGCTAACAACAAGCATTTGTTCATCAACGGCTGCTCAGACTGTCTCCTTCCAGACATTATTTTCTGATTAGGAAATTGTCTTCTGAAAACAAGAACATTATACAGAACAAAGACAACTATGTGCATTCATGTGGGCTGTGCTCTGTGCGAGGTGTATGTGGGTGAAGCAATGAATAGGTGCTTACCAGTTCGGTGTCTAACCAGTCCTGGCAGGACCAAAGCAGCACAGACATTGTTTAGCACCTGGGCAGTAGAGACAAGCTAAGATAGGAAGCAGAGATAGTATTAGCACTGGTTAGTCCTAATCTCTGGTTAGTCCTAACTCTGTCACAGGCCTGCCAAGTCAGAGTTAAAGGCAGTCCATTCCCAGTTTTGTAGGCTAGAAGGAAAGGTGTCCATTAAAAATGTGAGGCCCATTTCCCCGTTACAGCTTCTAGATATCAGCGGTGTGGCACCTAATGCATCCACCATACTGAGACATGGAGTCAGCCATCTAAAATTTCATCTACTCCAGGACAAGTGGTATGGGATACATGGGAATTGCTCTGCTACTAGGAAAGGATAATTTCATGCTGTGGTTTAACCCAGCAAGCAGCTAAGCACCACATAGCCGTTTATTCACTCCCCTCCATCAGTGGGATAGCAGAAAGAAAAAGGTTGCAAAACTTGGGAGTTCAAACAGTTTAATAGGACAGAAAAGGAAGGGATAATCATAAAAGCAGAATAATAATAATAGAATGTACAAAACAAATGATACACAGAACTCATCCTGACTCCCCAGTTCTATCATTCAACATGACACCATATTGCATGGGACATTTGGTTGGCCAATTGGGGTCAGCTGTCCTAAATCTGTCCCCCCACAACTCCTCATGCACCCCCGGCCTCCTTGCTGGGAGGGCAGCATGAGAAGCTGAGAAGTCTTTGACATAGCCTAAGTACACATCAACAACAATTAAAACAGAGAGTTATCAGCATTTCTGTTTTCTCCTAAATCCAAAACACAGCACCATACCAGCCACTAAGAAGAAAATAAACACTATCCCACTGAAACCAGGACAGTTCAGACAGTTCACTGAAGATACAGGTCTGGGGTGCTTCTAAAGTCATTATGTAGATCTACATCAGAAAAAGCTGTTTCTAACTTCTAATTGGTTTCCACTTCTGTTTTCTGTTGTTGGTACTGCAAAGTATGGCTTTGTCACCAAATTCTGACCTCACTACTTACATATTATGCAAAAAATATACATGCTGAATAGCACCCATGACTAACATGACTTAAATCTCAGTCTATCCATCTCCTTAGACACTGAATAATGTTCCTAAAAGTCTCATTTTAGCAACAACACTGGAAGTAGAGGCACAGAATTGCACGTTACCTCTCCATTTACAACCATGGTAATACAAGTCAAAAGTGGCTGAGAGTTTTTAATCGAGTCCTCCAGACAAAGTAGGTCAGTTTAATTGAACCCAGGTGATACTAATAAGGAGAAAAAACTCTGCTACAGTAGAGACCATTGAAAGCTGCACCCCCCAGCAGAGACTGTCTGCAGGAGATAAGGAATTCTTTTTGCTTCAGCTTGGCCAGTTTTCTTCCCTACTGTGATAAAACCAATGGCCAAAAGACAGAGATGCAGCAATATTTCTCTGCAGCATAACAGGATTTGACAATCAAAAAAGTAACATAAACAATTAATTTCCGATTCCTGGAGGTAACAGGAATGCTAATGCAGTGATATCTATCTTCTTACCTTTATGGCAGTGCTGAATTACATTGAAGTAAAAACATGCACAGCATATGGAAGTGAACCCAAATATTTTCTGCCCCATGGAGCCTCCCAACTTATTTTTCTGGCATAAACCAACAGTGGTATTAAATGCCAGAGAATAGGTACCTGCCGGTGCAATGGATCCAGAGTCCAGGGCAGACAGCTTCTCAGAGTCAAGAGTGCTTTAAGGATATAAGAGTCTAAAGACTAATAACACACCTGTTATTAAAATAGTTATCCAAGGGCCCAGAATATAGCTCAAGTGTGAAGTCTAAGGCCTTTTGTTGTTTTTCAGTTAAAGACTGCCACTTCCCAACTAAGTTTCACAATTAGGATTAGACTTCTAGAAATTAAAAATATCATAAAATCACAGAATCATTAAGGTTGGGAACGACCACTAAGATCATCATATCCAACATCGACCCACCATGCTCACTAACTCACGCCCCTCAGTGCCACATCCACATGGTTCTTGAGCACCTCCAGAGACAGTGATTCCACCAC
This sequence comes from Chrysolophus pictus, assembly GCA_037305975.1. Lineage (NCBI taxonomy): Eukaryota > Metazoa > Chordata > Aves > Galliformes > Phasianidae > Chrysolophus > Chrysolophus pictus. The sequence continues at coordinate 15,110,649 of JAYKPI010000006.1, forward strand.
CTCCCTGGGCAGCCCGTGCCACTGCACCACCACTCCTCTGAGAGTAAGTTTTTCCTAATATCCAACCCGAGCCTCCTCTGGTGCAACTTAAAGCCATTACCTCCTGCCCTATTGCTAAAGGATAGGATATAGATAGATCATTCTTGTTATAGCCAGAAAAGTCTAGAAAGTTACAGTGAGAGTTCAGTTTTGTTCATGGTCTTTGATTAGAATTTAAAGTGGTGTCTGGCCCCATAAGATACCCCCAAATGGTCTCTGGGCCTCTTACAATGGTCTTTGTTTTATGAGCTACTTATTTTCTTTCCTTATGACTTAGAGATGAAGGTTCAGGTTATGCTTGATGTTGGAGGACCTAAAGCCAGCAGACAAGTTGGTCTTGCTGCATCCTGCAGGACACAGCCACATATAAGTTGGAAGAAGTTACTGCAATTGATAGTTTTATGCTTACCTCAGGGCAGTGTGTTGGAGCTATGGCTAGAAAACTTTGGGAAACAGGCAGGTTATTTTTTTCAACATGATGAAGAGTCCAGCAAGTTAGGCATAGGACTGACATTAGGGGCTCTGTAAACTTGAAGTTATACATTACATTTTAAGATGCCAATTTGTCCAGTGAGAAAAATCTCATTTTAATGTTAGACTTGCCTTTGGAGAAACTAACAGAGTCAAAACTCTCTCTCAGAGCTGTGACAATCCCATAAACCATGGATTTTTGTTAATAGGCTGGAGACAGGAGTATGTTTGTCTGCACAATGACCTACAGTAAAAAGAAACTTTTGTGGTTAATGTAACTTTAATGTAGCTAAAGGTGTCATATAGACATGAAGGGAGCACCGTCAGTAAAGTTGAAGGGCTTAGACTTTTCTGCACTGAATGTGAGTGCACTCCAGGTTAGGGTTACAGAGACAAAACTGCCAGACAGGTGGTTTGAAGTTTATTTATGTATGTATTTATTTATTTATTTATTTGCATTCTTCAGGTGGAGGAGTGTTACAGAGAGGAATGTTGTACGTGAGGTCCAAGAACCTGTATATGACTTCAGGTACAATCTGGCCTCCAGAAGACCTCTCACCTTGAGCGTACATTGTTATTTTCAGAACCAAGTGCCTTAAACCAATGTTTTTTTAAGGATTTTGAGAAACTACGGAAGGGAGATGGGCTGTTCTTGCTGTGCCTTCTTCATTCCTGGAAGATAGGGACAGGAGGTAGATAACCAAAGGCTGGCTATATGGAAAATAACAATATAAGGATTAGAGTTTTTTCCATTCTTTTTTACCTCCCCTGAAATCATCACAGGGCTCACCTAATATTACTGATCTCTGCACTCTTGGCAAGAAAAACTTGTTTGGTTGTTTCCAGCTCCTCATCCCTGCCCCTACCCAGAAGTCCCAGCCTGGGATGTATGAGGGCTCTGCATATATGCAAAGATACAAGGGGGAAACTCCAACCCATCACAAGGTTTTCTTCCTCTGCCTGGGCCCCACATCAGCACACAGGGAAGGCATTTGCTTCTCACAGTCAAAATCAATAATAACCAAAAAGCCATGCCTACCTGAAGTCATAATAAAAGGATATGGTCCCACAAATGTGACGCCTCTCCAAAAGAAACTCTCCTAGCTCTGCAGAATGATTCACTTCTCCAACCCAAAACATAGACCTGATGTTAACTTATCATGCTCCTTCAATTGTGATGAGATCTTTCCTTGGAGAATGAAAGATGCTGGGTTCTACACTGTGATGTGATGACTTCAGACCCCATAGCAGAAGCCTTCTTTCCCTTGTGAAGCCTCTTTCCCTCTGAAGCCTTGTGGCTTCAGAACTTAACAAAAATGTCTTTAAACATATTGGATTCTGCAACCCACAGCCAAGGTAGTTATGTAGATAGGACCATATCCTACCTTACTTTAGTCTGCTTGTTTCTGTTCTTCCCTGCCTTTGCAGTAAGGACAGCCCCTATAGCTGCCCTGGGTTTTCTCCCTAGCTCTAACCATCATGCTGAGTTTTAAAATATACTCCAAGAGAGCCCAGCCTTAAGACCACAAGCAAATGTCCCTCACTCTGTGCCTTGCATAAAAACACTGTCTAGATACTTTATGTCCTCAAATCGTAATTGTAATCCCATCCTTAATATCATAACTTCCCAGGGGATCACCAGATACATTAAAAGCCCTGGTTCACCTCACTATGAATCGTCTCCCCATCTTTCTGCTCTATGCAGATACAGCCAGTATAACTTGTTTGGCTGCCTAATTTTCTCTAACCTGAAAGGTATTGCAAAATGAGATGATATAGTAGGACACAATAGCCTTCAGCCTCCATAGTTTATTGCCTAAGCTTTACAAGGTGCCTCAATAAAAATGTCTTTAATGCATTAACTCCTGCAATGACAAATCTACCCCTAAAGTGATATGTAGCTCATAGGGCCATCCCATTCCTGACATCAGTTAAGTCAGAGAGTCAAAAGCAGCCAGGCAGGTTATTCCTGTTACAACCTGCATTGGTCTGGAAGGCAGCGAGAGAGCGGGCTTCAGTGGGGCACTCTCCCTCACGTCATGATTTACAGAAATGACCGGTCCCCTGGGTACATTTGAGACTATGGTTAGAGCTGTTTAGGAATCCAGAGCCTAAAGTATTTCAGAACATCATTACTGCAGCATCCTGCAGTGACTAGCTAGGGGGGAGACTCTAAGAGGAGACTGCAGCAAACTGGGCAGAGGGTCTCTTGCTATTTGAGCTGCTACCCAAGTATATTTGGGGACAGGGTCAGGTTTAGGGTTTCAAAATCAAAAGTAGGCAGGCAAGCTCTTCTTGCTGTTTCAGGCAAAACATAGAAAGCCAGTGTGTAGACACTTGTTGGTAGTTGAGGGTCTCATCTAGTGCTTTAAAGGTGACTATCACTCAATGATTCAGAATCTGTATTGTATTACAAGTCATAAATGTTGTAATGTTTTCCACAGCTTATAAAGTAACAGCAAAGTCTCCTACCAGAGGGCCTGGGGGACTTCTGTAGCCTCTGACAATGCACCAGTGCCCTGGTGTGCTGCCAGCTAGGGCAGGGGTACGCGCTGTGTTCAGGGTTTGTTCCCTGCTTACAGTGGAACTGAACCTGGGGTTTGAGTTAGCAACAGGGGTCATTTGCTTTCAAAAATACCTTCTTCTGATGGCCTCGGTCCTACAAGGGGCATATCCATGAACGCTGAATTCTTCCTTGCGCAAGTATCTCCAGTGCGGCCCTTCGAGGTCGTCTCCCTGCTGTGACTGGGGGAAGTGGTGGTTCCCCTCCCCTCTGCCCCATGCCTGCAACCCTCTGGCTTTCTGCTGTCATGGATTCTGTGCTCCTCCCTCCACAGCCTGCCTTGGGTGTGGTGATGCATGTTAGACATCGACTCCTGATTCTCACAGGTCAGCAGGTAACCTTTGTAAGTAAACAAGCACCCAAATTAAAGACAGGCATGTTTCAACAGGGGATCTCAATCTGATTCCAAAGGTGAAAGATCAAGTTTATTAACTAAGCCACCCACCTCCCTAGGAATATTACATGAATTAAAACCAGACTTCCTGGTGTTCTATATGCAACGCCTGTCAACAGCATAAATTATGTCTGGAGAGGTTTTAGTTACTTTTCTGAAAAATACAAAAATTTAAAATTCTTCTTTTGATTTAAGGCTTAGAAAGTTTTTTTAGGTTTATGTGGATGATGTGTCTCCCACTTACAGACTCAGACTGAGAAAACTTCTTTAAATTGGACATTGAAGATGAGATAATACACATATACAGTCCTCTCTGAAAGGATAAAAACTTTATTGAAAAAGCAAGACTCAAATTACTCATTACTTTATAGCTATTAAAGACATTAGACCATATACTCTATGGCAAGTCTCATACAAACTCTAAATGCTAAAAGTCAAACCCAACAGCTGATCTCCAGTATAACCAGTGTTGTAAGTTACTGCAAGGGCTAGAAATGCTGACGGTTCACTTACAGCACAAAGAAGAATTAGCATACCATTCACGATAGACAGTTTGAACTAATAAGAGAAAGGGCCTTCCCTCCAGTAGTCACACTGATTAGGCATCTTTTGCAGAACTTCCTTGAATGGAGATGAGCATTAGTGACTTAACTCAGTTCAAGCTGGTGTAAATCAGGACTAATTCAATTTTAATTGGTGGTGTTAGTAAGTTCATTATATTTTATCCATGATTGAGTTACTGCATGTGAGCTTCAGCATGTAATAATTTGTACTAGATTCCTAATCAGTGCTCAGAGTAAGAGGTCATATCAATAAATGGAAAGCCTACCTCCAGACCAATTAATCTCATAAGCTGTTGGCTACTGCAGTGCTTACATATATGTTGTACATGGCGTGGAGGAGAGGCCACAAAATATACCAAAAACATTCTGGAGAAATAGACACCCACCTATAGAGTTCCCTTCTAAACTATTAAAATTCCTTTTTAAGGAATTTTAAGAGTGAAAATCAGTAATCCACATTTAGTTAGTTATTTATTTAAAAAGAAAGTCTCTGATCAATCCAACTGCATCTGGGTGAACTTGCAATTAGTAATTGGATGGATTAATTTTGCACGTGCTCTTGATTTAACTGAGGACAAGTCAAAATCCCAAAATACATTCATTTTTAATATATTCACTATTACTTTCAAACAGCTCTCATCTACAAAAGGACGATGACAATCTGAACCCTGGTACATTAAAGGTAATAATTAAGCACATACATAAAGCCCAGCCTGACCAGCCAGATCTTTATAAAATCATTTTCTCATTGAATGTCTAATAATTTTGATCCTTGTATATACTTTGGCACCTATTTATTGGAAGTTTACTGTGAGCAGCTGGGTGAAATGAGAGTGAGATGTGCCTGTGCTCGGCACGTTGCTCCTTGGGGCCATCTCCCTCCACTGCTCAGCATGAGCTCCTCCATTTCCGACATTGGGGGAGGTTTTAGTGCATGGGGTTTTTGTCTCTGATTTGTAACTTTATTCTGGATATGAGCATACGCAACAGAAATACTCAGGGTGCAGAAGTGTTTTGTTAGCAGTTTGATATTAGCAATGGTCCCAATGCTCCTCACTCATGTGCGTGCATGTATATAAGGGTCAACAGCAGAGCTTCCCAAAATATCCAAGGATGTGCTTTTACACTTTTCAGACATGGCTGCAGGACTCCATAGAGCTTCAAACCTCCTGTTTTGACTTGTGCACACAAACACACAATGTGGGGACATGAGAGTCCTTTGTCCAAATGACCTTGAGCCATCTCAAACAAGGCCACGACTTTCCCATTGCAGTGTACAGAGAAGTGGCAGCACCAAAATCCACAGCCCCCAGTGCCAGAGCACCAACAAAACAGAGGCTATGGAACATTTGCAGCCCTCTATGAAACTGCCGTCGAGGCAAACAAAAGGAAACTGTTGGGCAGCACAGTGCTGGCGTCTCGTCGGAGCAGCCCAGCTTTGCTGGCGGTGTGGCAGGGCTCTGTCCCCACCCACACACCATGGACTGGCACCACAGTGTCCCTAAGAAGAATATGCCTATTTCTTAATGAGAAGTGCAGTGATTTGTCTGATAAGCAAGCAATTATCTGAAGACAATATCATCGTTTGTGGGTAGAAAGCCGTCCTCTGTCGTGCCAGGGATGTGACCAAGCACAGTGCGTGTTTTACTTTAGGCTAAGGGCTTCCTTTCATCTAGGCTGTGGTTTCCTTTCACAACCAGTGACTGTAACTGGCTTGCATAAAGCTACCTTTCATCTGATTTCCTAATAAATACAGTTTTTAATTCACATGGGGTCAGTTGCTGGTGACTAGAATATTTTCTAGCCCTAATCTCCATGACAGGAACATGTCTGAGCAGGTATACAATGCACCTACTACCACATACCTAGATAAAGAAGGAACGCTACTGGAGTATATCACAACCTTGCATCTCAAATGATGTGGATTGGCTCTGTGTGCCATTCTCTTCCATATTCCCTCCCATATTCCCAGAATCACAGAATGGTTGAGGTTGAAAGGGGCCACTGGAGGTCATTTGGTCCAACCCCCTGCTCAAGAACATGAACTGAGCTGCAGAACGGTCACAGACATCTGATTTATAGTTGTTTTGTTAGACGACATTTTTAGAAGAGCCTACTTCCTCTGAAGGAAGAAGGTAAAAACCCCAATAACCCCAAAATAAAATAAAATAATCTATACTCTTGAAAGTGGGAGGAGTTTCTCCTGTTGTAGAAGAGTTCACAGTTTAGATCCCATGCCTGACTGTGAGCTCCTTGGTCCTCTTGTGAGCCAAGGCACATTTTCACATACTTCTAGGCTGTAGATGACCATATTCCTTCAAAGCAGTGTCTGTAGGTGGACAGAACTTGAAGGCCCTTGGAGTGAAGGGCAACGCTTTTATGCTTTAATTTCAGCATGCATTTAAGTAGTTTGCTGGACTGAGACGACTGAGAATCCTGCAGAACAGAGTCACACCCAGCCAACATCCTGCCATTAAACTTTTGGTCCCTTCATTACAATGAAATAGAGGTTTTTCTCAGACTATTTCAAATCATGCGGCACACAATCCTTAACTTAAGGAACGTAATCCAAATCCCATTAATTTCTACACAAATTGTTTAATCATGGAATATGACCATACACAGAACTGGAATATATATGGCTTTAAAATAATCTTCAATAAATATATTTATTTGCTGCAGCTTAAGAAAACTCCCCACCATCAGATCTTAATCTCTTCCCACAGAAAACAAGGAACAGATTTTTCAGCATTTTGCCTGTTTCCTAGCTGCTATTACCAATGCACTGGCATTAGTTTAGAAGAAGACTGTCCTACTAAACATGACTATCCTTTTAAAAAATACTTGCTAGAGGCGACTTTGAATAGGCTCAGTGAGGGCAGAAAGGGAGATGGGGAAAGAAGAGAATTGCTGTTGTTTTGATCCATTGCCCTCACACTCCCTCAAATCCTCTTTGATTTAGTTTCTTAGACTGCTTTCACCATCCTAAAATGCCATAATCAGAACCTCATTTCTCCTGTGCAAATATTAGAGTCACAGCTACTAGCTTGATCTCCATTGCATTTTTTCATTGCATATAACAACATATCAGTGAATCCATAGGCTCCAGCAGGATAGCTGTCCCAGCAGCACAGCAGATCTTGACTCTGATACTGCACTATTTCCATATATTATTTCCACATGTTGGAAATATGGGATATCTAAGTTTGGAGTTTCTCCTGCACTCCATTCAGACAGCTGGAAGGCACTCTATCACCCTCCTAAAATCTGTATTAACCTGGCATTGAGTTTGAAACCTTAGCTTTGGGGTAAAATGTTATAGAAATACTGTGATTAGCCCCAGAGAGCCAATCAAAATCTGGGAAATAGTGATTTAATAAATAAATAAATAAATAAATAAATAAGTAAAAATTAAAAAATAAAAAGGTAAAAAGAAAAAAAGAAAAAGCTATGGAAAGGCACAAAAAGCCTTCTTGCAGTAAACAGTTTATTAACATTTTGTTTGCAGACTCTAAATTTTTAAGCCATCTGCTTTTTTTTCTTAATCACGTCACTCAAGAACAAATACAAATGCTGCCTGCCAAATTGTCATGACGGTCCTTAACAGGAGAGGAATAGGGAGCAGGAATGCTACAAGTGTCCTCGGGAAGGAGTAGGGCTCTCTTGGAGTAGCACACAACTGGGGCTGCTCCCATGGGCAGTTTATAATCTTCATCTCAGGAATTCATTGAGAGAGATTAGAGGGTGAGGGGGGAAGTACTTCTTTGTCAAATAGCTGGATAACATTCTGCAGCTTGTATTGAGGCATTGCCCAGAGAAGCAATTTATTCCTATCCCAATTACAGGTTTTCCGAGGAGGCTGCTCTGATGTCAGGAAGAAAAGGGCCTTCCCATTTAGCAAGTTCAGAGAAATGCCAGTGAGGACAGGAGGGTCTTCATCTCATGGTCTGAGGCATTTGGCCACTCTGCAGCTTCAGCAGACGGTTGGACTAGACGATCTTATAGGTCGTTTCCAACCTTATGATTCTATGATTCTATGATTCTATGATTCTATGACTAGCAAAGCACCACTCTCAGATAATACAGTTAGGATCTGGATGCACTAGGTGGCCCAAACTCCACCTCCCTGAGCTATAGGAAAAGCATCAGTACTGGCTGGGCGCTGACCTGCTGGAGGGGAACTTTGCGGAGGAGGACATAGGAGTTCTGGTGCATCTTCTTGTGTGCGCTTGCAGCCAGGAAGGCCAACTGTGTTCTGGGCTGCATTAAAAAAGGGCTGGCCAGCAGGGAGAAGCAGGTGATTGTCCCCCTCTACTCAGCTCTTGTGAGGCCCCATCTGCAGTACATCCAGGCCTGGGGCCCCAAGCACAAGAAGGACGTGGAGCTCTTGGCAGGGGTCCAGAGGAGGGCCACTAAGATGATCAGAGGGCTGGAGCACCTCTCCTGTGAGGAAAGGTTGAGGGAACTGGGCTTGTTTAGCTTGAGAAGAGAAGGCTCCAGGGCGACCTCATTCTGGCCTTCCAATACATGAAGGGTGAATATATATAGGAAGGGCAATAACTGTTTACGAGGGTGGATAGTGATAGGACAATGGGGAATGGCTTTAAACTGAGACAGAGGACATTTAGGTTAGATATTAGGAGGAAGTTTTTCACGCAGATGGTGGTGAAGCACTGGTACAGGTTGCCAAAGAAGGTTGTGGATGCCCCATCCCTGGACGCATTCAAGGCCAGGCTGGACGTGGCTCTGGGCAGCCTGGTCTGGTGGTTGGTGACCCTGCACACAGCAGGGTGTTGAAACTAGATGATCATTGTGGTCCTTTTCAACCCAGACCATTCTATCATTCTATGATTCTATGATTCCATGAAATGCATTGGCCATGAGCAGCAGTGTGCCCTTGTGGCCAAGAAAGCTGATAATATCCTAGGGTGCATTAAAAAGAGTGTGGCCAGCAGGCAGAGGGAGGTGATACTCCCATTCTACTCTGCCCTGGTGAGGCTACATCTGCAGTACTGCATCCCCTTCTGGGCTTCGGCTTCGCTGTTCAATAAAGGCCAGGAACTGCTGGAGAGAGTACTGCAAAGGGCCACGAAGATAATCAGGAGCCTGAAGCATCTCCCTTATGAGGAAAGACTGAGAGATCTGGGGCTGTTCAGCCAGGAGAAGAGAAGACTGAGAGTGGATCTTATTAAAATTTATAAATATCTAAATGACAGGAGTCAGGTGGATGGGTCATACTCTTTTTGGCATTGCCCAGGGGCAATGAACACAAACTAGAGCACAGGAAGTTCCATCTGAACATGAGAAAGAACTTATTAACTCTGAGGATGACAGAGCACTGGAACAGGCTACCTGGAGAGGTTGTGGCATCTCATTCTCTGGAGATACTCAAAACCCAACTGGACACTTTCCTCTGTAGCTTACTGTAAGGAACCTGCTTAGCAGGGGGTTGGACTCGATGATCTCCAGAGGTCCCTTCCAACACCTACCACTCTTGTAATTCTGTGATTCTATGATTGCCTGGATACTCCTGGAACAGGGCCATGGTCCCTGGCAGGCAGCAGCCAGGATTTACCTGCAGGACATATCCAAAAGACTGCAGGGACAAGGACCACTGTTAGAGAGGGAGCAGGTGTATTACCACTGAATGACTGGGTGAGGGGAGCAGAAGAGATGTTTCAATGTCCAGGTGACTAGCACAGATGTGATGGACTCAGGTCAGGGAGGTAAATTCCTGCACCACAAAATTCAGCATTAGAGATGGAGTGGTTGCTCTGCCCATAAGTTTGCCTCTGTGGGATGATAGTACTGAGATAAAGATGTAAACAGTGCATCAGGAAGCCAAACCCTTCAGACTCCTACAGCAACCCTCTGAGTACAGAAGATATATTCTGTTCCAGTTCTCATCATTCATCACACAACTTCTGGCCCAGGAAGTGAAAAAGTAGCTCAAGAAAAGAACTCAGAACATTTTATGTCATTCAAGCACTTGGTGGAAAATGTTTTGGCATGAGGCAAGCAGACCTGTCCTCCTGTCTGACGCCCTTCCTACCCTTCGGAGCTCCACCACCAACCTCCATTAAGCAAAGAAGCAGTTTATGGGGCTGATGAAAATAATTGTTTTCCAGAACTGTTTGAATCACTGTTTGCATGTTTATTTATTTATTTTTTTTTTGTAACTGTGTCCACACTTCTGCTTTTTGCTGGCATTGTTATTACAGAAACAGTATTTTAAAGAATAAAGCAGGCTCGAGTTGCAACAGAGTTTTTTCCCACAGCTGCTGGGCTGGTACAGCACTGCCCCAGGCTGCAGTTAGGGGAGCATTTTCCGTAATAGTAAAGCTTATTTAAGAAGCTCTTGCCCCCAGCCTGTTATTTCTGTCCCTGTGCTATATTTCAGCATCTTTTTGCCTGTACCAGTGCAATTGTTTGTTAAACTATGCCATAATGCAAATCATGGAAACGATCTAACTCATAAACCTTCCAAAGAAAAAGCTCTGGGCTTGAGGGGTTTTTTGTCTCTAATGCATCATTTCCCTGTTCTGGTTGACAAAGCCCTGCAAACAGTTATAATGACACAGTGAAGGAGATGGTGAGCTGCATTGCAGGCAAGAAGTGATGGCTTGGGGCGGGGATTTTTAAGCAGCTTGCTCTCAGAGATGGTTTGTGGTCTCCAAGCACTGTGGGCTGTGCTCTGCCCTAACACAATCCTCTGCTCATGTGTTCTACTCTGAACTCTGAACATTATATCCACTGAGGACATTTTCAGATGCCGTGAGCTTGCAGCCTTCCACCACTTTCTTCACAAGTTTTTTATGATACTGAATTTCTGTGTTTTTTATTTTCACCATGCCAGGTGTTCATGTAAAAGGAAAATGGAATTCATGCTTCAGCTTTTGTGATATTTTCTAGTCTTAAAGTCAAGTTTCCCAAGAGAACCGTAACTCTTCCAGGCCCTCAAGCACTGCCTAATCCCACTGTAGATGATATCTATTTAATGGCCTGAAAAGCAACGTCAGGAGGGTGCCAATAAGAGCTTTCCCTCTGTCACGTCAACAAATCATCCAATAAAACCACACAGACAGATCTAACAAGGGAGAAAAAGGAGGGAAAAAAAAAAAGGAGATAAAAAAATAAAACATTTTCAGACCTTCTTTATATACAGGATAAAGAAACAATGGAACATGATTTCCTGCACAGGTCTTCTTTAAAACAGGTATCTTGTCAGCTAGATTAGTCATGAAAAGGAAGAAGATATATGATACTGGCTGGATTGCAGGGACATGACAGTCAGATTCCACTGCTTATTCATGATGGGTTAATTTGAAAGAGAAAAGATGTCTCTCTGAATGGCCCTCATGATAGTCTTGTGAGAATAAGCAACAGACAGAGTGGAGCCCATCTGGGATTTTACCAGTTAGGCTCTCTCAGGGCAAAGACCTCATATTGCATGAAAATATTAACCCGAAAGACACCATTTGATCCTTGCAGAAGCCATATTGCATGTATTAAGCTGAAATTGCATATAACTTTATGTCATTTTTATCAGTTACTTCACAATTGTATATTTTATTCCTGCATCTAAGGAATTAAAGTTCATTAATTTAATTTCATCTTATCAAGAAGCAGCCAAACAGATGGTCAGCAAAGGAAAGGAGAAGAAAACAAAAAGCTTTTTCACTCTAAGGGTTCTGCTGTATGTCATGGGGCTTACATGAGCTCACAAATCACTGATAATAAAATAGATGCCTGGTGGAAACCAAGGACATCAGTCCATGAAGAGACAGAAAGCCGACGGTGTGCAATAGCAGCAATTAACTTTAAATCAGTTCTTCACTGCCATTTGAAGTGTCCATACTGGAATCATAACTTTTATTATTTATTCATACTTGGAGAGTAGCACTGCTACAGCAATTGTAAAAGAGGACCATCATGAGGAAAGACAGGACCAGGCATGCTGGACACTCCAGGCTTACAACGTAAACACACTTGCAGATTTCCACTGAACGCAGAACTGCAGCATCTTCTTACACAGGCCTTCAAAAACAAGCTCTCTTCACTGGTGTTTTATCAACAAATACTGAACAGACATTTTATGATTGTAAGAAACAGGATATTTCTTTGTTTAAAACCCTTTGTAAGAAGAATTTCTGCCCTTGTTGTTTCACTGGACAATATCTGTGCAGAAGGAGTCTTGACAAGTCAATCACACACACAATGGAGTAGATGATTCTTGATACAAATATTTTCAAGAGTGACAGTTAAGGATTTCAATCAAATAGTGTGAGGCTAAAAGTAGATGGTTTTTAACAATTCAAGAGATCAAAAGCAACAACAGAGAAAAACAGGAAATCTTTAGAAATTAAATTCACTTCAAAGAATTCTCTTCAAATGCTGTGCTTCCATTTCTTCATTACACCTAAACAAAATAGCTGAATTCAAGCCATTTAGGGTTTTATCATGTGTCACTGGATATCAACTGGGATTTATTGATTTTAACAAACTTGGGGTATTAATATAGAACAGAGACCACCAAAGCTGCATGACAAGATCATTGTTATCCAGTGGTTCTGTCCTACCATGTATGTAAGAATAGAAGTTTCCAAAAAAGTTTCACTTTGTTTCTAGGACAGACCAAATGTCAGTTTAGTCCAATTTCAGGTCTCTGCTGACAGTAAGGAGCAGATGCTTCCAGAAAGACTGTAACAGGGCAAGTATTGACTGGTTCTTCCCCTGGAGAGAAACCATTAGAAACTTCTTAGGCCAAAGTAACTGACAAGCTATGCAATCATTAATCTAGGTTAAGAAGAAGAAAAGCAGATTTCTCTCACTTTTGGAAAAGCATAAAACTCATCTACCTCTCAGCTTTTAGGAGGTTCCACTACAACCAGGACGGGCATGCCAACCAAATCAACACGCATATTGTTTGGTGAGAAATGCCATGATACCTCTTAGGAATCTGAAAGGCAACCCTGCTAACGTTTTAATGAATAGTTAGTTGTTCGCTTTTTTTCTTTTTGCGTATCTGATGACAAGTATTTTCCTTCATCCATAACACTGATGCCCAGTGTACCCCCCCCCAAAGCCCCCCAAATTGCTGTATGAGTCTCTGGTGTCACTTCTGCCACAGAGGTAGGAGCCATGCTGCAGCAGGTCAGACGTGGGCTGGTCATTACAAGACCACAGTCTCTAGGTAGCTCAGCACTGACTCATTGTGGCCTTGAAAAGCCACTCACACATCTGCTCTGCATCAATGTGCCCATCTGGTTCATGGAGATAATGTTGTTTACCCATCTTCATAAAGTGCTCTGACTGATGAAGGTGGAGAAACACTCATAAACTATCATGCTTGAAGACGCCAAGCCTAGATAGAACATAGAGATAAACACCAGATGTTATTGATGGTCTGGCTGCTCTTGGGAAGATTTCTTAGAGTGATGTGATCAGATACGACATCAGATGAAATAGAAGCTGAGTACAGAAAACAGAAGCTAGTAAAATATTAGGGGTGACAACAACACAAAGCAACAACAACTAGCTTGTACAAGAAAGTTGCCCGTTTGCCTATGGCAGCAAAATCTGCCAGCAAAATACCAAAGGAAATTTTGAGTAGATGAAGACTCGTTTGCCTTGAGTGCCTACAGTTCATCGATTTTAATTTAGCAGTATTTACGAGAAATTGTTCTTGGTTTATTTCCTCATCAATTTATTTGAACCAGTAGGTCTTCAAAGTCAAAAGTAATAAAAAAAATATTTTCCAGCATATACTGTTGCAACAAAGAAGAGAACAGTGGAACACATTTTTTCCCCAAACCATTTACTAGTCTCCAGGGAGATATAATTTCCTTTCAAACTGAACTACATTTCAATTCACAGGACATTTTTACTAGCCATTTTGGACTAAGTAATTGACTCTTTTGGAAGTAGTTCCCTCATTGTCACAGTATCAATTAGTCCATGAAATATCACAAGGTAAAGTAAGAAATGGAAAAGATAAGCATATGCTCCACTTGGCACTTCAAATTAAACCCTCCTTCTTATACTCTGCTGTTTAGCTGCTGCTCAAAACTTCATACCACCATATTCAAATGAGCAATAATTCTTACTTTAGGTGGAATTATGGAACATACGGTGATGTGTAAAAACCAACAAGAGCATTCCACCATAGTAGGTCAGTAAGTACAGGTAGGGTATGAAGGTTGTTAAACAGTCCTCTACTGAAGCAGGTGCAGTGATTCACCTTGGACCACAGAAAGGACAAGTGCTTAATTCCACCCGAAGGCTCTTGCTGCTGCTCAAGGATGCTGTACACACAATACAGTAAATGCTCAGTTCCTTTGAGTGGATGATGCAGCACTCTGGACTACCACTGCCACTGCAGATGCAGGGAAAAAATGCTAGAAGATGAGGTCAATGGTAGGCTGAGCTCTTGAGAAGAAAACCAGTGAATAAGCAGAAGGTGGAGCCTCTGGACCCACTAGCTATGTTCAGTAAGTCTGCTTTGTGCAACTCCACAAAACCACTGCTACCCACTGGGGATTTGTGCACAGAGTGATGCATGGACACGATGCATTTGGCCTTGGCTGTACTTCCTTTCATGCTCTGTTGTGAAAGAACTTACTATACTGGGTGATGAAGGTGTATAGGAACATTCACAGTTAATGACTAGCCAGGCACTGCTGCTTGCTTTTATATTCATCCCTCTTCTGTCAAGGAAAGCTCAATAGCACATGCTCTGCATGAGAGTAATGTAATCAACACCATGTTTTGAAAGATTAAATTGCTCCTTTATCAGGAAGTATCAGAAAAAGTAATTTGGAAACCTGAAAAATCTCTTGGGCAGTGGAGTGTGTGAACTATGTATTAGAAAGCCCAGAAAGAAAATGATACGAAAACTTCATTATTGTGAACTGGCCTGAATCACCAATATTCTCATGACATGATCTGACATGACATATGACTGTTACCAACTGAAATCTGATTAACAACCTCAAGTACAGTAGCTGTATTCAAACAATGAGTAAGAATTAAAAATCCAGGCAAAGTTTCACAAAGCAAATAATTTCCTTTTAATTGAAACCGTATGGGCATAGTTTTGGATGCACTGAATACTCCCGAGTTTTTGTTTCTTTTGAAAATGAGTGGTTTTAAGCCTATTATTACTTGAATATACTGTGCTACATCCTCCGCTTGAAAAAAACGGCATGGAAAAGGCAGCAAAAAAATACATTTCCCTCATCCCTCCCAATCTGACTGTGGCATACCAGCAAGTTTTTGGCATGGTAGCATATATTAATACTACACATCTATATGGGAATCATATACCACATTTTTATGTTGCAGCCTTAGCCAATGTTTCCTTCTTGTAAAACATCCAAGGTTTCTGGTAGAAGCTTTTTTACAAAAGTTGCATTGTTTCCCCTGAGTTATGTACTAAGCATAATCAAGAAAAACTGTGATATTAACCCTAATGGAAACAAGGCATCCCTTGTTATCTGCCGCCAATGAAACTTCATGATTTGAAGAGAACTGAAGTACTGAGAATAGCTTCAAAAAGGTAGAGACATTCATTTCCATGTCCACACTGTGCACTTTGCCTGCTCTTAAAATGACATATGATCCTTCTAGAGGCAGAAACTCCACCAGCTGCCAGTCCTGCTCTTTGCCCCAGCATGGGGACATGGATGAGAGTGAGGGAGCAGGGCAAGGTGATGCAGTGGGGGGTCATATGATCAATGCAAAGAACGCATTGATCACATGAGGTTTTGGTTGTTTCCAGTTGCTAGATGTCATTAAAATAAACATTTGAAATATTTTCCACATATTGCTTTACCATTGCTGTGGTAACCAGGTATGATCTGTGATCACAGATTCAGTGCTCTGGTCAGTGTAAGTGAAAAAGCAGACAGTAAGGTTGGAGCAAAAAATGAAAGTGGAAGCGCATGCGTAGCTGACTTACAGGTCTTTTTTTTTTTCCACTAGCCCCATAGCACAATGATGTTAAAGAGCTTTGAACAGAAAGCCATGTGAATAGGGAAAATGTGGCACATAGTGACCACTGCCTCTGCAGGACTGCAGCCTGGGCAGATAGAAGACAGCAGGGCCACTTGTTTTGTTCCATGCGGTTAACTAAAAATAAGTCTTTAATGAAATTTTAAGTAACAGATTATTACACCGTTCACTAGCTCAAACACTGAAGGTACACTGCTTGCCCACATAGAGATGCTGGCGTGGGTACATTTGCACAGTTGGGAAGGATCTCTCTCCTTGCTCAGAACAGGAATAGCTGCCATTGTGTGAGCAATTTGGGATTCAGAATAGCATAGGGAAGAAGTTGTGCACTCCTTCATAAAAACTTAACTAAAGACATGTATGTGGGGGAAAAGGCAGTTATAAAAGCTAAGGGTTTCCTCCCTGTCTGCAGCTAATCACATCAGTTTTAAGGAGGTAGTTTCTTTGCGTTCAAAAGATGCGAAATAATAATCCAAATGATCCATGATCATGTTCCAAGCATTATATCTCAGATTCAATTCTACAAGTTTTTCAACAAGTTTCTATGATGCTATAAAGCTATTAAGAACAACATTCTTTGAGTTCACAGGAAATACTCATAAGCATAAAGCTTAACAAATACTTAAGCAACATGTTTTGCAAGGAACTCAATCCTATGTTTTTCTCTACTTTGCAGCAGAAGTTGCATGTGGCTCTAAACTGCGTAATATTCAGTTCTGATACCCCTCTGACAGACAGTGTCTGTGGCACCCTCAGCGCTACATGAAAATCATATGAATTATCATATGAATTGTGTTAGGCTCTCATTGACTAAACACAGCGTTCATTACTGTGGTAGACATACTTATTAATATTGTATTTTGTATTGCCTTTCTTGTTGAAAGATTTCTTTTAAAGTAGACTGATTTTAAAACAAGCATTAAAAGTACACCTGGGCAATTTGTAACTTATACAGTACAGATAACTCTTTGCTGCAACTTTCAGATAAAATATTTTGAGACCAGATGTTCGGATACTGCAGTGAAAGCCAAACATGAGTTCAAAAACCCATCTTGAAAGTTCTGCAATTTTCAAGGCTTAATGCAACCCACTGCCCTTCTGGAGACCTTCGCATTGCCCCTTTCAGATGGTGGGATGGGGAGGTGAGGGAGATGCCCTCCTCTCCCCATACAGCTGTGGTCCGATCTATGCTGAGACGCAGCCTTTGAAGAAATTCCCTTTGCAGGAAGGGAGACTGTTGAAACTGTGTCTGTTCACCAAGGACAAAACATAATCGCCAGCAAATTCCATGACCTCTGCCCGAAGACGGAGCTATTACAAAGCCCGCCTGATACTCCAGTACAGTTTGTACGAACAACAAAATGACAATAAACTCAAGGCAGCACTGAGATAGAGGTCTTAGTACTGAGATGCTGGCCTTCAGGTTTCTTTGGGCTGGCACTCTGAGATATTAAATAGCACGATGTCAATTATTGTCACTTTTTAGGGTGCAAAACCCTACTATGCACCTACAGCTGGATGTTACCTTCCTGCTTAGCTTAGCTTGGCTGACAAGCTAGATGAGACATACCTGTCTGGCCGAGATACAGGCATGTTCCAGTAGGAAGCCCACTTGGGTCCTATCATGGCTTTCTACTGCACTTCTCTGAAACGCACAACCCAGGGCTGTTATGTAGAGGGAAGGGGGCAGGTATGGATGAACAATGCCTTAGTGAGAACAAAAGTAATTTCCGATCCCACTTCTTTGTCAGATTACTTACATCATTTGACTAAATGTCAAAAATGTTTCAACTAGTCCTTTTGCCACCCAGGCCTTATTTCTAGGCCCTCTTAAAACAAACAAACAGACAAAAACCTTAAACTTAGTAATTAACTACTTAATTTCCTCAAATTCTCATTTATCTTTCCATTGTGCAAATCTGACCCGAAGCAATAAGGTTTTGGTTAATTTGAACCTGAAGAAATACCATTCCAAGTCCTGTTAGGATAAAAATCAAAACCTCACATCCGGCTCTTGGAATCTTTTTAATGCCCTGATCCTACATTTTCACAGCCGACTGCAGGCATGTCTCCCACACCTCTCTGCTTCATGCCCAGCAGCTCCGCAGAGCCGATTCCCTTCCTTCCAAATGGATTTGGTTGGCAGGGCGCTGACTTAAATAAGGTGTGTGATGCCATGTGTGCCATAAAGCAGTATGACAATGTGATTCGCATGCTGCCTACAAATTTTCCACAATCTCTTTGTATTGCTGGGCTCGTAATCTTTCATATCATTTGGATGAACTCTTGGAATAGTGATTCGGTCTGCATAGCTGGTTTTTCCATTTCTGTCATTAAAGCTGCTCTAAGGGCCATGCTAAAATTGCAACGAAAGATTTTCCCACATCGCAAATCACTGCAGTATTTGGTGTGCACTATATCAATAAAAAGATTAACTTACTTATAGGAAAAAGATGACAAAGTCCACAGTTGTCCAAGCCATGAGAAAAACAAGGTTTCGGCTAAACTAGTTGTAACAATGTCACTTTTTAACCCTCAGCTTTTCAGGTACAGTACAAAGCTCACAAGTGGGTACTATCTCATGTATGGCATTAAATGAGTGCTGTTAACCTTGCAGGTCAGCCTTTTGAAGTCAAGCAGGCATTTTGCTATTGATTTCCATGGAGCCAAGATTTCATATTTATTTCCACTGACTATTTCAAAACACAAGGAAAATTTTCTGCTTAAAAACCCAGAGAAGAAATGTGAAAGAGAAGGATGTGGGAGAAGGATTTCTCCCTTGGTGGAAAAGCAGCATCTTCCAGTACCATCCCAGCTGACAGCAATCTATGCCGTCTCTGAGACAGCCCTGCAGGGACTGGCAGATGTATCTAAAATCCTCACGGAAATCAATTCTAATGGCTTTCCAGGAGTGAAAGAAAAAGTGACAGGCAGATAAATAACCCAAATGAGGCTGAAGCAAATATAAATGGGGATGAGGTAGAATGGAAGAGGTTAAAGTCAAAACTGCAGCTGTGCAGCACTGAGGAGATGGAGTGATTCCCCAATATATCCATGTTCAAATCTAGGTTTCTAAGGTTCATGAGAACAAGCTTTAACTGAGCTAGGTACAGGAATTTGGGAGTGAGGTCATTCATAATCTGTTTCTATTCACTGAAATAGGATAAGCACCAGACCCCATGATTTTGTTAGTCAAGCATTTTAAGGAATGCTAAGAGCTGATAGTAAATTTCCAAAAGGTCTGGCTTCTGTCATGAAGAAACCGTATTTCTTAAAGGAAGAAAGAGCTAGCAGTGAAAAAAAAAAAAAAAATCAGTAGTAAGGAAAAAATAAGCAGCATAGGCAGCCAGGGACTGGTCACAACAAGTGCATGCCAAGGAGCTACTGGTACATGGATTGGAATTATAGCAAGCCACAGGGCTGTGGAACTGACCACCAACATGTGAGAACGGGCCCTCTACTGAAATGCAGCACAGCAAACATGATGCAAAAAGTTGGCTCTGCATCAGAATTTCCAGTTGGATCACATTCATGGTATCAATGAGGCCAACAGAGCCTACTCAGATACTCAGGGAGACCCACTGGGGCCCAGGCAGCCATGCTGCCTTTCGAGAGTGCTGGCCAAGGACTCCTGCAGCAGCTCCGACCAGCTCAAAGCAGTGGCACAATTTTCCACTCCTGAATACAAAATGGAAAAGACCTGTTTTTAGAAATTATATAAGTGAGCTTACAAGATGCTTTAAGAAGATTTGTATATACTCCTTTTAGAGGAAAACAATTTCACAGCCATTTTGTCTTTGTCATTTCCATAGCTCCTGGGATCATATTTAATTTGTAACTGAGGATCTGAATTTGTTGGGACAGACCAAAATAGGAATTCTTTTTTGCCTGTGCATTTCCTTCCAGGCAGCACAAACCCAAGTGAACAAGTTTGCTGTTCAAGTAAGAATAAAAAGGAAGGGCTTTTCAGCTGCCTGTGGGGGATCTCCATTGTATAGTGGAGTAAGCTCTCAGGTTTTCTTAATTTTTGTTCAGAAATATGAATATGATTTTTTTTTTAATCACTATTGCCCTAGAGATCAGATGAAAGCTGGGGCTCTCAGAGCAATCACGCATGTTGAAGAGGAACCAGAGGCTGTCCCTTTCTCCTGGCTGCCAAATGTGACTTGATGTCTAATCTGCTTAAGCCCCCAGGCTGTATGTTCATACTTAACATGGCAAAGTGACATAGCTCTAGTTTTCCTTTTCTGGTTCCTCTTGCCAGAAGTGGTTCACTGACCTCAGCACAAGGTAGTGAATGATTCCACATCCTGAAAATGCATCATAAAGAAGGAATTATGCATCCTAAGCATTTAGTGCAATACCACAGGTGACAGACTGTCCAGAGAGGTGGTGGAGTCTCCCTAGAGGTGTTCAAGAAATGTGGAGTTGTGGCACTGGGAGACATGGTTAATGGGCATGGTGGGGTTGGGTCAGTGGTTGGACTAGATGATCTCAGAGGTCTTTTCCAACCTTAATGATTTTATGAGGGAAGTGGTAATGTGCAATTTGCATGAGGGTATCAGACAAACTATGTGACTGAGCAATCTTTGATTTCTCAGGGAAAAGTGCATTAGCCCATTCAAGCGGGGGCTTAACCCCCTCTGCCCCAGGCAGTCTGTCCCCAGCAGTTTCTGTGAGTGCTCGTTGGTCATTACCCTGCTGCTCCCCAGGCCCTATCACAGCACCAATTTGATAGGTTTGCTGCTCCAGCATCTCCCGTCTACATCTCCCCATCCTTGTTTTTCTGCCCTTTTCTCCCATCTGGCCATCTTAACTTGCCCCTCACTCATCCTTGTAAAGGCAGGATTTAGCCCATCCCTTAAAAAAAAAACAAACACAGAGCTTCTCCTGAGGTGGGAATGGCACCAAAGAAAGGAAAACAGGAGAAGGTGAATAATTTACAGAGATAGCAGCCAATGTGCAGGAGGAGGGGCAGCCCTTGTCCTCCTCAGAAGGCAGGGGATTAGCACAGCCCCGTGGGACCAGCGTCCTGGAAGAGCCCAGGTCTGGCAGAGGACCAAGGACAGACTGTAGCAGCCATACGCACGGCAGGGGGAGAACACCCAAATAAAATAATTGCTCTGTGTAACTGCTGTCCTTTCCTGAATCCACACATTGTCTCAGGGACACGTACAAGGTCTCCTGGAGCTCAGCTGCCCAGTCTGCTGGCAGACTCAGGCAGACTCATCACCAGGACCAGTTTGGCCCTCCACTGAGCTGCAGCTTGCCAAGTTGCAACCCCATTGCACTGGACTTCTTTCCTGCTCTGGGGCCTTTCTGGCACTGTTTTGGAGTGGGATGCTGTACATACGGCAGCAGAAAGGAGTAGAGGAGTGTGCGAAGGTGCAGGATGCCTGGTACCACTGACATATGAGTCTGTCTGACACTAGTCACACAGCACAGGGACACTGGAGCCTCAGAGAACAAGTCTCTGCTTCGGTGTTGATTTGATGATTGTCTCCAGTAGCAAAGGAACACTGTTTTTTCTAAGACCTGCCTATAAATTGAGCTGACTTGGTTTTGAGGAGACAGTTCTTTCACAGTCAACAAGCCAGCTCAAGGCAGACACCAGCAGGGAAGGTTCTGCATGAGTAGTTACAGGTATAGCACGAAAGGCAGCCCTATAATTAGGAGTGGGAGGCATCTATCTAGTAGGCAAGAGCCTGCAGCCTGTCTCGGGGGGGCTGCAGCTGCTCCCTGCCAGCTCCTCTGACAGCTCCACATGGGGGCTGTTTCCTGGGGCTGTTCCCTGCCCCTGCCTGCATTCCTACCAGCTTCTGGGGCTCCATCTACAGTTCCTTTGCAAAGTCAAACAGATTATGTCCATCAGCTCCCCTGCCCAGTTATTTAGCAGTGTATTTTGAAGAATTCCATTAGCTTCATTAGACATTATTAGCTTTCCATTTAGATATAATATTCCTTAATAAGGGTGCTATTTACTGATGCTATTTTACCTCTAAGCTACAAAGTTTTCTGAGTTGGCAGTGTGAGCATGCGTGCTTGGCAGTGTTCGATTCACACGGCAATGAGGGCATTGTAAATACCTAGACAAATTAATAATGTAGCACCAAAGAGGCGCACAAGTCGGTTTAATATTAATGCTAATATCAAAGCTGTCTAGAGAAGCAGACAAGATAATTTTTCTCATTGTCAGGTATAAAGGGAGAGCAGCTATGTCCCAGTACAGATTGCATGACTTGGCTTTAAAAACTCAAACTATTGAAAAAAATCATTCTAGTTCCTCTCCTTTAAAGAAGTGATCAATGCTCTCTGTCTCTGACTTAGTAAAGAAACTAGAGCTGTGCCCTTAAACCAGGGCAGCCCATTTATCTCGACAGACCTTGACGAATACAATTACAGAGCACCAACCCTGAGCAGCAGCTGAGGGGAGAACTTAAAACGAAGACCTAATATTGGAAAGAATTGATCAGCCTCCTCTCCTCTCTCCTCTGGAGCCTGCTCAGGACTCATTTATTGGAAAGACTGATGGCAGCGCTGAGACTGCGGGGCTCACCCGGGCTCGCCGTGGATGCACTTAAATGATTAGGGCCCATCGGCCACCTGGCTGGAGTCAGCTGTTGGTCCTGCAGCGGGCTGGGCGCTGAGTGCTGCCGACAGAGCCCTGCTGGTCGATAGCGCCGGGCCCGGCTGCTCGCTAAGAGCCGGAGAGACGGGCTGGTGCATATGTGATGACTAGAATTTAATTATATATCAGATTGATTTTCAGTTACAGCCCCGAGGAGAGGCTCGCCAGAATTGCAAGTTTGTGAGAAAGGCCCCGTGTCTCCTCTCTAAATTCTTCTCTCCCCGTATTTCTGCACTCTGTGGAAAATTTTACAGGCTCTCTACCTTCGGCTCTCTGTCTGGGGATAAACAGCTTCAAAGTTTCCAGTAATAATGAGAAGATCAGCTCTATCTGAGGCTGAGCCTATTCAGGGCTGGAAAAGGAACTTTAAAGATGTGGAATGAAATGAAAAGTCTGATTATAACAGGGATTTTTTTTCCCTTAATGTCAGTTTCCCAGTGCTGAGTTAAGAAGCAGAACTTACCTTCACACCGAGGGGGTTCAGTCTTGGGTGTAGCACCTAAGAGGGCTGAATTCTGTGCTGTCTTTAGAAATGGGAATGTGTGAGTAATCGGACATTCTTGTTTATAAACCCATTTAAACCCTGTCCTGGATGGGACTAGGAATACTACCCATACTGGAGCAACCAAGTTGGTCAGAGTCCAAAGGCTTTCATGCAACCCTCCTAGATCAGCTTTGTTTCTTTTATGGATGTTCCTATGGCTGTTAACATCAGAGATTTTAACAGGACTTTTAACAAAGTACAGTTGATTACGTCACATTTGTTTGGTATGTGAAGTGTACAGTGGGGAAATTCATGAAAAAAAATGAGGCTGGAGCTGGATTTCAGAAAAAAAAATTATATTGTAGTTCTGTGTCTGATCTACTTCAAAATACTGAGACAAAATTTGTCAGTAAAGTCATTCTGAAATATTTTTAAATGGTATAAAGTGGAAATCTTCAGGGGGAAAAAAAAAGATAAAATCTTGAGTGGACTTAAAAGTTGATTTGGTGAGGACACAAGAAAATCAAAAAAAAAAAAAAAGCCCTGAGCAAATGAATAAAGAAAAAATGATAGTAATCATAGAATTTAGGCTTACATTTGCTGAGATCACTGTTGCTTGCAGTGCGGACAAACATGTCTGATGCAGCCACCTCTACATGCACCAGGGAAATGCAGAACATCTTTAGAAAGTACATCATTATCTGCATAAAGGTGGACATAAGCTATACACACCTATATATTAGTCCTGGGTTCTGTAGCAAGGTTGTTATATAATAAGAGAAGGACCTGGGGATCCTGGTCCTTCTTGGCCATGGGGATCTTAAAGTGCATTAAAAAGAGCATGGCGAGCAGGTTGAGGTGGGCGACCCACTCCCTCTACTCTGCCCTGGTGAGGCCACAGTTAGCCTACTGTGTCCAGTTCTGCACTCCCCAGTTCAAAAAAGACAGGGATCTCCTAGAAAGAGTCCAGCATAGGGCCACAAAGATGATAAAGGGCCTGGAGAATCTCTTGTATGAGGAAAGGCTGATTAACCTGGGTCTGTTCAGCGTGGGGAAAATAAGACTAAGAGGGGATCTGATAAATGTTTATAAATATCTAAAGAGAGGTGGGATGCAAATGGTTAGGCTCTTCTTGGCGGTGTGTAGCAATAGGACAGGTGAACTTTAACACAGGAAGTTCCATACTAACATGCAGAAGAACTTCTCTATGGTAAGGGCGATGGAGTACTGGAACAGACTGCCCAGAGAGGTTGTGGAGTCTCCTTCTATGGAGATGTTCAATACCCATCTGGACACTTACCTGTGCGAACTATTGTAGGGTACCTGCTTTAGCAGAGGAACTTCTCTTGACAATCTCTCCCTTCCAACCCATGCAATTCTGTGATTCTGTAATATGTTTTACCAGCTATTAACAAAAAGTTGGACTGGAATAATGTTATAACTAACAATAAGTGAAGGTGAAACCGTTCTTTAATAAGCCTTCAATCTGCTAAATACATGTATCATCAACATCCTTGTGAATAATGATACTGCCTATTTGAACAGCAGTATTTCTGTCACATATTCTTATTTAACTTCCTTAATTTCCTGCAGACCTTACCTGGAAATATTAACTATGAGTTCTCTCCAAAGCCCAGCCCTTTTCTCCTATTCAATCACAAGCCAACTGATCTCCCAAGACATCCCATCTACATCATGTGACAATCAGGTTTGATTCTCAAGTTTTGAACCTACAAGTTGGCTAAGTCTCCATTTTCTCGTGATAATCATGATTTTATTAACTGTACTATGCCTCCTACATTATCTCTGTCCAAACGGAATAGTTCTAGCTGAATTAGTTTTTCGAGCTTTTTCTCCCCTCCACATATGCTTTCTAGTTCTATCCTATCCTTGTGGGAGAGCACATTCACACATGAAGTTCATGACCCAGACACAGCTTGTATTTATGCTATTTGATGCTGATAATTCCTGTTCTTTATCTGCTCCTTTGGTAGCAATTCCTAATGTTCTGTTCACTGTTTGTGATTGCTGCCATGCATTATGTTGATGTTCAGAATAACTATTTACTGGCACTAGATTTCCTAAAGCATGATGGAAGAGCTCAGGCTGGAGGAGATTTGGAGAGGCCCTCTAATCCAAACTTTTGCTCAGTGCCTGAGAGAACATCAAACCCAACCTCCTGCTCAAAGCTACAAGGAACTGCAATCCTCCCAAAGGCATCTCTTCTCTAGGCTGCTCTTCAGCCTCTCCGTGCAAGTGCTCCGGCCTCCAACATCCTGGTGGCCCTCCAAAGGGCTCACTTACAGCTATCAGCATGTCCCTTACAAGATGAGCCCTAAACTAGATACAGTGTTCCAGAGGTCTAATAAATTATTAGAGAACCCTTTATTTGTTGACTGTACTGCAATGATGATTTATACAACATTTATACAACATTTATACAACCTGGCCTCTTGTATATTTCTTTTCACTTGTCAGGACTGAAAAGTTCTGATATTATTAACCAGTCACTCATCACTGTGAGATTCCTCTGCATCTTACCAATCAGGTTTAATTCTTCTAAGATGATCTCCATAGTAAACTATGCCATTTCAGTCTCAGCCCATTTTCCAGATTGCTTTTAAGTATAGCAGTGCAGTATGATTCAAGTACTATGACAGTCTGACAGCAGAATTTATCCTGTTTCTCAGTTTCGTAACAGAAGCAGCCATGCCTTCAGAGAGCATGATTAGCCCCAGCCTCTAACCATCCCTCCAGCAAAACCAGAAAATACAAAACAATTCATAAGGGATGTGGAAATACCATATTTCTCTTTCCTGCTGTACTCACAGTGTTTATCCATAGAGAGAACCCTTCAAAATATTTACTGTTTTCTCTGTTCCTATTACTGTGTTTTTGTTTCAAAGTGGGCCTAGCCAGCAACAGAGAATGATGGTAGGCAGCCCCATTGTAGCCACAGAGAAACCTACAACCACTAGCACTACAGACAGCAGCGAGCATGCGAGGATGGGGTCTTCAGCACTGAATTTACAGGAACTGGGTTACAGCAGCAATGCAAGCACCTGAGCAATGAGGGCATGAATAAAAGGAGCATCTTGTCTGTGTCTGGGCTCCTGAACAGCATAGAGATCAGGTGCACAAAGTTCACCTAATCACAGGGGTCCATCTGTAGAGCAGACATATGCGGCTGTAACAGATACTGCCTTTTATGTGAAGGTGAGAAAAATTCTCAAATGGAGGACTCAAATGAACTGAAGCTCGTTGGGCTGTCACCACCACCGCTTCAGAAGTCTCCATTATCTCTTTTGCTTCTGTTTCTCAGATTTCCCTCTAAAGTTTGATTCTGGCTTTGACATGGAGATGCTAGAATGAAAATGGAAATAGGTAATGCTTAGAGGAGGAGGTCACTTGAATTCTTTCAGGAACTAAGTGAGACAAAAGGAAACTGTAAATTTACTTCACTATGAGATGAAAAGCACCCCTTGACCGGAGCTTTGTTTCTCTCCTGAGGACCAGGCTCCCTTCCAGACGGGGTCTGCTGACACTGAGTGCTCAGGGTGTGAAGAGGACACGGTGGGAGGCTCAGCGCTGGGGTGTCTGCATCCCTCCTGGGACAGAGGCTTGCTCAGCATTTCGGTTCTTGCTGCGGTATTTTCTGAGTCTGTCAATGTCAGATGCCCAGGCTGCCTTTTTAGCCCATAAAAATGGGTTTCAGTGGCTGCCTGCACTTTGGAAACAAGGTCCAAGAGCCCATGGCTTTTCATGGTCACCTCTTCTCTTACTTTACTGCACAATGCCAACACTGTGTCTACTGAGCCTCATATTCAGTACGGTAACAGAGTGCATTTGGGAAGACCTTGAGTTTTCCTCTAAGACAACACTCAGTGCTCTCCAAGGGAACTGCTTAAAGCTCTTGTGGTAAGGGGAGCTCCAGTTTCAGAAAAACAGCATGGTTACATGTACCAACAAATGCCAGCTGGTTCTTCACATCTTGAGTTCCCTAAGTCTCCTCCAACTAAAATGAACTAGATCAAATCCCTCACATTTGTGCATTCAGTGAGTTACCTGTGCTGGTGGAGGTGGGCTCAGTCCCTCTTCTATCATCCTTTATTACAGGAAAGTGGCCTATGCACTGCCTGTGTGCTGCCTCCAGAACCTGAATATTTTTCCTGCCATTCTGTGGGCTTGTCTCTGATGCAAAAATCCTCCTTCTTTTCCAAAATTTTGATCTTGGGCTTGCCTTATCTTTTGAGACCACAGACACTGGTATTTTACTTCTTGTTGTTTTCAGTCTTGCAGTCCTATGTGTCCTATTCCCCGATCAGTTCACTGCTGATCAGTTTCACTACTTATTTTCCTTCTTCATTTACCACCTTTCTGGACCAGAATCTCAGAATGCATTCTCCTTTACTCTCTACAAGACAGAATAATTTACTGTTGCACATTTTCCACTTCTTTCAGAATTGACTCAGCTTATATGTAACCTTTCCATAATCTATAATAAACATTTCTTCCTGTGCCCATGTGAAAGTTATGTTACCCCAAATTATTCCTGTCTACTCATCACTGTCAAATTTTCCTCTGGTCATTTTATGGGGAGGATGGTATATAAAACATTGATTGCATGGTATCCTAGGGAACTGGCTGTTTTTAGTGTTATCAGTGGCATTGTTAGCATGAACAATATTATAAGGAGGTTTGATGTGAATTTCAGAAGCCAAGTTACAGATCTATTCACATCAAAGAGAGAGACAGTGAAACTTGTAACATGGGGAGGGAATACATGACCACATCCTAAAAGTCTCATAAAAGATTCCTCTTTAGCCTTATGTAATCTGAAATAGTAATAGGTCCATATAACACAAATCTTTGTGTCTCTCCCATGTGCTAATGAAAAATTTCATGTGTCTCTTGCCACCTTTTACTTTCAAACACTAGAGTGAATGTTTCCAGAAACAAATTTTTCCACTTTTTTTTTCTTTTTCTGTTGTCTTGAAATCATTGCATACTCCAGGAAATAAAATCCTCATGATAATCACCACACTGAATACCATAAAGAGAAAATAATACATGGCTTAAAATGGGCAATGTTGCAAACTTGCAGTTCCATAACTACGACACCCAGTTCCCAAGACAGGAACTGAAAATCTGTAATCCTAAAGCTGTGGTTTGCACAACTGCAGATAAATCTGCCTTGAGGAAGAACAAGGAAGTGGTGTGCTAACTTCAGCTGAAAATCTTAATTACAATGAGCTTAAAAGCAAATTTGACACTATTCTCTGCCAGCACCAGATAGTTGGATCTCACCTCCTCTCCATACAAAGCCCTGCAACATAGAGCCCTCTGGGATCCCTTCAAAACTGTAAAGGAATAAGATTCTTCTCCACACTGTGAAAAAAAATCTTGTTTTATACCAACTTTGGGGATCCAGCCCCATAGCTCCTGCTCCATGAGGGACTGCATAGCAGAGGCCTCCAGGTTC
Source organism: Chrysolophus pictus (assembly GCA_037305975.1). Classification (NCBI taxonomy): domain Eukaryota; kingdom Metazoa; phylum Chordata; class Aves; order Galliformes; family Phasianidae; genus Chrysolophus; species Chrysolophus pictus. Next base: position 15,139,285 of record JAYKPI010000006.1, read on the forward strand.
TGGGCCAGCCCTGTCTGCAGGCTGCTGAGCTGCCAGGTGAACAGCCTGCAGGACAGCAGGAAGACCCCTCCATCAGCTGTTTTCTGAGTCTTTCTGTCTTGATTTATTACTCTTTTTGCTGCATGAGGCCCAGAGCCTCAGTCAGGAAAGAAGAGTCCACACAGCACAAATACAAATAAATGTGAGGAGCAGCATGGAAACATCACACAAGTGCACTCACGAAAGCAAACAACTTATCCTTTCTATTTTTAAGAAGCCTGCAATTTTTCAGCCTGATTCATGATTTTTTTTTTTTTTTTGTGAGAGACTGAATTATTTGGGAAGAAGACAGTCATACTGTCTAGCATTGGGCAGCCAATAGCTGTGCTCTGAAACACCCATGGAGGAACCTCTCTTCTTTGACAGTGTAGGAAATTTGGCTGGTTAAAGTGCCCTGATTCATCCTGCAATTAAATGCCTTGAACGGGATTGCAAAAATGCATGTGAAGTTGCGATATTTATCTATGACAAAGCTTGAACGATCATGGGGATAAAGAGCTTCTGTGCTTTAAGAAACTGTGGTCTTATGGTGCTGGTGTGTAAGCCCGTCAGAAAGGCATGTATGCGCAGCTAGAAAACAGAAATAGATATCTGACTTTGTATCCTGACTAAAGGGAATGGCACTAAAAGCCTTCCCAGAAGTTACTGTGGTTTGGTGGCATATGAAAGCCACAAGCAAGGAAGACAGAAGAGGTACAAGGAGGCATTATGTGAGGAGCGGCTGAGGTGCCTGCGTGTGCTCAGCCCAGAGCAGAGGAGCTGAGGGGAGGCCTGATGGCGGCTGCAGCTCCTCACAGGGAGCGGAGGGGCAGCGCTGAGCTCTGCTCTGTGTGACAGCGACAGGGCCCGAGGGAACGGCATGGAGCTGCGTCAGGGGAGGGCAGCTGGGGTCAGGGAATGGTTCTGCACCAGAGGGCGGTGGGCATGGAACGGGCTGCACAGGGCTGTGGGCACGGCCCTGAGTGCTGGGGTTCAAGGAGCATCTGGGCACCGCTCAGACACTGGGTTTGGATTTTGGATGGTGCTGAGTGAAGCCGGGAATTGGATTCATTGTTCCTTGTGGGTCACTTCCAGCTCAGGAGATTCCACGATTCTATGGCTAGCTTCAGTGGAGAGCAGCTTGCATGGAAATCAAGAAGCTTTTGCTTTCAGGGAAGAGATGATAACATCAACATGAAACATTGAAAGTTTTGCGATCCACTGTAGTGAGAAAATACTATTTTTGTTATTTGATATTATTCTTTAACTGATTTATGACCTGTTACCACAGTGATTTCTGAGGCTATTTACTTTTCATGCAATACAAACTCCTCACGATCATGCAGGCTTTTTTAAAGCCAGTATTAGTCATTAGCTGGAAGGAGAGCATCAATGCGAACCAAATGAATTCTCTGTCCACGAGTTTCCTTAAGTTTGGGGTTTTTTGTTCCATCAGCATGCACACTCTGGAAATATAGTGAAAAAAATCAGCCATGTATATGAGCTAGATTTGTGCTTAGGAACAAATGCATTGTAGAAAAAAAAGCAAAAGCATTCTTTATAGTAAAGTATTTTGTCTTTTGGGGGGCTGTGTTGCTAGTGAGGGTGGATGGGTTTGTTCCTGTGCAGTAGTGCTCTGGTGCAGTAGAACTACTGCTCACGCACAAAGTGGCTTTTGGAGAAACGAGAGCTGGAGAGGTGAGAACTCTCACCCTTGCTATCCCATGTTTCTTAGAAGGTATAGAATGATTTCTGTGTCCCATTTTGTAGCTTTGTCCATCCTCCTGTAAGAGCTATGCTCCTCATTCTCATCCTGATGGGTTATCCTGATCCTCAGCCTGAAGGTCAGAGCCTTCACCTCTGAGATGACATAGGATGGATAGAAATGTTTCCAGGTAAAATGTGAAAGGTTTTTATGGAGAGTAGCTTTAGTCTTTGTTTGTGGGGAATTTCTGTATGAAATGCTTCCTTTACACAGAAAATGTATGTGGGGATTTGTTTTAATAAAAAGCAAATACTTGAAAACTTTTCCTAATGCTTCCCTGCAGCGCTGATCTGCAGCCAGACTTTACTCTCCACAATGTATCACATAGATGTTTCCCCATGATGTGTGACCTGCTGTTATAAATGTATTTTCTGCCCAACTCTCACTCCATTTTTTTCAGAACAATTTCTGGTCCAAATTCACATAAGCTGAAACCAAGTGGAACTATGCAGGCAGACTGCAGGGCTCTGAATCCAAAGCACAAAAACCACCTCACTCATTTCCCCTGGCTCCCCAAATCCCTGCTGAACTTCCCTTTCTGAATCAGAAGGAGGGAATCCCACAGCAAGGAGCTATTATTCACCTTTTCCTCTTTCTCACTGATATCAGGAAACATGGCAGCCTGCAGTCTTGCCTGTCCCGTGTCCCATGCCATCTCCATGTCCATGGGAGTGCACAATGAAGGCAGGGTGAGTCTAGCAGCTCCACAACAGTTGTCCTCTCCTGAATGCTCAGGTGGGACAAGCAGGACTCATCGCAGCAGGCAGTAGTGCCAACACAGTCACACCACTTTTTGGCTTTTCCTCCTGCTCCAGCATCAGGATGGCTCTCAGCAGGAGGCCTCCACAATAGCTCTCCATCATGGATACATTTTTCTCGTGCTGATTTTACCTGTTCCCTCTGGACAGTTTGGTAGATGCTATTCCTGACGTTGTTGCTAGAAGACACCTCAAATCCATCAGTTAACCTGTGAAATGTATGAGCTGAATATACTTTTTAAAGCTCAATATATCTTGTATTAAAGGACATAGAGGAGAGTTTTTCATGGAAAGAAGAGAGAGTTAATATTAACTTTAAAAGAAACAACTGAATGTTATTTCTGTGAGTTGTACACTGTTTAATCTACTTTAAGTGACAGGAAATAAGCATCTCTCCTAGTCTGATTATACCCTTATTAATGCTGCTGCATTGCTGGGGTGAGAGGCAAGGCAGGTTTGACAGGGATGAGCCCTTGGCTGCCTGCCCCCAGACCATGGGATTGCAGGAGGCACTACACCGACTGCCTCCACCAGCTCCATCCTTCCCACTACCATAAGCAGCCCTTCAGGGTCCATGCTCACCATCAGACACAAGGAGCTTTGACAAGGCCCAGGTTTTGCTCCAAAACAAATAGAGGTGGTCAGAAGATAAAGGCAGATAAAACACCCTCCTTGCAGAACCCAAAGGAGATCAAATCAGCTCCCATGAAAGGGTAACTCATAGACTGAGCTCCAATGAGAGGATGCTGTTGTCCTTCTTTTAGCAAGCCCCTCGTCTTTTTTCCAACATACTAATAAAATATATTCAAGCACAAAACAAAGCAAATCCAAAAGAAAAATTCAGCCTGCCTGCTGAATGGCTGATTTAATGCATTTCATGCTTTGCGAGGTTATCTTTTAATCTCTTACTGAGGTCAAATGAAAAAAAAAATCGTTATGCACAGCTAAGACAAAATTTGCTGTTGAATATCTTCTTTTAACTACACAGGGGTACAACTGTTCTTCTGACTGGTGATTTTAAGAGAACTTGGAACAATAAATCAGAAAATGTCAGGTTTCAATTAAATAGATTGATGAAGGGGATAGTGGCAACTTGTGGGAGGGAAGAATAAACCATGAAAAGCAAAAACATGAGTAATACAAAACATATGTAAATGAGGGTCTAAAGAAGCTCTTTAGCGTACTTAGCATGAAACTATTAACACTTCGATAGGCAGAAAAGGCAACTTTGAGGCATCCCAGCTGGAGTGAGCCGGATGCGGACACGTGGATTTTACATACTGAGACATAGGCTGTGATAGAAACTTTCCCTCTGGTTCTGAACAAAGGGAAACACATATTCATTTAACCCAAGGGCACTGGACAACAAGGGTGGCTGATGTTCTCATGTACCTGTGGGCAGCAGGATACCACAGCAGCTCTGCAGAGATGAATGCACCCAACCAGAACCTGCAAACCGACAGCTCCAATACTAACATCAGGGGACTTGGCTTTTGCAGTTTTCCTTCTTTTAGTTCATATTTTTGCAATGATCTGCCACAAACAGATAATTTAGAGTACATTGTATGAGTTGGGTGTTTTCTCATATTTACTGCTAGTCTCCAGTTTTACATAATCCAGTCTTTCCCTTTTCAGATTCATGCCCATAGAACCAAATGTTCTTTCCAATAAAAGATGTGGATATTTTGCCATTGACTTTTCTCAATTTCCAGCACTTTTCCCATACTTCTGGTTTTACATTCAGCTGAGTCTTAAATCCTCAAACTTCTCTGTATAAGACCAATACAAGGAAGGAATGAGGAAATTCAGTTTTCAGCTTAGGCAAGACAACTGCTGAGCCATTAGAAATTCAAGTGGGTTTATAAGGCCCCTAGGCACTAGAGAAAGGTTGACATGCTATCTTATGCAGAAATGGAAAATATGGGGAACAACCAACCAGTTTAACCTTGGCAAGATACTGCAACAAAGTATTAAGCAACTGCTTCATAGCAAATGGGAATAACTCTGATAAAAAGAACTGGTTAACTTGGATTTATGAAGAACAAAGAATGTCAAACCACAGTCTCTTCCACTGAGAGGGAAACGTTTTACTGTCTGGGAAGAACTCATCGGTTCAATTTTGAGTTTAATAATGTGTTTTCTGACATTTCCCTTGCTGCGGACATAAGTTTTAAACGAAAATTTCCCCAAATGGGTACACAGCTGGCTGTAAAACATGCAGTCAAATAATAACATTCAGGGCATCAGTCTCAGAAAACACACTTTTTAGAGCACTGCAGGTATCTCCTGGGCTTTCATGTACTAGATTTCTAGCCATCCAGGTCTGAAATTTGAGGTGACAAATGGCACTTTTGCTATTAGAGGTGTGCATGGAAATGCCTACACCAGCCTCACACAAGCAGAGCTGTTAGTTCAGGCTTGGAAAGGTTTACTGGCACAGGCATGCAAAGAGTTGTGGATGCCTCATCACTGGAAACATTCAAGGCTGGATTGGATGGGGCACTGGGCAGCCTGATCTGTTCGGTGGCAGTCTTGTCCATGGTAGGGGGTTGGAACTGAATGGTCTCTAAGTTCCCTTGCAAGCTAAGCCATTCTATGATTCTGTGATTCTATGATTCTGGGATAAGGTTTCACTGCATAGACTGCAAGTTGTGTCGAACCCCTCATCTGTGCCTTAGAGCTGCTGCAGTGCATCCATGCTGGGCTTTGAGCAGAGCTGGCACCAGGCTGCATGTTCCAGGTAACACAGGTGGCCCTCAGGGCAGGCATTGCCAGCCTACAGAAAGCATGCTGTATCTGTCTATATTCCCGAGACAGAGGAGCTGGTCATAAAGAAGGCTGTAAGGGAGTGTAGTGTAGAACTACATCTCCCAAGTCACAGGTTGTTCTCCACCTGTGGGGGAAAAAGTACATCATTTTGTATACTTGGAAAAAGGATGAAAAACAAAGGGAGGGGGGAAGGAAGGGAGAAGGGGTGGGAGGGAAGGAGAAAGGAAGGAAGAATGGAAGAAGGGAGGGAGAAAGGAAGGAAGGAAAGGAGGAAGGGAGGAAGGAGGAAGTAGGGATGTTTGTTATAATGTATTTTACTGAAAGCTCATTGTGTGATGCTGTAAGAAAAGTTATGTTTTCCAAGTGGTGAAACAGTCAGCCATGCTTTTGATATATCTAGGACTAGGTAGCCAACAGATCTCTACAGGCAAAATACAGATGTAAATTTTGTCTCACAAGGATCAAAATCAGAATTATAAGCAGAACTCCTAAGCTAATGGCTGATAACACATCTTGTAAATCATTATGTTGAACAAAAAGCCTTCTGAGATTTCTTTTCAGCATACAGCTGATCATCAGATCTCTTTTAGCTCTTTGAAGGTTATTTTGAAATTAAATCAATACTTAGCTCAGCTCTGCTGCTGTCCTTCACTGAATGTATCCAAAAGACAGAACCCTTTTCTCAAACAAAGGGAATCTTTGTCCTAACTTTGACTAAAAACTCTTCACTCCAATATGTGGAATATTGGAATATTCCAGGAAAGCTCCTAAATGAGTTCAGCAAACAGTTGCTCAACCCTTCCTTCACTCCCTTCGAATCCCGGGTGCTGACCTGGCATTCATTCCTTGTTTGCCATGGGGAGTTCTACAAACCAAGTTTCCATGGCAGCGCTAATCCGTGAATGTGCTGTCTCCATCCGTGGTCACTGAGGACATGCTTTGTCCTTCTGGTGTCCCGTTGCTGGCCGCTCCAGGAGACAGAAAACAAGCACCTTCAGCAAACATGACCTATTGAGCTCTGTCAGGGGCCTGGGCAGTGCTGTGCAGGGACATCCTCACTCCTGGGATTTTCCACCCAACTCTCTCAAAGGCTTCTCACCCTTAATATAGTCTGTTTTTTTTCAATGCAGGTATGACTTAACAAGAAAGGAAAACCCAGCGCTGCAAATCCTTTCCCATCAGCCCCAGAAATCTCTGGCAAAGGGTTTCTACACAGAAACAATGAACACAAAGTCTACACGTTCCCCAAACATCACCTAACTTATTCATTTTATGTCTAACAATCATAGTTAGTTCTTCTGGGCACTAAAATAGTTGTTTACAAAAATTGCCTAAGAGGATGACAGAGAAACATTTCTTGATTACACTTCTTAAACTGCTAAAAATGGTACTATTTCCATTGGTTGGTTGGAAAAGTGTCTGAAATGCAGTCAAGCAGAAAGACTATCTATTTGGAGTATATAATCTATATATTCTTTAAAGCATAACTCTTTCCTGTCTCCTCCATGTTTCCTTCCTTTATTCTGGGGTACTCAAGTCTTGCTATTCACCTTCTTTTAACCAAGTTCGTAAGGAGCAACACAAAGGCAAACATGCTGGGCACCATGTGCAGGCATCTGGCCTTTGTGCACTGTCAGTCACTGCCGCAGTGTTGTCTGATTTCATGTGTTTGCCCTTCATGCAACACAGAATGGTTGTCACAAAAATTCTGATTGTTATCTCCAAGTCCTGCAAATACTTTTCAGAGAATACAGAGAGCTAAGTCCCTTATTTTGGGAAAGCTCCCACTGCCACCATGCAGTAGATGTTTTACCCACAATTAGCAGCTACAATCAATGTATTTATGGGAATTCCTCTGAAATCAAAAACACAGACAGCCTAATGGGGTATAAAAGAAAGAGAAAGGAAGTGACTTTTGGACATGGCATGATTCCACCCCACAGAGCTGAGGTTGGACAGTGAAGAGACTCCTGACCCAGAGTCCTGTCAGTTACTTTAATCCTAACCTGAAGAGGAATGATACTAAACACTCCACAAAAATGCTTCCAAGCATTGCCACAGGAGAAAGGAAAAATGTTAACTCTGCCTTCACTGATGCAGCTTTGGTAGGGGGCAAATTCCACTCTACATGGAGTAACATACAAACATGAAGGACATACCCTCCAGTGAAAATCTTGCGCAACCTCCTAGAATGGGCAGAATTAATCATAGGGAATAATTACGGTTCTAAACAAGAATATTTATGGCATTACATAAACACCATTAAAACAAACTGAAAGGCAATAATTTTTTGAAAGAGGAAAGGAGGAAGTGAGGTGTGTCTGGGAGGGGGGAGGGGGGAGGGTGCAAAACCAATCAAAGTTGAAAAGATAAAAAGTTCCTATGTCAATCATCTTGGAAATTGTTTCTTCAGCCATCACTTGCACCTTGTTTAATTCCCTTAATAAAATGGGAAAGAATTTTGTTTATAAAGTTAGCCAATATTTGGAGTTTAAAGCAGTTTTCCTTAAAAAAGATTCTTTCAAACAGAAGAAGAAAAGTAGAAAAGTTCTTTCCAAAATGTTTCAACTTAAAAAAAAAAAAAAAAAGGCAACCCACCAAAAACAATTTCAAGACATTATCATCCCAGAAACTCTCTTTTCTTCCTCCTTCCCTTTTTTCTCTTTTTCCTGAGGCAGAGAAGGATGAAGGGAAGAGGGAGTTTACCTCCCTTGTCACTGACTGAAAAAATTAATACAGCTGTATTATTAAATGAGAAAGTGGAAAGAGTTGCAGAGAAAGGCATTTGGGAATTTTCTTTTGCAATGTTCTTGAGGCATTTTTCTAACCAGTTCTAAGTATTAGAGCTGGGGCAAAAGCTTCCTGTGCCTTTTACACACCAGATGCTATTCTGGAAAAGTGGAGCTGCAGACGTGCCCCGCACAGTGTGGGGCTGCCTGAGCAGTGGAGTGTCTGACAGCAACTGAGGGCACATCTGCAAATCCAGAAATCTCCTCGTCAAGTAAGCTCCTGTTACCCTCCATTGGATTTGGGTTAGACACAGGTGAAAGCAGTGCCTACGTGTATCAGGAGCATGTGGAAGTGGTTTAGAATTCTGTTGTTAAAAGAAAAGTTTTGTTCAAAATGCTGTTCCCTTGTTGTCTATTCAGACTTGGGCATATTCCATCTTATAGAAATGGATGGGAGCTGGCAACACCCAGAGCCAGAAAACACATTTATCTCCTTTAAAATTCCCTCTTTAAGGAGCTGGCTTCTGGGAAATGCAGTCCAACTTCCTCCCACAGAGTACTAGCCCAAAAATGTACAGGGGATTTTTGAGCCAGGCAGGGCACAAGAGGCTCGTGTTGGAGGCTCATGGCAGTGATTAGGGCAGTCTGTGAATGTGCCATGGGCAGACATTCAGCAACAGGGAGCTGCTAAATGCGGATGTGCACTTGAAAACTGGATGCACTTCTGCAGCAGATTTTGTGGAAATAGTCTCCTATGGCCTCCCTCCAGACAAGCGTCAAAATGTTCTCAGCTGGCTGCAAGCTGTGGGATCAATATCAAGTCTGTGATTTGCATACAAATGCTGTAATCTAATTGATGCACATGGGCAACAGATATGCTTTTGCAAATCAGCTGTGATTACCAGGATCCCTCATAGGACTCACTAAACAATGTCTGGCTGCTGGGCCGCGGAACACACACAGGGCAACTCAAACCTCCCAAACAATTTTCCACTCTGCCACCCAGGCTCCATTAGCCAAACACTTGTAAAAGAGAACACGACAACACAGACATCTTGGTTTTAGCTGAAAGACCCAAAGTACAAAAATTCATTCTAGCCCAATTGTTTGAAAGTGCAAAAACTCACATAACCCAATTGTTTGAAAGTAAAGAACCCCATCTAACCCAACACAATCTGCCTCCAATTCCTCTTCTGGTGCAGCAGAATGCGTAACTTTCCATGTTGTGTTGGGGCTCCATGTCTGGGACAAGAAAGATGTGGAGCTGTTGGAGCGGGTCCAGAGGGGTCAAAAAGATGCTCAGAGGGCTGGATCACCTCTCCCATGGAAACAGGCTGAGGGAGCTGGGACTGGAGAAGAGAAGCCTCCAGGAATACCTCACTGGAGCCTTTCAGTACTTGAATGGAACTTATAATCAGGAGAGGAGCCATCATTTTACACAGTCTGATAGCAATAGGACAAGGAGGAGTGGTTTTAGACTAAAAGAGGAGAGATTTAGGTTGGATGTTAGGAGGAAATTCTTTACTCATAGGTTAGTGGAATGGGCTGCCTAGAGACATTGTGGATGCCCAATCCCCAGTGCGTTCAGGGCCAGACTAGATGGGGCCCTGGGCAATCCGATCACTGTTACCATGACAGGAGTGTTGGAACTAGACAATCTTTAAGTTCTTTCCAACCCAAAGTATTCTACAATTCTGTGATTCTGTGATTATTCTTCCGAAACAAGAGATGTCCACCTGCTCCCCATTTCCCAGGCACAGTCTGACCCCTCACTTGGGCCTGCTAGCCTGCCTGGCAAGTCAGAGGCCAGACATGGCTACCCCTCTTGCCTGCTTCTCCTGGTGGCAGCAGCCAGGTGCAGGGCCAGGCACATCCCTGCCCCCCCAGTGTGCTCATCGAGGTGTTGGGGAGGGTTTGTACTGCTGACTTCAGTAGTCAGGCAGCATTTTTTGAGTCAGAATGATGGTTTAAGTGAGGTCCTTCCCCTGACCTCCCTGTGACATTGTGCTCATGAATAACCAGGTCTGTTGCTGCCCCTCGCGCTTAATTTTCTCTGAGGAAATCTTCTGTTAAGGGGCAACAGTTTTCCATTTCAGTGTACAGCACTACCCAGCTGCTTGTTATTTCACTTGGCTGAGCCTAACAAGCTAATGGTATGTTTGATTTGCACTACCAGTTCCTGCTAGAGACATCATAACTTTTATTACAGACGTGGTTCTTGTTAGAGACTCAGTTGTCCACAGAAGAAAAAAAATATGCATTTATTTCACTCAACTCACTGTTTAACTCATTATTTGCAAGCACAGCACTGGCAGGGATCATGCTATCAGCTGCATTTCTTTTTAGTGTCCTTCGCTGCCGTTTCTACAGCAAACAGGGAAATCGTTCTGGCTGTTCTCCTTCCAGTTGCTTTGATATGCGCTGCCATTGCTGTCCCAAACCCTGGGAGGACAATCACGTTTCTGATTGCTACAACATTTGCTGTAAACTTTCTTAGACGCTGAGCAGTTAGACCCAGACCAACAGTTGCCATGGGGAAATAGGGACACAGAAGGAAGATAAACAAGAATACATTGAATTGGACTTAGCTCAGTGCAATATTTCTGCCTTGGTTTAGTCACTAGAAAAGGAAGATTGTATTCACATACACATCATCACACCACAGCCTTTTGTAAAATAAACCTCACTGAAAGACAACATGTAAAGCAAAACGTAAGTATGTGCATGTTGTTGGTTTTTCCAATGAGCCAAAGTAGAAATCGTTAAGGTTGGAAAAGACCTCTAAGATCATCTAGTCCAGCTGCCCACCTACCACCAATATTGCTCACCAAACCATGTCCCTTAGTACCACATCTGCCCTTTCTTTAAACACCACCAGAGATGAGACTTTACCACTCCCCTGGGCAGCTTGTTCCAATACCTCACTAGGGTTTGTTGTGTACAGGTCCTCCACTGTGAGATATCCACTTGCAGTTTTATCAAACATTGTGAATTTCAAATGCAGAATATACTCTGAAAGCTGCTGAACTCTTGGTCCCCAGGGCATCCAGCCTGAGGAGCTTTTCTTCCCATCTTTGAAGTCACAGCACTCATAAAGCTGAGCAGCACTGTTTGTGAGTTTGTTTTCCATCCATATCTCTCTCTTGCTTTAAGACCAGACAGAAGATGACATTATTAGCAGGCTGCTCACAAGCACCTAGTTGTTTAGGGGCAGGCTTTTTACTTCTGCTTTCAAGCAGAGATGAAAGATTGTAAAAACCTCTCTTTTTTTTTTTTCCTAAGGGAATTACAGCTCACAAAAGTTCTTATAACTCCTTACAGCAGCTATTTTACTACTCAGAGAGAATATTTACTGGGTCACTTTCTTCCTGCAGCAGGCCTCAGTGTTAATAAACGGTGTCTGTGAGTTACTTTATGCTCTTCATACTTTATTTTGATCTAGCTGTGTGTTTAAGGAGCTAAAGAGAGTGTGTCTTGATGAACTGCTTACACCAGAGCCTTGCTCTAGGCCAAAATGTAGAGAGGGCTTTTTTTTTTTTTTTTTTTTTTTGTGAGTTTTTGTGAGTTTTTGTGAGTTTTTGTAGGTGCACTGAAATCTGAAAAGCAGGGCACCCTGCCAATGTTACTCTGTGAGTCTGTTAGCTGCTGCTTGCTCAGCACTCACATCTGTCTTCACTAAGCGGGGACAGACCCCAGCACCCTGAGCACAGCACGCTCCAGAGCCACTTATAGCAGAGCTGGGGGAGCCTGTGCCCCACGCCCCCCCACTGCAGTGTTTCTTCAGTCACATCAAGTCACAGCTTTGTTCCAGAAGGCTGTGTCGCAGACCTGCTGGCCGTGAGGCTTTGGTACCAAAGATAACAAAATGGGGAGGGCCAGGAGGATGTAGCCAGCAGGAACTCAGAGCTGGGCCCTCTCTCAGCCTTGCATCCTGTTCAAAAGGTCATGTAAAATACAGCAGAGAGTTTTTTTTTCAATTTCCAAACAAGCAGTCAGATGATTTTAGTGAAGGATTCAAACTCAAAGTGCAATATCCCTGGAGGCCAGTTACCCCTAAGCCCTCAAATGAGGCACGCAGTCATTACAACATCAAGCTCAGCGCTAACACACCCAACACAAGGCAGCACCGCATGCCTCTGCAGTGAGGTTGCACAATAGCTTTGAATTAACATCTATGTGCCTGTTCTGCAAGGAAATCAGTTCTATGTCCATGTAAAATACAAGAGTCTTACCCAGCCTGTTCTATCAAGGTCAAAAATCACAAACACATGCCCTGAAATATCCATTTGGATGTCTTGCATGACAGTTCAGTGTGCAAAGCTGTCACCGTGTGGCGAATCACAACTAGCCTCTGAAGGCACATCTTCAGCATAGGCACCTCATTTCGCAAAGCAAGGTCCTTGAGCTGACAAATTTCCAGGTTTTCCTTTGTGTACTGCATGCTTATATGCCAGCCACACAATCAGCAGAGCCTGCATTTATGGATTTATTGGCTGTGACCAGTCATGGGCTAAGTAAACAGATTAATATGTATTAACATACTGCATTTGTTCAAAGTTCAGAACTTGTGTGCGCATGTGAACTTAGTATTTATCCCCCGTTCTTACTGAGGAAGCTGATTAAAAACAAGATCGTGCAAAGTAAGCAGGGCATTAAAAAGACAGCATTAAAACATTTCTTTTTTGTTACTGAAATACCCTGAATAATGGTTGCCTGATTTAATGGCTCATCGAGCTATAACTCTCACATAATCTTCAAGGGTTTGGTGGTTTTGTGTTGTAACTTGTAGTCGATGCTGCAAGAAGTGAAAGTTCTTATGAAATTATTTCTGTGTTGTTATCCTTAAAGACCATCCCTAAGACAAGTCATAATGCGTCACCTACAAAAGACAAAGGAAGGGAAAGGACAGTTACGTATTGGTCACCTTGTGAAAATGAGGTCCCAATACAGAAGCAGTGACTTCTTGTTATAGCACATATTTTTTCTTAAAGTTTTGGCTTTTGGTCTTGAAAGCTTTGTATATGTTCTGTCTAAACATCGTGGGACAGTAACTTAACTGAACTCATGTTTTATAATAGCAGTAAAAAGCTCCAGGTGTGTGTTAACACTGTCAGAGCTGCTGGTGTTAAGTGCAGTGGTACAAGCTGCTACTTATCCCCTCCCACAAAGCCCTGACCTGGTTCCCTGCAGAGCATCTCCAGTCCTGGCTCATCTGCGGCACAGGGATTGAAGAGAAGGGCTTTTCTGCTGCTTGCCCCAAGGAATCCTTCACTGTTTCTAACACAACTTTAACACAGAATCAGAGATGAAGCAGGAACACAACATTTTTCACAGGAGAGGACTTCCATGGAGGTTCCCATTGCTGTCCACTGTATGCCAACCCCCAAATCCTCCTGCTGGGGTAAGGGACACGAATCGACATTCATTAGGGAAATTATTGACAAGAACTTGTTGTACATGTTTGTAGGAAGGTCTTTCCAACACAAAAGCCCCTTCCCACCTGGAGGAGGCAGAGGTAAGCTGGGTGCTCAGTAGTGCCACCAGCCCAAGAGTTCTGTGATAAGATGATCAAATTTGTTACTTTGACTCTTAAAAATCTAGCCCCTTCCTCTAGTGCCTGAACAGCAGCTCCCCTTTATGCAACATGAGTTTTCAAGACAGATTACTGATTTAAGATGTTAATTAACAGCTCTCCCAAAGAACCATCCTACTGGAAAGCAAGAATCTAACACATTTCTCTTAGCCTGGGTCTGCCTTCACTGCAGCTTGTCTGTACATTAAGTAAATATCTTTATCACCTAGAGGTGAATCAGTGCCTCTTTCTAACTTGCAGCCTCCCAAAAATTCTAATTACTTATGCAGCACAGAACCAAATCGACAGATAGGCAGAGGAGAACACATCTCAGACTGTCTCAAATACTTCCCTGGGATGTGAGAGAGCCTGGAATCTGGTGAGAATTCAAAAGCGGGACTCCCTTTCCCAGGGATACGGTACAGACAGCCCAGTCCTAGAAATTGTGCCGTGTGCTGCTCGCCATGCAAAGTATGATTCTCCAAGTGTCCTCTGAGCCTAGCAGCTGGCTCCCACTTGATGAGCAAGATAAGGAGGTGGCAAGGTATAACAGGGCTTATCTGGAGCTCCCTGCAGCCTGGTGAAATCTAGAGCAGGGTGCAGTGGCTGTAGACATGCTGCCAGTGGAAACAGATGCTGTAAGGACTTTAAGCATCTACAGAGTTGGACAAGTTGAAAGTAGGCTTTCTAGGATTTGGCTGATGAATTTAAGCACTTAATGTGGAACTCAGAGTTTCTTAGTGGATCTAGCCTTTATCAAGCATGGTGAAAACACAGGTTGGCCTAGCTTCTTACTCAAGTATCATCTGGAATTATCACACAGAGCTTTGTTGTAACTCCGTAAACAGCCTGTGACACCAGCAGCACTGCTTGTCTGTCTTTTCCAATTAAGCACTTAAGAGTTTCCCAAGGTAAATATTAATACTTTAGAAAGGAAATACTAACATGTACAAAATCCTTTCCAACCTTTCTGCTTAAATAGCTATCATTTTTTAGTGAGGTCACAGCATCCAGCTTTTCATAATAAAAAATAAGCAGGATAAGTAGTTTTACTCATGTCAAAACTTGAATGCAATTTTATGTTTTTCTTTGACTTACCCTATAAATATTTTTACTACAACATTCAAAGTTTATGAGATCTCTAAGACTTGTAAAGAGGTTGAGTAACTGGAAACCAAAAGCTAATACCTACCACAGGGACTTGGGGGTTCTTAAGAAAGCTATTTATTAATATTAACAAAAGCTTTTTTACTGATGATCTGTTTACAAAAGTGAATATTATTTTACCTTTCCATTCCAGTGTAAACAAATCAGTGAGGGGGGATGAACAAGAAACAGCACCGCAATGCCTGACAGCATTGTTTGAGAGATATTTCTCAGGTTACAGTCTTCTGCCAGTATCCCTTGAGCTGAGCTTCCACAGTCAGATTACTGCTGAGTCCAAGGGCAACTCAGGAACCACAGATCATAGCCTTGCTGAACTAGAGGAAAGAACAGAGCTGGCCATTTGTTGTGGATGCCTTTGACAAGCTGTGTCCTTTTTCCTGTTTATGAGTCACTCACCAGGACACTTTACCTTTTCTAATGCATCTACTATCTATAATTGTAATTGCAACAGTTATCCACCCTTATAAGAAAATGTTCCTGTGCCTGAACACGACCAGGAGGAGCTATGTCAGAGGCCGGGAGGTAGGAGATAATCTGTCTGTATCTACCATGGCCACAGGAGAACATGCAGGTTTCAGCCCATCTGCTGGCACAGTTTAACAGAGTTCTGTGTCGCTGCCTATTTGCTAGTCACTATTTTAATTTTGGTCCCAAATCATCATTTACTGACTGAAGATTAACTATTCCAAAAAGTTTGTGCAAGCAAGCATCCCAGCCTTTTGTACAAACATTTGTGGATGGTCATTAAGAGAATAATGTGGGGCCAACTGAGCAACTAGTCAAAACACTTAGAATTTGGACCACTCCAGTACCTTGGTCCTGGCACCTTGGTTTGGTCCATTCTTGTAGGCTTTCCTCTAGCTGCTCCTTCAGAACCACTTTTGGACCACGGCTGCTCCCGACTCTGTTTCTAATCCTCCTTTCTTTATGGATTAAAGAATTAATCCATAAGAGGGATTAAACCTTTCCCATCCATAAAGCTCCACATTGGATTCATCACACACTTGTATCTCCCTGCCTATGCACGCAGGTCTCTGAGCAGATGGGGAACTAAATCTCATCAAACACCTAGAGATCAAAAACTTGAGCTACATCCCTTGAAATACATGCAGACAGTTTGTGTACAGCTTTACACACTTGGGTTTTGTTAGTCATTGTCTGTTATGAATTTTCTCAATTGGTATGTTATTCTGTTTATACACAAGAGATGCATCTCATCTTTCCACTTTTATTCACTGATGCATGTTCATTTTATGCCAATCATACTTAAATAATGTGCAAGGATGTTTCTTGGTCTGCACATCATCTTAGGACACCACAAGTATTTATGCAGGCCTTTGTAGGACTTTTAATGGTCTGCAGACATCTGACTTATTAATCTGATATCCAGCTGCTTATCAGTCACTACCGAAGACCTCGTGGCCACAGTTGCACAGCAACCACAGCCTGACTTCCTATTTTTAGGCTGCATAGCACCACATCAGTTTATAGATGCTATTTGGAAGAAAAAGAATGACTGGAAGACACTGCAAGAGGCTGTTTGTTTATTCTAACCTCTTGTGCAGTGCCTGCATCGAGCAAAACTTCAACTTCTGTGACTGATGTGAATCAAATCTGCTGTTAAAATTGCCCAGTGCTGGAATTTTGCCTCTCTGGTACAGTGTTCTGTCATACAGACTACAGTAGAAAGGCTCTCATTGTACAACCCTTTGTTGCTGAAGATTGTTGTGGCTTTTACTCAAGGATCATATGAATTAAGGATCTGTCATTTCAGTTTTGGACATCTAGGAAAGTAAGCCCTAATATTGTAAAATGAGAAAATATTAAAAAGGTGTATTTTAATAGGCAAAAATTCTGTTGTTTCAATACAAACTAAATCTGCTCCAGTGGCAGCCAGTGGTAAAGGACAGACAGAATCACTTCCAAAGTGGACTTTGCTACCAAGGAAAGTGTGTGTAGTACAGCAACTTTTGTGCCATGCTCTGATCTGCTCAACACAAATGCCATGACTGTAATAAGGGTAATGATTAATTTGAGTGCAGTAATGCCTGCATTTTTGTGGCCATGTGGGTGGATAGGCTTTGGCAGCAGCTTGCTGGAGATTTTGATTGCAGGACAAATAGGAGATAGAGGCAGAAAGTGAGCAGACTTTGATTTGGAGTGGTTTTGCTCAGTTTGACTTCCCAGACTAAGAAAAATGTTTAACTGTGACAAGATCCTGAGCTCTCTGGACATGCCAGTCTTTCCCTGGTGGTTGTATAAGGATCCTGCATACGTAGTTCAGACCAATTGCCATGAACGTCTGACATGAAACATGGTGAACTTTTTGGCTACTCTGGTGCCCATTTCCTGAAGGGGACCATGACAGGATGAGAAAGAAAGGGAAATAACTCTGAAAAGAAATCATCAAGGTCACCCAGGTGATCAATCATTATGAAATTTGATGTCACCAGAAAATTAACATTTTTATGATTGGTCAAGTAGAAAAAGAAAAGCTCTCAGCTCTTCCCAAAATAAGCAAGCATTCTGGTGCATATCTCCTCATGCAGTTGGATTACCAAGCAGGATGTATTTCTTACTGCTTCTCTCTGTCTGTAAGATGCTTGGGGTTTGCATGTGTTCCATTTCCCCATCACGTTCCTCTCCCTCAACTCAGTCAGCAGCACACTTTCCATTGACTGCCCAGAAGTGTGCACTAGGATTTTCATGACCTTCCTGCAGATAGAACTGAACATGCCAGCATTGGTAGAGGGAGACAACTTCAGGTTCTCCAAAGACGTAGACATAGGGTTACTGTGGTGGCTGTGAATTCACTATTATTTTCTCTGGTTTTTCAAAGGAGTATTTCATGGCTTCTTGCCAACCATTTAAACAGAGATGACATCTGGTCAAGACATCTGGTCAAGATGACCAAGGAGATGTGGAGGGCACACAGGTACAAAAAGGAATTGACAAGTATGAAGCAGTGTTGTGAGGCAAGAGTGGGAGAGCTGCCAAAAGAAAAATAGTAATGTGACCATAAATTGAAAACAAACACACTCCCTACAAAATGGAGCTACTTCTAGTCGGGAAGGTTTATGGACTGCAAAGTTGTCCCATATCCCTTTGGAAGAAGAGGTTTTGTTTTAAGGCACTTTGTACACACAAGTTTCAGTTTATCCACAGTTACACTATTCATTAGATTCACTGTCAGGACCTACATCTCCTTTGTATAGGATCACTGAGTTTGTCTTGAACCTAAGGACACTTGTCTCTTCAGAGTGTATTTTAGGAAGTAAAAAACGTGCCTGTTTTTCTCTGCATTTTAAATTTAAAAAAAACTTAGACGATTTGCCTCAAACATTCCAAAAGAAAAAATAAATCTGCTGTGGCTTCACATTATATATGAAGTGTTTCAAGCCTAACATAGATTTGGGGTTTTATGTTTAGCGGTGAAGTTAGAAAATATTTCAGTTCAAATTTAGAATACATCGCTCCCTATAACCTCAACCCCAAACTCCACAACTCCAAGTTTAGCTCATAATAGGCTCTATCTACAGAATAAGCTAAATACCTTGCTGCTGCCTAAGTGCTCCTTCAGTTAGCAAAGTCAAAATTTGAGATTCTCAGAGCCCTCACTCGGCTTTATGCAGGTATCCTAGAGTTAAGAGCTTTGTATGAGTAAGTGCAATTTTTCTGGGCATGCGTGTCTGAGCATCCCAGTTTCTTCTTCTCAAATTGTGCCTCTCACATAGACTAAAGCAGATAACCTTGTCCTGGAGCAGTTTTTGGATGCCACGTTTCTTTTCCCTCTCTTCTAAGTACTGAAACAACCATTCTCTAGAATCAAACACTACCTTGGTCTGTTCAGCCTAACTCAGCTATCCATAGGAGATCTCTGCCTGGGACAAGTTAGAATATCTGAGAGTTTTCCCAGAAAATGTTTGAAATGGGTTTAAGTCCCTCCAGGTTGGTTTGGGATTTGAGCCAAGGTGCCTGGCACAGCTGATGAGTGCTGACATAACTGGACAACCAGAGCTGACAGAACAGGGAGGAAATGGGGGTAGTGGTGGGGAGGAGGAGGATAGAGCAATACTTCCACTGTTTCTGTTTGTTCTCCCTGGACTTTCTACATCACTGTGGCACACTCTGAAACACCTTACATTACAGACATTGTAATTTAGAGAGGAAGAAGTAATCTGGATTCACCTAAGGAAGGATCTTTAATCTGAAGGAGGGGAAGCAAAACAGGGACTCCTTTGTACTCAAGAAAAAAAAGTGTTCAAGTTTACTGAGGGAGCCAAGAAAAAGAAGTTCATATAGATATGTTTATTATTTTGCCTCTGTCTGTATATCCTCTATACTACGTAAATGGTAAAATTAATTTAATTTCATACTTTTGAGGATTTTTTTGGATCTCTTTCAGCTTCCTTATCTGTGTTTGTTCAGCAAAGCAGAAAATTCTGAATTCAGGTCACCCACAACACTGGTGCTCCAACAAAAAGGATATTTAAATCTCTGTCTTTAATGATGGAGAGCAGAGTGAAGCCAAAACAGGGATGTATACCTTTAGAAGAGCTCTTTCTAGCAGGCTGAGCATTAGCTGTATGCACAGGCTTTCATACTTCCCATACTCACCAAGTAGCAACATTACTTCCTCTCTGACATGGAACAATGTTCCAAGTCACTGGAAGTCTTGAGCTGGTTTACAGAATTGAGCCTATTTTATCCAGTTGCTGGAGGTCTCCAGGTCTTGCACTGACACCCGTGAAGAATGAGACACTAATCTGAAGTCAGAGACAAAAAGGCAAGGGGCTGCATTGTAGTAATATTCACTGAACTCTTCTCAGAGTCAAAAAGTAATCTATTAGGGTGTACTCTTGCCAAGATTTTAGTATTCATATAACTCAGGAATAGTTTTCAACAGCAAACTGAATAATCGTATCCAGAACACAAGCTTAGTTTCCTCTTTCAATTGACATTCAGTAAAGGTCAAGTCCTGCTTCCCCTGAAGTCAACGTGAAAATCCTAATTAACTTCAGTAGAAACCCGAATGGGCCCCAAAGAGTTAACGGTAGTAGGATATAAAACAGAAACAAAGCAAACTCTTAATCAAAAATTTATGGCACGCAGCTAAGAGCAACCTCTCTGGGGTTGTACTGTTTAAAATAGGAGCAGAATTTCAGCCTGCAACACTCACTGATACCATCCAAAATGCAAAATTTGTGATATTTCAGTTCTAGAGACAACACATTCCAATCTGCATAACATTTTAGTTACTTATCTTCTATGAGTTGCAGGGCACAATGCTTTTTGTTTAGAAATAAGTCAGTTCTGAGTCACCATTGAAAATCCTTGCACTAAATTGGATTTCCCCAGCTAACCTTGACTGACTCACTTAATTCAAAAAGTGCAAAGAAACCACAGAACTGCTTTGCAGCCATCAGTCTGTGCCTGCTGCCCCATGGCCACCTTGCGTGGGGTGTGAGAAGAGTTCAGGTCAGCTGGGGTGCTCAGGGGAACCCCAATCTGTTGGACACGACCACAGCACAAGGGGCACAGAGCCTGAAGCAGAACCAACGTCTTTCAAAGTCATCACCATCATTTCCTCCTCCCACTAAGCAGCAGGACATTTCCAGATTGAAACCCCTGTCATTCATTTCAGACTCTCTCTGACTTTCAAAAAGCACTTAAAAATCTCCCACATTGTCTGTGCCCAGTACCACAGTGCAACACGTTATCAGGCCGATCTGTAATATGATTGATGTGTATTGATCCGATAATGTATCCACTGCTAGTGGGAGGTTTGGGATGCAAAGCTGGGTCTCCTGGGTGCTGCACACCTAAGTACTTCAGCTAAAATCTGGCATTTCTAGAGTTCTGCAATGCTTGCTTTATCACACTTCTGCAGGAAAGGTTTGGCCACGAACTATGCAATTTACGTTCTTTTAATGGAGAATACTTCCACAAGTACAAGAAGTTTTCTCAACCAGCTCATTCATGCTTTAACTTTTGTGCCCACTAATCTGAAAATTGGTTCAGATTTTACAGTTTTGGCTGCATTCTCAAGGCTTCTACTTGAGGTTGTAATTCAAATTGCATTTGAGTTGGCACCTCCAAGATGTTGACTGTGCTGTTTCTTCTCCTTGGACCTGCAGCACACAGTGCGACTGTGCTGGCCCTAATTCCCATCACTCCTGAGGGTCCCAGTTCTGTACCACAACCTTTTGCAGACAAAGGGACTGGAAAGCATTGCAGGAAACATTTTGTACTGGTGCTGCCTCCAGTGAAACTTTAGGAAGATTTGAGGCTCCCTTGCTAAAGTATAAGTGAGACCAGGCAGTGAGTTGATCATAACACAAGTTCCATGGAAGCTCCTGCGAAGGCCCTGGGGTACACAAAGCCTTCCTCTCAGAGCCTTTTCTCCTGCCACTCATTTTACTTTATTCCTGGTGCATGGAGTTCTTCTCTTCAAGTGCAGGACGTAGAACTTCTCATTGTTAAACTTCACAAGCATCCCATCAGCCCATTTCTCCAACCTGTCACAGTCCCCTT
Organism: Chrysolophus pictus; assembly: GCA_037305975.1. Taxonomy (NCBI): domain Eukaryota; kingdom Metazoa; phylum Chordata; class Aves; order Galliformes; family Phasianidae; genus Chrysolophus; species Chrysolophus pictus. The sequence continues at coordinate 15,160,597 of JAYKPI010000006.1, forward strand.
AATGGCAACATAATCATCTGGTACACCAGCCATTCCTCCCGGTTCTCTGTCATCTGCAAACCTGCAGAACGGACATTATGCCCTGCTGTCCAGGCCACTAATGAAGATGTTAAACAGTGACCACATTATAAACCTTTGTGGCACACCACAGTAACTAGCCATGAACTGAACTTTATTCTGTTGGACTTCACATTCTGAGCCAAGAAGTTCAGCCAGCTTTCACCCCACTTCATTGTCCATTCATCTAGCCCATTCTTCTTCATTTTCTCTAATATGGATGTGTAGAAACCGGAGCTGAAAGTCTTGCTAACATTAACATAAACACCGCCTGATTATCTCCCCTTGTTCACTAAGCTAGCAATTTGCTTTTAGAAGGTCACCTTCATAACGATATACTCACTGTTCCCCATCACCTTCTTGTTCTGGAAATGTCTAGTAATTCTATTCAGGTTTTGTTATTACATCATCTTCCCAGGGACAGAAATGAGACCAACAGAACTGTACTGCTCTTGGTCCTTCTTCCTTTCTTGCAGTCCTCAGGAACCACTCTCAGTTTTTGTGATCTGTCAGAGATTACGGATAGTAGCCTTACAATCAACCAGCTCCCTCAGCACTTACGGATATATCCTATCAGGCCCCATGGATTTGTGTATGTGTTCCCTAATCTGATCCAACTCCACTGAGGCAAGTTGTATTTGCTCCAGACTTTCTGCCTGTATCAGAGAGCTGGAATTCTAGAGGATATTGTCAGTAAAGTTTGAGAAGAAGACGACATTAAGTACTTTAGGTTTTTTTTCCATGTATTTTGTCACAAGATCCTATTCAGCAATGGATCCATAGTTTCCCTACCCTTCATTTTGTTGCCGATATAACTGTAGCAGATACAACTCCCTCATCAGTCTCAACACCAAAAAGGTTTTGCTTTCCTAACACAACATTTGCATACTACATCCTCTGGGTTAATTGGCTTCACTTCCACTTGTGTGACATCTTTTTATGTCTGACTTTTTTCAGAAGCACCTTGTTCATCTGTGCAGGCCACCTTTTGCCTTTGATATTTTGCACATCGGCATTGACCATTCTTGAGTCTGAAGGAGACAATTCTTCCAAAACAACCAGCTCTCATGGACTTCTCTATCTGATCTGTGAGTGTGTACTTGGGGTGGGGTTCTACCTCTCTTTTTTGTTGGCTTTGCAGTCTTTTCTGTTCACACCACCCTTTCCTTGACATCCAGGTCCAACACTTCCTCACTTGTTTGTGGGTTGTTATCTCCCTTTCCTGTCATTCCTGGTTTAAATCTCTTCTCTCCAGGTTTGCCTGCCTGTTGGCAAAGACATTTTACCTCACTTGGTCAGGTATATCCCTTCACTCATTAGCTGTTCCCAGTTGTCAGAGAGTCCCATGGTCATAAGCATCAAACCTCCCTTGCCAACACCATCTGCACAACCAAGCATTAACTTGCAAGATCCATCCAGTCCTTCTCAAGCCCTTCACTTTCCCTGCTAGCATCGAGAAGAAACCCACATGGGTGTTGGGCCCTTGGCCTCTGTGCTAGAGTCATGCAGTCACTCTTGTTACATTGCACATCACAAACTAGGCCAGACCAAAAAGGTGAAACAAAGAAGTCAGTTTTCTGAAGTTGTTTTTATTTTAAGGGAGATAGAAGAGTGACAGAGAGATGGGAAGATGGATTTCATTTCCTTTCCTATACCCAAATATTTGACATTTGCAGAATCTTTTATTAGGTTTGCAAATCTGCTCTTCTTGTAGCCCTGAAGGAAAAGGGAAAAAGAAATGTGAATCCACAATTTAAACAAAAGCCATAATTAGCATTTCTTTGATGATCCTTTGGTTTATTGTTGTGCATTAACTTCTGTATAATCATGTAATTACTACAACGTTCATATAAATAATGCATTTGAAAGAGAAAGTAAACAGTGTGTCACTTTCTATTCTCCAGTGAGTTTAGCAAGACCCTCTGGCTCGACTTTAGTGCTAAAGCTGTTCTTTTTGCTTGGAGATAGCCAACACCTATTAATGAAGTCCAAGTGAACAAGGAAAATAAAAGCACTTTCATTTTATCATGAAGTAAATGTAATGGGTCAGTCCTGAACTCCTCACTGAATTTACTTTATGGCAAAAATAATGTCTTGTCTTTGCTGTATTGCTGCCTCAGGGGAGCTGTTGTGTATTAGCTATCGCAAGCAAGAAAGACAAACACCATTTATAGCCCCCTTTCCCCAAGTCCTCTTGGGTTTTTCTTTTATGAAAGTTTCTGGTAAACACTTCTGTAAAGCTGCAGAACAGAATCACTTGGGTCTGCCAGCAGTTTTTTTTTTTCACTACATGAAAATATTTCTCAAGTACAATCCTCTGTTCTCTATCCCTTTGCAGTTAAAAAAAAAAAAAAAAAAAGCCAGTTTTAGTTTCAAAATCTACAGCCAGCTTTTAAAATTGCAACTTATCAAAAGCTAGTTTTACAGCCAGAAGAAGGTCACATCACACTGTCAGAGGTAGAGCTGGAACAGACAACTGAATTTTATACCACAAGCACCTGGATTTTGCCCAGATATTTGGACCTGAATTTCGCCTGGTTTTTATACCAGGTATTTCAAAGTCTTACAGGTTTGGTGAGCGTGGGGTGGGAGGAGGATCTGGTTTGCGGCTTTATTGACGCAGACTGTGGGTTGGTTCTGGTTAACTTTAGCATGTCAACATACAGAGACATGCAGGATGGAGGGTTCATAAGAAGGGGGTAAGATTACTTGGTCATGGATATATGAGGTCCTTATTTTGCAGAATATGCTTATATCCTGTCTGTTTGACTGGCAAGTAGGATCTGAGGCTCTGTGCAACAGCTCTCATTGAATCTAGGAGGAAAACATAAACTTAGCACTGGTAGGGTTCTGTCCTATCCTTACTCAGATATTTTCTATCTATCTATCTGGCATCAAATTGAGTGACATTTAATGATAAACCAGAAGAACCTTCACAAAGGAGAAGGATACTGCTGCAAACTGAGCAGCAAGTGAGCCAGGAGGGCCCTGAGGAAATGGGAAGAAATGGGAAGTTCTTCATGAGACCATGAGGACTGCTGGGAAGAAAAGTTAATGTGCAGTAGCTGATAAGAATCCCATATGCAGAGACCTGAATTATCTCTAGTCTTGAATGTCTGCTGACTCAGGGCCCAATCCCATACTCTGGTTTTACAGAATCATTTTTTCTCCCTATGTCCTAGGACTGGCCATGTACTTAGCCTTATAGAGATGTAAACTCCTCCTGCACCAGAGTAGGTAACACCCAACATTATTGCCTTGTATAGAGATAGCCCAGAAAGGCATATATTTCAATGAAGTACTTCAAATTTTTGAAGCTTCTTCAGTTTTCTATCTACCTTTGTTGTCCTAGTCATGGTATCACTACTCTCTGTGTTTTTCTGAAAGCGTGATTGTGTCTGTCATCAACTTTGGGTGATAAGATCAGATTTTGAACTTGGATGTGCTACTCAGAACCACATGGTAATCCCCTGCTCTATAAAGGACAAGAAAGACAATAAAAAGCCCTGGGCACTTGTTCTCTCTACTTTTGTTTCCTCTGAGTCTCATTAGGCACTTAGCCAGCAACTAGTCAGGTACAAAGGGACAAGAACTCAGAAACAGGCCTCAGAGGTCCTGCCTTCCATCTGTGAGGGGTAAGTGTGAACTATAAGCCAAATTCATTTAGTTCCTTTTACAAAATTGTCAGCTTCACTCAAAGCGGTTTCTTCTCCTTGCTTGCAAGGGAAGACAGTCAATTGTTCTATTCACTTCGTCACATAAACCCATTTGACAGGCATGACAGCAACTGCTTGCTAATTATGGAGCAAAATTTGCAGTGCAAGGTTTGTTGTGCCAACGGTCCCCGGAACAATCCTGGGATTGTTTTATGAGAAGATTGGGCAGTCAGGGTTGAGCACTTTCTCTTCAATTATCCCCATGTGCTGTCATGGCTTGGAGCTGCTCTAGTGGAATGAAGAGAAGAAAATGAATGAGCTCTGCTCCAACCCTGAGAGCAGTCGCTGAACCCTAAAGAGTTTGGTTGGTTGTATCTTTGTTAGCTGTTATTACAGATATTATTGCCTGTAGTGGCACTGGAGCTGCAGATCCATTAGCACTGCTGTGCTATGTCCAGAGATTTATAGCTGTGCTGGAGACTGCCTCTGGAGTGAAGCTCAGCATGTGGGCTCAACTAAGCTGAGCTCTCTATTATTCACTACTTTTGGTGACCTAATAAAACTCAGATATTGCTGGCATTGGATGTAGTTGGTTTGCTGATTTTATCAAGAAGAGGAATTGATTTTGGGGTGAGGGTTGACTAACAGGAAAGTTCATCTCACTGGGGTAGAGTTAAAAAAAAATCTAAGAATCAAGTGGCTTAATGCTGGAATCTGAACGATGTGCAGAGATCTAAAAAGATGGTCTTGAAAGAGGAAATTTAACTAGCTGGTCAAAAATCAGAACTTCCACTGAATTTTCTGCAAGAAAATTAATTCCTACAGAAGTTACTGGATTCACAGCACCTTACATGACTTGGGTTTGCAAAGCACCCTTGTGAGCCCCACTGGCTACCTTGCTCAAGAGTTTCCTCTTAGTGACCTGCCTACACTTGTGTGGCTGTTGTTTCCAGCACATCTTCAGGGATAAACTGGGAAAAGAAAATGTGGGGAGGAGGTTGCTTTTGTCTGAGTACCCCCAGGACAGTGGGACTGTCCCAGCACCAGGCCTCCTATACCTTCTCTTGCTCTCCTGGCATCACCTGCAACACCTGCCAGGTCACAGTGGGACCAGTTCAGCTAAGCAGCCCAGCAAAAGACTAATCAGTTCCTTCTGCTGAGTTGGCTCCCTAGCAGATGGCACATTGCATCAGCTCACCAGGCTGTCTGACAAACCAGAACCAGAGGACTCTCATGAGTGAGGGCAACAGTGTGAGCAAGCCTTTTGTTTGTAGCAAGATATTAGATCAAACGCCTGAAAGTTTAACCACATCCTCCTGTCTCTGCAGATTTACAGCATGGATTTGGATGGCAGGGAAGGAGGAGTTATGCCCCAGCTCCAATAAAAGTGTACCTAGAGCCCTTCAGAGCATTAGGAGCATAGCTCCTTAACAGCTACAAATACTTGTCTCTGCCGTAGCCTGAAAGGACTTTTGAAGGAACTACTCCTCTCTTTTATGAAAATGAATCACAAAGCAAGGTACATCTGAACTGCAGGCAGGTTATCCATCCTTTTTTCACTTCCAGCTGGAAAGGTTCAGAAAAGGTCAGAAAAACTGCAGAAAATCTGAGGTTTCACCAAATCTATCTGAATTTCACTACACAAAGTCTCTTTCTACCCATCTCCAAACCCTCATACACACAGATATTACCTTTTCAGAAACATCTTCCACAGGTCAGTGATGTTAACTGAAGGCAGGTGGGAGAGCAGAGAAGAGACAAATAAAGCAGGAGGTGTTCACCTGTCACTCTCAGCACAGGCCAATTTGGTACAGTGCCAGGTGAGGTCAAGCCCAGCGGGCACAGAAAGCAACAGAAGAGATCAATGAAAAATCTTCAAAATCTGTCCTACTTGCAGCAGTAGGATACTAAAAAACAGTGCCTCAATTTTTGGTTATTTTCCATAAGCAAAAATTCTTCTAATTCTCTTCAAAAGAAGAATGAAGGATTATTCATCCCCTTTCCAGAAAAGAATTTAAGAAGGCTGAGATAGTGCAACTCATGGGTAGCCCAATTCTCATGCCGTGCTGCAGAGTGCATGTTAATCTAGTTAAAGCAAAGGCTAAAGTATCTCTTCAGCTGCAACTGCAAGCATGCCTTCAGCAATGCCATGTACCAAAGAAATTTCTGTTTTCACTGTTCCTAAAAGCTCCTCCATTCCCCTTGCCTCCTCACTCCTGGCATTCCCATCCTTCACCTCTGCTCTTTATTGTTTGTGGAGAACCAGTCTGGCTGGGAAACATCTGCTGTGTTCAGGTCAGTTCACCACAAGATCTACAAAAGCAGCACTGAGTTTGCACTCACCATTGTTTGGGTCTGGAGGACACAGAACTCTGACTTGCACTTGTCAGATTAAAGCAATTGGAGAACCTCAGGCCAGGTACTTACATGAGGTTAAAAGTAAGCAGTTAATTGCTCTTTAATCTGGACATCAGAAACATGGTGAAAGATACTAGCTGGAATTTGGTTCAAATTCAGGTTGAGAGTAGGGCTAGACTCACTGCAGTAACCTGAGTGTTCTGTACCAAGCAACATCTTCTGTTGTTTAGATAGCTCTATATTATTATATAAAATAGTTGAATTTCCGGGGAATTGCTAACACTTTCTGGCCCATGAATGCTTAATCAGATGTTACAGGAGCTGACTGGAAATCCTGTGGTTAGGGCATCTCCAAGAGATTGCAGCTCAAACCTCTGCTCGAGGTGGGAGAGTAGCACCAACCCAGCGCCCTCCCCATGAGTGTGCTACTTCCAGATAAAGGTCTCTGTGATTTGGTATGATCGTGCATGTTTCAGGCAAGTCCAGAGACAAGGCAGAGAAATACATGTCTACCTGTGTTTTGACTCGTATCTGTTGATCCCATTGCCCATGATATGAAGGTTCATTCATATGAACCTTCTCTACCAAAAGTGCCATATGTACATATATGTTTAGGAAGCAACAGAAGGCTGTTCTGGAAGCACCAGCACATGCAGATCTTAAGCATGTAACAGACTCTGTGTAAACTGAAGTCCTCCATAGAAATCCATCCCAAAGTATCTCTGGTAGCTTCTGTTTCTAAACACACAAAGAGTAGAGCTGAGTACTTCAGCAGCGTACCTCCAGCGGATGTGGACTGTGTGGGTCGAAGGGTCTTTCAGCAACAGCCTGGATTCCTTTCTGAAAGGCACACTCCAGTTCAGCCAGAGGTTATAGGCTTCGTGCAGAAATTCCTCAGCTACAGTCTGCGTTTTAATGCAGCAGGTCAAACTACCCTCATAATAGAACCTCTTGTCTTGTATAGATTATATGACATTTAAGAGGGGAAAGGGGGCACTCGAAGCTAAATCTCAGGATACTCCAACATCTGAGATGGTGTACAGGTCTGGCAAATGGATTTAGACATTCTTAACAAGAATATTTCAGTTTTCACTCAGCCTCTAGCTGTTTTACTGCTGGTGTGAGGTAACTTCAAGGTTAGCTTTCCCCATTAGTTTGCCCAGATAGGGTTTTTCCCCATACAAGTTAAAACAGCTTTTCACCTACTCTAAACACACGCTTAGGTGCTGATCAAGATAAATGGTAGCGTAAGAGTCACATTGCCCCAGAAGTCCAATGGGGTATTACAGGGTTTCCCAAGAAAACAGCAGGGCTTTTGGGGCAATACAGCTCTCTCCACAAGCAGTAGGTAGCTCTGCAGTGGAGTGTGAAGGGGAACATGGTTACAAGTAACAGCTGGTTCACACAGCCTTGCTTAGCTAACAGAAGAAGGTACCACCACCAGCCTACCAGATGGGACTTTCCCCTCCATTGTCAGTGTGAAGGAAAGCCTGCTCCCAGGTACATCACTATGGCACACGCATATGTAGCAGCTGGTGATGAGGACAAAGCCTGGAAGGATGGTAACAACTAAGCTGGAGCAAAAGAGCACTTTCAGAAAACAGCATCACAAAGCTTTCCCTTTCTTTGTGCATGTTTGGAGTCATCAAATCCCCGGAGCTGGAGATTACAGTAATCAAGGCATGAAATGAAGCCCTGGGCAGAAGCTGAGTCATAATATGTCATAAGCATGTCATAAGGCCCTTTTTTCTGAGTGGTTTGAACAGCTTACAGTTTTCCTATAGTTATTGCTTATTAAAAACTCGTGGTGGAATTATTTACATGAGTAATTCTTGGCCTCTGCATCCACTACAAGCAGCTTACTGTAGTCAACTGATAGCTGAAAGTCAGGGCTGGTCAGTCCATTTTGCCCATTCATGTAGGTAACTTGCTCTGCTGCAGAGAAGTTGCTGTAGCAGGGGCTCACACTGAGGCTGACAGAGGCTGCATCTCCCTGCACACTGGAAACAAGTCTAGTTTTGTTCCCTGACTGCACAACTACCAGCACAGCCTTTGCTAATGTTCTTATTAGCCACTTAGTTTGCACTGAGAAGCCTTACGTGAGGACTCCAGCCAAAAGGGGAAGTAAACCCCACTGTTCAAGCAAAGCACTATCAGCCACCCATGCACAGCAGAGTAAACAGAGCCCAGCAGCATCAATCAAAGATAACTGAACCTTCATGTGGGACACGGTGAAATAAGATCGATACGTGCAGACAGCAGGCTGCTTTCAGGCTGCTTTCACAAAAACTGTTTTGTTTTAAATCATGCCTCAAACATACCTAAGTTGTTAATTACCGACCACATACTGTATGAGGAGACAAATATAAGACCCAGAGCCAGGATATCAGGAGGAAGAATAAATTGACTCAGTGCAGATAAGTGTCACCATTAGATGATATGAATAGTGTCTTTGTTTCCCCAGCAGCTTTTAAAGCAGCTGTACTTTGGAGTGTCTTGTTTTGGGGTCTCTACTGCACCCTGAAATTCTGAAATGAACTGAAAGCTGTTCCATTTTAATGAGCTAAAAGACTTAAAATTATAATTTTATTGCATTTCCTATCCCAGTGAAGTTAATGAGAGCCTGGAAAGCACACGCTGCCCATTAGGGATTATTAGGAAAGCATTTGGAAGCTGTATAGCCACCTTGGACTTCTATCACTATTAGATCCTTTTGTGGCCTTTCTGTGGAAAAGCAGCTTTTCTTAAGCAAATATAAAATTGTTTGAATAAATATACCATCCATCACAGCTCCGGTAGTCCTCTAAGGATTTCCAAAGCTTTCTCTTCCCTTTGCCATCCCAGGAGTCCTTCAAAATTATGCAGGCTGTTGGTGGCTTCCTGGAAAGAGAGACAAAAGCTAACCACATAAAAACATGGGAGAGATGCATAAGTATTTGGGAAGACTGAAAATCTCCTTAACTTGGTCCTGCTGCTCCATCCCACCTGCTGTGTTTGCAATGTCTGCAGCCCGTTTCTCCCTCTGCTCCACGCACTGTACTTGCACAAGGCACCATGGGTGCCTACTGACCCACTGTCACTGCTGGCAGCCGGTGCCTGTGGAACTTAGCTCCTGTTAGGAGCTGTCTTCATGAGACCTTTTCCACGTTGTGATGGGAACTAAGTTAGAAATAACTCTGGAGTTGGCAAGATTTCTGTAAGTTTTCATTTACTGAAGTGCTTTGCTGCCAAGCTATGTTATTCACATCTTCTTGAAAATCTGCAGGATTATTATTTTGTTAATGCAATTCTTTGTATGGGAGAGGTGAGAGATGTAAAGTCTGACACTTGTAAAATCTACAGTTTCCAACAGGAGTCAGCCAGCTGAGAATTACTGTCATGAGCGGGCAGAGCTGCCATCCATCATGTCACATCCACATAGCTAGGATGAGTCTGATGTTTCTGCAAGGCCACATCTGGTGGCCCACATCATAGCAGCTGCTGCACCTGGTAGTTGGCATCACAAGCCAGAATAAGCCTGCACTTCACATGTTTGTCACAGAAGGTACCACTTTGCTGTAGGTAGGCACAAGGCTACAGCCCCGATTCCCTGTCAGCATCCACACTGGCCAGGGAAGTCACACAACAGCCACCTCCCCTTCACTCTCCTTGTACGTATTAGAAAGCAAATTCTGCTTCGTAGTTATAAAAAAACCATCATCAGTAGTAGATAATACCTATCTTGGACATTGCACGGCAAAGAAAAACACAGACTAATTAGCATCAATGAGATGTTTAACAACAAAAGATCAGTGTGTGAGAAGAGGGTCTGATTCATACAAGGATGAGACTAAAAGTTGATCCATGATTGTATGGCCAAAGCCAACACTTCTTTAAAATACCAAGGGCTCAGAGAAAGCTGGAACAGAACCAGAGCAGAGCCTCCAGAAACATTTCACTATTTGAAGGAGGAACCACTGGTTCCCCTCATGGGGTTACTAATGACAGAGGTAGGTAGAGAACAGAGATGGACTGCTACAGGTCAGAAGACAAAGGAAACTTCCCTGCTGTTGAATGACTAGAAAGTTATGTTAAAAATATGCGTATAAAACTCCCTGCCACTGACTGCATACCCATTAATCGCTGGCCAAAAACATTTCCAGCCAGAGCCTGCTAAATGAAAATGTTGTGTGAAACTTGTGCTCGTAGCACACTGCAGAAAAAGTGCGTCCATGTGTGCATAGAAAAACAAGAAAATCTTGAAAAGACAAAGTCCTTGATGCCAATGCTGTGCAAAAGGAAAAAAAAAAAAATCTAGAATAGTCCCACATGCAACACATCTTCTAGCACAGGCAGCCACACAAAATCTGCAAGGAGCTCCTGGAACAGGGACCAGAACTAAGAGCATCACTAAGATCTGCCTCTCTGGGCACTGAACTGGGAGATTTGGACTTTATAATCTCCAGCCACATGTTTTAGCAATGGAAAAATACTACTGAACAACTAATTACCAAAAGCATTGGGTAACAAAATCCCGATTAAAATATTTGCAGGAGGTAGACAGAAAGGTGCCAGTCTGAAGCTTGTAATTGCTTTTATTTCTGGCAAGCATCAGATCTACTTCTAATAATAACTATGGGCACGCAGTATTAGTTAGAAGGGCAGGGGATACTTGTTCCCAGATGCAGCTGAGACCAAATGAGGCAGGACATGTCCCAAAATGGGTACAGGCAGGGGTGGTGGCTGCAGGGATGGGACATGCACAGTGCTATGGCACTGCCCAAGCAACCATCGTGTACCTCCAGGGACAGAAATGCTCCAAGGCACCTCTCTCTTGAGAGCAAAGCATCACCAGGTGCCAGCCTCATCCTTCCACTTCTGCCTTGAACAGCCCCTATGTCCCTGCCTTGGCCCCAACCTGGCCAGCACAAGTAGGGCAAAGGCCGTGCTCCCAGCACCAGCACCCTCTGCTCAGAGGCAGCCCTGTGTTGATGAATTGTCCTTTCTGGCATTGCCTTCTCCAGGCTTCCTGGGCTGCATTCAGTGCCTTGGCCCTTCTGGCTATTCAGTCCATGATTGAGTTCCACTCTCCACGAGATAAATTATGTTTTTTTGAGTCATTCCATCTCCCTACTGCAGCATTTTCCTGTCAGCTTGCTAACACGTTAATTATACAAGGAGCACACATCAAAGTCAAGCTGCCTTGATGCAGCAGTTTCCACATGCTGCTTGTATCCCACAGATCTCCGATTTGCCCCCTAGCCCCTTTTATTTCTGCAGCACACAACGCAGGCACTCTGCTCAGTGCGCTAGCACATGCCATCAGTGACACAGCTCACTGCTGTGCTTACTCTCAGCAGAGCCCTGTTTGATTGCTGGGGCATTAAATGTGTACACTTACAGTGGCGTATAAAATCTGTGACCACATAAGCCACACTGTCAAGTTTAGGAAAATCCAAACTGAGTTATAGTGGGGAAACAAGTTACCACATCAGTTGAAAAAAGAGTTTGAATTAATTGGAAACTTTACAGGCTTAGCTTCGATTTCCAGAACATTCCCAGCCCATGTCCCTATCTGTACTGTGCCTTTTTTCACTTGTGTTATCAGTTCCTGCTCCTCTCAGCCTGACACCTCTGCAAGGCACAAAAGCAAGGCTGCAGCACATTTCAGGAGCAGCAGTTTAACCAACATTCTGCCTCCTTTGCACAAGGGCTGAAGGACAGACCTCAACCCATTCAAGGGGGCCCCTTCTTTGACTTCATCAGAATGGTGTAATGACTGACACATCCTTCTGCAGAGGCAACTGAACCAAGGAATTTTACTGCTCTCTCATATTCCTCTTCCCAACACTGGACTTTTTCACTTCAGTTGGATATATTATGTGCCTACCAGAGACTCACGTTCACAACCCTGGCTTGCACACACGTTGCAAGGCAGGGAGATTCTGCATTGTGACCAATGGGATTCATAATTTGCCAAATGGAAAAGTGCAGCACGGAGGTGTGGGAGGATGAGCCAATTGATGCTCAGAGCTCAGAACATGGGTTTTGCTTCTCTGCACAACCGAAGCTGTGCTGCAGAGGCAGCAGTCCTGAGCTTTTCTTGGAAGTGGTTGCATTAACTTCAGAAAGTTTGTCAGAGCTTTGGAAACACATTTTCTGGCAGAAGTGTATTGTTCCTTTGTGAACGGTTGTCTCATCCAAAACAATACATGTGGGACACTGTCTGATCTCAAGCAGGTGTTCAATGAATCCAGATCCCAGGTACAGCTCAAAGATCCTGCTGGTGAAAGGAACTGATTTAAGATCTGCATCCAGCATACCGCTATTTAGGTGCAGAGTCCCTCTTTCATACCGCTTTGTAGCTACTAGCCCAAATCAGCTCTAATCCACCTCTACAGAGTCTAAAGCTGTGGGTCTTCTTTGGTGCACAGGAGCTTAGAGTCTTTCTCCAAAGGAAGCCCACACAGCACTTTTGCAAGCATCACTTTTCATGACCTTCCCAAATCTTTGTTTCAGATCAGCTCTGATAGATGAAAGTAGAGCAGGTAAATCTGTCAAAAGACAGTGAGCTCACATCTCACTCTCCAAAAATGCAGAGGGCAGTTCTGAAAGTCAGCACAACCTGCAGGCAGTTACAGATTTCACCCAGCAAGTCCTTTGGCTTCACTCAGACTTCAACAAAGCCACGCTTATCAGAGCACAGCACACCTCCTGCCTGATGCACGGCTGCACAGCATTGCTGGCATTCATATTTGCCTGCACTGACTGCTAAAGGAAACAAACAGCAAAGTAACCCTTAGTGAGCTCAGACGTGCACAAGGCTTAGCATGGAGAATGAGAAAGCGTTGTTTGAGCTTTATGGGCCTTACAGTCAATAGCTTAACCTTCAAGTTACTCATTTACATTACTGCTGGCAAAAGTCACACCACCTCTCCAAAAACAGTCACAAATGAGAGCCAGTCTTACACACAGAGCATATGAAAGACAGGGAGGAAGTATAATTAAGAAGAGAGCTAAATTTATGGTGTAGTTAAAGGATGCAGTGCAAAAGCCCTCTGCTTGCAGCGCTAAGCTTAGAGGCATGTGGGCACAGCTTTCTCCTCTCCCTGCATTTCAGTAGTACTGGGGACAACTTTGCAAACCTTTGGACACAGTGACTGCACCAGCACCACACTTAGTTTAATTGAGAATCCCTTGAGGGCAAAGTTGCCAATGGGGAATAGGAGTTTGGCATACATGAGCATGCATGTGGAAGATCTCATTTCTTCAGGTTACCTTGAAAAAGCCCCATTAAAAACAACTAACTTGTTCTGAAAGTAATTTCCAGCATTTTTCCTCTAGTATCTTAACATCTGAAATGCTTTTCATTCAACATCAGGTTCATGCCCAGCATGAATTCCTTAAAAAAAAACTTTGAACATATCTGCATTCACTTCATTTATTTCTTTTAAAGAACGTATCATGTATCGGAAGGCTACAGCTGGCTGGCACAGCACTGAGGGAAGCTCTGCACAAGTGCAATAGCAGGCTTTATTTCAGGCCACTTTCCGAGTTATGTTTCTGCAATTCAAAATGTCTAATGAGCTTATTTGATTGTATCCATGCCAACAAAGAGATATAAACAGCTTTAATCACTGTTTCGCGTTGCTCTTGACCCCCTGCTTGGCTTCATTATTTTCCTTTTAGCCACATCAAGGCACAACACTCCAACTAAATCATTCGACTACTTGCTGAAGACCTGTCCATGTAATAAGATTTTTTTTTTTTTTTTATCATCTCATGGTTTTTTTGCACTGCAGTGTAACAAGCAGCAGCCAAGCTGAGTGTTAGTTCCAAAGCAGCAGCTAGGTAAGGAATTAATGTCAATAGCTCTTGTTGGTTCTTGGTTCCTTTATTTTCAGATAAATTTCTGAAATTATTGCCCTGAACTGATTAATGCCCAGAGACAGGGAGTAGGTTACAGCTTCTAATCTCCTGTTCTGCCCCTAACAATGATGGAGGGAGGGCAGAGCATGGAAACAAAGGGAAAAGGAAGCGTTAACAGTTCAAGTCACACTAAGTGTTGGCCTGCTTAAACTAATAATATCAGACAATTCTCTATAGTCTAAAACACTCACAGTCCTCCTACAGAGCTCCAAGCACTCCATGATCAGTGAACCGTTTTAATGACACATTCTCTTATAGAGCTTAGTGGTTTGAAATATTAAATCTTTTCTTTTATGCACGCTAACAGCAAATGAATCTGATGCCCATCCATTAATGAAGTTTGTCTCTTGATCATTATAACAAGGGCATTAGCTAACATTACTTCCCCTCTACACTTTTTAAAAAATGAAGAAGCATGTCAAGGAGTACATCCAGTGTGACACACAACTGTAAGTTCAAAAGGTCCCTGAGGACAGAGGTCAGACAGCATGGAGAAAATCTTGTGCCTTCCTAAAATGTAGGTCATTTTCTCCAGCCCTGCATCAAGCTAGGAAAAATCCCCAGGCACACACGCAACCTCCGCTCTGTAGAAGACATAGCTGGAGAGTTGTTTCTTTTTCAAAAATACTTCTTTTTTCATTCTTTGTTTTGAAGTGCTTCTTAATGTGTTATTGACACATTCTGGGGAAAAGATCACAGAGTAGCAGAATGTCTGATTTCTCTGACATCCAGGTCTGCTGCTTGCTAAATATTGTAAGAAGCATCAGTGACTTCTGGAACTTTAAAGACATCTGTCTTTCTATCTACTTGATTTCACCGGAGCGGTCTGATGAACGCTAAAGTGTGAGAGCAGCACAGGGACAAAAGCTGTAGCCTCATGGGTCACCCACGCTGCAGGCACCTGCTGAGCCAACCCTCTGCCTCTAGGCAGGAGCCAATCACACCAGGGAACCAGCTGACTTCACCACACGGACGTCCACAGACCTCATTGCCACAGCTTTGAAGAAGTTCACCACCACCTAAGTCATCTCTCCCTCACTATAATTCAGGCTGACTATATCTTATCTTACCCAGCATGGGCACTGAGAGGTTATTTCCTCTTCTCATTTAACATTTCTTGTTTTCATGAGTCTGAGCAACACTAATTGTTTTAATCCTTTGTATAGGTCATTTCTGTAGACCCATGATCACTCTCCCTGCTCTTTCCCAGATGTCCTACATTAGCACACAGTGCTGTCACTGAGGTCTTAGCTCGCACTAAACAGAAGTTTATGGGTGTTTCAGAATATACACTTCAATGCACATCCTATTGCACATCCCTTCATACAGCAGTGCATCTCTGAGCTGAGGTCCCTCAGTGCCATTCCAGCCTTTTGTGTTCCACTCCCTGAGTAAAACTATCTGGCAAGAGAGACATTGACTTTTCCACTTCGAGATCTTACAGAACTGCAAGTTACTATATCTGCTGATGACAACTGAGACTGTACTCATCAACTTCTACTCCCATAGAAAAAACCTGCCAGTGTATAGCATATAAATTACTGTTCTTTCAGTATATATATAATACTGTTCATTAATAAATGGGCATGGGACCCCAACCATAGGAGATGTTCTTCAGCCTTCTGGGCACTGTGTGGTTAAAATATCATGATCATTTCATATAGCTGCAAGACAAATAATTTGGAACAACATGTTACTGTTATAGCTGCACTTCCAAATAGCTTTGCTGCAAGGGTTAATAAGAAATGCTTTCCATTAGCCACAAGTCTTGCAGCTGTAGTATGATAGGATTGTGGCTGCAAAAGCCCCATTGTTAAACCTAATCTGCTGTTAAAGTGCTTAATCGAGAGATTATTAACATTTCTGATGAAATACTTAGCTAAAGTGCAAAATGTAATCATAGGGCTTTGCTGTCTGGACTTCCAGCTAATATCACAAGCACCACAAGCACACTAAATACCTCAGCAGCATACAGGGCTATTAGCCTAATCCACTGTGAGAGCAGACACTCCCTCCCACTGCTCCCTATACATTTCATCTTAATGAAAACACTAAGTATTTTGCTGCCTAGCAGGAAGGACAGATGCATCATCTCACATGGCAGAATGAATGCCAAAGCCATCAGACTGTTCCACAACGAGGGTCAAATCCTGAGCCATGCTGAGCATCCATCACTCTCAGTGCAGACCATGGTGCTGGGCACTCAGCAGATTTCTGCTATCATCAATTTCCACAGAGTAGAAGCAGCTTTTCCTGCAGTCAGAACATATTTTCTGACCAAAACCAGGACTAGCTCTGCTGTCTGGAAAAGCAGCAGTTGTCCCTGGCACTGGCCATCACAATGTGCCCACATAGCATCATCAACAGGCCATCAACAGAGAGGGCGATCAGAGACACCTCATGAGGAAATTGTACCTCATGCTTCAATTTTCAAAGATCTCAGGCACTGATTTGCCACTCCCTGTCCTAAAAAAAAAAAAAAAAAAGAAAGAAAAAATTTTCATGCACACATATTCAAGACAAAGCAAACATATTTTGGTCCTTACCTATGTGAGACATCTAGGTTTCATTTTCATCTAGGAAAACAGAAAGCCTCTGGAAAGCAGTTCATTTATTTATTCCTGCCCCAGGGAGGTGCCTATTCTAGCTGGGAGGGATTGTCTTTCGGAGGTGCCAGTCTCACTCACACAAACACACAGGGATCCCTGAAGTGTAGTTTGGGCCACGCTTGTAGGCCAAATGAATCTCAACCTGTTTCCTGAGAGCCAGGTGTCGGACTGATGATCCTTGGAGTTCCCTTCCAACTCAGGATATTCTAAAATTTTATGAAAGCACTGCTGAGAAAGGAACCACTCATCTCATGTGCATGAGTGACCACCACAGATGCCCTTTCCTGGATTTCACAAAGGTCAAAATAGCCTTCGTGTCAGGGGGCCATCCCTTATAGCATGCATTTGGGAAAGCTTCAGTTCAAAACTCCATAACCACAAGAGATTTTCCTAGCCCAGAACAATTGTAACCTCACCATTAGAAACAATGCAGTGTTTCAAAATAAGCAACAAGCATCCAAATCTGAACCAGAAGATACCTCCCAGAACAATGGCTGTGCTGAACTCCACTCATGCTTTTTTGAAAGCAGAGCCACTGTTGAAATAATATAAAAATCAGAGCTCTATAACAGAAGTCCTGTTTACTCTTGTTTAGTCTATTTCTTCAGGTCATCATTTTATTTCCAACATGTCCAGACCAATGAAATTCTTCACTTCATCCTGTTTTGGTGTCACTTGAGTTTTATCCGTCACAACCAATAAATATTTCTGCTTTCTGAGACTACAGATTTGTGGCAAACATGAGCCTACCACAGGCAAAGCAAGTGGGGTAAACTGAGCCAAGTCTGGAATGCCACTGGAGTATTAGCTAGATTAAATATTAATAATGACTTTGCTCCTTTTGATCACTGAAGTGGCAATGAAGCAGTAGAAAGAAAGCCCAAGATGTTGACATATGTTTTTATTATCTTTAGTCTTCTTTTTTTGAAGTCTTGGGAACAGACTCCACAAATACTTCCCAGGTTAAAGGCAAAGAATTATGTCCAGTGAGAAGACTGTACAATTTTATTAATAAGGATAACTAGATTTATTCCTTCAAAAATTATCAGGAAAACAATGATATGAAAACTGAAAAAAAATAATTAATCCAAGTTTTAAAAGTCACTAACCGAAAAGCAGGGTAGATTAAAGAGATCCAAGCATATGTCCTACAATAACCCTTCAACAATGGAAAGCCAGCTAAGCTTTATTTTCCTCACTTTTCTCATTTTTAGTCATTTCTGTCTCCTTTGGTTCTGCCAGGACTGGGAGCAGCTTCCCTACAGCTTTCAGTGAGAACTGTTCATTCCTTTCACTCCCCTGACCAAAGGAAACACCAAAGCAATCCCACATAAAATCCATGCCTTCACAAGACTTCCAGCCGAATCCCCCAGACTGTGAAGGATAAAGTTCTCTAAGAAATCCTTCCCTTGAGAAGTGGATCTGAAACATGTCCAGTCCTTTACAGATCTGCCATTCCTTAAGATCTGTAAAGATGTTGGCAGAAAAGGGAAAGATTGAGAAAAAGTAGAAAATAGGAAATTAATTTATATTAAGAAAATATAAAAATAAAAGCAATATATCACTCACAGCTATTTTTAACCACTTTCTCCCCAACCAGGAGATTTTCTTGGTACCAACTACAAGAATACTTTAGGGCAGAAAATTCTCTCATTTTAATTTAATAGAAAACAATTCCTCTTTTAATGGATTTTCTTATCTTGTTCCCTCAAGACTTAGTTTTATAAGAAAACAAACAAACAAACAAACAAAAAACCACGAAGTTTTTGTGAACACTGAAGAGGTAATATGAAAGATTTTTTTTTCCCCAATGAGTATTTCTGGATCACTGAAAAGTACACTTCTAGCTGAAAAGTCCACATACTTGAGCAATA
Organism: Chrysolophus pictus; assembly: GCA_037305975.1. Taxonomy (NCBI): domain Eukaryota; kingdom Metazoa; phylum Chordata; class Aves; order Galliformes; family Phasianidae; genus Chrysolophus; species Chrysolophus pictus. Next base: position 15,179,059 of record JAYKPI010000006.1, read on the forward strand.
CCTACCTCTTGTTTTGTGGGTCCTAAAAGAGACTGAAGCCATCCAAGTATTTCTTGTTTTGCACTGGAAGAAACAATCAAACAATACATAGCCTGAAACAACTTGCTGTTATAGAGTCATAGGCTACCGACCTATTTAAGCAATCATGGCACCAAGCTTGTCAGAGTTCAGGGAGCACCTGTACTTAACCCAAGTGCCAGACAGTGCTCACCAAGGCCTCTGAGCCAAATATACCTTCTTAAATGTAGTCCTGAAGGTATACGAATTTAACGTAAAAGCCTACTTCCTCAAACAGAAGCCTGCATCTTGTACCAACACTCCCTAAGACTGCATCTGATTTACTAAGCTTTCTGCATTTAAACCTCACTATTTGCTGAGCTTGTAAATTCACTGTGACTTCTTGAGTTACCACACCTGATTTCTTTACAAACTTACCCCAAGAGAAAATAAGCTACAGCAAGGCTACTTATTATCTCCATTGACAAAACCATAAGCAGCTGTGAACCAGCACATGCAGCCTTGCAGTTTGCCTATTCCCTTTATTCCAATGAGATTTGGTCTTCTCATAAATGTGTTTGTGTGCTGGGCTTTGTGAGAAGAAGAGGGGGGCATCTGGATCTAATGAACAGAGAAGGATGTTGCTAGGAGTAGTTTAGGTAGCTGAGTCTTTTTAGGTATTACGGTTTTGGTTGCTGAATACAGCTCAGATGTGGAGAAAAGCTCAGATGAGAGAGCAGCAGAGCGCTCAGTCTGCAGTGTTGCTGTGGCCTGTTGTGGAGCAGTGAAAGTGTTCTGCTTTTTCTCCCTCCCTTCCTCATAGGATTAACTCATAACCAATATAAAAGTGACAAAAAGCAAAGTGTCTCACTGAAAGCTTTACTGTGAAAAAGCCTGCGGATGTTTTCAGAAGTCCTTTTATTCAAACTACGGAGCAATTTGACCCTCTAATAACTTTGCAGTTGTTTATGATATGATTCCATCGTAAGCCTCTGCACAAAACTTATGCTGCAGTGAGCCAGCCAAGGGGTTATAGAACCCCCCCTAAAATGTTATTCATAGAAGACTTGGAGTGCTTTTCATTTAATTCCAAATATTCATTTCTCTCTTCTACCTCACTTTGGATCAGCTTCGTTGCCTGAGTCAATCTGGAGAGGGAAATTTCTTGTTCTGCTTTCCTCCATGCAAATAGGACTGGAGAAACAGCTCCCTCATAGCCTGATAAATGATGCATTAGAGTCTGAGGATCTTGTCAGGAATATGAATCCAGGCTCTTCTCTGGGATGAGAGACAACAGGCAGAGGATGAAACAGAAAGGGTTTTGGCTGAACATAAGGAAAGTTTTGTCACAATAAGGAGGGTTTCAGAACTTATGTGGATCCCTGAGCAATGTGTTATCATCTTGCAGCAGACCCTACTTGAGATGGATAGTGAAACTCCATACTCTTTTCTACTTGAATTATTCTATAATCCTATGATTTTAAGTATTAGCAAGCAAGATAAATGCATATCAGGACATTTCTTCTTGCAGATCTGGGAAAGAAATTGCTTCAAATGACCTAAACTGCCATCATGCAACATTGGTATGGGCCACCTCATCAGCACCTGCATTGAGGCAGATCACTTCTCATGTATATACTGTAGTAATTAACTTTTAAAATTCTTCCTGGATTTTAGTTTTCCACAGGAGATGTAGGCTACTGAGTGAATGCTGTTGGTGCTACAAAGAAGCTCACATTTAAAATAATTGGGTGGAATTAAGGGATCACCTCACTAGTTTATATATGCTCTGTTATCATGAAAGAGAGTTGTTTGGTACTAGGTAAGCACTGCTAAACCCCCACTTGGGATTCTATAAAGAGATAACACAGACTGTTTTGTTACATAGTCATACATGTGAAACGCAGAAACTAGAACTGTAAAGCAGCTCATGACATAATCTCTTTTGGCAAATGAGTAACAACTTATCAAAAGAGGACATATTACTTTAAACTCACAGCAGAAGAAACATTTTGTAGCTCGTGTCAGGAAAGGAGATAATTTGTATGTTACAGATCCTCCTTAATTAGTATTCATTGTTTAAAATGAGTATGTTCATCAGTAGTTTCAAATGGCAAAAATAAGGAGAAGTAACTGAAATGGTAACCGAATGTGTCACTACAGATTTGCATAATAACTTAGGGAAGTAAGAGGAAAACAGCTCTTCAGGTAGCAGCGAACTTCAGGAAAGTGACCAGTGGTTACAACACATTAAGGAAAATTGTATGTAGACCATGGAACGCAAGTTTGTCCCAGTAAGAAGGAAATAGGATAGTATGTTTACATTTTCGAAAGAGGCATTTTTGCCTTCATAATTAAGTTAGTTATCTTCAATTTGATTTTCCTGTCCAACTTCCAGCAGCATTGTAACTGTAAATGTCCTGAATAAAACACTGCCATAGGAAAAATCTGGTATTACTTTGTGAACTGAGAGCTGAGTTTGTGTTGTGTTTTTATTTATTATTTTTTTTTTAAAGAATGGGCATAAATGCTTCCATGTGCTGACACGTCCCTCCTAGCACTTAACTGTGTCCTCCTGCTTAACTCCCATGGCTGCCCAGGCAGCCTCTTGGGCAAGGGACACCTGCTCTCAACACTCACCTTCCCTTGGTGGATGTCCCCAGCCATCAGCTCCATGTGTTAATTGGTGTGAAAGGCAGGAGCACTGTGCCAAACCAAAGTCGTGGGCTTTCCAGTGAGCTCCAAGAGCGCAGACCACAAGGCACAGGCACTGCTGTGGCACTGCTTGCTGGATGGCCCTCTGAGATTTGATGAAACCAAGAAACAGCAGGAGAAGGAAAGAGAGAAAGAAGTGAAGAAAGTGAGAGGCTAGACAGAAAACGGAGCATGTGATGCAGACAATGTTCTTTTGCTGGTACTCAGGCTGGAGCTTTGGAGAAGGAGGTGACAGTGACCTCTGCCACCACCATGGAGTGCAGCTGGAGCCAGGCAGCCCTGACAGCAAATCCTATGCTCGGAAAATGTGTCCTGCTGGCTTGAACGAGAGCCCCCTGCACGATGCCAGGGCATAACTCTTTTATGTAGCACCAACACTTCGGATTCAGCACAAAGGACACAGGAAAAGTGATGACAGCAATTCAAAGGCTGTTCTGAGCTTTTGCCTTCAGCAGTCCCTTTGAGCCTCAAATTATCTGTACTTTCAAAGCCTTATGTCTGAACTGCTGCATCCCAGAGGACAGCCGACCCTTAATGGTAACTGCTCTCGCTGAGTCCACATTCAATTGCAATCCTGTTAGCACCAGGACACCCAATGTTCCTGTGAGTTTTGAAGCTCTTGCCATTCTTCCACGCAAACGGAGGCTCCTCCTTTTGAGGCTCCCCACTGTCCCTGCAGCGCACAGGCTGCAGCATTCTGCCTCTCTGAGGAGCAGGACGCACGGCAGGGCTGCAGGCAGGAAGGAGGGAACAGGCTGCGCAACTGAACCGAAGCAAGTCCTCCACAAGGACACAGCTCATTGTTTGGGAGCTACCAAGTTTCAGACAGCACCGAGAGCAAGGTCTGCAGATGCCGGTTTGACCCAAAGGGTATGGAGCTACTGCCAGTTCCTCTGGCAGCACCACCAATGGTCCAGCATAGAGAGCAAAAGCTTCATTGCAGGACTTGTTTGTGCAGCAAAATCCAAATGCATTCACCCGGATCTTTCTCGCCATCTCTCCATCTCCTTTTCCCAGCTGTGCTGTCCTAGTGCACGCTGCTGGGAGGAGGCCAGCCCCGAGGCAGAGTGTCTGGGCTGACAGAAGGGGAGACACTGAGGACAGAAAACACATCAGCACAGGACACAAATCCAGCAGCAACTGCACAGCCAGAAGTTATGGGAAGTTCAGAGTTAACCTGGTGAAGGTCTCAAACTGGTACAACTTCTTGTGATACTTAAAATTTTAATTTAAAAAATAATTTTAATAAAGCTATTTACACCCTAATGAACACAAGAACTCCCTTGGTCACCTGCCAGAGCTCTTTGCCATGATGGGAAGCAGTCTTCCTCTCATGGCCAGGGACATTTGGCTACCTCCCTTTATTTCTCCCTTTTTGCTTTTCCTGGCATTTTCCATGTCCTGTTCTTGTTTTCTTGTTAGCACTATTTCCCTCTTCTCTTCATTTTGCTCACTTGTTTCTTAATTTCTCCTTAGTCTAGGGGAGCTAAAGGCACACAGTTGATTCCACCTCTAGTATGTGCTTGATGAACCAACAGCATGAAATATAAATCAGCTCTAAAAGAAAAAAAAGATTTTATTAAGTTATATGCCTGTCTGGCATTCAGAAATGCCCTCTTGCAACATCCCTGGAGATCACAAAGAAATGCACTGGAAATGCACAAAGAAATACTCCACTGGAAGAAATATATGACATTAGAATAATGCCTTTTAAATATTTTTGTAAGAACATGACACTTTAAACCATATTCTGCAGCTTGGAACTGGACCAAAAACAGCCTTTGATTTGAAACAACTTACAATAGAATTTCTAGCCAAACAAGGCATATTTTCTGAGTTCTGTGGTAGCTGAATTTAATAGGCAAGCCCTACTTCTACATGGCCCACGACAGCTGAGATCAGCCATGACCTCAAGCTCTTCTGTCCTTGCACACAACCATCTCTTTCACATCCATTGCCCAAGAGCTCTGCACTGTTCACTGTGGGGCTTTTCCTGCAGACCTTGCTGGGCAATGCAGGGAAATGTGTACCTTTAGTTGCAATGGCGATGTGATGTCTCAATAATGTGTATATAAAGATCGGAGACACAAATTTCACCACGGAAATCTAAATGGAAAATACAGTGCTATCTCTGCTGTCCTCCTTGAAAGACTCATGCATAGCAGGGGGAAACCTGTTTTTGTTATTTCTGCTTTTGGACCAACATTGAATTATCGCTGAACTAATTGCAAGTAATTTATGAGTTTGAATCAACCTTCCCAATACCAGTAGAATGTCTTAGCTGGGTGCTGGATTCACCGTTGGTGAGCCAAAGCAGTCCAATGGATCATTTGTTAACTGTTTGCACTGACTGCTTACCGCTCGTGGTCTGCAGACTGCTCCTCTCAGACATATGGCACTGCCGTTGAAGCTCAGCCAGCTGGCGATCAGGGCTCTCACCAAGGACATGTGTGTTCTTCCAGAAACAGAGAGATGACAGATGAGAAAACTCCTGTGGTTTGTTTTTCCATGCAAACAAAAATGCTTTTTCATAAACACAACTGAGGATGCAGGAAGCTACAGTAGGAAAACAAACTTAGGAAAACTACTCTTGGCTGCAAAGTTTATTCTCCATCCCCAAAACCATGTAGCACCAAAATTCCCTGCGTGTAATGGAAGCAGCACCAGAGGGAGATGTGTTTGGAGATGTCTGGGACGTTTTTAACGGGAGCTATTCAAACCTGTCCAGAGAAAGTTCGACTCATGTACAGCTTAAAGCCCCTCCACTGGAGATCCTGATTTCCCTCTGCAGTCCATAGGGAGAGATTTGCTCCTCCAGAGAACATCAGTGTTAGATGTCTGGAGTTCCCAGAGGTATTTCTCCTGCAATGCTGGGACACATAGGTCCCTGTTCCAAAGACCACTTCCACACCTGGCCACTGGACAGTTTCATGTCAGAAAGAAGGTGAAGAAAATCCTCTCTCGGCCATTTATCCCTGAGCAGACAGGAAACAATCCTTGTTGGTGGAGGAGCTGGGCACTGAGGCCCTTTATCATCCCTGAAGGTGCATCCCTCAATCAGCATCCCTTGATGAACATCCCTTGATAATCATATCTCAGCCCTTCTGTCCAGCACAGAATACCATTAGAGTTTACGACATTTATTCAACAGCCCACTTACTGTTAACATACAACAGACACTAACCACTATCCTAAATATACTTGATAGCATTTCTGAGATTCAGATTCCCTTTTAACACCCCAAAGCACTTAAAAATATTAGACCTCCATACTGGAAGTGAAGTTTTACACTTTTCACTAACATTTTATATAGAATTTTTATAGCAGCACAGCCCTCAGGGTCTCCTATGTCTCCCAGCTATTTGTAGCCTTAAAAATAGATTTTTTGTTGTTGTTGTTGAAGGATAAAGCATATACCAAGACATTCAGATATTTTCAGGAGAAAAAAAAACAAGATGTTTACAGCTGGCTCCATTTACTGATCACAACTTCATTAAACATGGTAATAGTATTCCTGCTAGTAAATACTTGCTGAAGTATTTACTTTACAGTGCTAAAATATTGCTAGAAAACAATACTTCCCATTGTTTTCTCATTCCGATAGAGTTACAGTAAGACTGCAAAGGAGTCCAGTGGAGGGCTGCAGTGGGATTACACACAATGTACATACACACACCTAGATTATCTCTATACATTATCTCAATTACATGATTAACAGCTGTTCTTTATCCAACATTTTTTGTGTTTTTACCAAACAGAAGGTCTGCCTTAATAATCTAAACCTTTTCTCTACACAGCAAGTATTCCTGTTTTCTAACTGAGAAGGTAAATATCTGAACCAGAACTGCAGTTCAGCATTTATGTCTTAGATAGTCATAAAGGGTAAAGACAAAAGTTTTTGCATGGGTCAAATGAGCACTTGGGAATAGGGAGTAGGACTCTGGCAGGGCAGGACAGGACAGGACAGACAGCTGGCAGCATTTCCCGAGGCACATTGTGTCCCCGGGTTTACTTCTTTGTCCCTTCCATCTCTGCATCTCCTTTTATGTTTGCAGGCGTCGCAAGCACAGCCTGCTCTGCCACTGCAGCTCCAGTTTGCATCAGTACCTTGATAAAGCAGGGCTGGCTCCTTGTTCTCTTTGTTCTTTTGTTCTGCACCACTGAGAAATTCGTCTACAGTTAGGAGGCGTCTGTTGTCTCTTAAAGACTTCCAAGAGTCACTGAATACTTCTCCATCTGTCACTCTCACATCTGCTGGGGATCGAGCAGAAATTAAACAAGCTCTGTGTCTCAGGATCTTGCTCTATAAAGCATTAAAGAAATATAAAATCATCACTTGGTTTCCACTGGAGCAAGAATTTAATTTGATTTTACAACTCCTCTGTTTTCCGAGGTCTCTTCCCGGTTCAGAACAGACTGGGCCTGTGCCTGCTTGCTCTCTGAAAGGAGGCCCTACATTGAAAACAGCATCCTTGATCCACTGAAAAGCATGACCATTATTTACAAAGATCGTTTTTTACCAGCGAGTTACCTCTGCTTGACACTACTTTTCCATGGAGGAGCTCTGCTCAAACACTTCCTGCATTTGCAACTGCATTGCATATCCACCAGGGACACATTCAAAATTTGCTGTGCCTTCAGCGGTATCTTCAAGTATTGTGAAGTGCTTGGGGAGCTAACAGCGCTGACTTTCACAGACTGAAAAAAGCCCATCAATTTTAAAATGTCCCAATTTAAAAAGAAATTGCTTTGTTAGGGATTTTTCTAAAAAAGTCTTGCTGTGATTTGTACCGACAATAAAAAAGCACTGATGGACTGAATTAATTTCTGATGTGATCAAAACACATGATGTACTTGATAATGGAATTACAGAACACTCTGCTCTCATAAAAACGTTGCTACAATCAAATATTCTTTTCTGTATCTGGCACAGTTGACATGTGAGCCTACCACATGAGGTGGGGGTAGGGGGGAAAAAAGATGAGTTTGACTTGGGACCGGAGGGGAAGCCAGCAAAAAAGGCAGCTGTGACTGTGACAGCAGGTCTTGTGGGGACAGGGTGGCCCAGTCAGATGTCTGATGAGGAGAACAGGGGAAAAGGGAGGCTTGGTGGGCTTTGGCTGGCTGAGGGGCTGTAGGAATCCTCATTCTGATAACAACCTCTCAGAGGAGAGCACCTGCTCTCATTCTCACAGAGATAAGATGCAGCATCTGGCACAAGAAGTAGAATTATGTCCATTGGTACCCATTCAAGGTATGCACGAAGATGCTGACTTGCAGCCAGACTCCCAGCAACATCATGGCAGCACTGTGGGACATCCCCTGAGCAAGCAGCCACTTGCATTCAGCACATCCTCAGCCATCTCTGATCAAGGGGGAAAAGCTGGTGCTGTCTGTCATAGCATGAGCTGAAATACATTTTGTCTTTTTGTCTTTCACCTTTCTACTGCAGCAGCATCTGCATTCAGCCAATGCCTTGGTAGGCATCCTTCCACGGAACAGTTCTGTGAGCACAGTGAGCTTTTCCTGTCGAGGCTGTCGTTTTGTGTTGGTAAACATGCACACACAACACTCTGAACATATTGCTTTTCAGGGGACCTGAAACCCCTTCCTGGAGATGGAGAAGCCAAGGCACCATCCTTTGATTTTATCCAGTGTGGCTACACACAAACATTTTCTGCCCTGTGAGTGGTCAGTGATTTCCCTCTCCCACATGCTGTTCTCATGGAGAATGCATTCCAAGAAGCCTGGGGAATGGAAAGAACAAGAACTTTGCAAAAAAAACAGGGACATCTGGGGTTTCTAACCCTTTTCAGTCTTTTCCCAGGTACATTGTCTAGGGGACTGTTGTAGGGACAGATGGTATATCTGTTTCCTTTGAATTTTATGGCCTGTATTCACTTACCAAGCTGGGCTGATCTTAAAACATGTATTTGCCTTCCATTCACTGCACTATGCATCACCGCTTTGGGGTAAGATGCTGTTTTTGTCAGCTTACTATTTTTAAAAGGAGAGAGACATTTTAAAAGCCACCTTCTGGGTTAATCTCAGCCAGCCACGGACATGCCTTTGAAGCTTTGGGTTTGAAGAGATGTGCTATCAGTGATCTTGACAAACATCTCAGTTTGCCCACTGCCATCCAGGGACTGTGCACACAAGTTTGCTTTTACTGACTGCAGAAATACAAGCAGAACAGACTTACAGTAGGTATATAAACAAGAAGGTCACAAGGTTAATGTTTGACTCTAATCCTAATGACTTTTTTCAGCCACGCACAAAGCATGACACCAGAAAGAATTCACTAACAATATAGTAAAGATAAACAAGTACAAGAGCACAACCCTTTCCTTTGTACACCACCTTCAGAAGTTGCACAAAACTATTTAAAGTACAAATAAAAATGCCCTAGTTTTATAGTAGATGTAACTTTATCCATTCCTCTCCATTATACGTGCAATAAGTTGCTCCAAGGTATCAATAAATATATCAGAGGAACTAAATGGTTTATAAATATTTGGAAAAAATAGAAACTATTGCTTAAATAACCACCGTATAGAGAAAATAATCTCCCACGGAATCTATTAAACTGAGTTAATGAACTAGCAGGAAAAAGTTTCAAACCTATTCCCCCAACATCTAATTCAGAGCAATTCTTTCAAGCTGAGTTTCAGGCAAAAATAATGAGCAAGGTTCCTGAATATGGTTTTAAGTGAACAGAAATTAAGTCAACTGTTTACAGAAATGTTTGCAAGCTGTGACAAATACATTCTGAATTGTTTAGTTAACGGTCAAGGTGATTTGAAATACAGCAACTACATTATGGTGTTACAAGGGTTCTGTCAAAATATAATAATACCGCTAAGGGCTCTTGAGACACAGATAGCAGTCCCAAGCCAGTAAACAAACCCCAAAAGAAGTGCACATAGTTTACAAAAAGCACAAGTGCTGCCAGCAGCTCTCTTCTCATTTCTTTTCACAGACCTTATCAAAAAAAAAAGAAAGAAATCTTATCAAAAGTCTGCCTCTGTGCCCAGAATATTTGCTGTTTCAGGACAGTTTACTTTGGCAACTTGCTCAACTTTGCATCTGTAATTAAATGATGAAGATGAGACATTGTGGCTCTGGAGAGATCATAGGAAACTCCATCTTATCTGTTTGCCTTTTATTTACAGAGCTCCTCGTGTTTTGGCCTCCCTAATGCATTTTTCATTAAAGCAGGAGGGCAAGTTGAACACACAGCTTTCTCCCTCAGTGCACGCAGGAAGCACTATCCAGAGGCATGAATCCAGCTTTTTGTATTCCCTCAGCTTCTACTCCCACCAACAGTCCTTAAGTGATTCCCTCTGCTTTGGGAAGCAGACATGTCTCCCTGTGCTGCTTCATAACACAATGGGAAAAGGCTCAAGCTCTCTCCTGACTCTGCAGAAGTAAGGCATGAGGGAGTCTCTTGGTCAGAGTTAAGTCCACATCTAGTTTAATATGAACCTCTACCATTTCCAACATAGAATTACCCTTACTGCAGAGGGCCCGAGGGTCCCTTGATACGGTGACATCTCAGCTAACATCTAAAGGCTGAGTACTCAGCCTGCTGGGGCCACCATGGCCGCTTCTGTGGTCAAGACACAGAAAGTCTGTGAGACAGTGGGGTGGCATCCCCTCTGTCACTAGTCACTAGTCTTCCTTCCCTGAAACACATGGATAGCTTACTCCCAGTTAGTCAGGACTCAGTCCCAGTGTAGATGTGTGTCTGAACTAGCAGCATCAAGGTCCTTCCACAGTCAGTGGAGATGTCATTAGTACAGCCATGACATCTCAGGCATAAGCCATCTCCTCTCGAAGTACATATCTAAAATACCTACCTCCCAGGAAGCACTCGTTTCTCTGGTGGATGATAAAGAGTATATGGGCTATCTCAGGTGTAAGCTTCAACAGTGCACTTATCCAAAACTAACATGACTCTCACCACTTTTAATTAGCAAATCAGCAGTGCCTGGTCTCAGGTGCCATGAGGTGGGGTCATAATCCTGCATGACAGGGGAGAGGATGGCTCTGCAGTGGGGGGAGAGGGAACTGTGATGGTTCTCAAGACACAGCCATTTCTCACACCTGCACACAGTTCATTGGCATCAGTGGGTGGTGTGAACACTTCGGTTATGAAGAGAGCCATGGTTTGGTTTCTTATCTGCCAAAGTCAGCTTGTGGTTGTAAATGACTGTGACAGCAATAGCAGAGCTGACCTTCCAGCCTGGACCTTTGGGCCAGAAGGCTTTTTTCCGCTCTCTCACCTTTTCAGGTTCCCACCGCCATTATTCTAACAAGAAGATCTAAATATAACCCTGCTCTCTGATCTGCAGTGTCTCAAAGTAAAAAACAATTCTTACAAGAGGAAATATCACGCCAAGTTGCAAAGAGAGGTATGAAATAACCCTGCTTGAATGCAGTGGTGGGAAATCTGTTAGCAATAACAGCTGCAGCAGCAAGCCCATAAAACATGCTTGCCAAACCTAGGAATCCCTGAAACACAGGCAAGCTGCACGCTGGTCAATGCAGATTCCAACCTATGCGGCTACTTGAAGGACAGTGGCAGCAAGAGGCACTGACCTGGCCAGTGCCTGCGGTTCCTATACTTCAGACACTTCCAGATGCCAGGACTTAGTTGAGTGAACATAACTCCTCACTGTCTCTGCTTTGCTTTTCCGGGCTCAGTTAGTCAGACTAGCAGGAAAACATTCAACTCCTACCATGAAAATGCAATAGAAAAGCAACAAAAAGGAGCACAGTTTCTACACTTCTCAAGTGTACACAACATTTTCCCCAATTCCTGAGCAGCAATGCTCTGAGATGGGCTGAGATATGTTTAAAAACTAGCTCCTCATTAGGGACAGGAATTGAATTTCTCAAACATTCTTATGAATAAACAAAACAGCAAAGGGTTTGTCTCTTTGCCATCATCAGCTAGGATGTGTCAAGAATTTGCTTCCATAATGAAGACAGCTTGGCTGAAGCACTTGCAACCTGCAGAATAAATTAATTGGATTGAAAGCAAACATTAAACTTAAGAGTGAGAGACGAGCTTTGTCATACTGGCTCCAAACTAAAACCAAGCCAGCAACATGGATATTTCCTCTGGATTCAAGGTTGATACTGCTTCAGTCATGTTTTTGGCTCTTCATGTCCTCTGTGTCTCTCCTCCACACAATTGTAGAAACCCGATTTTAAAGCCCGGCATTTCCCCCACGACACATTCTGTACAAAAAGAGAGGCTCCTGGAGGTGCTAGGAGCCAGCCTTTTGAGGTTCTTGAGCCAGAGGCAACTAAGTGAAGGAGAAAGCATCTCTGCAAATTGTGCAGAAAAGGCCTAAGCACTAGGTTTCTTAATGTAAATCTGAAACGACAGAGTGCAATCTGAACGTTACATCCAGTCGATATATCTCATAACTGCCTCATGGTTTCTGAGGATACCAAAGCAAGAAATAGGTGGCTGAGAAAATAGAATTTTAAACATTTGCTAAAACTCTTCAGTATCATTGAGTTGCAATTCTACTTCTCTCTAAATAGTTATCTTTCCCTGGCTACTGGAGACCTCAAGAGCATCTTTCAGCTGGTCTGGAAACTGGATATCAGCAAACACAGCACAGACTGCGATACAGAACCACATGTCAGCCAAGTCAAATGAATGTGCTGTTATTCAAACACAAACAGCAACATCTGGGAAATATGAATCTGTCTTTCAAATTAAAAGAAATCAAAATGGCACTGCTTGGGCCATCTCTGCAACCCAAATCTTAAGACCTGAGTTTTGGAGAGTAAGGGGCTGGACAAGACATGCCAATGGGAAAGCCAAAGTCCTGGCCTTGTGCAGCACCCATTGTGGCTCAGGTAAGGGCTAGTGAAGTCCTGAGAGCAGCATTTCCCCGTCACTCCAAATCTGAATGCCCAGGAAGACTGTCTTGTCAAACAAACAATTTTTCACTTGTTTTGCCCTGTCTTATATATGGACTTAAACTGACAAATCTTTTCCAGAGCTCTGAGCTTTTAGTCTGCCTGTCTCTGACTCCCAAAACATCTATCACACATCTATTCTAAGCAAAGCCTAAATACACAGAGGCTATTCCCTTCCAGGTCCCCACCCCAGGGAGGGACTTGGGAGATCTCTCATGATGAGCAGCAACCTGCCCTCCACTCCCATTTCCCTGAGCTCATCAGCACAATGCGGAGTTTGTCCCTCTTGTAAACTTCTCATGTGTTGCCAGGCAGAGCATATACAGCAGCATCAGTGACCTCTGAGAGCACAAAAACAGAGAGGCAGAAAACGCCAGAAGGGAGGATTCATTTTTTCCTAATGATGTCAACAAACCCTCGGATCTCACTGCATGATGTGGTCAGGAATGCTATGGATGCTCCCAATGGGATGAAGACTTTTCTTCACCTTACAAGAGACATTGCAGATCAGCTTGGCATCAGCTGTGGGTCCATGATACAAAATATGGATGTCCAACCTTTTGGCTTACTGCACTATGTGAAGAGGAATTGTCTTGGGCCAGTGTTCCAGTTGTTGCTGAGTGATGGGTGCATGTCTGGGGCCAGGTCATGCTGCTCAGCAGGAAAGAGCCACCACACTGATGGCATAGTGGCAGGGAGCAGAGCACATTGCTACCTGTCCTAGGTCGCATCCCACATGTGGTGTCCATTCTTATTTCCATTCTGGCACTGTACTGCTCTCCCTCTGATTCTCAACTGGCACCACTGTTCATGGGACAAGATTTAGTGAAGATTGAGCCTTAGAAAATACAGGAAAAAAATCTTTTTTTCTAACTTTCTAATGCCAGATTTAGTCTTGAACAGCTTCACAGCACAGCCTCCAAATTGGTGAACAAGCTCAGATGGTAAGAGGTACATGGCAGGACTGAACGTAAAGGTTAGAGGAAACAGGCAGAACTCTTGCAGAGCAGTATTTCCACTCAGTACTGTCACAGTGAAACCAAGCCATGGTTTGTGTAACATTAGCACTAACAGGAAGCTCCCTGCTGTGTGGCTGCTGGTCTTGATGTGCGAGAAACTGTAGAGTGGAGTGACAAATGCAGTCTGCGTGAAAATGAGAAAGGAGCTCGAGAACTGTGTTGTACCTTCATCACTCACTCCTCTGCCAGGCTTCCACAGATGACACCAGGTTGAGATGCATCCCAGCAGAGAGAAGCCATTTACCATTTGGAGATGGGCTCGATTCCAGGAGATGATGCTCAAAGCAGGAGATTGCCCAGAGACTCCAAACTGACTTTTTCTTCTGCAATCAGATTTACCTGGCAATAGCCAGGAAAGGGACCCAAAACATAAAATTGAGTCAAGCTCAAGATCAGAGTCTACAGGGAATACCAAACAGTGGCAGACAGGTCTAATGTTTGGGCAGCGATCTGAGAACATTAGAAGAGCATCAAGGAATTAGTTATCAGAGCAATGGATACTTGAGATGCTGACAACAAAAGGATTCAGCCTGAAAGCCAGTGGGACCATTATTCACGTTAAGCTATTTCACATACTGTGGTGTTCCCAGAAAACCTGATACAGCACAAAGCAGATAAGGCAGTGAAGAGGGTTTCCAGAGGTGATCCAAAGAAGCATGTGAAAAATGCCTGCATGAAAAAGCAGCACATGGGAAAGAGAACCATTTACAAAGCACTGAGGAGAGAAAAGGCAAGATCAAGGTGACTTTTTAGGCTGAAAGCTTTAACTTTCAAACTACACATGAGCTAGGATGAGTTGGGACGGCTGCTGCAGAACACAAGGATCTAATGGGGAAGCCCTGTCTGCCCACAGGTGCAATGCTCAGGACACTACTGAGGATGAAATGGTGTAGAAAGTGTTTCTGAGCTAGGGGAGGCCCCGGCAGCATATCCCAAACTCTGCCAGGAACCTCGGTGCTAGGTGGGGTTTTGTTTGGAGGCATGGTGACCTCATCAGCAACACGGAACAATGCTCTGCAAAGAGCACAAGGAAGCCAGTTAGCAATTAAAATGTCTGAGAAAAGAACTAACTTTTATAGCAAGCAGTGGATTTAGGGAAGACAATAAACCCTACTGCAGATTGCAGAAAAGTAGAGGTCAACTCAGGCCAATGTGAGTGACGTGAGGAAACTGTTCCTCGGAAGCAGGGGAAGCAAGGACATGTAGAATTGAAAGAAAACCAAGCGCTCACCTCAGGCATCTCTTTACCATCCTGATCCGTCCATACTAACATACTGTAATTACATGCAGGATCATGGATATCCTACTTTTTCCTCTATGGCATGTGCCTGTGAAGCAAATACAAGTTGGTGGAGTGTATTCAGACCATTTAGGATAGGGCAGTGCTATCTCAGAGGAAGAATCCCATAGGAAGATTGCCAGAAATGACTTTGTTGCCTTAAATTCACAACCAGAATGAATGAAACAGAAATAAAGCCTGTTGTTTTACCTTCCCAAAGATCCGCATGTTTCCTTTGAGTACTACTCCATCCCATGTATTGTACATATTGAAAATAAAGCCCTGAAAGGGTAAAATTATTGCATGAAACCAGTGCCAATATCGGTAAAAGAGACAAGACATGGTTTCTGGATCATTGTTAACAAAAATAATCTTCTTTATTAGGAGATGTACAGATTATTTCTCCAACGTATGTATCGATAGATGTTTATCCTCTCTAACGACTTCAGATTTTACTTGTGGAGAGCGAAAGAAATAGTTTGTGCTTTTATGACTGTTTATAGCGTTCTTAACCATATCACATAATTTATTCCATAAACATCACTATCACAATGCAAACTTCATTAGGCTTTAGTAGAAGTAACTACATTGTCAACTAAGTACATGATTAAGAAAATGGCAACTAACTTACTTCTTGGCTCTCATACCTTAGAATTAGATTACTATAAATATACATAATTGCATGTACTGCCAAATACTGTACTTCAGTGTTTGTCCATAAAATGTAATTTGAAATGCATGTAGGATGGTACAGCCTTTGTAAAAGGAAGTGATTATCCGTGATAAAAGCAATTGTTGACATTAGAAATACAGACTAGAGGATTCAGACGGGAAATTTAATAAAAACAAAACAAATGTAGAAAGGAAAAGGGAGGTTAACTATATGGCAAAGCAAAGCCAGACACAGCAGTAAATATCTGCCCAGAGGCAAACGTGGACTGCTACCTATCAGAGTGGCAGCACAGCTGGTTTATGTTTCATGCTGGACATGGCTGATAGTCAGACACCAGGCAAATATGCACTTAAGCTGAGAAAAAGCAAGGCTAAGCATGCATTTCTCTCTGATGTGTTATCTTAAAAGAGAGAAAGGGCCATTTGATCAGGTAGCTTTCTGGCATTTGCTCTGTGCTTTAAACAAACTCTGCCTCTTAGCACGTCCTCTTAGCAACCATTTGAGTTGCATGGGTAAGTAAACCAGTAGCAATGGTCAACACAAGTGCTTCTCCAGTGTGTGGTGAGATGTAGGAGGTTATCTCAAACCATGACACCAAAGCCATGTGACTCCGGCATGCAGACCCTTCCACCTGTGCAGGCCAAACTAAAAGTCTTTTTCTCCAGCTTCAACCCTTCTCCCAGCATGCAGCACCTGCATAACAAAATAAGTGAAAAAAGAAAGAAAACAAAGCTTTGAAAACTGCAGCAGGCACTCTCAGTACAAGCACACTTCCAGAGGATGAGCAGAAACAGGGAATAATTTATGTCATGAAGCTCGTGTTGGGAGATGATGATCCCCCTTGGAATAATAAGAAACTCTGAATAATCTACTACACTATACACTGCATAGGTTTTTTTCAGGTTGAAAATGGCAGGAAGAGGTTGTTACCACAGGACACAGAACAAGCTGGCTCATATTACTATCTTCCAACTTTTCTGTTTTCTTGTTTTAGTCTTGTACCCTGCAGTTGTAGCACTTTATAGTAACAACCTGCTGAGTGAGAAGGTGATTTACAGCGCTTTTCCCCTGTTCTTAATGCATTTCTGTCACTTAGCTGCCATTTCAGAGTTAAAGAAGTGCTCTTCAGTACACATTTAGGACTGACCTATCTGTTTTCTCCCTTTTTAAAGAAAGTTTTTCAATGACAAATGTGGTTAAAAGTATGTTGCATTGTGGGAGGGAAGCAGTGTTTGGTATCCAAGGGGTACATCTGCAATAAATTATCATGCTCTAAAATTTGGACTGATTTTTGGTTAACTAACTGTTCTACCATGTTCCTGTGATTACTGGAGAAATAAGTTGTTTGATAGTGCTTTTCAGCCCTGTTACAAAGCTTGGCAGTACATGGGTGAGGGGGATAGAATCAGAAGCTGCAGAGCCTTGTAGCAGGGAGTTGATACCTGCACCTCTGAGATCAGCATGGGGGGGAATTAACTTTTAAAATCGTTAAACGTAGAAAATAAACTTGTAGACTTTATTTGTGTGTACACAACTGTATGATGCTGCTGAAGCTCTCTGCAACAGGAGTTCGGCAGGTTCTGTATTTAAGCCACTTTTGAAGCAGTTGCTTGCTGTGGCTAAAAGCGATTGCACAGCCGCTGAGGGGACTGGGAGGGAAGGGTGGGAGGGAGGGAACTGAGGAGATGTAGGCTGCCTATGAGGAGAGGGAGCCAGGCACATTCACAATGGTAACTTGGGAAGAACAGGTCTCTTCAGCATTATTTCCATCCTCTGTAATTGGTGTGAACACAAAAACATTGACTGCCAGAGTGGGTGGGGAGAGGGACATAAAGGCACTGAGGGGGGCAGATGTTGCACCTTCCCTTAGGCTAATGGAGTGCTGAGTGACAAGCAGAGGAGAGAAAGAGACAAAGTGAAATGGAGATGTGTGAGATTGTGGCACAAGAGTCTGTGAGCTGGCACTGAAGGAATGGGTGAGGAGGAGTTTGGCAGCCCCTGACAGAGCTTGGCTGCAGCAAAACACTCCAGAATAAGCCCGGAAACTCCATCTAGAAATGTCTTGAGTCAGAACCAGGAGAATTTTCCAGCTCTACTGTGATGAGTTAGGCTTCTCAATGTGATGAGATCCTTCCTGGCTGCCTGCGTTTCCATGTGGCAGCAGGGTTGGGCTTCTGAGAGATGGTCAGAGCATCTGAGCGCACAGAGGAGAGGCAGCTGAGAAGTAAAGCTGGCAATAAATCTGGGGTGGTTCCTTTTCCTCATAATAAATTCAGGTAAGGGCTTCTATCTTCTCCATAAGCCACTGTTGTTTAAACTATCAAGCAACTAAAATTTACCAAGAAGATAAAGAAAAAAGAGAGTAAAAAAAAAAATTATGAAACAATAACTTTCAGGCTAGGGCAATTAGTCCTTTTAGCAAAGTCTTCCCCCAGCACAGGCAGGTAGCCCTCTCACCGTTTCTTCTCTGGTCATATGTGGGCAGTTTTATGCATTATTTTCTCAGGTTCATTCCCAGGCTTAAGATCTAGAGGGTCTGAGGATGCTTGTAACTCATCTACAGGTACCACGGTGTGAGTTTTTTGAGTGGGCTGCAGTTGTATCTAGCTGTGGGAACTGAACTGAAGCTCCAGGCAAAGAAAGACCTTCCAGCCCTAGCCCAGTGCTTGCCTTCCTCCTCTTCAGGGAGCAGAGGGTGAACAGAGGGAAGTGACGGGGGCTGCTTGACAAGGTCATGCACTGCAGAGAGTGCATGGAGAAGTTATCTCATGTCTTGTGAATGCTGATCCTGTGCCCTTTACACAACTCGATGAGACCTCAAATTGTACACTGCAGAGAGACACAATCATAAATAAAAAGGGGGGCTCCTCATATAATGGCATTCCTGTAGGCTTACAAATATGCCTCAGTTGGGAACATAATACATTACAGTTTTGGACTCGCCAAATGATCTGTTTTGTGAATCACCAGCAGCTTTATATCAAAATCATATTTGAAGTTCTAAATTTGTTCAACATTTCTACTGCTTCAAATGAAAGATTTTATTTTGCCCCTTGATCCCAGTGCTTCTACCATTTCCAATTCAGAACTGACAAAGGATGAAAGGAAAAGTGTTGATGTACTCTGGAATTTTTCTTCAGGTGACCAGCACCGGTAGTGCAAAATTAAGAGCCCACAGCCTCAGCTTAAGGGTTTCTGCCTTGTGCCTGATCAGGCTGATGAGGCTGACCTCTGCCTTGCCACAACCTCCTCTTCTCCAAACCAATCAATCCCAGTTCCCTTTGCCGCTATCCACAAAACTTGTGTTCCAGACACTTCTCAGCTCTGGTTGCCCTTCTCTGGACGCACTCTAGGGCCACAATGTCTCTCTTGTGGTGAGGGGCCCGAAACTGAAAACAGTACCTGAGGTGGAGCCGCATCAGTGCTGCATAAAGCAGGATGATCTCCTCCCTAGTCCTAGACTTCCTAAAAAAGAAAAACTGCAGGGAAGAATATGTGTTTTCTTTCTGTTGTCACAAGAGATCTCCTCTAGTACTTGGAGTTTTTTTAAGGGCATCTGTGGAGAAGTCCATTTGCAGATTCCTGTTCAATGTGCTTCATTGGCCAAACAAACTAACAAGTTCACATACAGAATTCCATCGGAGACATCAAGTAAAGTGAAACGGCACATGTAGAAAGGTTTGAATTATTATTATTTGGATAATTCATCAGCCAACCCAGCTCCATCAAAGCACTCTGTTGTCTTGCCCAGGGTTTTAGCCATGCATTATGAGGAGCAGCTGGTGCTGCAGGAAGCATGCCTCAGTCCAGGCAGGATCGAGCCCTGAGAGTCCCTGGTGCATGTTTTAGGGAAATCAGCTTCAACCCTAGGTATCCAAGTTGGCTTTGGTAAATATTTATTCATTAAAGAAAGTACTTGTTTGCTTCTGGTGCCGTTTCATAGCTTTCCAAAGATTCACAAAATGTATGGTCAGGGAATGGGGGAGGAGGAATTTCCTCCCTTTCCATATAAGTAAAAAGAAAAATTACAAAACCGGCTCGTCTTGTGGAAAATAAACTTGTCCAGTTTTGTATACATGTGTTTACTGTACAAACTTTCAGTGACTCAGATGTGAAATGTGCCTCAGGTTTGTTATGTGTTTTGTTTGGATTTCTAGCTCTCCCTGAGAAAACATGGGCTGCAGTGAAGGCTGATGACTATCCTGCCCAGTGGATTGCAGGGGGTGCACAACAAAACCCCAATCTTGTGAGCGTTTGTGCACGCATGAATAGACCTGCATTCACTGGGCTTTTTCATGCATGTAATCGTCTTCAGGATCAGGGCCTCGGGCACAGTACAGAATTTGGTTTTTACATTTATTTGAGGCTGGAATTTGTTGCATTATTTTGACAAAAAGCACTCATCCCATTCCAGAATTTACTGCTGTATTTGCTCCAGCTTTCTCAGCTGGACAGGACAGGTTTTAAGCCACCTTTAGGAGACTACCCATCGCCCTTTCCTTTCCTGTCAGCACTGATCTCCATCAGACCCAATGTTCTTCCTTTTTAATCAGCTTGCCTCTCCCACAGCTCTCCGATTAGGTCACATTTCAATTTATGCCTGCAGAGTTGCTCCCATGCTAGTGGCTGGCTGTGTTACAGACACAATTTCTTGGCATTCACAAATGAACCAATTCATAGACCCCCAAAGTAACTAAGGATAGCCGAGAATTATTTCAAAGGTTTGAGCTATTTCTGCTTCCTTATGATGCATAAAGAGATACGACGTGATTGATAAGATGTATTTGATTTATTTGGAACCTCATTTTGCTTGCCTGGAAAAATTTATTGTGACTTCAAACACTTTAATTGAACGTCTGAGGGTGCTGACCTTCAGCAGCAGCCCTTCTATTCCACACATCCATCAGTCCTTGTGGTTAAATCAAGTGCAGTTATTTTAAAAAAAATCATCTCAGCATCTGTCAGTCCCTTAGATCATTCATTCAGTAGATAGTAAGAGCAGGGAAAAAGGAGCCCCACCTGCACTTGATCTGGGCTGAGGCAGGTCTCAGAAGCTGTGGGTAAGCAGCACAAGGCACCCTAGGGGTTAAGCCTTGACCCATGAATAATATTCACATATTTGGGGTTCTGACCCTTTGTTTATGACTTTGCAATGAGACTCCCCCCTTGGCGAAATAAAACTTCATCTCATTTTAGTTTTGTCTGGTGTTGGAGGTCCAGGCTGTCAAAGACAAGGACGTTGTCTGAAGATAACCAAGCCCAAGGGAGGCTCTTCCCCTGGAGAAGTGCTTTGGGCACTCAGAGTCCCAATGGAGCTCCTTGCCACCTGAACAAGATCCAGCAGCAGAGTTACTGATGCACAGCCTGTGAGGAGGAGCTCCCTGCAAGAGGTACAGGCTTGTGTGAGGGACTCCATTTCCTGTCCGGCACAGAATGCCAGAGATACCCAACAGCTCCAGGCAAACCCTGAGCAGCACTTCCACTTCACTCAAACATTTCAGCTGCTTGTGTGTTTGGGAACAGAAATACATGAAAACTATAATCCAGCTTCATGGGCTCTTGGTAGCATGCTGTTTATTGTTCCCGGAGGAACAATAAGGATTCTTAAAAGCAGATGGACTCAGACGCTCCGATGATTTGCTGTAGAAGCAAACAATGGGCCAATTTTTTTAAAAATAGAAAATAAATCCCATGCACAAGTAAAGCCCACTCTCCTTTTTGCAGAAAGTGAGACATGATGGACAATGTTTTGCAGCACTTTTTGCAAATGCAACTGAGGAAAGTGTTTTTCTGACACAGTAGTGTAGCAAAGGGAAGCAAAGAATATTTTCTTACTAGACACTGTGGAAAACAGCCCTGAATAAATTCAAGGCACTACGAAGACTGAGAAAATATAAAATTCATGAAAAATTGCTATATGTAGGGCATCCATGTTACTTCTCCACACTTGTGGAGAAAGCTAAAAGGAAACGTCAGAAGGCCCAGCCTGACCTTCTGTAGGTCAGCGTTACACCTGGATTGAAAACCAGTGTATATACATACACACACATCAAACACAAGTATATACACATCAAACTGCAGAACTAAAACCAAACTATATAATATAAAGATCAGGTATTATGCAGCATGTATAATAATGTCTTCTCTTTAAAGGCTAGTGGGCCTTTGGCTTTGATGAGCTAACACATTTCAGAGGGTGTGTATCTGATTCATGATTAAAGCTTATGTAGTTCCAGCACCAGAAAAAATTAAGCCAACTTGCTGATTCTGTAAGTAGTCTGGTGTTAGAAAGAACAGTTGTTTCTTTTTACATGGTAAACTCAATAATCACAGGTAGAGGGGAATTAACCCACATCAAAAACCAGAACCGGTTTTCCTAAATGAAATTTTGTAATGTGAAAGAAGTGCTTTAAAGTAACTAACGAAGTCTAGATATTGCATCATAATTTGTCCTATTAGCGTTGGTATCATCACTTTAAAATCCACATTACTGCAGATTCCATATATTTTTCAGACAGACAAAGTACAGCAAAAGAGAGACAAAAAAAGAAAAGCATATTTTCAGCTGCAGCATTTTCTTATGTAAACTGCAGGTCACAGTATATACATGCAACTTATGAATCTGAATTTGTCCAGTGGTTTAAAGAAGACTATCTACTTTGATTTTCATGAAATTCATTACCTAACACATCAACTACACTCAATAATTGATGCTAAATGTCAATGACATACCAGCAGAAAGGAATTTTTTCCACATGAATATGGTATGAGTGGAATGTGTTGGGAATAATGTCATTGCCCACAACACGAAGCCCATTACTCCAGAGCACTTCTTCTGATGAATACTGAAAGCAGTACAGGGCAATGCAAGGGCCCAATCTTCTCATTTTCTGTATACTCTGTATATGTATGGTCTTCAGGGCATTTGGGTTTTGTTTTAGTGTTCTAATAGCACAACAATTTCCCCAAAATCTTGTATTAACATGTAAGGAGGGTACACAACTCCAAGAAAGACTTGGAGGCAGATCCTATGCGGCTCCAAAATATTTAAAAGGAGAAATTTCTACGTATCCATGAACCTGGGACCCCAGTTTTGCTCACCTTCTCCCTCTGGCCTGTGCAGCCTACCTCCCATCTCAAACCCATCCCTTTGCCAGCACAACTCTACCACCTTCACAGTCCATATCTCCATGGCTCCAAATCAAGAACATATCCTTCTGGTGCACTTCAGGCATATCATCACCTTACCACACCAAGGATGAGTAGGAAACCACCAGAAAAGTCAGGCATCACATCTTGCATTGGATGGATGCAGCTTTACGTGTTAGAAGGGCAGAACACATCTGGCTCCAATTTGCCCTTCAGACTGGTCCTGTCAGGAAACCTCAAATGTTTTCAGAGGAAGGCCTGTCTGCTGTCCCATTCTCATCCATTCCAGGCACTCACTCTTCACAAAGGTTCTCCAAAAGGCTACACCACTACATTACCTGCTCTTGCTCTTTGTCAATGCAGGCCACTTCCACCCTCGTGTGAAGTAAAGGGTAGAGAGGAGGAAGAAGAAAGCTCACTACTGAATATCAGAAGTTGGTATACACTCTGTAACATGTTTAATCTCGTAAGAAGTCTGTCGTAGATGACAAATTTTCTCAGTGTTATGGAGATGTGCTTGCAGTAATAGTTAATGGCTTATATCAAGGTTTTCAAAGGCAATTGGTGATTTTGCATGTTACTGTTCTTTTTTGATACCCATGGTGCATGCTGTACATGGAAAAGAAAAGTACAGCCTCTGAAAAATTGAGCTGACACAAAACAAGTAGTTCCCAAAATCATTTTCTGATTTTTTTTTTTTTGCCTGGCTTTCATAATCCTCACAGACACCCTGAACACATGAGAATAAAAGCTGAAACTGTGCCTTTTCGTAGCCAGGGTGTATCACAGCCATGTCAGTATTCATGTTTGGAGCAGCAGAATCAGGTCAGTGAAATATGAGCAATTGCAAGCAGAACTGGCTAGCCAGGCTGCTGATTTCTTATCCTCTCAGAGTACTTCCAGCAAGAGGAAAGGGGCCATCTTCCCCAGATCGCTGCCTCCTTGGTAATCTGTCCTGGCAGCTAAAACCTACCCCTTCAGCACTCCCATGTTTTGAATCCAAGTAAAAGCTTTGGCAGCTGTAAACCTATCATGGGCTTGTTTTAAATGATGAGAGGAAGCAGGCTGACAGTGAGCTGATTAGAAAGCTCTTGGAGCCCTCCCGGCTGAGTGGGAGAAAAGGACAATGTCTTCATGTGCTGCCAGGGTGGGGAAAGTGGGATGCCTGCAGCTCAGTTTGCTGTGCTGGGCAGGCATGTCAGGATATGGGAACAGATCAATTTGAGGACACTGAGCTGTCTCTTCCTGACAGCACGCTTGAAGATAGCGCAGGAGGAAATCATGCAACACCATGGCAAGAACAAAATGAGTCTGAAGAGATGACTGCAAGCTGTTTCCTGGCCCAAGCCTTATCTGGTGTCCCAGAAAATAACCCTTTCTCTGTTTCCAATAAATCACCCTCTTGATCAGGGTGAAATATTTAATTGAATTTCTACCTCTTAGTGCTGGGTAGGAGGACATGCTTTTCATGAGAAAGACCAAAGATATTTCTCACTGCACTTTGACATGTAGAATGTGAGAGATTAAAGAATCTGAAGAAACCTCCAGGAGCTTGTGGGTTAAGCAAGTGGTATGTTAGAGCACTGAAGAAGATGAAGATACTGAGCAGGGATGGGAAAGACAAGTTAAAAAGATGGACTCATGTTATGTAGAGGTTATTGAATGTACAAAGCAACAAACATTAAAAATAATTCAGCCAAAAAATTAAAGTAAATATGGGAGGAAATTACTTCATCACAGCCCACGCTGCGTTATCAGTATGAAAGCACTGCGAGTTGCTTTTCTTTCCAACATGGCAGCTGATAGCCGATCTAAACAAAAGAGAAGAGGGACAGCAGGGGACAGGAGGAGGCTTGGGGAGGGGATGAGCAGAAGATGCTCTGGAGCAGAGCTTTAAGGCAACGCCATGGCTACTGGCATGGGCAGCCCAACCTGGACAACCATGCATCTTGGTTCATGCTGATAATTTCTTAGTGTTGCATTCTCATTTTCATTGCTGCTTCCACTTGGCTTTAAGAATTCCACTTTGTGTGAGAGCATACCACGTTACATCTCTGCTTGTCTCAAAGGACCACCCCTAGGAGATCCTCAGATTTACAAGTTGCAGCTCTAGTCTGCCTCTGCTAGAAAATGACCTCCATGAAGCAATCAGCTTTTTGCTGGTCCCTTGAGTAGTCAGAGGCAGTTTACACTGCAGTTCATTTCTGCTACCTTCATAAAGAAAAAACAAAGAAAAGGAAGAAAAAAACCTGTTCCTTTCCAACTACAAAAGTGTGAGGCAAAACCCAGTTCAACCATATGGTAGTGTCCATAAAACCAGCCATCTTAGTTGTAAGTCTGGTTTGGGGTTGGGATTTTTTTTTTTCCTAGGTAATGAAATAACCAGGAGTAATAGTCGTAAAATCTTTCATTGAGTTTCCTGGGGTCTTCAAAACTACTGGGAGGACTATGGGAGAAATACCACGTGTGGTGACTGTGCTTGGATCAGCCCTGGTTTATGGCTTCATCTGTAATGGTGGAACTTGGCCTCAAGTAGAGGCTGAAGCAGTGCCAGAGTTGCACAATGCCAATGCAGTCATTCAGCATCCTAACTCCACTCTCTTCTTGACTTCCTCCCCTTAGATCCAGCTCACCTTAGCATTTTCCATACCCATTTTATCTTTCTCGTTGTCCTATACCTGCTGAGGTTTGCATCAGATGATAGAGAAAGCTGTTTCCCTGCTGGCAAGGGAAGGGAAGGATTAGGGCTGGGTGCCTGGGCCACCTGCCCCATGCTTGGTCATGCAGACAGCTTGGTCACCACCAGGCACTGGCTGTAGTGGCCAGGGTGAGAGGAGACATCACTGGTCCCTTTTGCAAAGCATCACCAAGATCGTGAACAAGGAGAGAGGACGGCCCTGGGAGGGATGCACTTTGCTGTGAAGTGCCTCCTTCCAGGTCATATGCAGCTCTTGGTGGACCTTCAGGGACATCAGCAGGTCCAGCTACTCCCTGGGACACAACAACACAGCTGTGCCTTGCAGCAATGATGTGCTTTCTTCTTCCTTCTCCTCATCTGGCTCTTCCCATATCTCAGCCTCATGATACCAAAAGAGAAATCTTATCACAGTTCTGTTAAAGAACAGCTCTATATTAAGCAGGGATCCTGGAAAAAGTCAAAAAAAGGGAGAAGAATTTGTCAGTGCAGACAGACACATTTTTGTGGAGGCAGATAACCGGTTTTCCACAAAGAATCTGGAGATTTTGCTGCCTTCCAGAATAGCCTACATGCCTCCAGATGGCTTCCCAAAAAAGCACCAGAGGTTCTTTGATCAGGGTGCACATCCTTATGAAAAGGGGAGGGTAAAATTGCAGAGATTGGGCAATGCTTGACAGAAGTTCCCACAGTGCCTCTGACCCCGGCCAGCTCTCGAGGTCCTGTGGCAGAGATCACAGTCTGAGTTTGAGCAGTCACGGGATGAAACGGCAGAGCAGGGCTGTCCAGGTCAAACCAGCTGCTTAGCTCTGCTTGCCTTTTGTGATGGGTGGCGGAGTTTGGTGAAAATTAGGATGATAAGAAAGAAGAACAAAAAAAAGAGTAATGAGACATTTCACATTCAGAAACATCGGCCTCCTCAATACATATCATCTGAGCTTGGTTATCAGTCAATGATGAGTTTCACAACACACACTCAAAAAGTTCCCTAAAATTTCCAAGTTAAAGAGTTTCACTGGCACTTGCTATGTCCCCAACCTTCCAGCCAACACACATCACACAGCTTTTGCACTCTATAATCTATCATTTTTGCTGATGCTAGAACAGAATTCCAGGCCTGGAGAGGATAGAACTTGCCCAAATGATAAGAGTTTAAACAGCATTAAAAATAAGCAAATGTTCAGATAGATATTCTTTGTTTCTGTTTCTGACAGAAATTCTTCTGCATAGGAAGAATTTCAGACTGCAACTAAGAACTCCAATCTTTTCTCATTCCTATCTTCTCATTGAATCCATGCATGTGGAGCATTCATCTAAAGACTTTTTCTCCCAGGAGATCAAATTTATCCCAAAAAACCATGGAATCAAAGGGATTAATTCCCCTCCCTCTTGTATTGCTAGCTTCTGTCAGAACTCCAGTCATGTTAATGGCTCTCTGTGGACATATATAAGCAAAAGTAGATGAAACTATCAACTATCAAACTATCCTAGATTTAAGAAAGCGAAAGAGTTTTTCTCTGCATTGGGTTTTGCTATCATCTAAAACACTGGAGTCATTCTGGAAAAAAGAAATCAGCTACTGAGAATCTCAGCTGAGGCCTGAATAAATACTTCGAGGCTGACATGAAGGGAGGGCGTACAAACTGAGAAATCTTTAGCTGCAAAAGCGGTGGTTTTGCTTTCCTTCATCAGACCACCTCTCAGACAGGGATATGTGCCAAAATGCTGACACTGGCCACTTGGAAACAAAAGGAGAGTGCTGCAAATGGAACCAGTAGGCAGCAGATAGTGCACAGTAGACTTTATTGTCTATTATCTAGGAGCCCGAAGAATTAAATGTATAAATAGAAGCAATTACCCGGTGATGGCAATATCAAAAGTTCAGGCTGGAGGCTGTCCTGGGTTGTTTGAGAAAGTTTCCCTGGAGGTGGAACGATAATCTCTCCTGAGCAAACAATTGTGGTAAACTCAGGACTTCCTGGCTGGGGCTCTGAAGAAAGCCCTGCTCCAAAATCTCAGTACCTCTCCTTCTGCCATGGGCACAGTCTGGAGTTCACCATGTAGTTTGCTGGCAGCTTAAGTGAATACTACAGAGAAGAAAAAGCTCTGGATTCTTAGAAAGCAGACATAGTTGCAGAAAGGACAAGTAATTGTTAACCTCTTTGCTTGTAGAAGGGAAAGAACCAGTTAAAGGGCTGAGGGCTGTGGTGGAGAGCAAGAAAAGAGCTGCTTCAGATTTTTCCCCTGGACTAATGCTATGCATGAAGCATGGAAGTCCTGGGGCCAGAGGCACATCCGGTGAAGAGGAGGCATACACAAAAGCTGCTGTACTTACTGGGAGGTGCATCTCAACACTGTTTTTCCCAATATTCTTTGCGTGTACATCTAGCCACAGACAAAAGGAAGTAATTCATTCACCAGCTTTGGTGGTGAAAATTACTTCAAGCTTTATTCCTGTTCGCATGCCAAGCACCCGCATGATGCGAACTCCACAGTAACAGCCCTATACATACACAGGCACTGCATCTCCAAAAGGGACACAACCACCAGTGGCACTCAGTAACTTGTCAAACAGTTAGTTGTGTTTTATTGGGACCCAAAACTAAACCTGGAGATGAAAAGACCATCAACAAAGCTACAATGTTGAGACTTCTGAAATAAGAAAGGTCTATCTGCAAGGAGACCCTGCCTGCCCGACATGAGTGAGACATGAAGAGACAAATGGCCCAGTTCTCCACAGAGGTCTTGGGGCAGGAATCACATCCCTGGGCTTGATATTCGTTCTTCCTTAATATACATGCGTGGCTGTGTGTGTAGCACTGTACATACTCGACCTGAACTACACAAGTGGAAAGATGGGTCAAGACAAGAGGGTGTAAGGTTGTTATTCTAGTGGGCTGTCCAAATCCTGTCACTCAGCATGGAAAGATAGTTTTGTGTTGGGCTATGGTGTAATATCGGAGACGGAGGGAGATGGGGCTTCCAGGTAGGCTGCAAAGAAATGCTATCAGCAACGGATGGGTCTTCAGTTTATTGTAGGCAGCAGGAGCAATGGTTCAGCTGAAATCCACGTGGTTTGGAAAGCCCTCAGCTGAAACTGGGGCTTCTCAGAGGTCTGAAGAACAAAAAAGTGAGAAAAATCATGCCAAATAAATAAAGTAACAACAAGAATATGATAAAGAACAGCGAGGGGGAAGCTTGAGCAGAAGGAAATGTGCAAGTTTTATTTTTGGCTGTATGTTTCACTGCAGAAAGCAAACACTACATAATGGGCGCACTAGTGCTCCAAAAACCACATCTCAGAGATACTATTAGCTCAGGACTTTCACAGCATATATAAGCTCAAAAAGACAAATATATACTTTGTGTAATCATGGTCCGAGTAAAGACTGCAGAGACCATTACCACACCAAAAGGATAACCCAGCCAACCACAGTCTGGTAGGTTACACAAAACTGCATTCTAGAAAGTCAATTAGGCTCCACAGAGCTCTCGAAATGACAGAAATGACAGGAAAGCAAAAGCATTTCTGAGCTGGAGGGGCAAATCCTGCCCAGCCGGTCAAGGAACGCAGTGTGAACTATGCATAATTATCTGAGGACAGAAACATAAAGAACAAGAAAATAATGCTTTTTAAAGCCAGTAATTGTTTCCTATGGTTTCACGAAGCTGTGCTAAATAAAATGCATTTGTTATATTTTGACAGTGGGTCACAGAAACCATAGCAAGGGAGGGAAATGTAGGAAGATTATATGTTGTAAGAAGATTTAGCTACAGTAAAGATGAACATAAAAAGCAAAACTGAATAGAGATCTAGAATTTCTAAATTACTCTTGGCGCAGAAGTTTGCCTTACCACTGTAATAGTATAATTATAAAGCTGGCATAAAAAAGGACATGTATCTAGTTACTGATTTCTTACTAGCAAGAGCAGCAAAACAGTTTCTGCCAGTAGCAGCTCTCTTGACAAAAACCTTGTGTCTTCTACATGATGTGACCTATAGGGAAAACTGTTTTTAATCAGGCAAATCTATAAATGGTATGCAGTTGTGGTCGCTCCTCTCAGATGTCAAAAGGAACAGAGGAGAAAGTGGGGGAAAGGGGCAGGGGGAAGGGGGTGGGGGAGGATTTTCACTGTTATTTCTGATTTAACACTTCACTTTCTCTGAAATGCACAGTGGGATCTGTGGATGGTCTCTGTCATGCAGGCCAGCGATGGCAGCGGTGTCACCAGCAGGCCAAGTGGAAAAAAATAAATAGAAGAAAAGAACAAATCTTTCTAGCATCACTGTCCTAGCCCCAGTGCCCCAGTGAAGTTGTGATTGCAAATGCACTTCTTTTTTTTCATGGCTGCTGTTCTGAACTCAGTCCCTCTAATCTCTATTTTCCAGCACATACTTTAGCCCAAGCACATGAGTTACACCACTAACTGGAGTCAGTGGCACAGCTCCCTCACCAAGATGTTAAGCATGTGTTTGAGTGTCTCATTGGGTCTGTCCAAAGAGCTTGGACAGAAAACAATCCCAAATTGTTTTCTCTCTGTGAATGTGGTAGGAGTCCATAAAAACCAGCAGTCAATGGAATGGTCTCACTAAATTAACATTTAAGTGTCTTAAACCGTATAGCACTCTATGCGCAGTTAAGTGTTGTATGAAGTTTTCTTCTCTATCATTTTTATCAGTGAAAAAATTTGTCTCAAAAAAAAAAAAAAAAGAAAGAAAGAAAGAAAAGGAAAACAGACATTTGGCCATAAATTTCTGCTTCCCACAGAGATGTTTGAGCTCTTGACAAAGATCCAAACCTCTGAAAAACTAATAATTTAACTGCACTGAAAAGTGTACAGATTATGGTTTTACCAGCTTCTGATTTGTTGATGAAAAGGCAAAACTTTGTGCAGAACCAAATCCCAGTCATTCAGCTATTGAGCTGAACGTGTTTCCTTAGGCAACACATGACAATCAGACTTGTATTAGGAAAGCACAGTCCCTCTCAATACACAACCCAGCTTTAACCAGAGATTTGCAAACCTCTGATCTATGCTAAGTATTTAAAATGTTTTTATTTATGTGTGTGTATGTGTATCGTGTATATATATTTCCCCATTATTCTGTCAGTCTGATTTGGGTATGTCAAAGGCCCTCCACAATGCCCAAGAGCTGCCAGGGTGCTCAAGCATTTATGCCATGACTCAGAGCAGGTTTGAAGGTCAGGAGAGGCCGTGTGAGGACACAGCTCACGTGACAACCAGCTCACTATGATTGATTGTTGTGCTGCAAAATATTATGAAACTTCACCATTAACTCTATATCTCTGCACCATGCCTGCAAGCAGTGGTAAAAGCCATCAGGAGCAGCCAAGAGGGGTGCGGGTGCAGATATGACTTGTCTCTCTAAGCCTCTCCAAATGGCTTTCTGAGTAATGTCACAACACTGCTGGAAGGTTGAAAAGGGTCACTGAGGCTGACAAATAATGATTTTCAAAAGCAAACAAAACCCATGAGTTGAAGAAACACATTTGTTCTTTAAAAGTCTGCGTGCACCTCCATGACCACACCATAAAAGAGGTCATTGAGTTGTGCTTAACTAGATGTGGTAGATTGCCAGGTTCATGGACAGAGGTGATCCACAACTACCTGTAACAGACATACATCCATAAAATAATGAGCATAGCTCAATAGATATCAGAGAGAGAAATTTGCTTCCATATCACATCATGTGGGACATGATAACGTGGTAAACCCAGCCATAAGACCACACACATGTGACATGTTGCACATACATTCTCACCATATGACAAGTGCACTGTAATATGAACAAGGGCATCTGGTTTTGGTAACACAATAAATACAACTGTTTGCATGACCAAGAAGAGGAGCAAGAAGGAAATAACACTCTGACATAATTCTCCAGTAATTCCAAAATAGATAGCCTATCTTGGCTGTTTCTCTCTCAAAACTGCCCCATAATAGAGAAATAGGTAATTCCACAGCAATTCCCGCACTGGAACAGAAACAGCAAATCAAGAGTGTTTCCCTTCCGCAGCATTGATCCCTTAGTTTGTGCTGTAATTCTGTCACAAAACCCTGCCTTAGATCTACTGAACAGCAACATAATCCCTGAGCAGTCCCACTGCAAGTTGCTCTCCACCATCAGACTGGAGGAAGGAGTGGAACTAACCAAAGTATAAGAAAAATTGTTAATAAATGCAGCAGAGTTTAACCCTTAATAGAGATCCCTCAGATAGCATTTGCTTTATCTCATGAGCTCAGTTTTTCAGATGGTATAAAATGGTGTCTTCTCGCTCCCGCATCTGTTTGCCCAGCGACATCATTCACATTATCACAAAGACCAGACTGGGAGTCTTCAAAGAAAAAGGCTTGTTTAAACAAAAAGAGATCTCTCCTTGTCTGATTCTTTCAGATAATGACTGACGGTTTTGCTTTGTGCTTAAAGTGGAACTTCTAATCAGGGGAAATATATATATATATAAAACAAATTCCAAACAGCCTGATTCCAAGAAGTCCTCTTTTCATTTATTAACAAAAGAAACTTTTCACTTTCACTCAAACCTAGCAGAGTCATTTATTTTCTGTGTACCAGTAAAACCAATCAGATGAAAAAATATTTTCTGCCAGAGCTTGAAAGTAAATTCAGTTCTCCAAGAAAAGCTTGTTTCCACAGGCTTTGAGGCTTTTATAAGTTGCATTCAGCCTTCCCCCTCCAATTATTATAGACATAAATTACAAGGTGAGCTAAAATATTTAGTCCTTTTTTTAGAGCAAAATGCCGGTCTGAGTTCTGCTGCTGAAGAATAAATTGTATCATTATAGCCTTCTTCTGGGTCTTGTTATTCTGACTTTTTGACTCTCGCTAGCTGCAGTCTATACAATGCACAACTGTATTTGTTCACAAGGAATGCTTTGGTTCCCTTTGACTTTTTCCTTTCCACTTCCTAATGGTTTACATGTAGAAGCAGAGCTTTTGAAAAATTACCTAACACATACTATGTTTAATGAGTACATTTAAACATACTTTAGCTACAAATCTTATCAGCTGATTACTTAACCTTTGTGGATAGGCTAAATATTTTCTTCAACGCTTAAATAAATACGATACATGGTTCCCGTGGAAAGCCTAATGAGAAGGAAGTTGTTTTTAAACTTAAGTCAAGAGTTTTCATTTATTTTATCAGTAGTTTTTTTCCAAGTGATCAAAGGAAACAGCTTGCATGGCTAAATTGCTAAAAGACAAATTAAGTACTAAAGTTTTAATTCTGGTGTACTTTATTTGGGGGACAGGAGCTGCATGACATCTGGAAGGGCAATCAAGAACTTCCCACATAGTACGAAGAACATGGCATGAGGTGTTAAGTCAAAATCCTGACTTCTCTCAAGGTGGATTTAAAGAATGAATATCAAGATGTGTGTATTTCTTTCACAGATTTCAGTAACAATGAGACATGTATGTAAAATCCCTAGTAGTTGTCCTGGTTCCCCTTAATGCTTTAAGAAATGAGTGGGCAACTGCTCTGTTAGGTGATACAAGAGGCACACTTGTGCAGGTGGTCACATCTCAGACAGGGGATGGGGCACTCTGAGCGGCCTGAGATGGAGCACTATTTCAGAATATAAATTTTTCCCAATAGTCAACCTGAACCTCCCCTGGCGCCACTTAAGCAAATTACCTTTCATCCTAAATGAGAGTTTGGATACTACTGCACGTGTCCATGTAATGCTATATGCAATAGCAGAAGAGAAGTGGCCCAGGCCTGGGCTCGGTGGTCACAGCAGGAGGCTCTTTTAGGGCACAGATCTTTTAATGAAGGTTCCCAGCCCTGCTCTCTGGTGCAGCTTCCTCTGGAGCTGTGACCATCAGTATGCAACAAGCAAACACCTCCTAATGGGGGCCCAGCAAAGTGCTTGCTGCTACTGGAGGATTGTGGCCATGTGCTGTAAGGAGCAGATCACTGAAGCTATTTGAGTCAAGCTGTGGAAACAACAGGCCCACGAAACCAGGAAGCACGTGTAACAGAGAATAAAACAGAGCATCAAAGAGCTCTCTGGAAAGGGCTGTATTTCCCTTTCTCAAATAGGCTCCTATCAAATCATCCATGTCGCGGACATGATTTTCTTCTCAAAAGCAGGACCCAGAGCAGACACAGAAATGAGGCAGTGCTGCAGGAAGCATGCAGGGGAGAGTTCTGGCTTTATTCTGGGTAAGAATTAAGCAGAATGTGAAAAAACACTGACGTCATGAGTGAAAGAAGTTGAATAGGTCAAGAAGCAGAGATGTGAGCTTAAGGAAATGGCAAGGCACACAAGAGATAAGAGAGTCTGTACAAATAAATAAGCACACAGAAATGAGCTGAGAGTACTGTGAACAAAGCCTTACTCCAGAGCTGTGGTTAGCAGTCCCTTTTCATCCTGAAAGCCCCTGAAAGGTTTCAGAGGAGGGGTGGACCCTTCTAGAAACTGCACATACAGGCAGCCCTGTATTAACACCTGCAGTCTTGCTTTCTTTTGTTGCCTTCTGCAGATTGTGCAGAAGTGGCCTGCAGACATCTGTATGCTCTCCCATGTGTGCAGATCCTTGGCTGGAAGGAGCCCATCTTTCATAATTAAAAATTAAAAGAAGCAAAACAGCAAAAAGGGAAACAAAAAGTACAAGTGAGCCTGGCTTAGTGCAACTCTCACAATCCAGTCTGTTTGGGAAGAGAAAATGGGGGGAACCAAAGCAGTATAGGTTTAGTTATTACTGACAGCTCATGTCACTTCAGCTCAGAAGCTGAAAATTA
Organism: Chrysolophus pictus; assembly: GCA_037305975.1. Lineage (NCBI taxonomy): Eukaryota > Metazoa > Chordata > Aves > Galliformes > Phasianidae > Chrysolophus > Chrysolophus pictus. Next base: position 15,213,320 of record JAYKPI010000006.1, read on the forward strand.
ATAACTGTACTTACATAGTTTTAATTATCCAGAGTGTAAACTTCGTCAACCCATGGGAAATCTACTCTTCACTGCTGGAGATAGGCATTAGAGGCATGTAATAATCATGAAAAAAGCTTGTATCTTTTGCACTGTGGTTGCATTAATTTGCAGTGATGTTTGTTAGATCATATAGTTAGAACCACAATAATTTTTACATCTTGCATGCCAGGAGCAGATACATAAATTGCATCTGAAGCTGCAGTGGTAGTGCATGCAAACATATCCCAGCCAGCACCAACTCATGTACTCACTGTGCTTTATCATTACGTTACATTGAATACAAGCAGAGGAGCAGGAAGCAACTTTGCAGTCAATTCATGTTTATTGGTCAACTGGAAGAAGGGGCAGCAGAAAAGTCAGTACCAGTTCCAGAATGCAGCGGTGTCAAGCTGTGATTGTGGCCTGCTGGCCCATGTACTTGCCACCAAACTGTCCACTCCCTACACTGGCTGATGGTTGTGCTGGTGACAGTCCAAGGGAAAATGCAGACATAACAGTCTAATTCACACTACCTGAATTAGAACATGTAATGAGGCACAGAATCGATTAGTGGGTTGTATCCTGGGCCTTAGCTTGTTGGTTCTCACTGTTCACCCACAAGACAGCAGGCCTTTCATGTGCCCCTGGGAAAACAAACACATGACAGTTATTTGCTTCAAGTTTTAATGTTTTTCTTCAGATTTTAATATGGCTGATGACAGTGAACCTGAAACAGGCTGTAAATACATCACTGCAAATGGAAAGAAGCCATGAGAATGGAAATTACCACTTCTGGCCTGGAAAAAAAAGCGCTAGAAGGCCAACACCTTTTTGCACCAGACACAGTGACCAGAGCAGGCTCAGAGCTGAAAGAAGTGCAAAACGGTACCTCAGGTCCAGTGACAAGTCCTTGCACAGGGACAACTATTAATGCAACCTTATCAGCCAGCTGATGCACAGTAGCAAAGCTATGGTCTGGATTTTAAAAGAATGGGCCAAGTGAACCAGGAGAGCACTGTCGTAATGCTGCTACAAACAAAATTCTAGAATGCGTTCCCACCGTTTGGAGTTTTTATTTTTGGGTGGTCCTGTGTGGACTCCAAAGTTGGACATGATGATCCTCGTGGGTCCCTTCCAACTTTAGATATTGTATGATTCTACAACTTTTTACCAAAACATACTTAGCAGGTGAGCTATAGAGATGGAAACAACAAAAACCATTCTGCAATTTACTTGCAGGCTCAACAGAAGCAACACTTCGTGTTTGTGGTAATCAGCACTGTGGCTTAGTAATGCCAGGGTGGGACCTGGGCAGCAGCTTTTTGTTTCTACTAATTTGAGACAACCCAGGATGAAAAGCCATCCTCTTAAAGGCTACAAAAAAAGGGTGTATGTGCTATAAATGTCTTCCACGCTCCATGGAGTAACTGCCTGGTTTAGAACTATGCTGAGGGAAGGAGAGACAAAAAAACATTGAAACAAACCAAAACTGGAACAAAATGCAGCATACTTCTAACAAAAGCAGATTCTACTTGTCTACCAGAATACTCTTATCTGATTTTGCAGACAAAAGAGGTATGGGAAGATGTCATTTATCTGGACTAGAATAAAGCATTTGATACTGAGCCAGATGGAAACTATTAGTTCAAGTAGAGAAAGTGGGGATTAAGATAAGAATTGCAAAGTAGTTAAGGAACTGGCTAAAGGGGAGTTAAGCTGAAAGGAAGAAAACCACTAACAGCTTTGCAAGAGTCAGTATTAGTATCAATCCTATGTATTTTTTTCAACAGTTCTGGCACAAAAGACATCTGAAACCTTCAGATGACCGGTGTTGGGGTGCCTTGGCCATACAGAGAAGCAGCTGAATTTTATCTAAGAAGAGGCAAATCATGTTAAGAAACAATAGACATGAAGGGAAACACCAGTAAATAAGGCAAAAGAGCATGCACTTAAAAAACAGTGAGTAGGAACTTGTGCCAATCATGTATGTGACTCCAAGCCAGCAATGTGGCCTGACCACTGGAAAAGGTAAATGTCATCTAGAATGAAGTAAAGTATTTCCACTAGAGGAAGGAAAGTATTACTGAAATCAATAAATGCCAGCCACTGGCAAGACCTCATCAAGACGTTTTCGTCGCCAAGGCTACGTGTTTGTATGCTACTGAAAAAAACATGCTGGGGGCTGCTGTCTGGCTTGGAGGCCAAGCAGCATGGTACAGAGAATGTCTATAGACAACAGAGTCAAGCCCAAACTCCACTCTTTTGTTAACTCCAAAACCAAGTCCAAGTGTTGTCCTTGGCTTTGTTTAGTTTTCTATGATGGACCTATCCTCATGTGCCCCAGATTTGTGCCAGATTGATGCATGCTGAAATGGAAGGCTGCTCAGATGAGGGTAAAACTGGAGAACATCTTACTGGAGATGAAAAACACTTGTATTGTCTAGCAACATAGAAGCTGAGAAGGTAGATGGCTGGCATAAATAAGAGCTAGGGGATACATATTTCAACATAAAGATGACTTGCCATGAGTAAATTAAGAGAGAAACAACAATCTCACCCATTTATCCACCAGAGGAGAGTGCTGGAGCAGCCTTCCAGGGGGAACAGTGGAAAAAATAAGAATTTTAAGAAGGAACTTGATTCGTTTTCTGTGACAGTTATCCACAGCAGGCCAAAGGAATATATATATGATGCATGCTGTACCATAATATAGTACAGTCCCACCCTGCTTCTTGGTTTGAACTTTCTTTATCTCCCTCTAATTTTCATACATGGACAAAATAAGTAAGTCAGCATTGCAGATTCTGGTAGGTCTCTCAGAGGCTGCTGGGATGAGTGAGGGTAAACAGACCCATATTCATTCTGCCCACATCCGGGTTTGCACCCCTGCCTCCAGCCAGTGCCACTTCTTCACCCAAAACATCAATCATTCTATGTAGAGATGCTAGAAAACAGGTCTTAACAAGGAGATCCACAAAGCTTTAGTTGTGTGTTGCTGGTTTTGTTCAGCAAGTATAAAGAGCAATTAAATAGAAAGGGGGCCTAGGGAAGCTTATCTTCCTCAGGAAGCATAGCACACATTTTTTATGAATATCTCAATGGTAAGTCTAAAACTGGACAAAGATAAACAGGAGCGGGGGAAGCTGTACCTAATGGCTCACACGTTCATTCCAGCTTTGTCTTGCTTCACTCATACACAGATTCAGCTGCATAATCTAGTCATCAGCTAAACTTGAAACTCTCCTTACATTTCCAGAGGTCATAACAATTTGTTATTCCCATACCATAATTTAAAGAAGCTGTAAGCCTCCTCTGAGCTCAAATTTACAAATTATTCCTGAGTCAATCATCAGAATCATCTAGGAAGCTGACTTTGTGCTTCCAAGTGATATTGAGCCAATCATGTATGAAAATGTCTGGAAATATGTAAGGGCTACATAATTATCCCGACCAAAAACCATGTTCACGGGTCTCAGAGAGAGAGGGCTGAAGCTCTCCTCCTGCCTAGTGACACGCTTTACGACTCAGCAGTTTGCTGATTCCTTAGGAAACCAAAACTGTTATCACTTCTCCCAGGGGTAGAAAAGGAGGCTGGAGCATGCTGCCTGGCATTCAGGCCTATAGCAGCATCCACATCTGGGAGCCAGCACAGAGGGAAACCCAGGTGCCACTCCTCCCTCCACTGTTCTGCACACCCTGGCTGTGTCCTCTCTCTCCAGGCTACTTCTATGTGGCAATAAGCTACGTGCACAAATCCAGCCTGGATCTGGAACACCTGCTTTTTAAAAAGCTTCTCTGAACACAGTTTCTTCCCTTGAAAACAAAGTGGTTACAACAACAACAACAGAAATGATTCAACCAAAAAATCCTCAAACTTACTGATTTTTTTTCCATTCACCTATAAAACCCATTAGGGAAAAAGTGGCTATTTGACATTTAAATAAGAACTCTTCCCCTGTGATGCAGCTTGGTAGTTACAAGGGCGTAGTCAGACATTTGCTAAGTGGGCTGTATTTATAATTTTTAATTTCCTACAGGCAAAATTCCCCCTCACCCCCCTCAAACCCAAGTCTCCTATATGGTGGTGTCTTGGGCTGTTGCTATGCCACCAGCCAGCCACTGATCTTTTTTGAGAACAAACATGTACTTATTATGAAGATTAAACTAGTGACACCATTTATCCACATGCCAGATGTGAAGGGCATCCCCACGCCACTTCTGAATGACATTAATCTGACCTGGCCTGACCACACTCTTCACAACAGCACAGTTTCTCCTTAGCCAGAGCTGGAGCTCAGATGAATTGCACTTTATTCACTACTACAAAGCCCAGAGCCTCTGACTCTCTGAAGAGAACTTTCTAAGTATTTCTCCTAAATTTTCTGAGCATTTCCTTGTTCCCAAGCCACCGAGAAGCTGATGGGGAACACGGGGTGAGGGAATCCCCACAGCTGCAACCTCCAAGAGCTCCATAGGAATAACTTTTCATGCTTTCTAACTAAAAGTCTTGTCAGACTTGGACGCTTCCCTCAAGTTTGATGGATTTTCACAGAATCACAGAATCACCAAGGTTGGAAAAGACCTTCAAGATCATCCAGTCCAACCGTCCACCTATCACCAATAGTATTCACTAAACCATGTCCCACAACACAAAATCCAACCGTTCCTTGAACACTTCTAGGGTTGGTGACTCCACCACCTCTCTGGGCAGCCCATTCCAGTGGTTGACCACTCTTTCAGAGAAGTAGTATTTCCTAAATTAGTCCAGCCTAAATCTCCCCTGGCGCAGCTTGAAGTCATTCCCTCTAGTTCTATCACCAATTACATGAGAGAAGAGGCCAACCCCCAGCTCACTACAACCTCCTTTCAGGTAGTTATAGAGAGCAATAAGGTCTCCCCTGCGCCTCCTCGTCTCCAGACTGAACAATCCCAGGTCCTTCAGCTGCTCCTCATAAGGCCTGTGCTCCAGACCTCTCACCAGCTTTGTCGCCCATCTTTGAACCTGCTCCACGGCCTCAATGTCTTTCTTGCAGTGAGGGGCCCAAAACTGGATACAGTACTCGAGGTGCAGTCTCACCAGAGCCGAGTACAGGGGGACGATCACTTCCCTGTTCCTGCTGGCAATACCATTCCTGATGCAAGCCAAGATGTCATTGCCTTCTTGGCCACCCGGGCACATTGCTGGCTCATGTTCAGTTGACCATCAATCAACACCCCCAGGTCCATTTCCTCTACGCAGTCTTCTAGCCACTCCGCCCCAAGCCTGTAGCGTTGCCTGGGGTTGTTGCTGCCAGCATTTGGCCTTGTTGAAACTCATCCCATTGGCTTCAGCCCAGCTATCCAGCCTGTCCAGACCCTCTGTAGGGCCTTGCTACTCCCAGGCAGATGCACACTTCCAGCCAACTTGATATCATCCGCAAACTTACTGAGGGTACACTCAATGCCCTCATCCAGGTCATCAATAAAGATATTGAAGAGGACAGGCCCCAGCACCGACCCCTGAGGAACATCACTCGTGACAGGTCACCAGCTAGATTTAGCTCCATTCACTACCATTTTGGACCTGCGTCTCACAGTGGCAATTACAAAAGAGGAAAACATGGTTTGATGATCAGACACAGGCAGAGCTGACAGAAATAGAATCATAGAATCATGGAATCATAAACGTTGCAAACCACCACTAAGGTCATCTAAACTAAACGTCACCTTACTCACTAAACTATGTCCCTCAGTGCATCTATGCATTTCTTGAAAACCTCCAGGGACAATGAGTCCACCATATCATCGAAGTATCATCTGTAATAGACTTCTTGGTATATGTAATATATCACAACAATGATCCTGAGTTGTTGGCATTCAGAATGAAGACTCTGGGTGGATGAAACCACTTTCAGAAGGGAGGGAGGACAGCAAACCTAATGACTTTCAGTCACATTTCTTATTCTCCCAGCCCTGCCGTCAAGTGCACCCCCCCCCCCCCCGCCCCTTTTCTGAGAGGAAGCACAACAGCAGAGCTAGTGTTCCACTCCCACCTGCTAGTGTTTCACTCCCATCTGCCTTCGCCTTGGCACCTTTTCTCCCTGTTCCCCAGCACCCAGTGTGTTTCTCCTCACTGTCACCCATCTGAGCCTGGCTTTTGTGGCTTCTTCTTCCCTTGCTAGAAGAGCTGTATTCAGTCTGTCTCTCATCAGCTTCTTCTGTGACCCGTAGGAGATGGGGCAGGAGGAAAATGGAAGAGGCAACAAGTCAAGTTTCATCTTACTCAGATGCAGTTTCACATCCAGGAAATGTACGATCCCCCAGCCACAGAGCTGACATCGCAACAGAAGCCACGCATTCTAATACAAATGTTAGATGATGTGTTTCTCTGACCTAGCTTTCCATAAGCCTACCCACAAAACCACAAAGAGCAGGGGGAGAAGAGTTAACACATCTCCTTCTGGATTTCCTTTAACAAATGCGGTAACACCTCACAGAGTGAGAGGCAATTCAAAATGTGATGGATTGTTTTAAGAAACCAGCTCTTGTATGTGACCTAAGTCCCGCAGAACATCTCCCATGCTAAAACCTGTATGAAGAAGCACTGTCTTCCACAGACATCAATCAAGATCCTAGTTGGAAAGTGGACTGTACAGAAACAGCTGTTCCCAAATCTAAGCCTTCATGCCTGCACAAGGAACCACAGGTTTCTCCCACCACCAGGGTGAAGAGGAAAAGACTTCCAGCAAAGGCCCACAGAGGGGAACAATGGACTCACCTGGCTGCCCTCCTCTGCCATGCCTCACCTGAGGAACACGCACACTGGTCACGTGAAGGAAAGAATGATTCAGTTCCCAAGGCCCAGCCTCGCACGCAGCATCAACCCCAGAAGTTATTTATAGTCCCTCGGAAAGTGACGGGGGACAGGGATGTGAATGGGAGAGAGATTCAGACCAGATGTTGGTGAGCCCTTTCCAAGCAGGCCCACATCAGTGCACAGCTCACAAGCTGGAGTTGCCTTGTGTCAAACCGCTGTGGTTACCCGAGGAGCAGCATGATAGCATTGAGCCAGCAGTGGCACAGGGGAAGGGATTCTTGTCTGCTAATTCAATAGGGGCCTCAACCAAATGAGAACAATGCACAGCACTGAGGCCACGGGGTATCATTGTGAGGCTCTGTGAGAAGGCAGCTGCCGCTGCCAGTCCCATTGTTTGAGCCCACCTCCATCTGCTCACAGGCCGGAGCTTCTCAGCCCTGGAAGGGCCAGCCGGCCACATCCAGCTCTGCAGCTCTTCAGCAACCTCTGCCCATGATGGCAAGTCGTAGCTAGTGGTGCTGCTGGGCCCAGATGCTACTGGAGGTAGAACGTGATTTGTACCTTGTGTTTCCAACATCCATGGTGAATCAAAAGCTCTTACCAAAGCCTTGTTGTTGCTGTCACTATGAGACCAATTCCACAATAACTGTATTTTTCCATTGCTGGTTGGAGCAGATACGCTTTGCCAGCAAAGGATTTTTTATATTTTTTTAATTGCATGTGTTACATGTTGTTTAATGGAGTTAAAGAGGTATGTGTCAGCTGATGAAATCAGAGCAATGCTGCTGAAATCAACAGAGTGCACACTCAGTCATGCAGCCAAATCCTGGACAAGAATCTTACTGATGGACATCTGATCAAAATACCATTGAATCAATCCCAAGCTGGAAACCAAGACACCATCCCCTTAGTGACAGTAAGAAGCAGTCAAAGGTAAATGAAGGAAAACATGGAGGGAGACAAACAAGAAGAGAGAAAAATCCTATTGAAATAGGAGAGCTTGGAATCGCTTTCCAAAAATGATCCACAAAAGACGTTAATGAAACTCCCCTGAAACATCGCTCTATTGTTATCATTAAGTCTTTTTGTTTTTTTCAGTAGATCCACGTCCCTGGCCTATCTCAGCTGGTGAGCTCCTTGGGGCTGCCTGGGATGGCATGAAGTGGGACCCAGGACAAAAAGCCATTGCTCAATTAAACTAGCACAAGACAATCATAGATTCATAGAACGGCTTAAGTTGGAGGGAACCTTAAATATCATCTAGTTCCAACCCTCTGCCATGGGCAGGACTGCCACCCAGCAGCTCAGGCTGCCCTAGGCTCCATCCAACCCGGCCTTGAGTGCCTCCAGGGATGGGACACCCACAGCTTCTCTGGGCAGCTGTGCCAGTGCCTCACCGCCCTCTGAGTAGAAAATTTCTTCTGATGAAGAACTTAATGCACCATTCTGCTACACAGAGTTAGGATCTTGGATTCTTCTCTAGAAACCTGGCACTTAGCCCATCCATCACATAGTTTCAAGACCTATCACCGTAGCCCCACACCATCGTGAGAGATTCTCCAGATAAAATAAGACATTTAGAAAAATGCCACTGAAAATTCAATAGGAAATGTTACAGGTTTAGAGAAGTACCATCAACTTCATGGTCTTTTCGACATTTTCATGTGGTTCTGCACTGCCCTGTTATCCAGATTGAAAGGCAAAAAACTTGAAAAGGCTGGTTGATTACTGAAAATCTCACAAAGAAATCTGTTATTTCCCAGCAAGCTTCTAAATAATAACATTAAATTTCTAGATTTAACTAATTTAGCTAAATTTATTGCAAGCTATCCTTAATGCTTCCCCTTTGAACAAGATCATTTTTCCTTAGAGTAGCACTTGTCTGTACTCAGAACTAGGCACATCGTTTCAGCTGAGTTTTGGAATTAATTTAAAGCTAATGTGTGTGAACTTCCAAAAAATGCAGATAAATGGAGGCTGGAAGAATTAACAAGCTAATGCTCTTTGCAAGGAAGTAGTTCCATGTTATATCCAAAGACTTCACAGCTCACCCATCACTGATGTCCATGCAATCTAGTTTGAAGAAACAGCCACACATTTGGAGGAGGATGGTTTAAATAAAGCAGCTCTCCACTCACAGGTGGAACATTAGTTCTTCTAATTCACGTTTTGCATTCTTACTCAGAGGAAAACATGAGTTTTCTTGGATAAAAATAAAGGCCCATGCAATCCCAGATATTGACGCAGTAAGATCTGGAGCAGGTTCCTCGAAATGAATTCAGGATTGCTAGTTTGGGGTGAGCAGGAAAGCCTACTGCTGGTAAGTTAGCATGTCACTCACTTTACCTCTCACACATGGCTGCTCAGATCAAGTACTTCCATCCTAGATAGTTTGATCATCCCCTCAAAAGCCTAATACTCCCATATATCTTACCAGCTCAGGACTTCAGTAATTCCTTAGAATTATGAGCTCCATGGAGATGAGTGTAAATTTGATACCAAAGCATTTTCTTGGTTGGTTTTATGGCTATTATCCTTTAGTTTAATTGGCTCCCATCTAACCTAATGCAGACAAGAGAAATGGGAGTGAACCAAGAAGGGCTGTCAAATATGCCTCTCTACATTCTTTCCAGATTCTGTCTGGTTGCCCTTTTCTCGTCCTCTTTTTCCCTTTCATTTGTAAGCAGAAAAGGGAAGCCCACCTGTTCTTCTTTCATCCCATACTCAAGGTTAGAAACTGCACTCGTTGTAAAGCTTTATGAAGTGACTATTCCCATATTCCTTTTATTTTAGTAATTGGTTTCTCTGAAGTATGTTATACACTCAGAGAATTCAATTACCTTTTTCCTGACTGCCTATTACAGCAGCTGTAAAGCTGGGCTGTAAACAGGCACTCTCTAGGAACTGCGTTTCAGCCTGCTTCAGCGGTGTCATAGACCAAGAAAACTATCCAGACAGCCAGTGCACTGCATGGAAGTGAGCCAAAGCGAGCGCACAGCCAGGGATGATCAGCCCTCCCTTGCAAACTTGTCAGGTGAGGAAACTTGACTAAGAGGAGCAAGCACTATTGCATTTGGGAAATTCTGAGAGAGGAGCACTAAGTCCCGGATTTGCTGGTGGTTCACTTCAACTGTTTGCTGATATTGCCTCTCTTTTACTCTTAGAATATAATTTAATGAATAGATCTTTCCTGTGTATACACCATCAGCTTATTATACTGCATAGATCTCACTTGTGCTTATCCAACTTTTCCTTCTGGTTCCATTTGTACAGATATTTCCCTTCTTGGAATAACAATTATTAAATCACTTGATGCCTTTCATGGTTAATTATTTCCTTTCTTTAACAGTCTGCTTTCAACTGTGAGCCAGGTCTTGAAGACACTTTGGCATCCCCACTCTCATTTTCTATGACAATTAACGTTGAAAAGTCCTTGTTACTGAATGACGTAAATCTGTCACATCTCTTTTGCAAAGTTTCTTCATCCAGTAGTTTTAATGACCACTGTGGTAACATTTTCTGCCTTCCTCATATGCCTTTCTTGTAAATGATGGAACTAACCTACCTCATTTTTCTTATGTTTCAGGTTAGCAGACTTCTAGGCTGAGGTTCAGCCACGGGAGTGAAGAAGGTATGATCATCATACTACAGGAATAACTGCTATGAAATTTGCAAAATTTGAATGTGTTTTTTTGTATCATTTATCATTATTTCATTATTTTAATGTTCAGTTAAAAGCTAACTTGTAAAGTACTGCTCACCTCGCAAAAAAAAAAAAAAGACCATGACTCATTCAAAAATTCATTAACATTTACAGTTCTTCTCTATTTCAACTCTGAATCTTACAGTGAAAGAACCTGGCCCTATCTTACATTATCTCTGTATGATACAGATAAAATAATATTGTTAGGCATTGGGTCAGTATTGCTCCTTTGCAAGTTATGCCTAAGGCTTTGTTCCATTTTAGTTAGATAAAGTGTGTTACACTAACATGCTTAAACCAATAGAGCTTGTTTATATTGTTTGTATTTCCAAGCTGTAGGGGAAAAAATTTTCTCATGTCTGCAGTCAGATTAACTCTGGAGACAAACACTCATCCTAATGCAGAAATTGTGCAGATGTAACTCAAGCAATCTCTACTGCACAGATTTTGACACCAATTATTTTTGTATGTGATAGGAACAACAGGTCCCTCTCTTAACCACTGACAAACTTGTATCCCACAATGGTCAACCCATTACAGTGCAAAAGCTACACAGGAGAAATTGGGGATGAGTTTTCCAGTATTTGAAAACAACTCTAGATCCTGTTCTAAATTAGCTGTATGATGTTCCTGCATTTACTCAGCTCTCTTCGTATTATTGCCTTTTCCCCCATTGTGTGTTCAACGTCAGGACTTCTTCTGCAGGAGCTTTTACTTATCACACAAACCAAAAGGTAATAAAAGAGAATTAAAGGTGTCCATATACTCTGTGGCCACTACTTCTCCTTACCATTACAAAGAACTCAATAGTAAGCTATATCCTTCCCAGGAGATAATCCCATGCCAAGAGTGAAGCCAAAAGCTGCAGAACATTACACCCACCTCTGTATTCACAGATTGCCTCATTAAAAACCAGAGGGAAAAAAATGTCCTGCACAAAGGACATTGGGTCAGGTCAGCACCCCAGAAGAAAATTCATCCTTCTTTGCTGAGAACACTCAGCTCAAAGTGATGCCACTAGTACAGAAGTAGTTGTGAAGGAAGGACCCATCTGGTAGTCGCTACTCACAGCCCTTCTCACAGGCTTAGGGACATTTGACCTTCAAAGGAGGAGCTGTTTGTAAAAAGCCCTATTAATGACACCTGGGATGAAGGAGCCAGTGCCCTTTCAGAGGTTGGTAGCTGAAGGTTCTGCAGCTTTGAGAGGTTGGGATGGAAACACCTACCTCAGGGAAGGTCTGTGCTTGGGGAGAGGAGCAGAGGTCTCATAGCTTAAGCACCACTGTGTCCCACGCGTCAGAGAGCACCTAAATACAGGTTCCAAAGGCAGACAAGGGGCACTAGTGGTGAGGTCCTGAGTCTTTCATTTCATGCTCTTTAGAATGAGGAACTTTGTTTTCAGAATCAGAAAAGCATCTTGGAGGAAACTGAACATGAAGAAAATTCCCAGCAATGGAGCATAAAGCATCCAACATACAGCGATATCACAACAGACAAAAGAATACCTCTGTTAGGATCTTGCTTTTGGGACAGAATGCCAATAAATTCCAAGAGGAAAAAAAAAAAAAAAAGCAGCATAGCTGCTCTTTGGAACTTCTGGAACTGTTTTTACTGGTGAGAGCAATTCCAGACTCTGGGCTACATCAGAAAATCCTTTAACTCAGCTAATTGACTTAGTATTTTGGCAATGTGTTTACTCCCCCCTTCCCCTTTTTTACTACCTTTTCTATTTTAATGCTATAAAACTCAACTAACTTCAAAAAAAAAAAAAATTCCCTTTTTTTTCCAGGGTTTTTAGATCTTCTCCACCTAGTTAATGACTGGCTGCAGCAAGGTAAGGCCAGGAATGCTTCATGCTCTGGGTACTGGCTAATTGGGCTGTTAGCAGGCCAGAGAGAGAAGGAGATGGGGAAATGCACTGCTGCTGTAAGTCAGGGAGAGCAAAGAAAAAGAAAGTGGAATAAATATAGAACTGTTATGTTAGGGAAATTATGGTTCTTAACACTCTATTTTTCTTTAAAAAAACAGCTCTCTCAGGACATCTTGCAAGAACTAAGCACTAAAAACAAAATAAACCAGAAATATAGCTGGCTTTTTTTTTTTTTTTTTTTTTTTTTAATAATCAACTCAGAGAAAGGATGTTTCCTTTTGTAACACGAATCATCATACCCAACCCTCTGACTACTCTGTGCTGGCTAAAGCCTTGAAGAGACTCTCATGGCATCCAGGCTTAGTTTAGGTGGATCTGGAATGCCACTCATGGGCAGAGAGCAGCCACAGGTTGTCCATACACTGCTACCTGTAGCTCAGGATAGGTGACAAGATGCTCCACTGCTCCCCTATAGGTGAAGGAGCCAGTGGTGCAGGGATGGGGCATGAAGGGTACTGCCTTATTTCATAGAGTCACGGGATAAAATAATGATTTGGATTGCAAGGGACCTCAGAGATCGTCCCCATCAAAGTTCCACCCCCATGCCATGGGTTGATTCCCACCCAGCAGCTCAGGCTGCCCAGGGCCCCATCAAACCTGGCTTTGAGCACCTCCAGGGATGGGGCACCCACGACTTCTCTGGGCAGCGCTGTCAGTCCCTCACCACCCTCTCAGTGAAAAATTTCCCCTGACATGTGATCTGAATCTCTCCTCTTCTAGTTTAAAACCATCCCCCCTTGTCCTATCACTATCTACCCTTGTAAAATGTTGATTTCCCTCCTGCTTTTAAACTCCCTTTAAGCACTGGAAAGCCATTGTCAGGTCTCCCCTGAGCTTTCTTTTCTTTTCCCAAATGGGAAAGCCCAGGCAGAGGTGGTGGAGGCACCACAGCCCAAGCAGGTGCCTTAGGGTTGCTGCTGGCACAGGGATGCTGGAGCTGGGATGGCAGCAGAGGTCGGGCTCCACTGACCCATCTCCCTGTGGAGGCAGGCAGTGTGCTGTGGCTGTGAACACACGCTTATTGGCAGCCCTCCTTGGCCCCAACATGAGGTGTGAATTTCACCTCAGGTGAATTATTTCTCTGGGGATTACATAACAAAGTGATTGTGAAAATACCATAGTCTGCATTATAGAAACTTAACAGAGCCCCTGGAGTCTTTAAATTAAAATGCTGCACTAAAGTGCTTTTTGCCATGTATCTCCTCCTACACACAGCTCATTCTAGTCTGAAAAATAAAGAGGTAGGACAGCTTCCTACAGGCTTTCAAAGAGAAGATTCTACCCTAATTAAGTATAATCTTGTTCAGACGGCATTTTCCTTCAAGATTCAAAGACTAGCAGGGGGCTGGGGCTAGGCAGAAAAGCAGATTATTAAAACTTTAATAACATGAGCCTTTGAACCTTCCCAAATTCTTTACAATTTTCTCACATCTCTAACCCAGATGTCTGCATTTAAAAACCGTGCCAACAAACATGAACTTTTTGTTTACGCTTTTATATCTTTCAATGTACAATCTCTTTTAATATGAAAGGAAACACCATGCTTGCAGCTTGCAAAACAGGATGACAAGGCTGAAGATTAAAAAGGGGGGGGAAAAGGAAAAATGAAGAAAAAGAAGACAAAGGAGGTTTCACGGGTGTGCTTTCCCCAAGGTGAAGCTGTTCCAGGAGCACAGGCAATGCCTCTGCAGTGCTCCAGGCGGAGTTGGAACTGGGTAAGAAATGGTTTTCCTGTTCAGTAAACAATATTAAGAGTTCAGAAATGTTCTCATGCAGCATCAGAGCATAGCTGAGACCTTGGGAATTTTTTTTTTTTTTCTTGAAAGGAAAGAAAAAACTCTACGCACTCCTGTAAAAAAGTACTAGTAGAAGTCAGCGCAGTGCAATGAGGGTTCATGTGACTGAAACATTCCAGCAGTCATGGTAAGCCCTGAGGTGTGATATGGGCATGTTTCCTTTTGTGTGAAATTTTTACTGCTGATCGAGGGAGGAACAGCTTCAAGAGCAGCTCTGGCAGCACAGCACTGGGGGTCGGGCACGGCCATCCCATCTGGACAGTCCAACCCAGCCCCCAGAGAGACTTTGTCCAGGCCTCATCCCAGGTATTTCCCTGAGCACACAGTAGTCAAAATTGGCACACTGTCATCCAAAACCTTTTGATACAGTGAATAAAAAAGTCCTTCTCTCACAGTGCCCCTCACCAGCACAGGTCGCAACTCAAGGAAAGGCCCAGGCTCTCACTCCTTGGACCCAAACCTGACACAGCATAGCAAGTTTCCTGCCAGGCCCTGTAGTAGAGCAGCAGTGGCAGCTCTCCTGACAGACACTGCACGCCCGGTGTTTCTAGAAGCCTCAGAGGGGAAAAACTTTCCTTTCTACCAGGATTATCCAGGGATCCGCTAGTCAACAAGACAAGTTCAAGTTGTCATGATCATGTTAGCTTTTGAAAACAAGAAGTTATTCAAACGCTTGTATTTGTTATGACTTGCTTCCCAATCCCACAGTAAGAGCAAGGGAATGGAGCTGCTCAGCAGCCAAAACTTCAGGGAAGCCTCTCAGCAGTGTTAGAGCTGTGCTGTTGGTACCACCTGCTGACCTGGCTCCAGGAGTGTCTGCAGGACTTTGCTGAAAGCATGACCAGCACCGCCTCACATGCAAAGTGCCTTCTCTTAGTGCCAGGATGGAAAGAAAAAGAGAGGAGCCCAAAAAGGCTCTCAGGACATAACAGGCTGTAAATTCTACCTGCTCACCCACAATTGGAGTGGGATGAACATTGATGGACACTCCAAACTCCCAGCAAGTTGCCGTGCTGCCTCCAGCAAAACCATTTATTGCTTCATCTTTCACTCTTCTTTCTGGTTGTTCCAGTGACTGTTTTAAAAACCCAAAGGATCCCAAATTAAAGGCTCCTTGGCAGAGTAGACAGCCTGCAGTCACAGCTTGCTGCCCATTTTGGCACATGGAGGAATTGTCAGAATTCACTGACATTCCTGAGAAAAAACGCTCAACTGGGATTTGAAAGGACCTTGTCCAACTCGAGACAACCATATGTTCAGATATCCCCAGATAGATGATATTTAATAAATAAATAAATAGTACATTAAACTGCTTCCTTCAGGATATGATTGGTAAAACAGATACCCCAACAACTTGCAAAAATACCCTTTTGTGGTTTCTAGTACCAGATAAACTAAATACAATAGTAAATCAATGTTTAGAGCGGAGAGTAAGGCC
This sequence comes from Chrysolophus pictus, assembly GCA_037305975.1. Taxonomy (NCBI): domain Eukaryota; kingdom Metazoa; phylum Chordata; class Aves; order Galliformes; family Phasianidae; genus Chrysolophus; species Chrysolophus pictus. The sequence continues at coordinate 15,229,004 of JAYKPI010000006.1, forward strand.
ACAAGAGTTAAAGGTGTTCTTTCTCTGTGAGCATTTATTACTGAATTGCACAAATACCAGCAACCAGCATGCAGCAGCAGGGTTTGAAAAACCTCCTGTGACTCACATCTTTTTTATGTTTGAACCACACTGAGTTCAAATCCCAACATGCAATGCAATAACTCATGGGTGCCAGCTCTAATATGGAAACGCATTTACTAGAAGAGTCTCAGCTCCACTCAGGATCCCCAAACTTGCAGTTCAGCTCCATGAAACTTGGCTGTATGGTTCCCAAACTCCCTTCCTGCGAGGAGGGATAATGCTTCTTCCCTTGGGACAGGTCTATAAGAATAACCAAGTTCAAGATCCCGGTGAAGTGTTGCGTTGCCATGGTGATGTGGGCTATGTACATCCCCAGGAGATCATTCTTTAATTGCTGTGCAAGATGAAGTATATTAAGAATGACTGAGCAGCCAACAAGTCATGGCTGATACAGCCATTCTCTCTTGTCTTCTGCTTGGGGCTGCACACAGCCGGGTGCTCTGCAGGCAGGGTCCTCAGCACTCGCAACAGTGGCTGCTGAGGTTGGTGATGGGGACAGCATGGAAGTGACACAGATGGCATCTGGACTGGAGCCAGCCTGGAAGTCAGAGAGGCCCGCAAGCACAGCGAGCATTGTATCTGCTTAAACATAGTCACGGCTGGCAGAGAAGGGCTTTTCTTTTTTCTTTTTTTTTTTTTTTTAGCTGCTACTGGATATTACACAACTCAGTGCTGAATTCCTTACTTCTGGCATTTACTTTAAGTGATTCTTTCGCCTCCAAGAGAAAGGAAAGCTCATTTCTCAGATGCAGTGCATGACCTGCTCACACAGCCTGCTCCGTTCCGCACCACATCTCCCTCAGTGTGAGACACTAAGGCAGAGACAGGCAACCCAGACCAAGATTTATTCTGCTCTAATCAGCCCAGGCTTTGAGAATCTCCTAGTGGATTTCAGTTTGTTCAGTAGCTCATTGACTGCTGTTTTAATACCAAATCCTTTCCAACCCAGCTGCAGTAATTACCCCCACGGAGCATGAGGAATCTCAGTTATAAACTAGCTGGCAATCTTGCAAGAATATGTCTCCTAGAGGACTGTAGGATACTTCTTTCTGAAGTTAACCCCATTAAATCATTCCTAAGCTGTCTTCAAATAAAGAATGGACTTCCAGAGTAACTCTTGCTTTGGTTTTAAATACTCCCTTTTCCATGTAAAAGTCAGCTGATCTTCGGAGACTTCAAATCTCTCAAAGCTGTCCCACTTAACTATTCTCCAGCGTTCTCCTGAAATGATGAAAACATTCAACAGCAAAGCTTAGGAGAGACATTAAGAGCTATGTTGGACTGTAAGCAAAGCTTAACACAGCTTGCACAGAAAATTTCTTCCGTAGTACTCAGCCAGACAGGACACACTCGCTCAGTTTATATCAGAGGCATTATTGCACAGTAAACATTACATCAAAACCTTGGCTGGTAGATCCAAATTCAGCTTTCAGCATTCATGTTAGGCCAAAACTGGTGCAGATCTACCTCTGGGTAGAAATAGTAATGAGTTATGGAGCCCTTCCATCAGCTGCATAAGTCCAGTCTGTCTGAGAAGTGACTGCGACCCATTTGATGACGACCCAGAAGAAGCTGCAGAAAGGCATGATGCCTGCAGGGCAAAAAGCCAAGCAGCAAAGGCCGTTGTGGTGTAGCTGATACCCTTGCTGTCACTGAAAAGGGACAAGGAATGGGTGGGGAACACAAACTTCCCTGCAGTCCTGCAGATAATTCCCTTTGGGTAAGGACTGAAACTCCACAGGTGAGCAAGAGAGAGGATGCCTACCAAATCTGTGCTGTTCTTTCATTGCAGAAATGGAGAGCTCTTGTAGGCACATACTGCTTGAAAATGCACACCAAAGGCCAGCCACTGGGGACCTCCAGGTCATAAAGGTACCTGGCAGACGGATTCATATCCTACATGTTCACCTATGGGGCCTCCTGATGTATGCACAGTATTTGGCTCACCAACAAAGATTTTCTCCATTGTGGAACAGTTTCAATGGGACACTGAAATGTGTCCCTTCCTCATAATCTCCTTCTGAAGGCACTCTAGGAACAGATGGTCATAGGCGGTTTGTAGTTCCGCCAGAGAAGATCAAACCCTCTTTGCCATGCTCTGCAAAAGTGGTCAGACCACATGGTCCAGCAGACCAGAGGCAAGAGATGGAGTCTCTAGGGATGCAGTGGAGGAAGAAGCTGCAAAACAGAGGCTTTCACTACCACCAATGATCTTAAAAATGAGCTGGAAGAAATTGGCTTCCTCCGAGTCAGGCTGCTTTTAAATCCAGTCATGCTGAGTTTGGTAATTTTTGTTGTCAGATTATCATATAAAGAAATGAAGGCAATGTATAATTGCTGCTTTCATATGTCTCTGAGCTAAAATATATATATTTTTTCCAAAATACAGCAGTTATTCACCATTACAGCACGTTCTTCCTGATCAAGGCCACTGTATATGTTACTGGCTTTCACAGGACACGTTTTTAAACTCAGTCCTGCAGCATCCTCCCTTAAGGCAGGCAGAGTCTACACAGCCTTCTGCATTTATCTCATCAGTAGACTTTACAAAGATTACAAGTTCCTGTCCTTCTTCAAGGGCAAAATCAGACCTGTTTCTTGATGGCTCTGCATTCTTCCAAAGCAACAACACCTGACAAACTGCAGATGAAAAGGATGTAACGCTGTATTCTGAGCAGTTTCATATCAGCTTCTTTTCAGAGTGTGGTTGTGCTTTGGGCCCACACAGCTCATGTCCATTTACTATGGATTTAATAGCACTCAAGAGCTAAGAATAATGTACAAAACCTGGCAGGTATTGTTTATTTTCCTACCATGCTTAGAAGTAAGCGGGAGATTACTCAGAAAGCTGAATCAAATAAAGAGAAAAACTTGGCATAAACTGACAAAAGCTGGCAAAAGTGACAAAAAAATCATATTCTGTCCTAAACTACTTGCCTAGTGTTAAAAGTCTGTTTGTGTCACATTCTCAAGTAGCATTAAGAATGATAAGGGGAATACAAGCCAGAAAGCAGTATCCAGGCTGGAGTTCATGCTGATCTTCTTAGACTTTTGGTCTAAGACAACGCTCATGATGCTCATCTCCACTGGCTGAGGAAAAATACAAAGTTATTGCTCTCACAGGATGCAGTATACGAAAAACAGTACACGTAATGCACATCCCAAAGGGACAGGATAGCACAGACACCTTTCTGCAGGGTCAGGGCCATCAGTACTGCTCCAGGTCACAGTTGTGCTTGGTGAGGTGCAGGCTTCAGTTCTAGCCAAGGAGAAATTTCAGATTTATAGTAGAAAATGGCCCAATTGCTCTCCTTGGCTGGAAAAGCAAATGAGAAAAAAAAATGAAAAGCAAATAACGATGTATGCTTGATAGAAAAAGGTCCTGAAGGGCAATTAAACTCTCTTATTTTGTGAGGCACTCAGCAGTGAGAATCAAAGGTTTGTAGCAGGCACTGCTACTGAGGCTGAATGGGGAGGTAAGTCACCAAATCAGCACAGTTAATTATCTTGGCCCTGCAGTCTCTTCTAGTCAAAATCAAGGATTTTAATTCAACATGCCAAAAAAAGATCTTTTTAATGTCAAAGAACATCTATCCTGACCTGGAGGGATGGCAGGAAGGGGAAAGATATTTTCAAATTAAAAACAAAAAAAACAAAAAACAACCATACACAAAGCAAAATAGTTTCTGTGTGAATTGAGCAGTTCCTAAGAGACATCTTGGAGCTGTAAGGGAGCTGGGTAATCTTTAATAAGGGAATTCTTCAGAGGCTGGAGCTTTACTTTGGTTGCCGGCTGCCTCCTGGGGAGAGAAAACACTACGGAAATGAAATATGACCTTGCACCGTTGTGGCTGAGTATTTCCAGTCCTTTCCCTTGCCTCTGTGAGTAACCCTTCCCTGCATAAGGAGCCCCAGTTAAAAGTGAAATGTGGATCTGTGCTTGGTCACTATCAGCTGTGTCACAGGCTTGCAGGTATCATTGCTGCATATTTTACCTAAACACACAGAAGTGGAAACTCTAAGAAATCTATTGGATTTTTTTTTCCCCAAGATTATTAGGATGTAACTGACCCACAGCATTTGCTTAATGCATCAGGAATCTGCGAGCCAGACATCTCTCCCCATTATCGTTCATCTGAACAGAGTCTGAGTGTCCTATGTATTGGTGCCAGTGTGACAGCTAACCCACTGCCATGCCATGACAGAGCTCATCATGGGAGCTGCTGTAAGAGCAAAACTGAGGGAATGACCAAAGAGTTTTACCAGGAATAAAAGGAGTGACTGTAAAGAGATGGGGGAACCACAGTATTACCTCCCTTTCCCCCTGGGCACAGCCATTCCCAGCAGCCCCAATCCTTTCCCTTCCATTTTTCACAGAATCACAGAATCACAGAATTGTAGGGGTTGGAAGGGACCTCCAGAGATCATCGAGTCCAACCCCCCTGCCAAAGCAGGCTCCCTACACCAGGTCACACAGGTAGGCGTCCAGTTTTTCATCTTATCTGAAATAATTAAAGAGGAAAAGCATCCCCCAAATAAAGATATCAACAACATCTGAGTTTCCACCCTTTAATCTGCACCCCTCCATCAGCCAAGACCCTCCCATCAGCTCTGTGTTGGTGTGTGATTTCATTAAATGAATAGCCAATTGTACAGTAATTACAACCTTGCCTGGGCTGCTGCTTTTTTTTTTTCTTTTTTTTTCTTTTTTTTTTTTCCCGTTTAATTTCAATCTCCACAAATGGCAGGAACCTCCTTTTTTTTCTTTTTTTTTTTTTCCTGTATTCATTTTCTGCAGTCTGCTCGCTCTCCATCAGTGACTTCTCTCTGGTGAGAGCAGAAAGCAGGGCTGGAGAGTGCTCGGGTGCAACTCTTGCCCCAGACTCTGTTGGCAGCCCTTTTGGTTCCCAGCTCTATCTGAGGCGGAGGACAACGGCAGTCTGTGTGCAGGACCAGAAAGCACACTTATTAGTTTGAGACTAAGGGAACAAATATCTCCAGGACTTCTGTGGCTATGCCAGAGCTCCTGTTACTCAGGCATTTATTTGAGAAACCACTGCCACACCAGACACCTTGGAGATGAGGCCTTTACATGTGTGGTAGTCCAACCTTGTGGAAAGAAAATTCACAGCTTGATCACATTCCCTTTGAGCCTTTGCCCCTAGTAGTGACTTACACTTCTGGCATATGGGCAATGCGCCTGACTCCCGATAAAAGGAATCTGTCCCTTCCCACCTTCAGCAGAGACCAAAGGCATTTGCAGCATAAGGCAGCACTGCAGCAACTTCTGCCTAAACTAACATTTCATTTCTTTGCTACAGCTCACTTCTATTGTCATCACTTTCATGCCTCTAATTAACTTGCATCTGTTTTGTGTTTGAAGTTTATAACACTTGCCCACTTTGGCTACAGTAGTTTATAACAGAACACTAAACATATGTTTATGTTTACTGCACACTAGCTCTGAGTCTTATGAGTTAGAGTTGTATCAGTTCATTATGCCATTAATGGAGAATTTTGAGACAGGGCTGAATCCTTTAGGGGCAATAAACTGGGGAATTATTTGGAGATGGCTGAAGACAAGTGACCAGCAAGGACATCAGTGCCCTGACCATGGGAGATGCCCAAGGGAAATGCCTAAGGGAGATGCCTCCCACCCACCCCGTAACCACTGGGACTTTTAGCACCTCCAAACATCAAAAGGCAACAGCTTTCAGCAGAGATCTCATGTGGATCTCCAAGAAGAGACTTAAAGCCTTGTGCCATCTTAGCTCACAAGCCTCTTGATGCATCTACCTAACTTTAAACTAAGTGCCCATTGCATTTGCATTAGGGCTAATGAGATCTTCAAAAGGGTTATAGATGGCCAGGAGGGAGGGGGGTTGTACAATGGATCGTGTTACATACAGAATGTATAGCTTATTTCAAAGTAAAGCTTAACACCTACCACAGCTGTTAGGCAGCAGACTGCTGTCCCAGCACCAGCTGTGGTGACTACAGGGGTCTGCTTGGCCATCCAGATCAGTTTTATGTTCAGTAGCATCAACTGAACTACTCCTATTTTCCACCAACATGATGAATCAGGCCAGTAGCTGGGTGAAATAAGCACACCGCTTCTCCATAGCCTGAGCCATTATGGTAATGCCTAAATAAATGTGTTTATTTTTCATACAGATAGTAGGATGCTCCTTAGAATTCATAAGCATTTACTTTCTCTTGCATTGCAATTATATCCCTCATTGTAATAAGCATAATCGATGGTTTGTGGAGCTTGCCTTCTATTTTTTTTTGTCCTGCAATGCACATTCTGTCTGTACAGGGAAAGTTACATTTGATCTCTGCCTTGATGCTGTTGGGACTGAGAGGCACGCTTAAGCAATTGTTTGTGACACATCACAAGAAAGTGCACTGTACATCCAATCTAAAAGGGACAATCAGTCATCTATTTTCCATCCAACAAAAAGGATCTCCCTACCAATACCATCTTGAATTAGCTGCTCCCACTTTCTCTCATGGTTTCTTAGGGGGTAGACAATCAAAGGTTGCTGCTGGGACACATTTCTGTCACCAAAACAAAAGGCAGGTGGCATGCAGCTCCTGGCTGGGGACTCAGACGCAGGGATCTTCCCCTCACTTTCCCTCTGTACAAACACTGCTCTCAAGAAGTGGTTTTGCACAGAGTATTCTCTGCAAGCATGTGAGTTCTTGTTGCCAATTAAAAACGTCACAAGAGTTTACCTGTTATTGACTACATACAGAGAGGATTAAGTAAAACTACAGCCATGACGCATAAGGAAGTGCCCACTTACAGAGCATCAGAGATAAGGATCAGTGCTGTCTTGCTGAAGTCAATGCCACAAAGCTGGTTTGCAGCAACAGATATCTGATCAAGCATCCCCAGGAAGTCTGTTCTTCCTGTTCTGGAGAAAGTGCCATTCTACATCCATCTACAGTAATCTTCTGGATTTTTTTCCTCACTTAGCAAGAGCTGTACAATCAATAGATTCACCATAACAAAATCTGTACAGCTGCTTTGCCTGGAAAGCCAAATCCTTCATACAGATTTTTTTTTTCCTGGCTTCCACAGGGCATGAGCATACACAGGCTCTGCTTTCCAAAGGATACTACTTCCCTGGCACAAAAGCCTTTGAGAAGGACCTCAACACTCTACGAGTACTTGGGAAGGGCATCAGCTCACTCAGCATCCTGGCTAGCACCAGGCCAGGTCAGCCTGGCATCACCTCCCCGTGGCTCTGGGCAGCCTGGTCTAGTGGTTGGCAACCCTGCACATAGCAGGGGGGTTGAAACTAGATGATCATTGTGATCCTTTTCAACCCACGCCATTCTACGATTCTATGAATCTGGCCCCATGCAGTTATGCATCGCTTCCCTGCTGCAGTGGGCTGTATGTGCCTTACACTCAGTATGCTTTGCAGCAAGAAGCAAGCTGGAAGAGTCAGACCAATTTTTCCCACTTCTGCCTGAATTACTGCTTATTCTACTAGAAATCTGGAATAGGTAAAGTCTTCTTATTTCTTTTGTTTTCCTTTTTCTTTTGGATAGGAAATGCCTGGACATTTCCCTAATTTGGCAGGAATTCAGTTCATCCAGTCTGAAACCTCTGGAGCAGAGAAGAATCCATTAAGCTTGTTTCCATCTGTCTTTGTCCTAGCAACAAATCAGTACATAGAGAGATGAAGAAAATCGTTTCGAATTATTTTTTCCATTATCTAGCTCTCACTTGCTGCCATTTCCCACTTGCCTAACCTCACCACTTTATTCTCCTTGTGTCCAGCCCACAGCAATTATCTAGATATCCAGGACAAAACATTACGTTTTAAGATATCAGGCTCCATTTTTACAAAAGCTTTGCAATCCAGAGGGTAGAGGATTAAACTTCCATCTGTTTGCCTTGAGGGACACAAGCAGAGAAGCAAATCAGTAGCCATGTCAGTCCCCAGCTTATATAGGTTCTTAAAAAATCACTTCATACAAAACTGGAAAGATTCCTTCAAATCTACTCTTTGTTGAGGTGTGATTGCTAAGCTGGGACTCTGTGTCCTAGCCCAAAGGTGGTTGTGTTTTCCATGGGAAGTAATTCCCATGTTACTGCCAGTCCTTGCTCTCGCAGCATGCTCCATGTGGAAAGCCCACCAAAACTAAAGAGCAGTCCATCACCAGCATTACCATCAATATCAGCAAGGGCAGCACCCTACCTTGCTGCCTCTGATCTCCTTTTCTGCACAAGGTTCAGAAAATGCAGTTGTTCAGTCTGTGACAGGTAATGTCCTTGGATCACTGGGGGCTTGCAGAGCAGAGCTGGAGAAGGACTGCAGTGAAGCTCCAAGGTCTCCCATTGCATGCAAGCGCTGCTCCTGGAGAGCGATCCTTCTTCTCAGAGCACCCCACATCCCATATGGGCCCAGCCCACCACCCCCTACTGCAGCCACTGCTCTGTCTCCAAGAAGGGGGCTGAGGAGCCCTGTGGTGTGGGCTCGGTACCAGACAGGCCTTGAAGGGACGGAGCCAAGGTGGCCATGACTCACTGCCCTGCTCTGCCACCAGCCGCTGGTGACTAATGGTATTTACTCGCAGGACTCTTACAGGCTTCGTGGTTTGGGGAGAACAAACATAAACAGGCTTAGCAGCAGTTGTTGCTATGTCTCTACTGTTTCCTCCTCTGGCCAAGTAGGGATTTTCCCCCACACGCACAGCTTTAGAGCAGAATTTTAAGGTTTTTACTTTATTTTTAAAATATAGTATTAATGTTTTCTTTGCCAGTGGGAAAAGGAAGGAAACTCAGTGATCCTTGTGGGTCCCTTCCAACTTAGGATATTCTGTGACTCTGTGAACCATTTCTGATGTGGCACAGGCTTTGGGGAAATAGTTCTGCAATCCATCCATAGAACGAGGCAGGCCTGCCCTGGGAACACCCAAGAGGCTGCTTCCCAGCACCTGCAGCTAAAGGCACACCAGTGGCAAGGACGGTGTCTAAGGGCACAGCCCAAAAACACAGCCCCCTTGGAAGTGCATCTCCTGGAATAAAGCATCTCAAAGGATTTTCCAGAGAACCGTCTCTCTTCCTATGGGTAGCATTATGTATAAGTGCACAACAACAGTAAAATGAATTATATAATACCTACTTATAAATTAATCACATAATCGTGACCTCGGTCAAAAGATTTATATTCAGAAGATTTTATTTATATTTATTCATTTTATAAATATGTCTTCTTATTCCTTTTAGAATACGTGTAACCCAAAGCTCAACAGGTAGGACACCTTCCGGGGCGACAGGAGACCTTTGGTCAAGCTGTCACTCACACAAAATCCCAAGAGCTGTTTGGTAACAGTGACAGCAGGGACAGTACCACTGTCCTGGCAAGGCACCCTGACCCTGGCTGCCCAGAGCAAAGGCTGCTGGCGCCTGCAGCTGCAATTGGACGTGCAGTCCTGGCTTAAAACTCAAGCCAGCACTGTTTGCAGGGTTAGCAACTGGCTGTTTTAGGGAGCTGAACCCTTGCTGCTTGATTTTTCCTGCTCACAGTACCTTTGCATCTTCTGGTCGATGTTTCCATATAGTGTGTCTTGACAGTCCTAATAATGATATCACCCTCTCTACCTGCTACATCTTAAGGGGCTCACTTACTATTACAACTATTGTTGATATTTTCAGTGAAGAAATTAGATTTCTTATATTCTGGTATTTCATACACTTCCTTTTGTGCCAAATCCTTTCATTTTGGCTCAGAGAAAATCTCCCAGTGGCTTTCTATAGCAAGACTCCACTGTTCTTGTGGAGCACTCATGCCAGCTTTTTAGAACGTTGAAAAAATTAAGAAAACGATGGCTTTAGCATTTGTAGCCCAAGTGGGCAACTTTTGCTGAAAGGAGGAATATGTTTTGTTGTAGAAGACATAGGTGGGATCAGACACTGAATAAAGACTAGAAAGCACAGCTGCATATTGTATTTCTGATCCATTTTCACTGACACATACAGGTAGTAGACTCCTGCAATCTTGCTGTGGTGGAGGTTTCTATCAGATGGTGCTGCGACTGAGACATTCCCAGCTGTGATTACACAGACAGCAGCAGTCTGTCCTGTGTCTGTGCTCTCCTTAAGCATAGACTCAGAAATCCTGTACTGGCAATGACTTGCTTAAAAACGTGTTATATGTAATGAAATACTCTGGAAACTATTTACAAGCAGTCAGTTCTCAGGCTATTTCTTCACTCCTTACAAATTTGCAAATTGTCCACAACCTATCAAATGTTAATATTCAGATATTGTGCTCTATCAGAGGAGATCCACTGCTTTGGTAAGAGGTTGGCTGCGCTCAGTGGGCGGTCACCCAGCACTGCACTCCCTGCGACGTCACACCCATCGATTGCCATTTGAATCAGGAAATGTCACTGAGTATTTGGCCACATACTGCAGATTACCATGCCATTATAGTCTGCTTGCTAAGGCAGAAGAAAGTCTGCCTGCCTCATGTGAGCACAAAGATCTGCTGAGGTGCAGGGGGCGATGCCGGGTGCTGGCTCCAGCCCCGAGGTGGAGCTGCCTGCTTCTCTGATAGTGCACACAGCACTCCACCCAAGCCTCCTTGTGCAAATAGAAAATAAAGTCAAATTATACCAGTAAAAGGTGGATTACACTGGTCACTAGTAGTGCTTGTGTATGTTCGGTAATAACCTGCGATAAGGCGGCTGCCGTGCGCTGCGTCCCTTCGGGGAGCTGCAGGATGCCAGCAGAACCCACAGCACTTGGCTGGATGCATAGGGACAGCAAGGAGGGGAACAGGGACAGGGACAGAGCTGCTGGGGAGCACAGGGGGCCCAGGAGCTGTGTGGCTCTTGCAGCAGACAGAAAGGAGTGCCAGTGACTGCCAGCAGATATGAGGGGACGAAGTTCATTTCAGAGAAGTAAAGGGTAGCAACCTTTCTACAGACAAAGGTGTCCTGCTGTCAGTACAGCGCGCGGCAATCAGCCACAGATAACAGCCTATAATGAAGACAGAGATTACAGAACCTCCCAACCAACCCAACCTGCAACACAAAGCTGTTGCCGGCAGGTTTTAAAGCTAGCTTCCAAACACAAATAGAGTTGGAATGCTTTGGGACAGGATCTTTAAGAATAAAACTTACAGTAAGTATCATTGGAGTTACTGTAAATGAAAGCGGCATGAAAGTCTGAACAAGTACCGAATTCGGTGAGTTTCTTACAAATGAGAAGAAGACTGGCCAGCAGAATTTATTTCTGTTGTATCTTGATACAGAAAGAAGTGTTGTCAGCTTCCACTATAAAAGTTATGGGAATGTGAAAAGTAACTCCCAAGAGAACTGTGATTATGTTCATTATTTACGAAGTCCCTGGCATTTGGGCCATCCCGTGCCATGGTGAGGCCATGGGTCGGTGCAGGCTGGCAGAGCTCCCAGAGGGAATCCAGGTTCTTCTTCCCAAGCAGGGGTGGATTTTGGTTTTAAAAATGTCATTGCATGCTGGTCAAACCTACAATCCTCCTAGGGGGAAAAAAATTGGAAAGAAAACCAAGGGAAAGGTTATTGGAGACTGATAAGAGCCAAGGAGGCTGGGAGCAGTACCTGCTGCCAAGACAAGCTTGCTCCAGCCCCTCTGAGCCTGCAGCCCTGTGGGGTGAGAGCGCGGAGCGGCACCCAGAGCACAGAACTGTGGCTGGGTGAGGAGCAGTGGAGGGACTGCAGCCTGACAGGGCAGGCAGTCAGGAGAATGGCTGGGGAAGGGGCTTTGGAGGGAGAAAACATGCTAGATGTTCATGTGATTAAAACCTTTATCATCATGCATGTGCAAAAACAAGGTGAGTTACAGTTGAATGTGCAGCCTGAGAATGTGGTAGCACCTAAGATTTCATCATAATGTGATTTCTTGTGTGCAAAATAAAAAAAAGGCTGCTGGTGATGGAAACTTTTTTTGCAGAGACAATGGGAAAGACAAATCCTGCCAGTTGGGAGGTTACAGTGGGAGCACCCACACAACTGCATTGCTGCTTTGTGTATCGTGAGCATGAAGAGAATGAAGAGACAGCCCAGGACAGCTGGTCTGAGGGGTGGAAAGGACACACATCACCATTACCCCATCAGCTGGAAATCACTGACTAAAAGGCACCACATTGAAAGATTCATGTGTCAGGGAGCTGCCATTCATGAAGGGCACGATGGGGATTTTGCCAGATAATGGTTGTGTTGTGACTGCAGGTGCTCAGCAAAAGCCTCTGAAGCCTCCATGGCAAAACATTGCCCCTGGGACTCAGGGTGAGTTATGCACATCCTGAAGCAAGCACAGGATAGAGGCCTTAGTTCATCGGGTTAAAATACCAGAGCAATATAAAACACCCCTGCCTCTGTAACCCACAGCACTTAATAAAAATCCTAGGGACCCTGCTGGAGCTAAGCCATTGTTGATAGCCATAAAAAATTGGTTAATAAATCTTCTTCCACTGATGAAATAGCTACTTCACAGCCAGAACTAAACAAATTGAGCATTTCAAAGCAACCTGTTTGACACCAGCCCTGATTTGCACCCAAATACACACACTCCCAGACACACCGGGCAGCAGCACTGAGCTGCCCAGCCCATTCTGTCCCCCTCCCTGGTGACACAACCAAGTGCTAGCAGGAGATTTACTGCACAAATATTTTCCTTCCAAGTGACAGGAAGGGGATTTGCCTCTGCAATGTTAGGGCTGCTAGGGTGAAGTGATCCCAAAAGCTAACAGTGCAGACTGACCTCATGCTCCGTGTTTGCTATCGGTGCTGGCACTGGCCTGCTAATGGTCCCCTGGGGTCAGTCACATGTAGATGCTACAAGTTTGTGAGGCTGTAGATTTTACCTTTTTAGGTGGCCCTTGTTTTAGAAATGGAAATGTAACTAAAAGAAAGGCAGGAGCTCATCCTCCTGCTGCTTCACAGAAACTGTCCTGAAAGAGTGCTTGATCTAGTATGAGAAAATGCCATTAAAGCTGAGGCCTCATTTTTAAAAGCTGTCTCGAGTCACTATTTTTAAAAGCAGCCAATAGCCAAGGTGGGGGAAATGGCAAAGACACTTGGCTAGCTTTTCTCAACTGCATGACTGCTGATGTATTACAATAAAAACTGTGAAACTACAGAGAAAAATATCCTATTTTAATGAAGACTTCTTAAAAAAGAAAGTCTCATCCTAAATTTGCACCAGCCCCTCTGCTCACAAGGTTAGCAGCACTGACTCATTCACACCCTTGCTGCCAATGGGGAAGGAGGCTGGGCTCTGAGGCAGAAATGTTCAGTGAAAGGCTACATTTTAAGGCTGCTGGTTCAGCAGAACTCAACATTTGTTAAACCTGCCTAGAGTCATGTTGGAGGGGAAAAAAAAAAAAAAAAACAAACACAACATTTCTAGTCTGTTTTTAAAACAATGAATGACATAGAAATAGCGATGAGCAAAACCTAAGTTTTTCATAGCCATTTGATTTGGAGCTCTGATTTCCTGATAAGTTGTTAAGATTTGGGTTTCCAAGACAGGTGCTTGGCATTTCTGACTCCCCACTCTTCTTAAGAGACATCAAACTGAGCATTAAACTCTTTCAGTCCTGAAAGTTCAAGTCAAGGTGGTTTTTGTTTTGCTTTTCCCCTGGAAGGTCAGCTCAGGATTGAATCCTTTTGTCAAGGTTGGCTGGGCAGCACAAAGCTTTGTTAATGTGCAGGCACTGCGGCTCCCTCCTGGCTTCCTTCCCTTGCAGTTTGTTTTACTTCAGGATTCACCCACTGGGATTATAAAGGCTGCAGACAAGGGTTAGAGGTGAAACAAAGAAAACAAGGATGTTTGTTTATTTAGACGGAGCCAGAAATCATAATGCTGGAGACACCGGGCTCCTCCCCAGAGATAACCGTAATTTTACAGCACCCCTCCACAACCTTTCTTCCAGAAATAAAACAGCGACAGATCCAAAATACCATTTCCCCGAGTAGCTCCTAGAACCAAAACAAGAAGCAGCGTTTTTCCTGCAAAGTGGCCAGCCTCTGGAACAAAACAAACACACTTCTATTGATCTCCACGTGGGAAAACATCTAAAAAAAGAAATAAAGACAACTTTGCTTACCTCAGAGGCCTTCTTTATTCACTCTACATGTGCCTTATTACAGAGGTCTTTTTTTGGCCATAGACACTTTTTCCTCAGGCGACAATCATATTTCCTTCACAAACCCTTCAATGGGAAGGCCAAATTTTGCTTTCTTGCGTAGCAAACATGCATATCCCAGGCAGCCTGGCAATGGATTTTCCCTTGTTTCAACAGTGATGACATCTGCCAAGGAAGGTGAAGATGCATCCACTGCACCTAAGGAAAATCTTGTTTTCTCCCCAGGTGAAGAGGCCGCTGGATTTATAACAGAGGAAGAGGTTATACAGCAACAAAGAAGTGGACCCCAAGATCCCAGTTAGAAAAGACTAGAGCCTGGTCAGTCACTGGCTGCTAATCCAGGGCTCTGTTGGTGTCAGGGGCTGCACTCTGAGCACATGCAGGGCTGCCATGAGGACACAGCTAGGCCCCAGCTCCAAACCAGGAGTGGCCGCTTACTTTCAAGCTCTCCGCACAGCCTGTAATCACCCAATATTGAAACCAGATTTACAAGCTCTTTAGAGGAGGAGAAGTTTGTGATTTCCAAGGCAGACACATTCGGTATTTCACAAAAAGGTCAAGCCCCCTGTGGTGTAAGGGGGTTTTAATAGAATCAGTTCAGCAGGAGTTAAGAGGAGACGTACAAACTCAATGGCTCCCAAGGCTGGAGAAGCAGAGCCATAAGAAAAGCCACAATCATTGTTTCAAGGAAAGAATCGGGGAAATAGAGAGGCACAGGGGAAGCCAAATTGCATCTTGGATGTTTGATTTCATTTACTGCACTCCGAGAGACTTTTCAGTTAGCCATAGAGAGGGCCGTCCTCCTTATGCTCCAGGGCTTGCCGCACTTTCAAAGGAGCGTTTGTTAGTGTCTGCAGTGGAAACCCGAGAGTGCGCAGCACAATGACGAACCCAGGGCTCCATCCTGAGAGGACAGCCGTCAGCCGCTGCCTCGCCGCTCTGCCTGCAGCCTCGGCCAGGCCCTGCAGATTTCATGCAGGCCCTGCAGCCTTGTGCACGCTGACGCAGCACCCGGGGAAGAGCTCAAAGGTCCCCGTTTGTTACAGAATCATACTTCTATAGGAGTAATGACAAACTGGTACTGGTGAGCTCTGCAGACACAGTGCGCAGCCTCTGCGGAACCCTCACTGACAGCACACGTGGCCCAGTGCACTCAGACCCCGAATTTAAGTGAGGAGAGCCAGGGCTCGTTTCACAGCTCACAAAGCTGCTGCCAGACAGACATCAGCGCCCGTAACATAGTTCCCTCGACATACGGGCTGCGATAAATTGAAAACCCAGATTCCACCCGAGAAGATTTGTGGGCCTGGAAGCTTCCAGGCCACCTCAGCCACTCAGGCTGTCCCGGGGCTCGGCCCGCGGGGATGGCAGACAGGCTCTTCTCTCTAAAATGTCTCCACAGCGAGGGGCCAATTAGAAGTTCCTGCTCTTATTAGCTTTTCAATAGCAAGCATAAATAGGCCCTTATGTATTCAAATCAGCAGCAAATGACTGGTGAAGGTCAGGGGATGGTTATAGGACCGTAGGATGTGCTGCTCCAGACCTACGGGGGAAAGTTTAGCCATCCGCTCTTATAAGCCACACAGACGCCATCACCAGTGCTGCAGCCGCACTTGACAGATGCTACTTCGGGTTCGTGCCTTTCAGCACCAAGTTCCCAGCCAACGATTCCCCGATATAATATATGGCAGAGCAGACAGTTGCCCTAGAATTTGGTATCGGTGCAAATAAAGAGCTGCTGTAGGAAAGCAGCATTTTGAAAGGTCACAGCCAGGCTCCTAAAGCAGCTGCAGCCACGCAATCAGGCAGCAGGAAAAGGTGAAATTCTCAGAATGAAACATGCTGCGTTAAGAGCAATTAATTCTTCAGGCACTTTGTGGAAGAGCCAGCAACCTGCCATACAAAAATGAAGCTAGCTCCCCCCAGTTATACCTCAACACTGTAAACCTGAGCACGGTGCGACCAAGGTTCACAGGGTTCTTAGCCAATGTGTTTAACTGTGAATGAATTTGCAGCACTTCTATTTACACAGCCCAGTGATCACATCCAGCAAGGCCACCACACAGGTCAGAGACTACTTTCAGGAATAAATGCTTGTGACATGGAGCCAGTTTTCCCTTGCTTACAGCTCCCTGTATTTCGGGCTGCATATCCCAAAGCAATCTACCACAGCAACTAGTATACAAGATCCAAACATTGCTGCAAAATATTTGTAAAAATGTTTGTAACCCTTGCATACACGGTCTCCTCATTTGTGAGGATACAAGCTCAACTGTACAATAAGAAGAGACAGAAGCATTTCTGAAGCCATTTAAACAAAGATGAATACAAAGTTTTCACTAAATTGTCTCAGCAGCATTATGAACTTTCCTTTTGGCACTGTGCAGCATATACTTTTAAACAAAGTTTAATTCTGCTTAGTAAAGCAAGAAAAATACTGTAAGTTCTAAATAGTATAAGCTCCTTGGATAATCCAAGAGTTGTGTTTGACTATAGCAGCTAGACACTGAATAAAAAGAAATAACTGAAAGAAACCAACATGTTGAAGGAAAAAGAAACAACGAAGTGCATAAACATAGGCTGGGACAAAAAGCAACCTATGCAAAAGCAGCATAAAGAGACAGAGATTAAAGTGAGCTCATTGTTGATTCTCCAGTTAATCAGTCCCACAGAGAAGTACCAGCATGTGATATTCAGACTATAAAAGAGCATGGCAGATGTTGTGTTCCATAGTGCTCAGAGGTTAGCAGCAGGAAAAATATATATAATATATATATATAAACACACACTCCCACAATAGACAAGATCATGAGGTTTTCCCTGAGTTCCACTCCCTCCCCATCCCCAAATAAAATCTGAAAGTAGAAGGTACAAAAGAAAAGAGTTCCATACAAAAGAAAAAGAAGTTGGAGAAAATAAGTATGGTGAGATAAGCAAGGAAAATGAACTATAAGAATCGGGAGAAACTTTTTGTAAGTTTTGCCTGCAGAGAGGATGAAGAAGTTATCACATAGTTACAAAAGAACTCAATCACAAGGAAAAAAGAAACTATTATAGTCAAGAATGGAGGACACAAGTTCACTGTCCCTGAAGTACTAAGTAGTGAAGCTGTCACTCTCATTCAGGACTAATTACTTAGTTCCCCGCAGCAAGGAGGAAAACAGGCTATGTCTGCAGTAACTACTCTGCACAGCATTACCACATTTACCACCCTGATTTACTCCCACCCAGAAAAAAGACAATTGCTTTCTAAAACAAAAAGTCACAAACAAGTTTCAGACAAAATATATATATTTAAAAAAAAAATCTTTACAATAAGTCAGGAAACATAGGAGCTTGCATAGAGTTTATTATAATAACTCAGTTCTCAGCTCCCTACAGTTCAGATAACCCTGGTGACAGTGTTTACAACTTCTAATTTTCGCTTTCATAACTTTAAAGCAAACAAGACATTTGAGTGTATTTTACTCTGTGCAAATAAGACAACTTTTGGAATCCTTCAGAAGAAATATCCAAGATTCTGTTTGCAGAGGTCCTTTGTTTCTCAAAGATGATTTATGAGAGTTTTTCTTTTAAGATAAAGTGCTCCTGTCCAGCAGAACCCAAAGGCCTTCAAGAGTCCAGAGAGTAAGTTTAGCTCAGATTAAAAAATAATTGGTCATACAAATTCCAGCTTCCCATGTCCGCTGTACATTCCCCAGTGGACTAGCGATAGGATCTTATCATTGCTGAGGTCCGAATGTCTCATTTTATCACAGGTCATGCAGCAGTTCTCATGACCAGTTACAGGCACCATGCATTCCAGGTCCAATTTTGCTACCTGTCCTTTCTTCGAATGATGTCCATGAAAACTATAGTGCAAACGGGAGAGCATTTGCTGTCGTTGATCTTGCAGTCTCTTATTTTCACTCCTGAGCATCCGCAAGGCCAGCATGATAAGAAGCACCAAAATTAGCCCACCAGCTATAGGAACAGCTATTACAGCTGCCCTGAACCATAATTCTTTCGAAGAGGTCAGTTCCTGTACCTTAGTGATAAGATTCTTGCTGTCATGTTGATATCTGCTCCCTTGTCCTGCAGAGGGAGAAAGATGTGAGGTTTATTTCAGTATCAACAATCAGCTTACATATCAACAACTCCCTGAAAGTCCGCACTGACAAGTTTAAGGAGTCACAGCTACACACTACGCCATACTGAGAGAGAAGTTTCCAAGGGTGTTTATGACATGGAATTTCTTACCCTGACAGCTGATTTAAGGAGGAATGCCACAGATAAGCAAGACAGACCTCTAACATTAACACAGACATAAAAGCTACTCAGCTGAGATGCTCCCCTGCACCCAGCCACCCGCTTCTCCCTCTGCTGTCTCTATTTACATTAATAACAAAACTAACTGCAGACCTTCAAAATCTAAAGGCTACAAGAGCAATTTCACAGAAGCTTCCTCGCCCTACCTGAAGTCTCACCCTTGGAAGGAGACAAAACATCATGTAGTCCTCTGTAATTGCACATATCTTCATGACAGCATTCCAATGTGGACACGGTGGTGCCAGAGTGGTTTTGTGCCTGTTTAGCTTGGCAGATATCAGCTGTGCTTGCAATAGAGTCCAAGCAGCCATGAGTAAGTGGGGAATGTGTATTCTGAGGATCAAGCAGTCTGGAGAAGCAGGCGCTAAGCTCGGATTTACACATATAGCCAGTCGCAACACAGTGCGCAGCATCACAGTAGCATCTGATTTCACCTAGAAAATAAAGTTGTGCAAGATACAGGTAAGAATATGGTTATTTAGAGACCCTTTGCTAAACACTCTTATCAGCTGTAAGCAGTACATGCAAGTCAAACTTGGTACAACTTTCAGGGTACGCCCCTAGACTGTAAATCCAGGAGAGCAGGGGGTTGTTTCCCTTCCATGGCTTTGCAGTGCCTGTCTCCTTGTAACTTTAATCCCAGCAAATGCCTTGAGGCACTTGTTTTAATTAGTAGTACTGTGGCCCTTTGAATTAAAGCAAGAACATTTCACTAAAACAAAAATGGGGAATGGGGGGGCAGGAAGGTCAAAGTGGCTTTTTTTCCTCCAAGTAAAAAACTAACAAGACTATTTTATAGCTACTTCCCCTCCTCATCAGCAGTTGCATTACACTGCATTTAAAAAGAAATCGCAGTTCTAAAAGCAATATACACCTACAGTCCTACAAAAAAGTCACATCTATGTTATATTAAATCATTACTACAGGAGTAGCATTCTACTTTTATGAAGTGAATGCTTCTCCTCACTGGGCATAAACACACAAAAACTCTACATTAAATATCTGTGTGACAACAACAAAAAAAACGGAACTGTTGAATTGTTTATTACCTCTCAGTACTGTGCCAGAATTTAAAAGGTTTAACTAACACCTTATAAAGCTATTAGCTAGAACCATTACCATCTAAAATCTCCCAGTCAGGAAGTTTTTTTACTGTGTGAAACTGGGCAACTATTTGTAATTTCTACAGAAAGAAATTCTTCTTTCTCAAGTAACCATTCATGCAAAAAGGCTTCTTTTTGTCTATCAGTATTACAAAACAGACACAGTGCAGCTTATAGTGAATTCTGGCAAACCAATCAGTGTCTTCCAACCCAAATGTGAAGTTATTGGATGGATTGAAGTTACCAGGCTTGAAAGTGCTCCCCCAGATTTTGTATGGAATCCAACATGCAAGCAGAAGAGGAAACACTGAAAATCCTCTACCAGCTCCATGAAAAAATCAGGAAGCCTCAAAAACTTCTGAAGGAAGCGATAAAAATATTCCCTTCTTAAAACTCTTCTCGTTGTGCTCTCCAAAACATGCTGGCACGAGTTACACTCGTCCCGATGCAGTGAAAGCTCGCTCTTTCTAGGCAAGCTACAGCCATGCCACACTCAGTGCACCACCAGCCCAGGGGTTAGGAGGAAGTCATGTATCTGAAGCAATCCTCAGAAGAGATGAGCTAGTAATGCACCTGGTCTACTTGCCATCAGAGCAGCAGCAAAGCCCAAAAAGCCAATTGAACTGTCAGACCTTCCTTCCGCAGCTTGCCCTCCCAGAAATCACTCTATAAGCTTCATGCTGCCACCCTTCCTTGCAATGCTTTCCTCTCCCCTCCTGCCCAAAAGTTGTTCTGAAGGATATGAACAACACTCAGCCAGGTTAGGAGCCCTCTGCCCACCTCCGTGCTCCCCCAGAACACCAGCGCCGGCTCCAGGCTCTGCAGTTCCCGCTGCTCTGCAATAACTGCCTAATAGAAGCCAAATGATGGAGTGTCTCACTGTCTCCAGTCTGCGCCGATTCCCTTGGGCTCTCAGCGCGAGTAACCTAATTTCTCTTGAATTCACACACATTCCCTTCCAGCAGGCTATGGAGCAGCCCCTTTGTGTTTGCGGTTGGCAACAATCGTTTTCTAGGCATTTTATGTAATTTTTTCAGAGAGCGCGGGGAGGGGGAGAAAAAGTAATTTTTGTCATTTTCTCACTGCGTGGGAGTTAAAAATAAGCAGCGATCGGGGAACACCACCAGCAGCGCTGCGATCCGCGGGGCAGAAGCAATACACGCACCGCTGAACCGCACGCAGCCCCGCTCCACGCTCAGCGCTTTATGGACCCGAGACGATCCTATAAACAAACCTGACGGGCTATCATCGGGTTATTGCAACTGCCTTTTAATTAAAGCCACGTTTCTGGTCGAACAGAATGGACTCTGTATTACAGCGTTAAAACTGTATTTCTGTCAATTCATAAAGTTTCTTCCTGTGCTACGCAAAAGGCCAGAAAGGGTATTCGGTGTTTTGAAACGGCGAACAATGCCCTTCTGTTCCCTCCTCTTTCTTGTTACTGTATGTAGCTATTAAAGAAAAATGTCTGCTTTTAGTCAAGATGGCTACAGGAGAGACTGCGGGCTTCTTTCGGAGCGTTTGAAGTCGGCAGCAGCCAGCAGCCTGTGATCCCCTAATTATATCATTATCAGGCACATAGTTTCAGTATCTGCGACTTCACATCACTCAGTCCCTCCCTGCTCTGCCCGCTTTGATGGGGCCGAGAGGCTCCCTCCGCACTGCCAGGGCTGTTATTTAGCCTTAATTACAGCCTGCCTTCCAAAATAACGAAGTACCGCGGCGCAGCAGCTCGCCCTGCCCCAACCCCCGGCTGCGGCGGTTCCGGACGGCCGCCTCCGCGCCGCGCTCCCGGCGACGCCGACGGAGGTCCGGCCGCCCGCCCCGAGAGCAGCGCGGAGCCGCACCCCGGGCGCCCCTCGGCCCCGCCGGGCTCCCCGCAGCCTCCCCCGGGGCTCTGCCGTCCTCACCTCTGGTGAGCAGGACGGCCATGGCGCACAGCTCCAGTTGCAGCCAGATGAAGATGTAGCTGGAATGGCGATCCATTTACCCGCCCGCCACAGCCCGCCCCGCAGGCACGGCCGAGCCGCCCGCCACAGCCTCCACCGAGGAGCCGCTCGCCCGCGGGCGCAGCCGTCGCGCGGCCACCGCTGCGGCTGCGGCCCCGTCCCCGGCTGCGGCGGCGATGCGGCGGGCAGTGCGCGGCCCGGCGGGCGCTGCTCGCTGACACGGCGGCGGCGCCTCCCGCCCCGTAAATACCGGCGGCGCCGGGCCGGGACGGCACGCCCCCCGCACCGCCCCATTGGCCGCGCCGCGGCGCCGCCGGGAGGCGGGCGGGGAACGCCGCGGGCACGGCCGCCTCCGCCGACCCCGGGCCCGAGTCCGCCCGCGGCGCCCCCGGGTGGCGGCAGTGCGGGGCAGTGCCGTGCAGCTCGCCCCGCGGAGCTCGGGGCCCGGCAGAGAGAGGAGAGGGGGCACCAATCGTTCCAGTTTCAGATGGGATGGGGCACAACGCACGCCGAGCTTCATAAGCAAATGTAATATCTCTGCCCGCGTTTTGGTGGAGACGTGTTTAATGAATAAACAACGACGCGAAACCCTTTCTTCATGATGAAAGGCGCAGCTGAAATGAAAGCGGGTTGCACACCCCATGCTGATGGCAGTGCCATGGGGCCTGCGGCAGGTAATGACTGCTGCCCTTCCTGCTGCTCTGCGCCGGTGCTCATGGGTGGGATGCCAAAGTCATGCAACACCGTGGTGCCAGAAGTGTCATTACAGCCTTTTTTCCATGATTATATAAAAAACACATTTGTACTCCTGCCCAACTCCCATGGGCCGGGATGGTCTCTGTGGCTCAGGGGACTTTGAGGCCACTGTCACTCCAAGATGGAGCAGATATCTGCTCCCCACCAGCACAGCCCCCTGTCCCGCTGACATCGGCTTTGGAAAAGCAGCGACTGGAAGGGGAAGCAGGAGGTGATGGTACCACCAGCTCAGGGCTCCCCTCGTACAGAGCTGAGGCTCCTTCATGTCCTGGTCCCAAACAGCGTGCCCAACAATTAACTTCTCTTTGCTAACTTGCTTTTCTATGTTCTCATCTCGTTACTCTTTAAAAGCCTTGATTTCTGCAGTATCTGCACACCCACTGTATCCCATTTATGGGCAAAGCCATTGGGCAGCATGTAGATAACAAATCAATAGCAAAAATTACAGCCTTCATATGTTCCACACATCTTCCAAGGTGTGCTCTATCCAAGATGCAACGCCCTGTGACAGAGGCATTCCTCCCCTGAAAGAGAAAGGAGGAAACGTGCAGTCTGAGGTTGAGATAACTTGGGTTTACTTTGGCAGGGAGGAACAGGCTGGATCTCATCTAATGAGTGCTGATGCCATCACAAACTATAATAGTTTTACTGCGAGTCTTGCCGTTTGCATATGTATAAGATAGACACACGTGTGCTGCACCGCAGCCTTTGCGCTCATGTTATACATAGCTGCGCTCCACCACAAAGTAATTTTCTAATTCTTGTTTCTGTTTAGAAATTACAAAAACACCGGGATCAGCCAAGCGGTATCTCCCGCTCTGGCACTGCTGTCAGACACTCATTTGCAAACATACAAAAATATCATTCATTATAATTTATAATCATTACAGCAACATGTGCGAGTCTGCAGTTATCGTTTCTCCTCTCCCTCCCGCTGGTGACAAGTGCATTTAGCAGATCCCATTTGTTACATGCGATACCGACAGACTGGAAATGGCTTTTATTCGTGGAGCCACATTACTGCACTAAGTAACATGAGAGACTCCTGAATGTCATAAACATCCTGTCCGGGGAGCACGGGCAGACTGGCCAGGAGGCAATGTGCTTGAAATCAGTTTTCAGCAACAAATTTCATTGACAGCTGTCAAGTCAGAATTGTGAGCTACAATTTACTGTGAAAAATGGGTGTGTGCTGCAGGCAGAGCTGGGGCACCACGGGGACAGGAAAGGGATCGCTCCCCAGCCTTGTACCCCTCTAACTTACATCCCTTGGAGGATGTATGGGTGAAGCCGTGCTGCCAAGGTCCGTCTGATCTGCTGTGCGAGAATCACCTGGGGTCCTTTGTCAGGCCACAGCACAAACAAAATCATTCCACTCTTGCAATTCTAATTTGCTTATATTTCAGAGGTGAGAGCTTAGCAGGGCCAGACCGGCTTTCAAGAAAGGGACAGGAGACAGATCCAGCACGTTCTGCAACCAGAAGGAATGTGGGTTAATAACTGCAGTGAGGAGAGCGTCAAGAGCCTGAGGCCACAGCTCCAGCAGCTGTGGGACAGCAGCGCTGAGGCTCCATTTTGTAGGGACCATGGGACCGTGGCCCCTCGGGTGCAGGGCCTCCACACTGCTTCCAGGCACAGCGAAGCCCTGTGAGACCAGCACAGAGGGCCTGGCCTGGCTGCAGAACTGGCCCTTGGGCACCTCAGAGAAAGGCACGGCCTTGGGAAGTGTCTCACAGGAGCGTGTTCCCCTTCTGCATCTGCTCAAAACTGAAACAGTCACAAAGTTTTGTTTCCAGGAAGATAAATTTCCCAATCAAAAGAAGTGATCCACCCAAAGAGGCTTTGCAGGCCATTCAATTGCTGTCTTGTTCCTTAAACTTCATCTCACAGGCCAACAGCTGCCAGGTTTCTGTCAGAAGGGCACTCCCTAGAGACAGCTTTGAACGGCAAGCACCCAATGTCCCAAACCACTCCAAACCCAGAGCAGGCTGGCAGCTGCTCTGTTGGTGCCTGCTGCCCTATTTGATAAATACATCCAGAAGAAGGCCTGCTGTCCTTCACCAGCACTGTGTGAGCCGTGCAGCCATGCACAAGTGCCTCTCCCACCATCAGCTGCAGAAATCCCCCAATGAAATCCCACATCCACCACCATCTCTGGGAGCCCCATGTGCTCAAGAGACCAACACAGGCTTGAGAGCATGACTGGCACAAGGGTTTTAGGTCTTTCCTAGATCTGGGAAGAACATCAAGGGAAGCCAAGGCAGAGGCTGAGCTGGCAGCACTTGCTGAGCACATTTCTTTGAATGAGAGCAAAGCTCCTCTCTGGCTCTGGGAAACCAACTCCAGAAAAATCAGCCTCCTCCCTCTGTGTTGCTTCTCTCAGGCATTGCCTCTTTTTCACATGAATCAGCATCAGCACCTGTCCCCGATGCTGCCTGTTACAGATCACCACAGCAGCATGCCTGCACAACTGATGGAACTGGGCTGAAACCTCAGCTCACAGGTGCTCCTGGCTTAAGCAGTCACTTCTAGAAGAACGTTTTGCAGTGAGTGAGGAGTAATTCCTTCATCTGACGGCTTTGAACATTATCATGGATTTCCCGCTGGCAACTAGCCACTGTTTCTCCAAATATTTGGATGTAACCTTTCAGTCTGCCTCTGTCAAACAAAAACTGCATTAACATAACAGTATCTGCTTGTTTGAACACTTCCACTAGCTCCTTCTTCCCTTAAAAAGAAGAAAAAAAAAAAAAAGAAGTGAGTTTGGAAAACTGCAGTCAGCTGTTCAACTTTACCAAGGGCATCACAGCAGCCCTGTCCTGGGGGAACTCGGGGAGCTCAGCATTTGCACGCTGGGGTATTTATGTGCACACCAGCACTTGCAACACTGCCACATAACAGCCACTTCACCAGCAAGGAAAGATCACTTTTACATTTCAGCCCTTTCAAACTGGTGACAAGTGATGCTCATATGTCATATCCATTCTGTTTTGCACCTTGCAGCTGCACTTTGGCTGAGAAATTCTCATTTGGAAATGGGAATGTTTAAGCATCTTTGGAGCAGCATTAATCAGAGTAGTATTTTTTATTAACCACTCAACGCCAGCCATTCCAGTTATTTTTCTAACATTTGGAACATGATGCACACAAGCTAATTCTACTGAATTGCCTTTACTTATGCTGATTATTGCCTTTAAAAAATAATTAAGGCTTAAACTAGTGTAGCTATGCTCAGCATAAAGCCCAGGGGGCAGGGAACCTAATATGACAGTGCAGTGTCTTTGGTTTCCCACTTCTGGGGCTGGCCGTGGATTTACCGAACCACACAGCGTGTCAGGAGCTGAGGCTGTGCAGAGCCCGGAGCTTGGCTCGTTCCCCAGCCCTCCTGGTGACAGACAGACTGCCGAGCAGGTTCCTGCAGGTGGAAAACTCCCAGGCTTGATCCCCCATAAGTGGGGCAGTTCAAAGGGGCAGATGGAGGCCTGCTCACTTTCAGAGCAATTAGTGTGTCCCCAGTGAAACCGGGTTACCTGCAAACTGCAAGAGGGGAGTTGCTTTTGGTGATGGGCAGCAATACCTGTTCACATGAAACAAACAGGGAGCGAGGCTGGTGTGCCCATATCACCCAGCCAACCCTGATCTGCATCCCCCAGATGTAGCACAGCAGAAAGAGACATATTTAAGGGGCTCAGAAAACGAAGCATTGCTGAAATGCTCATCAGTTCACCTTTTTTTTTTTTTTTTTTTTTTTTTCATTTAAAAGTAATCCTTCCCTCCCCCCAGCTGAGCTACTCCTTCCAATCAATAGGACAGTTTGCATTTATCCTCCTGGAGGCATCGCTGCCAGGACCAGGGCCAGAGCGATCCAATCGATAGAGGGAAGCTGGAGCAAGGCTGGAAAAGAAGCAGCAGAGAGATTCCCCCGGGGAGAAATGCAAAACACTGGAGAGAGGCAACAATTATTGTAATTGAAGGTAATGAGGCCGAGGCGCCAGCTCCAGCTCTGCTTAACATCATTCAATACAAACCGAGACACACATGAAGGAGACAGCCCGAGCCCGGCCCTGCTGCTGCCTCAGCCCACATCGAGCCCTGCCCTTTGCCATTGCCTCAGCTCTGCCTCATCTCCCAGCTGCAGCCCTTGCCCACTGCAGCGTGGGTGCTCTGGTACACGGCTCTCTCTAATGGCAATAGCTGAGCTGCAACCAGACTTGTTGCATTTGGGAAAAGCACTCTGGATTGGATCAGTCCTGGGGTCACAGAGTCTTTCTTTCCATCAGACTTTGTGTCTAGGTATCCTTGGTGTGTTTATCCCCACTGGGCACTGAAAACCGCACACTGAACATCAAATCATTCAGCCAAGGATGGGTGGGAAGGCTGTGGCACAGCAGCAGAAACATCCCCGGCCCATCAGCCCTTCTCAGGGGCTGATCCAGCCCGGCTTCTGCCTCCTCCAGCCCCTCTCTGCAGTGTTCTGGGGTGCAGGGAAGGGCCCGCTGAGTGTAGGATGGCTTCTGCTGCACTGCAGCTTTCCTCTGCTTGTGCTGGTATTTCTACATGTCTAACACTGCACCTGGCCTGCACGTTTGCTGCTTATCACAGCAGAACTCACACCAGCTTTTGGTAGGGGCTCTAAAAGAGAAACAGCTGCACTTCCCCTCTGACGCCCCATGGACAGCGTTACTCTCAGCTCCAGCAAAACGGGGTTACTCAGCAAGCTGCCGGCGGCGGGCTGAGCTTTTTGAACCCTCCGTAGATTAATTCTGCCGGGGGTGACACCGTGCCCCGAGCTCCGACCGGAGGCAACTCTGCAGCCGCGTCGGGGCGAGCGACGGATCCCGGCTCCGAGTCCCGTCGACCGCGGGCGCCTCTTGCCCCCTGCTGGCCGAACGGCCCCGGCAGCCGCAGCGGGGAGCGGCGCAGCCCCAGGGCGGAGCAGGGGCGCCGCGGAGGCTGTAGGACGCTCACGTTCCCAAACAGGCGGAGCAGTGCAGCACCAGGGGTACGGCGGGGTTGCAGTCCGCTCCTGCCCCAGTCCGAGTTAACGTCCAGCATTCAGCCATCACCTTGTGAAACATCCCCGTCAAGGTGTTATGTGTCAGAATCCATAAACTGTACCCCGAAAGCCAAGCACCTCCTATCAGATTGAGTTATCAGGTGTCTGCTGAGAAGGTATGGCAAATATTAGGAATTCTCTTTAGATCTCCAGCATGAGAAACCATCAGTTATGTCCTGACACAGCTCAGCTCAGGAGAGGAGAGCTGGCTGTGAAGTCACAACATGGCCCAAAAGCCTGAAAGCTGAACGCAGTGGGAATTGGGCAGAACATACAGCTCAAGTGGCATCGCTTACAGAAAGGTACAGTTTGGAGATAGGGGGCAGCTGGTGAGCAGTCACGCACCACAGCTGCTCCAAAAGTAATGCCTCCTATTTTATTATGTTGGTCTGCAATGTCAAAGGTGGGTGTTGGTGACATGGCATTAGAGGTTGAAAGCATCCACCAGTAATGCATTCCATGTTGTTGCCGCGAGACAGATGGCAGCAGAGGGGCAGTCTGACAAAGTGGTGTCTGACATGGGAGTGCAGATGAAGCAAAGGCATGTCACTGAATTCCTCCATGTGGAAAAAAATGACAAAAACTGACATTCATTGTAGCTAATGGCAGTGACTATGCTGAAAAATGCTGTTTTTGTAGCTGAGAATTTGCTCTATCAGTGTTATTGTGCTCTTTGTATCTGCTGTAGTTTCCATGCAAAGAAATAGGAGGCTTGTCACTTTCAGAGTGACAAGTCAAACCACAGTCTATTTTGGAAAAAAGAGCCAACTGCCCTGTAAAGGAAGCCCCTCGGCTCATGATTTCACTGCAGGAGAGACAGCCCCTGAAGTCCATGAGGTCCAGTATCCGGCAGCCCCTGGGAGGACTCACACCCCACAGCCAGAGCCCGGCCGCGCTGCTGAGGGGCTGTGCGAGGCCTTCTCTGCTCCTGCAGATAAACATCAGCAGCCTCTCCACAACCGCAGCTCTAAAAGCTTTTGATCCAGATAAAGGCTCTCTCCAGCAGCGTTTCTCAGTGCTAGTCAATATTTATTGCTTAATCTCTATTTTCTGAGCCACATATTTCAGAGCCAAAAGCCAGAAACAAAGCAGTCAGTGGCAGTTGGGAAATCCATACATATCATAACAGAACGGTGTAAGAAAGAAAAGTAGTAAGAAAGGAAAAACTCTATTAGAGAGTTTCCAAAGGATGATTACAAAGATGGTGATGCATCTGGAGAAACAAGGCTTACAGGGAGCAGCTGAGGTGCCTGGCTGCGCTCAGCCCAGAGTAAAGGAGCTGAGGGGAGGCCTGATGGCGGCTGCAGCTCCTCACAGGGAGCGGAGGGGCAGCGCTGAGCTCTGCTCTGTGTGACAGCGACAGGGCCCGAGGGAACGGCATGGAGCTGCGTCAGGGGAGGGCAGCTGGGGTCAGGGAATGGTTCTGCACCAGAGGGTGGTGGGCATGGAACGGGCTGCACAGGGCTGTGGGCACGGCCCTGAGTGCTGGAGTTCAAGGAGCATCTGGGCACTGCTCTCAGACATACGGTCTGATTTTTGTATGGTCCCGTGGAGCCGAGAGTTGATCTTTATGGGTCTCATCCAACTTGGGATATTCTATGATTCTGTGAAAGTAGTCCTGACCATTCCCAGAGCATTCCCTACAATGTAGGGCAGGATACCTGAGACGAGAAGGTAGCAAAGACAAGATGGCCTAAAGTGCTGAAAAAGGTGAAACAGAGTGAAAGCAGGCTAAAATGGAGAGGAGCCTAAGCAGCCCAGGGAGGAAGCATGAGAAATGGGCCACCAGAGCAGAAAGCAGTGAGTGGATCCAAAGGAAATCCTGGCATTGAGGGAATGCAGCGCAGCACCATACTGCCAGGAAAATGGGGTGCGGTGACAAAGGCTGAGGACATGCTGACTGACAGACACCAGCATCGCCAAGCATCCAGACATGATAAATCATCCTGCTGTCTGCTCTTGGGAACCTGGCTAGGGCTGCAGCTGTGCTGGGAGGAACTGGGACCTAGGGGCAGCTGTAGAGAGCAGAGAGGCCAAGTTCATAGGATCATTAAGACTCGAAGAGATCTCTTAGGTTATCATGTCCAACCATGGGTTCATCACCACCATGCCCACTAACTCATGTCCCTCCCTGCCAAATTTCACATTTCTTGGTCACCTACAGGGATGGTGTCTCCACCACTTCCCTAGGCAACGAGTTCCAATGTATTATCACTCTTCCAGAGAAGAATTTTTTCCTAGCGCACCCAAAGGCTGGGGGACAGAGGTTGTTTGTAACATGAGGCAGCAGCCCTATGTGGGATAGTGCTGTCAGGTCTCTCTCTGCATAAAGGGACCCTCTTTATCCTTCCTGGCAATAGCACTCTTGTCTTCATTCCCCATACTTGATACCTCACTCCAGAAATGGATTGTTGTTTTTAGCACGACGAACTTTCACCATGCCTCAAAAACAGTCTTCCCATGGCATGCTCCATTCCTGACCATCCTGCAGGAACACTTAGATGAGGAATATCTCACCATGGCTGACTGTGGTTTTTCCTTTCAGATTTCAATGACATAATTAAGAAAGCACAAATGACGTGGCCCTCTCAGAGAGCCTGTCCTTTCCCCACTTTGCTGGCACATCTGGAGCAGTCAGTCCTCCACACTGCGTTTGTGTCAGAGATTTACTTCATTAGTGTTGAAAGAAGGGACCGTCAAAAATCTGGAGATGGAAACAGCGCCAGGATCCTACCTTAATCCTTAAAACTACACAGCTGCCTCAGACTCTCTCAGCACAGATTCCTTAAAAATACCATGGTAGGTAATAAGGACTGGCAGATTGTGTGTCAGGGGATACCTTCTGCTTATAAAGCGTGTTTCCTCCAGAAAATCCCCCAAGGTGCAGTGTAAAACACAGCCAAAATGATCAGTTCTCACAATGTTTGATTAAAAGACCTGTGCCTTCTCAGCTGTGGTGTGGGTGACAATACTGAATAGAGATGCGCGTGCCAGGTCTGAAGCAAGGGAAATAAATGGCAATTGATTCTTTATAAATTGTGAAACGTGTAATTCTGTCACCAGCCCCCATGGCTCTTATCACAGTATTAAACTTCACTGGAACACTCCCAGGAGCAACCCTACAGCTGATGCAGAAAGCACAGTAATTCCTTCATGAGCTCCTCATTTCTTCCAACCTTAACAAGTAAGACTGGGATTCTTCGGGGGAATTTAATGGAGCTAAGCTCCCATTTACCACAGAAATGTTCTTATGTATTAACCAAGGAAGGACAGCTACAAATGAGGCCTGAGTGTGGCAGGTGAGGGAAGCAAAGCAAGTCTTTGGTAGAAGCCATGCAGCTCCTACAGCCAGAATGATTCTATGAATTTGCACACCCAGCAGTAACACTCATGAAAGCATCTGTGCCAGAAAAGTTCACTTCAATAGATTGCTTTCCCTCATCAGAAAGCAGGAAATGGTGGGCATTGTTACCCCACAGAAACTTCAGGAATCCAGAAGACCTCAGTACATAAGACTTCCTCTTCTCTTGGCTTTCGCTTGTACCATTACCAGCAAAGTGTTAGGAAATATTAGGCATATCCCTATGGAAGTCATCAAATACCATCTTGTTTGACCCCTGAAGCACAGGAAAAGAATGAACTGTATTTCTCAAGCCAGCTTCGGAAAACATCCAATTACACAAAGTGCTGCCCTGCCCTACACTGGATTCCTGCTTCAGTACATGAAATAACGTGTGAGATTTGTTCAGCATCCAAAATTGAAGCCAAATTCTACAGATGGTGGAAGTTCATTTATAATCATCTAGAAACTACAAGAGCTGCAGGCAGTGATAAAGTACCCTGACATCCATTATCACTTCAGAAAGAAGGAAAAATAAAAGTGATAATTGTTACCACAAAAATCACAGAGAAATAAGGCCAGGGAAGAGTTTAAAAGGTCACCAAGTCCATGCTCCTTGTCCGAAGCAGGATGAGCTCCCCCTGCACAGATATCCATCCTACATGCTCTTTATTTCACACAGTTCAGAGACCCAACAGCTTTCCACGGTCCCTCTTCCCAGTTCCTTATTTACTGTATCTTATTGCAAACAGCAACCCAAGCCTTCCTTGGTGCAGCCTAAGCCCCCCACTCTTTGTTCTACTTATCACACTTTTTTCTTCTTGCAACACCCCTTTCTATACCTGAAGATTTGTGCATTGTGTGTTCCCCTCAGATGCTCCCAGGCTGAGTTTCACGCAATGTTTTTCCAAGAAACTGCTTTTTGCTTTTCCATGCACTCCTGCCCTGTGGAAGAGATGACACTTTATCCAGCAGCTCCTTCTACCGTTGTTCATTCAGGTGAAACCACTCCCAGTGGTACTCTTAGCGCTTTCTTTTTAATTTTAAGGAATTGCTGGTTCTGCTTAATGATCTTTTCTTTTCCTTAGGCCTCCACCCTCCACTCCACCAATTCTAATTTTCCTCACATCTTTTGTCTTTAGTTTGTTCTTTTCTCACTTTGTGTTCCTGAGCAGTGCATACATTTCCTTTTATCTTCTCACTCAACCCGTTTTGCACTACCAGTTAGACTCAGACTTGGAACTTCTTTTTTGTAATTACCTTATACATATATAAAGAAGGTGGAAAAAAATTAATTTCTCATCTAATTCACATGGGTATAAATATGCACATACATGTTCATGAAACTCACAGCAACAAGAGCTGGAGTTTCTTGCAGCTCTGCTTCCTTTCCCAGCAGGCATGCAGGTGACTATAGCCCTCCTCTTTGTTCTCTGTTCTTTGGGTGCTGGCTGGTTGCTGGCAATCTGGCCTGCCTGGTTTTCCTGGCACATTAGCCTGCAGAGTCCTGTAGAGTCATTGCGCTCCTCCTTTCCAGTTTTGTCACCACTGACAGAGCCAGTAGCCTCTGAAAGCAGCAATGGGACTCCTAGCCCCAACTTTGCTTTTTTTGTCTGTGGCGTAATAGCATGAGTCACACAGAAGTTAAGGTGTTAAGAAGTTTAGGACAAAGAAGAGCTCACCATTCATTGCACCATTTTTCATTACTACTTCTTTGCAGACTTTGATCCCACCACCTCCTCCAGGCATTACCCTTATGACACTCCCCATGTTGCCCCCTATTCACTCACAGCTGCTTGGGGTGAGGGTTCACAAACCCTCTTCCAGGACAGCTGGAGCCTGTTCTCTTATTAAATTACAGAACGAGGGCAAATACACTACCTCTCATTAAACTGATGTATCTGAAGAAGCTGCAGCAGATGGCTCTGGCTGGAGGAATTATGTCTGTGCTGGGATTGCTTCTAACACAAGTCAATCAGACTAGTTTTCTCACCATTTGGAAAGACTTTATGAGAAGGAGTCTTCAAGCAGGTGAAGAGGAGGAGTAACAGAGCTGCAATCTGTTTCTGATCGAGGTTGGAGCTTCTGGCTGCTAATGTAGCTTGTCACACAACAGCAATTGGGCCAACTGTACCAATTCTAGAAAGACTCTTGTCTGTGTACCACCAATTTGTTAGCATGGGTAGTGGGCTTTAAAAACACAAACATTCAAAAGGAGGCTGGTAAAAAGCTTCACCTGTGTCAATGATTTACTTTGTTTAAGCCTCCTGGGATGGCAGAAAGACTGAGGTTATACCTTAATGCTTGTAACCAACTGGGCACAGGTGACCAAGCCTAACAAAAAACGATTGGGTCATTCTCAATCAGTATTGGGAATGTAAATCTAGAGCTTTCAAAATATTGCCAAAGAAACTTGAATAAATGACTCCAATTTGTATCTCAAAGTCATCTCAACACTGAGAGAAACGATCTTATCTATTTAAGTCAGAAGGCTCCTAGTAAGTCTCCATATATATATGTATTTTCCCACATCTCCAGAATCTGTTTCCCAAGTGGATTTGGGAAGTCAAACGTACAGGAGCCAAGTCTTGGTTCTCATGTTATAATCAATCAATCAGACTTCTTAGTCATCTCATTGCAACATTCTGGTTGTGCTGCCAAGCTGGGCTGGTCAAGAGAGTTTGTTTTTTTTTCCAGTACACATTGGGACTAGCAAGGCAGACTACAACATCACACCTCGTCTGGGAGCTGCCAGAGCCTCTTCCTTTGTGCAGACAGTCAGACGGAGGCCAGGGAGCAGAGTGAAGAGAGCAGACAGTCTTAGCACCCTCATCTTCTCATCCAAATTTCTGCCTCCTGAATTGCTAAAAATGAACTTATGCAGCATGGTGACAAGTAAGGGACATTTAGACAGACCTACAGGGTAGAGGCGATGTCCTGGAGCAACAAGCTGCACCAAATGAGAACAGATCTCCAAGAAAGCAGAGCCATGGTCCCACACACCTTGTGTGAATATTAATCACAAAACTCACAGAAACATATATTAACCTTTCTCCAAGGCATGATCAATCCCTGCCTAACTACTCTCCTGCATTGTAGTGAGAACATTTCCTGGGAGCCATACAGCTTGTTTTTCCCATCTCTCGGTAACTTTGTGCTACAGCTGCAGCTCCAGCACTTGGGAGCAGGATCAGGGCCTGACCAGGGCAGCAGCTGAGCTCCACCGAGACTGCAGATACTCAAAGCTGAGCAATGAGCAACAGAATCATAAAATCAGTAAGGTTGGAAAAGACCACCAGGATCATTGAGTTCAACCATCACCCATCCCCACCACACCCACTAACCATATCCCTCCGTGCCACATCTACACATTTCTTTAACACCTCCAGGGACAGTGACACCACGTCTTCCCTGGGCAGCAAAGAGAAATGCATCAGTATGTGATGCTGTCCCCAGAAAGTGTTGCCCCGTACCCAAATCTTTTGGCCAGAAAGCCCCAGCTTCACATTGCCATTGTGCAGTGCAGCACCTCGTGGTGAGGCAGCTCACTGCCCCACTGAAGCGCTGGCACCAGGGGGTTAACGCCAGCGGGGCTGCAGCCTCTGCCTGCATCACAGCCAGATGCAGAAACTGCCAAGCCCCAGTTCCAATAAAACACAGCTTGCACGATCTGTAAGCATAATAAAATAGCTGTTAACAATTCTGTAACTTTCCCTCTAAGCTTGTAAAAGCCTGAAGGTCAGCTGGAAGGCAAGCTGCATTTCTTCCTGTCGACTGCATCCCGTCCTTTTACCTCACCCTCTGGGGCTGTGGAAGGGTGAACACTACACCTCGTGAAGTTCCTCTGCTTTGCTCCCAGCATGAGAGCAACCAAAGGAAGAGGGCCGGGGCGTACTGCTGGAGGCTCTTAGCAACCTGGAGTGAAAGGAGTAGGAACTGCAAACCCTGTCTCCAGGGTTTTTGGAGTCTTCTCAAATCTGTCAGTAACCCCCAGACAACTAGGGCTGGGTGTGCAGACCCAAGCACTGTGTTCCTGCAGCTGGTAAGCGGGCTTGAAAGGACACAGATGGAGAGAACAAAGCAGCTGTGCCACAGAGCAAAGCGGGAAGAAGGACAGACATAGGCAGAGAAAAGACAAGAGAAAGGGAAGCAGAAAAAAAGTCATCATCCTCCTCTTGTCACAAGACACTTCATTTCTTGTTTGGCAAACGGAGTGACTTTATTTGTCATCTCTAGGGTCAAAAACCTCCTTGTTTAATCACTGAGATTTGTAAGGACAGGATGTGTCAACGCAACAATAAGAACTAGATTTAAAATGCTTTCTCCAGTAATTTCCCTAATGTGTCCCTAAACACACTGAGTTCTCAAAAGAGAAGGCATCCAGACAAAGGGCCCAGCAACACCACCAGAGCAGCCCTGATGAAGTCTCTAGTCATGGCAAGAGTGTGTCACCAGCTCCTGGTCATTAACAGCAGGAAGAATAGAGCCTACACAGATGGATCTTTTTACCATACCATCTACCAAGGCTGAAAAAGACCTCAAAATCATCCAGTACAACCATCCACCTACCACCATCATTTCCCTACTAAACCACGTCTTTTAGCACATGTAAACGTTTCTTAAACACCTCCAGGGTCAGTGACTCCACCACCACCCTGGGCAGCCCATTCCAGCACCCGACCACTCTCTTGAAGAAGTATTTCCTAACATCCAACATGAATCTCCCCTGGCACAACTTGAGGCCATTACCTTTAGTCCTATCGCTAGTTAGAAGGGAGAAGAGCCTACCCACACCTCACCACAACCTCCTTTCAGGAAGTTGTAGAGAGAATAAGGTCTCCCCTGAACCTCCTCTTTTCCAGACTGAACAATCCTAGTTCCCTCAGCTGCTCCCTATAAGCCTCGTGCTCCAGACCCCTCACAGCTTCACTGTCCTTCTCTGGACGCGCTCCAGGGCCTCGATGTCTTTCTTGTGGTGAGGGTCTCAAAACCAAACCCAGAACTTGAGATGCAGCCTCACCAGGGCTGAATACAGAGGGACATTTTAGCAAACTGTGTTGTTACGTTTTTATTATGTTTCACATTACAAATCTGTTTATTTCAACTAAGAAAAAAGAAAAGCCAAGGAAAAAAAAGAAGTGCACAAACCTGCAAAACAGGTTCAAGCGCAGACTTTCAAGATCCAGAATCTGTACCATGATGATTCAGGAGTATCCAAAGCCCTGCTCCTCCCAGCAGGCTTTTGCTTGCCATTACGTGGCAGAAGTTGAGGTCGGGGTCTCCGGGGGGAGACTGGGATGGGCACCATGAGGAAACTTGAGGCTGAACACCAGTGACAGGCAGAGCATCGCCTTCCCACCAGATGCTGCCAGCTCGCTTACACAGCAACAGTTGCACTTATGATGACAACCCATGATCCATAAGCCCATGCAACTCAATAATTATCTTTTCTGCCCACAAGAGTTTGTGGTTTAAGGGCTGGCAAGCATTAATGAGAGGAGAGACTTTTATTTAAGACTAACGCACACGCTGCATACTGAGTTTTCAGCAAGAGCTTCCACTGCAGAGTGGGGTTAAAGAATTGCACCAAAGACATCAGAAGGAGCTTGGTTTTTACATGGCATTGGCCAAAGGAGCTGAAAGCAATAGGACTTCATTACCAAAGAAATAACATCAGTTGTTAGGCCACAGCAGCCAAAAACTTAAGCATGAAGATTATGGCATGACAGCACATGGTAAAAACCTACTGTCTACTGGGAAGAAAAGAAATTGCACGGCTGAAACATCACAGCCAGACAGCGCTGGCAGGGGTTGTTACTGATCTGAAGAAGGCAAACAATTCCCAAGCAGAAATGGAGATTAACTAAAAGAGGGCATAAAAAGAACCTAAGGAAGCGTAGAAGTGGGGGTGGAAAGAAGAACGAGCCTCATATTAAAAAGGTAGACACAACACATCAAATATCATCGCTTGGATCATTCAAAATGGACAAAATGAGCAGATTGGTTTCTCAGTGCTGGGAAGTCTCCACAAAGCCACTGTGGAGCACTCTTGTGCTGATTAAAAGTCATTCATAATCTGAGTTTCAGATCAGTGCCGTGAGGTTGATTCAGTTGAATTTTTTTCCAGTAATTCAGAAACTTAAAGGTTTAAGCCTCTCTACGTGCTGATGTTTTCATACCAGATCATCCAGAATCCAGCACCCACAGCTGTGCATACTGAATGTGAGTTCGAGGTATTCTTGGGGGTTGGTTGCCTGAAGAGAGGAACGTGTATTTCTATCCACATTTGGTAACATCATCTGCTGCAAACCAGGGAGTAATTGATGGACAGCACGCACAGTGTGAAGTCATTTAAGGAATTCTATTCTGGGATGACATTTATCATCCTATTCTCTGGGGTGTTTTTTTTTTTAAATTTCTTTTTTTTTGTCAGACCACCTCAGAGAGCAGCTATGCTTTACCAACATTATGAAGATCAGTCATGTGAAATTACAAAAGCACACTGCAGCAAACCCCCGAACCAGCTAACAGAATGCTGCCTTCTGCTCAATCAACTAATACCAATTACACTTAGAATTCTAAGTAGCTTGGAAAAGATCCCTTGTAGATGGCAGGGGGGTTCTGCACCTCAGGGCCACCTTTATGACACTTCTCTGTTCTTGTTCCAAACCTACTGGGATGCACTGTTTGTTTCGGGATGGGTGCTTTGTTTTAAATATATTACGGAGAGCATGGTTTATAATTCTGCCTTTATTCATGTTCAGTTGATAATCGTAAGACAGTACAGCAGTTTGGTTGCTGGGTTAAGATTGTTTTATTTTTTGCAGCTGCGTGGCAGATAAACATTGGTACATACAGATGTGACATTTTCAGTGACATTGTCAGGTGAAAGCATACCTGCATTCAAACCTCGGAAAAACACACAGCAGTCTCCATGCCTTGAATCCTTCCCTCCACACACTCTCCCCTGAGCTTTAAGAGGTGCTGGCTTAACATCTGAGCCGTGACCCCAAATGTTATCCAGATCTCCTCTTCATCACTGGAAGGACAAGCACTTGCAAGATCAGCAGATATATAACACAGCCTTCTGCTTGGGCTTCACTCCCTGACCAGCTTCAGAACTGGCAATGAGGATGCAATGGGAATGCACTGCAGGGAAGTGACAGCAGTAAGAACAGACCTTTCCCTGTGTGAGCTCTAACTGCGTGAAACCTCACCCCCAACCAGGTATTCTTCCTGATGAAGCCACGCATGAATGCAACAAAGGAGGAGTCCCTCAGGACCGTGTCCTGTTGCAGTTAGATACACTCTGTGCTCACCTACACACACCCTACATCTCTGACTGTTAAGGTTAAGAGATGCCAAGGGATAACAAAACATGCAAAAAAAGAATATTCTGAGTGAGATATGGATACCACTCTAGCTGCAAGTGAAATCCGAGTACTTTTATCCTAACAAAAGAACAATATCAAAAGGTCCACTTACCTGTGCTTCTACTGGCAATACTATTACAAGCAGAAAGGCGGTTTTATTTAGCAAGTGAAGATGGGGACATGCTGTCAGCAATTTAATAACTTTCCCATTTAAAAAAGACAATTTACTGGGGGAACTGAATCCCCAACAGTTCAAAACACAGAAGAAAGAAAAAGCCTTTACTCTGCGGGCACAGAGCAGCAGCTAGATGAGCCTGGATGGAAGCAATGGGACAACAGGGCGTGCTGGCACCGTCCTGCAGTCCAGACTGACTGACAGCACATCCACCTTCTGTAGGACCATCTGCCACAGGTTTTGGTCACTTTGCCAGAGAGCTCTTCCAGGTACACAAGCTCTCTGCTGCTAATGAGGAAGCATCTAGCAGAAGGACGGGAACCTCAGCCGAACTCTGAGAGCATCCCAATTAAGCTGAAAAAAGACCCAGACGCCGAATCTTGGACAAAGAAGCACATACGATCTTGACAACAGATCAGGCCGGGCAGGCAGAAGGAAGCTGTTCAGAGCACTGAAAGGCAGCACACCAACAGACAGCTACACGCTGCCAACTGTAAGAACTTGGCAGAAGGAGAGGAACAGAATTAATGTAAAAGTCTTCACACGATTCTGTCCATTGGTATGGATGATTCTGACAGTACTACCCAAAATTAACTGGATTTTCTTTTAACACAGTAAAAAGACTGTTCTGAGCACTCAGTTCAAATCCTGAGATTTCAGCAAGGTGCTGCACACACAGGTGAACAGTATCCCTCTGCACATTCTCTCTGGCACGTGTGACACAGCAGGCAACAAAATACTGTCAGCTGTACTGAAAAACCACTTGGAAAGATCGGGTTGTTCGAGTCGTGTTGCAGACCTGGTGTGCAAAGTCAGATACACAGAGCTGCGCAGTGCCGGCTGCTCTACAACCCAGCAGATCCAGCAGGGCCTGTCAGGTTGCTCCCCTGGGAGACAAAACTCACCAGCTTCTTCTCTTAATGTCACAACAGGTGGGTTAGTGCTGTTGCTACGGTGGACAGAAATGCTTCGCCACTGCCTGATCCTTATCCAGCTGGAGCCCTAACTGGTAGAAAATCCTACATCCTTTCTTCCTGATGGGATCTTCAGCCAAAACACATTGGTTGGGAAATGCAGAAATCCGTAGGAAAGAGCATCTTCCAGGAGCATTTCCTGTTGAATGAGTATGGCAGCAGCAATGCAGGCAGCCAGGAAAGTCAAAACAGAGAGCCAGTGCCTACAGCTACGAAAGCCAATTTTTCCAAATGCCTGTTGAAGATGGAAGAGAAAAGATACTTGAACTTAACAAATAGCTGATGAGAGTGATGTGTAACTGGAATGCAAAATTATCACAACTGAAAATAACTTCCTTTGCAAAATAAGCCAACGTATATGTAGGTCTGTGAGTCACAGAGTTCCGAAACAGCACACAACTAACTTGTGAGGTTCGCTGATACAGGATGTTACAGAAGGTGATCTACCAATCAAAAGACAACAAAAACCCATGAAAAAACAGGCACCACATATCCATTATGACTAAAGCAATCTCTGACTTGGAGAATAACTGAACTGCAATACGACAAAAGACATGCACTGGTGAAATCTCCTGTACTTCCAGCAGCTTCGCTCGCTCCCTGTGCTAGGGCAACCCCAGGACCACAAGCACCCAAGAACTGGGATGAGAGGCAAATCTAAGTCTGAGGAAGCCGTGTGTTGCTCTGCCCTCGGCAGAAATGACGTATATTAAAACTAATTAATTCATGATTCTAATACGCCCAGTTTCTGAGCAAAACCAAACATTTGCACAATATGAAACGCTCAAGCACAAACCAGATTAAAAAGTGAAGAACAACTACAGGTTCTTATTTTTTCTTGTTGGTTATTTCCATCTACTTCATTCACAATGCTTTGTTAGCACAGGGCGTTCAACCTCCACTAATTAAAGTCTGCTTAAAAAAATAAAACATAAAAATCAGCCCAAGGTCATTCAACATGAGACAAAGCAAAAGAAAGTCAAGTGATGTTTCTGGTGCTGAAAGACAGTATTTTCTGGGAACAAAACATGTAGCATCACACGTCAATACCTTTGTCATTCTCTTTTATGTCATCACCCATAACCTTTCTTACTCAACTAGCTATGGTAACACATGAACTGCTGCAAATATTGAACTAGTAGCACCATCGCTGTTTTCGTTGTTTTTAAGCAAAGAAAAAGTCACGTTTATTTTGTAGTAGCAATAGTTTCTTTTTTATTTTTAATATACTTTAGGAAACAATATACAAAGCTGAGCTTTGCCACCATTCTCAAACGGCGGGTTGCTCCAATTACACAAATTCAGCGTTTTGTGATGGTTAAGAACAGCAGTCAGCACCAGACTTGAACAGTTAGCTACAACACAAACATCCTTCGAAATGAAATGTCATA
Organism: Chrysolophus pictus; assembly: GCA_037305975.1. Lineage (NCBI taxonomy): Eukaryota > Metazoa > Chordata > Aves > Galliformes > Phasianidae > Chrysolophus > Chrysolophus pictus. The sequence goes on from JAYKPI010000006.1 coordinate 15,269,663, forward strand.
ATATCAAGACAAGTAAACCAGGAGTTAACATATGACAACTGTTGGAGGAGGTGTCTTAAATCATTCTTGTTGAATTTTATATTTTGTTAAATATTTTATACACAATTTCCTGTTTACAAGTTTTAAACAAAACCTCCCTTGAGGAATTATTTAAGTACAAAAACGTTCAACAAGAACAGTTCTAATAAAGAGTCCCCAAACAGACCAAAATTTAAAGTGTTGACCAAAGGAAATGAAAACCAGTGTTTCTTTGTTTTAACATGTTTATTACAACAGATACAATTCACATCTGACTAGCTTCTTTTTTTTTTCCTCTTTCCCCTCCCACAACCATGTTAACATGTTCATTGGGCTATTTCTTTATAATTGAGCAAGTAATGTACTTTCAGCACACATGCCCAGCAGTACTATAAGTCCATTCTTACAGGGTGCAAATGGAAATACGTTTCAATAATTTATACAAACAAGTGGGTTATGCTCAATCACTGCAATTTTAAGCTACTGTACACAGGAATGAAAAGATTATAGAAAAAGTGCCATAGCAACAGTGCCTTAAGAAAAGAGAAAATTAGAAGCATTAAAAAAAAATGGATAAAATCAGATTTAGGATTTCACGGGGAAATGGAACACAGAAAATGAGAAACATTTCTCTGTAAAACAGAAATGGAGAAGCACTGCTCTTGATTCGGTGCAAGTGTGGAAACAGTTGTTTCATGGTATTTTTGTACATTACCCCAATTGTTGCAGCCTTAGACACAGATCGCCTGGCGCTTGCATTGAATTTTAGGAAATGCAAGATTTCTGAATGATAAATTAACTAAAAAAAAAAAAAGAAAGCTAATTTTGCAGACAGGTTTACATGTAAAAGGCTAGGTATTTAGCCACCTCAGCATCGATTAGTTTTGGATGTCTAAGCTCTGATACACATGGCTTCCCATGGCTTCACTCTACAAAACATATTTACAACGTGAAGAATACATCTACAATAAATCTACATTTCAAGGGTTTTACAAATCATTCTTGTATCTTTCCCCTGAATTTGACTCCCTCCTGTCCCCTTCCCCATGTCATCTTTTTTTCTGCCCAGCTCAACGGTCCAAAGTCTACTCAAATGCAGCTCAAAAGTGTTAAGACTGGGCATCAGTTTAATAGTTCCTGTACTCAAAACCATGTGCAATTGTTTACAACTTTTCACACCATGAAGGAATTCTGATTCTTTAGCTTTTCAAGTTCTTTAATTTGTTGTCTCAAAAATAGTATCCTGCAAGAGAAAAAAAAAATTATTAGTATACACATAGAGATGCAGAGAATGTGCCTAGAATTCCACTGAAAAATGCCAAGCTTCTTAGCTCTATCAATAAACTTAAATATTTTTAATTAATTCCTAATATATTCAATCAGCTACAGATTCCCTGTGCACAGAGATCCGCACTACTTGATTCCTTGATTTAGAAAATTAACTTGCCGACTTTCATTATGACTAAAACACAGTGACATTCAAGCCTACTATTCATCTGAACTTCACTTCAAGAGAAAGGACACGCTAGAAGAGTACAATGAATATTCTGAAGAATGTTATTACATCTGTGTCACGCAGTTTTCCAAACTGTACAACTCAAAACACTCTGAAGTTTTCACCAAACACGGAGCTGCTCTGTTCACAGCCCAACCCCAGGACCTTCGGTGGAAAAGAGGTTAAAGGTTTCTTCTCACAGTCGTGTCTTCTATCTAAATTTGCCTGTTCTTGGAGACACAATGCCATTAGAAACACAAGCTGTTGTCCTCATGCCTTTCTACTTATTTCCTCCCCATATGCTGGAGGATTTTATACTCTGGCAGATTTAGATAGCAGTGCAGGCAGAAGAGTCACATATGCTTTTGTTTCCCTAAAAAAATTATTTCCATAATATGGCCCAATGAATTCTAGTTTGAACCAGCCATGTACAGAGCCATAAATTCATTTTATATGTAATTCAGTGAACAAGTTTTAAACAAAGAAGTTTTCTTCTTAGCATCTCTTCTTTCTAGCATTCCCCTCTGTGACTGGCAGAAGAAAAAACATTCTAAAGGCAGCTTCTAGTCAGCGTAAATTCCTACCTCAAAGTATTTGATCGTTAAAAGACATCTAATGAAAAAAAGCTGCAACAGCATGTAACTAAGAAATCAATTACAATTCTAGGTAAATTATTCCTTCTACTGAACTGGCATAAACAGTTGCTTCAATTAACAAACATATGGTTTGGACAGTTTCCCACAATTTGTAATGAGTATTTTGTAGCAACTTTTCCCAATGTTGAAGTGCAATGTAAGCATATGAAGAAACTTTAAGAAAAAGCTGAAATACTGCATAAATATTCTGCTAGTCCAGAGCAATTTTGATACAGTAGCATGTCCACTTCAGCAGATTTTTTCTGAACACTTCTCAAATATATCCTTAGTTCAGCTGGTTGTGGATGCCCCATTCCTAGAAGCATTCAAAGCCAAGGCTGGATGTGGCTCTGGGCAGCCTGGTCTGGTGGTCAGGCAGCCCTGCCTGTAGCAGTGGGGTTGAAACTAGATGATCATTGTGGTTCTTTTCAACCCAGGCCATTCTATGATTCACTAAAAGGGAATTTTCTACTGAAGAGTAGGTAAAAATTTATAAATCAGGATAGACACACTGAAAATAAACACACTGAGATCAAAAGGTGAAGGCATAGGAAATCTATCAGCGAAGAGTGTCATTTTGTATGCTGCCAGTTATGATTAAAACAATATACTTTGAGTTCTGTTTTACAACAAATTTAAATACATCTATTCTGTGCAAATTATGTAATTATTATAATTATATAATTATTCAAGTTGATTGGCTTGATATTTGATATTGATACTGACTTTGTGAAGGCCTTCCCTCTTGTCCCACAAACTGTTATTTATGCCACATCTTTGGGATGGCAGCAAAAAACAAAAGAAACTTGCAATCACAGATTCAAAGTCAGAATAATCATTATCCATTGATGGCTTAAAGACACAGAGTGTACAGGAAACAAAGCACCGTTTAGCAAGCTAAACAATGACACCTGATGTTACGTCAGATAAAATTGCCTATAAAATACAGAAGAGTTTACTAAGACATTTTATTTCATCTATAAGAAACAAAGCTGCTGATTAAACATCCTACAGGAATTGTAACTTACGTTATGAAGCTATGAAAGAATAAACATTTTAGAAACAATAACAGCCACACTGTTAATGACAAACTCTTTGACTGACTTAAGAAGCAGAAGTCTGTTTTCCCTGAAGAACTGTTTCCCTGAGAACTCCTAAGACCTTCTCAAATATCTCTTACCTAACCAACAAACACTAATTTTACCTTAGTGTGTATCAGTAAGAATTCTTCAAACCTGTTCCAGCTTTAGACCCAATGTCTCATTCAAATTGTAGCATTTAAGGCCAGTATAAATGATGTAGACGTGCATCTATGACCTCTGCATCATGTATTGAAGGATATTATAGATTTATTCTAAACTAGTGTATCTGGAAATATATTTCTTTTCCATCTGTGTAAGCATATCTGGCCCTATTCATTGTCAGGAAGTATCTGTGTAGAAAACAGGTAGGCCATATACAGGAGAGACAGCTTTCAAATTTTGTTAACCATCAGCATACATTACAAAGCCATCAGTAAATATTGCTCAGACAAAACAGTATCAGTATGGCAATTCTAACACCACCTTGAAAATCACCAAATTGCTATTCTGAAAACAAAATGCTTACCTTTGCTCACGCAAAGTTGCTTGAATTTCACATACTCGAACTAAAGATCTTAAATTCTTTAATTCAGTACAAATTTCTGACATATGAACACTTCCCATGTTATGGGCTTCCTCACGTAATCTTGATGCCTACAACAGTGAAATAGAAAAGTCAGAATTTTGAGTCAAGCACTGGAAACAACAGGCTGTAGCCAGAAGACTGCTTGGTGAGCACATCTCAGAACAGCAAGCACTGTAACTTCTACAGCGCTGTGACTTCTGCACGTACTGTAAATCAAATCAGAAGTACATTACAAATGTCATGAGTGCTCTACAAATGTCCACTTAGAATCAGAAAAGAATGATGTTGGATGTTACTATGTTACATAAGCCAGGCTGATGCTGGAAGGGGTGATTTAGATTTCCTTAACCCTGACAAACCTTTCTTCGACCATCTTGAAGATGGCACACAACAGGGCTCATGACCAACTTTCTCATCCAAGCCCTGCTGACAAAAACAGCTGAATGCCATTTTCTTTTCATCAACTTTCTGAAGAAAAAAGCTTCATCGCTCTCTTCAGGTTTTCTCTTGTAGACAAACTCCTTTACTTCAATGTTTCCACTACTCAAGCAGAGATGAGCAAATGTGCAAATTCAGAAGGACGGCCTTTCTCCACAGCAGGCACATTTCTTACCATTCCTTGTCACTGAACTGGATATGTGACTCCAGTTAACTCGGGTGTGACTATTCAAAACTGGTCTACTAACAACACTTTCACGTGACATAAACACAGTATGTAAACACTCAGCACAGTAGTAAGAGCATCCAACATGGTACACAACTCCACAGCATTAGCTGTTTTGCTTCCATTTATTACTGACATTGGAAGGGAGAAAATGACTGACAAAACTGTATATATTCATATTTTCTACACTGGGAGATATTCTCAATTCGGTACACAGTGAAAATAACAATGTCAACTTAAAATCTCCAAACATCAGGACAAAGCCACAGCAAGAAATGACTGTGCTCATCATTTCCACATTTCATGGCAATGGTGGTCTGACTCAATACAGGTTGTCAAGGTCTTAAAATCGTATTTAAAAATTAATAGAGGAAAAAAACAAGCCAACAAATTAAAAATCCAAAAAAGAATCAACAGAAACAGCGCTTCTAAGAGTAATCCTGCAAGTTACTTGCCAAAAGCTTCCAATGTAGGCTTGAGGCAGCATGCAGTTCTTCTTCAGAAGACCAAAGTAAGATGGGCTAAGTAAGATTAGTATCTGACCTAGACCATCAAACTGGGTTGCCTTGACAGAAAGGACTTCAACTGGACACAATAACCAATATGGTTTCTTTGAATAACACATTCTAAGTAGCTGACATGCATCCAGTTTCCCTATATTGCCATCATGTACTTATAAGGACGATGAATTCTATCGATTTCAATATATGAAGAGAAAAAAAAGATAAAAGAAAGGCTTACATTCAGTCTGAGCTCTTTACATCAACTTAAAAAACTGGATTCAACAAACAAGGCACAGTTCTTTTTTCACTGTGAAAAGCTAACAACTCAGTGACTCAAACTGTGGATCACTCTCAAATAGTTTAACACTGTCACCTAATTCTTCACATTTTTCATATAACAAAAATTTTACTAAAAGATCTGTTGAAATTTATGTTGTTTGTAAATTTCAATCAAACTCTGTCAGTAAGAGAAAGTATTTACGATGATGACTATTCTTTTATTGGAGAGGATTTCAAAAGCCAGGAACATGAAGCAAGACTGAAAGTACTCAGCTGGTAAAGAGCCATCACACATCAGACCTGGAGGTCTGGCCTAACCTCCCATCTCTTCCCTTTTTTTGGCTAAGGACCAGCATGTTTCCCTTGAAGATCCTTCTAATTTATAGAAAAAGCAACGTGGCTAACAAAAAAGCTACCCATTCAGCATTCAGCATTCCCTCAAGAAACAGAGCACAAGTGTACTCACCTGCTTTTCCGCATGGTCTGCAGGCCAGCCTTGAACATGCTTTATAAGGTTTTCATTGAAGTGTGCTGCTAGCGTAGGTGTTAATGAACAGGTGGGTCGTACAGATGGATTCTGTGGTGCAGGTGTTGAATTTGATGCACTAGTGCTAGAGGTATGATTTGGACCTGGTGATGGGCTTCTTTGACTACTGGAAGAAAGAAATGTTAAAAAGTAAGGATCTAAAAACATGTAAACACAGAGGAAAAACTAACTCAAAAAATTCCCTGCTTCCAGCCCACATAAAGCATATAAATCAACAGAAGGTAAATACTTCTGGTATAGCAAACGTGAAACACTTATCCTCAAACCTCTTAGGTGTATGGGAATGGCAGAGTTTTTCTGGTTGTTGGAGTTTTTTCTGTTATTGTTTCTTTTTAATCTACCTAACTTAAAGAAATGTAGGTTGTGACTATATTTTAGTGTCACAGTAATTATTAAGCACATAGAGTGCTGTCCCAGTCTAAAAATATAAGTTATGTATGAACTTTACAAGTTTAACTGTTTACCAGTGCCAAAACACAAATGCCTTAAGTGACACTTAAATTTTGTACAACCTCACTTCAGGTACTGAAGAGGTCAGAAGCTGTACAGCAGCAGTACATTCTCATTGCTTTACTTGAACATATTCACACTGTTGTTTTTCTAGTTGTTAATCATTTCCTGGAGAGTTTGTTCACAGAAGCAAAAAAAAAAATATTGTAGGAATGAAAGACATTCAGTTACTAACTCTGCATCATATGCCAAAATCAAAGATTCCGTATCTGGGACATAGTATTTCATCATCCTCTTTCACATCCCAGTATCTAAGCAAACCCACTTTCACATTTCAGAACAGCAATTCAATACACAGCTTTTCCAAATCTACTTCACAGCTGTAATACTTGATCAAAAATGCTGCTATTTTTTTCTAAAAAACCCTTCAATGCTGACCTTTGCAGTCTTTTGCCATCTACCATGTTCAAGACTACACTATCTACAAAGTATTCTAGCCTTCTAGACACTGCTTCAAGCAACGTTATAGTTTTTGTTGAGTTTTTTGTTTTTCTTTTTTTTTTTAAACCACATTCCCCTAATATGTGCCCTCTCACTTCACTGTAGAATACATTTTTCCTCTCTACCTCATCATGCTCCGCATGTATGGAATCATATCAAGCTTCTTCCTAAGAATCTCACCTCTTTATAAAAGCCTATTCCTGTTGCAACATCTAAAAGAGGTGAGGACTTCTAAGACATATCTCTGGGAAACCAATTATGACTGACTAATCCATGAAAACCCTCCTACTCCCAATTTACAAGTACTCACCCTCCACCTTACACGTGCACCATAAGCTCTCAGGTTAAAGCGAGCTTCTCTCAACAAAGTCGTGGTACACATCACTATTCTTCAATTTCCACATTCACAGAAATAGAGAATTCCACCTCCATCAAAACTGTTTTATTCCCTTTATCAAATGAAGGATCAGAATCATACAAACAACAGGCTGGAAAAGACATTCAAGATCATAACGCTGCAAGTCCACCACTAAACCATGTCCCTAAGCATGACATCCACACAACTCTTAAATGGTTCAGGGATGGTGACTTCCAGTTCCCTGAGCACCCTGCTCAATGCCTAAATGCCTTTCTTCCATAAATATTCCTGATATTCAACCTAAACCTCCTCGTGTGAAACTTGAGTTGATTGCCTTGTATCCTACTACCAAGGTTTGTCTCTTCCCTGCAAGTGTTGCTATCCAGGTGATCTGATCTTCCAGAAGAACTTACCCTTGGATGGGCAATAAATCAGGCTGGGAAAGCTTAACAGCTGAAGTTTCAGCATGTGCCCTTTTTTATTCCCCTATCCTCTTGCCAAAACAACATTTCTGCTTGCTTGTATCCCTTTTTAGTATTTTCCTGATCACTCCCACTGCCCCTCCACTCACAGAGTGGAGCTCTGCTATTGCATTTTCCTGAGAGGCAGGATAGTGCCAGCTAAAGCATGTCAATATGGACAAGGACAGGTCAGGATGACAACAGCCTGCCTCTGTCCTCAACAGCCTCTTAAAGGAGCAGCAAACTTGAGCACAATAAGAATCTGCAAGTACTAAAAGAACAACTACTACAACTCAAGTAACCTGAGGACTGATGCAGCATCTTAGCACAGTGCAACTATCTTCACAGTCCACCGCCCAGAGTTTTGCCCTAATCACTCACACTTGCAAAGTACAGCAGTTTCCCAAACAGTCTACAAATCAGGTACAGCACACTGCTGCACAGCAACAAAGACTTCTGCTCTACTCTGAAACTTCCTTTGTTGAACCTTGTTCCTTTCAGTGTCCCCAAACTTTTTTAAAAGCTTAATATATTAAGAACAATTATGCAGAAAGATTTGACAAGTAGCATTCTTAGAATTATATACACAAATCTCCTGATTTCAGGCAGCAGAAGTTGTGCGAAAATGACATAACTGGAAAAAATATGTATTTTTTTTTGCTATGTATTCTCTTCAGTAATTGGTCTAACCACTTTACAACCACTTAAAAGTGCAAGCACTTAACATTAGAAACATTCTGTTGATGAGGAAAAATGGCATTTAGATTTTGAAGGTGGAGTTGAAACTAACCAAGAATGTGAAGGGCAAAAAGGGCAGTAGATGAGCAGCAAAAGAAAGACTAAGACAGGTGGGGTTGCCCTTCTCTAAGGCAAGGGAATCTAGTGACGAAAGACATGAATAAGGCCAGAATACTCAGGTTTGTTTTTTTTTTTAAATCTTTTTTTTTTTTCTTTCCTGTTATGGTCTGCTCTCGGGCTCCTCATGTGTCTGAATGCATCAGCAGAGTCAAAACAAGGGAAGTATTAGGCTGCAACAGAGGAATAAGTTAAGGAGCAGTTAAACCAGACAGTATGCACTAAAGGGTAATGACGGACCTGGCAAGTATGACTGAGATACTGTATCATGTTGAAGTATCATGGTGAGAAGACAAGTTTCTTGAGAATGGGGAAAAAAGCAAACATTACAGTCATTTACAGCAAGCACAAGGAGCACGGACACTACAGCCTGTTGACCTCACCACAGTTACTGTAAAACCTATGGAACAAGTCTTCCTGGAATCCACTTCCAAGAACATTAAAGGCTAAAAAGCAAAACAGAGAGCCAGCATAGATCTGGCAAGGACAGATTATGCCAAACCAACCTCAGAGGAAGGGGAAAGCAATGATGATGTCTTCAAACAAGGCCTTTGACATGGTTTCTCCGTAATTTTCTTATCATCTAACTCCTCAGTCATCCACATCCATATTTCATGTGTACGGTGAATGAAAAGCTGACAGGACTGCTGGGCTCAAAGGGTTGAATCAGCAGTACAAAGTCAGCAGTATAAAGTCCAGGTGAAAGCCAGAAGCTAATTCTGTCCTTTGCTGACCCATACTGGGGGGCCAATACTGTTCAGTGTCTTTATTTACAACATAGATGCTACTCCAGAGTGCATCTTCAGTGAGTTTGCAGATAACACCAAACTGAGAAGAGCAGTCAACACATGGGAAGGCAGATTGTTATTCAGAGGAATGGGAATAGAGTAGACAAGAATCAATTTTTAAAGAAGGCAGATGCAAAGTCCTGCAGCTCAGGTGGAATAATCCTTTGCAGCAACACTGGAATAACCCCACAGAAATGTAACAGGTTGGGCACTGAGTGGGCAGAAAACAGGTCTGCAGAAAAGGACCTGAGGATCCTGGCAGACAAGTTAAATGCAAGTCAGGAATGTATTCCTGTGGCAAAGCAGGCCAAGCATACGCTGGGCTGTATTAGCAAGAACATGGTTGAATACAGCATTCCTTCTCTTCCTTCAGAGCTTGTAAGATACACAGTACCTGGAGTGCTGTGTAGTAGGGAGCTCAAAACCAGGCAAGAAAAGCTGCCATACCAAAGGAATCCAGCAGAGGACCACAGAGCTGATAAGGGGGCTGAAGCACATGCCATGTCAGGAGAAGCTAGAGGAACTGGATTTTTTCCGTCTGGAAAAAAAAAAAGAGGCTGGGAGAAAGAGCTGAAGGATCTTCTTAATATCTTCAGCTATCTACAGGAAGAGCAGATAGAGCCAGGATCCTCCCAGAAAAGCACAGCGATAAGCCAAGAGGCAGAGAAACAAGTCGAAAGAATGGAAAAAGAAAAAAAAAAATCACTGTAAGAGTAGTCAAACATTCAAAAGAGATGCTCAGAGCCTGCAAAATCTCTTTCTTCAGAGATATTCGAAGATCATTTTGGTTCTAGTTTGAGTCGGAACTTGGACTAGATTATAACCAGAAGTCCCTACCAACCTAAGTTATTCTATGATTTTATGTATCCATACAGCATCAGCATATTGATGGCTTAGAGAAAGGCTATGTTGACTAACTAAGCAGAACTGACACATGATCTTCCATATCTATTTAAGCCTCAGTTGCAGTGGAATCAAAGTATCCCTGTGACTTGCCTTCTCATTTATCATCCCAACTTTTGACTCCTACATAATGAGTAGAAATCTCTTCAACATATCACAGATGTTTCAGGGAATAACTAAAATCTGTGAGCTTCTGAAAAATAAATGTGCATCGTAACTATGAATAAAACATACTGTCCTAAAATATCCCAGTACTTCTATGTCAGCAGCAGGGGGAGCTACTAATGCAGCAATGATACAAACTGCTGTTGGGTTTCGTATTGCTTCGCTACCAACAGATACCCCCCCTTACCTGCTAAATGAATTACAGACTGTCTGTGCCACAGGTAATAAAACGCTTCCAGACAGGATAAAGCATCTGTACACAAACATGGAAACAGGATGGCTGTGAAATACACTACTACAAAATCTTACAGTATGTAAAAAATGGGGAGGAAAGACATCCCTGCAGCAGCAGTTTTTCCATTGAGTAAGGGAAAACATTCCCAATTCTTTATAAAGAGAAACCAGTATCCTGACTAATTACTGAGGCACTCATTTAGTCCCATTTTTAAAGTGGTGATAATTTATAGTATGTCTTTGGAATTATCTCTTGGGAAAAAAAAGCTAACTTTATGATGTCTTTTCTTTCAAAATAGCCAGTCCAATGTTTCTTAGATAGTACTTTCTCCAAAAGAAGGTGAAAATATGTATTAGCTCTATTTACTTAAGACTTCTGATACTTATCAAAGCAAAGGAAACTTAGTTATCAGCTTCTGCACAAGGAACCCATATTTAAACTAGCATGATGTAGGAAAGCAATGCCTTCATTGATACAGCCTCTTTTTGGATCACTTGTTCACAGTTTAGGTTGTTATGCTGTTCATTTGTATAAAAAGACATCGGGGACTCAGATTCAGAAGCAGCCAAAATGTGACTGTTTTCTCCTGTGAAGTTAAAAGCTGTTCTATACTAGTTCCGTCATAGGAAATCTTTTGGAGATGAGTAAATCTGCATCTCAACTGGTCCATTTCTGTTCAATTTCACAGCACTGGAACCCATTCCTTAATCCTCCATTTTTTGCAGCTTTCCAAAGAAACGCACACACTTGTCCTGACATCACTGTCACAAATATCCAACCATTTAAAAGATACAGGATACCAACTACTATCAAGATTTTAGGTGAAAATACTGTCACAGCATCTTGGATAACAGGCTGCACACTTTCCTCTACTTGTGCACTGTTTCCCTGCGTCTCTCCTACTCAAACAGGGAACACTGCTGCCTGTGTGACCCTTCTGATCCGGCTGTATAGCTGCTGGGTCAAATTCAGCTTCCCTTCTCCAGCACAGTGCTGATGCCAAGTGCAGCAATGCTTTATAGAGGCTTAACAGATCTCTGAAGGTAACTGGATGTGGGTTGTGCATATATGCCACAGCAGAAGTCCTAAAACTTGAAAAGGTGAGGGTATGGAATAACAGAAAAACGCTCACCAGGATCACCTCAGACTGACTCCAATCCACCACAACTTTGCCCAAGAAAGTATCTATCCCTCTTCAGCAAGATTGTCTACTGGGAAATGGTGACCAGCAAAGAACAAGAGGGTCTGCTGATTAGGAGCTGTTCCCTAAAATCTACTCCTTAAAAGAAAATGTCTATTTCCCTTACCAAAAAGAATTGGTTGCAAAATATTAATTTATCATTGGTACTACTGTTAAGAAAGAATTAAACAGCAATATCCATAATTACTAGATGCTGAAGCTGATACACTGTTTGGTTGTTCCACCCACTGAGAAATGTAAGCTTTAGGTTAGACATCTGAGAAAGATCAGAATGAAGTTTAAGGCAGCCAACATTACACAAAAGCTCTCAATGATTTAAAACAAACAAACAAACAAAAAAAAGCCAACAAATGACACTACAGAAAGACATCAACATCTAACACTAAGCCAATTAAAGCCCTTAATCTCTTAATTACACAGAAAATAAAAAATTCCAAACTCAGAATCAGAATACAAGTAATAACTTCTATAATTGATTCCTGAACAACGGGTCAGAAATAAGAATTTCATTTTGCTTCTGTGAATACAACTCTGAAAAGTGATCCAAATGCGGAGAGCCAACCACACGAGATCTGTAATAAGGGTATGTTAGACACATCCTCCCAGCAGCAGTAGAGTTAACCGTACTGTCAGTAAAGAAGCCAAGAAGAACCCACAAACTGCAACGCATCTCACACACAATGGATTCAGAACGGAAACACAAGACAGTACAGAGAAGTATTTCAACATACCTTGAGCGCTGAAGACTTCGAGGAGAGGCAGGTTCATGACCTGCCTGCTTGTCAGCTATTACCGGCTGCTGAGGTGCTGACTGTGAAGCTGGTCCTTGTTTAACTCCTGGAGTAGCAACCTGAAAAGTTCAAAACCTTTATTAGGTTTCCTACACAACAACTATCAGGAAAACAGGGAAGTTACATCTTAATGTTGATGGAAGTTTCTTATTCTTCAAGAGGCTCTGTTTGTTTGCTTACTGTGCATTTCTGAGCTACAACAAGATGAAAAGAACTGTAACTTATGAATGTACGCTCAAGTTACAGTATCTGGAGGTCAAGATTCTTTCTCCTCCCAGGTATGTAACGCTTTTTAAAGAAGGTGCAAGAGAGGAAGTAGCTCTCACCTGCCTTCTCACCTGAAAAATCAAGCTAATAATTTTTCTCCCTCCCTATTGCTTAAAAACTGATTCTAGAGACCCATATAGACAAAAATTTAAGTCTGGCATTTGCTGACATCAAGATGGTGTAGGTTACCAGAACCTTCAGATATTCCCTCAATTTCAGAAACAGACATTGGTGAAACAAACCACAGTCACCGTTAAAATAAACTCAGGATGCAAGTTCATTTATTTAAATACAAACAAAATACTAATACAGTCTCAAACATACATCCAAGAGAAAAATCTACCTTTTAAGATTATCACAAAAAGCCAAAACAGTCTGAACAGAAGTGTTGGTAAAGAAAAAAATTAACATTACTGTAAGAATACACAGTGATCATCTCAGTTGAAATCAACAGAACTATACAGCTAAGGAAGATGGAATACCAGTAATTCATGAATTGATTTCAGAAAGGCTAAATATCTTTATGAAACGTGCAACATGAAAAACTCTGCTATCTATGCCTATGTTTTGCTTACCCTGTGAACAGACATAACTATTGAAACTGTTCTAACACAAGGAATAATTTCAAAAGGAAGTTCAGTTGCAGATATCACCATCACCTTGCAGATCTAAAGTGAGATACTAACTAGCTCCTTAGCTAGTAAAAAAAAAAGAAAAACCAACACAATTTTAAAATTATTATAAGAAAAAAAAAACAACAGGATTCACTGGGGAAAAAAAAGCACTATTAAAGAAGCTACAAATTCTCTTAGTTATTCCACATTTTCCCATGCATTTCTCCAGGCAGACACACCAACTTCAGTTTAAAAGCAGTACGGTGTCTGTGCAGCCCTAAGGAACAAACCTGACTTACAACCCACGTAACGTTGTCTCCAGAGCCAGCCAACATAACTGCCCACATGGCACTGGGCTCTGCCTGCACGGTACCACTTCAGTTCTACCTACACCTACTGCACAGAAGCACCTACACCAACCAGCCTGTGTTCTGGATCAGCGTCCTGGCATGGCACCACATCTGGACTAACTTACATTGAGTTCTAAGAGCAGGATAAGCTAGCCTGACTGAAAAATCCCACCTACTAAAACAGGCTCCCGTTGGAGCTATAACCAAAGTTTGCATCTTGGTATTGACTGCCAGAACGTAATTATGTGACTACAATGAACATCAAGAAAGCTCTTACTGAAAACTGGAAAATTATCTGTTGCTGAACCAGAATTTGCTCTTCTGGGACTAATCGTTCACATTAATATTTCAACAGCTCTGTTGCTAGCACCAAACCTCAAAAAGGCTCATGCTGTCAAGCGTGTTACTGATTCTTAGAAGATCTGTTAAGTTACTCAAGGTGCCTTGAAAAAATAAAGTTTTACTGCTTATACCCCAGAGAAGTAGGACTTAGAACTTTTTCACAGAGGGATGGGATAAAAACTTTTCGTGTATGTAATAAGAACAACACACAAAACACCAGAATTGCAATCTTCGAAAGAAAGCTGGATTAAAATAGAGCAATTTCAACTTATATGCCCCAGCATGCTCATCAAAACATAGACATCAGCTGCAGAAGAGCTTATATATATGTATATGTGTATATATGTATATTTATATACACACACACACACACACACCAATAAAACATACAATACCCTACTTCAGAAAAGGTGAAAACCTTGATGCCAAGTCAGTGACTACAGGTAATCACAAAACCTAGCTTGGAAGAAGAGATCATCATAGCAAACAAAGCATAAAACAACCAACCCTTCTTCCACTCCATCCTGGAGTGGCACCACTGCTACAGTTACAACACAGATCAACTCTTCTCAAATCTGCATTTAGCCTCAAAGTTTGCTTCCATTGGAAACTTGAGGGAAGGCTTATGTGCCCAAAAGCAGCTTCAATTATACAGTTGATCTACCAAGACACACTGGCCCTACTTAGAGCACTTGGCTTGCCTTCCTTTTCTCTGAAGAAATACTTTACCACTATGACACACCTACTACACAGGCATAATGTTAGAGTTTATGGAGGGCAGTGGGTACACATTTGTTTGCACAGTTGTCGGAAAACAACTGTACAGTTACAATAAATACTAAAGCTGTTTATAAGACAAGGATAAACATCTTGCAAATAAGACGATACAGAAGACTGCAAAGGATTAACATTTTGAAATCTTCACAATGTAGCTGATGACCAAAACTTTTATAAAGTAAATCCATATTTCAGGAGTGCAGAGACCAGAAGAGACCAACTTCAGACTACTGAAAGTAAACAACTTCAAAACAAACAAACAAAAGAACCAGGAAAAAACAACAAACCAATAGAAAACAAAAAAACCCACACAATTATTATTTTTCTTATCCTAGGATTTGAAAACACCACACACGTTCCCTTCTTAGCTACAAGTCTTCTACATAATGATTTCAGTACTCGTTGGCTAGACATCAGATGTGACCACATCGACTCATGATGCTCTCCAAGGACAGAAACAAAGACAAGTAGAAGGATTCATACACATTAGGCTTTCACAAATCATTGCCAATCACAAAACACCACCTATGGGAATAATTGGTTTTCTTCATACCCATGAAACAACTCAAGTATAAGAAAATTAGGTGTTTATATTCAAATAAGGAATGCAATCTGTCCTCCTGAAGATAAAAATATTTATTTAAGGCCTTCAAACTGTAAGAGATTCTCTTCATAGCAGACTTTTGAGAGAAAAGAATTTCAGCTACATGCAAGGGTGAAAATAGGCAGAAAACAAATTTTAGGGGGAAGAAAAAAAGTCAGGCAAAACTGTTCCCATTCTAAAGTCTACAGTCATACTTCTTACACTGATCAAATGTTACACAAGGTGTCCAACTGCTTCTTAACCTTCCAATGCTATTCACAGCAAAACACATTCTTTCCTCTGAGCAGTGACCAACAAGAGGGAATCATAAAAAGAAAAAAAAAAAACAACATTCTTTTCTTTCATGTGCCACCTCTAGGAAGGACCTGCCACTTATCCAATTAAGAAATTCTGGAACAGCAAAGGTAAAGGGAGTAGGGAGGAAAAGGAAAATAATGGTATTGACCTTGTAAACACCTAGAACCAAATCTGAGACTGTGCCAAGGAAAATCAACTTGCTAAGAATTTTTCTCTCAATCTAATAATCATTTATTGGCTAACGTACAAAGAACTGTATCAGCTGTACTTTGTAGGAAGTTTTTATTTTCTTTTAAATATGCTACAACACTGATCTCTTAGTAATATTTCCAGACACTACTACTGGATATGATAGCATCTTAAGTGAGCACAAGATTTTCTTCAAGAATAAACAAAAAAGTGTATTACAAGACAGTAGTGCTGTACTGAGAAACTGACTGTAGTTGCTTCCAGCTGTTTCCGTTCCTACTGAGAAAGACAACACATACATATATTATCATTCTACATGTAACAGTATCTGAAATACACAGCATTAATACTTACTATTACCTTGAGTGGTTTCCTGCTGCAGTATGCCATAAATCAAAAGGAGCTTACCTTCTGCTGTGATGATACCGGTGGTGTAGTCATCAAAGGCTTAAGTGGAACGGTGTTAGTCTGAGGCGTGCTTATTCTGGGAGATACATATGATCTTGGTGATGAGGCATCAGATGTTAAAGACATTGGAGACTGATTAGATGGCTGAGCTGTGAAGAAGAACATTGTTTTTTATAAAACCATATCTCAACGTGAAATAGATTTTCTTCCAGTACTTCACAGTATTGTGTATTGGATATTACACAAACAGATTCCATCTGAAACAGAGGGGGAATGAACAACTGGAAGAATCAAATATTCAACAACTTCAACTAAAGATTTGTATTTTCCCCAAACCATTCATTTCTAAAACCTGGCAGAAGTGGAAAGCAAGGAAGAAGCCTTTGCACAATGCCTTTTTACACTTGAAGAGATCAAATTAGTTTCACTTGTGATTTCTATTTCAGAGTGCTCAACTGAATTTAACTGAGAGAATGCACAAACACTATACTTGGAAATCTATTCATTCACTCTAAGCATCTAATTACCAAAACAAACGAACAAACAATCAAAACCTCATGTTTTACTCGTTAAAAGTTACTGTGTGTATCATACTGCTTATCTACTCAATGTAAACACTGCATGTATTGTTTTGATTTCAGTTTCTAGTATTAAGTTACCAACCAGAATGTACTAAGGATATCTGAAGTAATACCATGCCTAGAAGCTGAAAATTACTTACGAAAGTCTACAAATAACACGAGATAGAATTAACTCAATTTCAAGAATTTAAGCCTGCCTCAATAGTCACAGTTGCACAGTGTTACAAAGAAGGGTGTTCAAATACTGAAGAGTTATGTTTAATATAATTAAAAAAACATTAAGTCTTATAAAGGTTCAGAATAAATTTGCACGTCACACTGCTTGTATTAACTTAGTTAACATACAAAGAAAACCCCAACAGGCAAGACAGCAGTACATATATTTAGTTACTTGCCAGCTTCTGGTTCCCTGAGTAAAGGTTTTGTATTATATCTTTGGAAAAAGAAGTCATTCAACATACTCTGCATCACGTGGCCAAAGATATGACATGAAACAGATTCTACAAGTTTCAGTTGTATCAGCCTTTAGAAAATACAACTTCACTACTTTATATGAGTAAAAAAGATAACTTTTAATACCTTGCGTAGACAGTTGTGCTGCTTGAGAAATTAGGGAAGTGATATTGAAAGCAGATGGTCCAGCAGTAAGAATTTTATGGAGTATAGACTGCAGAGAGGCTTGTGTCACAGCTGCTGTTAGAACTAAAAGCAAACATTACGTTTTACTGACAATTCTAGAACATCAGTTTAAACTGTTAAATGTATTTAGCCAGTCTGAAACTGCTTATCTGTTATTTTTTTCCCCACATCCATGACAGATCAGATGATATGACGTGATCAATGACATAAATTCATCTCATGAATGCTTGGCGTGTTTAATCAAGCCCTTTATTTAGTAGTTTAAGACATTCATTGAAAAAAAATAATAATCTTTTAAAAACTAAGTTCAACTCTTCAGCTTAATCTTATCGATCAATTATAATTCTTATAAATAAAGATAACATTTATTCAATTTATTATTACAGTAAAGAAGAATAAACTTTTAAAAAATGACTGTAATTAAAAAATAGTAATAATAGTGAAGAAATAAACCAGCATCACTTCAGCTCACTAAGAGGTTTCAGGAAGGTAGAGGGAAACACTATTCCCAATTCAAGAAACACTAACACTTAAAATACCAATCATGGAGGAAAGGAAACTTCCTGCTAGAGGAAAAAGAAATGTTTTTCATGTTAAAAAACCAAAAGCTCTCATTTTTCTCTGCATTATGTGCATGATGAGGGCAGCCCTGCTGTGCAAGGTGAAGTCACGCTGCCCATCTGCATGTCAGCCAGGGCCTTATGCTATCACAACAGCACTGAATACAGCTGCTGCTCAGGTACACCCAAAGAAAAGCCTGGGAATTTAAGTTAGTGACTTTCCAATTGAATACAGCAGGACGCATAATAGGACCCGTCATTTTTCAACCCAACCAACCATGGATTCTCCTACTTTTTCAGTCCAACCTCGTGCAAATAAACAGTTATAAGAGCTTCTCCCAGCACAGGAAAAAAAAGACAATAACCTACTGGATACTGATGAAACCATATTTGTTGATTAAAAGGAAACCAATTGAGATTTTTTTCCACAGAAACAATTGTTATGGAAAAATTCCTAAGTTTAAAGTAAAATTTGACCATTTTCATGGTTGACACTTTTAAAAGATTAGAGATCTCTGGGCACTACACGCAAACGTTTTGCCTCCTATTTAAACTGATGATCAGTGCAAAACAAATTGAAACAAAAAACCCACTGCAAAACATTTCCTCTTTCATTAAATTGTCACATGCAGAAATCCCAGTAGAAAAAACAATGATCAAAATGCACCAACTCCGCCTGTTCTTGCAATGAAAGGCACTACACCTAGCTGCAAAAATTCTTCTAACAAACAAAGCCTATCCAGCAAAATTGGATTAGATGCACTAAATTTAGCTTGCCAGCAAAATTAGTGATACACCATCTTACTCAGAGAGGCCAACATATTCTGTTAAATAAAAAAATTGATAAGCAACTTCCAAAGCACTAGAAGTTTTGGTGTTTGCCAGCACTACTAAGATGGCAGCTCAAACCACAGAAAAAAAAGACCACTGCATAAAATAAACGTGAAAAACTAACTAAACTTTGGCAAGAGAACACTTGCATATTGATACATCCCTGGCATCAGTGAAAACCTCTCAGGTACATCAGAATTCACAAGCATACTAATCTTAAACATCATCTGGCTAATTTTAAAAGGCTGAACAGAAAAAGAAGGTAACTAACCACCCCCACTTCAGGTAGAGATTTATTTACTTTTCATTTAAGGTAATAGTGGAATTTACTACAATTTAACCACCTATAGTATACTACTGTGCATAAATAAAGGATTACACGATCTTTAAAGAATCCTTACCTTCATTGATTTTGGATATATCTACGCTAGAATTATTAAGCTGCAATGTGGCTTGCAGAGCAGGCAGCAACTGTCGAAGGAGATTTGGGTCCTGAAGTAATGGAGGAATTGGTGACTGTGGGACAGGTGAAACAGGAACTGTAGGAGCTGATGAAGCAGGTGCAGAAGCTGGATTCAGTCCAGAAGCAGAAGATGTAGAAGGGGTTGTGCAAGAATGGGATACAGTCTTGTCCACGGATGTAGACTCTAAATAGAAGGCAAAGAGTAATTTTCATTTTCCTCAGTACAGCCTCATAACTCCTCACTAGTAAAATATTCATATTAAATTCACAAGAACTATTTAATATCATTATAAGATGAAAAGATACACACAAATATTCACGTAACAGAAACTGAAGATATTTGATAAATAGTGTCATTTGCGTTACTGAACTTAATATGTATTAAGCGCACACTCAAAAATACTTTCACTTCCAAGAACTGGATGGAAAGTGTCAACATGACAAACCTTCCCACCCACCTCCAATGTACTCTGAATTATTAAGACAAACTTAAGCCAAAAATTCCTCATTAATGTTCACTTTAGCAGTACGTATTCTCTTGTGAAATGTTTTTATCATGCACTCCAAACTTTCTTTGGAAGAGACGTAGTGACAAGAAGCATTAAAAAGTCCACTGACTTACAAACAGGTTAATATGTCAAAATTTGAGGGAGGGAATAAGATGTACTTCATTTACTCAGAAACCAGATTTCAAAAGCTACAAAAAAAAGACCGAGTCTGTAATGTACAATACAGGTACAATGCTCAGGATTATAGTTAGTTAGGGTGATAATTTGTACTATAAATTTAAAATAAGAGCTGTGAGCATCCCCACCACACAGGGGAAAAACATCTGAACGTGTACCTGCTCATAATTAATTTCAAACTCATCAGCTTCTCAAACATCAAGATCTGTTTCCTTTACTTTCTTATTCTCTTTTTAGCAAGTAACTGCTTATGCACGTGCTTAGTGCTTAAGTTATTAGTTATACTGTACAAGTTAAATTTAAACTTTGCAAAAGTTAAGTTAAATTGGGCTTAATTAGAAGAAAAATGCCATGATATAATCTGAGTTAATCAACAAGTTTTAAATTTGACTTTCAGTTAGTATGAAAGTGTCTCCTGCATTCCAGTACCGTAAGAAATTCCAGCACTAAAAGTATTTCCACTAACTATGGGTGTACAGTCACTTCAAAAACCCTTCCTTTTAGAAGCCTGGATCACCACATTTCAATTCCTGCTTCCCTTTCTCTCACTTCCTCCTTTCAACTCCACCTGAGGTGCTATAGTACCAAACAACCTGGAGGACGAGTGGAAAGATGGGTACGGATCCAAGCTCTCATTCACAATGCTTGCCCACAATACTGAAGATCTGGATTTTAAACCCACCTCAGACTGGGGAGAGAACATCAACACAGATATTCAGATAAAAAAAATCCAAACGAAAGCTAAAGTAACTGGGAGGGAAAACTGCACTGTAAGCATTTCGGGTTTTTTGTTTGTTTGTTTGTTTTGTTTTTCCTTTGGAGAGATATTAAAGATAAGAAGAGGTTGACTTCTAGTAGAGAAGAAAAATCAAAAGGTCTTGTTTCATTCTACCGCTTGAGAACAAAGTATCACACAATTCCTAGAAGCTGTAATTTTCTGACAGCCTTAATTATAAGTTTTGTGTTTGATTCTACATTGGAGAACCACCCTAAAAAAATTGAAAAGAATGACTGAAGTGAATACCAATATGTAAATGCAATGAGATTATACTTCTCAGTTAAAATGGAAAAAAAAAAAAAAGGACTTCTGCAGAGTTTCTCTAGAAACGTCACAGCAGGCCTCCAACACTGGAAATAGCTTTGTTGCTAATTAGCCGAGAAATCTAAACTAGAAGAAATGCTGAAGAACTCAAATTTGACTGCTTGTAAGGATGTGAAGGTCAGGGCACACAGACACAGCCTGATCTTTCAGGCAAGTTTCTAAAAAAGACATAGCCTTGTCTAGTTACAAACACCTTCAGACAAAAGGTTGATTTTACTGTATTTGTAAAGGCACCTGGTCATTTGGACAGGAGCTTTCATAAGAAGAACTTAAAACTTGAAATAACATGAAGGGACAAAAAGCATTACAAAGACTGCAGATAAAAAAGAAGTGATTACAAAAACTTTATACATTTTTCAGTAACGTGACCAAGACAACCGACTGTTTACCAACCCTCCCCATGAATGCACTGAATCATTAGTCTGCTGCAGAAATATTGCATAAAAGATCTTACAATGCTAAGGTTTTCCAAGTTAGTTTAGCAAAATTACAGGAATTCAAGATACATCAAGTAAGAAAGAATCTTATCCCACCATAAAGTTTGAACAGAACCTGCATCTGTCATATGCATGCACTGGCAGACAAAAGCAAGGGAACTTAGCAGAATAGGGCAGGTAAGTGCTTGTAAGTCTTTCAACCCATGACTCTGAGAACCGCTGGGGGAGGGAAGGAGGGAGCTGAGGGTGGTTGTGACGACCCTAATTTAAAAAGAAACAAAAACCACCCCAAAAAATACAGAAAATAAACCAACTGAAACCCAACCAAATACCTAAGCAACTACCAGAACTAATAGTTAGATGTATTTAATGTACAGAAGATTTCTTCACAGCTAGATTTGAGTTCTTTTCTTGGCACTGGATCAGACCAATCATGTTTCTGCACAACCAGTGGTTAAAAGAAGAAATTAACTGCTTTAAGCAAGGAAAAAGCTCACTAATATCGTATTAATTCACACAAGCAGTTCCAGAGCTTCAAACCATACCACCATAGCAAGCATTTCCAAGTATTTTTCACCCACACTGCAGTTTTGTACACACACAAAAAAAAAGTGAATCAAAGGCAAAGCTGAATGAGCAATACAGTGGAGGCAAACTTTCAATGAGTCCTGAGTATTTGCTCATTTCTCATCCCAAAGAACTTAGAATCTGTCATACAAAACCACTGAATTCCAGGGAGACTTCAGAAGTACTTGAGTTTGGAGAGCTTCTCCGCTACAAGAATACTAACCAAAATGACACAATCAAAATTATTCCTTCTGAACAATATGGAAACACTGTCTGCAACTGTACTATTGTAGAAGTTTTATTTATGTGTTAAAATACATCTATGAAGACAGAGTTTTTGTACAATCACATGAACTAAACACCTTGAGAAAATGATGTGGAAAAAAAGTTCATGGCCAACACTAACACTGTCAGCTTTTGAGACCATTAACATTACAGGAACAGCAGTCTAGATGTAACAGAGGAGTACATCTCTGTGTTCATAACCATCTAATTGTGCACAGTAAAAAAAGGTTTTTTGCCAAATCAGAATTGACAAAAGTATGCTCATGGAAGCATCTGTTCTTTTCAAGCAGCCTGAAAAGCCATTTTCTTCTCTACAATGGGAAAATTTTTCATGACGAAATTCTACACGCTAAAAAATATGAAATACAGGCCTTTTCTGTAAAAGTAGATTTTTAATTACCTTAATTTGGAATTATATTATATTTGGAATTACACAGACCTGTAACTCTCATTTCAGATCTCAACCACCACAAAACACATCTGAAGAGAACACAATACTGAGAATGTTTAGATTTCTTTACAAATGTCAGTCAATTTTTACAGCTCTGATACACTGGTCTGTACCTGAGTCAATACAGTACCTTCCTCATAAACAAGCTACATGCAGTATTACTGCAAAATAAGGAATCTAGTTAGAATCTAGAAAGGCAGACATTCGTAAATCTGCTTTTAACTATTAATACATCAAACACAGATTAACTCTGAACCTATGCATATTTTTACAAGCAGAAAATGCAAATCTTGTGTCTGTTAGAAGTATTCTTTAAGAAAAGATCAACTATGTTGCAAGGCTTATAAAAGCATTAGATGATGATGAGCTAAAACCGCTTGGCATTGGACAGAATAACTCTGTCAACAGCAACTTGTAAACAAATACTACACAGATGACCCTAATGTCACATACAATTTCAGCTACTATCATGAAGTCCCAAATGAAACTGTTCCATAAATAAAAAAAAGAAAAATAATTAAAACTGAGAGCATAACATCCGCTGTAATCTTTTCACTTGTGCAAAATTTCATGTCTTGAGCTCTTCCTTTAAGATCACTGTTCCAAATCAAAGCAAAAAACACCACCAGGGAGTGAAAAACCTTTTGACTTCAAGAGCTTTTAAAGAAAACTTCTAAAAGAAAAATCCATCAATTCACTTTGTCATAACAAATGAAACATATAGCATGCTTTCTGAAAAAAAAAAAAAAAAAAACCAACAACAAACAGCAAACAAAACCAACAAACAATGATTGGATAAAGCCTACATACACTTCAACACCAAAACAAGTTTCTGAACCACGAGGCCAAGACCTAAAGCTGTCTAAAAAGCCAGGAAAACAAACGAGATGGCAAAGAATAACCAGTTAAGCTTGGAGCTTAACTTACAGCTGCATGAAGAGCTTAGTAAGTGGTTATACAATAGAATGGAGCATTTTTTAAGACAATCATCATTAGGAAAGGGCTTTCTGATTATAATTACTCTGCTGGACTCTGACCTGTGATCACATCTTTTAGCCTAAAAGGAGACAAGTCTGAGACATAAGGCAGTACTCCCTATGACAAGAACCAATACGACAAAGGCACATCCTTGTTGCAGGTTTCACAGAAGGGTAACTGAAAGGAAGTAACTGGAGGCCACTGCTTGTCCCTGAAAAGTCATCTCAAGTCAGAGCTGAAACAGTCCGCTGGATATTCCAAAGCAGTATGGATTCCTAAGCAAAAAGGACAAGTAATCCTTTCAGAAAAATATGGCAGATTAATTTTGGCAGCTGTGCCATAGAGCTCTCCAACGACAGCCTAGGGACAAGAAGGCAAACGCTTCTATTCTCAAAGTATGAGGCAGTAAATTAAAACGCTGCTGAATCTTACTGTCATTAATCATGGCCCCTCCATAACAATACTGTGCTGCTCCTCAGCAAAATAGGACCCAGCGTATCTCATTCTGAGATGTTTTCTGCCTACAGCGTTTCACATGAAAAGCAGTTTATCAGACCAGGATTAATGCACAGGTGAAAACCCTATCTCACCAGAGGCCTACCCAGCCCCACAGCTGTTCCCATCTGTGCCTGCAACATTCCTCCTCCCCTTGTCTGCTACTGCTGAGCTGTCCAGGCTCACTGTTCCTGAGGGAATAAGGGAGATGAGAAAATGGATTTTCTGCATGCCAACTTCCCCCACAGTCCTCTTCCTGACAACCCACAGGCTGGTATTCTCTAAACATCATGCAGCTTTACAAGACTGTTGTAGGTAGCTGCTTTTTATTCTGTCATACATACGAAAAGATTTATTTCAAAGGTTTTTATTATTTAAATGACACGGAAATTTCCCACTTAGGGCTGACTGCATAATTTCCAAATTATTAATGTGACCCGTTGAGTATTCCAATTAGCTTTTCCCGTTAAGTTTTATTTTGAACAGTAGAACAAAATGCACTTGAAGTCATCTGAATTCAGCACTTCATCCTTACTTACTCAGCACATTTGTGAGCTGGAGTTAAATCTCTGCTCAGTTAGCAACAATCACACGTGCTCTCAGTGTGCTCACCGTGGGGGGGAAATAGCACTACAAAATGTTCAGAAAACCAATGCCTTACTGCCCCATAAAGCTCGCAGCTGCTCTGTTAATTAAACAAATTGCAGAACAGCTCACCAAACTACTTGATTTACTGCTTAATGACTAAGAATTGTAACGCATTCACCTGAAGTACCTATGTGTACAGTCCAGTGAGTGTTTTCCGCCAAGTTCTCTGTGCAGGGCGAGTCACACTGAGCTTTTAAATTCAATTTCACGTATGAAGAACATTAAGCTACAACAAGATACATAGGTATTTTAAAAAGATGCATTTTGAAAATGTTTGGACAAATGCAACAACAGCAACAACAGTAATTGGGCTCTCAACTGCTCAAAGCCTGAGAAATACAAGACATCCCAGCCTGTACTCATATTGGATCACTCCAGTCTCAGAGATTTTTTGTATTTTTAGCTCTATTGCCAAAATGAACATAATTGCAATACTCAGCAAACAAGTATGAAACACTGAAAGAAACCTCCAACAGTCTCACTAATGTAATTTTTTGCAACCACTGTATGAACTGAGCAATAAACTTAGAACTGTAAAACTCAGCCAAAGAAGATGCAGTGATATCAGGTGCCATGTTAATAACTGACCACTGAAGTCTAGGAAGTGTTACGAGTACAAAACAATGAGCGAGGAAAGAAGAAGGAAGAGGCTCAGCTACTACTGACCAACCACTTCAGTCTGGCAGCATCAGCAGCACAACCCACACAGCCCTGTGCTGGACATCCTCTTGAGTTCTGTTGGAGAGTTTTCACAGTTCTGCTGCACTAGAAACAGAAGTGCTGCTTGATGGGACTTGGAGGAAAGCTTGAGAAGTACTCTATGCACAGACACGCTGTTAAGGTATGGACAGTACAACATTTCATTCAATAAGTGAATAAGAAACACAAAAACATGTGATGTGCCCTACAGCCAAAAGTAGAAAAAGCAACCCCACACTTTACCTGCATAGAGCACTCACAGTGAGCACAAACAGAAGCAGCAGATTCTGACTGGAACATTCAAATCAAAGGGTAGAGGTCAAATAGTTCCCCAGGAACTCTCCACTACTGCCAGCCATGAGGGCAGAGGACTACTGCTAACAGCTGAGCTAGAGTTCAGCCAGGGATTTTATTCAATCTCCTTGTGGGACTACAACATACCCCTGCAGCAAAAGAGATTGAGCTGAAAGAAGCGTTGTTGGTTTTTGGCGATTTTGTTTTAGTTTTCATAACTATTACTGCATTTAAAAAAATACACACTATTAACAAGACTATTAAAACAGTGGTACATACATGGCATATGCCATATGGCATATGGCCACCAGCAACACAATGACAAGAAGCAAGAATTAATTTAGGCAAGATACTGCATGTATACTTCAGTCATTTGGACCAAGCTCCTTTAGTAAGCAAAGCTAAAAGACAGCTTTACCTCTTAGAGAGACAGAGAGAGACAGAGAGAGAGAGAGAGAGACAGAGAGAGAGAGAGAGAGACAGAGAGAGAGAGAGAGAGACAGAGAGAGAGAGAGAGAGACAGAGAGAGAGAGAGAGAGAGATGGTATAGCTAGTGAACAGGGAGAACAAAAAAAAAGGAAAAAAAAATCAAAGGCTGTTTCCTTTACTACCATAAAAACAAACCTCCCTAACTACTTTCCTGCTCTACAGAGATAATGTTAGGAGCTTGTTTAAGCTGTCACAGAATGAGATTTTCTTCATTTTGTACAACAATCACCAACAAAAGAGCATACCTACAACACCACAGGTTCACAGCCACATCTGGGAGAATGAGTAGCAAAAGAAAGCTATACAGAACCATTGCAGTGTACAACAGTTTACTCCCTTTGTTTAAATACAAGAGGTTCTATGAATATTACACTGGTCAAATTTCATGTTCAAATATCAAATACAAGTAATACAAAGTAAGAAAAAGGCAAGATTACTGAGTGTACCCTATGAAGAATTTTTATCATAATACAAAATTGAGTTTCTCTGTTTCTGAAGGAGGAAATTCAAGCAAAATATCAAAATTTACAAAGAAATTTTGAAGCCTAATTTTCTTCTACTCATTCAACTAATGAATTCTACTCATTCAACTGCTTACTTACTTTAAAACTGCCTGAAGTTTTAAACTGACTCACCCTGCCTGAAGTTCCCAAAGTGCTGTATTTGCTCACACCTCAGTGTCATAAAGCAGTTACATTAACTACGCGTCATTATGGAATCCATTTCATTCCTATAAGCTTAAATGGTCCCTTTATAGGAATACAGAAATTACATCATTATTGGTAAGGAAGCATCTAAGGTAACGTACATTCTGAGGTAAGATTCACAGTGCCAAGAGTGCCCCACACAGTTATCTCTACTGTATGTACCCAACTGCACGCACTAAGTTCTCAAACAAAAAGAAATTCCAGAACTACCTGACGTTTCTAGCAGCTGTCACAATGGGAAAATCCCTTCAGTTTCAGCAAGACTCAGTTGCTCAGTTTAACCTGAAGCAACTAATAAAAGTACGCAGTAAACAGGAAAAGAACACCCAATTTGAATTCCAATCAGACACCAAACAGGAATGAAACATGCAAGAATGGAGTAACAAAGGGCTTCTTAAAGAACGTTTTAAAGATGGTACTGTAAAGAGAGAGGTTATGCTTAATATTAGGAAAAAAGTATTCTCAGAGTGAGAAGTAAGGCATTGGCACAGGCTGCCCAGGGAGGCGATGGAGTCACCACCCCTGGAGATGTTTAAGAAGCACACAGATGTGGAACTGAGGGATATGGTTAGTGGGCATGCCAGTGGTGGGTTGATGGCTGGACTGGATGATCGCCGTGTTCTTTTCCAATCTTAATTATTCTGTGAATCTAAGGAGAGAATATTTCACATGGACGTTTTGCACTGTCACTGTTTAGAGGAATGTATCAAACTGCGCTCAAAGGAGAGGCTTAGCAGCTAATTTCTTGGTGTTCTGTACAAGAACCACATGAAAACCAGCACACCATTCTTCATGCTTTACAGTATTGAATAGAAAAAGGCTTGCCTCTGTTACTCCGTATTTACCATCAACACTCACATTCCAGATCATGTGAAAACTGCCCAAGGTCTCATGAAAAATTCTTCATGTACAATTTTCTTACATTGCTAGAAATGTTACCGTTGGGAATTTTTGGATAGCCAGGAGAATTTCCAACTGCACTAAAAGCTGGAATTCTTTAATAAAGAAAACTAGAAGGCAAGAAAACAAATGCAGAGTGTAAGACCAATATCAGACCTGAGTCTCGATGTGCTTTTCAGGACTGTATTACTCTTTCTGAACTAGACATACTCACAAATTTCAGTATCTTTCCAAAATGAATCCAGTGTCATAATAGTTCAGTAATTCTTAAAATTAAAACCCAAATCTTTATTAAAAAAATATTTTTTTCTTCTTCCCAAACCTCTGAAACACCTTTTTCTAACAAAATGTTACTCATTTCAATGAGCTTGGCTATATCAAAGTATCACTTTTCCATCCTCACAATGTTCTTTAGCTCCTCTTCCCTAATAACAAATTAAATCAAATTAATATATAGATTTTAATATAAAGGTCACAAACAATGTACAGAGTCCTGATCCTTGTTAGATGATTCTAAAAGTTTCTGGTGCATAGAAATACAAACTTTCAGCAGCCTTCGAGCAGCTGTTAAAAACATACACATTTTGTAGCTTTCTGTAAGAATGGCACTTCCAGATTGGCAATTCCTTTCTGTAAGAGTAGTTCTTAAAATATAATGGTCCAAAGTGACTTTCAAACAGTGTAGCTGTATCTGTGCTAAGAACTCAAAAAATGACAAACACCCAAAACAACATGAGGCAAGAAAAAAAGTCTGAATATATTACTAAAAGAATATGAAATAACAATTTGCAGAATAAGCCAGTAAACAGTAAATACCACAAAATCCATTTAGAATTGTTTAAGAAGTAGTAAGCTCATCAAAATGCTAACTGGGCTGTACACATGCACAATCAACACAAGTACATTTAAGTTCTGGAAGTAACACTTAACCAGCAAAGGAAAAGAAATACATGGTTTTAAATATTACAAGGAATTTCAATAGACATACCTTTCCTCTCTGTTTTCTGTGAAGGGATGGAAGATGCAGATGTAGGCAGTTTTGATAAAGTAGATGCTCCATTAGCATCAAAGGATTTCTTTGGCTGGTGATCAGATTGTAGAGAAAATGGACTAGGAGGAACAGTGCTTGGGGTAGCAGTTGGATGAACCACTGGTTTGATGGGATGCTGTACTGGAGTAGAACTACTGTGAGTCTCTGCCCTTGGCAGTCTGTAGTCTCTGTCATTGTGCCTGCTTGTTTGAGACAAAATATTCTGTGGGAGCATACTACTGGCGTCACTGGAATGCTTGTCTTCCACTTTTTTCAGGATTCCCCAAGTAATATTGCATTAAGAAAAAAAAAAAGATTAAATTAGAAACTTCTCTCTAAAATTACAGTGACTATGATCAATACAGCTGCACATCAAGAACTAGAGCTGACCAAACTTCTTATGATTAAAAAAAAAACCTCAAGCAAATCAGCATCAAAAAAGGCAAAATTCAATTTTACTCACTGACAAAATGCATTTTCTTTGACCTTTGCTTGATTTAGAGTTCCAGTTAAGCACTGTGTTTTGATGAAAAGTTTCTTTATAATGAGTGTTACAGTCAAAGTTAACTTTTGAAGTCTCCTAAAAAATCTAAATCAAAATCTATTATTTCCACTTATATTTAGCATGAAGAGATAATCTGTGCCCTTTTTCTTCTGTTCATTAAAAATCCTGAGCACCGTGTATAATAAGTAGTTTCAGATTCTACCCCTCAAAGAATTCTACTTCAAGTCACTTGAATACTGCCACAAAGAATTTACTTTCAGTTGGATGAATTCAGAAGACCATGTACGAAATGAGTGACTAGTTTGCATCTGTCACATGCTAATGGACATTAAAGTACACTGCAGAGAGAATATATCAAGCAAATACTGAGCTTTTTTTTCCTTGATTTTCACAAAGCAAGTGGTTACTGAAACATGCAAGTATGCTATCTTTTTGTGGCATACAGTTTGTTCCAGCATGGCAAAGTGTTTTAACATATACAGAAAAGCATTCCTTTAACACGTCTGCTTGGCCAAGTCCCACAGAAGGGGAAGAAAAACACAGTTTGGAAAAATAAAGGTTGGTTTCTACTTTTAATCCATCTAGAGATTTATGCTACAAAATCATTAAAATTATATCAACACACAGAAAGAATCTTACATGTTTCTAGAAATTGTTTGTACATTCCCTAGAAAAATTTGGCAAAGATTAAAGCTATATTCTCAGGAAAAAAAAAATTCCAAGCTACTGAAAGTCATGGTTTGGGACTTGCTTTGCTAATAGTATTGGCATGGCAAAAATACCTTTCAGTAAGGTATATGAGTTTTTGAAAAACCCTGATACCATTATCTATTAAATTAGTTTGTATTTTTCAGATGTGAAATCAAGTTTTTAGAATTTTTTTCTGCTTTTCTATTTTCATGCTCAGAATATAACACTGACAAGTCTCAATAAGTGCAACACTCCAACTGTACTATCAGTTGTGCAAGTTGTTTCAATAACTACCTACACAGAACTCAAATCAGGCAGTAAAAGCTGCAAGAAGGAGTACCACAAAAAGCATTAAGAAACTGTCATTCTAGTAAACAAAAGTTATTTTAAGGAACAACACTTGGCATAGCTGTCTGCATCACCATTTTGGCTTTGTTTATATGAAGAGTGGAGAAAAACAGCTTAGGAAATGTTTTTATTTTTTAATTTTTTTAGTTTGGAAAAGAGCAAAACCACATACTTCCACTGGCAAACCCACTGGCAGCTGTCGCCTGCATCACCTCTCTTCTGTAATCTCTATCTTTTGGAAAACTGTTAACTGACATTTTGCTTGCTTCCTTTTGTCTCTGCTCTCTGAAGAAAAAAACAAAACAACATAGGTTAAGTAAGAATTTACATCACCTAACAATACTTTCCACAGATGCATAAGATGAATTGTTCTAACAGATCATTGTTACAGATGAAGCTGGCAAACTCCAACTGTTGCTTCCTTACACCAACATCTGTCCAAGCCCTCACCATATCAGACCAGTTCAGCTCACTATCATAGCAAAGAAAAACACACATTTCCCCTCGCCCTGTTCTGGGATCACCCAGGCAGGGATCAAATAGGTGCTAGAGGTCATTTATGGGAGGTGGAAACACAAACTTGAACCACAATCTTTTACAGCAGTACTAGATAAACTCAACCGCTCTATAAATGATATTAAGAACACTTTTCTTTATAAGTTGAAAACAGACACATATATATATATACCTTTCCAGCCACTCTTTTGGTTTTTCCCACTGTGAAACTTCTGTTCTGCAGTTGTAGTAGTACTTTTTGCCCGAAGAGCTGATGTGTTCAGACCAATCATCCGCAGAATCGTAAGCCTTTAAAACAGAAACAGTGTTGGACAAAAGACTACCCCAGAGTTTTAATACACACACTGAGAACTATGTCATGTCCTCATATGTATCCACATCACTGCTTTCCATTTAGATCACATTTAAATGCCTGTTCCATTGCTGGTAAGTGTTAAGATGTGACCCCTACACTCCTGCTGCATTCTACAACAGTTTCTTTTGTTTTATTGTCACTAACCATGAAAAAATAGAAGAAACTAACAGTATACTTACTGGGACACAGTAATATCACTATTGATAACATTAGTTCTCTGCAACTTAAAATTTCTCAAAAAATCACTGCAATTATATTTTCAATCTTTTTCTATGCTTTGCAAATTTATCTGTTCTGCTTTCAGTCCAATTTTTGAACCACCACCACCCTAACCACTACAACTTAGATAATAAGGTGATAAAAACTCACTACAGCACATGTGAAGTAAACCTAGGCAAGAAAATATCATTTTACCAATAAAGTTCAAGGAAAGCATGTATCTACTTTATTAAACAATCTCACTTTAAATTCAAAACATGCAACTCAAAACTCTAATGATTATCAATTAGAACAGTTTTACAACATTTAACAACTGCAGCTTGGATGTTTAAAGTGTTTATAAAAGAAAAACTGATGTTAAAGAACTCAACAGAAGAGGAAGTACATATCTCCCATTTCACATAATGCTGAAAATACTATATATATATATGAATGGAAATAAATATCAATCACAAATACTCACTCCATCAGAAGTTTTGCTTGGATTATTGCTGGGATTAGAAGAATGCGAATTTGAACTATGAAGAGCACTGTGGTTATGTGAATTTTCTTGTGGAGAGTAACTGGTCCCTAAAAAGAAAAAAAAAAAGGAAAAAAGAAATAGTTTACCACATATGTTTTCAAGGAAATTACACATCTGAATTCTGAAGAGGCAAAAAGCAGGGAGGGCATATCATTCACCTGTATCACAACATCAATCAAACGTGAAGGATTCAGAAGACACATACACATATTTCTTCTGTTGCATATAAGGTAAAGCTCCCTTTGACTCTCCAGTTACAATAATGTAGCTTGCATTATTCTTACTTTCAAACCTCATCCCACAAACAAAATATGTAGCCTTTACCGTTATTTTATCAGTATGCTGACAGAGTCCTAACGTGTTAATTCAGAAATTAGAAACCATTTTATCCTAAACATTAAGTTAGAAAGTTTAAAAAAGTTTCTCATTCGCCCACTGTGTTTGATATACAAAATTATTTTCCAAGTTCACTGAAGCAAGGCTGTTTTCTTCACCCTTGAGTTTCTTTGTAACTGGTCCTAGGTAACTATTTCGATTTATGAAAACAGAATAAATTAAGTTTTCCTGCAGCACAGACTCTGCAATACAGCATATTAAAAGCAGCATTTCCCAGAGGTTCACACAGTTCTGGCTCCCAAACAACTGTTTACTGAGGTCACCTGGTTTTCTTCCTTGTATCACTTGATCTCGAAAGAATAGTTGAGAAATGAGAAAAGAGATAACTCAGCATTTTTTGCATTACATTTGTGTCTACACTCAATCACCAATTCAACTTTAACTCTTCTAATTTCCAGTTAAATAAGCCTTCCCATTTGCCCTTTGTGAACTTTGTATAGATGTCCTGCTCTTACAGACTCCTATTCCTTGAAAAATTCTACACAAATAAAAATCTCTTCAATTTTTTCATTCTTCCCATTTTTCTTCCACACCGTGCTAAGAAAAATCATTTTCTTACAGATTTCAAGGAGAAACTAAATACTCAAAATACATCAGCACTGACCCTATCTTATCTTCCCTCCCAAGTACATTACTACTATTACTACAGGAACTACTAGCTTCACATACTGTATTGTAGTTTAAATTTGAAATCAAAGGGGTCTGCAAATACCAAAAGCTGAACCTCATGAGTAACCACACCAAAGAATCAGGAGCCTGATACTGGACTAATAGGTGGGAGTGAACTGAGCTGTTAAAATAAGGACTTTGAGAGCTCGTAAGCAGAAAATGACTTATTACAGTATATCAGACGCAGCATAGGACAGATTATTATACAAATAATGATTTTTGATCCTTCTGACTATGCAAATGTTGACAAAATTACTACAAAATTCTCCAACTCCTCCTCACACAGGACAGAAAAGCAGTCACAGAAGCAAAGAAATATGCTGTGACCAACGTGGTTCCTACCCTACAAAGAATAAAGACAAATTTTCACACACTAGTTATTGACTACCAGAATCATCAGCAGTTCTAAACCCTTTCCAGCACTATTTTGGCTAACAAGTGTATTGTCACTCACTTTAAGAAGTGCAGGGCAAGGAAAGGAAAAAGGACATCTCCACAAGGACAGCCTTCCAAAAGCAAGAGTTAGGCCCACACCACTGCCACCTTGTGCGC
Organism: Chrysolophus pictus; assembly: GCA_037305975.1. Lineage (NCBI taxonomy): Eukaryota > Metazoa > Chordata > Aves > Galliformes > Phasianidae > Chrysolophus > Chrysolophus pictus. Next base: position 15,303,643 of record JAYKPI010000006.1, read on the forward strand.
TCAAGGCCAGCAGAACCAAACTTATCACTGGGAGGGTTCTTTTCCAACTTCGGAGATTCTATGACTATGTTTAACCTTTACAGAATGAGACAGCGGTTAAATATTTCTAAATAAATTATTCTGTTAACAGTCTTCATCTATTTACTATTCCCCTCACAAATTCTACTGAGATAAAGTTGCTGAATGTCTCTGTGTATTTCTGTAGGCTGCTTACCACAGACTCATTAGTTAAACTCTACTACAAAGTAAAACAACCATCTTCCTTTTTATAGGGAAAAAAAAAACAAACAACAAAAATGAGATGCACCAGATGTTTTTTTTAAAACAGTTTGATATCATTCACTTCAAAATTTCAGAAAACATCCACACAGTTAATTTACTGTAATCCCATCCTATGGATGCAGTTACATTACACTTCATTCAGCTCAGTCGAGATGTTGTTGGTGACTTTCTAAATACAATCATGGTCTAAATACACTGCCACACTGAATAATCCATTACACATTTTCCCAACATGAGCAAGATGGCAACACAAACATTAGACCACTAAAATCTCTAAAAGCCTGTTCTACCCATCCCTAAACAGACCCCTCAAGCTCACTGAACAGATATCCAGCCCCTCTCAGTCTACAGCTTCACAGTTTTCTTTGCACCTCCCACTGTTCCCAAGGCTGTTCCCAGTCCTGGCAGTGAGTCACAAAGCCCCTCAGCAGTACCTGAGCTACTCTGGCACTCACACTGCCCACAGCAGTCCCGGCGCTGCTTCCAGCAGTTTCTTCACAAGGGCCCCTCATGGCTTCTCCAGCAAGATCCCACCTTGGGTCACCATGACATGCTGCTCAGGCCTTGGAACAGCAAAGCATAATTCCATACCTGATGGTGTCTAGAGCTATTACAGAGCACAGTTAAAGGTGTAAGTTTTCCCCTCAGACCTCCACTCACTTCTATGGTTAACAATGCTCTACACCCAGATCAGTGCCAGAACATAAAGGGAATGAACATGAAGGGAGCTGCCAAAATGATGTTTGCTGTTAGGAAGCTTCCAAGAGTGAAGCAAACGCCCTGAAGAACAAGAGTTTTAGACAATTCATACAAACTAATAGCTTAAAGATCCACCAAATTAACTGCAGACCAAAACCTTGTAACCTCTCAAGGAATTCTTACAGTCCAGCCCAGCAAGCATTGCTAGCTCAGAATTCCATGGAAAAACAGCTCAGGAGCTTCCAAAGTCTACTATGTGAAAATTGTTGGCCAAAAGCAATCACTATGTGGAAGTCTACTTCAAATAAGAAGGGAGGTTCCTCTTACTGGTATACCAGCTATACCCTTAGCAACATCTAATCCCAATACATTTTATGTGGCTGCATCTGCTGCAAGTGCATGCATGGCATCTTGTTCCTAAGAACCAAATCACAAAGGTAGGATAGCTGAGATTACTTAATACCCCAGAAAGAGGCCTGCTAAGGTAGACAGCACTCTACCACCCCTTGAGATATTCCCTCATAACATTTCTTACTATTACTTTATCTATTCGTTGCATTAAAAAAAAAAAAAAAAAAGAAGAAGAAGGATCAAGAGATTTGTGTTTTTCAAATACCTGTTAGCACGCCCTTGGATTTAACAATAGTTACAAAGCTTCCTATGGAAATGTCTATAGCACCATCGCTGTGACTTTTCTCAGCTCAATCATTATTTTGGAAGCAGTTAAATCCAAACAGGTTAAGGTTAAATTATCATCATTTTCTTCAAGGCTTTCAAAAAAAAAAAAAAAAAAAAATCACATCTTCCTCACTCGTGCATGAAAATCAGCACAAGTACACAAAGCATGGTTCTGGGAACCAATTCAAAAAATAGACTGTGACTTAATGCCTACTACAGATTGGAAAATTCAGCTACGCCAAGATTCACTTGCACAGCTTTTATTAAGCGCTCTCCAGACCCAAATTACTGAACCAAATACAGTCTGAGCTGCAATGAAGTTTCAGCACCATGCTGGATTGGGAAAGCAGACACTACATAGGGTGAAAAAAGAATATACATCCCACAGTATTCCTTCAACTTTGTCAATAATTTTCACATTTAACTAATGTCCCTGCCCCATCTCCTTATCTGGAACAGCAAAGCCTGTGCTGCTCTGTAATGTCTGTTTCTCAGGACATTCTTCCCATTGGAAGGAAGTTTTCACCTTTTTCTCCAGGTTACCATTTACACAAGCTTTCATGGAAACCAGTCTAAGACATCATTATGAACAGAATTGTATATAAAGTGGGACAAATTACTAAAAAGAATGAAAAGGATTCTACAAATTTCTTTTCAGAAAAACAGGTTAAAATACAGCTTTCTTTCTAAAATGGTAGAAAGAAACCAATACCTCCGAAAGGATGAGAAGGGCGTACTAAGCCACTGAAGGCCAAGGATTTACACTGTTTAATTACTGAAACTCAAACGTAACCGAGTTTCCTGAAATTGCAAGTCAAAGAACTTCAAGATAATATTAAAATGAAACATTAGCTTGTAATTTTTAATGCATTACATAATGAGTCTGCTATCTTTTGTTTACATTCGTATTCTTAATTAGATCCCTCTAATTTTATTTCAGACACTGAAGTTCAATTTTAGGCTGAAGAGTCCAAGCTGCTCTAGAAAGAAAATCAGTTATTGGCTTATTGAAAATGAAAGTGAAGGTAATTATAAAAGGGCTCAACTTAAATTCAGACTTCTCACAAGCAATTCAGTGACTCCAGAAGCTAAGAGGAGAACTGTTTTCCAAGGGCTGCACTTTAGTCTGAATAGACCAAACAGTTCTGATACTTCTCACTGGCAGAAGAGATATAAACCAACCATTCCGTTCCAATTTGTTTTCCTTGTTATAATTATTTTGTTGTTTTCTTCCTCCCCACAGCCCTCAGCTCACCCGCAGTTAACAGTGGGAAACCATTTTCCAGCCTGTACACAATTTCAAAAATGACTGGGTCCAATGAACAAAGTTCAAGGGATGCAGTGAGCTCCAGAAAGACCCTACGTCCCAAAGCTGTTCTTTGCAGAATGGCTAAGGGGACAAACACATTTCCACTGCACTCCTGAAAAGCATAAATAGGTACCAAGAAAGGTAGATTGGAAGATTTGTAGCTCTACTACAACATGCTGGCAGACAATTCATCTCACTACCGCCTTTTTTCCTACTTTATCTCTTGAATTATATGTTAGTTCACACGTAGAACAGAGTTTTACTCAGGTGCTCTACCAAAAATTAGGGGCTCCAACTACCTTTGCATAGGGAAAAGATAAACAAAATTGCAGGTGGTCTTCTACAGGTTCTCTTGCAACAATAAACAACTGTTCAGAGCAAAGAAACAGGAAAAGGAACATGAACAAGCAAGGAAAGAGAACAGCTGGAAAAGGCAGTTGCATAATGTGATATTTCCATTTCCCAGAAAAAAATGGTGGCATTTTTTTTTAGTCTCGTTCCCAACGCTGAATTCTGAGTAGTGCAAACAACAGATTTTCAAGTCTCCTGGCAAGTAAGTTGAACATATTTCAATGATTTCTCTCTGACCAACTTTGAGTTAATATATGTAAGATAAATACCTGATTAGATAATGCTTCACCTAGGTGAAATTCCTAACAACTCAAAATTCAAACTGCTTCACATAACAGTTTAACACCTTTAAAAAATAAAAATGAAAGAAGGTAGACATCCAATTATCTGGAGGCATGCAGATATGTTCCCACAGGTGGCCCTGCCTTGGCTAACATTGTCATCCACCCGGATCACAACTGAATTCACCATTGTAATGAGGGTGAGTGAATTTACATAAGCACTGTCACAGAAACATAGTGCACTTCTATCTAGGGTAAGTGAAGCCACCACAGAAGACTCTCTCACCTCATAAATCACAGAATCGTAGGGGTTGGAAGGGACCTCCAGAGATCATCGAGTCCAACCCCCCTGCCAATGCAGGTTCCCTACACCAGGTCGCACAAGTAGGTGTCCAGGTGGGACAGACTCAAATGGCAAAGGAGATTGAAAGCTACAAAAGACAGCCCATTTCTTTGGGTGGAAAACAATGATAGCAGTAGTTTTCCTGATAGCAAAAACAAGAATAGTCAAAAGACTGTACAAAGGATTTTAAAGTCATCTGGAAAATCTACATAGATATTATTCATTTCTGAAGATCAGTAAGCAATAACATCAAGTAAATGTGCCTGTTTCTCTTAAAATATGGCAACATCCAATCACCTGAAATTTTTGGTTAGAACACCTTGGAAAGACCCAAAAGTTTCTGAAGGAGACACAACCAGAGGACTTGAAAATTACAAGTTGAATTTAAAGAAAATCGAGAACTCTAGGTGGATACCAAGGTCCTTGTATTTCCATTTATTTTTCCCTCCCTTTGGATTTAGGGTGTTTATTAACATAGACAGCTGCTAGCAACATCTCAACCTTAACGCTAATCTACCTTGAGATTGATCAGGTTGAAAAAGCAGGTTAGACCATTTTACCCACAGAAGTATGAAAAAGGACTGTGAACTTCAGCAACTCAGAGTCCTGCTCCCTCTGACTCACAGCACCAGAAGATCCCAGTACAGCATTACCAATGACAGTACATTTAAGTCTTTTTAATTCTGCTCCAACTATTAACAGATTACATTTGTATCACTTAGAGAACAACAATTCCCTAAGAAGAAATTAGATGCAGTTGAGCATAAAGCAAAACCATGCTTTTGTTCTTGACTACAGCTCAGTAAACTTTTCTACCTCTATTACAATAAAAGACAGCCCAAAAGAGAGGTTCTGCTGTCCTCAAGCAAGTACCTCATACAGGAAGAGGTTTTAATAATGACATGCAAAACAAGAGAAGTGCTCAACTGACAGTCTGAACTCTCACCACAAACTAATGATGACACTACCTCAACTCCAATGTGGATCAGCACAGCATAAGGACAAGAGACTCACTTTCCCCCTTCTATGGCCTTGCCATGAAAGCCAAGTAGACAGCCCTCCCACGAACAAGGTGTTGAAATACAGTCCCAAGAGATTTAAGTTTGGTAACACAAGTCTGACAGCACCTCAGCCACGTGCTATCCGATGTCAGGGAACGACATTTTCACAGTCCTGATGGACTCAGTAAACAGAAGACAGTCTGCGACCGACTCACGCTTTCAATGACATGCAGGGGAAGCTGACATAACTGAGGAAGAGTTAGGTTCCATATCGCTTGGAATAATCTCATTAAAACCATTAATCTGTTCAAGGTTTTAAGGTGCAGATGCATGATCCATGAAGATCACACAGAAAACAAACCCCACACTTTTCATACTAGTAAGAAAGATAACAGTAAAGAAGAAAAAAGCACCGCTTAATCCAAGTTGGTGTACAAAGCCTATATTCTTCAACCTTCATTCTAAAAAGACAAAATTTCTGATTGTTCACGATGATTTCAGAAGTCATAAGTACCACTTCTCAATACTGAGTGCACTGCTAAAATGTTAAAGCTTTGAGCATTTCCACTCTGAAAAAAGAGGGTGCTGAACTGATAGTAATACTTCAATGCTCAAATTCTTTAAAAAAAATAAATCCACGCACATTTTGCCATAATTTGCCAAAAAGCAACTTTTTTTAAGTAAGTCATTACAATATTTTAAGTTCATAAGCTTTTGTTCACCCTTATTTCTTATGGTTAACATGTTGCTAGCATTCTTTTCAAAGAAGAAGGCAAAGTAGGCGGCTCACTTTCAGAAAATCAGCATGCATGTAGACTTATTTTCTTGTTTCCTACCATAAAATTGCAGTACCCATGCTTGCCGGCACACAGACTCTGGTCACACGGCGCCTTCTAGACTTATGTTCCTCTCTAGCACAAGCCTCAGAGTTCTTAGCTCAGAGATGATCAGACCACTTAAAATTGCTAAAATACTCTTTGGGACAGAAAAATACACTAAGAGAACTGGCTCCAAAATCCCCAAGAACACAGAAACAGCAGCTACAGAGAAACTAATCTGCAAAATTCAAGTGAAATCTAGTTCAATATATACTGTATTAAAAAAAAAAAAAAACATAAGTACACAGTACAGTTACATTCAGTATTCAATTATAACAAGGATCCACCTAAAAATGTTTTTTTATGTGTATATACACACACCTTTTATATACATAAGCCTTGTGCTTTCAGTATGATAGATTCATAGCCACAGTGTCAGGCTGCATGTTCTGCACAGCTTAATAAAGGCACACTGCCTAAAACACGGAGCACACTACATCGCAATTCTTTCACCTTCCAATTAAATAACTCTTAAATACATACTTAAAATTCAACTAAGCTTCCCTAGAATCACTTTACTAGAAGAATAGGCCTCTTCACAAAAGCTCAAGTTACGTTCACAAACTGAAAATGCATTTTAGGATTATCTGATTGCCCAAGTGTCTCATTTATTTCCCCAGCCAAGTAAACACTCCAAAGGATTACAGAGAGCCTGCAGCCCTAAGTTTACACAGCATTTTGCCAGAAAGATGCACTTGACACCACTTGAATTTGAAAAAGATCAAATTATTTCTCACATCAAATCAGGTAAATACAGTATTCTGTCAGAAGAAATGAGAGGATTAGAAAATTACACGCGTTAACCTGTCAGCAGCAGGCGTCTGAGCGAGCAAAGTACTGAATAGGAGGGATCTGCACACCCACTGATGTTACTCAAGGTTGACACCTGACATGAAATCTCCCATCATCCAGAGGAATGTAAACATGTGGAATAAACACAGTAGGAAGGAATGAGGCAAGGTGCATTACCTCATCTGGATAGAAGTGCTTATGAAAACGTGCACTATTTTTTTAATGAAGGCAAGGAAAACAACAAAACCACCACATTTTTCCCTTTTCATTTGTGAGTGAGCAGGTATGTTTGAAATACAAGTGAGATCAGTAAGGCAGATCACAGACTTCCTTTCTCTGCTTTTGCTACTGATAGAGATATGAATAATTGATAACTCTGCTACTCTGACAAACTCGGTAACAAACCCAGTGAGAGTAGTGGAAAAGTAGTGCTGCTTGTGAAGGACATAAAACAGAAAAGTATTTAATATAGGAAACCAAGGGAAAGCAACCCATTTGTGTAACTGGGACACAGCTGTAAATATCATTTCTTAAAAAGATTTTGAAAAAGACTGATGTATCCACTGCTTTCCAAGGTGCATCAGATTTCTACAATAACACCATCTTCCACAAACATACACTTTTTAAGTCTTACTTGAGATACTGAATTTCTTAAAGCAGTAGATGTAATGGGCTTGAAAAAGGGGAAAGGGGGATTTTCTGTAAAAGTTTACCTACGTTGAGATCGCTTCCATAGTAACCGAACACACTCACTGCCCACTAAACCTAATATTAACACACCCATTACTACGGATATTTTTTCCTCAAACCATGTTTTCCTTTAGCAAAAAGGCTGATCCTCAGATTCCTGCAGTAAGCAGATTAAAGCGCTCAGGAGCCCAAACCAAAACCACTGAAATCACAAATCCTTATGTACAGTTATAGAATAAACACAAAGCTCTCACTTCACCAAACACAGGCCAGAAATGGTACCTCTTCTTACTTAAAAATCACTTTTTAAACCAACATTTGTATGCATTATCTAATCGTGCTTTGTTCCTGCAGAAATTCACCAGCACGTTCAGCTTCCACAAGCTTTTCTTTTCTTTGGTAGGCAGCTTCTCTGCTAGAACAGCTGTATGGAACGACGACAACACCAGCTCTGACACACACTCTTCATAGAGAAATCCAAGGTGCTACTGTACTTCAGCAATGGCCAAACTTGTTTTGTTTAGAAACAAGTGCAGCTCGTTAGCATTGATGATTAAAAAACACATACAAAGATGACACACAAATATATTTTCTTCCTCTTGAATCACCAATGTGATTTTACCTTTCCCATTCAGGATCTACCACGTAGGAACCTCTACTGAGTGAGCTCACGCACATGTAACAGGCAATGTGCTACAAACTCAGTTTTTTCCTTGGAAAACAAGGCAGCATTTTGGGTTTTAGTCACCCGCCCATGAGGAGGCGCAGATGAGTCCTTTCTGTCTGCATTTCTGGTAGCTCTCCCAATGGGCTGAAGTTAGGAAAGCATTAAGGAATTTTGGGTTATCAAACATAGTGGACTCACACGTACAGATTTTATGGCAGGAGCTTCCTGAGGCACATAAATCACCTGAATTGATTCAAGCATTACCTACCTAAAAGCACAGAAGGTACGGACTGATCAAATGCTAACAGCTGCAATTTAAAGATCAGAATACTGCCATTTAACACATACTAATTGTCATATAACACATACTAATTAAGAAAAGGGGCAAAAAAAATCTCAATTATTAATAAAAAAGAAATTTGACAAGAAATTTCTTCAAAATTCCTTTATATTTTTTGCAATAAGCTGTACCAATTCAACCATGATCAGGCTTTTTTTTTTAAAATTTAAAATATTAGTAAAATCAATGCAAAAAGGATGTTCAATATTGCCTTATTTAATATTTAAAGAAAACTGATGAATCTTAAGGTAAACAGAAGTAGCCTGGTTTATGCTGTCTCTCATCTCATCCTGTAGCCATCTCAGTCTCTAAGCCCAGTTCTATATCCCACATTCAAAGCTAAAGCTGAGGGCAGAAAGCAGAAAACAGGACAGTGAAGAACCAGAAGTCACCACCAAGCCATCACCCTATGCCTTCTCTGTTTCCTATAGGGTCACAAACACCTTGACAAGTACCTGAACAGGTAACACAGCACACTTGATATGGAGAGGAGAAACAGCAACAGTTTGATTTGCATAAGTGATTGCATATCTTCACTTCCTCACCTTACACATATGAGAGCTGTTGATCATTTAAAGGAAAGACATAAAAATTCCTCACAGGTTACAAGAAGAAACTTGATTACTCCATCTTACAGAATTTCTTACAGGTTACATTTCTAGCAAGTGAAAACTTTTGTAGCAGAATTCAGAAAAAAAAGAGATTCTTAATTGTTTTAATTCTCAATACACTTTAAAAAGTTAACCATAACAAATGAGAAAAAATACTGGAAATGCTAGAATTTAATAAGCCTCAAACAGCTTTTAAATGGGAGGGAAAGATGAATTTAACTCTAGTTATTCTCCAAATTCATGTTATTCCACAGAAGAATGATCTACACATGATGAGTTTAAGGAGTGCAGCACATCTGCAGCATCATCTCTAGGAGGTATTCAAGACCAAGTTGGATGTGGCCCTGGGCAGCCTGGTCCAGTAGCAGACCTGGAATTTGGCTGCCCTGCCTGCAGCAGGGGGCAGAAGCTTGACGATCCTTAGTGTCCCTCCCAGCCCAAGCCACTCTATGATTCTGTTATCTCTAACCCAAACAGAAATCTTTACAGAATGTATCAATTACTCTTTAACCTCCATATTACTAAATTTGATTTTGAATTCATGTTTGATGGCATGGGGGGAAAACTGAAGGGCCTTATAAATAAGTCTTCAAAAAGCAATTGAGACAAGCATGTCAACCTCTCTGCAACAAGTTCTTCTGGCAAGGAAGACAAAAAATTTAAGAATCTTACATTTGTATTTCCACATGCAAATTCTGCAGGTCTAACACAAAAAAGCCATTTGACAATACTCATATGGTGTTCAAACGGATGAAGCTTGTGGTTATGGCCAACTCAAACTAAAATCCAATCTGGCAAACGTATGAAGCAGTGAAGCAAGTTGAGCATATGCTGCCAGACCTAGCATAGTTTCACTTGACCTCAGAACCACACTCCAAAGAGCACACTCTCTATGACCAAATCCTACAGAGCAATGCAAAGCACATTCACAGGTTCATAACCCTCACATTCCAGGAGCCAAGTTCAACCACTCCAAAACAACAAAAGGTTACCACTGGTAGGATACTCAGGAGGTGAAGTAACAATTTTTAATCCATTCTAATTTGAACAAGCCACAAACCTAGAAGATGTAAACTACAAATATTCATGTTAATGTTTTACTTACCAATGGACCTCTGAACAGCTAAGTTCAACTTTCTGCAGTAGAAAAACTTTAGAAAACTAAGTCATTCAGTTTTAAAACTTCCAGCCCTGCAAAAATTGCCACAGTTAAGTTACTCCAATTGGTTCTAAAAACACTGAAAATAGTGCCAATTTTTCTATTTTCTGAATACTTTAATATTAATAATAATTTAAATTCAATATTAATAATTTAATATCCAGATTAACTGGATGGTGTTTGCATCTGTTTGTGACCTTAAAGAACTCTTGATTATTCCATTTCTTTTTCCCGCAACTATTCATTAAATAAACCCTTAAATGCTTCCTTTGTAACTAAATCAAGAGTTCTTCCTATCTCTCCCTCTAATGCCCTAGTATCAGTTGCAGTCACTTCCTCACCTCTTTTCTGAAAATCTCCATATCAGTATCTTTTTCCAACTGTGGAAAACAAACCAAGAGACTGTATTCCAGTAGCTGTCACATTAGCATTGAGAGGTAATCTCTGTCTAGTCCTGCTCGATATTCCCCTGATCATGTAACTTTCTGGCTAGCACTGCACTCAGCAGTTATGCTCTTATTTGTGTCAGGAGTTTCACATCTGTTTTAAGAGTCATCGCTGTACATAGTTGTTTTCCTTCTGTTAATGCTTACACTCCTTCCTGTAACATTTCACACAACAGACCACTTTTAGCTGCAGAGAAATCAGCATTCTCCCTCTTGCGTAACTTAGCTAGCTCTGTGCTACTGAATAGTTTTTGTTATTTGCCATTCAGTTGTAGATTAGTGGTAAGTCACGAACAATCCTACAATTCGTTCCTCAGAGACGAGAATGTTTCTATTTAGGTACAAGATTAAATCCACACACGTAGCAAAAACAAACATCTTTAATGATACTTTTGGAAGCAGTTTTGAAATAAGTTCTCAGTTTTCGGTCTGCAAAATGAAGTAAATAATATTTTCTTGATTCAAAATCTGTGTATTTAAATTCAGTTGGTAAGAATCACCAGAGAGAAATTAGCTTCTGAATATCAAAATACCAATAACAAAAGCTTAGGAAAAAAAAAAAAAAAAGCATTGTCAAGACCTCAGCCACACGTGAGAAACACTAAGGTGAGGAATTTAGCTCTGGAAACCAGCAGTTCATATCCAAGTACCCTGCCTGTGTCACTTGAAGTCATACCACACCATGTCCCTTTTTTGAGTGATGACAATGCAGTTAAGTTACATTTCATCAATACTGCTGCTGTAGAAGCAAAATTAGGAACGTTTTTAAAAATGCAGCAGAAAAACTACAGCACTCAACTTTGACATGCTGTTCAACTCCTCCCTTTACAACAGCCACAGAAAGGAACTAATTATTCCAAACGGACCTAATCAACACAGGCATTAAGGTACCTTATTTTCATTCTTTTCCAACACACAGTAATGTGGCTGCATGCATGGAATCATGTCAAAGCCGCATGCATTTACCAGACAGCATAAAAATGAATAATGAGGTCTCTTGTCAGTCATCCACTCAACAATTTTCCACCCTTTCCACTAACTTGGAATTCAGACATTCCAACTAGACATTATTCTTGAATACTGCTCCAAGAGTCCACTTCTCATCAGTTTCTAGTCAGAAATAAAGTGTAAATCATCTTAAAACTTGCATTTCAACCTCTCAAGCTTGAAGAAAAATCAAGTACTGTCCAAGAGAAAAGGAATGAACACAGAAGTGTTTCTTTCAGACCCGTTAACCTGAACACAGTGAGAGTTTGCCAGCATTCTTTCACCAAACTCATTTTTAAGTGATCTCTCTCAACAGAACTTCTCAGGAGACACTCCAGGCAATCTGCAAAAGGCCTTCAAGAAAGGAAACTGAATCTTCTCGTACTGAAGTTGCAGCAGAAGTACCTGCAGATCAGTACAACTATGTTTTAGTATCCTTCCTAATTCAAGAGAAAACACTAACAGGACATCATCTTCCTCAACATAACAGCGTGCTTCCCTCTTAAAGTGCTACGTTTGAGTCCAGAAATTCATTTTCACACTGCAACCAACTGCTGGCAAAACAAAAAGCACTGCAAGCATCACTGTTAAGAACTGCTTTTCAACAGGAGTACTTTTTAGTTTTTTTCCCCTTAACTGAAGAACTTCAACAAGGAACACAGTCTTCTATGAGAGTAAAGATTTTCCCAGGAAGTGCCTGTGGGATTTGTACAGGAGTGGACTTCAAAAACAAAAGTAGTTAATGCTGCATGCTCGGTGCCCCTGAATCACTGTTTTCCACCACAAAGTTATTACAGCACGCTGAGTTAGAAGACAGCGTGTAGAAGGCAAATCACATTTCAATGAAATCTCTTCTCTCAGCCAGAGCAGAGGCAGAGCTTTGTCTGCAAGTTCTGCATAATGCAATGACTTACGTAGGTTTATTTGATAGTCTATACGGAGAGGGTAGAAACAGCAGGGAAGAAAAATGTGACTTGTCAAGAAACAGTATTTCTCTTCAGAAAAAAAAGTTATGGTGAAGGGCCTGGAGCGTCTCTCCTATGAGGAAAGGCTGAGTGAGCTGGGTCTGTTTAGCCTTGAGAAGAGAAGACTGAAAGGAGACCTGATCCAGGTCTATAAATATCTAAGGTGTGGGGGGCAGAGTGGCGAGGCCGGACTGTTTTCAGTGGTATGTGGAGACAGGACAAAGGGAAACGGCTGAAAACTGAAGCATAGGAAGTTCCGCACAAATGTGCGCAAGAACTTCTTTACGGTGAGGGTGACGGAGCACTGGAACAGGCTGCCCAGGTTGTGGAGTCTCCTTCTCTGGAGATATTCAAGACCCTCCAGGATGCCTACTTGTGCGACCTGGTGTAGGGAGCCTGCTTTGGCAGGGGGGTTGGACTCGATGATCTCTGGAGGTCCCTTCCAACCCCTACGATTCTGTGATTCTGTGATTTATGTCCCAACGAGCAGTTAAGGAACTTTTAATCAGGGGCCATTAGAGAGCCCAGAGTAATTCCAGTAAATAATGCCACATCATTTACAGATTGCTCTCTTCACTATTGCCTGGAAGCAAACAACTCATCAGAACTACCCGTTTTCATTGCTGCTTCCCAATTCCAGAAGAGTAATTCAAAAGCATAGAAGCTCGGACAGTAGCCTGCATTAAATTTACTTCTCCAAACTGGAAGGAAACCTTCAGAAAGGACAGTGCTAAGTAAACTAATCACAAGGGAGTGTACTTTTTATGTACCAGGGATATGCAAATTTAACAAAAATTGTTCAAGGACCATGTTTTTCTTCTCCAAATACTGAATTTGCACATAAAAGCTTATCAGGTCGAGCTATTAGAATTGCTTAAACAAATTACGCTTACAATCCAAAATGTTTATGAGTTCTTACAACACTAAGAGACAGATATTCCTTCAAACAAACCAATCACAAAGCGAAACCTTGAATTTATCTATTTACAGATCTGTATTTCACATACTAGTAAATGAGAATGGTAAATAACATTCCCAGCATCATGATCCTAATACCAACGGATCTGGGGAACTGGCTGCAGCAACAGCTTGCAAATGAGCAACATCACTTGTTGCCACGTGCTGGAACTTCCACTTTGGATGGTCTCCCATTAGTACGTTGCCTTTACTCTTTCAAACTACATCAGATACTTGAATTTCATCAGAAGACAGAGCACTTCACCCACCTAAGTGCATACTTTAAAGTCACAGCTTTTAATACTGTCATCTTGATGGCACAATTCTTTCCAACTATTATTAGTATAAGAAGCTAAAAGCACCTTCGATCCCATGCTTTTTAAAAGCAAGCTTTGCAGATAGTTTTCAAAAGTAATTTTGAATATCAACATTATGAACATCAAAACTAAAGAAGTGTATACACAAGGTATATTTGTGATACTATTATTACACTTTCCCATTTTTTTCTGAGATTCTCACAGCAGAGTAAAAACAACAAAGCCCTCACCACCAAATCACAGTAAAAAACTAATACAACTGATCCAATAAAAAGTCACTTCAGAAACACTGTCGAGCTTACAGAGCAAATCTAAAGCTATTTTCCATTCTCAACAACTCTATTACCTATAATTTCCCAACTTTTATAGCAAACTCTTAAAATTAACTATCACCAATTGAAGGTTCTACTACTAGTGAGATATATGAGAAAGCTTTTATTCCAAATTAGAGACCCAAAGAAAACAACAGAAAACTACTTTTTCCATTTCTTTTTTTTTCTGTAATTCAATAGAAAGCTTTTAAGATTTGAGTGGTCCTGGAATCTCACATTGGAGATGCAGTTTTCAAAGCCTGTTTCATGGATGACCCACTCATCTGAATCACAGACTTTACTCATCCCAGGTGAGTGGTGACTGTGAAGAAACCGTCTTCATAGTAACGGACCATTTATAGCAGTTAGCACTGACTCAATGGCTGGCATCTACACCATCTGCTTCCTCAACCCTTCGCTCCGTGCTATGTTTCACTGTTCTCAGGCTTCCCTCTTTTTAACAGTCTTTTAATTTACTCTCTGCAATGCATACTGCCCAGGCAGCTTCCGCTCTCTTTCACCTGCCCTAACGCCATTCATTTCTGTCAGCTAATTAACAATGATGCTAATGTAACCAACGGTTCGCTTCTTGCCCTCCTCTGCCACAAGGATTGCTAACACAGGAAAGAAAAGTTCACTTTCTGCATCCAGCTGTTGAGCATTCTTTCTGCAGCGAGGACTCTGGACTCCTTCAGGAACCACTAAAAGCAATGCAGGATAACTCATGACTCCAGCTCCCAGCAACAATTCTTTAAAACTAGGAACGCATGCAATGTTCCACACAGGCTCTGACAGCAGAACAATTATGATTCTTAGCACAGAGCAGGGAGAGCTGATATTGAGAGTATTTTTAATTGCCAATTAAAAAAGCATGCAAAAGAAACATTCAATTTTGGTTATATTTTGAAATTTAAGTAACAAACTACAATCAAATTTCATGAAAACAGCAAACATAGCATACAGTCCAGCAAAAAAGAAAATCACATTGTGTACACTTATGCTCTCCATTTCTTTTAAAGAATCCATTAAGATCCTAACATGAAGGACACATTTGTTTTGAAGTCTCCTAATGGTAAATGTGGAGAAATGCTCAGTATTTGCACTGTAAGGAACATCTGTGTACATCAATCAACTAAACTCAACTATTTTTATTTGGACTAAGTTTTGCTACATCTCTTTGCTATCACTTTTTGGTCAGCCTGGCACATAAACCTTTAAGTCAAAAGAAATATCATTTTAAAAACAAAACAAAAACTCTGAAGGCCACCTCTTTGTTTTCACTCCTAAATGATATACGTACATACACACACACCTCCCCCCTCACAGTGTTCCCAAAGCTACCCTACATATCTGAGTGCTTTCCTTTTTCTTTCCTGTACTTTCAACATTATCATTACCTTATCTATACCTTTGAAAAGACTTATAAAGATCATCTACCATCCCTGGGCACTATAACGTTAAAATCTTTGTACTTCCCTTTTCTCTTTAATGGAAACACTCTTCCACATTCACAAGGCCCTTCATAGCTCCACTCCCTGTAAACAATGCCAGCTGTAACTCCCTATTTGTTACTGTTCAGGAACTTCACACTTGAGTTGGTCTCCTAAGACTCCCGATCTCTTACAGCTCCACCGTTGCCTATAGCAGCTGACCTAGAAATAAGAGATACAGAGAAGGGGGTGGCTGTTCATTAGATTTCAAACCCTTGTACATACAGATAATATCCTCATGCACAGGGACCTGAAAGCAAGAACAAAGTTATTCCAGCACTCTGATACGCTAGACTTACAAGCACTCCTTGAAAACCAGGGATGTGACAAAAACTTAACATGTACTTTACTAGCAGTACAAGATAAACTTGGAAGTCTCTCTTCAGAGTAACTAATGCCTCTCTCTGTGCCCTCTTTCCACAGAAACCATGTAGGAAGCAACTCCGAAAAATGCTTTGCTTGCACTGTGTTGGTATGGAGGGCCTACTGCTAGACCAAGTTCTAAAACCTTAATTACTAATCAAATTACCAATAATTATTATTGATAGTATTATCAATATTTATTATTAGTAATAACATTTCTTACGGATGCATTTCTGCAAATAAAAAAAGACTCCCAGTATAAGATACGATAACAAATACCTTTATATAGGCAGCAAAGATTTTCACAGTGGGAGGGCTCTAACGTTTCTTTATTTATTCACTATAAACCAATTGAATCACAGCACTTTCATGTTGTGTGTACACTTACACCTTTAAACAAGGGTAGCCCTTTCTGTCCTTACCACAAAAAAGCGAGTCAATCAAGACTAAATGAGTCCCCAGCACCCATCAGTATGCTGGATGAATGCAACTTTTCGTATCGCTCCAGAGCAAAACTGAATACAGGTGATATTAAGAGTGAATTCTTTAACACTAAATTGAAAGGGAGCAGATCAGGTTAATTCATATTTATGGTCAACAGTAATACCCCACATTTCTGAATTGATTTCTAAGGGATAAGAAAAACAAAGATTGCTTATCTGGGGCTTCAGTGCAGACTGGGGAAATCATTACTGGAGATTTTTCGTTGAGGTTTGTTTTGCTAAGTTCAGCTAGATCACAGGAAGGCAATAATACCTTTGTAATAGCCCCAAATCAAGCACTACTCATTTTAAAATAATGAAATGTACAGCAATTATAAAAACAAACCTATTTTTTTTTCCCCCAGAAGTCACTGCAAAGTGTTGAAAAAACCAAGTCACAGTACAACTGTGATGAAAACTTTTAGCATCCTTTTTTTTACTTGATATCTACTCATTTAAACACAGCAAAGTTTTTGTTATTTCCCCCAAGGTACATCTGTACCTGCAAAACTGAGGGAATATTACAAAACAAAACAAAATAGTACCTCAGAGTAATTTGACAGAGAACACTGCAAACTATTAGATTGTGCCTTTTGGGTATCAGCAACGTGCAAGTGTCCATATTCACCTACATCCTAACACCTACCTTTAATTCACACTGACAGAAAGATTCAGTAGACCATAGTGGGACATAGAAAATAAGATGCAACAGCTTCAAACTTGCAAGGAGTTACTCTGGAAGACAAAGCTGGCATTCTCTTGGCTCACATCTGCCCAGCTTTGGTTCAGTAATACACATACTTAATTTTAATTGTTTTGAGTATGTGCTAAAACATTGAAACTGGCACCAAACTAACCTTATTGAGAATACACACGCAACAAAAATCACTTCATTGTTAATACAGAATAACATAGATGACCCTTCAAAATGAGCAACTTCCCTCAAACTGTTTAAGACTACCTCCTTCTCCCAGTCCACTGACATATAATTTAGACAAAACCTCATTCAGATAGAATAAAGTACATTTTTCACTGTATTAACAGCAGTAGGACAGGGTGCCTTACACTTACAAAGCTACAAATAATTCCTTTTCCTCCATAATTTACTGTCTACATCCACACCTCAGATCACTCACCAATTATTCAGACCAGATTCGGTGAGAGCTTTAGAATCTGTTCTCTACCCTCAAAAACAATTTTAGTACTAAAATAAGCAAACATGCTCCCCACACAGAGTCTCATCCTCCAAATGTTGTCATATATGCATAACTCCACTAAATGTAGCTTAGCTTCACTGAAATCGGGTTACTGGCTGCACCAGAACTCAGCAGAATTAAAGGAGGAGGTAGGACAAGTACCTTTGGACAGACAAACAAGGAAGAGAAGGCACTTTTGTGTCTTGAAAAGTGACGTGGAATAGCAGACTACCAGTTTTGCACATGCATTTCATTCTGAAATTACTGTGCTTTCAAGTACGAGCAAATATAACGAAAACCAATGTACTAAGAAATGCTGCCAGTCTTTGCAAACCTTCTACAAAGTAGTATCTCATTATCAGTGGTCTACTATTAATCCCCAAAAGTGGGAAAACGTAAGAACTGTAAGAACAGTTGAGCACCATAAATGTACATGCGGTATGGAACGAATATACTCTAATGGAGACAAAGATATTTTCTTTGTTACTTTAACAAGTAACTATACTGCAGTGATAAATACATCTGGACATCACAGGTTGTTAACTTTATATAGAACTTTTATCAGTGCTTCTTTGTCTCAAGTTCTCTACCTGAATACTTTATTACACGATACAAAGAACAATACTTACAAAACAGGCTTCCAAATTCAGTCAGTAACAAGCCTTTCAAACCTCCAGCTGTTACTATCTTTTATTAAAAGAAAACCCTACTTTTAGGTGTTTTTAGGAGGTAGAAATAGAAAATAACATCATCTTAAAACTTCTGAGGATGCTATTATCATTTAAATTACAGTGTAAAAAGACAGGAGGCTACCTGCCTAAGCTTCTGTCAAGAGATACTGTACTAAGTGCTGTCTTTGATTTTAATTTTAAGATTGTTAGGAGTTCTACACAGCAACTAGATGCGAAGCTTTTTTTATCATTTTACAGTGTGTAGTCTACGAAGCACATAACTACATTACAGGAACACAAAAATATTTCAAAAAATAACAATTTAAGCCTCTAAGACTCCAATACTAAGGAAAAATCTAGAATATGGTTTCACCTTATTGAATGTTGCAGTATGCCTGAAATAAGTCAGACGTGCTAATTAAAAAAAAGTTAATTTAATCTCTGTGGTTTAAATAAGAACTACCATACCTGTAAAAATAAGACAGCTAACAGATGTTACAGTGCCTACTTCCAAGGAAACATGGTTTTTGGTTTCACTGTAGTCTTCACCAAAGCACCAAAGAACATCGCTTAGCGCAATGCTCCCTTCACCTGAGTGACAACTTTTAATTTTATGAGAAAGTAGTCATTGCTTAAATAAAGGTTAATTAAAGATAACTCACCACCATCCCTCTCTCTAACTCTGTGAGTATGCACACTTTTTGCTTTACTGTGCCCTGTGTTGTCACCGTATTTGTTTTCAGGGCTATCAGAGCGCCGCAACATTTTATTTGGTGGTGAAGGATCTGTGGTGTCTCGCATCTTGTCATGACGATGATCACCACCACTTGGGTGACTCTTGGATGAGTACTTAAGAGCCTGAAACAGATCACAAGAGAACAAGCATCTTCATTAGATATAGTTACAGAAAGAACATTCTAACATCAGTCATAAATTTTAGACCTTTTTTCCAAAATACTGTTTGAAGTAATTAATTTTCATTTCCCATTTAAACAACCACCATTAGTCCTCCTAATTTTAATTACCTACATTAAAGCAACAAGTTCTGTAATTAGGACGAAACCATTTGCTCCCACCACGACATCCAATGTAATAATATTTGCTGTTAAGATAAGCCTAATTTCTTTTTATTTTTTCAGCGAGGGACTGCAAACTTTAAGCAGTAAGTGGGCCACGATACTTCTGGCACTCAAAATAAGCACAAGTGCAGCTGGTATTAAAGAAATAAACAGAAAGTTACACTGAATCAGAGTAAACTGTAAATATCCATACTGTAATGGAGACCACTTCCTTTCACCTCTACCTTAAGCTTCTGCAGATAGACTTCAGTACTAGCAAACCCATAACAGATACAGTAAAAATCTAGAATTTGTGTGGGGCTGCAAGGGGGCAAAACACGTAATGTGACTATTCATTTTGGAATGTTTACCAAAACTAACATGTTCTGTCTCTCTTTGACCTGCTCGATTTTGCAGAGTGAGCTTCTGAGTAGCAAGTGTTTACATGACATGAACTGTCACTGACAGCTGCCTCGGACTGTCAGAAGACACTTCACAGTGAGAGAAACACACAGAAATGTAATAAAACGGTTCCGTTACGTGCCCTAAGAAGAGCAGTGTCACAACACGGCGTTCCCCAGACTCACACCTTCCTCACGGTGTAATCTTTTTTTTTTCCACAGACAAGGCAGAAGTCGATGGGATTTGTCGTACTTAAAGTGAAGTTATCGCCAAAAGCTGGAGGATCTGATGTTTTTGAACACACCTAACAGCTGGCAACTGTAGAAAGGAAGCCTTACCGGCAACTCCAGTTCAGGGTCTAAAATCGTGCCCTGCTCAGGTTACAGCCCGCAGCAGCACTTTTGGGGAGAAGAAGGGCCTCGGGGAGGGGGGCGGGGGGCGAACAAGCCGCCTTTTGTTTTTAGGAGGAAAACGTTCGCCTCCCCCCGGCTCTCGGCTCCTCCGCCCGTGACCCCGCCGCGCTCTCCCGCCCCTGGGCTCGCACCTCCCGGCCGCTAGGCCCCGGCCCCGCGCTAGGCCTTTCCTCCCGGCCCGGCCCTCGCAGCGGCGCGGCGGCCCCGTTCTCCCGGCTGCGGGCCGCCGCCTCGCCCCCTTTCTCCACCCCTCGGGCCCGAGAAGGCGCCGCGGGCCGGGCGGGAGCCGCGCGGGGCAGCGCGGCCTGCGGCGGCGGCCGAAGCCTGGGCTGGAGTAGCTCCCCCCCCTTCCCTTCCCTTCCCTGCCCCGCTCCTCCTCCCGGGCCTGGCGGCCGGCGCGGCGGTACCTGGTAGGGCTGCGAGTCCCCCCTGCGGTCGTGACAGCTGCGGAGAAGGCGAGAGAAAGAGAGAGAGAGGCGTTAGCGAGGGCCGTTACCGGCCGCCGGGAAGGGGCCCAAACATGGCGGAGGCGGGGGGAGAGCCGCGGGGGCCGAGGAGGGGATTTACCCATCACTGAGTCTCTGCTGTTTCCTCGCATACATTACCATCAATGCCCGGCCTGTGTGTGTGAGTGTGAGGGGACCAGGAAGGGACGGCCGCGGCCGGGCCACGGGCGCCGAGGGGGGAGGAGGGGAGCGGCGCTCCGCCTCGCCGCCGACCGGGGGCAGGGAGGGGGCAGGGAGGGAGGGGGCGGCTCGGCAGCTGGGCTGGGAGCGGCGCTCACGGGCCCATCTCCGCCGCGCGCAGCCTGAGGGGAGACGCCGGCAGCTCGGCCCCGCTGAGGCGCTCCGGGAGCGCGGACTCCGTCGCTGCCGCCGCGGCCGCCTCCTCCCCCCGCTGCGCCCGCCGCCGCCGCCGTCGCCGCTCCTCCAACTACATCCGGGAAACTCGGGCGACGCCGCGCTCGGTTAACGTCGGCTCTTTTCGGCTCTTTCCGACGCGCTCCGTCCCCTCTGTCCCCTTTGCTCTCGGGCGACTCTGCCTTCGGCAAACATCGGCTGTCTCCGCCGAGCCCAACGCCCTTCAGTCTCTCCCTTCGGCAAACATCGGCTCGTTCCGTAACTCTTCCCCCTTCCTCCCCCCTCCGGCCGGCCGGCCCGCCTCGTCCTCCTCTCCCGAACGCTACCTGTCTTCGGAAAACATCGGTTATTTCCGTAGAGAGGCTTTCACGCTCCCGTCAGGGTGACGCCGGCTTCGGAACCGTTCGGCTATTTCCGTGACCCCTCACCCCGCGGCTCGGCAGCGCTCCCGCTCGGCGCGGCCGTTGGCGGGGCGCGGCCGATTGGCCGAGGGGAGCGGCCGGGGACCGCGCTGCGGGCGGGCCGCGCGAGGGGAGCCCCGCGGCAGGGCGGCCGGTGCGAGCCGAGCGGGCGGCAGCGCCAGGCAGGTGGGGGCGACGAGACGGGGGGGGGCCGCGAGAGGAGCGGCGGGGCGGGGGGGGGGGGATAGGAAAGGGAAGGTCTCCCCTCCCCTCCCCCCCTCCCCTTCCGCCCGGCGCCTTGATGTATAGGCAGGAGCCATTTTGTGTACGTCGGCCTCCGCGAGAGGCGCTCGGCAGGGAGAGGTTGTTAAAATGTCCCTTGGGAGCCGGCGGGCCGGGCCGCCTCTCGCCTTCCCTCGCAATTCCCCCTGAGGCGGCGGCGGGACTCGGCCGCCTCGTGGGGGGGGAGGGGGAGCGGGTGAGAGCGAGGGGCGCCGAGGGCCGGCGGGACCCCGCGGTCACGTGACTGCGCCGGGCCGGGTCCAGCGGCGGTGCACGTGTGCGGCTGGCGGGGCACGGCGGGAGCGCCGCGTCCAGCCCGGGGCCCGGCGTGGGAAGGTGCGGAGCTGTTGGAGCGGGTCCAGAGGAGGCTACAAGATCGCCTGTGAAAAAAGGCTGAGGGAGCTGGGGCTGTTCGCTCTGGGGAAGAGAAAGCTCTAGGGAGATCTGATAGGGGCTTTCCAATACTTGAAGGAGCTTCAGAGTGGGAGGAAAGTAAGCTCTTTACACGGATAGGTAATGACAGGACAAGGAAGAATAGTTTTAAGCTAGAAAAGAGGAGATTCAGATTAGATGTCAAGAAAATTGTTCACTGAGAGAGCGGTGAGACCCTGGCACTGCTGCCCAAAGAAGCTGTGGGTGCCCCATTCCTGGAGGTACTCAAGGCCGGGTTGGATGTGGCTTTGGGCAGTCTGAGCTGCTGGGTGGGAGCTCTGCCCATGGCAGGGGGTTGGGACTGATAGTCTTTAAGGACCCTTCCAACCCAAACCATAGTACGATGCGAAGCCTGAATCTTGTCCTGCCTCTTTTCTGATAACAGAAGCAATACAGCACACCTCAGAACTGGCCTGCTGGCCTGTAGCAGCGCATCTTTCCCTATGACTCTATCTGTTTAAACATAGCATAGCAACAACTCTATTACATAGTTTTTCTTTCTGTTCTTGTTTTTGTGTTAATGTGCAGATAGGCCACTGCTGAGAGGAGACCTCAGGAAGCTGTTGGAGGGCTCAGAGACAGGAGCAGAGGATGACGCAGCAGGGAGCTGTTCTTCAGGGTTACAACAACGAGCTCGTCAAGTGTATTGAAGACTTGTGTATGCAAAAAGAGGAGCTGAACAAACAGATCCAGCAAGCAGAAGAGGAAAAAAGTAAACTCCAGCATGAAATTCAAGTTCTGAATGAACAGTTGGAGTGTGTGTGTGAAAACCTGGCTCAGAAGGTAGCTTCGCGAAATGAGCTTGATAAAATTCTCGCTGAAACTGAAGCTGCTTACATGAAGATTTTGGATAGTTCCAGAACTTTGCTTAATGTCCTGAAGAAGGAAGTGGGAAGCTTAAAGCATACACCAGAACTGAAAAGTAATGTAACATGAAGCTGTTAAATGTCTGGACTTGCCAGTTCTAAAATCCCACTAGGTGAGATGTGGTCAGACACAGAACCCTACAACAGCAGTATAAGCTGAGGAGGCTTTCTTCCAACCTTTCCACATTTCCCATGATTTTTAAATGCATTAGAAAAAACTGTAGATAAAACAAATGAAATAAAGTTACTGTTTTCTTATTAAAAAAAAATAATAATAATCTTATATAATTTCTTAAATCACTGCAAAACTATATTGCAGATACATAACTGAACTAGATGTCAGGCTGTCGGTTTTGATGTGGTGATGCTTCAAGGCTCTTCTGAAAGACAGGAAAAATGTTTTACTGGTTAGCTTTTGGACGGTTACTGTGGAATGCCTGTTAGATAGAATGTGACTTTAAATCTGGACAGAATGCTTGCATTTTTTCCATTGCTCTTTTACCCAAAGTTGCGTTCATGGCTTCTCTGAAATCCTGCTGTCCTTCTTCCATATGCTTTCTTTTCCTCTACCTGCATGTCTAGAAAGAAAACCACTGTAGTGAATGAAAGTACTCAGATACTACTGTTTCTTGCTTTACTGTTAGGGACCAAATAGGAATTTGCTATTTAGCCTTTTCCGTAAGGAGCCTGGAGTTGTCTCTGTGATCCATTCACAGCCCCTATTCACAATCATTTCTTAGCTGAAGCTTTGGAGGGATAATTTGAGAAAACATGATTTAAGGGTACGAAAGCTTAAACTTTAAGACTGTGTCAGGTTTATGTATCTTCTGAAGCTGTACTCTAAAGCCTTGATTAGAAAGAAGTAATGCTATGGTCAGAGATGGATTTGAGCGCAAGTGGGAGGCATGCCCTTGCAGGGCACAGTGCTGCAGGGAGCTGTACCGTATAAATGAAGGCCAACTAATATTAGAGTAAGGCTGGAAAGAATAGTGAACAATGGAATGGGGAGAAATAAATACATGTGAAAGGTCAGAATTAGATTAGTAGTAAACATGCAGCTGTTAGACGTTCTTGTAGGTGAGATTAAATAGAATCCAAGTCGGAGAATGGAGAGGAGGTAAGAATATAGCAGAAATCTCTGTCTTGTTTCCATTTCTGGTAGTTACTGAATATGTATGCACATGCATTTTGTTCTGCTCATTCACGTATTACAGCAGCAGCTTTATGTTTAAATCAAGCCTTCATAACAATTCGCTAAATTGGAGGAAATGCAATTGCAATCTCTTTTCTTGATAACCGTGTCTCTCAGGTGCAAGTATAAAGAGTGTGCAGATATGAATAGTTTCAGTAATAGCTCTTCACCAATAATTATAAACAAATTTTATATCCTGATTGCCGTGCTTCATCTTCTGCAGCGGGGATTAGTGAGACAGAGCTCATCAACAATTTACTTGTATAGCTTTGCCACCGGCTTCCCCTGAGTAATGCTGAGGTGATAAAATTAGATAATCTCAGGAGTACTGCTATTGTTGTAGTGCCACAGTATTCATGACAGCTTTGTTTATGTTGAAGTGAAACACAAAAGCCAAAACGTTGTTTTTCTTTTAGTAGCAAAAAGGTGATTTGGCTGGGATGCCTCTTGGCAGTCTCTCTCCCCTTAGTCTGGTAGCAGTACTCATTAGTTTATATCAAAATAGGATATCCCAGAAAAAGTACTGACTAAACAGCAAGGACTTTTTTTAAAAAAAAAAAAAAGCATATGTAAACTGATTCACCCTATTATATAGAAGGGAGTTTGAAATTGCCTATGCGAAAAAACTTATATCATGGAAAGTTTGTTTACAGATTGACAGAACAGTGCAGTGAATTCCTATTATGTAATGATTATTGGTTTGCTTGTCTTTAAATAATCCTAAGCCATAAAAATTATCTCCTTGCTTTATGTAGGATGCTAAAACTGAAAAAAGGAATCACAGAATCAGAGAATCACCAAGGTTGGAAAAGACCTTCAAGATCATCCAGTCCAACCATCCATCACCAATAGTACTCACTAAACCATGTCCCTCAACACAACGTCCAAACATTCCTTGAACATCTCCAGGATCGGTGACTCCACCACCTCCCTGGGCAGCCCATTCCAGTGCCTGACCACTCTTTCAGGAGAGTAGTATTTAAAAAAAAAAAATTAAGTCTTTAAAGATGTTTACCTCGCAACCTTTATTTCCTCAAAGTGCAGCTGTATACTTGGAAATGTATTTAAGTTCAGATCCGTAAATGGAGAAGAGCAGTACTACATCTCCAGTCACTGTTGTCAAGTGACTGCAGCCTGGCAGTCATTGTGAAGTGCACCAGTGGAGTTGTAGCTCAAAAATGCCTCCTGCTGTTATATTTTGTATTGGCCCAAGACTTTATTGAAGTCGTAAGCTCTTTTCAAGTGCATAGGTTTCTGTCTTTTTATCAGAAGTCAGATATATTGCAAATCTTAGCATAGATAGCTTTTCTTTAACAGCTTATTTAGAAAACAAACTAAGGCTTTGCTAGAATAGAACTGGTAATGTGGAGATGACAACAGCTATGTAAGGTTAGTCTGCAAGGGAAAATTTGCCTGAAATAAGACGGGCTATAAATCTAAAGCATCATATTTGTTCCTGGCTTTATATATATATATTTTGTCAATTTTTATATGGCTTTGAGGGTTAGACCCAGTAAGATAAATGTCTGTTACAAGCTAGAAGCTTTAATGGCAAAGTTTGGGTTACTGAAATATGGTGCTGGATCAGAAGCACTGTGCTGGGTGTGTTGTGCCATATTTGCTGAATGAAGACACACAGATTTTGAAATGCTTATCTGTGCTTGATTCAAAGCTTCGATGAGATGCATCCAGAGTACTGGGATCACTTCTTGAATTAATGTCGTGGTGCTTCCACCCGGCTTCCAAGTAACAGTATGAAACTGGAGGAGAGGTGATGATTTCCCACTTTTAAAGCAATGTTTCTTAAATATGTATTTATCACATACAACTCCAGTGATCAACAGGCTTTTCAAAACATTGGAGTATTAACTCCTGCCAAGTAAACTAAGTTTATGATTTATGTGGTGTTTGGTGGTTACCAAATAAACTTGGGTGCTATGTTGAAAGTAATTTTCTGAATGGAGGTGATTACACAAACCACTGGGTAAAGAGCTGCGTGCAAACAGTCACTCACCATCCATAACTGGCAGCAGAGATGCTTCTGTTCAGTCCCCACATGCAATTTTTGCTACTTGTGTTATTGGAATGAGATTGAATGGACTGGCATGGGTGCTAATTTTAGGGGTGGAAAGCAAGGAGAAATTACAGATGTTCTAGGAGTCCTAGTTTGGGAAGATAAATTGTAAGAAGGCATGACAGAAATGGATGTTTACCTTCTCTTAATTTCTGTTTCAGCTGTAAGTGTACTTGTAGTGAGCATAGCCTGCAGTTCCTGCTACCCAATAAATCCAATTTGGATATCAACTGAGGCTGACCATAAATCAGGACAACCTTCCTCAGATTTCCTCTTTCTGGACTTTTATTCTTCTGGCCAAATAAGTTGGCATGTTCTGCTCTGCAGTGACCAGCTCCAACAGGAGGCTATGGGGAGCACTGTCTGTCCAGAGCAGCAGAGGGTCTGAACAGAGCAGTGTCCTGAGAGAAGTGATGCTTTGGCTTCCTGTAAGGCGAGAGAGCCCTGAGCCTGAGCTTCCAGCTTGTTGGGTACGTGTGCTGCCAGGCTTGTTACTGTTGTCTCCTAACTCGGTAGCTCCTAGGAACAGCAATCAGTGAACTGTTGGGTATGACAAAGAAACCAAAATCCTGTCAGTTTATCGGATGCACTTTTTTTTTTTTTCAGATTGATCTTGAGGAATGTCAGGTTTTTTGATTCTGAATATGGTGAATGCATGAGGCTTCCTCAGACTTGATGAAATTTCAGATGCCCAAAGAACTGTCTGTTCAAATGATGAAGCAAGCTGTAATCTAAACAGACAAGTGAGTCTTAAACTGCAATTCCAGAATTTTGTGTCTCAATTCCATCTAGCTTTTGAGTTATAAATGAGTCGTACTCCAAATGGATTAGGTGGATTACGTTAAATTGGAACAAGACATTTATGCTGGAACAGGAATATTCAAAAGACTGTTAGTGAAAAGATTGAATGTCTACAGTTCATGCTCTAGATGAGTTCTGTGCAGAAGACTGGCATCTATTACTCCTTAGAGGGTTTTGCTTGTTGGAAGAAATTTGAGTTAGAAGATGTAGCTCGGGGCAGTTGCTGAAATTATCCTTAACTTTGAGATGTAGTTTGCATCAGTGGCTGAAATTACCCTTAATCTTGAGTAGACCCTGAGCTCTTGGATTTTCATGTATGAAGTAGATAAAACACTTATTATTTTTATAAGGTTTTTCTTCTTGTGAGTGAGGGTGAATAGATGGTTCAGTATTGATTTGGTTGCTTTTTAAAATTAATTGATGCATGGATATGCAGGTTTTCCTAAAATCAAAGGGCTCATTTAGCTGTTTTGTGTACCACTTCCAGCAAGTGCTTTATACCTTTTTTTAAAAACCGGAAGCACTTAGTTTGCTCCTTGCCCCTTACCGCTTTATAAATCTGTATTTAATTTCTGTGGTCTCATTGTGTTACTTGATTGTTGTATTTCTTAGTTGGTTTTCAGATAAAGTTTCGTGCAGTATCCCCCTTTATCTAAAAGCCAGATGTGTGCCGGGGACACATTTAGCTGGTAAAGTAATGTGATGGAGAGGTTCAGGCTTGCAGAAGAGGGGTTATATATTGTTTCATAGCTTTATCTGATGGGATTTGTGCTGAAAGGAATGAGGTGTTTGGTTTGATATTACAAAAATGTGATTTTTATAAGGGGTAAAGGTTCGTAAAAAGCAGTTTCATTTTTGTAACAGTTTCAAAAGTAGTCTCACAAGATCTTGTGGGGTGGTACAATCAATACGTTTGGTCTGTTTCTGCAAGACAAGGCTACAAGCGCA
Source organism: Chrysolophus pictus (assembly GCA_037305975.1). Taxonomy (NCBI): domain Eukaryota; kingdom Metazoa; phylum Chordata; class Aves; order Galliformes; family Phasianidae; genus Chrysolophus; species Chrysolophus pictus. The sequence goes on from JAYKPI010000006.1 coordinate 15,331,638, forward strand.
CCACAGCTACCGCTGCAGCAAATTCGACATAAAATCTCAGTACGGTCTTGGAAAATCTCCTTTAGCTGCAGCATTGAAAATCATGGTGTCAAACTCACCACGTCTGAGAAGAGGAGCAGAGCAGCCAGACCATCGCCCTCTGGAGGTGTGACTGATCGCGGTTCCACCGCTGGGTGCAGGAGCTTCGGTTTCTCTGGCACGTCTCACCCCAAGGCACGTGAGGTCACCTCCCTGTCTATACTCAGAATAAGTTCAAATTCCTATTTTTAGTGTTATTTTTGCTGTTATATTTTTATGAACCTGTTGATACAAGAGAGCCATTCTAATCAGATGTTATTATGAATCTCTCTTCCAGAGACAAAATCTTTTTTTTTGTATTCTGCAGGCTTTAAATTGTTTAAAGCCTCTTTTTTCTTGTACAGTCAGAGTGCTTGAGATGAAAACCAGCATCATAGTTGAGCTCTTGTGATGCATTTTTATGTAATTATTATTCAGAGCTGAACTGTATTCTAAGTCAGATATTTAAAAAACAAAGAAAGTAGCAATAATTCTTCATATGTTTATACAGTTGTCCAGTAGCAGAAATCCTGCTAGAGACTTGTGCTGCTTACTGTGCAGTTCTAAGGGGAATGCTTGCTGAAATGGACAAACCTGAGGGTCTTCTCATTAAATAGTGGTCCTTCATCAAGAATAGTTGCTGGCTTTAAAGGAAGAGATGCCTCACCCTGAGGGGCGTGGGCCAAGGAGTAGAAGAACATTGTTGTTAGTGCAGCTCATCATAAGGGCGATTCAAAGCGTGTAGTTGTAACAGTCACATTTCATAAAGCAAGCTGAAAAAGAGCAAACCCAGTCCATGCTGTCAGTCACAAGGAATTTAGTATCTGATCAAACCAAGTTAGCTTTAGAAGCAGGAGTCCAGGTCTAGCTGAAAGCAGTGCATCTGCTGCAGTGCTGGGCTCAGCAAGGGTTACCTTACCCTGCCAAAACACATCAGCAGTGTGGATGCTGATGATATCTTGTGCGCTCAGGAGTCACTGGACTTGTCAGAGCCATGCCTTTTGTCTGTTGTTTGATGTAGGATTATACGTTCTCAACCTGTGTGTTAGAGGGAAGGACAGAAAGAACAGAACAAGGACATGCTTTTTGCTATTATTTCATGTTGTACGCAGTGCCGTGATGATATTTAAAAGTATTACTCACTTCTCCATGGATACATCCAGTGTGACAAACCACACCTGTTCCAGAGCAGCCCCTCATACTTCCCAGTGCTTCCTTCTCCAATTGCTGCTCATAGATCTTTGGAAGCTGACCGTAGGAGGTGGGTCACAGAACAGAAAGACTTGCCAGTCATTGCTCATTGATTACTTTCACAACTCTGACCTTGTTCAGATACCTTGTCTTTATAGATCCTGCTGTCTTTCTGATGTTCAACAGGCTACTTAGTACCTTCTGTTAGTGTACGTAAGACCACCAGGTGTTTGTACCAACATCCTTTAAGGGATTTCTGAGCATTGAGGCTCTTTTATGTTTACATTCATTAGTGGATCTGCATTTGAGTCCCTTACAGCAGTGTTCTGACTGTACGTAACAGCAGCAGGCTGTATGGCAACCATTTCCACCACAGCTTTTGCTTTGGGTTCATAGAATTGAAATAGTCTGGCAAGTCGGGAACTAGTGATGTGGATGGATATGGCTCTTCCACTCAGAAAATAAGTTGGTTCTACGAATCCAGATTAAAAACCTCTTTGCTATAGGACAGACGACACTTGACAGCAGTATTCTCTAATTTCACACTCTACAATAAATATATGTGTGTGTGTGTGTGTATATGAGTGTGTATATATATATATGTAAAGTATTTCAGTAAGTATCAAATGTTCTAAGTAGAAACCAGCCTGATATTTCAATATTGTCTGCCACTAAAAGGATAATTTAAATAGATCAGTCATTATTTACTTTCATTAGGTCTTGTGCCCTCTTCTTTCAGGAATCCCAATAGCCTTGCTGCTTAAATGCTCATTTGTGGTTCCTTCCTCTTCTTCATGCTGTGTTGGCTTTTGTCAGCTGCTTTCTTTCTTCTCCTGCGGTTATCCTGGTTCCTAGCCTCTCGCTGATTGTGTTTTTAGTTATCCCAGTCTGCCAACCAGAAACACACTGTTCTTCTGCCATGTGTGAGTTGGAGATACTTCTGTTATCTTCATGTTGACCAGATGTGTTCAGGCATATTGGGGAGGAAGAAGAAATATGCCAAAAAAAAAACACACCAAAAAACACATGCTTGCAAAGATAAATGGATTTCACTTCATTTGATAATGCCACAAACGTTCAGGTTGGACAGGGTAAGAACGTTATTTGGCAGAGAAATAACAGACACCTGATGTGAGAAGAGCTGTATGCTATGAAAAAATCCATGCTAACAAGATTGGCTTTTAAGCTGAGGTGTAAGTGCATGGAACCTAGCTCTCCATCTTTGTGATACACTATGGAGATCAAAGAAAAAGTGTTTTTTTGTTTTTTTTTTTTTTTTTTTTTTTTTTTGTCAGTGAAAATATCCTTGTACCAGCAGACTGGGACTTTGTTTAAAGACATCTGAAAATAAATAAATATGGGGTGTGGTAATACGTGTCCTGGGAATAATACAGGGATACCATCCAGACATGCAGAGATGGGATCAGGAAAGCCAGGGTGCAGATCAAACTTGGTGAGGGATGTGAGGAATAACAAGCAGGGGCTCTACAGTACATTGGTCAGGAGAGATGAGCAAAGGAGAGTGTATCCCCTCTGATAAAAGAGAAGGGAGAACTGTCTGCAACAGACATGGAGATGGCTGAGGTACTCAGCGAGTTCTTTGCCTCAGCCTTTACTGGCAGTCAGGCTTCCCATGCATTTCATGTCCCTGAATCTCGCAGGGGAGCAATATCCCTCCCACTATAAGAGTGCAGCAAGACCAAGACTGCTTCATAAGACTGAGTATGTACAAATCTATGGGGATGGACGACATGCATTCCAGGGTTCTGAAGGAGCTGGCTGATGTGGTTGCCAAGCCCCTCTCCATCATATTTAAAAAGCTGTGGCTGTCAGGTGAAGTCCCCGGTGACTGAAAAAGAGAAACATCACTCCCATTTTTGAGAAAGTGAGAAAGGAAGGCCTGGGGAACTACATGCCAGTGAGCCTCACCTCTGTGCCTGGGAAGTTCATGGAGCAGATTCTCCTAGAAGTGATGCTGATAGCACTGCTATATGCAGGGTGACTTGAATTTGTGCCAGAAATGACTGCACTGCATTTCAGCGAAGCCTATAATTGGGTTAAAAAGAGGAAAAAGGAGTACAGTGTTGGAGCTTGCAAATCAATGATCTCATTGATGAAGCCATGTAATTCTTCATGCACTCTATCATAGCATGATTTCGTTTGGAAAGGGGCCTTGAAGGTCACCTAGTTTGCTGAATGTGACCTATATTGCAAAATAGAAAACTTGTGCAAAGTTAGAGCGGGGCATGCTCACAGTAAGGCTACTTGCAAATTGTTACGTTACGGCACTGTATGTATTCAGCAGTTTTCTTTGTGGTCCTTCTCCACTTTACAAACTAATATATTTCTCACTAAGGTGCATTAGAGATGAATGTTCCAGATGCAGAGTGGAAGGAGAGGCAATTAACGCATGGCATGCTGTGAAATCTCTGGGTACCAACAGTTTCTGCACAGAATTTTATAATTTTTAAGGAACAATCGGTTTTCCTGCTATGTGGGGTGACTGAATGCAAACAGTTTCTGAAAGAGGACAGCAGCTCAATCATTTTCACAACAGCTAAAACCCTACAGGTTTGCATGTAGGTTTCTACTTTCATCAAATAGTAGCAAAGACTTGGTGACAAGCTGGTTCCTCTGGACCAGAGAAAATTCTCCTTTCTTTTATTGGCACGGATCTTTTCAGCTCTGACGAGGGGAGAGCAGACTTCTGATATCCTGTGAAAGAATCCAAGGCAGAGCAGTGTCTGTTGCAGGCCTCCATCACACAGAAGGAAAAGCATAAAAGGACAAAATTGCTGGCCTTGATCTCAATTGCTGGCTTGCTGGCAGAAGTAACAAGTGAGAGTGGCTTTTTATTTTTTAATTCCCTCCCTCCTACATCATTATTGGTCTGAATATGGAAAGAATTTTCTTTCTCTTTAAAGGTATGAATAATAATAAATGGGGTAATCTGAAAAAAAGAAAAGCCAATTCCATATGGTAGGCAGGTAAAGCTGCCCCATGGGAGCTCTATTTTTTTCCTTCTGTAAAAAAAAAAGTCATCATGCAAATTCTAAAATCCAGCAGCCATTGAAGGGGAAGGGGAAACAACAAAATGCTGTGTTTGCCTGTAACTGTGGACCAATTATTCTTCCAATAGCTGCATTCATGTGTGCAGTTCCCTGGTTACAAAGAATGTGGATTTTTGGCCTTGAGCCTGTTTATCTTAAAATCCATTTTTTGTTTATTTTAAGTGAGCTTGGTGATGCAGTACATTTATTGGTGATGATTTAGATATGAAATTAATCTGTAACTGTTAGTAAAACCATGTATTCTTATATTGGTGTAGCTCTGAAGCACTAAGATGACCGTTTTAACTTTACCAATGTGTTTTTTATAGTTTAAGATTTCAATGAAGTCAGCAGCAAGCAAACACAATGAGGTGTGACTTGGCTCCTGTGGACTTCAGTTAAATCTTCCCTTATTGCCTTGCAAGAACACTTTTGTTTTAAGTAACTTCTGCATTTGGTTATTTGGTGGGAAATGTTTTAAAGAGGTCTGAAACGTTTATTCTGGCTAACAGCACATGTCCTGAGTAAAGCAGCGTTTTGCCTGAAGAAGCTGTGGGTGCCCCATCCCTGGAGGCATTCAAGGCCAGGCTGGATGGGGCCCTGGGCAGTCTGATCTGCTGGGTAGTAGCCCTACCCATGCCTGTGTCTGGGGTTGGAACCGAATGGGCTTGAAGGCCCCTTCCAACCCAAACTGTTCTGTGATTTTATGAAACTACTTCTTGTTTCTGCCTCCCGTGGAGCTCTGGTCACTGCAAGTTTCTCCTGGCTTTGGGACCATCCGTGCCCGTGGTTTGGCCTCAGATCTGAAATGGAAGCTCTAAGAAAAAGCAGTTGGATTTAAATATGGCAATAGATGATGGCTTGTAGTCTTCTCCTTAGTTTTACTGTTCAGAAGAGAGGTCTGAGGCACCAGGGCTGTACAGGCAGAGGATAGATTGCTACAACTGGAAATAAGAAACTATTTTGTCACATTTTTTCCAAGCTCTATCTTTGAATTTACCTGCCAAATGTTTTAAGGACAGTATTTGTTCTAAGCCAGGAACTCTCAGCCTCAATTTCCCAACCCCTTAATCTTGCCTGACACCAGTGACCACATGGGACAAGGTGCTGCAGGGTGCTGGCGAGCACAGCAAGCTGGCAGTGAGAGCAAGGCAGTGATGCTGCACACAGCTGGGGCACATGGGCAGTCAGGGCAGCTGGGAGTCTCATCTCTGTTTCTGCTCTGTGCTGCTTGATTCTGCTCCATCAGGATGTTCTGATTTAATTTGTAGTTAAAATAGTCTCATTAACAGAAACAAAGCACTTAAAAACAGAAGAACAAAATAGCTGTGCCGTGTCACAGAATTTCAAAGGGGTGACTTTCCCCACCTGTAACTTCTGATTCTGGTTGTGTTTCCTGCATGGCAGCAGTGCTGAAACACCTCTGCTGAAAAAAAGGTAATAACAAAGCTAATTTTAAAATTCACTGTTGAAGTTGAAGATAATACTAAGAATTTAATGAATCCCAGAGATGTTTTTTAATATCACAAGGCCTACTGAAAGTCTGTGGCTCCTATACTCTGGTGGCTCTCTGGACTTTGTGGCTGTTGGTGCATGGTGCAGAGGCCCAGCACCCCAAACCCAGGTGTCCTCTTTATTCCTCCTCCTCCCTGAAGTTGTATTCTGCTCCCGGTAGAGGAACGGTTGAAAACACAAAAGCAAGAAAACATGAAAGGCTCAGAAATAAAAGGCAAATATGACTAATTCTGGATCTTTTTAATGACTTAAAGATAGTCTCACAGTTTGTGTCTGGCCTGATGCACGCTGTTTTGAATGCTGGGCGCTGGTCATGCTCTGAAATCCCACTGTTATATTTCCATCAAAAAAGATGCCATTCTGTTGGCTTTAAGAAGGGTACTCTTGCAATCCATGGTTGTAGGCTCTACAGCACACCCCTTACTTTTTGTCTACAAACCCTTCAGCTCCCCCCCATTAGTGTCTCTGGCAGCTTCATTGTGTTCTGCAGCAGCTGTGGGTCTCAGTGGTGCTTCAGGCTGAAGATGGGGTGGGGACATCTCCAAACATCTCAATGCATTTAGCTCACTGAAATCAACACAGGGAACACAGAGGGGATTCATGACCAAAGAGAAGGTTTATCTACTAATTACAGAGCTTTCTTTGGAGTCTGAAAGGCTGAAAATATGGACACAACTTAAGCTGTGTGTGGGGCAGGGATAAGAAGACATTTTAGGAAAACTGACATTAGAAAAGAGGGATAAGCTGTTGAGAACATCCCGAGAGATCAAGAAGAGTTTTCCTGAGAGGAGGATGTCACAAGGACTGCCAGAACTGGCCATTTTAAAAAATGTATTGTATTAAAAAATATCTGAACTCAGTACATAACTTATCACAATAGAATAGAAGTAATTAAGTCCTCGTCAGCAAAATAGAGATGAATTTTTATGCCATTCCACAATTACTCCTAACAAATGTTTTTAATTTGGCCAAAACAATAGCAAGGAGGCTCTGTGGGTGTCATAATAAGGGATCTAGACCTGAATGATTTGTTTCAGTCATCCCTGAGAGGGGACAATAGGAGGGACCAGGATGAAAACATAGAAAACAATGAATGGAGCCGTTCATAATTTTGTCTCTCATCTTTCATTAATAAATCTCATGGTAGTTTGTGGTTTTCTTGGAGCTTCAGCTCCCAGATTCACGGAGTAAATAAGAACCTGTATTGTCATCACAGAAAAACAAGTTTCTAATTTTCACCATTGCAAGAAAACTTAAACTAATACAGAGCAAGAAAAGGAACCGCTTTCCGTTCTGATCTGGAATAACAGCCGGGACTCATGCAGAGCTGCCCTGCTGCCCTCCTGAAGTGGCAGTGGTGAGAAGCATCGCCCACTGTCCCCCATCCCTTTGCCCACCCCCAACCCAAAAGCTGCCATTGTTCTCTACTATTTTCTCTCCTCTCTCTGTAAACCAGCAGGACTCAAAGCAGAGGGACCCAGCTCTCCTCGTTAGAATAATTGGGCTGATTTATGAGCATGAGATGCAGCTTGCAGGCTGCAGTGTTACCATTGAGTCAGGGTGCCTGCTGCCCACTTGGGCTCTCAAATTTCTGCTTGTTTTACACAAAGAAAACATTCAGGGAGATACAGGTATAAAGTTTTTTTTCCTTCACAAGGTATTCCTTGCAAGCTGTGCATCCCAAGATAATATGAAAGTCTAATTAAAATACTAATGGAAAGGGGGAAAATCCCATGATGGACCCTTCCTTAGCATCAACTGAGTAGAAAGTTAGGCTTGTAAAACACTCCCTGAGGAGATTCACTACATCACAGCAATACTGAAAGCTGATGCTGCTTCGTTCCCCTCCTGCGCTGTGACAGTTTTGCATTACTTTTTGGAAAGGGTTATGGACTGGGATTTACAGAATGTCCTTTTTTCATCAAAAATGTTACAAGTGTCCTTTATTAATTGCTCCATTTCCTGGTAGCTTCATGGGCAAATACAGTGCACTTCCCCCACTTCCCTGAGAGGTGTTTATGATCACCTCCACCAAAGAACTGTACCCAGTACAGGCCTCTGCTAACTGGAGGAATTTATAGTGCTGACAGGTAATGGAATCATTTTGTGATTCGTGCTTCTAGTGCTTTTGTGAATTGTGATATTTTGTCCGAGGGCAAGCTGATGGTGCCAGCTTCAGGAGTGGCTATTCATGTTTCTGGAGTGGTTATTCGCAGTCAAGAGCCCTCCACACTGTAAAGCCCCTGCATGGCCTCTGAAGAGCCTCAGTGAACCTGGGGAGCTCACGGTGTAACCAAGGCAGAGAAGCCAAAGCAACAAGGGAACGAAGCACGTTACGAACAGGCATGAGAAACCCATTGTTGTGTGCCATAGTGCCTGTGTCACACACTGCCTTGACGTATCACAAAAGCAAATCAGCACTGCTATTTTCTGCCACCTCCATATTGTCTCAGATGCGCTCCGTGCTTGGCAGACACAGAGCAGGACTCCCCTTCAAGTCTGAAGCAGGAGAGAGGTGATGGTGGTACCCAGTGAGACCTGGGCTCTTACTGCAGTCAGAAAAGCTTTAGCACTTACCAACGCCTGTTCACTCTGTACTCACCAGAAAAAAGGAAGTGACAAAAAATCTATCCAAGCCACAGCTTTGTTGTTCAGAACTCAATTTCTGGATACATAAATACATAATCTGACTTTTTCTGCCTCCAGGCACAGTGATTTCAGTGCGGGACATGGGTTGTTGCCACGGGAAGGGCCTGGTACCGATATTGGTAATCTGTGTGGAAGAACCATGGCTGTAAAACAGAGAAATGGTTAAAATGCTGTGCAGTGTGCCCCTCTCCTAAACGATCACACTGACTTGTTTTCCCTTCCTCTTCTCAAAATTGCTGCCTTGGGGAGGTAAAGAATTACCATTGCCATAAACTGTAATCAGGATCAGATGTGCTAAGGGAAAGGCCTCGCTCAAATATCAAAGAGGTCTTAAGCTGCCAAAACACAGCAAGAGGCAGGAATCCCCAGGGAATCAGAGCTGTAATTTGTGCCTGACCTTCATTCTAACCAGGAGATGAAGTGGCCTCATGAAAGCAAGTTTTGTTCTGTTTGGGGATCCTCATGGCAGTGGTGCTGGTCACAGGACCAGGTGCCATGCAGGACTGATGGCCACCCACCTGCTCCAGGGATGTTCTTCTGTGCCAAGCTCCTCACAGCAGCGACAGCGGCCCTGTTGGCCCTCTGGGGCAGTGGCTGCTGCTGTGGGGCTGCAGCAGTTGGTGCCCAAGTGGCACTCCAGCACTGCCAGTGTTCTCATCGTGCAGCTGTTGTCTGGATTTGGAAGCAAAGGGAGATAATGTAGATGGTTAGTGGGTATGGTGGTGATGGGTTGGTGGTTGGACTAGATGATCCTAGAGGTCTTTTCCAACCTTAGTGATTCTGTGATTCTCTAACTCTGAGGAGGCCATGGTATCTCTCAGCCATTCAACCACAAGGTCAAGCATTCCAAGAGCAAATGGGCTGATGTCAGCTCTGCAGCCTAAGGTGGACACAGCAAGTGCCTCAGCCCTGCAGGCACTGCCTCTCTCCTCCACTCCCCAGAACAGTGTACAGCTGCAGGCTCTACGCTTCCAAAAACCTCATTCTAAAATCCAGCCCTGAGCTTCCTTTTGCAGTAGGTGCACAAGGCACGCTGAGCTTATGGGGGATTAAAAAGCTTATTTTCCGTAATTCTGCCTTACGTTTACTCGGGACTAAAAGGTGTGGTGCTTAGATTCCTGCCAGGTTAAAACAAAAGGCCTTGAGGTGTCTTCTTGTGAGGTGATCTATACCAAGGTTGCATGGAGCCCCTGGGCTGGTCGCAATGGGGTGTTTTGCCACTCCTTCCTAATCGGGCTCACTTCAGACTCCAATATAGCCATACAGCTATGGCTCCATCTGGCTCAGCCCCAACCAGCAGCTGTGTGCAGGTCACTGAAACCCCAGCGCTGGGCTGTGATGCCCAACCGGCCTGCCTGCCAAACATGGCCCTTCAGGCAGAAGACCTCCTGCAGTTAACGGGATGGAAGAATTCAGGTTATCTTCCATCACTGCAGTGTGTTGTTTTCCAACAGAAGATACGTCCATGCACAGCAAATACCGAGATGTCTGCAATAATTTAACATCAGTTTGGAAACAGACGGGATTTCGAGCACATTCCCCATTGGCAGCACTGGCCCTGAGGGGAGCAGGATTGCAGCCACCGCTGTTTTAGGGACTCACTCTTCCCCTGCTTCTCCTTCGCTAAGAAGAGATAAAATCTGATGTACAGTTTGTCTGCAATCGGCCGAGCAGATCAAACAATTTACCTTGTCACTCACAGCACGCCTCTGCTGCCTTCAGCATTTATTTTACAAAACGTACATCTGCAAAAGAACTCGTGAGGAAAGCCTCAAATCCATTACAGGCTGCTGAGAAACAGTACGTATTTGTGGTGTGACAGAACTAACGCCAATGACACCAGTGAACGAACGACCCGTCCTTACCGCGCTGTCCTACCCGCGCACCTATTTCTGAGCCCCGTCACATCACGTCGCCGCAGGTCAGCACGACCCGACCCCGGCAGCCCGCCCCGCCGCTCCCCTGCTGCTCCGCCATAACTCGTCAGGAGCGGCACTGCGCATGTCCGGCCGCGCTGCCGCCCGCCAGCAGAGGGGGTGAGGGAGCCGCGGCGGTGCGGGGCCGTGCGTGGGATGTGGGGGCAGGTCGGCCGAGTGGGGAGGGTTACCGGCCGCGCTCTCGCTTTTATGTTTTTGGCTTTTTGTTTGTTTGTTTTTTGAGATTTGCAATTTCAAACAACCGAATCAGAGTCAGAGAATATCCCAAGTTGGACGGACCCACATGGATCACCGAGTGCAGCCCCCGGCTCCGCACAGCACCACCCAAACCCAATGCAGTGTCCAATAGCGGTGCCCAGATGCTCTTTGAACTCCGGCACTCGGGGCCGTGCCCACAGCCCTGTGCAGCCCGTTCCATGCCCACCGCCCTCTGGTGCAGAACCATTCCCTGACCCCAGCTGCCCTCCCCTGACGCAGCTCCATGCCGTTCCCTCGGGCCCTGTCGCTGTCACACAGAGCAGAGCTCAGCGCTGCCCCTCCGCTCCCTGTGAGGAGCTGCAGCCGCCATCAGGCCTCCCCTCAGCTCCTTTACTCTGGGCTGAGCGCAGCCAGGCACCTCAGCTGCTCCCTGTAAGCCTTGTTTCTCCAGATGCATCACCATCTTTGTAATCATCCTTTGGAAACTCTCTAATAGAGTTTTTCCTTTCTTACTACTTTCCTTTCTTACACCGTTCTGTTATGATATGTATGGATTTCCCAACTGCCACTGACTGCTTAAACTGAAAGCGGTTGGTGGCTGCCCTGCCATCCTACTTGTCCAGGTCTCTCTGCAAAGCCTCTCTCTGCAAGAGAACTGAGATGGAGCTTGCTCTCAAAAAGCACTACAGAGAGAACAAAACATAGGAGTGGACCAATCATTTTAAAAGATTCATATGTATGAATAAGCAAATGCAATGTTTCATATCAACCTTATTTTCTGCTCTTGTTCATGAGTGTTTTAAGTACTTTTGGAATTTTCATCCATTGTTATGTTGCACAAAATTTAATTAACAGCATTCCAGGGAGGGCAGAATTGCTGAGTCCTTTAAACAGAAAGGGTAATTGAAGCATATGGCTTACAGTAAGGCCTGCATCCATCTCACCTAATTATAGGCATCTAAGAGAGAGGTCTGACTTAGAAGCTGGCTTGTCTTTGCTTCCCTCTAGAGTCAATGGATAGACCTGACACCTCCAAATGGTGATCCAGCAGACACAGACACCAAAAATCCATGCAACTAACTCCATTCAAAAAGAAAAAAACAAAAAAGTTTCAGATTTGGAGGAGTGTATGATACATCATTTTAAAAAGATATCTGTAATTGTGATGCTTAACTCAAATTGTAAACTGTGAAGTAAAAATCCTTACTCTTACTTATCTTGTTAAAAAGCACAGATGCCCATAGGTGCAGTGTTCCTGTGAACACCCATTAAGGGCAGAACTATTGTGGATGGGCTCCCAAAACCTGCAAGTAAATCCAGGAAATAGCTCAAGAGTGCAGAAAGGTCACAGGCAACAAGCTGTAAGTCTTGCTTGCAGCAGACCAAGTTCTGCTCTCCGGAATCACACCTTTGATTTAACTATGTTTATAATAAGCAAACAGCAAATGCTAGGGCAGAGTGGGAATGTGTGCAACCTTCTCATTCTTGCCAGAGGCCGCAGCATCCCACTGACACCCTGCGGATTCCTTTGCTGCCTGGGATTCCTCATCCCTTACTGATTTGACACTTCCTTTGCTGTTTCTGGGATCACAGCGAGTACATTTTAAATGTTCATCTTTTGCACCTCAGATCCTATAGTACTGCATCTGCCTTTTGGCTCAAGGTTACAATCGTAGAGGTGTTGAAAAGCTCGACAAAATCCATCCTTAATTCTCGAGAGATTTTAGAAGTCCTGAGGATCGTCTGCCTGCATGTTGAGGCACCTAAAATCCTTTCACAGTCTGTCCTTGCTTAGACCAGTGGCTGCTTCATTCCTTCAGCTGCCTGCTGTCAGTGCAGAAGCAGGTTTCAAATCAGGTTTTACAGCAGCAGGCAGCCTGATGGCAGCAGCTCACAGTCTTTTTTTCTCACAGGTTCAGCGTCTTTTTGTCTTTTTGAGGTTTTTTCCATGTTCTGTGCTGGAACTGCTGTAAGAAGAGCTGCAAGAATACAGCCTACTGCTTCCTATCAGCTAGAAGATGGACAGCTCATCAGGAGGCAAACATTGCATCGATCAAGTTAGGAAATATTTTATTAGGAGAGCCATGCCTCTGTTGCACACTTGGCCACTAGCACTGTTGAGGGTGATGCCAGAGGAGAGAAAATCATAGCCTGGCCACTGCCCAATCTGGCCAGTGTGGGCTCTCATGCAGTCCAACCTGACCAACCTTGTCTGCATCTGTCCTCTGCACAGCTGCAGGGGTGTGAGCTCAGCACTTCCCCAGGGCTGCTCTCAAAGCATCCCAGGGCTTTATGCCTCAGTCTGCTTAGATATATCAGACTTTCTTCCTATAGGAGCCACAGGTCTGTGGGGAAGGGGTGCTTCTGAGATTCTCTGGTGCCAGTTTTGATTCTTCTGTGCCATGGCTTGTTTGTAATGGTCACTGCTTGGGCAAAACTGAACACTGCTGTGCTTGGCAGAGATGGAAATTGGCAAAGATTGGAGATCTCTTATTTTCCAGAGTTGTTCCTTCATATTTAATGTTTTCCACAGCAGCAAATACAGATGCAAATCTCCACACAGTAACTGTGGAATTCTGCATCCTTGCCCTATTGTCATAGACCCATCCAGTTTTATCCCATGCATGTGAACCTTCCCCATCGCAGACTTTTGCAGCGAAGCCACAAGCTTGCACTTCTCCTATGTCTCCCTCCTGTATCTCAGCAGTCAGAGGCAAAAATGGCTGTTCCTTTGATTTGCTGATGTGTCAGGCAATAGTGAGAACTGCTCAGCAGGGATCCTCATATTCTGCATTTCAGGGCTTCACATCCTGTGGTGCCAGACCTCCCTGCCTCATCTCAGCACAACTCTGAAACACTGTTAGTATAGAAGTGAACCTTGACTGCTATCTGCCCCCTTGTTAAGACAAGCATTTATGCTATCATAAGTAGTTATGATAAAAGGAATACAGAAGATGGGAAAAATGGCAACAGGAATTCAAAGAGGAAGTAGTCAGTATTTGCTCATAACTTTTGCGTAACAGCACTTCTCTTCGTTCCGTGAGTAGGGAAAACCTATTACAGCAGCTAGGAAAGAGAAACATTTCTTTCTGTTTCTGAGCATGAGAACCAGACTCCTCATTGCCAAAAGCTGCCCAGCATGTTTTATTCAGTTGTGTGCTTAGGCTGCAATGGTTCTTTGCACCATGAGTAAAATGCAGCACGTGTAATTAGACATTGCAATCTGCTGAAGGGCCCCGTGTTAGCTAAGTTCCATTTAGCTCCTACTTTCTACAAGACCTTGTTTTCTTTACAAAAGGGTAAATTCCACCAGTATTTCATTTCCTATTTTTATTTTTATTTTTGCAAATTAGAAGTTTGGTGTTTTGTGGATGTGAGTGGCTTCTGAAGAATATTTTGACGATAAGCAGGACCACCAGGTGGGTAAAAGATGGGATACACCCTCCAGTGCCAATGGTGACGCCATGCTCTGTGTCAGACCAAGGAAGGGATCACAGGGCTGAAACCCACCAGAAACTGCCTCCAGCACAGTGCCAAAGCTGCCTGCCACTCCTGGCTGGTTTTGAAGGCTCTTGTAGCTCTGAGTGTAGCCATGCTGGAGCCATTTGTTATGGAGCTGCAGCCTGTTCAGGAGAAATGAGCTTATGCAAATGTCAGCTAATGATAAATAAGTGTCATTAATTTCTTTATTAACTTTGGAATTAGTGGAAAAGAGCTTCAAGGGATATTGGCAATTACCAAATTTCAAAACTGTTTTTGTAGTGTTTTACTTCTACAGTTGAAAGCAGTGTTTTTGAAGAAGCAACAGTTGAAAGGAAGGGTAATTTGGCTTTTTTCTTTTTACGGTCTCTTCTCTGCAAATATAATCTTCCCACTTGCTTATTTTCTACTTCAACTTTCTTTTTTTTTCTTTTGTATTCCTGTGGGATGAATCTATGATTGCAAGTACAGTGGGTTGCCTACCAAGCATAAGATAAAATCTAGCAATACGTTACTTCTTTGTGTGAGATGTGGTAAGCTTTCCTATAGATTTGGAAAGGGGGAGAAACTTCACAAATTCTGATCTGAAAATTGCTTTTCCTTCCTCTCTGTAAAGATCAAGGACACAAAGGCTGCAATCCAACCTCCAGCACTGAGAGGGCACATAATTTCCCAAGCTTTTGATGCTGGGAATCCCACAGAGATGGAGCCTCTGCCTTTGCAATCATTTTCCATTCCTATGACATTCTTTCAGGTTCATTCTTTCAGTGTAAAGAGCCTTTGTGGGCCCTTGGTCCTAGAGAATGTCTGAAGGTGAGTGAACCTTTATGTCTCATTTAGAGACCTTTCTACATCTGGTGGTGGGAAACGTGGAAAGAGCTGCTACCTGTACCACTGTCATCAAAAGCTAATTGCACCAGACTGGGCATCTAACACTGACCTTTGGCATGTGATGGAGGACAAGAGGAAAATTTCAGAGGAAGGACTTGCTTTGATGGAAGCAAGAACGACTTGGTTATGTTTATAGTGGCAGAGTGGACTCTGGGGCAGAACCCTAGGAAGGCAGAACCACCTCAAGGGGTTTCTTTCAAGAAAAAATCTCTACATGCCTGGAGCAAAATCTAGGCAAGTTTGTCATGCCTCAGACCAAGAGAACCATGGAATAAAGCCCTGTTATATGTCTTGAATTTATGGGCACCTGAGCATCACTGGTATCTAAACTTCTACAGAAACATTTGTCCAGAGATGCAGCCATCTTGCTGAGCCGAGCAGCTCCATGTCTTCTTATCTAAGACAGCAGAAACCACGTCCACTTCCATTTCAAAACACACCAGGGAATATCTTCTGCTGTTTGCGCAACAGCCTAGAAGGTAGAGCTCATGCTCTGGAAATAAGAGACCACTAATTCCATTCTCAGCTGGAAGGATTTAAACCAGTTGTTCCAAAGACAGTGACTCAGTAAGCTACAAAATGATGTGGATAGGGAATAAAGTCTGCCTCTCTCTTTGAAGCTAGGTCACTGCAAGTCCAAGAGTGAGATGGTGGAAGAAGAGGAAATGTAATAGTCAGAGTCTGCAGCCCACAAGTTGGGCACTTATCTGGGAGTGTAATCCCAAAGCAAAACATGTATGAAAACTAGTCCCAATATATGAGGTATGTTTCTATGGCCTTTGGAGATCAGATGTGGGTTTGTTCTACCTTGCAGAAAGAAAACTCTTTGTTGAAAGAAAATTCTAAAAGATGAACAATATATGAAGATTTTAGAAACTCTTCAGAAGACAGAATGTAAAGTCTAACCCAGCTTTTTTACTTCAGTGTTCACAAATTTCTGATCTACAGGTCCAGATTTTAAGATGATGTTCCTCTTCTGTTCCTTACAAGCTCTGCATCTGCAGTGCTGCAGCATGTTGAGTCCTCACAGCCCATGGCATAGCAGTTTCAAGACCTGTTAGTCCAAATTTTCAGGTTACTGAAAGGCAAGGCTAATGTAAAATGAACAGCATTTAGGTCACATGGGTTTTCATTTGCAACTCTCAAATCTTAGAAGTAAAATTCCTTAAAAAGAACTTATTCCCAAAAAGACTGCAATTAAAGAGGAAAAGTTGAACTGGCTGATTATGGGGAAAATGTTTATACTTCTCTCATGGATCAATGTTGCATCTCCAGAATATGGATGGTGTATTTCTTATAAAAACTGCACGTCTTTGTCACTGAAACATTTCCTCCTTGCCTGTACCTTTATGGCCACAGCACTACTGAGGTGCTCCAGTAGTTCTCAGTTGTGTGCTACTGGTAAGCAGGGACAGGAGAACAGGAGGGCACCAAGCGCTCTCATCTCTTTGATCTCTGCCTGGCTTCATACAGCTGTGAGCTCTGTCAGACCTTACCCTTCCTGGGAGCCTCAGGGCGTTTCTGGAAGTCTTCACCATCTTCTCCTTGAACTTCTGCAATCAGCTATGTTTTTTTCTCTTTTAAAATTACAAGTGGGAAATGAGTTGTCCTTTTCAAGCTTCCTCCTGCCTGTTGCTTCTGAGAGAGGAGGGAGAGGCTCCAAATTCCCACTGTTCCTCACGGGCTGAGATCCAGGCAATTCTTTGAACATGCAGGATGCTCTCCATGACGCAGTATAATACAACACTCACCAGTCACACTGCTGGAAGCAGCAGGTCTGCTTTTAAAATACAGGCTTCTAAATTGTGAGCAATACAGGTAACATAGTAATAATACTGAAAGCTTGTTATTTGCTCTAAATTCTCAATCGCAGCTGCCATATGTCTTGAAAAATTCATTCTAGCTGAGTCTGGGTTATGTGATAAAGGACACATCTGGAGCTGAGTCAGAGGCTCATTTACTCTTTATCTGCGCCAGAGGGAGTGTCATAATGAAAGCACTGACTGTGACTGCTCCCCTAGAGAAGTGCCAGTGTTATTGTACTCACTGTAAATTCATGGAAAGGAAACTTCACAGGCTTTTTTTCTTTTCTTTTGAGAAGTGCAGGCACATTCAAACCAAGACATTCCTGCTTCTCTCAGCTGCCAGGTCCTAAGCACAAGATGCAGTGCTTTTGTTATACTTGATATCAAATACCTAGTGAATAATCAAATTCTTTGCTCTGCTACAGCTGTGTCATTAGGTAAAAGCAAAAATTACTGAACTTCACCCTTATCAGACAGCATTTTCGCTCTTTGGCTGCAGAAGGCAGGTCTCTGCAGTGTGCACACAGCTGGACCAGCTCCCCACATCCTGCACAGCCCCTTGTGCAGCCCACGCACACTGCCAGCAGCAGCGAGCACCTTACCAGGTGCCATAGGCTGCCATAACTTATTCATATTGCTTTTTCCAGCTTACCTTCTAAAATACAGAACTCAAAATCACACATGAAGAAAAATAAGAATTTTCTCTTCTGTGTTGTTAAGGGGAATTTGGCCAAGGAGAAGGAAGCTGTAATTGGTGCAGTGGGATTGACTGTGGAGAAGAAGAGTTTAATAACAATATAAATATCTGCTTAGACGGGCTCTAGAACCAAGTCACACACAACATTTCTTATATATAATTATTTTACATAATGCCCTGATATTAAGGACTCCCTCATTTTCCCTAGGAAATGCAGCCTCTGCATTCATGCTGCCTGCCCATCTCCTGGTCACTTTTTAACTTGGTGGCATGTGACAGAGAAGCCTTGGAGTGGGAAGTTCTGTGAAACCTGGCAGGTTGCAGAAGTGATGATCTGCAGCTTCTGCAGAGGCAGAGACAGAACAGCTGACTGCCCAGAGCAGGGACAGGGGGGATGCTGCAGGGAGGAGCGATGGCACCGGGGAGGTGGGAAGTAACTGGGAGTGTATGGGAACGTGGGAGAGGAATCTGTAGGAAACCAACCTTCATGAGCTTTGCTGCAAGCAGCCCAGCCTGGCACAAGACAGGCTCTGCCCTTTAAAAAAGCATATGTGTTCTTTCCAAGGTATCTGCTGGTAAAATGAATCCAGTTAACTCAGCTTCCATGTCAGCACTGAGCAGTACAGCTCTGATTTACCTGTCGGCTCAATGGCAGCACGCAACAGGGAAGTAGTGTTTTACAATTTAGGATGTTTGATTTTGGCAGCACTTGACGTGTTGTACACAGATCTCTGCTTTAAAGAAACGGGAGACATGAAGGTGTCTGCTCGCCTTTGGAAACGGAAATAAATATTAACTTATCTGCACAATGTGTGAGCGGATCTAGCCCTGCTGCAGGAAACTCATTAATCTCACATGGAAAATAAATAAACCAGAAGAGAAAAGGATGGGTGGGATTTTCACTTCCTCTCCTTCCGCAAATCATTATTTCATGTGAACAAATGCATGCCAAGGCTTTTTAAAAGGAAAATTACTGCAAAGGGCAAATAAGATTGTAGAATCTTTTCAAAGCTCCTCAGGAGGAATAATTCTGGGTGGTGCTGGGACAATTCACCTGCTAAATGCTGCCAGGTAACTTCCACTATTAGACCACATTTTCCATCGCCTATGACATTGTCAGACTTGTGCCATTAGGACTAAGATTTTCCATGGCAGGTGCCTGTAAAAGGCTGGAGGCATGTGATGTCTGTGTATGTGTATCAAGAATTGCCTCAGGCTGAGTATATATAAAAATTTTAGCCAAAATGGTTTTGCTTCTCAACAATTACAAGAAAAAATGTGCTGTTCCCATCACATTAAAAAAAAAAAAAAAAAATTAGTCTGAAAGGCTCTGTGCTTTGGAAGAAAAGCTTAAAATTTGGCTTTTAACATTCTTTACTCACTCTGGAAATCCACCTCAGCATGGCTGAGGCTTCTGGCTGCTGTACTGAGCCAGTGACCAATGCGTGCTACAAGATAAGAGAGGGGAACTTTTGTTTGCTGATAGGGAAAATGTAGGTGGTCACTGGCACCCCATTCAGAACTACAGTTTCGAGAGTGACAGAAATTTCAGTCTCATTCAACCATGGAAAGGTTGCACTTCAACCTACAACAAATGAGAAGAGTTGGGAAATGCAGGTGAGTGACCCTTACCTTCCAGAAAAAAACACGAGTTTGTACCTAAAATCAGCCACAAGCTCTCACAGTGGGAGAGATTGTTGTCCAATGTTTTGAAAATTCAAACCTTCATTGAGGTGTCTTTGTATGGTTCTAACTGCTGGCCTTTCCCAGAGACAGGCATCTGTGACCAGGGTAGTCAGCACTTACACAGTCCCCCATGTGTTAGTCAATAAGTTTGCAGAACTCCAGATTTGCTCTCACATCCTCTGCAAAATGAGAAGCTGAAGAGAAGCACGGTGAGTGTTATATGCACTGACTGGCTACATGTTCTTTCTCTGAGCCCAGCAGTTTATTCTCTTTAGCTTTAGAGTGAATAATTGGTAAGATGTTCACCAAGACTACTATGACAGGTTGAGGCTCTTTCTTCACATTTATCCATAAAATTTGGCAGTCCAGAATGTTTAATAGTAGTAATTTAGAAAAGTATTGCTAATAGAAACACTCCAAAGATATTTGTCACAATCCAGAGTTATATTTCTATAAAGACATAAAGCTTCAAAAAGCAAGCAGTTTGAGAATATTTATGAGAAACAGAACTGTAAATTTAAGGTAAGGATATAAGAATATCTATTCATGGTCATAGGATTGGTTCACAGGATTCAGACAAACACACACCTGGTAAGAATAGGGCTTGGAAAAGGGAATGACAGCAAGTGTGAATGAGACAGACAGCCTCAGGTGAATGCAGGAACCAATTAAAATAGCATATGACCACAGGACAGGTTTTTCACAGTATGTGTTTAGGAGAATAGGTATGGGGGTAGTTGAATGGTTGATTTGGATGGCTTATATGTGAAATCTAAATCAGATTCTGTTAATTTCTGGCAAGTAAATACGGAGGCAGGAATGAAATCTGAGGGGTGCTGCTTGGGGAAACTTGGGATAGCACAAAACAGAAAGGAAAGGAGGCATTTATCATATTTAATAGTCCGTCTCTGCTTCTATATTGGACAAATAAATGGTCACAGTACAGCAGTCTGTAAACCACGGATCTGTATTAACTGCCTATTATAATGGGTTTCCATCCATGCAGAACTCTGGTGGAAGCTTTTCTTACAGGGTAGGTGCTGAGAGATGTTGCTCCTCTGTGCACAGATTCCCTGACCACTAATAATGAGCTCTTGTAGCCTTTTGGTGTGGGGCCACCAGTTTTGGTTGCTTTCCTCTATCAGCTTTGTAATTTCATGAAATTAAACTTAGCTTTGAGTAAATTCAAGCCTATCTTTGAGACCTCAGTCAGCTCTGATTGATAGAAACTTGCTAACAAATCCAAGAATTACTGGGAATATACACAGACACATAAGCCAAGATTCCTTAGTAACTGGGGAAAAAAAAAGAAAAAAAAAAAAGGAAATGAAAGAAAAGAAAAAAAGAAGGAAAAAAAAGAAGAAAGGCAAAAACAAAGAAACCAGATACTAGAAAAGCTGAGAATACTTTGGATATTTTGAAAAATTGAACTTAACACAAGTACATCGAAGTCATCAGCAGCCTCTGCAAAAAGCCACTTCCACCTCTCAGCTCTCCCAGTGGTGTCATCCCATGCCTGTGCAGCCTCCAGACCTGTCATCTGGTTACCAGCAGCCCTTGCTCTACAGTGATTTTCTCTGTGATGAAGGGAGTGGAGATGCAAGATGTAGGTTTGAAATCCAAAGGCAAACTCCAAGTTGAAATCCAAGGCAGTCTGTGAACCCTAGCTGCAGTAGACCCTGTCTGAAAGTGCTACATTTCAGCAATTTCTAGCTGTCTGACGCCAATGGATCATTACTGGTTTCTACTTTGATGAAAGCTACCTTCCCAAAATATCGCACTGATCATCAGTCTAAAGCCAGTTGCACGAATTTTGCAAAAATGTTTGCAGAAAGGAGTAATTTCCTTCATGTCTGAATACATAATATAAGCATGTAATATTAGCTGGATTAGTTTAAATTAGGTGATACGGTTTTCTTGTACCAACATTTAGAGGGAAGGATAAAGAAAGTGGTTACTTACCCAGCTGGGTGGATATGGCTGCTCTGGGATTAAGCTGTCTGTCTTTAATTCCAAAGTTTAAAAAGTGAACTGAAATGAACTATACTTTTAAGTTTTTGATTTCTATCTTGAGGATCTCCGTGAACAATACCTGATAGATGCACAGTGCTGAGACCCACAACAGAGGAACTGGAACTTTTACTCAGGGGTGCACAGCTTTTTGATTCAGGCATAAATGCTTCCTTACTTATTAAAAATTGGCTGGGGAAAAGAATACAAGAATTTCGGAGAAGAATTTTTACATATTTCTGATCGTGTTGATGTATGTCTGAAAGTTCTAGTCCCAAAACAAAAATGGGTAATTAAAACTTGTGCTTTGCTTTGTGACTCCAGAATTTGAAAAACAAATCACACAGAATCTAATTAATGTCTATAGGATTACTTTCATGTCTTCTCAGGGATAAGATATTTATAGCTACACATGAAAACAAGAAAAGGGCTTAAGGGAATGCAAACAAAACCCCACCACCCAGCACCTTAACTATAGCATCTGCAAGGCAGCGACCATGGAATACTTGATGAAGTGCTTACGGCTAGGAAGGCTGATAATGAGATTTCTTTTAAGTTCACAGTGCTGCACATTAAAGAGACACTGCCAACCTGATTCGGAAGGGAAAAGCATTACAGAACACACACAAGATGTTTTTGTTTTTATAGAAGAGTTTTTTTCATCAGCCTTTGCCAGTGTCTAGAAAAGGAAACAGGTTTAGAAAGCAGCATACTTGGTCCACTAGTTTTCTGCAGTGTCTTTGCATGCTATTTGTCCACTCTGTAATGCTGAGTTATAGGTCGTGCTGTGTGTGGCCCTAGATTGGAGATGGAGCTCCCCCCATCACTGCAAGAAGCAGCAGCTCCATGAGACTCCGCTTTAAGCAGAATGCACTGAAGGCCACCTGCACACACTGACACTGCCTGCATGCAGAGTGCTGCTGAGTGCACAGCACAGACTGCCTGGAAGCAGGCAGCTCCAGCTCCTCTCATCTGCTCTGTAAGAAGAATCACCATTTGCTGCAACACCAGACCTGGCATCATCAGATTACACATGGCTTATCTGGGCGAAGAAAAGTCAAGTCAGCTTATTTTAGATCTACCTTTAATTAACTTTTAATAAAACCAGACAATATTTTACTAAGACATGAGCCTTATGTAGAGGGGCTATAATCTCATGAAACAGCTTAGGTGTAGTCTTATGTTTATCCCACCATGGCTGCTTCAAGGACTTTCACTACACCAACGTCCTTTAACCCTTTTATTTGCCTTTCCCATACTAAATGGAAGCAGCACTGTGTGTTGCAGCTGCCTGTGTGGACTGGTTCAAATTAGCACAACCTTCCTATTTTTTCTGTCTCCCATAATTTTTTCTCAACACCCACTGGAAAGAGAAAGAATGTGAGCTGCCAAACAAGTAGAGCACATAAACTTATCTGTATTCAGAAAAAAAATGCATTCAAGCAACACTATTAATGTTGCACAGTCAATCATTAAACTTGGGAAAGCTAATTTTGTAATTTTAAATATTAGCATAGTTTTTACTTACAGAATTGCATACTGACTTTTCAGTTGTGCTGTGAGTATGAGCAGTTTCTGAACCAAAAGAATCTGATGCCTGCCAGACCCTTGTCCTTGTTCCTGAAATTGGGAAATGAACAGTGGATGATACAGGGAACTGCATGAAGAAACAGGATTGTTTTACAATTAGAATAACAGGGTGCTATCCCTGGAAAACTGCAGTCTGCTCGGCTTCTGCTGGACTGTTCTAGGAGAGGAGTGCTCAGTGTTAGTCTTTGATTTCACATCCCTCATCTTGGTGCCAACTCAGTAATCCAGGATTTGGTTTGCAGACAGCCTCTGATGGCTGTAACTGAGGTGTGCGGGCACTGTTCTTTGAGCATACAAGGGATGCATAACCCTAGGTTAACCACCAACTAAAAAAAGGTCCTAAAAACCACACACTGAAATCAACTGGTGCTTTTAATCTAGTTTAGTATGCAGATTTGATGATATAATGCTGCAATTGCTACAGAAACTGGAAGAAAAATGCCAGTACCACCTGCCCATATTTACACTCACTTTGTGCTGCACAGCTGGATTCCCAGGATATGACAGAAGCTGCAGAAGGTAGATGGGGGTGGAAGAGTTTTTCTCTGCCCTGTCCAGTGCTCTGAGCTGCAGCCACATGGGCCTTGAGCAGGACAGGCTCCAATTTTGGCAAGCTTTTGTGGGTGATGTTTTGTCAGATTTCCATACAGAATGAAACATCAGGATGACATTTATTAACTATGTTAAAAATGGACTGTCAAGAGAAGGGGAAATGTGTAGCTGACCATAGCTTGGAGTAACGCATGGTGCAACCTGCCAGCCTGCTGGTACACCTCAGGGAATACCACAGGCAACTGAGCTGTTACTGTGCAATAAATGTTTTCATGGGGCTGCAGGCATCCAGTCCAGCCCTGGAGCTGCAGAAGCGTGATTCCCACAACACTGTGCTAGCACCAGCCATGCTGAATGTATTTACAATTCTCAAAGCACTACATGAAAGAGATTCTAAATGCTGATAGTACCTGGTTGATCTTGAATGACAGTAACTACTGAAAGACTGGCAAGAACCCAAATAGTGGTAGGTCACTGCAGACAGACATAAAGATGCTTTCCTGCCCATGGGGCCCTGGGCAACTTGGTCTGGTGGGAGATGTCCCTGTCCACAGCAGGAACTTGGAACCAGATATCTTTAAGCTCCCTTCCAACTCAAGCCATTTTAGGACCTGTGATTCTAAAACCAGCACCAGGTGTGCTAAAGTCTGTGCTGGCTAACATGCTTCCACACACAGAAAGCCTGGAGCCAGCTGGAGTTTTCCTTAAATGCAATCCGGAGTAAGAGGATCAGCCTTGCTTGAGCACTCACAGGCATGGTCCTACCTATTGGTCAGAGGAGAAAGAGCAGGAACTATTTCCAAAATAAGAACATGAGTCCAGCCAGGAAGGCATTGCTAGGTGTAATAACAATTATCTGCTAGTCATGTGGTGAATGCTGATGCCCGTAAAAATTTCATCCACAGCAGATTTTGCCACATTTATCTTGCCATTATTATTATTATTGGTAGATTAAAATCAATAAAGAGCCATACAGCTACCAAAACCTCAATGCTTTTATCTAGCATCAGACTGCATCCAGCATTCTGATTACCCAATTGTACACTCTGAACAAGGAAAGATTGCACTGCAAGATCTGGATGAGCCACCCTGGAACAGATGCACAGGTCCCAGCTTTCATCTCACATTCTCCTGCTTCCTGCACAGCGTTCCTTAGATCTGGCTCTTGTTCTCTTGCCTCTGAATGGGACAGTCTCCTCCTTCCTTCCCATTGCCTAGATGCCACCAAGGAGGTCACTGGGGGTGCATGGCCACGTCCATGTTCTCAGTTCATTGCTTGGCTCCAGCTACACACATAGCAGCTGGAAACAGCCATCACTGGGAAATTCTGTCCTCATCATGTCATCCCAGGCTGCAATGTGTGTGATAGCTCTGTAAGGAGAGTGCATGTCCAGGTAAGGGACAGAGACTGACTTACTGAGCTGTGGGAATGATGCACAAACAGGACTGAAGTTGCAAGAGGCATGAGTTTGCTCTGGGACATTCTTAACCTTTAAGCAGTATCAAGTGTCTCAGTAAACTGAGAACTGAAATACCCTAAAAGTTGGCCAAATTAGAGTAGATTTTCCCTCAAGAATTAAAAAAGCATCTGAAAAGTCTTCCTTTGCTTAATTTGAAAGCAAATTTTTTTCTATTAAACATTTCATTCATCTTTTTCCTGTTGAAAAACAATCTACTCATCCTATATTTGGCTTCAGAAATGCCAGGATGCTTTGGCTATTCATTTCCATAAAGAAGCAGAACACCCGCATGGTGCAGACCGTCAGCACAGATGACTGCAGCCCACATTGGCGTAGTCTGGCACAGCTGGCTGGCAGCTGGCTCCAGGGTGGGGAATGTTAAGCCTTGAGCAAGGGGCTGCCCAGGCTCTTTAAAGCCTCAGCAGAGCTGCTCACCCTGCTCACAGGGCCTTGGGAAGCGGCTGAAGGGCTGATTCCCAGCAAGCAGATTTAAATAGGTTTCCAGCTTAGGGAGAGAAATGGATGTTTGTCTCTTAGGGGAGCTGCTCCTTCCTCCCACCCCTCCCTTGGATGTGCACGTACATGCACAAAAAAGAACAGAATGGGATATGAGTGCTTTCCAGGAGGAAAAGACTGTTCCTCCACAGAGGCAGAAAAGCACTTTGGCAGACCTGAGAGGTAATAGAGTTTAACTGAGTTGAAAATAAAAGACTGGTAATGAGATTTTGCACTAGATTGGCTGGCTTGTGCTGGCAGGCAGCGAGCACAGCCAGCCTGCTTACAATTCACTGGGCTGAGCTAACCGAAAATAGAAACTGAAGAACCACAGTGTGTTTGTTACCCAGTCCATAGTGGTGAAAATGTTGACCTGGAAGGATTAAGACAAAATTACAGCTCTGAAACGCAGCCACTTGCCTTTTTCTTAGTGTTGTTACAATGGCAGTGACCTTCCTGCTACAGCAGTGGAACTCCTACAGCAGCCCTGACAGGAGCACAAGGAAGTGTACTCACCAGCTCTGTTCTGTCAGTGGGCCATATTTCTGCTGGTCCTGGTGGCTCAGCAGAGACCAGCAGCACCTGCTGCTTTGGGAAATCTGAGGCAGCAGATCTACACAATCCACTTCACCCTGGACGTTAGGTCTGCTGCAGCCTGAGCTCAAAGCATCTTTGCTTGTACTTAAGAAGAGGTACATTTGAGACTGTCTTGCTAATGCCCATGAGGCATTTGCCCGTGTGTGAATCATCCATGTCCAAGCAAGGGCACAAGAGCTGCTGCTAAGGCATCTGGCACATATCAGGAAGCTCTTCAGCTCACGTTCTTGTGGCCTTTAGTACAGACTCAGTGCAGCATAGCTGGGTGCAGTCCTGATTTTAAAGGTAGGCTGATTAGTCCTAGCTAAGTATACAAGGAAAGTGTATATCTTGTTAGATCATGAAGGAAAATTTATATAAATTTCTGGTGTCTTTCCTGATGTCTGGAGGATTACATGGCTCTCAGTATTCATCAAGCAGCTCTAGTAAACATTAGTTTAAAAATTTTCTGGAGAATGAGGATGCTTTATAACAGCTGATAGCAGCTAGATTGATAATGAGCATCTTCCAGTAAGAGGTGGTCATTTTTCAGCCTAGAGATAACCTCTCACTATGCACAGCATGCAGAAGTGCCAGTGGTGCATACTGTACAGCAGTCACATTGTGGCTGCTGTAGCTTCATTTAATTAGGGAGACATCCCAGAGATGGTAACTTCTGCCTGTTCTGGACTACCATCTTCATCTTCTCAGTTATGATATACCCCACTGTCAGCCACATACATAACATTTGTGAAGTGGGAGGACCAGGTTATCTCCAAAGCAAACATCCTTCCTGCGTAACATCTCCAGGCACGCAGCATTAGTTACTCAATTTTCCTGTTAGAATAAGATCACTGATTTAGTAGAGTTGTTTTAATTTCATAACACACTATAATTGTGCCCCAATTTGTGAAAAAAATGATTTATCTGTCTCCTTCTTGTATATTAGAAGATGTGATTTTCTGAGATTATAGTTGTATTTTTCCTGTTATTCTTGGTGGCCTGTCTCTACCTGAGCAGTTGCCTCTTTTATAATGCATCCCTTCCAGGTAACACTCAAAATACTGTCAACCAAATATGATGATAACTTAAAGTAATGCCAAAGGGAGATCTGCTTTCCACTGTATAGCCACTCCCTGCCCAAAGGAAAGGGAGCAGTGGTTTGTGCTCATTGCCTTAGCTCTGTTTGCACAGGTGTTCTGCACTCTGCCTCCAGGCTGCAAGAGAGGAGGTATTACATCCCATTTAGGGGGAGAAAATATAGGGAAATGAGGTCAGTTTAGAGGCAAAAATATAAGGGAATGAGATCAGGCAACTAGGTAGAAAATTAAAATGAAATGATGGCTGCTTATCAAACCATATATATACACATATTTTTCATACTTGTGTCTGTCACTAGCTTCTGATGTTGATCTCTCAGCATCAGCATTCTCTTCATCCTATGAGAGGAAGACTAAAATGCACATGCAGGACCACCATCATGAAACTGTACATTCTTGGCTTGCAGACACATCCTAATTCATTAATAGCAGTCAATACTTTTCTGTTACTGCTAGGAAGGATAAAGAAAGCAGTGACGTAGCTGTCTTGTGAAGCAAACAGTTCATCCTCCCAGGATTTCAGCAAAATAAAGTGCAGTCCTAATTAGGGATGATAGATGCTCAACTTCATAGAACTGAATTGCTCACGTTGGAAAAGACCTTAAAGATCATCAAGTCCAATTTGTATTCATTATGTTCTTAATTCTTTCACAACTCCACCATACATTCTAAAGTTGTCTTGAAAGAAACGCAACATCAGTGTTTAATGCAGAAATACTCCTTTGTTTAGAAGTAGAGCAAACATTTTTGCTTTGCTAAGTCTCAACTGAATAAGTTTTTCTCCTCTCCAAGCACTGCATTAAAATATAATATGACTATTAAGATGTATAAAGGACATGCCTAGCTTTGGTCCAGCAGTGTCCAACCCAGTGTAGTGATGGTAAGAGACTTATTTAGGCAAATTCAAACCAGAAAACAAGATTAAAAAATATAGTAGGTGTGCCAGAGGTCAGGAGGTGGCAGTAAAACTCTGAGATGTTTGATCTGCATGCCAGTAGTGAAAGTGTTTTAACTGCACACCAGAATTAATAAATGATTATTAATAAATGATTAACTTGTGAGATTCTAATAAGAAAAGCAAGGCATGGTCAGATACTGATCATACAGTTAGGAACAGTATAAGGGACAATTAAATGATACGGATTATACAGATAAAACTACCTTCATTAAAATCTTAGTTAATATTCATAATTAAAATGATTAACAGTTCAAAACAGGAGAATTCCAAGTCTGAGAAAGCCCCAGAATAACTTCTCAAGTTGGGTGGAGTAGCAACAGTGGATGTATTTCAAAATTCAGCAAAGTGGACTATAGCCTGATGACTAGGCAAGTTTATATACATACACACATAGTAAATATATATTCACACACACATATATATAAACACACATCAATAGCATGTATTTGGATGGAAGAGCAAGCTTCAGAATAGCTTGTCTTTGAAGCAAGATTATGGGAAAACATACAGGAACGTGTTCAAAGTAAAACAGAATGTGAAGTATCAGTCTAAAGACAGGATTCAAACTCAGAATATGCATGAAGCAAACTGCTTTATTTCTGCTCGGTTTACTTTATTTAGCTTCTCCTTCATAAATGAGAAGCTGGTGGCATGAATGGCAGAATATCAAAGTGGTCTGCAGTAAGGAAAACCATAAGCCTAAGAAAGATGAATGAGATATTTGGTGAAGGGACAAAAGCTGGCTTTGGTCACTTATCAAAACTGTATGCATATTCAGAGTAAATTATGCATAGCAAAAACAGCCACAGCAAGTTTGTTCAACATGTAGAAATCAGAATGGTAAATCCTGAAAGTGGATGTTTGCCTCACATACAGACCTTTATGACAGCTGGATTCTCCTGAAGAGAAATACGCACGCACCAGAAAATCAGAAAGGTGATCTCACAAAAATTCCTCAGAACTCTAAAGCAGCAGAAGTTTACAAGATGAAGGACAAACTGGAGAGAGCTTGACACAGCTTGACTTTTTTTTATAATGAAAGGAAAAGGTTATAATTACTGTAAAGGATCTAGAAAAAGATTCAGAAATTGATACGGAGAACACATGGAAAAATTGTTCATGAACATCAAAATATCAGAGTCCTGCTTGCTTTGGAAACAAACCTAAAACAACTAAAAAAAAATGGTTAGCACGTTTTTGTATTTATTCATATTAATCTGTTCAAGCTCCATATGCCCTACATAACATGACAGATTTATACCACATCAGAAAAGGAAATTTGGATTCTCTAGAGAACTCTTTTGTTTTTACAAGTGAGAATTTATCCACAACTGTAAAGCAAATAATGTGTACATGTGAATGTGCATGTTCTCCCAATAAAATCATTTGCATAATTCATTTACTGTACCTAGATATACTTCAGAGTTCTGCTTAACAGCAAATTTCAGAAGGTTTTGCAATTACAGTATGAAAAAGTGTGAGAAAAACAAATCAATTTTTAATAAGTTCATCTGTTTCTATATGTTTTCCAGCATCCTCATCTTGCAATGATTTTTGCTGGTTCCAGTTCCTCTCAGTGGGTCTTTCATGCTAGGCACAAACCTGTCTGAATACCATGAAGATGAAGCACTAACACAAAAAAGCAGCAAGCATTTTCAGGAAAAAAAATAAAAAATAAAAAAGGACTTATTTAACTTGCTCCAACAATGCTGGAATTTGAGACGGAAACACAAATAATGCTGATTATACTTTGTCAGACTAAATCTAAGGAACTAAAACACCTGACTTCAGGCTGCTGTCATTTCCAAATATTCAGGGAGCCATTAAAATATATGTGTTTTTAAAAAAATCTATTTTCTAGAAAATTCTCTAAATAAACATTGCTGGTAAACTCTTCTCAAATGTAATGTGATACAAGCTCTGTGCCAAAATCTGGAACACAGCTGAGTGCTCTGAACAGAGTGGGAGACACCTGAGATGGTTCTCTTAAATTATGCAAGAATCTCAGCTATGCACAGTAAAAGCATCAGTGTCAGGAGGTGAAGAACACAGCACTCTATATGCTCACAACTAAATGCATTTAAAGCAGTTCTCAAAACTCTCCCAGAAGATTTGGCCACATTTTGTAGAGGAACTCCTAGTTTCACTTCCCATTAATAATCATAAAACATCTTTGTGCCAGATATAGTGCAAAAATATGGAAAAATAATTTTAGGAAAGTATTTAATATGTTTTAGCTACCTTGAGACAACAGCTTAGCAACTGCAAAGAGTGGGGCCAACAGCCTGTTTTCGGCCCTTTGAAGACCACCAGAAGGATCATGGGCCCTGAAGTGGTCTGCAGACATGGTACCTCCTGGGATGTCTTTCTGTGGTTGCGTTTCTCCATGAGATGTAGGAGGTTACTTTTGCAGATGTCTTACCTCGTTAGCCAAATCAGTCGTGTTTAAAGTGTTTTGGGCACTGCTGTCTCACATTAGCTTCCCTAGTGTCTTATTTCCTCTTGTTCTTTTCCACCAGAGGAAGCCCTAGGAGAATAATCAAAGGAACATCAGCACCTAAACTCCTTGAATTTCACTCCCTGTCTTCTGCAGGTCTGGCTCTTAGACTTTCAGACTTTGGATTGATTTAATGATATTGGGATGCTTAGTTCTTCACTGAAGTTGTGCTGGAGAATGTCATCTCCCTGGTTTATAAAGAGCACTGAACTGTGGGAAGATATTCACCCTCCTCAGCTTCATCTGTTTTGCAATCAAATGGGAGTGGTCAGCTTGCAGGAGATGCACTGTTTTGGGTTTGCGGAGAATAGGTCCTCTTTCAAAGCAGAGGGCTCAACTCACTCCTGCCAAACACTATAAGAGGAAAAGAAGGGTAATTCTTGGATGGTACGACGGCAAATCATCTTTCTGGCTGGAAGCCTTGTTTTGGAGTTTTGTTGCTTAGTATCTGTCAGCACTTTAATTCCTAGGAATTAACTTTCTCTTCCAACAACTTGGCCTCAACTAAATGTTTGCATATAAAGTGTCAGAACTCAGAAGTTTTTTAAATTTTTTTTTTAATTAAATTTCCAAATGTGGTTAAGTCTCTAGATATGGAAAAGTACTTGGGGGGTACTCGACATTAAAAGAAAAAAATTATTAGCGTGGCACACATTTAATCTTGTGAAATATTTAAAGGAAGACAGGATGAACATTTAAAGTATGACCTTGAACAATGCAAAATTCTGCAGATTTATCCAGAAACGGGGCTGTATTTTGAGGTGTCTGGCACCTTTAGCCAGTGTAATTACTCTACTCCTTTGAGAGTAACTTATTACAAAACTAACCTCACGTGTTCAACCGGTTTCCTTTCAGAAATGCTTCAGGCGCTGACGGATCACAAGAGGAGGGATCTCGTCCCCAGACTTTGAAGATACGAATAAGGAGGAAGTGATTGTTAATAATTTGCCGATCTAAACTAAAAACAAACGGCAACGCAATGAAAACATGCAGTTCCGCAGTGCCCCAAACCCTCGCGTTACATCGAACAGAAACAAGTGGCAGAGGGTGAGCGCGATTAGCTGCGGTACGGCACGCACCGAGGCGTGCCTCGTGATGGAACATCAGCCCCCAAAAGGAGAGAAACTTAGAAGAAATGAAGAGCCTTCGGGAAACACTGACCCATCTCAGCGGACTTTTGTTGCAGGCACATTCATCACCCCAAATCCCACCTGAGGGCAGCTCAGAAAAACTCCGCCGAGTACAGAGGAACGAAAGCCGTCCGGAGCAGCACGACGCGCCCCGCACGGCCAGAACCGCCTCAGCGCCCGCAGGACACGAGCCGCGTCCACCTGGCGTCACGAGACCCCCGAGGGGCGGGCCGCGGCCTCGCCCGGCGACCAATCAGCGCTCCGCCCCGCGCCGTCCTCCCTCCTGCAGCCAATAGGACGCGAGGCTTTCCGCGGCCCGGGGCCTGGGCGCGGGGCGAGGGCCGGAGCCGGGCTCCGGCAAAGCGGTCGTCGGGATCCGCGCGCTCCCGCGGAGCTCCGCCCCTCGGGGCGGGGCCCGGCGTGGCCCGGCCCGGCCCAGCGCGGCGGCAGAGGCGATGCGGAGCCGGGACGCGCGGCTCCTCTCCTAGACGGAGTCTGGGGCACGTTCGCCGCCACCCGGGAGACCCGGCCGCAGGTAGGAGCCGCCGCCTCCGCCGGGCGAGGCGAACGGGACGCGGCACCGGGAGCGCCGAGGGGCCGCGCGGCCGAGGCAGGTGCGGGGCGGGGGGCGACCGAGGAGGCGCCGGGGTGAGGCGGGCCGGGGGCTCGGCCCCCCCGCGGGTTCCAAGATGGCTCCCCCGCCCCCCGAGGGAGGCGGCCGGCCTCGCCGCCCCCCGGCCGGGAGCGGAGCCCCGTGGCTCTGCCGGGGTCGGGCCCGGGGCTGGGGCCGTGGGGAGGGCTGAGCCGCTCCGCCCGGCTCCTGAAGCCCTCCGGGGCGGTGTGAGCTCGTCGCGGGAAGTAATGGATGTGAGCGGACGTGAGGGGCCGGCAGGCGCGCAGCCGGGCTCGCAGAGCCGTAAATTTTAACTCGCGGCTGTCGGTGCCGCGAGGTGCGCTCGTAGGTTGGTTGGGAATAGCGTAACTCGGGCGCGGAGCCGGCCGCTCGTTGGCTTGTTAATGCTCACGCTTAATCTGCGTTGAGCAAGCCTTAAAAACATCCGTAAATAGCATTATGAATTGGGCGAGTTGCACGTGAGCGGCAGAAATGATCCTGGATGCGGCAGCGCTCGGAGCGGTACGTCTCCCCGCTGAGGTCCGGGCGGTGCTGCTGCTCAGCCCATGGCAGAGCAAACAAACCCCTTCCCGCACCTCCAGAGCTTTCTCTGGTTTGGTTTTCTAAACAGCCCTGCTCATCTTTGCCTTTCCCTCCTGCAGACGTGGTGTGCAATAACTTCAGGGGCTTTCGGGGCGGGCATCCTTCAGCCTCACGGAGATCTCCAGCACTGAATTTCAGCATCTCCTTTCTACAGTTTTCAGTGAGGTTCAGAGCTCTTATTTCAGGCATCCTTAGATCGAGATCCTGGTTTCAAGAAGAGCTACTTATAGCCACCGTTCCTTGTTAAAAGTGCCTTTTGTAGATGTCCGTTTTAAAATGTAGCCATTAGAGTTTTGGTAGGAGGTATTAGTGTCATCCTTCACGACCTTTTAATGCAGGGGTGATTATGTCTCTGTCGTATTTACAGGAAGATCTGGCTTAATTTACAGCTTCGTTTTTCACTTAATTAGAATAAACAATGCTTTCACTGATGTGGATGATTAAATCTCTGATCTCGCTTAGAATTAATGTTAGGATTTTGGTAAATGTCACTGTTGGATTGAGTAAGTCTTTTTGTATTCAGAACGGGTGATTACATGCAGTTTCTAAAAGCAGTCTTAAAGCAACAGTTAATTTAGGTTTTAGGATTTAATCTCTTAGAGCAGAGAATGAATGAAAGGGACACGGCAGTTTCAGCTGTGCATGTTTGTTCATCGGAACAACAAAGAGTAAAGCGGTAACCTAAATGACAAAAGGTAGATCTAAATGGGCTTGGACTTACAGTGGTTTTGGATTTGACCATCTCTCTGCTGACGTGTACACATAAATGGGAACAGAGGAAGTCCCAGAGGTGCTTATTGCTGTCAAGTGGCAGAGAGCATTGAGGAAACATTGCTCTGTGTTTACTTGGGTCTTGTTCTCTTCCTCAGGCATCTATCAGCAGTCCTTATCAGAGACAGGAGGCTGTGTTGCATGAGCCCTGCTTCTGGGCTGGTGTGGTGTTTGTGTGCACAGTAAAATGTCTTCTGTGCTGTAACACTCAATTTGGAATTTAGTTTTCATATTAGGCAGGTGCAGTGCTGTAGGTTTGCAAGAGCACAATGTAAAAGTCAGAACCAGGTGCAGAGAAAGCAGATTAACATACTATTACTTTTGGTGCTTATTTGCACCTTCATTAAAGTTGACAGCTCCCCAGCTCCTTTTAGGAAGCAGTCACAAGCATGTTTCAAAGTGCCAGCCCTCTCCTGAGTGCGTGGTGGGAGCGCTGCGGTTCTCAGAAAGATGCTGGTGGAAACTGCTGGAACTCCCATCTGTTCTTAGGATGTTGCAGCATTGCCTTTGACTAGAAGTGAAGCTTTGATTGGGCTTTCCCGTGATGAATTTTCCTATGCAGCAAACAGCCAGGCGTGCTTGCGCCTTTCATTTATCTGTAACATATGGAAGGGAGCAGAAGGACCATAAGAAAAATAGTTCAGTAGCACCTTTCTGTCTAACCTGGTTCCTTCATGTAAGGGCTGCTTCACAGAATCACAGAATGGCCAGGGTTGGAAGGGACCTCAAAGATCATGAATCTCCAACCCCCCTGCCACATGCAGGGCCACCAACCTCCCCTTTTAATGCTAGACCAGGCTGCCCAGGGCCCCATCCAGTCTGACCTTGAACACCTCCAGGGATGAGGCATCCACAACCTCTCTGGGCAGCCTGTTCCAGTACCTCACCACTCTCTGTAAAGAACTTCCCCCTGACATCCAATCTAAATCTTCCCTCCCTCAACTTAAAACCATTTCCCCTTGTCTTGCAGTTATCTACCCTTTCAAAGAGTTGACTCTCCTTCTGTTTGTAGGCTCCCTTTAGATACTTAAATGCTGCAATGAGGTCACCCCGCAGCCTTCTTTTCTCCAGGCTGAACAAGCCCAGCTCCCTCAGCCTGTCTTTGTAGGAGAGGTGCTCCAGTCCCCTGATCATCTTTGTGGCCCTCCTCTGGACCCTCTCCAACAGCTCCCTGTCTTTCTTATACTGGGGGCTCCACACTTGGATGCAGTACTCCAGATGGGGCCTCACAAGAGCAGAGTAGAGAGGCACAATCACCTCCCTGTTCCTGCTGGCCACCCCTCTTCTGATCGAGCCCAGGATACCATTTGCTTTCCAAGCTGCATTTCAGAACTTGCTATGATAATAAGTAAAGGCAGGAAGAAATCCAGTCTTGCTGCTAGCAAAACTTCCGTTACTTGTCTCCTGGTGTACCTCTTTGAAGGCTGTTGTAGTGACTGAAGCAATTTTCACC
Organism: Chrysolophus pictus; assembly: GCA_037305975.1. Taxonomy (NCBI): domain Eukaryota; kingdom Metazoa; phylum Chordata; class Aves; order Galliformes; family Phasianidae; genus Chrysolophus; species Chrysolophus pictus. The sequence goes on from JAYKPI010000006.1 coordinate 15,366,602, forward strand.
ACCTAGTGTAAGGTGAGTTACATGTGGGAGTCCCGAAAGCTAATACAGCTTAATCCCAGCCTGTGGTATGTATGTGTTCTTCCTGCCCCATCTCCTGGGAAATTCTCCTCCCGGTTGCTGCTATACATAGCTCATTAAGGAAAAGATGTAGTGTATTCTTGTCCCTTCCTAATTTTACTCTTAGAAATATATGACACAATAAATTGACACTTGCTTGCAGTGGATCCTGAGTATTTATATCATAAGTGATGTCATACCTTGGATTTCCTTGCCAGGTAGTAGTACTGAAGTACAGCAGGAGGGAACAAGCCTTACTTAATGCGTGTCAAATTAGCCTTGCTGTGCAGTATCCTTAACATCCCTGGACAGCACAGCCCACTCACTCTGTGCCACACCTCGCTGACTGTGTGGCAGCTCTGAGAGCCCTGACTCTGCTTGTCAGTTTTCCAGGACCTTTGGAAGATTACCATGAGGCATTCAGTGAAGTTCTTTAAGTGAGTTTCCAAGTTTAAGTGATACTTTGACATGCTCTTTATGTTAGCTATCAGTCTTACTTTTAGAGGAAAACCAGCAGAAAGCAAGAAGAAGCTTGTCTGAAGATGCACAAAACTTTTGTTGGGTGTTTTTGAAGAGTATCTATATTCTTTATGCGTAGCTAGCAAGGAATATGACTTGAACTTTCCTTCCCCTCTTCGGAAGGATGTTCTTGAGCAATAGCATTAAGCAGACTAGTTTTGGGGACCACGACTTCTGTCCTGAAAATGATTTAGCTGTGCATATTATGAATCAAGTGTAGACTGGACTTTATCTCACCATTGCTAGCTATGGAGAAATGATGAACAGCTATTATAAGAGGGTTTCAATATATTTAATATTTTGGGGTTACATGTTACTGTGGCCAGTGTCTTGGTTTTGTCGCTTTTCTATTCAGTTGTGAGGGCTAAGATGCTCCTACAATCCCCATTCCTGGGGTGCTTAAATGAAATCACAAGTCAGGCTAAAATCCAGCCTGGATTAAAAAGCTGAACAGTGCCTTCTGAAAGTATGTTATGGAATCATAGAGGATTGTTGGAAAAGATCTCTCAGATCATCTAGTCCAACTGTCAACCCATTATGTCTGCTCACGGAATCGTTAAGGTTTGAGAAGACCTCTGGGATCCCCAAGCCCAACCTGCCCCCACTGTGCCCACTTGCCATTTCCTGAAGCGCCACATTACCATGGCTCTGGAACAATTTCAGGGACAGTGACCCCACTGCCTCCCTGGGCAGCCCGTTCTAATGCTTGACCAAAGACCCAACAGCCTTTTTTGTCAATTCAGCTGACTTTACAGTTGGTTGGAAATCTGGTGTGTTTCAGTGTTTGCATGCTTCACTTGATGTGCTTGGGATGTTGTATCTTAAAGGAAAAAAAAAAGAAAAAAAAAGAAAAAAAAGTGTTTTAGTAGAAGAAGAAATCAACTCAGTCAATTTAAAGAACCAGAATGTGGATTTTTCCTGGTTCTTTAACAGTGTGCAGTATTGCCAGTGATGTAATCATTCTACCACAAACCTGCAGTGAGGTGCTCTGGAAGTGAACTCACTGTTTACATCTGGTATGCTGTCAGTATTTAAAGATTTGAAAGAATCTGTGAACTAACTTCAAATAATACTGCAAAACCTTGTGGAACTACAAAATGGGCAATGTGATTGCGGTCATGTGCAGTGTGCCAAGGCTATGATGAAATGTGAACATTGAAAGCGTAGCCCTGTCGGTAGAAAACCCTGGGGTTTTCTATTGATTTGACTGCTCAGTGCCTGCTATACACGTGGGACTTGCTGTGGTTGTGACCCTGGGTGCCACCATTGCTGGTCTTGCTGCCCGTTGCCGGTAGGAAACAACAGGTCTTTGGAGCCTGTAGAGAAGCAAGCAGAGCATGGTGCCAGCTGGAGTGTTGAAAAAACCATTTGCTAAATGTCAGGGTACACAGCTAGTCATGGTTTTGAGATTATTGCTGACTTTTCAGAGCAGCATGATTAGTTACTGTGAAGGAAAGAAATGAGCATCTTTACTACAAGGATGATGTATAATGAGAGAAGGTGTACGCATAACATTTTGTACCAAAGCTTGATTCAGTCATGTATAAACTGTTATCACATGTATATGAAGTGTTATGGATGCTTACTTCTATTATCCCTATCCGCATTATCTGTATCCATTTATTTGAAGCTTTCCTATAACCATTTTGAAAAAAAAAAAAAAATAATAATTACTCCTTTAAGACCAATTTGCCTAAGGTAGGCTTGGAGGCAGAACAGATTTGCATATCATCCTACCACCATGTCCTAAATAAAGGTCTCGTCTGACTTTTCTTATTTTTTTTGCAAGGTTTCACAGAGAAAGGATTGTTAGGAACTTATTCTCATAACATTTAGAGACAAAACAACCCCAGGCAATGCTACAGGTTTGGGACAGAGTGGCTGGAAGTCTGTGTAGAAGAATTGGACCTGGAGGTGTTGTCTGCACTCAGCTGAACGTGAGCTTGCAATGCGCCGAGGTGTCCAAGAAGGCCAGTGATGTCCTGGCTTGTAACAGAAATAGTGTAGTCAGCAGGAGCAGGGAGGTGATCTTCTCTCTGTAATCAGCCCTGATGAGGCTGCACCTTGAGTGCTGTGTTCAGTTTTGGGCCCCTCACCACAAGAAACACATCAAGGCCCTGGAGTGTGTCCAGAGAAGGGCAATGAAGATGTGAGGGGTCTGGAGCACGAGGTTTATGGGGAGTGGCTGAAGGAGCTGGGATTGTTCAGTCTGGAGAAGAGGCTCAGGGGAGACCTTATTGCTTTCTACAACTTCCTGAAAGGAGGCTGTGGTGAGGTCAAGGTTGGCCTCTTCTCCTGTGTGACAGCAATAGAGCAAGAGAAAATGGCCTCAAGCTGCACCAGAGGAGATTCAGGTTGGATGTTAGGAAAAGCTTATTCTCTGAAAGAGTGGTCAGGCACTAGGGGAGTGGTCAGGCTCCCCAGGGAGGTGGTGGAGTCACTGTCCCTGGAGATATTCAAGAAATATTTTGTTGTTGTACTGAGGGACATGGTTTAGTGGGAAGTGTTGGTAGTAAGTAGGTGGTTGGACTGGATGATCTTGGAGGTCTTTTCCAACCTTGGTGATTCTATAATTCTAGAATAAAAACACGAAGACACTTCATGTTTCCAACACTAATATCATGATACTATTAACCTTTCCTTTTTCCTTCAGGTTCCATACATTCTCAGCTCCCCAATCTAGAAAATGCGAACCTTGCATCCTTGTTGAAGTTAAGACAGTCGTACAGGTAGGATTACCATATGATTACTCTTTTGCCCATGGCTTTCTGATGGTGGATTAGGTTGTCTTTTGTTTTCTCTGCTCCTTAGCAGTGTGTAGACTGAGATGAGAGACCAAGAGTAGAGTTATATTCTAGTTAGTATTAATAAATAAAGCTGTCAGATGTCAGCATAATGAAATGTGGTGTAAGTATGCTTAATTCAAATTGTATGCTGCTTTATTGTCTTATAAAGACAGCATATTTTTTTTTTCTTTTGGAGTCAGGAATGATTACATTTTCATATGTTCTTTCATTATATATGATGGATTACGTTTTGAAAACATAGGGAAGTGTGTTACCAATACAGCCAGCAGTGAAGAAGGATTGGCCACAAGAACAGTTACACGATAAATTATATAACATACTTAAGAATAAGGTAAAACGCTTTAGAGCTACTAATTATGCCTCAGAACTTGGAAATGTCTACATCCATTTATATAAGGAGCACAGAACATCTTTATTGCACTCATAATGTGTTGTTTGGTGGACTGAACTTGGCTTTAGCGAATGAATCTGTTCCAAAAGCAGAAGTGTAGTCTCATATATGAAATGCAGGGTGCTGTTTCATAGTCAGTATGCCATGAATGCTTTCTGAAGAAGTGTAATTGACATTGCTAATTATAGGTAAGAGTGGGATATTTAGATTTCATGTATTGCATGTGGCCAGATGAGAAGCTTGAACTGGCTAACGGAAAAGCTTTTTTTTTTTTTTTTTTAAAGAAAAAGAAGTTGCAAATTCAGATGATAGAAAGCCTTGCTTTTTCATCACAGTCTGGAAGAGTTGCAGAAGAGAACTGATCTCAAGAAACAGTATTAAATTTCTCTTCAGAGGCTTAATAGGCTCAGCAGTGAAGGTTTTCAGATACAGTAATAGAGGTTTTCAATGAAGTAGCTGTTCATGAGTGGTTAATTATCTCACTGTGATCTGGGTCACTGGGGAAACTGCAAACAGCTCACTTCTGTGTTCTAATGGCAAGTGGGATGTGTGTATGGAGGGGCAACGCTGAAGCTGTATTGTCTGGAGACCAGCAGTGCTGGAGAAGTGTCCACAGCCAGCTTCTGAGCGAGCAGCTTACACTCTTGTTCAGGTGTGTTGAGGATCAAGGCTAGCAAAGGTGTGCAGTATGGCTCTGTAGGTTGCATTGAAACTTTTCTCTGCTCCCTGTGTGCTCCCACTCCATCCTCACTGTCCTAGCAGCCTGAGACATGCATGAACAGCGGCCCTTTGTCAGCAGCTCTGCTGGGCTCCCTGCCCTGCCTTCCCTGCTGTTCTCGCCATCTGTGGACATGTGGACTCTGAAAAGAGTCACTTGCTGTCTTGCATCCCAGGCTGTCTGAACCAGGAACTCCCAATCGCCTCCAGTATGCGTGTATGTAACCTGCAGCTTTGGCAAGTTAGCTTCAGTTTTAGGGATTGCTTTCTAATGTGGAAAGAATGCCCAGTTTGCATTACAGAGCTCTCAGATGTTTCTTTTTCAAATATCTCAATCTATTAAAGAACATTAACATTCGATGTTAGAATTTCCTTGTATTGGAAAGACACAGGGCTGCAACCCAGCATGGGCACTGTGCGCACCTCCAGTTTGGAAGTTTGTGACATGTTTGAAATACCATACAAACCGGAATCTGGACCACCTTCAGTTGCCATGACCGTCTTAGGGCGGATATCAAAATGACAAACCAACCACAGGGTATAAAACTGTGAATAGCATGCTTGGAGAGAAGCGTGGAGTGGTGTGCTGGGTGCTCATCTGCCTCTGCAAGGTGGGAGCGCTGGGGTGCTTCTAAGGAAAGGCTCTCCGGTGCTAAGATACTTTGTTGCTTAACAGTGAGACTAAGAGTAGTGTGCAGCAGCTGAACGGTCAGTCATCAGGAAAAGCAGTTTTGGCAAGTGGTGTAGGAAAGATGTGTGGTGGCCTTTGTGTGGAGCTGTGGCTACAACAGGCAAGCATGGAAGGTGGGCGCTGTTGGAAGTTCCTTCTGTTCGTGTCTGCTGAAAGAGAACCACGTCTGATCGCTGGTGTGTGTGCTGCTGCCCAGACCAGCGGAGCAATGGTGGCTGGAAATGGCTGATTTCAGAACTGGAGGATTGTGGCTTCCTTGGCAGCTACGTCTGGAAGCTTCTTCACCATGAAGGGAGGAAGTGGCAAGACAAATACTGGAGAGAACAGGTGGCAATGGGGTAGTTGATAATGAAAAGTAGTAAACTGCATTACACCAATGCAGTAATCAGCTTTTTTTTTTCTTCAATGAAGCTATGAAAATTGTTTTCTAAAATTTGTATTGTATTCAATATGAATTATTCCTGATTTCCTGACACATGTATTTATTACTTAAGAAAGATTATTTAGTGTCATTCTCATTAAGGCTTTTCACTGAACTTGTTTATAATGATAAATGCAGAGTGTTAAATACATTCATTTCAACAGCAAAAAAAGTGGGAGTGAGAACAGAACAGCGTTAAAATCCATGCAGGAACTTTTCAAATAGGAAGAACCTGCAGCTGGCGTGGCTGGGGAGGGAGGGTTCAAGTATTTCAGGTGCGGAGGTATATAGTAACAGTTAACTAACTGGAAAAATACACAAGAAACATAATAACCAATGACGGTAGTATTGGAGGTGTCAGCCCACTGCCTCTTTACTGGAGGTTATCAAATAAAAGCAAAGGTTGGCTGTAAAAAAACTTCTTGTTACTGTAGGAAGATACTGAGATACTGTTTCATTTAATACTATTTTCCTTCGCTATGAATAGGGCGGACAACATCTGTAACACAATGTTTAATTCTGTAACTTTGTTGTGTAGGTGGACATGTGTAATGGATGATGGCAGCTGAATAAATGCTGCTTCATTAATGTTGGATTTTACATTTTACTCCTTGGACTTAGAGCTTTATCACAGTAGTAATGAGTTCTGGCTAGTGCTTTTGGCTTCCAGTGGATGATGGCAATTAAACTTGAAAGGAAACGAGAGGGATTCTGGTCACTGATTTCAACTGTTGCTGCTGACTTACTTCAGGGAATTAAATGCCCCACCTTAATTAATCACTTATTTTGTCTTTTCTAATGTTGTCATCTGGCTTGGATATAGCATTAATATTTAAAATGTATATATCAGTTCAATAAACACGTGCATTACTTGTCAAAACACTGCAGCTTGTTAAAATATGCCCACTGCCATTGCAGTTAAACATCCTTGGAGTGACATGTGGTGGCAGCAGGCACACTGTGTGTCTGTGCTGGCTGCTCAGCTGGAATGCTGGTGCTTCTTTGGGAGAGAAAGCCTCTTCCTTTTGTGAATGGAGGATCTTCAGATTCCTGTAAGGAGAACATTGCGTGCCCATTAAGATGGTCTTACATCAGTATAAAACCAGCAAGTTTAATGCTGTACTCTAGCAACAAGGAAGTGTTTGGTTAAGAAGCTGGATCTTCTGTGGCTGCTCACTAAGTTTCCAGTATGTTGGAGTAGCTACACAAGAAATCTCAATTACTACATTTGCCCTGCACGGTGAAGATCTAAATAGAAAATGAAGTTTCCCTCAGTTGTCCAGAAAATCAAATCTCATCTTGCATTTTGGTAATTATAGCTAAGTATTTGTTTGGCTGCTATCTGCAGTTCCTCTACGTTGGGATGACAGTGAGAGCGTGCTCAGTGTCCATGCAGGACGTGGTCAGAGCAGCAGCAGTCTGTACTGAGGGTTTGGCATGCCTCCTCTGCCCCTGCCCAGGCTGCAAGGCAGGTGTCCTCTCTGAGGACACGTGTCTCTGTCCCCTTTCTTGCTCCAGCTGCTTTTGATTCACTGGTTGGTGAAATGCAAATCTCTTCTCTTTAGGGGGGATTGAGAGGACAATAAGCAAAGGGCTACTACTTTCTTTATGTGCACAATTAGCATTGGCCTTACAACCCATATGCTCTTACATGCTATGTGAATTTAAAGCATATGTTAACCCTCGTTCTCAGAGAGCTGATTTTGATTCTGCCTTAACAAATCTTAATGTCTCACTGCTCTTGCTACCTTGCATCTTCTTCTGGCTAATGGAAATTGTTCTCTTCCTTTTCATCTCTTTTCATAGAATCATAGAATGGTCTGAGTTGAAAAGGACCACAATGATCATCTAGTTTCAACACCCTGCTGTGTGCAGGGTTGCCAGCCACCAGACCAGGCTGCCCAGAGCCACGTCCAGCCTGGCCTTGAATGCCTCCAGGGATGGGGCATCCACAACTTCTCTGGGCAGCAGTGCCAGGGCCTCACCAGCTCTGATTTAAAAAAATAAATAAAAATAGTTTGTCCTGTTCTACAAAACTCATTCTTGAGCAACATGAGATGTTATGTCCCTATTTGAATGCTTCATTGAGGAGATGAGTATTTAGAACAATTGACAGCTTTGCTTTCCCAGAGGCAAAGTGGGAATGTGTCATGGCCAGAGTGAAAGCCTCATGTGTGATTGCTTCTTACCATGATGTTGTATTGCTTTTTTTAATCCATCTTACTTTTCTTTGTTGGGTATAGGCTGTAATAGAAAAGCTAATCCAAAATTCAGTGTTTCAAGCATTGCAGAGAGACTTATGTGGTTAGAAACTAGAAGTTTCAAATACATGGAAGCTACACACTTCCTTTTATTTGTAATTAGGTTTTTTCCATGAAATTTGAATGTTTTTATGTATAATCTCCCTCTTGCATGCACATTTGCTATGCATAGAAGTTATTTTATAGTGTATCTATTCAAGTCCAAGATAGCCCTTGCTGTAGCAAGCGTGGGTGTGTGTGTGTCCCTTTTGACCTTGAATTTTAGGTAATTGTTACAGCAGTCCTCTCTTACTGCTGAGCCTTCCCTGCCTCCTTTGATACTGAAGCCTTTCCTACATCAAGGAAAAAAAGGAAGAATGGTGGGGCAAAGAAAGGAGAATGTCAGGTGTTCACCTTTCCTTTGATGAAATCTCCATATTTCAGGAAAAAAAATGTTGTGAGCTCCTCTTGAGAGGGAATAGAGTAGTAGTACAGTACCCTTGGAAGAAGTAAAGCATAAGGGAAAACAATTACTCTACGGTAGGTCCTACAGGAATCTTGTAACTAAAAGGAAGATGATAAAGACTTCACATAAAAGCCTCTTTCCTGAGGAGTCAAGGGATCAGCTACTCTGGTCTCCAAGTATGAAACTGATTTCAGCCCAAGCATTTGAGTTTGGGTTATGAATTGAAGTTGTGATATGACTGTCTAGTTTGGTGGTTCCCAGACTGTAGGCTGTCTTGTCGTGAGGCATATTGTTCTGTATTTCCTCTTCTTTGTTAGTCAGTACTGAAGAGTGAGCAGTATGATCAGACTCACTTGGGCTTCTCCTTAGAACAGTCCTGACTTGGTGCTGAGACCATACCTGCAAGTAGCTCAACCAGGCCGTATTCTGGGAGAGAGACTTCTTTTGCCATTGCTTGTTAAATTAGTGAACCTCCGTTAAGTCACATTTTGTCATGAGAGTCTAGCTTATGACTTGGCATGTGATTGTACCAGCTGCCAGAATGACCTGTGTAAGTCCGTGAACTTGGTATTAAATATAAACCAAGAAGGGGAAAATAAACTTGCCATTAAAACAGCAAATTTGTGTGACTGTCAGACTGATACTTGGCATAAACAGCTGCAACTGAGATCCAGAATTTGCATACAGGAATGAGTCTATTCACATTTCAAAGCTGATATTTCAAAAAGTATTGTTTCCAGATAACACACTAAAAAAACCCTTTGCTGCTTTGGACACAGGTTTGCTGTCATTGCAGTGGCACAGCAGAATTATACAGGCTGCTGGAGCCTGGCCAGTGGTCAGTATAGGATGTTAGCAGGCATGTCTGATGGCAAATTCTGTCAATTTACCGTGGGTGAAGCCAGGAAGAAACAGAAGAGGTTTAAGTTAGTGCTCTTTGAGGTAGGTGTAGTTCTTACTACTTGAATGTTTTTGAGTGCTTTTTTTATAGACAACTTTTTATTTGCTTTAAAATGCTTACAGTGTTTCTATTCTTAATACTTATTTTGGGGTAAAGACTTTTTGTGTTACAAAACATTCTTTCTAACTCTATTCCAGTTTAAGTTTGTGCAAGGGTGAACTGTGTTTCAGTCAATTTGTGTGCTTGCAGTTTTGCAGTACTCAGAAGAATGAAAGCTGGCTCGAGTAGATTTTATCCTACATTTTAGGCCAGACTTCTGGGTCAGACTGGATGTCAATTTTTAAATGCCAGAACTACAAAAGTACCATTTATATGGAATTTGTTACCTAATCCTTCAGCAAAATAATCAAAGCAATCTCTGAACTTAGTTCTGAAATTTGTTTTTTATCCCAGGGTATGCCTTTCTGTTTGTGATAGGAAGCAATGCAGCTGAAGTCAAGGCCAGGAATCCCACTTGCTGATACTAGAGAGATCAGCTCCTGGATTAAGGGGAGACTGTTATGTAGGCCAAGAAGCACAGGTCTGTTACTTTCAAAAGAAAAATGACCAGAGGCTGAGGGTGGAGCTGCATTAAGGATTTGAAGGTGGTCATTTGAGCTTTGCATCTGTTACTAACGTCCAGTTTACTGAGATTAGTTGTGTAGGTCAAGTAAAAATATGTCCTCTTATGCTGAGCAGAGCCAATGGGAAGTCCTTGCAAGTATCTTCTTTCAGAATACTTTTTTTAAACTTGTCTGAATTATACAGTCATATGTCTGGAATATACTATAAATCAGATCTGCAGGCGCTTACAGTGAATGCAAGTTTGTGCTATTCTGATGGCAAGTCTAAAAAAGCATTGGTATTCTGGTATAAGCAGATGTACTAAAATGGTAGAGGAAAATGTTGTGATGTGTTATAAACTAACTGAGAATGGACTGAAATTTTCTCTTGCAACCACCTTGTTCTGTGCTTCACCAAGAGAATAAAGCCCAGAAGAGACAACTTATGTAAACTTCTCTGCTCAGACAGGTTTTATTCTCGTTCTGCTAAACGTTTCTGTGTTAAGACATAACAGTTTTGCAAGGGCTAACTGATACAGGAAATGGTCTGCAAAGAGGAAATTGTTTTTAAGTTCAAACATTGAAGTGAAATTGAGTGTTAATTAAGGGAAAACTACATGATGTATGTCTCCTGACAGGAACGTCAGAGCTGTCCTTCCTTCTTCAGAAGTGTCTGAGAGGGGTTATTAAGGGAAGAAGATAAAACTAGCTGTAAAGCAACCTTTATTTTGGTGTAACAGTACAGTCATTGACAGACTGCTGTCAAAGCTTTGAAGATCCTGTTTTCAAGGTGTCTTAAGTACTTACCTAAATAATTGGGTTTTGGCTACTACAATTTAACCTAAGTATTGTATAGAAAAAATATTTCCCATCATTTGGTCTTTTGGCTGCTCCCAGGCAATTTCCTTGAGTGTCCTAAAATTGTGTTTCATGAGCAAAAGTTAGAAGTTGTTTGGCTTGCTTTATGTGTATGATTTCTGCTGAGCATTCACACTGCCCTTTCTTGCAGTTCCCTCGGTGGTCCCATTTCAGTATGGGCACTGAGGAAGGGATGCACGATGTGTTCAGCAGCTTTGGGAGTAAGCAGGTGGAGTCAATACAGTTTGTCATTTCAATTTCAGGTACACTGCAATAGCAAAACAAAGATACAAAGTCCTGTCTGCTGAGCATGTACCCAATAGGATGAAACTGTCTCCTTGCCTGAAAGGCTTGCAGGTGGATTCAATATTCTTTGTTAGACCAGCTAGCATACTTCATTAAGATGTATGTCTCTTTAGATGTCAAACAGGTTGAAAGGCTGGTGTGCCCATAAGACCACCTGCTTTAAAACTGCTGTGCTTAGTTTGATTGAATATGGTCTCCTTGAGAAAAGCTCTCATCTTACTGTGGTGGTCTTGGAGCACCGTGGTTGCGGCAGCTTTCTGGCTAAAGATGTGTGCATTGTGTCTGTTGTAGCCTTGCAATAGCAAAGCAGTTGGCAGCCAGTTTTGTCTCATCCTGCTTGAGCTGAACATAGCAATTAGTTGCAGCAAATCAAGGGACTGTTGTGCATTAGAGGTAATGCACTTTTGGTAAGGTGATCTGCTGTGTGAGTGCAGGATGCTATGAGTGCTTAGCATGGAGGCCAACCCTAGGAGTGCTGTGAAACTTGGGAGTGAGCAGTGCATTGAGGTGTGCTTTGTGCACCTCTTGTTTGCCAAAGGAGCAAGGTTCTGGTATGAAATGACAGGAAGTGTGGATGTGAGTCTAAGACATTTTGTGAAAAGATACTCTGAAGTTTGTTGTTGGCAAAGTTTGTCCTGCTGTGGTATTCATATGTTTTTGCATTTTCTGGTCTAATTATTGCTTGGTGTTGCCTGACAGATGGTTATATCTTAAAGCTGTATCAGAATGATGTTATTTGCTTGACAGTTATTATTCTCTTAGGAATGTAGGCTGGGGAAGGACCTCCCTATTCATCAAGTTTATTTTCATGCTCTTGTAGGCTTCATCGTACAGTTGTAGACATATGGAGCTCTGTCTTAAAAGCAGCTGGGCCTTTTCACCCACGACTTTAATTAGAAGCCTGTTCCAAAGCTATATTGTGCTAACCATGAGGAACCTCCTTGTAATGCTCAGCCTAAATTTATTCATGATCAGTTCTGGTAATAACCGGTTCTTGCGCCAGGATTGTCCTTTTATTTTAAATGGGGATTTCTTTTTCTTTCCAATTCTTTTACAGTTCTCTTGGTGTGTTTATGCAGAGCTCTTACTTTTCTGCTCAGCTATTTTAGCCAGGCTCAGGCCAAGTCCCCATTGAAATGTGGAGCAACACCAAGGTTTGGCTGCTCTGAGACTTCTCTGCTCTCACACAGCAGGTTTTTCCAGTTGCTTCAGGAGGGTGTGCCTTACACTTTGCACTATTGCTGATAAAAGGAGCAAATAGTAGCTTCCTTATTACTGCAGTGTACTAATAGAAACATGAAAATAGAAAATACCATGTTTTAAATCCTGTGGATGTTGTCTAATCACTAGGGCTCTTAATTCACTGTAATTCAAGAATGCAGACAATCCAATGTAAGTGTTCGAGGCAGGCAGATGTTTGATTGCCTCCAGTGCGTGGGTCCATGTTCTTGTTGGGTTTTTTCCCCCCCTTAGGCTGTTAAATGTTCAGATCGGTATTCTGTGGCTGATTTGTGCAGATGTATTCTTTGTGCATTTTTAATGAGTTACTGCAGAAATCTGTGACCAAAGGTGAATCAGGTCTATTACATAGGAACCAAAAACTGGCATTATATTTTCCTGACTAATATTTACAGATAATTGCTACTTTTGAGACTTTTGATACACTGAACTGCACTTCAGAGATTTGTATTCTGAAGATAGTAATGAAAGATGTGAAAGGCAGATGCATTTTGTAGAATTTAACTACAAAATTAAAAAGTTTGTAAAAGCTTCAGTAAGAAAATCTGACCTACTTTCCTTTCCTTCCATTTAGAATCCCAAGCAGCACTGATGTGTTGGAAAAAGTAAACCAAACACTTCACACTGTTTATCTCCCAGGTTTAAGAAAAAACTTAAGCCTGCTAATGTTCAACACTGTAGCTTATAAAGGTTGTGGCTTCTGGCTATAGAAATGTGGAGGCAGGCATGTAAAGGGCCATATGCTGATGAGACTGTGATTTTTTGGGGACTAGAATTTGAAATCCATAATGCGGAGTGCTGGTGCAGTGAACCTGGTTAGTAGGAAGCTAGGGTATGCCTTAGGCATTCATGAAACATTTTTGTTAATTAGAAACTAAATTCTATACGACTTTCTGCAGTTGTGTCTTAGGAATGGGCTTTTGATACCTGTATGTGCAGGCAGTCCTGGAAGACTCAACTGTGAAACTACTTTCCAAGCTGAAGAAATGCAGTTATCTTTAGTTCCTAAGTGATGTCATAATACTTGTGTGAAAAATACTCTTTCTCTTCAAAAATTGAAGGCAAGATTGCTGAAAATGGAAGATTTTAAAAAGGGACTTTGCTGGTTCTTAAATTTCCAAAGCGTTGACTCCTAAAAACAGACATACCAGGTGTATCTCCACACGTGTGTCTCCTTATTGACTGCTCCTTACGTGATGACAACTCAGAAGTTGTACTTCCTTCTGGGCAAAGTTGTTAGAGAATGAAATTGAACTAACTTGGACTTTTAATGAGTTACTTACCTTGATAGTGGGAAAAAAATTGTGAAAGATGTTACTCAATATTGGAAAATAATGTTCTGTATTTCTTCTTAGCTGCAGCCTGCTAGATCTCCTGGATTTGTGTGTGAGACAGTAGTTGTCGTCATCAGTGAATGACTTTGTACTATGAATGACCTGTGTGCTGTGACACTGTCACACGTTGTGATAGTAGAAAAGATGTGCCTTGGCTTTCTGTGGCGGACACTGTGTGTGAAGGGTGATTGGATTTATCCTTATCGGAAAAAGGTGGTATTTTGTGCCCAGAACAGTTCGGATGGATCAGGTGATAACATGGAGACAGAATTCAGAAACGGGATGCATGGGTTTGATATGTTCCATAAGATTCTGCAGCTCTGAAAGGAAGTGGCTTATACTGAATTCATCCGATTCTCAGGATCTACATATATAGTATGCTGCTTTCTTCTTTTAACGGCAACACACAAAGTAAGCAAAGTGTCAATAAAGAAGATGATTCTAAACACTGGTAGGATTGCACCCTTCTGAGTCTGGCTGTGAGGTGGAAGGAGAATGTGTGCTTGTGGAGGGCCACTGTGGGTTTGGTTTTTGTACCCTGTGTTGTCTACAGCACAGAGCAAGTGCAGTCCATACATCTGACCTGTGAGACATCTTACCTTAGGGTGGTGTAGTTTTCATACTTGGCACAGTTCGTTGCAAGGAGCACATGTGCAGTGTCTTAGATACCTCCACACATTAGCTTCTGCCAAATTTCACTCATGTTTCCAAATGTAATATTATGCTTGTGTCCTATCCTCTCTTTGGCAGTGGATTCAAACAGCACCTGTTAATGTTAAGAATAAATGAAGTTACTGTAACATTAAGGATAAAGAGGTTTTGGTGAAAGAAAATTGGATACAAGATTTAGATTTCCTGCCTAATTAAATATTTCAAGTGGAGGTGTCCTGCTTCAGTGCTATTTAGAAGTCAGAAAGCAGCATTATAATGTTAGCACACGCCTTTGTATTGAAAATCTCTAGGAGCTGAGCTTTGCTTTATCCAAATACTTCTAAGTAACAACCCAAACCACACTGGAACATCACTGTTCCAGGGGTAGATGAGTGTGTTTTTGAAAGCTTGTAATTCCTCAGTGCATCGACTGGTGCTCCTTTGCATTTAAATGAGCATTTGCAGATTTGTGCGGCTTATTGGTATTTCTCTACAGTTTGACAGTTGAAGAGTAACAACAGTAAGTATGAACATTAGGTGAAGCCTTACATTACATGGCCAACAATCATTTGTTCTGACATCTTACAGCAGGACTTTAAAACAAAGTCTTGTTGCTGCTTTGACCAATGCATATTGAATTCAGTCCTGCCCTGGAAACTACTTAAAAATGATGAACCTTTCAATTCTGTAAATACTACTACTATGAGTACTGTAGGGTAATGTTATAGATACGTAACTGCTTTTCTGTCTAGCTGCTTTTTTTTTTTTTTTAATGCTATTTCAAATGAATGGATTCTCTTTAAGACTAGAGAAAATCTGAACAAATATTTGAAATCTATAACAGAATTTCTCTGGAGAGTGTTAGATAAAGGAGAGTAATGATCAAAGCAGTGGTTTTTTTTGAACAGAAAGAAAGGAGTGTGGAGTGCAGGAGGTGATGGTACTCCTTTTTATTATGTAGGCAAGGAAATGACTGGGAAGAGGACATGGACAGTGAGCAGCTCCATGGTTGGGGAAGGAGTGTTAGCTGATTGTTTAGGGCTGAAAGATCTAAAGAGATCATGAAGGAGTTGAGCAGTGTCTGTCTTGTCATTAACAAGACAGATGTTCACATAAGTAAATTGCAAAGGAAGCTGTATGGGCAGAACTGATGTAATGATGGAGAGCTGAGTGCGTTTCCAATGCCTTCATCTCTTAATAATCAAAAATCGTTTGAAACTACTAGAAAAAAACTAGGAGGGCTAGTGATTTTAATGGAATAACATAGCAAGTGTAGCTTTAGAAGTTCATGTCAATATGCATTGCTTTCATGGGATTTAGTGGGGTAGAGGGAACCTATCCTCAATTTTTTGTCACAATATAAATGCCTGTCCTGTCTCCCTGGAAAACTAGGCTTGCCTCAGCTTGATTTGTTTGTGCCTCCTTGTGTCCATTTCAAATGTCAGTCCTAACTTAGAAGCTACAGAGGCATTCTCCCCAATAAATCATTAATTGAAAGTAACACAGCAAGAAGTTTTTCTTGAAAATTGAAATGGATCGTGATCAACAGATACTGTTTTGAGACTACTGTAATGGAAGGGATTCCTCTTCCTATTTTTTCAGCTGTTCACGCACTGGGGACAAACCAAATAAATGTATTGGATTTGTCCATCTGTTGGGTTTCAGGAAAAAGACGGTAATGGAACCTGTTTTGATTTGTGGGGAGGAAGTAAAAAAAACCTGTCACTGCTGAGCCACGTTGCTGAGTTTAATGACAAGCTAGAAAAGGGTGTTGATAATATTGTTCTTACTTGATTTAGTGTATTAAAAAGATCTGTTTAAAGTGTGAGTGATTTGCACATTGTCGTCCTTAATCATCACTTGCACATTTTTATATACAGTTAGGATGCAGATTGTGAAATCTATTCAGTTGGTTTTGCTATATTGCCATCTTGGTTCCAGTTAATTCTTTGACTAAAACTAGATAAAAATGTGATTGTCTTAATTAAAGGAAAAACAGTAAAATTTTCATCATCTGCAATGTCTGAACATGTCATCAGCTTTTCTTAAAAAAAAAAGTCAAATTGCAATGGAAAATACTTTATTAGTATTAATTACTGTTAGTGAAGAAATAAATTATCAGAAAATCTTAACTTACAATTGTTAATAAAGCACATAACTTGCTTTCTTGAATAATATAATTCAAACCATAATTTCATCATGATTTCTAAAATTCCTCTTCTGTCCTTTCTTAATTTGCTATGAATGATGCCATTATTCTGTCTCTCACTTGAGCTCATAAACAGGAAAATGCTCCCAAATTCAGCTCATGTCAAGGCTATATTCAAATCGTAATCATTTCAAATCCTGCAATAATAGCTATAAATGTGCTCACTCCTACATGTTTGAACACGGAAATATTTTGGACTGTATTATCTCTTTTGTTCATTATTGCAGCATTTATCAATTCTTGTAACATTTAGTCATGCTTACCTCTGCAACATAATTCGGCTTCAGAGATTTTACCAGGCTGTTGCTCTGACCGTGTCATTCATCACTCTCTTTTTCTTCAGCAGGAATCCTCTTTCCTAGTGAGTTACATGCAGGGTACCAGGCCTCCCTTTGTCATGTGCTCTCATCCTGCCTGTTGCCAACTCATAGCATCTGCTGAAATGCAGTGGTCCACCTCCAGTGAGCCCTTCATCACAGAATGGCTGAGGTTGGACAGGTCCTCAGGAGGCCATTTTGTCCAAAACGTCTGCCTTCAATTCAAACCCTGATAGGAATGTCTTCAACCTGCTTTCGTACTGCCCTGAGATAAAGAGAAATGGATGTCTCTCTTCTGATGCTTCTTCTGAAAGCTTTGCATGAAAAGATCTTGATGTAGGCAACGCAGCTTGACTGTTACTTAGCAGGTCATCTTCTGTTCTGCAGTGTGGTGCTGAGGGATGATCTCTGCATCTTTTCAAAGCATCTGTTTTGTATGGCAGTCCTCAGAGCATCCCGGAGAGCTGAGTGCTTACTTTCCAAGCATGCCGCTCTCGTGAATTGCAAGTCATGTTGCACTGTTATTTTTAGGGTATGTACCTTAATTTGGTAGTTCTGCTTAACTCTTCTAGCTTTTCAAAGGTGGACAAAACATAGCTTGTTAGCCTGGATTTTGAGCTTAATCACAGGTAAAATTCTGAAACTGTTGAACAAATGCACAATGTCTTTTGTGTCCAGTGCAAATCTTTCATAGTCAAGGGATCTGAAGTCACAGGCTGTGAAATTATGTAATCACAGATGCTGAGCTATTAAGATTCTGTTTCCTTATATAGATCACAACTGCCTTAATAATGCAACTCCCAGACGTAAATTATACAGCTCCCTTCAAATAATCAACTTAGTTGATCAGGTGTGGAGAAAGTAAGTAAGATACAATCTTACTTGAAATTATGAATATATAAGGTCCAAGAAATCAAACATGAACCTAAACCTAGTTTGTTGTCTAACAAAAGTAATTAACCAATTCTTTTAATACACATTAACTCCTGTTTAACAAATTTAACATGGGTGAACATGTAGGACAGATGAAAAAAGATAAATATGTCTGCAATGATAAGACATTCCAGTTCAAAACAAAACAAAATACAAGTGCAGACTGCAGACTCTTTGTGCACCACGATGTCTGGATATTAATAGAATTCAGAGAAAAGAAGGCAAACTCAATTTGCTAAGATGCAGAGAATAGATGTATTCAACTTCCTATTAAGTAATTGCATAAGGCATTTTTTATTTTAATGCTTGCTCTGAATTTCTCTCTTGTTTTTCCTCTTTTTCCATTAGATATTTACTGTCTTAAATGTTTCTTAGTGCCTTCATCAATGTTGCGTTTATTTCTAGCTCAATTAAGAAGTGATTGTAATAGTAACTTGTAATGACTTGCTTAAGGCAGTGCTGAATTTGAAGGACTTTTATGTGACAGAGCTGTGGTTTAATGCGTGCATTTATTAATATTTATTTCCGAAAAGGGACATTTTCATGTCTGCATAAATGTCTTGCAAACAGGATCACTTGGTAAGCCTATGATTTTGAGTTAGTTAAAAAGATATTATGTTGGTCAAAACCTAATGCTTAAAGATAACAATCTCATTTTTATAACGTGAATGAAAAGTATCCTGGAAAGACAGCTTGTCATAATAAATCATGTTGGTCACTGTGTTCTTGTGTCTTCACATGTAAGTGCCAATTTCACATTTTATTTGACATCTTCAATAGGCATAGAATCATAGAATTACTCAGGTTGGAAGGGACCTCAAGGATCAAGTCCAACCGCAGCCTAACCATAGTACCCTAACTGTAACAACCCTCTGCTAAATCATATCTCCAAGCACCACATCCAGGGATGGTGACTCAACCACCTCCCTGGGGAGCCTATTCCAGTGTTTAACCACCCTTTCTGTAAAGAAGTGTCTCCTAACGTCCAACCTAAACTTACTTTGGCGCAACTTGAGGCCATTTCCCCTTGTCTTGTCACCTGTCACCAGTGAGAAGAGACCTACCCCGCTCTCACTGTAAGCACCTTTCAGGTACTGGAAGAGAGCAATAAGGTCTCCCCTCAGCCGCCTCTTCCCCAGACTAAACAGCCCCAGCTCCCTCAGCCTCTCCTCATAGGGCTGATTTTCCAAGTCCTTCTCTGGACCTGCTCCAGTACCTCCACGTCCTTTTTGTACTGAGGTGCCCCAAACTGAACACAGTACTCAAGGTGAGGCCCCACCAATGCCGAGTACAGGGGCAGGATGACTTCCCTAGTCCTGCTCACCACACTGTTCCTGATACAAGCCATTGGCCTTCTTGGCCACCAGGGCACACTGCTGGCTCATGTTCAGCCGACTGTCCATCAGAACACCAAGGTCCCTTTCCATCAGGCAGCTTTCCAGCCACTTCTCCCCAAGCCTGTAGGGTTGCCTGGAGTTGTTGTGACCAAAATGCAGGACCCAACGTTTGGCCCTATTGAAACTCATGCGGTTAACCTTGGCCCATCGATCCAGTCTGTCCAGGTCTCTCTGCAATGCCCTTCTCCCCTCTGGTAGATCAACACTCCCTCCCAGTTTGGTGTTGTCTGCAAACTTACTGAGGGTGCACTCAATCCTCTCATTAAGATCATCAATGAAGATGTTAAACAGAAGCGGCCCCAGTACTGAGCCTTGGGGGACACCGCTTGTGACCGGCCGCCAACTAGATTCAACTCCATTGACCATGACTCTTTGGGCCCGGCCATCCAGCCAGTGCTTCACCCAGTACTTTTCACATGCTGGGGAAAACAGACTTATATGTCTATATTTAAACAGAAACATACAATAAAATCATATTTTATATTATTTCATAGCTGTTGATTGATTGTGACAGCACACATGCCATTATTCCCATTATATTTCTTCTGATAGTGATTACTTTCATACGCAGTTAAGAAAACATGGTGCCAGTCTGCTACCTCTCACCCTGCTACATAAATGGGTTTGTTTCACTTCTGTCTAGGATAAACACAGAAGAATTCTGTGCATGTGCATATGTACTTGGATTTACATTGTTTTCACCTAACTTAAACATTGCTATTGAAATGCACTTTTGTACTGTACTATAAATTAAAGGTCTCCTTTTGCTGTTTCTGTGACAATAAATAGTTTTTGTTTGTTCATTTGTTTTGTTTTTGTTCTAAAAAGAATCCCAGACAAGAAGGATAACCAAAAGTAGGGTGGTGAGGCTGTGGGCTTTCTTTGTCCCAGCAAGGAAAGAGAAAGGAGATGCAGCATCCTGTAATCAGAAGTAGAGCATGCGTCCCTGTACCATACTCAGTGCAAGTCACATGTAGTGATGGGTGTTGAATGTTGTGACCCAGTTATTGCAGGGCCAAGGGCTGGGCCCTGACTCCTATTCCCTTGAGGAAGTGCTGGGAAACCCTCATGCTTCTGTAGAGAGAGAAAAGAAATGGAAAAATCCATAGCCTGTTTCTAAAGTCCCTAGGCAAAATAATATAATCCCCAAAATTTTAATTTAAAGCTTGTTACGTAGTTACTAGAATTCTGTGAAATACAGAAGGTTGGGACAGCTGCTTTTGAGGATACTGAGCGAAGGTAGAGTCCCCAAAGTACTGGGATGTATCTATGACGACGGTGTTTTGAATGTTTGGTGTAAAACCAGGAAGGAAGAAGGGTAAGTAGAGATCTCTCCTAAATAATTTAGTATCAGGGTTTCTTTTGAAGGGTATTGTTTGAATGTAAATTGTTTTGTTTGTTTTTGAAGGTATTTGAGATTGTCCTACAAAAAAAACATGTTGACAGAAAATATAACCGCTTTTACTTAGTCTTTCCTCCATGAGCTGCAGGAATCTTTTTCTTTCTGCAGATGGATTTTGAGCTTCTGCTTCTGCAGGAGGGGTGGCTTTGTGGGGAGCAGCTCAATTTGTAGCAGCTCAGCCTTAATTTGGGGTTCGGTGCTTCATTCTTCTGTATCTGCAAGAAAAAATTAAAAAAATGCAATGGAGCTTATGAATGTGAATGAAGGAAGCGGCAAGAAGGCTTATAGTGGTTCTATTCATGTCACATATTTTCTGATAACTAATACAGAGTGACAAGAGACTAGTCTTTGTAACTGTGATTTTAGAGAGTGATTTTAAATGGAGAGCCCAGGAAAGCTACAAGACATTACACAATTATTTGGGGAGTTATTTGTCATGGCTTCATACAGTTCTTTATCTTTTGTCTGAGAAGCTATGCTGATCCCATCTTCAGATTGGAAGCTGATGTCTTATGAAACTGGGAGTAATGCTTTTTTCTTTTGTCATTTAAGTTTGAAAATATTTTCAGAAAGTAATTTCCATCTTCTCAGACAATTTTTTGTTTTTTTTTGGTTTTTTTTTGCTCCTTTCATAACTCTGCTGACAGGGAACTGAATGTTTTCATGTGAATTATAAATCCCGGAGTCTCTGTTCCTCAGAAAATTCAGGTTTCTGCTTTCTGATATTCAGATATGGAAATTCTGTCGTGTGAACTTCTCTTGTATTTCCTCAGCATTTTCTCAAATTGTGTAACAATTCCACTTGTATAACAGTTGAAATGAAAAGTGCAACAAGTCCAGAGGACAGAACTCTCTATTGGGTGGATAGAAACTCTAAGTCACCATTTTGGTCTTTCCATTATGATTTGATATTAAAAAAAAAAACAAAAATCAACCCAAAAAGTTAAATACTTGTTTATACCATGTGAACTTGCTGAGCACAGGATGTCATTTTGGTCCTCAGAAGGTGCAAGATAGGGGATTCCAAAAGCATTGGTGATTTGGGTGCTGCTTGGTATTTGAATTCCTATTGCAAACTCCCATCTTTCTATGAATGGAAGCAGTGGTGCTGTCGTGGGGAAGCTCAGAATCTTGGGGAGTCCCAAGACTGAACTAAATAGCTTTTGAAATGCTGGCGTAGGGTTCTGACATACAGGTGGTTTCTTAACAGTTCTCTACTTGGTGTTTCCTCCGATGTGTAAATCCAGTGTTGCTCCCTAAGGTCATCATTAACTTGTTTGTGTGTTTGGATTAAGTAACTTGGCACTCTCCCCAGGCCTCGCTGCAGATCAGCAGGGCAGCAAGTTCCGTCCTGTTTGCTGCTCCTTTCATAACTCTGCAGGTGACTTTGGTTTTTGTACTGATTGTTTGTGACTTGTTCTGAGCTTGTCTTTTAAAGAAGACAGGCAACTTTCTGAAAGTGGGGAGAGCACTGTGTCCTACCGAGCAAGCCAGCACACCTTTAGCATGCAAACAAGTCTGGATGTGGTTCTTCTTTGCCTCCGGTGTCAGGCTGGTTGGTGTGGGCTCTCTGAATGTCCTACAGACAATTGGAAATACATGTTTTTCCTGTATTTTCTCCTTCAGTTTGGAAAGAAGAAGGATGTGGAGACCAAGACTTTTATTCTAAACAGATTTTGGTGTAGCTCTGTATTAGTCAGCAGTAGGCCAAGGTGATTTTTATCTTTTTATGTTTCACATTGCACTATATTTCATTCTTCCTGCAAATCTCGTGATGTGTTCCCAGCCTGCCAGGTAGAGCTGAGCTCAGAAGATCCTGAAAGTATACAGGAATGGTAGAGCTGGTTCCCCTGCTGCCAGCACAGAGCCCCTTGCTGCAGGGTGCTGGGTGCTGCTGTGCCACAGTCCTGTGCCATTGGTCATGGAGCTGCAGGTCACCCAGTGAGCCATGTAGATGCTGATGTGTCCTGATAAGGCACATAGTTTGTGTGTGAAGGCTTTGCTTCACAACCAGATTTGAAAGAATAGCAATGAAAGTGGTTAAGTTAGGCGTTTTAACATTTGCACATAAAGCTAAATGTAGTCCTGTTCGTGTAAATGTTTTGTGGGTCCTGAATGACAGTCTTCTCTGAACAGATGCCTTGATGTCTGTTGCTTTCTGAGTTGTGGAGCATGCTGCTATTGCAAAAGCCTGCAAGCAAGGGGAGGGGAAGTACTGTTTAGGGAGTGCCCTCCTGGGATGCAGAATTGCATCGTTCTCTGCCTCTGCAACAGAAGTGTTGTGGCTTTTCAATTAGACTTTAATTAGTGTTTCTAGGTAATTAAACTTCTTGAGAGGTACAGCTCAATAGACACTTGACTTAGAGATCTTGGTGAGAACGCTTAAAAGCAAATTTGCAAATTTCCTTGGTGTGTTCAGCAAGGGCTTACATTAGTTATAACTGTGCTTTTGCACACATAGGTCTTCATTAAAGTGACCTTAAATATCATAGAATCGTAAAATGGCCGAAAAGGAACATAGTGATCATCTAGTTTCAACCCTCCTGCTATGTGCAGAGTTGCCCACCACCAGACCAGGCTGCCCAGAGCCACATCCAGCCTGGCCTTGATATTGAGAGCATCTCAAGAAGGGCAGTGTGGATTAACCCATACTCCTGACTTAAGCCCGTCTGAGCTTCTTCTTTGAACTTGGGGGTTAAGCACAGCAGTGCTGTCTTGCATGAGTCTTGAAAACGTGTGAAAGCAGTTAAACAATAATACTACAGTGCAAAGTACTTGAAATCTAGTTGTTTTCTAATAACCAGATTTAACAGTAACTTATCTGTAAATACAGTAAGAATCTGTAAATATATTTGCAAATAAATAATAATCTAATTTGCTCTGAAACATTTTTTTCCAAGGAGATTCATTCCTGTTAGTTAACACCACTGTTTTGTGAACAGGATTGTACAAAACTTCTTACTTAAGCAGTTGGATGTATTAGTACTTAATTTTTGCACTTCACTGCTATGAATAAACTGTTACTTTTTAAATATTTTTACTCCCAACTTCCATACATGTAACCAATATGTCACTGCTAAATTGAAAGCATAAAAATGTTGTAACTAATTTCACATATATATAAGTATATATGTATATATTCACCTCTGTGCTTGGCAAGATCGTGGAGCACGTCCTCCTGAAGGTCCTACCTTAGGCGCACGGAAAATAAAGACAGGATGATTGGTGGTAACCAACACAGCTTCACAAGGGCAAAGTCATGCCTGCCAAACTTGGTGGCCTTTTATGATGGAGTTACAGCGTCAGTAGATAACCGAAGAGCAAAGCAGTTGACACTGTCCTGCATGGCATCCTGGTCATTAAATTGGAGAGAATGGATTCTATGGATGGACTACTCACTGGATAAGAAATTGGCTGCATGGTTGCACTCAGAGAGTTGTGGTCAACGGCTCAATGTCCAAGTGGAGACTGGTGATGAGTGGTGTTCCTCAGGGATCAGTGTTGGGACTGTGTTATTTAACATCTTTGTAGGCAACACAGACAATGGGATCAAGTGCACCCTCAGCAAGTTTGCAGACAGTGCCAAGCTGAGTGATGGATTTGACACCCTAGAGGGAAGAGATGCCATCCAGAGGAACCTGGACAGGCCTGAGAAGTGCCCCCATGCCAACCTCATGAAGTTCAACGAGGCTAGGTACGAGGTCTGTCCCTGGGTTGGGGCATTCCCAAGCACAGATACAGGTTGGATGAAGAACTCAAGAGAAGCCCTGCGGAGAAGGATTTGGGAGTGTCGATTGATAAAAGATGACATGAGCTGGCAGAGTGCTCTTGCAGCCCAGAAGGCCAACTATATCCTGGGCTGCATCAAGATAAG
This sequence comes from Chrysolophus pictus, assembly GCA_037305975.1. NCBI lineage: Eukaryota > Metazoa > Chordata > Aves > Galliformes > Phasianidae > Chrysolophus > Chrysolophus pictus. The sequence goes on from JAYKPI010000006.1 coordinate 15,390,934, forward strand.
TATGACCAGCAGGTCAAGGGAGGTGATTCTGCACCTCTGCTCTTGTGAGACCCCACCTGGAGGACTGCGTCCAGTTCTGAGGCCCCTAACACAGGAAGGACGTTGAGCTGTTGGAGCAGGTCCAGAGGAGGGTCATGAAGATGATCGGAGGAGTGGAACAGCTCACTGACAAGGACAGCTGGGAGAGCTGGGACTCTTCAGCCCAGAGAAGAGAAGTTTCTGGGGGGATCTTATAGTGGCCTTCCCAGTAGCTGAAGGGGGCCTACAGGAAAGCTGGGGAGGGACTTTTTATGAGGGCATGTAGCTACAGTATGAGGAGAAATGGTTTTAAACTGAAAGAAGGTAGATTTAGACTAGGGAAGAAATCAGGAAGAAATTCTTTATTGTGAGGATGATGAGACCTGGAACAGGTTGCCCAGAGGGGCTGTGGATGTCCCTTCCCTGCAAGCGTTCAAGGCCAGGCTGGATGGGGCTGTGAGCAACCTGGTCAAGAGGGAGGTGTGCCTGCCTATAGCAAGGGGGTTGTAAATAGATGATCTTAAAGGTCCCTTCCACACCAAACCATTCTATGATTCTATATCACTTGAATTTCAGGTATGCGTTCCTATGGGAACATTTTGTTATATATACAGAAGTTTCATTACAAATCTTTGTGAAGATTATTTCCATGATTATTTAAATGAATACATCCTGTTTGCTGTCCTTTAAGAAAGTAGAAGCAGCAGATCTTACTCCTCTGCTTACTATTTTATTTGAATAAAGGAAAATGAAAATTAAAACGAGCATTCCTGTGTTCAAGTTCCTCCTCTTTCTCTTGGATTTTAGGCTAGTCATTGAACTGAGTAATTTAAAATGAAAGAAATATTCTCAGCATATCTCAGAAGGCTGCTGGTAATCCGGTGTGATGCTCCACAAAACTCAGTATGCATTGTAGCTTCTTGTAGTTGATTCTGTTGTTGGACTTATACTATGTAGTTGTCTGTATTTCTGAATCTTAGCATAGGTTCTTACTTGTAGTCAGTTTGAGCTGTGATGAAGCACTTGTAATAACAGGTATAGCTTGAAATGCATTTATTTATATAAATATATATTAAATAAAACTTATCTATTAGAATGCTTTGATATCTTGTGATATACTGAAGCATTGTTATGGAAATGCAGAGGAAGGAGACTTCAGGGCAGCATGATGGGTTTGCAAGATGTACGGCCCATATGTCAGTACAAAGTGAGCTCTCAGTGAGCAGGGCTTGTCCTGTGCAGTGAGTGACATGGGGGTTTGGGGGAGTGGACGAGGAGGGAGAACAATTATTTGTGATTGCAAAGTATGAGCTCGGATGTAGGGTGAACTGGGAACTTAAGTTGCTGCAACATGTGCTTGCTCGATTTTCATAAGCAGAGCAACCTTCTACTTCTAGGTGGGATTTTGTGAGGAAGCTGTTGGGTATTGCAGGTATCCTTAGCAAAGTTTGCTTATAAATTTGGTTGTGAATTCACTTGATAGTACTAGTCTGTTCTGTGTTTTCAGGCCATCCCTTAGCTTTCAGTGAGGTTGAGAATGTTCTTTGCCCATTTCTGTTAAATTCATACTCTTCTTTCACTCTCAGGCACATAAGGACTGTTTTGCAGATTGGCCAAAACTCATGGGCAGTTTTATTTGGGGTTGGCAGATAACACAAAAGATGCATAGGAAGTATGTGTACATAGTATAGAAGTTCATGTGTGTATAAATGTGTATGATACAAAGGGATGAATTAACCATGGCCTGTGGCCTTTAGCCTGCCATCAGATGACATCAGAGTTCCTCTTTGGGGAAGTGTTGGGTGCTTCATGGAAATCCCCAAATCTTCACTCCCAAAGCTCAATATTGTGCATTTGCAATGTCATCTTTGAGCTCCAAGCACGATGCTGTGGCTGTGTGGCTGCAATAGATCCTGGCACCTGCCTTGCTGAGCTGCATCTTAATGAGGCCCCTAGTACAAAAAAGACAGGGAGCTGTTGGAGAGGGTCCAGAGGAGGGCCACAAAGATGATCAGGGGACTGGAGCACCTCCCCTATGAAGACAGGCTGAGGGAGCTGGGCTTGTTCAGCCTGGAGAAAAGAAGGCTGCGGGCTGACCTCATTGCAGCATTTCAATACCTAAAGAGAGCCTACAAACAGGAGGGGAATCAACTCTTTGAAAGGGTAGATAACTGCAGGACGTGGGGAAATGGTTTTAAGTTGAGGGAGGGAAGATTTAGGTTGGATGTCAGAGGGAAGTTCTTTACAGAGAGTGGTGAGGTACTGGAACAGGCTGCCCAGAGAGGTTGTGGATGCCCCATCCCTAGAAGTGTTCAAGGCCAGATTGGATGGGGCCCTGGGCAGCCTGGTCTAGCATTAAATGGGAAGGTTGGTGGCCCTGCATGTGGGAGGGGGGTTGGAGATTCATGATCCTTGAGGTCCCTTCCAACCCTGGCCATTCTGTGATTTTGTGATTCTGTGAAGTGGCTGCTCCTCACAGACAGCTCTTGTTTTTCTTGTTTCTGTGGAGAGGGTGAGAAATGTTGCTGCCCTTTGCAGGTCCTGCTCATCCACTTCCAGGAGGTGTTGGCTGCTTTTTGCTGTTGAGGATCACAATGGGTGTGTTGCTCACTTGCAGGCGTTTGGCAACCAGGAATCAAGCTCTGACTCCTTCTGTCTCAGGAAGCAAAGGGATGAGGACAGTGCCTAGCTCAGGTCAGCCCTTCTCCACCTGGTGTTGGACAGCCTTATGGGTGGCCTTATTCGTTACAAAAAACTTAGTGAGTGCTTAGTTGGTATACTTACTTCCTTGTTCTCAGTTAGATATACAACCAGAGGCTTTGTTAGTTCCACATCCTTTTCTTTTTTCTGTCTATTTTTCTAACTTGCCCCTTGTGTAACTGCACATCTTTCAAATAAATACTTGTACCTTCTCACGTTGACAAGCACCATGCAAGCACACCACAAGACTAATAGCCTTGGGTTTTTTCCTCTCTTCCTTCCGCATGCTGTAGATCTTTTGCCTTTTGGTCTTTTGTGCTATGAAGTGACAGTGTTATCAGGGATGGAGCGTGTTAGCAGTTCTGTAAGAGCTGTTGTTACTCTTTGAATGTGGGTAAGCTGAGCTGCTGAACCATGCCCACTGTGGTTATTCTAATATTATTCATCAGTACAAGAGGTGTGGTGGGTTTTGTTTTTCTCTCTAAAAACCACATATTAATACAGTAATTTTCTTGCACCACTAAATTCCTGATATGTTTTGATAGATTTGCAGTTTGCCTGAAGGAGTTTTCCATTCCAGAAAGAGGTGAAAGTTTAATAATTCGTTTTCACCCTCTCTTGTGTCAACATGTATGATAGGTGTTCAACACAGGAGCACACTCTGCTTTTGAAATGCACTTTTGATTTGTTACATATATTCACATGTACATCTTGTGTGATTAACCTCTGCTTGTTTCTCGTTTGTGCTTATTGTAATTTATTATCATTTATCTACTCAGTTTTGTGTACGTGGTCCATTTGCAAATAATGTGATGAGGCTGGGATTGTATATCGGTTGCTCCAAAAGTAATGCCTCCCATTTATTTTCATGGAAAACACAGTGGCTACAAAGAGCACAAAAACGCTATCTGATAGAGCAAATTCATGGCTACAAAACACTGTTTTCCAACTTACTCACCACTGTTAGCTATGCACTTTCACCAGCAATGAACAAAAGCCTGCATGCTGTGCTTGTAAAAATCTGCAGTATTGGAGCTGACCCACTACTTCACAGCTGCTCTGATGGCATCATTGTAGGAAAATGTTGCCCACGCAGTCCAGCTTTCACTGTGCTGACATCCACTGTTTGATCTCCATAAATGTTCAGCAAGTATTGATGAGTGTCAATGGGTGCAATTTTTCAATTCCACACCTTTGCTTTGCAAGTTTTTCTTCTGCTCTGCCTCCTTACTTTCCCAGCTGTAGGCTTCCTTGTGATGACACTGTCTAATACCGCAAGTTCTTAGCAAAGGTTTATCTGACAAGCTCTAACCAAACCTGTTAGTCCATCTGCCTAACAGCAGAGTGCCAGATGTGTTCAGTGTGTTTGGTTGTTTTTTTCCAATAGGATGTTGGATGCAAAATTCAGACTGCACTGAAAAACTCTTCCACAGTGTTTATGTGATTCTGTGTGTCCATTTCCTTGCCCCTCCTACATGGCTTTTTGTTGAAAGGCGGTATTTTTTTTGTTTCCAGCTGCTGGGCTGCACAGCGAGGAAATATCTTCTGGTATCCACTTAATAACTTTAAAAAAAATTAACTCCTAGACTCAAATGTTTGTTTAAAATAGTGTATAATGTTAGAGTAAAACATTACAATATTTGTGGAAATTAAGTGACACGTCAAAACTTTTAGTGTTTTAATCATACCACCATAAATGAAACGAGCTGTGGCAGTGATATTTTGTCAAATAATTTACCATGAAAAGTAGCATATACTGTATAATATTTTCCAAAAATCTGAAGCCTACTGATGAGTGAGAAGAGTAATTATGTAATGGTATGAAATTTAGACCGCATAATTATATTGCTATACTGTAAAAGCTGACAGTGATGTGAAATTTGGCAGCACATATTACTGCTCATTTTACTGTTTTTCTTCCTCTTCTCCTTCAACGCTTCAGTTAAAGGTCATAGTGGATGCAAGGGGAAATTCTAAGCATGATTTTTCTCTATCATGAGGCCGGATTTCCAGACTTTGGTGTACAGACTACTGCAGTTAGGCTGACTTTGTCGTTGATGAGTAGGTCTCACTGCATATCAATCCTGCTTTTAAGCACAAATCATTCATTCAAGAATGTTAAGATCCTGAAATTAGGAGTTCCATAAACCAGATGGCTAATTGTTTGCTGGAATATGATGATGCTAAGTTTTAGATTTCTGATTAAGCTGAGAGTTGTGTGGGAAATGCTAATACAGAGTTCAGTAAAGAGCGGAAGAAATTTGCTTTATTTGTTTTGGGAAGAAATCTATTATGTGACTGCTTTTCCCAGGCAAAAATTTAACATATATCGAAGTCAAATCACAGGCTTGGGAACGTGGAAGGTTCATCAAAATAGCAGGAAGGGACATGAAGTGGGAAGCCAGAGTGCTTGCTTGGAGCTCAGTCCAGTGGAAAACTGAAATAAATGATTCCCTGTGTTGGTGGCACATTGTGTCGTATGTCTTAAAAATTTTCCTCTTGAAACTGCCATATGCTTTCTAGCAAGTTTTCACAAAGTAACTTATTACAAAGCGAGCAAATTTCTTGGGCATCCTTCACTGACTTCTGGAGGTAAACCTAAAAAGAATTAAAAAAATAAAGGACTGGCTCAGACTTGAAAATTTATCATAGAATCACAGAATGGCCTGAGTTGAAAAGGACCATAATGATCATCTAGTTTCACCCCCCTATTGGTTTTTATTCCATATGCAGTAAGTAGTTCTTAATTAAAGAAAAAACACATAAGAATTTCACATGGATGAGTTCATTTTCACTGAAACAAAACACAGGTTATCCCCATAATTAAACTGTGTTCAATTGCAAACCAAGCAATTTGCTTTCTGTATGTACTTTGAACAGAAGTTACTTAGAAACTCACTGGAGGAAAATCTTTTCAGTATCCAATTCAGTTTTTTTTTCCCTCCATGATTTTTCCCTCAAACTAGGAAATGTAACAGGTACCACTCTGATGAGCCTGCTAAGGTCCAAGGAACATATCCTGATGAAGAAGGCTGTGAAAAGTTCTTTTGTCCTCTGTGACTTCTTTGTGGTCTACACTTATTTTGGATAAGATAACATTACCCTTTTGGATAATATTACCTTTATAATATAATGGAATTAGATGACAAAATCTGTGAAATACTTTTGATTTATATTTAGTAGAAAAGCAGAAAAATAAGTGATTTATCCTAACCCAAATGCTACCTCCTTAAAAAAACCACACACAACTGCTGCAGAATATAGAACTGTCATATTTTGTAAATTAGTTGTAAACATTTCCTTATTTTGTGGTTTCTTTTTCCTGACTTCATCCAGTTCCTTATTTTCTTATAGTTCTAGACAACACTTGTGTTCAACTTACTCGGCTAAAGAAGAAAGACAGGCAAAGCACCCCTTCATGTGAGGGCATTCATATCTATTACATGTCGTTGCTTGCAGAACACGTGATTTTCACTTATTGAACAGCTTGCAGACAATGTGATTTCAGCTTTGCAATGCATAATGTGAAAATGACCAAGTTTACAGTGAGCAAGGAAAGAAACTTTTTTTTTTTTGTAAGTCGTGCCTAATTCTTATTTTCCACTCGATTTTTGCTGTGCAATTACTTTTTAAGTGACCATGAAATGAGAATTGCCGTGTTACCAAAGAAATCCGTACTGACTTAAAAGCGCAGGAGCTCCCTCTGCTGGCTGTAACGTGCTTTGTCTGGAAAGTTTGGGGGAACTTCAGTTCCCCAAGAATGATTCATAAAGGCAAACATGAGGAGAGCAACCCAGCCCTTTCTTCAAGATATTACCTCTTGGCTTTGAGTACATGTGCACAATATATTAAACCATGTGAAGAGGCAACAATTCAAGCGGTGTTTATTGTATTTATTCTTACTTGATACAGACAAAATCTTTTGATGAAGATGATGGCTATTTCGTGATGTAGCTAATTTCTGAATTGTTTTATGGAACTCTCTGTAGCAAGCAGCAACTTTCCAAAAGCTGGATATTGATGTTGCTTGAGCCTTGCTCTGTGCCATCAGAGACAGCAGGCTTCCTCTCTGTCAGCGTTGCGTAGCTGCTATGGTCAGGACAGCAGTGATTAAAGTAGGTGCACACTGCCATTCCAGTATCATCTGTTTACGTAAGTGTCACCTGAGCTTTTTGTAGCTGTTATTAATAATGTTAGACCTTGCTGATGACATGGTATAGAGCACTAAAAATTATTATTATTGAGAAAGGGGGAAAAGTGGGAGTCTTTCCAAGAATTTCCAGTTCTAATTATTGCTACACCATCCTTTCCCTCCTGTCCCTGTCGGAAGCAGTAGGAAAGAACATCCTCCCTGGCTGTTTGTGTTTCTTCAAGCACTGCGGCATCTTCAATTTTGCAAATCCTCAGAAAACATTACATTTCTGTAGGTATTTAAGTTTAGAAAAGTAGTATCTGAGTCTTTCATGCAGCATTGTTCTGAAGGGCAGGAAAGTGGCTGGGAGAGTGGCACTGGAAGAAGATCTTTTTCTTAGCTGTTAAACAAACCCACAACCGAGAAAGCAACCAAACAAAATCTGACCCAGAAAATATTGTATCAGAATGAGTTTCTGCACAAGTGGAACGACAACCTCAGGGCTGTACTGGGGACTGCCTGTGTGCCAAGTAGTGGATCATGTTTTGTTCTGCATAAACAGGATTATCTGCAGCGATTTTGCTGGTGAGGCCATCTGCCCAGGAGCAGGGAGCAAGTCTGCTGCAACAGGAGGGAGGGGCACAGTAATGTCCTAGGGGGGGGAAAGCCAGCAAGGACTGAGGAGCTGTTCAAAACATAGATGCTTTGACTTTTGGGACTTTCTCTGGGTAGTTATGTGGGCATGTGTCACACTACAGTGTCCCTTGAACCTGAAAATGATTGTTGTTACATTGCCTTTTTTTGCCTCAGACTGTTGCATGTACCACTGTAAGTATCAGTCAGTCTGCAGTACCACCTCTGTCTGAGATGCTGCAGTGCATCTACTTCTGGTGTTCATAAGTTGGTTAATTCTGTTTTCTTTTTCTTCCGGTATCTTCATCATAAACACTGGATTCAGAAGTGTCATAGTTCTTTACTAGCTGTGGCAAGGCACCATTCATCTCATCACCTCAGTAAATTGCTCAGAAATACACATTTCTGCATGCTGCCTGAGCCTTTTCCATTCAGTCTCAGTGGATTTTGGAGGCCTCACAGGTTACTGCAGTCTAAGGGAACTGTAGCACCTCTGCTCTTGCTGAGACAGTTTCCAGAGTTCCCAGTAAAGTACTCTGTGGGTTTTTATTTCTATTTACTTCTCTGATCTTGCTGAGATTTCAACATCTAATAAGACAAATTCAGCTACAGCCTACATAATTTTCATCTGTACTGTACGCAGTGCAGCATTGTAAGGTTTTGCGTATAACTTTCTGTACGTCTGTATTAATGCCAGCATCTCTGTCACAGCCTTTTGGCTGTGAAGTGCTGAGGTTAGTTTTACAGCACAGCTGTGAGTTTGCCTCTCAATATGCTGTATAGAAGCCAGTCACACAACTGGGCACAAGAGGGCACGATTGCTCAGTTAGCAGTAGGGTCTCTGTGGTCGAGGACATCCCAGTGACTCGGAATGTGTTTTAATACTCCAATGTGAGTTGCTGCTCAGGAGTGATTGCTGCGACAATCATCTTCATGCAGTAGGTATTCCTGCACAAGGTTTGCAAGGTGCAGTTCAGCATCAGTTTTCAGTGTGAATTTTGTAGGATGGCTTTGGGTGCAGTGAGTAGCAAGAATGAAGCAGGTGCCAGATAACCAGCAGCTTATTGGATTCCTTCCTTTTAAAGGACATAGTATTTTGTACATTGATCTAATTCAGAAAATGCAGAATGGTTAGAAAAATATATTTAACTGAACTCTGTCAGCATTGTGTCTTTGTGTCATCAGTCAAAGTGGAAGCTGAGAGTGCCGGATCAACACTAGCCACTGCTCGCTTCCTTATCTTCCCATCTCAGGGTACACATGTAAGGAGCAGCGTCCGTCTGTACTAGAGGAGACCAATGCAGTAACTGTAATTTTTGTACAACATAAGTGGTTTCTCAAGCAGCTGTACTTCAGCTGATCTCAGCTACCTGCCACCTCTCTATTTTTCAGAGTTTTTGAGTCCAGAAGGAAGACTGAATTGCTTCTTTTATACCTTCTCATAAAGAAGTGTACCGTAACTGCACATTCCTGTTTTAATTTTGAGTGCTATTAGGAATCTGCAGTGACACCATCACAAATTAATGTTCTTACTGTAGAATGTTTTCCGTTGCTTTGTCAAAACTTCTGAATTCACAATATTTTAATTTCAAAAGCATCAATTTTGTAAAAAAATGCTTCTATAACTTTATTTAGGTACACCTGCTGGAGCTGATATGCTTTGTGATATATATATCACCACCTTTGTGACTGGCTAATAAACTGCAATGTACGTAAGTTGGAGACATCACTACAAATACCTAAAAACATCAAATGCTCATTATCAAACTGCTTAGCTCTCTGATTTATTCAGATTCAGACAAAATAAGAAAAAATACTTCGGTATTTGTAGCAAATGCCAGAATAGAATCAATGCAGTATTGTTCACCTAGTTGAAATTGCAAAATCCAGGAAATGCAAACATTAAGTTTCCAACAGCAACATTAACTTGGACTCTTTGCATATCCTGTGTTTTCCTGGTTTTTACATACATAAAGTAATGTATTAAGCTGTGAGTTGAACAAGAAAAACAGAAAATTCTTCATGTAGGTAATGCTGCCAAGTTAAGTACTGTAACATTTGTGTTTATTGATCTTTTATCATTTTAAATTATTTTCTTCATAAAGATTGAATATGTTTTTGTTTTGGTTTTTCTTGGCCAAATGATTTTTTTGGCCTAATGAAGTGAAATCTGAGAATTTGTCTTCACTACAGTGTGAACTCACCATACATTACTTTTGGCCTTGAATCTGACTCTTCTTCATCCACCACTAACTCAGATCTGAATTAAATCACTTTTAAACTTGACAATAAGACTTGCATGTCAGCACTGGCACCTTAATTGCAGTGGGACTATAAATTAGGCCATACAGGCTGGCAAGACAGATCTGACAATTGCCATTAAATCTAACAGATCTGTTTTTTTGCTAATTAAATTCCTATGTAATTAAAGTGCAGTGTCTGTACTCATGGAATAGCTCAAGCTTGAAATGTTGCAGTAAAAGTGAGCTCTAACTGTATCTCTCTGTACGACAGTGTGCAACTTTGGAAATGATATGGTTGGTTCTAAAATTTGAATGTCCCAAATGTTACTGTGCATTGATGAATATGTAAGTCAGAGCACTGGGAAGTCCTGCTATGAGGGCACGTAGAGCCTGGGAGTACAGAGCTGCCAGCAGAACAATCTCCCTATCTCCTACCTCCCTATCTACTTGCATATAATCACAATTTGAGGTTTGGAGAGTAGAAAAGCTAGAATTTGCTCATGAAGGAGAGATTTGGAAAGTGAAGCTAGGTTTGGAAAGCAAAAAAAAATGAACAATAGAGAGATGAGGCAGTGTTGGAATGAGTGGAAATGGAGACTGGAATAGGAACTTTGTTTTTATTTCCCTTAAAGTCTTTTGCTACCATGCAAAGACACAGGGATGTTGGTGAAAAAAGGGGTAAAGGTTTGTTAGTAAAGGATCATGGTTCACAGCAAGAATAGTGAGTACATAGCAGTGCCACCCAAGGAGGAGAGGAAGATGAATAGAGGTGTGAAGCAAGGAGGTAGAGTTGGGACAGCAAGGGCTGAGAGGAGGAATGTTCCCTTCTGAAAGGAAGGAAATGGGGAAATGAAAACAGAAGTGTTAGGAAGCATGTCCCAAGTGAGAAGTCACACACTGAGCTGATGGCAGAGCAACCTCAGTGCTTGCAAAGGAGGAAAGAAATGGGGAGAGTTTCAGATAAGTGTTCTGAAGCTAGCTGGAATCAGACAACTGGAAGATGCTGGGCTGAAGAATGGTGACAGGGAGTTTACAGGGAAGGGAAGAGCGCAAGGAGTGCCTGGCATGCTTGAAGTACTAACAGTGCAGAGGCCCTGGAAGATGTCATTGCTATTCAGCATCAACTTTGTTTTCTTTTACAGACTTAGCATCCCACAGCAATTTGGCTTGCAATGATTGCAAATTTCTGGAAGTCAAATGTGCATACTTCCTCCCACTAGCTGCTGCCTGTCCATGTGCAGTACTTCACTTTTACTGCACCTGTAGGTGTAAGGAAGTTTTTTGTTACTTATACTCAAGATGCAACTAATAAATTATCACTTAATAAATCAAGACATTTTCCAAAATTGAGCTAAAAGCATATACTTTTCCAATTGCTCATAAAATGTTAAAACTTAACACTAAAAAAAAGTTCTTTCGGTTTTTTTTTGGGGGGGGGGGGGGGTTTTTTTTTGGATAAAAGCAAGTTGAAAAAGTGGAGCTCATTCTACTTTTGCTCTCAGAGGAAAGAAATACATAATGTTTACTTTTTCATTCCTGTTCTCCCTCTCCTAATCTTCTCTTCCATCTAAAATTAAAAAAAAATAAATCACATTTTGACAGAAATGAATTGTAGAAAGTTGTGTTGAACAAAGAATAACGGTTTGGAAGATGAAGTAATGTAGAAAAGGTACAGTAATCAAACCCTCAGTCTGCTATGGAAACAAACATAACATAGGGAAGCGCTGTAAAATACCCCCCCCCCACCCCCCTCCTTCCCTCTCAGTTTGGCTCTAGAGGTGTAAAAATTTCTGAGTTTGGAAAAATAACATGCTAATACCATTGGGGATGTTTCTGAATTTGAAATAATAGTGTTTGTATGTTCACCTGTTTCTGAGAATGATTTTTTGGATGTGGCACATTCTTCGAGCCTCATGACTATGATGTTCAATATATTGCTGACACGAATAGCTTGCTCAACTGTGAATAACTCAGTGAAATATTTGTTGTTTTACTAAGCATGGCCTTAATATTGTTTTTGTTTCTATTAGTTGGAGATTTTCCATCAGCTTTTGTAGACGTGAAATCAAACTGCATTATAGTACTCATAGAATATCCCGAGTTGGAAGGAACTTGCAAAGATCATCGAGTCCAACTCCTGGCTCCACATAGGACCACCCAAAAATATAGAATAATAATCCATATTTAATATCATATATGCATTTCTAAAATAGGAGTTACAGGGCCCTTTGGTACAAAGCATATCGTTGTCTGCTAAGGAGCGCTCAATTTTTCACTATTTTGGAGTCTTTATAATTTACTTCAGCTTACGTTTGTCAAAAAGATTGTCAAGAAACCGTGCCAGAACAAAACTGTTTGTGCAGGTAATTAATGGAGAGGCTGTGGTACCCGCTGACAGGTTTTGTTTTCTTCTAGGAAAAGAAATGGTTTGCAGCTAGGGGAAAAGTGTTAAGAGTGTACCCAAACCAGTAACTCAAACCCATAGAGCACCTTTGATGTCAGACATAGCTTAGGTCACATTTTAGTGAATAGCTTTATTAAAATAGCTTATTAAACTAATATTATTCTGTCAGTTGGTACATTTTATTTGCAAAAAATGGAATCTGTCTAAGAGTATCTGACATCAACTACTCTCATGCTTTTTTAAATTAAACTGGTAGCTTTAGAGTATGTATTTAAAGGAATGTGCTCAATTCCTACACTGACGTGTAAATTCTGAGTTTGAACAGAGCTTATGAGGTTGGTTTTTTTGTGCTAAAGACAGCAGAGGTGCACATTGTGAATGGTTTTGCCACTATCGCAATTTTATCTAGTGCTGCTTTTATTGAGTGCATTTTGCATGTAACAAAGCTATATTTTAATGCAGCAATAATTTAAAACTTCTCATGTAGGATGAATAAATTACACTTGGCATTTTGTGAGGTAGACTACAGTGCCTTCAGGTGTTACTTTGTCTCTGAAATTGGTGGAGAAATTCTAATCAAGATACCAAGATTCATTTTTTACTGGGTTATTTTTTCTCTCAATATAGGTGATAAATACTTCTTTCTATATAAGAGTTTTTTTCTATTTTTTTTTTTTTTTAAATTCAGCACTGAAGTGAATTTGTATTACTTACTTTCAAGCGATACGTAAACATCAATTTCAGGGATGATGAACAAATCTTTCCCAAGAGATAAGACTGATTAAAAGCCATATGCATTTAGTTTTATAATGAAATGCCCTCTTCAGAACAGTGTCATGACAGGCTGGCTAAGTTTCCAGCATCTCTTGTAATATATAGCTAATCTGATTTTTGCACTTTCTCCTCTGAAATCAGGGACTTCCAGTCAAGTGTAGAGGTGCTGGGAGCAGTAGGAACCTCTGGGCTGAGTTGAGTATCCTTCCCAACTGTATTTAGTTTGCATGGAAGAATGTTGTATCAAATGAGTGGGAGTTACAGGTAAATGCTTATCAGAGTCATTTAGTTAGCCTTGTATTATGAGTAAAACAGTTCCTTCTTATGAAGGTTGGCTTTTACCTTTTGGTACTTAAACATGTTTGCAGAATGTTTCCATTTGTAAAAGTTTTCCCGTAAGTAGAGACCAAAGGTGTCTCTTTTCTGAAGTTTTGGGCTTCATAGTTAAATTTGAAACTGAAAATTCTGTTTTTACTCTCAAAGTGTGATTCTATCTAAAATCCCCATGGTGTAAGCTAAATGTTTGCATGAGCCACGCAAAATGGAAAACACTAATGTAGTATCCTAAAATATTATGCAGAATCCCCACATTCATCTGGTGGATGAAGAGGGATGTGACGACATTGATAAGACGTCAGTCAAGGCAGCTGTTGTCCTTTTTAGTTTGGGATGCAGTTGAAGTCACAGGCACTCGTGATCTGTGCAGCACTTCAGGTTGACTTTTTTGTGAGCTCCTGCTGACGGTGTGCTTATGCTACCTATAGAGACAGCTGACCAGCTTTGGAGGGCAGCTGAGAGCCACAACTGATTCTAGAAGACTGTCAGAGACTCCGTGATGGAGTAGACCTCACTTCATCTTCCTGAAGAGTAGACCACCATTCTCAATTAATATTTTGTCTACCATAGCAGATTTACTTTTCCCCCAGTCTAGAAAACCTCCTTTGGCAATTTCCTGTGCTGACTAGGTTTAGGAGATTTGTATACATGTCCCCAGTTATTCAATTACTGGAGGCCCCACAATGAGTGCAAGACCAAATGGCTGTCAAATTTCCTGTCTCTGCATGAAATCTCTATCTGGTGGTTCAAATACCATTTGCAGGCATGCTGTTTTAGTTCTGGAAATGAGGGTTATAGTCTTCATAACTGTAGCATCCTTTAGAAGAACAGGCTGAGCGGGTTTCTTATATCAAACAACCTGTTTTTTATGTTTTTTTCCCCGAATTGGAACATTATTAGGTTCATGCTTTTTACATCTTAACTGTCTTAAGTCAATTCAAATAATCAACCTGCCTCTAAAATGTGAAGGAAATCTATTTATACTCATTATCGTGCCAAAATATTAAGTAACTTATAAGGCAGACTTTCAGACAGAAATATTACGCAGTTTATTAAGGTTTGGATGGGGAGCTGAATGTAAAACCAAGTCTCGATGAGTGTTGTCTGCAAAGGCCTGATGCTAGCTGTAAAGCCAGATTTGAATGGGTTTTCCTACCTAAATAACATGACTAAAATAAAGCGTGCCTGTGGCTAATGGAGTCGCTTCCATTCAAAGGCAGTAGATGAGCTCAAGCAGACGCAGCGTGTAGCTCTGCTCACCTTAGTGCTTGTATGCGTCTGCCTTCGGCCTCATCTTCCTTCCTGTATGTAACGCAGGTGGTGGGGAGCCGGATTTATCCCCTTCCCTTTGAATCTTACTAAGGGGCCTCTTATTTGTGTGAGATGCAGGAAAACCGTCCCGTTGGAGAGCTGTAATTGTATGGCTGTGTGTTGTGAAGGTGTCCCCGGGAGCTGTTTGTAACCAGGGCGTTCAGCACCGCCATCCCTTACGTTGCCGTGAGGAGCTGGGCGGGTGAAGCGCGTCTGGCTTGGTGCAGCGTACGAGAGCTATCTGAAGGCGAGGGGAGCGTGCTTTTATAGAGGTGAATTGTTTTGGATGCCTTCAGTTGAACTGCAGCTAGGAACGCCTTTCCTATAGGAGCCCGAATAGGCGCGGGGCGGCAAGCTTTCCGACCTTCCCGCCGCTCCCTTCACGAGCCGCCCTCTCGGCTCTCGGCTCCCCGGGCCGAGCCGCGGCGGGAGCCGTGGCGCCGAGAGGCCGCGAGGTGGCAGCAGCGCCGCGGGACGGCGGGGCGGGAGCCGCCGCTCCTGGCTCACTGTTTCCACGCGGCGGCTGCCAGAAGAATCTGATACAGTGTGATATATAGAAGCAAGGTACGGCTGGAATAATGAAATTTCAAAAATAAGCCCTTTTTAGAGGCTGGTCGTAACGGTCCTGTTGGGTATTGTAAATGCCTCAGGTGCACTTGATACTGCTGTTACGTTCCTGGCTTTTGGTTCTAATTTTTATGGAAAGATGGATTGAACTTCAATTTAAGAATATTCGGTAATCCCTCTCAGGACATACTGTAACAGCTGGTATTGCTGTGTTGCAGCAAATCGATTCCATACAGCAGCCAGCAGTGCTGATGGCCGCGCTCCGGCAGAAACTTCCAAAGCATTTGGAACGAAGCGGGCCAAAGAAAATAACATCATCGCTGCAAAAATGTGCCTTAATTTGCAAGTTAGAAAAAAAAAATCCCCCTTCCATTCCAGCAAAATATTAAGCATTTTACTGGTAAGGATTTCATCAGGTCATTTATTTTTCATTAATATATATTTAGGATCTGGAGGGAATAGCTTTATGTGATATATAAGTTTCTTAAATAATAAGAAACTTGAATTCTTTTAATAGTGAATGATTTACCGTGAAATAAAGAAAAATCAGGAGTAGATCGAGTTCAGAATACACGACATGTATGTCGAGCTGCTCCGCTTTCCACCCTGCACAGTGAATATTTTTTGAGGAACCCGCAGACCTAATTAATAATCGGCATTAAGGAGAATTCTTTGCATGTTTACGTGTTGTTCCTGTTGTTTTTATTGGCTTTCTTTTTGAGTATACAGAAGTACCTCAAACTGCGTATAAATGAAAGACGCCCCATTAATAGGAGATCCCTTTGTTTGAACAAGTTTCTTGCACACATGAAAACTGAAAGCGCTCCCATCCGTCCCTGTGGCTGTAGCTGTGTGCTGCTCTGGGGGCTGTACGTGAGCGCAGAGCAGGAGTTCTCCTTCATGGTTCCTGTATGTGGTCAAAAGAAAACAAGCAGAATTAGTGCAAACCAAGTATGTTCTTTTTTAATTTGTACAGTGTGTCCTTGGCTGTCATGCCTCTTTTTTTTTTTTTTTTTTCTTCCTTTTGAGCTGCACCCAGCCTAGCTTTGCAGATAGATTTGTTTCTTACAACTTTGTCATCGTGAGTTGGTCTGTTGCTCTGAAGCGCTTCCTTATCTCTGTTTTAAATTTTATTCAAGCTGATAGGCTTTGTACTGATATGATGGACAAGAAGGTTTTTTTTGGAAAATTCAGCTTTTTTAGTTAAAGCTTTTTTTTCATTATCACAACCTTTTGTAACTAAAGCAAACAAAAAACACAACCACAGTCACCCCTATAGCAGACAATAGGTAATCCTTCTAGTTGCAGAAGTTGTTATCTAAGGCTGAAACTCTCACTTTGCTCACCTTCTTAAAACAGACAGGCAAACAAATTAGCTCGGGTTTGAAAGCTGACATGCAAAATCATTCTTCAGATGAATGCTTAGGGGGAATAAAAAAACCTTAAAAAAAACCTCTTCTGATTCTTTAACAATAAGCTTACACCTGTGGATGAGTTAACAGCTAACTTGTATCTTAATAATTGATTTAAAACTTCATATAAATAAAACAGTGGATGGCCCTTGCTATGCTATGCTGCAGGGCTTTCAGCAATGTGTGGATTTCTTTTTTTTTTTTTTTTTAAAGAAAATGTTGCACAGTGTACGGTGTTTACAGCACCTGTATATTACTTCTTCACGAGGCTGTTGCCAACTATGAATGTGTCCAAAATATGCACTTTCGAAGCCAATGTGATTTCAAAAGCCACTCTGATTAATATGAATCTGTTTAGAAATTAAATAAAAACCTAAAAGAAAAACGCAACAGGAGCAACAGAATGCTCCCCTGTTTGTTTGTGTTCTGCTGGAGCAGAGCTATGCTGGCTTCTTCCTTAGAGGATGCTTTTTGTTTTCTGAAATCTGAAGAAAACACCTTATTTTCTATAAGCTTCTGCTTCTCCCTTTCCCTTCCTTCTCTCTGCAAACACATCAGCCTCTGCCCTGCTCTAGGTAAACATTTCCAGACTTAACTTGTGAAAAGAATTTCATAGTTTCTCTTCCAGTTTCATATTTTAACATACCTGAATTTAAATATGTGCACTTATATTTGAAATTGGTTCGTACTCTCCTTATGTTTGCTCTGAGTTTTCCTCAAGAACTGTTTAAAGACCCAAGTTTAGTATCTCTAGGCTCATGCAATAATTAAACAAGTATCTTTTTTGTTTGTTTGTTTTAAAAATGTGGCTTCGTGGTCATGAATTATAGAAAAGAATCCTTATATGGTTAGCATGAGAATGGCTTCATAAATTAAGCTGCCATTTTCCCTGGATAAGTGCTTGCTCCGGTCCTGGCTTTTATAATTTAATTTAAAATTTAATTTATATTTCTAGATTAAGAACTGACATGTATTTTGTATTTGCAAATCAACTGAAAGGTATTGAAAGGAAGTTGAATAGAAACATGCAATAAATTAACATATATGCTTTTTTTTTTTTTTTTTTTCCTGGGACATGTAGTAATAAAATTAGAATGACTTAAATTATTGACTGCTTTTATTTTTAACAAGTGCTTTCTTTCCAAAATACCTGATGCACTGGAGTGTAGTATAAATGAGAGAAACGTGTGAAGATGCTTTTACACTGGAATATAATTATAGACTAGACTGAAAAAAGCAATTCTTGTTTCACCTGAGGAAATAATCTTAGCTGTCATATATAGGTGCAAAAAGCTTGTGCGAGACTTAGATTAAATCAAAAGCTTCTTTTGTGATAAAGTTTGTAGTTGATCAACAGTAGTAATTTGCAGTTTAACAAAGCTCTTAATTGTAAAATTCTGTTTCTGATCTTTTTAGGAGAAAGGAGGAGATTGCATAAATCTTGGTAGACAAGTTGGCTGCAAGCAGTTAAACTGAAATTAACTTCTGCCTTCTGGCCGCAGAGTGCGAGTTTGACATTCGTGTGTGATATTCTGCAGACTAAATCATGCCAGCGTTATCAACTGGATCTGGAAGTGACACAGGTATGCAAGCCAAGGAGGACTGCACGTTTCCTCCAGAGCTTATTTGTTAAGTCTACAGTCTCTCAAGAAATCATCAAATAATGTAATTAATTATGGTCTTAACAGATGCTTAAATTAGCACTTCAAGCATAACCTTTTCTTCCTGAAGTTAATGTAGGCAGATGAAACATCACAGTATGTTTTTTTTTTTTTAATAATAACTTTTGTAAGTCCCACCGTTCTCTTCTCCCTATCTCCAGCCTCCAATACTATATATGGATCTGAAGAATTTGGATTCACCCCGGAATGATTCCTACAATGTTAACTTGAGAAAGGAGGAGGAAAAAAGATGATGATATCATACATGCCTTAATATTTGCAGCAGTCTAGACTATCCCCTCTGTGAGTTACTTATCAGTGGAGTTATTTCTGAACACAGACTACTTAGTTTTGACACTTCTTTAACAAATTAGGAGAAGAAAAATACCGTCTCAAGTTCTCTTCCTTCCCTTGCCTTCCACATTGGAGTCCATTTCCTTTAACTGAGTGCAGGCAGTGGGAGTGCAAAACTAATTTTGCAGTTTTAACCTTCATTGTAGTAATATTAGGCTCTATTCAAAGGTTACATCTCATTTTGTAGTTACAGTTGCAGTTTCTCTTCCAATTATTTTTGTCACCATTCTGGGGGCAAAGAAAGTCAATATTTTTTTCTAAAAGATGTTTTGTAAATAGGTCATCCCACTGAGATTACGATAGAGAGGTCACTGCTCGTTGTTCTAGATCACGTAGTTGTATGCCCAAGAATTAATAGGATTTAGAAAAAGAAGAGGGAGATTTCAAGTCAGGAATCCAAAAAACAGTGTAAGGAACTGCATTTGATTATTATTTTAAATAGACTGAATAGTTTACTGCACTGTTTTTTCCTTCACGCTTCAGGTTCTCATAAGGTTTCTGGATTTCTGCTAGCTGAAAAGTTGAATCTTGAGGCTTTTTTGCTAGTGGTTTTTCTTTTTTCTTTTCTTTTTTTTTTCATTTTTAACCATTTAAAAGTCCCTTCCACCCCAAACCATTCTATGATTCTATGATTTGGAAGGAGGTTTTATTGGTTTTCCTACACTCTTTTCTGTCCCACTTGCTGTGTTTGAGAGATTTGACTACCATCTCCCCAGACTCTACCGCTACCTACCTTACTTTTCTTCAGTTTGCCCTATGGAAATACATGCTTCACTTCTGTGCTGTTGAAGCTGTTGAGTGTACCTGAATTTTGGAAGATGTTAGCTCTATCCCGAGCTAATTTTCCACTGTGGATCTTTGCTTCCTTTATCGTGCAATCTTTTGTGTCCTTCCAAAATCTGCCTCATTATTATGTTTTTAAATATTATGTGACCAAATACTTTCTGATGTTTCAAGACAATTTTGAGATGAATAGTAGGGGGGAATGTGTGATGATTGGCGCTTGGTGCTAATGATATTTCTAGGTTTATTATTTAAAGAATGTTAATATGCCCAGAAGTATTAGTAATGGATATATTCACAGAAAAAAAAGAAAACTACTTCAGCAAATGGGAAAAAAAATAATCCTGATTTTAAAATTGTGTGTTAGTGTCTCTAAAAACAATGTTTTGTTATGCTGCTTAATGGGTATGATTCTCCAAATACACTTTGCTTTTTAGCACGCACCCTAATTAATTAACTTTACATTGTCCCAGGAAATCTATAACAGTAAAGTATGCTAGAGACTGTGGTCTCTATCCTGATTGTAATACAAATGTTTTTTAATCTGCAGCATGATCCACCTTGGAGCTGGTTTTTAGTGCTTACTCTTTGATTACTAACATAAAATTAAAGACAAAAAGAAAAAAGGGGGAGGAGCAGTTCTTATCTTTGTTGTTCTCCATTGGAAGGCAGGCAGCCCACCTTTCCTCTTGCCCTTCCATTCTGACTGCATAAACTGCTGGTGGCTGTGTGTGTTCCTGCAGTGGAGTTAGCAGGTTAATTGATGGGGGCCTTACAAATGTGCCTCTAGGGTAGGGGAGCAGCTTCATTTAGTCTGTCTGCTAAGGCTCTATTTTATTAACACATTCAAACAAAACTCCAATCTAGCTTATTTTTATATTTGTTCTCACCTGGTGAAGTAAAAGTAAACTGGGATTTGAAAATGAGCAAGAGTTCTACTGAGAATTAGAAAAGAGAAATGCATCATCTGCAAATGTCAGAAAGTTTGCAAGTTGTGGACTTTTAGAAATTTATTTTGTTTTAATATTCTTAGACATCAGACCATGATCAAAAGCAGGATAGCGCTCATAATGGGCAACATTTTATGCAACTAAAGGTTGATCTTTTGTGTTAATGTTGTGTAGCTTTTACTTTGTCAACAGGCAAACCAGATTTGTGTAGCTCGCTTCCATCTAGAAGAGTTATAAAATGTTTAAATGGAAAACATTCTTATGAGTTACAGGCATGTGGGTGTATGCACACACACACAGAATATACTTTTTTTTCAACTTGTTGACAACGTACGAGCAATCCTATTCCTCCCTAAGGCTTATTGTCCCATCAGTGTTGGGTCCAAGTTATGTTAAAGCAAGCGTCTTGACTGGAGGGCTGAGCTCCTGTGTGTGGCTGCCTCTGAAGCTTTTCCATTTTCTGTGTTCTAAAAATTTACTTGAAGTCAGTGTGCGAGGCTGTCTCGTCGAGTTTAAAGGCTGAGAAGAAAGACTTGCACTTCAGCTGGTAAAGCAAATCTGAGGTCTAGCATTCACTTAAAAATTTAGGAGATTCAAAGTTGCTATCCTGGCTTCACAGTAGTTGATGTCATCTTCATTGCTGACTTTTGTGGAGCCAAGTTGACATCACTGTGCTTCGTGAAGTGTTTTAGCGTGAAAAACATTGTAAAGTTGTTGCAGATTTCTTTCCTCACAACCCTGTGGTGAGCTTGCTCAGCTGACAAATTAAAAAATGCTTTCTCTGTTCTTTAAAACTAGCACAGGACTGTGCAAAGTAGTCTTCATATTACTGATTCGTGTGTTGTCAGTGGGAAAATCACATTTAATGGCCAAGTTTGATCCCCAAGTAAAACTGTATGATTGCATAAGTATAATGAAAGTCAGAAGCAGTTCTTGAATTTGAATATTTTGAGTTATAGACAGTAAAAATGTGCAAGGCTTACATTAACTCCTTCTTGAGTACATATAAGGAGCTAATGCTGTGCCATATAGAGGTTTTTTCAATGTTATAGGCATATAAAACTGAATACACATTAGCTTTTTAAATGGAGAAAAAACACGTTTGTTGCAAAACAAATCACAAATTCAGCTGGCTTTAAAATACTCTTAGTTTGGATGTTTTCTGCCTTGTAATAATGCAAAATAAAGCTATGAAACCTATTGGAAATGCAGGATATTTTTGAAGTAGCATATCCTACTGCTCTTTAATAATTATCAGGACTTCTGTCTAGGGCTGCATACCATTGGTGTGCGTGTAGTGAATGCCAGTACAAATATTTTGCTAAAACATGATGGTGATATGACAGCTCCATCATCTCTGTGGGCTGTCTGCCAGCGAAGTGAGAGCTGCAAGCAGTGCTAAGTTCAAAGTTGTTTTTCTAATCACCTGAACACTGAAAGATCTATCCTTGCTGTGGCCATTTTGGTATGGATGTGTTCCCTTTATTTACAACTAATACACTTTACTAAGCTTACAAGTTTCAACATAGTTTTTCCTAAGAATGCTTGATAATGAAAAGGATAAAAAGGCAGAGAGGGGAAAGAAACAGTGATGACAGCAGAGTAGTTGGCGGAGCCAAGAGGGGGCATGAGAAATGTTTGTGGGGACAGAGGGCAAATGAAGCTGAAGTGGCAGAGGATTTCAGCCTTTCCAGCCAGTTGTTTGCCAAAGGAGGGAGCTAGAAATCAGGGACTTCTGTTTTTACAGACCATTAAAAAAATGTAATAAAACAGTAGCCAAAGATCTGGATTCATTGTTATGAGATGAAGAGAAAGAGAATTTAAGAGAATGATGGGGGAAGGATTTCTGGGAGTAGCGGTTCCATTGGCAGCTGCCAGGCGAAGGCTTGCGGGGCGATTGAGCCCTGGCCTGAGCTGCCTCGGTGCTGACGTGCTTCTTGTGAGCACTGAGAGCAGAGGCTCCGTGTGCCTCTCGGAGCTGTGCTGGGATTGCAAGGCTACTGAAATTCTCACCTCGTTGAAATGCACAGATATGGTTAGATCTGCATGAAAGCTGATACTCTAGCCGAGGCAGGACTTACACTGAATTAATAAATAGAGCCTATATTTTATCGTGTTTTCTTGAGAATTCCCCATCTCCAGCTGCCAGAGGCATTAACTGGCTTGTAGGCTAACTCTCATGTGAAAGATGTGGAAAACTACGAGGCGTATGGCTAACTTTAATTGCTCTCAGATTTTTAAAAATATAAATTTCTGGTGTTGGGGAAAGGATATTTATTTTGATTTCAACGTATTTATGGTGAGTGTTGGAAAACTTGTTCAAAGTAGAATGAAATTTCTCTAAACACTTCTGGTTTGGATTAATGCTTTATGCTAGGCTGATTCAGCAGTATGGAATCAGAAAATGTGTGCAGCTATATTTACTGGTGAGAAACTCTTTAAAACTGTTACAGTTGTTGGATGCAAATTTAACTTCAAATTCAAATGGTCTGTCGGCATGAACATACATTTCTTTTCTTCTCGGTGCTCAATGTGTAGTTTTGTGGCAAATGTGAAAGTATGGCAGCTTATATTGTTTCTTACCAAAAGCTTAAATGTATAGTACTTTGGTTGGACTGGAAGCTGTAATTACACAAATGGTTGACAATTCCTTTGACAGGAGCAGATGGTGATGCTGTAACACACAAGTGTAACTGTGCCGGGATCCAGCTCGGCCAGCAGAGCGTATCGTGTGTTTTTACTGTCAGATGAAAGGTTCTGTGGCTTCTCAGCCCAACATCAGGTCAAGTATTGCTTGTTTTAATAAAACTAAAGCTGTTAATCTGAAGGAAATTTAGTACTGCTTTCAGGTAGTTAGAAGCTTCCCTGCTAACAGTTGTAAGTTGCCTGTCATGGAACAGGAGTTCAGATATGATTTTGCTCTTAAAAAAAACATATTTGTTAAACATGAAACCCACACCTCAATGCAGGTTAGGAATATAAAGGGTAAAATACAAAATGTAACCACTCTTAGTTGCCTTTTATAAATTTGCCTTTGATACAACAGAGATACTGTACTTGACTCTTTAAAGCTTTTTGTATTTCTATATAGTTCTGTAGATTTTTCCATCAAAATCTGTAGGCATGTGCATGTGTGTATGACTGGTGGGATGGTATAACCTGCTTTGAGTGCTAAGTATTGAACTCAGTCATACAGTGAGATACAGCACTAAAAAGATACAACTACTTTAAAGCCTGTTTTAGGGCATTGGTCATGGAGATTACGGGATGTTTTCTTCCACTCTTAAGACATGGTATGAAAGGCTTAACTATACAGTAATCAGATGGTGCTTCCAGTATTTGTATGTACAACTAAAACCAGGTAAATAGTCTCAACTTCTGTTGCTGGAAGTCTTTCTTCAGCCTCTTAATGAGATATCATAGCCTCCTTCCACAGATGTGAAATGCCACATTTAGTATGCCTTGCGAACTGCAAAGAAAGAGTTAAACATGCTGAGCGTGCCCGGCAATTCTTTTCTGACATCCTAGCACTGGAATGAGTTCTTTCCTCAGTGCCTGCCAGATACTTGCTATTGCCTCCTCTAGTGTTGATGAAGATCAAGATACAAATACTTAAGACTCCCCAGGCTGACGTCTGTACAAAGGACCAGTCAGTTAGTCAAGGTTATTCAAGGTGTCACAGTATGCAGGCTTCTTTGGAGCGGCCAAGAGTATCTGAAAACATACACGTCAGATCTTTGTACGAGCCTTCTACAAACTGCTTATTAATTTGTGCTTGATAGGTCACTTTAAATCAGTTATACGTTTGTGTTATTCTTGCAGAAAACAGTCCTTCTGTAAGCTCATGGAAGTAATTTTATGATTTTTCAAAGTATCCCTGTTGATACAGCGCCTCGCAATTATATTTTGAGTTTCAGTTTTGAAACGTATCTCAGGAGCTGTACAAGCAAGAACTTTGGTATTACTCTGTATGAAAGCAAGAAGGGATCAACTGTTTAACTCGAATCAGAATGCACCGGTATGTGGTATGCTAAATCTGAAATACACATGTTGAGACAAATCCTAAAAGACCAATAACTGTTCAAACAACTGCGGATTCTTTAGCTCCCGTAGCCAAGTTCCAAAACTAAAGACTTTTCCATTTTGAAGGGAATAATATTTTTAGAAGTGGTGGGCTTAAATGCTTGCTTGCTTTCAACATTGTCTGTCATAATGTTGTTTTAAGGTGGGTTAACAAATTACTGCAGTTTGGAGGAATAAAAATTGGGTACAATTTTAAAATTAAAATACTGTACTGCCCTCACTGAATATGTAATCTTGTTCTTTGAGGGTATGCATGACAAAGTTCTTGTTTTCATTAGGAAAAAAATAGAACATTGATATTTTAATTAATCCCACCTGTAAGGGTTTGAGCATTTTGCTTTTTTATGAATTAGCAAATAGAACAAGACAGACATCTTTCCACAGACACTGATGACCTGTACGTTGTGGCAATCTGGCTACTCTGTCTTCCCTACCTTTTGAAAATTAGATCAGATTTTTTTTTTTTTTTAAGCAGTAAACTTTTTTTTGAAGTACCTGATAGGATCACGTTAGTCGCTGGTTCTGTACGGAGCAGATGTTGAAGCCCTGTATGTTCTTGCAGAATCACTAAGCCCATATACCTGATGGAATTATCGAGCGCAAGAAAGAAGGATTTGTTGCTCACAAGATTGAGCACACAGCAGTCCTTTTACAGTCTGATAGGACAGTGGAGTTTGTCCTAATGCATGTGTGTAGAATGTGTTTTTATTTGAACTTGTGCATGGATACTGCTCTCTAAGTTGAGAATGAAGTAACTTTGAATATTCAGCGTTAGTGACTTTGATTTTATTATGCAGCGGCAGTGATGTCAGAAGGAGGGTTTCTGTTGCAGGGCTGTTTGCTTTGTGTAAGGAGAGTGTTGTCTGAGCCTTTATAGAACTGTAAAATACAGTTCAAATGTGAAAAAATGTCAGCTTGTTATAAATGGCAGCAAATGGTGCTGATTATTTTACCTTTGACAAAGTGGAAAATTTAAAGGTTGGTGTGTCCCGTTTTATTAATACAATAAAATTTTACAGTGTTGTTCTGGGCTTAGATATATGTTCTTTAGTGTTTATTACCCCTCAGTTACAGTAAAAATTTTTGATTGGAAGTCTGGCATCATTGTTCAGAATGCTAAATCAGGAAATTAATTAGCATATGAAAGCAAATGTGCATCCATTTATCTCCAGCTTTTTGCTTACACTAACCAAAACAAAGTTGGTGTTTTCCTGCGATACGCAAGAGTGATGGAATGCAGAGACCATATTTTTTATCATTTAGCACTAGTTTATAGCTTCCACAGACTTGTCCTAATAATGAAGCTATGAAGGATATGACAAGAATGGTGATATTAAATTTCTCTAGACTAACAGTAAATTTTTCCATTCTGATGTCAAGAATGTAGAGCATCTGGATTCCGCAGTGTGAGTGGTTCAGTACGGGAACACTTTCATCAAATGGTTCACCATTTACTCTCCTCCAAGGAACAACAGACTCCTACAGAAAAGAACACTCTGAAAGAAGCAGTTTTCTGGAATTCTGGACAAATTATTTGTCCTCTTGTTTCTGATTTAAAAGCTTTCCGTTGCTTCTTAGCGTTAAATCTTATCGCATGTGCAAAATTAAGTGAAGCATTTTTAAATCAGAACTCTCAGTATTACATACACTGTTACTCAGGTCTAGTAAAATTTTATTAATTAAGGTTAGGAAAAAACGAAGAGACTCTGAAGTCAGGAACTGTCTAAGTGTATTAATAGAACAAAGTGTGAAATCTGTCTATTGCTTTTTGAAGCAGGGACAATGCTGAGGTTTCAAGCATTGGATTTTTCCCTTGAGTTGTTTCCTTAGTCCAAGCTGGCAGAATTCTACAAACCTTATTTTGCAACCATTTTGTTTTACTGTGTGTATGCAACAAGCCCAAAAACTTCAGAGTAGTTTCCCTATCCGTGACAAGCTCTTGTAAATTTTCATTTTAGGCTGTCTGTATCTATTAGGTTATCTGCATGTGCATATAGACTATTTCTGTAAAACGGTTATCTAGTCGTTGGTTTTTAAATGCCTGTGTTTCTTTTCATGGAAGAAATAAATTGCATGTGAAAGTGTTGTATATCTGGTATCAATTTATTAAATTGCTTTATTCTTGATTCAGGTAGTTAGGTTTAATAGGCCATCTGAGCACCTGCAAACTTTTCCTTCCTCTCTTCCGAGGGTTTTATGATATTACTGTGTGCAGTGCTTGTCTCCTTTATTAGTATTGCTGTGCTACAGGGATGCTACTTGATTCACATCTTAGTTCAACTTAGACACTGTACCTACTTTCTATAACATGAGTATAATATCAGCATACTAGTATCTAAAACTAGGGGTTCCCATGTTGTCTTGGAAGTGACTCCTATTACCCCACTGGGTTATGTGCACATGTTTAATCTAGTAAGAACCTTAGATCTTTCCTTCTCTGTTTCAGTGATTTGAAAGCCCAGGGATGATTACACTGTGATGTGATTTTTATTTTCAATTTTTTTCCCCCAAGTTGTAGGACAGGCCGGACTGGCTTCCCTTTTTATACCTGGTAGTAGTCTTACATCTCCACAAAGAGTTTAAACTCTTTGTTAATTTTTGGGATGTATGCTCAGGTCATTTGAGACCTTTGAATAAATGTTCTACTTTTAAAAATAGAAGTAAATGAGTTTTTCTTGTGTAAGTCATATTTACTTTACTGAATTTTGACACCTGAAGTATTTTGATACTAAAAAATCCCAGTGGACCTTTGATTCATTTTAAATATAAAGCCTGCTTAAATTTAGCCAAACTAGACTAAAAATAATAAATAATAAAAAAGATAATAAAAAAGAACCTGAATAGCAACAGTTTATAAATAAGCCTTTTTCTTTTTTTTCTTTCTTTTCTTTTTTTTTTTTTTTTTGTAAGGCTCTTTACAGTGTTGCCAACATAAGGAATTAAAAAAAAAGAAGAGGGTTTTTTTTTTCAGCTTTTCATGATTTTTGTTGTTTTGAACAACATCTAGAGTCTTTTAAAGAGCTTTTTTTGTGTGTTAGTTGAAATTTTAGGAACCCTTCTAAAAATGTGTGCAAAATGCCTTTTTTAACGGGAGATCTGTGCATGCCATTTGACTCAGAGGTGTGAGGAGAAGGCATTGCACTGAGCCTGATGATAGCACGGCCCAGGCCTGGCAGCGTTCAGCTCTCTGCTGCACAGCTAGATCTCATCCAATGGCTTTTAATGCAGTTTTAATTTACGTCACAGTCCATCTCAGCATAGAGCATATACCTATGAGCATTTTAAAAACTCACTATAGCAACTTCAGTGTTTCCAGTTGGCACCAAAAGAATTTTTAAAAAATAAATCCGATTTCAGCGGACTGGCAGTGGTAAAAGCAGTGAACAACTTGCATTGCTTGCAGTGGCCTTTGGCTCTGGCCCACAGAACCACCAGTGGTGCAGCTCGTTAGCGTTGCAGGAGGTTGGTTTTGATGTTGGCTAAAGCACAGCTTCCAATGGTGAATTTTTCTCTTCTGTCTGTCTACATAATGCTTAGTTTCAAGGGGAGTCTATAGAGCAGAAATGTAGTGTTCCCTGTGTACTGGGTGGCCGGGACTCTCCTGCTATAGAGAAGAGCTGGATCTTGATTTGTTCCCCTTGTGGGTCAAAGCTATAAATGCGGTGCTGCAGAGCTAAAGCAGTGCAGGGCTTGAAACGCAACCATAGAATTGGATAAAGTAAGTTGGTTCCCGTCTAATTTTCTCCTTTTCCCCAGAAAGTTGCATAAAATGGGTAAGTTTCTGTTGAATCTAGCATTAATGTTTCTGAGACATGAAAACATTCATTTCCCTGGAAGGGGCAGTTCAGGGATGAATGAGCAAATTTAGCCCATGGCAACTCGTGGCAATTCATCTGGATGTGGAAACCCCAAGAAATGGAAGCACCCACAGGACTAATCCGTCCTGAATTGTAGGTAGTTCTGTGCATAAAACCCAGTCTCACTACAGGCACCTTCAATATTATCTTGTATTACTACAATAAGAGTTACCCCATCAAGAAACTTATTTTTACAAGGATTTAGTTATATGAGGTTTGAGAAGCTACATTTACAAACGTAGAATAGTTTCACGGTAGATTATAAGTGAAAATTAAGCAGATTTGGTGAACAAGAAAGAAAAAGCTTGTTCTGTTGTACATCTCTTATGTGAAGGGAGTAGCTAAAGTTCATTATTTCTTTCCTCCGAAAGGCATATGTGAATTGTTCTTAAACAGTTATGTCACAGTATAAGCGTGCATTGAGCTTTCTATTCCATTTTTTAACAACCTCCAAGTTATTCTGAGGTAAGTGTATTTGCAGTAACAAAAGTAGTTCTGCTCAGACATATAAGGCTGAGTGTAAAGAGATTTTAATTTTCTAAATATATTTCTTAAAAATGAAGTAAATTTAATTGGATAGGGTTTTTTTTTGCAATGTTAATGTTTCTTCTTCCTACTTATTTCTGCAGCTGAAGTAATATTCGTGTCATTTTGCAGCTGTTAACTACTGTGACATCCATGCCTAAAAACTGATTTTTTTTTTATTATTTTTTTTTACCCAGTGGTGAAATTCTAATAATCAAGAAGGTAAAAGCCAAAAGTCCCATTCAACTTCTGTTCCTTCAGTGTTCAGTCATTGATGGAATCTTGCTTGGCAAGACTTAGTTTTCTTTTTCTGTCCGTGCAAAATTGTAGTGGTTTGAGTTATATCCTCTTCTTACAGTATTTCTGAAGAATAAATAAGAACAGATTTAAATAAAAGCAAGATTCTAAGAAAATGAATGTCAACCACCAAAAACCCTTGGACCACAAAAAGAATGTATCTGGAAGGAACGTTTTTTTTTCCAGAATATTTTACTGAAAGGCAGTAAAAACATGAAAATGCTCAATAATCAGATCCCGAAGGTGCTGTATGTAATTTTGAAAGGGGAGTGTGGTACCTGGAAAGGTTGTGAAATGATGTTTACTAATAAATATTTGAAGTTGTAAGCTTTCAGGAGATAAGAGGCATAATAACAATAGGCAACCTATAACTTAGAATAATGTTCTTTACTAGCAGAATATCTTGTAAATCTGTCCTTGTGACGAACAGCAGCACTTACTCAGACTAAAAATAATAGCAGGACCATGTATCTTGGATCCCGGGAGACTATTGGTGTTTTTGTAGACAGCAGACAGGAGAAAAAAGGCATTTTGTCCTTTTTACCCCAAGTAATCCCACTGGAAAATTAAACATGTGCTATGAATTGATATCAGCTCATGCCAGGTTACCTCCCTAAAGAAAACTGCTGCAAACACTGTTGCTACATTTCTTGGACAGCGGCTTGATAGCCTGTGTGCATGATGGATATTTTATGCTGCATGCTACTGTGGAACACTGTGCTACTGTCTGCCCCTCAGAGCCTGCTGGTGAGGTGTGCCACAAATAACTGGGAGCAGCAATTGCCTTCACCCTATGGATAATCTTGAATACTTGTGAATTAAAAATATTACTGAAATAGTACTCTGTGTGGGTGTTTCTGGGAAAGCTCCATTGTTTTTGTTTTTTAAGGTTTAATAGTGTAACACATAACAGTTCCTTTTGTCTTGCTAAGTGTTCCTACTGAACACGGGATAAAAAAAATATTAAGCAATATATTAGCAAGAAATATTTAGAGAAACCACGAACCCTTTTTTAATGGACCACCCTATCCAGTTTCTGTTCTTTTAAGGAAGTTTTTCCTATTCATGACTCATTTCACTCTTTGGCTAACATCAAGGGAAATGGAATAACGATTAAGCGAAGGAATGTATGTTTTTTTCTCGTTTTGTCCTTTTTTTTTTCTTCCCCAAAACCTTTACGAATTTCTCTGTAACCTTGTGTAAATACATATGGATATAGAAGCTCAACAACTGTGACAAGGTAAAAAGTACACTGCTAATACTTTCTTTTTCGTAATTTTTAAAAAATGTTCTTTTTTCATTTTAATTCTACAAGCTAATGTTATGCTGGATACTCCAGACTCCCTATTCAGTTAAAATGACATGCTCCAGGCAGCCAATTACACAGAACTGTTAAGTGAAATTAATGAGATCACCCCTAGATTACACTTTGTGTTTTATTTTCATTTTATAGGTCTGTATGAACTGCTGGCTGCATTGCCAGCCCAGCTGCAGCCACATGTGGACAGCCAGGAAGACCTGACCTTCCTCTGGGATATGTTTGGTGAAAAAAGCCTTCATTCACTGGTGAAGGTAAACCACATTTAAGTCAAATTCTCTTTGAGAAGAGCATATGGAAAAATGTTTTGAGCGCCATCTAGTAAACCAGTGATAAAATTTGCTCAGTGAAAACAAAACAGCCTTGTTTTAACTCTGTTTCTCTCAGAGTGGAAGTTGTTAAATAAGATTCTACCAAAAATACATAGATGATTTCATTTAAGAGTGATGTTTTGGCAGCATAATGCTAATGCAGCAAACATATGTTGTTTGCCCTTGTTTAGAAAAAGAGAGTAAGGAATAGTAGCAGGAAATCTGAGCCTTCTTTATGGTCAACATTCGAGACCTGGAGTTTAGCTTAAATAAATAAATGTTCACAGCAAAAATTAGAAGGAATATATTTTCTGAGGTCAAGTATGGCAACAGTTCAGTAGCCACATTAATTTAAAATAATTTCCTTTAACAAAGTCAACTGAAATTCTAGTAAGCTGTTTCTTTTACTGGCTTGCCTCCATTTAAAATTGTTTTGCACATAAATATGTTGGACTAAAGTACAACCTAAAATAAGTTTGGAAGAATACTTAAGTAAAGTGTCCTGCTACAAAAATGGTCAGCAACAAGGGATGAAAGCATGCCATGTAGAGTAATCCTGATAATACTAGAATTGCTTAAAGAAGAAAAATGGGACCAATCAGCTGATTAGAAATGTTCCACTCCTTCAAAATGGTAAATGTGGCTCAGGTCACTAGAACAGGGCTAATTCAAGATGTAAGGAAATCCTTAGTTCTCAAATGAGTCACTAACTGGTGGTAACCCATACCATGAATATATCCAGACTTGAATGTATTGCAGTTTGCAGTTGTCAGTCATTGATCTAGAGGAGGTTTAACACTGAAGCTGTTATTTTGATGTAAATTTTTCCTCTCTCTTTCAGCAATCTTACGCCAGAAAAGATTTGATAATGTTGGAACTTGGCCAAGATTTTCAAGTTAGCTGTGAAATTACACATAAAAATAGATACAAATACACAAAAGCAACAAACAACGGAATGATGTTTTTCAGTATTCACTTGTCTCAAGAATTTAATCAAAATTTCTGAAGAATGGTGATTCCCAGGCTTCTTGCTGCTTTGATTCAGCTGTCAGTTCAGCTTGCTAAGAAGATCACTGAAAGAGAAACAGTGATTATGTTCCTAATGTAGGTTGACAGCAGTGTGAATCTAAGTTAAACGTTAGGTCAGAAGCTAAATTAGTTTTCATTCTGGATTGGAATTTAAAGAAGGCTGTATAGAACATGAGCGTAGATCTGTGAAACATTAAAATGTCAACATTTGTTCTTAATTTTGTATTGAGTCAAAATCTTAACCTTTTGAACTTATTCATATGCTCCCTTTTGTCTCTCTCTGCAAAAGAAAACAATCATAGCACAACTGTAACTATGACACTCATCTTGAGTATGCTCTCAGTTTGGAAAAGTTGTGCTCTCATGCTAGTGGTGAGTCCTAATTGTTTGTTATTGCAGGATGGATTGTTCTTATTAGATGAAAAAGGCTTCTTCAGGCAGTTGGGAAATTTTGGGCTTCAGTGAATGAACATCTCATTACAGTTACAAGCAGTCATTGAAGTATTCCATTGAAGTATTTATCTTGTAGATTTTAGGACCAAGAATTAAATAAATGTGTAGTTCCTAACTTGCGAGTAGTTATGTTGAGGTCATATTATGTCTCTTAAAATAGATTTATTTCTTGAAGTTGCATCTTTATTGTTTAGTAGTTATGCTTATTCTTTTATACACCATCCTAATTTTATTCAAAAAACAGTTTTTTTAATTATAAGAACTGAGGCTTTTATCAGCATCTAGAATGACTCAGTGCATGTCACAGGATGCAGGACCTCACTTTCTGATGTGTTGTGTTATAGAAAAAAATGCCTGAAGAACTTTCAAAAGGTTATCTAGATCGTATCTGTGTCCCAGGACTGCATCTGAAACATAGTATGTATTTGACCTTTAACTCATTTTAGAAGGATTATTCAATGTGCTATCAAGTTTCAGAAAAGGCAGTGAGTAGCTTGTCTGGAATGAAACTGTAAGAGCAAAAGAGAAGATCTCATCTGCCATAGTTTTTCCCTGTTACAAGGCTTCAGAAACGCCAAACCTTTCTGGGTTCTGGTATCTCATTTGAAAGACTGTTTTTCCTAGCAGTAACTTCTTAAAGTCAACTGTTCTTGCAAAGACAAATGTTTTCAATTCATCAGGCAGAGAATGATGACAGATATTTCGTAATAAAAAAGAAGCACTAGCTTAGAGCCAAAGATGTTGCGATCGTGGTATGTGTGGGTTTTAAACTTCACAAATTGGAAGAAAATTAGCACTGGTTTGCTACCAATTATGCAACTAGTATTTCTCAATTTAAAATAGACTCACTGCTTAATAAAAATTTCAAAGCTGAGCATCATACCGTACTGTTTAATAATTGCAAGTATAGAGAAGAGCTGTTTTTCTAAGTTTTAAAATGGATAAAATGCTCCAAAATGCTTGAAAAGTAGAAAGTGAACTTTCTACCTTTTGTACCGATATTCTAAGTTTTATGGGCATTTAATAATCATAGTGTTTTGTGTTTGGTTATATGCTATGGCATCTGATTTGCTACTCTGGCTGTGTTAATGTGGAAAAGGGTAAAAAAACAAACAAACAACAACAACAAAACAGCCCCAAACCTTGCATTGGATTTCTCTTCATTCAGTACTTTTGGATAGAAATCTTTTTGAGAGCTTGGATCAGCCTGAGGTGTTCTAAGAAGTCAGAAATGGAAAAGTTGTATTAGATCATCCAGTCCATTACCCTGCAAATACTGGATAGTTCCCTACAATACATTCCTATTGTAGTAAGTAAAAAACTGATGCAACTGGTCTTGCTTGCTTTTTTTTTTCTCAGTAAAAGAACCTGTTGATTAGATTTTAGTTTGCAAACTATAGAGAAGAAGGAACCCACAACCGGTGGTGACTGTTGGGAAGAGAAAGCTGTCTCTGGATAGTGAATGTTCAAAGTTTGTCTCCATTTCACTCAATTTATTACTTCCTTGTCTCATTACATGCTTTCTTAAGTTCTATGAAAAGTCTTCAGACTTCTTATTTTTAATATGGTAGAGATCCCAGCAATTCTGTAGAGATTTATAGAAAAGGATCATGAAGAGATGATCCTTTGAATAATTACGAGTACTAATTTACTTGAAATCTTCACTAGCACATGAGCACTCTGGTTGTGCTGGATTATTAGAAGAACAAAGGTGAATAAAAATGTCTTTTAATGTCTCCTTTAGCTTATTTTTAGAAGAGTTACAAGAATTTCCATGTGTGCTTACTTGCTGTTAGTGCACTGGACACATATTTTACTGTTTATATACTAAGCTCCAAGGTGATGCTTCTACTTGTAATGTAACCTTAAACATTTTTCATTGTATATGTAATGCTTAAACACTGAGTGAGCCAATCTATTAGGCTGTTACCAAAATACTTTTTAACCAATTGTACTTTACCAGTTGGCTTTGGCTGATTCAGAGCATGCATGTTTCTTTAGCCAGTTCTGTACTTTGCCTGTAGAGGTTGTGGATGTCCTGACTCTGGAGATGTTCAAAGCCAGGCTGGATGGAGCCCTGGGCAACCTGAACAAGTGCTTGATGTAGATCTAGCAGTCGGCAGTCTTTCCCATGGCAGGTGCACTGGAACAGATGATCTTTGAGGTCCCTTCCAACCCAAGCCATTCTATGATTCAATGACTATGAAGACAATGTGGTGTTGCTGTTTCTCTTGATAGGGAGGCGATCATACACCCGAAAAGCAGTATGTAACACTGGAGAAGAAAATAACTACTGCAAAAAGTAAGGAATACCTGGTTAATCTAGATTGATTTCATTGTGACTGGATAGTATTTTGGTGGCTGGCTCTGCAAAACCTTAGAATCATAGAGTTGGAAGGAACCTTTAAAGGTCATGTAGTCCAACTCCCTGCAATGAACAGGAACATCCACAACTAGATCAGGTGCTCAGAGCCTGATCCAGCCTAGCTTCAAAAGTCACCAGGAACAGGACTTCCACCACATCTCTGAGTAACCTGTTCCAGTGCCTCACTACTCACAGTAAAAGACTTTGTCCTTATATCCACCCTAAATCTGCTCTTTTTAATATAAAACTTTTTGTCCTTGTCTTGTTACCACAGATACTGCTAAAGAGTCTGTTTCTTTCTTGTAGATCCTCTTTAGATACAGACAGGCTACTAGAAGGTCACCTCGCAGCCCCTTCTCTTCTCTAGGCTGAACAGCCCCAGTTCTCTTAGCTTGTCCTTGTAGAAGAGATGTTCCTTAATTAGTGCTAATTTTCTATTAGTTTCACCTTGCTGTGGCTTGGTTTGTAGTTCTGAGAAGTTTAGTATATACTAATGTTTGTAATGTCGATGACTAATATCATTTTCTAAGTAATCTAATCTTCAAAAATAGAACAGTCAAAAGTATATCCTGGTGTAAATTATTTGTCACGCATATTCAATCAAATGATTATGTAGCCCAATCTTACAATCGTGGTGGTTCTTGTAGAACTCGTAGAGGGGCTGTATGGTGCAGCTTCCCCATCCCCACTATTGTCAGACATTCTGCAACTGACCTCCAGGTATATTCTACATTAATTGCGTGCATTCTCCTCCCATGTGGTGCATCTTCAAGGTGAATGCTCTTGCCTGGGCACGTGCTCCAGCATCCCCACAATTGGATATTCTTCCCAAAGAATATAGAGGAAACAGACTTGCTTATATAAATTGTTCTGCTCAATTGTGTGCCACAAGTGATTTTTCTGGACTCATTGTTTAAACAGTTGATGAGGATGACCCACAGAGTAAGGAAATGATATCTATGTAGGTGTCAAAGAATAACAAGGGTGGTGATGGATGAGAAGGATGTATTAGAAGGGATGGAGTTGGCTTTCTTCATGTGTAGAGGAACTGCTGAGTCATGGCCTGAACCTCTGATTGATCACCTGAGGCGAGCAATGAGTCAGCCACAGGAGCACAGGTGAAGGCAATTCACCTGTGCTGCTGGAAGGGGTGGAGCCTGGCTGCACCTCTCCTAGACCCATTTAAGAGCTGACTACCAGTGGGAAAGGATCTCTTCTGGAGGTCCCTTCTTTGGAGTTTTGCAGTGAGCTTAGGATGTGGGTAAGAATTCTATCCATTCTCTTTTTGTTATTGTAACCTTCTTAGCCAAGCTCTCTTGTTTATTTCATAATTATAACATCTTTATATTCATTGATTATGCGTCATGGTAGCCCAATGATGTTGATATTGACTGTCTCTGTACTTCAAGCTAGAAGCTATTATTGAAATATTTTTTATTTGTAGTATATTAGTTGTTATCTGATTACTTTGTTCTTTGTGTATATTTTCTTGAATTGAATTTTATATAATCTTTACACAGTCTTCATCGAAACTGATTTTGCAGCTCACAAAAACTTTTTTTCCTGTTAATTGCTTTGTTGTAGGGAGGGAGCAGGTTGTGTTTGTGAGAGGCTTTGGTTGCTTGTATTCTTTTACCTGGTAAAGGAATGGTGAGAAGCATCTCTGATTTCAGAGCAGACATAAGCAGGTAGCTCAGGAGGTGCTTAGAGGACCTGCATTATCCAATGACAGCAAATCTGAAAAAAATAAAAGGGAAAGTGAGACTGGAGATTTGAAGATTACAGGTACCTAAACTTAAATCAAACTCAGTGAGTGGATTGTGGATTCAGGACAGTGTTGTAGACCTGAGAGATGTACAGACCACCTTGGGGTTGATGGAATTATTGAAACTGATAGCTCACTCACTAAAATGTAGCTTGGTACTCAAAGTCCTTAGGGTTCTCTACTGCAGGGTTCTCAATCAAATTTATTTTTAAAAAGCTGTACCTCCTAGGTGATGGGAAAAGTTCTGTAAGCTCTTCTGAAGTTCTGAAGTGCCGTTTACTTTAGAGATGGGCAAGAAATGAAGGACAAGGTGGTGTGAGTAAGCATTTACCGTGTGGAGCTTGGCAGCTGGGACCAATTCGTGGCCAATGGAAAATAATTGTTCTTCGTGCTCTAGAGAAGGATTGATTATTATGTTAGAGTTACATCTTTAATTCAGAGAAACATGCAGAAGAGTTCTGAATAAGGCTCTTACTCTTGTCATGCTGACTGTTCAAACATTGGACAGGATATGGACAGCTAGGTAGGCTTAAGGACTTCTACAATTTTAGGAGAGGGAAGAAGGAATTTACTACAGTTGAAGTAGACTATAGAAGGCAGTTCTTTGTCATTCTTTAAAACCAGGTCATCTTTGGTTTGTACGTACAGAAGTTTAGTGCTCTTCTCATCCAAAGTATTTGTAGGTAATGATATAACTTGTTTACTAAAATCTTAATTGTATGCTTCCTTCTTACCTAAAGATGAAAATATTGAGGAGAAAAATATACTGTAGGAAAGCCAGATGGTGTCTGACAGCAGTTTGCGTTTGTATTTGGAGTAACTAGCATTGAAGCACTGAGCCAATTTGCTTCCATCAAAATTACTGCATTCAAAAAAATGTAATGCAAGGTGTTATTCCGTATGAAATGCCATGTGAATTTAAAGCATAACTTTGAAGTCAAAGTGATTTTTGGAGACCTGTTCAATAGCCAGCAGCTGAAATGTGCAAGTGAAGAGATCACTCTTAGCTGGAGGCAGTCAGCTGCCTTTAAGCTTAATTTCCATGGGAACAGTGATCAGATTAATCAAAATAAGGTAATTGAAGTTTTATAGAAAATACTACAGGATCTTTATTTTATTCAGACTGATATTGTTGCAATGGAAAATTCAAGTAAGGTTAGTAGCAGCCAGGCATCGAGCAAATGCTTCTGCTGTTGTGATGGGGAAGTTCTGGATGGAGTGTGTGTGTATTGACCCCTCTCACTTACCTGTGTGCTCATTGTGTAAACATGCAGTGCATCAAGTGATAACTGATCAAATAGGATGCAAACATCAATGCTTTTGTTTTAAATCCTAGCTAAAACCCCAAACTTTCCATGTGCTATAGTAGGACTTTCTCTTTGATGAAAAACAGTTGTTTTACCTTACACATTCATACATACACACATACCTGTGCTTATTTGTGCCTTCATTAAAGTGAAAGACTGCATCTCCAGCTTAATGAAAAAGTGGTCAAGTTTAGCATTAGACAGTGTAACCTTTCAGAGAAAATGCAGGTCAAGTTAGTGCCAAATAAATGTATTAGTGCAGTTATGGTGAAATATGAATCATTTGTGAGATTCAAAAGAAGTATTTATATTTTGCTTGTACTTTGTTTACTGGAAAGCAGGTAGTTTGTTTTGCATGTTTTATTTTGTACTTCTTGGTCGAAGTTTAACTGAAAGTGCCAGCTTCTGCCCCAAGTTTCGATATCTGGTATCATCAGCATCTTGCAGCTTCTACATCAGAGCTGCTAATGCGTTCAGTAGTAGAGACTTGAAATTTTCATCTAGATTTTTATAAGGAAGTCTTGTTCTTGTCAACATATCCTCCTTTCAGCCCATGTTGTAAATAATAAAAAAAATCCAAGATTAGTTTCTAAAGTTGCAATTAAATGGGCTTGTTGACAGTTTAGTCTCATAAAAGCTGTAGAAGTTGGGCTAGATAAGAGATTCTGCAGGTATGATATACCAAGGAAGTTTTGAAATGAAAAATAAAATAGATAAGCTTATTAAATCAGAGGTGTGAAATATTGGTCTATGACTACTACTTGAAACTTGTGAATTAATCAGTGCTTTGGAATGTGAAAAAACTTTGGTTTAGGTTAAACTCCAGACGGAGGCATTTTTTGGATCAGTAGTAATTGATTTAAAGTTTCTGCTGGGAAACCTCCAAAGAGTAGCAGAAATCCAGCCAAAATGCTCTAGACATTAAGAAGTGAGTCCAGATCCTTCTAAGACAAATAGTTTGTAATTTGGTTGTTGCAGAGGGGCAGTATAGCAGCCTGGTGACCAAAACTTGTGCCATATCCAGATTTTTCTTGTCTTA
Source organism: Chrysolophus pictus (assembly GCA_037305975.1). Taxonomy (NCBI): domain Eukaryota; kingdom Metazoa; phylum Chordata; class Aves; order Galliformes; family Phasianidae; genus Chrysolophus; species Chrysolophus pictus. Next base: position 15,429,561 of record JAYKPI010000006.1, read on the forward strand.
CAAAACTTGTACAATATTTCTTTAACCAAAGTGATTCATATGAGACCTTTGATTGACCTCAGCATCATAAGCTGCTCAGTTTGATAAATTCAATGTATTGAATGATAATGTTATTTTAAGCTGTTTTTTTTTTTTTGCACCGTTCTTCTGCCACAGAAAATGACTCTCAGTCCAGATGAGAAAAATTAATGTTCTGTAGGAGATCATGTAAGGGTGTGCTTAATGGTTGTTTTTTTGTTACTGTTTTGGACAATGTTTCTTTCTAGAACAGATTTAACTACCCAAGCAGGCTTGTGCAGTGCAAAAATATTCTTCATAAGTTATAAGAAGGATGGGATATAAGAGTTGTAAAATCTTTCTGAGGAATTGAATTCTCAGTCCCAATGCAGCCTCTGCTGTTCCCTTTTGCAGATCCAACCAGCAGTAAGGCTGGATGTTTGTTCTCAGGTGCTCAGCTGGCCAGAGAGGTTCTAACAGACAGAGCAGTGCCGTTACTTGCTTAAGTGCCAAATGTTCTGACATAAACAGAAAAGCAGACAGCTTGGTCACTGTTCCTTCTTTCCAGCTGATCAGGGCTGGAGTTCACCAGCAAAAACCCTCAAAACTTTCCTCTCTAGGTTTATAAGCACACCTGTGTTCACAGATTCCTCAAATGTCACTGCTTGTGCTGAGTCCAACTGAATAGCCATGGCACTTTACCAGTAGACACTGGTTCAGTCCTTGAGTTCTTTTGAGATGCAGGCTTCCTCTCTCTGTCTAGTCCAGCTTAAAGTTTACTGATGTACATGACGTGCACCTACACTCATTTATCATGGAATCACAGTGTGGTTTGAGTTGCAAGGGACCTCTGAAGACCATTTAGTGATTACAGAGGGTAGCTTCACTACTGCTTTGCATTTAGTATGGATATCATCTTCATAAAGCATTTTGAATTTTACTGTACTTTGCAGATTGGATTTCATGGAAAAGAGCAGCTTTTGCTGAGATTTAGTGATTAAATAGTCTAGCAGTGACAGTACAGATACATACAGCTTTAATCAGGATGAAACCATAAATCAGCCTACAATTCTGAATTTCCAAGTTCCAAATGTTCTAGGAAAAAAAGTAACCCATGATTATAATCATGCTACTCTGGCATCTGAAATAATGAGATGGGATATTGAAGTTTGGTACGTTGTTAATCACAGAATCACTAACTACAAATCGTGCCATAGTGAATGCCATGCAACAAAATATGCGTAGTCTTATGACTACATCTTTCATTCTGAAATATCATTTTCTAGCAATTTCCATTTTATAATCTGCCCAAATTATGATATTGTCTTCTTCCAAAGGGGGGAAAATATTTTTCTTTGTTCCACATCAAGTAGCCACTTGAGTAAGAACCACAGCTTGATTGCACATTGTTTCCTGATTCTGCTGTCTCTTTTTTCAGAGTATGTATATTTGTCTTTTTTAAAGTAGAACTGGATTATTTTATGTTTACCTTTATACTGCTAAGTGTTTTTTAATCTGACGGATCTTTGTTTCCTTTATGTTGTGTCTCTATTTTCCCTTTAATATTTTTGTAAACACTTTAATAATCATTAATAATGCTTTAATGACCAACCTATCATGACTTCTCTTTGGTAATATCATGCTGGTTTTTGCTTATTTCTGGTTTTCTACTGTTTTTTCAAACCATTAAGAATGTTGTTTAAGTGACCTCTTGTTCTCAGTCTCACTGAGTCTGATCATCAGTTCTGGTAGGGGAGCTCAACTGAATTTAGGTGGATAAGTATCTGCAATTGCTTAGTCCACTAAGTGTAAATTGTTCAAATAATCTTAAAAATTATACTGCTGGTTTTTATCAATCTTAATTTTTTCCCCTAGATCTACGTGTTTCTTCACATTTTTCTGTTTTTCTTAGCTTTTACTCATAAAACAAAAGTTTACACCTAGTACCAAGTGCAAAAGAACGTAAGACCATCCTCTACTAACCACTATATATGTTTTTTTGCAGGGTTGTTTTTTTTTTACTTCTCTTTTTGGTTTCTTTGTTTAAGATTTACAAATTAAAGTTTTCATATTAATTTTAGGTCTGGGATTTCACCAAAGGTGTGTCTCTCATTGTCTGTGTTGCACTTGATCTGTTGTGATCTGATTGGAAAATTGCTCACTATCTGACATTTGTTTTTCAGAAACAAACTAAAGTGAGAATGTAAAGCATTGCATTGTAGGTGTTCATAATAGTTTTCATAGTGATGGTTTCGTTAAAGAGCTTTTAAGCAAGTACTTGAATTCTCTGCTCTGAATTCTCATACTGGTAAGCACATATTTACTCTTGGTCAGTTGGTTTTGTTTCCTATCTTGTTTTGTGTATTTATCCTGGGCTGTAAGGAGGCACAGAGAAGAGAGCAGTAAAGTCTGTAGTTAGCTTGGCTGTTGGCAGAGGCTGATACTGCCTGGCCTTTTGAAGTACTGCGTTTAAGCACCCTCATGTGTTGCTGCTTTGATTGGTGAGGATTCATTATGTACAGCTGATGCATAGGGGGGCTGCTGCTGTTAGCTTTTGTATTTGAAATTCTTCAGCATTATTAAGATGCACAATTTAAGTCCCCACAGCTTTTAATGTAAAACTGACCAGAAAATCAATTTCTAGACTTTGTATTTGAGGAACAGTATAAATGAGCATGGTTAGTTCTGAGCATCTGTTTTTAATATAAGGGAACACTTTTAAATCAATTACTTGGATATTTTCTGAAATTAGTTTCTAGATATTTAATCTGTGATTTTATTAGTATTTTGAGTTGTGATCCAGTGTTTGTGGCACTTTCATCAGATTTTATCAAAAATGTGTTTACAGCATAATTGTGTTCTGATGAAGACGACCTTTGTATTCCTTAAATAAGTGCTCTTTTCTGTTTGCATCCCTCACAGTAGCTTCTTCCCAAGAGAAATCCACCAATCTTTAAATTTATGATAAGAGAACAGAGGAGTCAAAATAGAAAACAGTAATTCAGTTGTTCTGAACATGTAGGGATGTCTAAAAGTTTTGTTTTTTCTTCTAGCTAATAGATTTCCATATCTGTGTACATGCAGCTTTTAATGTCAATGCTTCCTTAAAATATAATTGTAATGAAGTAATATCATGAATTAAAAGGAAACTTTTTTCCTGAATCAGACTTTTATTTATTATGTGACCTGTGCTGTATCATAACATGCTGCAGAGAATTCAGGCAAACCTGAACAGTGAGCTACGTACTTCTCATATTGCATGAATTGTACTGACCCCACTAGATGGTGCTAATTGATAAATATAAGGGCATGTATACGCGTTTAACTCAGAGGAAATGCACTCCTATTTGTAATTAAACCTTGTTGAGTTTTGAATTGTTTAATTCTTCTTAATGAACTGTACAGAAGTGATCTCCTCAGTGTTAGGAGTTCAGGGAACCTGAATGGCATTGGAACTAGGATTGAGTGCATTGGCTAAAGGACTGTAAGGGTGGTGCTTGCTATACTAAGCAGGAATAAATCAAATTTCATTATTTAAATTTAGTATGCTCTGCCTGAATAGTGAAAGTGAAAAAGCACAAGCTTGTGCCAAGGTTTTGCAGTCTGTACATAGAGAATTCTGCGTTGTCTATTTTCTTTCAGTAATGTTCAATCAGTATTTGTGTGAAATCTTAGATGTGAAGTAATCAGAGTCTGAAAAATCTGTCAGACAATGAGAAGGGCAGTTTAGCCATTATTCGTATTAGAGATCTGCTTGCTTACTGAGCAGCGTAAAGAAAGTTCTTCTCTATAGACTTAGATTGTTAACAAAACAGTGGAAATCACTTACTTTTGGAAAAATGAAATGCAAATTAGGTATTTGTAATTATGCAGAAATAAAAACCTCAATTCAAAATACTGGTGAGTGCTTCAAAACAGTAGCATTGGGAGGAATTAGAACTATAAAAACAAGTTGTTTACATGTTAAACATTACTGGGCAAATGATAACTTTTACTATTAATATGTAACCTTTCTTTTTGCTGTTGTTTTCTGAAGAAATGAGCATTTATTAGAAGTACTCAATCTAGGCACGTATATATTTTAGGATTTAAGTGAGATCCTGAACTTAGCCTTTAAGTAATCCTATTAGAGTGATCTGGAGACTACCAGCTCTTCTTGTGTAGTACTCCTTCCCATTCCTTTCTAGCAGACTTTCAACAATTCTTAACTTTCCATATATCTCACTTCAAATTATCTTTAGCTATAATTGGTACAGTGGAACTATACACTTGTTTATCATTAAAAACAAACATTGTGGTTGCTTCTTTATTTGGAAATGCTTATTTCTTTTGACTTCTTTGTTTGTTTTGTATTGTCTTGTTTTAAGCAATTTCTCCATATTTTTGGTATGATACCACCAAAGTACACTCTGAGGATAATTTAACATAAATTAGCATTAGCATTGGTGTAGAAAGCACTGTAAATTCAGATTCATTTTCTGACTCCTTACTAGTCGGCAGACTAGCATAAAGCATTGGGAAACAGTTTAATATTAGTTTTTTCTTTTTTAAGTTGCTGAATTAGATAAATTAATAGCAAGTCACAAATTATTTGGGATTGCAGTTTTCTTACACATCTGTCAGAAGTAAGGTTACAATTGTTACTGTCTATTTTGAGATTAGGAGAACTTCATATAATATCTTCCAAAGCCCAATCAATTTGCTGTCAATGTAGTCTCTTTGCTCTCTAGCTGCTTCTAGTGTGTTTCTATCCCTTCTCATTAAACAGCATCATTATTTCTTTCTCTTTTTAAATGGGAGAGGATTTTTTTCTTTGTGCAAATCTGATACTCATGTTCAAAAATGGCAAAGAATGGTGGCTATAGGAAAGGCAGAATCCTTCTCTCAAACTTATTAGAGATCCTTAATTCTAACTCCCATAACAAAAGTTTTCCCTTTTGGGTTACATAGGAACAATAGCACTAATGTCGTTATAAAAAATTCTATTAAAGCTGAAAAACTTCTGTGTTTCCTAAAATCTGACAGGTATCAAGACTTGAAGAAATCTTCCGTTCTGATGTTTTTAGATCAATTTGTTTTGTTTATTACCAAACCAAGGTAAATTATGTGTACGCATTTCACGAGTCTTTTTTTGTATGGCTAAAACACACACACGTGATACAATCTAGAAGAGTAGTATCAAGACAATCCTCAAGTCTGGGGAAAAAAAGTACTTATACCTTAAGTATCTCAGTATGTATATACATATCTATATACTGTATCTATACTACATAGATATATACACAATATAAACATACTGATCAGACTGAGTTCATTGTCCTGAATAAAATAAGATTTTCCTCAAGTTTTCTATTTAGAATCATTGTAGAAACATCAGCTGCTTGATTGTTGCTGTAAGGATTATTTCCATCTGGGTTTCATTACTTTCTGTGTGATTTTACTGAGTTGCATTTCTTCAGAACTGAAGGGCATCAGAAGGAGTTGTAATTTCTTTTCTACTTCCATGAAGTGTTCTTTAAGTAAAAGTATATTTAAATAAGTTACTTAGCAAGACATGTTGTTTATATGACAATTATGTCAGTAAAATAATTCATTACAATACTCAGCTCGCTATCAGAAGCTGGAAAGTAAAAAAAAAAAAAAAAAAAAATTGAGGTTGGAGTGTGTGTGTGTGTGTATATATTTCAGATTAGAAGTCATTTTAGTAGTATTGGTTTGAAAATCAAGTATGTTTTGTTTCTGTTATTAGTCATAGAAATCTCACAGGGATTATCAAGTCCTACCCTGGGCTCCGCACAGCACCACCCAAACCCAGTGTCTGAGCGGTGCCCAGATGCTCCTTGAACTCCGGCACTCGGGGCCGTGCCCACAGCCCTGTGCAGCCCGTTCCGTGCCCACCGCCCTCTGGTGCAGAACCATTCCCTGACCCCAGCTGCCCTCCCCTGACGCAGCTCCATGCCGTTCCCTCGGGCCCTGTCGCTGTCACACAGAGCAGAGCTCAGCGCTGCCCCTCCGCTCCCTGTGAGGAGCTGCAGCCGCCATCAGGCCTCCCCTCAGCTCCTCTGCTCTGGGCTGAGCAAACACAGTGACTTCAGCTACTTCCAGCATGTTTTGTCCTCCAGACCCATAACTGTCTTTGTTACCCTCCTCTAGGTGCTATCTAATAGTTTCCTGTCCTTTTCATTGGCCCATACTGCACCCAGTGCTGGAGCTGAGGCTGTGCAGAGCAGACAACCCTCCCTCACCTGCTGGCAGTGCTGGGCCTGGTGCACTGCAGGGCAGGGTTGGCCCTTTGGCTACCAGGACACACTGCTGGCTCACATTCACCTTGCCATCAATCAGAGCCTCCAGATCCCTTTCTGCAGGACTGCTGTCCAGCTTCTCATCTTCCAGTCCATGCATGTAATCTGGGGCTGCCCCGTTCCAGGTACCAAATCTGGCACTTCCTCTTGTTAAACTTAAAGTGGTTGGTGGCTGCCCTGCCATTCTATTTCTCAGGATCTCTTTGTGAGACTGCTCTGTGCAAGTTACCCTTGAGGGAGTCAACAGCTTCTGCAAAGTCTTTGTCTTCCATCAATGGTGAGCAAACAGATGCTCAGTTTCTTTGGAAATGTGCTCTGAAATTTTGGGGAAAAAATGGTGTAATAATCCTGAGTATTATTACAAATTTAGTTTGCAAATGGATAGTTTTGTTGTATGGGTAATAGATTTCCTATATCTGTAGTGCTGCACAGAATTATTTCCTTGAGTCACCCATACAGGAGAATGCAGGAACTTGTTTCTTTCTTTTTTTAATCACAAAAGGAGAGAGGATATATGCTTTTAGTAAAAGATATGTGAATGATTAACCCTTGTCATTGTCTTCATGGGAGGAGGAGTTAGAAATAAAAGTACTGATGTGACCCTACCCCAAATCTCTATTTCTTTTAAATCTGTAACCTTCATTAAAGAAGTGATGTTTATTAAGATTGTAATGAAAGGGGTGGTAGGTGGGCAGTGTGCTACTAAATGGCAGTACGTAGACAGAAGTGTAAAGAGCTGTGAAGTGCAAAAGGCAGTTAATGAACTGGTGTCAGAATCTTTTCTTGAAACTTCTACAAAATTTTAAGTGCTCTTGTATATACCAGTGTATTGTTTTCAAAGAACTGATATAGTTTCATTTTAGTGAATCAAGATGGGTATGTGATTAGTTTATTGTTCCAATTTTGTTTTAATCGTAAATGAATTATGAAGGGCAGTGCATTAAAACTGAAGGATTCTTTTAAAATCCATGGGCTTCTGTTTGAAGATTAGTTGTTTCAAAGAATATCGAGTTTGATCTTGTTTGCTCTCTTTTTCTTAACAAAAATAAAAAAAAAAAAATCTGTTTGAGAACTTAACGTCCTTACCTCACACAAGAGACTGGCTTCATTCAAATTTGGAATTGTTCTGATGCTCTTTCCTTTAGAAATGGGGTTAAAAGTGCAGAAAAACAATTTTGGAAATACTGTACACGGTAGCCATGTAAGCTGTTTGGCTCTAAAGGGGCAAGAAAATTTATTTTGGAGCAAGTGCAACTTGTTTGGCTTTGGTCTGAACTTCCTCTGCCTTCCTAGGGACACTCTTCCTATAAGCAAAGTCATCAAAACCTTTTCTTATTACTGACTGAAAAAAAAGTGTTTGAATGAAGTCTGTGAAATCTCATATAATAGCAGCTTTATTTTATTGTATAAGAAACAATGAATTCAAAGTGAAAAGTGTTTCTAACAGAAAAATAAACATTTTAAGAAACTCTGCAAGGAATATGTGGGGTTGCAGCCAACATTTAATCTGTTCTGCTTGACGTTGCAAAAATAAAATAACTAATGTATTAGTCCTATTACCATATGCTTGCATATTCATTCAGATACAAATTTTCCTATTCTTCAGTCCTTTCTCTTTTTCCTTATTTATGATGTGGTAAGTAAGATAAGTTTTAAAAAAGTAAATATGTATGTATGAAACACTGGCCTTTAAAAAATAAAGGGAAAAAGGGGCAACATCTCACAAGCTAAGCTATAAAGTGATTAAAGTCACAAAGATATAAATTGGTCTATTTGTAAAAGACAATGAATAAGGAAATACAAATTTCATGCAATTGCCATTTTAATCTTTAACCTTAGTAGTTTTATCATCCTTCTTCAATTACAACAATCAATTGTATGAAAACTAGGTGACATACTGTTGTTTATCAGTAGCTAAGAAAAAAGGGTACTAATTGTTCATTGGTGGATTGCAAACTGAATGTAAGGCAGCAGCCTGAAAAACAGATGCAGCACAAGAAAGTAGAAGTAAAAATAGAAAGCATAAGAATTTTCCTTTTTCTTTATTCAAGATTAAGTACAGTCACTAATTAAGTAGAATACAGAATAGTGGAATATAGAAATTCCAGAAGAGAACCACTGAAATGATTACAGGCCTGCAAAGTATGATCCATTAGGTTAGACTGAAAAAGTTTGAGTCTAACTTAGAAATGACTGGAGAGGTCTAAATTTTTTATGTTGAAGAGCTTATTAAAAAGCCAAAGCAGCTAATTTGTTCTCCAGCATATGTTCAGAAGTTTGAAAATCAATTTACAGCAAACTAAAAAGAAGTTAGACATTAGGAAAATGTTCCTAATGGTAAGTGCAGTTAAGATCTTTCACAGTGGACATTATTAGCAAATGTTAAGTACAAACTATTTTCCTTCAAGTAGCTGGATGAACTTCTGTGACCCCTCAAGATTCCCTGTTTCCTTGCTTGCTGTTAGAGAACCTTTGAGAAAATACTGATACTCATCAAAGTTGTAAGTCAAGCTGTATATTTAACTGCATGAATGAATTGCACAACAGTCTGCTTATAGGGTATAGTTTTGTATAAAGCACCACTGCCCACATATCTTTTTCTCCATTTAACGTTTTCTTGGTTAGGAAAAACACTAAAATAGGAAAGAAACTGCTATAGGCAGAACCCCTTAGTTCACCTGGGCACGAGTTTGGTTTTGCATACTTCAGTGTTTTGTGTTCATGTGCCTTGCACGTTTTGTGCCTGGTACATACATCCCTGAGAAGGTACTACAGAGGACTGTTGGCAGAACTTGGGTTCATGAACAAGACTTACCTGAAGTGTATTGTTGGAAATATGTAGAACTTACATTTGATTTCCTGGCTATGGGGAAAGAAAAGGTTAAGTGAGATTGCTGTCTTTTATGTGGCCTCTTTTTGTTTTCTGAAATTGTCCTGTTCAGTTTCTGTGTGTTTATGCAAGAAGTCATGTTGGTGAAATTTCCGTACTAAATATAAAACTTTAAGATTCATCTGTTCCTTGCTTCCTGATGAGTGTGTTTGCTCTTCATCAGCTACCCCAACATGTTCCATGGTACCCAAACAAAAGTACATTTGTGGTGCACTATTTTCATGGTACTTACCAAGTCTTGCTTTTAACTACACATTAAGAAAGGAAATGCTGCTTTTCCATTTTAGAGATGGAGAATTGACATGCTGTCATTCAGGAATGTGGTGGTGAAGTGGGAAATGAGTTACTCACAATCTTATAATATTGGCTCATATTCTGGAACTTTTGCTTTACGTTTGATGCAATTTAATATCATTACTGGGAATGAAATTTTCTTTACAAACTTAGAGTAGGTAGCTATGATTTATGCATTTTTATTTTGTTTGTCTTTTCTAAAATACATAATGATAAATTCTTAGCAATGTTCTGTGCCTCTTAACTATAATTCAAGTCAATTGGCCTGAGTAGAGTTTGATTTAAAAGCTACATGTATTCTGAGAAAGTCAGTTTTTAAGGTAATGTGTTGAGTATTTGATGTGAATTTGCATTTGATTTACTGTTTAGTTTTCCTGTACTTCATATGTTCATCATACCACACAATTGTTCTTATATTTATGTTCATTAGCATGGCAATGCTGCAATAGGAAGGTTTGGAAAAAGATGAATAATTTTGCATTGAGCCCATATTTCTGTATTGTGTAAATAGACTTGTTGACACCCACCGAATGATGAAAATAAGGGGAAAAAAGACTATTCTGACTCCTTTCATCTGGTACATTAGATTTCTGAGCAGAGAAAAGAAGGGAATTAAATGATGTTTTAATGAAAACTCTACATCAAGCAAAACATGCATGCTCTTTCAAAAAGATAAGATGCAATTGTAGTTCTGCAATTTTTTTATAGCTATTTTCATTTGTTTCATTTCTTTTTTCTTTTAAGTACTTCACTTTACCTTGACTCGAAGTTGTTAGTGAGCTTAGACAGTAAACTCGCTGTCTAAATCCCAAAGTTAAGCCAGTGTCATTAGTAATCAAATGAGACCTTAATCCTCATCTTGAAAACTGTGTAGACATTGGGATTATTCATAAATGTGTTCTTTGAGGTCAGTTTGGTTCTGGAATGAGTTCTCTTGCTCCTGTAAATACAGATGCAGGACACGTGAAGCCATAATGAGCACTAATTGCCTGACAAGTTTCTATTCTGCTTTCATTCTGCCCTTCTCTATATGTATTATGGCTTCTCAATGCAAACACAGTCCTCTCTGTAGTCATATCTCCCTGGTTTGTGGTGCTACTAGTAGAATACTGTTGTAAACCATACCTTAAACTGAGATTTTGGTGGACTGTTAATACAAGAGAATCTTTTGTTATGCATCAGTGCAAACAACTAACCAAAGTGTACAGAAGTTGTGTGGCTTTTTTTCAGGGTATTTCAGATATTTCTGTAGCTGATATGCTGAGAATTAAGTGACAAAGAGCAGTTGAGGAAGGTGTTCTACTCTTATGGACTTTGTGTAACAACATTCTCAGTGCTTGTCTTCTAGATGCATCTTAGTGCTTAGTAGGTGTAGCATTCCAGTTCAGATCTGGAGTGCATTTTCTTAATGCAATTAGCTACCTTTTCAGCCAGTGCAGCTTTGGTTTGTGTCAGCAAGCATCTGTAATCCACTACAGGAGCTGGATTCCTTTCTGATGAAGCTAAACAAGATTAGCTGCTAACAATTGTTTGGCAGACTAGACCTAACTAGGCTAGTCTGGAATACAACCCCAAAAATGGTGAGTATGGTGTGGTGAGTAGGACCTCAGCACAGTCATCCTTTTGCATTACACACAGGCTGTTGCATGCTTTCACACATGCCTCATAGTTAGCTGAATTTTGCAGGTATCTAATCTCCATGCTGAGATAGCTCATCCAGCAAGATCATTCTTAGATAAGGGGATGTTTATATAACTAGGAACAGGACAGGAACTTCTGGTGTGATACAGAACTGCTCTCTGTGTTTGCATGATTGTCAGTACAAACTTCCCACAAAATCATCTTTGCTGTGTACTGGCAGGGTGGTGTCACTGATGTGGAAAAAAAACCTCTTATCCAGAGGTGTTGACATGCCTCTGAGCTGTTAGTGGCACAACTGTGCTCTTGGAAGAATATTCTCATTCTGTTGGCTTCCTTGTCTTCTATGTGCTAGTATGGTTCACTGATGTTGATGCTGTGTTTTGGGCATTACAAATATTTGCTTAAATATTTTTACATGTATATTCTTACACTAATTAAATAGTCTAACTTTGTCTCCCGTTAAATTTTTGGCACCTTATTCCTCCCTGATCTTGGATTTGTGTCATTCCTGCATTTTGCTTCCTTGTCTCACCACCACCGATGTTCATTGTATACACTTCGCAAACAAGGACAACCTGCCAGCTCTACATCTTGCATTGTGCCATGATGGTGTAACAGTGTGTTTCTTCAGAAATGCTGTGTTTATTCTCTTAGCTGTTTCCTCATAACAAAAAGATAGATTGAATAATACATATAACAAGTAAAAGTCACCAGGAGGAAAAAAGTAAGCACTCCTTTCACTTACTCTATATGTAAAGCTTAATTCTGTTTCTTGCTCAGACATTTTTACTAATTCACTAATGTGAATGTGAACTTATTGCCTGAAAGGTAGTTACAGCTGACTAAATTGTGTTGCTCACCAAAACTCTGTATTCAGAAAACAGGGAAAAAAAGGAAAGTAGAAGCAAGGATGATGAAAAACTTGGGAAAGTGTAAGAAAGGAAAGAAATACAAAGCTGAATTAACGATATAGAGAAGGAATGAGACTGGAAGAGGTTGCGAAGACTGAAGGGCAAAAGTCTTAATGTTTGCATTTCTTAGAATTATTCTTAATTTTTAGACTTCTGTCTCTGTTTTGAAAATTTATTCTGCTTCAGTGTGCAGAACATCTAAAACTGCATTAGTTTTTAGCAGTTCTCAGCATTTATTGTAGCTTGTTAGCACTGAGGAGAAGCTTTTTTTTTTTCCAAGCAGGCTTCAAGGAACTCCACTTTCAGTTTCCTTTAAAAATGTTCTGTTCTTATGCATGAAGCAGTAAGTCCAACAAACAGTTAAAGAATATATATATATATATATATAAGTTCAGGTAAAGAGGTGACATGCCTGATGTTGTCTTTCTTTGTGTGGAACCATCCTATGGAGAAATGGTACATTTTGGTGCTCCAACTTAAGTCTGCCAGAAACTTAGTAAGTGGAAGTGTTCTGTTAGATTTCTGATAAACCTTAGATGGTAGGACAGCTATAGGCTACCAATTCTGATATGTTTGTGACTTTGAAATCACTATTTTGTCCTGTGTAAAGCCTTTCAGAAAAGTCCTGCTTACACAACTATATCAGACCCCACTGAATATTAGTAGAATTATTCTTGTATTAAGGGGATTTCATCCCTGTAGGAGCTGGACTATCTTCTTCCCTATGTTTTGTCAGGCAAATGCTAGGTACCTGGAGTGTAGGAAATCTGAAGAAGAAACTAAACTTGTGTGGTAGGATTCTTCACTCAAGGTACTTGTTTTTTCTGACTCAAACGTTTTCTGTGGGTTTTGAAACATTCCAGACTGGGGGCACTGCAGAAAACTTGTTTCCACTTCGCTTTGTTATAGAAATCTCAATTCAATCTCTTTGGGAAAATGTAGACACAATTTCCCTTGCCTACAAATGTGTCAAAGTTGTATAAATTTGCAAGTGATTGTTCCTCCCTTTTGAATTTTTCTCTGGAGTGAGTAGATTGTCAGTGTTTGCAGAGCCTCCTACATGTGAAAGGGATAGGTAATATTAACAAAAAATAAGTAAAAAAAAAAAACCTAAACCAGCAACTTAGTCATCTGTTCAGTAGAACAGCTTTACATGTTTTATTTACAATACATAACTCTTGCTTTAACAGAGTGTCTCTTCGGTGAAGAGACAGGGTTCCAGCTTTACATTTAAATGTCAGAAGAACTTGAAACATATGTACTGTATTTTCTGCTTTTTAAAGCATTACTCAGACCCCCCCCATTTGTTCAGTAGATTTCCACTAGAGAGATAGCAATAGCATTAAAGTTACTGGACATCCAGAGCAAAATACTAGATAACTTTGGCTTTCCTATTAAATAGAATACTTCTGAATGAAGCTCAAATAGATGGTTGCAAGTATGAAATGCTTTATTTTACATAATAAATGCATTCTCTTCTTCCATATTGAATCAACTCCCATACTGCTATCAAAAGTGTTTCAGGATGGTTGTAATCTGTACTATAGCTGCTTTTTGTTCAGTGACATTGGCAGAGGGGCACAGTGCTTGCACCACTGTTCTGTTTTGCTTTTCAGCTCAGTTTGCAGAGCTTGAACTGTCTTCATTCTCAACAATGGTGCCACTTAATCTACATATTAAAAATTTAAATTCTCGTTAGGTAGGCATTGAATTTTGGAAATACAGTATTAATTGTGGATATGAGTATGATTTACAAATCTCAAATGTGGAGAAATGATTAGCTGGAAGATAGCTTGTGGAAAAGTTTCCAGAAAGTTTGGTAGTGCGAATGCAGGTTTTTGAAGGTGATAGTAATTAAATGCAGTTATCCATCACACTGAAGTCTGGGAAATTCAAAGGCTACAGGTAAGTGTACAAGTTTGCTCTGTTATCCTTGGAAAAATAACAGATGAAAGTGAAGTGCTGCACCCATCTTCAAAACATGACAAAAGTACAATGAGTCAGCCTTACTCTGATCTGTAGGGGAATTACGGAGCAGGTCATATTGCGATGCATTTCTGGACACCTGGAGAGAAGGAGCTACCTGAAAGCATATTTTTGCTTTGCTGGAACTTTGCCCAATTGAGCTGCACCAGAGTTCCTGTGCCAGTGCATTCAGGAAGCAATTATATGTAAGCACTGCACAAATTATGAATGCATTGGTATCCAGAAGTTAGAGGTAGGTGGTATCTGTAGGAGAGCACTAGGAAATTTTTATGATACAATGTTTATTTTATACTCAGCTGAAATGTAATCCCTGTATTGTACATTGATTGCAGCTTTGTGCTTAGAACAGTGTGCTTTTAAAATTTGCTTATGCAACCTCTTTGTATCACAAAGAAGTGAAAGATATTGCCGCATACAGACCTGAATAAAACACCCTGTGATTCATTGAACAAACAAGGCAAAATAGTGCCCATTAAATCACTTCAGAGGTTTTTAGAAAAAATCACCTGTGTTGCAACTTGAATGGAAGTGTGAGGGTGCTTTGTCTTTTTCCAGAGAACGGGTAAGGTTTCTCAGTGGAATCAGTCGTAGCGCCATTCCAGCAAATGAATAAAACTTCTGGATATTGAGTTTTGCTATGTTGGAGTAAAACTGTTCTGTAATCATAGGTGGATTTTCCCATTTCTTGATTAGCTTTGGTTGTTTGCAGCAGACTTAATTGGGCAGTTACAATCTGCAACTCCTCCATAATCAATTAAAACCTTACTGATTTTCTTAAATGCTTAGCTGAATTCTGATATCCACTGTTGGGAAAGAATTTCTTTTCAGCCTTTTGTTGGCTATGGGGAGAGCTATTAATTCATTGAAGTTACATTGTACCTTCTCTTGTAAACCTAGTCTTCATTGCATAAATTTACAATTTTATAACATGTTGTACAGGAATGTCCTGGCATCTTTTAAAATTTCACTGATAAAGATGCTTTCAGGTTGTCCAGTGTAAAACCAGCTTCAGTGAAAGTGGCTTCTTTGTTTTCTTTGAGCAAGAAGGTAGCAGAGGAGACAGCTTCTAACCTTGAAGTTGATGGAAGCTCAGCCTGGAAAAAATCAAGATGTTGATTGAAGCAATCAAGAAAATGATGGATTTGAGTTTGATTTATTATGCCTTTTAGTTGCTCAAGTTCACAGTCTAAGAAAATCAAACTTCTGCTAACCTCAGGGAGCTGCTGCTCCTTGTTTTGTTTAGTTTGTGTGCTTTGTATACTAGAAACATGAAGTTTTCCAGTCACTTATGCTTTGTCCAATATGGATTGCTTTTACTTCTCTGAGTAAACAATGTCTACATAAGCTGTGTACAATTCACTCGTTCTGGAGAAAATGCTGCCTTGCATTTAGTTTCTACTAACTATTCAGAAGAGATCATTTTACAGTATTTTTGCTTTGTGCTTCATCTTGGCATTTTAGAACTTCAGCCCTTTAAAAAACCACTTAGAGAAATCATCTTACCCTGGTTATGGAAATGAAGGAATCAGCTATGGAGCTTGTTATGCCACATTGTGTCAACAAGTATCAGATAGTCTCTACTTCAGGGTGACCTTTAGTCCTGTAGGCTAAATGAATAAAAGCAAGTATAGGCTTAGTAAGCATTATGAAGGCCATCAGAGAACAACATAAACAACAGGCATCGCTTGTGTGGCGTGACCTTGCTGTGGGTGTAGTTCTTAGGAGCTCAGATAGAATCCCAGAGAAAGGGCTGGGGAGAACTGTGAGGCATCTTAGGGTCCCATACCCCAAGGATACAAGGGGCTCCTCAATAGAGTTCTGAGTCCGGTGTTCCTTGCCAGACCTCATATCCCCTTGCTAAGCACAAACACTGCTGCTTCTGCAACTCCTCCAAGCATCTGGAGGCCATGCCTTCTTCAAAGCAGTGGGACTGTAGTAGTAATCTCAGGTGAGATGCATTCGCATCAGTTCAGACTACTGTTGTCTTCTGTTTTTCATCTAAACTCAGATTAGTACACCTGTGTATCTTGAGGAAAATTATGTAAATGAAATTGGAGGCTTAATATATCACTCTGTGTCATTCTGAAATAACTTCTAAGAAACTTGTTAGAAGCTTTAAAATATTTTGGCTCTTTTAAGCTTTCACACTGGAAAAAAATCTAAATTTTGAAATGAATGACTTGTGGAGGAGGGAAGAAGTTGTATATTTAAGTGATGGTATATCCTTTCCCCTCTTGAGAGAAGCAAAGAACGCTGCATTTCTAATGTTGATGACTCCTCATTAAAAACTTTACATGCTCCTAACAGACTTTAACTTGCTGAAGGACTGCCTTTTTCTTTCAGATGTGTTAGAGTTCATATTAGCACTACTTTACCCTTGTTTCTGAATTATTCTAATGACGGCAGCCACTCCACCAACCTGTCTGTCAAGATGTGGGTGGCAGGCTATTATTTCACTTCATAAATCATAATTTACAGGGCTTTTTATATCCATCTTGGGGATAAACACTTTATGCTTTGTGTTTTCAGCAGCAATATAAAATGTAATTGATACTTAAAGCAATATGTTAGAAATATGGACATAGAAAACTGGGAGAGAAAAATCACAAATGTTTAGTTTTTCTGTGGGTTGGTCTACATACTGAGCATTTTTTCCGTCTGATTTCATATTCTTAGCACTTCAACAGAGGATGATGATGAATTACATGTACATGATTGCTGCCTGTAGGTTACTGTAAGGATGTTTCTCTAGTTACAGGCACTCAGCGGATCAGTAGCTCAACAGGAATGTTTTGTAATGTTTCTTGTGCTGCTAAATAAACTGATCATTTTGCATTATTGTCTTCTAGATTCATGAAAAACTGCATTATTACGAAAAACAGAACCCTGTGCCCATACTCCACAGTGCAGCAGCCTTGGCAGATGATGTAAGTGTCCCCTGCTGAGATCACTGGTACCAAGTCTCCCAAAAAACTGTCTGCAAGCAAAGCTCCTCATAGTGCAAACATATGAATGTAATCCTCTGAGCTGAAATCATAAGAAGCTGCAAATGTTTCCAAAGGTGCTGTCATCACTGGGCTTGTTGCTGATATTACTTTGATTTTTATTCACTTGCCTGTTATAAAAACACTGCATGTTAGATAGCCTCTTGTTCTGCTGTAGTAACTACGTAATAGAAATTACAGGTTGGAATTCTACTGGGAGGGAAAAAGCTGTCAACTATTAGTGTTTTGAGAAAGTCACAGACAAGAGGAATGCTTTGGAAAAATAAAGACAAATGAGATAGCAGTCCTGCTGACAGAGCATGAAAAATGATAGATAATACTACAGAAATGAAGCATATGAAATGCTTAGGAAGAGGGCTTGTTTTTTTTTTAAAAAAAGCTATTTAAGAGAAAGTACAGTAGTGATTTATGGATATTGGAGCTTTCCAAATTACCTTCATAACCAAAAAATAAATGGTAGAAGTGGTCACTACTGATGGAGTAGTTAATTTCCTGTTACTATAATTTTTATTTTAAAGAAAAAAATGCAACCTGCCATTTCTTTCTATTTGGTTAATTCTAGGATTCAGATGAATTGTGCACACACCTGTATAAACTGTGACTGAACCTGAGGTAGGCCAGGACACAGAAATGTTTAATAAACTGTGGTTTAGGTGAAATCCAGAAGTCTTTGTTGCACCTGATGATCTCTGGTTGTTTCCTTGGAAAAAGGCATAGGTATTAGGATCTTTTTCAAATACAGCATGTTTGGAACTGTAAATATTTTATGGATGTTTTAAAATAATAACCATTTTTAATATAATTCATAGCTTTTCAAATTATACAAATTGTTAATGTTGTAAATGTAGAATGATAACTTTTTAAAGAAAAAACTAAATTAAACATTTGAAGGCTATTGAAAAAGGGATATAATGTAATTTAATCATACTTCAGTAGGAGGAGAGCTATATCCTATAACATACCAAGTATAATAATGCATCAGTTTTGACATCAGGCATAAATTAGTGATATTTTTTTAACCTTCAAGTAGTTTTGAATAATGTTGATAGTAATTTTGAAAATTAGAAACCCAGTTGAAACTCTCTTCATTAAGTTCCTGATGACATATTAATAATCCTTGTTAACATTTGTTTTATGGATCTCTGAGCTAAAATTCTTATTAAGAATCATTTCTTATTTTTGGATGCAAAGCGTAATTTTTGATATTTTCAGAAATGCTGAGCAACCTCATTCTCTGTTCAGGTCCATTTAAAATATAGTGTTGGATATCCCCAAATTGAAGTAGTTTCTCAATCTTCAGTTTAAGAGAGGTCAGTTCTTTCTTTCCTTACTCCAAGGATGTATTATTATGCATATTTATACATGGCAGTATTTTTAAAATGTTCGTATGTTGGAACATGAGTATCTCTAGACATCTGCTGTTTCCAAGTATAGCTTTTTTTTTAACGATCCTATTGCAGGCACTTTGTTGTCTCTTATGTGTGGTTGAACAGCTGGTTTTATGGGCACCATCTTATGGAACTGGGATGTCCTTTGGCAGCTGAGGTCAGGCCTGCATTTTGCAGGATTTTGTGCGTTTTAGTAGCTATCAACAAGCTTTGAGGAAGTGGATTTACATACAGTGATTTCTGTACTCCCCAAATGCACGGAGTTTTATGATTGAAGCATTACTCAGTTTTTGGCCCATTCATCTAACTAAGTGTCAGCTTCAGGGGCTGAAGTGCATGTTGGTGATGGAACAGCTTATTTCAGTGGGCTTTAAATTACCTTTTTTCCCCCCTAGTTCTGTAGTTATACAAAGAAGGAAATATTCTTACTATAAAGTACATATTTCCTATTTAAAACATGAATTTGAGATGCTGGTAGTGTAACTAGAAACTGTTTAAGGAGTGTATTTTTATTCTTGTTTAGTATTAATTTTTGAATCAATTTTAGAGGTAGCAATTGTGACTAGCTTATTTTCTGAAGGTTTTTGTGTTCCTTGCTGCCATTTTTTTCTCACACCTCACTGTTGGTGATTGTTACAGTGCATTTTCCATCAGAGATTCTGTTTGCCTCTTATTTTGGAGCAGCAGTGTTCGCGTTTTTTTGATTTTGAACAAATAATATAAATGTTGTTGAAACTATAGATATATTCTTCACATAATGCTTCTAGGCTGCTAGAAATGCAGTACTGACAAAAGAGGTTTCAGAACTTCCTCAAGAAACTTCAAACTCTCTAACCACAGTGTTCTCCATCTCTCCAGCCTCACTCCAAATCTGCATCCCTCCTCTATTTTATTTTTCTTTCTCCAAAGTTTCCATGAAGGACTTGGTAAAATGTTGTTGATCCTTCAACAGAGAATCTTAAAGTTTCTCTGTCAGCTCTTCCTGCAGTCTTTGGCACGTGAGGTGATCCAAAATATTCCATATTCATTGTCCTGCTGCTAGCAACAGTAAAAATAAAACAATAAAAATCCAGTCTGAAAGTGCTAGATACAAGCAAGCAGCTCTGGTGATAGGTGTTTGCAGATGTGGTAACGTAGTTCTGCCTTCCTGCTTCTCTGGATATCATAAGGTGTTACATGTGCATTTAGGACTCTTATGGGAGTATTTGGAAAGATCTTATAAATGATGTGAGTGAAAACAAGTTTTTAATTTTTCATTTCTGAATAAGTATTTTCTAAATTACATTGAGATTCAAACATCTGTTAAAGCAATAACAAAATATTCCTTCTCTTGCTGTTATGTACCCACATTTACATTTGCACCATCAGAGCAAAGAGCTCAGAAGTTTAAACTGCTCGTACACATCATCTGGGAGAGGAATACTGAGCAGTCATTCTTGCTGACTGATGGATAGTTCTGATCAATAATATCAATCTAATTAATAGATTTTATTCTGTGATGAGAAGGTAAAGAATGAAAAAGGAGCAAAGGGGAACCTGTGTCATTGAACTGCTGTCATTTCTATCACTGATTGTCTGTTTTGCTGAGCTTTTCCATAGAACATGCAGACTAAATTGCAGTCGGATGACTTCGGTATTTGGCTTTATGAGCCTGAATGTATTTCATTCTGCCCTTCTGCAGTTGTTTTCTAATCTTTCTGTATGATTACTTGAGTGATGTTAAGATTAACATTAATTATACCTGAACATTTTTGTCTATGAATTATAGGTGGAAGGCTTTGGGGAGTGTACCTGCAGATTTTTTGTCAGTTCTGTTAGCCTTCTGTTGAAGCTTATAAAAAGTATTCAAACCATGTTTGTCGTCTATGACTGCTTCTAGACTTGTCTATTATATATTATTATGCAAAATGTATTTCAATACAGGCTTATATTGAAAACTTAAAAATTGCAAGTAAGACTCAAATGAAGCTAGATGAATAAAATAACTGGCTCCAAATAACCAATTTTTAGAAGTGTTTTTATGATACTGATTTAGTGCAAAGAAAACGAGTGATTATCTGCAATCACATTTTGGATTATGAGCCATGTAGCTTCAGAATCTTAAACTAAAGTTCAGTGCTCTGAAATATGTTTTAGTTTTTCCTACTTCGGGAAAAAGTCGAAGTCTGAAATCCTGTAGTAAAATGTGCCTCTTGAGTCCAAATTAGCTGAGAATGTCGTGATAAGAAAAACTAAAAACATGAGCCAAATAGCCATGGGATTAAAAGTTAGACTGCTGCTCTATTGTTCACCGAACCACAATTTTGTAATATAACCAAACATAAATTACTGACCTTGTTGTTAGGACATAGTTTGTGCATTTCAGGGCCTTGAATTGCTGATGACCTGTTATAAAGTATATTATGTTTAACCTGCTTCACATTTAACAAGCTGCTTCCAGTGTATGTGTAAACATAATAAAAGGTTCAGATTGCTTGCACTGTAGGGGCACTTTGCTTTCTTATCCCACTCCTAAACAGCACAGCTACTGTGGGTTTTTGGAAGCAGTGTGGATTTCACCACCTCATTCAAAACTGTTTTTTATAGACAGTGTCAAAGTTTGATCCAGTCATTTTTACAAGCAGTCCTTTGTCTGCACGCGAAGGACCATTCACTTAAATGAAGTGCTGGGATTTGCCCTCATTGCTATAAATCAGAATGTGATCTGGCTGCACTGTTGCCAGAAATGATTACTTGTGTTAAACTGAGCCGAAAGGCCTGGCTTAAATCTAGTCCGCTGAGGGCCAGAAAGAGAAGCATGGTGATTGATGGTGTTTTTCTTCATGCTGGCTTCTGTTTGAACACACTGGAAAGTAATAACCTTGAGCAAGATAGATTCTTGGTTGTCACTGATGCACTGGGTAAAACAATGCTTTTCTAATGGTCTCCATGTCAATTCAATCTCCCCCACAGCTGGCTGAGGAGCTGCAGAGCAAGCCACTGAACAGTGAGATCAGAGAACTGCTGAAACTGCTGTCAAAACCCAATCTCAAGGTGAGGATGTGTTGCACCTGCAGGGCACTGACTGCATGGGCGTGTGCAGCTGCTTTCTCAGACTGTGTGAGTTTAGTCTGCCTTAACAACATGCCTTTCCAAGAAAGGGACACAATGTTAATAGGAAATACTATTTATGAAGGAACACATTTAACATGGCCAGTTAATTATGCTGTTACCAATGTTTAAAAGGAAATCAGTGGAAGACCATTGTTTATTTACAATGCATCTGGCAAAAAGTAGATGCTTGCTTTTTTCTGTAGACTATTTTTATTGTATAGTCTTCATAAATTTATTTTAAAAGTGTATTTACAAAAAGATCATCAGTCATGCTGTTGGTTTAATTGCACTGCGCATTAATGGTATGACCTGATAAAAAAAGGAAAAGACTCCTGAAGGTTATTTTCAAAAAATTATAATCTTGAAAACTTCCTGCCAAGTTTCTGGGGTTCACCACAGTGCATCTGTCAGTAGCCTCAGAGCTATAGAGAGTTACTCAGGTTGAAAGGGATCTTTGGAGGTTGTTCATAGTCCATCGTCCTGCTCAAAGCAGGGTCAATACTGAGTTCAGAGCAGGTTGCTCTGGGCTCTGTCCCAACCAGATCTTGGAAATGCCTGGGAACGGACATTCCACAACATCTCTGTGCAGCCTGTTCCAGTTCCTAATTATCTTCATTGTAAGAATTGTTTCCTTATATCCAGTCAGAACCTCTTGTGTACTGTTGCTAATGCACACTATTTTTCCACTCTGAAGAACAAAGAAAGAATAACAAGCAACTTTAGTGCTCTAGGTGCATTTTGCATTGCTAATTGAATGCAGCAGTTGATAAGTTTAGATGAAAAACTGTGGTGTGGAAAGGAGTACTCTGTGAGACAGTTTCTTCTTTATATTCCTTATAAAATAGTGATGTAAAAAACTGATATACCATGATAAATTTGAAGTGCTATAACTCTTTAAAGTGAAGATCATTTTTGCCTCCTTTTTAAAGATTTTTGCACAGTTGGTTGTTCTGTAGTTTACAAAGTGACCAGCTGTTTTATTTCTGAAGGATTGAGTAATGGCAATAGCTTATTACAAGAGAAAAAGTTGATGCATCAAATTGCAGAGATCCTCAGTGTCACTGTGGATATGTCTTTAGTGATGGCCCATGCATGCCATGCTTCCAAAGCTTTAGTGGATTGAATCTGAAGACATCTGGTTTGCCACTACTGCATTTCTCCCTCTTTCTCTCTCTTTCAACCTCCTTCCCCTTCCCTTTCTGTCTTCCCCTCTCAGTCTTATGTGCTTTCTCTCCTTCACTCAGTCTTGCTGTCCATCTGTGTTTCTCTCACTTTCACTGTTACATTTAAGCTGTTAGATTCTCATCTTAGCAGGATTTTAGGAAAAGAGTTGCTGTACCTTTAGTAGGGTTAATAAGGTTGAACATATGCAGTAATTTAGCAGATATCTTCCTTGGCTATAAGAAGAGGAACTGGTGGCTGTTGGGTCTCAAGCCCTTTGCATAGTCACACCAGCTCATCCAGAGCAAGAGGCAGCTTTCTCTGCCCTGCATAGTTTGTGTGTGCTGGGGGGAGACTGTCAGTAAGCCTGCTATTCTTCCTAGAGATTATCTTCTCTACCTGCCATCTCTTGTTAGACATGACTGGGAGAGACGGGAAATATGACAGTTGTCTCCATCATGTTGACAAGGGAAGTGTGCTGTGTGCATTTCACAGGCCATTTAGATGCTTTCTCCTCCTTTTTCTTAGACAGAAGGGGAAAAGAATGAAGGAGTTGGGACTCAGTTGTCTAGCTATTCTCCTGATATGCTCTTAGTCTGTTCATTTGAATCACAGCTAATGTCTTGCTGAAGATTTTCTCGCACTTCACTGTTAGGCTGATGCTTAGAGAGGATTTGTTTCCCTTCTAGATTCCTAGGACAAAATGATGTCCAGAACAAAAGTTTTCCATGCATCTGAAATTACTTGGGATAACTGATGCGTGTTTTCCAATGATGCTATATAGGCTTTATCTGAAAATTTGTATATGGCTTAATTTGGGATTGATTTAAGCCATCTGTGTTTTACTCTGCAGGGGAAACTTTCCTCTCCTGACCTGGCTTATAACCACAGTGCTATCTAGAGCCAGCAGGAGAGCTTCCACTCCCTACAGCTCTTCTGTAGCACATTAATGGCACCATTATAGATGGTTAGGATAAATTTAATGCACTACAGCACTGCTTGCAGAGGTTTGGTTGTGTGAAGTCTTTACAGCAACTGTATGATTACATGAATATTTATATGCTCTCCTTTGGTGTTACAGTATTTTGTTAAATAATTTTCTGAGCATTTCCATCCGATACATACAGCTTTGATTGTGTGCATAATATTTTTGTTGCTTAATGTTTACAATCCATAGTGAGATACTCTAAACAAGAAAAATTACGTTTATCAGACCTGAGATTTTGAAAATGTCCTGGAATTTGTTAGAAGGTTTTATTGGGTGAAAAGAAATCAGGTGGGTTGATTTGTGTGCTATACCTTGATATAGCTATCAACAAGTTCAGTGTTCCTTTATCTTACAGCCTGAATCAAATTGAATGCAGTATTTCCTTTTTAAGCAATCCAGAACTTAACTGACCAGAATGTGTGGTCATCTCACTTTCAGAAAATCTAAGTGCAGCAAAGCACTTAATTCAGATGGCTTGTGTCATAACCCCAAATGTGTAATCAAATCAGTTTAGCAAGCTGTTAATAAATGTTTACACTTCTAGCAAGTACGTATGCAGGTTGTTTGTTAAAAAGCAGCTTAAGAATTTAACTTGTGGAAGCTTGAATGGTGGCAAATAAGTAGTGCTATTTGTATTGAAACTTATATTGCTGTGTTTCCTATGGCAGTGTGGTATGTGGGGATTACTGGCATTTTGTGTTGTTATTCAGTTGCAATGAAGTAAGTAGCTCAAAGGTAAGTGTGGCAAGCTAGCTGTAGGCCAAGTCAATTTGCTGACAGTTCTGGCCCTTAATCTGATTGTGTTATGGCTTCTTTTAATACTTTATATTTACTTAACACAGGAGCTAATGCTTACATTCATTGCATGTTAGGTAACCTGTGTGATATTACAGAAAACAGCAATCCACTATTTTCATTATAAGCACTGAGTGGGGGGCAATGAAGGACTGTGTTGCTGTGTGTAAGGCTTGATTCTGTACAAGTTAGGGTAATGTGCTGCATTTCAAGGTGATAATTCCTGGTCTGGCTGGAAGCTGAATACTACAACCTGCCTCTGGCTTTCTTCTCAGTTCTGGAATGACTTTTTAAGTTGTTCATAGCTTCTGAGGTGTAACCATGAATTAGATTATTTTTCATTCCCCTTCAAGCTTACCTTACTTATTTTATGAAGGAAACATTTAAAAGATTGTTTGTGTGTTCAAGATTTGTGTTTTACATTTCAGTTTTATTGATGGACAGGACATTTACGTTGAAGTACTGCTAGTGTTGGAGAGTTCTTGTTTGGGGGCGGGGTGGGAGAGGGGATTGAATTAATAGTAAAATTAAAATATTTTTAAGAATTAATGATAGATCTTTGATCCCCTATATTTTTTAGCCAAATATTTAGGAAGTGAGTGTTTTCTGTCTTTCTTTCATGTGAGTACATGTTCTGGACTCCAGTGAGAGCAGTTAAGGGGCATGTGTTGAGTATTGATGTGCTGCTGAGAAATGCTCCACTAATTTATATTCACTGTATGTTTGGGAAACCTGGACTGATCAAAATTCTTCAGATTCCATTTCTCAGTGTAAGTTCTTCATTTCAAATATCAAGGAAATTTAATTGTCATGACTTTGCCTACAGTTCTAACTTGCTATGTAGAGAATGTAAAGAATATTTTTCCTAAAGTATTTCTGTTGTAGATATGGTATCTTTTTCTCAGTATGTGTTTTTCAAGGAAATATGAAAACAGAAATAGCCCTAGAGCAGTATTGTATACCAACAATCTGCTTCACTTTTTAGAAGGAAGTAGAAAAAATGGGAGCATCTTTTTCTCTTTCTCCAGAAAATTCTCTACAATTTTTTAAAGATATATCAAATAGTTTGAACTAAGAAGGTGAATTTGCAGATAAGCTGTAAAAACTGTTCTTTTTGCCACAGCACAAGAGCATAATTATTTTTTTTAGTTACTGGAAACCTGAAAAGCTAAAGCAATCACCTGTAGAAATTAACATTTTAGGTACTTTTTTCTTTAATGCATCTGTAAACTGCATTGGTAAAAAAAAAAAAAGGCTGTAAAAAATAATGGATCATCTTTTAGTTCATTGAATGATTTTATCTCAGTTATACTCACTTTGACACGGACTCTGAATATTTTATTTGTATCTCACTTGTTCTTTACTTTGTGTTTGTAACAGCAGTTACTTTCTTAATCATGTATTAAAATGAGAAATTTATCATTTGAAGTTAATCCCTGTTATGATAAATATAATTTATAAAAGTATATTTTTTTGCAGTCATCAGTATACTAAGCAGAACAGTAATTATTTTAAAAGCCTTTGCCACTGTGCTAAAACTACTCTGAAGGATGTTTATACATCTTATGACCTGAAGGAAATTAAACTCCAAAGAATGCCAGTGGTGGTTCTGTCTATTTCAGCAGAGTTTATCTTCTGTTTATGTGCAGTGAACAGGTTGCCAACTGCTAGTTAGAAACATGAAGCAGGTACATAAACAAGGGCACAAGGCACAACTGTGAATGACTTCAATGCATCATGGTATAAGGGAATGTAAATTATTTGGAACGCTTTAGGAGCTGTACCTGTAGCTATGCAGGGAACAAGCCATGGACATTCTTTAAGTATTTTTCTTGGCTTTGCTTTTATTACTGTAGAATGTATAGAATTTTGGAAGTAACTTGAAGATAAGTTGCAGAGTAAAGGGAAAACCTCTCTTATATGACTGGGAATGTTTTCAGATAAATTTATTTGAGGACTACTTGAATGTGCCATTCAAAGAAATACCAATTCTTTACACTATGATGCTTTTTTTAATTGCCTTGAAATGGCACCTACCAGAAATGCATGTACTGGGAAACAGTACATAGGTTTTATATACATAGATAAATATAAATAAAACTTGCTGTTTTATTTTGCAGTTCATTTGAAATGCATTTAACTTTTAATTTCACCAAGCATAAACAATTTACATTAGTAAACACTTTCATCTAATAAGTACATTCCTGGCTTTTCTTCAGAATGTAACCATGAGTTAAAATGAAAACTGGAGACAGTGAAACTAGAGCAGCTTCTGTTCTTCATTTAAATGTTAAGTGTTTATTGTTTGTTTAAGTTTCTTAAAAGTGCTGCTTTTAGCTTGAAGTGTACCTTTTTCATTGTCCTATCCTTATATTTCATTAGAAGGTTGTAAATCCTGGTCTTTACTTGGTAAACAACTGCTGCTGGTGCCTGTGCCATCTGAGGCTTCCTAGATTTGTTTGATCCCAACAGTCTATTACTACACCAAAGTGTCACTCATTCTGTTTAAAAAAACAAACATTTTAAGCTTTTATCAGTAGAGCTTTAGAAAGCTGCCTTACAGTTAGTGGCAAAAAATGACAATATAATTTACTAAGCAGGAAACAGCAGGCATTTTTTCTATGAGAACTGTAACATGTGAAGCATTTAAGGAACACACTGGGCTATAATAATACTAAGTCAAATCTGTTTTCTCTTCAAAAATTTTATGAAACTTTTATTGTAACATAATTGTAAAAAATCTGAACCTAAACCTTGCCTTCTTTCCACCATTTCCTTTGTTTTTAGACTTGCTGAGGATTTTCCATCAGGGCTTTTTCATTGAAATATGTGGTTTCTGCAAAGTCAACATTTTCCGCTGGAAATTGTTGGGATTTGCCTACAACTGTTCAGGTCTTGCATCTGGAAAAGCCAAACACAAATTTCAGATCAGTTAACATCTGAGCTCCATTTGTGCTGTTACTGCATCCCAAGCACTTGAAGGACCTTTTGACTCTGACAGCACCAGTGTTCGCTTTTTTTACTCATGTCCTGGGAAACTTTTCTTCTTTTAATGAAATATTCATGCTCACGTACGGTAACACAGTCAGCAGTATTTGTTTAGGAAGCATAATTGTCCATAATTTATAACTATTTACTTGTCAATGGCCTTTGAGGTTTACTGGTAGGACTGGTTAAAAGATTTTTACTGTAGTGTAGTTTATTAATATGGTGAGCTGGAGCACAGTGTACTTCATATGTCAAGAAAGAAGTGACCTAATACTCATTTGCAAAATCAGAGGCCAATACTAAATCAGCAAGAATGTGCTTGATTTGGTATGCTGTGAAATACCATCAGCAAGAAAGAACTATTCATTTTCCACCTAACCAATATATTGACATTTCCACAACTGTAAGCAAGGAACACAGCAATGATGATTTGATAATGCTGGTAGCCAGCAGACATCGTGAGCACACAGACTATGAAACTGGGAGAGAAGGAGAGTAGACAGTGCCAGGGAGTCTTTGTGAGCTCCTTCTATCCAGTATTTCCTGCCTTTATTTGCAAAAGAGAGAGCCAAGGAGAAAGAAGGGAGAGCAGGGAGGCTGAGGTGATTTCATGTACTTATCTTAAAAGAAATGTTTGTTTGTTTGGATAGACAGATCAAAGGCTATTTTTGTGTGTTTTTTGGAAAAAAAAAAAAAGTAGGGAAGCCCTCCTCGCACATCTTGGCAACCTCACTAGTGGAAAAATACATTCTATCCCTGATTTTCCAGCTTTAGATCTTGACTTCCTATTTCAATTTCCACTTGTACCCACGGTTTAGATGAGTTTTTCTGTATGAAACTTCTTTGGATGGGAAGCTCTGGCAGGATATGTTGCTATCTATATTTTTGAAATACTTTTGTTATTAGAATAGAAGAAGTAAATATGTAATAAGAATATTGTCCTTCTAGAAAAAGCTTTGATTTTTCATATGAGACAGAGAAAATTAGAAAGCAGTTGTACCACACTCTGTGGTAGGAACTGACAGAGTATACATATAACAATATACAGCATGCCATACAACACAGGTGTAAAATGATAGAAGGGAACTGATATAATACTGCATGAGTAGATTTAAGTGACAAATAAAATATTATTCTGGAATGGCTCTTAGGTCTGTCTCTCATGTTAACAAAGCTGAGGTCAAGTGGAAAGCCTGTGTTGCAATCATCTTAGATGTATGGAAATGAAAATGCTCACTGGCAGCTAAGGTATAATAAACAAAGTGATAAAATAAACAAAAGTGAAGCCAGACAGGTTGGCAGGAGAAAATAATTAAAAAAATGTAATGGAAAAGCAAATCAAAGAAATTCCTTGGCTATACATACAGTCTTTACCACATTAATTAATCCTCTGTAACACATGTAAGATTTCTGAATGTTGTATATATAGCATTCACCTACAGCACATAATAAAAGTTGGCAATGTTACTGAAGCTGGCAATATATGAAGAGGAAAAAATCACTATGGATAATACCACATCCCCTTGAAGTTGCAGTTCTTTTCAGCTAGTGGAAATGGAAAAACTGCACAATGTGAAACAAATAGTGCCTTTGCCAGTGAAAACCAGTTGTCATCTTTTTATGCTGCTTTTTCCTTCTGTTGTGCTTTTCCCTTCCGGTTGCCAGTCCATATTCTATCTGAACTCTCCATACACTAATTAAACAGTCTTCCCATTTCTAGTTCATTGATGAATCTTCTCAACAGTACAATGTCACAATTATTTTTATCATTTTTCTCCCTTTCTGCTTATTGCTGAATTTCCAGTCAGGGCAAGACTGTGCATCTCTTCCCATGATTGCATGGTTTATAGATACGTGAATTTGTTAATCCTAAATATTTTGGAAATTCAGGAGAATTTGTCAGCTTTGTTCTTGATACATTGCTGGCCTTTCTAAAAAAGTGTTTGTTTAGAAGTCAGGGTTTGTACTATTGTACTACATCTACTTCAATATTTTTTTAGTTCTTTAATTACAACACTGAAATATAATAATATAAGTAATATAATATATATAATAATAAAGTAATATAAGACCAGTAATTAAGTGCTGAAAATCATTCTGACTACAGCTTTTCAGACCAGTGCCTGAATTCAATGCAACTGATTTGTGGAACGGCTACTTCAAGGTGTTCAATGTGGGAAAATTCCAAAGCAGGCAAATCCAACTAGTTTAACAAACTGAACTGGATTAATATTTGTATATTAGGATTCTGTATATATATGCATTCATTTAGCTTCACAGACCAGTAGAGGTTTTTGGTTTTTATTAAGGTTTTAAGCATGCTGTTGTCAAAGTAAAAGCTGGGTCAGATCTCACAGATACTTGCTCAGAGAGGGCAACTGCATCCTCCGCTTCTATTTAGTCGATGTTCTAACTTGATTTACATAGAGCAGCATCTTCAGGTAATGTTCAGCTAAGAAAAGATTCCTGTTACTTCTGCAGACATATCACAGTCTTATTATAGAATATCCTGAGTCGAAAAGGATCTGGACACAGCACCACCCAAACCTGATGTTTGAGGGTGGTGTCCAGATGATCCTTGAACTCCAGTATTCAGATCTGTGCCCACAGCCCTGTGCAGCCCGTTCCATGCCCACCGCCCTCTGGTGCAGAACCATTCCCTGACCCCAGCTGCCCTTCCCTGACGCAGCTCCATGCTGTTCCCTCGGGCCCTGTCGCTGTCACACAGAGCAGAGCTCAGTGCTGCCCCGCTGCTCCCTGTGAGGAGCTTGTCTTCCAACCCTTAA
This sequence comes from Chrysolophus pictus, assembly GCA_037305975.1. Taxonomy (NCBI): domain Eukaryota; kingdom Metazoa; phylum Chordata; class Aves; order Galliformes; family Phasianidae; genus Chrysolophus; species Chrysolophus pictus. Next base: position 15,459,786 of record JAYKPI010000006.1, read on the forward strand.
CTGTGTTCATAGTCCTCTTCTGAATACTCTTTAATGCCTTTCTTAAAATGTGGTGCCCAAACTGCACCTGGGGCTGTGCAGAGCAGAAAACCTTCCCTCACCCACTGGCAGTGCTGGGCCTGGTGCACTGCAGGGCAGGGTTGGCCCTTTGGCTGCCAGGGCACACTGCTGGCTCACATTCACCTTGCCATCAACCAGAGCCTCCAGATCCCTTTCTGCAGGACTGCCCTCCAGCCTCTCATCCTCCAGTCCATGCATGTAATCTGGGACTGCCCAGGCTCTTAGTCCTGTTAAACATCAAGTGGTTGGTGGTTCTCCAGCCCGCTAATTTGCCAAGCTCTGTCTGCAAGATCTCTCTACTGTCAAGGGAGTCAATAGTTCCTCCCAATTTTGTATAATCTGCAAATTCAGTTGCATCTAGATCATTTATAAAATCATTAAAGAGAACTTGTCCTAAAATTGCGCCCTGGGAAACTCCACTAATGACTGTCTGCCAGCCTGATATAACCCCATTTACTAAAACCCTTAAAGCCTAAGCAATTAACCCATTGTTTTAATATGGTCAGGATGCTACCAATTCTTCAGAAAAAGAGTTGATGTATCAACATATTGGAAGAGGGCTGCTGTCTAGGCATTTTCCTATTTTGTGACCTTGGAAGTTACTAAAACAGGACCTAAGGTGGCAAGAACAATCTACATGAATTGTGTTGCGAATGTAAAAGAGATTTTGTTCGGGTTCTTCAGTATTGGTTTTAAATCAGAAGTTATTCTACCGTGATCCACAGTCGAAGAAAACATAGGGCTGTCATCTGGAAGAATATTAACACCTTTACCAGATGACATGGATGGTCTGCATGCTTCTGTGATCACTGAGAATAGTTTTACTTTGGAAACATCTCCAGAGGATTCAAACAATGCGTGAAAGGAAGCGGGAGTCTGAAGATGCCGAAAGTTCAGTTTTCTGTTGGCTATTGCTGTCTGACTACCAGCTGCAGGTAAACCCATCAGTTCAGATTGGTGAATTTGAAATTAAGAATCTGCATTTTAAGGCAAGGAAATAATGCTTATGTGAAAGGAAGTCCATATAGTCAGAAATAAAGTCCACTATAGTAAAGAGGAAAAAGTAATATGTACTTACAATTGATCCAAACGAGTTGTTGCTATGCTAAGGTCATTATATATGGTAGATATTAAGAACAGAAAACCACACATGTGTCATGTGTTTTAAATATTTTGAATCACTAAATATTTTGAACTGTGACCCAACTGCATGGAAGTCAAGTTGGAAGAGAAAGGAATTTAATTGCCAGCTGGACAAGCATGAACTTTTGGGCAACTTTTTTTTTGAGAACAGATGAGACAGTCACACACATGGAATACTTCTTCTATAATATACATACCGAACTTCTGTCTTCTCACACAATATATCTTTACTGGGGAATTTGTAGAGGATATATAGGAAAATACAATATTTGAGGTATGGAAAGAAGTAAATTAACCATATTGTTTTTTTTTCTTCCTTCTGTATATTAATATATCTGGTGGTTTTCTGGTTGCAAATTGAAAATCACACTTAATTCTTTGTTCAGTTTTCTTACCATCATTATCGAAGTTTTTTTTGCTTATGTAGATTAAATAGTGTGCAAAACATGTCATTTCTTTGGAAGTTAAATGATTTCTTTAACACTGTGTACTATGTGTATTTCACTGCACTACAGCAATGCAAAGTCCACCCTATGAACTCCTTGAGAATAGTAAGTTTGAAGACTAGCTCTCCTGCAGAGCAAGAAGAGTTGTTCTCTTTTTTTCTCCTTTCTCTTGCCTAAATTCCTACCTCCCTGTTCATTTAGCTCAGTCTATCAGTTGTCCTTAATGGTACAGCTCGACTCTAACTACTTTATGTTGTTAGTCCTTTCTTCTCTAAACTGTTCTCCAGTGTCATTTCTTTTCTGTGCCCAGAACTTGGATGCCATCACCACTGGGTTTCAGCTCTCTGCTGGTTTTATTCTGCTCTATTCTGAATTCATGCATGTAGCTAACTCTTCTGCCTCTTATGCTCCTCCTTCTGTTTTGGTGCTCAGACAGTGTTCTTCAGGGGATTCAGTCTCCTCGTAAATCAGTCTTTCCAGCGTTAAATAATTTTTCCACTGATATTTTCAGCTTGTCTTTCTGTATTTCTTATGTAACCTTTTCACAAAGGGAAATAAACTACAGCAGCAGCTCCCTAGAGTGAGAGCCCTGCCAGGTGAGCTGAGGGTCACATTGCTGTGCTTTCAAGTGAATTCACTGTTCTCCTATGTAGATTTTCTCCTCCAGCCTTAGTGGAAGTTACAATCACCATAACAAAGCAGAGAGTTGGGAAAATGTCTCAGTCTCACCTGATACAGCTCATAACTGCCAGGAGATGTGGGCTGTGCCAATGATCCGAGCTGTGGTTTGGGGCAGCAAAGTCATGGCCGTTCTGTGGTGTTTTGCTGATAGGAGATGGAGATGCCAGGACAGCCATCTCCACTATAGGCGAAGTAACAAACAGAGGGGTTGGCAATGGCTTAATCTGCTGCAGCTGTCTACTTTACTGAAGGTTAGCTGTAGTCCTCTCAGTTTTAGAAACAAAATCTTCACTCTTAATTACTTAATTTTCCAATCTTACATTTTTTTCAAGTACATAAAGAAAGGTTCTTTTGTTCCTTTATCCATTCTCTCATGTCTTTGTTCAACTTGCTGTTTTCTAAAATGCTTTTATAGCGTTGTAAAGGCAAAATATTTCTGAAAAGGAAAGCCTAAATTGAGATATCTTTAAAATAGTCAGAAATAAAAAACTTACAGGAAGCTGTGCTCACGACTCATGGTTTTTGGAGGTATTTTTATTCATGCAGATCTCAAAATGTAAACAGAAGAAAAAAGTGATATGAAATTTGTCATTGTTTTATAGGAGCAAAAATGTATTCAGTGTAGTTAAATGATACACATTTTTCAAACCATAGAACTGTTTTCTTTAATAACACTCTCAATTTTAAAAAAACATTTAAAGTTTCAGAACAGTTTAAGAGAAAGAACCTCAAATGCTTTCAATGTCTGATTTTCTTTGTGTAAGTTGATAGTGTAAGGTTTCAATTTATAAACTGCGAAATGACCAGTGATCGTTGTAATATGAAAAATACAGCACCAGTTATTAGACATTTCAGAGGTCTGATGAAAGTATTCATTTCCAGCTAGATCATGTCTAAGAATTTAGCTGAACATCAATATTTATATTTAGGTAGTGCAGGAGTTTGAATCATACGTTCTTTCAAGTTCTAAATATGGACCGTGTTTACATTAGTGAATCATAAGCATAGGACTTAGAGCTGAAATAAAATCTTTTTCTCCGGTGGTGCTTAAATATTCATGACCCTCATCTTCAGTCATTGTGCATAGATCTGAAGAGCTGTGCATTTGTAAACAAAAACAATAACAACAAAATCATCTGCACTTTTTACAGTTTCTTGTCCTAGGCAAACCTGAATATCATGCAGTGTAAAACTGCAGTGAATAAGTTAATCACTTCTTATGTACAAAAAAGGGGACATTTCTGGCTTCACGCTGCCTCATGAATTTACTACACAATTACTCTGTGTAAATCTTGTTCAGGATTAAATCCAAGGCTTATTTCTTGGCTGCTGTAATTTGTTTGCTTTTTTATATAGCCTAGTCTGATGCATAATTTTTTGGACTAAGCATACATTTTATTAAACACACAGTCCCAAGAAGCAGCTGAAGAAATGGCTCTTTGCTCTGAGTACAGTTGTTTTTTCATGTGTATGAAACAGTGGAAGTTCTCCTGAGGACATACTCTGATCATCTTTGGTTGAAACATTTAAGTGAAATCAAAACAACTTTACAAGTTTTACTTGCGGATTAATCGTTGTGCGATGTCTCTACAACTATTCAAGAGCAACTACTGTGGACAGAGAATAGTGTGTTAAAAGAAGAGATGGAAGACGAGCAGGCAAGAAATTTAGTGTTTTCAGAGGCATGGCATGAAAATGTTTGTGATGACAGAAGCCCTTCTGGAAACTTGATTGAGAAAAAGCATATATTTTCTGGCCGTCATACTCTTACCTGAAGAATGCATCTTTGCTTTGAGATAAAATAATAGCAGAGTTTGGGGGAAAGTATGGTACAATGTGGATCAATACGTTTTTCAGAAGAAGGAGGGAAGGGCCTGATTAGTTCCAGTTGCTGTGAGTGAAGAAAAAGCGTCATAAGGATCAGATATTGATTGGCATTGGATTGTAGTACTTGTGCTGTGTGGCTCTTTTGCATGCTGTGTCCGGGAGTATGGTCTAGGAGTCAAAGCAGGGAAGCATCTTATTAACACTGATAGCATTGTTCTGTTTGATATTGGATGGAGCCTGGTTTTCAAGTTTCATTGTCAAGGGTAGTTTCTTTTGAGCATGTTATAAGTTGCTGCCTTTTACTATGGAAATGGTACTTTAGATTAGTTTCGTCTGTTTTCTCTATCTGCTTGATTGATTTTAAACTGCAGTATAGAACCTCATTAAGCTGAACCAGTCTGTGAATGTGCCCTAGTTTTATGTGGAAAAATGTAGTTGCAGAATAGAAGTTTTAGAAGTCTTAACTATAAGTAGCTCAAAGTAGAAGCAAACGCTACTTTTGTTTTAGTGTTTCTTTGATGTTTCACATACATCGTCAGAACACCGCATGTGATTGCATGGACTTTACAACTGTAGTGCTTCACAGTACACATTTCCGCAAGGAACCATAATTGCTAGCCAGAGGTTTTTAGGTGAGTCCTGAAGGAAAACTGATCTATTGTGAGAGAGAGCTAGTAGGTAGCAGTGGTACACAGTTCAAGTTGATAACTGTGTCTTGGGAGGAAAAATAGAAATAAATAGCAACGGTGTTAAAATGTTTTTATCAAATTGTACAGTATGAATAGAAATCAGTAAGGCAATAATAGCAAATTCTCATGAAGCAGGCATGATCACCTTCTGTTTATTGTGCCAAAGACTTGACTTCACATTGAAACTGCAGAATTTCAGAGTTGCTGTGCACTCTTTCTCATCTGCTTGTGTCAGGATAGCATGTAGCATTGTCTGGAAGTTGTTTACAGTCTCCTTTAGTCAGTAAAAAAGTCCTGGAATAGGACAAGGAAAGCGTAATGTGCTTTTTAAAGAATTTGCATTATCCTTGAGAACGTAGTATATCACGTGATTTATATATTCAGTCTGATGTTATCTTTATAGGAAGTAAACTAGCATCAGAGAAATGTCGCCGTTTTCTGTTCTTATTTATTAAGGTGTTTCTTCTTTATTATTATAATTGTTCCTTTAGATTCATTGTAACAGTCACTGACGTGATAGTTTTTCATGTCATCCATGTCATCAAGGTTGATCTGTTGTACATAATCTTAAGCATCACAACATTTTCCAAAACACTTCATTTTTATGGTAGGTAAGGTTATCGCTGTGCAAATTACTTTTGGTTTCTGACTATAACTTTAGTAATGTTGACTCTTTGGGCAAAAATGTCAGGTCAAAATGTAAAATATTCAGGTTCTGATGGGCAAATACTTGAAAGCAATAGCTACAATTCTAAGTGTGGCAGTTGCTGTGATTCCCGCTATTGCATAGTTTCCATTTCAGAAGAAAAAGCATTATATAACCATTTTTCACCTGTTTAAGAGATGTTACAGATCCTGTAGGCTTTTTGAAATGGAAAAGAACTTAAAGAGCTCTGTATCTAGAAAGAGAAATGAATTTTGGATTATAACAGAGATTTTTTTAAGCCTTAGGAGAATGAGCTTTCCAACTTCCTTTGATTTCAAGACTCTTGAGTTTCTGGCAAGGTCATAAATTACTTTGTTGTTAAGATTGAGCCTTTTGTCACAACAAAGTTTAATAAATCTATTGGCCAATCCATGCGTGAACTGGAGAAACTACAAAGAGAAGGAAAGGGGGCAAGATGTGACAGGTGGTTGGTAAGCCAAATCGTTTGAGTACAGTGTTCCTCAATCTCGGCCATGAATTCCACAATAAATTAAACATTCCTAGGATAATTTGGAGCACGTATGAAAGGGAGTAAGCATGAAAGGGATCCAGTAACCAAGTCAGCTTCCAGAGTTCCTCTGAAAGGAATGGCAATAGCTTAATGTCATGCACCTGATACTTGAACAGATGTGTGGGAAGATGCTTATTTTGCTTATTTGATTCATAGGACAGCTTAGTGTACTGAAGAAACTTTTATTGAGGAGTGGAATTATGTTCTTTCTTACTTAGTCTTTTCCTAGCCATAATAATTGTAATTTCAGCTAATGTGCAAAGCGCTCAATATTTTCATGTGTATAACTGCATCCATGGTTTACTAGATGCATACGTTGTGTGTATGAAAATATATACCCTATGGAATTGTTTTATCGCCATTTACATATGTTAAAATCATAGAGAAAAATTATATTCAATCTATTTGCGTCTTACTGATCGAGTCAGGCTATAAATAATAGCCTCTGCTTTGTCTTTTATGAATTTTCTGATGCCAAATAACATGACTCCTAATATTTCCAGGCTTTGCTCTCTGTACATGATACTGTTGCTCAGAAGAACTACGATCCTGTCTTGCCTCCCATGCCTGATGATATTGATGAGGAAGAAGATTCAGTTAAAATAATCAGACTTGTCAAAAACAGGGAACCATTGGTAAGTTTTCCTCTCTATTATTGTTTTTTTTTCTGTGTGTGTTCACTTTATAAATATGAATTATAACATTATTAATGTGAATGGACATTGTTCAAATTTATTCATGACATTCAGTAATATACATGTGAATTCCATTCTCAGTTATTATTAGTAAAGTACGTGAAATGAATAGTAAGAATTTGCTCATTCATGGTGTCTTAGCATTATTTAGATGTGGGCCAGCCTGAGCACTTACATATGTAATATATTCATCCTTTATCTTGAATTTGAATCATGAACTTGTTTCAAAATGAGAGAGGGAGAATGAATCCCCAAAGAAATTTTGACCTTGGTTATGAACTGTGCCTGTGTTTAAAAAAATAAAAATAAAAATAAATGACCTTTTGATACACTGAAAGGAAAGCATAAAAACATATTTTAAAATGCTTGAATTGAAATCTGGGCAAATTTAAGATGTCTGTTGTTGTACTTTGGATTATGAATACTAGAAAGTTAATATCTTCATGGGGATATCTGGAAAAATGCAAGAACTAAAACTAGATTGTATTACAAGAATATTAAAATGTTTTACTTATTTGGTTGTTTTTATTTTCTGTAGTGTGGGAGTAATTTTGAATAAAATTTACCTGTGTTTTTGTTCCCTGCAAAACAGTAAGGGCTTTGCTTTGTGTTATACTGGGTATTTGTTGTGATGAATTGCAATCTTGAAGAGATACCAGCAAAATTACTTTGAGAAAGCCACAATTCTGCACTTGAAATGATACAGAGTGTGATTTCTCTGTTAGATATAGAGGGATAGCATGTCAGTAGATCTTACCATCACACTTGATGGGTTTGTGGCATCAATAAAAAAGAAAAAGGTTTTATTTTTGATTGACTGTGGATGCCCGTGGATGTAATTAAAAGTTTGACCATACAGAAAGTTTTTGGTTTGTTTTAACATTTTAAACTTTTTTTTCTTTTTTTCCCCCTCAAAATATTTAAATCATAGCTTCAATAATTTCAAGCATTTTTTTGATCTAAGAAATTATTTGAATAATAATAATAAACTTGCTTTAGTGTCAGAATATTTATTCTGAAAGATGTGAAGAAATCAGAAAATACAATATGAAATGAGCACGTGGGAGAGCTCAGTTCCTCTCTTATCAGATTATTTGGTTTAATTATCAACGTGAGAACAGCCTTGTAATGGCATCCATAACTTCTACTTTGTTACGTCTGTAGAAAGAAGCTAATTGCAGCCCACAGCTACTTGAGAGTAAGGAACATTCGAGAGCATTAGAGTCAAACTCTTCTTACCAGTGAAAGATGCCAGGACATGAGGCAGTGACCACAAGATGCAGCCCTAGGATGTTTACTGAGTATTAAGAAAAATTCTGGAATTTCTTTCAGTGGGAGATGCAGCACTGGAGGAGGCTGGCCAGAGACTTTGTAGCATCTTCAGCCTGTTGTCGTAAGGCAATGGCTGACCTCATCTTGCATTGACAGTAGTCCTGCTCTGAGCAGGAGGTATGCAGGATGCTGGCCTAAACGACTTCTAAAGCTTCCCTTCAGTTAACGTTTCTAAGGTTGAACATAACTGCATGAGAAAGGAGCACTTGTGAACTCTCCAAATCCCTAACCTATCTGGCTGTCTTATCTTTGTTGGAGAATAGCTTGTGGTGAGTTCTGTTTTACATGTTGCTTATTCTCCAAGAAGACTTCCAAGAGGATAGTGTCCTCCTCCTCCTCTTCAATAATTCCCCTTCATTCCATTTTTATATTAATGTTGATGTCTGCTGCTAATTTATGTGATGCAGATTGATGCTCACTTATTGTTTTGATAGCATTACCACAGTACATACCAAACTTGTTTATTATTTTGGTCTTCACCAGATTATTATTTTTTTCCTCAAGTGTGGGTGAGAAGCAACATGTTGTGATTAAGGTCTTAACAGAATACAGCATGGCAGAATAATTGAATACAGGTTTTTACAAGGCGAATTAGAACCATTGCATTTATGTTTCCTGTAGTTGCTTTACTAAAGAAAGGATATGCCATGATATGCCCTTATTAGACTATTTAAAATTTTGTTTTCTATTTAATTGCCTTTTTAATTGCTTTTCCTTCAGAGCTTGTTTTGAAGTCTTGCACATTCCTGGCTGAGTACAGATCAATGAGTCTCTGCTTGTTTAATTTAGCTAGTCACACTTTTCCAGTTATAAAGGCAACCTTCACTTGCATAAATATAACAGAATTCTTGCTGCTGAACTTGAGTGCAACCATACAATATTTTTTCTGGGATGGAAATTACCTGATTTCTTGACTAGAAGATACTGAGCTCTTTGAACTTACTTTCACCTCAGATACATTCTCATTCTGTTTGTAAGCAAGTAGCAGAGATTGTTTTTCTGCAATGGAGTAAGCTTTACGTCAGCTGCAAGTCCTGGAAGTTCTTAACTTTGAATATCTCCTTTGGATTACTTTCAACAGTGCTCTGTGAAGTGAATTAGGCACACTTTGAGCTTCTTTAGAGTATATCTAGTGACCTTTTTATGTAAAGCTGAACCACATTTCCTTTGTGCTTTTCTCTGGTTTAGCAACCCACCAGTGTTAATCACATAGTAATGAAGCCTGAGTCCCCAGAAGTAATCATCTCACAAGAGAGGGAAACAGGTTTTGTTGGAGGGCCTTGCGTTTGCCAGATTTCTTCAGGTCAGAAGTCATTGCTTAACTTTCTTCCACTTCTTTTGTGAGAGATAATTTAAACTTTTGGTTCATCCATCCACAAATTTTGTTGTTGTTGTTGTTTCTAAATGCTCTCTTAGCAAATGCTGTTCAAAGAGCTTCTTACTCAAGTGAGGTGAGATCGTGTGTTAGGAGGTTTTGTCTGAACAAAGTAATTATAGAATCTCTCAGAATCTTATATAGAGAGAAGTAGATATGTCTTTTTTTCCAGAGGTTGTCCAAAAATCACCAGATTGCAATTAGGCTTTTTGAAGATAGCGTGGAAGTTTTTTACTTATGCCAAAGTCCACTTCTCTAGGACTACATTCTACAGTCAAGAGAAAAGTGGGCAGTTTCAAAGAATAAATCATTCCTTCTCCTTAAGGTACATGTCCTAACAAAGGAATGATTAATTCATTCTTTGGAGCTGCCTACTTGTTTTCATTAACTACAGCAGTAGCCTTGACACCTAGCTTGAACTAGATATCTGATTTCCATAGCTGAACTTCGGTGAAACAAATTGTAGTGATTAGAAATTATCACATACATGTTTGTTGATGCAGATTCCCCAGCTCTTCCTCTGTGTCTTTTCCTCTAAACCCCTTCAGTTCACTTCTTGTTATTGAATCAACCCATTCATGTTTTAGGTAGTATTAGTTTGGGTGCAGGGACAGCCTTAGTATGCATGGTCTAATATGCACAGGCATCAACTTTTAAATAACTGTGCACTATCAGATGGGTAACTGATGTCTTCATTTACATCCTAAATGAAGAATGAATTAAAATAGACCTTATTGAAGTACTTCTTTACACTCAACATCTGCATACGTTTTTGTTTAACAGAAAAGCATGTAAAAAAAAACCTGATACTTCATACTCTTTTATTAGTAAGTTACTTTATAGAATAGTTGTTTTTTTTCTTGAAAAATAGAGGCTTAAAATGTCTATATTCTGGAACCATCAGATAAATGTCTTAATTGTTAAAGCTCACAATTGTGAAACACCTGAGTGGTGCTCACCAATCAGTGCTTCTACATAAAAACAATCTTCTTCCCTGCTGAAGGACCTTGTATTATTTTTAGTGCTTTTGCATAGTATACCTTTAAACGTTTTCTCAGTCTGATCACCATACGGCTCCCTAACTCCTTATTTTTCCCTTTAAAAGTATTTTAAACTGAGCTATGCTATTACATCTGTATATGTCTCATTTAGGGTAACTTACATTTTTGGCAAGCAACACTGAAAATATTTTCCAGCTCTCGAGGTCCAACCTAACCTTCTTCCATTTTTGAAGCTCTAAATGAGGAGCTGCACTGCACATGTAACTGCAAGTACTGGGGCTGAACATCTCATAAGGAGAAATTCCTGCCAGATTATATATACCTCGTAATTTAAGTAGGGCTGGCAGCAGCATAATGGAAGCTGCTTTTTCAAAATAACAACTCTTCAAGTGCTCAAAAAGAAATCCATTTGTTTGGTGATTTCTTTTTAAGTATTCCAAATTTAGAGTGAAGAGGAGGTTAAACAACTCCCTTTTTTCTTTCTGTTCTGTAGGTTCAGCAAACATACATGAACGCAGACAGTGCTATGGGTTTAGCCATTCACTTTGAGATTGCCGTAAAGGAGTCTTTAACAGTTACGGAGCCGGGACTAAATAATTTCTGGCTTGATTTTGTGCTTAGTGTGGAAAATCCCAAATTACCTTTACTGGGACATCTTTCAAATCAGCCAGTCTGTGCCAGTGTATTCTCCAGAGGAGGGCTGCAAAGGTGTTCGGAGGGCTGGAGCACCTCTCCTGTGAAGACAGGCTTAAAGAGCTGGGCTTGTTCAACCTGGAGCAGAGAAGACTGTGGGGAGATCTCACTGCAGCTTTCCAACATTTAAAAGGGGATTATAAACAGGAGGGAAATCAACTTTTTACACAGATAGATAGTTGAAGTTAAACACAGATGAAGTTTAACAACTTCCAAGTGAATAGCGTGGAGTCTCTGTTCAGGGCTTTTTAACTGATGAATGAGGGAACCTCTGCTTTGTGTGGACAATATAGTGTAGAAGTTCTGTTTATATTTGGTTGTTGCATCCTAATGCTTTTTTCTTTTTGAAGGATATAATAAAAAGAAAAATGTACATTTGAACAGGTGCAGCTTTACAGGTTTTAATAATAAACAAAATTAATTGCTGTTGCTGCAAAGTCAGAGCTTAATATTGAGGCATAGGCTAGTGGGGTTAATGCTGTGTTTATACATTCTTACTACTGCTCTATTATTTTGCTCAAAGTCTAATAATGAATTTTTACAGTGAGAATGGCTGCAGCCACATCTTATTTTTTCTGAAGCGCCATCTAATTTAAAATAGAGATCATAGTAAGGCATACAAACAAATGCCTGAAAATACCAACACTATATGCAGGGCATAAGAATAAGCTTGACAAATTGCAGGATTACTTTGCTTACTGGTGAAGTCTCATACAAAACGACTTTGGATGTAAAATAAAATGCACAGAGTTAGCGTGTAAACATTGCTCTGGACTTTTAAAGCTTCAACAGAAGATAATGATTTAGTGACAATATTAACTTTTCTGAGGCAGTTTTTTCCTAGTTTCAGTAAATGCAGCTTGTGTATATTAAAAATAAATTGATCTCCCATTTTTCATGTAGTGTGTCATGTTTACATCTCAGAGGCAGAGGGGAAGGAAGATTTTCTTTTTACAGTTGGTAAAAGTGTTAACTGCAGTAAAATGTCACCCCCATCACTTGTACATATTTCAGCTTTATGTTCATAAAATACTTTAAAAATGAAGTAGTGCTAGATGTAATACCCATGTTTAATCAAATATAGAAAGCTACATATAAAAGCAATTTATTTAGTTAAAGAACTTGAAATACTTGTTTGTCTTATTTCAGTCATAACCCTCCTTTGATGGAAGAAATGTTGATCAGTGATGGCAGTGTGCACGTACCACTGCTGTGATGTAGTACTAATCAGTGAATTCATTATAAACATTTGTTGATGAACAATGTTAGAGCTGTTGCAGGTAGCTGACTACATTAACATGGCAAGTGATCACATGCAGATAGAAAACTGGTGGCCAGGAGGTGCTTTTTTGGTGCTGCTTTTGAAAAACCTAGATCGGGTAACTGTCTTGGAAATGATTGTACAGTACGACTCTTATAGCTACAGTCATCTGCTTCATTCTGGGGATTCTGCCCTGCAGAGTAGGATCGCTATCTGCTCACCTCACTGCCTCTGTTGTGCTTCAAAGAAGCGCCACTGCCTCTTAAACAGCAGTTCCAGGCTCTGGAAAATATAGCAAAATAAAAGTAAAGCAAAATATAGATTAGTGCCTGCGTGGGCAGTTCTGAGTGTGAAGTGCAACTATTAAGAGCACGGACAAACATTTTGTAACCATAGTAGGTAAGAAGCTCCTGACTACAGGCATAGCTTGTCACTTCTCAGCAATAGTTTAGCACAATTTTAGCAGCAGATTCAAATAGCCTACAGTTACAGTTAACATTGAATTGGTAAGTAAACTTTTTGTATCATTTGTGCTTTTTTAAAGCAGTTTGCATAGTGAATTCACCACTAAAATAAAGGACACATTTTAATAGGTTGGTAACAGAGCAACGTGTTTTGTAATTCTTTACATGAGTGACTATCATTTCTGGCTTATTCATGCATAGATATTGTATCAACTTTTTGCATTTTTGCATAGCAAGTGTTATTCACTGCAGGAAGTTTAAATTATGGTTGAGCTAACCGAGCAACCTTTTTCTTTTACAGGGGGCTACTATTAAAAGGGATGAACACACTGGTGCGATTGTGGTGGCAAGGATAATGCGTGGAGGAGCTGCAGATAGAAGTGGTAAGGTGTTGCTTCTTGGCACAAGCCATTCCTGTTATAAAATGTAGAAGATGTGGTAAAATGGGATTGTTTTGTTCCCACTAAATACATCACTATCAAAAAAATTTGAGGCTTGAATAATTTTTCAAAGTGATACTTGTGCAGATTTTTTTTCCAGAATTCTCTGGCAATTAGGTGTCTGAGTTAGAAGATGGAGAAAGTTGGTGGGATTTTTGGGGTGTTGTTTGCTTGTTTGGAGATTTATCATGGTTTGTTTTCAGTTGAAGAATTCCTCTTAGAAGTGATGTGACAAGTCAATATTACAACCTACTGATGGAGGAACTCAGGACGGCTGCATTATTTATATTAGTGCATCCTTTTGGAGTAATCATCAAAATACCAGACCACCCTTGGATCCATTGTTTATCTTCAGGTCCTCAAAATCTTCAAGAACTCAAGCAGGAGATCCTGTATTATACTCCTAATGTATCTCTTTTCATTTAGGAGAGCCATGAGGGAGCCATGTTTCCCACTTAGATGGGATAGTGGAGTAAATCTGTATAAATATCATTAAATTAGGAAACATTTGTACCACAAATTAGCACTCGCAGCTTAAGTCATCTTTTCAGTATTTGCAGCTGTGTAGCAACAAGTAGTATGAGTAGAAAAAGAATTGGCACGGGTATTTTTCAAACATCTGCATAAAAGTCTGGAAAAGTCATAGAGGAATCATACTAATTTTTGGGAGGAAGGAAGGGAGGTGAGTAAATCAACAGTCTCAAGCTTATCTATGGGTACAGTAGCTGTAGTTGTGTTCACCATATATCCCTGCTTTTAAGTAAGAACTTAAAGGAAAAAAGTGTTGATAGCACTGTGTTATACACAGCTACCGTTTAACAACTCATTTTTGCCTTCTGTAGGTCTTATTCATGTTGGTGATGAACTCAGGGAAGTCAATGGGATTCCTGTAGATGATAAAAAACCTGAAGAAATAATACATATTTTGGTAAATAACAAGCATTTTAAAATTAATTCAGCAGAGTCAAGTGATTATACTTAAAATTTCTAATGTGTTTCTTAGTAAATAGTTTGTGTTACAATAGAGCATTTTCTTCTAGTATAATCGTTTACAAACCTCTATTTCTCTTAAAAAAAAAATATCAGATATGAGCAATAACAAATGACTTGTGAGGAGTTAGTGGAGACCACGTGGCTGTAAATATGTTGCAGACCTCAATGTATCACCTGAATTTTATAAGACACATAATGATCTGTTGGATTCAAATGTTTAAATTTACTAATTTCTAATTCATTAGCTTCAAGGGAAGATGAATTAATAATATGTATACTTGATAGAAAAATAGATAGTGTATTAAGAATATGCTTTGTAAATCATACTCTTAAGATTTATATATATGTGAACGTAGTCTCTAAAGCCAACCTGTTTACTCACTTAAGCATCACTACTGCAAATTAAGTAATTTTGATTCTTCCAGAAATATTTAATATTTTTACACCAAATAAACTGATGAGGGTTATGACAGCTCTTTATGGTGTACTCATTTCTATATACATACAGTGCTGTCCTACTATGTTGAATGGTGTGATTTTCTTGTGATTCAATAACCAAGATGATCCATTTCAAGTGTTAGCTCAGTGATATTCATATTTGCTTTATGGTTTTGCATTCCCTACAGAAACATATTTTCCTTCAAAAATTAATATTTAAAAATCTCTAGAAATACAATAGCACTACAAAAGGTGTGAACAATTTCCCCATTTACCTCCTTGAGGTACAATATAAACATCAAAAGCTAGTTAGAGCTTGTTTCAAAAGTAGCAGAATTATTGATTCCAGCCCTGTGGCTGGTGAAATAAGAACTTGGCTGCTGTTTGTCAAACAGTGAGCTCTTGGATCGCAGACATGCAGGCAGAAGTATGTCTCACTTGGTAGTGGACAGGCCTGTTTCCATTTTGCTTAAATCGTTGGCTGTCTGTTGCACTCTGTGAGTTTTATGAAACTTGTCGGCTGCATGCAATAGTAGCAGAGTCTCCAGCTGATTAGCACTTCCTTCAATGGCAAAATGTCACGGAGGCAGTGGGAATATATTGTGGTTAATAAGTAAAATGTAGCCAGACACACTTAAAGAGGGATACGAGGAAAGATGAATGGATGAGGTGGTTGATGATGGCTAACTTGTTTTAAGATTTATAGTGGAGGGCTTTTTTTCCATTTAGTACGTTTAGCCTATTCAAAAATATTTTTCTTTTCTAGTTTCTTTTACTTGCCAAAAGAATAAATCCCCCCAATAGTTTTATATGATAAATATGGCACAAACGTATCTGAATTTTTCTATCAGGTTTTTCTGAAAAATGAAATGTTAGTTAGATTTTTCCAGAGATATTCAAACTGTGCCAGGAGTCCAGCAGTAGTTTCTAATATGTGTATATTTTAGCTGTAGCATTTGTTCCTGCTTTCAGTGAAGAAGTGGAACCTCCAAAACATGCAGGTGCCAGACTTTAGCAGTCCAACTCTGCCCATCAGTGGACACTTGGAATTTTCGCAGTTCAAAGTTCTGTATGGTGAAGCTGTCAAATTCCATCAGTAATATTTGGAGAGAGGAAAGACTCATCGTATTTTGAGTATTTTTTAATTAATTTGAATTTTCTTTTCCTTTAAGTTTTCTTTGAAAAATGCCATTTTAATTCTTTGTGCATTATCTTTTTAAATGTTCAACAGGCTCAGTCTCAAGGAGCAATTACATTTAAAATTATACCCAGTGTAAAGGAAGAAACACCATCAAAGGAAGGCAAGGTAGGCAAGTATTCAAGAATATTTCAGAAGGTAAATGCAGTAAACATCATTGCTGAGGATCAGCATTGTTTGCTTAGGTGGTAGAACCAAAGACTTCTCTTATGCAACAGTCATCAGTTTTTTTAATGTGATACTGATGTACTGGATTTACAGGTGAGTGCAACAAGGTTCTTAAGCCCTAACTCTGCAGCGATGAAGTTGGCGTAGGTAATTCTCAATCTTCTGTGAGCACCTGACTTCCCTCCAAGTATTCCTCCTATCGTACAGTGAGCAAAAGGCACTTCATAGCACCTTAGTTCAAAAGTGTTTTCTCTTGCTCACATGAGCACACTGTTCCCTGGAAAGTCTGAAGTTCTCTTTGATTTTGGGAGTTGGATCTTGCAGCCTTTACTACATAGGGATTGTGTTTGTAGGAGCAATGAATAAAACATTTCTTTATTAACTTCTGATGTTAAACTTCCATGAGGATGATTTACAGCAGTAAATTTTTATTGCATTACATTATTTAGTGCAATGTTTTTGAACTGTGAAAGCAAAAACAGAAGATACCTTTGGATTACATGTTAATACTTTGATTCTAAGGAAAAAGCACTGTTTGTTTCAGATGTTTATCAGAGCCCTGTTTGACTATGATCCTAATGAGGATAAAGCAATTCCTTGTAAAGAAGCTGGGCTTGCTTTCAGAAAAGGAGATATACTTCAGATCATGAGCCAGGATGATGCAACCTGGTGGCAGGCCAAACACGAAGGTGATGCCAATCCCAGAGCAGGCTTGATCCCTTCAAAGCATTTCCAGGAGAGGTGAGCTACTGACAAACATAGTTTCATTATCTTTTATAGTAAGAAATAACTTATTTTCCAAGTGGTTAAGCAAGCATAGTTGTCATATGTATGGTCACAGATTACATGGTCATGATAAACCTGCATTTGTAGCAAGACAATTGAACTTGGAAACCTGTTGTTGAAATACTTTGGATTTCCTTATTAGTCTGGCTACAACTAATAATGACAAAAACTGGTAGGATAACACTGCTCCAGATTGAAAGAAAAAACATATGGAAAATAGCACATCAGTATCTGTATTCACACTGATGTGCTATGCAGAAATAGGAACTGCACTGATTTTGGAGAGCTTACAAAAATTTGAGGCTCAGAATTTAATTTTTACATTGTAAGTAGGTTGCGTTGTTTAATTTCTTATGAAGTCTTCAGGATATTTTGCAATAGTCTCATGATGTTAAGTGTTTATTAATCCCAAATTTGCAGTGAAAACTAAGGAGTTTGTGTCTTTATCCTACCACCTCCCATTTTATAGGAGATTTGCACTAAGAAGACCAGAAGTGCAGATTCAGCCACTGAAAATTTCCAACAGAAAATCATGTAAGTCTGTTAACCTGGAAAAGAAATCATACTCTTGATCTCTAACCTTATAAAATAGCATTTTGTTTCAGTATTGTGACTAAGAGGATGCATTTCTCCAGGACACAATAGCTACTTGATTGCATTGTATCAAAAGGAAAATAGGTAACTATAACAGCTGAAACAAAAAGCTTTAACAGCAGCAACAATTATTCCTAAATCCTCTGACTTCGTTTTCAAAGCACTGAGCCCAATTAATGTTTTGATATATAAAATTTCAAAGGTAGAAGAGTATTCTTTTCCTGTTGAAATAGTGCAGAATTGGCTCAACAGTTTATATAATTTGGACTGCATTAATATGAAGAAACTTATAATGAAAGTGAGATAAAGGATTGGTTATTCTTCCTTTCCTTTCCCATATAGTTAGTAATTTTTTGTGTCTTATGAAGGAGCATGATTTTTTAAAAGTCAGGACACTCAGTTCTTTTACAAGATTTTATGGAACAACTTCTTACTGTTTTTTAAGCAAATTTAGTCTTAATAGTTTCTGCTTTTAAATACTGCAGTTGCACAATGTAAGAAAAATAAGCTGTAAGAAAGTGCATACATTGAAACAAATATTTTCTTTCCACTGGAATTTACATCAACATCTGTTTTAAGTATTATTGCATATTTTACTTGACCTGTTATTTCTTTCAGTTGTACAGATTCATAACAGAGTGAGTACAATGTTAGAAACTATCACACTTCAGTAGGATCTAAATGATAAATACAAACATGTTTGTGAGTTCAACTAGAAATATTCAAAAAATACTCTTAAAATGTCCAACTATCTTTTATTCTCTAACAATAACACAAGTACAGATACTATGGGAAACAGTGGATGCTGGCACATTAAGTGCAAAGCTAAATGCATACAACCTTAAAACTCACTGGGTTTTCTGTTGCAATTTTTCTAACTCCTTTCTGTGGTTTTTGTGTTCTGGATTTTGATGGTCAATGTTAGTTTTCTAATCTGCATTTTCTATCTTTCATTCCATTTCACTATTTGATTGCATGCCCTAATGTTATTATTAACTTGAAAGCACTCAGTTAGCTTTGTAATTACAATAACTATAGTATTTGTAATTTACACAGGTCATAGAAACAAAGAGGAGTTTCTCTGGTTTGTAGTAAATCTATTATTTCTCTAGATTCAAGGTCTGCTGTGTCCCAGTTTTGGAAAAGTGTCTGGTCCCAGTGTGTATCTATTTCTCTCTGCCCACTGTTTTTTAACCTGTATAAAACCCTCAAGATTCTACAATTAAGAGTGCAGTGGTGCTTATGAAGAGGTGTATCAGTTGCAGCAACACTGCATGATTTCCTTCAAAAGGGACTGCATCTTTTTAGCGACCTTCAAGTGAAAGGTTTTACAAGATGTTTCTCACTCTTCTTGATTTGGAATTGACAAAATTACAATCCAGATAAATCCTGCAGTATTATGGCTGCTATTGTTGTTCATGCTGATACTATTTTCTTTGTCTTATCAACCTTAAACAAGAAAGGAGATTTTCTCTCTTCTTCCACTTTCCTTTAAAACACAGCAGAGTCTTTAAGTGAAACAGTATCCTTGTTAGCATTCTCTTTTAGACTTTCTCTAAACAAAGCCAGATCAATGCAACTGTCATCTAGAAGATAGAGGTGATTCTTTAAGAAGGAAAGACAGCATAGTAATGGAGATTTGTCATTCTTTCTCTTCCTCAGCTCTTAGGACAATTTGCTGATAAATCTGCCAGAAGATTGGCAGTACTGTTCTAAGTAAAGTTTTATCTCTTTATTCAAGGATGAAACATGTTTTTAGTATTGGGAGAGTATTTACATCCTGCATTGAGAAAGCATTTTAAGGACCGTAATTCACCTGTAGAAAAATTTCATGACTAGAAAATTGCTTGAATTGCTCTCAGGAAAACCTTCCACTTACTTGGCTTTTCAAGAAGATTCCATGAAAGCTGGGAGAATCTACACCCTTCTTAAGTTAGGAAGGTTTTTCCAGTCACCAAGCACAGACATGAAACTGTGAAATATGGAGGTCTTGTCTATACTTGTGCACAGTAAATACCATACCAAAATTGATGCTGGAAAGCTATTCATTGCTTGGCTGAACAAACAGCATATTGCCAATATCCGAAATGGGCGAGGAAGGGAATGTAGAGATTAAAAAACTCGAAAGATCTGCTGTTATTTTTTCCCCCCCTTTTCTGTACTGGGCTCATCCTCTAAAGTTTGTTTTAGCAAACTCCCCAGTAGAGAGGTAGGAAGTCCTTAATGCTTGATTTCGTCTGATTTTTTTTTTATTTTTATTTTTATTTTGAGTTCTGTGCTGCAGGCTTTCAACTTGATGCAAGGCTCTTCATTGTTTGGAAGGCTAGTTGTGTGGGGAAAGTGATGTTCCGTAGATCTTTCTAGCTCTACGTGGAAAGGTCTGTTACTGTAGTAGGTCCCACACAACCATATAGCTTGAATTTCCATAGCAGTTTGAATGGGAAGAGAAATATCTTTTAGCTTCCAAAAGACAAACATCTGTTGATTTCAGCAGATCTGCAGATCTAATAGAAGTTCATTTCCTGGGAGAACTGAGACGTACTAGGAAGCTTTCTTGAGACATGAAAAGTAGCGTTGGATTCCAGCCTGCTCTGTTTAATCAACTCACTTCGCACATCCCACATTTTGTAATGAGGAGTAAATCTAGATAGAAGGCATTTGTTTTTGACAGGGAGAATTGAAGATAATGATTCTGTTTTCTTGAATAACAAGATGATGTTGAATCAGCACTGGTTTCCAAGGTGGGCTTCCAGAGAAGTAGTGTCCTTCTACTTCAAAGTTAGCCTAAAAATGAATCAAAACGGTGAGCAAGAAATATCTTAGAACTTTTTTTTCTGTCTCTCCTCAAGGCAGTATTGGGATCTGGGGAGGTCTGTTGTATTTAACTAGAAGAGCTGTCTGAAATAGTCGAATAATCGAGAGCTATTCACAGTAACATTAACATCTATCAGGATCTGCTTTCTTAATTAAGTATGTTTCAAATCCTGCAGGCAGCTAGATTAAATTACTTTTGGGAAGATATCTTTCTATTTCACTTTTAGTTTTAAAATAAGGGTAGAAGTATAGAAATGAAATCTAGTATTGAGGATGAAGAAAAGGAGAAATATAGGGTGATGGGGAAAAGAAACAAGGACACTGGAAGAATGGGTGGACAAAAGTTGTCCATCAACCTCTTAGACATAATCCCATAGAGGGTGTGCTTTGAAGCAATCAAATAAGTGCAACTAGGAGTATTATGCAAGAGCATTGCAATGGTCAATATTTATACTGTAGTTCAATTGATTCTTGATTCAGTTTAAACCCAACAATAATGTATTTGTTTTGTTAAAGTTTTTGAAACAGTGAATGCAAAAATTGCTAATACCAACTCTGACCCATTTCAGTTTTTTATTAATGGTTAGAAAGCCCTTATAGTAATTTCAATAAGATTTAAAGAGTTTTAAAAATCTGAGATAAGTGGCAGTTAGATGTACTGACCTGCTGATCAAATTGATAGCATTATTTCCAAGTGCAAAAATGATGAAAGGATAACAAACCTCTCGAGCCTTTTCAGCATTTCTCTACTTAACAGCAGTGAATTTCCAAAAAGCAGTGTTGCTTGTGCATTAATCCCATGGGAAAATTGCATTGGAAAAAATAGTGAGAAGAAACAGCATAAATGGAATGGAAGTAAAGGAATAGGGATGCATGAGACTGTGTGAGCAGGACTAACCCTGCTGTGCTGGAAGAGTGCACCTGCCATACACCTGACACGAGGCATGAAGTGTTCTTTGGGATGTAGAAGGGAGGGGGCAGTGCTGGCTGCATGAAATCCACTGAAGTGTGTCTGAGCTTGTTAGCCATGGCTGAAGGCCAGCTCGGATGGAATCTGCTGCTATGGTATTCCTGAATAGTGCTTAACAGAATTCCTGGCTTTAGGAACTCAGCTTGGGCACAACTTTGCAGCCAGAGTTGGCACTGTGAATTCTCCTTTCACTGCATCCAGTCCAAGGAGTGCCAAGAGATTTCGTACAGAGAATTCATTTAATAGTTCCCAGTCTGCTAACTTGAATACAAAGAGTAATCGTGCTCTTACTGTAATAGTCACTGCCAGGGAACATGGCAATTTTTACATTTGTTGCTTACTTTAATTTTTACTTTAATTTGTAGATAAAACGTTGACCAACTGTTGTTTTGGTTTTTTTGGGGGGGGGGGGATGGGGATGGATGAAGGGAGGGAAGGAAGTAAATTTCTTTGGATAATAACCAAATAATTCAATTGCTGTTCTGCAGTTATGAACTACAGTAATCAGCCAAGATATTATATCCCTCCAGCATAATTTTGCTTTCACAGCAGTTGTTGTTAAGTATATACATGTTATCTCTGGTATGAAAATTAGTGGCAACTTTGTATTTTATGCTAGTGTAGTCAGTAACTTCTGTTAACTTGTGCAGTGCATGCATGCCTGTATATTTATGAAATACATAAATCCATGCTCTGTGTGTACATATGGGTATATAGGAAGCACATAAGACAGAGCTGTTTGGAGATGACTTTTTCTTGAAAATACATTTGTTCTGTATATGTAATGCTAAATGTAAATGCTAACTGTGGCGAAGCCATCATATTTTTTTGTTCAATTTTAATTTACCATATGTGATTGGCATTGTATGAGCAAGAGGAAAGATTTAACTGCAGCCAAATGGTATTCATTCAAACAAGATGTAACCCAGTTTATCCATGGATGAGTGTCTTGTGAATTGAAGATCGTGTTCTGCCAACAAAGGAATTTAAACATGGCAAAAGAATGAATGCTTTGTACCACTTGTATTGAAGACCAAACATTTAGCATAAATGTGTAGTAGGACTCTTTTGCTTGTTATAATCACTGCACAAGCTCAACTGTGCCTTTCTTCTCAGTATTTTTCTGTGTTCCTATTTGATACTTGATTGCCCACCTGCAAGTAGTTAGGATTAAGAAAAAAAAATACACCAGACCTTTAGAGTTCAATTAGCACATTAGCATCTTTGCTCAGAAGTCTTCTGTCCTTACAAATACTTCCACAGAGAAATTAAAGAAACCTGGAGCTGGATGGCATTTGAACCAAGGTCACATGAGACAGAAGTGGAAATGGATCTCATAAACTCTTGCTCTGTTCTTCACTGCAAGACTATCTTTCTTCATTTTCCAAATTGCAGAGATACTGTTGTCTGATGATGTCGTGAGATAATTAAATTAGATCACCTTAAATTTTCGATAACATGAACGTATGTGCATCATTTGATCTATAGAACCCTGTAGGATAAAAACTGCAAACCAGTATAAATATCAGTTGCTGTGTGGTGCATCACTAAAAAATCAACTGTTTCATGTATTTGTTGTAATGTAGGTCATTATATTAGATGTTTCTTACACAATTTCTTGTTTAGTACAGTGAAATAGGATTTCAGGAATTATGTAACGTGAACAGAGCTATTGGTTTTAATTTCAGACTGAGAAACATTCAAATGAGATTCTCTGATGAAATATGATTGAAACTCAGCAGGAGTAAAAAATTTTGATCTGGTGCTGAACTGTTCCAAAGAAGTTTCTGGAATGGCACAGGTTGTGAGTTTCTGAAGAAATATAGCCTACATGAGGCCCCCACATCAATCTAAATAAATTTCAGTTAAAATACATACAAAAATACAATGTATGTAACTACTATTTTGCATTGTTGCAGTGTAGCATACTGGCTATCCTGAAGCAAATAAAACCACTTCTATCCTAAGCTTCCATTGCACTTGTGTTTCCTATTTCTTTTTCTCATTTCTATCATGGCATTACTTCATTGTTATTCCATGAGCTCCTTCCATGAATATTTTCTTTGTAACTTCTGCCTTATCACACTACATTTAATCAATAGTATTTCTTCTTTTTTCAGTGTTTTATTTGTTCTGTGTTGTCTTGTGTTGGTTTTTTTGTTTTGTTTTGTTTTTATTTTCCTATTTCCCATCAGATCTCTTCCTTCTTACTCTATATCCTCTTTTAATCTGTTATTTTTTTCTTTCGGATGAACATCCCTGCTTCTGTTCCCACACTGCTTCAATTCTGTGAAGCTTCCTGGGAAGTCCTATCCTAATTTTCCATCTCTCCAAGCTTTTAAACTTTTGATGTGTATCTGCAAACATCTGCTGTATACATACAATTGATTCACACACAGCTCCATTAGTTATTAAGTTTACTGGCAAATAATCTCTGACTTTAATGCAGACAGACAATAGCCCTAGTAAAATTCCTGGTAAAATTTGAATTGGGATGTGTGTGGTGATGGCTGTTTCATAGCTGCATTAAGCTGTGAAGACCCACTTATTTCCCACAGTTTATCATTATGGAGTCTTACTTTCAACCTTTGGAGTAGCACAAGAAAACCAAGAGCAGTGCTAAGAAGGAAATCTTATAACAAAACAAAACACAAAGTAGAATTTCAAAACTTCATTTCAGAATTAAACCTCAACTTGTAGACATTTTGGCTTCTGCTTTCTGGCATCAGCTGGCTCACTTGGAAATCCTAACATCTTTAATTTGTAGCATTAAATTACGAATTAAACCAATGAAGTAAGACCATTCCTTTTCCTACCACAAGCCTGGGCTCTTTTCAACTGTCTTAGCTCAGCTGCTGTAGCTCCACCATCTCCCAGCCATGCAGGCAGAGTTGTATGAGTGCATTCCTATGTGCACATACCTCTTTTTCTCCCACCCCAGCCTCATGAAACTATATGGTCACCTTGAGTAGCAATAAATTGTAAATATAATTTAAAGAAGTCTTTTGAATTAATATTTTTTTTAGAATAAGCCCTCAAGCAGAAAATCCTTTTGTATTCATTTCATGGGATGAAGTGAGAAACCTCTTCTCTACTCTCATAGAGAGGAGAATTTTGACCTAGCCTTTGCTTGAAATGTCAGCCATGCATGAAAAATTTTAAAGTATCTCTTGAATATTCATGTTCTGAGGGCAGACCAGCTTCATGGAAACTTTGAAGTGTGTATATTTCTGACTTATTTATCCGAGCTTCAAAGGAAATTTAAATAATATCTAGATTGTAAAATCTCCATATAAATCTAGACCTCAATATGTAATATCTCTGTGTACAAAAATCCATTATATATATGTTACTTTTCTGTGCTAGCCCTAAAATGATTGTAAAAATGTAAATTTTCCACTGTTGAGGAGGCAGAAATGTATTGATTTAGTATGGGTAAACAGAAAGTCTTAAGGAGATCTATTATATTAGTGTGGTGTCAGAGAAATAACGACAGAGTATATGAATTCTTTCAGCGTTATTTAAGCTACAGCTATAGACATTCCAAAAAATACAAAAGAAACCTCTAAAACCCAGCTGCAAGGCAGTAGCAACTGTTATTTAAAGTGCAGAAAAATAGTGAGATCACATTTACAGTTCTCATTCTTAGAAATTCTAGGTTAAATGGAATTAACAAACTCTGCCTTTAATACAAAAGAGATCTTCCATGACAACTGGGTAAGAGCACTGCTAATACCAGAAGATGATCTCCTATAGGAAGCTGACAGCACACACACCATATTTCACTTTCTTTTCAGGTCCTTTTCTGACTTTGAATGTAGTTAAACATTTAAGTGAAACGCGGTGCCAGTATGATGGTAAATATCTCAATATAATAGGTGCTGTTGAGGATTTTAGAGTAGCTTACATAGCTACGTTTTCTTTCTATTTATGAAGTATTAAACAATAATACTTTGTTTTTTTGGCTGTTCTAAGATGAGGAAGCGGTTGAGTGTGGTAGGTGCATTTTTCTTCTTAGATTTAACTTTTCTTTCTTAAGTTATGCTTTCGCTCCATTTAATGATTTCCTTTCCTATTTTTCCTTTGTGCTTCTCAGAGGAAATTGAAGGTACATGTACAAAAGTTTCCCTGCATAGCCCAATAATTTTATTTAGAGAACATGTGTTTAGAATTAAATTGAAAAAAGTGAAATGTTTCTAAGAGGTGTTGTATGTATAATGCTTCTATATTGCCACCAGATAGACTGAATCATTTTTAAAGTAGATGAAGGTACCAAAATGCTCTTGGTTGCTTCATGCGAAGATCTATTATTTGAACTGTTGTTTTTAACTGCTTTCCCTCTTTCTTGAACTGTTGGAAGATATGTAAAGAAAAATATCATAAAAAAACAGTGCAAAACTTGGGTGGGCTGGGTTGGAAGGTGGTTCTGACTTAATTACGTGGCCAGGAGAGGTCTTGCATTTCTAATTAATAGTGAAGAAGTATTTCTCTGAGACGGTAGAAAGTTCATCCACGTAGTATCATCTTTACTGTTTTCCCTCTGAGTGTAGCCGGTTACTGTTATGCTTGCAGCATATGTTAAAGTAATAGCAGCTGATCTCTTGTATTTCTTTTTTTTAACTTAAGAGGCCTTTGTTTATAAAGCATTAGAAGTTGTAGCTCATATTTTTGATCAAAGGGCCTCCGGTATGTAAAAATATACATTATAGTTATTTCATATCAAATGAGAGGATGTGTTTTTGATCAAAAACCTTTCTGTCTAATCCAGTGAGCCAAAACTTAAAGCTGAAGTCTGATAATGTATAATTTACAAAAAAGCTTGATTTACATCAAATACATTTTGCTTTCTTTTAAGTGGCATCATATTTTCTATTAACTGATAAAGCGTGAATAATACATCATAAGAATTCTATGTAGAATGTTTGCTGTCATCAAAATTTCCGCTTGAGAAGTTGAAAAGATCAGTGTGCATGCTGCAAAATTCCAGAACATCTTCAGCTAAAATATAAAACAATAAGTGTTGTTTTATGTTTTTAAGAAAAATGGCTTATTGAAGGCTTTCTAATGCTATGCTTTGTACAGTTGTCATTTTAAAGTACTTCTGTATTTTTTGCTGGGCTTCTAACAATTCTGCTTTATTTCTTGGCTCTTATTCTGTATGCTTTTACCCTTCGTCCAGAAGATGCTGAATGTGCTGGTCACAACAGTGGATCCTATCTAGGTGAGCAATTGGTTACAAAAGACAATTTCTTCTTTTCTTTCAGCTCCTTTTCCCTGGAACTACTGTGTCCACTTTGCTTTTGGGGGTAATCTGCATACAAATGTCTGTACTGTGCATGAGAAAAGCATGAATATGAAGGTTTTAAAAATGGCTCATTGGATTTGACATAAAGGATTTATGTAGTGTGGTATGCCACTATCTGGTTAATAATAAGTTACTAAAACACTGTTTAAATAAAAAACATAAATTTGGGAGAAATACTGACTTTTGAGGCATGTTATGTCAGCAATGTATTTAACACAACAAAAAGGTTACTATATCATGAGAAGACTTTAAAGCACAATTTCAAGGTTTTATCCAAGTTTTGCTTACCTTCTCTTTCTTTGTACACGTCTATCTACCGATTTTGTGAGCACACAATTGTACAGTAAGAATACAAAGCAAATTTGTAGTCACTGTTTTTTTTTTTTTTCCACGTCACAAAATAATTCTTAGCAACTCAGCAGCCTAAATTTAGCTTTAAAGCTGGTCTGAGCTCAATGTATCATTGCAAGTAGTGGGGAGGAGGGAAAGGAGTCCTTTGGCTTCAGCATTCCAAATTTCAAACAAAAGTAACATTTTAAAAAGGTGAATGTTCCATTATATGTTTCAGCTTTTTAATTTGTGCCATTTTAAAAGCTATGTAAAAATATTTTAGTTGAAACTGTCCAGAATTTCTGCCAGCTGAAGGCTGGCTGGAGTGGATTTTGTGGCAACCAGCCCTTTTCCCAAGGCTTTCATCCTCCTACTGCAAGCGGAAGAGGAAGAAACATGTCAGAGTGCTTTAGTACATCCAAGTGATTGGGCTCACTGAAGCACTTTAAACCAGGACTGTAAATCAGAGATGGTTTTCATATTGTAGTGTGCTGTTTTTAAATGTGATATATAAACAGCACTGGGAACACACGAACTATCTAACTGAAAGAACTTTAATCTCTTTTCAAAACCTTAGCAGAGTGTAATTTTATCATGCATTCACATAGTAACGAATGGTCATCTGATTGTGCTGAAAATAAAATTTTAGATTTGTTAGTAAATCCACTACATTAATGTTGAATTGCAGCTGCATGGAGAGAGTGAAGCATACCTGGAAAATAGCACTTTGGACTTCTAACGTGATTCTGGCTGCATTACATTTTCATTATTAGATATTTTCTTTGAAGAAGAAAAGATTTTTTTTCATCTTTGCTCTCTGAATGCAAATATAGGCAGCATGAATTTTCAGGATCAGACTATCATGGTTTTGCAATCAGATCTTAGTGGCTTGCTGCTTGATATGAGTAGGAAGGCTGCAAAACAAAATTTGTAATCTTATTGCTATTTCCCATTCAGTGAAATGTTGGGGTCAACAGTTGCCAAATGGCTCCATCACCTAGGAAGAAGATGTCTTGAGAAAGAAGCTACTGTTGTTCTCAATGCAAAGAACAAAAAATCTTTATAAATATTACTGGAGAACAACTGCACAATGCAGGTAACAGCTTATTCTTTTGAGAGCTGCCATGTGTTGGAGAGCTGCCATCAGTCCACAGGCAGCCCTGCAGCCTACTTGTGCTGGGTCTGTGCTGTTGGAAATGAGGTGACAGATGGGAGCTGGGAGACAGAACAATATATAGAAAATAGACCTATCTAAGGCTAGGACCAGTTCTGGGGTAGAGACACAAGAACTCTTTACTCTCCAAGAAAGGATCAAGCTTCCTCAAAATCTGTCTGATTTTGAAAACAGCGTATTCTGAATGTCCATCCACGTTTTGTAATACTGTTTTTTGGAGCTTATCCTGAGCATTCTTGAAAGATGGCAAGCATTTATGGCTCTCCTGGCTTAATAAGTGACTAAATTTCTAGGCAAGCCTTCAGTATTGTACTGTAAAGTCTGGAAACAAAGCCAAAAATGCAGTCGCTGAAGGACTTGATTCACACCAACAAGGTTGGGATGTTTTTGTGACACCCGAGGTAACAGCCTGTCACCGTGCTGTAACCTGTCACAAGATCAAGGCAGTCCAAATTCCCTTCACCAGTAATGAAGGAGCAGAGCTTTATTACCTTGTGTTTAGGGCTGATTATAGTCACGCATATGAACAGTTACTATCAGCTAAGTATGGTGAATTTTTTGCACATCTAAATTTTTGAAACAGTTTTCAAAGTATAGATGCACTGACAGCTTCCTAAAATCAAAATAGTAAGTGGTACTTCATGCCGCTTTTGATATTGCATAACCACACCAAACAAACCACAACAGTTCTATTTTTTGTCCTTGATTTTTAATTCAGTGTTATGGCTTGTTATGGGTTTCGAGCTCTGTATGCGTTCACATTCCGATCTGTGAACCAGGATGCTCTCTGAATATCCAGACTTCTCTAAAAGGATACGTACTTCAGACACACATGAGGTGGTCACAAAGAGCAATAGAAGAGTCATCTTTCAGAAGGCGTTATGTTCAGGGTTATCTGATCTGTTATGTTCAGGGTTATCATACTATTAATTTGAACTCTCCCCTCTAAAGTGACTCAAATAAATTTCACAATTTTTCACTGAATTCTAATACTTAAGTTACAGTGTAGTATCAGATGTTTCTGCTGTAATTTCCTGAGGAATTGCTGGGGAGAACATTAGGACCATGTCTGTGCCAAGCTTAAAATGCAGTTACATTGCTTGAACCTTTATCAACATACAGTAAGTATAGATGAATATCATTTGTTTACTAGTCTCAATTTTGTCTTAAAAATCCAGACATAATCTAAATTTTTATTAACCCTGCCTAAATGTGCAAGCTGGGACTCAGTCCAGAAGCAGGCAGAGTAAGAGGTCTGCTCTGTGTTTGTGCAGTTCCTGTGTAACAATAGAAATACTCAGTATACAAGTGGGTATAAAAAAATGCCAATATTTTGAAAGGGAAAAAGAATATCCAGAAATATCTCGTAAAAAATTGCACCTTGGTAATGACCAGGGTGCCACCATTACTTTTGTCAGTAACACGCCAGTGAATACCAAAAGTACTTATAAATTCATTTAAGATAAGCACCATTTGTTCACTACAAGTTGTGTAAGTTTAGACTAAATTCCATGAAGAACATGCAAAGTTACTGCAAACCTTAATCCTTGTTTTACTGAATGAAAATGAATGAAGCACGTGTACGAGCCTTATAGCATTCTGGAGCCTTACTGGTGAAAGTAGCATACGTGAATGTAAATCATAGTACTTCCTTTTAGCACAGTTTCTCTTTGAGAAATCAGCTTTCTAGCTTCGTACACATATTTAAATCCAAATTTACTCAACATAGTCACAGTTTTTGTTCCCTTCTTTAGGATTTTATTATTAAATCTAAAGAAATGCAACATTTTACATTGTTATCCTTTAGAAGTGTTTTAGGACTGGATGTGTTTGTGCATTGCCTGTTTTCAGTCTGGATTTCTGCATGAAGCCCAGGTGGCTTTCTGTGTGCAGATGTAAGGATGTACATTGCCAGTGATTAGAATCAGGCTTTTATTCTAGACTTTTTTTTTGTTTGTGTGTTTACATTCCTAATCTTAGAGAGATAAGTAGTTTCTCTTGGATTGTTGTTGGCCCTTATCTAAGTATATTAATAACAGCTGATGATTTTTATTTCACATTGAGGAGTGCCATACGGTTTGGAGGCATTTGAAGCTGGAGAGCATTTATTCTTCTTATTTCCTTCCCAGCAGCTGTTTCACCAAACCTGTTACATTCCAGGGGCAGTTTATGGGTTAGTACATTCAGTAGCTTCTAGTCATGTAGCTGAAACCAGTGAACTGGTGCAAGCTTCTTAATGCTCACAGTTTTATGCTGCTGTAGTCACAAAGTTTTCCCCTTTTATTTTATAGTCTGCATTCTTGGCAGCTAAGATTAATTTTTGCTGATATCCATATTCTGCAGACAGTATAGGTCACAACTCCTTTTGTATCCACTGAGTTTTATTTGATCAAATATCTCGGGCAAGTAATTCTTTTTCCCTCTGTTCTATTTTAGACATTTACTTTCAAGCTTAATCATTTTATAGAAACTTTATTTTTCTATTGCAAGTCAATCTTCTTTTTGTTTTTTCACAGTGATTTTCACTATATTTTTAATAATGCTCTATAATTAATTCAAACGTATTAAGTTTGATTTTCATCTTTCCTAAATTGAGAAGTATGCAAACACTATGAGAGTGCTTTTTTGCTTGCTCATGAATGTTCTCCTGCCTTGTGAGTATAATGGAGTTTCAGTTCAGCTTAATCTTTTCATGCAGTCATAGCTGCCCAACATATATTATAAATGCAGAGTTTAATAGAAAATATTTATTAACAGTTCTTTGTAAAACAGCTTCTGAAGGTCACAGTACAGTTAAGCCACGAACATGAGGGTATATAGTCACAGGTTTGAGAGGGGAGAGACGTGTTTCAAGGAATGCAGTAGCAGTACCATAAAAATGGGGGATGTATTGAGAACAGTCTCATCCCTTGTGTCTGCACTGTACATTTTCCTTAGTTTTGAAAGTATCTTAAAGCAAGCTTTTCCAAAAAATTCCAGGTATTTAAGCTGAAGTTAAGGAGCTGTTGGTAAATGTGCTGCTGTGAGACAGCTGCTCAGAGGCATGGAACTCTTGGTGTTTGTAAGCTTAAAACCAAAGTGGTACAGAGCAGATTGGTTTGTCTTCATTTGCGGCCTACCCTCATTCTCAGCAGTGCAGTGGGGAGATGCTGGCCCTCTAGCACAGAACGGAACCTTCTGTAGATATGCAGATGCTGTATGCTGTGACAAAGCTCTTTATCCTGTCAACTGTTTAGAAGTAAGTGGTAAAGAATTATCATTTTTTCTGTAGATGCTTATGCAGTACAATTTTCAAAACAATTTTCGACTTGTTTATAAGCAGTTTTTTAATCTGGAGCCTTCTATGA
Organism: Chrysolophus pictus; assembly: GCA_037305975.1. Classification (NCBI taxonomy): domain Eukaryota; kingdom Metazoa; phylum Chordata; class Aves; order Galliformes; family Phasianidae; genus Chrysolophus; species Chrysolophus pictus. Next base: position 15,491,227 of record JAYKPI010000006.1, read on the forward strand.
AATTTGCAGCCCCCTTTTGTAGCTGCTGTTACTTTTAATCTTCCTTTATACAGTTGTGAATGCAGTTAGATGTGGTAATGTAGCATCAGGGAATTAGAATTGTAGTGGTTGGAAGGGACCTCTAGAGATCATCAGTCCAGCCCCTCTGTTAAAGCAGGTTCCTACAGCATCCTTGCATCCTAATGGATTTTCACACTATTCTGGACAAGATCGCCTAGGCTTTCTCTTGGATGTGTTTACAGTTACCAATATTTTGACAAAACTTTTCTCACTTCAGTGTTAGTGTTGTTTATTTGCAGAAGATAATAGCATAATTCAGTATATTTTGGTATGTATTCCTGTGTCATATTTTCGTCACTCTTCTATCTCAGCCAAACTCTCAGCCCAACGCTCTGAAAAATATCAGTGTCCTTTTCTGTGGATGTTTGCTCTTCTTCATCAATTTTTACTTTACTTATTCATGTTTTGAATTTTTATTTGCATGTACGTATGTATTGTGAATTTCCATCGATATAGAGATTTACAGCAGCAAAATTAGCTGGTTAACATTATTTTTGATCCAGATTCTGCAAAGATTTATGCTAAATGGAACTGTGCAAAACATGCTAAGCCTGTAACTAAGCTCTATAAGATTTTGCTTCTAAGTATTTGCAGAAGTGAGTGTTGAATTTGCCAGATACTGCCTTTGAAGATGAAGCTGTAATATGACTACTTCTCAAACACCTAAACATACGGGTTTTTACAAGTTTATGAAAACATATTGCTGAAAAATTTGGGGTCACCAAAAGTTTACGTATGTTTACTGTCCTACGGAATATTCCTGGGGGGAAAACAGTGTCAGGATTTTTTCAATAATTTTAAAGTATAGTTTGAATTTTACTTTACTTTTCCCAAATAATGAAATCAGTTTTGCAGTCCTTCTAGAACAAAAGCAGTGCAATAGAGATACCGGTAAAATTAATGTAAAGGATTTACTGAAGAACTGTAAGGTAACCATTAACAAATGAGTCAAATTAGTTTTTAAAATACAGTGTTAGAAGCCTTTTTTATACTGCTCTGTTTGAAAATACCTGTGATAATCTCCTTTGTGATTATTTGAAATACCTGGTCTTGCAGATAGATACTGGAGATGTAACGTTGTTGATGCAATTGGAAATTGTTAATGCGAGTTTAATAGGAATATTAACTTTCAGTTTAATGCTAACATATCCATAATACGGCAACTGTATTGTCTAACATGTTTCATGGTGTTTTGGCATTTAACTAACAGTGTTTGGTTTTATTCTTAAACATCTTCAGGAAAGGTTCTGTGCGCTTTTTTATGGTGTCAGCATGGAGTCAAGCACAAAAAGTTATTCAAGGAGTTAATTTTCATTAATCCTTTCAACCACCAGATGTGTTATTGTGTTGTATTTGATATGTCTCTATGCCATGATGATTTAATAGAAATGTACTGTGTAGTATGAGAGTCTGTACTGCATGAATGTTTTCCTTGTGAATGCATACTAATGTGTAAGATACTCAAATTATCTAAATATGTTAACAATTTACTGTAATTATTTTTACAACTTGTTGCAAATGTCATGATCTAATTGGTAATCCTAATTCTTCAGTTTAAGTAGGCATCTGATACAGTTTAAAACTGCAGCAAAAAATCATTGTAGTGCCATGGCTTATTTAACATACAGTATGTTCTTTTATTTCATGCACCGGTCCTCGAGTTTGGAAGAGACTTGCTTTCTTATTTTGAAAAAATCCTGTTCTTATTGCAGCTGGTTTTAGAAGAAGCTTTCGCCTTAGCAGAAAAGATAAAAAAACAAACAAATCTATGTATGAGTGCAAGAAGAGTGATCAGTACGATACAGCAGATATCCCAACATATGAAGAAGTTGCAAAATATAGACGACAACCTAATGACAAATACAGGCTTGTAGTTTTGGTTGGTAAGTTGTTTTCCTTATTTTTAACCTGATAAAACATAGGACTGCTGATTAGCGCAGTGCTTACCACAGAATAATTCAGACTGGAGTAGATCTTAGGAGGTCAACTTGTCCAGCTTCCCACTCAAAGCAGGAGCAGTTCTGAATTCAGAGCAGGTTTCTGATGACAGCACCTTTGGGAACTTGTCTTCCTACTATGTCTTCTCTTTTGTTCCCACCATTCACCTCAGTGAAGAGGCAGGGTACATCATCTCAGTAAGTGTTAGAAGGGTGCTGGTGGGTCCCCCTGAAGCAGTCTCTTCTCCAAGCCCTGTTCCCTCAGCCTGTCTCACATGTAGGTTAGTCTCCATCTTCCTGTAATCTTAGAAACTCTTCACTGACATTGCTTCAGTTTATCAAGCATCTTTCCTCTAATAAAGGCCCCAATATGGACTGACCATTTCTTGCAGCGTCTAATTAATGGAAAGAATCACCTCCATTCAGTGGCTATCCCTCTGCTGATTTAGTCCAGGGTAGCACCCCTCACTGCCAGTGTCCCTTTGGTAACATGCTTATCTCAGTTGTTGCCTGGTCCTTCAGGTCTATTTCATCTAATCCGCTCCACATCCAGTCAATCCTCATCTTGTACTGCAGTCTGTTGTATGTGCAGAACTTTGCATTTGTCCTCATTGAATTTTCCAAAGATCTGCCAGCCCTTGCTGAGGTCCCTCTGTATTGCAGCCCTATCCTCAGACAAGTCATCTAAACCAACCAGTTTGGCATCTGCAGACTCAACAGGGGGCTATTCTGTGTCATCCTCTATTTTTCTTAATGAAGGTATGAAATGTTACATCCCACAGTAGACCCCCAAGGAGCTCCACTTCCAGTGAGTTACTCTGTATAGTACAGACCAACAACCCCTATCCTTCAAGCATAATCATCCATTCACTTTTCACCTGTCTTGTAGACCACTGATTTACATACAGTATCTCAACTAGTATGTAAGGATGCTTTTGGAGACAATGTCTATAGCCTTGTTAAAATAAAAAGAGATAATATTTAAATATAGCTACCATGGTGACTAATCTGAACCTGGTTGTCAATCTGTACCGAAACTCAAAAGAATTAAGGTAGCGCTCTGCTCTTTTAAGAGATCAATCAATATAGCAGAGTAGAAAAAGACAAAAAAAATGGAATAAATACTTGTGGTCAGTCAAGGCAGAATATATACATGGAGAGCAACAAAACCTACTGTGTTAGAACAAGTAAATAAGCAGGTTGAGAGAAAGGTGGATGAGAGGTGGGCTTCTGTGTGCCAAGAGCAGATGTAAACATAGCTGCAGAAGACTTAAGATGTCATCCTCAGCTTTCTGTTCCTCCGTAATCTGTCACTGCCATAGTAGTATTTATCATCTAATCAAAATGCATTGCTTCAGTCTCTAAAAAAACCAGGAAGCATATTATCTTAACTGTTTCAAAGGTAGCCATTGGAGCCCCAGTGAGAGTAACCATTACCACCAATGAATAATGTCTCATTAGTTGTTGTTTCTTTTGCAGTAGCACGTAGGCTGTTGCATCATTAGTAAAGTTTCCTCCATTCTGAAAACAACAGAGCAGAGAAATATGACCCTCTATCAGGGTCTGTCTTGTACTGTTGAGTAGCTATGTAGCTATGTTTTTCTATCAGTCATATCCAAGGGAACATTATGTTTAGTTTTTAATAAACAGCTTTGTCACTTTCCAGAACTAAAATTCAGCCACCTACTAGTGTGATCACTGTGAGATTGTGGGCTATATACAACCAGTAATAACATAGTTGAGTTGATTTTACACTTACATCAACAATATGTGATGCAAAAGTGTGATAAGTAGACTTTTTATAACAAATTGCATATGTCTGATCTAAAGAATACCTAGAGATTTCATTTGATTTTTGTGGTGATAAATCAAATGAAGAAAGAGTGCTTTTTTAGTAACAAAAGCAGTTCAGAAATTTATTGCAGACTTCAGTAATTCTAATGTTTTTCTCTGGATATTAAGAGCAGCTTAAGTCTGGCCAATTCCATAAAAATGTCTTGGGCAAAATGTGGAAAAAGTAGCAGAGCTAAGCAACACAGGTACAGTAGGAGTGAATGCATTCAACAAGCTTTTGTGTGCCAGTAGCAGCATAGAGTATAATGTGTCAAATAAAAGGTGGATGCTATTATCAGGAAACAAAGGGACAGATAATGAATTTATAGCTTTAATTGGTGGGGACACTGAATATCTGCTGTGTTATGCTAATGCCTAATGCATAATTTACTCCTGGAAGGCTTTGGGGGTTTTGTTATGTCCTTTTTTGTCAGAGAGAGTTTGACAACTGCAAAGGAGAAATTTCTTTTGGCCTCATTTTAAATTGATCTGCTCTAATTTACAGAATGCAAATTGCACACACAGTAATTTTTAGTGCCCTGTAATGTGATAGAGTACTAGTCTCAGCCACAGCTAGATGTATTAGTTTGTCAAGCTTTCACCCTCTCTGCAAATGTACGCTTATGAAAAAAGCCCTGTATATCCTTGGGGCTAAAATAATGGATAATCTGGAGTGATAATGTTACAGATACTTCTGCTGTGCTGTCTCTCAGATATTATGAATGTGATGAGTCTGCTAAAAGTGAAATGATCCAGTATCATGTGACCTCTGTTCTTCTGATAACTTACCATTCCTAGGCCACAGAAAATCCTTGAGGTCTTCAAAAATATTGTCTGCATCCTAACTGTGATACTTTGCAGCCTTACCAAGCTGAGGCAGATTGTTTTGATATGAAACATACTATTTAGACAATAGAATTTTCATTTACATTAACAAGGAAAAAATCTTTCTCACAAACGCTTCTGCGTCAGCAGTGATGAAGGCCAAACTATACGACCATACTATACCACGTGAAACATTTAGACAACAGAGAAGAAGACTTAGAAATGATACCTTCATTAAACATTTCTGGTTGAACGCTCAGAAATCTACATTGGCTAGCCTTGCCAGTCAGAAAATCTGTATAAACTCCCAATCCTGCTTCAGTGAGCAGTCAGTCAAGAAGTACCTTCCCACTGCTAGTTGCAGTTTACTGAAAAACAGAAAAATGATGTTCTGTTTTCCTGCTTCATATGTCATTGTGTCATGGTTGGACATGCATGTGCAGTCACTGCATTACAGTGATGCATTTTACTAGAGAAGGAATAGTTGAGCCACAGAACCTCTGTCAGTGCACATTTTCTATAGGGTCTTTATGGTCTCAGCAGAGGGGGTAGCACCTAACTCCCAGAATCCTTTCTGAAAGACCAGTTTCAAATGAACTGACTTCTAGGAGATCCCTTTGTGCCTGCTGCTGAAGAATAACTGATGGGATTAATCATCCTGAGACCTGGACTTATTCCATTAAACAGTTTTTCCAGATTTCTCGAGGCATGTCTGAATAGTACAAAGCTTCATGCACATTTTAGTGATTGGTGGTCTAATTCTGCAGGTGACTGTCAATAAGAGTTAGGTGTTGCAGTTTGTTTGTGCAAGATACTACGGTTACTTGGCTGACATGACTAAATATGGAACAAGTAAAGTAAATGTTGCTTTAGAAAAATAAGCAAAGTATTACTGAATCTGTCACTGTACCACTTAATATTGCTGCCAGGGGTGAGTTATAGTAAACTAAAATAATGCTACAGCTATGTATCCCACTTGCTTGGCATTCTGCAATGAGAATCTGGATTGTCCTTCTCAATCCTAGTGTTTTATTCTCATCTCTAGGTCAAATCAGATTCAGATTCTAATTATTAAAAACTAGCATCTTTGTAGCATCAACATGAAAATGAGAATCAGAATAGAAGTATTCTTTACACTGAGGAGATGTAGTGCAAAAAGAAGCGCAATGGATGGCATTACTGATCAGGAATCAGTCCTCAGTATCCATATGCTGCAGTTAAGAGAGTTCTCTGAAAACACTGCTGAAAAAGAGGAATCTACACCTTCCAGTAGTTAAATTTAAAGATGAGTTTAAAATGGTAATCTGAAAGGGGAGACAGCATAGTAATGAGGTTTAGATCTTAAAACAGATCTGATCTAAGTTTCTAAAGCATCCACCACAGTAAGTAAGGCCTGGATTATTTATATATAAATAGAACTGAAAGCATGTTGATTTGACAGTGTATAGTCTAAAGAGATAATATTTGTGTAGATATGATGGGAAAAAATTTTTGCTTGAAAGGAATTTAATGATTCTTTTTACTTGAATTTCATTCAATGTTAATAGAATCTATTGAGAATTTTAACTAGTTTTCTGGAAAAAAAAAGGTATTTGTTTAAATAGCTGTGCCATTAAAAGAGGAAAAAAATAGAAAGCACAGAAGTAATGTCATTATGTGCATGACACATTGCTTTTCTCTGCAGACATGCACCAGTAGAGGCTGCTGTACACCATATTAAATAAACATTTATACTTACTGATAGATTAATTTACTGGCAGGTCAGAGATGGAACTTGAAATGTAGTTGTGTGTTTAACTTATGTAAACATATAAAATTATAAATGCAGAAACTAGGACTTTACAGAGGAACCACAGTCTGGGGATAGTAGGAGACGCTTGCTTTTCATCGTCATGTGTTTCTAACCACACAGGGTGGGTACAAATAGGCACCTGGAGGTGCTGAAGCATCAGTTGTTGCTTTTTGATGCCAGACTCTCCTTAGTAATTAACCAGTATATCACTATTTCATTAACATGCTTATTTCAGTTTGTATTTCTAATCTCTAAAATGCCTTTATTAGAAAGCATGGTTGTATCACTTTTCATACAATTTTCCGTAATATGTATTATTTTTGTATCATTTGGGATATGATTCAAATGATTCTCTTCTACATTTTGCTCTTGGCCTGACTTGGTGGAAACAAAGACAGTACTCCATCAGAAACCCATGAACCCCCAGCTGGGCTTCTTCATGCATGTATCAGAATGAATCTCCCCACAACACGAAATAGGGTTCCTGTGGGTAGGAAGTGGTTGTCTCAGTAAGCATTTGGGATTCCATAGGACAGAATATCCTTGCAGAAACTTTAAGAACCATTATCAAATGGCTAAGAGTTGGGGGCACGTGAAAAATCAAAAGCAATGCTTCCTTAGTAATTTCTAGCACAGCAATACTCAAGTGGAGTTGGAGGGGATGGGTCAGAAAACAACCATGCAGTCTTTGTTTCTTCCTGCCAACCTCTTTCCAAGAGTGGTCTCCCTTTGGCAGCTGCATGAAGAAAGAAACATTTATTTTGGACCAGTTCAGACAGCAGGCAGCATACAAGCAGAGTTTAAAAGAAAACCAACAACAAAGAAGGAAACAGAAGCTTCCCAAATGGGTTGTGACCTGGGGAGCACCAAATGCATGGAGAGGAGCTGCCCTTCCTTCCTCTCCCCACTCATTCCTGGCCTGACCCCTCGAAAAGGAGGAGGAGAATGGGCCTTCACCTGCTGGCTGGGAGGCTCTGCTCCAGGAGTTTGAGATATTCTGGCAAAATAAATAGCCATGCCAATTTTGATTAGGTTAAGGTGCCACGTCTGTAGTAGGGCCAAAATGGGGATATGATGTGTTGAGGGTAGTGGAGAAATTGCTTTGCTTTGGATTAGATGACCTTGAAGGGTCCCTTTCAACTCAAACGATTCTATGATTCAACTTTTTCCGTGTTTTTTTTCTTCAGTGGTAGAGTCAGGCCAGAAAAACTATCGGCTGCCCCCTCATGTTTGTCAGCATTGTATATCCTAGGAGAAGCTGTATCCATCGACATTTCTAAATGGTTAGAAGATAGTATGTGTTATAGCTGTGTGCCCTTTGGTCTTACCTCGGAGAGCACTTGTGCCTGAAGATGAGAGACCTGGCTGCTGGGAAACAGCACTGTTTCTTTATTTTAGGACCAGTGGGGGTTGGACTGAATGAGCTCAAACGAAAATTGCTGATCAGTGACACCCAGCATTACGGCGTAACGGTGCCACGTAAGTAGAAACACACTTCTATTCTCTTGATGCTACACTTGGTTCCTTTTATTATTGCATTAACTTAAGGCGCTTTTAAATTTGAGTCTCTAAATGCATGCTTGGCATCCAGATTACTCTTCTAATTTTTGAAAGTGCTGCTGCAGTAGTATTTTAAGTAGCATTGATTAAATTGATAGGACGTTTTGGCTCAGAGGCACTGCAGTAGATTTTTACTACAAGTTTAGCGTGATTGATGTCAGCGGTGTTTGGTAAATGAAACTCAGCTAAAGAACACACTGGATTTAGCTGCAAAGCAGTGAAAAGTACTCTGTTAGCCATGCTTGCTTTCAGCAAAATGCCCTTTTACATTAAGGCTGAAAAATAAAGATGGATGATAAACAGTTTCGAACCTCCATGAATAAATGATTTTAATCCTTTGATTAGCTTTAGAAAAGTTATTTGGGGATTTTTCTCCCCTCTTTCCCCTGTCTGACCGTGCCTGTAATTTGAATGATGATGAATAACATTGTTCTGAACTAAATTCTACAGTACTTTATTGGGTTTTCTTTCATGTGGAGGGCTTGACAGTGTTAGCTGCTCTTTCATTCCTATGTCTGTTTGTACGTGTAATTTTGCCTCCGATACGGATCCTTCAAATTATGGGTCCAGCACTGAATTCAGGAAATACTGTCATGTTTTTCTTTGCAAGTACAGATATTCTATAAAAATACATATGAATGAATTTTCTAGGTAGAAAAATGAATACATTTGTTTTCAGCAAGTCATTTCATTTGCAAATATTTTCCTCAGCTGGGTATTGAAAACTGCAACAAAAAAGCCAGATGTTCCCAAATATTTAACACACTGCATATGCAGTCATTTGCCCAGAAGCATTTCTCTAAAAATTGCCAGGATTCATCAAGCTGCCTTTTCTCTTTTCTCTTCCAAATTTGTGGTTATAATTTAAAACAAACAAGTAAAGAAATCCTCCCTGAAATTCAATAAGTCAGGACAGTCGTAGAGAAATGGCGTTCTTGGAAATGTTTCTCTTTGTGTCAACCTAAGAAAAGCGAGACATCAAATGGCATTCCAGACTGTGCTTCTGCAAGAAGGTTGTGTGTGTTCACATATGATGAAGAATATGTGATGCTGTAATATGCATCTTGTATTAAATATGATTTGTAAGTGTGCTCATTACCCGTAAGTGGCAATCCCACAAGTTTGTAAGCAAAACCTTTATGCCTGAGCTTGAAGGCAAGTAAAGATAATGCAAGACCACTGGAAGAAAAAGGAATCACCAGGAAACGAAATGAACTAAATCATAAAATTCACACCCCGTTTCTTTACTGTCATGCTCCATATACCATAGCTGCAGTCGTTGCTAATGAATGTAACATTTTATAAATCAGGTTGGTGAACTTTGTTTCCCTTTATGGTCTTGTATGCTAATAAGTTTAACGAGTGGCAAAGTTGGGGTAATTGTTATGAACTGCTGCTCATTTTATTATTCAGCTGTCCTCGTTTTATTGGATTTTTCCGCCAGTTAATAAAAATGATAATCTGACACTTGTCCAGTAGTTTTTTTCCCTGTGCGTGCTTTTAAACTCAATCCTGTCACGTGCTGAGTGCTGCCTCGTGTCGCTCAGGAGCGAGGAACCGCTGTGCTGAGTATTGCACAAGGGCTGTGGATTTCTGAATGTTTCCTGAATTGGTTTGCATTATATTGTTTTGTGCATCCTTTCTTTTTTTTTTTTTTTCTTTTAATGAAACTGCAGACACCACCCGAGCAAGAAGAAGCCAAGAAAGCGATGGTGTTGAATACATTTTCATTTCCAAGCACTTGTTTGAGACAGACGTACAGAATAACAAGTATGTTGAAGAGGTTTTAAGTAGAACCACAGTTAAAACAATGGCTGCATTATAAAATGGGGCTGGTTGTAATTTTAGATAGTAATTCAAGGTGGATGTAAGCCGTAGTGATTTGAAGATGTTAGATTTACATTTTGATACATAAGCAGTTCAAACAAGCTGAAGAAACAAAAAAAACCCAGCAGTATATGCAGACAGAAATGCTTCTGTGCTTCCAAATAGTTTCAGCATTTCAGCTCATCATGAGACCCTGAAATTGTAGGTGTTGAGGTGGGGGGAGCTCTCTTTCATGGGGCATTTTCCTTGATGGCAGTGAAGCCTTGCAGCAGTGGGAGAGGGGGGTCTGGAAGTGCTGCAAACGTGCTTGAATCAATGTTTGCGTAGTTCTGCTCTCTTTCAGGACAGGCACTTCCTGTGCTTTTGAATGTAGAGACCTACAGAGAAGTCCCTGTCTGTAAACACTCCAGAAATTAAACTAAAATGAAGACAATGGTAGCATCGTGCTCTCTAGCAGCCTGTAAAATATTGCAGCTTGAAATTCTGTCCCAGTGTTTCAGGGGGCAAAAGTGTATTAGACACAAAGCTGTGGGTTTTATGGAAACTTCAAACTGTGCTTTGCTTTTTTGGCAAATTGTACTAGTGCTTTTATAGCACATAAGCAGCCGCCTTGGTTCCATTAGCACTGTCGTAGCTCCTCCTCCTCTTCTGAGATGGAATTTGGATATTCTGCAGTGTGCAATGAAATTTCAGTAGTTTCTATTGTTTAGCTTATCCACTGTTTTATTGCATTGCATTAGTTCAGAAAAAGAGGTGATGGAAAACATTAGTGGGCTGTTGGACTACAGTGCTTTTTTCTCTTTAACTGTAATACAAGCAGGTGTTACTGATTTGAACGTGGTAAAATAGAAGATTTCTTAAAATTGACATGTTGAAGTACTTGACAGCATTTCCTTTATAAAACATGGTAAAACTCGCATGTAAAGTACATATATTTGCTCCTGAATTAGATCTTATAAACCAAACTGATAAGTTTTTGCTGGAGAAAATGGAAATGATTCTAATGTTTTCACCCTCTGCCGTAGGTTTATCGAGTACGGCGAGTATAAGAACAACTACTATGGCACAAGCTTAGATTCTGTTCGGTCAGTCCTCGCTAAAAACAAAGTCTGTCTGTTGGATGTGCAGCCTCATGTAAGTAAGCATATCATTTGGAATCCTGAAGTTCTCCGTGTTCCATATTAGGATTCCAGAAACTTAACTGTTCTAAAAAATATATTTTATTCCATCCTGAATTACTATCAAGTGGGCTTGATAGGTGACTTTATCACATCGAGACTTGCTGGAAGGAGAAGAAGGAAACTCCAATACATATTGCTAGCATTCAGCTCAGGAATTATTGTATAGAAAGCCCCCAGCATAATACCGAAGACATTATAAAATGCTTCCAAATTTTCATTCATCTTTTTGCTGTTTTGTGTTGAGGTTCTCTCTGAAACTTAAATTTCAGAATGGCTTTGAGCTGCCACACAGCCCAGCTGCTGTCCTACATTTAGTGGGTCTGCTCATGCAAAGAGTTTCCACGTAAGGCAGACACAAGTTAAGGAACGTGCTTGGTGTACTGTTGGCCAGATAATTGTTAAGAACGTTCCTGTCTAAGCCATTTGTTATTGCCCTGACTGTGTCTTTCAACCCAACTGAACAGCTCCTTTGGGAATTTTTATGCTCCTAATAACTGCAGTGCTTCCAGGAGCTGGACCAGTTTGTTTAAACAGAGCCAAAGTATTTCTTCTCCAAGGGTGGCCAGCCTGTGGCTTCTGAACCCCAGCAGTTTGTGAGCAGTTCCCGGTGCATTTTTGGATGTGGGGCTTTGCCTTAAAGCAGCGGCAAGTGGGCTGTGCCAGCACAGGAGCAACTGGGGAAGCCAAGCTCTCACCAGGAGAGCTGGGCAGGGGCTTCTGGGGCTCAGTGAGAGCATTGTGTGTCCAGTGCAGCCCAGTTTTTCAGTGAACCACTAAATTCTCCAGAGGACCTGGTCTTGTGAGTCCTTCTGGGGTCCTGTTCTCTGTTATGTTGTTTTCTTGTGGGCCCTAGCAATGCAAAGATGACCGAAAGCTGGCTGGCCATCTCTGCTCCACGTTGTGCTGCAGTCAGAATTGTAGACCTCTAATTTCATAGATAGGATCACTTCAGTGTCTCAGGAACAGTAACAGCAGGGAGTTGTTTAGTGAGTACACAGCTCTGAGGAGAAGAAACAGCTCACCTCCTGTGATTGTGGCACAGACTCTTGCACACACTGCTTTTCAGATGTTACTGCTAAAATGTGTAGAACTTTTCCACTCCTGCAGAACTCCCTGCCCTGCCTTCCATCCTCCTCCTGCCTTTGGGCACTATTTTACATTTGCGGAAACAAAGAGTTATCTTACCCTTCACATGAGAATTCTCCTTGTAGGAATCAGTGCTGATCAACACAATGGGATGGCGGTAACTGAAAGACAGACTTCTAGAAGTGCATTGTAGGTTCAGTCTGGTTAGCAGAGGGTTTCTTTTACTACGGTGAATTCCATTGTGAAAAATAAGCTAATTAAAATTTTTCCTCTTATCAGACAGTAAAACACTTACGGACATACGAGTTTAAGCCCTTTGTTATATTTATAAAGCCTCCACCACTTGACCGCTTGAGAGAGACGAGAAAAAATGCCAAGATTATTTCGAGTAAAGATGATAGGGGAACTGCAAAGCCCTTTACAGTAAGTATATTTAAACATGGTAAAGTATGAGAACTTGTTAAGAGTTTGTATTGTTTTACCTTGGAAATAATGATTATTGCTGAGTCTCTATCCATAGTACTTGTTAGGGCTTAACAACCTACACATTATTTCTCAATTTCTGTCACCCTAAACTTGCTGTGATGTTCTCATTGTTTGCTGCTGTGCTCATCGATATTCACATGTCCATGGTCCTCAGTGTGAGTTTATGTAATTGAAGAATGCTGAGGATTTCGTCTAAAAAAAACATCTGCATGTGGACTTAGATATTTCTATTTAAGCATATGAATTTCCTTGTATCTTTTCTATTTTTGAGTCTTAAATTTAGAGGAAACCTCAAACATCAAGCATCAGTTGAGACAGAAATGCTGCCTTAATAAAAAGACCATATTTGTGGATAAGACACACAATTAAAAAATGTTACAGGGAAATGAATATTCTAAGAAAGAATGTGAAATATCTAAGGAAGCAAAAGGTACAAATGCTGCATCTTGTCAATAATCAGGGAAAAAATATCAGTCATTACCCATTAGTAACTTATTTACTTCCTGGAAGTACAATGAAAAAATATTTTAATTGAAGCTAAATGAAAGCCAACCGTGGTTACACTTTGTTATCTACATGTACTGTGTGTATGATTTTCCTGTACTCAGATATAAGTTGTTATTTAGGAATTGCTAGATTGTGTTTTTAAGCTGAGTCATGAACAGAGTCATGGGGATAGATAGTTTAGATAGAGCAGATCTAGATACATATTGCCTCTTTATTTTTGTGACTGTGTCTTTGTAGGATATGCTTTTGACATAGTTTGGAAATAATGTACTATAACAATACTTTCTGTCATATATAAAATGTAAGAGGAGTTCATTCTTAAGAGCAATCTTCTGGACATTGTTTAGTTACGACTGTTTTACTCATAGTTGTGTCATCAATTAAATTCCTAAGATTTGTTCCCTCCCCAAACATGAATAGAAATGTACCCAATGAGGCCCAAGCAAGACTAACAAGGCACAGGAAGACAGCTCCTGCCAAGCTTTTAAAAGAAAAAGGCTGCTTCGTAATATCATGTGCTAATAGCAAGCTGAGACTTAAGTAATGAAACTTTAAAAGCATCATCGAAATAAACAGCTAGAAATGTTTTCCACTAGTGCTGCTAACAGAAGATGGCTCTGAAATTGCCATGCAGCGACCAAGTGTGTTATTGCAAGGGAAAGAATGAAAGAATTGTCTTTTGAGCAAACTCTGCTTGTAAGGGTGTTCCCTGAGATTATCAGGAAGAGTAGTTTCTGTATTTTTTATTTTTTTAATTAAAAAGCCCAATTTCCACTTCCATAAGCAAGTAGTTTCACATTCACCACAGAATGAGGTAACGTGTTCCTGTGGACTGACTGTTCCCTGCACTGATCTCATTAGGAAGAAGATTTTCAAGAGATGATTAAGTCTGCCAAGGTGATGGAGAGCCAGTATGGCCACCTCTTTGATAAGGTAATCATCAACGATGACCTCGCAACAGCCTACAGTGAGCTTAAGGCAACCTTTGACAGTCTGGAGACTGAGACCTTCTGGGTTCCCGTCAGCTGGTTGCACTCATAGCGTTTCCCATACACAAGGCAGCCAATGCATCCCGATCCAAATGTGTGCGTGGTTAGGCAATACTTAAGGGGCATTTTCTTGGAAGGAGGGCTTTCTAACTCTACCTGAGCAGCAAGTGCACTCTTCACATACCTGGCACTGGTCTTGTTTTCCTGTGTCTTCATCCTCCTGTTCACAATTTTGGGACAGTCATGTGGAACTGAAGTCTTACTAAGCTCAGTAAAGCGAGCAAATACTCATGTAACAAAACTGCCAAATGTCTCTCTCTCACTCATACGTCCATTTCCAAGGTAAGCTTTTTTAATGGAGAGTCTGCAGAAGATAGTAATTAATACTAGAGATCAGCACTTTGGTGGTTGTAAGTCTAACTGCTCTCATAAAAAGCACATCAGCACTTGGAAGTTATTATCCCTTAAGTGCTCGAGAGAACTGAAATAGGCAAAAGTGACCAACATTTTTATGGGAAAGACTTCCTATGCGCAGCAAGATAAGTGTTTTTACTGTTATAGATGTGAGCCTTGTCTTACATGTACAGAATGATTGCAGTATTCCTTTGCACTTACGTAGTCATGAAAAGAAAGATGTATTCAGTGGCTCAGTTGTGAAAATCCCTGCTGTGAGCATGCACAGACTGAAGGTATTTTCATGCATGCTTTGTGGCACAACGAAGAGAACTCACGGGAATATTTATTTAAATAGGGTTACTATGTATATAACTTCAAAGTCTTTAGGATTAATCTTCTGTAAAATGGGTGACGAAGCAGTATGAATAGCAACCAAGTAAAGAGTAAATTTTTTTTCCTTTAAATTGATATCAAGAATTTTTAGCATCCCTTAGAACAGTTTTCCCTTCAGAATTTTTCAAACAATTGGTGAGGATGCTGTGGAGACCTGGGAAGCAGTTGCAATAAGTCAGTTCTTTCCATTGTTTGGTATTTAGCAGTACTTGTTTTGATAGTGTAACAGACGTCTCGTCTCCATCCAGAAACAAATTAATGCTGTAGTCCTCATTATGAAAAAATCTCTGTCAGTGGTCCGATACAGTTGGAAACCTCATCTTGAATTTGATGTGGCAATGTAAGCATATGTATCATAGATGATGTATTTTAATATAGATAACTTGGTACTTTTCTTTCTTTACTACTAATATGCAGGAAATGAGTACATCTGTAAAGACCAAGTAACACCTGTGTGTTGTGTTGTGAATGTCTGTAAGTAAAGAACGTGTATAGGAGCTTGTAAATTCAGGTCATCACATCTGTGGCATTCAAACAGGAAACAGTTATTTCATGTTAATCTGAAAAGAGAATATAGATGTCTTGTTTCAGGGAAAAAGAATTTAGTGAAACTTTATATATTTATGGAAGGGTTGAAAAGGGATGTTAAGTTTTTAAGTTTCTTGTCAATGTGTTCATTTATTAAACAGATTACGAAGACTGTAATTCGAAATACTGTCTCTGTAAATTGAGCTCAACATTCCATGTAAATATTTTATTTCAGTTCATGTGCTGATAAAGCCATCAGATTCCACAGTTTAATTCTAAATGCATATTTGATTTGTGGGTCACTGCACGTAGCTTAGAGTTGTGTAAAACAAATGAAATGCAAGCAACGGCAGCAAAATCCCTCTGAGTCTGGAAATGTTTATGTGGGAGTCACAGATGTACAGAATCTCAGTATGGTAAATGCTCTGTTTGAATCACTGTAATGTAACTTTTGACAAACTTCACCTTTTTTCAGGGGGAAATTTTTTTGTAACAATAATTGAGATTTGTTGATTAAGTTAATTGCATGCAGGTTATGTGGGTTGAGAAAATGTTTTCTATTATTTTTAATTACTGAAAACCAAACTGTTTTTCTGGGGATTTGGAATTGGGTGCCTGCTTGCCTTTGCCTGTAAAGAACCGAGCACCTTTGCCACTTCTTCCAACCAACAGCTCAGAGAGGGGACTCTGCATCCCTTGATATCTGGCCATTTCCCGCTTTAATGAGTAACTCAGCACTGCTTCTGACCTGCAGTGTATCAGAACATCAGTGTAGAATAGCACTCCCATAAGGGACCTGCTTTTCTCTTTAAGAAGAGGTGCTGGAATATTCTGCAAAGTCTCTGTCCAAGGCAGTCCTGCATGCTGTCTGTCTTGTCCTTTTGAAAAAGATTGCAGTTCCCATTCCTGGGTCGGTGCAGTCTCAGAGGACGTTCTGCAGCACGCTGTGCTGGGCAGTCACGGGCAGCGCTGTGCTCTGCTGCCTTCATGGAGACACTGCTGCTGGTCCCTGGTGCAGCCCTGCAGGCGCTTTGGAGGCAGAGAGGCGGATGGCTGCCTGCCCTGTCTGTGGGCTGGGAGCCGAGTCCTGAGTTGTAACACCTGCAAAGGAAGGGAATCACAAAAACATAAATCCTGCGGAGCAAAACGTGCACACAGTGAGAGGTGGTGTTAGCTAAATCACTAGATTGCTCTTGAAAATCAATGTTATTGCAGTGGTTGCTTCCAAAAATAAAAAAAAAAAAATAGAAGCCTCTGGGCTCTGCAAGGCAGGCAGGGATGATGTAAGTTCAAGGCAGAAAGATGTCTCAGCCCACCAGTTCTGACAGCACGGGACCTGCTCTGAATGTACGTGCCAAATTGTTCTGAGGTTCCACGGGGAAAGCTATGTGCTTCTTTTGACTCTGAACACTTGGGAACGAAGATGACTCAAGGTGGTTTCAATATTCCACATATTCAAGTCTTGCTGTTTGGGCTTTTAGGGAACTGTGTGTTTTGACAGATGTTTTTGTTGTGTTCTAGCTGTTTGCCATAGTCAAAAAAAGGGTAGTATTTTTTATTTTGTACCAAACTCTGTACTTGAATTTGCCATCAGGTCATTGGTTGATGTCTTACCTGCATTCTGATCTTACCTTCTTTATGCAAAACAATAAATTATTGATATATCACAGCAGGTGTTTTCTTCTCCATTGTAATTTGCACCATAAAACATAGGGACTTAAAAATGTGCTGACTGTAAAAGAAAAATTGCCTAAGAAGTTATTTTGTAGGTCTCTATTACTGACTGTCACCCCCCAATTATCTTTAAGTGGGAGTATAAAGCAATCTAGATCAAAGACTGGAACACTTAATTTTTCATTTCTGTTGGTGAATTCTCCTTCAAAACCATCAGACCCTTTCCTGCACGTGCCCCACTAACCTGTTTGCTCTCCTGCGGGTGCCACGCAGGAGGTCAGGCAGACACTGCCGTGCTTGCAAAGCGCAT
Source organism: Chrysolophus pictus (assembly GCA_037305975.1). NCBI lineage: Eukaryota > Metazoa > Chordata > Aves > Galliformes > Phasianidae > Chrysolophus > Chrysolophus pictus. The sequence continues at coordinate 15,508,611 of JAYKPI010000006.1, forward strand.
GGAGTGACGGCCGAGCGGTCGGCCACGTGTGCTCCTGTGTGCTCACAGGTCATGGGGGAGGCTGTGCTCATTCCTACCACTTAGGGAAGAAGGTAATACTTCAACTAAGTTGCTTTTTGTACTCTGTTACATCTTTTCCAGGAATAAAAGCCCAACACATGCTAGGATTAGAGAGAACTCTTTTAAGCCCCTTCTGTTTTGTTTCAGTACAATATTCTGCATTTCCCACATGTATTTAGGTTCAGGTTTCTCCTGTGCATGCAGAATTCTTTCCTCAAAGCTAGTATTGATTTTTTGTGCATTGTTTTGAAGGATGAATCGTTTCTTCAGAGATTTACAATTAAAACTATAATCTGAGTGCATTTTTGCTACTGTGGTTTCTACAGTTGTTCCCCAGAGGAGTAAGAGTTTTCTGTGTATCAGTGTGTAGAATAACTTGTACTGGCAATTTACCCAAGGTGCTCTCAAAGTCATTAAGTATTTATCATGTATTACCATGATCAATGTGTGTCAACAAGCATTCAACAGAAAAATGTCTGAAAGCAAAGTTAAAGAAGCACAGCATGCATTGGTTGTTTGAGAGTTCTAGCACATGCTCACGGCTGAAGGTTTCAGCAGAAGCATACACAAAAACATTTGGAAACAGTTAAAGTCTGGTCTTAAATTTTGTCTTATTTTAAATGACAGTACAAATGAGAGCATTTGGAACTCCAGGCAGCTGGGTGCTTTTTCCCTCTTGGTGTCTTTATCTGAAATACAAGTTGAATGTTTGGAAGACTGCATGGAATGAGTTTGCATCTTGATAATAAAATACTGTACCATTTGGTGTAGCTGACATCCAACACTTTAACAAAGAGGGTGAACCATGATTATCTGCACTTTGTTTGGCATCTGTATTAGTGGGGCGCATATGTCTGTTTAAACAAACACTTAAAGATTTGTTGGCACAAAGCAGCCAGCTACACATTTCAATAGAAGAATAAATATCTTCAGAGTTCTCAAGAGGGTTTCAACAGCATAAAAATATTTGAAAACTTCTTGATAAGAAATAAAATTAAGTTACAATTTCTTTTATAACTATTCTTTTAGGAGTCGTTCTGATGTTCATGAGTTGACTATGTTAAAGAAACAGAAGGCCTGCTATAATTTTCCTACAGTGAACTTAAATTTGTGGTTTAACAAAGATGTAACAAGTGTCTGATAGGATCACATTCAGACTTCGGGAAGCAGAGTTTGAGGGATTCACTGCATGTTTTAAAGGCAGCAGGTCTGTGGTATGGTAGAGGGAGGGTCTGGGAATGTTACAGATGAGGGCACCGTGCTGGGAATCATCTCTGTTTTGTCTGTCATTGGACTGGAGGAGTTTAGCAAGCAGGCTGCTAATGCTCTGTGGTTTCTATTCCCTCTTTGGTAGATATAAACAAGTGCCAGTAGATCTTTACTGGTAAGCAAAGCCAAAATCAGTTTGGAGGAATTGAAATGTAGTACCCAGAAGGAGTACTGTTGGTCAATGAGGCAGTGGCTGTTTTCTTCTCGTTTTGTTAACTTTTACAGAAAGAGTACAAATAATGCAGCTTTAACAGAAACTCACCAAACTGTGCTTAACCGTAGCAATGGCATTCTGTTTTTCCTCACGTCCATGTACAGATTCAGTTGAATAATCTCAGTAACTGATTCCTCCTTGGAAACAGTGAGGCACCAACAGTTGGACGTTTTTGTCAGGGGACATTTTTTTACTTATCTTCCAGTGGACGCTGGCGGCAGTGTGTTTATGAATCAAAGAGGTGAAAAGCTTGATCCAGGTGGAGAGCACATGAGCAGTGTTTTGTCCCATGGAGATACAACAGCTCTGGATTCATAAGAGCAGCGTGGGATGAAACAGACCACAAGCAATTTTACATTTATGCAGACAGTTCTGGCTATAGGAGTCCACGTTTAAGCAGTTGTATTTGTTGTGTTTGTGACCCCTGGATGTTTCACAATCCCCCACCCTCTCCTAGATACGCATTGATTGCCTGTTCTTAAAAAATGATGGCTTCCTGAATTGCAGCTGATGCTGGGTGTAGTCACCATGTTTCATGATCAAAAACTTCCACTTTTATGATGTGGAAATCACACAGATGGGAAGCGTGGGTTGAGACCACTCCACAGAGCCCTTCACTCTTCCTGAGAGCTTTACTTACTGTGTATGGGTGATGCTTTCCATTAAACCTACTGTGATGCAGCTTCCAGAGGCCCGCTCCCAAATGAAGACTGGCCTGTGTTGGGCGCTGTATGAACGTGGGAACAAAAGGCAGGCCCTGGTTCAGTGAACTCACTAAAACACAGACAACCAATTCATGGGGGCCAGCAAAGGCTTCAAAGTGATGTGGTGGATGCAGCCCTTCACCAAGATGGCTCCAGAGGCTGTATTAGTGCAACGGGGCAGGCAGGTGGGATCCAGCACCTCACAGAGAGTCAGAGGGCTGGGGGCTTCTGCAGGACTTCAGTGCTGAGTACAGGCCAGGCAGGCTTGGGATGGCAAGGCTGTGGACTGGGCTGGGGAGAAAGCTTGGCTGCATTTGTGCAGGCTGTGTTGGGCCAGGCAGCTACAGGACTAAAGCGCAACATTTTTTGTGCTTTTTTGTTTGTTTTTCTTGTTATTGAAGACTGGTCTGAACGTTTTGTTATTACCGGTGCTATCTGGATAGTATGAAAGAGCAGCCTCAGTTATTGGCCCTACTGGAGCATTACTCCAGATGTTTTTCTTTACAGCTGTTAAGCAGGAAGTAGAACCAAAACCAAAGATTGATTTGAACCATTGTTTTGTCAAAAAACAGAAACAAAACTGAATTATTATCTTCTTGTGACTTCATTGAATTCAGATCATCATTGGCCACAGCTGGATCCAACCCAAACTCGAAGCAAATCAACAAGCGCACAGACTTGCGCCGCATTTCTGAAGAGGTGAGACTTTGAGGGCCATGAGCCTGCATCTTGTAATGAGTGCAGCAAACACTGCCCCTATGCCAACATCAACTCAATTTTATTGTGTGTTGTGCATGTGTGCATACATATACATATGTGTGTATTTATCAAGAGCTGCAGTATATACCAAATCACTCTGATGGAAAAGGCAGGTTTTCAAAAAACTGCTTATTGCTTAACTGGAAGATTAACAGAAGAAAGACATCTATTTGATAAACTACTGAAATTTCAGCAAATAGATCAGCAGTTCTACTCACTCAGGCCTTGCCCACATCCCAGGCAGCATAGATCTTTACATTTCAACTCCACTGTTTTTTCCCGATTTTGCGAAAGTCAAAAGAGCTTGATTGAATGCAGACTACAAACATGTTTGCTACAAACCTAGTTAAACATGAAATCTTGCTGGGATTAGTTTAATTGTTCTCTAAATAAAAAGGCAGCTTCATACATAGACCACAATTCTGTGCTTGCCAGATAGAGAAATGTGAAGCTGTCAGAAGATGTGGGATCTGTTGGTGTAGGAGTATCGTTGGGCTGCCTGTTGCCTTTCACATGATGCTGTGGTGTAAAACACCACCCCACAGGTTTCATTTTACAGCAAATAGTCTCTGTGGTGGCATCCTGTGGGAACAGAGGTATCAGGTTCTATTTTCCCTTCAAACGTCCAACTAACATGTATAACCTCCTGAGCTGCACTCCCTGTTGCCATGGGCCAGGCTCAGGCCAGGGATGCTGCGGCCCTGGGCCAGGAGGGGAGCCAGGGAGCCATGAGCTGTGCCCATGTTCAGAAGTGGAGATATTGTTTTGGATAAGAGTCGAAAATAACTGAGTAAGAGAGGAAAATACTATTTCATTTTTAATCTTCTGAAGTTTATTTGACACTTCTAATTTTCATTCACTACTAATATGATTGCAGACTCTTCTGTTTTCCTTCTGGCTGCTTGAAGGCAAGAGTTATCTTAAGGAATTTATTCTTTGTATAAATGTCATCCCAAAAGTTCCCATCACCCAAAGCTACCAAACAAGTAAAGACATTTCTGCGACTTTTCAAGGATGAGGACCTGCCTTCTCCTACAGTCAGCCCACTGGGTCCTGGGAAGTGCATGGTTGTGTCCGTGTTGCTGACTGGACAGCTGCATCCTTAGCCCTGAGCTTCCTTCATGCTCACAAGCAGACTTTCTGTTGGAACTCCTGGGTTGCTCCCAGTAACAGCCACTTGTCTATCGACCTTGTTCTGATGGACAGTCGGCTGAACATGAGCCAGCAGTGTGCCCTGGTGGCCAAGAAGGCCAATGGCATCCTGGCTTGTATCAGGAATGGTGTGGTGAGCAGGACTAGGGAAGTCATCCTGCCCCTGTACTCGGCATTCGTGGGGCCTCACCTTGAGTACTGTGTTCAGTTTGGGGCACCTCAGCACAAAAAGGATGTGGAGGTACTGGAGCAGGTCCAGAGAAGGGCAACGAGGCTAGTGAAGGGCTTGGAAAATCAGCCCTATGAGGAGAGGCTGAGGGAGCTGGGGCTGTTTAGTCTGGGGAAGAGGCGGCTGAGGGGAGACCTTATTGCTCTCTTCCAGTACCTGAAAGGTGCTTACAGTGAGAGCGGGGTAGGTCTCTTCTCACTGGTGACAGGTGATAAGACGAGGGGAAATGGCCTCAAGTTGCACCAAGGTAAGTTTAGGTTGGACGTTAGGAAACACTTCTTTACAGAAAGGGTGGTTAAACACTGGAATAGGCTCCCCAGGGAGGTGGTTGAGTCACCATCCCTGGATGTGTTTAAGAGCCGTTTGGATGTGGTGCTTGGAGATATGATTTAGCAGAGAGTTGTTACACTTAGGGTACTATGGTTAGGCTGCAGTTGGACTTGATGATCCTTGAGGTCCCTCCAACCTGAGTAATTCTATGATTCTATGATTCTATCACAGCACCCATGGAAAATACATGAGGCCAGATTGTCCCTACATCTGAGATCTGTCATACTGAGCAAAGGGAGGCAACCGTGCTATGCCTCTCCCTGTGCAGCTCAGCTCCAGCAGTGGTTCCTTGGCTCAGGTTCACTGATGTCATGTAAAATCCTTATGGATCCTCACAGTTTCAGTGCTCAGAATTGATGAGTCTTCCTTCTCTTTCAGCATCTTGAGAATAACTTAGAAATTTTTTTTTTCATGCTAATGCAACTCCCTCTCTTCCTGGTAAATTGCCTCATTTTGTGTTATTGGAAAGTGCTTAGTCTGAATTGCTTCACTGCTCATATCTAATGGCTGCTGCTGCTGCTTTCTGTATTAGGGGTATGGGACAGGGATGAAATATCGGCAGATACCTGACACCACTTCAAGCCTTAAATGAGCGACAGTAGGAACTTCTCCTATAGCCGGGCTCATCTGCACCACTCAGAAACACAGGGCTGGTTATGCAGTTAAGTACAAAATGGAGAAGATGGCGGAGGATAACAAGAGCGGTGCTATTGAACTAGGTTGGGAAGTTTCATTTTGATTTTAACAGAATCAGGATTTTACCTCTGGTCTTCCTGTGCCTGGGAAATGAGGAGTGATCTTTGCTTAGAAGCCGCTGTAATCTGTTGCCAGGCCTGGCTGATGTACTGCTCGGCTTTGTGCTTGCTGTGTGGTCACCGCCCACGATGGGCTGCAGCTGAGGGCTCCCCCGGGTGTAGGGACTGGCACTGGGACCAGCAGCAACCATGGTCAATAGTTGGGTGAGCCAACAGATGTGGGAAGCTGCTTGGTTATTATCTTTGGATCACTGCCTGGCATTCGGTTGTGGGTACCCCATCCCTGCAAGTGCTCAGAGCTGGGTTGGATGGGGCCCTGGGCAGACTCATCTGGTGGGGGCAGCCCTGCCCATGGCAGGGGGTTGGAACTGGGTGGGCTTTAAGTTCCCTCCCAAGCTAAGCCATTCTATGATTAGAATCTGGGAATGAATTTGAATTGATTTGATTTATTTGAAAATAAATCCTAATATGAAAACAATAATGAATTTGCTGACAAACCTATTGAGTCTTTGTCTGCAGTACCCAGTGTAAATTGCAGGGTTGAGTTAAGTGGGCTGACATGCCCTGTGCCGCTCAGCTCCTCCAGTGTCACATTTCCCTTACACCTATAATATGTTCCTGCCCTACCTTCTCAAATGCTCCCACGCACTCTCAGGACAGGCCGCAATTCATCCCCATCACTGAGCACCCTGAGCAGAACTCTCCAAAACAGAATTTCAGAACAATTAACCTTAATTAACCTTAACCCTTGAGGATTTTCTTTTGTTGCTGTGTACACCTGCGAGCTGTTGGACACAAGTTGTGACCCTGGTGCTGTTGGCTGTCCCTGTGAATGCACGCAGCACACTCTGCCCGCCGGCTGGGCTCAGCTCCAAGGGCACGGCACTGTAGAGTTCAACTTGTAAATCACGTATCTTGTTTTTTCGTTATATTTCTGCGTAATACTTTCCAAACTCTTTTTTATTGTATTCCACAGTTAAAAAGCCACCTGGATATTCCTGCTCTCTTTTTTTTGAAGCTATCTCTAAGCCTTTCTGCATGTTTTTGCAATGCGTAAGGCAGAGCCAGACGACAGCGGCTTCAGAAGACTTGTACAGCTGGTGGCTTTTTGATGATTTCATTTCACAACACTTTTGGAATAAACGTGGGTATTAACGAGAACAATGAGCAACATGTCAGCTGTACTAAATATAAGTGATCTGTTTCAGAGAAATATTAACACTTCTGTCAGTACGGTTTCACCTGTGCATTATTCTGCTACAGAGGAGTAAAAACCAGAGCCCAACAGATGTATGGTAAGTACACAAGTGGGGTGAAGCAAGGAAATATCCTAAATCCTCTGCACGAGAACATTCTGTAAATGTTTTAAGGAGTAGCAGATAAGAATATATCCAGGTGTTCTTTGAGCCCCGCTGGCTGATTAAAGGGAGCAGTGAGGAGCTGAAGTGACAGCACAGAGATCCATGAAGATGGACACATGTGGCTGGGATTACACAGAAGAAGCACAAAAGGAACAAACTCCTTGTTCATGGAATGGCAGAGGACAGAGGCTGTGAATTCTTACAGCATTCTCCTAGTAGCAGTGGTCATGGGGAATCTCCATAAATACCTTGTTACACAAGAAGTAAAATCTTATTTATCTAAAGTAAAACAGTCCCTGCTCTGCTCTGCTGAATGCAAAAGGAGAGACACTGTGAGCTCACAGCACACAGCACTCCTGCCAGCTCTCAGCAGCACTGAGGGTTGTCACCAACAGCAAAACGTGGAGTGCTCAGAGAGGGTAATCAGTTTTATGCATTTTTCAATTAATACGAAATGCTGCTTTCCCACTTTTGCTGTGCAACCCAGGCTTTAGAATGTCAAGAAATTATTTGACATTTACAAGAGACTGCAGGCACTCATACAAATCATTTTTATCCATTTATCCATCGTAGCCACCACGCAGAGTGAATAGTTGGCTCTGTGCAATTAGTCTCCATGCTCTCTGACGATTTTGCCACAGATTATCAGGAATTCTATTAATACTGCAAGGTGGAAGCACTGTTCACCAAGTCTGTTATTTTACTTCTGAAAATATATCTCATTTCTTATAAATCTGATATAAATAGGCCAGCTGACAAGCATCCCAGAAGAACAGAATACACTCGGAATAGCGAGATCTGAACTGACGTATTTTTGGCCAAAAAAAAGTTATCCAGGCTGTATTTGTCTGAAAGTTTAAAAATAGGAGCCTTTGTCATCTGTGGCAGGAGAGGCCAGGTTGAGCCATGATTGATGACACTCGAAAGAACACTGTAAGCTTAGAGAATGACATCAGAATCATCAGAATTTAGGGAGATTTAGAGCGTTCCCCAAAGCCAGGGTGCTGGGATTCTGGACGAGACGCTGCGGATGATACACAGCGTGCTGCCAGACAGCAGCTGTACAGAAGCCAGGAGCCACGGTGCTTTCAGATTACATTTATAAATGATCGGTATAATTTGTTTCAGAAACATCCACTTTTAGTTAAATGTGTGTTCCGAACCGTTTGCAGCATTTCGGATTTTCTGCAAGCCTTGTTTTCCCATCACAGCAGCCCATCGCTCCCTGACCTCTCGCAGACGCCCGCTTACACTCCACGGTTCGCAGTCAGACTGCAGCATGTGTGTGTTAGAAGTATTCCTCCCAGCTCTCAGGCTAAACCCAAGCTGTCTGTTAGCCTGCTAACATGGGAGTAACAGAGCAGAGAAGGTGCATGGATTGCGCTGTCTGCATATAACCCTTAAATGGCATGGCACTGCCTGGGCTCTCTGTGATGGAATGGCTGAGCAGAGCACGTGCTGTACAGAGCAGTGAACCCCTTTGGAAATTTTGCACTTTTCTCCTTTGATTTCCCACCTATGGCAATTCTTTTCTCTTTATTGTAATTTTAGTGAAAATGATATATAGTGCACAATGCTACTTCGGATTCGTTTAGACCTGTTTTGCTCTGAAATAGCTTTTAAGTGCAAAGAAAGCATACTGTGTGTCCTAGTTCCAAGAAATACATTTGTACTTATTACAGTTAGAAGTGGCATCTTTTTGTTACTAAAAATGATAAGTATTAGTAAGAAAGGAGTTGTGGAGCTGCTCAGCTCCATGCCTCTGACAGTGCTTTGTGGAAAATCAGCTTTCACACTACAATGAATTTGTTCCAGGAAAAGATAATCGTGCAAGCTACTCCGCAAGTAAAGCTTGCTTGTTTGCTGCTTGTTTGCACATGGCTCTACCAGTAGCTGCCATTAAGCTGTGCACACTGTGCTCATTCCTGCTCTGAAGAGCCACACAGTGCATGGATTGAAGCCAGTAATTACCCATGTAGTTCTCACCTGTGGTGCTGTCCCTGTGGATTGGGAACGTTGCTGTTCAGCACGTGTCTGGCCTTGCAGCATGTCACTTTTTTAAGCTTTCAAATGGAGATATTATATCACAGCCCCAACACTCACTGACGCCATTAATGAATCAGTACTGTGAGTACATGTCTATTTTTACTGCCTTTATGCAAAGCAATTGTTAGGGATTCAATGGATGCTATGTATTTCCCCCCCAGTCTTAACACTGTACAGCAGGAAGAGAATACTAAAAATACTGCACTGCTCTGATGGTGAAAGTTGAAAAAGATACATGAGACGCTTTACTGAAAATACGTCTAGAAGTGATGCATGACCCTTCTGTTTACTCTCAAAATAAAACAGGATGGTTTATGTAATGATGTGATCTATCTCATAGATCAAAAATTAAAGGAAAAATATATAGCAGTTATATACACTGCTAGCCATATATCAAGAGGAGAAAGAAAAAAAAGCCACAGATTTCATGCAAAGAAAATAAGATGAGACCAGGAAAGCACACAACTTTGCAGATTTCTGTTGTATAAATATCTTTGTCAGCTTAAATACACTTTGTCTGTCACTCCTCTATCTTTCATGCTCTAATCAAATGCCACGGGGAATTATGATTTCTTATAAACGCGCCATTTATTTACTTTGTTTACCATATTTTATCAGAAAATTTTTTTGTCCCCCCATTAGATAATCATAGCTTTGTGAAACATTACATTTAGAAGCGTCTGTTCCATGTAAGTAGAAGAGTCATAGAATCCTTAAAGATTTTTAAGGAAAAGACCTCTCAGACCACCTAGTCCAGTGCCAGCCCATCCCCTCCATGCCCAGTGACCACATCTCTGAGTGTCACATCTACACGCTTCTTAAACACCCCTGGTGAAGGTGACCACCACCTCCCTGGGCAGCCCACTCCAAAAGAGGAAAGAGAGGCAGCCTGTTTCAATAGAGGTGCACTCAGTTCCACCATAGGCATTAGTTACGTCAGTTACCAGAAAACTGCATGAGTTTTTTCTTGCAGTCCTTGTGATCATATACTGAAATGGAAAAACTGTTATTTGTTTCCTTCATTTTGTTTACTTGAGATGCAGCCTGTGTTTTTGTTGGAGCACAGAGCCACATACTCAGGATGCTCTCAAGGAACCAAAGACGAAGTTCAGGCAATCCAAATCCACAAAAGCAATTCAGAAAACCTCTGCTTGACTGACTGTAAAACCTGAATTCCCTCAGCTCCATCACTTTGGTCCGGTCAATCTGCTGAGTGCCAATGCTTCTGTTTCTCTGAACTACCAGCTCCAGCTTCTTCTAAGCCTCAGGAAGGACAGACCTGCAGGTGTTTCCTTTACACCATGTGTTCTGACATCTTCCAGGCCATCCCTCAGTGGTCTCTGGGACCCAGCTGGGCTTTCCAAGGAAGCCGCAATCTGTGAAGCATTCAGGTTCCTGTATAACCCAGAGCCACGACTTCACTGTCCTCAGCTCCGGTCTGCTTTGTAGGCACGTTGCAGTCACTTCATCAGAAAGTAGCATAATATTTTGAGATGCATCTAAATACTCAGTCTCAAGTGCAAAATACGAATTTAACCAAAATGTGGAGAAGGAAGAATGGCCACACTGTCCATGCTCTTATCCATATGTCAGACAGCAATAAATGCATTCCACTTCCAGATAGAATAAAAAATGTTGAACTTCAATGTGAAGCCTAAACACAGAGAGATAGATAGAAATCATTTTTTTTCCCCTGAAGATCACACTAGTCCCTCACCACTTGGAGTACTTAATTCCAGTTTTGCTTACTTTAAGCTGAATGGAAGTTTTGTACCAAATTAGGGCAGCTGAGTCCTTCCACACAGAGAAGTACTGAGCTCACTGGATAATCTTCTGTAGTGTTGCCAAACCATACAGCAATCATACTGAGGATATGGATGGAAGAAAGGGTGCTCTGCACAATAATTCTGTAGCGGAATCACCACTGATTACAGAGAGGATACTTTATGGGTAGTGGTAAATTATGAGGTTTCTCTGGTGAGTGAGAACATTGATTTACATGAGTAATGCAAAGACTTGCATGTAAGCTGAACTCAGAGTTTCGCTGTCAGCCCTAACACATCTATTTATACCACAGATTTGTGCTTAGCCACTTATATTTAATTACAATCAGTTGTGCTGCCTCCATTTTCTGTGTTTACTCAGAGAATCACATTCCTGAGGTCAAATGCAATGACATTTACGCTGTAGATATTTGAAGACATGCTTTGCTCAACATTATGTACGTATTGAGGACAGATTTTCTTTCTGTAGAAGAAAAGATGAGTACAGTTCATCAGTCCTTCCCTATCTGAACACTTTTCACACACACCAACGTCACTCAAGGCACACCTGTGCTACACAGTGCAGAGCTGAGCAGAGATCACCAGAGCAGCTCAGGAGGAGCCAGCCTGGGTAAAGAGAGCAGCTTCTCATTTACTCCGTTTCTTAGCAGAGTAAATCAGCTTTGGCAAAGCACTGCACAAATAGGCTAGCCTGCTTCCAGGGCATGAGCAAGCTCTGGCACCAAGCTCTGCACTGTACTCCCTGTGCAGTACAGCACATCCAGTAAGGGATGCAAAGGACTGCTGGCAAAAAAAAAATTGCAGATTGGAGTTCTCAAATTCTGTTCTGTGCTTACCTATTTAATGGCACAGAACTTTTTTTAGCACTCAAACATCACTGCTTCTAATGTAGTGGGGCTTACTAACCAAAGTATTGAAAAAATACAATGTTGTAGAATCGATCACTCCAGCACAGCATTTTGTGCTTACACAATTAAATATGCTTCTATCTCCTTAAAAGACAGCTGATCACAAGAATTCTTCAAGACCTTCAGCCTAACTGCTTCTGATCCTGACATACCATGACCATCCTTACTTCCAGGCATCCATACAGACTGGAAGGAGCGGTTCTTGAGAGCAGCCTTGTGGAGAAAGACCTGGGGGTCTTGATAGATGAAAAACAAGGCCAGCAGTGTGCCCTTGTGGCTCGGAAGGCAAATGGTACCCATCAAAAGAGGGGTGGCCAGCAGGGAGAGGGAGGTGATTGTTCCCCTCTACTCTGCTCGTGAGGCTCTATCTGGAATACTGTGTCCAAGTGTGGAGCCCCCAGTACAAAAAAGACAGGGAGCTGCTGGAGAGGGCCCAGAGGAGGGCCACAAAGATGATCAGGGGACTGGAGCACCTCGCCTATGAAGACAGGCTGAGGGAGCTGGGCTTGTTCAGCCTGGAGAAAAGAAGGCTGCGAGGTGACCTCACTGCAGCATTTCAATACCTAAAGGGAGCCTACAAACAGGAGGGGAATCAACTCTTTGAAAGGGTTGATAACTGCAGGACGAGGGGAAATGGTTTTAAGTTGAGGGAGGGGAGATTTAGGTTGGATGTCAGGGGGAAATTCTTTACAGAGAGAGTGGTGAGGTAGTGGAACAGGCTGCCCAGAGAGGTTGTGGATGCCCCGTCCCCTGGAGGTGTTCAAGGCCAAATTGGATGGGGCCCTGGGCAGCCTGGTCTAGCATTAAATGAGGAGGTTGGTGGCCCTGCATGTGGCAGGGGGGTTGGAGATTCATGATCCTTGAGGTCCCTTCCAACCCTGGCCATTCTGTGATTCTGTGATTCTGTGATTCCAGTGCAAAAGCCTTAACCAAAACCATAACGAATCACAAACCTTTTACACTGAAACCTCAGCCAAGAAATTTAATTAATATAACTATATTCTTTCAGAAAGTCACAGGTATGAGATGATTTGAAAGTCTGTCAAAATCAAGTTAAACTGTCTGCAGTCTGACTATTGCTGATGGGCCAAATTTTCACCCCACAAAATCCATGGATGCTGATGGCAGTGGGAACAGATACTAAAGCCTTGCCCTGTAGGATTTTCCAGCAGGGCTGGAATCCCTTTCCAAACCTGAGCAGTGATTTCAAACCACCCCATAAAACAGTCCTGGCATCACAATCGGCGACCTTTACAATACAACAGCAATAGATGCTAGCTTGATATTCCAGGAAAAATGATGCTCAAAATATTTAGTACTGCTCCTTCCAACGCCAAGCAAAGCCCATGTGCTGGCATTTTGAAAAAACGGCAGTTTCATCCCCTAAATTTCACAGCCCTAGTTGAAAGCTTGCTGGAAATCCACAACTTTTAAAGAAAAAAAACACCATGAAATGTTCATTTATGGATAAATTGGGTGTAAAAAGAATAGAGGGCTTTGAAAAACATCTCTGCTTGAACTAAAAAAATAAATGAAGATGTAACAACTAGACACAACTTTTTCTATAATAAACAAACAGAATATGAGAGAGCTTCAGATCCTCTAAAACAACCGTAATGACTATAAATTTCAACTAAAATGCTTGATTTTCTGTAGTTATTACAAGAAGTAGTGGAAAAAAAGCAGAGGAGTAAATGTACCCATATGGAGGACTCTAATATCCGTGGCACAGATCTTGAGAATAATACCAGAAAATTGGCTGAATTAACTGTATCAGAATGTACACTATGCAAGAAGACATGTATATGTAACACGCAGTTCTGTTTTTCTCAGTAAAAATAATTTTGATAAAAAGAAAAATTTCCTCCCCAGTTTGAACTTATACTGGAAATGGGTTTGGAATGGAGTTACTCCCACCCATATAATGTGTATTTTTCATCTTCACATTGACTGAAGATGTCAGTATCATGAAATATAATCTGTGGACTTGGTAGAGGGTTGGTTTTATTTTGTTTTGTTCCGTAGCTTGCATAACACAACCACAATGAAGCAGAAACTGACATAAACTATTTTTCTACCAGGCGCTGCATTAACGCTCAACCTCGCAACACCCAGCTTCAGATCCACATTAACTTTACAGCCAGTTGCTGCTCAAACCCTGTAGCGATTTGGCTTTATTCTGACCTGCACTCCTCTCACCATTTCACATTTTCCCATATAATATTACCATACCACCATAAATGATAGAAGCAGTCTCTTCAAAACCTGTGATTGCTTCAAGGTGCTTGAATTTCTGCCTTCCAATGACCTACAAAGAGGGGAAAGAGTCCCGATGTCTTTTCTTGGCCTTTTTTTCTGATTGTATAATGGGAAAAATGATTTGAAGTTTTTATCTTTTTATTTTTATGTTACTTTCATATGAAGTATGCAGGGAATTATCCAGAACAGTAATTCTGCATTGGTGATTGCTTAGAGAGTGAACTGGGACTATCACAATGGTAACTGCAAGATGAATACCTGAAAAGAATTTTAAATTCCCTCTTTTTAAAATAAGATTATGTAGTGTTGTGTCTTCTGCATGTTTGTATCAGCGCTTCATGTGAGAAAATGGTCTTTATGAAACAGCCAAACTCTCTTTCCTGATTAACACCGCCAAGTTAAAGCCCAAAATACTTTCCACCAATACTTCTCATTTTTCCTCTAGGAAAAAAAATCCATAAATGGAGATTACTTATGACATACTATTTCTAATTTTAAAACAATCCCCCTTTCACACTCTCGCCCTAAAACAAACAGCCCAATCCTTTCTCATTTTTCTCCCTTGAAAAAGGCGAGAATTTTTAAAAACCGGCAGGAAAGCAAAAGGCATCTGGACATGTCAGTAGCATTCACTTGCAAAGGATTATGTTTGAAAGCAGAAAACATCCTTCAATCACAGCATGAGACACACTGGTGTGCAGCACTACTCTTGTTATCAAGTTATTTCCAACGTTCAGAACCACAGCCTAAACACAGTAACTAATAAACAGAGGTAGCAATTTTGTTTCCTGCATTTTAAACTAACTCCCCAATTTCTGTTTTACTGAACAGACAGCCAGAACCTTTGGAAGCTGCCAAAGTGAGAAAAGGTTCTAGAAGCCCTCAGTAGGGTGTTTGATTTGGGGGGTTACTGCTCAGCACAGGCTGCTCGGAAAAAAATTCTGATTCGCTTTTTGTAATTGAATCTCTATTGCTTTGGAGAAAAGTATCACTGTTGAAGTTCCATTCATCTTTATAATAGAAATTAAAAACTCTGATTGGCACTGGAGCCTTAAAAGATTTCTGTATCGTTCTGATACAGAAACCCTACTCATTTTTTAGTTATACTTCAACTAATGGGCAAGTTTTAAAAAATCTTGGATAGTTTATATGAATATGTGTTGCCACACTATTAAAGTCAAAATACTTAAGTAGCTCTAGCAAAAGTACTTCACATAAACATCACAATGCAAAGATACTCCTTCTATCTGGAAAAATATATATACAAGAAAAGAAGAAAAAACTGAAGTGTGGAAAAATAAGTGAGAAATGTAGAGAGAATCGGCCATTAATCTTTTCTCTGTACAAAGGGCTGCATTGCTACACAAAGAAGTGAAGGCGCTGTATGGAGCCAATACTTCAGCGACTCTTTCTCTACAATCAGCATTTTACAGTAAGTTACAATTGAGATATATAATCACATAACTATGTTCCAGAATATCTTTCTCCAAAGCTTTTCTCACGGTTGTTACATGTTCACACATTCTAATAGCAGAAATTTCAAGATGAAATATTACGTGAAGAGGATATAGTGTGATAGTGTAGAAATTTAACAGAAAAATCACTCAATGTAATAATTCCCCAGTAAAGTACTACTAATTCAGAAAAAAAAAAAAAAGACTGGGTTTCATTGAAAAGATACCTCAGCATGTTGAGGTCTGTGACAGCCTGAATTATATCTTGTTCTGATGCTACAAAGAAAATAGATGAAGGAATTTACTATGTGTTAAAAAATCACAGTGTTCTTACCTGATACTCCAACTGTTGTTATGACATAGACCAAGTCATAAGGTTGTTAAACAGTACTCGGCTTTTCTCCTCCAAATTATACTCAAAAATACTCAAAAGACCTGGGCAAACAGAAATGAACAAAATAAGAGAAGAAACAACTATCTAAAAATAGATGGAAGCACAGACTAGTAACTAAGTTCATATTCTGAAATATTATATTCTTCACTGATAAAAAAACCCTATTAAATCATGTTCAATCTTGGACAGTACACCACGATTCTCATCTGGAAGCCATGTCTAAAAAAGAACAGCAGCATCTCTGTTATTGTCATTGTTGGGAAAAGAACTACCCAGAAACTCATCCAGAACTTCTTAACCAAAATATTTTCTTGCTTCATTTTTCTTGAAGACTGTTGAAGTAACCATCTCTTTGCCGGACACCCATGCGCAGAGCACTGTACCTTTTTGTTTCCTGCACTAACTCCCACTTGAAACATTGACTTTTTACGATTTTCTTTAATTGTAAGAGCCAAGAAGCTGTATTGAACAGTGTCCAATGTTTAATAAAGCTCACTTGACATCATTTGGCCTTTCTGAAGCACGTAAATACACAGAAAACAAGAGGTAAGCTGATGATCACAACACAGAAATCAGAGACTTAGTGAAAAATGAGTAGTCATTTGCTTTCAAAGGATAGGTTTTAAGCATGCTTTTTTATGAAAAGGAATGTTGAAAGAAAAGATATCAACAGACTCATCTCGTCCTCTCTCTTTTTGCATTCTCTGAGAGCTCTCAAGCTGAAACCCTGCCATTCTACAAAGCACTACTTTAAAAAGATGTAACAACAAATTGCAAAAAATTAAGCTGCATTAAAAATGTTCATTAACAACTCTAGACACCTAAGTATTGCCTTTATACACATACAAAATAAAGTAAATGCAACAGAACTAGATCTTTTTATTTCCCGTTCATTTACCTCTTCACCAAAACAGCAGAACGTTTGTTTGTTCTGTGAATGCCAAAAATATGTAAATAGTTGCAACAAGAGCAAGTTAATGAGCAACCAACCGAATCTGACAAATACGAACTCATTTTCTCCCGATTTTTAACTTGTCTGACAAAGTGCCTGTGAATAGCTAAACTGCTATTTAAAGGAATGAATAGATGATATTATTCACCTTGAATGGCCTTTTTTATTTTATATAAGCTTCCACAACAGTTTTTTACAACTTGTGTTACTGTTCTACTTTAAAAGTATTCCACTGAAATGTGAGGAAAAAATACACGAGCAAAACTGCATACACACTCTGGCTGCAACTCTGAGACTGTAAAAAATTTTCCAACAGCCTTTCTCTCCATGTTAACAAATTCTTCATATTCCCCGTTTCTTTGTGCCAGTAACTAATGATCTCATCTTTGACTAAGCTCAGGCAAACATTTCACCTACTGTTTTATCTTTTACATTAAAAATAGTGCAAATGACTACACATTTTTCACCGAGTCTCTGATTTCTTCATTTTCAAGTCATCACAAGAACACTTTCACAGCTCTTACAAAATTGCTCAAAACTTGAGCTCTTAGACAAAGCTTTCTAAGATAGCTGTTCATATTCTTTTGCTAAGAGTGCTGATAAATGAAACCTGCTAAAAGCAAAAAGTGGTATTAAATAATAATATCCTTCAGTCTAGCTAAAGTTAGAGAGTTCCTAAGTGCTTATATTTTTGCGACAGCTAATATAAGAAGGCACGACTTCTTGTCATCCACCAAAACAAGCCTGAACACAACCAAGGAAATCACCCCAGGGCTTCATTACCAGCAAAATAACAGCAGCAATGACTTGTTACAGCCAACTTACATCTGATGATACACAAAAGACTACAGTGCACAGAAACCAAGAGCAGGAACAGAAATAGCTCCTATCACATAAGGGGGTGAATGAAGAGTTTTGGCACTGAAGACAGTATGCTGTATTTTCTTTCCTTTACAAATGGAATTAGATATTGTAAGGCCAAACTGCTATATTTTGCTTAAAACCTATGGAAAGCTACTAACTCACCAGCTGCACATAAAAGTAAGGGAAAAACAATTTTTTGTATAATTCAACTTCAAGACAACAACAACCACAAATGTGACCTCAAAAACAAATGCAACACAGAATGTAGAAGTTGAGGAACTCCAAAAGAGATAAAGACAATCAATTGCATTGTAAAGGGTCCTGGTAAAACAGTATTAGAAATACTGCCACAGCTACTTAAGAAAAGTAACTTCATACTGAAACAGGCAAATAAGGGATACTAAGATAAATGACATGAATAAATTGCAAGCAGGGACTAGAAGAGCTAAACTTGTTTAGTCTACTAAAATGAAGTCTAAGAAAAAAATCTCCAGTTCAAACTGCGTGTAAAGACTAAGCAGGAAGAATAGCTGTTGAAAATACAGTAAAGGTGCAAAACCAAATAAACACAAACTAATCACATAAGATTAGAAACTGAATCAGAAGAGTAGTCTTCAGAAGTGTTAGAATCTCAGCAGTCTTCCTATGAGAACAGCTGAGCTACCAAGAAATAAAGGGCAGAAGTACCTCCAACTTCTACACCATCCATAGCCCACTAATGTCTATTCCCAGACTCCTCACTGCTGGCTCACTGGACGTGTTCTGCATGTTCATTTTTCAACTTATCTG
Organism: Chrysolophus pictus; assembly: GCA_037305975.1. Taxonomy (NCBI): domain Eukaryota; kingdom Metazoa; phylum Chordata; class Aves; order Galliformes; family Phasianidae; genus Chrysolophus; species Chrysolophus pictus. The sequence continues at coordinate 15,526,894 of JAYKPI010000006.1, forward strand.
CCCCCACAGGAAGTTCCATTGGTAACAAAGCCAAGTTCCTTTTATGGTCAGTGGAGATGCATGCTCTGTCAGGGCAAAACATGCCATTTATCTTAGCCACTGAAATATCTTCCTTTCTCACTATTCAGTAGAACAGAGTGATCTCATTTAAGAATTCTATTTCTTACTCCACCGACTTCTTGCTTAAAATACTTAGCTCTGTGTGAAAACTCACTGTCTTCACTCCTCACCACCCATGGTACAACATGCTTTTATTCCCTTTCATGTTTTGCTGTTTGCACCTTCTGCCTACCGATTTCAACATTTAAATGGTCATTATTTCAGTAAAAAGAAGAGGTGTAATCCATTCTGCAAGTGCCTTCATCAATACTGTTCAAAAAAGGAAAAATAATAATAATTGTGTTAAGTCCTAAGCCAGGCTTTTTACTAAAAACGCTCTTTCATTTTCACCTAATCAAAGGATCCATTTTCTGTCTACTCAGTCTTATGCAGCGAAGCAAGAAGAGCCAATGCTATTCTTAAGTCATTATTGTGCAGACTGCATGTACTCATCTGTAGTTATTGCTGGAAAGGTTCAGTAAGTAAAATGTGTATGGACAATCATCTCGATGAAAAAATGCATTAATCCCACGCTGTTATTCTTTGAGCTACATCCCCCATACATTTCCTGACCTTCCTCATTATTAGCGGTTTCCTACCCAGCTGAGTTCTCAGTTGGTACAATAACTCTTGGCTGCATTAACTCTATGTTGTTGGGACAGCTGGGTTCTTCTGCTAGACTGCCCTTGAAGGGATTCTTTTCCTCTGCCTTTGGAAGGAGATGCACATCAGAAAGGTGAATGCAGCTTGCTAACCTCAGCCAGGATGCCCCCGTAACCGTTCCTCCTGGGTTGAAGCTGGCAGTCACCGCACAACGGGCATTTTGGCCTCACGCCTGGGGAACAGCACTGCTTTCCTCTCTGTGCCTGGGCTGCTACATTTGGATATTTATCATTTTGCCCTTAATATGTGGGGAGGACTTTATTCATTGGCATGGCTTACCCTCATTTCCTTTGCTTCTTTCAAGAATCACTCATTTCACATTATATTTTCTTTGATAAAAGAACATTTCAAGCATAATCTGTCACGCTGGCTCAAGAAATAAAAACGGTCCATGTTAACCTTATGAATTAAGGCTGTTTCCTTGTAATGACCAAAAGCCAGTGAAAGGTTTGAGTAATACTGGCTCGACTTCAACCTACGAAGCAGTCAGTGGTCTTCCGTTAAACGCTGCTGTGAAGCAGCTTTGACCAACTGAATGATTTCATTTAATTCCACGCCAAAAACAGATTCCTGCTTTCAGTTATTTTGCATATAGACATACATGCACGGCTTCTCCCGCTCTACGCTGGGAAATTCCCCGCCCTTTTTACCTCAGCTTCCCTCAGCATCCCCACCGCTGCCCGTCGGGGCGCCCCCAGTGCAGCACGGCGCTCGGGCAGCGCCGCTTCCCCTCGGCCCCTCCCGCCCCTGCCCGGAGGCGCGGCCGCTCCCGCTGTTTGCCCGCTGCTCCGGGTAACGGCTGCCGCGGGCCCTGTCGCCATAGCAACGCATCGCCTCGCTTGCGGCCCGAGCGGCGATGGCGGGGGCCGGCTCGGCTCGTCCAGGGCGAGGTATGGCCTCCACAGGCTCGAGAGGCGGGTCTGGAACCTTCTTTTAATCCCCTCCATTTAAAAAAGCGGGGGATAGTCGCTGGGGGAGTTGTATATGCGAGGGGCCCACATGTTGTTTGTAAGAGCGCCGTCAACTTTGCAAGAAGCTTTTGTTCTCCTTTAGAATGCGGAGGGGTGTCCGGCAGGGACGGAGAGGTGACCGTCCCTCGGTACTCCGCCCTCGCGAGGCCCCGGCTGGAGCGCTGCGCCAGGGCCTGGGGTCAGCAGCGCGGGAACGATGCGGAGCTGTTGGAGAGCGTGCAAAGGAGGGCCGCCGTCAGGGCTGGAGCACCTGCCCTGCACTGACGGCTGAGGGAGGTGGGCGTGTTCAGCCTGCAGAAGAGAAGGCTGCGGGGTGACCTCGTTGCAGCCTGCCAGTATGTAAAAGGGGATTATAAAAAGGAGGGGAATCATTTGTTTACAAGGGTAGGACAGGGGAGAATGGTTTTAAGCTCAAGGAGGGAATGTCTAGATTGCGTGTTTGGGGGAAGTTCTTTACAGAGAGGGAGGTGAGGTGCTGGAACAGGCTGCCCTGAGAGGCTGTGGATGCTCCATCTCTGGAGGTGTTCAAGGCCAGGTTGGATGGGGCCCTGGGCAGCCTGCTCTAGTGCCAGATCTGGAGGTTGGTGGCCCTGCCTGTGGCAGGGGGTTGGAACTTGATGAGCCTTGGGGCCGTTCCAACCCAAGCCATTCTATGATTCTATGAAAATGAATGTTATAGTCCTGACAGATCTGCTGTCAGCTCCCTGAGTTACTAATAGTGCCAGGAAATAATCAAAATGAGTGTCTTTTTCTTTTTTTCTTTCTTCTTCTTTTTTTTTTTTTAATCCTTTTCCCACCAGTTTTTCCCATCACTTTAAAGAAATTTCTCAAGTTCTTTTCTTCAATCCCCCCTTCAGGAACTTACCTGAAGTAAAAGAATCCAATTCCTAAGTACGTTTGTTACAGAATCATAAAATCACTTGAGTTGGAAGGCACCCTGAAAGACTGTCTGGTCCAACTCTCCTGCAGTGAACAAGGAAACCTACAGCTGTGTCTAATTACAGCATATTGTCCTTATCATTCGAGAGCTCAGTTTAGTCATTCTCTGTGTTTGTTTGATAAGGTGTCCACCTGTGAAACAAGCCAAGACCATGGGAGCGGCACTGGCAAGAGCTGCACAGTGGACTGCTGCTGGTTCTGGAACTGGCACGCTTGAAATCACTCCTCTGAATGAATCTCTTTTAAATCAGATTGTTAAGTTTGCAGAGGATTTCAGCACTAGACACCCTCAGGAAGCAGCATTTATCTTCAGGGAGCCCCTAGAGTGGAAAACACAGTTGGGCTGCTCAGCGTTTGGAGAGGGTTATGAGATAGAGTAAGTCTGAACTATAGCATGTTTTGAAATGTCAGAGGTGAACAACAAAGTGAAATTGTACTAATTCAGTGTAAAACTTTAGTGTATTTTAGATGCTAACATGGGTGAGATTCTTTACTCTTATATATTGAAATTTTTAACTTAAAAATGTTTTTGTTTTGGAGAGTTTGTGACTGTTTGTGATACAGACCTTTCTGGTTAGCAGTCTGTACAAACTGCAGTATCTATTCTTATGACTTCTGACAAGGTGTCTAATTGATTAACTCTGACTCTCAAAAATGTTACAAATATAGGTTTTAATGCTGCTTTTGAAGTGGATTAACAAGCACAATCTTGAATTTCAGCTTCTTTGGGAACTGTAGTTTCCAAGTTCTTTATAAGCAGGCAGTTTTAATATACTAACACAATTGCAGTCTTAATCAGCATAGCAGTTATACTGCTATGATCTACTTTTCAAATACTGTAAGAATTCTTCTAGAATTTGAAAATTAATATTGAAAAATAAATAGTCTAGAGGCACATGCTTGTTTTTCAATCTAACAAAATGGTAAAAATACAGCCAGATAAGCCCTTCTCTATGCTGCTTGAATCTTTCTTGTGGTCAGTATTTATGCCTTTATACTTCTTGGAGTTTTAAAAAAGGAGACAGGAAGTAGCAAGCTTTGTTGTAAAATATAGTAACCTAAGCCTAAAGAAAGGACTTCAGAGAGATTTTGATGGATGCTGTCTGAAAAGATTTCGGTCACAAACTCAGCCTTTCAAAATTACATTTGAAGGTGTTACCAGGGTGAAGCAAATGAGATACAGGTGTGATCTGCAGTGAATAAATTGGTTTACCCTGGAAGCTTACTGAAATACATTTTAAAGAAATTGTAATGATTTATCATGTGAAGCTTGAATAACATTCAAGATTCATCTTTTAAAATTTGCTGTTCCTACTTTAAAAAATATATCATTTACTTTTTTTTCCAGTGAAGTAACCGTTCAGTCTGAAGCAAAAGGTGAAGATGGACAACCCTTACTTCTCCTCACAGCCTCAAATCTCAAAGTTCGCAATTTTGACCAGCTGTCCCATTTGCTACAAATTAATGTGGATAAAAAGTTAAAGGAAGCACAGGCATGCCTTGAAGGTTTCCCTTTTTTTTTTTTTTTTTTTTCCCCCTCTTTCCTCTCTCTTAAAAAATATCTCTTTTCTTTGGATTTGTATTTATGAAATGGGAAAAAAGAAATGCATGTTCTTCATTTTAAGTGTATGAAAAGGTGTTGATTCAAGAATGGATGAAAGTGCTGATCCAGGACTTAATGAAGTTTCTGTTCTTTTACTTTACAGTAATCAGTAAAAGAGAAACATGAAATAAAATTAAACTGCCGATTTGCATATTCAAAATCATGTATACTGAATAATACACGGTCTATTGCAACAGACAGTAGGTTTAAGTTTCAGAAGAAGAATGTATCATTAGAGGCTAATACCACTTTTTCTCTATGTCCATAGTTAAATGCCCTTTTAAAATGTTGCCCCCTGTAAGGATTTTCAAATAAAACCTCATATGCTTTAGACGTTCTTACCTGCACAAGCTTCATAGTGTACATTTCCAGGTCCTTCTCACAAAAATTTAAAAATACAGGCACAGCTACTTCTATGGTGTCATATTCTAGTCCTGCGTTTCCAACTGACAAGATCCCTATGCTAAACTGGATATCCCCCTCTCATGGGAAGTAAAAGAGATCAGAAGTATTTCTCAGTGCTGTAGAGTAGAAATTGGATCTGAAATATGAAACTGTAAATACACTGAATCAAACTTAAGACTCATCTAACCCGGGGTCCTGTTGCTGATAGTGATCAACCATGAATAATAGAGATTAATAATACGGGCAGAGTATCATGCTGATACATTCACAGCTGCATGGGACTTTATTTTCAAGAAGAGGGCAAATTGTTTTTGTAAAACCCACTGACATGCAGTTGTGTCACTGTTTACCAAAAAAAGGACAGCTGGCACAGCTGAGGAAGTAATGGAGCCATTGGGAATGCTGTTAGAAAACTTAAATACTTTCTTTAACTAAATCTTGTTTCCCAAATGATCTGTTTTCAGTGAGTTAAGCCCGTTGATTTCCTGTTTTGATCATCAACTGGGCATATTTACAGGAAAGCAGACTTTTGATAAAAGATAATATTTAATAATCACCTCTTAATTTCATGGTTTTTTAAAAATTAATTTTGTAAATTAATAACATAAAATTATTCAGCTGAGATAAAAAGTTGAGATAAAAAGTGTTAGTCTCACTAACTAATGTAGCACCCCATTATGTGGATTCTATTTCATGTTTACAGCTAACAGGGATCCTATAGTTAAAATTCTTGGCCCTGAATATGGAACCGTTGAAGGAGAAGATACATCCATGTTGCGTTTACTTGAAAAAATGAAAGAAGATGATGATCCTCAAACAGAGATGAAAATGAAAATCGCTATTCTTCTTCATCAGCTGGATATGCAACTCCTTAACAGTTCTTTAAAACACATTTCACAGTAAGTGCACTTCAAACGCAACCTAAGTATGTCAGCTCATGCATATTTTTCATTTTATTGTTAAATTACCTTGTTTTCAACCCACAACATGTGCTTTTCATGTAATATAAATATATTTATTGAAATAACTTTCACTGTTTGCTAAGTTACTGAAAAATTCTTTTCCCTAAAGATTTTGCTGTAGGTGTGGGTATGTGAGTGTGTGCCTACAAGTGTTTAGGTTTTTTTATTGCATATGTTTTGCATTTCATAGCAAATTGAAGTAATTTGTACAAATAACAAAGTAACAGTTAAATATTTTCAAGGAACTGATTATTTCTTCGTGAAAACACGTTGAGTCTGTTTCACAGCTACAAGAACTTCCTAGCTGTGAATTAAATGTCTTTGAACTAACAGATAAAACAAAGAAAATCAGTGGTAAGTGAACCATCCCCAGATCTCAGTTGCTACTACTAAAACTTTGTGTACAAGAAAAAAATCGTATTATATTCCATTTTAAAATCTCAGTGCGCATCCTTTTGATGAATAGATTTTAGACTGTTTTATATTAATTGCAGAGATGTACGACTAAACCCAGCTGCTGTGAATAATGAAGTGAATCTTCTCAAGAATTTCTCAGGGAAAGGAGAGGATACAGTACTGGAATCACTGGAATACACATCAGGTCCAAATTTTATCATATCTAACATTTACATATACGTTTATTGAAGTACTTGACTGTTACGTGGAATGTGTTAAAATAATTCCATTAATAAATTAAAATTGTTTTTTTTTTCCTCTTTAAAGATAGGAAGTCAAATAAAATGTATTTTCAGATATGGAATGTGCTTCTCTAGCCTTTACTTAGAGAAATATCATATGTTTTCATTAGAAATAGAGGTAATAAACTGAGTCCTTGAACATGAAACGTGTTAGGCATAGTTGCAGTTCTTTGTTGGGTTAGGCCATGGTGCACAGAGTTTTGTATGACTGATTCCCAATGGAGTGTGAATATTTAAGTGTAACATATTGTTCTGGAAGCTTGATTTGCATGTGTATTATATTAATCTTCAGGCATAACTATGAAAATATAATTCTTAGTTGGATAAAAACACTAATGCTAATTGGTTACAGATTACACGTTCTCTAATGGATGCAGAGCTCCTCCTTGGAGACAAGTGCACGGGGAAATTTGTTACTTAATCATCAGACCACATGACACTGATCCTTTGTGTATCACTTGCAGCACAGCAGGAGTGTTTTTAAATGGAGTAAGTAATAATAAGGAATACCATAGAGTAAAAAATATTTTTATGTGCTAAAATAAAAAGTCCATCAGGTTTGGGGTAACAGCATTGAAGCTGTAAGACCTGTAAAGTTAGTTTACTTATACTGATGGAGAAGAAATAGTAATGCTAGTAGTGAGAATAATATACTAATTTTCCCATATATTTAGAGTGCTTTTTCCTTAAGCTTTATAGCAGGAGTGTATTCAGTGTTTTTTGGTAGCAGAGCTTATTTGGTCTTTGCATGTGCCTGAAGTCCTTCACAGTACTCCTATTGAAAGGTACTGTGGGACTAGGTACATCTCTAAGTTCTCATTGATCCTAATCTAGGATATGATGTTACTATATGGCTAATACTGATGATGCTTTATATTGTCATACATGTAGCTTGCATTTGTATTCTTATAAGATATAAGCAGTTCTTTCTCCTTTCAGTGGAGCTATTCTAGAAATTCTTTATCTCTTTTTGTCTGCTTTTCAAAGTTAGCTCTTTGCAGATAGGTTTTGTAGAGGGATAATAGTCCTTCATGTAGTTTAAGCAGGGACCAATATTTTGAAGAGAAACTGATGTCCATCAAGTATAACTTTACAAACTGATTTTCCTAGGCGTTAAAAAAATAGCTCACATTTAGTTTGTTTGGGTTTGTTTGTTTGTTTTGCTGTGAGTCCTAAATCCTTTTCAGTTGAACTACGTGCAGTATAATGAACTTTAACTTGCAGACTGCAGATAAGACCTTGATTATCCATTGGGATCCATTGAGGATCCCAATCCTCAATCCATACATCTTCACTGTCATTCACTGAATTCTGATCAACTCTATGTTAAGTGTGAGGCTTCTGCTCCTAATTCTTTACAATGCATGACCCATGTACTCTTTAGCAGTGTTTTATGATACAGATTAAATTAAGCAATACCATTAATAACTTGTTCTTTCTTGAAGGGTGAAATAAAGGGTAAAGATGAAATTGACTATGAAAGAAAAAGTGATGTGTATAAAGATATTGTCACATTTTTAAGAGAAAGATCACCTAAATTCGTGGAAAATATGGCTAAGCAGGTATGTATATATTGATTGTAAGTGTATATTCTAGTTTGTACAAATGTATATTGATAAGAATTACATTATAGACTTGAATATTGATGTTCTATATCAAAGTTAAATCTTTGATTAAATGCAGAATTTTGAAGTCTGAGAGATGCCTTCATTATTTTAGGTTGTACTTTCTCAAATCTCAGTTAAATATATGCTTTTTGTGAATAATTGAGTTGTAGTGTAAAAAGGAAGTTATTCTCTCTTTACAGAAGTAGTAAGTTTCATCCTTACTCTAATCACGCCTTGAATTCAGCCTCCTTGTTATTCTAACCAACTTACCTTCCTGATAATTGCGATGTAACTTTAAGTGCAATAGCTGCCAGTTTACGTTCAGGTAGTTGTGAGTTAGGAAGTACTGACATCACAGACTTTATTTTATAGCATGTCTAAACTTTCTGTGAGATCAGTTTGAGCTTCAGAGTAAGTTTGTTCCACTGTAGTGAAATGGAAGATAAAAACCTTAATAAACAATAATTATTAACGTGTAGTCTTGAATAAAACGTACATATGTGTTCAAGATTTCAGAAAGGTACAATTCTTAACTTTTGTTTATTTGAAAATAACAATTCTATGATAAAACCATGAATTGTGTACTTAAGACACTTAAAGTCTTAGTGTCTGCTTAAAAGGCACAGAGTTGCCTGGAATTCTGTTACTTGTGGAGAGGGCTTGTACTCCTTGTGTCCAACTACACGGCCTGTTCCTCTGTAGCATGGCTTCAATGAAACCTCACAAATGCATCTTCCCTCTGAAATCAGCCTGAATGCATCATAAACCTGCATTGGAATCTAACGTATCTGCAAGCCTTATGCAACTGATACTGGTTCAGCTGGTCATATCCTTAGCAGATGTTAGCAGAACCCAGCCCAATCACAAAAGAAACAAATAAAAAATGTAAAGGGAAGAACCGCTGTTGTATGCATATGAAAAATTTCTCAGGTCAATAGGAAGCACAACATGAGCAAAGATAGAGTGCTTACCTTGATTATGGCACTTGATATGTAGTGTTAGTACTAGCCCTCATAATACTTAATGTTATTAAAATTGCTTACATTTTAGAATTGTGGATGCAAGCCTTTGGGTTTTTGTTTTCTTTACTTGAAAGCAGATACTACATTATTTCAGTTATAGTTCTATCATACAGTATCATGAGGTTTGATCCAGCATGTGAGGTCAGCTTCTAATTTTGCATAAAAAATTCTACTTGTCTTCTAGTGTTATTCCTTATGGGACACTGGAAATGTCAGAGTAGGAAAATATGATATCCTTACAGAAAAGGTCAACTTTTTATGATAATGTTTTTCCATGATCGAAACCACTTGAATTTTTATCTTCATTTTTTTTGTTACTCAAATATAAGCAGCCCAATTTTTTTTACAAGAACTGCCTGATTTAAATTTCAGAGCTAAGAGTTTCGTGTCCAGCTTACACAGTCACTGTTGTTTCAGTCAATCAAAAATGCATTTGGCATTTGTTTAGAGCTCTAAATTAGAGTAAGAAGCATCATGTTTTGTTTGTTAAAACAGAATCAGTTGTGCCACTACAATTTTAGTTGTTCCATCATTCCTGTTATTAAAAAAACCACATATTTTTCAGACTTCTGTTGTGCTTAGATTAATAGCTTTGTGGTAAAAATCATTACATTGTAATTATTTTAAGGAGGAAGACATTAATAAGGAAAATTTTGTTTACTTAGGTACCAGTTTGGGGAGGTTTAGGGCTGATATTTACTTTTTTGAGACAAGAAAATTTGACAGTTCTGAAAGAACAGTACATTTTAAATTGTACACATTGGTACAGTAGCTTATGGTAATGGTAATGGAATTAAATTTGTAAGTTGTTTTGTTCAAAAGTGCAATGAGTGCAAAAGTTCTAACGTGGATTTTACTTATCTTGTATGCAAATATTTCTTTAATTTTATATCTACGTATTGGTTTACATTTCATAAATGGGCCAATATATGAATGTTTTAGGTAGTTACTGTTTTAAAGCATCATCAAAGTGATTTGGCTTCATGTGATGGTCATGAAATGTAAAATAAGGTGATATTCTAATATTTTTCAAAATTCTAATTCTAAATGGCAATGGAGATGATAAATATATTGTAACTATGTTTAAAAGTTAAATGTTTAAAAGTTAAATAAGACTAAGCAAATAGAATTTATTTTGTATCCCGTTAGTAGTCATATAGATCATTGATTCTGTATTCCCTGATAGTGAAAAGAAGCTAATACTGAAGAGTGTCAGCCATGCCATCCTATTCAATAGGAATATCCTATCTGGTTGCCTTGCTGATGAGCTAGTTTAGTATACTCTGCATTCTAAAATTAGAATATAAATGAGATAGCAGCACTACATTTGTGTTTAAAGGAAAATCAGCTGTATACTAGAACTATAAAAGGGACAGAAAAACTATTTTCAAGATTGCCTTTATAAAATAAAGTTCAACTGGAAATAGTTTTGGTTTATTTTCTGAAGAGTTTTTCAAGAGGCTTGTTATGTACACATATATTGCAGAACCAATTAACTTGCTTAATATCTTCTTGGCCTTGTTTGTTAACATTTACAAGTGCTGTGTTGGCATACACTGCTGTAGGAATTATACTTTCAAAAATATGTTTAGCTGGTCTAGCAACAGCATCAATTCCTTGACGATCACGATAAATTGTCTTGTTTAGAGTATCTTCTTAGAATGGGAGAATTAACAAGAGATAATTTATGATTAGACAGTTGGGTTAGCGGGCCAGGAACAGCCCATTCTCATCAGAGACTAATCAAAGACAGACCATACAGTCTCCTTAAAACTGCCTTGTATCAGTTATGAAAAAGAATGTCTTTGCCTATCTGGTAGAGACAGCTGCAACAATAATAAGTAACAATCATATGCTATCTTTCCTGTAAAAACTGAACATGTTCCAATAGAAAATAACAGTTGACAGGAGTCTTTGCTGTTCTGGATATTTTTGATCAGCCATGGTACCAGACATTGACAGCTGAAGGATTGGTAGGTGCCACTCAGCTCTGTTTTGGCATGTGTCTTGTTCACCATTGTCTCTGAAAAGAAAAGCGTTTATATTAATTCTAAACTATATCAAATTAAATTTCTTGGAACTGAAGTCTAGCAGTTTATTACAGCCTATTTTCAGTTTTACGTTCATTTGTTTTTTTTTTGATGAAATTTTTTTGTAAGTGCTTTATGCAAGGAAATATTTTTTAATATAAAGAGTCCATAGAGAGAAGAATGACCAAGTCTTAAAAGTTATTGGGCATTAGGTTCTATAAAAGTGCTTGTATTGCAAATTATTCAACATACTAGTAACTGAAATACACTGAATACCCAAATCTATTCAAGAAATTCCAAATCTATTTATTTCATTTATTTTGAAACTTTTAGTCTGCATACATTTACTTTTCAGATTAATCTAACATTTCATTCTTATAAAGGTAATCTCATTTTATACTATAATTTAATTCTACATTTAATAAATACATTTTTAAGCCGTTCACCTCAAATTTTGCTGTTGTTCATTTAGAAGTGTGACTGACAAACCATATCTTCTTTTATAAGGAATTTACATTTTTTAAAGAACCGACATATGAGAAAAATGATCAGCATGTAGAAATAGTTGCTAAGGTCTCTGGCCAATCCCCAAACCTTGATGATTACTCAGAAAAGAATGAATATGAGAAAAAGAAAAGCTCTGCTGAAAAAAGCAGATCCACTGACAAGAAGATATTAGAACCATCTATGAAGTGGAAGAATATTGGTCTTTCTGCTGCCCACAGGTAAGTAGTTATCTTTATAATTGAATTTTCCATAGCTCTCCCTAACTCGTGCTAGCAATTACTGTTTTTTCTATTTCAGTGTGACCAACCCAGGCAAAAAAGTACATTTCATTTTCACAGCATTGTAAATTAGGAACCAAAAAGCACGAAAAGTTTTGCTCAGTTGGGCCTGGGACTCTTCTTGGAATACAAGGAAAGGAAGATATATAATATTGAGCCCACAATCAAAACAGTGGAACAATTTAGTGTCAAGAACAGCTAAACAGACTAGGACTCCTCTACCTGGAGAAAAGATGCCTGGAGGAAAATGAGAGTTTTGAAAACATAAGTAATGACTGAAGATGATGTCTGTTCTAATACAAAAACACAGGACATCAAGTGAAGCGAGTCTCAGTGAGACTGAAAGTTCAGAACAAAGGGACCTATTTTTTTTCACAGAACACATCTAAGCTCTAAAGATATTATTATTATTATTATTATTATTATTATTATTATTATTATTATTATTATTATTATTATTTGCCACAGGATGTTAAAGGCCTTTCATTTACTTGAGATAAAAAAAGCAAACAGACAAATGCATGGGGAAAAAAAATAATCCAGAACTGTTTATGTGAGGACACTTAAGATTTCCCTGAACCAAAATTTTCTGAGAAATATTCTGGAAAAAAAGTATTCCTCTGCTGATCTTGCACTATTACCTAGAAAGCTGCTATTGGTCATGGGTGGAGATGGTATCCTAGGACAGGTGAACCAATGGTCTGGCTGTATATACTTTGTTGATCTTGTATTACATACAGGTTGGCATAATGCAAATTTTATAATATTCCACTGTTTTCATAAAATAAAATCAGTCATTTAAGATACGGCATGTTTTCTTTTTAATGAAATCTATTGTGCAGATTCATAAACTCATATGTGCTGATATAATATGTATCCAAACATAGCTTTTTCTTACATTTTAGTAACAAGGCTGCAAGAGAAAAAGAACAACGGAGAAAGAGTACTGTATCTGGGAAAAAAAAAAAGAAAGCCTCTGGTATTCCTTCTGAATCTGTTAAAATACAACCAGCTTTAAAATGGTATGGCTTACTTGTCTTTTCTTCAAAATTTTAATTAATATTTCCTGTATTTACAGTATTTATCACCACACTTAGTGTTTGGTAGTGATAATCACGTTTCCAATGCTACTATTAGACAGGATTGTTATATCTATTTAACATACGCTTGTTCATAATACTTTATAGCTATCTAAAGTGAGTGATGGTCTTCATTTTTAGTAAAATATCAGACATGTTTGAAGAAGTCAGTGAAAGTTCTTCAGAGACTGATGAAGATGAAGAACAACCTGTACATCACCAGGAAGGAAGCACTGATTTGCCATCAGAATACTGGGGAATTCAGAAACTTGCAAAATATTTAAGGGTAAGTTAGGAGTATTGATTTAAAAAAAAATAAAAATAAAAATGCCACTTTCTTTTTTTCTTTTCTATATCTGAGGACACCATGGCAACTTCTCGTTCTTTGTATCTTTTTTTTTTTTTTAATTTTACAATAGCCCTGCCATGTCACATGTTTAAAGACTTGAGATGTTTGCTTTCCTATCACCCACCCTTATTCTCCTGTATTTTTATCTGCTGTTTTTGGCTTACGCAGACCCTTAGATTAAGCCATCTGTTCAGTGTTATTTAAAACTTAAGATGGTATAATTTCTTTATTAATTATTAGGTTTCTATTTTGCTTTTTGAAACTTTCCAAGATATTTCTTTATGTGGATAATAACTTTCAGGAGTTTTTATTAAAACTGAATACTTGCCTAAAGTCTTTCATCAACTATGATTAACGCATGACTGAAGTAGTTCTAATATGGTCTTGTGTCTGGATAGTTGCTGTTAGTGAGCAAGAAAATATATGATAAACAGATCCTCTAAAACAAAAAAGGCTTTTTACACAGAGCTGTTGAAAATCTTTTGGAGTCTACAAGTAAAGATTCTTAGACTTCTGTGTATATCTGAAAACAAAACAAATCCCCTCAACTCTTCTGGAAAACTCTAAAACTAGTCACGTTTTTCTCTCAGGAAAAATTCCTTCACAAGTTTGTACAGGAATTTAAATAATGTAAGTTATTAATGAAGTTGCTGGTTTATCTATTTTTTTGAGTACAGCTACAGAACATACACATCTGACAGATAAAAATGATTGTGCTGTTGTACTTGTTGGTACAACAAAATTACTGATGAGGAGTAAGCACTGATTGGCTTCTTCCAGTCCTTTCAGCATCAGAGAAAAGTATTTTAATGCACTCAGTGTTTTTTCTTAGCTCATGTGTGTGAGACGTTTGCTACTGTCCGTAGCCAGAGGCATGGAAACAGATGGATAATACAAGTCTTTAAATTCTTTATGCTTCATCCTTTCTAGATTTAACCTCTATATTCTTGTCATTTTAGCTATGTTAAAGTAAGTCTTCATGAGTTTAATCTGGTGTGACATCCAGCAAGTAACTTATTCAGCTATCCCTAAAGCTGAACACGCTATATATACGATTTCCATGATGCAGGTTGTTTGTTTGTTTGTTTTTGTTTTGATTTGCATGTAATTTCAGTCCAAGATGTGGTTTTAAAATCTTTCAGTTGACTGATAGCTTGTTTCTGTCTTATGGACCACGTCTTTGTACCTTTCTGAGAGTTGAGAGAAATAACCGTGTTGCTTTTTAGTAATAACCCTCAGATCCTCCCAGAGAGAATACCTGAAATTCGTTACTGTTGATGAACTCCCAGAAATCTTTTCATTGGCATATCTATGAACCACACTTTTTAGTTAAATGGCTCCTGATGATGTAGTTCACAAACTCCCTCTTCTCTTTAGATCCTTCATAAAGATACGTTTGGATTTTAGCACTGGACATGATTCAGTACTGAAACTTATTTACATTTGCTTGAAACCATTTTGAGTGAAGTATGAGAAGGGCAAATAGGAAAATAAATTTTTCATGCTCCTCCATTTTAGAAATAATATATTTTATTATTGAATATTTTATTCAAGATGTCAACAAGCAAAATTACTTAATGCCTTAGAACTAGAATTAGAACAGAGATCCTGTAGTGAGTACCTGGGAAGATGTATTTTTAATACAAAATTCCATCGTATGAAAAGACTTTGTTTTCAGAATTTAAATGTATACTTGTTCATGTTTTAATGTACACCCAAGTCTTCCAAGCTATTTAAACTAGATATAAATTAAACAAAGTACTTGAAGATATGCTTAAAATAGTTCTCTGTCAATTTTTAGCTACGTAAAGCAAGAAATCCCTAGTGTCAGATAAAGCTGAAAAGAGATGCCTCTGTGCCATACCACAGACAGTGGTTGAAATGCTTTATTGATGGAGTGCTACTTTAGCCTGCACATGGAATTAATTTTAATTCAAGTATAAATACTGTACTTCTGGCCAGACTTGGAAGATTTTTTGGCATTCTTGTTGTTCTTGTAGGCAAGTGTTCTTGACACATGCAATATAAGAGAAAATAAATTTATGACTGCAATATTTAAGTATCTACAAACATATTTACATAGAAGCATACATTTTGGAGGGTTTACATTTTGAAAAGTTGAATACATTGTTTGCACGTTTTAAAAATCAAGGAAATAAATAATAGATGTTAGAAGTTAGTCATTTCTAGATGTGACAATTTTTGGATATCTGCTGCAGTAAACACAATTTACAGTTCAGCAAGACTCCATAACATTAATTTACAAACACAAAAGTTCCATAAAACCTGAAAAATACCTGGTTTCTATGGCTCTGTTAGATTACCATCTTAAAAAGACAGTTGCATCCTGTATTAAGTAAATTTGCTGGGTCCTGTGGATTGTACTTGCAGACAATGACAAGGACACAAATTCTAATACAGTGGAAATTCCCTTCTGACTTTTTGCCCTTCCCTGTTTTGCCTTTCTCTGTAAAAGAGCAACCATGTTGGAATTGCTCCACTGGGAAGCAGCTGCTTCTGTGGTCTGGCTCCTTGTCCTACCTTCAAGCTTTCCAGAGCTGTGAAACAGAACATAGAGCATATGTCTTATTGCCATGTCTCCCTATTGGCTTAAGAATGGGCAATAAAGGGAGATCAGTGAGCTTGGTGACAGCATTGTGTTAGGAATCTTTTGGGACTAGACTGGGTAAATTTGGAATGAAGAATTTCAACTAAGTGAATTCTACTGTTACAGCTTAGTTCCGATTTTACACTATCTATTAAAATAATGTTTCTGACACATTAGATTTCTGGGGGAAGGTCTACATTTTACATGTAGACATGTAAAAAATGAAAAAAACTTAAGGAATAGAGTGAAGGGGTCATATTTTATACCAACTTTTTTGCTAGAATAGAGGATCAAAGGGTACCAGTGCTTTATCTTCTTTTCAACAGAGCTGAGGCTGATCACTGCGAAAAAAAAACAAATCAAAAATCACTCTACCAAAAAAACCCCAACCATCTCAAGATTCATCTAGAAATCCTAATTTTTTCTCCTAGGAAACTAGCTCGAGGAATGAATATCAAAGAAATCTATGGATCAAGTTCTCATAATGCAGGTGTTGCGGTGACTACTGGTTGGGAAAGAGCTACATGCCCTTTGCAGTGTGAGCAGAACTAAGACAGAAGACTGTCATGTGGCTGGTGGCAGAATTTATTTCCTTTTCTTAGGGAGCTTAAACTTATCAGTTACAGAAATGGAACTTGCAAGAAGACACAATGGTTCCTTTGCTGAGATTTTTGTACATGGAGGATACTAGCATTCTTGGGAAAGAAATGTACTGGTTAGAAATGCAGGTGAAATAATTAAAATATGCAGGAAAGCTCTGCCAGGAGCTAAGATGAAGAGTTTAGAAAGAAAGGTTAAATAGATACTGTTGATAAACAGTGTGAAAGGGTTTTCTTCCCAACAAAAAGGCAGAGAGACGTCTGGAGATTGATATTTACATGGTTGGGGCATATCAAAGTGCAGAAAATCCATGTGTGCATGAAAGGAGGAAGTGTGCATAGGAAAGGTTCCACCCGTTACAGAAACAGGGAGCCTGTTTCAGAGCACTGGACACAGAGTATCCAAAACACAGTCTTAAATGGATGAAGCATGTGTGTTTGGGAGTTCTTTTTCACTCTGTGGGGTTTGCAGTGTGACATTTCTCTGCTTGGGGGGAAAGGAGAAGCAGCAACAGTGGCATACACACTATTATACATTAGTAGTCAATCACAGTTTTTCAATAATCTGAGATGTCTTGTATTTGAGGTCTGAGGTTTTAGTTATCTGAAACTTTCTCATAAAATTTTGTGGCAGAAAACATTCAGACTTTCAAAATAACCAATTATTTTCTTGTGCAAATGAAAGACTTGCTGAAGAGTGTTATGTAGTAATCTCAGCCCTCCTGAAGTTTAACAGATCGTGTATACAGCAACTTTTAAAAGAATCAATTATAAATTTATGGCACTTGGTTAAACACTGATGTGGCTTATTGGTTTTTTTCCGATTTTTGTGTGAAATAGAGGATAGGCATAGTATTTCTAACTGCAAAATTGAGAAATATAGCTTTCTTAAATTACAGTGATACTGGAAATGTTCCATATACTTAAGATTACATTGCACTCATTATAAAATTTTAAATCAGCTTCATAAAAAATGCATGGATTAAGAAATCAGTTGTATTTTGGGAGTAGCAGAAAAGTAATTTTGTTTTATTTTCAAATACCGAACCTCAAAATAGACCTGAACATATTAGCCTAAGGAAAAAAATGGTCTTCTAATACTGATTCATTTGAAATGAAACTAATTAAAAGTTATTTTAAATTTTGTAAAAAAGAAAAAATGGCATTAGTGTTGCAGTGTATCCTCGAAACATTAATTGCTGGTCTAGTTATTTTACATATTGCAATACCACTTAAATATTTTCTGGTAGCAATAGAAAAAGTCTAAAATTGAATGTTCTCAGATATCACTGAGTACTGAAATGTAAATACCACTTCTGAGGAACTTACTGTCTTTTTTAATTTGGCTTCCATTTTCCTGGGAAGATTTACTGCTGGGTACAACTGTACAGCTATAATTGGATAGCTGGATGATTAACATAGAAGTTAGGAACTTGGGTAGATATGTAACTAACTTAGAAATTATTTTGTGCGCAATATTATTAAAGGACTTTATCTGTAATCTTGAAATCCAGTCCTAGATGTGTAATAGAAACAAATATTAGAATCTAATAGCAAAATATCTGCATAGGAAATATGTTGCACGTTATGTTATTTTTTCCCACAGTCTGTGGGAAAAGATAAGTTATTTCTTTATACTATCACATTAGCAAGGCTTGCATTTGAGTATATTTTAGCTACTAAATTACTGTATATGAATATATATAAAACATTTCCATTTTAAATAATTTTACAAGTGCATAATGCGTTTTTTCAGAACTTTCAAGTTTGCAAATAATTTAGATGACCTTATTAGTAGAGTATCTAACACTAAACCTTTAATCTGCCCTTACGAAAGTATTCATTGGAAAGTATTCAACTGAACTTAAGGGTCAAGATGAAAAAATAATTTTATAGTAGTTTGGCAAAGTGGTAGACTGATATTTTTTAGAAAATACCAAACACATGAGACATAATCATGTGCCACCTGCTAGTGTTTCTAGGCACGTATTTGGCTAACCTGTCAGCTTTGGCAAGTAATCTTTTTATATCCCTCACTTCTGCACTGCTCGTGAACATCTCCTGTTCCCATCTTCTGGTATTAGCTGAGATTTTCTTTTAAATTTAAATTAAAAAAAAAAAAAAAGTGAGTGCTGAAAAAATAGTGGGATAAAAACATGGAAAAACTATATTTTGTAATTAAGATATGTATTTTTTAACAATTTAGCCAGTGCTGGTCATGAAAAAGAATTTTTATGATAAATTTACTGGGTAGGAAATATTGGCAAATGGAGAACTCTCATATTATTATTATAATTGGCAGCTCTAAAGAATTTGCATAGCTCTCTCCTCAAAATACTGTACAAACAATCATTCCTAATCACAAGAGACGTATAAAATATATAACTGCCAGTTGATTTTTGACCATAAACACCAACTCTAATGAATTTCTGTATAGTAGATGTTAATTACTGTCCTAAGGGTCACCCATTCCTACGTGTTTCCTAGAAGTATTGAGAGATAGGACAGAAATAAAAACAGAAAAAAAGAAAAAGAAAAAGAAAAAAAAAAGTAAAATTCAATGAAAAACAAGGAAGAATCATAGAATAGTTTGGGAAGGTACCTTTAAGATCATCTGGTTTCAACTCCCCTGCTATAGTCAGGGACGTCTACCTCTAGACCAGGTTATTCAAAGTCCCATCCAGCCTGACCTTGAATGCTTCCAGGGAGGGGGCATTCAGGACCTCACTGGGCAACCTGTTCCAGTGTCTCACCACTGTCACAGTAAAGAATTTCTTCCTAATATCTAGTTTAAAACCATTTGCCCTCATTCCGTCACTATATGCCCTTCTAAAAAGTCCCTCCCCAGTTTTCCTGTAGGCCCCCTGTATAGGAACTGCTGAGTCACAGCCTGAACCTCTGATTAATCACCTGAGGCAAGCAATAAGTCAGCCCTGGGAGCACAGGTGAAAGCAATTCACCTGTGCTGCAGGAAGGGGTGGAGCCTGGCTCCACCTCTCCTAGACCCATTTAAGAGCTGACTACCAGTGAGAAAGGATCTCTCTCTCTCTTCGGAAGATCCATTCCACTGGAGTTTCCTGAGCGAGCCTACGACATGGGTAAGCATCCTATTTATTCTCTTTGTCTTGCTGTGCCTAATTCTCTTGCTAATTTCATTATTATAACATCTTAATATTATTTGATTATATAATATTCCTTTATATAATTTTCATTGATTATACACCCCCCCCTTCAGGTACTGGAGGGCCACTATAAGGTCTCCTCAGAGCCTTTCCCTCTTTCAGCTGAGGAACCTCAGCTATCTCAGCCTGTCTTTGTGAGGGAAATGCTCCAGCCCTCTGATCAGCTTCCTGCCCCTCCTCTGGACCTGCTCCAACAGCTCAATGTCCTTCTTGTGTGGGGAACGCAGTACTCCATGTGGGATCTCATGAGAGCAGAATAGAGGGGCAGAATCACTTCCCTCAACGAGCTGATCATACTTCTCTTGATGCAACCCAGGATGCAGTTGGTCTTCTGGATTGCAAAGGCACATTGACAGCTGATGTTGAATCTTACATCAATTGACACTCCTAAATCCTTCTTCTCAGGGCTGCTGTCAAGATGTTCTCTATCTAACCTGTATCTGTGCTTGGGTTTGCCCCAGCCCAGGTGCAGGACCTTGCACTTGGCCTTGTTGAACTACATAAGGGTGGCATGGGCCTGCCACTCAGGCCTGTCCCTCTGGATGGTATCCCATCTTCCTAGCATGTCAACTGCACCACTCAGCTTGGTATTGTCTGCAAACTTGCTGAGGGTTCACTCAATCCCACTGTCCATGTCACTTACAGAGAAGTTAAATAACACCCGTCCCAACACTGATCTCTGGGGATGCCACTCGTCACAGGTTTCTGCTTGGACACTGAGTTTCTGAATGCAACTCTCTGAGTATGACCATCCAGCCAGTTCCTTATCCAGTGAGTAGTCCATTCCCCAAATCCATTTTTCTCCTGTTTGACAACTGGGATGTCATCCAGGACAGTGTCAAACACTTTGCACAAGTCCAGATGGATGACATCAATTGCTATTTCTTTATCCACTGATGCTAAAACTCTGTCATAAAAGGTCACCAAGTTTGTCAGGCATGACTTGTCCCTGGTGAAACCACATTGGTTACCACTAACCGCCAATTTTTCGTTTGCCTTAGTATGGCCTTCAGGAGGATCTGCTCCATGATTTTGCCAGGCAAAAGGTGACACTGACTGGCCTGTAGTTCTGTCAATCTTCTTTTTTTCCCTCCTTGAAAATGGGGGTTATATTTCCCCTTTTCCCGTTGGTGGGAACTTTGCCAGATTGCCATGACCTTTCAAATATGGTCAGTAGTAGCTTGGCAATTTCATCTACCAGTTTCCTCAGCACTGTGGATGGATCTTGATGGTCCCATGGACTTGTGCACCTTCAGGTTCTTTAGATGGTCTTGAAGCTGATCTTCACTTACAGCAGGCATTCTACAAGTTCTTACCATTGCTTTCTGCAACTTGTGTGGTGTTACTAGTGCCTTTCCTGGTGACAACTGAGGCAAAAAAGACACTGCTCACCTTAGCTTTCTCTGTATCCCTTGTGACCAGGTCTCTAGTTTCCTTCCAGAGAGGGCCCACATTCTTCCTGACCTTCTTTTTACCACTGATATACCTGTAGAATTTCTTCTTGTTCCTCTTCATGTCCCTGGCTAGATTTAATTCTATTTGGGTTTTAGTTTTTTTAACCTGATCCCTGGACGCTCAGACAGCTTCTTTGTAGCTCTCCAGTGTAACTTGTTCCCGCTTCCACTCCCTATAAATTTTCTTTTTGAGTTTGAGTAAGTCCAGGATCTCCCTGTTGGTCCACAGAGGCCTCCTGGCATTCTTGTATGCCTTCCTTTTTTCTGCTTCTGGGCTTGAATGAGATGGTCCTTGAATACTGACCAGCATTCTTGGGCCCCTCTTCCCTTCATGTTACCCTGCCAAGTAGTTTCCTGGAGAGGCTGAAGTCTGCACTCCTGAAGTCCAGAGTAGCAAGCTTGCTGCGCACCCTCTTTGATACCCTAAGGATTTTGAACTCCACCATTTTGTGGTCACTATAGCCTAGGCTGCCCTTGAGATTCACATTACTCACCAGCCCCTCCTCATTGTGAGGACAAGGTTGAGCATAGCACCTTTTTCGCATGGGTTCCTGTACTACTTTGAAGAGGAAGTTATTATCAACATATTCCAGAACATTGGATGCTGCTATTACAATTGTTGTATCAGTGTAGTTTCTCACCCCAAAATGATTCCTTCCTTGATCACAGAAATTAGTATGACCATTTCTAGAGGGATTTGTCAGACCTTTTGGACACTGATGAGGGAAGGCAGAAAGCCTTGCATTTAAATACAGGTGAGCATTGAAAAGGATGGCTGTCCTGTTGCACGTGACTTACAAGTATGTAAGTCTTTGCTCTCCAGAGCAACCTCTTCTGAAAGTGAAGAGTGCAGAGCAGTAGCTGAAATTTGGAATAAAAACATATGAGTAAAAACATATGAGTGAGCAACTTTCTTCGGGTTTGGCCTGAGGAAGTGTGTGACCTGTTACTTTGCACAAAAAAGGTCCTTTCATTAGAAATGCTGAGGTAAATCATTCGTATATAGACTGCATCTGGGTTTGTGACAGTGGAAGCTGAAGACAGTGTACTGCTGGAATCAAGACCAAGGAAGGTGGTTTCTCATAGAGAATGGTGGAAGATGAAGTCATGCAATGTATATATGCTGAAAGGAGCTGTTATGTAGAGGAAATTTTGGATAATTGTTGAAGCTGAGTTCTTTCATGCTGAAGTGTCATTGGAAGCCTATGTATGTTTTGAGTTGGAGACAATCTAAGACTTACTGCATAGATGTGGTTACTTCAAGATACTCTGACAGATGAAACTGAAGTCTGAACTCTGTTACAGCTACCAAAGGTACTACAGATGGTGTGTGGTAGCTAAAGCCAAAACCAGAGCTAAAACTCAGAATGACATCAGTGTTTACACATTCTCATGAATAATGACATTTTGCAACAGCAGTAGTTTCTGATTGATCTGATAGATTAAATCTCAGATTAACATATATTGCAGCAATCTGATCTAGAAATCATAATGGGATTGTGAGTTTGTTGCCCACAGTATAATCTTTTTACTTTTCTCTGTAAATTTATCTAGGTTCAGAAAGAGTGGTCCACTGTCTCTACAAAATTGTCTAGATGCAACTGGGGAACAAATACACTCCTAACATGAAAATTTCAGAAATAAGTAGATTGTTAAGACACTATATATGTTTGCACATGAATTGCGTTGACTCTTCAATCCAATTGCTAAGCACCAAAAAGGAAAGCTAACAAAATGGGTATATGTCTAGGCAGAGTTTTCGACAAGGAATCACATTGTTTAACAAAACCTTCTGGTTCACTCAGAAAATAATAATAGATTTGTTCTTTTGTTTCAAAAGTCACTTTTTTTTCCAATTTCATGAAAGATCATGACAATTTTAACTCACTGACCTGGGTCCTAACGTGTATGTTGCTTCTGCCACTGTGACACAGGAGCAAGGTGAAAGAATTCATCTGTAACTAAAATCACACAACTTCTGTGCACTGTAACTTGTAGTCCAACATAAACGTTTTGGATTGTGTGATTTTTGTGATGCCTGTTATTTTCCACTGGCTTTAGCTATAATACTAACCATTATGGTTTACGCACTGCCAGGCTGTAGCCCAAGAACTCTAGAAGATTCAGGAAGTGGGGAAGGGAATTATTCCACAACTGAGTTATACTTGTCCATAACTCATCTCTAACAAGTTGCAGCTTGTATGTTTTATAAACTAAAATGAAAAATTGGAACTTGTATTTAAACCAGAACAAAACGAAGTGTTTGGAGGTTCACTAGCATAGAAAAATTGCCTTGCTGAAGCATAGCATATCATGCATACTATATTGCAGTTCTCAGTCTTCCATTAAGCTTTATCAAAATCTATTTTAAATTTCCAGCAATAAATCACAAAATGATCTGAGATTTGAGGGAGTCAAGTTCAATATAAAATCAAAATGACGGAAAGGTTTAAATTAAGAATTCTGTTTTATACTTTACTACTTGTTTTTACTTTCTTGTTTTGTAAGAGTAGCAGTTTGGGCTGGAATTCCACTTTAACCATGGTGTTGTTCTATGAGTTCCTTTTCTGGTTATATTTAATCATATTAGTCTAAATCCAAATACAAGTTGAATGTATTAATACAAAAAAATACACCTTTGGATAGGTATATTTATAAAAATGCTTCTAAGTCAGAAGTTGTATATATTTCATTTTTTTGTTTGTTTCAGGAAACTGAAATGTGCTGCAACTTCTTCATAATAATATTATTTTTGCATGCGTGTGCATACATTTTCCTATGAATTGGGCAACACTGTTGGAATCTATTTCATTATAGCCTTGTTAGTACTCTTATTATTTGTACTCCTCTAATGCGGATGTTGGAGAGTTAGAACAAAAGGCAAAGAACAATGCATCCTGTAACTTGGACTGTACCAGATGAAAATGGGTTAGATATTCCAAGAATCTCCTATACAGCTCCTTACAGTCTCAGCTCTCTGAAGAGCTAGTGTTTCCAATTGCTGGTAGAACATCTGCAAAAACTTTCACAATCCAGAGATTACTCCAGAGGAACTTCTGTATCTTTCTCCTTTAGTCTTACTGAACTGAAATCACGGTTTCAAAATTTAAAGTTTTATATTAATTGAGAAGGGTTTTACATAGGATGGGATATGTGATGTTGAAATCTTAATCTTATACAATTAATTAGCTATTATTACATTATAATTGAGGTAATTGTTTAAAAGAAGACAATGAAATATAAAAAATATATTCATAAAATTTCATGCTAATGGAAGCTCATGAAAAAAATAAATGATAGAAATTAGGCCTAGGAAGACATTTACTCCTGCTTACTAACAAAAATGAATGATTCTTTGCGTGTTAATTTTGCTTCCAGACAATATTTCTTTTCTGCAATGGAGATTTCATTACTGGTAGAAACAATGTATTCAAAATGCAGATATTGTATACATTTTTTTATACCTAGTGTAAATCAGGCCTGATACTGTGTAACCCCACTGTCTCTTATCCACAAACAACATGGAGAACGCATGATTGTCTTTGTAGCTCTTAGTTCTTAGTGCGTCTTACTGCCCCTGCTGTTGTTGAGGAGAAACCAGATCTTGAGATCCTTGAGCAGTGTGTTGGGGGCATGCTGTACTGGAATGCATTTTTGCCAGAAGGTGTCAGGAGGTGTCCTCTGGGCAGCCTGATCTATTGGTTGGTGGCTCTGCAAATAGCAGTGGGGCTGAAACTAGATGAACATTGTGGTCCTTTTCAACCCAGGCCATTCTATGATTTTGTTATTCTATGAATACTCCCAAAGCAAAGCCCAGCATTCTTTGAGATCCTATGGAAAAAATTTCTGAAAGTCTGACGCAAGCAAGTGAAAAGAGGACCTGGATGCTGGCAAAAGTTCATGCACCTTGCATAAGCTTGCATCTTGCTGTGCAGTCAGCATGGACTGACTGATAATTTCAGTCAAGTGGGTGAACACCACCAAATAAGGATGTTTCTAATATTGAACTGACAACCAAGCACTGGTCAGAATTTATTTATTTTTTTTTTTAATTATTGAATTCAGAATATACATGTAACAGTGAGGGGCTGCCTTCAGAAAACCTTCTTAAGAATGAAAAGATAACTCAGGAAATTTTGTGTAACACCTCTGTAGCTTTCACCGTTCCTGAAATACCCTTTTAAGTTGAGGAAGGAATTTAAAGACAGGCTCCACACCCTGTCCTGTAATGGAGAAATTTTCTGGATAAGGTCACATACAGGTCTTCTTCTAATCTTCCTCCCAGCGTAGAAAGCGAGATTGTATTTGCAGATGTGTACAATCATTATCTCATACACCTGCCTTTGTATTCATACATTAGAATTTTTAAGTAGATTAATCTATGCGTTATAGTATTATAATAGTGCTCAATTAAACACTTCAAAAATAAAAGCAAGACAAACAGAAGCTTTGCTACTCATTCTACTTTAATTTTATATAGCTATCTATTCTGTAATTCTCAGCTGAGCTCTGAGTATCAGAATAGAGACGTCACATGCATTTCACAAAAGACATTTGACTTATAGTCTAGCAGTAATGAAGTTCTATTTTCATTCATTTTGTGGGTATGTATGTTATACCAATGTATACGAAGAGAGGTAGACTTTGAACTAAATCTGTGCTTAATGTGAAGCCTTAAAATGATTGTTGCCTGTAGAGTTTTTCTATTCAGCGTACCAGATCTCAAATGCTGCAGCAATATGATGTTGGTTTTATGTCGACTAAGTGGAGGGGTAACTATTTCTGTGCGTGTTAAACTTTGTAAGTATTGGAAGACCTGCTGAAATGATAACTTCAAGAAAGAAAAAATGATTTTTGAAACTGCAGCGTCTTATTTAATAGAACTGATGCTTCAGAACATATGACAAAGATTTTATTGTGGTTTTATTTTAAAAATATAGGTTATGTGTTTTTATCATCAGCTTTGAAACTGAAAAAATTAAATACATGTGTATATACATACTTTTATATATTCAATATAGGGGGAAAAAATTGTATTGTGTTGTAAAATTTGGGCCATATTAAATATCTAATGCCAAGCATTCTGAATGTAAGAGAAGTGAAACATGAATTACTGTATTATTTGCAAATGTAGTTTCCCTGTAGGAAAAGCACTTCTCAAAAGAAGAGACATCATAGGTTAGCAATATAATTCAAAACAAAGTAAACCTCAAAGTCTAAGCTGTATGAAAAGACCAGAAACTTTACAAAAGGATAACAGTTAGTTCTTCTGAGCTATAGAATATCTTGTCTGGTTTGCTATCATATTTGTAGACTTTCGCTAAAAGAGATCATTTAAACCTTAGTATGTGGACAAACTTATTTCTATAGGAAAATATTTGAGAAACTGTTACCGTATTTTATCTGTAGGAATAGATCAAAATATGTTCTTAAAGCTAATCACAAGTTTCATTTTCTTCTGAAATCAAAATTATAACAAAACTAAAAAGGATAATAAAATTGTAGGAATCTTTCTTCAGTACAATATATGTTACAGATGCTTATAGATACATGTAAACAATTTGCTGTTAAAAAGTTCTGTGGATGTCTGTAGTTACAAGAAATGTAAGTAAAAATTGGCTATGAAGTGCCATCCATGCATACTTCATTGATAATCAGAAATGTTTTATCTGTTATAATTTACCAATCTGAAACTTTGTCAAGTGTTTTTCTCTCATTGATTTTATAATATTTTCTCATTTGTAATTCTCTACTACCTTTTATGGTATCTGTTGAAGAGCGTGTTAAATTTAAATACTTTTTTACAGTGTATTTGTCTTACTGTTTCTGTTTATATTTTAGAGATATGCTGCAAAATCTGAATGTTTTTCCTAGATCTATTTGTTTTACTTCACAAGCATTACTCATATGTAATAAGCATTATTCTATATGTTCTGTATTTCAAAATGTTGTGCGCTAACAAATTCTGGGGAGTGTTGCCCTCAAGTCCTTGACAGTTGCAGAGGTGTCATTTAAAGGAGATGGGCTTGGTTGGCTCAGTTCAGATCTGGATGTGAGCCAAAGCTTCTCTGGAATTCAGAGGCATTTGGGAGGTTGAGACAGTAGTTTGATTTTCTGTGTGCACTAAGTTGTAACTTCCTCATGAGCACCAGTTGGCATTGTTTGTGCACTCCAGCTTCTATTGCAGTTCCATTGTAGGTCAACCCTCCTAGTTTCTGTGCAGTTGGATTCCTCCCTGATTTGATAAACACTAAATCTTTATTATGAGTTCAAAATAATCCATTATTATCACATTGTTTAACTTTCTGCCTATTGTTGGATTTATTTTTGGTCTTTTTCTTAGTCTCAGCGTAGTGGCTATTACGAAGATATACTCTATCCAGTCTTGACTGAAAAAAATTTTCCACTGCTGGAAAACTTAATGTCACTCAAAGAAATTTCTTCCAAAAGATGATTAACAGTGTAGTCAAAAACTTACACTTTACTCCTCGTGTAAATTTGAGTACCTTTAACTTTAAATCACACATCATGCTGACTTGCTAGATTGCTCTGTGATTACATTACTTTTCCTCACAGTTGTACTCTTTCATTATGAATAAATCATGCCTTAACCTACTTTTTAATAAACTGAATAGTGCATCTCATGTCTGTTTCATCAACAGTTTTGCAGGCTTACAATAACTTCTATTCACATGTAAGAACATGAACTTGAATTTGGACATGAAAGAGACTGGTCTGGGGCAGATCGTAAGTCAGTGTAGCCCAGTAACCTGACTGCAAAAGGAAGGGAGATAGCATGTTCACAACAAAAGTTTTCTTTGCTTAAAGCTCATCTCTTGCACTCCAGATGGCCTAACCTTTGATTTCCATAAATGTGAGAAATTTTGCTACATAACTTACAGTAATGTGAACCTGCTTGTAATCTACCAAGGAAGAAGAAACCAAGACCCATAAGTGAATGCCCAGGGCAGGGTAGGAACATGGCAAACACAAGTCTCTCTAATACTCTCCCAGCCCCTAGCCGTGTTTAGCTCAGGCAGTTGAAAACTGAGATATTTATGATTTACTTAACTTCAACTGATTATTTTTCATAAAAATAAGCTATTGGTTTTCATAGAATCCTTTCACAACTAGTTCTACTTGTCTAATACCTTTTTTTTTTTTTTTTAGAAACAAACTTATTTTATTTATTTTTAACCTGATTCCTATTATATCTCATTATTAAGAGAGACTAAGTCAGTATTAAAGGAAACATTGAATGGTCAGTCCCTATATACTTGCTCAATGCCATCCCTAACACTGAAGGCCTCTTCTAGCTGAAAGAACTTGAATAATTTTTGC
This sequence comes from Chrysolophus pictus, assembly GCA_037305975.1. Taxonomy (NCBI): domain Eukaryota; kingdom Metazoa; phylum Chordata; class Aves; order Galliformes; family Phasianidae; genus Chrysolophus; species Chrysolophus pictus. The sequence continues at coordinate 15,555,290 of JAYKPI010000006.1, forward strand.
TTCTTTTCCCTCAAATATTTATACTGCAATAGTAATAATCTTACTGAAATTGAGGTTGCAGAAATGTTCGTGTCAAGCATGGATTTATATAGTATTATGGTAATATTCTCTGTTGACTTTTTTTTTCCAAATAAGTCCTGATGTTTAGCTTTTTTGATTGCCATTTTCTGTAGCACTAAGATTTCTGTAAACACAAGATATCATATCTAATTTTGAATGGTCATTTGAAAACTCATCATTTCATCTCTGGATTTAGGATTGTTCTCTCAGATATGTATCATTTCTCACTTTCTCATTTGCTATTTTATTGCCAGCGGGTTCTCTACTAGCTTGTCACAATTGGCTTAATTTAGCTGACAGCATAATACCATCGCAAACTTTGTCAAGTAACTAGAGCTTTTGTTTTCCAGGGTGTTTATGAGTATTGTGAATTGCACAACTTCAACAGAAATTCATGGAACTCCACTAAACTACCCCTCTTCATTGACTTAGCCTTTTGTTCTTATTCTAAATTTCCTATACTTCAGTCATTCTTAGCAATCTAGGCAGAGACCTTTCCCTCTTATAATACAGTGACTTGGTTTCTGTGAAAGCTATTGGGGAAGGGTTTTATTAAAATCATTGTGAAGTCCAGTTCAACTTATCAACCAGATCAGCATTGCCAAGAACTTGTTAAGTTTTGTAAGGCAGGATTTCTTTTAACAGATCTGTGCTGACTTCATATTGTATTGTACCAAGAATTTCTTACTTAGGCAGATGTCCATTAGTTCTGCTTTTGTTACAGTCTACCAAATTTTCCAATACAGATATTTGGCTAACAATCCTTGAACTCTTTTCAAAGTCATTTCTTTTATCCTGGTACTCAATGAACTATTTTATCCTCACTTTCCTTTATAACTCAGTTGAATGCTGTCTAGTAATAGCAAGTTTTTATTGTTCACTGTGTTCAGTTTTCAAATAACCATTTCTATAGTGACTTCAGTTTCTGACCAGTCCTCTGAAATGTTCTCCACAAAGAAAGATGCCAGTCTGAAATCTCTGATTTCTTCTGAACAGCAGTGCAAAGAATGTAGATAGCATCTCTTAAATGACTATATCTTCACTATTTTGTTTTGTTTGCTATCTACTTGTACCAGAACTCTCAATACTTAACTATCTAATTTGCCAGTCCATTCTAAGTAGGCTGTATTAGTCATTTGTCATCTGTGCTAATTATTCTCACTTCAATCTACCAGTCATTTGAAGTCCTGATCAACAACTCCATTTCTTACTATGTCTATATTATTTAATAACATAGAATAAAAAAAATTGAGCAGATTTCTTCTCTAGAAGTAGTTTTACTAGAGTTAGTAGAAGAGATAAGTTTTATATTTAATACTCTGTATATATGCTAATTATTTGCTGTATTTTAGGGAGGTAATCCAACAGCTACTGTAATTGCACTGTGTGCAATGAGAGACTTCAACCTTGCTCAAGAAACTTGCCAGCTGGCCATCAGAGACATTGGATGTCTTGAAGTGTTAATTAATTTGCTTGATACAGAAGAAATTAAATGTCAGGTAAGCAGCTTTTTTGAATAGAGCAGTAAACATACCTTTTCTATTAGGATTTTTTTATTCAAAATTTTTAGCTTATATAGGATACAAAGTAATGATTTTTTTTTCTCATTTTATTTCTACATTTTCTCAATTTCAAGGACTTCTTAGAAAAAATCATTTTCCTTGATTTTTGGTTTCCTTCTTTTCTTCTGATTCTATTTGAACGATGAAGTGTTACGTAACCCAGCATTTTAAACATTTTAAATATTTTTTTATTTACATATTCCTAAATAATATTTATTGTCTATTGTATTTCATTATTTAGATTGGCTCATTAAAAATCCTAAAAGAAATTAGTCAAAATATACTGATCAGACATGCAATTGTGGATCTTGAAGGCTTACAGGTCATGGTGAAAATATTGGACTCTCCAGATACAGATCTAAAATGTTTGGCTGCTGAAACAATTGCTAATGTTGCTAGATTTAAACGAGCACGAAGTACAGTAAGACATTATGGAGGAATCAAGAGACTGGTAAGCAGACATTAAAATTAGTAGCTTTCCCATATGCATAGTTTTTTTCATAAAAAATTTGTGATTTGTTGTTTATATGGTTCTTCAAGTAGTAGTTGCCATCACTGAAAAAAGCAGTGTAGCATCAAACATATTTGTAGAAAATTAAAAATACGTTTGTTTTTGCTAGGTTGGGCTGTTGGATTGTATGTCAGTGAGATCAACTGCTCTTATACCATATCAAGCAAAAGATACTGAAAAAGCACGCTGTGGGGCTTTAGCACTCTGGAGCTGCAGCAAAAGTACCAAAAATAAGGAAGCAATCCGTAAAGCTGGCGGCATTCCATTATTAGCTAAGTGGCTTAAAAGTTCACATGTAGACATCCTAACCCCAGTCGTAGGGATATTACAAGAATGCGCCTCAGAGGTAAGTAAAACCTATATATATGCTATTTCTAATCACTAAGATAGGTGACTATTAAAAGGAAGTATTGCACTTGACTATCATTTAGAAATGGATTTTCTCCAGGAGAGTTACCATGGCATTTATCCCATCAGGAAGTTTGCATTTTAGACGTAGACACTCTGTGCAAAGTGTTTTTGAGAAGATTGCAGGCTGTATTAAAGACCACATTTCTTTTTATTTTTAAGGCTAAGAGTACTTTATGAAAAAAATATATAGAGAGAAATGAAATACTTAACGAGTTTCTCACTTTTCACGGTGCTTAATGAATGAAGTTTGGCAAATGAAGATGATATATTTAGTTAATCACGACATTTAAATTCTGCAGTGGTAACCTGCAGATGTTGCCAAGAAGATCCAATGTAAGATGGAGGCAGTATGTTCTACCATCCTACTGACAATAACAATGTATCTGATCAATTGCAAAAAGAAAATGTATATGATTTTTCTTCAGATTTTCTTGTCAGGTTTCACAGCTTTGAGTGTATTAAATTTTTAAATTTGAGTGCAATTATTTTCACCCTATCCTATCTTAGATGAACGGTTATTTCTCCGTTTGTGGAATCATTTGAAATTAAAGGTATGTTGTGTTTAAGGTCAAAGATATACATAACTTTTCTTGATGAATTTGAGACAGACATAATTTTTCAAAAGATTTTTCATTATAAAAGTTTGTATTTTCAAAAATAGTTTATTGAACTACACAACCTTATACATGCTCAATGTGATAGCATTTTTAGCTTTAGTAATGAGAAGGAAGAGTATTCAACAGTTCCTTACCTGGCCAAATTTGGACATAATTTGGGAGGAACTCTAAATGTGTGTTTACACAGCTGTTTCCCTTCTCTTAATTAATGGTCCTCTGCTCCATTGTCTGGGTAAAAAACTGAGGAAAGATCAATGAAAAATATTAATGCTAAAAATAAGTTTTTCTAACCTTATTATAGGAACCATAGAATCACAGAATGCCTTAGGTTGGAAGGGACCTTAAAGATCATCCCATTCCAACCTCCCATCTCTGATCAGGGACACCAGCCATTGACCAGACTGTCCAGGACCCTCATCAGCATGGCCTTGCACACCTCCAAGGACGGAGCATCCACAGCTTCTCTGGGCAGTCTGTTCCAGTGCCTCACTGCCTTCTTATTAAAAAAGTTCCCTTCTAACATCTAGCCTGAATCTCCTCTTTTTTAGTTAAAAACTGCTCCCTTTTATACCTGTGCTATCATTCAGTGTAAGAAGTCAGTCTCCATCTTGTTATAAGTTCCTTTTAAATACTAAATAGATCTTTTGTTCTGGCTAATGACTGTAGATGAAATGAATGGGTATTGGTGATCCAGTTCTGAAGAATCTGTTTCTTCCCTGGCTCTGAGCAGGAAGTCTGAACACCTTTCAGAACATTCTGCATTCTGGTTGAGCCAGCTGGCTACAATATAGGCATTGTCATTCCTGGTTTTATTGTGGATTAGAAGATCACAGCCCTACAGTGAATTTATATATTTGTTTAACTTTGAGAACATAAATGGTATATTCAAGGCATTACAGGTGACTTGAGTTTAAAATAGAATACAAAGTTTCACAATATCAAAGACTAGAATTTTAGTACTGTGTTGTTACTTGGATTACTTAAGTTTCAACTTAAGTTGATACTGACTGCATTGACTATTACTCAGTATGACTATACTGTTAATATATAGGGTTTAAAGTGCACTGTTTGTATTTTTAGCCAAGTTACAGACTTGCAATAAGAACAGAAGGAATGATTGAAAACCTTGTGAAAAATCTGAGTAGTGAACACGAGGAGCTTCAAATGCATTGTGCTAGTGCCATATTCAAGGTAACTGTATTATCTTCATCAGTAGATAGGAGCCAGGATTTGTGCTTTGTTTTCATATGTAGCTTTCACTTATCTTTAATATTCCTCAATTCTACTATTTCCCTAATGTGTGAGAAATTATTTTGCAAAAAATTTTGATATTCTTTTGCTAAACTTATGAGGGTGTTTTAACTGCATATTTGATATTGCAGTCCCATTCTTGCTCCTCTTGTATGTAAGACCTAAATCCAGTGTTAACCAATGGAGAGAGACAGTGCAAGAAGCAACATTTTTAATGTTTATTTGCAGGCAAAATCAACAATATGACATAAGAAACACTGCTACATATTTAGTAACTCTTTACGGCCAGATTTCCCTTAGTGAGATGTCAGCATATTCAAGTAATTTAATAAAATATTTGTATTATCTCCTGTATGAGTTTTGACTAGTTGCATCATAATATACCTAAATTTTGAAGATACTGCTCTACACATTTTGTATAATATATGTATTTAATTTTTTGTATAGTGTGCAGAAGATAAGGAGACACGTGACCTGGTTAGACAGCATGGAGGTCTACAACCACTGTCTGTTCTACTCAATAACTCTGAAAATAAAAGACTTTTAGCAGCTGTGACTGGAGCAATCTGGAAATGTGCAATCAGTGAGGAAAATGTGTTAAAGTAACTATTCAGTTTCACAATTTTTTTGTTACATTGTAATGTTTTTGTTTTATGGGCTTCTATTTTTGTGAAAAATACTGTGTTGTGATTCCATGTGTTTTGTATTTAGTGAGACTTTCAACTTAGATACTGCCAAAAAATTGCTGTGTGACCTTATCAGAGTGCCCAGGAAACAGTGTTAATTTCCTAGAATCTTAACAGTGAATGTAGAGAATTGGTGGCTCTGAATCTAGAACGTTGAGACAGGAGGTGTACTATAACAGAAAACATTTTACATGTGGGTATATCTGAGATCCCCACTCCTCTCTGTCTTACGTACTGGGATCATGGCTGCCTGGTGGAGAGTAACCAGTACATTTAGCTTTAACGTTTTAGGTTGAGAGAGAATACACATTATCTCCTTCTGAGGCAGATATTAGGTCCACTTTTTTTTAGAAATATATAGGAATCTAGAATAATTAACCTAGAATCCTCTCTCCTTAACTACAGAAGAAGCTCAGGAAAGCAACTTAATCTGGACACTCAGCTTCTAAAGGACTAGATTTAAGTGTTAGGAGTCCTAGCATAGAGGCATATATATTTTCTCAGTATCAGGGCCCAGAATGATTATCTAAGAATTTGGCATCAGGAGTTATCACTCTCTATCTTTTATGATAACTTGAATTTAATTTCAGTTTAATGACTGAGAATATGTAGCCCCTCTCATCTTGAATTAATTCTTATCAGATTAAAGTACCTTACCTTGTAAAATGCCTGCTCCACTAGAGTATGTACTAGGCTTCCTGCTTAAGGTACCCTACCCTGTACAGAGGAATGCAAAATTGACAGACTGGGAGGTGAAACAGTAAGAAGGAACCTCTTCCTGCAGCCCTAATTTTAGTACTCTGCTGGACATGCAGATGCAATGAGTAACTGCTGGATAAAAATCTGAAATAATTCCAATAATCTTAGTTTAAAATCTGGCTTTTTATTGTTCTGTATGAGTTACTAGATTGTTGTTATACAGAGCCTTGGTCTCTACATACTATTTTTCTGTCCTACTTCTTCTTGCATCCCTCATTTTACAGTAACCTGGCTTTTCAGAAAGGTGTATCCTTCTTTTCTGTGGGCTTTGGGTATCTGCACATAAGTTCCAGATCAATGATTGCGTGAACTGAATGTCTCCATCTATACTAATAAAATAAGTAGGACTATACCTTGGGTTCCATAACTAAATTATGGTTATCCATACTGTCTAAGTTCTAGCCGTCTCTTGCACAGTTTGACCTGTGCCAGGAAGCAGTCTCCCGAGGAATGCTCAGGCATGGCCAGCACAGGCAATAGATTTTTTCCATTAAGCAGAAGGGATGAGGCCACCCTGAATGGTGAGGACAAAAGATTTTACTCACATGATTGCTATGTTGTGCTTCTTGTTCTCAGGACTACAGAATGAGCCTTTGCCTGTTAAATAAATAATTAGTGTAGCTATAGCCAATAATTCTGTGAAAATTCTAACAGATTTTTTTCTGGGTTACTCACGTATCTTCACAAGGGCATGAAGCTCTGTGAAAGTTACTAGTCAGGCGTTGCTCCAGACTTGTGCTGAATTAATGTATTTTGTACTGCTGAGTCTGAAGTAGTAAATCCTATCCAAAGTCAGGATGGGAGTACACTGCAGAACAGTGAGGGAGGATAATGTGAAAACACCTAAGTGGATGTGCAGGGTTGAACTTGAGTTTGGCATGAAGCTAGAACTAGCAAAGCTGACTGGTTCCTGCAGGGCCACTTAATTATCTCCAGACTACTCCGCAGTACTTCCTCTACATGAAATAAATTGCTGAAGAGTTGTGCTGACTCAGCAGTGAGCTGATACAGGTGCCTGGGCTTGACTAGCTCAGATTCATTAGTGTGCAAGCAGCCGTACTGCTTCTGGACACAAGATGGCCCGAGCCAGGAAATCTGTCAGTCTGTAGCCTGCCCATCTCAGAGCCAGCATATTATTTCACTTATGAAGCAATTAATCTGCAACACAGATAAAGTAGCCAGAGAAATAAATAAATATTTTAAATTTTTCACTTATTTTGTTGCTCTTTTTTTTCATGCTATGGATGTTTTGAAAAAAGAAAAAGAGACATTTCCAAATTAAATTGAACAAAGAAAGATTTTTCTTTAAGCTAAAGTACATAAAAAAAAAAAAAAACAAGCAAATCATGAAAAGTTTCTCCTTTCTCGATTACATTAATTGTTATATTGAAACCTTGGAAAAACTTAATTCTGTTGTAACTGTTGTACATGTGCCATCAGAATCTAAAAAATAAGAATTAAGAAAATGTACGTATTAGGCTTGAGCAAGATTAAGAACTTGTGAGACTAACATTTATTGAAAAGTAAGGCTGATCCTTTGGCTTCAGAGAAGTGTAAGAGAATCTCATATATTCCTGCTTGAGCAGGAATATGGCAGGAAAAAGAACTGGAAATTAGGATGCCACTTTACTTGCCAGTCTTTTGGTGTGTTTTCAGCTAGTTATAGATATTGCATCTACATGTTAAGTTTTAAACAGCCCTCAAATGACTGTAGATTCTCAGAAAGTTAAATCAGAGAAATATATTAAAAAATGTAAAGTAAGAAGTGGTGCTCTGTGTCAACCTTTCAGTAATAACTGATTTGAATGTTTTATCTGTACTGTGATTTGTTCTGCAAGATAATTTTCTTAGGATTACCTTACAATGGTAATACTTTGAAAATAACAACTTCGGTTTTTTTGCTGTTGTTTAGATTTCATGAATATAAAGTCACAGAAGCTTTGGTAGGACTGCTCACTGATCAACCTGAAGAAGTTCTTGTAAATATCGTTGGAGCACTGGGGGAATGTTGCCAAGAACCAGTAAATCGATCAATTATCCGTAAATGTGGTGGAATACCACCCCTAGTGAAGTTACTTACCGGAACTAACCAGGCGTTACTTGTGAATGTCACAAAAGCAGTTGGAGCTTGTGCAACAGAACCTGAGAATATGATGTAAGCTATTCATATTTTTGAATATTGAAAAAATAATTACTGCAGAGATGTTGATAATATTTTTGGGTGAACATTAAAGGTAAAAAAATATATATATCTCAGTAATCAGGTATCACAAAACCAATGATTTTGTAAGGGACTATTCAGATTATCTAGTCCACCCCTCCTGCTCAAGCACAGACAGCTAAAGCAGGTTGTCCAGGATCACAACCAGTCAGGTAATGAGATTCAGCAGCTTCTCTGGGAAACCTGCTCCAGTTTTTTTAACTTCCTCTCTGCAAAATAGTTTTGGGTTTTTTTATTTTTTTCTTTTGCTTATGTTCAAAGGGAATTTTATGGCATTGCAGTCACAGAATAGTTAGTTCATGTAGTAGGGATGTTTGAAAAATATTTACAGTTCATGGAGTTTAACTCAGGCAGTTGATGGACCATCTATTATCCTACTGTTATCATATTATAATAAATATTTTCCTAAATTATAGAAAGCCATTTCAGAAGGAAGATGTGCTTTTACTGTCATAAAAAATAATATGGAATTTTTTGAAATAGAGTATTATTTGTATTTTATAAGTTTTGTTCATCTTCATCATTTAAGAACTAATACTTTTCTTGACCCTCTTTTCCCCTTCTTACTTCTTTGCAAGACTGAAGAAAAAGACTGCCTTTTTACTGAAAGAGTTGCTACCCTCTTTGGTTTTGTTATGTAGATTTGTACAGCTTACAAAGTTTCTTGACCTTTATGTTTAAGCATTCCAGTTAAAAGTTGAGGTGGGCATTTACTGTGCTTACTGTTCTCTAGCAGGGATATTTGCCTCAAGATTCTGGGCATATTTTCCTCCTTACACAGATGGAAGGTCAGAAAGAGAGTTTTAGTAAGCTCCTCCTGTTCTGATTTGCATAATTCACTTGATATTCATATAGCAGTGCAGGGAATTCTTTTCCTGAATAGGGTTTTTGTTTTCATGCTTTGGCTGTCACCCAGTGGCAAAAGGATAGATGGTACACAACTGTAAACATGGATTGTGCGAACTGTTAGCCATGTAGTGTAAAAGTGCACGTAAAGTAAAAAATCTTCACTACATATCTCAAATGAAGAATACTAAACTTCTCCTTTACAGAAATATGTTAACAAAATTAACACTGTAAATCAAATGAGAAATTTCAAAGTTAATAAATATAAATCGATATTATGAAATCTCAGACTCAGGACTATCACGTCTATTATCCAGTATGGATAGCTTCACACTGGAATGCAGTCAGTATAAGCACCAAAAATAACACAAATTGCTGCGTAAATTGTGATAAAACAAAGTCCAACTTGTTTTTCAGGAGGAGAGAGTGCAGGTTGTTTTGTTTGGGAGGGAATTTCAAAGTTTGCCAAGAGCTGGTGAAGGATTCAAATGTTGAATTCAGAAAAAATTCTCTAGTGAAGATTGTCAACATTGAAAAAGTTTTGTTCTTTGCTTGTTTGTTTTTAAAAATATTTTAAAACATTAATGAATAAGGAAGATCTTAGTTCCAGGAGCAAAATATGCTAATTAATGCATTAACACAGAAAGTGCTCACGAGAGCAAGACTGTGATATTTACTGGAAGTATTGTTGTAGTGGAAGTTCAGACTTGTAGCACTAGAAAAGATAATGCTATCTTTATCAGAAATATGATTCAACCAGGTGAGGACAACTTTGGTCCTGATCCAGAAAAATGTTTAAACAACACTTAGTTCAGACGCTGAAGTCAGTACAACTACTCACATCTAAATAATTTGTTTGGGTTTTGCTGTGCCTCTAGCAAAGTTAAGGTATTCAATTTCTTCCCCCTAGAAATAAATGCTATCCGTTTCTTGTTCCTTCTCCTTAGACTAGTATAGAAGGAATTGAAGCTGTAGCTTTTCATACAGACCTCTTTTCTCTTTTTTTGAGAAGAGTAAGTGGCCAAATACAAGGAGTATGAATAATCTGTAATACCACTTTGTCCCAATTACAGAACTGGGGACTAAGACTTTTGTTTCTGAGAATTTTTTTTAACATCAAGAAACATTTATGTTTCTGCTCAATTCAGTACATAAATTAATGATATGAATTCCAGAATTGAACACGTGGATGCTCAAGTTCTGAGTACTGGATGTGATGTGTTTCTGTGATGTCACATCCTTGAAGGGGATAATGGATCATAAGGTTATATATTTTGATAGTGTATGTGTAGTAGCATCTCCAAATTTCTACTTTGAAAACAAATGCTGCTACAGCTTTATGATATAGATTAGATAAACAGTTTTCTAGTCTTTAAGTCCTCCTATTAAAAGATACAGGTAAGTGTATGACATTCTGGTGAGCAATCTATTTTAGCCAGACAGATGGAGTTTGACTCCCTGGCACAAAGCACTCTGTAGCAAATAGTGAAAGTTTTAAGAAACATGCTAAATTGTGATTTCAGAAAAGACAAGATTACATTGTACCAGAATTTAACCCTGTAGTCTTTCCAGTGAGCACAATACAGTCGGTATATCTTTGTTTACTTACATTTGTATTTGTGGTCTAGATTGGCAGGCTATAATGCTAGAGTTCTCAAAAGATCTGGCAAATAATACTGTAACAGAAAAATATGGTAGATATGACAAACAGACGTGTAGGCTATGCATGTGTATGTGTAATCAAAATGAATTGTTGAAGTTTCTACTGGAAATGTTCAGTATTAAATCTGAGTTCTGAAGAGAAGAGCTATATCAAATCGGCAGCTTAGTTAGTTTCAGGTATTTTATAAAGCAACATAAATTCTGAGAATTGTGGCCCTTTTTTTTTTTTTGCACAGATGTATCATGATGTTCATTGAGGCTATGACATCAAGTTTCTTAAATGAAATGATGCAAAAAAGCCTTTACTAAACTTTCATCTGTAAACAGCCAGTGAAAGTGATTCAAAAATTATCTTGTTAAACTACCTGCACTGATCAAGTAGCAAATAGCAATTCACAGTAACCTGAGATTGCTCAGAGGATCATCTGGGCACTCAAGTAGTCTAAGAATGGCATTAATTGCATTCAAATTATTTGCCCCTAAGGTGTATTCTGTATTCACAGTACATAAACTGTTCTTTGTGGAAACCAGAAAAGCATTTTGCTCACATGCCCTGTAATTTATCTGCTGAAAAAGTGATGTTGGAAACATTATGTAGTAGCTGTATCCCTTCATCTTTGCTCTCATCATGTCTGGCTGATACTAGAGTGTGTGACAGGGGCACCTCTTCACTCTGCCTGCTTCCACCTACCAATACAATCACATATTGGGTTTTTTGAGGAGCAGAGTAATTTACACCTTATTCTAAATAGTATCAATTATCAGTCTATGACAGGGTGTCATTATTTTGAATCAGAGGAGATCCAGGTTTATTCTGAGAAGCTTTAGTTGTGTTAAGCCATGGTAGTTCTGAATCTGGGCTCTTGATTTTGAGATCTGCATGTTCGTGTGTTGTTACCTACTTATACTGAAGAAAAAGAAAGCAGTTACTTATAATAATGACATAAATGTTTCTACTTTGACTATTCCATTGGGTCTAAAACAACTGCTCTTTCTGGTCTTCAACTAAAAGCAAGATTTCTTCACAAATGGAACTGTAGGAAAGGTGAAGAGAAGACAAGAAAAAAATGAAAAGTAAATTTTATTTCGAGAACAAGGCTTTGAAAAAAAGAGAAGGAAAGGGAAAGATGAATCATCCCTGAGATTATTTTCTTAAATATGATTGAAATGTCTGAGCTCAGCATTTGGCTTCTATTGCTTGATTTTTATATATTGATTGGAGTTGAGTCATTCATATTTAGTTCCACTTGGGAAGAAGTATTGCATGTTGGTAAAATGGTCAGTAGTCTGTTTGACTCATGAAGATAGACTTCTGGATTTTTTTCATTAATCCAATATGGGAAAAAAAATTTCTATTTTCTGAAATTACAGGAAAGCATTATTAAAAATTGCTTGAAAGCACAGGGATTTAGAGTGATTTTAAGAGCTTGTTTGGATGTTTTTACTGAAATCATCCTTACTCTGTGTACATGTATGTGTTATTGTATGGCTTGTGCTCATGATATTCTTATTTGTTGTGTTTCTGAATTTTCCCTTTAAATAATGATATGCAGTTGATTGGAGCTGGGTATGTAAAATAAGCTGTATTAAAATTATCGAGTCTTATTAATAGTTCATCAGCTTAACTGATCTTTTAAGCAAAAAGTTGTTATTTTGAAAACAATGGTTTTTTTAATCAGCTCGGACAGAAATGTTTCAAATAAGGTCCCTTGTTATTGTACACAGTTCACGTCTTTAACTATATTTTTGTCTTTCAAACGATGGTAGAATTGTGTGCGTAAATAGTTTTATAATTAGTCTTGAAATTTCTTGGCAAATATACATATGGTGAACACAGGTTAGATGTTTTATGTGATGTTTTTTAAAAGCAAACTGTGTTTTATTTCTCTTATTTTGTATTTACAATTAAAGATGTAGACTTCCATGTATACAACGGAATTTTTACTTTGGAAGTTAGAAAACCAAAGTGCACTTTTTCTTCTTTATCTTCAACTCATCTGCTTTGGGTTTAATATATCTCTTTTAAGTAAAGCAAGTTTGTAAAGGCTATTAAGTTTTGTTTGACCTTCATTTCCTTTTAAGGTACTCTCCGGACCCTATGATCCCCAAGCCTGATTCATATGTAGGCATTACACAGATGGCATAGAGATGATTCTGATGATAATTCAATTTTCAGCTAGTTGTGAAGATACTTTGATTTCAGTGTGTTTAAGTAATTATAACATAGTTATAACATAGTGTTCAGTGTTAGTCTTGTTGGTGAGGAATACCTGGGAAACAAATAACACGTTATTCACAACCCACAAAGGATGCAGTGTGGTGTGACCATTTTAATTTCTAATGCTAGATTAGTAACATAGAACTTTGAAATATGTTGTACAGTAAAGTAAATACATTAAGCATAGACTGAATAAAAAGTTAAGTACATAGTTTTGGGCATAAATATTTGTTTTGGAAAGTATTTGTTACTATGTGAAAGAAGCCAGTATGCTTGAATTCAGATTTTACTTTGCATGCAGATCATTAAAAAGTCACATGCTTGTTTTTACTTTTATGCGAGTTCTGGTAATAATGCAATTCGTTTATCTTCTGTAAGCATTTCACATCACAGTACAGAGAAAAATACAAACAAGATGCATGAGATTTAGAAAATGTATTCTATCTTAACATAATTTGTACACACTCATCTTCAATAGCAAGAAATGCCTACTGTATATGCTGATGGCAATCAACTGACAATAAAACACAAGCACTGATTTAAAGCAAAATAGTATGCTAAGGAAAACCATACCAATACTTCTTAAAGCAATTTTCCAAAAAAAAACAAACTAAGTTAAAATTGAACATTGTGTACTCCATATTTAATACCTTTTTTTTCTGTTCTGTTTCTGCAATAGGATAATTGACCGTTTAGATGGAGTTCGTTTGTTATGGTCATTGCTGAAAAATCCTAATGCAGATGTTCAAGCAAATGCAGCTTGGGCTATTTGTCCTTGCATTGAAAATGCCAAGGTGAGAAAGTAATAGTTTTGTTACATATATAGTCAAGTATAATTGTTATATTTGGATAGATGACTTCTAGCAATACTTTGCTGTTTGCAACTTACTCTCTATTAATTTCTCTGCTTTAAGTAATTGATGAAATAATTATTTAAAATGCAGCAGAAGTCCTCCATCTAGCACTTATTTTGTACCAGAGAGAAGCATCCTGTTCTGCCTTAAGAGCACTTACTGTATTTGGAAAATATATTTTAATAACGAAGAAGGATCCAAACTTACTGTTCCCAAACAAAGTATGCTGAAAAAGTCTATCTGACAGTGCAGGAAACAGAAAGCTTTTACTCCTGACCTATGAATAGTGCAGGTAGTTGTAGTTGTTCACCACTATGAGGTACTTCAGCTGTGTTCTCAAGAGACTGCCTTTTGGTTTCAGAGCATATTTCAGACTCATTGCCAATGTAATCCTTAGATTTTCTGTTCAGACTGCCAACAAAAAGTGCCAGTTGTGAATAGTGGTTGTTGTGCAGGTCAGTTGTGCACGGAAGACTGAGCTATTCATTTATTTTGTGTTGATTTCCACATAGAGATAAAATGATGTGTATAATCTGTAGCTCGTCTTCAATGAACTGGTAAAATAAATTTGGAAGATTTTGTCTCTCATTAGTTTCATGGAGTACTAACATTAATCTCTGTACAGCAGTTATCTTCAACTTCTAATTCGATTATCTATTCAATGTAGCTTTTTCATTTTCTCTCTACTGTACCACCTCTCTACTGTACCGCACATACGTATTCTTCTATATATAATTTGTAATGTGGCTATGTTAAGAATGGAAATTCACTCAAAGTAGTGTTATCCTTACTATCCTCTGCAGGTAGTGTCTCCTGATTGGAGTTGAGCCTGTGTGGTTCTATTTACCTATATAAATAGATATAGGCATTTCTAGAACATTTGCTCGTGATCTTTATAACTTATGCAGTTTCTATTTCTTCAAAATTTTTACAAAATTTTACAATGATACCTTAATTGCCATTTTCCAAACATCCTGCTTATTCTGAATTCTTTGTTGGTGTTGTAACATACATTCTAGTATAAAAGTTTTATATTACCTAATGGTGGGTTGTATACATGTCTCTTCTGTCAAGGTATGGCCATATCTGCCTCTTTTGTAAACGATATTTCTGTAACTAAATGTTAAGATACTGCTTTACCTCATTACTGAGGCAATACTCATTATGTATAAAACTCCGTGACCTACAGTGTCAGAGTAGAACTATGCATTCCTAGAGCTTCCACTAAAAATGCTTTTTCAGAAACTAGAGGAATAGAGTATAGCAACTGAAATTACAGACGATATGGGCTGTTTCTCTCTGTTTTTTCCTCCGGGTATTTGATGAGTGTAAGCTATGTACATCCTTAGTGTAGCCACTCTCCTTTCATCTCTCTTGGCTGCCTGCCCAAATGCTAATCTGCAACCTCACAAAGAGTTCTTTGTGTGAGACTGAGGCAGAGTGGCACACTGAAACAAACCTTCCAATAATACCCTGTCCTCTGACTTTAAATGGGAAGAAATATGTATAAAATGTCAACTATAGCCAGACTGCATGGATACAGTGACTATTTCTATCTAAACTAAATTTTCATCTTCATTCACAGTTAATAATACTCAACAATTTACATGATCTTCCAAAAAGCAGAGTCTGGTTCATGCAATGCTTGATTCAAATGTAGGAATAAGCATATGACTTCAAATGAGTTATGGATTTTCAGGATTTTCCAAGCCTGTACTTGAAACTGCAAAGCATGTTTCAAGTAGCTTTCTGCCTTTTATTGTCATAATATGAGTACACAGGTATCTCACACACTTAATCTTGCCACAGTCTGTTCAAAAATAGAAATCTACCATTTCTGTTTTACAATTAGAAGCTACAAAGTCAAAAAATGCCCAGTCCTGAAATCTCGAGAATAGTTTTGAGCATTTGGATCGAAATATGTCTGTTGCTATACAGGAAGTTAATAGAAAACAAGGGAGGAGAATCTAAGTGCCTGCGTGTCTAGATGAACTAACAGTTACTTCATGATAACTGGTTTGGAGTACTTCCTATGGAATAGCATCATAGAATTTGATTGGCAACATTGTTGAATTCATCCATATGTTGTAGCTAAGCAATATTGTTTATTACATCAATAGGATTTAGGGCAGTGATAGTTGGTCTGTGACAGATTGAAGACTTTTAAAATAGAGGATTAAATTATACATTACAGTGCATAAATTGTTACAACTCTGACTGTCATAATATTGGCCCATCCTCACTTTTGATGGCCAGCACTAGTTTTAAAATTTTTTAGTCTTCAGAATTGTTTGTCAAGTGAAAATCTTAAGGTGGATTGCCAGTGGCATAGTTTAGGTGGTAGAACTTTCCTGACAAAATTTGCTCTGCACCTGTCAGTGCTATTTGTGAGTCTTAGAAAAAAATGACTTGTAATTTTGGATAAATTAGCATACACTTTTCTTTAAAATATTCTAAAAGAGTTGTCATTTTTTTTCAAGTGAATTATTGTAATAGAAGCAGGTTCTTATTAATTAGTTACTTCCAAAAGGAAAGGTTACTACTGCAGGCACATTGGTAAAGTATAAGTGCACCATCCAAGAAACACAAATGATTATGAAAAATTGCTAAGAAAAGTCTACTCAACTCTGTTGATGTTGGAGCAGCAATACTTGGTTATGATGCTACTTTGAAAAACAGTATTCATAGTGTTGTCCCCATGTACATCAGCCCAGACAGAAAAACTGAAAGAAACTATACAAAGATGTTATTTAGGCTATTATAGAATTCAAAGGTATTTTGCCAGAAATAGGAGCGCTACCAAATTGAGTTTGTGTAGGAATACCTGTTTCCACACAGATTAACTTTTAAATAGCATGTTTGGAAATAATAACTTGTCTTTTTGTTTCATTTTTTAGAGGTTATTTTCATTCCTTGTACTTAATAGAGTTTTGGGTGCAAACAGTTAATGTCAGGCTCATCCTTTCCTCTGTCTTTTTTTCTGTGTTTGCTTGTTAGCTTTCAGCTTTTTAAGTTTAAATTCTAACTTTTGTTCTAACTACAACTGTAAAGGTTTTCCTAAGGAACTTCAGGAAATAAAGTATGTGTAAAGTCTGTCAAAATAATTTAAGTAAACAGTCTGAGAATGTCGATTTGAGGGAAGAGAGAAAGAATCTTTTTAAATCTTATTTTCTTAAAATGTACTTGTAAAATGCTATCTCCTGTTTCTAGTAAAGCGTGATTTCCTGCTTTCCCCCGTACTATTGGCTTCTTTTCAGCCCAACAGTGGAATTTCATGGGTGTGATGGAGGATGATTGGACATATAAAGATTACTGTGTATTTCCTGAGTACGGGGAAAGAGAATGTCTGCATGGACACAAAAATACAAAAGCAAAACTAAATCAGATTTAGGCAGTAAAGTCTAGAGATGGATATGTGTGACTATTAAGTAACCTTCACTTTTGCAGAAGTATTATACACTGAGGAACTGAATTCTACTGGAGAGAGTGATCTGAAGTTAAGCTACAGGTTTAAAATGTGCTGCAGATGACTATTTAGATCCTATTTAGGATTCTTATATAAAATTTTCTTGTTACAGAAATTTTAATGTAACCACATGTATAAAATCAGTAAGGACATTTCTGTATTAGAATAACAAAGCAATGTAGTCAAACTTGCAAATTGAACTTGGTCTTCTGATATTTAACAAATGCTAAAATTATTTACTGTTCTACATTAATTAGGTTGATTTTTTTTCACATTTTACTGATCAGTAACTTCTGTATGAAGATTAGTAGTTCCCCATAATGCAAACTGCTGCTCTTTTGCTTATCTTTTAAAAATTGTACCTATATATCGCTGTTAACATACTATTCTTTTGCTAAATCTACGTCAGAATTCCCTGCTTGAGTATGTACAGCATTTCTCAGTTTCTTTGTTTTTGTTGCTGTGCCTCATACATTCACATACAGAAACCTTGGCAGTTCATAGTAATGTTCTTTACTCCTTTCTCTCAATTTTCCAATTTCTTTCTCTAGCCATTATGATACTTTAATGTCATTCGTATCTACTCTATATTTGACCTCATTATAATGCTTTTTTAATCTGTATTGTCGGAATGTAGACTTTCCAAATTTTTAAACTATTTTTATGAACTGAACTTCAAAAGTTACCTTAAGAGAGACAAAGAGAAATTTTTAGCTTGCCACTCAGGCCTTCCAGAAAAACAGAGTCCTTGGAGATATAGGATGTCTACAAAGTCAAACTTGGTGAGCACACAGTTGGCTGCCATTCTTGCTGGGGGCATGAAGAATCAGCCTTTTCAATAACTTTTGCTACAGGCTGTGTAGAAGTTTAATGAACCAAACATCACAGAGAGTTTGGGTTCCAGTAGACATATCCTAGAGATCTTGAAGGGACTACCGTAAATTGCCCTGAGGTTCTTAGGAGTCGAATTCATGTAAAACACAACCTGAAAGCTGGGAAGCAACAGGAAACTAAGAGCATAACCCATGTCTCTTTCACTGGGGAGTCTCAGATGTGAAGTTCCATTCAAAGCAGCTGAGTGAGAGCTTGAAGAACTTAAGAAGCCAAAAAGCGTAGGAGCTCCTGGAGACCTGGCTTTCCAGCTGTTTGGCAGCTCTTTGGGCAAGAAGTCAGGGATTCTGTGAAAACCAGAAGCCAAGCAGCCTGGCAGGCTATTCACCAGCCATCTGGCTGACAAGAGAAAGATGAAGAGGCACGTTGGTAATTTAGCCTGCCTTTATGCCTGGTTTCTGTCAAAACTTTTCAAGAAGTCGTGTTCTTATGGTAGGTTTTGGTTCCATTCCATTAGCATTTTCTGATGGAATACTATTCCACTGGAAAATATTTGACCAGCTTTCCTTGTAGCTTAGTTTATAATAGATACATACACTAGTCAACAGCTTGTCATGTAGCTTCTGTACTTTTAAATTAGACTTGCTAATCAGATTTAAAAATCCATAAAAAGCTTAAAGCTCATATTCCTCCCAGGTTTTTTTTATCTCTTCTCTGTTTATCCTTGTCCATCTCATGTTTTTCTGTCTTTACCCCCTCGCTTACCACATGGGACTGCTGTAGATTTTAAGGCAAAAAAGAGCATGGAGATCATTGTGTCTCATTTGCAGCATAATACAAACCAGACCATTTCAAGCAATCATTTTATCTAGTCCAGAAGCTTTTGACTGAATTATATATTATACCTCATGTTGCTCACTCAGATTCTTAGTGGTCTGTAACTGTAATTGGTAAAATATGATATGATTGCCTTCTCAAATACCACTCTAATTTATGGAACCATGCCATGAGTTGCAATGACACAAACAATAATTATTATAACAATTTATTTGTTTGTGTGGTCAATGCATTGATTGTTTTGCTAAACTGTCCTTGGAACATTCTAATATTACTGTCTTGTAACACTACAATATTAACCCACATTACCACCAGTATTTCATAAATATGTTAATAATTATATGAAGAAGTTTACTTAGACACTTAGACTCAATGTTTTGAGCACTTACTTGGATTCAGTTCAACTCAAATCCAATGGAAACAATGTTTAGTTTTTCCAATTATTCAGTGTCATCAGTTTCTCATGCTTCCATTATTATAACACTTTTCAAAATAATCTAAAGCAAATCATGACGTTTTTGCCACTTGGCCTCAAAGGACTCTGATATTAGTAGTTTAGCTGCTTCTGTGAAAAGAAAAATTAGATTTGGCGTTTACATGAGACTGAGAGTTGTGAGGAGTGAAGGGGAGGAAGAGAGGAAGAGTAGAAGTAATCTGCTAGGCTGAAAAGTAAGGAATAGACAAAAGGACTTTATAAATTGTGTGAGAGACTATGGAAATCCTTTCCCCACTAACTTTCAGAGAACATGCATTGCATGCTTTATTGGCCTGTATGGTTGGCTAATGGACTTTACCTTTGTTTCTTGAAACTATCAATAGCAATATAGATGATTTTGCTCTTCTGCTACTTTTAATCTTACTCTGGAGCAACATTGATACTACTAATATAACACTAAGCCTTCTCTGACATTAGCTGCTTCGGAGGTGTAAAGAGGACAGGAAAATACATTTTGATAGTCTGCTGTTACTTTCTCACAAGATTGCAGTCTAGAGAAGAATTGTGAGATGTAGTAAAATAGTCTCATCTTGCAAGGGATTTTTCATTTGTTCTACACAGTGGAAGCATGCAGCTCTACAGACTGGAATAAAATTTATATTTAAATATAAAATCATTTGAATTAATATTACTGTTATGTTTAATTTGAAAAATGAATAGAAATATCCATACGTAAGTTGTATTTCCTTTTTCCACTGAACAGCTGAAATATAAAAATTTATCTATTGCATTCCTTTATTTTAAATCTTAAGTTGATTTTGCATTATGGTAAGTTGTTTAGTTGGCAATAGGGGATAGAAGTGGACTGCTTTCTTCAGTAAAGTGAAGGTAGACCAAAGATGATCCTAGTTAATTAGAGTTTATTTACACAGCCATACCATCACTTTTTTGGGCAAAAGCATTTCAATTTGACAAATCAGCTGTGACACCTTAAGCTTTATAAGATGTTCTGAGAGTGAAATACTACTTGTTTTTAGTGGAGAAACATTTAGCTTTCAAGTGGAGTATTTTTAAAGATAAACACAATGAATTTTTTTAATACAGTGTTTAGCTTTAAATCTTTCAAATAGAGAAAGCAGTATTCATTTTGGAAGAAATAAGAATGGAATCCAATTACAAAAGTATTCAGTAGTGCCTGTTCAAGTATGTCTTAACTAAGGCTGACCAACTTTATTTATTTAACGAAATAACTACAAAAAAAAAAAACAAAAAAACAAAAAACCCATGCATAATATGATGACAAGAGAAGTTAAGAATTCCAAGTGTTCTTCTTGTATAAGTATTGCAAAGATCAAATGATTTTTCCAAACCTGTCTTTTTTGCAAATATTGTAGTGCTTTCTGCTCTCAACTTAAAAAAAAAAAAAAAAAAAAAAAAAAAAATTAAAAAAAATTGTCTATCTCACAGTATTTCTGCTCTTGGCCGAAACCAAAGTAGAAATATGTGAATAGGGACAGTTAATTTTGTTAATAGGGAAAGTTAACTAAATTTTGTTAGTGATCATGCTGAAAGTATGTGATTAAAGAGTATGAGGATGAATCTTTTATTAGCATGGCAGGTAACTTGCTGTCCTCAGTATCTATGCCAGCTATTTCTTCTTTTTTTTTTTTAACTTCTTGAAATTGCAAACTCCTCTCTTTGAATCCACCTTTGAAATAATATTTGTCATATTTTCTGAGAACAAAAACTTTGCTGCCTAGTAGATAGAAGAAGGATGCGGTCCTGTGAAGTAATGAAAAATCCTGTTATCTCCTCCTATCTTTTCCAACCATTTAAAAAGTAGTATAACAAACCAATTTTTTTTTTTTGTATTAGTCACATGAGGTTAAAGTTTACATTAAAACTTGTAATATTGATGATCTAAAATGAAGATATTTCCTGTTGGTACAGTAAAATGTTTTTGCCCTATTTTGCCTGTTTTTGCTTTTTTATGTTTTTACTGCTTCTTTAAATGCCCTTCTTAAATGTTATTATCTAATGTAAGCTAGTTGTACAGCCCAGACTTTGAAACAATGCCATGTACATTTGTGCAGAGAGTTTTAAGGACTACAAGTAAATACAAAAGCTTAATACATACGAATATGTAGAAATGACTATCTCTTTGAGTTAAAGCTCATATCAAAGCTGTTCTTTGATTATTTTTAAAGGTGGAAATTAAAGGTTGCTATCTTTTTTAACCTGAACCCGAAAGAACAAAAAATATTTCCAAAAACATTTTATATCTGATTTTTCTTCTTATGTTACAAAAATAAATGCAGATGAAAATGCCTGAGGTGAGTATTTGATTTGGAAACAAAAATCATGGGATTTCTTTAGACTCTTAGACTTTTTTAGTATGAATAGTTACCTGACCATTAATGAAATTATACTCGAACACAGATTCAAAAGAATTGAAACCAGACCCCTGCAATCACAAGCAGAGCTTTGTATAATTTCTTCACATGAAAATGTCTTTAAATTATGGCAACTGTATATTAGACATAGACATTGCAGTAGAAGAAAAGAAAGTGGAAATGTACTCTACAAAGTAAATCTATGGTTTTGCTAAATTATATCAAAATCATTGTTTAAACTTCTTTGAAAGAAAAAAATTTTTGTAAGTAGCAATGGATTTTAAAGCTTTCATTTCATTCTGTCTTTCTGCTCATTGTTCTTCAAATTTCTTGCTTTCTTGCTTTTCTCTTTGTCTTGCACAGACCACCAGACTACACCCACAATCACATCTGGGAAACTTTCCTGACATGTGGTTTCTGCAGTTTCCCTCTGCTTTTCATCATTGGTAGAAAGTTCTGTCCTTGCGTTTAGCTGGTTTCACAGACAATTATTGAAACTCCCTTCTTTTACTTCTGGATTGTTTATATATTATTCCATTCGTTCAATTCGACTGTATCTTTTACAAAATGTGGAAAATACAATCTTGTCAGAAGAGAAGTTTAACAAGTAGGTTTCTAATCATCTGTAAAGAAAATATGTACAGGTAGGAACATACAAGATCTACTTGCTAGTTGATCACAGTGGGAGATAGTTTATCTTCTGTCTTCATGAAACTTTTTCAAAGAACACAAATAATACAGGGATACTGGAACCATGCAGGAAAGCCGTAGCATTTGCATTTATAGCTGGGCCCTGTAGAAATCTTAGATACTTACTGTAGGGTTTATTCGTTGAACAGAAGCCTTTCTCATTTGTTGAGTCAATGTTTAGACACAAGCTCATGCACATTTATGCAGTAAGTTTCAAAGAATTTAAATAAATGTAAAATACATTTTATTTTCCTGTTTCTAATCACTTAGCTGTTCAGATCTCTGATACACGCAGTAAGAAATTTCTTTGTAGATTTTTTTTTCACATTTTCTCTAGCTTTTGGTCAAGTTTTAAAATATCAAGTAAGATATAAACATTCTTATCTAGAAATATCACTTTTAGTCAAGTGATTGCAAACATTTACATTCTGCTATGTGCATAGAACATATATACATAGTATAAACCAGCAATGATAGTGACTTCTCCGAGTCACAAATCTCTGTTGTCCTTATTTTGCCTGAATATCTAAGTCTTCTTTTAATTTCTGTTAGAACCTCTGTTACTTATTCATTCAGTTAATTTTGGGACTTAAGCCTAAAGTTTGCTCTTGGATATTATCCTTCCTCCACATCTTGTGGCTTCTGGTTTTGACCATCAAACTGTATGGATTTAACCTTTCCTTTCCAGTCTCAGGAACTGCCTTGCCTGTGGTGGAAGATGTGTTCCTGATGGGCCTTCCCACTGCTTTTGCTTTTTGTTCAAAGGAAGCATTACAGCAGAGAGTTCTGTTTGGCACATAAACCCAGAATTAGAAAAGTAGGAATTTTTATTTACTAAGTCCATGAGCAATTTGATTGATTTGCTCAGCAAAACTAGCACAATACAGTTGGAGCCCTTCTCTTCTCATAAATCAGCCCAGAAAAAGAAATAAATATAATCTAAACCATTCTTGGTGTTATGGTCTCTCCCTAGCCCTAGGAAAGTTTATACTGTCCGTGTTTGTGTTTTCATGAAATCTGAAGACCTTTTACTCCAGAAAGGTTTCAGGAGAGATTGTGGTTGTTTTCATCAAAGTTCTCCTACTGACCTTTTAAGGAAAGTGCATGAATTAAATTCCACTTGCAGACCTTTCTTTTCACATTTTCCATCACTGATGTGCACAGACTGAAATTTCTTCTGCAAATTTACTTCTGACCATTTAACTGGACATTTTTACTCTCCTTTGAGTGTAATAAGAGTTTGACACCAGCCCATCTGATGCCCCTGTGTACAGCAAGATGTCACTGAGAATTTTTCAAAAGAACGTGTACTTGGTGCTCTTAGATTCTGCCTTTCCCCAGCAGTCACAGGATAGTTACAAATCTTTCTTAAAATTAATATTAACGTTAGCATTCTTAAAGAGAATTCATTTACACCAGTCTTTGGATCCATGTGCCTTTACTACCTCATTTTTGCCTTACACTGCAAATGTATTGTTGTCATTCAGCTGATGATTGCAAGTAGTATTCTTATTTAGAGGTTTACAAATCTCTAGCCTATGCTAAGCTATGCTAAGAAGTCCAGTACAGTATAGAAAAATGGTTTTGAAGGTCCCCTTGGGAGCAAGGGACTCTAGCTCTGCCATAGGCAAGGTTTTGTGCTCAGTTGAACAGCGCTGTTGAGATCCATTGGAGTGCTCCAGCTTTACTTAGCTTCTTACAGTCCATATTATTTGTTGTCTCTCAGCCCTCTCAAACTAGACTCCAGGGTTCTTCAGGAATAGAGTGCTCTGGCCATTACTGCCCTGCAGCACCAAGCACTTCAGATTGCTTGAACGCAAATTTGAGATTCAAGTATATATCATAGTTTATGTATTTCGGGACTGGGACTTCTCAGATACTGAGAAACTGAAGTGTTTTTACCTCAGAGCCCAAGATTAGTGCTTAAGTCAGCATCAGGTGTATTTTTGATCAATTAGTTGGAAAGGCTTCTGCCTGGAAATGTGCCTTTGCAATTTTAATCTCACAGCATTTCAAGCATCTCTATCCAGACTAACAGAATACAGACTAATAGAATCAAATGCCACCTGTTTACATGTTTATTGGATGTTCTCTGAGGCTTTAACAGCCTTCTCTACCAATAATATATCTCTGTAAACAGCAAAAAAGAATCCACTACATCCACCTGTCTAAAATATCAACGGAATTCTTGAAGATAATGCTCTCTAATTATATCTGATAGTTGTCTTCAACTAGATCCATGGTTAAAGAGTTCTTGCTTATCCTTTTCTTGTTTTCTCCTATCCCACTTCTAGCAGGTTTCTAAAATTGTTAATTCAATAGTGCTTCCTTTTAAGAACTGGATCCTTTCATGGGATCCTAATCCAATCTCTTTAATTGAAAAGTTCTTTGATCTCATTTACCACCTTGCCTTTTCTACTTGTTCATGAAAACAGTGTCCTTGTTACTAATCCATGTATGAAGGATAAGATTTGAGTGCTAATTGCATACTTTTGGTAAATAGTTTTCCATAGAAGTTAGATGACTGTAAAAAAAAAAAAAACACATGAAGGTTTTCCCACAGTAGTTTCTGACTTTTAACTTTTTATCTTTTTCAGGATCAGCAGGTTATGTTAGGTTTTATGTTTCTACTGAATTCCTTGTTAACCAAAATTTAGTCATTTGCTAGTTTGTGTGATCACTGACCAAATTGCTTTAAGAGAACTGCACATTTCCCCACACCCATACTTGAAAGGTTGAGAATTTACAAAAACAGTTTTGGGCTGGATTACAGATTATTTTAAGGAGTGATAATATCAGGTATCTGTGCTTAGTATACAGGTCCACTCATGTAAGTAACAGAAGGGCCAGTTCAGATAACATTAGTGATTTGTCTAAGTTGTATTGCAATGCTTGGTATCCCCTGGTTGGGCATTTGATGTTCCACCCACCTCTTTGCTAATTTTTATGCTTGCAAGTAAGTTTCTGAAAATGATACTGCACTTCACAGCGTTGTGTCTCAGGCTTTTTGTAAGTAGGCATCCTGTGAATCTCTTGTAGGTCGCTGACAGAACGCTTCTTGAAATTAACTACAGATTGAATAAATGTATTTATAAAACGTTTAAAGAAGTTGATGTTTTTCTATCCTGGCATTTTTTCTGTCCAGGAGAAACATGAAAAGAGATTGACTAAAGTAATACATGGTGGAACACCTTACCAAAGAAATAGAGAGACATTTCATTTCTGACAGTTTCATGGACTGTAATGAATCTTGTACAGTATTAGTCAGTGACTGTAATTTAATCAGTTAAGAATTTGTGCTTAAACAAAACTTAGGTTTATATCCTGTGTGCTTTTAAGAGTACATGAAGTACTGCATGCTGCATGCCACTTTATGAGATAACTGCCAGTTCCTCTTTGCCTGAGGCAACCAAATGAATTCCATACCTGTTAGCTCAGTCTCACAGTGCCAAAACTGCTGGTTTTCTGTTTTGCACATTAACATGTAAACATGTGCTTGCTAATTTGAGTTAACTAATAAACACAAGACTGTAAGTACAGCCAGTTCTGTGTTAGGCCAAAGGTTCACTGACCCAGTATTCTGTTTCTCATCCTGGCCTACTGGGGATGCCTAAAGAAAGATAGAAGAATGTGGCAAACTCATGGCAGTGGCTCCCTTCCCCAGAATTCTCTCCTGCCTTTGAGAGACCTATGGCCCTTGAACTTTGAAAATCAGAGGAAATGGTTTTATACTAAATGAACTTTAATGATTTTTTTTTCCTGTGAATTAGTCCAGCAAATTTCAAACTTAGAAACTTTTAGCAGCTCCTATAATCCTGCTCCAAGGACTTCAACATCATAACTATGTTAACATGCCATCGACTAATTTCATCTGATGCTTCCAGTTTTCTCTTAGAAGAAAGATTTCCTGTATGATCTTTCTATTCATCTCAAGATTCTATACACTTCTATCATATCCATTCTCATTTTTCACTTTTACAGCCTTGAGTGTTGTAGTTGGTTAATCATTCCTTCCAGAGAGCAGTTTCCTTCCTTTGATTATTCTTGTTGTCTTTCTCTAAATCTTTCCTAATTTTACTGTAATTTTTTTGAGATGGAAAAAATGGACCATATCTGCATCCTATATTCACAATTAAGGTACACTATTAATTTATGTAGAGTCCTAATGATGTTCTATGTCTACTTTTCTATTTCTTACCTAAAAACACATTTTTCTAGTTTTGTGTTTGTGTGTGTTACCTCCATTTTATGTTGATTGCTCATACTCTGAAGTGCACATGATTCTCTCACAGTTGCTGTCATGACTTGTGTAACCTCCTCTTGAATATGTTTGAAAGTATTCCTGAAGAGCATTGAAGAAAAGAATATTACCTCTCCAATGTCTTAGCTGTCAGACAATGTGAGAAACAGAAGACATTTAGGAGAGCCTAAACTTAAAGAAAATAAATTTAGTTTGGATATAAGGAAAAAGACTTTACAGTCTTTTACAGAGGGTGGTGAGGCACTGGAACAGGCTACCAGAGATGTGGTGACTGTCCCATCCCTGGAAACATTCAAGGCCAGGCTGGATCGAGGTCTGAGCAACATGATCTGACTGTGTGTGTCCTTGTTCATTGTAGTGGAGATGGACTAGATGACTTTTAAAGGTCCATTCCAACTCTAAGGATTCTGTGATTCTAAACAAGGGTGTCCACTGTTGTTTTAGATGCCATAGAGTATATGAAGCACATCCTGGGAAACACAATATAGCAGGTATGAGAAACTTGCACACCTTTTGGAATGACAAGTTGGGGTCATAAAGAACATCCCATGATATCTAAAATGACACTAGATACCTTTACTTAGGCATTGAATTTCTGCCTACATGGTGGTATGTAAACAGTCTACCTCTTATCTGTCAGTCAAGAGAGTTTGAAGTTCCTATTTAGCCATATTTCTTGGTGAAGAAATTAGTTGCAGTTTTAAAAAATTCTTCTGACAATCTCTTTGTTGTATGTAACATTTTAATATAATATAGACTCAGTATTCTAAAATAATGTTTCCTTTTATTCTTATTTAGGATGCAGGGGAAATGGTTCGGTCCTTCGTGGGGGGCTTGGAACTTATAGTCAATTTGCTAAAATCAAAGAATAAAGAAGTTTTAGCAAGCGTCTGTGCAGCCATTACAAATATAGCTAAAGATGAAGAAAATTTAGCTGTTATAACAGATCATGGAGTCGTCCCTCTGTTGTCTAAACTAGTAAACACGGTAAGTAACAGCTAAACATATTGTATTAAGTATCTGAATTTCTTTAGTTAATCTGCATTAGATCCAAATAAAAGATTGTGACAAGAGTGATAGATTTTTCAGCAGCTATAAGGAAGTGCTATAGAATTCCTCCTCTATGAGCTGTATTTTGGACATGAAAGCACTCTGTGGCTGGTACTAAAATTACTTTGGAAGATGAGCTTCATTTTAATAATCACTGTTGGTGAATATTGCTTCTCACAGCTGCTGTATGGAAAAAAGCATGGAGAATTGAGAGAGCAATAAATCTGAAACACGCAGAGAATCATAATGATAGGGCTGTGTGTTAAATTTTGATGCTACACTTATAAAATTTCCAGCCAGTCTAAAAGCATGTTTAAAACAATATAAAAATTAGCAGCACTTCTTACAAAGTGCTACTAGCTCCATGCCTCACAGTTCTTTCCAATTCTTAATTGTTCTACAATTAAATTGAGATGACTTAAAGATGTTTGAGGATGCAGTTCTGCTTTCTATAAAATTTTTATTGTATTATATTTCTTTTAATTTATTATGTTTTTACCTTCTTCAGAACAATGACAAATTAAGACATCACTTAGCAGATGCAATTTCTCACTGTTGCATGTGGGGAAACAATAGAGTTACCTTTGGAGAGAACAAGGCAGTAGCTCCTTTAGTACACTACTTGAAGTCAAATGATCCATTGGTCCATAGAGCTACAGCTCAGGCTTTGTATCAGCTTTCAGAGGATCCCAGCAACTGTATCACCATGCATGAAAATGGAGTGGTGAAGGTGAGGTAGAAATTTTCTTATTTGACTTGGTAAAATAGATTTTTCATTTGAAATAGCTTTTAAATGCTGCAGAGTACCTCAAATATTCTGAGCTTTGTCCTAGAAAAGCTTGATGGCAGTGAAATAGTAAAGAGTGTTTCAGTGCTAAAATTATCACAGCTTGGTGATGTTACGACATCAACCTTCACTTCTAGTGTTTCACTTGACTTTGACTTCAGCTGGTAGTGACATTACCTTAGCATTTTATCAGCATGTTTGATTCACTCATTTTAACAGCATGGATAGTTGGCCACTGTGGCAAAAAGGCACCTTGGAACTGTGTGTAATTGGGTTTGGGGAAAATTTAAGATTAAAATTAAGAAATGAAGGAACCGTGCAATAATGAAAAATCTTATTTTGAGAGTTCAGCAGGAGAACATTTTGCAAAGGCTCTAGAAAGAATTTTTCTATGAAAATGATTTCTGAAAGGTTTTATCTCACAACAAAGAGTGGTTCTTTACTGAATTGTATGATATCAGGACAAGAGATAATAGTCACAGATTGAAACTGATGGATTCCAGTTAAATAGGAGGAAAAAACATTCCACCGGGAGGGTACACTGGAACACTTTCATACAGCGGCTGTGGAATCTACATCCAAGAAAATCTGAAAACCTCTCTTGAAAGAAATTAGCAACCTTTTCTGAATCCAGTGCTGACCTTGCTTTGAGCAGAAGGTCAGCCTTGATGAGATAACCTTCAAACCTGAGTGATTTGGTAATCAAGATCATCTGACTTCTAACAGATGTAGAATAATGATTGAACTTTGCAGAACTCCTCAGTCCTTTGGTAGTGGAGCAGTATACTCCATCTTTTCTGTGTATTTTATTGATTCATTCCTGTGGCATATCCAGTTAGGGAAAATAGCCATTTTTTGAGATACTAGCCTTTTCTATCCTCTATGCAGAAGCAGTCACCCCTTCTTTAGTGTACTTCGTGAAATGAGCATCTCAAAAGAAATATTGTTAGAGTAACAGATTTAACCAGTCTGCTGTTTAGATAGTTAAGGAGAAGTGTAGAATAAAGTGTCTGAGTTCTACTCCTTATCATTCAGAAATGGAGTATTCATTCTATAAACAGGCGATACACTTGAATTTTAGGTCTGGTTTTCAAATGTAAGTGACTAAGAGATGCAGTGTTATTCCACATACCTCAAAGTATTTCAGAATTCTACAAAGTTTTGCTAATCCTCCTCTATAGTTCACAGTATCTCAGTTTTTAGGGGAAAACAGTCTTACTGCAAAAAACCTGGTTCCTTAACAGATCTTTAAAATGCAGCCTAAATACTAATAAAGTATTAAGAGATTAATGGAGAGTATCAAGACAAAAACACTGATGACTACATTTTGCCATGAATGACCTAGAACAGCTCTTCATACCTGCCAGGTATCACGCTACACAAAAGTCTTGGGAAGGATTTTTTTTTAATTGATTTGGAATATCATCTATAATATTTCAAGGCTCCACTGTCAACTGATGTCATAAGCTGTTCCATTTGGTAAACTGGAATCTTCTTAGAGCTAGGAGGTGACCATGAACCAAACACTTAGGTGGGAAAAGGAACACTGGTTCTCTAGTGCTTATTCTCCTTACTGGCAGTAAAAATAAAATAACCTTTGAAGGCACTAATATACCAGATGGTTTAGCTATTGCTAGCCCCCCCCCCAGAAGAAAAAATAATGGAAGTTTGGCAGTGTTTTTTCAGTCAAACTAGTTGGAAGGTTGATGCCATCCATGTCAAAGTCTGTCAGCCAGCAGGCAGTCAAATGTACTAGGTAATTGCAAACTTTTAAGAGGGGTTCATAGAACCATAGAATGGCTTGGATTGGAAAAGACCTCAAAGATCATCTAGTTCCATCTAGTGCCATGGGCAGGGTTGCACCCAGGGTTGCCCAGTCTCTCTAGTGAAGAGCTGACTGAAAGCATGCTTTTATAATTATGTAAAGGTTATTGTGTCCAGAAGTTTCCATGACACATCCTATTTTTACTTCTGGATTTTTTTTTCTGTATTCCTTTGATATTTTTTCACCCTTTACCAGATATCTAGTGTTTCAGTAATTGTAACTGGTTGGATTAAATGGAGTAGCTACTGTGACTCTGATTAGGCTGCAATACATTCTCATTCCCGGATGTTCCTCAACACTTATCCATGTGCTATGTTCACGTGCACAGAAATTCTGTTTCAGGGAAACATTTACTCTGCATGAATAACACATCTACTGAATGTTTTAGCAGTTCATCAGAGACCTTTGCAAAGCATGAGACTTCTGAGTATTCTGTACACAGTGCATACGTACAAGGTTCTGCCTAGGAAACCAGGAATAAAAATACATAGAGAAACACATTTCAGGCAGATTCTCATATTTCAAATTTTACTACTGCAAACAGTAATTGCTAATCACTTGTTACAAAACAACAGGTGTATGTGCACAGTTGTGAAAGAAGACCAGTTCCAAGTTCTCAACTATTTGTAGCTGCACCCAATGTACAGTCAGTTTTCTCATGCAAGCCTGAGTGGCAAAAAGTTATGAAAATACTGGTGTATGTGAAGACAAAAAGATGGTTTTGGAGGAAGTTTAGAAAGGCAATGAAGGAAGTTTTTTCTTTTATGTTCAGTTCCACACTCAATATTCTTCTGACTAGGAATGGAACAATGGCTATGATGTGACAGGTGAATCAATGCTTTCTTTCTATCAAACACCAGAAAATATTTCCTCCTTCTGAAGTAAAAATTCATGACTGTACTGGAAAACTATTTTCAAAGATCAAGTAATGACGTGTGGGACATTAGAACATGGGGAATTTTTAGACGTTACAGTAAGGAATAGGCATCACCCTGAATTCAAGATGGGAAATAGCTGTCCACAGACCAAGAAGAGAAATCCAGCAGTGGATTAGCAGTTTTTAGCCAAGATACACATGAGTGCCAGGCAACATGCTTCACACTTGGAATTCCCTTACAGTTAGAGAAGAGAAATAGTAAAATCACCAGTGATCACAGCATTCTTCATGGAAACATGAAGCTGTTGCAAAGGAACAAAGGCTTTTACCTATGTTGTGTGCTCTTGAAACTTTAGAGAAATCAAACTTGCTCAAGAAAAGATCTCTGCTAAAAAGTATAGATTTTTTACAGGCTTTCTCTTTTAAGGTGAAGAACTTTACCTGACATTCAGCCTGAATCTCCCCTGCAGACCATGCCATTCCCTCAGGTTCTATCACTTGTTACCAGAGAAAACAAACCAAGGAGCTTCAGCCACTCCTTATGCTTTTTCATCTCTAGACCCTTTACTGTGTTTCATCTCTCTCCTAATTTAGACATTTATGCAAAGATAAAGCATCTCAGTCTCTACCAGCAATACTGTCTGGTCTTCTTTAACTATAATGGAAGTGCAGGTACAAAGATCAGGTCTACGCAATTGCATCCCCTCATATCTGTGTTTAAGGAGGTGCCTTACAAAGTTCATGCATCTGGACATGAACTGCAGTCCAGTTCAGTATTAGATAGGAATGACAGACTTCTGAACAATAGTGCAATATGAAAGAGGTATTCAAAATGTACTTCATTCTTGGAAAAATACAGATGAGATGTATTTATGATATGTTGGTGATGAAACACTATCTGCCCAACAGTGACTGAAGCACACTTTTAACATGATCTAACAAAGACAGATGTTTTGAATTAGTGGATCTAACTAACTTGAATCCAGGGATTTTGAAGAAGGACTTTGGAGTATTAGGAATGGATTCCATTCATCTAACTTTGGCCACTTTTAGGTATGGTGTTTGAAGCAATCTAAACTAAGACACCTTCATTAGCCAATGGAAAGAGAGGCACCTGCAGACTTATGCTAGCTGAAAATAGATGCCCAGGATATTGGAAAAGTACAGGCTCATGAAGGTTTCTTGTTTTCTCCACTAAGTATTGAAAGGACCTAGGTCTGTAGCTCAGACTAAACAGCTGGCTTTCAGACAGCTAAATTTAAATTACTATCCTCCTGAATGTTGATTTTCGGTAAGCTTTGCAGTACAGGGAAACTTGCAGTGTTCAGAGAAAATTAGTGTGCCAGTATTTTAAAAGCCTAAATAAGATTATAGTCCTGTAAACTGGACACTATTCTCACGTTGAATAATCATAGACATACATTATATTACTACATTGTACATTATAATCCTAGAAGAAATCACTGTAATGCCCTGGTCTGATGAGCTTTGCTCATACATGCCAGAGACATGGCTTCAATTTATTTCTGTTTGGAATAGAGTATATCTTTTAGAAAAACACTGACTCTTTACTTAAAAAATTCCAGCAATGGAAAATCTAGTAGAGCCATCAAAACTTTTTCCAGTAGTTAAATACCTTCCCCATAAAAACATTTGCACCTTATTTGTAGTCTAAAGTTTTATCTTATGCCACTACATGTATGATACTGTTGCTTGGTAAACTGAAAAGCCTTATATAGCTTCTGTTTTCATGAATATTCTCGTAGTGAAATCAAGTCATCCACTGACATCACTTTAATGAGTGTAATCTCCAGTGTAATCTCTGTCTTTTCTATTGTTTATTTTGGTGGATCAGCTCTGAATCTTTTTTTTCTGAACTTTCCTTTTTTGGACTCAATTTCAGCATATTTCAGGACAGAATTGACTATTCCAGTAATCGTAGTATAAATTCTTAAAACAGGTAGAATAACTTCCCTGTCTCTGTGTAAGCTCTGTTTGAACATCAGAGATTTTCATTATTCTGTTTGGCCATAGTATTGCCCTCAAAGTTCATACTCGGCCAGTTTTCTTCTTTGACTGTTCACCAGGCTAGCTGTTCCCATGCTAGAATGCTTTCCTAGACAGGGGTAGAAGTTAACATAAGATAATACTGTTGATATAAATCACTAGTGAATTTAGACCTAGTGAAGTAAGCTCATTTTTTTCCCCAAGAGATTAAATCAGACTTTAACTTTTGCCAATAAACTTCGTGAATCTCAGATGAGTTACCTGTTTTTTTTATATTAACCATTCACAGTATAAAAGCAGCCACAAAATGCATTCAAGCATTTTATTATTTTAGAAAAGAAAATCTTAAGACACCAACACAGTAACTCTTCCAGTAATGCCTTTAAAACAAAATGCTCCCTTTTCCGTAATGGAAGATTCCAGTTTTGGCAGAGATATGATTTGTAGAAAACTGAAGTTTGCTGGCTGAGAGTTGAACTATGTAGGCACAAATGGATTAAGGTCTATGAAAAGTATATTAGTTGTTTTGATTGTAAAGTATGAAGCTAAAACCCACCCATTCTGTTTGCTGAATATTTTGCATTTGCAAGCAGCTGATCAGCTGGTGCACAGATATTCTAAAACATTCAGAGATATTTTCCCAGTGAGATGAATGAGGATCTACTGACATTTTGACTTTGAATAAAGTTTGTGCTTGAATTCCTAACTAATAAATAATGTTATTAAACTTATTCACTTGTTTATCTACATTGTCAGAGCACTTAAAGCCATTGCTCCCAGTTGAATTGTTCATCTTGCTCTGCAGTGATGTATAGCTATATCGGAAAAAGACCTCAGAAAACCTACTGTTTGAACGTAGGACACAGCAAGGTGGAGGTGAGCAGATAGGAATTAAATAGTAGGAAAAAATCTAAAAATACATATGTTGCTTATATGTGGTAATTCAAGCAAACTAAGATAAAATCACTGCTAATTTGTAACTTCAACTCTATTATTATAAGCAAAATATAAATACAAGATACTGGCTGTAAACTTTTTGTGAAAATCAAGAGAGCAGAGCCACCATTTAGTACCCAGTCACCCAGATATTAAAGTACTTAACCCATATGAAAGCCGTAGCTGGTGCTATTGTCTATCTGCTAAAGGCTACAGAAAGTCAACTATGTTAGCTTCTGTTGAGCTCTTTTTTCTTCTAGGCTGTTCTTATTATTCAGAAAAGTTAATGTAAAGATGGTATTTTTTCCTGCACTATGTATAACTCTATTTTCACCTGTTATTCCATTGTGTATAGACATATTTGGGCCAAAGGATTCACAAACTGCAATGCAGATATGCCTTTCCAATTTATGTTCTGACACTTTTAAGCATCCATCCAACCTGCCAGTGTATAGAACTGATCTTTAGCCTTACTCTTTGGTCTCACTGAATTATTTGCACAATATAGGAGTGCTCAGTTTTCATAATATTGCAGAATATCAGTAGATACTTTCTGGAATATTGGCTACAGCTAGTAAGATCTTCAGCAGGAATGTTGAAAACTTAATTTTAAACCCTTGATACAAGGGAGGTAAAATAGAGTCTCATGCTTCTAGGAGTGTACAAGATGCTCCTTGATGTGTCTATGTGCTTATACATATGAATAGATATGTTTTTAATTAATCATCACATTTTTTCTTCTTATCATACTATATCCTCAAGGGATGCATAGTTGTTTTTCATTTTGTTAGCTTTTATTTTTGCAAAGAAGCTGTAACAGCTAAGATATATTTTCTAAATTGTACTATGAATTAATCTATGAAGTATTTGTATCTTTTGAATTCTATTATTAATAGTAGAAAAGTTTATCACACAAAGGCTCTTCCTTTCCCCTGTTACAATCTAAGATTTAAAAATAGCTGGTTTAACAATGATTTATAAAAGTTTACTATGAAATGACATTTTTCTGTTTGAAGAGTTCTTCTATACTTTGTTATAATGATTGTATTAAAGAATGTATTTTGGGTATTTTATTTTGAATTCCTTCCAAATTTTGGTCATTACTTACCAAAACCATGAATCCTTACAAGTTTTGGCTAATTTTTTTTTAACATGAAAAGACTTTCATAAGATCATCTTTGTGAACTACAAACTATGGAAGATGATTACTAGCAATTTTTACCAAAAATTTTCAAAAACTCCCTCTTTGGCATATAACATAGATATCTGAGGATCAGAAACTGAAGTGCAAATGCACTTGCACCTAATTTTTAGATGTGTTTGATCAGAGGGTTGGTTTTTTTGTGGGGATCTTTGTTGAGAACATTGATACAGAATGTAGTTTTATGTTATTAACCTTTAAGAAAATACTTTTTTAAATCAATCCAAAATATTTTATATAGTATATATGCAGTAATATTATCCATGTGGAATGCATATATACATGCAGATTCACATATTTACATTTTTATTTTCAGTTTAGAAGAACTCTCTTTTTAACACTCATGGTTGGCTCTATTCAGGCTCCACTGTTCAGACTGGAGATACAGTTGTTTGGCACATACCTCCAGGCCTATGCCTGTTGTTCATCATAAATCAGTTGTTACAGTTCTTAGATGTCAAGGAAGAGGGCACTAGATGGCAAAATTGCTGCATGGCTGTTGGCTACAGAAATTACACCCAGTTCCTCACCCACAAATGTGCAAGATTTTCCACAAGCTAAGTTCAATACTGGCATTCGTTGTTTTGTTTCAGAAGGATTAATGATAGCTGACAATGTTACACCAGTGCAATTTCTATTGTGTTGGCAACTGCCAGCTGTGGACATTTTTCTTACAGTTTCAGCTCCAAGAAACAGAAGCCAGTAAGCCTCTACCTTCATAATAAGTAGAATTCACCATTCATAAAGTAGGGGTACTTACATGTAAAACATTTCACTTTTGCACCATTGCCAAAGGTAATGACGTTTGACTTCGGTGAAGATTAAGCCTCAAAGTTTCAATGATTTTTAAAAATTTTACACTGCTAAAGTTTATGATACGTAGCAAGTGTTCTGTTAAAATCTGGCTTATCCCTGATAGGTAAAAACAACAGCCCGAGAGAGATCAGCTTATCTTTGCCCAAATTCTATGCTTCAGAAGAACCTCTAATTTAGTAACGTTTGGATAACAAACCTAGAGGCTGGCATAAAACTCCACTTGGCACAAGTTAAGCATCTTTCAGTCTTATAAAAAGAAGCTTGTCCCACTAAGCTGTAGGTTTCTTGGAGCAGTTTAACAGTAGCTGTGCCCTGCAGCTCTTTTAGTGATAAATGAACTGCTTCAAATAAGTGCAATTGCAGCCAACTGTGCAGAAGGAATCATTAAAAAAAAATTTAAATAGACATTTT
Source organism: Chrysolophus pictus (assembly GCA_037305975.1). Lineage (NCBI taxonomy): Eukaryota > Metazoa > Chordata > Aves > Galliformes > Phasianidae > Chrysolophus > Chrysolophus pictus. Next base: position 15,591,772 of record JAYKPI010000006.1, read on the forward strand.
TGAAGCTTAAAAATGCACAAACAAAGTATGTTAAACCAAAATATATGGTGCTTCTTTTAATGGAAAAGATTGCTACTGGCTAAGTCTGCCAGCATCAATAGGTGTGCCAAAAAGCCAAAGAATCTGGCAGAGTCCATAGATAGCTGTTCCATCTTTCATCTATATTTCTTTTCTGTATTTATCTTGCTTTAGAAAATGCAGAGAATGTCTTTTCCTTCCGACTTGGCACTATTTCTAAACCGCAGAAATACACAGAACAGCTTCTTGCAATTGTTTAGCTCCCTGTATTAAGTCTCATCCCTGTGTCTGTGTGAAATATTTGTTTCTAATTTGGTAATAATAAGAAAAAAAAAATTGAAATATTTTATTTTACATGGAGTAGTAACTACATTGTCTGATATTAGAATTAGTTTTGTTAATTGAGAGGTACTTGGCTTAATGCACAAGGGCAGAATGCCAGGTAATTATTTTTGGCATTCAGTTGATCAAAAATAGTTTCCTTGTCTGTAAGGAGCTTTTCAAAGAGGATGAATATAAGAAATAATAAGGGCAATATATACATGCGTAGGTATGTAGTAATACATATGTGTAAACAGAGACTGAATTGCCATTCAGGAGTTCTTAATGTACCAAATTTTACATTTCATATTGTTGTCTATGAGAACTCTCTTTTATTCTTCTTCCTGAAGGATCAATCACTCAGAGTTGGCTTCAAGCCCTAGACATTGTATTCTCTTTTATGTTGCCATTTCAAAGAGCACTCTGCAGTATCTTTTAATAATATGGCACATCTTGCTGCTGTCACTTTCAAGGTAAAGATATGAAGGAATGTTTTGCAATGTGTAGATGATGAAATGGGCCCTTGTGTTAATGTTCCTGATTAGTGTTCCATATTTTGGCATAAAGTCTAAAGACTTGACCAGGCTGCCAGGGTACATGAGGTTGATGAGAACTGCGTCGCTGACTTCAGTGAGGGCTGGATCAGATTATGAATTACAGTTGCAATGGTGATTCTTGGTGAATCAACCAAAAGCTAAAATGTATCTTCTGCTTGACTATGAAAGTCCATGTATTTTCGTTTTATAAAAAAATCTCTTTTTATTGAATTTCATTTTTATCTGCAAGGATCATAACTGACTGTATTTACCAGCTACTAATTAGTGCAACTAATTGCAACTGTTTATGTTTAATCTCTGGAAGTTTTGAAGAGAAAGAAACAAATGTTGAAATAAGAGTGTATTGGTCAGTATTGCTAGTGAGTTACAAAAGGAGCCTGATAAACTGCAAAATATGCAGGAAACAAGAAAGATAGATCATAAGTGAATTTAGGTCATATCCAATATGCTCATTGCATTTGTGTTGAAGATAAAGATAAAAATGAGAAACTGTACATGATAAAGAATTGAGTAAACAGGTGTGCATAAAGGTGCTTCCACAATGCCATACATACATTACAGTTCCAAATACTCGACTAAGGGTAAGATATATAATTTTGGTCTCTGTAGCAAAAGCTTAAAAAAATCTCCAAACATTATTTAGAACACCTGAATTCAGAACTGCCCTGGAGAGTTCACCACTTTTTGCCTATCACCTATCTTGAGCCCAGGTATGTGGGAAGAATCTGGGTTAATTTGATATTTTTACCTTTATAGGCTTATCTGTAAAATCTGCATGAATCCAAAAGTCATTAGATTGGCTTACCTCCTTTATAGAAATCCAAAGAGAGAATTTCTGGACTCCAGAGGTATTGTAGGCTAATAGAGTGTGTATATATCTCAAAGCCTGCCATAATTTTGTCCTGGATTTCCTGAGCATTCACTGTGTAAATAGTATTTTATTAGTCTTTTGCTTCTTGAAGTGTTTCATCTTCTCATCGGTAGTCATACTCTTTTATTCACATGCAGTAATCCTCTTCTTATTTTAAGTATTGGGTTTACCCCCCCTTGTGTTGTAGAAATCTGTTCAAGAGACCTCTTCACCAAAAACTCATAAAGAAACAAAAATTGCTATGTCACAGGGAGAAAAAGTCCTGGAAAGGATGAATAATTGGCTGGAAATTAGGAATTGAATTGTAGGAATTATGAATTAAAATCAGATTTTGCAGCCAAAAGGGATCTTGCCATTTAGTATTTCATAAATGATAATGAAAAGGGTCATGAACACTGATAAAGTTGGCTTACAGTATCGAATCCTTCATTGTAGTAGAGATGACAACAGATTGCAGTGTGCAGTTCACAGTACTGTGCCATGTCAGATCTCTTGTGCAAGGACTTTACAGCTCAGTAAAGTTTAAACTTTTTAAGAAAGCATTGGATTTACTGCACCAGACCCTGTGACACATGCATGCAGCACGAGCACCGGGACAGTCAGTAACAATTTGTTAGAGCTGAAAATATGTTCTGATATTTGGACAAGGCAATTAAGTCCCTATTAAAAAAAAAAAATAATAATAATAATAATAAAATTGGAAAAGCAAAAATTCTATGTAACATATAGCTAGAAAATCTTTGAAGCTCTGACTTTGGATCTTGGATTGCTTCTGATTCTGCAGGCTGTTTCTGTTAATCTCTTTGCTCTTCCTCTGATTGTTCCAGAATTCTCACTGAATCTGTAGTAAACCATAGGAGTTATTTATCTTTAAATTTGCATAGACTTTCTAGGGAGTGAGGAGAGAAACTGATAATTTATTTAATTCTCAGACATCACTGATGCATTTGAGAGAATTGTATTTCTAGAAACCATTTTTAAGCAAGTGCCAGTGCTCTTTATCATAAAGATGGAGTAGATGTTAATCTCCTTAATTTTATCATGATTCAGGCATGTGATGGAGTGATTTCCTGAAAAAGTAGCATCTTTGAGTTGTGAGCTGAAAAATGAAAAAGAGAACATTACCCATACAGGTGTAGTACTTTGTTTCGCACCAACTTACCCATACTGTAATAAATATGCTACATTGTTCTCCAGGTATCCTCACCTAAGAGTGTCTAACATGCTGTTAATGTTCTTGCGCTAGCATTAGCATCACTAGATCATATTGTGCAATGTTCAACTGATTCCTAACTTGTTGCTTCTTCCTTTTTGATATACCATACATTTACTTCTGTGTCTTTTGTCCTTCATACATCACAAAAGTAATGATAAAAAAGGAATACAAAAATGTGCAGTATATACAGAATTCTGTAAATGCCAAAATCAATTTAAAGATAGGAAAATGCATTCTAGCAATTAATCTCTTTCTGTAATCCAAACCAAAAACTTGCAAAGTAGAAAACTAAGAAGTAGACAAGTTTTTTTTAAAATCTACAGATATGAATTAACATGTGGACTATACACAGACCTTTGTCCATGAAGAAACCTGGCTCATTTCTTGCTTTCTCACATTCAGAATTTCGTATTTCTTTGAGTAAAGCTGAACCATGTTCCATACATTGATTTAAGCTGTGCTAGTTTTCTTTTATGTTTCCTGTGTTTAATGTAGTTGCACTCTACTAATTATCCATAGTAGTGCCCAAACATAAAAGAAGTTAATACAGGAAGAGAAATGACCAAATAATCAGTTTGAAAAGACTTCTCATATTTACACCTAAGAGAAATTATTGCCTTTCTAGACTGAAAGAGTTTCTAACTTTGTCCAAAGGGATAGTTAAGTCACATACGTGCTCATTCTTATTTCGTGTTAAATATTATTTGTTTTGGAAGTTACCTTCAGTTAGGAGGGACTTCGAAATGTGAAAAATTAAATCCTTAAAATTTTAAATTATCATTATCATTAAATTATCATTATTTAAAAATTTAAAATTAAAATCCTTAAAAATTAAATTATCATTATTAAATTCTATTTTTCATCTTAGAATCTATCCAGATTGTATTACAGCAGTCATTTATTATTTTTTGATTGTATATAGTATTTTTTTGTATTATTTTCATAAAATGTTCTAGTTGAATGTTCCCTAGTTTAAAAACAGACTATAAATCAAACAATGCCAGTCATCTTCCAGTTTATGTAAATATATGCACTGTTACCACCCACACATCTTAAAACATGAGGATATAGTTCTTCTAGTACATCACAAAAAAAAAAGTGACTTGAATCTTTATTTGAAATAAATGCTGTTGTCAATGTCTACAGCATGACTGCCTTTATCCCCACCGTGTGATACGTAAGGTTTACTAGCAGAAGCACCCCATTTGTTTTGATCATTACAGTCATACTAAGGCAGAGAGACACACTTGGACCATTGGACTTAATCTATGTTGGTGTTATAGATCAAAACCAGTAGTTGGAATCGAATACAGAAGAGAGTTTGAAGTTGGTCCATGCATACCAGCAGATGTAACATATTTTTAAAGTAGTAGTACAGTAAGGTTTTGCACCTTGTTCTCAAAATAAGATGCAGCTAAAGATACCATCAAAATGTTTGTCAGTAGTCTGGAAGCTGCAGTTTCCCTTTACTGTTGTTCAGTGCTGACTTCAAAAATAAAGCACTTGTAGTGCACTTCAGGAATAGTAGGTAAACAAGAGAACAACATGTAAGATGTTTTCAGAGTATTGCTGGGAAGTCAGGCAGAATCTGTCAGTGTATGAGGGTTCCTGGACAGCTCAAGTCTCCTTTTTTTTTTCTGACTTGCCCCTGAGAGTTTATTTACAACTGACCTCCCTTTGCTTCTCATATAGCCCTCATGTGACTCACAAATTGACAGAGACAGTATTCTTAATAATAGTAATTTTTTTACATTTTGAAAACCAAAACTGAATTAGCAGTTCTTTCTCAAACTTCCTATACTACCTTCACAGAAATATTGAAGAAGAAAGGGAAGGCAGAAGTTATGCTCCAGTAAAATGAAAAAGAAAGCAAAATATGAAAAGAGCAGGAATGAAACAGCAGATGAGTACTAAAAGTGAGCAAGGAATAAAAAGAAAGATTGATCAGGATGCAATAAAATATAGAAATAGTCTCCAATGTGTTGCAGAGCCAGACTTCATTATGAAAGGAAAGGAACGTCCATGAGCCTGCTTGTGTCCATTACATGTCATTAAGTAAACAGGCTCCTGTTTTAATACAATGAATTTCCAGAGAATTGAAAAAAAGTTTGTTTTTTTTTTTTAATGTAACTGTACTGATGTTATGAAAAAGTTCTTTATTCTCTCTGTGCCACCAAGGGCCTTTTATGTGTTAATCTTCTCTTGAAAACGACATGAAATAAGGATAGAATAAAGTGGTTCAAATAAAAACATGCTGTAAGACCTTGGGCTTCATCACTTCTGGATTATCAGATCTGCCTATTGCTTTTTGTGGGATGAATTTCATATCCTGTAAGACCCTTCTGTACATTGGAATGTTCATGATGATTGAATTCTTTCTTAATATTGCACCAAACTTCTTACAGCTGAATGTGGACTCAAACTATCTGCCTTTAAGGACTCTGATAGGTTGCATATAATCATACCTTTTAAACAATGATTTAAAGTTGCTTTTATTACTAGTTTTATTTAGCTTTATTACCTTTCTATGTTTATATTCACTTATATCTGGAATTGCAGGAAATATTCTTTGTGATGGAAAAGCCTTTCAACTTAGTGTATTTTAAAGTGGCCTGCAAGTTTACCAAGTTTTAAAACTATTCTACATTTTACCATTTAGCATTTTGTTTCCATTCTCCTTGTCAGATATTCAGGATCCTCTGTTTTTTTATTATATCTTTGCATAGAAGTGGAGCACCCTTCCCAAAATAATTATATTACTGTAAAAAATAGACAGTTAATACAGATGAGGTGTTGAATAAGCTGTAGAATGTTTTGTTCATATTTTTTACATATATATAGATTAGGAAGTATGTATGTATATTTAAATTGCATACCATATTATAATTTCCTTTATGCAACACTGCCAACAAGTGAAGTAATGCCACCTTTAAAATAATCGGATAGTATGGGAGCTATAATTTATTTTGTATTTTGTTAGTGTTTGCCTAAGAGGATTTCTCTTCAAGAGTGAGGAAGGCACAGTTCAGACATGGAGAAAGATAGCTGTTGCCCTTTTTTGGTTTAGCTGTAACTAAACAAAAGAAATATCTACAAAAGAATAGATAGCAAAGCGCACTGCAAACTGCAGACAAGTTTTTCCCCACCAGGTTCTGCACCTGTTTGCAGAAAGGGTACAGATTATCCAGATTATCACCTGCACTCTTTTCACTGTTGGTTTTTTTTTGTTTGGTTTGTTTTTTTTAAGGAGTTTTTAAAAGATGAGACAAAGGAGACAGTTCCTGCCCAATCTGCTGATTGCCACCACTTTCAGGTGTACCTTGGCCTCAGCTGCATCCTTCAGGCTTTGTCATCGCTCTGTAGCGCTTGACTGACTATCAAGGGCTATTATCCCTTTTCCATGGCTGCTAGAATGGAGATGTGTTTCGGGGAGAGACAAGAGGAAAGATAGGAATAAGAGAATGAAGAAGAAGAAACTAGGTGGGATCTTCCTAGGATTTCACCATGCCCAAACAAGGAACCTCGGTTCCTGCACCTTCACATTCAGTGCAAGCAAGCTGGGCTAGCTGGGCTGCACTGACTTCAGTTTCAGAGAAGAGAGGCGTTCCATGAGAGGCAGTCAACATAGTGCGTGTCTGTCCTGCCATCTTTTACATTTACTGGGACTTGTAGTACTGGGTTTTCCATCTCAGCTAGCTCAGCATTCCCTGACCCAAAGACTTTGCATCTGAAATTTATTGTCATTGTGTTGCATGAGAAAAACAAAATCAGGAGAAAACACTGCTGAACTTGCATAAGCATCTTCTTAGGGGACCATGCAATGTACATGGTACATCCTTTCTGCTGAAAATCAGAAAAGGTCCTGAATTTCAATTTAGAAGCAGCGGCTTACTTTAACCTTAATTATGCTTTGATTGAGGAGTATGCTTTATTATTTATAATTTAATTTCATGAGGAATATTTTCATAGGAATACGTGTAACGTAATACTCAAACTAGGTGCTTTAATATTTTCCAACGTGCACTATGGTGTTGAAAGTTAGCAAACTGCTGGCTGGATCCAGACTGATACTTTCTTGGATAAGCTTCTACCATATGCTTTTATTTAAAGTATTTTTTTCTCTTAGGTTAGCTTTATAAAAAGCATGTGAAAAATGTCTTTTTTGGAAAAGAAGTGTTATACAATTAGAAAATCACAGTGCTAGAAAATTTGTATCCTTTAGGAAATGTTGCAAATCAAATAATTCAGATTTAAATCTAAATTTAAAAAAAGAAATGGCAAGTCCTATCACCAACTGGAAATGCTATGTCAGTCTACAAGATGTCATCACCAGCATAGCAGATAGAAGCAGCAGTTATGTTGAGTGCCTTTATTTCCAGGAATTTTAAGCTCGATGTGAACTGTGACTAGCTTCGCAGTATAGATATGAATCTTGTTGAAGGAGCCTGTCTATATTTCCTTCTAAGAAAGAAAAAGGCTTGAAAAATTGGCATTAAAAATTATTTTGATAGCTATTCTTCCTTCATTTTTTGCTTTCATTTTCACAGGACTCCAGAGTATTGCTTAGGCTGATCTATGCCTGGTTCACATAAGCAAAGGAACCTCTCTCCATAGTACTGTTCCACACTTTCCACTGTTTCGGAAAACTTGTAGCAACATCAAGTGACTAAACCCCTTTTAAATAATACATGCAAACTATATTCTTTCTGAAAACAGTGCTTCTTCTGTTTCCTGCTTCCCACCTGTGAGCTGCAATGATTGTGACTAAAGGAAAGTAGGAAAGGGAGGACTTAGGAATTATTGTACCCAGTACATGGAGCATCTGAACCTTACAAGATTTTGTTTATTGGTTTATTGGGGGAATACTTGTCTGCATATTTTCTTCTTTAAAATCCTCTTATGCTATGCTTTTGTAGAAGTGAAAAATTCTAGAAAGACATCTTCATAGAAAAAAAGAAGTACTAGCTTTTATTACCCATTTTGGAAGGATACATTTACAAGTTCTTTTATCAACTCTTGTTTTATTTTGTTTAAAAAAAAAGTTTTCAATTGGTTATTTTGTGATTTCAGAAATAATATTCTAAGGAAGCTCTGATTTCAGAGAGTGTCAGGCAGCATCATTCATGGTACAGTAACATGCAAGCCAGTATTCTGGCTTACCCTCTTATGTGTGACTATTGCCTTGGAGAACAACTGTCATGACTTCGATATACCAGAGAACATGGTTGCCAGAGAGGGAGGTGGTTTCCATATAGTCCAGGGCAAGCTGAAGCAGGTCAGTGGAACATTATGAAATTCAGAAAGGATAAATGCAACATCCTGCAACTGAGGACTTGCACTTGCTCTTGCCCTGGCAGTGATACTGGCTAGGGACTGAATAAATGTAGAATGGTTCTATGGAAAAGGACATGAGGATTTCGGTAGGCAGAGGGCTACATTGACCAACAGTGTCTCCTGAAAGCAAAGAAGACACAGGATTGGGCTGCAATAGAAGGAGTATGGTCAGTATGTTGAAGGAAGTGATTTTTCTTCTCCATAGTACTCATTAGACCACTCCTAGAATACTGCAGCCAGCCCTCCAATACAGGAAAGACATGGCTGAACCAGAGCTAGTGGGACCAGCAGAGTGCCACAAGGATCAAAACTGGTGCACCTGTCCTGTGAGGACAAACTCAACGAAGTGGGTTTTTCAGCATGGAGAAGAGAGGGCTTCTAGTGAAATTAACATCAGCCTCCCAGTACCTACAAGGAAGTCAATCATCAAACAGATGTAGCAAGGCTTTTCCCAGTGATGTATGGCTTTTGGGCAAGAGTCAACAGGCATAAACTGAAGCAAGAGAGACTGAATATAGGGAAAATCTTTTCCCCGTGAAGACAGACAAACCCTGGAATAGTTGCTCAAAGAGATTATGCAGTCTCTGTCCTCAAAGGTTTTCAAGATCGGGCTGGATGAATCCCAGAGCAACCTGATCTGATCTGATGGCTGACCCTGCTTTGTGCATGAACTGCACCAGAAACCTTTTGAGACCCCTTCCATTCTAGGTTACTCTGACTTTGCTGCCCTGATGTGGCCACACCATTCTGTGCTATTTTAAAGCTAGGATAGTAATAGCAAAATCTTCTTAATTGTTCTGAATATTTAAATGATTTGGCCGTGTGTAACTCTTGCTTTTGGAATCCATAAATGCTACATATGCTCTGTACATTTTCCAAACAGCTTGTATTTGTGCTTATTTGCTGGTATGACGTGCTAACTGTGCAAAAAATTTTGGACTCCTGCCTTAGAATATAGATACCTGCCAACTGAAAAAGAAGTCTACATAGTACTGCAAATGCTTTCTCTGTCTATGGAAAGTGCCTTTTATGTGCCAGAAAGAAGCATTTATACCACACGCTTTTTTACTTCTTCTCACATCTGTTAACATTTACATATGTCAGTAAACAATACCTGAACAGTAAAGGAAAGGGATACATGAAGTTCAAGGGCACTGCATCAAGAAGAAGGACATGTAATATTGCACTGGTGTACTGGAACTAAAAAGAAAAAAGCTTTCTTGGACTTGTCAAATATATGCAATATGTGGATATGTTCTGTGTATATATTCTGTGAATGCATTTCCACAGCCGAATTGGGTGACCCAAATTGCCAGTAAATTGAAATGAATTCACAAGAAGTTTGAGAAGTGGCAGTCAGGAAGTGAGAGAATTATGGCTTTGCTGGTATATATGAAAACGATAAAGTTTTGCTTCATTTAAAACAGCATTTATATCAAAATCTTTGATGTTAGATTCCTAAATATGTAAGAATTACCCACTTACATTTAAATATGTTGCATTTTCAATAATCTTCTCTCCACTTTCCTTCTTCTTATAACATGGAGTAAGTTGACAGACAAATGTTTCTGTATATCCTCTATCCCTAGCGGCTGCTACTGCATTAGACTCTGTTTCCAGGAACATTTCTTTGAAGTCATGTTCTGAAAATCCTGAACAAGGATTTTGTATAACGTGGCAGTTCTTATGGATGTTACCACTGGCGAGTGATTTAGAAGAACAACAAATCAGAGAGCAATTGATCCTTTAACCACCAAAGTCAGAAGGAAAAAAAAAGTTTTTAATGTTTTTGTAAAAATTACTGTTGTTATATTGCACTAATTCTTAAGGAATCTGAAGAGATGCTTCAGATCTGTGTCCTGTAAGGTGTTGTCCTTTGATACTAAGCTCTGACTTTCCAAAAAGCAGCTGCAATAAGGAGTGAAGATCACCCCTTTCAACCCTGCTTCTACATTAATGCTGAGCTCACCGTAGGAAGCAACAAGAAGTATTTATTTTCCTAAGTCTTCTGAGCCCAGAAGTAAGCGACTAAGGGATGATATCAGTAACCTGGTATTGAGGACTACCTAACATGGAGTCATAACAGAGGCAGAGGTTTATTTTTATTGGATTTTTTTTTTTTACTATTTTTCTAGTAAAAAATATGTTTCTGAAATATTAATTTCATGACAAACTTCTGTTCGCATGTACTGATAAAAAATCTCATGCTGAATTTATTATAAAAGTTTGAGTTCCACATTCACTACACTTCAAAAAGCTTTGCATTAGGTCTATGAAGATGCAGTGAATAATCACATAAGGCATATAGCTTCCTTGCTCCCAAATTTGAAACTTATGGTGTTACCAAAACCACCGTATGAACGGTATGTGCATACATATTTTTGGTTTTGAGTCAAGGATGTGAAGGATCTATACCAGTTTTTGTCTGTAAGTTATACAAGAAGGATGTGAGGCACCCAAAGAAACATTTAGGTTAATGAGAAATCAGCTGGTGGAAATTAGAAGGAAGAAAGATCTTCATTTAGCAGTATTTCTCTTAAAAATGCTAGGTTCCCAGCAAGACTTGTGTTCTGGCCCTTGTGCTTTGTTGAGCAGCTTGCAGAGACATGCTGCTAGGCCATTCCACCAGCTGAAGGCAGTGGTGAAGCTTCACTGACTCCACTAGCCACTGAACCTGGCTCAGATTTTGCCTGCAAATAAAGCACAGGGGTATAAAGCTTTCTTACTACATTTTCTAATTGTGCCATTTTCCCTGTGGTATATCCGTTCAGAAGTGTTCACACTTTTAAGAATTCTTATCTAGCTATTTGGACATAGATAGCTGGTTACATGAATGGAAATAATAGTAAGAAGAATTACTAGAAAATAACGATTGATGCTTAATTTACATAATAGTCTTTTTGACATGATATGCAGGCACTCTTACAAGTTACATATAGGGGTCAAAGGGTGAAAGGTGATTGGCAAGATGCTTGTTTGGTACATTTGGCTAACGCAAATACTTCCTCAAGTATGAAATGCTTTGATCTCTATAAGCAAATGCCATATGTGTGCAGCTGTGGCCCATGCCTCACTATTGCTGGAAGGTTAGAAAAAGGTAGCATATGAATTGATGTCTGCATTCAATTTATGCTTTTATATTTAGCAGGTCATAATTTTATGTAATATTTTAGCTATATGAAAAATATGCACTAGAGTTGAGTGATAGCAGATTTCTCTGTGGTTTGATTCAACATTGTTTGGGTGAACACAGAATCCTAAGTATTGCAGACTGAAAATATAGGTTTTAATTAGAGCTGTCTGAGCTTCAAAATACCTGGACGCACACTATGCTTGGCAGATTTTCAGAAATCTGAGGATTGTGAAGTGCAGATTTAAACTAGCAAAGACTCTGTTTTTTCTGCAGTTTTCTAGCATGTATCGTATTTACAATTGCACCACAGGCTTGCAATACTCTAAAAAAAGAGATCCCAAAGTATTATTAATGATTTTCTGATATGTAAAAGTGTTTTATCATCAAGGTCTGTGTTATGTCATGCTGGTGTGGAACAGCACCTTACTCCAAGGGAATTTCCATTGAAAAAATTGAATGACTTCCAGAGTGAAGGATCTACTCCACATGACTGAAGAGCTGAATTGACTCCAAAAGTTTGGTGCCTCTGTTGGGCCTTTGTTTTGTATTTTTCCATGCAAATACGTAAGAACGGCATGTCCAGGTCTGTATGCGTCAAGCAGTTTCACATGAGTGGTTTGGTGTGACGGTAAAGAAACCTACTGCAATCAGCAGGACACTAGGATCCTTCGCATATATCCAGTTTTATGATGAAAGCCAAAAAGAAAAGCACAGTCTTGTTTATTAGAAGTCTGGAGCATATACAAATACATTAGTATGCCTTCAGGGGAAAGAGTGATTTTAGTTTGCATATACACAATTTCTACTTATAAGAAAAAATCCAATTCAGAACCAGTAGACAGGCGTGAAAAAAATAAATAGAAAATCAGAAAAGAAAATATCAAATTACAGGTACAAATATTACAAAATATAAAGTGTTGTGCTCTATACATATACTAATGCATATAGATATATAAAACCATACATAAATGTGTGTATATATATATATGTACCTATACAAGACAATGTTTTTGTTGATATAATATTCAATGTTTTATTTCTTGTATGTGTGAGTAAATGCATACAGTTGTTCAAAATATGATTTGAGTATTTTTAAATAGTAGCCTACAAATGTTCAAAGTATGATTTGAATATTTTTTAAATAGCAGTGTACTTATTTCTATTTCTTATACTATTTTTATTGTTATTTTCACTAGCTCCTACTGGCTATGGTAGGCTCTACAGATGAAACTCTGCAGGAGGCAGCAGCTGGTTGCATAGCAAACATTCGCAGATTGGCTCTAGCAACAGAAAAAGCAAAGTATGGCTGATGCTTTAACAGCTTTTACCAACACCCTTGAGTTGCAATCCAACGACATTTGAATATGTGATTACTTCTAGCATTGGTGTTTCATAGCAGAGCTCATTTAAATGAGAATAGTTTATTTAAAAAAATACATCTGTGGAAAATGGTGTTTGTTTTTGCATTAATGATTTGTCACGCCTAAAGTTCAGAAAACACTCAGCTAGTCTTCTGGATTATTTAGTATTATATCTTGTAAAAGAATACCAGTCATGTCTAAGAGATGCTTTCTACAATAATAAGCTTGTCTTTGAAATTAATTGTAGATAAAAAGCGGTTTTGCTTATCTATGACATTGCAATAAATATATTCTCCATCATTGTGTGTGTGATTGTGAGGTAATTGATGAATGTCTTGAACAATTCCCTTTGTGCTAAATTAGTCTAATCATTCTGTCATTATGTTTTTGCCTGTTTGATCACTTGCAACTCACAGGAGAGGACAAAATACAGATACATCAATCTCACATCTGGTGTTACATAAGAACTGCAAACAGCTGTAGATGTAGGCATCACTCAAAATTTCCTGTTTCTAACAAAATCAAACAAAATAGAGCTTAATTTTATAGGTAGCTGGTGAAATGTGTTTTAATTAACATATGTCTTTAAATAAAATTAAAATTTACCAGCTGTAAATAAAAAGTAGAGCATTACATTTGTTTACACATTGATTACACATCTGATTGTTTTTCCATTTTTAAAATGAGTACAACATTGTATTGATGTAGTTACTTTATTTTCTGCATAAAATTATATTCACAGAGTTCATTTCAATAATCATGTGTTTCTTGTTGTTATTACAGATAAGAGAACCACTCTATATGCAATACTCAACAAATAACACAAAGACATTTCCTTGAGAGCAGTAATGTCTTACTTATAAGCACAGCCATCTGACAGATCTAAAAAAACAAAACAAAACAAAAACACCTTAAACCAGATGTTTAAATAACGTGTTTGTCAAGTACTCACTTCTGAATGATTTTCTGCTTCACATAGTAATTAACCATTTTCTTGTTTTGGAAGCAGTTTATAATTCAGTTATTGCTCCTCTATCCGTCATGGCTATTAAAGGCAAATAATTTTACTGTTGGCAGAAGCTTCTAATAAAGACAAAATGTAACACTTTTCATTCATATTTCCTTTAAAAGCTCATTTAAAGTTTCTTTTTAGAAGACTGATAGAGTCCTGAGAAAGGAGGACTGCATCGGGCCCTTTGGTAAGTAATGAAGAGTATCTTAAAACAAACTAAAGACAGGTGCTGACAGTGTGGAGATCAAAATATGCATCCAATTAGTATTTTCTGATAAGTGCATGATCACAGGCTTGCGACCAATTCTGTCAACAACTAAGCAAATATTAGTCTATGTATTTTCCAGCTCAGCCCTATAGACCTGATACATCCATATTATTGTTCTGACGACACTGCTGTAGTAATATGATATGCTTTATTGCTGTACCAAAAAATATTTATGGGTATACAATTGCCAGATTCATTTGGAAGAGGATAGACTCGATTTTTTTTAAATTATAGTTATTATTTATGAATTCATTTTTCTGTAAGAGTATCCATAGGTACAGTTTGTCACTGTCTTGCTTATGAAAAATACATAAACTGGTAGATGATTTTTCTTACTGTTGTGGGGAAAAAGACTCCTCAACAATAATTGTTCTTAGCGTGACCTTTCAAGGCACTCTTGACTGTTCGACACAGATTTCATATGGAACAAGTTCTAAAGTAAACTTAATTTTATGATACAGGTGTCAGGGCAATAAATGTCAGGTTCCTGACAATTAAGTGGCCTCAGCTTGACACTCAGGCTGGTAGCCCATACGCCTCTGAGTAGTTAATCTGAAGTCTTTTATTTTAAGGTCTCAGACAGTTCATCCCAGACTTAAGCCAAGTTATTTTCATGCTATTTTCTTTTCCTCTACCATGCCCACACTTTTTAAGTTCTGTACAAATAGTTTTGAAATTGATCTCTACACAGTCCAAGGATCAGTATTAAAAAGTACATCTTCCTTGGCCAAAGCTGCTGAATTCCACATAATTAGTATAAAGAGATTTAGCTGTTGGAAAATGAATAAATGAACCCGGTTCCTGGCTCCCCTAAAGGCCACAGTACAGCATGTACATTGGAAAAGCTTCCACTTTCTCAGCAGAGCAGCGCTGAGTTCCACAACACCACAGCCTCCTGAAAAGCCTGCTCACAAAGCAGGGTGCTGGCAGCTCACAAAGCAGGGTGCCAGGCCCGCGCACATCCCTTCCTGGCAGCCCACAGCCCATTCAGGCTTTGCAGGCCCGCAGCCCACTCAGGCCTGGCAGCGGCCCCGCCATTTGCAGTGCTGAGAGCCGGGCGCTGACTGGCTCGCTCCTCGCTGCGCCTGGCAGGGAGTGCCTCCGTCCCTCTCCCCGTCCTTACCCATGTAACCCTGAAGCCTCAAGGAAATACGCTGATGTGGAGTACTCGAGCTATTATTTTCAGTGCAATCTGATGTACAAAGTTGATCCTCTGTCCCTTTTCTTTGCTGTGTCCTGCTCCCTCCTTCTTGATCTCTTTCTGTATTTTCAGTCTTTTTACAACACACTGTTTACTTGCACTGGTGTTACCATCAGCAGAGAGTACCATCACTGTGCACAGTTCTGGGAGCTCCTCCGTCAGTGCAGAGCTCTGTGCTGTAGCTCACAGCAATATAACAGGCCTGCTCTTCCCCAGCTGCTCCTTTAAGCAGCTCACTTTCATCAAAATGTCAGAAGTTCCTCCTTTTCATCAAAATGTCAGAAAATCTAGAGGCCAAGTAAGGTTGTCAGCAGAAAGCGTTGTTTCAAGTATGGAAATACTAGAGTTGGTGAGAAAAAAAGCAAGAGAAGAAATCTTTCACCTTGATGTAATTACTTCTGGAACCTGAAAGGTCCACCAAATCTTTCAGTCTGTGCATCTGTCAGCAGCGAGATAACTTTTCTTTTACCACTCCGTGAGTTCATGATTTATTGCTTGGTGACAGATAACCATTATCAATAATTTAATTGCCCCAGGATGTTCAAACTGCACATTTAAATCTGGGATTTATGTTCATTTCCTTTTAATGTTCATGTTAATGGCAAGTGCATGTGTTCTGACACACCACACTGTCTCCAAGTCGTTGGGGAAAAACAAACTTCATGGCCTGGGTGCGCTGGATCTGTGATGTATTAGGGGCTGTTATTTTGCTCCGTCACCAAAATTTTTCTTTGGTGAATGAATGAGCAAGAGATTCATGGGGCTGTCTTGATCATTTTGTGAAACTGTGATACCTCTTTCAGTCCATGTCACCTAAAAGGAGTCAAATGAGCTGCTGACACTGGGGTGAGATGGGAACCGTCCCAGGAGGTTGAGCAAGATAACATGTTAGTTTAAGAATTTCATCTCATAATAAATCGTATGATTGTTCCTTGAACATTTATTTGAAACTAATCTTTGTCTTACACACGACAACAGAATGACTACAGTGGAAACATATGATATGTTTCTTTAGCAATGGTATTCAAGTTTTCATGCAGGCGGTTTGCAGAGCTTATTTCCAGAGGCAGAAGCTAACTGCTCCCCAACTGTAAATTGTGGTTTGCCTCTTCTTTAGCCACTTAAACTTTGCACACACTGCTCATGATCTAGAACAAGAGAAGGAAGCAATGCACTTTAACCATGGCTAGATTCAGGAAGCCTCACCTGTGCTTCAGTGACCTGATGCATGCCGGGACAAAAGTGTCTGCAGCTGTGGCTGTGTAGGGGGATGCTACATTACACAACTTCAGAAGAAAAAAATCTTACCAATTATTGTTTAATTCTCTGCATAAGCAGAAATATTCCTCAGTGCTTCACATTTTGCTGCTTTGGGTACTGAAGCAAGTAAAGAATCAATCACTTTTAGGAATCTTTTCCTTGAGTGCAGTTTGACTTTGTTCTGTGTGCTTTCTGTCCAATTGCTTGGCTTTCATTTCAGCAGTAGCCATTGCTTGCTGCAAAGGATCTTCTTGGACAGCATTGCGTAAGCTTGTGTTTATTCTCTCAACTTTTTGTGTGCTATCTGCCAGACACCTTTCAGTTGGCAAGGTCTGCTGCCTTTCTCAGTTGTTGTCATTGGCAAGTTGTATGTTTTATCCCAGTCTACAGGCAGTACAGTACCCTTAGCTGTCTGATCTTTCTTTTATGACAACTGTAATGAATTTTACTATGTATACAAAGGTTTTCTTCCTGAAACATTCATAAACCCATGAAAGGTAGCTTTAGCTTTGGCTACCAAATTATATAATGTGACTTAACCCTACCACTTTTGCAGCTCTCAAGCGACACAAAACCGTCTTTGCTAATTTTGTGTGTTTTCATCCAACATTTGGGAATCTTGATGTGGTGATATGATAGCAGTTGGCCAGTCAAAAACTTTGCATGTTGTCAGTTTGAGTGTATGCTGGACAAGGGCCAGAACAATGACATTATCTTAATGATGAACCATGAAACATTAGGTCATAAAACATTAATTTCCATGAAACTCCCCATTGCAGCGGGACCCTGAATGCCTTAAAGATTCCCTCCTCCTTGTTAGGTGGGAATCTGCCTAGGCGCTTCTGGGGGGCAAACATGTTCATTAAAATCACAATGGTAATTTCTGCCTGGACATTCTGAGACAATTTCAGCTTCTCCGAGGAGTGTGGCAGCTGCAGGAGAGCAGCACAGAGCGCCTATGGTCTGCAGGGCACATCTGGCAGCGGGGATTCGCTTCTATGGCCAAGCTGTGAGCTGCACGTTCTAATACCCAGGTTCAATAACCAGGGATTTGTGTACTGCTTCTGAAAAAAGTAAAAGAAGGCTTTAATAAAGACGGTAATTAAAAAGTTACAGATGCTGATAAAATTAAAAACATATGATACAGAATTGAAATGAAAAATGCTGGTTGATTCAGTAGTAGTTAAAATTTTTGAATAACTTGTCTTGAACAAGCAAATAGTTTTAAGTATTTGGCTATGTGTCTCTTTTGTAAAAAAACGTGAACTCAGATCATGTTGCTGGTTCCCTCTACCACAGACTGGTAAAGGCTGTGCTATAAAATTAGTGCAGTAAACCACTCATCTTTCCAGTTGCTGCATTCTCCTCCAGTCGACAGCCTTTTGGGGCCTCCTTGGCTCTTCAGCAAAAAGCGCCAAGTGCATTTCTGTTGCTCTAATGAAAAAATAACAGCAATGTCTGGGAAGCCATAGAATGATGCAATAGCCATGCTGCTCTGCTTCCTTTAATGTGATGAAGCTTGCATATTTGCCTGGCCCCAGTGTTCTGCTCCTGCCAGTATTGTACTGTAAAGAGACTTGGCAGAACACGTTCAAAGTCTATTCGTGGTTTTTCACTCAGCATTAAACCTTCCAGTGACGGAAGGGTGGGGGAACCCATATTGGGACAAACAGACTCCAAAAAAATGTTAAAAGAAGCATAGTGGTGGATGGTCAGAGGGTAGTAAGCCTTGGTTGTGGAACTGAAGTTGACTGGGGCCAAGCTTACACCCACTGAGGGATGTTTCCTTGTATTAAATAGGCGTAATAAAATTCCTTGGGGGCAACCTGGAAGGGAAGCCAGCTTCTGATGTACTCATAGAAGAGGCATATGCTGCTTCACTCTAACTAAAAGCACCTCGTCCTTCATAACTGTGTGCTTGATCACGATTGATGCGCCAGTGCAGAGCACCTTCTGAGCTCTTTGCCCAGTATTTGGAAAATTCCTTTCCCCGTGGCTGCTTGTCTTGCTCTGCAGACCTTCATTATACTCACGGCTGATGTTCTTTTCTAATTAGACCATTTGGAAAGCAGGATATGTAGCTCTTACCTCAGCGTGAGGTTAGGCAGGAAAATATTTACCACAGAGCTAGAGAAACTCTTTGAGAGAAATATTCAGTGTGCTCTTACAGCTGAGGGGCAGAGTATGTTCAGAAGCAGAAGTTACGGTCAGATTGATGCCTCCTTCCAGCCTGTTCCACAACTGTCTGTGGTGGGCTGTCATGTAAAAGGAAAACTATTTGGAAAAGCGGACATCTGTGGGCCAGCCTTGGTATGCTTCCCAGAATGTAATGACTAGGTGAATGCTATTCAGCGTAGCAACTCAGGAGTAGAGGTGGCTGCCAAGCACTGGATCTGATGTGGGACGAAGAGGTGCGAAACAAAGAAGAGTGATTTCTCTGAAGAGACTGAGGCCTAATTCTTTCCAAACTCAGCACAAAGAAAAGACACCCCCAAAACATGACTTTCTTAATTCCCCCATGTTTCTTTCTATACCTCTGCATATCTTTAAGGTTCTTTCATCCTGTGGACATGCTCATACTCAATAATCTTAGGGCTGTACAAGTACCAGCATAGATTCATAATTGCCAGCATTTCTAAATCAATGCTGTTACTGAGAGCTGTGTTACGATTTTAGTTCCACTAGCAATTACTGATATCTAATTACCACTTAATCCAGTCTGAACTTTGTAGGAATGTGTAATAGAAACCACTTTAACTTTTGCTAGAAGGGAATGTGAGTCATATGTTTCCTCTCCTACATGACTGTCACATCCACGTTCACCGTCCTGAAGAATTAAAACACATTTCAGCTTTAAGAGCGGAATACCCTGTACACCACCATGGGCATCTGTGCTCTAGGGGATGGGGAGTGCAGGCTCAAGTGCCAAGCAGCACCCTCAGATCCTCTGCACATCCCAGGGAATCCCCACCAGAGAAAGCCAATGTGAGAGAGGAGCCCTGCGGCCTGGGAATGGCTATTTTATACTGTGGACAGCCAGGGCAGGACAAAATGCAGATGCGATTCTGGGACCTCAGAAAGTGCTGACCGAAATGCTCAACTCCAGCAGCTCTTTGCTAACTACAGCAAGTGTCTGTGACCCTTAGAGGGTGAGACTGAACACAGAGCTTCTCTACCATGTTTCCCAGTGCCACAGGCCCCACGCTTGGTGAATATGAGCAAGTCCATGCAGTGGAAATGTCCAAAAGTATTCAAAAATATGGAAAAGCAACATGGGGGAACTGAAGGGTCCCAGCACTGGAGATCCATGGGCATCCAACAGCATGGTGTGCCTGGGCCCATGGCTTGTACCATGTGCCTGGCAGAGTGCGCTGGGTCCATAGAGGCTTGTGTTTGTATAGTAGATCTAAGTGGCAGTTTAGAAAGGCTGAACCGGCCAAAGAAAACCCTGGAAAACCCCACAGCATGAAACAATAAAGCTGTCTAAGAATTTAATCCAACAAGAAAGTTAGTAATTGTCAGAAGTCCACAAGATTTGCATTTCTAAAATGAAGCAGTCCAACAAAGTAAGAAGACTGTGTTGATACAATCAACTAGTAGCAGTTTAGCAAACTGCTAAAAATATGGAAGAAATGCAATTACAAAAGGTGGCTGCCACCTGCAGGCACTCATTCAAGGTTTTAATCAATAATGTTTGTGGAAAAACACATGAAGTCTTGGCCTTGGCTCTCACTTAGCCTGGGCAGGTAACATTTATCAGTGGCCAACTGTGATCTTAAATAACTGCTCCCCAGATGATGGTGTGAGACAGAAGGGGATGCAGGAAAAGTCCTGGTGGCTGAGGGTGAGCCAACCTGCTGTGGGCAAGCACAGGTTCCTTGGGCAGCTGCAGGTGGTAAATCCAAAGATGGATGCTTCATACACTACTCTCATGCTGCTCTCCTTTCCCTAACAACTTGAAAATCTGTGGTGATATCAATCATCCTCCTCACTTGCATATGAGAAGGGAGCTGCAAGAGCGCTTACAGAAACCTTTCTTGCAGTACTGATTGCAACATGACCTGTGATTCAGTGCCCTCCTGGTGCCCCAGCACACACTGAATGCCAAAGGGAAACACTCAGAAGGGGACCCCATCAGTCTGTCCTGCCCCTCTGCAGTGAGGTTTTCTATTTCCCACCCCTGGCAAGAAGCTGAACCACAGGGAAAGCAAAAGAAGACTTGCCGAATGAAAATGTGCTGGGCTCCAGGGGCTGCCTTGCCTCCAGCTCAGAACAGCTCCTTCTGTCTCAGCCCAATAACTAGGTCAGTCTCCCGAAACGTTCTCAGATGGCTTCTATCCTGCAGATCTGAAAAGAGTGGTATGAGAGAGAATTTACAAAAGGTTCGATATCTCCCCAAGCAGTCCCAGACTGTGCTAGATTAGCAATGCAAACAAATGAAGGCTTCCTGGAACTGGTTGAAGACTTTTGGCAAACCCATGTGTTTGTGACTGCTACCTTCATTGGAGATGACTGACATGACTGTGTCCATTCCAAGGAGCTGAGCATTTCTGCACAATCAGCCACCTGGTTACAGGGTGGAGGAGTCTATCCAAGGGAGGGCAGAAGCACAGTGACTGCTTGAAGCAAATCCATAAGTATGAACCTTAAAAAACTGGATTTTCTTTTTTCCTTTTTCCTTTTTTTCTTTTTCTTTTTCTTTTTCTTTTCTCTTCTTTTCTCTTCTTTTCTTTCCTTTCCTTTTCTTTTCTTTTCTTTTCTTTTCTTTTCTTTTCTTTTCTTTTCTTTTCTTTTCTTTTCTTTTCTTTTCTTTTCTTTTCTTTCCTTTCCTTTCCTTTCCTTTCCTTTCCTTTCCTTTCCTTTCCTTTCCTTTCCTTTCCTTTCCTTTCCTTTCCTTTCCTTTCCTTTCCTTTCCTTTCCTTTTCTTTTTTTTCTTTTTTTTCTTTTTTTTCTTTTTTCTTTTTTGTAAGAAATCATATTCTTTGGCTGGACTGTAAATATTCATTGCAAACTATCTATCTACTGTTGCTGCCAAAGAGAATTACCTTAACTGGGATTTTATGGCTCAATCCACGGAGAGTCTCCCACACAAACACAGGCACTAACTGAAGAACCTTTTTTTTGGAGGAAGTGATCCACCTGGATGCTGGCATCATTGTCACAGCCTGTTACAGGACAGTGATGACAATGACACTGGAACAGTTCTCGTGGATGAGTTCACTGAGTCCCAGAAGCTGCTGAGAGTGCCTTCCTCAAGGGCTCCAGCCTCTTCCATAAAGGCAGAAATGTTACGTGTGCACTGCAGAGGGCTTCTCATCAAATATCTGCATCCTGATGCACAGAGGCAGACAGAGGCTCTTGAAGGATAGTCAACAAATAACCTGCTTCTGTGAGCAAAAGAGGTCATTTGAGCACCTGAAGAAGAATCATAAATCTCACAGAGAGGACCTTCTTCCCATCCTTTTCTGCTACACATCTCCATTTAACTCCCAGCAGAGAATGGACAGTGTATCCAGAACAGTCCACTCAATTTGAAATGGCACGATCTGCCTGGTCTTGGGTGGTTTCAGTGCTTTTAACCCAGATATTGTCTGTAGAACAGTGAACCGCAAGATCCTCAAATAGGCTTTTGCTTTGTCCGTTCCTAAGTACCCTCTTGATCTGAGATCCAGGATTCATAATGGCAGGGCTGGATCCACAAACTGTGAGCTAGATTTTGTAAGCATCCTGGTGAACTGTGGCTGCCAGACCCACCTGGAGAAAGGCACCAGTACTTCAGCTGTCCTCAGGGAGATTCTCAGCACAAAAGCAGAGGTCTTCTCTCTATACTTAACCATGGCCTGACTCACTTCACCAGGGCCCTAATAGGCTGAGAGCTTTCCTAAGAAGGGCAGTGTGTGAGCCAACCTCCTGGTGACACCTGCTGGTCCTGGGTTAGCAGCCAGCATTCAGATCCATTGAGATCTGGGCTTCCAGTGCTGCCCGGATCAGTCCATGGTGCTGTACACTTTCCCTCTCACTGAAGAACCTGGTTTATGGGAGATTATGGGAGAGGCACCTGGATCCTCACTGGGAAAAGCATCACCCCTGCTAGCACTGTCTGAAGTGCTGTTCGCTACTCCCTGAATTTCTTTCCTTACAGAACAGGCAAGTAGAAAACAGGCAAACACAGCCTTAAAACATGCAAGGCTATGCTTTGTTTTAACCTGAGGGAGAAGACAGAGTCCAGGAAGGTTAGATGCCCTGCTATGCCACGCCAAGATGCATGGAGCACCACTCCGAGATGCTTGGAGCATCTCTCCCTTGCAGAAGGACACGACCCCGCCAGTATCACCAGGACTGGTACACACAGGTAATCTCTCCTTCAGGCTGGAGTTTCAGCCAGAGGACGTTCCCAGCCCGGTGGGGCTAATTGCCTCGGGTGTAAATTGCCCAGAGGAGCACACCTATGGACATGGACATTGTGTCAGATTGGATATTTGGGAAAACTTCTCAGAAAGACTGTTTGGGCACTGGAATAGACTGCCCAGGGTGGTGGTGGAGTCACCATCCCCGGAGGTGTTAAAAAACGTGTAGATGTGGTACTGAGGGATAAGGGGAAGTGGACAACATTGGTGGCAGGGGGACGGTTGGATGGGGTGATCTCAGAGGTCTTTTCCTATGTTAATGATTCTGCAATTGTGCGGACACGTGGCGCAGCAGCAGCAGGCTGTGACCCTACTCTCTTCTCGCTCTCACAGCCGCTGTTTACCCTGGCAGCACAGCAGTAACTCTATACCCTTTTGCTACTTTGTGGAATCTCCACGAGGTGACTGGCACCTGAATTTGTTGACAGCTTTGAAGGAAACAATTTAATACGCAAAGCTGAGGCTGATTCTGTCCTTACACCACAAGGCGAATCGTCACCAGGCACTCGGGGCAGCTCCTGTTCCAGCCCAGCAAACACTCACTGCACTGCACGTGTTTACATCACATAGAGGAGAAATGGCAAAGCCAAAGGGGCAGCTGGTGGGAGAGTTAACATTTATGCACATGATCAAATGTGCAATTTAGGTCAGAGCGCTTTGTCATTTTCTTGGAGCGTGTTTAAAAAAAAAAAAAAAGGAAAAAAAAGAAAGGATGAAAACCCACAAATCACATTTAACCTAGCAGAATGATTTATTAAGAGAAAACACTGACGGATTTTTGAAGTACTGAAAGAGTTGAAACAGTCTGAATAGAATAAAAATTGACACAAATTTTTACCACAATGCTGGAGGAACTTGAACTGTTTCTAATAGGAGTTTGCTTTAATGTTCATGCATGTCTTCACATCCTGCTTTTGGCAATGGCCAGGAAAGAACTACCGAAATACTGTGAGAAAAGCTGTTCTCATGTTATTTCTGGCCCCGCTGTAATGCGTGAAATCAGGACATCTCATGAGGGAGACTGATATTCAAGATTTTCAGGCTATTTTTCAGACATAAAAAAAAAGCCTGAACATATCGCTAAACTTCTGGTTTTAGTCATGGCGAGATCTCAAAGCGACAGCAAAAGTATTCCTGAGGTCGCGAGTCAAATAGTCCTGCTACAGAGGAAAAGATAACAGTTACAGTCAAATCACCGACAAAAACAACATTCACTTGACGTGCTCGGGTGGGCAGCATCTCCTCCGCAGTGCCCCTAATGCCATCGAGGGATTCCCTACGATTATTCACAGGTGGACGGGGGCAAGGATTGAGTCACAGGTGCTTGGAGCTGCCAGTGGGTGCCCTGGGACTGCCCCATGGATGTGTGGGGCTGCGATCGGCCAGAGAGCCTTTTCTGATAAACACCTCCAGGATGCAAAGGAACGCAGGGCTCTGTGAACTACACGGCTCCCGCTGCCCCTGCCAGCTCTGAATAAATGCGCTGTGTGCGGAGCCAAGGGCTTGCAGAATTATTTCCTGAAAACTACTTTAGAACCAAAAGGAATTAATGAAGATGTGCCAGCTATTTCCTCCACTGGCGTGCATGCCTCAGCCTCACCAATAATAAATACGAACTGTTTGTACAGGAGCTGCAGTGCCGCAACGCGCGGTTTGCGCTCTGCAGGACCCACTCTCTGCACACAGACAGGAGAACACGGTGCGTGAGCTCAGTGAGCTCGGTGAGCATCGGCTGCAGAGGCTGCTGGCATGGCCAACACTGAGCTGCTGCTGAATTGCTGGCTTTTGCCCCATCGGGAATGGCATTTGTATGTTTTAAAACTCTTTGCAAAACTTTAAATTCAGTCCCACTAAAAGAAAAGAATACAGCTATCAGCACCGGCTATGCAGATTAATAGGATCTGCCTGGCTTTTTAATCTGCTTGGACAAACATTTGTATTTATTATTACTGGAAAACACAGAGAAACCATCTCAGTCATCAGAGATTTATGAATGATCAATTATGTAAGAACGAGAGCAACTGGGGAGACATTTTTATATAACTGCAAGTTATAAGGAAGGACATTTTCAAACTTGGGCCAAAAACATTAATTGCAAAGCATCTCAAGAGAATCTTTCTGCAACCCCATTTTGTCCCGTGACTTTCTCAGGCTCCATCTGTAGGGTGAGCCCAAGCAGAGCACTGCGAGCAGAGTCCCATCAGCCCGCAGTGACCCACACTGCCTGCAGATGTGGTGCTTTGCCTTTGGGGTTTCCCTCAAGGACACAAATCTCCCTCAGTTGCATCACCTTCCAGGCAGAGCATCCCTACAGCCCTGCCCGACCATCTGTACAACTGTCTGAAAGGAGGTTGTGCTGAGTTTGGGGTCAGCCTCTTCTCTCAGGTAGCAGCAATAGGATGAGAGGGAATGGCCTCAACTTGCACCAGGCTGGGTATTAGATTATCCCATGGCCAGGCAGCAGAACAGGCTGCCCAGGGAAGTGGTGAAGTCACCACCCCCGGAGGTGCTGAAAAACATGTCGATGTAGTACTAAGGAACATGGTTTAGTGGGCAACATTGGTGGTAGGTGGACTAGATGATCTTAGAAGTCTTTTCCAACCTTAATGATTCTATGATTCCATGACCCATATGAGGCTTTATGCAGTGCAAGCAGCTCAGAGTGTTTGAGAGCTCAGCAACAGGAGGGCCATCAAACTGAAGTGTGCTATGGCTGCGTCTCTCCGCTTAAAATCCTAAAAGTCAGAAGGAATTGTGCATGCTCTCTGTCTTGTCTCCGGAAAGAGCCTCAGATCTGGGGTTGAAAGGCAATACGGCGCGGGCTGACACGCCGGGAGCCCTGCGCAGAGTGCTGTCAGTGCGAGGCGGAGAGGAAACGTCTCCGCGAGTATTATTAACATGTCAGTAGCACTGATAGATTCCAACTGAGATCAAGCCCTCTCGCATTAGCTGCGTGCCAAAAACAGAGGAGGAAGCAGGGAAAGGAGAGGAAGTGTTATTATTCCCACGTTGCAGCTGCAGAATAGAGGCACGGAGGTTGTGCAATCCTGGAGGTCGCGCAGAAATGCATGTGGCTGAGTGAGAAGCAGGGTCCCACCGTGCCGCAGTAACCTCCACCTAACCCTAAGCCCAAGTAACCCTAGCCCTAAAACCCTAACCTTAACCCAGCCCACTCTCACCTCCTCACCCTGCTGGCATCAGTCATATGTCCAGTCACCTGGAGCTGCTGGGGAGCTGGGGGTCCTGCTGCCACCACTTGCCGCTGTTCACCCACCCAGGGCTCAGAGCTCCTTGTGGTTTGGAGCAGAGGATTATTTAAAATAATGACTGGACCTCTGAATCCATTGTGCTGAAGAGTATTGGGAGTAAAATACCTGACTTCAGAGTTTCCAGTGATGCTAGATGGGAAAACAGGAATAAATAGTAAGGAATTCAATAACAGTGTGTGATGTTTATTTCTGCACAGGTGGCTGAAGAAAAAATTACCATAATTATTATCATTGTTATCAACTTTTCAAAGTTTATCCCTACATTTTCAAAGCAGATAGGAAGTTTCTGCAGCATGATCTGCAGTTGGCGTTATATCCAAACAAATCCACGTTCACTTCTCAAACGTAGAGCAGCCGTCAGCCCCGTGAGACACTGCAGAACACCGTCATCCTCTGACCAAGGAGAGTGGCGAAGCATTGAGCTGTGTCTGCAAATGCAAAATGCAGATTTTGAAACTCAGTTAAAACAAGTGTGGTCAGGAAAAGAATGAGATGTTTAACGCAGCAAAACTACTCATGTTTTGCTATGATTGACTATGTTGATATATCACCTGACTAAGAATAATACAAAGTGTCTTGAGAGGTGGTGGATGACCCATTCTTGGAGACTCTCAAGGTCAGGCTGGAGAGGGCTCTGAGCATCTGATCTAGCGTAGGTGTCCCTGTTCATTGCAGAAGGGTTGGACCTGAGGCCTTTAAGGGTCCTTTCCAACTCAAAGGATTCTATGGTTCTATGAGTTATGCCAAGAAAGGCACCAGCAGAGCAGACATGGGTTCAGTCACATATTGTGCTGGTGTGTTTGTGCCCTGTGCACAGATTTCCATCTCAGTACATCTTCCTATTAACTTATCCAAACCAAATACCCATACAGAAAAAAAAAAATAAGCCCACGTTTTATCTTTCATGTACTTCAGGTGCTGTTGAGACACCTTCCAAACCTCATTGCTCCACAGCTTTGTGCATGCAGGAAGCTCCATAAACAGGAGGCAACTTCACAGCCTATCTCTGCTTTCCAGAGGGTCAACAAAATGATCTCCACCATAGATACTGTCTGCACAGCAAAATGACCCAGCAGTGTTATTTATGGGCACTGACCCTGTGTTGCCCAAGGGTAGGTTCTTCCTCCCTCCTTAGAAATATATGCCCAGAAAAGTCATGGATTCCCCTTCCCTGGAGGTGTTCACAGCCAGGGTGGATGGAGCCCTGGTCAATCTGATCTAGTGGGTGGCAACCAGAGATTGGAACAGGATGACCTTTTAGTTCTCTTCCAATGTAAGCCCTTTTATGATTCTATGATTCTATGGTGATTTCACTGGTATGAGATTTAGCTCCACTCCTGCTTGATGCCATCTCCATGCTATGAGGGCAGTGAGCAGCCACAGCTGGATTCTGGCTGCCTGCAGATGCAGAGCACATCCCAGGAGGCACCATTTCAGCCTCCTCCAGTTATCAGGTGGTCTTCATGCACCTCCAGTGCCAGTCCTGTGATTCTCCCGTGGATGGCAGTGTTCTCTGCAGCCATGCTGCCTGTGTGGGTAGCTGTGTTGCACTGTAGATAAGACCCATTTTGCATAATCCCAAACAATCCCACACTCGCCCGACACGCAGTTATTCAGCCGCCCAGCATGCCATGGCACCATGTACCAGGGACACGGGGAAATTCTTGGAATTTCCAACACACATGTTTACTGAGAAAGAATCCACAGCTGGAGAGGGATGCTGTGAGAATGCACTGTCAAGGGAGTACTGCTGAAAGCATCACAAAACACCCATGGAGGAGGGAGGGAGCAAAGCAGCCCCTCTGCCAGCTGCCGCAGGAGTGTCACCTGCCCTCAATGGGACTGGGACACCCTGTGCTGCTGGTGCTGCTCCGGCCTCGAGCAGCCATTGCCTGTGCCATGCTCAGGGTGAGTCACCTTAATTAAAAACACGAAGCCTGCAGCTCCTATCACATCAGTGATGTTAAACAAGCTCTGGAAATAGAAGTCCTGTTTTCATTTAAGCTTTTCAACTGTGATCTAGGAAATAAAATATGGAGGGGGTGGATGTGTGTGAGGTTTACATGCAATGATGTGGGAGATGTCGCTGTGTCAGAGGCTCAGAAGGCGCTGCAGTGCCAACAGCTCCTGCTGCTGCTCCCCGCCTTGGTAGCACTTGCCCTGCGCAGGTTTTGGTTATTTCCAGCACTGCTTTCCAATGCTGATCCCTGCCCTCAGCTCTGGTTGCTGTGATTTGTGCTGGGTGCAGGTGGGGATGTGCCAGGCCCACAGCGACCTGCGGCCCTGCTGCCAAGGCAGCCCCACTGAGTGGCATCAGCAGGAGATGGAGGGGGAACCCCTTTGTCTGAGTGGAGTAGAGGCCTCCCTTTGCTGTCCACACGTTGTCTGAAGGAAGGGTCCCACTGTCCATATGCAGCCCCACGCAGTCTGTGTTAGCCATGGGTGTAAGCATGGGACAGTGCATACTGGGGACAGTGGAGGCGCAGCTGTGGGATTTATTCCTGCAGGGCAGCCCAAAGGTACCCAGAGATCCCAAAGGTGGAAATGAGCATCTTCCACTGAGGCTCCCCCTCCTGAGCACCCTCATCCACAGTGGGCAGCTGGGAGCAGAGGGAGGGGGAAAGCAGCATGTCTTCACAGGTGGAAGAATCACCTCCCCACATGGCAGTGCTTGGCTCTCATGAAGCCTCTCAATTTCTCAGCCCCCTCTATGTAATACAACCACGATGACACTTCCCAGTTACAGGCAGCTCACTCGGGCATGGCAGTAATGGAGCCAGTGTGCTGTGCTTTGCCCCGGAGGTCATGACAGCACTGCACATTGGCTGCACCTGTGTTCTCATTTCTATCTATTTGGAGTTTTCTTAGATGGGGACCATCAGTGATGTGTTTGGGTTTTTTTCCCACAGTGGGGGCAGAGAGGGGCAGTGATTTGTTCCCCTGAGCGACAATGGGTGTGCTCAGCGCATCACCTCTCGCATCTCCATCCTGCAAGCACCACGGGGTGGGTGACCCCACTGCCAGAGTGCCCACAGACCCCCTTCACGGCTTGCGTGCCTGTGTGATGTCAAAGAGTGTGGCGGTGACATCACGCTCCCATCTGAACGCGGCAGCAGAAGCATTCCTTGCCCCGGCGGGCGGGATCGGGAGCGGTCGGGACAGAATTCCCCGGGGGGGTGAAGGGCCGGGGGGGACCGCACTGCGGGAGGGGGCAGCGTGGGGCGGGCGGTGCTGCTCAACCAGCGTCTCAATGACATCCGTGTTAATACTGACAGTGGCCATCTTCTGCGTTGCTGCGAGCAGGAGCCGAGATGTGAAACCCGGAGGGACCGGGCTCAGGGGTGCGGGGGCGTGCGGGCAGCACCGGGGATGCTGTAGGGCGCGAGCTGCCTCCGGTTCGGACTGCGCTCTCATTTATAGACGCTGTGAGACGGGACGGGGGGGCGAAGGAGGGGGACGAGAGGAGCGGAGGGAGATGTTTCCCGGTTCGGCTCCGTTAACGGAGGCGTTAATGAGCTGCGCGTGACTGCTCCGCCCGCACCGGCGCCGGCTGCGCCCCGCGGCCCCGACAGGGGCTCTCCCCCGTGGGCAGCGCTACCCCATCGGGTGTCCTCGGCCGGAAGCCCTCCGCCGCGCACCGCGAGGACCGCTCCCACCGCCGCCCCGCGCACCGCCTCCGCAACGCCGCCCGGGCGGGGCCGTTGCCCTTCGCGGGGTCCCCCGACCAGCGGTGCCCCTCCGGCCCCGGGAGGGCAGCGGCGGTCCCGGCGGTGCGGGCGGCTGCGCGGAGGCTGTGCCTCCCTTGGGCGCTGTCGCTGCGCATTTGGTGGTCGTTAAAAACAATTTGTTTCCCTCCCCCCCCCCGATACGTTTGGGGAGGGGGAAGGGGAAAATTGTTCCGGGGGAGGGGAGGGGAAGGGAAAAGGAAAAAAAAAAAAAAAAAAAAAAAAGGAGGGGGAGAGAGAGAAACGGCACAGAAAGCCGCGCTCCGAACTATTGCGACACGGAGCGAGGAGCGCGGCGCAGGCTGCGGCGAGGTGCGGGCGGAGCGGGCCGCGGCCGTGGGAGCGGGCGGAGGGCGGGCGGCTCCCGGGGGTGGGCAGACGGCGCCCGGGGCTGCCCGGGGCGGTGCGCGCGGCCGCCGGGTGACCGCTGCCGCCTCCCCGCAGCGCAGAGCGGAGCCCCCGCACCTCGGAGCCGGCGGCCAGCCCGACGGCGGCCCCCAGCCCCCCCACCATGAACACCATCGTCTTCAGCAAGCTGAGCGGCCAGGTGCTTTTCGAGGAGGACGCCAAGGAACGGGAGCGGGGTAGCCGGCCCTTCGTGGGGGTGGTGGAGGGCCCGCACCACGCCGAGGTGCTGCTCCCCGACAGCCCGTCCATCAAGGAGAGCCTCAGCCTGCGCAACCGGAGGACGGGGTATGCCCTGCGCTCGGCCCCGGCACGGGTTGGGGTCGCTGGTGGGGGGGGGGGGTTCGGACGGACTCCCTTCGTCCCCGCCACGACGTTCCCGAGTCTCCCCCGGTGGCAAATTCCGCCGATGGGTGATGCAGAAACGCCCGAGCTGTCGGAACGCATCCGTCCAGCGGCGTGACCGCCTCCCCCGGCTCGGGCACAACCAGAGCGGGACGATTCGCGGTCCCCTTCGCTCGGGCGCCGCGCGTAACGAAACCCCAGAACGGAGCCGCGAGGCGCACGGCTGCAGCTGAGTGCTGCCTGTAATTGAACGCGTGGCGGTGCGGGACCTCGAGACACCCCCGCGCCCCTCCGCTGCCGCCGTGCTTGCGGCGTTCGGAGCCGCCGGGGGAGGAAGGCGGCGCCGGTGTCGGTGCGCTCCCGGAGCGGGGATTTATAGAGGAATAACGGCCCGGGGTCGAGCGGGGCTTTGTTCCGAAGGCACCTGAGCCGCCCGCGGCTGCTTGGCTCGCTGTGGGACAGGTGGAATAGGAGGCGATGGGAGGACCCGGGAGTTCGGCCGGAGCGCAGAGGGTTGAACCGGCGGCCGCCGACAGAGCGTTTGGGTCAGCTTTAGAAACTAAAGGAACGAGGCGACCAGATACCGAGCACGAACCGTTCCGAGGAGCTCTTTTCGTTCCTCATTTCCACCTTAACGATTGCATCAGCTCCCCGCGGTAGCGGCGCTGCGGAACGGCAGCGCGGAGCGCGTCCCAGGCAGGCGCTGCTCCCGGCCGAGCGCGGCGGCTCCGGGCTGCGGAGAGTCCCGCCCGGCACGGCCCGGCCCGGCCCGGCCCCGCGGCGCCCCCTGCTGCCCCCGCGCCCTTCTGCTGCCCCCGGGCGCGCTCGGTGCTTTTGGTTTCCGACGATTTATTTAAAAAGAACAAACACCAAACACCTCCCCCCCCTCCCGCAACCCTCCTCTCCCTTTTTTTTTCTCTTTACTCTTTTTAAAAAAATCCTTTATTATTTTTTCTTTTTTTCTTTTTTTCCATTGGTGGCTGAGTTTCATTTCCCCCTTTTAATCGTTTAACTTTTTTTTTTTTCTTCCTCTTTTTCCCCAACATTTTTCCCTTTCGGAAACGCTCCCGCATGAACGCCGTTCACCGCCGCGCTCGGTGCCGCGCGTGTCTCCCCCTGGGTGGGGACTCGGGGCGGCTTCATGCCGCGGAGGCGGCCGGAGCCGAAAGAGCCGAGCTCGGGCCCCGCTGTGCCCCGTCCCGAAGCACCACCGCAGTCCCGCACCGCCCCAGGGCCGAAATCCCCGAGCTTCCCCCCCGCTTGCCGTCGGCGCATCTCGGGACAGAGTTTCCCCAGTTGTCCGCTGCCCCCCTGAGCCCCTTTCTCGGCTGCAGGCCTCGGCAGAGCGGCGGTAAGGTGCGGCACAAGCGGCAGGCGCTGCAGGACATGGCACGGCCGCTCAAGCAGTGGCTCTACAAACACCGCGACAACCCGTACCCCACCAAGACCGAGAAGATCCTGCTGGCCCTCGGCTCCCAGATGACCCTGGTGCAGGTAAGGGACCCCCCGCCCGGACGGGAGGGACGGGAGCAGCCAATGCTGGGGCCGCAAGTGCAGTTGCGGTCATCGGTGCGGCCGGGGAGAACTGGGCACGTCCTTCCCTCTGCCGCCCTCCAGCATCGCCCCGTGCCCGCTGGTGGCGGTTCCCACACGTGGACTGTGAGGGCTGAGGGCAGCGAAATCCGCGTTTCCCCTCCTCCCTTGCTGGGAGAAGACGCTGAATCCTTTATCTCATCCATAAGTACAACGGAAAGAGTTTTGCATGGGCTTTAAAAAACTTCAGATTCGCCCCAGAATCAATAACGGGAGATGTCAGCACACGGCAGGGCTTGTTCAGGAAGCTGTAGGAAGCGACTCGTTTCCCTTTTGAAAACAGTCTGGAACGGAAAGCATCGCACTGCTCTGATAGCAGCCACCACCTGCCACCCCCAAGCCCACTCTGCCATGTGGGCACGCAGTGCTCAGCAGCTCATGAAGCGCTTCGGTGCCACACAATGCAGCCAGAGGTAGGTGTGCTCACAGGTACAGCCCCACTGCCACAGCAGGAGGGGTGCAGTTGGCTGCAGATGTTGGTAAATCTGATGGCTTCGTTCCCTTTTGCCATCTGGCGCTCTGTGAAAATGTGTGGTGTGATGCTACCGGTTGCTGAGTGATGCTGTCCCGGCTCTGGATGCTGCAAGGATTGATGTATTGTGAATGGTCTCATTCCCGTACTGCTGCTGAGTGCATGATGGGAAACACGTGTTGGCAGGATGGGTCCTCAGTGCTCTACCCAATCTTTGATGTGTCAGCTGTGGGGCACTTGAAGATATCAGGGTGGGAGAGCAGGTGGCAATCCGGAGTTATGGTTCTGAGCCCCTGCAGAAAAGGCAGCGCTCCGAGCTCCCATTCTCATAACATTGGTGAAAGGGGACACTTTTACACTTCAGTACCTCATTGTGGAACTGCTGCACTACCAAAACATCATTACTTCAACAAAAATAATATTAATGTCTCAGAAAATGCCAATTATAGCTGGAAGATACAGTTAAAATAACTTCTTTGCTTTGTAAAAACATGCATGTAAGGTTTGCTCAGACTTTTAAAAATATGATTGGATAAACACTGTCCATGCAGTGCTGCAATTCAATAGGAGCAGTTTATTGAACTCCAGCTTTCAGAATATTCCCATATTTTTACGTGAAATTTAAAACATACATTCAGAATACGTGTCTGGAAAATTTCACATTTGTGACATATTGAGGAGTTCTCTTCTTTCTTTATAAAAGCCACAGAATGAATATACAATGGGAAAGTGTCTGGTGGTGGTTTTTGCAGTACTTCTCAGTAGGTCCCGGTTGGGATGTGCTGTGTTTGTCTGTGTAACAGCACCAAGGGAGCCATGGCCACTGCTCCACGGAGCACTGTGATTTATGGCAGGTGTAGGATGAAATGAAAAAGAGTTACAGAGTGCTGCATTTATCCCTGCTAGACCCCCATGGCTCTGCTGGATTTACACTGAAGCTGAATTTGAGCAGTTTATTTCTACAAAATGGAATATTTGAAAGAGTTGTGCGAAGCAGCATATCCATCTTCATTTACAGAAGCACGCCATCAAAAAGAAGTCCCAGATGTTTCTTCCATCACTTGGGTGCACTGCTTTTTTAATTCAGGAATAGTGTAGCATCTGCACAAGAGGTAAATAAGTAGGTCTGGCAGCAGCAGCAATCCCTGAGCCTGGAGGAACAAAACAGCATCCACCCCTCCTTTGCTTTCATGTGCCCAGAGAGAGCCAGGCTGCAGTCCAGATCAGTGTTCTTATTCTTGCTGATCTCAGCCACACTGGGTGCATCTGTAACAACTTCCCTGGAGCCCGAGCTCATCCAGATGGGGCTGCTATAGCCAAGAGCAGTTCGGGTTTAGGCTTCAGTATCTGTTGGAAAGCTTTGTCTCTCCCCCAGACAGGGTCTCTGGGGATTGCTTTTCTAGTCTAATAACACCAAACATTACTGGAGAGCCAGGAATCGGTGTGGTGTCTTCTCTCTGGGTTACACATCTTCATGCTGAATTCGCGTCTTACCCTTCCCCATTTCTCAGCTCTCAGGTTGCAGCTTTCTTCTCCAAAGAGTGCTGCTAAAAATCCCTCCAAGCTTCCACCAAAATGTCACTGAGGCAGTGAATGGTTGGGGACTTTTCCTGTTTTTCACCTGCACGCCAATCTTAGGAAAGTTCTTCAGCAGCCGCCTGGGGTGTGGTGTTGGTCTGTGTGGCATCAGTGGTGAGGCTGCAGCCCTTCTTTCCTTTCATCTGACAAAGCTTACTCCAGTACATACCATATTCCAGTCTGCGCCATCCGGCCAAAAGAACCTTTGCAGACTGTGGCGTGGATATAGCTAATCCTTTTGTGAGATAAATAGGTAAACACACAGCTCTGTTTTTCACTGTATCATTAGGACAGAATCAGAATGCCAAATTTTCCACTATTTTATTTTCATTAGTTCTGCTGTCACCCAGTTGGCTGATTTTAAATTAATTTCTTCTCCCTTCCCAGTACTTTGGCTTAGCCCCGTGCTCCCTGGTGCAGCGTGACAGAGGGGCTCTCCCACCTTCAGAGGGGAAGTCAGACTCTTTCAGGGAGGTAGGATTTTGCAGCAATCATAAATCATCTTGTTTCTCAATAAGTAGTAGCAAAACCCGGTGCACATTCTGGGCTGACTTCTTCCTGAGCAGTCCAACGAGGTCTTCAGGAGTCCTCAAGGCAAATGTTATTGCAGCTTGCAGTCCAACAGCCGAAAGTTTTCTGCTTCCCGAACTGCCAAAGCAGGAAACCAGAAAAGCAATATAAATTGAGAAAGCATTTTATGTTTTACTCCAATTAGATTCTGATTCAGAATCCAATAATTTCTCCTATTAATGTGCTATTAACGTGCTACATTTTCATTTGTATTATTACCGCAGTGTTTGATTTATTTTATTTTAAATTTTGTTTTAGACGTTCTTGTGAAATAAAAAAGAAAAATGGCCATCTATTCCTTCCAGAAAGAAACATGAATAGCCGTATTGTAGAAGAGCAGCTTTCTGCAATACTAGGATTAATACACGGGTCATGCGCTGCTGTGGATTTAATAGTATTCGGATCCACACAGGCATATCAGAATTACCGGGGGAGGAGCATTGCTCGATTTGTTCCCATTCTGAAACCTCAGCCACTCTTAAGCACTGAAGCAGAACAAATCACAACGGGTCTGAGGAGGCTCTTCAGAAGCAAAGCCAGAGGGTCAATATTTCCTGATGCCGATATAAGTACTTGATGCTCTCTGGGAACAGCTGAGCTGATGTAAAGCATGAATGCAAGGAAGCACTTTCTATTATCATTCTCCCTGTTGGCTTTTTCTGGTCTTTTCACTTTTATGGAATAGCTGTATGATTGTTGCTGACAAGAGAAATGGGTTTGGTTGTGCAGTTTTTCAGGATGCTTAGTTCCTGGGGGATTTCAGAGATAAACCTTTTTTTACTATGCCTTGTATATGAATCACTGCAGGTTTTATTGTTTTGGTTTGGTTTTGAGATGTTTGGAGATCACAGTAATATAAGGTAGGACCTTCATGGAAGATGGCTGGCTCTTGAGTGGATTTACCTAACTTTGTTTCATCCTCAACATGCCTTGTTTAATTTGGAATGAGTTTCTGGAGTGAGTGCTCGCTGCTTTGTGTTTTACCAGAAAGCCTCTCCTGTAAATGCTGACTGAAGGTTATTCCACAGTGATCACATAACTTCGACTTCCTCCTCTCATAGCAGAAAACTTGAAATATGACTCATCTTGTCACACTGATATGCAGGATGCAACGAGTTGGCACAGGAAGAATGAGCCCAAAATAAACCAAGAGTACCAGGCAAAAATCACTCTCGCTAAATTTAATTGCTTTTATGGATGAGTCACGCTAATACTATCCTCTCTTCCTTTCCTATGATGAAATATTGATAAAATATTTCAAAGTGTGATGGTATGCAGCAGAACAAAAACTCTCTTGCGAGATGGCGGGGAGCTGCTGGCTCGGTGAGGTGATGCTGGACTCCAGGCTGGTCTGTTCTTGTCGTCCCATGTCTGGTTTCTAAGCTCCCCTACATCCCGCCACAGGCAGGTGGCTCGTGCTGCAGCTGGGCGGTCTGCAGCGAGTTTGTTCATGGCATCAGAAGGTGGATGGGTGCCAAGCCACCCTTTCTGGTTTACTATAATGATTGCTGTGTCAATATGATGAATATAAACAAGCAGCCTTGGAGAAGAGTGAATGTTACTCTTCGCTGCCAGCTACAGCTTTGGTCTCCTAACCTGTCACTGCAAACTATGTGCTTTGTGCTGTGTGCTGGCTGTGTAGGACTGAGGGACAACACCACGTGTCCATTTGCTGTGTCACGCTCTAGAAAATGCTCTGCATCTGGGAGCTAAGAAAATGCGTAACTTCCCAGCTTAAGCAGTCACTGTGCAAGGAATTTGTATCTCCGCTGGTCTTCACCTTTTCCGTGACAGAAACGGTTGCAGAAGCTGCTGCTCTGTAGAGCAAATGTCTGATTTCTGTGTAACTCAGTGTGTGCTGTGGTCAGTGCCGTACTGCCCCGACACCCTCACTGCTCTCTTTGTGTCCTGAAAGAATTTAGGCTTTTGGACAACCAAATGCAGAACAGCTCTTCAGCAGTTTTATTGTAGCCCACGTAAATATCAAATGCAAACTACCTAACATCACTTATTAATTTTAATTTAGGATGTTAGTGATATGTCAAAGATATGTATGGGAAATTCAGGGTGTTACTCTTAAAAAAAAGAAAGATGAATATTTGAGGGCACCTTCATTAAATGTTTGTTAATAACCTATTGAGGGTTTGCTGACACTGCTGAAGGGTGGAAAGGCAGAACCTGAGCTGCTCAGCAGCAGTTTCAGACTCCCGGTGCCCCAGGGTGTTTTCCTCATCTGCTCTTTTCGCGGGACATACATAAAGCTTGTGTACACTGTGTGGGCTAGATTTGTTTATTTCCATTGTTTTCCAGGGAAGCTAATACATTAATTTTTAAGCAGGTCTCAAACTGGTTTGCCAATGCAAGACGTCGCCTTAAGAACACGGTGAGGCAACCAGACCTCAGCTGGGCTTTGCGAATAAAACTGTACAACAAATACGTCCAAGGGAATGCCGAAAGGCTGAGCGTGAGCAGTGATGACTCGTGCTCTGAAGGTTTGTTGGTGCTTTTTTTATCAATTTTACACTGATCAAAATGCATTTAGAAAGTCTTAAATACCACTGGTTAGCTCTGCTTTCTCATAACACTCAGCAGAGCCACCTCTGCTTGTGAATCAGGCTTTTTTTCTGGCTCCCAAAAACTATTAGGAGTAGTTGCAAAACATTTGCAAGAAGGGATTGTGTAGGTTATTCAAGGGTTGCATTTTATTTGCCTGCTTTGTGTAGCTTTCCTCCTAGAAAAAGAATTGATAGTCCATTCAGTTCTGCAAGGCTATTCCGATTTAAAAGAAAAAAAGCTTTCATTTGTCATTTTAGGGAAATGAGAAGTCTCTGAACTGTTACTCTTCTAGAAGGAAGGGATGCATCGATGTCACATAATCAAGAGAATCTTATTAACTTCCAGGGGGCTTTTTTTACCCTAACATATACACCACTATAAATAATACTGTGTGTAGTTTCATACTACTGTGTTTTGTTTCTGTATTTTACCCACAAACGTTTGCCTTAAAGATTCACTGGAAATTTCTCCTACCCAAATTAACAAATGTAGGAATTTTTTAAACAGTAACCACATTTTTAATAGAACATTGTTACTAGTCAGGTATGGGGGCTTTTTTTCTGTCTGTTGTGAGGGAAAAAAGCTACAGAATAATGCCAGAGATGTGTATGTGGATTTTCAGAAGAAGACATTTCAAATTGTGCTCAGCTTCAGTTCTGTTTGTTCCAATTTCAGTTTGTACTCACATTTCTTTGGACAGCACTTTCATTTGAAAGATTGGTTGCAGGACAGCCAAAAATGTACAGTTTAACCAAATATGCTTAAATATGCCGTAGTATTCAGGAGAAGCTATGATTATAAGAATTAAGCTTATTCATCCATGTTTTGAGAAACTTACCATTGGTTTAAGGTGCTTCTCATTTTTCTTTTTTTTTTTTTCTACCTGCCTCACCTTCATTATGAACAAATGTTTCTACAGTTGATAATAATAGCTGGAGTGTCTAAGAACCCTGGAAACTACAGTGAGCAATGTGTGAACAGAAGAAAATGAAAATTGCTTTCTAACACTGAAGTAAAAAAATTACTAAAAAATTACTTGCTTTAGTTATATTTATAGCAATTTAAACATGAAGAGAATGCCTTTTGTTAAATGTTAGACATTTGCTATGTTACTGTATCTTTCTTCCTTTGTTTTCAGATGGAGAAAATCCTCCAAGAAACCATATGAATGAAGGGGGATACAACAAACCAGTTCATCACACTGTGATTAAAACTGAAAGCTCAGTCATAAAAACAGGAGTGAGACCAGAAACAAGTGCCAATGAGGATTACGTGTCACCTCCCAAATACAAAAACAGCTTATTGAATCGTTACCTGAATGACTCATTGAGACATGTCATGGCTACTAATGCAGCTATGATGGAAAAAACAAGGCAAAGGAATCACTCTGGTTCATTTAGTTCCAATGAATTTGAGGAAGAATTGGTGTCTCCATCATCATCAGAGACAGAAGGCAATTTTGTCTACCGGACAGGTAAGGGATTCTTCCTACATCATTTTTGATACAGTTGGCTTTGGTGCTTGTTCTCGCCTGGAATGGGTGTTGCCTAGTTGGGCCTTTTATGAGAGCCAATGGCTCCTGTCCGTCCTCTGTTATAGAAGTGGAAACTCCTGTCCATACCTTGGTTTGAGAGTGGATAGCTCTTGTCCAACCCTCCCATTCCTTGGAGATGTCTTATTTGCTGTACTGAAGCTCCATGCTGTTGCTGGCTGCTCAATGAAGCTGCTTCTTCCTTTTAAATGGAGCAGGGCAGATTTTTGAAGGATGCTCACAGGTCTATTTGGTGGCACTAAGGCAAGCCTAACTAGGGAGACGACTCCTGAGTATTTTGTTAGTGAGGGAGGGCTGGAGGAGCAGTAGAGGGATGTGCTGTGTAACCCCATACCCAAGGTAGAGGACTCTGTGTTTTCCTGGTGGGTGTTTGTAGCCGTATGCTCAGTGGGGAGTGCACATGACTTTTTTCCCCTACTGTTCATTCTATTCACTGTCCTCAGGGTGCCCTCTCAATCATGTGGCCCTTTGGATCTCTTACAATTACATGAATTCAGACCAATCTCTGCATCACTCTCCAGACACAGTGCACTGGACTAAGGGGCCATAGACTTGGCCAATAAATATCTTGATTTAATGTTCTGGAGAGGTTACATGTAATTTATAACTTTAATCTAATCAGTAACAGCATAAAAGCATGATTTATACCATCCATTGTGTTGCTGGTCAGAGGAATGTGGCACTGCCTGGTCCATGCCAGCAGATTACCATAAATTAGGGCAGTGTTGGAACTGCTTAGGTCTCCAAAGGGCAGCAAGTGCTGGAGAGCTCCTCTAAAGCTCTGGAGGCCTCCACCAGCACTTCAGGGTTTACATCCATTGCAGCAGCCCATGGTGTTGGCCATTTCTCAAGCATCATTGCTTTGAGAATGGATGGATGGACACTGATGCAAGATTCTGGAGGGCTTTGCATTTAACTAGCATAGATGTAGATGCAGTACTTGGCTCCTCATGGCTCCCCTGTGGGCTGGCTGGCTGCCCATCACCTCCACAGCCCCTCAGGTTTGCAGCCTTGGTGTGCTCCTTCTTCCCAAGTATATTTAACATGGTTTGTGTCCCTGTGGGGGAATAGCAGGTTTCCAGAAGGTCTGATTCTGTGGTGCGGTGGGATGATGTTGGTGCATGTGGGTAGTCCAGGGGTGATCAAGGGGAAATGGAGGACCCATAGAGGAACAGGATCTCATGGGGAGCAAGAACAGTGCATGCATGATGAATACGTTTCAAAATTAATTCTCTCTGCTCATTTAAGATATTTCTTTTTCAACATACCAAATGCATTTGGTCTGCATTATGGGCACATTGTCTGCCAAGTTTTATTTTTAAGTGAAAAGTTACTCAAGAACAGATGCAGCAGCTCAGATATGTAAACTTCTGTTTTTTTTGTACTTTTATACCATAACTTAAAAACGGACACAGTGACTTTTTAAAAATTGTAATAAATTTGCTACTGGTTAAGTTCTTCTTGCCAAGTCTCTAACTGCACTGAAAAATATGGTCTTCAAAGAGAAGGCTGAGATGGGCACACTCTGACGGCAGTGAGTTTGCAGGCTGGGTTGGGCTGACCGAAAAACAGCATTTGTCCATAAAGTTCAGAACTGGCTTTCCTGAGACACTCATGAGATGGTATTTAAGTCACTTCTTAAACATCTTTGTTAATGTTTTGAAGCACTGTGGCCTCTGGTGAGAAAACATCAGCAGCCTTCTGGATATAGTGTTATTCTTTTTGCGCTCCCAAAGCAGACAAGCAGTAGCCTTACAACAGAAACAAAAAGATCAATTAATTGGTATGTCCTGCCCGCATGTGTGTGTATGCTCAGGAAATAACATATAAAAACAGGCTTTTGTCAGTTATAGGGCTGTAGCCCCACTGGTAATGTTGTAACATGCAGGAATTGACTACTTCATGACTAAATGTAGATATTTCCATGTTATCCTGAAACCTATTCAGAAATAGATGGAATTACCCAAACAACTGTTAGATAGGAAGGGATAAATATGGGCATTTTATTTTTTGAAATCTTTTCTGTGTAGTCTGAACACCTGGGATGGCAGCTCTCCGTGCAGTCGTGCAGCGGTTTGTGCAAAATAGCTGTAACCAACCCCATCTGGTTGAGCGAGACAGCAGAGTGTGTCCGACTGTGCCTCTCTGAGCAGCAAGGGAGTTTTTAGGTGTCAGCACTTAAAATGAGCTCCCCTTTGCAGTGCTGTGTTACATGAAGCAGTGAACTTTTAACAGAAAGAGGTTGAAGAAGATTTTTGAAGTTCTTGATAGATGTTTTAGTTTATAAAGACGTTTTCAGTGGGATGTCAAAATGAGTGCGGTGAAAATTGATTGACGTTTAATTTTGGAGAAAACTTTGGCAAGCTTGCCGTGCTCCCATGAGCAGGAAGTCATTTGTTTTGAAGGGAAATCTTTATTGTGCTTTCCTGGAAAAGCAGGTTTTTTGTAGCACTTAGTGAGCAGAGAATTTACTGCCGGGGGCTGCTCCGTGCTGTAGGCTGCTCTCTGCTCTCGGCCACTTTGGTGCCCACGGGGCCTGCAGTTAGCGTGGCTGCAGGCGGCTCGGCAGCATGTGCTGCGTTAGCTGGGTATGAGCAGTGTCCGGTGACAGAAACAAGAAATTGCAGTTTAAAGTTTATAAGGAAAATGGGTAGTGCCATTTCCCATTTCAGTCATTAACATGCTTATAAACACTGGCCCATATGCTACTCTGCATTCATGCAACTGTGAAATCCCATGTAAAGATCAAGGACAGGCTGCGTAACGCTGTGTCGGGAGATCAGCCTTGGTTTGTTCCTCTGCATTGTGAGCTCGCGGGGAGCATTTTTAGTGCTGGAATAGGAGCAGCAAACACCAAGCCTCAGTCCCTGCGGTGTCTGTGTCCGCAGATCCTACAGCCCCATCCTCTCTGAGATAGGGTATGGGATGCAGCAGGATGCAGAGCTGGGTGTGGGGGATACAGTGCAGGATGAAGGGAATGTGCTGTAGGATGCAAGGGATGCAGTGTGAGGTGGGGGGGATGCAGAGCAGAATGAGAGGGATATGGCGTGTGCAAATGGAAGTGGTACTGGATGCAAGGGGACACGATGCACGATGTGAGGGGATATGTTGCACCAACTGAGAGAGACAGAGCACTGAGAAAAAATTGTGAGCATAATCAGACCTGTGAGCATACTCAGACATGTCACATATGTAAGCATTTCTGTCGTAAGCTGATACACTTATATATATATATAAAGTGACATACGTGAATGTGTTCACTTAAGGCAAAAAATTTCTGTTCATATTAGTCCTTGCACATGTGTAAGTATGTATCATTGCTCAAATATGCCTTAAACTGACCACTGAAAGGCACTCAGTACTTTTATTTAGTTAAAAATCCATGTTAGAGAAGAAGTTTTCATTAACTCTTTGGCAGGCTGTCATCTCTGCAGGTTCCCTGTATGACACCAATAACTAAAACCAGACGTGCCTATCTCTAGTTGATGCACAAATGTACATAGAAACAATGGTCAGACTGCAACAAACACTCCAGAAATATACTGCAAAAAGATCTAATAATCCTTGTAGTGAGCCTGGATTGAAGCATCCACATCATACTTTGGTTTATGGATTGCCAGCACGTCGACTTATTTTGTAATTATGGGCAGTGCTCTGCGAGGTCCGTGTCGTTTGTAACCTGCGGAAACAAAGTGTTCTGCATTGCTGGAGTTCAAGGAAATGAAAAATCCCAACTTTCTGGGATATCGCTGTCTGGTGAGTTGTGTTGGGTAGAGGAAAACAAAAATTCAAATGAGACGAAGAGAGGGATGAAATGGCAGGATAGGGAGTTTTCAGACTTTTTTATGTCAGCAGGTTTTCATTGATTTTACTTTACGTGTTACTTAGCGCAGCAGAAAAGCCAGAACAAATAAAAATAGTGAGGAAACCAAAGACTTGCAGGCCTGTGAAGGAGGGTGGCTTTGAAAAAAACTCCTGAATGAGTGGTTGATTTTTGAAGATGTTTGATCTCTATTTTTAGGCGTTTATACTCAGGAGTGTGTTTAATTTGTGATGTTTTCATTACTGCTGCCTTTTTCTTTCCTCTTGCCTTCCTTGTTTTTTCTTTAATTTGGAATCCTGCAAAATCTGTGATTTATAAAGCAGGATCCTAGGGCGCTTCTTGCGACAAACAGAGCACTGGGCGCACTGAAGGATTGGGCTCACATTCCTGAATAGCACTTGGGTGTAAGGGTGCTCACAGAAATGCTCTGCAGACACGCAGACTGTATTATGGCCTCGTGGTTTTGTGTGGTCCTTGCCAACTTCTCTTTTCAATTTAACATTTGTAGAAATTAACATGTAATTTAAAAACGAGCCATAAAATGTAAAAGCATAATGTGAACACAATAGAACCTGTTTTCAGAGACAACTCAAGGGACCAGCAAAAGCTGCGAGCTTTAGTGACTTTTGCAAGTTTCTTCTAAATGGTGCTGGGGACCTCGGGGATGCTTTAAAATCAGTGCAA
This sequence comes from Chrysolophus pictus, assembly GCA_037305975.1. Taxonomy (NCBI): domain Eukaryota; kingdom Metazoa; phylum Chordata; class Aves; order Galliformes; family Phasianidae; genus Chrysolophus; species Chrysolophus pictus. The sequence goes on from JAYKPI010000006.1 coordinate 15,635,303, forward strand.
ACCGGGGAGAGCTGAAGGAGGTCCTTGTTGTAGATCTTAATGTCATCCAGAAATGAAACTGAAAAGGGGAATGTAGAACAGAGTATTAAATGCACAAAGCAGTGTAACTGCAGTGTGGAGGTTGCACAGTTAAGATCATATTTCAACAGGAATTTTATTATTACACGACCAGATTCATCAACACTGAAATAGTGTGGAATTGAGAAAGGAGGAACATATTGTCTTTAATTTGCTGCATTAATGGCGTTTCCTAAAAAAAGACTAAAAGGAAACTATTATGCTACAGGGACAGCGTCAGATTCGGTACATATAATAGTAGCCCAAACTTGAGGATTTTAAAGATCCTTCCTGCTCCCCTTGTGTTAAGTCTTACATTTTTTTCAGTTCAAACAGAGAAAATCAAATACACTTCTTTTTCTAGTTTTCTTTCTACCCCTCTTTATTTTCTTGATTTCTCGGCACTTGCACATGGAATATGTCAGGATTATTTCCACACAACACTGGAAAATGGTGCTTCATCAAAACTGACTTTAGTTGTTTTTGGTGGAAATATACCCGTTTCAACCAGAAGGTCTCAGGTGGCAGTGTGGAGGAAGACCACGTTATGCTGTGCTTTTTGTTTTTATAAAATCCAAAGTATTAGCAGTTCTGGAGATTGGGTCGTGTGCTGGGCTTCTGCCAGCACCATGTTCACGGGCAGAGTTGGGTGTGATTGCTTTGTAGATCCACGGGAGGTGCACACACACCTCTGCCATTAGTTTGGTTGCTGCTGTAGTTAAAGAGTATTTTCTACGTGCTGCGTTTGGCCACGGGGCAGCGTATGTTGGGGCAGCAGCACAGCCCCCATGGCTTCCAACAGCATTAGCATCACAGAGACTGAGATACTTTCATGTGAATGACTTGAAAAAGTGACAACATCTGATCAAAAACTCAGTGAGACACAAATACCAGGGCCTCAGTTTCTGCTGTCCATGCCCTCCCAGCAGCCTGCTGGGTGGCTCTGAGACCATTAGATCTCCCGATTGCAGATATTCACAGCAGCAGCCAAAAAGCGGGAGACCCCTGTGCTTGCCTAGGACGTCTCTCAGACAGCAAGGAAAATGTGCTGTGATATCACAAATTGCCAACAACCATATATTTTTATGCCCCTTTTTAGCAAATGCTCCAGGCCAAGCGTCAGGCCTCATTCATTTAATGAAGATGTGTGTGCAAGGAGAAAGAAATATCCCCATTTTCCCATTGTTCAAAATGGCTTCAAATGCTTGGTCTTAAAACCTGGGGTCATCCCAAATGCAAATATTTCAGGAAATAATGCATGTGGAAAAGTACAGGAGCATAAATCAGAGTGTTTTCCAGCTTAAGCTGTAGACTGTATGATTAATAACAAATATAATAGGGAAATTATTAAGAAAATCATCAGTTAATTCAAGAAATATTTGAAATGTGTGTGTGAACCTATAATTTGGGAAAAACGATTCAGTGAAATGGACCCGACATGGTTGCAAAATGCGCCTACCCTGCATCCTATGGTACCTACACGGAAAAGAAGAGAAATTACAGGGACAGAATCCATCTTTTTTGCCCAGTGAGTTACATATGAAATCATAAATCCGTCTCCTTCACAAGCAACCGCTGTCTTTGGTGATGTGTATTAACAGAGTAGTCCGTATGCAATACACCGCACGTGTGCCGAAGGGTAGGGTGCAGGCAGGCTGTGCGCAGGCACGGGCTGACGGCATTGCACTGTCCATGGCAGCAAATGAGAAAGAATGGGGAGCCCATTAAAGTTTTTCACTTCTCTCTGGAAAAATGCCCAAACAGAAACTTCATGCCTGGCGCGGGGTTCCTGCATGCGCCAGTGTCCCTCCTTGGCTTAGGATCAATAGTGCACCGTTGGGTAACCTGGTGCATCCAGCTTGGAGCGTGGGCTGTCTGCGCAGTGTTTCGGCACTGCTGTTCATGTTGCTGTAGTTAGGGCTGTATCTGTGTTTCCATTAGAACCCCTTTAATCCACAAATTTATGACCCAGCTGTAAAAATTCAATCCAGACTGAAACTTGGCACGGGAAGCATTCGTTCTCCCATCTGGGGAAGGGATTTGAGCAGGTACATCCCAATTGTAGTCATCTCGACTGGGCTTGTAAATCTGGAGCATGATGACTGCTGAATAAATCAGTAAGCTTCTTAGGAGTCCTGGAGTTTGAAATATTTTATGCTCTTGATGAGACTGGTGAAAAGCAGCATGCTTGTATTCAGTTGTATAGAGGGTAAATAAAGACGTGCTTTGAGTTTTCTGTGCTTGCATGCACAGGCACGTGCATTTTTCTTACCGTGACAATATTTTGACATGAGTGAAAAATGCATTGTATAGCATCTTGCTCCACAGCAGAGTTTATTCACTCTCAGGTAGCATAAAAAGCTATGTCCGCATCAGTGCCAGCACCAGAATTTATCTGTTGATCATAATTAAAGAAAAAAAATCATGAGAAATTAAAAGATCAGGTTGTTTTGTCCTGAGTGGGATTTCTGATTCAGATTTTCTCAGAATATCTTTAAAACTCTTCTAGTATTAAACTGAACTAATATTAGTTTTATTTACCATCAGTATTTTCTAAGAAGCTACAAGCTGGATGTTGCCTGACCAGATAGACCAGTAATCTTATCTGATCCAGCAAATCCTATTTCCTCTTGCAGGTTTGTGGTTTTTGAAAGTAATTTCACAACTTTAAAAACTCCTTTATGTGTTTAACTGAAATTTTTTAGGTCATTTGTCCATAATGTGAATACCAGAAACTTTGGCGTAATTTGACAGGATTGAGAGAACCTGGAATCAGTCTCTGCGTGGGATGCAGATGAGTCCATGCTCTGACATTCAGAATTGGTTGTGCTCTGAAAATGTGGAGAGTCTGTGGGTGCTCTGTATAAGATTGTTGCCATCGTGATGGAGCTGGGGGAATGCTTGTAGAAACACCTGTTCCACAAGAATGTCCCACATCTGCAGAAATTTCTGTGTATTCAAAACCAGAGAAGCAGAGTTGGATTCTGTTTTGTTCAATCCACTTCATTCTCAGTGTAGAAATTTGGGTGTGAGAAACTAGGGGTAAGTGTGGAAACTGTCAGTGGGGCCTAAATGCTAATGCAGGTCTGTTATGCTTTATGGAATGCAAATGGTATCAGATAGTCATTTTAGATATGTTAAAGAAGAAATGCGTCCTAACAGTCAAAGCACTCAAACGTTTTATGTAATGTACTAAGTGAGGTTTATGTGAGCTACAAGAGAGGAGCTGGAGTTTAAAGCAGGGAAGTAAGTTGGAGAAGTAAGCTGATTTGTAGAAAATCTGGAAAAAATAAAAACAATTTGAACAGAAAGAGATCAGATAAACAGCTAGGGCTGGAACAGCTGAAGAGAAGCACACAAAAATAGGTAAAATGAAATTCCAGTGAGCCATGAAATGTGTTTTCCTTAATTTTTCGCTGTGGCCTTGAAACCTGATGTTGGAGCCTCTATCTCTGTTCTTTTGCTGATGGCCAGAAGCTGAGGTTATGATGACCAGATCATTCGGCATGGCACTGACATTTCAAGTTAAAAGAGATTGCCAAGACTCTCAATTACGACACTGAAATATACCACCATTTCTAAGGCCAGTTTTCAGTCGCTCCCTCATGCCTCCACATTGATTTAGGCAACAGATGCATGAAAGGCAAAGCAGCATTCAAAATAATCCTCTAGCTGGAGCTGGCGGAAGGCTGGCTAGTGGGCTGTAGCCAAAATTCCTTAAATGTTACAATGTTTTACATTTCTAAATGTAAAAACTTTCTTTCCAATGTGAGGTACCAGCCAAACGTCTTAGTTACGGTATCTCAGAGTAGAAGCTGGCGTGAGGCCTCGCGGTCATTTGTGGGTATTGACAGATTTACACCATTGAAGATCAAGTTAAATGTTGTCGGTTTCTCCATCTCCCCTTTACTTTGTCAGGCATTTTTTTCTCTCAGTTCCTATTTGTCAACTTAAATCCAATTTGCTGGAAAAACGAAGGCTCCTCACGACCTGGCTCTTCAGGAGCGAATTGCCTCAAATTCCTGCTGCTCGCCAAACTATTTTGTAATGCATTGCAAAACAGCAGCAGGATCGCTCTCCTGCACTGGATGTACTTTGTGGGCTAGACACTGCGGTCAGTGATGAGGCCTCGGCATACCAGAGGCCCCTCTGTGCCGTTGGCTGCAGGATGTCCACCCAAGGCCCCACTCCTCAAGCTGCTGCTCCATCTCAAGGAGCCAGGTGTGGGGCTGCCTTGGTGTGGCCAGATCTGTGCTCTGTGTACACACTCCAGATTTATGGCAGTGGTGTGCAGGTGACACAGCCTAAGGGCTGGGTGGTGGGTTGCGAGTTACACAGACGCGCTCTGTGTCCTGTTTTTTTTTCATTTTCTGTAGTTCAGTTGGTGTGTAGCTTGTGGCTACACACTGCCAGCTGATTCCCTGAGCCCTGGGACTGCCTTCCCATGGGTGTTATGTGCGTGCTGTGTGAGCTTGCGGCCTCCTCCCCTCAGCAATACCAGCAGGTGCAGCGATCACAAGCTTGCAAAGTATTGAAGCACTGTATGGGGAGAAGCCAAAAAAGCTGTCTTGCTCTGGCCAGCTCCAGAGACTGTAGTGATGTGTGACACAAGCTTTCACATACACATGTTCATACATCTATGAAATATATTCATACTTCTGTATGTAAATACCTATCTATATATGCATACACACATTCCCTCAATGCTGCATTCCAATGGTAATTTCTGTGTGACTGTGCCGTTTTGCCATATTTTCTGTTTCAGCTTGAAGCACTGGAGTTCAGTGTGGCAATGTTAGCAAAGACAGGGAAGATTAGTCTCCCAACTGCACTGCCAATGAGTCATTAGGTATCTCCTGTGCTTGCTCCAGCTCACTGCAAAGCCTGAAATCCCGTTAATGAAGAGAAGATGATGCTTACCTATAAACAGTGATCTCAGTGAAGCTGATGGTTTATGTGATGGCCATTTTTACTGGCCTAGACTTTGGCTAAACCAAAGAAATGCTTGTTTAAACATTTTAAAGGAGTTAAAATGTTTGGTGTCTGTTTTCAGCCCTTATCTCATTAGACAGTGAATGATATAATTTCCTCTGGCTACAAACACATGTAAGAATTATTTTTTGCTACATTTGTTGTAGATCTCCACAGAGAAAAATCATCAATATTCCTTGATATTCTGTGCTCCATTCAAAGTACTTACATATTAATCTCCTTGATTTTCTGCCCCATTATTTCAAAATGAGCTAATAATTATGTCAAATGTCTGATTCACAGTGCCTGTAGTTTGACTTGGTAATCAATGGACAGGCACTCAGATGTTCTAAAATCAAGCTTTTTGAAATGCATGATGTTGGATGAAGCAAAGATCCATTTCACCAAAGCCTCGTCTCGTTTTCAAGTGCATACCTCATAATTTGACACACAAAATTCGTGTGTTTCCAAAGCTTTCCAAACTTCTTATGGTGAACTCCAGCTGCTTTCAATGTGATCTTTGCTCGTACATCAAAGACTGTGACCCTTGGAGAATGCCAGTGCTCATATTTTGGTACTGCTCTTCCTTCATTCATTGCACAAAATAGGAAAAATAAAAGCTTTATTTAGCCCTATGGTACTGCTGCACTTGCTGAGGTTTGAGGAGCTCTGTCATCTCTCTGTGGGAATCACAGCTGCTTGGAGACACCGTGTCCCTGCCCAGATCAACAGAAATACATATCCTAGTGAGCCCACCAAAGCCCTCTCCATCCTTATGGCCATGTCCTCTTCCCATCCCATTGTTCCAACTGCCTCTGTGCACAGCTCAGCACTCCCACCATGTCCCTGCCTTGTTTATGGGGAATCTGAGTGCCACCACCCCACGTCTCCTGCCGATGAGAAAGGAGGTCTTGGCAAAAAGTCAGGTCTGAGTGAGGCTGAGCAAAGGGGAACAGAGGGGGCCGTAACGAGGTGTAGCAGGCAGTGCACAGAGCTAGGATTGCACTGCCCATTGACCCCCATGTGTCTTTACAGCTGGGTTATGGGTTTAGGAGAGTCACATGCCCCAGGATCACAGATATAGGATAACTGTTTATAGAGGAGAGGAGAAGGGAGAAAATCAACAAATTCTTGTGATATATTGTATGCCATCTGTATGTGACACTCGGATACCTTCAAATGCTTAAACAAAAGCCCTAAATATAATTTAGTTAGTAAAAATATACCTTAGTTATAATAAAATGATAATAGTGGAACTTGGCAACAGAGCAGCTAATAAATATTACACTTTTGAAATGTGCCTGGGATCCAAGTAAGTACTCTTTTACTGTGTAGTTAAAGCATGTGGCAGGACATGCTAGACCAAGATTTTCTTTTTGTCTTTCCAGTGGAAAACTAAAGTTCTTTGTTTAAGTGAAACCCATTGGGAATTTTTCTAAAGTAAAACAAGGAGCTAAAGAATTCCGTACCTTTTTGCCAACTTTTCTTCTCCTTCAAGCCAAATTATCAATTAATGGGGCATTAAATATCAAATACTGCCTAGTATTCATCCCTGTTTTTATTTAGGTTCCTTCACTATTTTCTTGTTGGTACTTCAAACATGGTTGTATTAAAAGATACTGTATTGAGAAAAGGCTACCCTTTCTGAACCTTTTGGCCTTATAAAAATAAATGTCAGTAATACAAAAGTAATTAAATTTGTTTATTTAACCTTACTTCTGATTTTTCAAAAGAAAAAAAAAAATCTATCCTCCTTTAAGGTCTTCTTCCTGAGCTTCATTCTTTACCTTCTTCATTAGCTGTCTCCATTTCAGTACCCTATAGTTTTGCCAGCAGAGCAGCCAAGTGAATGTTTGACCATATTTTTGTCTGGCTTTAGCAAAACCGTGATCTGACAATAGAATACTTTTCTCTGGGTTTTCCTTCTTCCCCCAGGGAACCATACTTCAAGGGCAACCTGCTTGTCTAGCGTATGAACATGTGGAAAATCCACTGCTATGCACTAATGATTTTCAGATGGGCCATTGTTGCTGAAAATCATCCCAAGAGCGGCAGCTTCTCCATTGTAGTATCTAACTACTTTGGGATCGCATTGCTCATAGCTGATCGAGAATAAACCCTTTGCATTTACATATAGAGTGGTGATGTGCTGCATCACACATATATAATAACAGTTAGGGAAAAAGTGGGTGAAAGTTACTGTTGTGGTTCTTTTTTGGCCATTGCAACACACATCAAAATCTGACATTTATTTCAGCTTGAAAACATAAATGTAGGAAAAAATCAAGCCATGCCAAAGATCCACGACAGTGAGGCAGAAGCACCCCAGATATTGCCCTCCAATGAATCACTTTCAAGCTTTTGTTTTAAATATTTACAAGGAGTTTTGTCATACAATGAGGGAGAGAAGAACGAGTTTTAAATTTTAAATAGTTTCTGTTCTGTTCAGAATTTGCATTCTTTTTCAACAACTTTCACTTTTAATTTGTAATTAAAGCCAAAGTTTTCTTTTAATTTTAAAAGCTTGTCCTTGGACTAAAATAACATGGAACATTTTTAAACACTGATCCAAGCTGCTGTAGATACATTTTATTTAAACCACAGAGCCTGCTGTTGGATTCCTGGCTTTGCCAGATAGACTACAAACTGTAAGTGTGGCAGTGATGACTGCGGAGTTCTGGATGCTGCACTACCAGCGAGGAGGGTTGTTTTTCTGGAGCTGTTCCTCCCTTTGGGCCCTATTCATGAATGACTTAATCTCTGTGTATGATCAAATGTCGTGCGAGTTACTGTGCGCAGAAAATCAAGGCATGCTTCTCTTTGCCGTGCTCCTTACATGGAATTGCTGCGCCTGCCCGGCGAGCAGTTGGAGAGCAGTGAGGGTGGGAAGCGAGTGGCAGCAAAAACACACGCAAACCACCAGAAGTAATGTGAAAATGAGTGAGACAAAGCAAACAGAGGAATCTTTGAAAGACTGGGTGTGCAAGTTGAATTGGGCCGCGTGCAGGCAGCTTGAGCTTGCCCATGCCGCGCAGCTGGGCAGGGAGCAAGGCATTTGTGTCACAGGGCCGATAAATTTACCATGAAAAACAAGTGTTCCCCAGTGTTTTTTTCTGGAGTTTTGGCCATGAATATGATTCCCAGTGCATGTTTCTATTAACTTGTTTCATCTCGGAAAGCAAACATTTACTGTTTTGATGGGCAAATCTCAAAAAGTTCAGGGAATCAATGCTGCTTAGTCTTATCCTCTCAGCCTCAATTGCTTGCATGGTGTAATTCTGTCCCTTCCAGGGACATTAAACCAGGAGTGATTTTCACCTCCTTCCTCTCCCTGAAGCCAAGAGAGAGTGGAGTCTCACAAGATTTTCATTAGCTACAGTATTAATTACTCTGTGCATGCCAGACCAGGAACTTTTCTTACTATGGTTTGATATTTTCTTAGATACCCATCAGAATCAGGGTGTGAAGCAGTGTGTATCTGTGTCCACATTCATACTAATTTCTTCCTTGCTCTTTTAAGTTTCAGCAAAATTTTAGCTTCTGTTAGATGCACGTTCCCAGTCAAGAGGGAAGAAAGGCCTTACATTATCTGAGTTGTTTTTCTCATCACCAACACCCTGCGGCCATCACAAGTAATTCTGTCTGTCTCGGCATGGCCTGGTGTGGGGACAGATTGCTATAGCAGGACTCCCACACAAAGCAGTGCTTGGTAGAAAATGGGGAACTACTTGACTCAGGCATTGAACTCCTCCAGCTGTCAGTGGCAGCTACACTTGTTTGTCCGAGACAGGGACTGGAATAGTCATTTAGTTCTTTTTGAGACACTTTCTATCCCTTTAGCAGTGACAATGGACTTGAAAGATGTAACTCGCTTTTCAGGTAGGTTATTGCTGGAGTATCATTTTAGCTCTAGGAGATGAAAGGCAGAAGAAAGGAGAGAAGGAGAAGGGAAAAAGGAAAACGAACAATCAAGAAATAAATACAGGTGGGAAAACAATGGATAGAAACTTTTGGAAGATAGTAAAGAAGGGAGAATAGGTGAGGAAAGGGGAATGCAGAACTGAGAGCAAGAACGAAAAAAAGGAAGAGGAAAGGGAAGACTGATGGAAGAAAGGAGAGACAAGGAATGAAGGTAAGAAAGTAAAGCAAATACGATGGAAATATTGTTAGGAATCTTGGGTGCAGCTGAAAGAGCTCTAGTATAAATTAGAGAAGTGATAGAAGCATTTTTCACAATTCAAAATAAGGTTTGACATTTTTCCCTCTCAGAGTGTTTGACGGATAAGGGTGGATATGCATTCAAGAGATATTTTACTACTCTACTTGGAAGGCACCTTTGAATCTAATTACTATTTCTTGGCATTTTTTTTCTGTGTTAGTCAGGCTAGGAGCAAAGGCACATCTAGAAAAGGGTATGACCTTGCTTAAAACACAAGACAAACGATCCAAGGTATTGCTCATGACTCAGTGAAAACCTGAACTAAGTTTGTAGCTAAGAAGTACCCCAGTTTTGGTGGCAAGAGGACATCTGTTCGTGTGGTGTGTGTGGCTGTTTCTTGGTACATCTGCACTCTTAATGAAGTTGGAAGAAGAAATATAGCATTTTCATACCTTGGCTTCATCGTCCCCAATTTAGGCTTTGGAGACTCCTACCAAGACCTATTTTGAAAACTGTAACTAGTTTTCAGGCTAGCGTAAGACAGGTCAGCAAAATGTGGAGGCTTCTCTTATCCAGCATTCATGACAGGTTGAACTTCTCCCAAGTCTACTTCTGTAATCTTCAGATCAGATCACCTGTTGGAAAATTTTTCAGTTCGTCATCTGTAAGTGGCAGATAGAAAATTTTCTTAACCTGCTAGCTATATCTGGCTGAGAGCAATGCTTTTGTGCTCCCCTGGGATGAACATTGGTCAGTAGCAGAGAAAGGAATTGCCTGGGATGCACCAATAGTCTGATTTGGCATGGCAGATCATGCATTCCTATATAGTTCATTGTATATATGAACCTAAAATATGTCATGCCAGATCAGATTATACGTATAATTTTCAAGTTGAGCAAAAGGCTTTGTTTCTTTTTTACCCCCTCATTTTTTAAAGAAACAGAATTTATCTGAATTAAAAACATGATTGGTGATGATGAGTGGGTGGTTCTGTTTACCCTGCCACATTATATAGTACCACTTTTACTCCTTGTTTGGATAGCAGTCACAAGACCCAGATATCAAGCTGTGAAAGTATTTTTCTTGCAGCAGCCTTTCTTTTTTTGGCAGGCAGTGGCTTTGGAGATGCCTCACATTTTGTCATGTGATTGGACTGCTGATGAGGTTTCTGTGCTGCCTCATTTTCCTGGATTCCATCTGAATTAACTCTTCTTTGGGTTGCGATCATTAACACTTCTGAAGGAGTGGGGTTTTGCATCACAGCGTGATGAGCTCCTAATACATGGTCTTTGTAGAAAAACAGCCTCTGCAGAAGGAATTAGCTGTTAGTTCCACGTGACAGAAATCTGCTTTCTGTACCTTCAGCTGTTCACATACAGAACACGTTCCATCTTCACAGCAATATTCCTTCCTGAATCAAGGGAAAATGAGAGGAAATGACTAGTATATAATCACTGCATCTAAAAACATTCAGCTTAGTCTTGTAAACATATAAACTAGTTCTTCATAAACAAATGTCTTAATTTTCTTTAAACGGAATATTTAGATGTCAAAGATGGAGAAGCTGGATATGTCAAACACATATGGTTCCTATTGCATCAGAGCCTTTCTTAATTTTGGTATTCTAATTGAAAAGACATTTCCGAAAGCATGCTAACTTTACAGAAACTAATCTGTCTGTCTCTCTGTCTTGTCTAGGTTTTATTCTCCCATCTGTTGTCATTCTCAAGAAAAATCTTCCACTTTAAATGTACAGCAGTGACAGTATTCTTAATGGGCTTTGAATTGCTTTTGATAGTTCCAGGATTTGATGTGGAAGCACTATTGGGGCAGTCAGTGTTTGGGAACCGGTAGAGGTTTATAGAGTGAGAACTAGGAATAGGCACCAGGGGAGGAATGGGAGAAGGAACTATAATTTATTTGTAAGTTTTTACCTTATTTCTGGATAATTTATAGCAAAAGGTGCTCTAAGCTAAGTAACATTTCTAACTGGACACAATTTTTATCCACATCAGAGAAATTGTAGGTCTGCTGTAAAATATGAATGTCGTTAAACATCTGATGTGGAGCTGTTGGAGCAGGTCCAGAGAAGGGTCATGAAGATAACCAGAGAGCTGGAGCACTTCCCCTATGGGGACAGACTGACAGATTTGGGACTCTTCGGCCTGGAGAAGAGAAGGCTCTGAGGAGACCTTGTAGTGGCCTTTCAGTATCTGAAGGGAGCTTATAGGAAAGCTGGGGAGGGACTTTTTATAAGGGCGTGTAGTGACAGAACAAAGGGAAATGGCTTTAAAATGGAAGAAGGTAGATTTAGACTAGATATTAGGAAGAAATTCTTTATTTTGATGGTAGAGAGACACTGAAACAGGTTGCCCAGAGGGGTTGTGGATGCCCCCTCCCTGGAAGCATTCAAGGCCAGGCTGGATGGGGCTGTGGGCAACGTGGTCTAGAGAGAGGTGTCCCTGTCTGTAGCAGGGGAGTTGGAACCAGGTGATCTTAAAGGTCCCTTCCAACCCAAACCATTCTATAATTCTATGATGTATCTGCCTCAGATAAGGCAGAATTTCAGTTTGGCATCTGGGATCATGAGCAGTATGTATTCATTTTTCCTCCTACAAATAATAAACAGAAAGCTATAAAGTTTATGTCTGAAATAAGTACATTTGAAATAGAAAATACATTTGTGTCTCTGGCACTGCTGTTAGGTTTACATGTGCATGGACTTTCGCTGCAGGTGCCTGCTCTGCAGGTAGCTGAGCTCTGTGCGTTTGCTCACAGGTTGCTTTAGTGAGATGTCTTGTGCAGCTGTTTGCAGTTCAGGGGCTGGGCTCTGCCCAGGTGTGGCACTGGCTCTGTGCAGAGGAAGGCCTGAATAAATAAATCTACCTTTTCCAAATATACAGAATATTTCACAAAAACTACCTTTTTTTTGTTCTGTTTTTTCCACTGAAGTGCACAATGTAAAGTATACAAGGGTCATAGAGGTCAATTTATTTGTCAAATGGAAATACTTGGTTCCAAAAAAACATTATGAATCATTTTGGTGTTTTAAGCTCAGGATGCAGGGTAAATTATTCCAAAAATAATGGTAGCCAAATGTCATTCTCTCCAAACGTTTGTGTAATATCTATTTATCTATGGGCAGATGACTGCTATGTATAATCAGAGGCAGACTTTTGTCAAGTTGAGGCTAAGTAAACACAGCTGAACACAAGCAAGTTGGACTATAACTTTTTTGAGTTTTGCCAGCACTGTTATGACCTTGAAAACAAGCATTTTTACAGAGCAATCTGCTTTCAATATGGGAGAGTTCTTTGTGTTTCAAATTAACGAGTGTTGATTGGGAATTCATTCTGTTTATTTTATTTTATTTTGTCCAAATGAATGAAAAGTGTATATTTGCCCAAAGGAGGGCGTCCTTTCCGCTGCTTAGAAATGAGGAATGTTTTGTAAAGGAATGTGTCTTGCACGAATCTGTGAGAACAAGAACAATGGTTAGAGAAGGAGCTGTCAGCTCATTTGAAGCTTCTTTGTATCATCAGAGAAATTTTTCTTCGTTTTCCTTCAAACAGAAAAGCATATATTTTTATAAATTATTTGTGCAAGTACAATAACATTTAGGCAGCTGATTTCATACCCCTACATATATACATACTATCTTCATCATTCTTGGAAAGGTAGTATTTCCATTTATAGCTTTTGCCAGTTTTTCTAAAATGTATTCTCCTACTACCTTTTTCCACAACTCCTTTTTTTTCTCTGAAATACAGAGAAGGAAAGAAGGAAGGGAGGGAGGGGAAGGCAAGGCAAGGCAAGGCAAGGCAAGGCAAGGAGGGACCAATATTTAAAGTGTAGTATAATTTAAGACTTCATTTTAATATGCTAAATTGCTGCTTTTACATTGTCAGTCATTTGAACAGAAAGCATTTTGCTCCCTTGATTATAGAGGCTACGGCATTTGGAGTCTTGTGTAAAGAAGCAAAATATAAGAAGTCTTCCTCAAAACTTTACATTCAGTAATTACTGTACATGACTCTCATCCACTGCCAGTATCTCTGCTTTCAGGCACTTCTGTAGAGATGTTTTTTTTTTTTCATGTGAAGTGCTTTGTCTAAGCCAACCTACACATAATTGAGGGGGAGACTGCACATGCCCAACTTTACATGCAGGGGAAACTTTCCAAAGTCCTTGTGCCTGTTATCCACAAGTCATACTTCCCAATCTGCCTTTTTCTCTTTTTGACTAGCAATCAAAATGTCAAATTGCTGACAAATCCTTATGGTGACGTCTTGATGTCAGTAGCCAAGCAAAGCCTCCTATTTCATGTGTTGCTACAGCCACACCATTTATCATCCCACCAGATTGTCTCAGATGAATACTAGCAGTGGAATCTCTTCTTGCTTCAGGTTTTTCTTTTCCCATCATTGCACCTAAAGAAAAGTGAGCATAAAGTTTGAAATGAGGAAGAAGAGAAAGAAGATGATAGAAAAGAGTGTCAAGGAGCTAAACATCCAGTAATTTAACAGTTGAATTGCAATTGTAATCAGCAGGTATCCTTTATTGTAGTGTGTGAAAGAATGAGGGTGAACACCCAAAGCAGCTCTCTACCTTTGCTTCTGCATGCATGACTATCTGCAATTACAATGTATATATTCATTATTTGCCTAATACATACTCATACTTTCCCTGCAATGTCCACCTTTTTCCAAGACCTCAGTCTCCACCTGAATTTGAGTTGGTGGTCACGCATCCTCAATTCAGTGGTTGCTCAGGTAACTTTCAGTCATGAAAACACAGCTGTCTTTGCTTGAGCTTATCTAGTTCTTCTACTCTTTCTTTTGCTTGCTCCCGTTCTGGAGTCTTGACATGTCTTTGCAGTTTGCCGACCTAGTAAGCTCAGCAGATATGACTAATGTGAAACATACTGTCTTTCAACATGACTGAGATGGTTGGTGGTAGCCAACTGGGTAGATTTTACGAGCACACGAAGTGGTGAATCTGTATCCTTAAACACAATGTTTGCTATGGGGACACAGTCTGTTTGCCCAGTGTCGCGGAAGAAGAGTGAGGAAGAAAACAGGCATTATGTACATGTATGAGTGCGATCTGCTGTATATGTTTTGCAGACCCTTTGCAGGTCTGCATCATTTTTGCAAACTCTGGTGTATAGACTGTCACTCTACAGGAAAGCTTTGGTTTCCAGTCGAAGTAAGAAGTAAAAACTCTTGCAAATTGAAAGAAAAGCTTTTATTGTTCTAAAAATGGAAACAGGAGTACTACTAACAGTAGCTGTGAGATAATTAGAGAAGCATATAAATTCACAGAGCTTGAAATCTTTGTGTTGTAGCTGCCTGGCTTGTATGGCTGCTTAGAGTCCTCATCTCATCCTCTGTCCAAAGGCTCAAAGCTGGAGTTGAGCAGTGTGGTGGGAATCAAAGCATCTCACATTTTTTTCACTGTAGATACTAAAAAAAAAAAAAAAAAGAATGTTATTTATGTCTATAGCCATGGCTTCCTGTTGTATGCTTTTCTTTATAGAAGTGGAAATCTAGGATTTTAACTCTTAAAAGGAAGATGAGCTTGCAAGGCTAGTTACACAAATATTTGATTGTGGCATATGCTGCCTACCCTTTTAAAGCAGTTAGCAGATCAGGGAAGACATATGAGCAAGCTACGTAAATACATGTTACTTTGGGATAAAGTTCATTTGTAATTACATGAGCAAAGTATCCATACTGATTTCCATGTGAGGAATTGTATTCTGTGAATGCAAACATTTTTCATGTCCTGTGCATATATGTAAGCCCACTTTCCCTCAGTTCCAAAGCCTCACTTGTGAAGTTATTTTTTTGATTTGTGGTAAGAGAAATGTTCATACATGCTGATAAAATTTTGGAGTTGTTTTTGATCTACAGATCTTTCAGATTACTCACATTTGCCAAAAGGCTGTTTTTCAAAGCTTGTCACTTGATTTAACCATAAATACCATAAGGCTCTGTCATAAACATGTATGCGTTTTTTAAGTCCCTGTTACAGCAAATTGTAACAGATGATTCCCTAACAAAAATCTCCTGACTTCTAGGGAAACTTGCATGAGCTAATGTAGAACAAGCACTCAGTGAAAATGACACTATTGCCTTCTGCACCTATTTACATATTCTTGAAGCACGCTGTCCCTGCATCAGCAACCTGACATTTCTGAACAAACAGTATTCACTGAGTTGGGGAAAAAGTGCTATTGCATTTGGCAATGCTGCCTTTGATGCTGGAGGCTGATAGCTGGCAACAAAATTAGGTTTTAGAGAAGACAGTTGGCTTTTAATGCTCTTAGACCATATTCACTATCATGACATGGGCTACACTACTCAAGACAATTATTGCCTTTTTGGGAAAAATATATTTAATATTTCCAGATAGTACATTTGTCCATTCTAGTGACAGTACATAATGCTTAAGTAATTTATTGGTTTACTTGTATAAAGGTATGGATTTTTCTTTTTTTCTTGTTATGTACAAGATATGTGTTATCACTGTCACAGTTGTTACCACTGCTGATGTGTTTCCACTGGCCAGCAAGGCTTTTACAGGTGAGCGCTGTTTGCAGTGATCTCAGAGAATCAGAATCTTCTTTCAGACAAACAGTCTGGGCATGCTGCTCATGGTTCAGATGCTCTCTGTTTGAAAGCAAATGTGCTTAGCTTGAAATCCCATGGTTGATGGTCCTCTACAGCTCAGCGACTGTATCTATACAAACTGCTCTTCCTGGGATCAACAGCATAGGGTATGACTGTGCCTGGCTGCTGCGCGATGTGTCCTACAGCTAGAGGAGCCAAGTGGAACAACAACAATCTCTGCAGTATGATGGAGCGAGTTTTACAGAGACCCATGAATTCATGCAGTCTTTTTGCTATACCAAGAACTGCAGGCAATATATCGAGGTCAGCATGGACTGCTAAGTGCTGCCTTCCCCCAGCAGACCTTGCTGCAATGTAGGTCCATTGATGTGGCCTTGCTCTGACAGCTCAGGCAGTGTCCCCATGTGGTGTTGTGCCACGTGGGGTAGGTGACACACTGATGCTGGCATGCCTCATGCCATGAGTTCTGAGAAGTCTGAACCCAGTCCTACATCGTTATCAGTTGATGATGCTTCCCTGCTGTTGAGAGCTGGTTTCTCAAAAATTGCTGTCTCCAAAAGCAGCAGTGTGTGTTGAATAACAAACCCCCTCACATTCAGACTCTTCAGTTTTGGGAATGGAGCCAACATTCTTGAAGAATGATTTAGTGGCCAATAAACATCTGCAAAGTCTGTAAGACTGTCAGAAGCAGTAACATTGAAAGTAAAGATCCTATCAGTAGCAATTCCCCTGTCCTGACAAGGCATTCAGTGCAAATATTTGTTCAGTCATCTTTGCTCACATGCCTGTTATCACAGACAGTTTCACATGTTTTGCCAAAAGAGCAATTCCGCCTTCTTCCACAAAGCTGTTCATATCCAAGGCCTTTGCAATGTTAAATGCTGGCCTACTACTGTTTCAGGACCTCCCACACATGCTCCTTTGGAGTGCAGGAGCCTCATCTGTCTTATGCAGACTCCGCTGTGAATGGCTCTTACAACTTTCAATTAGCACCGCAAGCATTTTGCGGCTCCTTGAGGATTCAAGCACAGTCTTAGTGATTTGTTGTGCTGCACCAATCTCCATGATAGCCAGGGCAGTCTATCAGCTCTTCTAAGAAAAGTTCTCCTGCTGAGTAATTGAAATTGCACTGCACTAAGACTCAAACCATTTGTAAATGCAAGATGATGCTTGGAGAAGAAGGAGCTGTTTCTGCTTCTTCAAAAGCTCTTGGCAAACTGGTACAGCTTCCTGAATAATTCTGGTCACACGATTCTTCTGCTCCAAGAACCTTCCCCCTTTTGCCTGCTTTGCTGCACTGTCTCAATGAATAGGAGAACTGGAAACACAGCCCTTCTTGAGATACTTCCCAGTTTACTAGAATCTCTGAGGGCCTGTTCAGAAGGTGTCTGGGAATGTTTAGGTTTGGGAAGAAATACTGTAATGGAAATAATAACAGTGTGAGTTGTGGTGGGCAGGAGCACGAATGCCGCAGTAGCTTCACAAGGGAAAAGCAAAGGCAGCAGAACTAGAAACTTAACTAAAAAATTGTATTCAAACAGTAAAATGTTTTTTGTGCAATTGGAGATGAAAATAATCCATGGGCAACTATTCCCCCTGCAGTTCGCTCAGTGCACTTTCTGCTGTCTATTCTAAGTAAGGTCAGGGTGTGTGTGACTACTGCTTTCTGTGTAGGTTCCTATAGTTCCTCCATGTGCAAAATAAAGGGGCTTCCATTATATCTCTAACTAGAGGAGGAAAGAGAGACTTTACTGACAAACGTGAGATAGTCCAGTTTGGAAAGGGCATCAAATCCTAGCTCACATCCTCTCCAGGTGCTCATTGCCCTTTCTATACTGGTAAAGCCTAAAGTGAATGCAGCTGAGCTTCTCTGAGGAGAAGGTAATTAATGATGTGCTGTTCAGCACTCTTTGACACATTCCACCTGGTCCTTCACAAAATTGAATGAAGTTGTTTTCATCATGTCTGTAGGATCTCAGAGATGGGAACTAGGCACTGCACCACTCTGATATTGGCTTACTTTTGAAAACCTAAGACATCATGGATTCTCATGTATTTGTGCCTCTTCATGAGCTCAAAGCATAGCTCATGTTCACCCCATTTACACCTGCAGGTGCTCAGCACTGCTGAAGATGAAGGCCCAGGCTTGGGTCAGAATCCAGAGACTGACAAGGTACGTGAACATATATGAAAAGGCTGGTTGGAACAGCTCCTCTGGCGCCACACGTGACCTTGTGGCACAAACTGAGGGACTGTCAGTTGTCATCATGATTTGCTGGGTGGTGATAAGACTGTTTGAGGATCTGCTTGTGTTCCCTCCTGCAGTGGTCTTGCAGCAGCTGCACAGTGATGCTGAGGTTGTGGGGGAAAGGTCTTACCTTCCATCCTGGCTCTGGCTCCAGACAGTCAGTCCTGGATCTCTGGGGAGGTGGCAACCACAGCAAGTGCCACATGCAGCCGTACTGCTATATCTCACAGCATGCTTGGTGGGAAGGCAGACTGCCTGGAATTCTCATCTTTTTTCCCACATGATATAGAAGCAGGTACAGATACAGATATGTATCAGAGTATCTGAATATTTCCTTATAGACATAAGTATATATTTTTAAAATTTAATGTGCAGTCCATTGATCTGTAGAATCTTTTGTGCAACATTTGTCTGGAGTTACTATGAACCCCTTTCACAGCCTACAAACGACCTTACGTATGTTTGACTGTTGGGCACATATACATGCCTATGTACCTCGTTACAAATTACTTGAATTTCTGTAGCTGTGATCAAAGCTGGAACTTTGGTACCTGGGTTTTTGGTTGGGCATCAGTGTTGTGTGCATCCCAGTGGACACACAGAACCCCAAGCTGTGGCTGGAAGTAGCTGGGCTGAAAAAGATTATACTTATCTGTTTCTGTCTTACAGGCAAGTGAAAGAAACAGTGAATTTTGTCTAACTTACAGACTTACCCATTCTTTACTCAGTACTGCTGGCTAAACACATTCTGGAAATCAGTTCTGGCATTTGTGTAGAAGTTCTTCCACTTGCCTGAAAACACAGCACCTTGTAATTTAAATTGCCTTTGTGCAGTCCATGCCATGTCTGAGCCTGCTTGGCAGCCCGGGGGGCAGGAGAGGAGCTGGCTCCTGGAGCCGTATCAAGCAGAGCTGTGGGAGCTGGGGGACGCATTTCTCTGAATTGTGCAGGAGACTTCTGAAAATATCCTCTGTGCATGCATTTATATCATAACCTTACACTGCATACGTAGGGTCTGCTCCCAAACCCACAGCCAACTAACATAACAAAATCAGATTTTACTGCTGTAGTGTCAGCCTAGGGTTGAAATATGGCTTTGAAACCCTCCCTTTCACCCCGCATTTTTAATGAAAAACAATCGGGCTGGAGTGTAATAGTGCTTACCCTGGCTGCATTTGACTTTAGCTTTTTACTTTTAAAGCTTTATTTTAGGCTTTAAGAGCTTCCAATTAAACTTTTAGATCCAGAGTGAAAGCTTGAACGTGCCTGCCTGCACAACACTGAAATTCCTGGGTGGGAAAAGGATATTTTTCTATTAAAATTAAGAAAATGAATTCATTTTCTCCCTCTACACTCCTTACTCTTCTTCTTTGTAGCAAATTCTCATCTGCCGTTTTCTTATTTCCTTTTTTAACATCTCCCATAGCCATTCCTTTATTACTTTTTTCCCCCTTCCCTTTCTCCTCTTTCCTTTATTTCACCCTCCCCCCTCCTCTGCTGCCTAACCTGCTTCTTGATGTTAACCCACAATGGTTTGCAATAGGAGGGCTGAATACTTCATCCTTCCAGTCAGCATAGCACATGCTGTAAATCCCTTTCCAAATAACACCAAAAAAAAGAAACCTAAGTCAGATATTTGCTTATCCATTATGAAATGCGCACAGGAGACTATCACCAGGGTATTCGACAACATTACATGATTAATTACATGCCAACTCACTGAGGAAAGATTTGATTCAGTCAGCTTTGCAGCAAACCTGAAAAGAACACAATACCATATAACCTTCAGTTCGTTACCAATTCGCTTCTAATGCCACAAGGCACTGACTCCTATTATAAGCTCTACTAAAGCCTGTCTGAAAAAACAAATCTCACACAGCGCCCTGAATCTCAGCAAAGAGAACACACTGTCAGTAGCCATGGGAAATACAGAGCTGGCCGTGACAGCCTGAACAATGAATTGATTTACACCAGGTTTGTATCTAGTTTGCTAACTAATAAATTCTTACATGCAGGTGCATAGCCCAAGACTGTAAGACCATTTGGACCAAGCCTACTATTATGCGGTGCTTTCTGTGCACTTATTAATGTAAATGTTAATGTAGATCTGCAAACTTAATTCTATTTTATAGTTTATAAAATACACCTATCCCAGTCTCTGTGGGCACGTACACTCATTTCATAAAGATCACATGTATTAAAATGTAACTAGATGCCTACTCCCTCTTCAGCAGTCTCCAGACTGCACAGGGAAAAAGTCTTCAGTTTCCTAGGTACTCAGGAAAAAAAACTTGAGTAAACCAGTCCCTCGCTGTTCAATCTTAGATCTGATGTTCTGGCGCAAGAAGAAAATTTCGGAGAAAGCTTTCCCAGAAACACTTTGTTCTGGGGCATGATGGCAAAGGGAGATTTCCAACATTGGCAAGACCCAACCTGTGGGTCTTAATAGAAGAAGTCAGACCAGGGCTAGAGGTGTTCCTGAAAGACCCCCAGAGAACGTAGAAGAGTACTTGATGTAACAGTCGCTGTGAACATAACTTCACAGAATCATAGAATCATAGATGTGGGTTGGAAGGGACCCCAAAGACCATCCAGTTACAGCACCTCTGCCATGGGCAGGGTTCCCACGCAGCAGCTCAGGCTGCCAAGGGCTCCATCCAACCCGGCCTTGAGTGCTTCCAGGGATGAGACATCCACAGCTTCTCTGGGCAACCTGTGCCAGTGCCTCATCACCTTTTGTTGTCATTGTGCATCCTGCTTATCTGAAAGGATGATGGCTGATGTGGTCAGGCATTATATTTGGTGCATGAAGCAAAAAAAGTGAGGTGTCAGGATCGTGGGGGTGACCATTACAGGCTGCTCCACAACCTCCTCCTGGAAGAAAGTACTAGCAGTGGTAAATGAAAGCTTTGCTGAAAAGGAAATTTCTCTAGAGACTAGGCCGAGAGCTCACCCAATAAAAGGGCATGGTAATAAATCCTTGTAATGGTAATAAATCCTTGTTACTTTTCCCTCCTTTGCACTGCTGAGCAGCCTGTACTAAGCCACCTTCCCTCTCAGAGGTGGAAGGATACTAGTGATACTGTGTGACCCATGGTTTACTTTGGGATCTTTTTGGAGAAAAGGAGCTGGATCAGTGTAGAAGAGTAGGGGAGTATTAGCTCCAGTTGACCCAATTTTATTCTTAGAAAAACAGAGATCTGAAAGTCATATATGCCCTGAAATTGTGGTTTGGAAAATACTAGATACTCAAGGGACAGTGTTTGTGTGTTTTGTGTGTGACCTACAGAAATACCTCATCTCACCACTAATTTACTCACACATGTAAACTTCATTTTTCATTCAGCTGCCCCATTTATTTCCTGTTCCTCCCTCTTTTTCCTCCTCTTGCTTGTTTTGAAAATGCTGGTCAACACATGTTAAGCAAGAGTCTCCAAAACCAACAAAAGAAAGTTCAGGAAAGGCAGAAAGAGAAACAGCTGAATAACACTGCCAACTTTAAAATGAAGATAAGTTATACAGGACCTTTTATTGAACCAACAAATATTTTATAGTATTCACCATTTGGGGCCAGCAATTCTTTTTTTTCCCTCTGTTTTGAGCTGGAATAGGTGGTGTGTAATTCATGAAGAATCTGTACATGTTCAAGTAGCTTCAAGTAATATCACAGCCATGTGGAACCAGCTTACAGCATCTTGATTTCCATGTCCATTTTTTTTCCACTGTATAATATTCAGTGCCCTTTTCTCTCTGTCTCATTCTCTCATTCACACATTCTTTCCCCTTTTGGTTTCCAGCCGTCTTTGCTTTGTCAGTGTTACCTGATAACACAAAGCAAGGTTTGTGCCAGTTGTTGCAGTTTGGCTTGAACAGTGTAGAAGTAACACCGAGTGTGGGAGAAACGTGGATGCTTCTTGGTCCTATGTAAGCGGTCAGCCTTTCCTTTGCTATTCCCTGCAGGGCCCCCTTGGCTGAAATCAGTTCATTACCACACACATGCAGTGTTCTTAGATCAAAATTCCTGTTTCAAAGGGATAAAATATAACTGAAATTAGCGTTAGTTAGCACACCCCTAATGGCATCCAAGTATATGAAAGTTATGAGTCTGGACTCAGAGAACTGTGAGGGTCTGAATTGTTCTGAAATACTTGAATGTGCTGCACCACCACGTAGCCAGGGAGCTTTTGTATGTGGTAAAAATGTGGAGTAGACACATGCTACAGCATTTACACGCTGGGTTTCTTCTCTAATACTGGATATAATGTTTAAAAGGGCACTGTGTATATATATATATCTTCTGGTTAATTATTTGAATATCACTTTGACAACAGTCAAATGTAGTGGCAGTGCGCTGGAGGAAAGTGGATTACAATTCAGTTTGTGGATACACTGCTTTCAAGAACACTGGATTTTATTTGCTTTGGGTGAGCCTTTCTGATAGCAGAAGAACAAAAGATAATATTTTAACTATAGGAGAAAACCTGGAAAAGTCTGCTCTGAAATGCTTTTGACATAAATGGTCAGAGTATTGCCTAGCCATGTTGTCTTTGGACTTCTGAGACTCATTTCCATCTCTGCTAAAATGGGACTGCAAGCTACCTTGCAAGAGAGCTGTCAGGATCAGCCAGTGAATATTTATGAAGAAATTTAATGGTGAAAAAGAAACATATATGTATGCTACGTGTATTATTAATAATTATGTGAGTCCTGAAAAATGCCATACTGTATCACAAAGCTGGTATTGTCCAGTGACTACACTCTTGGCACTGAGTGCTATGGTAAACTGTATACTGAAAACTTACACTAATGGAAAGGTATACAAGATTCCATTTGTGAATGATTTATAGTGACTTCCTACTATAAACAAGAGGGAACAAATATCCTACATCGCTGTTTTCTTTGGGTGGATGGTGAGAGAAGAATGAGACATTCCTGGCCAGGCAAAAGCTGATTCTCTGGGTGCTTGCAGTGGGAGCAAAATGAAGCACCAGTAAGGGGGATGAGTTATGACAGTCTCCACCCCAATTATATGTGATTGTGTTTCCATTTTCACTGTGCTTTAAACTTTCCAATTGGAGAGCAGATAACAAATTTCTTTAAGCAAATGCAGGACTTCTAACAAAAATAAGATTTTTCTAATCTTTAATGTTAAGGATCTCAAGATCTGCTGAGAGCCTACTAACATCCCTTCCCACATTGCTTTCTGAGATAGAACAAATTACTCTTATTACCAGCTAATAGATTTAGCTTTCCCTTAATCAATATGTGATTGAGCACAACTGCAGTTTGTTTAGGAAGTACGTTGGATTGAAGATTTTCACAGTGCTTGGGGAGGACAGCTTTTTTGGGGAGGAGGCACATCTTTTCAGCCCTGTATAATAGAACAAACACTTTATATACTGGAAATGTTGTTCTTCGGTTACATTCATTCACTAGTCTCACCATTCTGCTTATACAGTTAAAATAGACTGCAATAGTTTTGCATGTATGTAAAGTGTCACAGTTGTATTTATCAAAAGCTTAAGTTAGTAACTGAAGTAGAGCAGGCAGGTTGCAAAAGATGAAGACTAAGCTAATGTTGGGCAAGATTCACATAATTTTTTTAAATTCAATAAGATTTTTTCTTCTACCTTCCCCCTCTTGTCAGTAAAAGCCAGACATGTCCAGACTGCAGTTCTGCCAGGCTAAGCTAAGCCTTCTTTATGAGTTTGGTCACTATGGCTTGGCCTGCAAGATCTTAAGGAAGACCTGGAAGCGTGGGCAAAGCTCTTTCCCCTCAGAAGGCAAAGGACAGGGGACCAACATTTCTTGCAGAACTGGTTGTTTGCCTTTCTCATAATGGTTCTCCTCATCTAGAGATGGTGATCATACTCATTTCCTTCACTAAGGTCTATTCAGACAGATGTGAGCTCCTTGGATGCTGCAGCAGTGCAAAAGAAGATATGCTGTCATAGGTTTGGTATAGCAGAAAAGGATTTTTGGCAAGAAAAAATACATTGAAATGATGGATTGTCAGACTTCTTTGTACTAACATGCTTTTACAGCAGCTATTAGCAAGAGCTTTGCAAATTATCAATTATGTTTTTATTGTAACCCAGTTTCAGATTTCTCAGACATAAATTATTTGTTTAAAAAAATATAAAATCTGAATGGAATAAAAAAAGATCTCCAGCAAAATTAAAGAATGGACAACTCTTTGGTCCTGGGTGTGTTTTTTAGCTTTGCTGCTGCTTTTTTATACCTTGGGCAAGTTGCTTTCTTTTAGAGCTGGCTAAACACCACTAAAAAATATTTGCAAATACTCCTTCAAATAAATGCTGGAATTGGAATGTGTGTCACCATTCACACCTACTTTCCTCAGAAGTTTGTACAAGCAATTTTTTTGTTCATAGGAAATATTTTCCAACAGCAAAAGAAACTGACAGATGCATGAGAGAGGTGTATTTATATCCAGGTTTGCTCTGGCAACAGTGTTCTGTTACTTGCCATTTCCATTTCTATACCTACTGACCTATTCAGTCCTAAACCTCCTCTTTAACACTTTTTTTTTTTAAAAAAAAACAGCAAATGCTAAATGAAGCAGAGCTGAAAAACGGTTTGTAGCCCAGTACATTATGAAGAAGGAAACTTTTGGTGTCATTTCAGTACATCTCTGCAAATCATATATAATATATTTCTATTCTCAGTTTTCTATTTTCCGCCTAGATTGAACACCCCCCCATGCAATGATCTAGGAGATCAAGAGACACTGACTTAAGATATGCTGTTTTGGAACAACATACAAACCCAAGACTCATTCACTTGTGGACATTTATAAAGCTGTTTTGCAAAAGCATGAAGTTTTGTTAAATCAAACAGCTTGGCAAACATTTGACCAGTGAAATTACAGATGGTCTGCCTGCATTTTTTCTGGTGAGCCTGTGGTCTTTGCTGCTCACCTGCAAGCACTAGCGAATGTGGCTGTGCCAAGGTGTTGGGCGTGTTGGCTGCAAGAGCAGACTGGCCACCCTTTGGTGGCGGGTGAAGCCACTTGTAAGCATGGTGCTACCAAGGGATGCAATGTGCTTTCAGAGCTATTCACCTGGAAGCTCTGTTTAAAGAAAATATCAGCTTTTAATTAATAATCTGGTTGAAATCTAGCTGTAGGGTAGGCTACCAGTTGGGCATTTCGCTTCATTACTTTACAAGATTTAAGAGTTATTGTGGTCATGTAGCCACTAGAGCTCATGCAGAAATACTTTCTTTTGTTTGACTCATTCTCCATAGGCATTGCGGTTAGGAATCAGCTTCTCATTGCCCTATAATGTGTTTCTGTGTTAGGATAGGAAGCCCACTGACTAATGCATACAGATTTCTGCCTGGCAAATATTTCTGGCTTCTCTGCAATGCGAGGACTTAATGAATGAACAAATGTGACCCTTGATGGGAAAGTGTAGCTTACTCCTGTGATGCAATTTCACCTCTGAAGGCTGTTAGCCACGTGTGCTTGTTCCTTGTGTTCTGCTCAGCCTGCCTTTGGGACTGAGGTGCAGCCTGGGCAAGGGTCGCCTTTAAAACACACACATCATCTGTGTATGGGTGAAAGTCCTATTTTTAGTGCATACAAGAGGGCATTCACTAAAGGGAAATTAAACTGGGTTTTATTTTTAGTTTTTGTAATTCCTTATGTCCTTGGGATTTATGTACGGAAAAACTCCATCACCCAGCAAAATGTAGGTGAACCTCCAGGATCAGCATTATTCTCACTGTTACCAATAAAACTAAAACACAGGGCCACTCCAGGGTGCACTGGGCAGACTTTGGCACTGGTCTTGTCAGGGTGGTACTGGAGAGGCTCAGCAAACTCTGCCTCAGCACACCGTGTTCTTACACAGTTGTGGCACAGGAGCCTCTCCATGGCTGAAATTTCTCCACAGTGGGTTTTTTTGACTTGTGTCTGCTTCAAGCTCAGAATGGATTTCTCCAGAGAGACACTTGAGTGAAGCTGACCCTTTATATGTGTCCAAACAAAGGGGGTTTTTTGTATCAATTTTGGAATTAATCTGGAGTCATTTTTCTATGTGCCTATTTCATGAATTGCTTGTTTAAAAACTGCTGAAGGAAAATAGATGTAATTTTTTTTTTTTTTTACTTTTCAGAAACTCTGGAGAATGGACCAAATAAGTGTGAAAGGTGAGTAAGGGAATGTGCTGTTTTCCCATATGATTATTTTTACAGCTTTCCTCACATTGCATAACTGCTATGTAGAATCATAGAATCATAGAATGGTTCGGGTTGGAAGGGACCTTTAAGATCATTCAGTTCCAACCCCCTGCTATAGGCAGGACACCTCCCTCTAGACCAGGTTGCTCAAAGCCCCATCCAGCCTGGCCTTGAATGCTTCCAGGGAGGGGGCATCCACAACCCCTCTGGGCAACCTGTTCCAGTGTCTCACCACCCTTACAGTAAAAAATTTCTTCCTAATATCTAGTCTAAATCTGCCTTATTCCAGTTTAAAGCCATTTATTTCCCCTTGTCATGTCATTACGTGCCCTTATAAAATGTCTTTCTCCAGCTTTCCTGTAGGCTCCTTTCAGCTACTGGAAGGCTGCTATGTAAGCTATGTATGTAACTATTTATTATTGCTTGAATCTAGCGCAGCTAACAGAAAAGGAACCAGCAAAGACGAAACATATTGGAAGGAGATCAACGCAGCCATGGCCCTAACAAACCTCGCCCAAGGGAAGGACAAGCTGCAGGGAACTACCAGCTGCATTATCCAGAAATCCTCACATATATCAGAAGTAAA
The DNA here is from genome assembly GCA_037305975.1 of Chrysolophus pictus. Classification (NCBI taxonomy): domain Eukaryota; kingdom Metazoa; phylum Chordata; class Aves; order Galliformes; family Phasianidae; genus Chrysolophus; species Chrysolophus pictus. Next base: position 15,662,161 of record JAYKPI010000006.1, read on the forward strand.
GACTGTTAAAGTGCCATTAGTCCAGCAGTTTTAAAGAGATGAATTCCTTTTTTCTTGTCAAGCGGACGTTTTCCTCACAGGATTGGTTTTCAGCAAAATCAGATTCACAGATATGAGGCAGATGTGGAAAATAGGTCCCCTTTTACAGTACAGTCAGTTTGAAAAAACAGTGTTCCTTCAGATTCTGACGCTTTCATTGTATTAAATGAAATGTTTGATTGCTTCTTTAAAAGGCATGTAAATTATAAAAAAACCTGTTTTTATCAAAACATTAACTTATTTTATGTTAATCAAAGTGCGCATAAGGTGTTTGCATTGCTATTACAGTAAGTGCCTTGCTTTCAAAAAATAAGCTATAACGTGGGCATAGTACAACAGTATTATGCCTCAAAATGACAATGCCATAATGCTTAAACTTTGTGTATTATTCCAAGTGGGCTTAAGCAGCCTAGGGCTAAACACATTACTGCTGGAGGCCCTGGAGAATTGTGCATAATAGACTTGACCGAATTGACAAGTCTTAATAAAATCGTTACATCGTTTTTTCTCTTTTTTTATCAACAGTGTTATAAAAATTGTACAGTATGTTTTGTCAAAGTGACAATGAGATTGTTATGCATGTTTCTTTCCTGTATATGCAGTATATCAAAATACCAAAATCATTCCTTTGAGAAGTGCAATACTCTAGAACACACAAATTTAGGAAATAAGTTAATTGTTCAGATTATTTTGAACTTACACATGCGCTCCCAGACATGTTGCTTGTTAAAGATTTCTAGTTGAGAAGGTTCTAGCCAGACTAGCTGTAAGGTCCATTTTCTATTGTTCTAAAGCTTTGCTAGTGACTTACAGGAGTTTTTATATAAGTAAACAAATGGATCTCTTCTTGTACAAAACTGAATCTGTAGTGCCATTTATTATTTACAGTGGAGCTCAAAAATGTTTCCATGGTGGAAATTATTACTTCAATGTGTTTTAAATGTTTTTTATTTTATAGGTACTGCATAGATGAGGACAGTTGATTGACAGTTCACATTTCAGTGAGAAAAAGCTGTAGTATAAACTATCAAAGCCCACAGTAGTAACACAAATGGGACTTGAAACATTGAAAAATCCCAGCATTCAATGTTGGAGGGTTTTAAATAGATACTAAAATGTATTAAATGTCACATTCTATACTTGACTGCTGTTGAGCATAATAACTAGCATAAAGCCCGGTTTATTTTAAGGGTTTTCTAGGGTGTACAAGTTATTCTTAAATCATATAACAATAGTCTAATGAGGTTTACAGTGCTTGAATGGAATGTACATGAAAGCAATTTACAGTGGCAAAGCCAAATACGATTTATACTGAATCAGTTACAGAAAACTGGAAAAGAGCTGATTGTTGCTAGGAATTGGATTTTTTTCTTCCTGTGGTTATCCTGTCAGGTTTTTTCCTATTTATCCCTCTCCCCTTTCCTCTTTCATGAGCCATCAGTGAACAAGATAAGACTTCAGTCCTGCTTCCACTGAGTTTAATGGCCAAATTCCCACTTCACTGGAAGCAGTACTGTGCTAATGATTAAACAAACTTGCAAGTATAGGCTGTTCCAGTTGCACTAAAATAGTCAAGACATATTGCAAATATCAGCCTTGGTGCGACTTTTTAGGAAACTTCTTGATGTAACATAACATGTTGTTGGGTTTATTTAGTGTACAATGAAAATGATTTGATATGAGAATATTTTGTACATATATATTTTTACTTTGTTTTCTAAATTGCTGATTTGCATTGACTTAAAGTGCCAAGCAAGAAATGTATGTTGTCATGACTGTATGAACAGTTGAAGTATATGTTTTACTGACTTGCATCATTATGTGTCTAAGATTCCGTGACATTAATTTTTGATACTTTACTGGATTTTGACATAAATGTGAGTTTATAACTAATAGCAGAGAGTTAATACTTCACTTTTGTTCATACTATTATAAGTTATTCTGGTATTAAATATTTTGTGAAAATAAATCAATGATTTTGACAAACTTTTCTGTTAGGAATATTCACAGTGTTTTTGTCTACATAAATGACAACAACATTTGTCATGTAAAAATGGTACCTTTGGTGACTTCTCTGGAGCAAAACTGGAGAAGACAAGCCATACTATAAGCAACTTGTTCATGGTTCTTTCTTTAAAATGATCAAAGCACAAAGAATAATCTGTAAAACACATCAAGTGGATTTAAATTTAAGAAATACTTGGCATAATTTCGTGTTACCATTTCCTTTAATTTATTTTTTTTCTACTGCTGCTTTAGAGTTTTCTGAAAACACAAATTCTAATGAATTATTTGTGTCTTTTTTTAAATAACAAGAATCACAATCAGTGCTGAGCCAACAGCTAATGAAGACTCAATAATTATTTATGATATAGGAAAAACAAACATTATTATTATAGCTCTTCTTTGTTTCAACATATGTAACCATTTTAGTAAAATAAATAACTGCAAACAACATCTTGCTGGTTTGAATTAAATATTCATTTATCTCTCCTTAGTCATTTGCATTTCTGATTTCCTTTTACAGGCAGGATTGCTCTATAATGGGATATAAGCATGAGACAGGCAAAGATAAACTGGAATGTCTCATACAACAGCTACAATCACTAAGCTATAGTTCTCACTTTGTGGCCTCACGATGAAGCAGCTCCACCAAGCAGAGTGAGAGCAAGCCACAGGCCAACATACAGAGTATTCTGGAGACATCTGATTATTTGGTGTCTTGGATTTAAGTTCTAACTTTGGGATTTTGTGGAGGACAGTACCTGGATTTGGATGCCCACATGTAAAGTGCATAAAGTAACCATTGCACTGTTGGCTTAGAAGATGATGTGGAAGAGTTAATAGCACCTCTGTACTGTGCAAAGAATGGTTTTGACTTAGGTACAGATGAGGCACACATGGGCTTAAACCTGTTTCTTCATTATCCTTTCATTAAGCTAATTTTTCAGTATGTGCCCTGGTACTTTGTCCACCTAAACTATCCACCAGTGTAGATACACAACACCAAGCATGAGATGCTACTACAGAAAGCAGTCTTGATTATAAAAATGTGTGGGATCGCTGATAATTGTGAGCAGCCAGAAGTCACCAGTGCTTCATACCTTATTCACAACTTCCCCATTCAAAATGGCAGCTCTGGCAAAGCAAGGATCCTAGTGCTGACGAGAAGCAGTTGAGCAGCAGAGATTTTGTTGCTCCAGGTGCCCCCTTGCTCTGTAGTGAAGGGAAGAGTTCAGTTATCTCCTAGCACAGCCACCTTTCTCACATATACCACTATTTTTCCTGCAGTGAAATCTCAACATTTTGCAATAAACTCCCTCAACTCAAGTTTCCTTTTTACTCAGTCCTTAGTGGGACTATGCTTTCCTAAACCTTGGCCTCCTACTTGAAGGAGAAGGGAGCCTGGACTGAGGATGTCAGGCTCTCTAGTACTCCAGAAAGCTCTTAAGTTCAATTCAGTAGTCACAGTAATAGCTTTAATTATGGCAGATTGCAGTTTTATTCTTGTTTTATTTTGAATAATCTGTGAGACTGTTGGAGAATCAGAATGAACCTCAAAGGGGAACCAGGTTCCTAATCTAACAAATCCAACCATTTCCAAAGATCTGCAGGCCAAGTTTTGCTTGCCAGCCCTGAGTTATCCATGTAAAAAAGTGTTCGAGTTCAGAAATTAGTAGCCACCTAACAGTTCAAAGAGGATAACGCTACTGTGCTACACGGCTGAACTGTTGTGTGTAGATGGACATGGCCAGATGGGAGCTGCTCTGGTGAAATATCTACCTCGATTAGCTACCTAAGGCAGGAAAGTGATGAAGCATGATGCAAAGGGCTGAATTGTCTGAGAGCACAGTTTTGACACTGCCAGAATGTGAGTTCATGTTGTATGAGCTGGTTTGCCAGACACTGAGTGTACTTGGTCTTCGTTAGTAGCAGAACTGAGACCCAACCCTGCAGCTTTCACAGTGCTGAGCCAGTGTTTAGGTTTGGGCCCCATCTTGAAACTCCTCTTGTTTAACAAGAAGGAAGGAGTCTGGCTCCTTTGTGACGAGAAAAAAAATGGGGAAAGATACATCAATGCCTAATGCAACAGAAAAAAAATCTCCAAACTCCTTAATGTTGCTGTTATGTCAGCTTGGGTTATTGGCAGTGGAAGTGGTTATTGGCAGCGGAAGTTAGACCTGGCTCAAGGCTAATATAACTCACGCACCTGACTTTTTAAAAGGAGCTGAGATCTGGTTTCTTTATGGATGGGCTTTTTTTCATTTGTGGTGTTGGTCCCTTCTTCAGTTTTCCTTAACCTTCCTTTCAGCCTGTTTTGGACTTACTTCTCCTTCTTTCTTCTTGCCTGAAAAGTCTCCTGTTACATTCAGACAGCAATGGGATCCTTCATGCCAAAGCTCATACTTCTGTCTGGCTTTGCAGTTTCAAGTGCTACACAGGTGAAGGGTGTACAATTCAACAAGTCAGTGTTCAGTGGTGAAGTCTAATATCTTCCTTCTCCCAGCCTGGGGTCAGTGAACATATGAAGTCTCAGAAGTGTGAGGTGGAGGCTCTTCAACCAACAAGCTCTACCGTCTATCACTTCACTCCTAACTACTACTACTTTTGGCTATCTTAACTCCCCAAAGGACCGTCAATTTAACCATAACTACCTAGGAACTGCCAAGTCTCATTTTATGAGCTGCTGTTGAGAGTTTAGCTATTTAAGGCTGATTTTAAACAATTTTTATTGGTACTTCGTGGCATGTGCCTGATTTACAGTGCTGTAAATAACCACAAATTAGGGACATTTCTTTCTTTACGGTAAACGCACATTATCTTGAGTGTAAGAAAAGATACCTTGTTGGTGAAAAACTGGACTACAGGCCCTGTTCTGTTGCAAGCTTCCAGTATGAGCCCTGGGAATCCTCATCCAGGGTTTGGTCCATGTGCGGGGGCTGACACTCTCCTCTGAGGATGCTCTAAACACTGCGGAATACCAGTGGATGATGAGACGAGGATCATAGCAACAAGATGTTCCCCACTGCTCAGCTGCTGCTATGAGACTCTGAAGGTAGGAGAGGGCAGTTTTTGTAAGTGGCACCCTCAGTTTGGTGCACTTAAGGAACTTCAGGTATCTGACGTTACTATAGTTGAAATCTGCATCTTGGGTACATGTCACAGAGCAGGCATCACCTTCTGCAGCACTTCAATTTCTTCATTGACAGCAAAAGGAAAATAAGCTTCTAACTGATACTAGATGTCCAAACCAGACACGGCTCAAGTCAGGGGAAACAGGAGAAACAAGATGTTAAGTCCTAAATCACAAAGAGACCTGCTGGACTCAGCACTATCTATCTTTCTCTGTAACATCAGCTGAGGAGCACGCTGAAGCACTCGGAAGAAAAAAAAAATCATCTTAAGACGGGGGAAATGTCTCTATCCAGCTGAAAAAGGAAGTTCTGTTGTAGTCCAACACTGTGGATGTAAAAGTTTGGATATAAAATGAGATGTTTCACACAGGAGAATCCTTGTGACTTGGAAATGTTCAACAAAGCTATCTCATCTTCCTCATGGGTGCGAGGATTATAATCGTCACTCTAACAAATGTTGTGTTCCTTTTTCATGCCCTTTTAGTAAATTGACAGCCAGACCCCGAGACCCATGGATCTTGTGAAATGGTCACAAAATATGTGATCAGATTTTAAAACTTCCAGGTACTCAACAGCAGTCGGTGTAGTCATGAAAAGTGGTCAGCAATGTTTTTGCTCAACCTTTGCAAATTAAATGCCTAGTCAGCAAAATGAAAGCTTTCTGTAACAGGAATACTCCATTTAATTTACTTGAATTTTTTAAATTTCTTTTAAGAAAGTTTGGAGAGGATCAAAACTCCACATTTCTTCTAGAAAAGAAGTCTGTACTTCTAGATTTTATTTTTTGTTGAAATGCAACATAATTATTGCAAAAAAGATTGCAATCAAAGCCAAACAGAAATTATTGAAACTTACAAAAATATTGAGGTTACCAGATTATGTTTACTGACTTTTAAAACGTGTTCTTTTGGCTCTTTATATTTATTTGTTTATATGTTTACACTCTCCAATCCCATACAAAACAAGAAAGTTTTGACAGCTCAGAAATTTCCACAGAACAGAAAAAATTGTCCCCCCGTGTGGCATGGAAGGACTTCTAATGCCCAGTATTCACAAAATCAGGGCAATTTTGCACAGTCGTCTATGGATATCAAATTTGTATCTAGATACTTCATTTTAGAGTACTAGTTTTGGTGCTGAACATTTCAGCAAACACCATGCTGTTTTTCCTGAAGGACATCCTTGTGCCAGTGTTGCCTTCAGAAAAATACTGCTTGAGGAACAACTGTGGGACTTTTCCTCTTGCTTTTTGTGTTAATGAGGAGAATTTTCACATGGCCAGAAAATTAAGACAGCAGGCAAGTGCAGCATTTACTGGTACTCTGCATCCTTGGAGAGGAGGCATCTGCATGGTGATGCTTGTTCATGCCTGTTGATTGCAAATAACAGAGAAAGCAAGAGAAAGCAAAGGTGTGAGGCTGAAGATGGCATCTGCGTCTCTTAAAAAGAGAATGTATAGCAATAAAAATATATTTCTCAGCTGGTGTAAAGGCAACCAGAAAACTCAGAGTCCAAGATGTGACACAGCATTTTATTGGCGGTGAAACCAAATTTAAAAGATGTGGAAACAAACAAATGTCAGTGACCTTCCACATTTTGAGATGCGAAGCAAGAAAAGTCTTAGCCTTTTCCAGTCCTCCAGTCCCCTGACTATTTTCCTGAAGTTGGTGTCTGCTTCTGATGTGTGTGGGCAGCAGAAGGATCTTCTTGAGAGCAGCTTGCCCAGGCTGGCATCATTGACTGATGCCTAGGGCTAAATCAGAGGGTACTCCGACTAGAAAGTCTGGTGCTTTTGTCACTTTGAAGTGTATATGAAGCCATCCTTTGATCAAGGATTAAAGATTTCAACAGATTTCTGTAATTGCTATCTCCAAGTCTACTTGCAATTGAAGTGTTTACTCTGTAAACAACTGTAAATACTTCTTCACATGATGCAACTGATATTAAACATCTTTCAAGAAGCATCAAGTATATTTCCTTTCAGGAACAAAAAATACAGGAAGGTTACAATCTCTTTTCAGTTTCCTAATGGGCAGCTGAGTTGGGAACTCTATACCCAATCCATAAGATGAAATACTCCCTATATCTGTTTCACGAGGACATGTACCAGCATGAGAGTGGGATCTGGTGGAACCTGGATTTACAACTGGAAATCAAATACAAGCATGTGGAAATGTTATTATGTAAACTAATACTTAGCTACTTCTTGCTCCATTCCCTCAACAGCAACAGAATGGTAGCATGGAAACCAAATACCAAGTGTAATTTTTTTAAACCTCTTCTGTGAGAATGAAAAGAAAAACAGTCCTGTGTAGCATGAGGAGGACTCACTGCCTTTTCATTTGTGAAGATTCAAATGTCACAACCCCTGGCTCTCAGGTAGGACACACACTTCAGAGGGGCTGTAGTTCAGGAACAGGCAGAGCAACAAGACTGCAAGTGCTGGTGATTCAACATCATCTACCCTGAAGCACTGCTGCATGAACCCAGAGAGCAAAGGGCTCTAAGATGCAGCCAAGTCCCACTCATCTGCATTTCCCCTACTACTATGCTGACAACCACTCTGACTCTGGCTTTTGGCAGTTTTACATGCTATTCTCTAATATGTATAACTAAGCAGAGGACATAACTTGTAGCTGAAATTACCAATGAGATTGTTAAAAAAAACCCTGAAAACTCTCACTCAGAGAGGTTATCAGGGGCTCATGGTCAAAAATCATAAAATCATAGAATCATTAAGGTTGGAAAAGACCTCTTAGACCAACCCACCACCACCATGCCCTCTAAACCATGTTCCTAAGTGCACATCTATGGCATATGTGGAAGTATGGATGAAAGGCTTGTACAGAGGTCCGTCCTTTGTTGGTTTTGTTCAATATTTTCAACAATACCTTGGTTAGTGAAGTAAAGCAGAGGATCCCTGGCAGCTTGATATGTGCTATTCATTTCATAAAACCAGTTTATAGGGGACATACAGCTCTGAAAATCTCTCTGCCACTGCCAGGATATACTACCTCTGCCTCTACTGTTTGTCATGGTGGTCTAGAACAAAGCAGAGTTGCTGCACAGCAGAAACTTGTTACTTTTTTGCTCCCAAATGGGTGCTCCTTGACAGTACATGAGAAGGCAGTGTTACTCAAAATCACCCTGACAAAATACAGGAATGACCTAAAAAATAACAGAATTGATAAAATAGAGAAGTCCTGAGGGAAAAAAGTTGACAAAGTGCTCAAAGCTTGGGAATTCTCCAGAAATTTACAGCTGATCATGAATTGAACATGATCCAAAATCATCCTGCTGTTAATAACTAACTAACTAACTAACTAACTAACTAACTAACTAACTAAATAAATAAATAAATAAAAGAAATGCCTCATGAAATTGTATTTTTAGGTATGTAAGACATGTAAGTTAACTCTTCCATTCTAGTGAGTTCTGTTGACGTTGCACTGAACCATGAGTGTTTAGCACTGCTCCTAAATGAGGTAGAAACCAACAGGAGCATAATCATTAGATTAGGAACAAAAAAGATCTAGGAGGAAAAATTGATTGATCTTGGATTATTAAGTATAGAAAGTATGTATTTGAAAATCTTCAAATACATGTGGCCAGCAGGAAGATGAAGGGGTTATTCTTTGTATTACAGCTGAGAAACAATGGGCTTTAATTGCAGCAGAAGAGATTGTAGGTTCATTACTGGGTAGATTATGCCAATGGAAGAAGAGGTATTAGATGGAGAAGCATTGGAATATGTTGCCTATGTGGGTGGTAGACTTTCCATTGCTGAAGTTTTTTCTTAAGAACAAGTTAGAGACATATTAATCAGGAGTTAAATAGGTGTAATTGATCCTACTTAGGGGCAGATTGGCCTCTTGAGGTTGCCTCCTCACTCTTATTTTCCATTTCAGCAGTCTGCCTTATAAACATGGCATAGAAGTCTGCTGCTCAATAGATGGTTAAAAGAGTGAATAGCAGCTGGTTTATTCTGCTGTTTTTAGGAGGTGTGTTTACATTCCAAGCGTAAGAGTGGAGGGGAAGGACAGCGAGTTCTGATCCCACCAGCCAGCCAGCAGAGAAGACTGGGCAGCTATCCATTGGAGGCTGTTTAACTTTCCCAGCCTCTCAGAGCCTAACATAAAGGACAGAGGTGTTTCCCGTACGGAAGACAACAACAGACTTGATAAACATGGAAGCTGACAGAGAAGGATGTACATTTAACATGAAAGTTAAAATTGCCAGAAGAAAGCTAGGAAATTTCCAGTTAGGTGCAGTGGAACAACTCCTGAAGGGTCTCTGAGCTCTGTAAGTGCTTTTGGCCTCCACAAAAAATACTTGGGCAGAAACCCTCCAGAAGGTATGTTTGTTTTGAGCAGAACTTGGAGTTCCCGCACTGAGCTTTCTGAGTGCCACATTGCAGGATTAGCCTGTACGCCCCCTATTCAGTGTCATGGGAGACTGAACATTTGCACTGTGTTCTGGAGTCTAACACAGGCAGGCGGACCACAAAGAAAAACACGGGAATAGATCCTACGAGCTGCCTCAAATAACGCTTGCTCCAGAGCCTCTGGCGATTGCTGAGAAATTCTAGTTTCACAAAAGATGCCAACAGGGGAAGAAATTATTTCACAGTTTACCTCGAGCTTCAAAAGGGGTGGCTGAACATGTTAACCGACACCCTTTCTGACAGGCTGGTTTGTGGTCAATGCCGCTAACTAACAGGAAAACAAATGCCTGTAGTCCAAGTCAGGAACCGCGCTGTGCACCACAAAGCCAAGGAAATTGCTGCGGGAGAATCCCCAGAGCCGTGCCGTGAAAGCACGCCGCCAGGATATTTAAAAAACATCAGGAATGTTCCTTACACGACAAGATGGATCATTCAGAAGTAAGGCTCTTCTGGGTATGAAAAGACTTGGTATATTAACTCAAAGGGACACTTTGAATTTGTTTCTAGGTATGAGCAGCTTACTTTAGAAAGAAACGAGTGGATAGGGAAAGTCAAACAGCACACAAAGATGGAGACTGAGCCAGAAATAGAAAGAGGGAAAGAAAATCAGAGCCCATGAGTCTTGCATATATTCATTATGATAAAATGTTTTTTTTGCAAGCACCTGCAATTCCATTATCCAAAGAGATAAACAATCTCTTTTGATACAAAAAAGACAAAAATTTTATTACCACTGTATCAGATCCAGTGACCAGCGCAAATACAATTTCACATCTCTGCCAAATACATGATTCACAAGGTGTTCGCTGCAAAGGCTGACAATCCGACTGTGCTGAAGGCTGAGCTATTCTTGATGCAAAGGACTCTCATAAGTGGTCAGAAACATTCAGGAGGACAATGAAACGTGAAACAGATCCAAATGTAGCCTGATAGAAACAGGTTTTGGCTCTCTAGATAGAAAAGAGAAATAAAACAGATATTGCAAAGGAAGGTTTGTTATTAAAGTGAAGTACTGCACGCTAGGAGCCAGATGTCCTAGATCTGAAAGATCTGACCAACACCAGACAAGATCTGTTAATGACAGAACATGGACACCTCGCTCAACTCCACTTTGCAACAGAGATTAAAGAGGCTCTGATTATGATTTCAGTGAGACTGAAGGTCTATTTTTTTTTTTTTCGGCCAACATCCATTTTCTCATGTTAAGATTCTGCATCTTTAACAAAAGTTGCAAAAACTGACTTACAGAAGCATACCTATGTATGGAGTGAGAGAACTGTCTCATGAGATTCTTACAGGAACAACACATAACACTGATACTGTTATTTGTCTCTTGACACCAGCTTTTCATTAAATGGCTTTTGAGAGGACTGTTGGCATCAGAATGAAGAAGAGAGATAATTATCTATAACCAGTCTTTTTAGAAATTAGTGTCTGGAAGTTTACAATTATATTTTTGTCTATTATTTCTCAAAATTGTTGGACCACCTGTTTTCCAAACTACCAGCAAAAGCAACATGATGGTGGATGTTCCAGTTCCTGACAATCATTATCATTATTAATTATTTAGTTACTTTCTGACAGCTACTGAGTTAATGTGCAGACTTCACTCCTCAGATAAACACAAGTCCAAATCAACTCTGCCTCATTGAATAGGGGAAAGTGTAAAGCCCTAAGCCATCACAGTACACTTATTTGCAACATTTTTCCTCCCTCATCACTCTCCCCAGCCTGTGTTTGCCACTTCACAGAGGAAGTCTTTTCAGGGCAAGGTTGGCTTTTACAGGGCCTGGCTGAGTAGCACACTGCCTTACATTAGGACTTCCTTGAGACAATGTTTACTACTAAACAGGAATAAGCTTCTCCCTCAGGATTTAAGCACAGTTGGATCTTGATTTACAAAGGCACTGACTGTGTTGTATATTTCCATTGAGTGGAAGCTGAATTTTATGATGATGTGACTGGAGAAAAAGTTTTCAAAGGAAAAGCTATGAACACATGGATAAGATTTGTATTTTGAGTGCTGCTGAATATTTGTTAGACAAAAAGATGGTGCTTTTGAGATAACGCTGGAGCTGCATGGAGTGTCTGAAAGCATAATAGCCAGCGCTGAATGGAGTCTTGGAACACAGATCAAATCTGCAACCAGCGTTCATGATGCAGCCAAGAGAGGCTTTTAGTTACTTTTGCATGCCACAGAGTGCAACAATTCATTTACTCCCAACATATAAATATACACACACACGACACTAAGTAATATCCTGCTGATCCAAAATGCTCCGTGGGCCTCACACCCTCCCCACCAACTCTTCCGTTCTGGAATGGCGCAGCCCTGGGGTACGTAACTGAGAAATCTCTGCTTCAGACAGGGAGAAAGCTTCATGAATCACCAAACAACACCTCTCAGGTGGGAAAAGCACATTCTTTTTCCTCTATGTGGAATTAGAAAAATATGTGTAGAAGTAAAGCCCTGAAAGCCCCAAGGGAGCAATTGCTCTTTTTTCTTTCTTTCTCAGTTTTGTGGAGCTTGTGAGTTTTGGGGTGGTTTAATTAAAGGTCTTAAAATTCTTTAACACTAGCATTCAAATGCTTCATATTTTTCCTTGGACTCGCAGATTTTCAGTCCTCCTCTCCCCTCTCTCTCTTATGTCACTTTCACTCCACAATAAAACAATTGAATCTCACACTGGTACATAAATATTGGCAGATTTTTACGTTTGCTGTTTTTTTCACTCAGCCTATTGGGCAACCAGCCTAGAAAGGCTAAGTTATTTGCCAGAGTTTGAATTTCTGGCAAACTGTGCAAATCCAGTACAAATCTCAAATCATATTTCAGGAATGCCGTGCTCCTACTGCACCTTTCCAACTCTTTTCTCTGTGCACTAATGACTATTATGGGGAAATGCGTTCCAGAAATGTGAAAATCAATGTAGTGGGAAATGTACCAAAGCCACCTTTTCACTTATACAATCTCAGTTGTCCAAGAAACACAATTAATTAGTGTTATTGAGCTGTTTAGCTCCCCAATAAAATCTTCTTGAGTTATTATATGAAGAACCATTGGTACCGGAGACTTCATACTGAAGTAATTAATGGAAGTTGATTATATTCTGACAAGTTAAACACACGTTTGTTTGATATTACACACACATGGAAAACACATGCGCTATTGAGCTCAGTACATAGGAGTTTAGATTAATGGTGTTGATGAATTATGTGGAGATTATATACTTTGCAGACACATAATGGTCCCGATTTTGAAAAGCAGGGTCTCATTTTGCTCCTGCAATTTTGAGGGTGTGAATAATTGCAGGTGATTTTCTAGCAGCTAGACATCTCACTGCCTTGTGGAATTCCTTTGGGCAGAGGTCATGCCTGCTTTTGTGCAAGGCACCACAAGGCACTGGGAGAGTTCATGTAGACACATGAAAGCAACCTGCAGTGGCATTATGTACTGGGAACCCAGTGACCATCAAGGACAAGTTTCATGTGCAGCTGTGACAGTGGAGTTGGACCTTTCAAGAAATACTTTCTCTTTCCAAGGCTGGGGATATGTCATGAGCCTGGCGTTCAACGCAGCTCCAAAAGGGGATGGAGGAAGCTGTCACAGGGTTTTCTTCTACCATCAGAGAGAGGCTGGTGACAGATCTTGATGCCAGCTGCTGAAGCATTTTCCATAGGTCATTATCTGATTAAAACTAACGTGTGATCCTATCTCTTAGTTTCTTTCTCCTGTGGCTCTATCTGAAGATTAAGCAGATGTCATTGGTGTGAGATCCTGATGTCAGGGTTTAATGGTTGCAGGATACAGCTGGAAGGATGAAGGCCAGGTTCAAATGAGTGGCTGGATCCAGGTCAGAAAAGTAAGCCCAGTGCTAAAGAAGCATCCTCTCCTGAGAATAACTCCTGCTTAGCCCCTATGGGTGTGATTCAGTTTGAGACACCAGATTTGGGAGCGTAAATACAAGTTTCCATGTGAGACAGGCACTTAAATTCCCACCCATATGATGGAGATCACATCTAAACTGCCAGCGAGCACACAGAGGGACTTGGCACCCACTAAAACACATTTTTCTTGGTAAGTTTTCTACACCTCCACTCTACCTCCCACACATGAGGACACCTACCTTCAGAAACCCACACATAGGTAGTGGTCACCAGTGAAGCCTACCCTCAGAGATGTGTGACAGCTACAGTGCAGTGCAGCAAGCTCTCTGTTTCCAGGACCTGGCAGGACACTGGCTGCTCTGTCAAGGCTCATTACATAGAGCAAGAAAATGGAAAGGCATGCAGACCTGTTCTGGCCTGGATGTTAAAGGCATTTGGGGAACAAATATGAGGCCCCAGCATGTACCTATGGAGGTACAGTAACTGGAAAGTTAAAGGGCTACATACCTTCTCTCCTCTGTGCTTGCAGTCCATAAATCCAGTGCTTGACTCTCCGTCTGTGCATCATTAAAAGGTGACTGCAGCCATGGTCTATAAACAAATGCAGACCTCATGACAAAAATGAGCTCAAACACAAGCCTCAAAAGAGATCTGCACCTCTGACGTAGTCATGTTCCAGGTCCATTTGATGTGGCTTCCTTTGGCACATACCCAAGTCAATGAGACAAGCTGCATGGCTGACACCCCACTCCCGGTGCGTGTACAATTCTCAATACAGTTTTCAGTATCCTTTCTGCCTTGCCTGACCCTGTCAACATCCCAGGTATGGACATAGTGGAGCAGAAAGGGCGCAGAGGATTAGAGGGTAATCAGAAAAAGTTGCACTTGACAGTGCCTGGAGATGCTGAAGGTCTCAAGGTACATGGTTGACCTATGGCTGCCCCATATTGTGCAGATGTGATGAGTTGAAGGTCTCAAGGTACATGGTAAACCTAGAGATGCCCTAGACAGTGCAGGTGTAAACTGCTGAATGTCTCAACATACATAATAGCCCTATGGATGATCCCAGATAGTATAGAAGTGATGTGCCAAAGGTCTTGATGTACATTATAGGCCTATGGATATCCTCAGATAGTGAACTGAACTCCTGGAGTGTCCTGGAGGCTTGCTGGGTGGCTGAGGATGAGTTGCTCCATCTTAGTCCCTCCTCATAGAGGTAGCAGATCTAAGACAACAGCAACTGAGCCGGCATTGAACCAGTTTATTTGGCTGTATAAAAATCTAGCCCATTCCTAAGACTGCTGCTGCTTTGATCTCTCACCTAACTAAAACCCTGCAGGAAAGAGAGAATGAGGGCCTAGTTCTGCCATTATTTACAACCTCCACGAAAGAGCAATTGCTGTTGGGAAGGGCTTTTAACTACCATGCTCCCCTGGTGCTGGCTTCCTGCTGAAGGCAGTGGATAATCGCAGATGCAGGCCCCAAATTTTGCCATGCTGGCGGACAGGAA
This sequence comes from Chrysolophus pictus, assembly GCA_037305975.1. Classification (NCBI taxonomy): domain Eukaryota; kingdom Metazoa; phylum Chordata; class Aves; order Galliformes; family Phasianidae; genus Chrysolophus; species Chrysolophus pictus. Next base: position 15,677,177 of record JAYKPI010000006.1, read on the forward strand.
GCCGTCCTTTCCGACGAAGGGGAAAGATCTGACTTCAGCCTCTGCTTCTTAATTAGCAGCTGCAGGTGGAGAGCTGTGCAAGTTCCTCACAGTGCTTTTATAGCGATCACATCTTTATGTGGCTGAACTGTTTTTTTCCACTGTAACTTGGCCATTCTTGGAAGAGAAATATTTTGGGTCACATTATCAATTTTTCCCCCCATGGAAAGCTTATAAAAATTAATCTATAAGCAAATTGATGAGAGGAAAAAAGCTAGCAGAAATGTTTTCAAATGGATAAACTTCAAAGGATTTGAGCTCATTCCATTTGAATTACAGAGTCAGAGCTTTAGTCCAGCCACTCTTTGGTTCTCTACCTCTCTTCCCACCCATGCTGCTTTGCATCACACTTGAACAGGTCCCCAGTGAGTATTTTTTTCCTAATGATTGGATTTAGCATTGGCAGAAGAACCTTGATAGGCTGTGCTTGAGGCTGAAGACCCCACTTGCTGTCCACATCAGGCAGAGGAAGCTGAAGAGCTGCCCTTCTGGCTGCATGGTACTAATTTGTCTTCATACCTTCCCCAATGGTCAGAACTGTATTCTCCTTCCCCCAGACCCGCTCATTGCTGTGATCATCTCTTAATGATCCCAGTATAGTTCTCAGCCAGGGCAGCTATGCATGTCTGCAAACACCAATCTAAATGGATGAGACTAAGGCCACCACAAAGATCCCTGGCTTTGTACTAATCTCATGACTCAGTTTGTGTTAAAGTAAGTGACATTGAGGCTAATCGATTAATAAAAACCTACATAAACACAATGCTGCCTTTTCTTTCAAGTGAGATGCCAACTGCAGTGCCAGGCAAGCACTGAGACTGTCTCAGAGGTGTCACAGTGCAGTGTAACAGTCACCATCTCTCTTCAGGGTAAAGATGAAAAACAAAATTCTTCAAGATGTTTTGTGAAACCAGAAAACCAAAGCAGTCTCCATGCAGAGACATTCATTCTTGCTCAAACAGAATAATTACTTCTACTTACAGGTGTCTCGTGTCTCACTGGTTATTGTTTTTGTGTGTTTATGGAAAGAAGGCAGAGCAGATCAGAGAAGCCAAGGACAGCCTAAACAAATATCAGGATTATGGCTACAGGAGCAGAGCAGTAGAAAGGAAAGAGAAAGAGATTTTGGCTGAGCTGATTAAAAGACAATTGTGACAAGAAAAATCAGCTCTTAATTCCTCCTGTGCCTGAGGATATGGCACACTGCACACCCCCTGTTAACACAGGACCACAATAAACAAGTCTGTCTCTATCATCACCTTCATCTCCTAATCAATACAGCCCACAGCACTATGAATTTTGGCAGGTGACCTGAAGTGCATTACTGTGCACATCAGGAGCAAAAACTAGGTTCCAGGAGAGATTATAGAGCTGTATATGACAGGGTGATGGAGATGCCCCCCAAATCAGCCATGGTGTAAGCAAACCTAAAGCCAAGTGGGAAGTGTGGTGCTCATAAGGTACACCTAATTGGCAGCTGCCTGCTGTGGAGCCTGCAGGCAACCAAAATCTTGCTGTACCTCCATCTCTCCTCCTGCTCATCTCTTCTTACCTCCAGAGCTCCACTACCCTTCCTCCCTCTACTCTTCTCAGCTCCATGGTGCTGAACTGGGGAAGCACAGGGCTGTCCTGTGTCAGCCATTTGGCTGTCAGTATTACCTTGTGTTATTGGTGTGGCAATGGAAAAGAATTGGGACAGCCCCAAGCACATCTGAGCTCATTCCAGCTCACCAAGCTATAACAGCCAGAAGACTGGTGCATGAATAAAGGAGAAAACATCAAATGAAGAAGCAAAAGCATCCAGAAGACTCAATAATAGTGGAGAGATGACTTCTAGGTGGATGGAATTGCTTTTGGAGCAAGCACTACAAAATGTCTAGACAGACTGGAAACCCCATAGCTGGGAGCAGAGACCTGTCTGCTCTGAACCTAGGATTTCCATGGTGCCAGGCAGACTCAAAGGTGTCCTGACAACCACAGATCTGCTAATAGATGTGAGCAGAGAGGAATGACAGACCTCAGAAACTGTGTTGAGAAAGCAATGAAAGAGGCAGAGGTCAGAGCAGACCTCACTCAGCCACCTGGCTGTACAACTAGGTTAGCCAAATGACCTCAGTAAAACTATTTTCTACCCCATTTGTAACCCTCAGAGGCCAATGAGGGAGAGGAGAGATTGTCCAGTTCAAATAATGCAAAAACGGATTTCTTTGAGGGAAAACTTCTTGACAGGTTTTTTGGCTCTGCTCAGCATCTCACCCAAGTGAGTGGCTAGGAGGAGGAATAGGAGAGGTTTCCAGCTCCATCCGTGTTATGGAGCAGCTCACGACAGACTACCAAGAGCTCCAAGTTTGCAGGAGCTGTTGAGATGTGGCTTGCAGGCAGCCATCAGGCAAGAAGTGCCAGATCAGAGAATTAGCAGCAAGGGGAAAGCTGAATCCCTTGGCCTGGCTGAGGACCAGGCAAGACCTGTTCTTGGCACAATCTGGTGCAAACAAGGACTCCCAGGATAAATGGGCAGTGGAACAACTTATATACATTTAACTGGACTTGGACTTGCAGGGCCACATCAGCAAAAAGAAATCAGACACCCCAGAGATCTGGAGAATTTGCCCCACAATTTGAGTTTCTCTCCACAGCAGCCAACCAGGAAAGGAAGCAGCTGCTAGATGGACATTAATTGCCATGAGCCCCATAGGCACAGATATGTCAAATGGAAAAGGTGACTCTGGTCTGGTCTATGGCATTTTTGAACAATTAGGAAAAGTGATAGATTTGGTTTGTAAAACAAGAGAAGTTGGCAATAAAATCTGAAGAAAGCAGTTCAGTTAAGTGCTGGTACAGAGAGAAAGTTCGCTATAAAACGTCAACTTGTTATAATAGGAGGCTGGGCCAGAACAAAACATCACAAGAGCCTAGTAAAAAGTCCTTTTCCCAGTTTGAGAGTTGCAAGGATGCCACATTGAAAAGCCAGAGGTAAGCAAATGAAGGTTTTTGTTTAATGAAGGTTTTTGTTTAGATCCTTGCAGATGAACAACAGAAAGAGGAGACTGGCTATAAATCATCTGCCAGTATCTGGGAAATGCATGGAAAAAGTGGACATTGCCTTGAGAATAACCATTAATAGAGCAGACATGCTAAAAACAGTAAGGGGTAGGCTGTCCAAAACTGAACCAACTAATTGCTCTTGAATGGAGACAGTGACAGGGAAACATGCATCTGTCCAACAGTTGGGAAAGTTGCATTTGCAAATTGGACATCTGGAATTTGAGCTAGATTTCTGGATAGCTAAGATAGTAGATGAGCTAATAAACAGTTTGGATTTCATTATACCTAACAGCTGAGTAAGTGCCAGGAAAACCATGTCTTACAGACCCTGTCTGTAAAAATTCTTTATAAATACATGGCACAGGTGAGCAAAATGATTTGTAGGCAACTGGTTTGCAGAGAACAGGGAAAGACACTGTATGGGAACTGCTGAATCACAGCCTGAACCTCTGATTGATCACCTGAGGCAAGCAATGAGTCAGCCACGGGAGCACAGGTGAAGGCAATTCACCTGTGCTGCCGGAAGGGGTGGAGCCTGGTTCCACCTCTCCTAGACCCATTTAAGAGTTGACTACCAGTGGGAAAGGATCTCTTCTGGAGATCCCTCCTCTGAAGTTTTGCAGCAAGTCCAGGACATGGGTAAGCTTTCTATCTATTCTCTTTGTTATTATAACCTTCTTAGCCAAGCTCTCTTGCTTATTTCATAATTATAAATCTTTATGTTCATTGATTATACAGACACCATTATAAGTAAGCTTTCTAGTCAAAGAAATCACTTTCTAGAGACTCAAACCTGTTTAGAGACCTAGCATCTCACAGGGAGTTTTGCTCAAGTGTTGGTGTATTGGAAGCAGGCATCTGTCCCCTCCTTGGCTCTGCTAGATATGTCAGACTAACAGCAAATAGAAAGGGAAAAAAAGGGAATGGGTGCAAAAAAGTATGACGAAGTAAACAGATACTGTAAATATACATAAGGGGAGAGAAAAGAGATAAACGCAGAAGAAAGCTGTTTGATGCTGAGCATTTCCTCAAGCAGCTGAGGATGGCTTACAGAGTATTGCCTGAGGTTCCTGAAGTTATTCTCCCTCTCAATGCCAAAGCTGCACAGGACTGAGATACAGCAAAGTATGAGTCATGAAGCATCCACTTCTCAGATTAACAGCAACAAAGTAGGGAAATGTTCTTGACAGCTGGAAATCCTAGAAAGGAAAGATTGAGGTATCACCTTGGGTTGTCCAGGAGAAAGGCAGCCCCATGTCCTGTGGTCCTGCCAGGAACACTGTCACAGGAGAACCAGCTTTGTTTTCTGCTCTAGAGTTGATAAGCAGCTGTGGTGCCAGCTGTGGTCTGCTTCACAGTGGCAGAATACAACCCTCATTAGCCACTGAATACAGCTACTTAAGCCCTGCTATGGAGCAGGGGATCAGACCACAAGCACAATATCGTGAAGATATAGCCAAACATCTTTTCAGCCCCAGTTAACTCCATGACACCAGTGCCTCTATTCTGTGGATGCCCCATTTCACCCCCAGGCTGCTTTAGAAGTTGTCTTCTCACAGCTGTGCCCCAAGGATGTCATCTCCTCTGGCTCCTTATGGGGTGGCTCACAGACCCTATGGGGTGGTTTTACAGAGGTTACAAGACAATGCTAAGTCTGACAGGCTGCAAAAAACTCCAAAGAATTTTTTATTTAAAAACCAAAACAGTTAGCTTTGGGCAGACAGGAAATGCCCTAAGGAATTCCCATTGACAAAATGACCATGGGACTATCCAGAATCAGCCACTCTTCTTAGGGTAGCAGGATCTGGGACACTGTTTCCTGACAAGGGACTTAATTCTAAGCTTGCAGATGTCAGAGGGCACCAGTGCTTGGGTGAGCTTGTGATGGAAAACCATCCCAATAATCACCAGAATACAGAGTTACAACGGCTTTTGGAACACCATTCACAATTTGTTTGCTTTTCTATATTGTAAAATGCACTTCAAATAGGGAAACAGGTGCTAACACACACAGAACATAAAGTTTAGGGAGAGTATTGCTACAGCAACAACAGGTTTTTCAAAGCGTCCTGACTGCCACTAAAAGTAGGTTTTAGTTTGAGATGATTAATTTTATTATTGAAGCACACCTTGAGGTAAAGGTTTTATTTATATGTATTCACCAGTGCTTGGATGGAAAAATCATTTTGGAATAGCAAAATGAACAGATTCTGACAAAAGAGTGTTGCATAAGAATGTAGTATATTATTATTTAATTGTAACTACTTAAAGAATATTTATGTAATTTTTCTTTTGTTCTAAAACGTGTTCTTTAGACTACAACCGTTATAGGCTCCATGTTCATGACACTGAAGAAAAGGTTATTTAAGGGTTAAACGTAGACATCAAGTCTTCTGTGGAACTCATATCAACAGCCTTCACATGAAAGTTCTTTACAGAGAGAGTGGTGAGATGCTGGAACAGGCTGCCCAGAGAAGTTGTGGATGCCCCATCCCTAGAGGTGTTCAAGGCCAGATTGGATGGGGCCCTGGGCAGCCTGGTCTAGCATTAAATGAGGAGGTTGGTGGCCCTGCATGTGGCAGGGGGGTTGGAGATTCATGATCCTTGAGGTCCCTTCCAACCCTGGCCATTCTGTGATTCTGTGAAATTTTGCTATTGTTACAGAGGCGATCATGGAAAGATAAGTATCTTGGTCTTATTTTGTGAACCTTGGGTGCCTGTGATAGGGACAGAAAGTAATAGAGCAAGAAATTAAGTATTTTGTCCAAAAAACTTAATGATGAGATAAAAAACAAATATTTTGCCAAAAGGCAAGTAACTATGAAGAGAATGCCAACCCTTCAGTGTTCATTTTCTCCGGCGATGAGGAGGAAAACTTTGGATGGACACTGTGACTAAAAAAAAAAAAAAAAAAAACAGCCTCAGAACAACACAACTCAGTGAGCAATTTCTCCTTCTAGTAGCATCTATATACAGCTCCCAGATCAGAAAGTGATACTTCTATTTTATCTTAGACATTTTGAGATCGTCATTAATACATGTGATCTTTGGTTGTAATTGCAGATGTATTTATAACATTCTCTATAAGACTCTCTTCATCTGTGTAATGTCAGATATCCTCCAGCCAATAAATCTACATTATAAAATCAACTGCCTTCTGATAGAACAACCAGACACTTTTTTTCCCATCAAAAAGAACATTCAAACCTTGTTTTCTGCTCTACTCACAGAGGCAAGGCAAAAACCTGTCCTTTTCTAAAATGAGGTGACATGCATCTGTGTGCTAGCAGGAACTGAGTTATCTAAAAATTCTTTCAAGCCAAACAATTCTTCCAGTCCTATTTCATTCCCAGCTTCACCTCTCCTCCCCTGTGACAAAATAGCAAATGTTATAGTTACCTTAAGATAAATCAAATATGAAGTTATATATTATCATTGTGCCTTTGAGAACTGTAGCACACACTATAGTTGTGTGCTATAAGATATGTTAAGCGCACACTAAAACAAAAGGACTCTCTCTCTATGGCATATTCATTATTCTCTCCTCCTGAGTAATTGTATCACCTGCCTTCCATGGATTCTTTATGCTTCAGCAGAAATACAATTTCTGGCCAGAGCAGCCTCAGTAGAGAGCCTTAAGCTTCCATGGATGTGTAATCGTTTACACCTGCACAAAGTAGAAATAAACTTAACTTTGCACTCACTTCACGTAGGTGCAAATGACTGCATGAGGTGAGAAGCAGTCTAGAGCCTGGCCTATAATGACTGCAAAACACTTAAGCAGGGTATGATGGAGACCAACAGAGGCACATGGGATACAGTGATCAGGAGGTGAGCGGATGTCAGCACTAGTTTGAGAGTCTATTCTCTCTCACTGTGTGAGCAGCATCTGTTATTAGCAATGGAAGTCATGCGTGTGTGCCTAGGGGATAATAAATCAGTGGCTGTGTGAATGCTCCAGGCTTGCTCCAGCTCTTCCAGCACCCCTGTGAGGGCTTGTCAGCAGCCCGAGACCTGCCTTGCCACCCATGTTGGGAGATGCTGGCTGTGCTGCTGGGAGATTGGTTTTTACAGAGAATCACAGCTAAATGTAAGGGCTCTGTCACTTTTGGGAGCGTATCTTGCATTTTGAGTCAAGCAAGTTACCCAAAATCTGGTTCAATCATTGCTGAAATGGTACAGGTGCTCCTGGTCTCCTCATGCTGCTTGACAGATGAGGGGCACAACAGCTTTCAGAGTAAAATTGGTTCCTCATGACCTGTTGGAACGATAGATAGATCTAAAATTAATCTGCTGCCCTTCATCTGAGCTCTTTCACCACGTGGTTAAAGGCAGTAATTACTGCAATGGGCTTTTGGGGATGTTGAAGAGCAAGGGAGGGAAACTGTTTCATGATTTTTTTTTTTAACCTAAAGATTAGGATTTACATAACAGCTTTGTCTGGTAGTCTGAAAAAGACCTTCTGAAATCTACTCCTCTTTGTTCTACACCTGTTAGCTTTCCTCACTCTTCTGTTCCCAGCCTTCTAATAGCAATGGTAAATGCATCCACAGAAATACATTGCTATAAAGTACTGAAGTTTCTGTGCAGAGTGATGCAGAATTACTGGATCTGAAATAATAAATTGCCTTTGTCATTTTTCCAAGCGATGTTAAAAACGTACCTCTGGATATACATGGAGATATAAAATACCACGCACAGAAAAACTAAAGCAGAAAGCATATGCTTGGGAAGGAAATTTGCTTCGTTTGTTACAGCTATCTTCTAAAGGCAAAGCAGTCATTACCTGTGAGAGGTGAGCTGGAAATGTACCTGTCCCAGCTGTATTTGCAGTACCTGCTGTGGGACAGAGCTGCAAGAGTTTCCTCACAGCTGCAGGCTCTGCTGGGCTAGCACTGAGGTCAGGTGTAACAGTCATTCCCATCCCACAGCAGTCAGGCTAAATCTTATTCACAAGCACGATGATGATAGCAGGAACAGGGAATCATTTTTAGCTATAAAACAAGCAATTCTGAACACATGATTTGTGACAAATAATCCCAAGAGTTCCTTGAAAGCACTTACAAGATAGTGTGATGGGAAGCCGGGCAACTGAACTGTTGTGGGCCCTGTGGGCTGGGGAAAACAGGCTCTAGAAAGGGAGCACTGCCTCAATACGCATTAACAATATGCTGAAAGGAGCTTTTATATTCAGTAACAGGCTTTAAGTGAAGGACTTTTACATCTTGGCCCAGCAGACCCCACCTTACCCAGGGGGCTGCAATGCTGGGAGGAGTGAGGAGAGTAGGGACAGCCCCCCACAGCCATCCCATAGTGCAGCAGGGCATGGCTGGCTGCCATGGACAGCATGGTACAAAGACATTGCTCAACAGCAAAGCAGCCTGGAGGGGAGCTGCACGGGGCTGAAGTCTGCTCAGCCTTTCATCTCGTCTTGTTCCTTGTATGGCAATCTCTCGGTCTGGTGCTATCTGAGAGCCTCTGGGAGCCTCTGATCTCCATGCACCTCAGGGAGCTGCTCACTGCTGCTGCTTCTGCAGTGCAACGTGTTATTTACTTTGTCATTCATGTGCTTTCTCACATTTTAACCATGGAAGCAGAAGAAATTAAGCATGGTAACCTTCCTTCCATCCCTCCTGTGACCTTGCTTGCCTCTGTAGTGTTTTCCATCACTGCTATAGCATGCTCACAGGTTGGTATCCAAGTGTTTGCAACTTTTCCCCTCAGTTACAGGCTATCTATATGGGAAGCATTCAGCATTCTTAAAGCACTGCGTGGTGGACAGCATTGCTTCTATGTCCAGCTCCAGTGTAGGACCAGATCTTAGTCTGGAGTTACCAGCGTTGATTGTAAGCGTGGTTACTACCTTTGGTGTAAACGCCTTCAAGATCCAGGGGATGTCTGTCTAATGTTTTGCATTTCCTTGCTATGCTTTCTGCTCTCCTTTGTGATGCCATGGAGAGTGCTCACACACAAACAAGGGCCTTCTCTTCCTTGATGTGTTCCCTGTGTCTGTGTGTCAGTGTGCCACGTTTTCAGATTGCACTTTCTGAAATGCTCTCCTAAGCCTGCAACAGAGTAGTTCTAATTGAGACAATTAAGCTCTACCAGGTCTGTCAGCCAAAAGCACCAATTTTCACCAATCTCTTCTCTGCTTTGAAGCATTTTTTAAGAAGCACTGCCTATAAATGTGGGTGGGTGCAAACACAAGCACGTGGTCTGAACAAATGAGCACATCTGTTTCTGTGCTGGTTTTCAAACCATCTGCTTGCACTTGCACTGCCTCATCTCAGTCCTGCGCACAACTCAGGCACTACCGAAAATGTAGCCTTTTAATTTTTTTAACCAAAATAACTGCTAAAATCCAGCAGTCACTGACATCCAGTGGTGGCTGAGGATAATTACAAATGTTTGTTTTCTCAGTCTTTTTTTGCTACATGTGGAAACTCAAGATAAAATGAACATTGACTTCTGAGATCTACAAAATGAAGACAAGTCAACTGGAACACAACATTACTAATGTTTTGCTAGATGGGGGAGGGAAAGTGTGTGAGATCCAGTATTGAAAGCATCCCTATGTGTGCATTAATGGGCCCTGCGTCCAGCTGCACTCCAGTGTAATTTAGGAGCAGCCCCAGATGGCAAATTGAGTACTGCTTTTGGAAACTGCCTGAGACCAAACCAGTAGAAGCACCGTGGAGTAGGGTGAGCCCTTCAGGCTGCTCAGTAAGGCTCAGATACCAATTAAATCTGCTGATAGGTGATCTGACTTGAAGAGAACGACACCAAAGTTTCATTTAGGCTTAATTCATAGGATCATGGAATCATTACAGTTGGAAAAGATCTCTAGTTCAACTGTCAACCCATCACCATCATGCCCACTAATCATGTCCCTCAGTGCCATATCTCCACTTTTCTTGAAAACCTCCAGGGGATGGAGACTCCTCCACCTCCCTGGGCAGACTGTTCCAGTGCACTGCCACTCTTTCTGAGAATAAATTCTTCCTAATATCCAACCTATTCCATTCATCACAGATAGTTAACAACTTATTTGTGGTTGAGGGTTAGGGGAGCATCGTGTATTTGTCATTCTGGTGCACTACTTGTTCCTAAATTCTTGTTTAGTCTTTTTCCTGTATGAGACCAGTGTGGTTGCTCTATTGGGACTGTTCTATTCTTCTTTTTCCATGTAGCCACTCTATCTGGGAGGACATCTCAGATATTTTCCTTTGCCTTTTCAGGATGGGATGAACTAAAAAAAACCCTAAATTTTATTTTTATTTCTGAAATTCTTTCAAGAGCCTTGGAGCTGGAGGTGAGCCTCAACTAGCATAAAATACTTCCAGTGCATCAAATTTTAATGGCTGCTGACATCACCATAATTCAAACCTTGGGCATTTGTAAACAGTTTGTACAGAATACTGTGCAAGTAATATGATCTTGTTGAAAGGGCTCCAGTGCTTTCTGAAGGCAAGGCTTCATTTGCCTTTTCCCCTTCCATTTCCTATCCTTTCTGTACTGTTCTGCCCTCCTCCGATATGCTTTGCAGAGAGAATATTCCTCCAACTGGTTTGCCAATCACTACAGACAATCCTTGCTTTGAGTTCACAGATTTTTGTTTCTCCCTTCTGCCCCATGGCTAGGGGTAGTTACCTGGTTTGTATTGTGTGGAGGCCAAACAGTCAGTGCTGAAGTAGATGGGGCAAGGAACGGCAACCCGCAGCCTGCAGCCCAGGAGCTCTCCCAGGGACAGCAGTGAGCAAGGGCTGGTGTTGAGAGCCATGTGACTGCCATTTTTGAGGCAAAAATGACAGTGAAGCAGGGTGTATTCAAGGAGATTAAGAAGCTGAACTCACTCTGAGGCTGAGACAAGTCTCCACGCAACATCACTAATAAAGAATTGCTCTGCCCGTAGCCGGGGAGGAAGCCAGAATCTCTTTTTTGATACTGAAATAAAGCAGCCCCCTTTTAGACCAGTCAGAAAAGCAATTGTTCATTCCTCAGGTCGAGCAGCACATGTGCAATCTCTTTGTTAAGTAGCTTTCTACATTTTTGCTCCTTGGCTCCAGGCTGAAGCCTGCAGGCCTGCCAGCCCCGAGTGGCGGCCAGGAGCCCTGTGCTGCGCCTGCCCCACACACAGGGGAGGTGGGAAGGCAGCCCCTGCCTTCCAGATCAGCACCAAAATTCAGTGTGGCTCCTTTGCCTGCAGAGCATGCAGAAACCCAGACTGTGGGAGAAGAACAGCGCATGGAAGAGGGAGGAAACCTGCATGGCTACTGCTGCCCAGAGCAAAAAAGAGGTGGAAAAGTTGGAGGATGCTTTTTTTTTTCTTTTTTTTTTTTTTTTCCCCCTAACAGAATAACTATCAGCATGCTTTAGGTAAACAAATCCAGGCAGGAGGCCCGAAAGTGAGAAAGCGCAGAGCAGATAGAAGGGAATTAAATTTGTTGCAAGCTAAAACCAAGGCCAGGTCTCTATGACGTACTGAGATAACTTTGCTGCTGTCCTGATCATCTGCCTGCAGGGTGGAGGGACAGGAGCAAGCCACAGGGGAGACAAAGTGTCTTGGAAATACCTGCCCTATTCTACTCTGTTTCTAGTATCTAAGAACATTAATGTAACCACAGTCTGGTTCTCACCTAGCTTACTGCGTGCAGAGTCACCATCTACCTCTGCAGTTTTGCTATATAACAACACCTTGTCAGCAGATACCACTTTACACTGTTTTGTATAGGCATATGGGCTTCAGCTACTTAGGAGGAGCAGAGATGAGGGATTACAAGTCCTTCTTCCATATCGTTACCAGTGTGTAAAAAATTCTGGTCTGGAGGCAAGCAAGCAGCATTGCTCAGTTCATTTCCATTAGTAAATAAATGTGCTTCCACATTCACGGACAGCAATTGACAGAAGGCATTGGCTCACAAGCTAGTATGTGATTTTACCATGGCTGGCTAAAAGAGTTGGAAATAAGAAGCGTTTTTCCACATGAGCTCTACTGAAACGTGAGCCTGGGAGCTCATCCAGCCAACAGCCTGGGCTCATACCTTCTGTACCTGCAATTCTTGGTCCCTCTGAGGGCAGGTATTATCTGCCTGCTTGACTGCAGAAGGTCTTGGCTGAGCTGAGGGGATCTGTCTGTGAGCAGATCATAATATCAGGGTTCAGAAACAGGCAATCCTTGTGGCTGGTGCTGCACTCTAATTGCAAGGATGATCCCAAGGTACTGAGAACTCCTGGCTAGTGGCTAGCTATTGGGCTGCCAGGCACCGCGTTCATGATCAGCAGCAGGGGCTAAAGGTAACTTTCTGTGGGGTTCTTCTTGCTAACATAAACGCATGACTGATTCCTAAAAAGTTTCTACTCAGGTTCCCAGATTGTGTTACCTTAGGGAGTTCTTAAAATGCCTTCCTCAGATGAAAATATGGCTATTTCATTTTTTTATGTAGAATATGAAAAAGTGAGTCTGCAAGTCCAGAGTACCAGCATTAAATTTGTTTGCCTAGACTGGGAAAGACATGCACTCAAGTCTCTGCTCTGTATCAGGTGAAGGATTTTTAAATCTTTTCCTCTTCTATGGAACAGGAGCAAAGCTGCTTGCTGGCTAGTGCCTGTTCTGAGCAGACCCATGGACACAATTTGCAGCTCACGTTTTCATTTTTTGCTCTGAATAATCCTTACACAAAGCTGAGCACTCCAATGACAGACAACAAAAACGAGAGTAAATGGAACCCAGCTCACCTGGCAGTCTGGTCCTTGTTTGGGGATTTGTTGTGCAGACAAGCAACTTGAACTTTCCTCCTTCACATGTTAAATTAGTACTCTGCCCTGCTAGGCTCTTCTAGCTGTCCCCCTCTGACCAGAAATTTTATCATGAACCCAAGAAAATATCCCCTGTAATCAGTGTTTTCCTCCTGCTCTCTTGCTGATCTTGATGAGCAGCATCAGTATGTGAAGACTTGGTGGTAAAGAATGTTCTATCCCCACTGCCTGCGTCAGGACCCCAAAGTCAGTGTGACAATAAAATAAATTTTGGCTCAGAATTTGAAGCTTCAGTAGTTCCAAACTTTTCAGTAAACCAGGAACACTATCCCCACTTAAATCGGTCGTCTTCTTTCCAGTCTTTTTTTTTTTAAATCACCATTGATTTGCCTGCAGATCCAAGCACTGTTCACAGCATAGGAAATGGTATCTTGCCTGTGTTCATCTCCAGAGCAGAAGCTGGGGGGCTTGTATGGGGAGGAAAGATGGGATTCTATATCCCTGTGCCTAGCTCAGAACACGGTTTTGGGCCAAAACAGGCCTGTGTGCAGCATGCCCTGCTACATGCAATTGGACCAGCAGGGATAGGGTACTTCCAGTGCAACAAGACATTGGGTTTGCTATTCCAAGGCTCTTGAGCCGTGGGTTGGTGGGTTAAGCAGTGCATTGGCTGGCACACCCCTGATGTTCTCAGTGTTCACTGGATGAAATTTACCTTGGAAGGAATGATTTTATTTCTTCCAAAATTTTCACTCACAGTGTTAATTATGTTAGGTTGATAAACACTGTGATGCTTTTTCTTTCTCTCTACTTTTTCATTTTGGCAAATAAATAAGGTGAGTGGGAAAAATCCCTCAGCTTACTATTTATGACCAAAGGCTGGAGCTAGATTTGGAGAACAAGTAGTGAGAAAGACCATCCCTACTGGCTCACAATAATGGAGAGCACACACACATGTGACTGAAGGCAGGACTACATTCTTTCTACCTTATATTGAGCTGTGTTTGGGAGGTGGGAAGGAAAGCAAAAGGATCCTCCATCCAAGGTCTAGGTTTTTAGTTTTGTTTTTGTTTGGTTTTCCTTGAAGTAAAAATTTTCTTTCTTACATGAATGATTCCAAAGTCACTGTGTGGGAGACATCTTTGGGGTTCTCCATGCTTGAGCTCTGTGAGGTGACTGGGGCAGCCTTCAAGAAGTTTTGGTGGCTTTGCATGCTTAACTTCTTCAGCATACTAACCTGTGTCCACTGCTTTATGAAGCATTTAATTCTGTAGTTTTAGAGCTGTTGAAAAAGCAAAGGGAAGATTTATAACAACATTTGCTAACTCTAGGCCAACTGGTTTGGCACGGGAAAGAACTATGTTTTTCAGAACAGCTTTTCAACATTCCACTGTTAGCTAAAATGCATGAAAATTACAGTTTTGAAATGACCAGATGTTTTTGCCGAGAAAGAAATAGATGACCTGAAAGGGGAAGATGAGGCCTGAACTCAGGCTTCTATGCTACAACTGTCAACTTCTCAGCTAATGGATGACCTACTACCATCTAAAACTACTAAATTTGTGTGATTAATGCTGCTAAATTGCAGCCACAGTATATTTATAATTTTCTCTGTCAGCTTGATACCATTTGTGCAGCATCACTATAAAAGGTGAAGGAGAGAAAAGGCAATTAATCTGGTGTCCTTGTACAGAACAATATGGCATAGCTCTCCTCAAAGCAGAAGCTTTCAAGTGAAATAAACTAATGGTTTCATCTGTTTCATTTCCAGCTCTATTTTTTAAAATCAAGACCAGCAGAGCCTTTCTGCGTTGTCTGTTTTTCTAGACAGAAACTGAGACTCAAAACTGTCTTGCTTTCAGCTTCAAATAGCTCACTACAACATGATCAACCAGGACTTTATTTATTTGACTTATCAAGAGCACAAGGATCTTATTTTGGCCACCCGTAATAGTCTAATTGGACTGGCTTGTGTTAAAAATCTTTGCTGGCTTGATGGGATGCTTCAAATGCTTTTCTTATTGCTCTGTTGAACAGTTACCAGTCAAATGAGATTAAGAACAGAGAGAAAGACTTTGGAGAGAGATGTGATGGTGTTGGATTGCAATCCTCCTACTCTACTTTATAGCCATTGCTTAAGGTACCCAAAGAAATCCCATGATAGAGGAGCCTTTTTTCTCCTCTTCTCCTTGAAAGCAGAGAGCTGTTAAGGGGTGCATTAGATGAAGCTTCACATGGCAGAGGAATTATTGAAACTATAATTACGGCCTCATTCTCCTGTAAAAAGAAGCCGCCGGTTCCCCCACAAGAGTCATCTGGCTGTTCTGTGCCTGATTAACAGGAGTTCCTCTGTTGCCACCACAGCTCAATAGCCACCCCAGACGGGTCCGTGTCCACACAGTGCAGCTCACCCATCCCCAGGCAGCCCCAGCACCTTGCAGGATTGGCCCCAAAAGCTGCTGCTTCTACTCCTGAAAAATATCATCATCTGGCTCTGCTCCTCTTCCAAGAGAGCTGACAAAAGCGCTGTTTAAAAATCTGTTTGAAATTATGTATTCTCTGCTTTAGGGTTTGCTAAGCTCATTATAGAAGTGGAATGAAATTCCACAGCACATTTAACATTTTTATTGTTCTTATTTTCTGTGCTTTTCCAACCTAATAGAGAATGACTGATCCCACTGGTGATCCGAGAGGGAAAAGGTGTAGGAATCGCAGCAGGCTGAGCACCATAGCAATACTGTGACTACCAGTTTGGCTACTTCGTTCTGCAGGCTGATCCAAGCAGGGATTAAGAGGATTTTGTTTTCCATTTTTTAAGTTGAATGGGCCGGGACAAGAGCTTTTTACTGCATTTCTGAACAAGTCAGGGTATTTAGAAAAGCAGTAAAAATGGACTGCACCAGAGTTGGACTTTAAGCAATATAAAATCATTTACCACAGGAGATTCACTGTACAAAACCACCCAGCTTCCCCTCTTTGATCCTTTAGTGGTCACTGATGACCTCCTGTCTTTCTCAGTTCCTCATAGCCTTCTGCAGGGAGCTATCTGGCCACTGTCTGGGAAGTGATGTGAAAATGCAGTCCTTCTGGCTGCTAGGATGTATTAAAGTATGAGGGGTGTGTGGTGGTGCAGATCAAATCCGAATCAAACATAAGCCACAGTTTAAATTCAGGTTGACTTTCACCTTCTGACAGGTTTGAAAATGATTGATTGCTTTTAATTTGTTTCCCTCCCTACCTCTCCCCATAGGTTCCTAATTAAGGGCAGAAGCAAAAGGAACAACTAATTGTTATCACCAGTTTGGATTTCCAGACTGAGAAACTTCAGTTCAGGGAAATGTTGTCCAAATGTTATGTTAAACTGACTCACAGCCAGGAATTTTCAACACTGTGCTCATTGCTAATCTATACGCATCAAATCATGCACATTTTTCCCTTTTAGCACCTACCACTCCTGCTTGAAGACTGTTCAGCTCTTGACAAAAGCTTCTGCCGAAAGGCACTATTTGTCTTTTCCACTACTGCAGGGAACGCAGGCAAGGAGGCAAAACCTTGCTTTTCATGAGTGATATCTAAGTTTGGATTGCTGGTTTGCAGTGCATGCCACTGTAGCCTGCTGCTAGTCTTTGTTGATGTTTTTACAAAATCAAGGCCACCATACCTCAAGGGTGTTAGCTGTTGTCACCCTTTCAAGGCTATTGCTACTTCACTTAGGTAATTTGACTCATACACCTGTTGTTTCATATGTCATTTTTCTATCCGAGTAAATAAATGTAATTGAAAAGATTTGAATCAGGCATCATTATACAGAAATTAAAGTTGCGCAAACAGGCTGGTAGTTCTGAACACTCTTCTGCCTGCTCAGTGTTGGAGATTGAAAAGGGGAACCACACCCCTTGGTCTGGGCCAGGAGAAGCACTGTGTCACTTTGTGATTAGGTGTCCACTGCAATTCCCGACAGACTGTGGGATAACATGGGCAGATGTGGCCGAGAACAGTCATAAATCTGCTCCCGGAAGTGAGGAGAAGGCAACATTGTCCTCTCTCCATCCTTCTCTCCCCACTGTCCGTAGGCCAGTGGTCAGGTCATCTGGCTCATCTTACAAGAGACGATTCCAGATGGCTCCAAAGTTAGTTACTGTAAATTTTAGTTTCTCTTACAAGGAGTAATGGACTTATTATATATCAAGCTTTCTTTCAGGTTTTCTTGCAGCTGTCTGTTTCTCCTGCCTGTGTCTCACCCTAGGAATCACTCCAGTCCTAGCACTTGGGCACTCTGAACAGGCCGAAGCACTGAAGCCTGTTTCAGGCACTAGCAATAACAGCCTGGCTAATACATCTTCTATCCTTCATGGACTCAAATTAGTCTGGAAAAAGCTATGCAAAATCTTGAAAAAGATCACCACTAGGTTGATGCACTGAATGTCAGATGAATTAATGATAATTTTTGTACTTAATTATACTTATCAGAAATCTACCAAATTAAAAAAAAAAAAAAAAGGAAAATTCTATTTAGTATGCAGATGAGATTTGTGTCAGAAAGACAATATACACTACCAGAAATGACATGTAGCAATTTAGAACTACATTGCAGCTGTAGGTGAAGCACATCTGTTAGTATCCATGCATATAACAGTGAATGAGTTTATAATTAAAGAGCATAAATTATTATTGAGACAAAGTAATAAAGTACACGCATGCTACAGTCCTAAAGACAGCATGACTATACCATTCTAAATTCTCAGTTATAGTTTACAGCTTTGCAAAATTTTGGAAACTGGCTGTCCACAAGTATGGAGAATTTCTCCTAGAGCTGAATCCCATGTGTGTTTGTGTGTGTATACATACATACATATGAACATACATACATAGATATAATTGCATGTCTACATATGTGTAAATGCAAGGACCCTCTAAATTTTTTAATGATGTTTTATAAAAATTAATTTCATTTTTTCCTAACTGATGTAATGAATGAGAAATAAAGAAGTTTAAGTCATTACCAAAATAATTCATTACTGTTCAGTGTTTTGAATACTATGCATGGTTTGCAAAAACATGTAGCAAATTATGACTGAAAAGCTTTTATTCAGCCCCTTGTTCAGTACATCTGGAAGCTAACATTTAGTAACACTGACATTGTAAAGAATAATTGCAACAGAGAACTCTGACAGTGTAATCAGATTACTCCGTGTGGATGAGACTATATTTAAAGAAACACATGCATAAATTACATATAATTAAAAGGTTACATGCAGGTAAATCCAGATTGTGTCAAAATCTAAACTCTTTTCATGAATTCTTTCAACAACCCATACAAACATCATCTGAGAGCTTGATCTCAGTCAGTAAAAGAAATTTGTTCATGCTTTAAGGTAGCAAGTTTTCACAGTGCTCATTTCCAAACTTCTGCAAAGTACTAAATTACACCTGACAATTATTATTCAGTTGTTGTACTTCAAAATTACTTTGTTTAAAAATCCAATCAAACTTGCAAAGTGATAACAACAGAATCACATCATTAGTTCACATTACAATCACAGTGGAGGGCATTTCTAGCTGGGGGCTCAGGGGATTGCTGTTTCTTAATTGTGTGCATGATAAGTGAAATCGACCACATCCACAGCTGATTGTGATTCTCCTGAAGACAGAAGAGCTTCTTGCATCTTGTATATGGAACGTCCAGGACATTTCTGGCAGACATTATAATGTTAATGATAACCTTATGGGTAATTCCCTAACATTTAAGTGGTTGTGTTCCGTAAAAAGAGCAATCATTATGCACATTCCCAATATTAATTTTAATCCTTAAGATTACTTTTTAAAATATGTGTATACGTGTTCTCTGGTTTCAATTTCCTTTCTTTTATATTCTAAGTTCTCAGCTGACTCATTCTTATCATGTGTTGTGTTCTTCTTTTCCTAAACAAAGGACAAAGCATTGACCCTTCAGAAGCACTAAAGGTCTGAATCCTGGTGGGCCAGAATCTCCCATACCACGTCCCCGCTGCTGTTTTGTTCTGCCAGGACCTCAGCCACAGGCAGCGGGGCTGGAGTTGACCCCACATGTGTGGGTCCCAGGCCGGCCTGGTGCTGTCCAAGGTGACAGGTTCCTCTCATGGCTCTGCATCAAAGTCTGAGCAATGACAAGATACAGATGTGTACTGCACCACTACCATGACCAAGAAGTGCATTACTTACACAGCAGACCCTCCAGGGTTTTCGCAGCTCATGCATCAAAGTGGTGATAGGAATCTGTTGTTCAGTTTTAAAGGGCAGATGACATGCAAGGATCAAAATTCCTCCTCAGCCTCTCTGGCCTCACAGTAGGCCCCCTTAAACATTAACAAAGCAAAAGAGAAGCCACTAAAATTAACGTTTATATTTGAAAAACTGTACATGATTTTGGTCATTGTCTAATCAAAGGAAGTCAAAATCCACTTTACAGTAGTAGGAGTTTCTTTAAACTTCAAAGAAATACTCCTCTTTGCTGTCTCAGTAAATCCAGCAGGTTTTAAAGAAAAGTCATAGTTACTGGGACACAAAAGTTGCATGTTTAGCTAAGAATGCATGCAACCACAGATATCTGTTTGGCAGGGAGGAAGAAAAGGAGATCTGTGTGTATGCACCTTCACTGTTTCAGGCAACATATAATAATTTCCCTTGTGAATAGCTATAAAGTTATTGTAGCGTTAAAGCTGGATAGACCTACAGTAATGGTATTTCCTGACATTTCCAAATGTTAAAAGGTCAAGAAAAACAGTACGTATGGAAACAATCTCTTGTCATTACATTCTGTAACATGAATTAAATAAACATTTCCTCTTTTTTCCCCCTTCTCCTGTCATTCAATGTAAAAATCTAAACTGTGACATCAAAACAGCGGGAAAACAGTAAGAGCTTTAATTAAAGAATTCAATAAATGCAATCTATCCTGCTGCAGTCAGCCCTGCTTTTTATACATTACTGAGGAGTTAACAGATTTCCAGAAGTAACCACTGTGATAAAGACATTAATCTGTCCAGAAAAAAGTCTTCTTCAGAACATGATGACAGTAGCTTCTAGCAAAAGCCACCCACCTCTACCCAGTGCAAAGGTGTGACATATCTGACCTGATATTGCAGTTGTGTGATATCTGCAGCCTAGAACAAGGAACAATCAGCATGACTTGTTCAATGATGGGCTGCCAAAAAAGCTTGATCCAGACTCTGCTGGTAGTGCTGTTCACTACAGAGGCCATGGCACTGCACAGTCCTCTTGGGCTGAGTGAAAAACATTGCCCTTCTGTGTGGTGAGGCTGAAGGACTCTGGACAGAAGGCAGTCGTGGCGGATGCGGGGGGAGTGGAGATATGTTTTGGCTACAGAGAATGATTAATTGATCTGGTATGACATACTGCAGACCCTACCGTGCTCAGAAGTGTAGAGACAGGGTGTGCAGCCTAAGCAAAGAACTGCAATAACATGACAGAGTGACGGAGCACTTATTTTTATGAAAGTTCCTCAGTTCCGTTGATGTTGCTTCTGTTTGGATTCCCTGAAGTTCACTGCAGAAGAGTCAACCTTTCTCTGGGTCAGCCACAGAAGCCACTCAGCTTCTCAGCAAGCACTCAGTCACAAATGGAATCCTCCAACAGAATTCAGAGCAGAGATCTGAGCTAACAGTGGGACAGGAGCCTGAGGACACTGCAAGAATCAATCTCATGCTGTAACAGTATTTGCCAACCAAAACCATGTGATGTGGTGTGATTACCTGGCAGGTTGAGAGAGGCAACAGCACTCTGAGCCTCCAGCCAAAAAATCACTGCTAACCCAGGCCCTGCATGCTGGTTCTGAAGAAACAAGCAGTCCTACTAAACTCACTGGTAGTGAGAAGCTTGGAAATGTCTTCTGCTGTTCACTTTAGAGTCTTGCGCTTTCTCTACATCAACAAAACATCACATTGCACTGGAGTGGCTCCTCATTCCATCAATTTTTCTTATCTGCAGAGAAGAACCTGGTAGAGTCCAAGTCAAAAGAGACTTCTAAGATGGCCTCACCATCTCTGTGCTGCCCAAACTGTACCCCTCAGGCAGTACAACCCCACCAAAAACCTCGATTCCCAAAGCGCCATCCAGCTTTGTCGGAATATCACCAGTGTTGAGACAAAAGAAAGCAGTGACTCAGCTTTGGTTTTTTTGGAAGACAGTTCCAAAAAAGTTCCACTACAGACAGCTCCATCTTCAGGTTCATCTCACTGGTCACATCTAGAGAACAGCATATTTGACACTGAAATCTCACTTTGATCTTAGGTTTTCTGCAGATCTAACAATAATTCCTCCTGTGGGTATCTGCTTTCACCATTCTTGCCACTTCTCTTATCTCACATCTGAAATGGGCTGAGAAACTGACTCCCATACTGAAATTATTCACCATGTTGGCTTCAGCACTTCTTGGCCTTTTACATATCCAAACAATTATCTCCAAATTCTTTTCCATACACAGCAAATGCACTAATGCAAGTAGTGGCTGCATTGTGCAGGTCTCTCTGCTCTGGAGCCATTTTTTTAGAATCATCGAGTTTTTTCAGTTGGAAGGGATCCTTAAAAGCCATCTGATCCAGCCCCCAGCAACGAACAGGGACCTACAGCTTAACCAGGTGCTCAGAGCCCTGTCCAGCCTGACCTGAGTGTCTCCAGGGACAGGGCATCCACAACCTCTCTGGGCAACCTGTGCCAGTGCCTCGTCACCCTTAGGCTGAAAAACTTCTCCCTTATATCAAGTCTAAATCTCCCCTTTTTATGTTTGAAATTTTCCAATTATCAAGTCACAGCAGACCCTGCTAAAGAGTCTGTCCCCTTCTTTCTTACAACCCCCCTCTAGATACTGACAGGTCACACTCAGCTCTCCCCAGATCCTTCTTTTCTTCAGGCCACAGAGCCCCATCTCTCTCAGCCTGTCTTCATAGGGCAGGTGTTCCATCCCTTGGATCATTTTTGTGATCCTTGTAAACATCTGGACAGAGGCACTCTTACTATCTTACAGAGGCCACAGCTTTCAGAAGCACAGTAGCACACAGCCAGTCTGTGTGCAGAGAATGACACATCCTCACCTTTTGCCAGACGCATCCTCACACACATTATGGAAAGTCATGTCTGGTAATGTAATAGTACTAAGCATAAACTGCTAGTTAGATCTTCAAACACACCCAATATTGCACGGTTTAGGGAAAGATGCATGAGGCTCTGAGGACAGATTAGGGTCAACTGCAGGAAGTTCCATCCCAAACATTCTTTCCAGGATCTGGACCCAGAATGAATATGGTAGGAAAACCCTCCCTAATAAGTCAAGCTCTTTCTTCTTTCACTAAATAAAACAAACATTTTTCTAACCTGTATTGTTTCTGGCTCCGCTCGCCGCTCAGCCCCTTACTACGACTTCAAAATTCCTCGCTGGGTGTTTGGCAGAGTGAGTATGATCTATAGCGTGACCTTGTAATTCAGTGCACCGCTGTCATTCTGTATAATGCACTGTAAAGCATAGCTTTTATTGGAAATGAAACTGCATAAACAAACACTCTTACTTTAATGTGAAGTAAAACATTTTGCATTACAAATGTGCAGATTCAAGTTGGGAGAAATTAGCTACCAGAGAGCCAAAAATCAGGCAGCAATGTGCCTATATTATTTTGATCTTTTTAAAACGCAGCCAGTGTCTAATAAATTCTGTTTCAGTTTCACAGCCTTTCATTAGGGAGAAGATTTGTCTGCACACTGTAGAGAGCTGACGAGGATTAACCCCTCTTCTGGGGCTCTCCTCTTCCATCCGAGCTGCAGCCCCACTCCAGGCAGTCCCTGATCACGGGAAGTTGGGAGAAGCACAGCAGATCCAGCCCTGCAAAGCCGATCAAAGATGAGCTGTGCTTCAGTTATTCAACAGCAGTCTGTCTCCACCATGGTAGCCCTACTTTTCTTACATGTACTGGCTGACAGTTTGTTGAAAAACTATCTAGCTAATGCATGCACTCTAACACATGCTTTAATTTTGCACTTTTCAGCCCATTATTAACTGAGCCATCACCGTTTGTTCAGCATTCAAGGCTGGCTGCCTCCAGAGCTCTTAAAAAGCACTTGGGCAAAATTCACAGGCATCAGCCTTGCATACCATGCAGCATGAGAGGTGACAGTAACAATTATGTGTCTGGAAGGAGACGCCCCAACCAGCTACAGACAGTTAGCTAATATTATTCCAATGTGTCACTCAGGGAGGATAAATCTGCCCTGGTCGTCAACTGTGTGAAATGCTTGGATCGTTCGGCTAACTCTGGCAGTATCTTGCTGGTTGGGTTGGTTTTTGGTAATAGGCTCAGAGTCTTTTAGTCAGATGTTTGTGCCAAGACTCTCACCCACGGAAAATATCTCTGTCTTCTGAGGGACCGCAGTGCTCCTCTTAGCGGGTTCGTAGCATCACAGCCCCAGTCCTCAACCTGCTGCACAGCATGCAAGCCCTTGGGAGCTTGTTTGCTTCAGAAAATACACCCCACCACAAAAATAAGGGTGAGCATAATGAAAAAGACAGAGCCACGGGATAGCAAGTACAGCTGCTTTTGCCTTCCTCCATTATTTGAAGGCCATCCCTGCAATATGGATCTCATTAATGGCTCAGAGACAACACTGCAGAATTACAAGTTCAAGATGTTACTGGAGAAGCCACCCCATGACTCTTTTCATGCCTTTTTTCTTTTTTAAAATCATCTTTAAAACCAACTTTTAAAAAGTGATTATTTGGTGCATTGTAACACTGCCATTGGGGTGCAAGTGAGCATCTGTACACACACAGACACAACAAACAGCACATACGCTCCACAGCTTTCCACTAAGCAGAAGAAAAAAGACAAAAAAAGTGGTATGTAATCTGGGTTTGAGCAGCAGCAGAGCTGAACTCCTGGCTAAAAGGCTCTGGATCAGGGTCAGTCACTTCATTGTGTGGTACACACAGACTGATGGAGCCCTGAGCCTCTGTTCTTAGGTTTCTACAAAATTGCACAGTTACTTCACAGTGTGATCATATATGAAAGTCAGTTACTATAACAAAAAATCCAATAGTATTAGACAGCCTGATGATAAAATATCACCTTCTCATGGAGAAATCATAGAATCATAGAATCATTTGAGTTGGAAGGGACCTTAAAGGTCACCTGGTCCAACTCCCCTGCAATGAACAGGGACACCTACACAGGATCAGGTGCTCAGAGCCCTATATAGCCTGACTGTGTCCCCAAAGATGGGGCATCCACCACCTCTCTGGGCAATCTGTGCCAGTTCCTCATCACCCTTAGGTTAAAAACTATCTTTCTTATATCCAGCCTAAATCTTCCCTCTTAGTTTGAATCCATTTTCCCTTGTCCTATCCCAACATGCTCTGCTAAGGAGCCTGCCCTCTTATAGTCTCCTGTAGATACTGACAGGCCACTCTCAGCTCTCCCTGGAGCCTTCTCTTCTCCAGGCTGCACAGGCCCAGCTCTCTCAGCCTGTCCTCATAGGACATAGGTGTTCCATCCCTGGGATTATTTTTGTGGCCCTCCTCTGGATGCATTTTGACAGGTCTGTGCCTCACCCAACTCCATGCACAAAGTCTGAAGGAGATAATGCATCGTGTTTCTCTATCATTTGTGATGAGCTGCCTTCAGCCGTCCTGATACTGCCTACTAAAGAAAACACTGAATATTTAAAGTCTGCTTAGGTCTTTTCACACCACCATGTGAGAACATTAAACTCATCCTTTCAGCTTTGTGTTAGACATGCTTTGCCAGATTATTTTTTAATTGCTTTTGTGTGTGTGTGTGCAAATCCCAAAGCATATGTGCAAATTAGGATTCCTGTCCCATGCCAATCTGGGCACATGCCTCGTTTACATGCTCATTTAAAAATGTGAGTCTTGTCATTTCAATCTGTTACAGTAATTTAGCTCTAATGTGGAACTGGTGCCAGAATTTTGAAGGGTTATTTTTCCTCTCCATGGACAAACTGCTCTACTGAGTGGTTACATTCCTACTTAATGGCATGAAGCCACTTAAAAGAGTTAACCTCCTCCATGCAAATGTTAACAATTTTCTGGTAATAGTATTCCACCAAAAATAAAATAAAATAGAAAATCAAGTGCTGTTGTTACAGAACAGGTACGCTGAGCCACGGCACAGTGGCAGAGTGCTCTTCTGCTCACATCTGGGTTGTAGAAAGATGTGAGGACAGCCAGCTACTCCGGGTGAATCTGCAAGAGTGTACTGATAGCTTCATATAACTGTCTCTCACAATATCAGCCATTTTTTCCCGCAGCGGTCTCAGGGCAGCTAGACAGCTCCAAGGCCAAGGCTGAGGCCCAGAGCATACCAGAGTAAGCAGTGTGCTGGCAGCTGGGTGCCACGTCTGGAGACCTCAGTCCCGAGATGTACAACTTCATCTTGCAGATGCTGAGCTGAGTGGCCAGAGCAGTTGTCTTCAATTATGGTGAGAGCCAAAGGGTGGAGGGAAGCAAAGAGGGTAACCAGAACTGGATGCTGCTCTGCCAGCTCCTGAAAGTTTATATGTTTATTCATCTAGTCAGTCACCAAAACATCAAGCTTTTTCAAGAGAAAGCCAGACTTTGTATATGTCTGCATGCAGTACAAGTGTACAAACTAATCTTCCTTCAAGATGGCAGTTAGCTGCAGTGGATGGCTGCAGTTCTGATGTTTGTTATAAATAATACCTTTCTGGACACAGCCCAGGAATCTGGCATATGGACTGAAGCATTCAGAATTTCCCAAAAATTGTCATCAGGACTAACTCAGTGATTATTTTATGCACAGCACCAGAGTATGTGCTTCGTAGCACACACTGTCCCCATCCTAAAAGCAAATACTCCTGTTCTAAATGTCACTCGTCAGGAGAGAGGACATCTGGGCAGGGAAGGATTGGGGTCAGAATTATATAATTTATAACAGAAAGACCATATTTCTGCACAGTAAACATTGGCACATCTTAAGGAAATATTGATTAGATGGTGAAAAGCTTCACTTTCTTCTTTGTGGAACAATTTACTCTAGCTATGCTCTTCACATTGAAATATATTGTATATGAAGCAAATGACAGGCAGGGAACATTAGCTCAGAGGAGGCTCAACACACCCACGTCTCCACTATCTACCTTCAGAATCCCCTAAGTCATACAAAATGTCTCTTGGAGGTACAGACAGTGCCACCGCCAATAAGAAATCAGACTGGTTTTAACTCCAGTTTTCAGAGCTTACCACTCCGCTCCCCTTCACACACAGCACAGCACGGCCAGCTCCCAGGGCTCTGCCTCCCCGCCAGCACACCTATCCCCTGACACCATCGATCCATTGGGTGTCACCCTCCAGAGGGGCTCTGCCACTGCCTTCCTCAGCACAAAGCCACCAGCAGGCACCTGCTGTGCCAGGCACATGGAGGAGCCGGGCCAAACAATGCTGGATCTGCCCATGGGATCTGTCTTGCCATGCAAGGGCAAGTCTCAGTGCAGGCACTCACGTGTCTGATGATTCATGGTTTTCCCTTTGCTGTATCAGGTCTGGTTTAAGTTGTAGATATCAATAGTTGACACTGCCCTTTTGCTTATAGTCTAAGCCACACTGAAGACTCTGGGTGGCATTAAATAACAAAGCAGCTATGTGCAATGAAATAAATGCTTTGTATACAGCAGAATAGCATTCTTTAAATGGCTGGAATCCCAAATAAAGCATGAATAAGGAGCTGCGCGGCACCTTGGGACAGAATAAATCTGAGCAAGACAAACCACGGGCTCTTGGCCTTCCAGCATGTAAGAAGTTGGTAACATCATTTGTTATAACTCACAGGAGAATGTTCTTCTCCTTCCTTGACTAAAAAAGTGGATCAGAAAAATTCGTGGTGTCATATGCAAATGGGGATAGGACTAGCATGAAACAGTGGGAACATGGTGTAAGGCTCTTTGAAATTCAAAACTTTTAAATATGGCCTTAAAGGACTGCTGTGATTAATTTTGCTACTCATTCTGGCAAAAAAGAGGAGGTAATAGACTGCAGCCAAGAAAGATCTATGGAGTGTATGTCTGAATATCCATCACATGCTACGGCATGTGGCAAACTGTGACGGCGGCTCACACCTCCTGCTGGATGGAAGTCTTTTGTTCAGCCTTGAAGTTTCAAAACATGCTTTTCTAAATCAACACTTTGTGAAAATGACTCCCCCATACACACAGTGCTGCAGTCACCACGACATATACCACAGGTTTGCATCAGCCATATGCTCCGTGTTCAGCAGAATATGTTGTTTAATATCAATGGTTTACCAAAGAGAGCACTACTTGGAAAGAAAAGCAGTTACATAGGTGACAGTTTTTCTTCCAGACCAATGGATGCTGTACACTGAAGGTTACTACTACCACCAAACTGTTCGCATCTGCAGCACTACACAGTAACACCACCACTGGTGGAGTTCAAGAGAAGCAGTAGGCAAAATCCCAACCAAGCAGATATTTTATCTTTGTGAAGGCAGAACTTGGTATGCTGAGTTTTGCTTTTCTGAACTGATTTCTTCTCTTAGTGAAGCACACAGGAGATAAAAATCACAACAGATTGTTCACAAGACAGCTGTCAGAGACTCTCATTTTTCTGCAAACTTAGCGACAGCCTGTAATTACATAAATGAACATAATATTTTAAGTCGTTATAGATAATTTTATCTACCTCTGCACTGATGAAGACTTTGAGTAACTACTACATAATTTACACCTGCTTCAGGTAAGGCTGGTTTGCCAGAACTAGAACTGTTCCTAGAAACATCATTTATTTCTCCCTTTTGCTCTGTCCTCTCCTACTTACCACCTGAAAATCTGGTGTGGAATAGTCAGCGTATAGATCTATAAGAGTCATGTGTGGTCAAACAAAGAACGTGACCTTTGAAATACATATTTGAAGTATTGTCCCAAAATAATAAGTCATACTTATATACCTAAAACCTGTCTCACACATGCAAAGTATCAAGAGTCATTTGAAACTTAAAGATTCATAATAAAGTTCTGAACAAGAAAAATAAAGGCCATGAGCATACACTTATGACCACTCTATAATTATCAACAAGGCTTTCTTTATGAAACGTTGTGTTTCTCTTAGTTGCTGCTTTAGTTAAATCCACACAGGACTACAGAAAGGGAAACATCTCAGTTCCTGTATAAAATACAATCTTTTCCCTCGATGGCAAGAGGAAAATCATGATGCATAAGAATTCTTTAATATATTTGCTTTTAGAGTTTATTGACTTTACTTCTACTGGTATTTTACCATGTAGGAATAACATTCAGTTACCCAAACTGAATCCTTGCTGACTTAAAAACCCATCCATTCCGCGACGTTTTTGAACAAGTTGTATTAATTTAAGCAGCATGAAGCTCTCCGGGCAGAGCGCGCTGGGTCAGCCAGATGTAGTTTGAAGGTTTTCTTTCTTGAATAATAAAGCCTAAAAATGTGTGCTATAAATCAGGATCCAGTGAGTGAAAGGTGGAGCAAACACCCCTCTGGGATCAAGTTAGATCAAGTTAGTACTTGAATTTATATCATCCTAGAATATCTTTCAAATTTATTTATGAGGTAGCCAACTGATTTTATCTCATCCATGCACGGCCGCTGTCCAGCTCTGCCTACATCCGGCGCTCCAAGCTGCCTAAATCCGAGCGGCAGCAGCTCGTACTGCATTGGGAAGAGGTTACCATTGATAGATATGGTTTTGATTTTGGAAGAGTGAGTTGTCTGTCTTTATCATGGATTAAGGTATCCTGCAAGGTACGCACACGCTGCGCTCCGAGCAGCCCCACAGCCAAGTCCTCCATCTGGTTCCCATAACGCTCCCCAGCTACATTTCATCTCATAAGCCGGGGAGACGACACAAGATTAAAAGCAGGCCCATGGGTGATGGATTTCAGGAGTCGGGGCAGGTATTCTAATTATGTAACACATGTAGTCATTTCTGGTACATAAATTGGCTTCTTACCGGTGCGTATTTTATTGGTACCGATCTCTCAAAGAAAAGGCACTTTAAACAGCATCAGCCTGTATGGATGCAAGAAGGGGAGGAAAACTCTTGTGTTTTGTCCATTCTGTCTGGTCTTTAAGTGCCTCTCAACACCAGGAGAGCAGCAGGCAGCAGCCCAAGCCCTTGCAGCTGTGAAGGTCTGAGATGTGCTGCAGGACTCGCCATTCCCGAGAGCCACTGTACCCATCTCACAGCCCCACCTGGCAGCACTGCTCACCTTTCTACAAATCCCTGAAAGGAGATTGTGATGAGGTGGGTGTCAGCCTCTTCTCCCAGCAATGGGACATGAGGGAATGGCCTCAAGTAGCAGTACAGGACGCTCAGTTAAGATATTAGGAAAAATTTCTTCTCAGAAAGAGTGGTGAGGCATTGGCACAGGCTGCCCAGGGTGGTGGAGTCATCATCCCTGGAGGTGTTGAAGAAACATGTAGATGTTGCACTGAGGGACGTGGTTAGCGGGCATGGCGGGGGTGGACTGATGGTTAGACATGATGACCTTAGTGGTCTTTTCCAACCGTGACGATTCTGTGTTCCCTAAGCTCACAGCAACACTCAGAATTGGGTTCAGGGGCTGCAAGCTTGCTAACTGGTAGATTCTATTACAGATCTGGGGACATTTTTACCCCCAAAATCTGATTTAGCATTGCTGTAAGCACTGTTTCAAGAGAGAATCCATACTGCAAGCACTACGCTTGCTTAGCAATATCTTTCTAAGTATTAGTTGAAGGTACTTCCATTGTTTTTGAAATAAAAATGATTTATTTAGGCCCACATTCAGAAATATCAAGTAGCAACAAGTTTAAATAAAATAAACTAGAAGTAGAATAAGTCACCAGAAATATACTGAAATATCTGGCAAGGAAAGCTTCTGAACACACTTCGGTGGATTTTTGACACATTTAACACACAGCAAAATTAATGAGCATCCTAATGCAAGGAACCACGTGGCTACTCCAGTAAATAAGAGGTTAATAGCTTTTCTGAGTTGAAAGCTGACAAATTTAAAATGTAACTCCTCCAAAATCAAAACATAGTCAGTTTGCTAGAAATGGTGCAAGGCAAGGTAATGGTGCAAGCTGTTTCCCTATCCTAACCAAGTATCAAGCTTTCAACCTGTCAAGCCCAGCAGATAATTGGTTTATCAAGCAGAACACTGAACTTGTAGTGATTGCAGCTGGTGTCATGTCAGGATCTTGTCCCAGGAACACTCAGACATGTAGCAACGCCCCACCCAGGCTGGGCACGTGCCTCCACAACGAACACTAAAGCCATCAGTTAGCTCCAAGGCTTCTTTTTCTCCAGCAAACACTGTGAAGCAGCAAATTGCTGCTGTGATACACAGCAGCCCTGAAACCTCTCCAGATTCCCTCCATCTCACAGGGAGATAGATGGATGGGAGCAGACTTCCTAGATTCCTCACTTATACTTCAAACCAGTGGGTCAACAGAGTACCTGCATTTTTGGGATGACCCTTGTTTCTCCCAAAAAGGAATCCAGAACTTCCACCTGTTCAACATCAAAGGAACATTTCATAGAGCTCACTATTTAACCAAACTACATTACAGGATGCTTTTTTCTTATCCCCCAGGAAGGCACAGGTCCAAGACTGTTGAAAAGTTTAGCAGGGGATGGCATTACATTGCCTCTGTGTGCACTGTAGCCCTATATTTATGTATGCATTTAGTTACAAATTATTTCCATGGCCGGTTTTCTTTTTCAGCAGTCTGTGTGAATTCTTTCAGGATGACATTAAATCATTCAGCTGCACCCATTGTGTTGGACTGAATATAGCACAGACCAAGGAACATATAGGCTGAGTGCCACTCCATCTCTCAGGAATTACATGCTTGGCAGAAGTAAATTATGGTGTGTTATAACACAAAAATATTGTCATGAGCTATTTGTGGCTAAACACCAAAACAAAGTAATATGTGGCAACATCTGATACGCAATTGACTAAAAGACATTTGCTCTAAGGAATTAGTTGCTAACCAAAATGGTTGCCATTAACATGTTTTATAACAGAACTTTGCAGAAAGGCAAAACAGAGCAGCTCACGTGGCCACAAGAAGCCCCATCCTTGGTTTGCAGAGCTTGGCCACCCCTCGCCCCATCCACCCCACCCAAGCAATGGGAGCCAGAGCCTCCATGCTGCACTCCAGCCCTGATCTGTATGGATCCAGTGCTGATCTGTATGGAGCCCAGGGCTCCCCATATGCTCCAAACTGCTCTCATTTACTTTTCCATTTCTTTTCACCCCATTTGTTTCCCCAAGCCCTCTGGAGCCATCCTGACCAGAGCCCCTGGATGCAATTGCAATGTAAATAACTTGAGGTGAAAAGGGCTCCATTCTGAAAATGGAAGTTGTTGGACTCTTGGAAAGAATTTGAACCTTTCTAGAATAAATAAAACATCTTATACGTTATTCAAATAACTCACTTTCATCTCTTTTTATTTCCTTAAAGTTAATTGGAAAGAAAGAAAGAAAAAAAGAAGTAACCAGGACGCATTCCAGGAGTCTCCTTGGTATAAATCAGGCAGCACGCACTGCAGACCAGTAACAATGAAATGACCCCTTAAAATATTGAGTTTCCTGCCAAGCATAACTTCTTCAAACTCTTTAAGCTTTACCACTGGCCAAAATCTGAGAGCAGAAAGCCTGTCTTTTCCTAGTTGAAGTTGAGACAACTCAGAAAAAGGGGTGAAAGCATCCCATCTCCATCGCTGTCTACAGTAGAAAACCAGGTCCAAGAGCTAAGGAAGAACAATTCTCAGCCTCTAAGCCCCAAAACTCTGAGATGTGATTAAACCCCCATTGGGAACTGGGGTGTCTCTCTTTCCCAGCACACTTGTGGAACTGTGCTTCCTAGCTGTGATCGGTCCATTCACTTCTGGACAGGATCCAGTCCTTAGTGAGCCAGAAGCAAGGACAGAGGAGTGAGGTGGGAAGGGCTCATGAGGGACTTGCCTGCACTCTGCTCCATCAATGCAGAGATCAAAACCACAAAGTCCAGCGGTTCTATTTAAATGTGAATGGAAGACAAAGATCACTCAGTTTTTCTCCTCCCACTCTCCAAGCTCACATTTGTTACCACAATGCCGGTGATAGATGGATGCTAAAGGGCCACAGGGAACACAAGCAGCACCTAACAGGAGGCAGTAAATGGGGAAAGCCAAAAGGTTTCTTTTAGCTCCTCCCGCGTTACCCAGTCATTCAGAACAAGAAAAACCACTGAGAAAATAATTCACAATTCGCTCTTAAATAGAACCTACTGTTAGAGTAAATCAAACTATTTATGACTATTAAATACTTGGTATGCACCTGTAGAGGAAGAAAATGGAGCAGGAGACAACATGTGTAAGTACGTGCTGCACACAGAATGGTGGGCATCATTGAAAACATGGAACACACTCAGAAAGGACAACTGGAACACTTCAGACATGAAATTCTTTATATCAAAAGATTTCAGAAAATAGCTCATCTCCAACATATTTTCTTTCAACCACTTTCTGTTAGACCAATAATAGCCTCTGCACAATCCCTTCCTTCAGAAGTGTGGTCGGTTTGTGTGTGGCATTAAACAGATCTCCTGTTTTGGAAGGAGGAAAAAAAAAACCCTGTTCTTCTACCTCTCCTGCTTGCAAAATTCAGGTTGCTTTGGGCAGCTCTTAACAAAACAGCCACACTGAAGAAAGAAAATCTGAAACAGGGCAAACAATGAACAGTGTCACCTTCCCTTGCGTTCTGCACACCTGACTGCAGTGAATGAAATGCAATCGGATACTTGTGGCTCCTGCAGCTTGTTTTTTAGTATCTCTGCTTGTGTTTATATTTATCACTACTGCATCGAACAAGAGAAAATGTTTTACCACGTACAGCAAGGCTGCTGACTAACCTGTGTGAGGACAGTCACAAAGGGCACGGACCAAACGGCCCATGGACCAAGCAAAAGACAGATACAAAGCCCACTAAGATGAAGCACCCATTCCTCAGGTTCCCACAGCCATCCTTTCACTCCGCCTTGCAGTTCACAAAATAAGCTGCTGCCATCTTATGGAAGAGGCTTTGTAAAGCATTTGGCCTAAAAGCTCTTCCCCCTTTGCTGCTTTTCTCATGTCATTCGGTTTACCCCATAAGTAATAAGGATTTTTTTTTTTAGTTTAAAAAGTAATTGCTTAACAATGATCTGCCTATTGCAGCGAATTCTGCTTTGTGGAAGTCACTTCAGCTCTGATTTTCCTGTATTTCTCAGAGCATCCAGGAAGTCAGGGGGAGCAGTGCAGTGTGACAGGGCAGCACAGTGCCTCACACAAGGCTCCTTGTGCTACCCAACATAGCCAGCTGGGGCCCATCAGCCTCTGCAGGATAAAGTCATCACTTCTGCTCCATCTTTAGCAAGCCATTCTCTGTACTCCATCTCTGGCCTTCTCTGCACTGCCAACAGAACCAGTTTTACCAAAGATGTAACTTTTAATTTACTAGGATAAGCGAGAGTACTCCAGCTAAGCCTGAAGCCAGCACATAGACCAGGCTGTAATTTCTCCATCTGTAAGGCACAAAGAGCTGCATATGCAGGACTGCAGGGAGCTTTGCTGGGATAATTTGTGTACAATCTCAAATGGAATCCCTCCACAAGCTTCTGTTGCAGCAGGATAAAAAAAGAGATCTCAAACAAGGAGAGCCCACAAGAGGAGAGTGGGCAGGAAGGCTAAGGCACTGGTTTGCATTTAGTTCTCTACTGTGTCATGACAAGAGCATAATATCGTGAGAGTCCTGCACTTACACAAACACTTTTTTTTTTTTTTTTTGAAAACTCCACACAGTAGAGAAGTTGCAGTATTGTATCAGTATCCAAAAAGGCAAGTAGGAAGCCCTGGACTACAGGCCAACTATACACAAGAAGGCCCCAGACAGCGCAGTAGAAAGATAATACAGTATTCCATTAATAAAGAATAAAAACATGAAAACATACTAGGAGGCATGAACCAGAGAGCAGAACTACAGAACAAAGAGAATTGCTAGGGAGCTTTTATATCCTTCAGAACTGCATGGAACTGCACCAAATGGGTTATGTAAGGGACAAGTGACGCTGAGCCCAGTCAAAAGCCCAAGTCTTTAACTAACTGAGGTTGACCAGAAAGTAGAATAGCTGTAAAATTAAACATCTTTAAATGCTGTTTATTAGGCATAGGTCTCACCGGGGAAATATTTTCCTTCTTTAGGGAAAGTGCAATGTAAGCAGTAAGAGAAATGATACAGGTTTTGAAGGAGTTTGCTCCTTCATCAATATCAGGTTGTCTAAAGAAAAATCCCAAACTATGTGATATCAGTAAGTGCTATGTCTATTGCAAGAGCATATATATCCAGCACATCATCTCTACATTGTTTTAAAAACTAAACTCTAACTGAGGTTTTCTCTAATCCAGAAGAAGAGTAATGGTGCCTTCTTACCTCAATCCACGCTGTTAGAACTGTACTCAGACACCCTTGGGTACACAAACTAATGGCTTCTGGGTCAAGCCATGGTCCGTATTTCCCTCTATTTCAAGTGTCACTATGTGAAGTTCATATATAGCATCACCAAGTTTTTAAGAAGCCACAGATACACACTGGAGGAAAAGAACCACTTGACTTCATGTTTGCACCAGATGGGACCTCAGGCATGGCAGTTCAAGCTGAAGGTTTCTTCGTCCTTGGCAGATTTCACATAAAAATTTGTACCCAAATACTCAAAAGTGAGTTTGCCACCTGAACATCTAAACGCTTCTGCAGAAACACAAACCGGTCTTGCAGTGACTTAGCAACTCTACCCATC
Source organism: Chrysolophus pictus (assembly GCA_037305975.1). Classification (NCBI taxonomy): domain Eukaryota; kingdom Metazoa; phylum Chordata; class Aves; order Galliformes; family Phasianidae; genus Chrysolophus; species Chrysolophus pictus. Next base: position 15,711,894 of record JAYKPI010000006.1, read on the forward strand.
TCAAAGTGTTGCAAAGAGCAAATGATCTGGAGAGCTCCACTCTAAGTTAATGGAGAGCTACAGATGCCTGAGACAAATGGACTATCTTCTCTTTCATCAGTTCTGTAGCATTTCTTAGTTATGCCTACAAATATCTTATTACAATGTTCATATTGCTCTTTAAATAAAAATCCCAGCACTTTCATTGCCCCATATTAACTGAGAAATATAAAATTTCAGTAAGGAAAGAGACTGTGGTTTCAAGGGTCCACTTAGTCCCTAATCAGAGCATAAAGGAAAGATTTTATATATATAAAGATATGAAAAACACATTGACTTTTGTCTTTTTAAACTTCCCTACCAGGCTCCTCAAGCAGCTCCATTTAAACCAGTCTTTCTGTGGTGCCCGGTGTTTTCTTTGGCAAATTCACAGAGCTGAGCTTTGGGATAAAAGTAAATTGCACCAAAAGACCAAAACGGGATTAGGAGATTCAACAGGAGTTCATAAAAGTCAGTTGCACACAAGCAAAAGGGGAATTTTTCTATGGGTTGCTTTAAAGATACAAGCTTTTGAGGAGAGCTCTGCTTGGTGATAACTCCTCTAACTATGGCAAATCCTACAGGAAAGTCCATGTGGGAGACAGAGGTCATAGAGAATGAGAACACACATAAATTCACAGCTTAAATGCATTTTACATGATTTGCTGTCATTTTTCTTCTGACGCTTACATGCACTTGAGCAACAGTGCAGACCTCCTACAGATGGGCTTTGCTGACAATTCGTCTTGCAGGCAGTTTGGGATTGGTAGAGGCAGAGAGATAGATAGCATCTTTAACCTCACAGGGCTACTTTTCTTCCTCTGTTCCTCTTGTTAAGTTGCTCCCCCCCTTCCCCATATTTGTTATGCCATCTAAGTGCCTAGAGATCTTTGCAAGGACAGACACAGAGGGTTTGGCCCCTGCTGCAGGTGCAGTACAGGCTGCCAAAGGCTGCAGCAAGCATGCAGTCATCGAGCAACTACTCGGGACAAAGTGCAAAGGCAGAAAAATAAAATGTGAATATAAACAACTGAAGTGATTTGGTTTTCAACTGTATGATTTACTTGCATAGAAAAACAATACCTGCCCAAGAAATCAGGGGCTCTTCATCACTTGTCTTCCCTCTGTGTATTTGTGTTTCCCAGTGCACCCGCCCAGTTCCTGAAGCACAGCACTGCTGACACTGGTGAGCCCTAGGGACCTGCCTCAGCCTGGGAGCCCCAGCAGCACTGCTTCCAGGGGTCAGAATACCTCATCTGCAACATTCAGGCTACCACAAGGTGCTTGAGCAGAACTCTCAATTTTAACAAAGATGTTTCCCTGTATACAAAATAAAACTACAGAGCTACAAAGCTGTTCTCCTCAGTCACACCAAGAATTAAGTCTATCATTAGGTTTAAGCATTTTGATATGATTGTATGATTCATTTCTACACAGAACAATGCATGAAACAGAACAAATGCTAAGAGTGTTTGCATTCCTAGTTCTGCACTGTATTTACCCTAAAAAGCAGAAAATGTTAAAAAGGCATTGCTTTGCCATGAGCAACTTCCCAGTCTAGCAAGAAATGTAATTGCTTTTTTCATTTTTACTTGTCATAAACAAGACAGCCTTTGGCCTGGTTCCATTCAGCGTGGAAGCATCACCTGCAAATGTCACTGTCAGTAGCAGACTCAGAGAAAGACATTACAGCAAAGGAGATAAAGCCAAGCAGGAAGAAAAGCATCCCCTGGTAAGGTTCCAAAAAACAAAACAAAACAAAAAAAACAGTGGAAGAGGTCATCTGTGGAAGCAAATATATATATGCTATAATAGAATCATTTGATTTGGAAAGGACACTTAAAGGTCATCAGGTGCAACTCCCCTGCAATGAACAGGGACACCTACAGGTGCTCAGAGCCCATCCAGCCTGACCTTGGGTGTCTCTCCAGGGATGGGACATCCACCACCTCTCTGGGCAACCTGTGCCAGTGCCTCATCACCATTAGCATAAAAAAGGTCTTCTTATATCCAGCCTAAATCTCCACTCTTTTAGTTTGAAACCATTTCTCCTTGTCCTGACACCACAAACCCTCCTAAAGAACCTGCCCCCTTCTTTCCTATAGCCCCCTGTAGATACTGAAAGGAGGGAAATTTGAGGATGAAAAGATGGCTTTTTCTTTTTTTTAAAGGATGAAGAGAGGCAAGCAGCATATTCCTATGCTTGAACTCACCCTTTGGCTTGATCTACAGAAACCTGTTAGCTTTCCCATCATATTTCATCACACATTTGTTCACACCCAGAAAAAGCAATACACCGCACCAACAGCATTACTGCAGCCTTTCCACAGACCTGAGAAAGGACCTTCCTGCTTGAACACTTGGCTTTTCCAGCTTGACCTGTTAATTTAATGCCTTCTCTCTCCTCCAAGCTTTGTCTCAAACTCTAAGTTACAGAAAAGACTGTATGAGTAATGCCTGCAGAGTCTTGAAAACCCATAATTTCTTAGTTCAAACATTATTGCCAAAGCTTGAATGCTGTTAGTGCTCCAACAAATAATCATGGAAACCATTGGAAAGACCCTTATTAACACGTACCTAAAAACACAGAAGGTTCCATACTAAGTTCAGCTCTCCAGTTTTTTTCCCTCTCCCTACAATGAATCTGCTGCATTTGAGCTCTCAGGCCCATGGGACTCAGCTGCCCTCCAATCCCATCTCAGGACAAAAGCAGAATCTGCAGCCATGCCCCATGTCATTTCTCTTACCTAATGTTTCCTAACCCTCTGAAAGCAAATTACTCAAATTCATTCTAAAATAATTAGACACGTCTTCTTATCCTCATGCAGTTAAGCTACAGGAGGATTTCTCCGACAGTATTGTCAGGAGTAATCAGAAGTACAGTCTTGCAGGGGAATACACAGTGAAAGGCTCTGCCCTTTCCTGGCTGGAGAAACACGCCCATAAGAAACCAGATTGTAATCTGTGATTTCTTTGAGGTAGCACCTCAAAGAATATATAAATATATGTAATTTCAACCATGAAATCTTCACTTTACCTTTAGGCCAGCCAACGTTCCCAATCTCTCGTCCCCAGGCAGAGTGAGACACCTGGGGTCTCTCAGCCTGTGCTCCAACGAGTAGATGTCTTTAATTGCATTAAAGCTCAGAGCCACACAGGTTGCCAGAGTTCTCACAACCATGCCCATACACGCAGCAATCACTGTGCCGCTGGGCCACTCTGCAACTTTGGCTTAGAGGAAACGTGCAGCTCACCCACCTCTGAGATACAAGCATGGCCTAACACCACCACCTCAAGCCCTCCTCTGAGCAACATGAGCTACTTCTCCAAATGAAAAGAACCTCATCTTTTGCATCCTGCAGTAGGCAGCAGATTTCTCTGCATTTTCTGCACTATTCTGATACAAGACAGCTCAAGCTCAGCGCAGGAACGTGGTGGGCTATGCTCAATATTCACATGCACGCAACCACCACCTGCAGCAGTTAGTGCAAATGCAATCAGAAATATTGTTCTGCTAATAATTGCACAGGTCTCTGTGGCGCAATCGGTTAGCGCGTTCGGCTGTTAACCGAAAGGTTGGTGGTTCGAGCCCACCCAGGGACGGAGGCTCCCCTTTTAAAGCCCAATGGGAATCTCATGAAAGTCCAAAAGACAAAAGCAGAAAATCCTGCCCGGGGAGGAATAATCCCAAGCAGCTGTACATGCTGGGGGCCAGCTCCTTCTGGAAAAAAAAAGGACACGGGGGGAAGAAAGGTGTAGCAGAAGTGAATCAGCAGCACCACCCTATTGCCAAAGTCTTGCTATGTTAGGAGTGGTGCAGCAGAGCAGAGGCGATCCTTCCCCTCTACTCAGCACTGAGGTGGCTCACAAGGAGCTTGTGAATGAATATAAACATCTGATGGGAAGAGAGCAAAGAGTTCCTTTGAGCAGTTCCCAGTGACAGGACAAGACACTCTTGGCCCAACCCAGGAGGTATTTCTGTGCAGTGCAGGTGATGGGGCAGCAGCATAGGCTGCCCAGAGAGGCTGTGGTCTCCTCTCTGGAGAACTTCAGAAGCCACCTGGACACAAGCCTGGCCCCTGCTCTGGGGGTTGGACCAGATGGACCCAGGTCTGTGCCAGCCTAATCAAGGATACTCTTCAGGAGTGAAGTTCTTAGTCAAACCACACCGGGGCAGACACTGTCTCTGTCTTCCGGCACTCTGATTACCACCTGACCAGGAACTTCAGCTTTCTTCATATACCAAGCTCAGGCATTGTCAGCGTACAAAGCCCACTCTTGCCTCCAGTACAAAAAGGCAATCTTGTTCTTCTGGATGAAACTGGGCTGCAGGCTGTGTTACCCTGAATTACAGGAATTCGATGTGTCTGAGGCTGAAGTTCAGAGATCATACATACATATATAGCATATATGAAAATATGTAAATACCTTCACAGTTTGGACTATTGCTAACTTTGTTCCCTGACCTCTGCTTTATAGCTTTGCTCCTAACCCTAGAAAGCAACAAGTAGCTCAAGCTTAAGTTAAAGAACAAGGTACATACTCTCACCAACATCACAATAGTTTCATCCTATCAGAAAGCCCAGCCTGACAGACATTAAAATGGGGGAATCAAGAACTACTGAAAAGATCCAACTAGAAGACATTTCCAGTACAAAGTAAATCCAGAGCTGATTATTCCACTAGAAAAGTTTCTAATGGCAATTAGATGCTTTTTTTAAAAACGGTTCTTCTGTATTTTTGGAGCTTGTAAGATAAAGAACTAGAGCCCAAGAGTTCTGGAACATCATTAGGAATTTTGAATTATTTTTATGCGTAGACACTACAGAAACCAGCACTACGAGAACTTTAGTAGTTAATCTCCAGGACTATTGTAACTTACAGGACCAGATGTTACTCTGGCACAAGCACAAGGTCAGAGTTTTTACTCTTGCACTGACATCAGCCATGGAAGATAAGCACGCAGCAGTTTGGAAACATGGCTTCACAATTCTTTGCCTACATGTAGCTCCTACATTTTTAACTCAGGTGCCACAGGTACTCACAAGTGAAGTATGACAAAACCTTACAGAACCTGAGTTTTGATACAGAATTAATGGAGTGCTTCTCCTTTTCCCCCCCTCAAAAAATCTTACACTGGTGGAAAATCATCATGAAAAGCACCTTGTATTTTGCCCTTGAAGGCTCAACTATCTCTATAAACCATACAACAATGTATCTGGCAACATGAGATAGCCCTGCTCATCCTAATGCTGCTTCATCAAGGAGCCAGGAGACATTGTAAGTTATTACAGGAGCTTTGAACAAGATAGCACAGGTGGGGTGGATGCAGTGCCCCGAGCACTTTACCAATCCTCCTGTACCTAAACAGCAGTAACTTGTGGTGATTAAAACACAGCCTGGCCATGTGCTGCAAGCGTTTAAGGAAAAAAAAGAGTAAATCACATCCAGTTCAGCCTCAAAACATTACATTTTTCAACTACAAAACTATTGGCCAAGATTAAATGAACTGTTGCAATTCACTATGCATCTTTCAGGTAATTGACAGACAAGGAAAATAAAACAAAGCACACAGAGGAGTTGCCACTGCCATATGTAACGACATCAAGACCACCACTGCTTCCTGAAGCACTGCCAAGGTCAATGAGACAGTTGATGGCATTGTTCAGGGATTTACTGAACTGACATTTTCATTTTGTTAAGGCTTACTTTGAGCCAGCTGCTGATCTCATTATTGCAGTAGAAGAACAGGGAAAAATGACTCTTTCCCTTGGATAAAAGCCCTTCTAGCAGAAATAGTAGACCAATAAAAAGAGCATCTTGAAACCTGCACCAAAAGCCTGTCCCATCACCTTCCCTTTTTTTAATATATTAAAAAAGTGAAAGGAGGAATCCAAGACAAAACCATAATAGTAGTATTGTGAAGTGTAAATTCAAGGTGATCTAGCTGCTTTGCCATATTCTTCCAGGCTTCCAGAGAACCACTGCTAGTCACTGGTACCTAACAGATGCTTGATGTTTTCAACACTGAAAACAAAATAAATGAAATGAAATCAAGGCTTAATTTTCTTCCATGATCCCAGTTACTTCACTGTGGTTCAGTATTTGCTTATAAAACTATCTGCCATTAAAGAGGATGCTCACAGAATCACCAATGTCGGAAAAAACATCCAAGATCATCCAGTCCAACCATCCAGCTATCACCAATAGCTCCCACTAAACCATGTCCCTCAGTACATCTAAATGTTTCTTCAACCTCCAGGGAAGACTCCACCACCTCCCTGGGCAGCCCATTCCAGCACCTGACCACTCTTCCAGAGAAGAGCAAGCTGTCATTACCTCATGAAAAAAAAATCAGTAATTATCATCCCTTTTATCCCTCAGCTACTCATTAAGGTTCCACATGCTCCTAAAAGCAATCCAGCCTTAAATCAGTAAGACAGAAATCATAATACATGATACGGGGTGACCTCATTGCAGCTTTTCAATACCTAAAGGGAGCCTACAAACAGGAGGGGAATCAACTCTTTGAAAGGGTTGATAACTGCAGGACAAGGGGAAATGGTTTTAAGTTGAGGGAGGGGATATTTAGGTTGGACATCAGGGGGAAATTCTTTACAGAGTGATGAGGTGCTGGAACAGGCTGCCTAGAGAGGTTGTGGATGCCTCGTCCCTGGAGGTGTTCAAGGCCAGATTGGATGGGGCCTCAGGCAGCCTGGTCTAGCATTAAATGAGGAGGTTGGTGGCCCTGCATGTGGCAGGGGGTTGGAGATTCATGATCTTTGAGGTCCCTTCCAACCCTGGCCATTCTGTGATACTTCCCACAGTAGTTTTAGAACATGCTTGCATTACAGCCAAACAGTGACAGTGCACTTGGAAAAGCGTTGGTACAACACTCACCTGCAAAGAGAAAACAATGAAAGTATGGAAAAATTTGAAAGATGGAACCACAAAATTCTAAAAAAGTTTGAAACAAAAGAAATAGAAGAGGAAGAACACATGGCCCTAAGTTCACTCTAACATACTGGAAGCACAGGAAACCTCCCCTCCAGTGCACAGCTTCTTGAAAGAGGAATGAAGGAAGAAGTGAGACTCCGGGAAAAGCCATTCCTTAGGGACATATCTAAACATGCTTAGAAGAGGAAGAAATCTACTTGCACATCAAATAGAGAACTCTTCAAAAAAAAAAAAAAAAAGACAGCTCTGTTTGAGCCTTACTAAGCAGGCTGTTTCAGAACACTACTCTCTCCCTTCACCCCATCTCCAATTTTCCAGGGAAAGAAGCAAATGACTTCATTCTTCTGCAGAACAATGCCACTATTCAGAGTCCCCTGCAGTTCCTCTCCCTTTGGGAAGAGAAACTGTCAGATTAGGCAGAATCAGAATAAAAGATGAATCTCAGTCCTGTGATAAAAGGATCTTTTCGACACAAACTAAAAATTAAGTCCTTTCCCAATATAAAGATGCACCCAGACCAGATGGAAAAATGGGTATGGAAGTACTAGGCCTCTGCCTGCATTACAACATTCGCCCAATATTAGTGAAATCATACCAAAATAAGTTCATCATAGCTTTAATGCTTCTACATGTCTCCACTGCTACTAAGCTACCCAAAACAAGAACCAGTGACCTCAACACTAACATTAAGATGTGCTCAGCCCACATTCTACATCATGAAACAGTAATACAAATCTAACACTTCAATATAATATGTATGTGTATTTAATAACAATTACATTTACATGTTTAAATTATCCTACTACATCAACAATACTATAGATACAATATTTGGTAAAAACAACTAGTGTGGTTAAATCTCCAAATTTTGATATTGTCTTCAAGCAAGTGTAAAACAGAATAGAAAGCAGTTTCCATGTGAAGAAAAGTGTATTTTAACAGAAGCAGCCAAGATCTGCTGCAAAATACAGATCATGTACGCTGACATGTACACAAAACCTTGCAGTAAGAAAAGGCAGTCATTCACTATATTTACAAGAAGTTGCCCAACAGTTCGGTTACTGATTGCACTATAGTGATTATTAAAAAAATAAAAATCAACACAGCATCCTTGTCTTGTCCTTCACAAATCAGAAATAATTGCTCTGTAAGAAATGACCTTGTTTAAATTGCATGTGCTAGAAAATATACAACTCTACAATAGAAAGAGGTTAGAAAAGTTGAATACTGTGGAAAAAAAATTTATTAGTCTATACAAGTCTTCTGAAACAAACCATTGGCTTTGATACAGTTAATTCAAGTGAATACTCATTGTAATAGTATTTTCCATACAGTAGCCCCAGAGCTTCCCATTTAGTGTTTGTGATAGGAAGTTATATTTCCAAACAGGTAGCCGCACAAAGCAGACATAATACAGATCTTCACAGCCATAGTGAGCTACAGTTTGAGATAGTTATAAACATTTAAGAAAATGAGGCATCTGTACTGAAGAGTGGCAAACTGATTCACAATGAAAGAACAAAGATGTCATTTGGACTCCTTGCCAAAAATGAAGACTTTCTACAGCAGGCATAGAGTAGACTGCATCATAAAAACCTAGAGTACCACAAATTTAGTATATAAATATCACAGGATTAAAACTCCAGTTAAGCCATCAACTGAAGTGATAATTAAAAAGAAAAAAGGGCATCCCTCAGCTTTGCAAAGGAAGCTTTCAAGGCATCTCTTCCAGAAGGTGCTGATATCAATTATGGCCTGTGCCAATTTGTATTTCTGACAGCTCAGCTGAAATAAAAATTCAGCATTTACCTAAGAACTGTATAATAGTGTTGTTTTTAATATCAAAAAAGCATCTACTAGAAGAGATGAAATGTAACATTTATAGCTTACACTGTTTTCAAGGTCTGTGTACACTACGTAGTTCTGTAATTTCAGAGTACTTAAAAATGAGACAGAAAGCAGACAATGTAGTAATGTGCATGTGTTAGATGGATCTGTTTAGAATACTTACATGATGGATGTATATAGTCATAAAACTTTTAGTGCATTTGTTCCTGCACATTATTTATGCTACTTTATAAAAACCTGAAGATGGCAAATTGGGCATGCTTACCATAACATTCTCAAACTGGGAAAGCTGCAGAACATTTTTCCTACAAGTGTTCACTGCCATGATACAAAACAAGTATGTGCAAACTGCAAGGTCCCTAAAAATAGCATTTAATGGATTTATTTACAGAAAGATGTCACTATCTGTTTAAATATGCAAAGAATAAGCCTCCCAAAGTTTATAACATAGAACAATATCCACCACAAGCGCCTCCTCCATGTCCTTCTTCCTTGTTTGATAATTTTACACCTTTGTTTTGGCTCTCACTCTCCCACAGTCCAGGAGTCTGAATGATTTTTTCAACAAGTTCTTCAAAGGCACACTGTACACCATCGCACGTTTTTGCACTTGCCTCTGGAAAAGTGACACAAGAAGTGCAGTGTTAGCATAGCTTCCAATAATTTGTTCAGTACTTCCTCTTTCAGAAAAGTCTTAACCTACCACCTAGATTTACAACTCCTACAACATGTTCTACAACACGTAGCAGCATCATAATTAGCTGGTATGCAGATGTTTGGTTCTACTAGTTCCTACTTTATTAACCGAACTTTTAGATTGAATGTCACTAGAATATATGGAGACTTACAGTTTATATTTATTTTTGCTGTGGAAAGCAGTTCAGTAAGAAGAGAGACTGGAAAATTTTCTGCTGCCTGAACTGTAGCACTACTATAATTAGAAGCAAAGGAATCCATACTGTAGGTTTCTGGGTCAACCTCCATGATAAAACTATTCTGTTAAAAACTGATCAGGGGTCTCATTTCTTCTGCATTGAGCAGAATTCTTGGTAATCTCATTCAGGAATATTTCTTTCATCAAAACCACAAAATGCTGCTCACTGGGTGTATTATGAGAGCAAACAGAAACCATCTGTGTTCCACTAAGGCTTGCCCTGTTCTTCTGTACAGTCACACAGATATTCAGCTCACACACAAACACATGTATATTAAAAGTTTTATGCTTCCTTTTATATTCCATGCACTTAATAACTTGCACCTTAGTTTTGAGCTTCTTAAAAATTTTCACATCTGACTCTAAAACCAAAAACACTGCAAAGTGCTAGACAAAAACATGTCATTAGTTGCAGATGAGGAACACATCTACATCACAGAGGAACACGGAGCATGTCAGTGAACTGCTTTGCTACTTGAATCATCCTATAAAGTACTTCTGACTGATTCTTACAGGAAAGGATTAACAAACTTGTGCATAAAGAATCAATTCACTATACATTTTTAATTTAATTTTAAACCCATTTCATTCACAGCAAAATGAGACCAACATCGTTCCTCTAGTCAGAACAGTCACTATTCCATCCTACCCACCATTTACAAGTTAACTATACTCCCACTTCTTTTTACATTCCATTTCTACTGTAGGTCTGTCAAGTACCAGCTATTTTGCTATACTGAAAGTTGGCTAAAATACCAGTTTTCCCTAATTCACCTTGCTTCTGTTTGTAACTCAGTAAGTAGAAGTAGGTCTGGACTAAAGGGGAAAAAAACCCTAACAATTACAAGAAACCAGGCAGAACCTCAAAGCAAAAACAGTTTTTGTCAAACTACAATCAATCCTGAGCACTTGAGTATACTCATTCACAGTTAAGCTAGACCACTGGACACATTTAGAGACAGATTTATAGAAGATGGGTGTAACTTATCTTTACACTTACTGCAGCTGAGAAGCACCACTAATTTGTATAAAACTTCAGTCCACAGAAGTGCTACTTTCGTCATCTAACAAAAACTCAAGTAAAATCTCTGCAAGTATCTGTAACATACCTATGAACAACATGGAATGTTTTCTTGCAAATTTGAGACCTTCGTTTCTGTCAACTTCACGGTTTTCCTATAAGACAGTATTAATATCTATTATTAGCAAAATACACTAGCAGAACATTCAATGCAGTTGAACCGAGTTTACCTTATCAATCTTGTTTCCAACAAGCATTTTCACTATGTCATTCCTTGTGCAGTATGTTTCCAGTTCATTTAACCAGTTATCCAGCTTGACAAAAGTATCTCTTCTTGTAACATCATAAACTGAAAGATATAAGTAATATTATTTCACAATATTTCTTCCAAGAAAGACACTCTGCATTAGAACAAGAGCAAAAATAATGTTTCTTGAATTAAAAAAAGCAAAGAAACCCAAAGAATCCAGTTTAGACTTCATTCACCAGCTCCAACCACTGAGGATACAAATGCAGAACAACTCTAAGATTCAGTTATGTTCAGACATTCTGGTTTATAGGATAGAGATTATTATCTTCAAGGAATTCCATGTCTGCAAACCACAGATACAGGATACTTACTAACACCATTACAGAAGATACACCTAGAGGATGTCATGACCTTCTGCACTGAGCATCTCACTTCTAAGAGTGTTACTTACACTACACTGCTGCAGTGCTGACAGAATTGCAGAATCATCTAGGTTGGAAAATGAGGTTCGAGATCATTATGTCCAACCATCAGTATGATCTCCCAAGTCTCACCACTAAGCTATGTGCCGTAATGCCATGTCCACACATTCAAGTACCTCCAGTGCTGGGAACTCCACAACTACCCTGGGCAGCCCACTCCAATATTTTATCACCCTCTCTGTGAAGAAATTCTTCTTAACATCCAATCCAACCATCTCCCCTGGCGTTATTTGAGAATGTTTCCTTGCATTCTAAGACACCTGAGACCAACATCCTCCATGATGCAACTTACAAATGAGTAATGAGGTCTCCCTTCAGCTTCCACCAGACAAAAGAGCCACAATTTCTTCAATCACTCCTCATTTTTAGCTAAGAAAGTAAACTAACAACTAATGCCCTCAGCACAACAGCATTCCATTTTACATAGCATTTCATGAGGTACAAGTAATGAGACGCACTAACAGTTACACTTTCTAGATCTAAATTTCAGTAGCCAGTGACTACCTAATAATGACCATTTCAAGCTCTGAAAAATCTTTTTTCTTCATTCTCCCACCCCATATGTAAATAATAATATGAAACCAATTAACAGTTGGTTTCACTCAAACCAATAGTTTCACTTGCAAGAACAGTCTGATTTCTAGAAAGCTGTTCAACAAAGTAATAGTAGAGTATTATTTTAAAAAGTCAGAGGGCTAATCTCAACAGAACTTTCTAACTCCCAAATAGTGTTTGCTTACTCTTAAGGCATTCAATACTAAGTAGTAAGTTCAGAGGCGACACCTAAGGAACTTAAGATATGTTTTGACAGTGTCTTCCTACATGGGGAACGTAATGGAACTTGAAAAACAGTACTGCAAAACAAAACCTACCAGAAAATCTCATGACAGGTTATGCCAAATTAAGCAGTTGGACTGGAGACAATAACTGAACAGTTTAGTCAAGAATCTCTCCAATCAGAGAAAGCTTTAAAGAACTCTAAGATATCCCTTTAAGAAGCAGCAGCTTTTAAACTCATGCACAATCCCTGTTTCTCAGACCTGTGAGACGGACTACACAGTAACCAGACATAAAACTCAAGATCTTTTAGTATAGGAGCTGTTCCACACAAAGACACAAAAACTTTCAAAATCAATTAGACAGCATAGAAAAGTTAGGTGGGTTGGTACTCCAATGCATGAGAAAACCATCAACTTATTCAAAATTGCATGCAAAGCTGTACTTACCTAGAATAACACCCTGTGCACCTCTATAGTAACTGGGTGTTAGTGTTCTGAACCGCTCCTGACCCGCAGTATCCTAAAAAGCCATACAGAAAGTTCTGTTACTCAGAATGTGAGCAGAATTTATTTTAGCTCTCAGGTATCCTACAGAATACACAATATAAGACTCAAAGTAATTTAGCGTACGCAACAATCTGAATAACTGAATTTACACCTGCTTCTGTTGTTTCACTCACATTAACTTTGAGATTCTGCATAGTCTGTCCCAGGAAACACATTTAAACTGTCAAGTGCAGTGAATAACTGGATTAGAGAACGATTAGATTATTTCTGCTGTAGCATTTGTTCTACAGCTAGCAGGGCAGCAGCCAGCCAGAAACACAGCTGTAACACTAAGATTTTACAACAAGCATCAAAATCTGTGGTAGAGGTATGTTCCTCACTTCTAACATCTCAGTCCAAACACCCATGGTAAATGCAATTTAACATCCCATGACAGAGCTGAAAGAAGCACATATGTCTTAAAGTAAATTCAACTTTACATCCTCAAATTTGAAGTGCCAACAGCTTAGCAAAGAGAACAAGAAAACCCCCACAGCTATTAAGAGTGCTGATTCCTTGTCAAAGTTCAGAGTATAATTTAATCTGAGCAGTATACGTGCTGCAGACTTCACATATCATAAATGTATGTAACTTCAGGTACTAAAGCCCCCATGCCTCCAAATTACCCTCGTATTTAACGTAAAATGATTCAATACAAGCTATACCTTACACAAGCCATCACCATTCCCAAAACAAAGTGATACATTAAGAACAAGACAAGACTTACCCATATTGCTAGTTTAGCCTTGTTTCCATCAACTGAAATAGTTTTCACCTTGAAGTCCACACCTGGAGAAGGAAAAAAAAAATGTTACTCCTTCAAATATATACTCCACACATTCTGGAAATGGAAAAACAAGAAAAAAATCCAACTCATAAAACAAGCAGCAGTAAGTTCTATTGGTTACTTCCACACTTTGTGCTCAACACTTATAAGGTTTTATTAAAGGGCTTCTGTAAAATGAAATTTTAGGTCATTGACTCAAATATTTTACGGAAATAAGGGAAAAAATATCCAACATTAAAGTACACTTTCCATGACAAGCATTCAAGTTTTAATTCAAATGGGTTGACTTTCAATTCATTACTCAAAGACACGTTCTTGAGCATGTCACTGGTCTTAAACACCCTTTCAAAATAAACGAGGAAGTTGTAGCAAGGCAGGGAAACAGAGCAAATAAACTCATTTCTAACATTCTGACCAAGTCCCATCAGCATGGTTAGCCAGAGGTAGACTAGCATAGACAGGGACTGATCTAATACATGACCTCTATCCTGTGAGAAATATTGTTAGATGACACTAGTTGCTCTAACGAGCATATCAAATAAGTTCCAGGTTATTTGAACATGCAGTATGTCTCTTATAAGTCTTCCAGCAGTGTTAGGGACTCACAAGTACTGCACACAATGATGGAGACACAGACAGACATCATGGTAATGGTAACAGCCCTACTGTCGACATGAATAATTAACCTCTACATCAGGATTTTATTTTTTTTTTAATACATGGGAACTAAGAGCCCATCACTTCCCCAAGGAAAGCTACACACAACAACAGGAGGACAAAGTTAAAGACTATGGCAATACAAGTGAGGGAGAGGTCGGGTATAGTTATGTTTCATTTTGCTCCCCATCAGCCGATAGCCCTGAAACAAAGTATAATAATGTCATTTTCCAGAGGCAAAGACTCTTAATCCCCAACTGAGCAGTAATACAAAGCTTTATGCCATGCGCAAGTATGGCACATTATTCTACAGTTACATTCACAGAAAAGAAGTGCCACCACTAGCTTTTCATCTTTTAAACACCAGTTCCTAAAACTTAATTCACAGCAGGCTGCTATGATAGCAGGTTGCCACAACTTGGTCCTAAAGAACATCCAGTCCCAACAATTTTTCGGTGTTCAGCAGTAACTTTTACACTAACAGAATCTCCTCCTCCACAGCAATGCTGTATTTCTTTCCCTGAACTGTGAAGATCACCAATGCTCAGCTACAACATCTGACTGCTAACAGTACAGATTCACCCACCAATCCGATATAAAATCTATAACCGTAGGTGTTACGAGTCTATCGGATACTTCACATAAACCCAAAGCATGTCACAGCAGTTTCAAGAAGGACTTTTTTCCCCTTTAGAGCATCAACTGTGTTTCAAAGCCAGGTTATTGTGCTCCTATTAAGTTAACAGACCAAATGTCGTGTCTATTCTGCAATTTTCATTTAATAGAAAGTGCACGTGCACCTTTAAGTTAGCCTTGCTGATAAGCTTAAAATCAAGAGGTAATGTTTAAAATTTGCACTAGCAATTTATATAAATTAAGAAACTAAAATAATGAATAAACCCCATGTATTATAGACTGATTGCTAAAAGAAAAAAGCACATTAAAATATATCTTTTCAAGTGATTAAGACACACAAATATTCTATAAAAGCAAGACAGAAATATTTTTTAAAAATGATATAAGAAAGCTGGTAGAAAACATCAGGCCTCTAGAAAATTGTTAAAGAAGACAAGCAGTGCATTTCTGTTCTGTAAATGATTCAGTGAAATACAGACATGTTCCTGTGACCAGTGTCAGTTAGTTGTCAACTCATCTTGCAAGCTTACGTTTGTCCCCTGACAACAGAAAGCTGACAATGCTTTCCACCATACTCCAAGAGGCAGCCAAAACCAAGGGAGCATGGTCCTATACTGTACTCATGTGTGGAGGCACATACTGCCTGAGTCAAAGGGACCCAGCACCACACAAACAGACTACAGACTTACAGTCTGCAAGAAACCATTCTGTCCCTTTCATGCTACCGCTGCTCTTAGTCCACCATGCCATGCTGTATTTGTACCAAGTGCAAAGTCAGCTGGAGCACGTTATCTGTGTTAAAGGTAACTGAAAAACCAGGCATCTGGGAGCTGAAGGACTCTTAAGGAAGGCTACAAAGCTAAGAGAAATGTATGCAATGCATTACTTCACTTATGAAATAAGGATTGCATTTCATGTTTATCTAGAATCTCTCATACAAAGAGCAAGGAGACAGGCAGAAGCAGTGAGAACTACAGAAAATGGTGGGGCAGTCTGATCCATGAGATGAAGCCCTGCGACACATTTGCCTCAAAAGAACACAAGGAGGACAATGACCTGGTAGGAAGAACAGGACACGGTTAATCTTGCAGAAGCTACTGAAGCCAAAATACTTATCCAAATCAGTTCAAACTCCTGAGAATAATGGAGGATTATTAGTAAATACTAAATTAAAAAACTCCCACAAACAAATGGTTTGAAGTTTATATTGCACCTAGTAGCTGCGGGTTTGTGCAAGACACAAAGATCACGTTTCCTTGTGTCTCAACAGGAAAGAGACCAGCCTTGCTGCAGCCAAACCTTAACCCAGTATTCTCTCTTCATTTTTTATTCTAAGTAAAAGCCAAAGACATCTCACCCAATTGAAGAGTCAGTAAGCAGATGATATTGAAAGACAATATTTTTTTGTAGTAAATCCACACATTTTGGAAACGCATGGTGCTCTGCAGTCCCAGCAGAAAGGACTTCCATCCCCAAACTCAAAATGGAACAGAGTTTGGTCAGCCCAAGAAAACATTCAAGTACAGATTCACAACATGTTTTGGCATCACCATCTTGCAAACCCCAGTATTTTGCATCTAGGATTTGTCCTGTAGCAGTAAAGAATTCTCTAAGAATTCACCCCCAAATACTTCATCTCTACAAACAAAGCCTGTCCTAAGAGCTGAAAGGCTGCCTCTCAGTAACACATTCATCAGAAAATGGAGATGCCACAGCTTTGCTGCTTTAAAGAAAAAAAAAGAACAACCAAGTACAACCCAGATTCTGTTCCCTTTTCATTTAAATGGGGGGGGAAAAAAATCCACAGGAATTTGCTATCACACAAGTGCTCCGCACAACATGCTGCAGAACTTTAACTGCTGTTGGGCAGTGTGACAAATCCCAAAGAGAAGGAATCACATCAGGATCTTTCAGCATCTACTCTAGATTTTTCCCCACTTTGCTCTGCCTTTATGAGGCTCTGCGGGCAGCACTGCGCACAGGCGTGGAGCAGCCAGCACAACAGGGACACGGAAGGGGTGCAGAGGGGGGCCATGAGGATGCTCAAAGGGCTGGAGAACATCCCCTACAAAGACAGGATGGGAGAGCTGCTCTCATTAAGCCCAGAGAAGAAAAGACCTCTGGAAAGAGCTCACCGCAGCCCTTCAACTATACAGAGACTGATGATTTACATGGTCTGACAGTGAGCTTGCACTAATGTATGTCATGACTAACTTGTAATGAAGTTTCATTTGCTTATGAAAATTTGTGCTTCTTATTACCCAGCAATCAAATGTCACAAACCACAATGTATGATTTCAATATATTTTGGTCCAGACTAATAAGATATTGATTTGTGCATCACACAATTTAAAACGAAAACAGTGGCACAATGCTACCTGAACTTTTATTGTTTGTATTTAAAACAAGCAAATTAATGTGCATCCTCAGTGCACAACCCAGCAATTATTTCCTCATGGCATACACTTGTCAAAGAAAACAGAAGCAGCTTAAATGACTGTTTTGTCCTTTCTGGGACAAATTAAAATTGTTCTTTTGGTGATGAAGCACTGTATTCAGGCTTGATGGCACATGAAAGCTATCATTTACAAATTCAGTACCAACTCTGAAATGTCATCATTGCCCTGCTAGGCAGATATATGAAGTTAAGTTAGGGATACTCTGAAAACATCTCCATCTGTAAGTGAATTTCAGTCCTTTCTGAAGTTTTAAAATCTACAGAATAAAACCCCAAACCCCGCATTTCTGAAGAGGTCAGCATGCTGGTTTTAATTAAGCCAGCACACAGTTCTGCACCAGTAATATCAGCTGGAAAAAAACACCCCTGACAACTACTCAGGAAGTTATACAACGCCAATAGGAAAGCCCCAGCAGTTCTTAGCAACACGTGCCTGTTTACTGCCTTTGCATATGATCATTCCCCAACTTTAATATGCTTACAGCAGTGATTCCCACATGGCAGTCACACCCAGCAGAAGCCAAACAGAGAAGTAAAGCTATTTATTAAGCCTCTTCTTGCCTTAAATTCACTATCACTACATTTCTCAATGCTCCACATGAAAAGTGCTCCTGTATCTTATTAACATTATTGAAGATTTCCTAAACAGACAAAGCTGACCTAGATTCATTTTTTTTTCCTTAAATTTGCTGCTCCTAATCAGAATCCTCAGCCAGAACTCTGTAGAGGAAGTAAGAAACGTCTTAGAATTGAAATGCATTGTATTGAGAAGTTACTTTTATTTTACATTACTTCAGTTATTAATGTGGCACAGATGGCCACCAAGGGATGCACAATCAAACTTTTAATTACATGATGCAACTCTACATAGGATATCCTGCATTCCTGCATCACTTTCCACAAACACAATTAATTTCACTGTTGGTAGGCATCAAATCCACACAGTCATGATCTCACTCCTTTGTTCTCCAAATCCAGTTTCATGGCTCTCTTCAATATTTTTCAATAGTATTAGCTGCCAAGGAACTGATTAGTAACTAGAGAAAACATAAAACACATTGTAATTTCTTCCTTATACAGGAAAAGCAGAAGCTACATACTGCCTAGCACGCTCCAGTACTGTTCAAGTTGCAGAAGTTGACATCCTCTAATAGAGAGTCCGAAGTATTTTTAACACTCAAGCTACCCAAATATCATATTACTCACAAGTTCTGGACTATTCAAACATCTTCATAGCTACTTTGCAAATAAATCAGTAGGAGACATAACAGTGTTTGTTACAATTCCATTTTAGCCTGAAGTGCTAGAAAAGATTGGCAGATTGTTGTACTAGAGCTTCCCACTACCCATACTCATGACTTACAGCTTCACCAAGGATGACATTTACCATCTGTTTTCCCAGCCAAGGATATATTTTAGCACAAATGGGACAACTACAGCCCAGTACAGACAATACACCAATTATTGCTACATGCTAAACTGTATCCACATCATTCTTTTCTCACAGAATAACAGACATGACTGAACTTCACTACTGGTTTGGCAAGTCTAAACAAACTGCTATTTCATTCCACAGTTGGTGTAAATTTTTTACAGGTATCATCAGCACATACTTACCGATTGTTGCTGCAAGTTCTGGGTCAAATGTGTCATCTGTGAATCGCAGCAGAAGGCTGATGAGAATGGAAAAGAAAGAAGAGTTAGTTATTGCAGCATATTCACAGCTTGCCAAAAGCCTATAAATTACACATCTGAAAATAATAGCAAGATTACATAGCTAAAAAAATACATCTCATTTTTCCATCTTCACCCTGCAATATAAAACAAAGAAGGAAACAAAATAATACAGTAGTTCATGCTGTGTCAGAAGAGCCCAGCCCTTTTCTATACAACCATTGCAGAGTATGTCCCTGAAAGAAGTGCCACTCAAGCTGTCAGATTGGTTGCCTGAACAGTCAGGTGATCTGCTTCTATTCCTCTTTCCCCAGAACTCAGTATGACTGTAAGATTCTCTTGTTTTCATGCTGTTTCACAGAGTATCTCTGTAAGCTTGGCAAGAAAATTCCAAGTCAGCTTTTTATCAAAGAAATAATTCCTGGAATTAAGCGTGCAGCAGAATAAGGACTACACCCATTAGAAAAAGATGCTGAACAGCAGAAATAACTCCAAATCATTTTACAGTTTTGTATCATTTCTGTACATGACAGCTTTAACATATACAGCATTTCTCACTATCCACAGATGTTTACTACCAATAAACCAGATGCAAGCAAAATCTACTCCCACATTATAGTAGTAGGGTCCTTCCTAGAAGTACCCATAAGCCACAGCACTTGTACCAAATGTAAATATTTTGGCAAGACAAAGTTTCTTAGTACACTATTTCTTTTTTTTAAATCAGTAACCTTATTCATCTGTGGTGAGTAAATATTGCCATGTGGCAGACAGCTGCTGGCTATGACTGACAGCTTCTGTTCATTTCCAGGCTAGGGAAACAAAACAAAGCCTTGTTTACTTTTTGGGAGATGCTATTTAAGAGCAGCTATTTTAGTGACAACTAGAACTAATTCTACTTAAAGAAGGCAAAATATGGAACCCTCATACTGCTACTAGAATAAAAACATCAGTTTGTAAGCCTGGAGAGCTAAACTCAGCCAGTCTCTCATTTTGCCATTATTTCATACACAGACATCTTCTATAAAGCACAGCACTGCCACGGGGTCCAGGTGTATAGCATTCGGATGAGAAGTCAGGACTTCAACCACATGTTATGTCAGACTAACCCAAGCTCAGCATCCAACACGTTCTAGTCAAGGAACAGCTATTTCTTCTGTTTTGAAGAAATACATTTCTGAATGCACTTGTTTGCACCGTGTGTCACAAAGCCACATACAAAAGAGTAGATTTCTTTTAGTTGAGAGAATCTCAAATCATGTCTGTCATGAGGCCTACCACACCAGGTCGTTGATTCAGCAGCTAACTCCAAGGAGCGGCTGACAGATTTATAATTAATAGGGTGTTGGTTGTTTTCTCCAATTAGCAACTTACGGGTTACTTAGGGCCATAGTAGGAGTTTGAACTTACATGCACACAAGAAAAAAATAGTAATAATCAACATAAGAAGTGTGGTATGTTCCCAGATGACCTATGTTCATAAATCACTTACTTTATTAAAGTCTACGACACTATCAAAAAAATAAGGAAAAAAATAAAAGATAAAAGAAGGCCACTTAGACAAAAGACGTGACAGCAATGCGAAACACCGGCCCCAAAGGACTTGGGAAAGCACACCAGGAGAACAGCAACGGAAGAGTCAGCGACAGACCGACTCCGATATGTACTTTACGTACCCCCATCCCCTCCGTCAGCACCGGGACGCGTGTGCGACTACACGCACACGTGCGGACGGCCCCCAAAGCAGCAGGAAGATGAGTAAGCACAGCAAGCACGCCACGACAACGACAAAGGCTCAGAGGGCACAGGGAGGCCCGAGTCCCCGTGTCAGGGTCCGTAGGGCTCGGCCGCGCCTCCGCCCGGCTCAGGCGGCCCCGCCACTCTCCCCCCGGGCGGAACAGCAGAGAAAGAGGCCGGCAGCCCGAGCGGGGCCGGCCCGCAGAGGCCGCGGAAGCTCCCCCCAACGCCGGGCAGGCCGCGCCCAGGCCGCGCAGAGGCGGAGGTGGGGGCGGAGTGTCCAACGCAGCGCCGGGGGCCTGGGCCGAGCGGAGAGACCGCCGGGCACGGCGCCCCTCACCTGGACTTGCCGACGCCGCTCTCGCCGATAATGAGAATCTTCAGCGTGGTCAGCACGTCCTCGTCCATCCCGTCGGCGCGCCCGGCCCTGCCCGGCCCCGACCGACCGACAGACGTTCCCTGCTCAGGCTGCGGCCGCCCCGCCTGCGCCTGCGCGCCCCGCCGCCCCCTTGCGCTCGCGTCTCGCCGGCCGCTCCGCGCGTGCGCCGCAGCTGTGCCGGCAGCGGGGGAAGAGGAGGAAAACAGCCCCCGCCCTTCGGGTGGCGCATGCGCAGAGCACAGGGAGCCGAGCCGGCTGTTCGCAGCGGGGTTGGGGCGAGGCGAAGGGAAGGCGTGTGTGTGCGGCTGCGTGAGGCTGTGTGAGGGGTCCGGCGCTCCCCTGTGGACGTTGCCCGGGCTGTCCTGCTGGTGCTGGACCCGTGATGGGGGTCGGAGAAGCCTGAGCGTGAGCCTTCAGTTTCTGCTGTCGGAAATCGATGAAAAAAGAAACCGGATTGGGATTGCAGACGGGAAGGAGAAAGCTTGATCCGCGGGGTGACGGCCTGTATCCCCACTGCTAGAGCTGAGAACGGCTGCACAGCCCGTCACCGACACGTAGGGCATTTAATCGCCAGCTCTGTACGTCCCCAAGGCCAGGGGTTGGTGGTGGGATGTCCCTCCTTCAGTAGGGCTCCTCTCGTTGCCACCGGCAGCAATGGTCGGCCAGTGGTTACGCTCAGCCTTTTCTTTCCCATCTCCAACATCTGTATGCTTTGACAATAATATTTTATTTCCAGGTAAATCTGAGTTCTTTTTCTGAACGTGCTTCATTATGAAAAAAATGAAAGTAAGAGCAGAAAGGACTGGCCCCTGACAGGCCCTAGATGTGCTTGCAGTGTGTGTTCCTCAACACTGTTAGGAAGTGAAAGCTGTGTGGTTCCTGAGGGAGCTTTTAGAAAGATAACAAGGCTGCAAATAACTTGCAAAAAAACATACCCAGCAGAGCCCTTCCATAAAAACCCTAAACACTTTTCGAACTTCATTGCAGTGAGAAAGGCTCTTTATAACCGGTCTTGCTACCCTGCTATTACAGCTCAATGCCTCCCTCAGACCACACATAATTGAGAGAATCTCTTTTACTATTAATCAAATGTATGTCTGATGTCTGAAATTGTCCTTATTGTAACTCTTAGGCCAGCAAGACAGCATCTTCTCATCTGCAAATACTAGCTTTAGTATACACAAGAAGCCCAAGGCTCTTCTGTAATCACACCGTGAGTACTGTGTTTTGGGCCCCTCAGTACAAGAAAGACATGGAGTGTGTCCAGAGAACGGTAACAAAGCTGTGAGGGGTCTGGAGCACAGGGCTTATGGGGAGCAGCTGAGGGAACTGGGATTGTTCAGTCTGGAGAAGAGAAGGATCAGGAGAGATGTTACAGCTGTCTACAACTGCCTGGAAGGAGGCTGTAGTGAGGTGGAGGTCAGCCTCTTCTCCCACATAACGAGCACTAGTATGAGAGGCCTCAAGTTGCACCACACTGAATGTTAGGAAAAATTTCTTCTCTGAAGGAATGGTTAGGCACTGGAATGGGATGTCCAGGGAGGTGGTGGAGTCACTAACCCTGAAGTTGTCAAGAAATGTTTACATGTTGTACTAAGGGACATGGTTTAGTGGGGAAATACTGGTGGTAGGTGAATGGTTCGACTGGATGGTCTTGAAATCTTTTCCAACCTTGGTGATTCTATGATTCTGTGAAAGACATCAGCCCACATCAGCGTTTTGCATAAGGGGGGATGAGACTGTTTTACCATTTTTGTCAGCATGAAGACTTCAGAGGGCACAGCTCTTTAGCAGCAAAGAGATTTTTTTACAGCACAATTGCCTTCAGCTGGGTTATTGGATCAAGACAGTGACCATTCCTTCATGTAGTGAACAGCTCTGGTGCCATATACCATACACTTTCCACCTTCAGGATCAGCTGTCCTGCCTCTTTTGCCTCAGAAAACAAGCTCCTAAGATGAATACAATAACAATAATTATGAGTTATCAAGGCATGTTCTATAATGAAGCCTGTGCAAATAGCTGTTTGTATACCATGACTCTGCCTGTTTACTTGTAATAATTTGAGATTTGTTTTCTTGGTGTGGATTACTTTTTGCAGTGGTCTGGGAAGAGAGTTTGTTTATACTTTGTAGTTTATCATGCTGTGTTAAGGAGCTGGGGGGTCTTAGGGTGGAACAGAATTTGAATTTGTATTTGGAAGGTGGACCCAAACAGCAAAGTATTCTGCTATGGATATCAAATCCTTTGAAGTTAAAGAGTATTTGTTTTTTTGTTATTTGTTTTTTGTTGTTTCCCATTGTAGCCACAGAATCAAACTATTCAATATGGATATTAGTCATGATTCAGATTATAATTCTATATGTCACACAGAAGGAAGAATTTTTCAGTATGGCAATCAGATCCTTCACCTTAATGATAAACAGACACATGAAAGCAGGCAAAACTTGCCCTGCATGAATGTCTTATAGTTCATGCATATGGATGCGATGCTTTAGACCTTCCTCAAAAAAACAGTGTTTCTTTGTGTTGTCCTTGTACAAACTGAGCCGTGTAGTCATCTGACATCAAATCTGTCTGCAGCAATTGACCTGTTTGCAGTGTGTGACAGCTGTTTTAATTCCAGAAAGCCAGGCCATGTTGTGCAAGTACCAGCTGTACTCCAGAAGCCAGTGGTAGTGGATGATTAAAGCATTTCAGACATAGTTCCTTCAAAGTGAAGCATTATTCACTAAGAAACATACAACCATTAGAACTAAACATTAACTTATTTTGCCATGAAACTTGTGTAGGATATTTCCAGTGAAGCTGTCTCTGATCTGGGAGAGACACCTAGCTTGCTGTAATTCATGTCTGTCTGTCTGCTTTTCTGCATTCTTTTCAGGACTCATCAGGAGTCCTCGGTTATGACGACTAACCCAAGTCTTTTCTTTAATAGTTGTGGAAATTTTCATCTAATTGTCTTTTATGATCCCTTTTGATCCTGGCCTCAGATTTTGGAGGGCCAAGCCACAACAGCATCATTAGCCTTGCCTGATTATTACTCTTCCTAGAAGAACAATGCAGAGTTTTTTACTGCATTTTTATTTCCTATTCCCTTTATTCTTGATTTCTTTCAGTGATCTCTTTTATACTCTGTCAGAATAGTACCAAACAGATTAACTTATCTGCATATAATATCTATCAATTATTATACATCCACGCCTCATTCTTCATAAACTGCTAAGGGAAATGGTCCGATGGTAGAAAACAAGCATAACTGGTTCCAAGTCAGCTCCTCCCACATATGGAGATGAATAGTGAAAGAAAGATGAAATTTGGACTTCAGAGTACAGAGTACTTCTCTCCATGCTTTTACAGTCTTTCATAAAAGCTGCCTAGTTCCTGACCAGATCCAGGACTCAGAGAAACAGAAAAAATTCAGATCCATCTCAGCTGCAGCAAGTGTATGAGATCAGTGTTCCTAAGGTTTTGATTACTTCAGGGATGTGACAAAGAAAGGAAAACATGTTGACAAAGATATCTCCTGTAATTTCAGTATTGAAATTCTCTGTCCAGTATATTATGGATCTGGGACAGTCTTTGTCACAGTTGTGCTCCCCAAGTCTTGGAGCATTCAGATCCTACTGGTATAAAATTGCAACTCCGTGGAGACCCCAAAGCACCTTGTCTCAATTAATTCTCAATTTAAGGAAAAGAGAGATGGTAATCCTTTTGTTTTCAGCCATTTATTTGACCACAAAAACAGGTCATTGAGACTAAATGTGATTGCCTCTCTCAAAAGATGGGCAGTTACTTACAGTCCCTTCCTTAGCGCTGAGATCTGTAATGAAGGGCCATTGAATTTTGTGTGTCCTCAGGGGACTCTGGCACCTTTGCATAGCGGTGTTCCCTTGGGCTGCCACTGAGGGCAAGCAAGGGCTAGAAGGACTTCCATCCAGCTCATTCCTGCTGTGGTATACCCTTAGCAACAAAGACGAGTGAGTCAGACATGAGTCAGTAACATGAGAGACAACCTGGAATAAACGAGGCCTCAGTCTGTGAATTCTGTGCCTAGGAGTCTTTGGTCAGTTCACTTCAACTATCTGCCTTTGCTTCTGTGGCTTAAACATGGAGATAATTGTGTTTACCATAGAAGATGGCAGAAAGATCAAGGGCTGATTTGAAAAGGGAGCCAGTGGTTTGTGTTTTCCCTGTCTGTGCTGTCTGGTTTTACATGAGCTGTGAATTTCATGATCAGAAAGTGGCTACTTAACTGCATGGCTCTCCTGCTTTCTCTTTAATCACCGATGCTATCACAAGTTAAAAGATGCTTTGAAATTTACAGGTTCTCTTTAGGCTTTTTAGGTACACTGATGGACATCTTTAGATCCCAAAGCCCTTAATTCATAGCTGAGAAGCTAAGCCACTTCAGAAGGATACTGACAGCAATCTGCAGGTCTCCTGTTGCAAAGACATACTCTTCTATTCCATTTCTAGATTGTGTGGCTGACCCAAAGTATATATGGTCCTGACAGTGAGTCAACAGTTGATTCACCATGAAACAAGCCTGATTACTAAGCTCATCAGTGACTCCTAGCAGAAACAACATGTGTACACATGCTCAATCTTTTTCTCTTCTTCATGCAGTAATTTGCAAAGTTTGTAAGAGTGACTGTCATCATGTGCCAGATTCAGGGAAGTTCTTTTTCTGCATGACATCCTTAAACACAGTAACACATCCTTATGATTTCATATTCAGCAAATAGCAGCAAGGAGTGAAAGTACTGCAGAAGTCTCAGAACTCTGAGGAGGACTTCTCTGGAGACCACAATGTAAATGTGATTACTGTGGTTAGCCACTTCTTTTCTGAAGAATCCAGCTTATTTTTATGAAGCAACTGCATAATATTTCTCTCTCCCCTCATTTCCAACAGCAGCAAGAGCTGGGCACTCCCATTTGTTCATCCTCTCATTGCCTGCTTACTTTCTGTGGACAGAAAGGGGAGATTTAAGATTGTAAGTATATTAGCTGTGGACAATTAAAATACACAGCTTATGGCCAACTCAGTTTTAAAACCTGGATTACACATGGTGATGGAGTCATAATAGACAAGAGTCAGCTGTTTGGAGAAGAACAAGAAGAAAAATAGTGTTTTGGCCATTAAAAATGCCAAGATATATATGCCTTAGGTATATACATGACAGTGATAAAACAGGACTTTTCAGAGAAAACCAACAGGTATTCTAGATTGTTAAGAGATAGATTGTTAAGAGCATCTTGCATAATGATGATGAGTAGATTCCAAATTTTTTGCTAAAGTAACCTGCTTGCTGAAAATAATACAAAAAAAAAAAAATTAGTTGCTTGCTTTGAAATGCTGTTATATTGATAAATGCGTGGTGTAATATTCAAGATACACCACATCTTCCTTCTCTACTGGAAAATGGTGAGGAAGGCTTGCCACCTCCTAGTTCCATTCAATTTTGTTCAGATCAATTGATTAATCATTTAATCCCACTTAATGCAAGCAGTTGTCTTAAAAATGGCATTTTATCTTCCTCATCATGTTATGAATCTTTAAATTAAGGACAGCTTTTAAGACTGGATGACCTAAATATTCTTTTTTAAATGTCTCTAAGGTAACTATAGAGATATTTAAGTAATGATATGAAATAGATTCCTATTTATGATTGTTAGATTCCTGACAGTACTTTCATTATATTTTAAATAAGAGGAAAACAGGTATGATATTTGAGCTATGTCTACCACCGACTGTAAATAAACAATAAAAAAGGTAAGACAACAGCTTTCAAAGGACACAGAAAGCACAACAGAGTTTGGGTATAAGAGTTTTCCTGCAGTCCAACTTTACGTGTACTTCATAAACATTGAACAGTTTGTGCTGTGAATTGTTCTTTGTTCAAGTGTATTTGTATCCAATGCAGCACAATGTATAATGTATTTACCATTAAGATCAGAAGACAGAAAAAAAAATGTCAAAGAATATCTGACAAACCAAGTTCACATGAAATATTTTATCTGAATATTAGTGAAATATTAGTGAAAGTAGTAGAGCATTATCTAAAGCTTGCTGTTTCTACGTTGCTTCATGAATTTTTCAAAAGCAACTTTTGGATTTGTTTTGGATTTCCTATGTTGGTTGTAGAGCTAAAGAGGCTTTCTGTGAATACAGTAAACTTGCCAAAGATAAAGTAAGCATGTGTCTTTGTGGAGTACTTTTTTACATTAGCAAAATCTGTTATTTCCCACAGGCAAGACAATTGGGGGTCCTTGTCAGAAGGCAGTTGTTCTGAAAGAACTTCTCATTTCTAACAAGGTTTTACTTTAAGTGATCATTTCAAGGAAGAAGAATCAGGAATTGAGTTATTTTGTATTTCAAAAAGAACGTATTTACGTATCTTTCTCCAGTTGCTTCTAGTACTTAACATGGATAACATTAAGCAAGGAAGGGAAGAGGTAACTCCATCTCTACTTTGGGATCTTCTTATCCATAATCCCTTCTGAAGGTTTAGCATACCTCATCTAGCCTTTGGTTTTATGTGCTGGTGGGATTAGCTGTCAGAATGGCACTGGGTGGATTAAGTAACCACTGTCATCAGTATCTCACTCTTTGCACAACACGGTATGAAGCAATCATGAAAAATCTGAGGACCTGGTGGGCAAAGGGCAGAGATACAGTATCAAGGCAAGGAGTGCCAAGTAAGCCAAACAACAATCAGTATTAAAGCTGCCACAATCACTGGAAGAAATGCACACAGAAATGTGAATTCAAATGAGGGCAACCAGTTTTACTGGGTCCAATCAAAGCCCATCTGTCACCAGGGACAGTAGTGTCCTCAGCAAGACCATGTAATGGTACTTCTCCAGAATGTTAGTGCATCTTTCAGCAGTTTGTGACCCAGGACTTTCTGAGCCCGTAGTGATAGTGTCTTCATCTACAACAGCTACAGTTCTCTTCAATAATAATTGTATTTTTCTTCATAGAAATGAATTTCTCATCCATATATTTTGAAACCATAACAGCACTTACAATCTAAAGTCTCCAGTAGCAAGGAGTTGTACAGCTAACTATGTACTCTTCATTTTATACTCTATACCTGCTACTTTCATTTGATTTCTCATATTAGAATAGAAAATGAGCAACTATATATCAGCTTAGTTCACACCACGCATTATTTTATAGATTTCCATCATATCCTCTGATAGTTTTGTAGGGTTCTTTAATAGCAAGAGGAATCCTGATCTGCCTGATCACTCCTCCTGTGGTTATCATTACAATTTTAGTTATCCTATTTTCACCTTGCAATACACTCACTTGCCTACTGTATCATTTTTTCTTTTTTCCAGATGAGAAGCCTAGAAGTGTACAAATTATACAGAAAGTGTACAGAATATGAGTGCCATTGAGGAGTGGTTTCTATGAATATTTTCTAATGGTCAGTTTATTTCACTTGTGACCACTAAGATCTAAGCTGATATTTTCATAGAATTGTGTATTATATTTTTTTC
Organism: Chrysolophus pictus; assembly: GCA_037305975.1. Classification (NCBI taxonomy): domain Eukaryota; kingdom Metazoa; phylum Chordata; class Aves; order Galliformes; family Phasianidae; genus Chrysolophus; species Chrysolophus pictus. The sequence continues at coordinate 15,740,569 of JAYKPI010000006.1, forward strand.
TACTGCCTTACATTGCATCTTTATTCCTGTTCTTTGATTCCTATTCCTACACTTTAACAACTGTTTATGCATCTGAAATTCTGCACACTCCTTCTGAAGTGGTAACAACCACTGCAGAGCTCTTCACTATAAATGTACTTTTAGGATATTTTAAAAACAGAATCACAAAGTGGGGAAGCTCGCATTATAAATTGTGCCTATTGCCACTTGTCCTGTCATTAGGCAATGATGACAAGAGTCTGGCTCCATCTTCTTACTCCCTCCTGTCAGGTTTTATTGTTTCATACTATTCTGCTTTTATACATACTTGTTGTAGTTTATATTCATTTGTACTTTCCTCATTTGAATGAGGTTCCAACTTTCTACAGAATGACAGAATCACTGAAGTTGGAAGGCACCTTTAGAGATTGTCTGGTCCAACCCCTTGTTCAAGCAGGAACATCCAGAGCAGGTTGCTGAGGACCAGTTGATATCAACAGGTGGGGACTCCACAGCCTCTCTAGGCAACCTTTTCCTGTGTTTCACTCACAGTAAAAAAACAAAAAAACAAAAACAACAACAAAGTGTTTTCTTGTGTTCAAATTGAATTTTTTTAACTTGTTCCCATTTCATTCTGTCAGTGGGTACCACTGAGAAGAATGTGATTTTCTCTTAATTCCCTTCATGTGGTATTGATAAGATCTGTTGGAGCCTTCTCTTCAAGCTACAGTCATAGCTCTCCCAGCCTCCCTTAGTCATATTCATGACTTCATGGACTTGCTCCACTAAGTTAGTATCATTCTGATACTGGGTACCCCAAACCAGACCCATCACTCCACATGTGGCCTCACCAGTGCTGATCAGAAAGGAAGGATCACTTCTCTCAACCTACTGGCAGAGCTTTACCCAATAAAACCCAGGAGGCTTACAGCCTTTTTTGCCTCCTGGACTGCCTTCTTAATTCTATCCATATTTGTATCTTTCCAAAACTGCTACTGACAGGTGGTTTACAGCTATGCTGATCCTCAAGTAGGGTGTCATTAAATAGCCTACATTGAGCATGAACATTACTGCTGTAGTTTAACTTTTTGTCTTTCTTTAAGTTCTGTTTTAAATTCATCTACCTTTTTTCTTTCTTTTTTTTAAACACATTGGACATTCTGCACTGCTGTTGAATGCAGTTGTTGCATTAATGCTCTTTCATAGTTTCATCTGAACTAGATTGTTCCCGACATTTGGGACAAAACCAGGAATTGTTCTTCCATTTGTTCTGAGCTACGTGTTTAATGAAGAAGTTGTTTATGACATCCAAACCTTCATTCCTAACGCCATGTCTTGACATGATATTTTATGTAACCTGCCTTGGATGTAAAGAAAGTTTTCATTGCTATTAGAGTTCCCTTTCTTCTCAGCATCTTTGAGAGACTCAGACTGACTCACAGGTTCATCATGTCAATCTTCCTCTAATCTCCTTGGTCAGGCAGCCAACTACACACTGCCAGTCCTGCATCTTTGTTGTCTGATGTTAAGTAAGCAGCTACCAATCTGTAAAAACCTCAGTACTAATAGAAGTAATAATCATGGGGATCAAGAATTTCCCTAACACAAAGATGGTTGATAATAAATCTATGACAGCAGCCATGTAGCAGTTCCTTTATTGTAGCATGACTGTAATAAAGGGAGGAAGTGGAAATGGGCATTTAGCACAGGATGGACTCTCTCCAAGGCAATACCTCCAGCATACCTGGAATACCTGAATGCAGAGTCTTCAAAGTTTAGGCACCACTGAATGTGTGAGCATTACAAAATAAATACACTTCAAGTAATGTAGCCTCTCCTTCAGGAGCACAGCTTATTTTATCCAGCAGCATACTCGGCAAAGGACCTTTGCTTCCATGTCCAACAGAGGGCTGATGCCAAGGCTGGTGTAACTGTGCTGCCTATATTCACTTTCTCTTAAGCACCTTCCTCAATAGGTGGCCATGGCAGCACAATAACAAATAGCATGCATCATTAGATCTTCACTTACAAAAAGTACACTACTTTAGGGTCTTGGAAGCATTTGTAGTATCATGGTTCAATAACTTCACTGCGCATTTATCTTACATTTAGAATATAACATTACAAAACTTTATATCAAGGCATGGTGATAATGTCTTGCAACTCTAAGAGGTATAGGTAGTTGGTATTTCTTCCTACCATGCCTTCCATAAACATTTATAATGATTTTGTAGCATATTTATATAAACCCTTTCTTCTGAAATTATCTATAAACTTTGGAGGAGGCTCTTAAACAACTACTAAAATGCACTTCTTTGAGGAAGAAGTCAGAAATTACATAGCACGTCTAACTGAAGAACAATTTAGAAGAGAGAGCAAGGCAAACTACAATCTCTATTTGAAATTGAAGCAAAAACGTAAGTGGACATAGTCAAAATGTAATAATGCTAATACAGCCTTTATTCTCTTGCAAAAATTGCAATGGGAATCTACAGTTAATATTCATAATCTTTTTTTCTTACCTCTCATTTTATACAAAACAGTGCCCGTAAATGAGCAAGCATCTCTAATACCAAGTTGATGTACTGATTTCCAGATATTTCTGTTTCCACTGCACAAATGCCTTAAGACTTTCATTAGAACAGTGTATTCATTTCTGCAAAATCACAAAACTTCTAAAATATTTGAAAGGTAAAACTAGCTCTACTTATACAGGCAAGAATTTTCCCCACAGCAGATTGAGTTTTTGATGATATCTGTCTCCAAACAGTGATCAGACTTAAGGTCCTGGATGACAACATTAAGTATAACCTTCTGTCATCCAAAACACTTGCAAACAAACCAAAATATTTTCTTCTGGATCAGGAGTTTGAATTAGATGACTGAATTTTCCTGGCATGAGAGAATTATTCCTTTTCTTTCACCTAATCCTCCTCTGTTATACAATACGTATATTTTTTTGTTCCCCTTGGGTTTGAAAAGATTACTTTTCCACTGGGTTTTTTGCATCACTGTAATACTCCTCTTGATCCTCTGGTTTCATCTGCTCAACTCTGTAGTGCATCTGGTAGCCTGAATGAACTTACGGTTTTCAGATCTGTCATTTAGTCTTCAGATATACTACTAGGTCCCCAGGGCCTTGTATTCTGCCTCCAAGATCTTTTGTTCCATCATGCACCATCCATTGTGTCAAGTGTTTTTTTCCCCAAAGTATTTCAATTACAAATTGATACTTAGCATTTGGTAAGGACTTAGAAGCCTTTGGTTTCCATTTGTCATTTGAGCTTTCCACCTCAGGTCCTTGAAACGTGCTGAGCTTTGGAAGTACTTCTGCAGATCTTCTTGTACATATTTTTATCCATTGATAATTTGCATTCACTGTTGTTTTATTAAGATAATATGGGATTGAATCATCTCCATCATAACAGGAGCTGATGAGACACAGTATGTTCACTCCTTTGAGTGGTGGGAGGTTCAAAAGTACTGTGGCATGGATCATTTCCTGTTTGCATTGATCTTTTAATAATCTGTAATAATCCTGAAACCAAGTATTGTTTTCAGGAAGAATACCTATTTCTATTTAATGTTTGACAGTGCATGAACATCTGTTGCTTCATTTATCAGAAAATATCTTTGTGAAAAGAAACATGGATGTAGTAGAGTCTAGAGTGTAGATCTTACTTGATCTGTTTTGGGAGCAGACAGTGCAGGGGCATGCTCTGTCTGGTTTTATTCCTACTTACAGGGAGAGTAGGGCAGCCCAGATCTGCTAATCATTCCCTCACCAGTTCTGTGGTGTGGCAATACATCAGATATAAAAGCTAATACAGCCCTAAGGTTGCATTCGCAACACAGAAAAAGATTTTTTTCTCCTCGCAGCTCCCATAGAGAGGCCCTTCCACCTGTCTGTGGGCAGGTTCCAAAATTTCTCTCTTCAAGGAATAAAACAAGAGGAGTTTTTCTTCCTCTCATGAAAAGTTGCTAAATTAAGATCTGTGGCTATTAGTAAAAATATCCTCTCAATCAACAAGTACTAACAAAATGAGATGCAACTCCTCATGCAATTTATATTTATCATGAAAGGAGCAGGTAAGCTCTGCCTGGATGTCAAAGGGAGCTACAGGCTACAAAAGGGTATAGAATTATAAGAATTAAACAATGCTTTAGTTATTGCTTAATTTGTACAAAATATTGGATAGGTCCAGAGCAGAAGGTGAGAATGAAACCAGCTGTATTTTAGGAAATACAACAGGTTATCATTTTCTCACCTCTCAGAATGATGGTCTCTTTCAGTCAGCAGTACTTTCCAGGAGAGAATTATATGTGCCAATATAGGAAAAGAGTTACATAATTCAAGTACTACAACATAAAGAAAATAAAGTGTGTGGCTCCTAAAATCTTGTTTTGACTAAAGCATAGGAGTAGCTGCCCAGACAGTCTTAACATATCCTCTCATAGAGCACTCTGCACACAGCAGGGTTCCCTCCGAGGCCATAGTGCTGCCAAAGCAGTGACCTTGTCTTTATCCCCACTCAGATACATGCTCCCACTGCCTCCTTGTGTGCAGAGGGTAAGCTCTAATTCCAGGCTGAAAACAAACCTTGAAAAATAAAGCTTTTGCTGTATCACCATTGATCCCGCTCACCCCATAGCTGCAAGACAAGGGTAGAGCTGATGAAGGTGAAGCAGCTGCAGCACATATCCAAAGGAGGCATTCTCACTTTTGGTGGTAGCACAGCCATTGGCCAATCTAATCCACTCCTGCAGTCCATACTCAGAATGGATTCAGACGACCACAGATTATGAAGACAATAGGAAACTGGCACACTTTATGTCAGTAGGAAAGTGGCTTTATTTCCATGTCTGTCTGCTATTACAGGAGCTTGCACTTCTTCATGTTAGAAAGTTCCTTTCCCAGCCTCATGTGGATAACTATCTCCCCTAATTTTCTTCCATTTTTTAGTTTTAGCTTTATTACCAGAAAATTTGTACCAATGTTTACACAAAGATCTATCTTGATTCATAAATAGAATCCCCAAGTCAGAAGCTCTGTCTTGTGGCAAACAGTGCATCCACCTGCTTGAGGTATCACCATTTTAGATAATGCAGACAGGCGATAGAAACAGCCTCTTTTAATAAGAGATTCATTCAACCAGGCTAAGGTAACTTCAGCCTAGAAATTCTGCCCGCCAAAACTATGGAAACAGGATATAAAAGATCAAACATTAAATAATCAAAATTATATCAGCTAATTATATCTTTGCATACATGAAACAGTAACCAGCAGCTTTGCGCAATGGATGTCATCCTCTCTAGACATCACATATGCTGCTGGGCTCACTGCAATGCTCTTGGAGTTCATATCAAGCAGGTGACATGTCTGCAGCCAATATAGCCTTCCGTTAGTCTTAAATTATTTCAGAGGTACATGCAACTCCAAACTTCTTGTCCAATTTAATTTTCCTGACTGGTGATGTAGAGACTGCTACAATCCAAGTGAAAATAGGGTTGTTTAAGGAAAGGAAAGAATGTTATTAAGAAAAGTGTTCAAAGACTGATAAAATCTACCCACTTGTTAAGAACACAGATATTCCTCAGCACTACACACTAGGTGATTTTTCATGGCTTTTTTTAACCAACAGATGTCAGAAGAAGAATTGTACATTAACTACTTCAATATTTCAAGTTTAGTAGTGATCCAAAATTCAGAAGTTCTAAACTAACAGGCCCTCATGAGGGATTGCAGAGTATTTTCTGATACAGCAGAACTCAAAAAGTGCCAGAACTATAATTTCTTGAATTCACAAGGAATAAAATGAGGAAAGAATAACAAGCAAAGTAAAAATTGTCATCTTCTAGTGTGATGTTTTATTTATTGTTCCTACAGCTTCAGCTACAGAAAGGACTTTGCACTTTCCTTCCAAAGCTAATTCAAATGCATATTGATCATGCCACACACTGCATCTTTGATCAGACCGGATGTGTGATAATCATGTGACTCTGATTGAAAGAAAGTATAGCACAGTCCCTGAGATAAGACATAGGACTATGTAGAAATTCTGTAATAATTCTTCTAAGTAATCAGCCAAGTGCTGGATGGATTTCTTTCCATAGTTCCTGTACTTCCACTGAAGCTAAAATCCAGCACAAAATATTTTGTTAAAAATATATGGGGTTTTCCTCCTAATTCTATAAAATTTTTCCTACATTCTTTTTTCAAAAATATCATAATATAAATTTTCCTCCCCTTTAAAAATCTGAGTGTCTAATCTTAGCTCAGTAAACTGCTGCTAGGTACATCACCTTTCCTCCCAGCAAGTGGTATGTATACATGTGTTGGTGGAATAACCTGACCATGTACTGTATACTCAGTCTACTGAAAAACAGAACATGATAGGTTCATAAATAGTTTCCTATGCTCTGAGCTGATCTGTTTAAAGTCTGCTCTTTGGGATTGTTTATAATTGATGACTGGAAGCTTCTTTCCTCTTTGCTTCCTCCTCCGCCCTGGGCTTCATCTCCTGACAAGTGTTCTCCCTGCAAAGAAGCACTGGAGAGTCTCCTTTTCAACTTCATGCTGAGCACAGAAGGGTGGAGGAGGCTGCTAGGAGGGAATAGGAGCCCTTTGTTCTCCCAGACTGTGTCCTGTCCCTGCAGTGCTCCCACTGGCTGGCATCCGGGAGAAATCAATGGCTCTCCTGTGCATCACAGCACGCTAGTGCAAATATTGAGATGCAGCTATGTGAGTTTATTCCTACATAATTCAGCCCATCTTCTGTCTCTTCTGTCTGTAAATCAAGTTAGACTCTTGCAGACTCAGCATATTACTGGTGCTAAGAACAGATAGCTTCTGAGCTGTTCTCTCAAGGCGCTGTGCCTGATTTCACACTGTAAGAGGCTTAGAGTCATTTAACTGAATCTGAAGAGTTCCTCACCACAGCTAAAGAAGCTGCTGGGGCAGCCATGGGGCCTGACTGCTCAGACTGAGGTGGTGTGGAGGTTACAGTTATCTGCATTGCGCTCGGGTGTTCCAGACAACTGTTAGACCTGAGTCCAGAGGGCTAATTGCCCCCTACTGCAATCTCAGCCTGCATTTCCACAGATTAAAAAATTCCCCTTTATTAAGCATTCAACCCTATGGGCAAAAATTCCACAAGTTCTTTCTGCATATGCTGGGCTGTCTGCCTTATGGAAATTCATGATGCATTATGAAATTACTAGCAGAAATCATCCAGAATCAACAGGAACAATAGGTCAAACTCACAATTTCTCTTGTTTACTGCTCTCTTACAATCTCCCTGTACTTTCATGATTAGGACTGTTATTGATCTCTTACTAGCTAGCATGGAGAAAACACTATTGGATCTGGCAGTTTCTAGTGATATAGTTAAGTCTGCCAAAAGCTTTCCAATAGAGCAAACCTACCAGGTTTTGATTTTGCAGCATTTTTTTTTCCAGGGATACTGACCCGTTCTCTTTCAATGATGGTAACAATAGGAAAATCATAAAGGAAACACACTGATTTCACGCAATACTGCTTTTCAGGTCCTCAGCTGGAAGCAAATATCTCTGCTGTGAACCTGGCAGCAGCAGCACTGCTGTCCACAGATCCCAAGGTGCCAGGGAAGCCATGGCAGGGAGCTCAGTGGCAGTGGTTGCAGAACTCAATTCAGCAGCACCCTTTGGGTGAGCCCCCTAGCTGCTCAGATACATTTGATCACAAGATTTAAAACTTTGCCACATTCTTCTTCCTACAGTCAAGAGCTGAACAACTTGAGGTGTGCAGTTTCACTGCAGATTTCTTTGTCATCCTCCTCGCAACTCAAAAAGTCAAATGCCAAGGCATATAATCAATGAACGTACAGATGCTATAATTATGAAATATACCAGAGAGTTTGGCTAAGCAGTTATTATACCAAAAGAGAATAGATAGAATGCTTATCCATATCCTGAGCTATGAAACTCCAGAGGAGCAACCTCCAGAAGAGATCCTTCCCTACTACTAGTCAGCTCTTAAATGGGCCTAGGAGAAGTGGAGCCAGGCTCCGCCCCTTCTGGCAGCACAGGTGAATTGCCTTCAGCTGTGCTCCTGTGGCTGACTCATTGCTCACCTCAGGTGATCAATCAGGTTCAGGCCGTGATTCCGCAGTTCCCATATGCAAGGCAAAAGCCCTTGTGTATGATTGGAAATTCAAAGGTGGGTTCCTAGAAATCTTTTTTCCATAAATTTCACTTCTCAGTCTGGGTGGAAGGAGCTGCTCACAGGACCTACAGCCTGTACAGGCTGTACAGATGCTGTCAAAGCCATGTTCCCAGGCAATCATGATTTCCAGGATCTACCTTGTCTGTCCCATTTCTTTCCTATGTTTGCTTGAGCCACAGAAGGTCTTTGCTGAGTCAACTGTGAAATCAGGATGAGTTTTTTCTACTCCATTCCCCATCCCTATCTGAGAAGCAGGACGCTGTTCCAATTATGAAACAAGCCTGAAATCATGTCTTGTTATCACAATCCGACAATATATGTTTCAGTATAAAATAATATTATTGAAATTGGTGCACTGAGAGAAGGAATATGTGTGCATTTTGTGTTACTGAAGGCAGTCAGAAGCTGAGAAGGAGAGACAACTGGACACTTCGAGAGCTTTTGCTTTCACTTACAGCACCCAGTGTTTCTAAACTGCTCCTTCCCTCAGTCACTTCTGATCCATGTCTCTAGCTGTATTTTGGTGGCAAGGGTTTGCTGTGGCAGAAAGAAATGAAAGAGGTCTGTGGAAACGAAAAGCCAGATACAGCATTTTCACAATGCTGTCTTTAGAATGATATGCTTCATTCAGTGCACTTTCTGTACTTTAAACACATTAAAGCCTATTTAGTGACTCACATCTGCCCAGTACAGCAACATACAGCACTCAAACAACGCTAGTCAGAGTTTTAGCTCTAAACATCAGACATATATAATTATATTCACCATCATGTATCATCAGCTATTATCATCATACCTCTTAGGAGCTTATAAAAGGACCTTAGAAAAGTCTGGCAGCACCACAGAACCCCTCTATCACAGTAGAGAGTAGAGTAGAAATCACCTGCTCTGCTATGATACAGGAATAGCACTTACCAGATGAGGCTTCCCCATCAGTGTGGCCAGTGAGGTATTGGTGCTGATTATTTTCCTCCTGCCATAGACATTAAAGCAGAGACATTCTGGTATGGAAACGAGGTTCTGCTATTATCAATCGGTTCCAGTGCTCTTGATAGCTTTGACAGCTTGCTGATGTCAGCATCAAAATGTGGCACGAGTGACCTCCTGTTGTACAGCCTGTCATAGTACAAACTTGTGGCTTCAAAACACCCAGCGGTCTGGCTTTGTCCTTGTCTGTCTCATAACATGAGAGAGTGCTCGTAAGAGATTCTTCATGAAGCATGGATTTGTGGTTCTTCTCAAAGACTTCATGAATATCCACTTTTTCCAAAAGCCACGATGTGCCAGGCCTCTGCATTGCTGCCCAAAGAGGTAAGTGGCATGGTACTCCTAAACAGCAGTTACTGCAAAATTATGGTGTGCTCTAATATGACCCAAAGGACATGCCACTAAAACAGACTGATCCTCACCATGTGCCAGCACTGATGTAGGAAGCTGTCATCTGGTCTGCCTGACCTCAGAGCAGAGTTGGACACAAAAGGTGACCATGTGAGGCTGTCCTTGTGCAATGCTTCAGGGTGAAGCAGCTGGAAATGAGTCTGCTGAACCAGGACTACATACTACTTCATACTACATATTGGGCTACAGCTTGATACATGCTCACTAAATAAAGAGGAGGGGAAGTCTTTGGTGGACTTAATGAGTTTTGAAAGAGCAGCATTAAGCACCTCCTGTCTCGCTAGCTAATGGCACTGTAGTTCTGTGCAATCATTTCAACACAGCAAAACTAAGCTGCTCAGAGCCCTTTGCAACCCATGTAGCAGAGCTGAGAGGGTTGGCTTTGCATTATATCTTATCGAATTGTAAAAAGATGCATCTATGAAAAGATATAACAAGCTTAGTGATGATCAACCTTTTTTGCTGTATTAAGAATTTGCATGAGTATTTGTATCGTAACAGACACTGAGCAAGCCCAAACTCCTGCAATTTGCTGCAGACTTTCAACGAGATTGTACAGATAGCCAGTTCTGTGCCACTGCTTTTCCTTAGGGAATGTACAGAAATACAATAAAGAGATCATTGCTGATAAAATCTAAGCCATGATCAACTTCTGACACAAGTATGTAAATGCCTGCAGATAGAAATATATTGACCTGCAGCAGTAAAGCATTGCTTTGTACTGCTTAGTGGTTTTCAAAAGTAGGAGTCAGAGTAGGGCACAGGGGAAAAGTTATAGTTATTGTTTGGAAATATCATGGATGTTAAAACTGTCTTTCCTTATTTGTTTGTTTAAAAAGACTTGACACTTTTATCCTTTAATTAGATACTGATATTGAACCACAGAAGACCAGAGTATCCAGCCTTTAGTGCATGGTGAATCAATTCTGTACAGGCCGATTTTTTTTTCTCCCACTGAACATAGCTAGTTTGCTTTCCATAGAAGCTACTTAATCTCTCTCTCTGTTTGTTTTGTTTAAATATTTCAGCTCCCCTATAAACCAACTTTATTTTTCAATATCACTGATATTCTCCTAGTACTGGAGTTGGCCATAATGTCTTTCAGGAATAGCAGGACTCTGCACAATTCTATTTTGGAGGCAAAAGTACGCAGAAAAGGTCTAAACCCAAAACTAAACCTTTTTGTATATCAGTGCTTAGTCAGAGTTTCCATGGGTATCAAAAATTGTTGACCTTCCAAGAAACAGCTGCTGTGATTGCCTTTATCTTAGAAGAGGAAAACGTAGATGCAGCCTGACTATTAGGAAAAGAAGATCTGAAACGTGTCCTGCAAATTACACAGTGATAAGGTATTTGTTGTTTTCTAAGTCTCAACCGTGTGGTAGATGAAATAAATGTTCTTTCAGTCTCTGATCAAATCTAATTTTTTTTCTGTAACAATTGAATAGACACCTTTCCTGATGGCTACAGAGGGAGAGCAGACTCACTTTTCTGACACTGTAAGACAATATTCATGAACCTTTGGGATAATAGGAAGAGATCTCTTTCAAGCAGGATCTTCTAAACCCTAGAAATTCAGAGAGTTTTGAAGGAGAAAAATCTGGGCACCAGAGCAGAATTCACTATCTGTATAGTCAGTTAAAATAGTACCATAACATCTTCTGTTTCTTCCACTGACTTTGAAGGATGACCAGCACAGATGTAGGCATCTATACTGTAGCCATTAAATCAGCTGCACCCTCCTGCACTCACTGCTTGGCCAAACAGGACCAGAAGGGTGGTGTGAACTGCACCTAGCAGCCACCTGTACAAGCAATTCCCAAACTGAGGTTATGACCCAGAGCAGGGCTAAGGCAGCCTCCAGGTGCAGGCACAACCTGATGCAGTTGTTTGTGCTGATATTGTGCGACTGTGAATCCAACAGAGGTGTCCTGAAGGTGAAAAGGGTGATACTGCAGACCCACACCCAGAGTTCTTGGTTACCTTTGACAAACACACTTGCTTCAAACTAGAATGGAAATATTGTGGCTTTTTGAGGAAACAAAGGGCCCACATTAGGTTTCACTGCCCACTACCTTCTGGGAGGCTTCTGTGGTCCTGATTAAAAGAAGACAGTGGCAGCAAGATGTTGAAAGGAGCTGCTGTAGAAAGGAAAATGTCTCCTTAGTAAGATTTTCACACAAAGAAAAGAGAGAGGCTTTTGAAAGCACCCAGGATACACTGTACATAGAATAATGGGACATAAATGGAAGAAAGAAAAGCCAAAGCTATTAAATTATGTTTTGTCTGTCCTTGATGTTGAAAATTGTTATTATTCAGCAGAGTCTAGTCCATATTTGTTTTGTTTTAATGTCTGAAATACTTTGCATTTCACCCTAATAATCCACTCTGTTCTAAATGTTTATACAGCATGATTTACTACAATGTGGATGTGTAATTATTGCGATGATTAGACAAAACATCTTTGACAAGAAAGGAAAACAGTAGTTAATAATGTTTTCCATCTGTTTGGTAAAACCTCACTTAAAAAGAAAGAGCCCCTTAGCATACAGCAGGGTCCAAGGCAACACCTATGCAAGTACATGACAGCAGTATAAATGCCTAATGAATTCATTCTGATCATTGCTCACACATTTTTGAAAGCACTACCATCTGTTTTATAGATAAATATTACAGTAATTAATGTCAGCACATGTTTATATTATATCATTTCCAGAGTCTTATTTTAGAGTTAAGACCTCTTTCTTTTCAGGGAGAATAAGAGCATATTTTAAGCTATTGGCAGGAAATGCAATGTTATTAGGATAAAATGAGTGAATTTCAGTAATGGCTCACTTCTTTATTGGAAAACTTTAGAGCATTTAATGCTTCTGTTCTTCATTAAAGGCCAAATATTGGGTCAGTGCCTACTCATGGAAAGCCCAAAAGAAACTCAAGCACTGCTGAATGAGGTAAAACTATAGTGAATAATACCACAAAATATTTGAACTCCTGAAACTGGTATTTTAAGTCCCTTTGGCACCATCCTGATGACAGGGCAATGAGGGCTTTCTAATGCCTGGCATTGGGCACTCTGGCTCCAGAGTACTAAATGATACAGGTTTAAATTAAAAGCATGGGTTAGCTCTCACAAAGTCACATCCCTCCTGTGCTCTGTTGCTTCTTGCTTTTCGTAAGGCCCTGACGTTGTCGTCTTCATCACTGAAAGTGAATTAGCCTCTCATTAGCAGCAAAGCAAATTATTTTCATTAAAAAATTGCTGTTTCCTCAACCAAAATGTTAAGAAAGGTGTCCATAACAGTGCATGCCCAGGGAATTAATCTGATTCTCACTTAAAACTTCAGCATATATGATGTGCCAGTCAAAGTCTTGGTGAAAAACCCACTGAAGTCAATCAAAGACTTCTGTTGACTTCTCTGGGCTTCAAATCAGGATTTATCTCTACTTGAGCTCCAAGAAAAATAAGTTCCAGATGTACAAAAATGTGGATGACAGTCCTGAAACATAACTGTTCTCATTGTGTTCATTATATCAGTAACTTTCTCTGTCCCGGTGAAATTGAATCACAGCTGAACATTTCCGGTTCTTTTGCCAGTACTTCATTTACCTGTACAAAGACCTGCTGTTGGGAAATCTTTTTCTGGTGACAGACATTGGTGAAACTTGTTTCTGATACGGTTTTAGTTACATCTCTTGTTTCCATGCTAGACTCTGTTCTGCCAGTTCCACCTTTCACTTGAGTGTTAGTATAAAATGTCTATTTGATGTTTTATCTTTTTGTATTATTTTTTTTAACAAGAGCTGCAGCAGATGCTTCACTTGCCGAATCTACTTGACATTTAAGCATCTCTGGAGAGACTTAAATCTTCTAACACTACTCAGTACACTCTGAGCAGCCAATAGATTTTCCTGGATGTCTTCCACGATAGATTCCACTTAAGCAAGGTTCCTAAGTATCCATCTAAGTTTCCAGCCAAGTAACTGCTGCTCAGATGTCTTGCAAAGAAAGCCACTCCATGCTTATTTCCATTAGAAATAGAGAAATAACTGAAAACGGCAGAAAAGTTGTGGAATAAAAGAGAATTGAGAAATAGCAGCCCTATACTTGCAGAGTGAATCTGTTGTTCCCCGAATGCCAATTACCTGCTGCTTAAAAACTCCAAAAATTACTGTGCATTTGTAAGAGCTTCCTGTGGGGTTGAATGTACTCTCCTGGATACTCTCCTGGATGACACAGTGTCCAAAAGTCCCATAAAATATAGTAGAAATATGCCTTCAGTGACCTCAGTACCCGAAGTCAGGAAGATAGCTGCAAAGATTCTGCCCTCTCTCTTGAAAAATTCAAGAAATTACAATAATTTTTAAAAAGGCAAAGCAAGCTGGCAGCAATCTGCCAAAGACCACTGAAGTAGCATGTTCAGCCTTCTCACATCCAGCAAGAGAAAACAACAAGCTACAGATTCATAGAGGTAATGGTGACTTTGGAAAAATAAACTCCCCAAAGTCCAGACAGCCTGTCTAAATTTAGGAGGGGCTTTGCTGTAGTGTTACAAATAAAAAGAAGAAAACAAAATTATTTTGAAGATCAATTTGTAGTCAAGACTGTTTAGCGTGGTTGATAGTAACACCGTGAGACTGGATTCTGTGGCCTAGGAAGCACCTTCTTTTGTTATTCCTGTGTAAAGAGATCAAACCACAAAATTCACACTCATGTGTAAAGCTGATCTATTTTATCCTCCAAGGGAAGGGGAAGGAAAGCAGCAAGGTTTCAGAAATGTGGGTTATATCATTACGTGAGTATCCTGCAAAGTTCTGCTCCAGATTTAAACTGCTGCCAGCCGTGAGCAGCATTCAGCTTGGGAGTTACACAGCAAGCTCTAAAACGCACGTACATTCACGTACGCCTTGTGGCCATCTGCATCTCCTTCCTTCATGGGATGCTGAAGGATGAAATATTAAATGTTAAATAGTAGCACAGAGCTAGAAATCACTGCCCTAGAGAGAATGCTGTAGTTGCGATTCTGAGCACAAGGTTGGAGTCAGAAGTAAAGAAGGGTATCATATACCTCTGAAAGAGCCAGGGGATTTGGGCTGGGGAAGATAATGACATGAATAGCTCTTGGCTTCAGTATTGGTGTTGATACTAGTAGTTTAAGCTCTCTGATGACCACAAGCAGGGAGAGACTTCATTTTGTCTTATCTAAAATACAGTGCAGTGAGTGCCTTTCCCAGAACAGCACTTCTCAAAATAGTTCTCAGATGCTCATCTGCTCTGTTATGATGGTAGTGTGCAATTTGTCAAATCACCCGTGCCACTTCTTAGGCATGTTCCCTAGTGATTTTCCAGCCAATTAGTAGCCTGGATTAATTCTGCCTATTGAAATGGCTACCTAGACACTTCAGGAAAGGTCTCTTGGTTACAAAGGAAATATATCAAACAACATGACTGCAAAATGCATCATAGTAATCAACGAAAATTTTATGGCCGTGTTTTGCAAACATTGGTATTTGTAAATGGAGCAACAACTATAAACTTTGGAGTTCCACTCTAACATGTAAAACAGCTCAAATTCTCTAAAGCTGTGACTTTGATATCCTGATATGTGGCAGGAAAAGAAAGGGTAGACAAAACTTTGGTGTATTCAAATTGTATAGAATAAAGGGTTGTTTCTATACGATCATTTTAGTAGAATATGGAATAAAATCTGGCATAGAAAATACAGCACTTGCAGATCCAGGAGAGCTTTTAATTGTTTTAGCTGTTTACTTCTATGTCAATACTCCATTCCTCTGTCTGTCTAATCAAGTAAGAAGAGCTGGGACTGGACTTCTGTTTCAAAACTTCTATATAACAGAAAAGTCTTAAATAGGAGAAACACCAAATTCAGCCCAAAGGAGCTGTTTTACATCTCTCAAGGTTAAGAATGACAAAGAGAAGTATCCCGCAATTTCAGTGTTAGCTTCACCAACTCTTCTGATCCCACAGCTGCTCTCTGCTATTGTCTGAATAGGGTGTGGCCACCTACTTTTTGCTGCTGTAATTCTGTATAAATCTGTTGATTTATAGTTTAATAGCACACAGGAAAAATAGGCAAGACATGTGACTGGCTGAAGACTGCAAATCTACTAGCACCTCTGATAAAAAGGCTATTCATTTAGATGTCCTACCCTTATCTCACTGCTAAACTCACTGCAATACATTTGTGTGTGGACGCAGCAGATTCGAGGACATATGGCAGAGGCAGGTGAGAGGCTGTTCAAAGCAAGGCATCCATGCAGGGCCAGAAGAATGGGGCAGCTTGGAACAGTCCTTGGCAAATTTTAGTATGCTTGTAATATTTGAACTGGCTCAAATGGCACGTGTGACAGCTATCTCAACAAACTGCTGGTTTTGTCAGCAGCTTGATCCAAAGGAAAAAAAAAAGAAAATTAAAATAAAATAAAATAAAATAAATCCACGCCTATTCCAAAGCAGGCACAGAGCAAAGAGCAGGCATGTCCCAGAGACTGGAACAAGTGTTCCTGGAGTCTTTGTTCTCAGAAGGATAGGTAGTAAATCATCTAAGCCATCAAGGGAAGACCTGAGCCAACTAAATCAGTCTGGATGGTAATACTCATACTAGCAAGCAGCCAAGAAACTATAGAAGATTATGATTAAGCACTTGATGAGTAATTTTGCATCCCTCATTGTAAAAACAGACTTTTGAAATGGGGCTTTTCAAAACTTGTTTTTTCTGGTAAACTGTTTTTATATTGTACCCCCTATGTCCATACATTTTTAGGCTGTTCCTTCTCCATCAGTGGGGATATCTCATCAGCAGAACATACGTTCTCATAAATCTCAGTATTAGACCATCCAAAAGATTCAGACTGCCTTTATTAGCAATTTATGTATTTTTTTGCTCTTATGCATTTTCCACAGCTTTTCATAAGGTGTGTATTTTTCTACTCAGACCCTTTCATTCTGCCGAGAGAACTTGATTTCTCAAGATAAAAAGACTTAGTGTATTTTCATTTTCTGTAAATGACTTCTTCAGAAAGACATGGCTTTGACACAGGACTTTAAACAGCACAGAGGCATTCACGTAATTTGTATGAATTCTAATCAGAGATGCACAAGAAATAAATGGGCATTTGAAATACATGGCCTTGGTCCAATGATGTTCTGAGCATGCAGAAATAGCAAAGACTTAGAATTATGCCAACACCATGTACCTGCCCTAACCCCAGACAATACCCTATTTAAATAAAGTGACTAATCTTATTTAAAACAAATAAAGCTTTCAAACCAATTAAGAGCATTAACGCTATCACTTTTGTACTAACAAGTTACTTTATTTTCCATTATTTTTGCAGGCCTTTTGCCAGTAGATCATTAGAAATAAAAAATAGACACACTAGAAACCACGTGACTATGCATCTCTTTTGCCACTGTGTAGCAAATAGGTATAATCCATCATCTCCAATACCCCTTTCAGTAGTATCCTTCATATTTCAAAGAATTTAACAGTCCAAGTGACAGTATAATTCTTTCCTTTGATAGCCAAGATATATTCAAAGGTAACTTTTTTCCCTAGTAGCACTTTCTTGTTTCTTTACCAAAATAGTCATTAGATGCAAAATGCCTTCTCTTTTTTAGCCAACTTGAGGAACGCTGGAAAGATCTGGAAAAGACATTTTAATTCCTCGAGTCTCTCCCAAAAATCTTCACAATCTTCCTGTCATTTCTATTCCTTTTACAATCCATCTGATACTGGATCCTCATCAAGTGCCTGAAAATATTTAAGTAAAATGTTTTGTCAATGGCATGTTCAAGACATTAGATTGTGAGCTGACTCTTCCCTCCTGTCAGGATCCATTAATTGAGAAAGAGTATTTTTACTAGCAATGAGCCATGCGTGGCTTATTTGACTGAGCTGAGTACCATCATCCTTAGTGGAAAGAGCATGAAATGATCTGAGGGTACAACTGCATGTTTCAATAGTGTCAGGACTTTTATACTGCAAAGTCTCCCTGCTAGTTTGTATGAATAGCACAAATCCCATGGCTTAGTCCCTATGAAAACAAATGAAAAAAGCAAAAATAATTTAGCAATGAAGTATAATTTACTTACTCGACAACAGTTTGTGCACCAATTTAGCTCTCCGCTGGGTTATGCCAGTAAATTGACCTACTTGAACAGGCCTATGCCAAGGAGAAAAATTGGCCCTGAATATATTGGTTTTGTAAATTCTTTTCATAACACAGGATGGCTTAATCAAGTGTATTTGTAAATGTGCTAACAGTACAATCACTTTGAAATGTTATATGCAGAACACATTCATGGTTCTGACACTGACACATGCTCAGGGGATTTATAATGCTAAATAGCTGTCAGTCTCTTCAGGAGGAGCAGACAAAATTCAGGACACAATGTGCTTCTCATCCATGTCTCGATCTACAGTTGCTTGTCTTTACCAGTCATCAGTTTTCCTATGCCTGAGAATCCAGTACAATTTGATGTTTTCCACTTGCGCACAGTGGTGACTGCAGCAAGTGAAAATGCAGTAAGAAACTAAGAAATCCGTGCCTGCTGCTGTGGCATTTTACACATCTCCTGTTTATCTTTGAACTGCTGCTGCCCAGCAGGGATTTCTAATGGCAGCTCTTTCTACATACTGTATTGTAAAAATCCTATGTATTCTATTTGTCAGGACCATTTCCTTTCTGTAGCTGTACAGCATTGTGATCCAGTGGCAGCAACTGATATTGATATAGCAGTCCCATATATATCCAGTACACAGTATTTATATCATATCTATTCAGATCAAGAATCCAGATGCTTCTCACAAAGAAGTAGCAATAGAACCCCTGGTAACTGGTTTTGAAATCACAAAAGTGGTCTGACAAAAACCTCACTTTATTAAGAGCTGCTTTCAACAAGGGTGAGCTCGCAGCACTTCTTGTATCAGAAAGCAAAGCATGCAAGAGGGCGAGAAGTGCAGCAGCACCAGAAAGAAACATTTGAAAAGAATAACAGGAATGGAAAGTACTGCTGGTTGCCATGTGGAATAGTATTACAATGAAGACTGTCACTTTTTCACCTCTCACAGCTTTAGATTTAATCTTAGATTTTCCATTTTGAATTCTGCACTTACGTTAGGTGAAAAAAGGGAGGAAAAAAAAGGTAAAGAAAGAAAGAAAGAAAGATCTCTTCCCCCAGACCAAAACTTTGTGCTGCAGGAACACAGGTCTTCATATTCCTCCACAGTTATTATAATATTCTTGCTAATATTTGTCTGCTATCATCCATTCACTCATGTCATCACTAGCCAGACTATTAACTACTACATTCTAGCATGCTTTTATAAGTAGCTGTAAGTACGTGTTTTACATTAACCAAACACTTCACACATCACCTGAAAGGGAGCTTTGCCATGGGGTCTGCACATGGTTTCATACCACCCCTGGCAAGCAAAAAAATGCCTGACATTCACACCAGTCACTGCAAGCAGTTCCCCAGAGCGCGTCCTTTCTCCAAAACCACCCTCAGCATCATGATATTTAGAAGAAGCCAGAGGTGTGAGCTGAGAGGGATCGGAGATGAGCTCTGAGGGAACTGAGGTGAGCTCTGCGGGTTGTGAGGTCGGCCCTGAGGTACCGGCGGTTTCCCGCGTAGCCCCGCGCCGAGCGCAGCCGCGTTCACCACGGCCTCCTAGCGCCCCCTGCCGGGCTCTGTCCGTAGCGCAGCCCGCGACCGCCGGTGACTGCAGGACCGCCTTCCCTCGCAGCTTCCCGTTTACTGCCCCGGCCTCTACCAGCAACGTGGATGAAAATCCTTACGATGGAAAGTTTAGATTTCTGACGTCCGTGCATTTGCCTATCAGATTTCAAGATGTCAGTAAGAAGCACTAGTATTTTTCATACCGTATTACAAAAATGAAAATTAAACTTCTCGCATTTTCATTACAACTCAGAAAAACTCAGAATCTTCAAAGAAAAATGCATAAATAAAACTATCACCATAACTGTGACAAAGGCGTGTAAAATGACCACCTGACATTCACGCTTAGTTACTTTCAGGTGCTCCAGAGTCATTACTTCAAAAGCTACTTAATAGGTGTGTTGTTGCAGCTTCTGTGCAGGTGTCCATAGGCCAAGATTGGCATATTTTAATAAATGGAGAAAAGCAAATAATAAATGAATTGTCTCATAGGGGCTTGGAAAAGGGTTTTAGTTTTATTGCAGAAGCTGCTGGTTGTTTCTTAAGACAGCTGTCTTACAAATAGAGTTGGGGCTGTCCCAGTTCCCAACCGTTCCAGGAAAGAGCTCCCAGCTGCTCTGCTGGGCAAAGGTCACAAACTGCCTTGCATTTCTGTGAGTGCTCATAATGGCTATTTGCAAGGGCTGAATTGGTAGCTACAAATGCTCTATCCATTCACTCGATGTTCCAGGGGCAGACATGGGATTGATTATCTGCTTGTACGAATGCCCGTATGGACATATGATGTACAATGTTTTTTAGATTCTGGCCTGAGGAAGCTTGCCTCTCAGCCATCTCTTTCCTTTGGAGTCCAAAAGAGAGAAACGCCTCCTGCTCAGTCTGTTGAGTATTAATTATTGCATTTCTCCAGGATCTTTGCTACACACAGGGTGGAGTATGCATGGGATATTATACTTTCAGACTAAAAGCTGTTTCTGTGTAGAAGAATGAGCAGTCAGTGGGTTGAGAAATGGGATCTCGCTGTGTAGAGAAAGAGTTAGCAGAGAAAGCACACTGCATTAACTGATGTGTCCTTAAAGGCACTTTGTGAGCATCACCAAATTGACTTTCATAATTACTTCCTGATGAATTGTTATGGCAAGAAGCCAGGTACTGCCCTGACCTCAGTTCACTTCAGGAATTCTCTCTGACCTCAGGAAGAACTTACGCGGATTTGGGCCAAGTTCTGTGATGGGATTTGTGTCAAATCAGCTATTTTCTAACATAGTCAAGGCCATGGCGATCTGTTTATGGATTGTTGTCCAACTGTTCTGATGCAGCTTAGGCCTTGAAGTGCCTCGTTGCAACTGCTGACAGGAAATATACTGCAAAATCCTCAGTTGTTCAGCCCATGGGAGTGTTTCTTCAGCATCCATGGTGGAACTGAACAGACTACATCTGGATTAGTTCACACTTTCAGCAATTCTAGTACACATCTACGTGAGATGACTTAATATAAGGACTTAGATTGAGATTTTTTTTAAGTAACTTTAATTAAGTCAAGATAGGAAATTCTTATTTTAAAGTGAGTATTTGCACATGAACTTACACTGAAGTATGTGCAGCTGTGAAGGGAATAAGGTTTGGTTACCCTTATAATGAAAGATCAAGTTGCTGTCAAAATTCCACTTGCATCTTTGCTGAAAATCCCTATGCAGTTCTACCCCAGTGGAGGAGCATATTGGGAATCTTCAGCACCATGGGTAGAACAGGACGTCCCTGTGTGCCACATGATGAGCCAGTGGGGAAGAAGACCACACTGGTTGAAGAGGGAGCTTTTGCTGAGACTCCAGGTGAAAAAAGAAAGTTTATCATATTTGAAAGAAGAGATAGGCAACTCAGGAAGAATACAAGGATGTTGCTAGAGCATGCAGAGAGAAAATTAGAAATGTGAAAGTCTATCTAGAACTTGATCTGGCCACAGCTGTTAAAAATAATAAAAAATGTGTTTACAAATATATTAACAGCAAGACGAGGATCAAAGAGAATCTCTGTTCTTAATTGTATACAGCAGGGAGCATTACCATTGAGAATAAGGAAATAGCTGACATTCTCAGTGCCTTCTTTACTTCTGTCTTTAGTAGTCAGACCAGTTATCCTCAGGGTACTCTGGTCCTTGACCTGGAAGTCAGGGATGGGGAGCAGATTAAACCCTCTCTGATTCAGAAGGAAATAGTTAGCAACCTACTACTTTGCTCAGATTGTCACAAGTCCACGTGGCCAAATGGGATCTACCTGAGGGTATTGAGGGAGCTGATAGAAGTGCTTGCCAAGTGTCATGGGTTTGTTTTTTTGATTTTTAATATTCCACATCAAAACATCATGTACTGGAATTAAGGTGTTAATGCTCTCATTTCTACGCACCTATCCCTATACATTACGGAAGTCATGGGACCTGACCCTTCCGGGGGGGGCGGTCTCTTACTGCCTGGCAGTGGGTGCTGGAGGGTGCTTTCCTGGCCATTCCAAGCTTTTTCAGGTTTGACTCGGTCTCGGGAACTCTCTCTCATATCTTATTTGATTTATTAGTCTCAATTTTAATTAGGTTGTATTATATTGTATTATTTTGCATTCCGATATCATAGTTAGTAAAATAAGTTTACCTCCATAGATTGTTGCCACTGTTTTCTCTTCTTTTTCCCCCTTCCTCCCTCCGTGGGGCAAGGCGGGGGGTGGGGAGGGCAGGGGCCTACTGCCCCCCTGTCACGGGCATAAACTGATCTAGTTAATTCCGTGACACCAAGCCACTTTCCATCATTTATCAGCAGTCCTGGTCAACCAAGGAAGTCCCAGATGACTGGAAACTTGCGAGTATGATGCCCTCTACAGAAAGGGTTAAAAGGAGGATCTGGGGAACTGCATGCCTGTCAGCCTGGCCTCTGTATCAGGCAAGGTCATGGAGCAATTCATTTTGAGAGTGATAACACAGCATTTGTGAGACAATCAGAGGATCAGACTCAGCCAGCATGGGTTCATGAAAGGCAGGTCCTGCTTGATGAACCTCATCTCCTTCTATGACCAGATGACTCACTTAGTGGATGAGGGAAAGGCTATGGATGTAGTCTGTCTAGACTTTAGTAAAGTCTTTGACTCTATCTCCCATAGTATTCTCCTGGAGAAGCTGACAGCTCATACCTTGGATATGTGTACTCTGTGTAAGAAAACTGTCTGGACAGATGGACCCAGTAATTGGTGGTGAATGGAGTTAAATCCAGTTGGCAATGAGTCACAAGGGGTATTCTTCTGGGATCAGCTCTGTTTAGTATCTTTATCAATGATCTTGTTGAGAGAATTCAGTGTACATTCAGTAAGTCTGCAGATGATATCGAGCTGGGAGGAAGTGCTGACCTTCCTGAAGGTAGGAAGGCCCTCCGGAGGGATTTGGACAAGCTGGACTACTGGGCTGAGGCCAATTATATGAGCTTCAACAAGACCAAGTGCTGGATTCTTCAGTTCAGTGACAATAATTTCACACATACTACAGGCTTGGGGCAGAGTGGCTGGAAAGCTGTGTGGAAAAAAAAACTCCAGGTTATTAGTCAACAGCTGGCTGAACACAAGCCAGCAGTGAGCCCAGGTGGCCAAGAAGACCAGTGGCATCTAGGCTTTTATCAGAAATAGTGTATCCAACAGGAGCAGGGAGATGGTCATGCTCAGCTCTGGTGAGACTGCACCTCAAGCACTGAACTCAGTTTTGGGCCCCTCACTACAAGAAAGATGTTGAAACCCTGGAGTGTGTCCAGAGAAGGGTGACAAAGTTGGTGAAGGATTTGGAGCACAAGTCTTATGAGAAGTTGCTGAGAGAACTGGGATTATTTAGTCTGAAGAAGAGGGGGCTCAGGGGAGACCTGATAGCTTTCTACAACTCCCTTGTGGTAAGGTGAGGGACAGCCTCTTCTCCTGTGTAACTAGTGTTAGGATGTGAGTTGCACCAGGGAAAGTTCAAGTTAGATATTAAAAAAAATTTCTTCCCTGAAGAAGTGGTCGAACATTGGAACAGGCTGCCCAGGAAAGTAATGGAGTCACCATTGATGGAGATGTTTAAGAAAAATGTAGACGTGGCACTTAGGAACGTGTTCTAGTGGGCATGGGTTGATGGTTGGACTAGTTCATCTTAGAGGTCTTTTTCAACCCTAATGATTCTATGATTCAAGGATCTGACAACAGAAAAGTTGAGATGGTCCTTATGGGCCATCGACTTGCAGTGGAGCAGCCATGGAGCCAAACTAGCCAGGCTGCCTTTGGGAAACTTTCCTGAGGGACACTGTCCTGACAGTTAGCTGGATCACCTCCAAGAAATACCTCCTTGATTGGCAGGAAAGTGTATGTGTTTCATCAGCTTAGTGTGACCAGAATCTGTTAGCATGGGGAGATTTGCACAGTAGAAATCTGGCTTTGGCACCAGGAATTAAGAAAGCAGAAGACTAGAAGTCATTGTACCAAAATGTAAATATTCCAAAAAATTAAATGTTTCTGTGTGAGAGAGATGGATGTGTGTATTTCTAACATTACTCTTTCTACTTTCTCAACACCATGCATGCAAGGTAATCAATAGCAGTGCAAGAAGGAGGAACTGAAAGTTTTGCATGTATGCCTCCTTGTCTCTTGCTCTTTGGCATGTAAAGATCCAGAGAAACAGAGAGGTTGAGTGAAGCACAGTATAAATACTTTTGTCCCTACAAACTTACATCTCTAAGTCATTTCTTGCTTAGGGGCCCAAAGTCATTTTGGCAGATTTGAAAACATTACTCAGAGAGTTACTTCTGCATTTGGAAAGGTGAACTTTGTGAAGCTTTTGATCTTGTATGGCACAGTGCCCAATGCAGTGGACCCTTTGCTATGATGCAGTCCCTTAGAATTATGGCTGGACTAGTGCTTACAATAACGAGACAGAGAGAACGTGTTGCCCAGATGCTTATGGCTGCAGAAAAAATTAAGTGGCAAGCAGTTCCAGGTGTTGGTGAAGAAGTCATTGTAAAGCCTGGAGGATTAAATAAAATGGATGTTTTCTCTCTGTGTCTAAAACACAAACAACCTGAGCTGATGCAGACAATCCTCTAAGTTGGCTGCAGTTTAGGTTTCTCCCTTCAAGCAAAAGCATCAAAACAACTTACTGCACCTCATAAGTCATGAAATACTCTTCTTCCTATCTCAAAGCAGGACCTCACCATAAGCAATTTCCAGATATTTCCATGCCCTTCAGCAAGCAGGATAATTATAACCTTTCTATGCATACCTTTTGCTTTTTTGAGCTGACTGCAGGGAAGAGAACCAGTGTTCTCTCTTAAGTAATGCTATAGTGACAGTTGTTGCTCTCTTTTTTAGAAAAAATACAACATTCTGAACATTTAATTTTGCCACTGTGTAAAAGAAGGTATATCCTCTCCTAGCTCATGCTGTATGTTTTGTATCCACAGTACATGAAAAGAATTTGATTTCTATTGTTTTTCTCATTCTGCAGTAAGTGTATTTGCTACTTCTTTGAACACCAGAATGAACATCTGGTTTTGGTGCTCACTGGTCTGCCAAGTCAGAAAGCTTTGAATATTTTGCCAATCCATTCACTCAGCATTGAACTGATAACTGATATCAGGAAAGTCACTGAAGGAAAATATAAAAAACAATGGGCTGTGTAACAGACAGTGTAAATCTTTCAAGGATAATTTTTACCTTATTAATTTTATCAACGTGGCTACAGACAATCCCCTCCCCTTCTCCCCTCCCCCCCCCGATTCAGTATACTTGTATTGATGAGCTGCTTTAGAAATATGCAAAGCAAATAATTTCATTGTGAACATACATTTGTGAAATATTTTTGGCAAATAAAACAATTTTGGAACTGAATCATCAGCAGTGGTAAATATGAAACAAAACAAGTTGCCTTGATGCTTTAAGAAATCAAACATAGAGCTTCAAAGCATCATAAATATAGAACTCAACTATTCCATGAAAGCAGCCAGAATTACAAGGAGATATTAAGAGGGAGTGCAAGGCAGTAGGAAAAGCTTTATTTACAGTAAGTGTAACTAAGGGCTGAAACAGATTACTTAAGGGTGCTGTGGTGTTGCTATTGCTGGAATTTTTCAACAATTGGCTACGCAAGTAACTGCCAAGAAATGTTCCAGAAGAATGCATTTTGTTTTGAATTATCTCTCAGGATCTTTTCTTTGATTTTCTTCAAAATACTGAACAGAAGAAAAAATTCTGGAGCAAGTCTCTCCTACATTTCCACACACCATCCAGATCCGACTGTGCTTTTACTTGCATAGTTGCTTCTCCTGCTAGGGCCTGCTAGCCTCCCTTCTTGTTTTTTCTTCCCTGGTTTTGACATTTCTGATTCTAGCCAGTATTTTCAGTATTTGGTTTTCATCTGGCCTGTCTGCTCATGGCAGTTACCTCAAACTTGAGCCATCAGATAAAGTGCGGCCAAGGCTTCAGCGGCAAGTAAACATAAGACTCCAAATTAAAAACAGAAAAAAAAAGATTACGGAAAAATAGTTTTTTAAAAAAAAAACCAACGATTTTTTAAAAAGGAAATCATCTTACTGACAGCTAAAATGTTTTCAGGAACTGTGTTTCCTACAGCCAACATCTCATCATCCTAGCGCCCAGCTAACGGGCTCCCTGCCCAGTGCTGGTGTGAGGAAGAAGTGCAAAAGAATCTGGCTGTAGTGGAAAATCAAGGAGGAAAATGAGGTGGAACGAGTTTGCCTGGCCCACTGCCATGGTTCAGTACGGGGTGAGGCTCCATCAGCAGCTCTGCAGGGTGGTGACAGCCCACACCCAGCCCCAGGTTCAACATGGGGCCTGCAAGCTCCAGCCCTCTGTCCTCTGCAGCTGGGGGACCTTCCCCCCAGGCACACAGGCTGCCTGTCCTAAACATGCTCCTCGAAACATGTAAAGCAACATTTTCTCTCCAAAGCTGTAAGTTTTCCCTAGGGAAGTGAAGCAGCTCTCGTGTCCTCTCAGTCTTTTGGTCTCACTGGACATGAAGTGCCAGCTGCTCCCCAGGCTCAGCCTTTGTAGTCTCTCATCAAACTTCCATAACTGTGAGGAGGACTACAAACGTCTTCTTTCATAACTTTTGATTGTTCCATTGTGAAACATTTTCTCCACTAATGAATCAAATAAAAAAAATAAAAAAGAAACAGAAAGGGACAAAGAGATGGAACAAAAAGCAACAGTGCAAGATAAGATGGAGAGCAGCAGGAAGATAAGCTTGTGGCCCTGCAGCTGAAATGCCACCTGCAGACAGGTGGCCTGGAAGCTGAGGATGATTTTAATTTTATTTTACATGGCACACAATATAAACTGATCTATTCATCTGCCTCTCTCTCCTCTTTCTCAGACTTATTCTTTTCTTGCATATTGCATATTTAATTCTGTGGGTTTTGTTCTTTTTCAAAGGCAGGTTAAGCAAACACATTTTAGACAGATAACAGTCAGCATGTGAAGTCTTCTGATGCAAAGTGGGTTTTAAGAATTTGTCTTTCATTGCATGATAGTCCAGAACCATCCACGGATTAAAATCTTGCTGTGCCATGGGAAGTATGTGAATTCCAGGCCTGACAAAGTAATTTTCCATGAGATTGCTGTGCAGTTTTGCTGAGGGCTGCTTCACCAGTCCCAGCACTGCCAGGCCAGCCAAGCAGCCCATGCCACCTTCACTGCTGTTGGTTTCAGTAACACAGGGAAGCTGGTGTCCTGGAGAACAGCAAAAGCATCTGACATCTCCCAGAGAAATAAGGAAAGCATGACAGGTGGAAGGGATATGTGCAAGGCTGAGCAGGTCATCTTATGCTGTTTTCATTTCCAGTGAAGAAAAGCAAGACTTGTAGTTTCAAGTCTTATGCCTGTTTTTGTATATGGACTTTGTTTAACCTGGTTTAGATATCTGTGTTCTTAATCAAAGGAACCCATCAAGCAAAGCTTGCTCATGTGTGAGATCCAGATTTGAGTCCACCATTTCAGCAGGTTTGCTATATACTGAGATGTGAATTTGTTCTCAATTTCCCCACGAGCTCTCATTCCCTGACCTTCCCAGATCTCTGTGCTTTCTCTGTGCATTGCCCAGCAAAGTGCTGTAACTGGAATTTCACTATTCAGATCCTGGCAAATTAAGATAAACCTTGGTCTAACACATACTACTTTTCCTCTTGGCAGCACTTGTTCATATTGTCATGTTCAGCAGGTGCAGGTTCAAAAATTGTAAGGGAAATCAAGTTTTCAGGAGACAGATCTAAATGATGCTACACATACTGGCAGTAGTCTAAATTTTCAGTTTCAGTTCGGTTCCATAAAACTGTTGAACAAATTGTGTTTTAATTCTCAGATGTTCTGCACCTGTTGTTTCTCTTTATTTGATGAATGTGATAATAGAATTTATGTTGAGCAAAATGCCAATTTTAATTTAGCTTTTGTATTTTTGCAGCTGCAACCTCTGCCTTTAAAGTCCAGAACTGGTAGCGCAAAAGCCTTTGTCAGTTCAACAGTCCTCCTCAGTAGCAGAGATGTCCAGACAGGCTATGAGGATTTTTGTGATCACACCAGTGTAGTGGTGACTGGGACACTCAGGCAAGGAGCACAGATGTGCTTCCAGAGCTATGAGGAGTTGCTGAGGAAACTGTACTTGTTTTGCTTGGAGAAGAGATGGCTTTAAGGGACGGATGTGCTCTCTCTGTAAGTGACATCCATGCTCATTAGCAAGCCATGCATTAGTTCCACTATTACAGAGGTGCCTTCTCTTCTCAGCCAGGTGTTGTGCCATCCCTATATTAGGGTAGGTCCAGATACTGCCAGAACTGCAAGAGAAATCTGACGGGGAATGGTAACTGGATATAAAATGGATAAACAATAAAAGGACACTGTCCTCATTTTAATCAATTATTGACCAAGTTTCCTCCAGTGTACTGGGAGGAAAGTCAGTATTTTCTCTTGGGAGTAAAGAAAGGGCAATTGTTATTACTAGGAACATTTAAAATTAGAGGGTGCTGGAAGGATAAAAAATAAAAAAACACACAGATACACTTTTGGTTTAACATTTTTAAAAATATTACTATTTTCATTTATATGCTCTTTTATAAAAGAAGGCTAACAAATGCAGTTGTTTTACTGACATTTTTTAACATTTTTGTATAAGCAAAATACAAATTCTAAATTCTTGAAAAGGAAAACTCTAAAATTCACAACATCTAAAAAAGTCATTCAAAAGATGTCCAATTTATATACCTTTAATAAAAACAAGAAAATTACCGAGATCCTGAAATGGGTCTACTCATCTTTACACAATTATTGAAAGAAATGATTCCTACAGCCGATACTCATGTTCTCCACTTGCAACTGCAGACATTTTTTTCTCTACAATTCCATCTGTATTGGTTGTTTCTCCTAAAACTACTACTAAACTTGACAGAGTGGTATGAGGATCAAGTAGTTTCAGAAGAGGTATGTCCACCTTTCTTTCTTGAAAGACACGGTTCTGAATTGTCATGGCTAACATAGAGTCTATGCCCAATGATGAAAGTGGAGTATTCATGGTCAGTTCATCTGGGTTCAGTCCGGTGAGGTCAGCCATCATTGAGGTAATATAGTCTTCAGACTTGACTGAAGCAGTATCCTGGACTTGAGATTTCTCAGAGGTTTCAAGCTTGCTTCCAAATTCTTCTGACATGAGTGATGTGAACCGATTTTTGAGTGAAATAATCCTAGAAAAAACATGACTGAATAAAGTTTTAAAATTTAATTTTACAACAGCTTGCTGAGGATTATTTGAAAGTAAGCTCTTCTTGAGATACTCGTGAATCTCATGCACTTCCAGAATATCTATGCCCTTGGAACCCAGAATGTTCTGAATCTGGTTTTGATTGAGCAATATGCCGAGGTTCAAAGCACCCCAGTTAATGGATTGGCCCGAAAGACCACAGTTCCTCCTGTAGAGGCAGAAAACATCCTGGAAAGAGTTTGCAGCTGCGTAGTTTGCCTGCGTGGAGTTTCCTAGAAAGGAAGTAACGGAGGAGTAGCATACAAAGTAGTCAAGCTGTTGGCCTCTTGTAGCCCAATGAAGATTTAGGGTCCCTGCCACTTTGGGGCTTAGCACTTTCTGAAAGTCAGCAAACGTCAGAACTTCAAGACGACCATCATGTAAAACAACAGCACTTTGAAAGACACCTTTGATTGGACACCCTTCAAATAATTTTACAATGATCTGGAAAGCTTCCTCAACATCACTGGTCAAAGTAATGTCACATTGCACAGACACTATTTTGCTGCCTTCATACTTCAGCTGCAAATCCTTCATCTCTTCTTGCTTCTCCTTGCTTGGAATTTTCCTGGAGAGTATTGCAATACACCCTCCTCCATTTGCCAGAATGAATTTCACAGTTTCAAAGCCAAGGCCAGTGAGCCCCCCTGCTACTACGTAAACAGCATTCTGCTTAAATATCTTCTTCTCAGATTCGTACAATGGGATATCTGAAACAACAGGGATGTTCTTCTGCTTTCTCAGTACAGCAAGTGGGACAGATTTGCAGGTAAAAGAGCACATCACAGACTGCAGCCTTTCAAAGTTCTCAGTTTGTTGAAAGACAGAGCCCGGTAGATGTCTAAACCGTTTCATATCTAAAGAGCCGATCCACGCTTGCACAGCCTTTTGGAGTTCCTTTAGAGATGCCTTCTGGAAGATACTGCTAAGGATGAGGATATGAAAGCTGATATTTTCATGATCAAGTCCACTGACGTTCTGAATACATTCCGATTGCTGATGGCCACATACTATCACCACATCTTTCAGACCGTTCATTTGTGCCAAATCCTCCTGAGACAGTCTGCCTACTGGGGGAAGAACAACAAGGGCACTGCATGCCTTTATGTGCTGCAACATATCAGGAGTGGGCCTTGCAAGTACTGTTTTCCAGCCCACCTCTTCTGCTGCCACAGAAAGAACACGGCATAAAACTGATGATGGTTCTGTAGAAATAATACCCAAAGTTCTGCCGTGCTTCCCCTTGGGTAACCTCTGATTTAAGATCTCCCATGCAATGATGAAGTAGGACACACAAGGGACGGTCTGAAAGCACGGAAATTTCTTTACATTTAAACAAACTGCTCCTGGGACCTGAATTCTGGATGATGCAGCTGCCGGATAACACGAAACCACGTGATCACCCACTTTAACTTTCTTCACAGCTGTGCCTATTGCAGTGACTGTGCCACTGAAATCAAGAGCTAAAAGTCTGTGTTTGTCTGCTGCTTGGGAATTCCAGTAGAGTGTATTACCAAAGTTACGACTAGAAACACTAATGGGAAAATAATCTTCAGAGTGGACACATATCTTATCCACTTGAATCTCAACACTTTGATTTTCCAGCTGAGTAGCAGTGCTGGTGGATAGTTCGGCAGACAAGTCTTTTGCTGAGTATGGATCAGCAGTGTACAAAGTGAATGTTTCTGAATTCTGCAGAGACCTGACATGCTGGCCGTAATCTTCATCTACAAAAGGAGTGCGTTTGATTTCAGATGCATATATTCTTCCTTGGCTGATGTAGACTTCAGGATAATCCTTATCTCTGTATTTGACAAGGACATCTGCTAATGCTGAGATGTCCAGGGAGCTGGAAGAGCTGAGGTCAATTATCTGAAATGTGATTTCTGGAACTTCTACAATACAAGTCCTGGTCATGCCATGCAATGGAAACCCACAGTTAATATGGTCTACATTTCTTTCTGTTGTTCTGTAGCTGATCACTCGGATTGAACCGTGAGAACTTTTCTCTCTTAACGCCACGATAACTTGGCGATAAGCTTCACAACACTTTGAGAGCTGGTCGACCACTTTACTTGGGAACTCTTCATTCACCTTTTGAATTCCCCACAGGAAGAGAACTTCATCGTAATCCTCAACCTCTGCTTTCATCTTATTCCCTGCACGGACTTCCAAGAGGGATTCCCAGTCTTTATACATAACGTATCTGGAATCAGGATGCAAATATTTTCTGAGCTGCTCAGCTATCCCTAATTTGTCAGCAAACACTAGGACTCTAGGCACTGCTTCTACATGACCAATCATCTTTGACGGAGAAACTTCTGACCACTTGTTTTCAAACATGAACTCATTGCCTCTGGAAGACGCCGGTTTCATGAAAGTGATGGCAACACGCTTGAGTTCAGCCAAAACAGACCCGTGTTTGTCCATGAAGCATCCACAGACCTCAAAGCAGTTCCCAATGGATTTGCTTGTTCTCATATATATCATCATTTCTTCCTCCAAAGGTCGCAGCACCACCAGGCTGCCTATCCCTGAAGGAAAGCCTGCTCTGGACTGCTGCGTTTTAGAGATCATGACAGCAGTCATCTGCATAAAACAGTCCAGCAGCACTGGATGGATACAGTAGCTGTACATCTCTCTGAGAGTCTCCTTGTTCACCTTGATGCTTGTTATAGCTTCCTTTAGTTCCTGGCAATAATGCACCTCCCTGAGCTGCCTGAATATGGAGCCATACTGAAAGCCAATCTGAGACAGTGCTTCATAGACCTTCTCTGTGCTAATCACTGACGTGCATCTGTGATAGACCTCCTGGAAGGAGATGGTGCTTTCTTCCACAACAGCCTCAGGCACCTTTCTAACTTGGCCTGAAGCATAAACCGCGTTGGAGGAAGAGAGTATCTCAAAGGCTGTTGCTGCTTTTTGTGGACTCAGCTTGATATTCAAAACTTGGGAACTCTGTGCGAGAACACACGGCGCTGAAAAACTGACGCTCATCTGGCAAGCACTCAGAGGCATTTTAGGTCCTGAGCTGCTCATCACGCAGGCCAGACCAAGCTCCACATAAAAAGCACCAGGAACTAAAGGCACACCGTTGTTCTTGTGCTCATATAAGTAGGATGTGGTGTCCTGGGAGAGCAGGCAGCCAAACTGCGTGTTGTCATTATTGATGACATAAATCAAAGGATGACCAGAGCCAATGTCTCTTTGGTTTGCTTGTTGACGGGTATCCAGAGAGACCACAGCTCTTTTACGATCAAATTGATACCGTGGAATGGTCACTGGAACGCTTTGATATCCATCATAAAAGTGCTGCCAGTTGGGATTATAGCCCAATTCAAACAGATTTCCTACCAAACTAAAGAGTGTCTGATACTCTGCATCAGACTGCAAAGAAGGGAACACCTTAGTGACTTTCCCTAGAGTCTCTTTTATATTTCTCTGCAACGCTCTATGAGGACTTATTTCAACAAACACTACATTTTCTCTGTCTCTAGCTGCAGTTTCTATGGCTTGAGTGAAAGCGACAGGCTCACGAGTATGCTGGGCCCAGAATTTGCCGCGAGTGAAGTCATTTGCAGAAGCAGCTGCCCCGGTCAGTGTTGATATTACTTCAACATCACCCTTCTGTTCTTCTAAAGGCTCTATGCTCTGCTCCAACTCCCCAAGTATCACATCCATGCTAGGGCTGTGGTAGGCAGCTGGGACATTTAAAACATGAAGAAAGATGTTTCTGTGGCTGAAAGCTTCTGCTAAGTCTTTCTGGACCAAGTCCACATCATCTGGATTTCCAGACAAGGTGCAGGAAACTGGGCTGTTGAAAGCTGCAATGCACACCTTTCCCGAGTAGCGATGCAGATGTTCGGCAATCTCTTGAACGGGGATGTTTCCAACCACCAGCATTCTGCCCCTGGCAGTCTTTGCCTGCAGCCTGCTCCGGTGATATATCACTTTGACCGCATCTGCCAGGGAAAGGTACCCAGCAAAATGTGCTGCAGCAATTTCCCCCACGGAATGGCCAACTGCAGCAACCGGCTTAATGCCCCAGTACTTCAGAAGAGAAGCTAAGGCAATCTGCAGGGCAAAAAGCATGGGCTGGGAGAGTTCTGGATTCAGCAACTCCTTTGAGCTGCGACCTCTTGCTGGCAGAAGGCTGATGGGAGCGTGTTTCTGAAAGAGCGCTTCTATTTCCTTACACTTGTCTCTGAACACCGGCTCTGATCTCAGCAATGCCTCACTGAACTCCTTCAATGTTACGCCATTGCCACAAAACACAAACACCAGCTGAGGCTCCACCTTTGACATGGCAAAGTCAGTACTTGCTGCCGACATAACTTCTTGCTGCAAGTGTTGGAGAGAGTTTGCCACAAATGCTTTTCGGTACCTGTAGTTAGCATGGCTTCTTCTGCAGGCAGACGTATAGGCCAGGCTTGGGAGAGTTACAGAGTTTCTTGTACTCAGATGCTCAGCTGTGTCTGCCATTGTCATCTGAAGGGACTTAGCTGATGCTGCGGACAGCAGGACTAATTCCAGCGGCCTCTTAAAGGCAGGAAGAGGCTCTGGCTGCTTAACCTGCCTGACTACAACATGGGCATTGGTTCCTCCAAATCCAAAGCAGTTGATGCCAGCTACTCTCCCGTACTCACCGGAATCTTCCCAGGGCTCCACCGCGGTGGGAATGGCAAGGTTTAACTTCTCTGTATCGATGCTGCTCATCTCCTTTGAGTAATGCAAAGATGGAACAATCTTCCCATGATGCATCATCAGAAGCACTTTGATCAAACCTGCTGCTCCAGCAGCTGATTCAGTGTGCCCAATATTTCCTTTCACCGAACCAATTTTCAGAGGGGAAACTTGTGAAGGTCTGTTTTTACAAATGACATTACCAAGGCTTTCAGCTTCCGTGGGGTCTCCAGCAGCAGTTCCCGTCCCGTGGGCTTCAATGTACTGCACAACTGAGGGATCTACGTGACCTTCATAAATGCTGCGCAGTAACTTCTCCTGCTCTATTTGAGACGGCCTTGTGATTGGCGTTATAGACCTACCATTCTGATTGACTGCACTGATGTTTATAACACCCCAGATTTTGCTGTGGTCCTCCAATGCCTGTTTCACAGAAGGAGAAAATCATCTTTAATCATCTCATGCTTTATCTAGCTGTGAGAAAAAGAACCATCACTAACCTTACCTTTGCGATATCTTTCCCACACTATTAGAAAAGCATAAATGTTTTCTTAATGCTAATAATAAGCTTGAATTAGAAAAGCTTTTTGCTACAGTAGTTACAAGAAATGGATATACAAAATTCAAGTAAGAAGCCAGGCTTATTTTAGGCTTCTTCACAAACAATCTTACCTTTTTCAGTGGTTTGAGGAAAACAACACCACAGCCTTCTCCCCTCCCGTAGCCATCTGCTTTTTTGGAAAAGGGTTTACTCATTCCATCTGGAGAGATCATTTTTGCTTTACTGAGAGACACAAAGGTACTGGGAATTATTATGCTGTTCACACCACCACAAATAGCTGCCTCACAATCTCCTGGAGTAAAACAGAAACATATTCCACTTGAGATGTTCAAAGTCACAGAAAAAAAGTACATTAACTATAACTTAGTTGATTGAAAAGACAGATATTACGGAAAGACTTTGCTGATACTAAAAGTTACACTGTGATATTTTAATTGTTAAAATTGGAATCTGTCATTGTGATTTTTTTTGTTGAAAAAGTATCAAGTACACTTATCTAAAATTACATCAGGATATGTTAGAGAAAGTAACAGAATTCCTCACAGCAGAAGATTACTGCTTCTGCAGATACAGTGCATATTTCTGAGGCACTGGAATCCATTAAGGCACCTACTGGTGAACATGAAGGTATTAATCACATCTCAGGAAGAATAAAAACATGAAATATTATTGTAAGTTAGTTCTTCAAAATAAGTATAACACATAACTTCAGAAGTTGCGTGAAACAAATCCCAGGAAAATATAAATATACTTCTCAGCAATTTCATACAGCATTATTTCTAATTTCTTTGCCTACCATTTCTTCATTCCCATTACCTGATCTAATTGCTCGCAAGGCGTAATGCAGGGCAAAAAGAAATGATGAACAAGCAGTGTCAATTGTCAGCGATGGTCCAGTCAGATTAAATGTGAAGGAGACCCTATTAGCAGCTATGCTCATTGCTGATCCTGTACCAACATAGTGATTTATTTCACTTACTGATTTGCTTCTTATGATTTCAAAGTCTCGATTCATAAGGCCTGTAACAATACAAATACACGTCACGTTACCCTGCGCGAACCAAAGGGATGTGCAACCTTGAACTTGATACCACCTCCTCATCTCTAAATTGGGGATATACAGATTTGAAGGGTGGACTATTTGGTGGATAAGGAATTGGTTGGAAGGCCATAGCCAGAGGTTGTGGTCAATGGCTCTATGTCCAGGTGGAGGCAGGTAACAAGTGGTATTCCCCCAGAGTTTGTCTTGGGACTGATAATCTTTAACATCTTTATTATTAACATAGATGACAGGATTGAGTGTATACCCTTGTAGTGGAAATGCTAAGTCAAAGCGTGAAACAGTGATTGAGCACCTGGTGGGAAGGAAGGGCCAACCTAGGGGAGTTCAGTTGCAAGCAGTGCACCTGGGTGACCAGAAGGAGTGGATCCCGGCTCCTTCCCTGACCTGATTTATGAGTTAGCAGTGGAAGTGAGGGCATTTCTTGCTGGAGATCCCTGCTTACCTGAGGCCTTCTAAAAGTAAGCTGCTTTTTTCTTTCATTTCTGTGTCTGTGACTGCTGCATTTGGGTTCATTCTGATTTGCTGTAGCTGAAGACTTTGCCATTCTGCTGTTATCATCTATTATAGCCTTACAATCGTCATTAAGTTTTCTGATGACGTCAAGCTGACCAATGCATTTGACACAGGAGAAGGAAGGGATGCCATCTAGAGGGACCCTGATAGATTTAAAAGATGGGCCCTTGTGAACCTAATGAGGTTCAACAAAACAAAGTGTAAGGTTTTGCAATTGGGCTGAGGTAATCACAGATATGTATGCAAATTGGGAGAAGAACTTCTCTGTAGCAGCCCTGCAGAAAAGGACTTAAGGGTCCTGGTTGATGAAGAAGCTAATGTGAGCCAGTATGTGCTTGTAGCCCAGAAAACCAATGGTATACTGGGTTCCATCAGAAGATGAGTGGTCAGCAGGACAAAGGACGTGATCCTTCTCCTGTGCTCTGCCCTCATGAGGCCCCAGCTGTAGTGCTGTGCCCAGGTCTGGGGCCCCCAGCACAGGAAAAACATGGAGTTTTTGGAGAGGGTCCAGAGGAGGGCCAGAAAGATGATCAGAGAAGATGAAGAACCTCTCCTGTGGATGCAGGCTGAAGGAAGTGGGCTTGTTCAGCTTAGAAAAGAGAAGGCTGCAGGGAGACCTCATTGCAGCCTTCCAATATTTAAAGGAAGATGATGAACATGAGAAAAATGATTTTTTTTAATGCAGGTAGATAGTGATTGGACAAGGGGGGGATGGCTTTAAACTAAAAGAGTGGAGACTTAGATTAGATGACAGGCAGGTTTTTTTACTGAGAGAGTGGTGAGGTGCTGGCACAGGCTGCCCAGAAAAGTTGTGGATATCCCATCCCTGGAGGTGTTTAAGGCCAGGTTGGAGGGGACCTTGCACAGCCTGATCTAGGACTTGATCTAGAGGTTGGCAACCCTGCCTGTGGCATGGAGGTTGAAACTTGATGATCCTTGAGGTTCCTTCCAACCTAAGCCATTCTATGATTTTATGATTCTATCACAATCAGCAGTTGGACAAGTACACCTT
The DNA here is from genome assembly GCA_037305975.1 of Chrysolophus pictus. Taxonomy (NCBI): domain Eukaryota; kingdom Metazoa; phylum Chordata; class Aves; order Galliformes; family Phasianidae; genus Chrysolophus; species Chrysolophus pictus. Next base: position 15,777,484 of record JAYKPI010000006.1, read on the forward strand.
GGTAGTATACCAATATCTACATAAGAATTTCTGCCGCTTTCAAACTATCTTAACCTCCACAACACCTTAACCACTGGTATACTGCTAAACATCAAGGTGTTAGCCTGGCTTGAGAGTATAAGTCTTGGAAAGGGCTAGCGGAATGGAGACTTTAACTGTTTTCTGTGTCAATGCTGGTGCCTCAAGATATTAACATAACAGGGACACCTAAAATTAGATACATTAATTATGTTATGAATTTCTAGAGTGACCTAATAGTCTGTCTTCAAAAATAACTAGTCATAATACAGTAGCCTTAACATGTCCTATGCCAGCGATACACACAGTTTACAAAGGGGTGCTCCATTTTCATGAGGGTAGAATGGATATTCTTCACCATAATTTTTCTCTTACCAACAAAAACACCTGTTTTGGTGCCACTGATGGCTTCTATAGGGACTCCTGCATCCTCCAATGCTTTGTATGTGCATTCTATCAATAACTTCTGTTGTGGATCCATGCTTTCAGCTTCCATACTATTTATTCCAAATAGCTGGTTGTCAAATGTGTTAAATCTAAAATACATGAATTAGAAAAAAGCACAATATGTATACAATACATAGATTACCAGCTTTTTCTTTTGCAGTGTCACAAAAAGCAAAGCAGTAAGTGATACTGAGAACATAGTTAACATTTATGAAATTCACAAAAAGAGTAGGCCAAGAATGCTTTACTTTCAGCCACAAAAATATGTATTTTTATCAACTATTCTACATTTCAGATAGAAGACTATTCATTGATTTTTATTTTTTTTTTCACACTGGTAGATTATCATACTGGTACCAACAGCATTCCTCACGCTATCAAAACTTGCACAATGAGACTCCCTTTGCTTAACACTGACCTAGTCAACAAGTTATGAATACTACCTTTTAAACAATTTAAAGACAATATGGACCTATGACTGTAAAATTTAAATATGTATGGGACCAGCTCACATGCTCCCAGGAGATACCCGTTCTTTTTCTCTAACAATAATCTAAAAATATATTGTGTTTTTATGTGTTTCTCTCTTAAAAATCTTTAAAATAGGCCCACAGTTAAAAATAATTAAGCCCAGATTTGAGCTTTTATTCCAAGATCACATTTGTATGGCCTTCTGTCATCTCTTGAATTAAGCAAAAAATAAAATATCTAAAAGGAGAAAAATTACTTGAGTAATTCTGATCCAAACCCATTAAGTATTCTTCACAGGTCCCAATAAGATTAAATCTGTCTGTATATATTGAAAAAAAAAAAAAAAAAGCACATCCCTAATATAGTTTGACAGGAACATTGGGGCGTTGGGGCACAAGTGAAAAGATACACACTACAGTTCATATCTCCATGACTTCTTTATTCAGGAGGATCTTTAACCAGTATTTATGTACACAGGATTAGGGCCTAAGGTCCAGCAGATCTGGTCAAGCTTCAAACTGAAACTGGGCAAGACAGAGTGTACTCGGAATCCATACTCTGCTGCATTCTTCCACAGGCCATAAGAAAGGGATCTTTTCTTACAAATCCTTTGGCAGGCTGTAGCCCACCTCAGATCTGAAATACACACCTTCATACATAATGCAGGTGCATGTGTATACTCAAAACACACACATCCATTGCATGACTGGTTGCATCCCAAGACATGACAAGTATGGTCATACAAGCTGCATTATGCATTCAAAGATCATGGCCTGCAAAGAAATGTGCTCATAACTGTCACGTTACAGGAATTCCTACAATTTGAAAACTACAAGTTCATTGTGTGAGATGAAAGAAAACCTGTTTCTATGTCCAATTTATAATGTCTCCCTGCGGCTTGCTTTCTCTGAAAGGCTGAACACATTAGACTAGATACATAAAAAATTAGTGGCACAGCACAGTAACACACTCACTCATTGAGAAGAGCAGCTCGTGTTGTATATGTTTTTCCTGGCTTGTTACTGTCTGGATCGTACCACTCTTCGATATTAAATCTCTCTGGGGGGATTTCTACTGTGCAGTTTTTGCCTTCCTCCAGCACTTTCCAGAAATTGTCAATTCCTTCACCTATTGTACAAATATTGCAAAGAAGATTAAATTATGCATTCCCTTTTGTCATGCTCATTCAGAAAAACACACTCTGTTACCTGAAACTCCTACATACAAATCTAGGTAGCTGAAATGTAATTGCAACATTTAACATTTCAACATTTACCTGCAACAGATAAACAAACCATCATGTTTTTGGTCACAGGAATATGGAAAGGAATGACTCATCTTTTCACTACATGCTTAAAAGCAAGTTACCCCACCAAATTAATTCCCTGAAAATGCTGAAGATTGTTTAAGAAAAATAACGGGCAGATAGCCAAATAACTTGGCATCAATGTTCCAACACACATTTCATCTCCTCCCGCTTCAGCTTTCTTCAGCATTCATATGTCGTCATCCACGCTCACTCTGGAAGCAGTGCTAACCTGTTACATGACCAAGTACTGACCAGCTCAGCTCTAGCTGATGTGGGGCACTGGGGACTGGAACTGTCAGGAATAGTTACTGGAGGACAGCAATCTCACCTGAGGCTAAACACCCATGCTCAGTCCACCATCCAGCTATCTAAATGTCGCCATCCATCTAATCTAAGAATACAAATGTCCCTGTGAATGCATAGTCCTACACCTGTGCATGATCATCCGGCCAGTGCACATGCAATAACCTCAAATCATCCCTGACACATTTGGTTTGTCTGCATGAGTTTCATGCATGCAGCTCAAAGCCATGCCCACAGCAAACACTGCAGCTCTCGCTCTCAGTGGACAAATTCAATCTAACTCGTTTTCACCATAATGAGATAGTTTAAACAGATCCTACAAGTAGCAAAGCCATGAACTCGGCAAAATTAAGGAAGAAACATGCTCTTTTACTCCATACCAGTACTAACAAGTGACTGCTTTTCAATATGCAATCAGCATCCTGCTTTCTATTTACTCAAAACTTACCTCCGGGAAAGTTGCATGCTATTCCCACAATAGCAATTTCATCACCTGTCTCCATCTTCATCACCTGGGCAGCACAACACAGTTAGAAACAAAACTCAGATCAAACAACTTTACATTAACCATAAAATAAATATTAGCTTAAAAAATGATCTTCACGTAAGTACACATATTTGCTCAAAGTTTGGCTTCTTTTGAATGACCTATTTTTGGCTGCAATGAGAAAGGTGGCCAGACCTGAGGGGTATTTCTCATTCACTCTCTACATTTAGAGGAAAGCCCCTAACTAATTCCTCAGACTTCCTAATCCACAGACACTCTTTTTACTGTTTAGCCTCAAATACACCCATCACCACCTCATCTGCTCTTCAGCATAAAACACAGTTACCAAACAAGCTCTGCATGTTACCAGTTAAAATCAGACCAAACAAACAGCCAACAGACAATCAAATAAGGGAAGGAACAAAAGTTACTTCATCCACGCTCTGAAAAAGCGCTTGGAAAGAAAATCCTATTCTGGACGTTGCTTTGCTGGACCCCATGGCTGCCTAGCTTTTCTCTAAATTGCCTTCCGCTGGTGAGGTTCCATAAGAGAACTCCCACAGGCTATGCTCAAGGCTACCAACAGCTAGCTATGAGATCTCTGTATTCCTGACAGTGAGCAATCTCCAAATAGCACCACTACAGCCCCTGGAATCACCTGCCTTGCATCCCATCTGCAGCTTCAAAGAGAAAGCTTTTGTTGAGGAGAAATTTGAAACAAAACCGTGACATTTTTCAACTAACGTACTGGTAAGGAAAAAAAATTGTATCAAATGAAATTTCTCAGTATAGATTTCAAAGATTTGTTTGTTTGTTTAATTCTGGGAATTCAAATTCGGAGACAAAAATGAGTTCAATCTAAAGAATGCCTGCCTCAGAGCCCTTGCTGGGCTTCCTTCAGCCTACAAAGCTGAGAAGATTCACAGTGAAAGGGATTTTTTTTTAATGCTTGGCAATGATAAGATCATCATCTCAGTGATAGCACAGTAGATCCCAAAGAGCCCTTCAGCGTTCCTGACTGCAGTGAAGGAGAAACGAAGCTGATTCACAGCCCTACAGATCACATCTGTGATTTCTAGGAGGTCATCTTTGGAATGAGAAATTAAAACCACTGTACTGATTCTTGAAGTAAAAATTTTACTTCACCTGCTATTAAGGGAGACAAAGGTAGGGGGCAACTAAGCAAATATAAGCAGACCAAGATCTGGCTTTCCAGGATTAAATTCTACTTTAACAATCACAATAATTTTTAAATGCCATACAAAAGAAATCTTTTATTTATTTCCAAATGACAAATGTTTATCATACTGGAGATCCCTTCCAAATACTCATTATAATTATGAACATAACAACATCTAAACATATTAGTGTCTTGGGATCATTCTCTACACCCTAGTCTTGGTATTAGTTTCTATTTCTTTTAATCTCTTCATTAATTTATATTTTAAATTTCAGTTTCTATTTACTTCCATTTGATAGTTTATTTAATTGTAGTTAAATTTCCTTTTCACTTCTACCTCCGTTCTATTGATTTCCATATTACTTCTACATTGTATTTATATTGTATCCACATTTTAATTTCACAGCCAACCTAAAGTTGGCAAACACAGCCCAACACAGACACAAACAAAGCCCAACACAGATACTCTTACCACAAAGATTCTGGAAAGCATCTGGAAGTTTTAAGTAAGCACCTAAATAGCAGCTGATATAAAAAGAAGGGCTTTCCCCTTTTAACACTAAATATGACAGTTAGAAAAGTATCCAATGAGATATGTAACTCTTACCTTGTGTGATTCCAGTAGGGGTTCCTAACAGGCTGAGCCTTTGGAAGTCCTTTATATAGCATTCTGGGAGGTTTCTTATTCAAATCCGTGCTAGAACGTGGCAAAAATGTGAACGCCTTTTAGAAGAAAAAAAGCAAATGAGTCATTCCATTATGATTAGTCAGCAGCCCTCTCCATGACTAAAGTTCAAAACTCCCTCCTTGAAGGTAGTAAATGCTTAACGAAATCAAGTGTTACATCAGGACAAAAATAAAATCTGTCTTATCTAGCTCCCACTCTTATCTAACATCCACAAGCAAATTCTGAAGGCATCACATCCACCAGCCTCTGCTAGATGCCTTTTTAACTCTTCCCCAGCTGGTTTCATCCCAACTACCCAAACTCATCTTTCTCCTTCTCTTACTGGCCAATGGAAGCACAGTCTTTGAGGAGCCAGGAGAGTCCATATGTCAGCGTCTTCCCTGATGTTAGTGTCTTCCCTGGCTGTGGAACAAGCCTCTTTCCAAAAAAGAAAGAAGAAATCACTGTCCTGAGTAAAAGAGAACAGTGTTTACTGCCGCTAAATAGCTCTGAAACCTGCTCTGAAAAGCCCAAAATCTGCTCTCACTTCCATAGCTGTAAATCACTTGTCTGAATTCTGCCATTATTGGGATTATTTATGCTATTTCTTCAAGTAAATTAACCCACGGGCTCTGCCCACAGCATCATCACTAGGCTGATTCACAAGGTGGCTACTCCAAAGATAACTTGAGTCTCCCTGTATTTTGCACCTGTCTAAAGAGCAACAACAGGGCAGAATGCGGGTCATCAGATGAACCAGCAATGCACTGTGGAATCTCCCTGACATTTTCACTGTTAGTTTTGAAGGTAAGAAATGCCGAGCCATGTGTTGAGGTATTGGTTCAGTATTGGAAGGAACACTGAAATGAATCCTGCACAACTATGAATTTCAATGCAAATTAAACCAGTCTGTGCACTACTCAGATACTAATAGGAAAGTGCTGTTAATGTCACTGATCCAAAGCAGAAGACTGATGAACAGTTATCAGTCTGTTGTATGAGCACTGATGACTTGCAAGAATATATTTACAAATGGAAAGTAAAGGACGTGATGACACATCCCTCTCAGCAATGTGAGTAGCAGAAATAGGAGCTAAGTATGTACGCCCACGTTACAATAAAGGAATGAGTCTATTACTATTGACATAAGCAACATATTTATAGAATTATATAGGAAGTTGGTTTAGCAATTCACCAAGTTTATGACATATTTTTGCAAAAAATTAAAATTGCAATGGTTGTTATTGTTATAGCAACAGAAATTACGCCAAACACACAGCGGGCCCTGCTATGCCTGCAGTTATACAGAAAGGAAAACACCTCACCAAAAATGGTTGTGTGTGACACCCCTGGTTATTGGTTTCCAATGCTGAGCACTGTGAACCTAGTCATGGGAAATAGAAGGGAGAGGAATACCTATCCAATAGTTTATGTGTCTTAAATTTTCATTTATTTCTTATTTTTAGCAGAAGTCTCAACTGTGATTGGAAAAGTAAGCCTTGCATATGCTAGTAAGTGATGCGAAGATGTCAGCCTGATTTTGCTGAGATCAGGTTGAGGGCCTGAAACAAGAAAGGAACAAAAAAAAAAAAGGAAAAAAAAAAAGAACAAAAGAAATTGGTCCTAACATCAGTTTCTTGCAGAATGTTCAACTGGATCTAACCATTAAATAGCAGTTTTCTCCTATTTTTGGCCACGGTTTTGCTTATAAATCCACAGACCTCTTCAGCAAGCAATGCCAAAATGTGATGTGCTGTGCAAAAATGGCACTGCTCCTAAATGTATTAATTTGCCTTTGGTTTCTCCCAGAGAGTCATTGGCGACCTACCAACAGAATTTACACAGTGCTGGCGATATTTGGAATTTTCTACTGTGCTGGGAATAATAATAAAAAACCAGGCTGATGGTGCCTCTGAGTCACCTTTTTTTTTTTTTTGTGGGACCTGCCTGCACCGAAGTGGAAGGCAACAAGGTTATGTTTCATGGCTCATACAAAGAGAAACTGCAGGCAAACAGGTAGAGGATGCTGATTGGTTACACTTATGGAGCAAGTCCTCCAAAAATTCTCTCAAGTTTGCTCAAGAGAGAACCCAAGTGCCCATCTTTCTCAGAGAAATTTTTAAGAAGAGATCAGTAGGAGTAAGTCCAACCATGACCTAACCATACTACCCTAACCAACAACCCTCCACTTATGATAGATAAACAGAAAGTCTTGATGCTCAACATCTAAAACAGAAGCATATTTGCAACTACTTTCGGGTAACAAATCTAAACCACAGCACCATACAGGCTGCTCCGGAAAAAATTAACTCTATCCCAACTAAACCCAGTACACAGCCACATGCAGAGGAAACCGGCACAGAACAGCATAAGGACTTTTTGGACAGAAAAAAAGATGGGCAAGGAAATGCTCCATGCAGCCTCTGGACATACAGTACAGGCAAAGATGTGGCTGCCTCATTGTTTGTATGGGAAGCTCAGCACTTGCTCTGTTCAAGGAGGTCTCGGCAAAAGATGCAGAAGTTTGGCAAGTTCTGTTTTTGCTGTTGTTTTTCACTTTGAATCTTCTGAACGTTCAGAGCTCAGCTTATAGCAGTTTATCTGTGTAGGTAGTGTATAAATGAAAAGGCCTAGGACTTTCTGCATTCTCCAAATTCACTGGCAATTTTTTCTCCCAATCTAGGGAACAGTATTTGCTTGACCAAGGCATGGTTCTGCCTGTCGCACAGGCTGGATTGAGGATAAAATTCTCTCTGCTGCATTCAGAAAACAATCAGAAATCATACTATGCTGCTTTGAAAACTTGAGTCTGCCCTAAGTTAGAAGTCTGTCTTTGATGGTAAAATAATGTCATAAACCTAAAATTACCCATGACTGTAATTGATACTGATGTTACATGAAATAAATCTGCTTCCCGAAGAGGCAGTTGATTATATCATTACACAGAAGTACCAAGCAAGTGTAAAGAACCTGTGGCTTCTTTTAAAAGCTGTAAAAAAGGTTCAAAGTGTGAAGTGAAATGGCATTCCTTGACGTCTTACTGCATAAACAATTAACCTAGAAGGAAACATATTCTAATATTCAGCACTGTAATATTAAAATGAACCTGAATAATCTGGACAGCCTAACTTACTTTACTCTCAGATCACTCCTTTACAGGAAATATTTCCTGTAAACAGACTTTATGGAAATGGCAGGCATGCAGATTATGAGTGGGTGGCCAGCAGGGATACTGAGGTAATTGTCCCTCTCTACTCTGCTCTTGTGAGGCCCCATCAGGAGTGCTGCGCCCAGGTCTGGTGCCCCCATACATGAAAGACAGAGAGCTGTTGGAGAGGGTCCAGAGGAGAGCCACAAAGATTATTAGAGGGCTGGAGCACCGCCCCTACAAAGACAGGCTGAGGGAGCTGGGCTTGTTCAGTCGGGAGAAGAGAAGGCTGCGGGGTGACCTCACTGCAGCCTTCCAGTATCTAAAGGGATCCTATAAACAGGAAGGGAGTCAACTCCTTGAAAGGGTGGATAATGGCAGTACAAGGGAAATGGTTTTAAGTTGAGGGAGGGAAGATTGAGGTTGGATATCAGGAAGAAATTCTTTACTGTGAGAGTGGTAAGGTGCTGGAACAGGCTGCCCAGAGAGGCTGTGGATGCTCCATCACTGGAGGTGTTCAGGGCCACATTGGATGGGGCCCTGGGCAGCCTGGTCTAGCATTAAATGGGGAGGTTGGCGGCTCTGCCTGCGGCAGGGGCGTTGGAGATCCATGATCCTTGAGGTCCCTTCTAACCCAAGCCATTCTATGATTCTATGATTCTATGAGGTTGGGTTCAACTGCAGACTTAAATACTAAATGCTGCACACATAAATTGAAGAGTATTTACATAGAATTGCCCACTGACCAATTGTCACTCTAGATAGTGACAGTATAGTTATCAGGAAGATGAGTGTCAATTACACAGTTTTACAGCCTGTGGACAGCCTGTCCACAAAATTAGAGGAGTTTTGTAGAGAGCTGGCCATTTGACCAATGCAGTTTCCAGCCTCCATTCACAACATTTAGACCTCCAAAAACAATGAGGACTTAGACAGCTCACTCAGATAAAGTTAGCTACACTGCAGACATCTAAATGTAGGTGAGATTGATGTCATTAATACCACTCCAAGAGGAGACATTGAGCATTTGTGGAATGATCCAGAATGGAGGGAAAGGACTCTCAATAAGTGGACAATTTCTATCCAGGAAAGATAAATGAGAAGTAGGAGTGATGGGATTACATTTTGCTCTTAAAAATAGTAATCTCAGAAGATTCCTAGCCTAGCAGGAAAGATTTCTCTAAACAGTATTCCAGTAGGTGAACAGCAAGGAAAAAGAAAAAAGTGAAGTTACCAAATTCTTAAATCAGAGGATAATTGTTCAGAGAGGGAAATGAGTAATAAATTTAGATGTAATTTTATCCTCTGTATATATGGCACCGTCAGTTTCAATGCTATGAAATCACAGGATCAAAGGGGTTGGAAGACATCTCTAGAAATCATCTAGTAGATGAGGTGTCCAACCTTTTAGCAGCCCCAGCCCTGGGCGTTGGGCACTGCCATGGACACTGGGACAGGCTGGGGCCAGGGACAGGTCTAGGCCAAGGCCTGTGCTTGGGGTATGGGCCCAGGCTGTGGGTCATGGCCAGGCACAGGCAGTTTCCACAGTCCATGTCTGCACCCTCGCTGCAGCCTTCCCACAGCCCTGCTGGGAGCCTCTGCCCACCTCCCAAAGACTGAGACTCTGTCAGCTGTGACTTTGCCCTGCGTGCCCAGGGCCCTGGCAGCCAAACCCCTGGGGTGATGCCCTCAGGATTGACACAGCTTCTTCCTTGTTGTCCCATCTCTCACTCAGATTTGTGTGAGGTCTAAGGCTTGAAACCTGATGAGGTTTTGGGGAAGTTCTTGGCCTTGCTGTCTCTGGGACTCCATGCTTCAGGCAAGGTACAAATTGCCTGGTCAGCTTTTATTTTCTCATTCACGTGAGTTCCCATTGCAATTGATGGCAGAGTAGGTTTCCACATTATGGCTGATTCTGGATCTTGTCTTTAGTTCTCACCATCAGTACATGTCAGGTAGAGAGTGGAACAGGAACTTTGTCTCACAACAGGAGAGAAACAGAAACCCTAGGGAACCTCCCCATTCTCAGTGTATCTTGGCTTTCCTATACACAAAACAAGGCTGTCATTCAGTGACAGTGATATTTCAGATATACCTAAGAAAGCACAAACAACAACAGATAGTAATCCTAGATCTAAAGCATACAACCATGTTACTACTTAATTAATAGGATTTTAGGAGATGTACAAAGCAGACCATGGAGGGGGAAAGGGAGACAAAATGAAAAACAAACTGTAGACCAAACAATGGCATTTGTGAAGCAGCTTTGTACTTGATGTGATCATTCTACCTGCTGAGATACTGGAATGAGCTGAAAATCCCATGCTTGTGCACATCACCTACACGTTGTAACAAATAGTGAACAGCCAGTTAATATGGGAAATTGTGGCAGGAGGCTGAGTTGTCCCACAATATTTCCAAGAGAATATAACTGTGCACATGGGCTAAAAAGGAGTTACGATCACAAGACAGCCAGGAAGATCCTATGTTTGAAATCAGATGTCAGCTAGAGATTTTCTTTCATCTAAGCATGAAAATAAATCCTCCAGTGAACAAAGAGGTTCAGCTCAGGAGCACTTTCAAGTGCACTTCAAGTTTGTGAGAACTCAACAAGCTCAAATTCTCTACAGATTTCTAGTATACTGTAAGAAAAGCAGGTTATCCAAGTACTGACATTTTTGCATTTATTCTATTTTCCTCCAAAAGTTTAAATCCATAGGTAGTTAAAAATACGCAGACACAGATTCACACATGAAGACTTCACGCACTCTGAATGTGCAACAGCAACAGCAGGATATGTTGCTCAGACAGTCACACTCATAACAAAGAAATAAATATGCCTGGATAACCTTGACTGATGTGAGAAGGAGATAGCTTTGTTAATGTTCTCTTGTTACAGGAAAAATGGTACAGACATTGATTAGCAGAAAGTTTTGATCTGTGTGAAGCATACTGTTATTTTCCTGTAAATGAAATGGGGACAGTTATGAAAGTTTATAGGTTATATAGATCACATCATAAATGCTGGAGTTATCTCATTTGTTACCCTTATTTGACCCTACCGGGAATTTTACAAGGAAGCTTACGAACGTGCAATAAAACAGCAGCCTGCAAAGATAACATTCCCCATCGCTGATAAGATACTGTTTAAAGAGGTTGACTTCTTACAGTTTCCACAGAAGTTTTGAAATAATTTATATTTATTGAGGAAAAAAAAATCCATAAATCTTATATACGGAGTAGAGATACAAAAGTTGATGAGGTTTTTCATTATCCTCACATTACATCATACTTATGGCACTGCAGGGTTTTAAAAGTGTAATTCAGAGCAGTCTTTGTTATTCTGAAATCACAGTGCAGACATAAATAAAGTGCCAAAATAAATTGTTATTTATGTCAGCTCTAAAAGAAATATTCCTGGAGCTTTAATAATACAATCAAGCAGCTCACATTGTCTTTCTGATAATCGATATTAACAAGCTGAAATTCTCATGTGCAGGGGCTGCTCTGAAAGTATTAGGAGTGTTGGCCCAGGACATCAAAGGCAGGACATCAAAGGTGGTACGGCAGGACATATGGAGCCTTCCCACCAATATTCCTGCCAACATGTTGTTGCCATGTGACAGATGGCAGCAGAGGGGTAGTCTGACAGAATGGTGTCTGGCATGGAAGTGCGTATGCAACAAGGTTGTGGAACTGAATTCCTCCATGCAGAAAAAAATTGCACCTGTTGACATTCATTGATATTGCTGAATGTTTATGGAGACCAGTTGATGTAAGCACAGAGAGGCGTGGGTGGTGTGTTTCAGCAGTGGTGACAGTGAAAATGGGTCACCTCCACTGGTGCAGATTTTTAAGAGCATGGCATCACTAGTGAAAATGCATGGCCAGTGGCAGTCATTATGTTAAAAAATAGTGTTTGCAGCTGAGAATGCTCTATCAAACAGTATTATTGTGCTCTTTGCACCTGTTTTAGTTTTCACGGAAATAAATAGGAGGCATTACTTTTGGGCAACCTATGTGCAATAAAAGCAGCTTATCACCTAGCATGGGCATGTCCAGACTATGGCAAATAATGGCAAATTTTGATACTTCGCCTAAACACAGTCCTGCAAACAGTGGAAAATATGCAGTCTTGTTTTCTGTTTTGATAAAGGAATTTGAGAATAGCTTTCAAGATTGCTGAAAAAATCACCAATTCTTGGTATATTTGTGTCTCCGTTTTCCACTGACATAAAAACTTTACCTAAAAGTTTTCAAATGGAACGTGCAGAGTTGCAATCCGATATTCAATTCAAAAATTTTATCACATCTCTTTACCAGACCTCCATAAGACCTCTCCAAACCAGAGAAAAATATCCCCACAATCACGCCTTACTCATGCTGTTGTCCAAAAAGTGGATTTATCATCGCCGTGCAATGAGTCAGTCATCACAAACTCAGGAGAGACACTGCTTATTTATTTCAGCATTGTGCAGGCCTAGATGCTCAGTGGTTTCTCTCAGATCAAGCACCACACAAAACTATTCACACAATATTTATATACAAAAGTCAAAGAGGAAATAATTTTCCAGTCTGTTCTCCTCACAATGATTTGTTTGTAATTTTCATACAGTTATAAGGATTCATGGACCTTGGGTTTTCTTGCTAAGTCAGCAACGTCCCCAGCGTATCATGATTAATTTTCCCTTCAAAGCCTACTGGCTCTGGGAAGTCCCGTACTAAGTATTTATTCTTCTGATACCTAATACAACCATAGATCAGTTTGTTTAGAATTAGTTTTCAACTGTGTTCTCACTTATTGGCAGTATGTACATTTGTGAACAAATATTTTCAAGGATAAAGCACAAGAAGAGCACAATTTCATCAAAAATCTCTGATGAGCACCTTGAGAACTCACTAAGAATTGCAACCACTTCCACCAAATCATCAGTTGCATTAGTTTCACAAAAACAAGGTCAAATATCCTACTAGTTTTATGTTTTTCTTCCTCTTTTTTTAAATGTTTTTAAATATATATATATGAAGATGTTTTCTACTTATAGACTTCAAATACATTCTATATTTTATATGTGGCCCAAGACACATTCCTTCTCACACACTGCAGCCCAAACAAGCCAAAATGTTGGATACCCATGATTTAATCAGTTAAAAATCTACATGCAACTTCATGCTTCCTAAAAATAAAAAACTCAACTAAACACAGAAATTCCTGAAAAGCCCCACAACATACCTAACACATATTGACAACTCTGACATATCACATAAGGCAGTCACAGTTTTTCATACAATTTGACTGCCTGCATTGATACTGTCCCCCCTTGAATGGCTTAAGGTACCTAATCACAGCAAATACCACTCTCATCATCGATCAGAGGAGCAGCAGTCACTCACCCTGACTCATCCTGACCCTGCTTGGTGAATGGCAATTCCACAGAATCACTGTACGTAACAAAAGCAAGGAAGACCAGATCTTCAATCTGAATAAATATCAGCTCGTTCCACATCCTGGAGCCAAAGTAACATTGAAGTTCTCTTCAGAACAGTTATTATCTAAGCAGATAAGCTTCACTGGAAGAAATCATGAATTCACTCACCACATAGCTGTGCTCATCACCAGGCTACAGCCCCATCATTCCCGTCATCTGCACATGTTTGAAGTCACGGATACAGACCGTTGCTGACAAGCACAGGAGGCAAAGACCTATCTTTGACAGCAGTCATGCATGCAAACAGAGACAGCAGATAGGCAACCAACAGAGCACATCTGCCCCATCCAGGCAGTTGGAAAGGCTGTGTCAGGCGAGGAGGAAGCTTCCCTGTCACTGTGGGGTACAAAAGTGGGCACTGTAAAGAACACGTTAGTCAAATTTCCTTCAGAAATGGTGTGGGCATACCTGACACTGCCTTGTGGCAGAAAGAGTAGGATGAAAAAAAGGTATCAATGTTCTGTTTACCACTCTTGTGCACACACACCAGTGTGCCTGGGTTGTTTGTCAAGTGGCTCAGGACTGAATGTCTCTTGTTTGTCTATAGACATCTGGCAAAGCACTTTCCACAGGTAGCCTGGATAAAGAAACACCCCTCTGTCCAGCAGTTCCAAAGAGAGGCACAGAAATGAGCCTTTATGTCTGTAGACAGGAGACATTCAGGCCTTGCTGGTGTGCACAAGAGCTGTTACATTTCCAGACTACTCCTATAACCGTAAGAATCAAACCCCAACTTTTTTACAGCGCTCAGTCATAGCAACCTGGACTCGCACCCATGAGCTACACAGCTCTCCAGAGCCTACCGCGCCAGCCCAATTTGCTGCTCTTCCCACGTCTTTTGCTCGTTATTCTTCCCCTGTGCACACCCTACACTCCTCAGCCCCCAGTGAGTTTGTTCGGCTCCTCACACGCGCCGAAAGCCACGCACTGCTTTTGGCTGGGAGAAGCGTTACGCTTCGCTCCATCGTGCCCGGCAGCGGTGCACCCGTCCGACACCCGACCCCGGCCGCGGGGCGAGCAACTCCGCGGCCCCACCTGCGTGCCGAAGGGTGCGGCGAGGGGAGCGGTGGGGGAGCGGTGAGGGAGCGGGGAGGGCGGAGGGCGCGGCCACCGGCCGGCAAGGGGACGGCCTGCAGCGGCGCGGCTGGGGAGCGCTCAGTGTCTGCGCTACGCGGCGGGGAACGGGAGGTGCTCTTCCCGCGTGGCTAAAGGCCGAGCTCCGGCGTGAGGTGCGCCCGCGGGCAGGAGCCGCCATGGGGCAGCCGCGGTCCCCTCGGGAGCGCTGCTCCTGCAGCAACACCAACTGCGTGGAGCGGCCCCTGACGCGGCTCTTCGAAGCGCTGGGGCGCGTCGTGGCCGCCTGCCCCTGGCCCTTCGTGCTGCTGCCGCCGCTGCTGTCGGCCGGGCTGGGCGCCGGCTTCGTCTTCCTGCCGGACCTGCAGACGAACGACATCGAGGGCCAGTTCACGCCGACGGGCGGGCCCGCCAAGGCCGAGCGCGACTTCGTGCGGCGGTACTTCCCCACCAACGATTCGGAGCGCTTCTCCGCCGAGCGGCTGCCCACCGAGGGCGCCTTCGCGGCGCTCATCGCCGTGGCGGCGGGGGACGCCTCGGTGCTCGACCGGCCGGCGCGGGACGAAGTGCCGCTGCTGGACGGCGCGGTGCGCGACCTCGGCTACGAGCGGCTCTGCGCCCGCAGCGGCGACGCCTGCGCCGGCGCCAACCCGCTGCTGCCGCTGCTGGCCAACGACAGCGCCCTGCCCGAGCTGCCCTTCCCCGGCGGCGGCGGCGGCGGCGACGCCTTCCTGGGCACCGCGCTGGGCGGCGTGCGGACGGACGGCCGCGGGCGCGTGGAGCGGGCGCGGGCCGTGAAGCTGCTGTATTACCTGCGGGAGGACGGCGGCGCGGCGGGCGAGAGCCGGGCGTGGCTGGAGGCGTTCCTGCGGGACTTCCCGGCGAAGCTGCGGGAGCTGAACCTCACGGCCGTCGAGGTAGCGCCGGGGCGGGGGGCTGCGGCTGCGGCGGAGCGGGGCCGAGCGGCGTGCGGGGCGGAAACGCGTCCTCTGACCTCGCGCTGCTTTCGCTCCAGGTGACGTACTTCACCTCGTTGTCCAGACAAGAGGAGTTTGAGGGAAACACCAAGAGCGTGATCCCGCTCTTTTCCGTCACGTACTTCCTGACGATCACCTTCTCGGTCGTCTCTTGCCTGAGGTAAAGTACCTGTAAGCCCCGGGGCTGCGAGCAGCCGCCTCCGCGCTTCCGCTCCGGGTCCGGCGGGCTTTGGGCTCCTTCGGCTGCTGCTGAGCGAAGTGGCTCTGAAGACGCCGCCCTCGTGAAATGTAGTCATAAGCAAAACGCATTTCTTTGCTCCTTCTCTCCAACTAGGCGTGCATCCTGTCTGCTTTTGTGGGGTTCGGGGATGTGTACCCTGTGTAACTGGCCAGCAGTAGCCGTATAGCCGTATGTGTGGCACCTGCCGTATGGATTCATTTTGTCTTAATGCTGACACTTGGGAACAATCTGATGGGATACGATCGTATCTTTGCAGAGAATTCAGTTATCGTGCCAAATGCTTTGGTGAAATACTTGACATGTAACTAAGCTGTTCCTTAAAACGTTTTCAGGCTGAGCTGTGTAAGAAATAACATCTGGCTTGCATGCTGTGGAGTGCTTTCCTCCGGTTTAGCTGTATTAAGCAGCTTTGGATTGATGATGTACTGTGGAGTACCGTTTGTGGCAACTGTAGCAAATGCTCCATTTCTTATTCTTGGTAAGTAGAAAAAGTGTGTTGGGCTCCGGTATGAAGAGAAAAGCTGGAATTAAAACAACTTGACAGTGTTACTCTCTTGTGGGTGTTGGTTCATAAGTAGCCTACTCCTGTGGAGATACAGCTTCCTTCAGCCTCCTACAGCACGGTGATCTGGTCAGATTAGTGTGTGGGTACACTAAAAGCAGCAGAAGGGCTGCTTTCAAAAAAACAATGCCTGCCCTTATTTTGCTGTTCTGCACATTGACCACCTTTTCTTGCAGTACACTGAGAGCTGCCTATCTGGCTGCTTCACATCTGTTTCAAGGTAGCTCAGCAACACGTACAATGGAACATATTCCCCATGTGCAACTTAGGCTAAACTAGCAGTGACTTAAGCCAGTGCATGTATTTTGAGTTGAATATTGGAAATAAGTTACTGTGAGCTTTTCTATAAGAGTGTAGTCTTTTGTCAAATGAATTTGAGCCTGAATAAATCAATATTGTCTGCTGTTTTAAAGAAGTTCATCTTATTTTGGTCAGATGTGAAATTTCCTATACAATGTAATGACTATATTTTGGTCTCATTTTGGTATAACATTGAAGAAATGCTTTTTCTTAGAATCACCACCCTCCAAGAGCACAAAGAAGTTACTGAATATCACTGTGTCACAGTTCCACAGACGACTTGACAGCCGGAGCTTAGCTTTCAAAACATCTTCGGATAATGTTGCTGCAAATAAATTAGGGCTTGCTGTTCATCCTCTCCTGGGTTTCTGGCTGATGCTCAGAGAGATGAGTGCCAATCCCAAACATTTAAAGGTCACAAGCTTGGTTAGAAACCATGAGACATTTAAAGAATAAAATCTGTGTGCTTTTTATTTTTCTGCTTTGTGGGTTTGGATATCTGCTTGTGTTTACAGTCTGCTAGGTCACACTTTCAGGCTTTCCTTCACAGTATGAAAGGTACAGGCACAAGTCGCAGGGCTGAGCACTGGGATCATTCCTTAATCATTGTATGCTAGAAGCTGCTCTTTTAGGCAAACTGTTCCATCAGAATCAGAAGTTGGGATGTAGGGGGAACTTCGTGAGGGGGGCACACTCAGTGCTGCTGCCAAATGTTTTGAGGAATTTACTGATAATTAAAATGAAAGCTGTTTGTAAAAGTTATCTCAAGAACTCTTGATGTTTCCCTGATAGCAATAATCATTCCAATCGTTCTTTCATATGCATCAGAGATAATGAATTTTTTTAACAGTCCTTTATTAGAGGAGAGAAGATAAATGGAGAGTGAAGAGGGAATGGGAATGACTTGCAAACTTCAGTGACTTCTCCCTGTCTGCACAAGACCAACAAGAAATAATTGGCCTAATTTGCTGCAGATTCCAGGGATAGCAGGAGTGCTTCTAAAGATGAGAATAGAGAAGTATCAGAATAAGCAGTGTATCTGTACCTCTGTCATTTATATCAGTGGGTACTTGAACAGCAGACACAAAACACTTGTCAGAGATGGGTGAGGTGTGCTCAGTCCTCCAGCAGGGCTGGCTGAAAGATCAGTGATGTGACAGGTCACTATGAGTTTTTGAAAGGTAGCAGAGCCAAGTGCCTCCAAAGGACGTGTTTTCTTGTATCTTCAAGTCACATCAGCACTGAAGCAAGTAGCCTCGCTTGCTTTTTGAAAATTCTGTGTAGCTTCAGTGCTGCTTATGTGATACTTTTGCTGGGTGTCGGTGGAAGCCGCCTTGTGCCATGCAGAGTTAACTTTTTTTTCTCTTGCAGGAGTTGGTGTGGATGACATGTTTATCATGATCTCTTCCTGGGAACAAAGCTCAAGCAAGGCAGACAAATCAGACACTAAATCTCGGCTGGCCGAGACTTACAGAGAAGCAGCGCTTTCTGTGACAATCACCACTCTCACAGATGTCTTGGCCTTCTTCATTGGCACCTGGACTTCTTTTCCTTCTGTGAGGTCATTCTGCCTCTATACCGGCACCGCCTTTGTCTTCTGCTATGTCTACGTTATTACCTTCTTTGGGGCAGTTATCGTGTTAAATCATAAAAGGGTGGAAGGAAACCGACACTGGTTAACTTGTGTGCAAGTGAAAGTAGGGAAGGAGTCCTGCTTGTATAACACATGTTGTTTAGGCAGCTGTTCTAGTGAGCCGCCTGAGCCAGAAACCAGTGGGACAGAAAGCGAGCATCCCATGAGCATATTCTTCAAGAAGTATTATGGCCCTTTCTTGACAGGTAAATGGACCAAGCTTCTTGTGGTGTTGCTGTACGGAGCATATTTGGGTGGCAGTATTTATGGATGCACCCAGATGAAGGAGGGCATAGATCTTCGAAATCTGGCTAGTGATGACTCTTACGTTATTGCCTACTATGACGACGATGACAAATACTTTTCGGAATACGGACCCAGGGTCATGGTTGTCGTTACTGACAGCGTAAACTACTGGGATGAGTCGGTTCGTAATGACATTGAGGCTTGCGTACAGGATTTAGAGAACATTAACTATGTAGACAGGAACCTCTCGCTGTCATGGCTGAGAGTATACACAGAAATTGCTGGAAGTGGTTTAATAAGTATAAACAGTAAGGATCTTTTCATTAATAACTTAGCTGTGCTATTCCAGTACTCTCCCAGTTTTGAGTGGGACGTTAACAAGACTGCGGAAGGAATAGCAGCTTCTCGTTTCTTCATCCAGACAGTGAATGTCACCTCAGCCGTTGACGAGAAAAATCTGCTAAATCAGTTAAGAGACAGAGCCAAGCAGTGCGTAGTTCCACTCATGGTGTACCATCCAGCATTCATCTACTACGACCAATACCTGGTAATAGTGCAGAACACCATTCAGAATGTTGTCATCGCTGCTGGGGCGATGCTCGTTGTCTCTCTTGTGCTTATTCCCAGCCCTCTGTGTTGCTTGTGGGTGACTTTTGCTATAGCTTCTGTTATCGTTGGTGTTGCTGGTTTCATGACATTTTGGGACATCAGCCTCGACTCCATATCCATGATTAACCTGGTCATTTGCATTGGATTTTCTGTAGATTTTTCTGCACATATTTCCTATGCCTTTGTTACGAGTGGAGAGTCGTCAGCCAATAAAAAGGCAATAGGAGCTCTGCACCAGCTTGGTTACCCAGTGTTACAAGGAGCAGTATCTACTGTGTTAGGAGTGGTTGTCCTGGCTGCAGCAAAAACCTACATCTTCAGAACGTTTTTTAAGATCATGTTTCTTGTTATATTGTTTGGGGCTCTTCATGGACTTGTGTTTATTCCAGTATTTCTAACCTTTTTTGGATACTTTGGCAAATCACTCCCCATTACTGAAACTAAAACACTAGACCTTAAATCCTTTAGCAAATCTGGAATTCAGTTTGTTAGGTTCAGAGATAATAAGGACTGCCCATAATTTAAATGTAAGATGTTACTTATTTATGCTATGTAGATCAAAATGCAGTGACTTCCAAAGAATGCAAGAAATGAAGGACTGGACTGATGGAATAATAATATAACAGAGAGGCAAAGACTTAAGAAAAGCCAGGCATTAAGTCACAAAAGAAGTAAAAGTGCACAGAATGGATTTACATGTTGTAACTTTTTGTGTGCTTGACTTTTTTAAGATGTTAAAACTTACTTTGTAATTTAGTTACTGCAACACTCAAAGCCCTCAGAGAAGACAAATTGATGAACATTTTACATTCAGCTGCATCTTTTCTTTTTGAGAGTAACCAACATGCAGCTTTAAGAAGATTAATGAGTTTCCAAAAAGATATGCTATTAATGGTTGGCATTATGTGGACCTCCAGTAACCACTGCAGTAGATAGCGTGCCATGGCATGGCACAGGAAGGACAGCCAAGAACCATGTTGAAATTAAATTCTTGTGATGCTGCAGGGGTTATGTGAATTCCAGGTCTGACAAAGTAATTTTCCATGAGATTGCTGTGCAGTTCTGCTAAGAGCTGCTCAGCAGAGCATATTCACCAGTCCCAGCACTGCCAGGCCAGCCAAGCAGCCCATGCCACCTTCACTGCTGTTGGTTTCAGTAACACAGGGAAGCTGGTGTCCTGGAGAACAGCAAAAGCATCTGACATCTCCCAGAGGAATAAGGAAAGCATGACAGGTGGAAGGGATATGTGCAAGGCTGAGCAGGTCATCTTATGCCCCATTTTATGCTCATATGCTCTGCATTTCCAGTTCCAATCTTGCAGAAAAGCAAGGCTTGTAATTTCAAGTCCTGTGCCTGCTTCTGTACATAAATGTCACTTGTGGTTCATTGCCACAGAAGTTCCTCTCTTTTAATTGACATGAAAGGAGCTCTTAAACCTGGTTTAGATGTGTTCTTAGTCAAAGGAACACACCAGGCCCAGGCAAAACTTATGGACAAGATCCAGGTTTAAGTCCATCATTTTAGCAGGTTTCATATATGGTGGGATATATGCCCTGCCTTCTTACCAGGTGCTCAATCATTGTTTCAAGCCATGACAGCATTTCCATTACAACTTCCCAGGTTTCACATCCACATCTCCAGCTCCTGAAGAGTTCTCTGGAGTTGCTTTCCATCACCACAAGGGGGCAAGGAAGCAAAGGGAAAGGAGGAGAGGGCAGGCGGGTTTTGGCTCTGAAACATGTAATGTAATGAAAACCGAAGAGCTGCTGGCTCTGGGCACATCGTGGGCTAAGGTAGTCATCATGCAAAAATGCCTTTCCCAGTCTGCCCTGTGGTAATTCTGAAGCTTTGGACTTCTTTTTCACTTGTGACTATGCACTGAACTAAGAACGAACCTCCTTGCAATAAACCTGCATAAATATATGTGTTTTGTTTTGTTTTGTTTTGTTTTCTGAAAGGTTTGTGCCACATGCGACTTGCTCCTCAATTGCTCGGCAAAGAGTTTGGGGATGGAGTGGACTTGGGGGTTCTCATGGGGCAGGGATGAAGATTCTGACAGTGCAAAGACTTTGAGAGTGCTTCCCACTGCAGCACTACACAACCCTCAAAGGGTCTGCAGAAGCTGAAAGAACCCAGACCTGAAGATAGTGTGAGATGGGCAGCAGGCCTCCTGCACAGTTGCATAGCAAAAATCCATCAACATCCAGAAAGCACTCACATGCAGGAGGCACTGTTGTTGAGAAACGTCTCTGGAAGGAGGCAAGAGGAATCAGGAATCTTACTGCCTTTAGAGTCCTTTCAGCTTTGCCCAAAAATGTCCCAGTCATATAATCATTATGTCTGGAAAAACCACTAAGATCATCTAGTCCAACCATTAACCCAGTTCCACCATACCACTAAACTATGTCACTCAGTGTAACATCTACCCTTTTGTTGAAAACCTCCAGGGTCAGTGGCTCCACCACCTCTGTGGGCTCCACCCCACTCTGGGGCAGCCATTCCAGTATTTTAGCACTCTTCTAAGAATTTTTTCCTAATATCCATCCTTAACCTCCCCTGGTGCAACTTGAAGCCATTCCCTCTCACCCTATTGCTGTTACCTGGGAGAAGAGGCCAACCCTCACTTTGCTACAACTTCATTTCATGTAGTTGCAGTTCAGACTGAACAATCCCAACTCCTTCAGCCACTCCCCATAAGCCTCATGCTCCAGGTCCCTCACAGCTTTGCTGCCCATCTCTGGACACACCCTGGGGCTTCAGTGTCTCGTACGGAGGGGCCCAAAACTGAACTCTGCTCAAGGTGCAGGCAGCCTCACCAGTGCTGAGTAAAGGAGGATGATCACCTCCCTGCTCCGGCTGGCCACACTGTTCCTGACACAAGCCAGGATGCCGTTGGCTGCCTCGGCCACCTGGGCGCAGTGTTGGCTGGTGTTCAGCTGGTTGTCGACTAGGACACCCGGATCCTTTTCCACTGTATGGCTTTCCAGCCACTCTGCTCCAGGCCTGTGGCACTGTGTGGGGTTATTGTGACCAAAGTGCAGCACTCTGCACTTCATCTTGTTGAAGCTCATACAATTGGCCTCAACCCATTGATCCTGCCTGTCCTTCTGAGGGGCCTTGTTATCCTCAAGCAGATTGATAGCTCTTCCCAACTGGGTGTCATCTGCAGAGTTCCTGAGGGCACACTCAGTCCCCTCATCCAGATCATCAGTGAAGCTATTAAACAGGGCCAGTTGCAATGCCAACCCCTGTGTGAACCCACTAGTTCCCTTCCCTGGAAGGGAACTTACAGCCCTTACCCTCCTCATTCTGCTGACTGAAAGAGAAATGATGCTTTTTAGCTGCTTTTAGCTTTTCTTCCAAGCGTGGCTCTGTGCAATGCCTCGTTTTAAATTCAGTTTTCTTTTTCCATAGTTTCCAGTACTAGATGCAAGTGGAACAGAACTGGGACATGTAAAAATAAAGAAAGGTGTTGCCAATTATTTCCAAAAAGCATTCATAAAATTAACATTTCAATGGACAACCAACTTGGAAAGCTATGCAATTGATTTCTTGCGTTCAGCTGCTCAGTTGTGCTTTCTCTTGTCAATTTCAGGTATTAACAGGAAGTGGAGGAATAATTCCATT
The DNA here is from genome assembly GCA_037305975.1 of Chrysolophus pictus. Classification (NCBI taxonomy): domain Eukaryota; kingdom Metazoa; phylum Chordata; class Aves; order Galliformes; family Phasianidae; genus Chrysolophus; species Chrysolophus pictus. The sequence continues at coordinate 15,800,272 of JAYKPI010000006.1, forward strand.
GGTTTCCTAGCGGGACAGGCAGCCTGTATTTTCATACACTGTCTGAGACATTGTTTCTCCTAAACCTAGCACAGCTTACGTTCATACTGTCCCAAACTCTCCAGCTACTTCTCATTTATGGGGAGATGCTGAAGACAGGAGGATTCATTTCTTTTTAACTCTGCAAAGAGGGTGTTTAAGGAATGCAAATATTGAACCGTCGCCTCAGTGGTGCAACAAGACATCTCTAGAAGGAAATTTAATTAAGCACAGTTGACTTTTAATCATTAGTCTTCAGAGTAAGCACTCATGTCGGCCATTCAACCAAGGTATCATCAACTTGATAAATACAGCAGAATGAATTTTCTTGCTCAATACAGAGCTGAGAGTGCAATGAGATTATGAACCAACTGTTCTGTTTTACCTGACTAATATTTTATAATGTATAAAATACAGTCAATAAAAGTCTTTAAGAAAGATGAGCTAGAATTATCCAAGCCATTCCTACCACAATCGCTTTAACTGTTATCATCATTTTAGTGTTTCTATGGATTTCAATTATTTGTATGCATCTAAGAAGATGCATTTCAAAATAACTCTCTTTCATCCTGAGTCTACTGCTGTTTGCTGTAATACAGCTTCAGGCAGCAAATTGTAAACAGATATTTTCTCCAAATAACCTTTAAGGCAACTCAAGTCCTTCTTCACTCAAGTTAGTGGGAACTGTCACAGCAAGTCCAACTTCCTGCTAAGCAGGTTCCCTACAGCAGGTGATACAGGAAAGCTTCCAGGTGGGTCTTGAATATTTCCAAATAGCACTGCTTCTTTTCCAAAAGAAGATACAAATTAAACGTGGATTTGAACTATTTCCAGAGAAGTAGATTCATTCTGTTGAATCTAGTCTGTGTGGTTGTTGCGGTTTAAGCTGGCAGCAGCTGAACACCACACAGCCCTTCACTCACCCCCACCTTCCAGTGGGATGGAGAAGAGAATCGGAAAAAAAGTATAACTTGTAGATTGAGATAAAAACTATTTGCTAAGGCAGAAAAGGAAGAAAGAAATAAAAGTAATGATAATTAGATATATACATAGACACCAAAACAAATGATGCACAGCTCAATGGCTCACCACCTGCCAAATGGTGCCCAGCCAGTCCCAGAGCAGCAGCTACCCCCCACCAATTCCCCATAGTTTTATAGTTTCTTCACATTGTCATATGGTATAAAATATCCCAATGCCTCGTTCAGATCATCTGTCCTGGTTCCATTCCCTCTCAGCTTCTTATAGCCCTCAGCCCTTCACTGGCAGGACATCACAAGAAGCTGAGAAACTGAAATGTCCTTTGCGCCATTCAGCACTGCTCAGCAACAACTAAAACATCAGTGTGCTATAAACATTGCTTTTCGCCTAAAGGTGAAACACAGCATCATACTGAACACTATGAAAAACAACTCCGTTCCAGCTGAAACTAGGCAGTGGCCCTGGCCACAAAGGGAATCTGAATTGTCCCCTTAGCTCTGTCTAGCAGCACTGGTCACCAGGGTGGTGAAAACACAGGTATAGCTGTCCTGTGCCCATCTGCCCTTGTATCAGGTGTTTGTATCCAATATTAGTTGAGAGGCATAAAAGAGTAACAATGGTAACAAAAAAACAGTAAAAAAGAGACGAGGAAAATAAAAATTGCCTTGACAATTGTATGAATGACATTCCTGTCATCATCACTATCTCTGAACTTTCTTGGTCTTAGAGCCAAGGAGGACAATCAGACAAAGCATGGGAGTAATTTCCTAAAAAATCTAAAAAACAAAGCTTACTGGGCAGACTATTACAGCTCATTAAAGCCAATATTATTCACTTCCCAGAGAACAAGGTTAGTGTCTACATGTTAAAAATCCAATGCAGAGATTGAGATCACAATAACAGGCAAATCAGGAAGCTGATTCACTTTGTTCTCTGAATGGTTCTTACCTCGATCATAATATTTTGATAGTAACTCTTTCAATTAACACTTTCATAACATGATTTGTGTCTGCTTCCAGGAATGGTCAGTACTACTACCTATTAGCTTAATTACTTAAAAAGTGGAACTAGTGATTTTCTCCTTGCTTCACGTATTGAAATAAAAAGGTAGTATGTCACAAATCACAGAATGGTAGGAGTTGGAAGGGACCTCTGGGGATCATCAAGTCCAACTTCCTGCTAAGCAGGTTCCCTACAGCAGGTGATACAGGAAAGCTTCCAGGTGGGTCTTGAATATTTCCAAAGAAGGAGAGTCCAAAGCCTCTCTGGGCAGCCTGTTTCACTGCTCTGTCACCCTCATTCTTTTTCATGTTCAGATGGAACTTACTGTGATCCAGTTTGTATGCACTGCCTCTGCTCCTATCACTGGGCACCACCAGAAAGAGCCTGAACCCATCCACTTGGTTCCTACCATTTGGATATTTATAAGCTTTAATGAGATGCTCTCTCTGTCTTCTCGAGGCTAAACAGCCCCAGATCTCTCAGCCTTCCCTCATAAGGGAGATGCTTCAGATCCCTCATCTTCTTTGTGGCCCTCCACTGGACCCTCTCCAGAACTTCCCTGTCTTTCTTGAACTGGGAAGCCCAGAACTGGACATGGCACTACAGATGTGGCCTCACCAGGGCAGAGTAGAGGGGGAGGATCACCTCCTTCAGTCAGTTGGCCACACACTTTTTGATGTACCCTACGGCACCATTGGCCTTCTTGGCCACAAGGGCACACTGCTGCTCATGGCCAACCTGTTCCCCAAAAGGACACCCAGATCCATCTCTGCAGAGCTCCTCTCCAGCAGGTCAGCTCCCAAGCTGCATTTATTCCTCCCCAAGTGTAGGACTCTACTCTTGCCTTTTCTGAACCTCATCAAGTTCCTCTCCATCCAACTCCCCAGTCTGTCCAGGACATGCTGAATGGCATGACAGCCTTCCGGTGTGTCAGCCAGTGTCCTCCAGCTTTGTAACATCACTAATTAAAGGGGGCTTATAAAGAGCAACATTTTCCATGGACAGACAGTGATAGGATGAAGGGGAAGAATGTTAAATAAGAAGGGGAGATTCAGGTTAGATGTTAAAAAGAAATTCATTACTCAGAGGGTGGTGAGGCACTGGAACAGGTTGCCCTGAGATGATGTGAATGCCTGGAGGTATTCAAGACCAGGCTAGACTGAGCCCTGGACATACTGTAGAGAGTCCAATGCAAGGCAATAGTGGAACTGGAGCATCTTTCCCATGTGGAAAGGCTGAAGGAGTTGGGACTGTTCAGCATAAAGAAGAGAGGACTCAATGTCTACAAACACCTGAAATGAGGATGCAAAGAGGATGAATCCTCCCAGTTGATTCCAGAGTTTGTATCCCCAGCTCCTGTGGCCGTTATCCACACTCAGCATTGTAGGCAGTGAAGCTGGATTAAATGTACATGAAAATTTCACATACACCTTCACATTGTGTAGTTGTAACTGAATCTGTTGATCAAAGCCTTGGTAAAGTCAGGTCCAGCCACAAGGCCAAAGCACCGACTCTGGCTGGCTGAATGCACTGCTGCTTTCTGGCTTTCTCTTACCCAAGCTGACACTGCTGGGCCAGCAGTGCCCAGCCACGCACTGTGGGGAAAGCCAGACTCTCATCACCTCCCCATGGCACTTGTGTTATGAGGGGGTGCTAGGGCAGCTCCTGCCTTCCATGTCCTTGCTTTTGGTTGCTGCTCAGGATCTGCCATAAAGAGGCCAGAATATCTGAATGAAACCAAGACAATTCTAACCCACACACAGTAAGAACAAAAAGAAAGCTGATTTTGAAAAAGACTCTGGAGATGTGCATTTCAGCTGCAGCTGGCGCAGGAAGCATTTGGCAGTCCTACAGCAGCAGGTTGCAGTGCAGGGGAGCACAGCAGCGGCAGGGTGCTGAGGGCCCTTTTGCTTCTGTCTGCCAAATGTGTAGGACGTATAAGCAGAAAGAGAGCGGGAAGTGCAAGCAGATGACACAGTAGGTAGGAGATACGTTAGATGGCCTGAAACCTGCAAGCAGCTGGAAGGGAAGGAAAAGTTATCCAGAAGCAGCAGGATGGCCTAGGAGAAACACAGAAACAGCCTGCATTGCTCTAGGACCAGTGACAGAGTCCTGCGTGCTCTTCTGTACTACCAAATATAATCGCTGGAGCCTGCAAACAGACCCTTGCAGATCTTGCTTGGACCCTTGAATTGGATTCAGTGCTCTTTGTCAGCTGCCGTCAAACATGAGCTAGAAGAAAGCTGCAGCTGCCCTTTCTGCCTGGAAAACAATGTTCTGTTCATAATCAGGACTGTAATTAGATAAATTACTTGTTAAAGAAGTCAGTATCTATGTTTCACAGAAAGCTTTTAGTGACAGTAATGTTAGGTCATTGCAATTAACCTCAGGTAGCATTAACTACTTGGGGTGTGTTTTTAAAGGTTTTGTGCTCTCAGTCTCCAAACTCTCGGTTCCATTATCAGAGGAAGGATCCCATTAGCAGGATGCATGTTCAGTCATTAGATAATCACATCCCTAGTGCAGTCTGTGGAAAAATATTAATTTTTCCACTCAGATTCTGAAATGATACATGTAGGCAATCTGCAAAGATGCCTGCCTCCCCTAATCTGAGTATACTCATGAATGTAATTAGTCAGATATGTTCTCCACAGCAGTGGCATAAATTAATGAGAAGAGATATAACGTCTATTTGGAAAATGTGCTCAGAGCTGCATGGTTTGCCTTCTGCCCCAGGCAATTAGTCAGAGAACTTCTTTGTTCTGTAAAAGGACATTGTAGACTGAATAAACCTCTGCCTTTTACTTGTATTGCCTGGATCATATAATGCTTGATAATATGAACACAATTTCATGGGACCTGATGGGATGCATCCAGAGGGATTCTTGAGGTTGCAGAAGGAACTGGAGGATGAGTAGCTTAGGAAAATGGTCTAGTGTAGCTTGGAGAAAAGATGGCTTCAGGGGACTGATCTGTTGTCCCTGAAAGCGATGTTCAGTTTTCTTTTTAAAAATGTTACTATTTTCATTTATATGCTCTTTCATAAAAGAAGTTGTTTTATTGACAATTTTTAACATTTTTGTATAAGCAAAATACAAATTCTAAATTATTAGAAAAAAAATCTCTTAAATACACAACATCTAGAAGAGACATTCAAAAGATGTCCAAAACCTTTAATAAGAATCAGAAAATTACTGTACACTAAAAAAAGTAATAATGACAAACAATTGGGATTATGGCTTTACATAGACATTCATCATTTAAAACAGTGAACTCATTCTTTTCAATCAGGACTTTAGTACGGTTAAAAAATACATAATGAGACTTTAACATAAACACTCATCAAATGAAATTTTGTATTCTATTTACAGTTTAAAATATTGAAAATGAAGATAAAAGAGATTGGAAGCATAACATCATACACTATCTAAAAGTAACAAAATTAGAGAAATGGCAGGAGAAACTGGTGTGATTTTTTCTAGGACAATACAGATTATATTCAGCACATGTGCACTTTCAAACTTGCATTTGCCATGAGATCTTGCAAAAGGTCTACTCATCTTTACACAATTATTAAAATAAATGAATCCTACAGCCAGCTCTCATGTTCTTCATTTGCAACTGCAGACATTTTTTTCTCTACAATTCCATCTGTATTGGTTGTTTCTCCTAAAACTACTACTAAACTTGACAGAGTGGTATGAGGATCAAGTAGTTTCAGAAGAGGTATGTCCACCTTTCTTTCTTGAAAGACACGGTTCTGAATTGTCATGGCTAACATAGAGTCTATGCCCAATGATGAAAGTGGAGTATTCATGGTCAGTTCATCTGGGTTCAGTCCGGTGAGGTCAGCCATCATTGAGGTAATATAGTCTTCAGACTTGACTGAAGCAGTATCCTGGACTTGAGATTTCTCAGAGGTTTCAAGCTTGCTTCCAAATTCTTCTGACATGAGTGATGTGAACCGATTTTTGAGTGAAATAATCCTAGTAAAAACATGACTGAATAAAGTTTTAACATTTAATTTTACAACAGCTTGCTGAGGATTATTTGAAAGTAAGCTCTTCTTGAGATACTCATGAATCTCATGCACTTCCAGAATATCTATGCCCTTGGAACCCAGAATGTTCTGAATCTGGTTTTGATTGAGCAATATGCCGAGGTTCAAAGCACCCCAGTTAATGGATTGGCCCGAAAGACCACAGTTCCTCCTGTAGAGGCAGAAAACGTCCTGGAAAGAGTTTGCAGCTGCGTAGTTTGCCTGCGTGGAGTTTCCTAGAAAGGAAGTAACGGAGGAGTAGCACACAAAGTAGTCAAGCTGTTGGCCTCTTGTAGCCCAATGAAGATTTAGGGTCCCTGCCACTTTGGGGCTTAGCACTTTCTGAAAGTCAGCAAACGTCAGAACTTCAAGACGACCATCATGTAAAACAACAGCACTTTGAAAGACACCTTTGATTGGACACCCTTCAAATAATTTTACAATGATCTGGAAAGCTTCCTCAACATCACTGGTCAAAGTAATGTCACATTGCACAGACACTATTTTGCTGCCTTCATACTTCAGCTGCAAATCCTTCATCTCTTCTTGCTTCTCCTTGCTCGGAATTTTCCTGGAGAGTATTGCAATACACCCTCCTCCATTTGCCAGAATGAATTTCACAGTTTCAAAGCCAAGGCCAGTGAGCCCCCCTGCTACTACGTAAACAGCATTCTGCTTAAATATCTTCTTCTCAGATTCGTACAATGGGATATCTGAAACAACAGGGATGTCCTTCTGCTTTCTCAGTACAGCAAGTGGGACAGATTTGCAGGTAAAAGAGCACATCACAGACTGCAGCCTTTCAAAGTTCTCAGTTTGTTGAAAGACAGAGCCCGGTAGATGTCTAAACCGTTTCATATCTAAAGAGCCGATCCACGCTTGCACAGCCTTTTGGAGTTCCTTTAGAGATGCCTTCTGGAAGATACTCCTAAGGATGAGGATATGAAAGCTGATATTTTCATGATCAAGTCCACTGACGCTCTGAATACATTCCGATTGCTGATGGCCACATACTATTACCACATCTTTCAGACCGTTCATTTGTGCCAAATCCTCCTGAGACAGTCTGCCTACTGGGGGAAGAACAACAAGGGCATTGCATGCCTTTATGTGCTGCAACATATCAGGAGTGGGCCTTGCAAGTACTGTTTTCCAGCCCACCTCTTCTGCTGCCACAGAAAGAACACGGCATAAAACTGATGATGGTTCTGTAGAAATAATACCCAAAGTTCTGCCGTGCTTCCCCTTGGGTAACCTCTGATTTAAGATCTCCCATGCAATGATGAAGTAGGACACACAAGGGACAGTCTGAAAGCACGGAAATTTCTTTACATTTAAACAAACTGCTCCTGGGACCTGAATTCTGGATGATGCAGCTGCCGGATAACACGAAACCACGTGATCACCCACTTTAACTTTCTTCACAGCTGTGCCTATTGCAGTGACTGTGCCACTGAAATCAAGAGCTAAAAGTCTGTGTTTGTCTGCTGCTTGGGAATTCCAGTAGAGTGTATTACCAAAGTTACGACTAGAAACACTAATGGGAAAATAATCTTCAGAGTGGATACATATCTTATCCACTTGAATCTCAACACTTTGATTTTCCAGCTGAGTAGCAGTGCTGGTGGATAGTTCGGCAGACAAGTCTTTTGCTGAGTATGGATCAGCAGTGTACAAAGAGAATGTTTCTGAATTCTGCAGAGACCTTACATGCTGGCCGTAATCTTCATCTACAAAAAGAGTGCGTTTGATTTCAGATGCATATATTCTTCCTTGGCTGATGTAGACTTCAGGATAATCCTTACCTCTGTATTTGACAAGGACATCTGCTAATGCTGAGATGTCCAGGGAGCTGGAAGAGCTGAGGTCAATTATCTGAAATGTGATTTCTGGAACTTCTACAATACAAGTCCTGGTCATGCCATGCAATGCAAACCCACAGTTAATATGGTCTACATTTCTTTCTGTTGTTTTGTAGCTGATCACTCGGATTGAACCGTGAGAACTTTTCTCTCTTAACGCCACGATAACTTGGCGATAAGCTTCACAACACTTTGAGAGCTGGTCGACCACTTTACTTGGGAACTCTTCATTCACCTTTTGAATTCCCCACAGGAAGAGAACTTCATCGTAATCCTCAACCTCTGCTTTCATCTTATTCCCTGCACGGACTTCCAAGAGGGATTCCCAGTCTTTATACATAACGTATCTGGAATCAGGATGCAAATATTTTCTGAGCTGCTCAGCTATCCCTAATTTGTCAGCAAACACTAGGACTCTAGGCACTGCTTCTACATGACCAATCATCTTTGACGGAGAAACTTCTGACCACTTGTTTTCAAACATGAACTCATTGCCTCTGGAAGACGCCGGTTTCATGAAAGTGATGGCAACACGCTTGAGTTCAGCCAAAACAGACCCGTGTTTGTCCATGAAGCATCCACAGACCTCAAAGCAGTTCCCAATGGATTTGCTTGTTCTCATATATATCATCATTTCTTCCTCCAAAGGTCGCAGCACCACCAGGCTGCCTATCCCTGAAGGAAAGCCTGCTCTGGACTGCTGCGTTTTAGAGATCATGACAGCAGTCATCTGCATAAAACAGTCCAGCAGCACTGGATGGATACAGTAGCTGTACATCTCTCTGAGAGTCTCCTTGTTCACCTTGATGCTTGTTATAGCTTCCTTTAGTTCCTGGCAATAATGCACCTCCCTGAGCTGCCTGAATATGGAGCCATACTGAAAGCCAATCTGAGACAGTGCTTCATAGACCTTCTCTGTGCTAATCACTGACGTGCATCTGTGATAGACCTCCTGGAAGGAGATGGTGCTTTCTTCCACAACAGCCTCAGGCACCTTTCTAACTTGGCCTGAAGCATAAACCGCGTTGGAGGAAGAGAGTATCTCAAAGGCTGTTGCTGCTTTTTGTGGACTCAGCTTGATATTCAAAACTTGGGAACTCTGTGCGAGAACACACGGCGCTGAAAAACTGACGCTCATCTGGCAAGCACTCAGAGGCATTTTAGGTCCTGAGCTGCTCATCACGCAGGCCAGACCAAGCTCCACATAAAAAGCACCAGGAACTAAAGGCACACCGTTGTTCTTGTGCTCATATAAGTAGGATGTGGTGTCCTGGGAGAGCAGGCAGCCAAACTGCGTGTTGTCATTGTTGATGACATAAATCAAAGGATGACCAGAGCCAATGTCTCTTTGGTTTGCTTGTTGACGGGTATCCAGAGAGGCCACAGCTCTTTTACGATCAAATTGATACCGTGGAATGGTCACTGGAACGCTTTGATATCCATCATAAAAGTGCTGCCAGTTGGGATTATAGCCCAATTCAAACAGATTTCCTACCAAACTAAAGAGTGTCTGATACTCTGCATCAGACTGCAAAGAAGGGAACACCTTAGTGACTTTCCCTAGAGTCTCTTTTATATTTCTCTGCAATACTCTATGAGGACTTATTTCAACAAACACTACATTTTCTCTGTCTCTAGCTGCAGTTTCTATGGCTTGAGTGAAAGCAACAGGCTCACGAGTATGCTGGGCCCAGAATTTGCCGCGAGTGAAGTCATTTGCAGAAGCAGCTGCCCCGGTCAGTGTTGAAATTACTTCAACATCACCCTTCTGTTCTTCTAAAGGCTCTATGCTCTGCTCCAACTCCCCAAGTATCACATCCATGCTAGGGCTGTGGTAGGCAGCTGGGACATTTAAAACATGAAGAAAGATGTTTCTGTGGCTGAAAGCTTCTGCTAAGTCTTTCTGGACCAAGTCCACATCATCTGGATTTCCAGACAAGGTGCAGGAAACTGGGCTGTTGAAAGCTGCAATGCACACCTTTCCCGAGTAGCGATGCAGATGTTTGGCAATCTCTTGAACGGGGATGTTTCCAACCACCAGCATTCTGCCCCTGGCAGTCTTTGCCTGCAGCCTGCTCCGGTGATATATCACTTTGACCGCATCTGCCAGGGAAAGGTACCCAGCAAAATGTGCTGCAGCAATTTCCCCCACGGAATGGCCAACTGCAGCAACCGGCTTAATGCCCCAGTACTTCAGAAGAGAAGCTAAGGCAATCTGCAGGGCAAAAAGCATGGGCTGGGAGAGTTCTGGATTCAGCAACTCCTTTGAGCTGCGACCTCTTGCTGGCAGAAGGCTGATGGGAGCGTGTTTCTGAAAGAGTGCTTCTATTTCCTTACACTTGTCTCTGAACACCGGCTCTGATCTCAGCAATGCCTCACTGAACTCCTTCAATGTTACGCCATTGCCACAAAACACAAACACCAGCTGAGGCTCCACCTTTGACATGGCAAAGTCAGTACTTGCTGCCGACATAACTTCTTGCTGCAAGTGTTGGAGAGAGTTTGCCACAAATGCTTTTCGGTACCTGTAGTTGGCATGGCTTCTTCTGCAGGCAGACGTATAGGCCAGGCTTGGGAGAGTTACACAGTTTCTTGTACTCAGATGCTCAGCTGTGTCTGCCATTGTCATCTGAAGGGACTTAGCTGATGCTGCGGACAGCAGGACTAATTCCAGCGGCCTCTTAAAGGCAGGAAGAGGCTCTGGCTGCTTAACCTGCCTGACTACAACATGGGCATTGGTTCCTCCAAATCCAAAGCAGTTGATGCCAGCTACTCTCCCGTACTCACCGGAATCTTCCCAGGGCTCCACCGCGGTGGGAATGGCAAGGTTTAACTTCTCTGTATCGATGCTGCTCATCTCCTTTGAGTAATGCAAAGATGGAACAATCTTCCCATGATGCATCATCAGAAGCACTTTGATCAAACCTGCTGCTCCAGCAGCTGATTCAGTGTGCCCAATATTTCCTTTCACCGAACCAATTTTCAGAGGGGGAACTTGTGAAGGTCTGTTTTTACAAATGACATTACCAAGGCTTTCAGCTTCCGTGGGGTCTCCAGCAGCAGTTCCCGTCCCATGGGCTTCAATGTACTGCACAACTGAGGGATCTACGTGACCTTCATAAATGCTGCGCAGTAACTTCTCCTGCTCTATTTGAGACGGCCTTGTGATTGGCGTTATAGACCTACCATTCTGATTGACTGCACTGATGTTTATAACACCCCAGATTTTGCTGTGGTCCTCCAATGCCTGTTTCACAGAAAGAGAAAATCATCTTTAATCATCTCATGCTTTATCTAGCTGTGAGAAAAAGAACCATCACTAACCTTACCTTTGTGATATCTTTCCCACACTATTAGAAAAGCATAAATGTTTTCTTAATGCTAATAATAAGCTTGAATTAGAAAAGCTTTTTGCTACAGTAATTACGAGAAATGGATATACAAAATTCAAGAAAGAAGCCAGGCTTATTTTAGGCTTCTTCACAAACAATCTTACCTTTTTCAGTGGTTTGAGGAAAACAACACCACAGCCTTCTCCCCTCCCGTAGCCATCTGCTTTTTTGGAAAAGGGTTTACTCATTCCATCTGGAGAGATCATTTTTGCTTTACTGAGAGACACAAAGGTGAGGGGATCTATTATGCTGTTCACACCACTGCAAATAGCTGCCTCACAATCTCCTGGAGTAAAACAGAAACATATTCCACTTGAGATGTTCAAAGTCACAGAAAAAAAGTACATTAACTATAACTTAGTTGATTGAAAAGACAGATATTACGGAAAAACTTTGCTGATACTAAAAGTTACACTGTGATATTTTAATTGTTAAAATTGGAATCTGTCATTGTGATTTTTTTGTTGAAAAAGTATCAAGTACACTTATCTAAAATTACATCAGGATATGTTAGAGAAAGTAACAGAATTCCTCACAGCAGAAGATTACTGCTTCTGCAGATACAGTGCATATTTCTGAGGCACTGGAATCCATTAAGGCACCTACTGGTGAACATGAAGGTATTAATCACATCTCAGGAAGAATAAAAATATGAAATATTTATATCTTAACAATTTCATACAGCATTAATTCTAATTTCTTTGCCTACCATTTCCTCATTCCCATTACCTGATTTAATTGCTCGCAAGGCGTAATGCAGGGCAAAAAGAAATGATGAACAAGCAGTGTCAATTGTCAGCGATGGTCCAGTCAGATTAAATGTGAAGGAGACCCTATTAGCAGCTATGCTCATTGCTGATCCTGTACCAACATAGTGATTTATTTCACTTATTGATTTGCTTCTTATGATTTCAAAGTCTCGATTCATAAGGCCTGTAGCGATACAAATACGTCATGTTACTCTGAGTGAAGAAAAGGGATGTATAGCACTCAACTTGACACCATGTTTATGTTTTTCTGTTTCACCATTAACCTTCTTAGCAACACGACTTCTACGGTGAAGCTTTTTCTACTCAAGTCAGAAGACAGTAAATTATAGGCTTGTCCTGCTGGCTTAGTTCATTACATGACACAATTAAGGTATACATAGCCTGTTTAGATCCCTGAATCTCAGCTAAAGAGTAGTTGGTTTGGCTTATCAATGATAATAGATACAAACAGGTTAGAATGAGGACAGCTGAAACAGAAGCTTACAGAGCATTACCTTCATTTCCTCAGATGCTCCAAGTTAAATATCACAGTGATAGCCATATCAAGCGTTCTTCATGTATCTTTAGTTTGCTCACTGTGATCCAGTAAATTAAGAAAGAAGTAGAAAAGAACAGGACCTGTGTCTGCGGGAGCATTTGAACCCCCTCCCTGGGAACACACATGCCTGCATTATAGGAGGATCCCAAGTCCAAAGGCACGTGTAAAAAATGCAGTACATCTATATAGAGAGCAAGGAATAATTCCCTCGGTGTAACAAGGGCATATTCCAGACCAAAGAGCAACATAAACAGCTCATCCCTATCCTTCATCAGTCTAACTATCCTGGACAACTCTAGAAATAGACACACACTACAGCTACCAGAAACGGATTAGCTTCTTGGAACAATCAACAGTTGCACAAGTGCACAAATAGCATACTACTAACTACAAGATGGTCTTAGCCTCAAAAAGAACCTTAACCACTGGTACGGTGCTAAATACCAAGGTGTCAGACTGGCTTGAGAGTATCAGTCTTGGAAAGGGCTTGGCAAGGTGAAGACTTTAACTGTTTTCTGTCAACAGCAGTGCATCAAGATATTAACGGGGACATCTGAAAGTAGATGTGTTAATTACATAATAAACTTCTAGAGTGACCTAACAGTCTATCTTCACCAAAATTTTCCACTAGTGTCATAATACGGTCGCCTTAAGGTTACCTATGCAGTTTACAAAGGGGTGTTTCATTTTATGAGGGTAAAAAGGAAATTCTTCACCATGAAATTATGTCTTACCAACAAAAACACCTGTTTTGCTGCCACTGATGGCTTCTACAGGGACTCCTGCATCCTCTAGCGCTTTGTATGTGCATTCTAAAAGTAATTTCTGCTGTGGATCCATGCTTTCAGCTTCCACATTATTAATTCCAAACAGGTGGTTGTCAAATGTGTTAAATCTAAAATAAATAGAACAAAAAAGAGCACAATATGAATAAAATATTCATTTAAATCTACACAGATTATTACTTGATATTTATATACACATAATTACCCAGCATGATGAAGGACAGATTCGAGTAAAAGGTTTTTAAAAAATTTCTTTTATTATTATTACATGACAGTACAAGCCCAGGGAAAAAAAAATTGATTATGATCCAGTTCTGGATTCTTATGATACTGTTCATAAGAACAGTACACTTTCAAAAGCAAATCGAGAGCATAAGATCCCCTTCTTGTCCACTTAGCAAATGCAGACTTTCTTACTTTGTATTAAAACTGTCACAACTTCTTTTTAATTAGAGCTACTTCCCCTGGCAAGCACAGGATTAGGGCCTGAGGTCCAGCAGATCTGGTCAAGCTTCAAACTGAAACTGGGCAAGACTCATAAGACAGATTGTACTCGGAGTCCATACTCTGCTGCATTCTTCCACAGGCCATAAGAAAGGGATCTTTTCTTACAAATCCTTTGGCAGGCTGTAGCCCACCTCAGATCTGAAATACACACCTTCATACATAATGCAGGTGCATGTGTATACTCAAAACACACACATCCATTGCATGACTGGTTGCATCCCAAGACATGACAAGTATGGTCATACAAGCTGCATTATGCATTCAAAGATCATGGCCTGCAAAGAAATGTGCTCATAACTGTCACGTTACAGGAATTCCTGCAATTTGAAAACTACAAGTTCATTGTGTGAGATGAAAGAAAATCTGTTTCTGTGTCCAATTTATAATGTCTCCCTGCGGCTTGCTTTCTCTGAAAGGCTGAACACATTAGACTAGATACATAAAAAATTAGTGGCACAGCACAGTAACACACTCACTCATTGAGAAGAGCAGCTCGTGTTGTATACGTTTTTCCTGGCTTGTTACTGTCTGGATCGTACCACTCTTCGATATTAAATCTCTCTGGGGGGATTTCTACCGTGCAGTTTTTGCCTTCCTCCAGCACTTTCCAGAAATTGTCAATTCCTTCGCCTATTGTACAAATATTGCAAAGAAGATTAAATTATGCATTCCCTTTTGTCATGCTCATTCAGAAAAACACACTCTGTTACCTGAAACTCCTACATACAAATCTAGGTAGCTGAAATGTAATTGCAACATTTAACATTTCAACATTTACCTGCAACAGATAAACAAACCATCATGTTTTTGGTCACAGGAATATGGAAAGGAATGA